>CM030894.1:17679430-22479430 GCA_018136845.1 Heterotis niloticus | reverse complement strand
GTACTGAAATCACACTTTCCGGTCACACTTTTATTTGTTTGGTGATTGGTTCAGCTCTTGTCAGAAGTTGTTTGCAAACACGGAGTGACAGCAGAAAGATGTGATCAGATTGTCCCAAGTGCAGGGTTGGGGGGTAACCTTGTACACACTGCGGATGTTTGTGTAAATAACATATGAAATTACATAAGCTTATCGAAATGATGCCATGGCGAATGCATGCCATAATCAAAGCTAAAGGCGGTCCAGCAAAATATTAGCATATGTGACTTTTTTTGGCTGGGCAGTGTACATATGCAGCCATCCCTGCTGGGCTAGCTCAGTTGGTAGTGCATGTGACTTGTAATCTCAGGGTTGTGGGTTCAAGCGTTGATGCACATCCAGCCATAAGGGGGTGCACCTCTGTACCGGTCCCAAGCCCGGACAAAATGGAGGGTTGTGTCAGGAAGGGCATCCGGTGTAAAAAATCTGCCAAACCAAAATATGCGGATGAGCTGATCCGCTGTAGCAACCTCTAACGGGAGCAGCCGAAAGTCGGTAGTGTATATATGCAGACAAATGACCGTGTTTGTTTGAAAGACTGAATTCCCAACTGAGTGCTTGTTTTGGAATTTTTAGCTCACAAGAAGAATATCATGGTCACACGTGAATAAAAGAGGAATACTCTGAAGTATGAAGTAAGTACGAGCTGCTGGTGCATGTAGTAGGGGTGTGAGGGGTGGAGGACTGGAAGCTACAGTGCTGTGCAGCAGATGCTATTGGGAGGAGCACATGAGAGCACTGTGGCGACGCGCAGGGTGTAGCTGGATTTCAGCGCTGCCTAGACAGGCCCAGGCTGAACCCTGGTGGCCCGCCCACGCCTGCCGTTCCTGGCACATGGGCCTGCCGCAGACGGCGCCGGAGACGCCCGGCCTTGCGTCTCTCAGCGGCGGCGTGGGACACACTCTCCGGCACTTTCCGCACAGCTGCCGGATCTACACGCGGTAATTGGCCACTTTGCATTCCTCCAGGATGGATTTAAGCTGCAGGCTGCGGAGAAGCTGCGGGTGGGGGGGGAATGGGAAGGGGAGGGGGTGCAGGGAACAAATAAACATCTAAGTTAATGCTGCCCAGTTCCCTCTGGACAGAGATGTGGGCACAGAAGGAGTTTGGCTGTCGGCACACACTTAACAGCCCAACTTCCTGTCCTAATCATTTTAACAGCCGCTGTCTTTGCATTTTGGTGACCGGCAAGAACGCAGCCTCATGGTGACTAAATGAGGATTCATTATTTTTACTAGTTTCTAGTTAATTGTAACACCACAGCAGGCCAACTTTTTTGGAACATACTGGTTATACCCTCCATTTTCTAACACAGCGCTATCATCTGGTTGCATACTCATTTGCGCTTAACTCCAAAAACACACTATGGTTAGTTTAATAAAAACATATGCGAGTTTTGGACACGAGTGAAGGAGGTGTCCAACTTCCCAGAATTCCATCTGCCAGACCTGGGCCTCATTTGGGGTCTTCCAGAGAGCACTGGGCTGTGGCCTAGAACCCTGTGCAATACTAACAGTCACGGCACACAACGCAGACACAAAGAGCTCACAGCGCTTTGAAGAAGTCAGACCCACCCAAAATGGCTAAATAAATATAAACACAACTTCTAATTATTACTACTAACACATGTAAGCATGTGTTCATCCTTCATGAAAGCAGACCAAAAATGTACATGCACAGTTATGTAGAGAAGTATAAACATAAGGGGCAAGTAAATACAGTAAGCAGGGTATCTGGACCTGGGTTCAAAACCCTGCTCCTACTGTTGAACCCTTGACAAGGTACAGTTGTGTATGTGCAAATTCACCAGCCACGTAAACGCTAAATCACTGCAAGCAGCTTTGCATGCAAACCTTTGGAGAAAGGTGGCTGCTAAATTAATCTCCATATACAATTGTCTCTGTCTTTAAGCACAGACTTATTTTTTAAGCAACAGACATCAAATTTGGCACAGTGGTTCTTCTCAACCTAAGCAAAGTTTTTTTTTCCACAGTCAAGTTAAACATAGCATCCTGAACATTTTTACTTTTAGTCTTTGAAATAAGGGTTGGAAACCACGTATGTAGATACATTGCATATAGGACACAGTTACCCAGAGAAAAACGTCACACTGATACCGCAGTTCGGCTGCTCAATGTAAGTATGAGGGTTGTATGGTTTAGCAAAATATTTCTAGTATCCCTTTGCACATTCTTACAGCTGGCAAATGCTTGGAGTAAGGAGCTGAACTGGGAAGAAGAGGTGGTGGTGGTGTTGGTGTGCTTATACGAATAGAGAAAAATACTACCACCATTATTGTCATTGTCATCTTCATCACCATAATGCCAAGTAGTGATATAAGCCTACAGCTATAATATGTGAATAAATAAAAATAATTTTTAAAATTAGTACAAAGTGAAAATAGAAATTATAAATCACACACAGAGACATACATGGCACTGCACATGCTACTAACATATAGATAATACAGTTTGGCGATATATATTTTATTACTTTTTCCACCTTTTCACTGGATTATGACCTGTGGATCACTCTATGTAGCACCCACTTCTTGAACAGCAGTAGTAGTAACACTGAATGTGTAAAAGGTAGATGCAGTGGTTTGGGGGCCATTCACTTATTTGCAATTCTCCCCTGATAACCCCTCACTGAACAGTTACAGAATTTTTTTTTTTTTAATTTCACTTTATTTCTTCAGCTATTTACTTCTGGACAGCTACGATTGGCTCATCCAAGATAGACATGCATTGGAACCAAGTAGATGTTTTCACTTTTGCTGAGATGTCAATCATCAGAGGAACAGGTTGAAGGACATGTAAAGATGAGCAAACCATGCAAATCTGGAAAAAAAAAACTTCTAAAATGGCACATCTTATGAATTATTTTTTTAACGCTTTCACACAATCTTGTTTGCTCTGCAGTCATCAGTAGCACAATAACCACAGTGGAAAGCAGCAAGCACACACAGTCAAGACACCCCACCAAGAAAAAAAATATTAAAAACAAACAAAAGGTTCTCCAGGTTGTACTTCAGGCTCTAGCAGACAGATATGACTGTACCGTCACTGCAGATAAGCTCTTCCTGCAGGCCCGGAGCACACAGTCTGAGGGCTGCGAACCCGTGTTTACTGCAGCCAGCATACCAGAGCTCATGCAGGGATGGGGGGACATGTAGCAGCTGGGGGCCCGGACCCCAGCATCTGCATAAACATCGGATGTGGCGTCAGCCTGCGGGAGGCCAGGGGAAGTGCTCTGAGTCAAGTGGTAACGTCTGGGTTGAAGCCGATAGGACCGAGGGCCACTGGGGACTGGGGGTGGGGGTCCTATCAGCCTTTTACATACAGGGACAAATGATGTGGAGGAAACCTGCTACTCTGCTGCTGAAATGAGACATGTTTATTTTTCAACATAGGTTATGCATGCAGTGTGTGTGTGTGTGTGTGTGTGTGTGTGTGTGTGTGTGTGTGTGTGTGTGTGCCAAAGCTGTTTGTGATGGTATTGTAGGCTGTATGGTGCTACTGGCTCACAGGCAGAGAGGATGTGGTATGTGAGGAACTGTCACAGTGAGTGGAAACCGCAGGATGCCCCGCCCTCCGCCCAGCCACCCGCCCTCCTGCCCGCCGTCTTTATCACAGTCTGGTCACTGCAGCTTGGCTCCGTCAGCCCCGCAGGCACCCAGTCCCAAAAAAGGCTCCAGCCTGCGGCCTTCCGTTGGTGTGCGCGACCGCCTCGCCCCCACGCAACTGCTCGCACGGCAGCCACTGCTGCAGGGCCTGGACGGCAGCCACACACTGACACACGGGGGGCAGGAACACACACACACACACACACACACACACAACCAGGGTGGGGCCACGGAAGGTGCGAGCAGTTGCTGGCCTTCGACTCACCTGATAACAAAGGTGCTGTTGGCTCCACACACCTTCACCAGATAGGTACACCGGAGTGGGGGTTATGGGGAGTGGTGTGTGTGTGTGTGTGTGTGTGTGGGGGGATTGTTTGTTCTGCCTCTCAGATTCTACCCCAGGCTGCTTTCAGTTACTCTGTGCAGGCATGTGGCCAAGCACTTGAAAGGCTCTCATCAACACTGCTTCTTTAAATTTAGAACATCAACTGACAAATGTGTCGCCACCCCACACACACACACACACACACACACACACACACACACACACACACACACACACACACACTTCCTGCCGCTTGCTGGGCGATGAATGTGGATTAGCCGGGACCCATGTGTGCCTTTTCCTGCCGTACCAAAAATTGAACGATTGTGGTAATGACCGGAAAAGTTTCCCAGGTTGTAGGCATCAGCTGCAGAGGTGTGTTTGTCATAATACACAATGGTGTGCAATTTCGGGGATGGTACAATGTCAGCTAGAGGCCTAAAACTCCTACACTATTTCAACAAATTAATTAAAAATTATTTAAACTCTTACATTTTACAATATATTACTCATTATTAAACAATTAATACACATTAATACAATAAACATTTAATGTGAATGAGTACACCTGGATAAATGTACAGTACTTTAGACCTCTATCACAAACCCATCCTTAGCAACAAAAACAATCAAAACAGAAAAAGGCCCGTAAAATGGTCGAGAGCGTCCCCTGCTGGTAGTCATAAATCCCGTTTGGAAAACAAGCTGGATATACTGCTAAACAAATACACCTACAGTATAGCTCTTGTTACAAACATCCGAGTTACACATTTTCAAAGACAGAAACGCTTCCGAGCTTATTTATTTATATATTTGCCTTGTCTAGACAGTGTTTGGCCGTGTCTAACGTGATGCAGCTTCCGCTTCCTGCAGTGCTGACTGAGAGATCCAGCGGTTCAAAAACAAAAATGTTCTGTCCTACAGCGGCCCAGCTGAAATCCTGACCTGAATCCCACTGAAAATCTGTGGCACTACTTGAAAGCGGAGGTCTACAAACATTTAATGTAGCATCCATAACCTCACCAACTTGAGCAACCAACTGCAGATTTGCCGAGATGAACGAGAATAACCTAACTCCTGAACGGTGTGCATAGCAGGTTCATACTTAGCCAAAAAGTCTGCTGTTACTGCAGCAACAGGTGGCTCTGGCAAATATTAATGTAAAGGGTTTGAAAACTTGTGCAAATTGCATAGTTGAACATTGAAACATAGTTCAGCTTTTCATTTTCTTTAAAGTATCTACAAACAACTTATATTTGCACTGACAATTTATTGTTAGACCTCACAATAAACATAATAATTTAAAAAATGTGTTTAAGTAACATCTGCAATCCAGGCTATGTTGGTAACTTTCAAGGGGTCTGAACATTTCTCCAAGGCGCTGTAGTTTTAGCATTGACTATGACGTACTGGGTGGGTATACCTTCAAACAATCCCGAGTTATACACTGACTCCCGGTCCTTGTTATGTTTGTAAAATGACGTACAGGCATAACAAACATTATATTAAAGAGTAAGTCCCCTCTTGTGACTGAAGACCGATTTCTCTGGACAAGAGTTCAGCCGCACAACAAAAGAATAATGATCTGAAACAACAGCCAATTACAGCTGAGAGAAATGGCTGCCAGATATCCTGGTTAAAGATTAAGGACGTTATCTCAGACTAAGAGTTTGATATTTACTTTCATGTTCCATTATAGGGCCATCACTGTTCATCCAATGACAAAGTGTTTCGTTCGTTTCGTATTTCCTGTTATCCAGACTAAATGCACCGCAACGCCAATGAAACAAACCAATGGAGCCGCTCAGATAACTGGTAAGTAGTCTTGGTGGTTGAGCATGCAAACTGGTGTGTCCCCAACATCTCAGTTTACGTTAACCACCACACCGTCCTCCTGTGTGTACATTCTAATTTTCTGTGTACCGAGAACCAAATTGGATGTGATATCCGCATTCCATAGAAGGTGATGCAGAACTGCTTTCATTTTTATTTTCCACCATAAGTTGTTTTTAATAAACCCAGGTAAGTTTTATTGGTCCAGTTTGACATCCCAAGTTGCCTGGTACACAAACTTGTTATATAGCCAACAAATAAACTATTAAAGCGTATGTGCTGGTATGGTTTGTTCGTGTAACTAAAAATTGTAAACCCTAAAAACTTCACAGGAAAAATAAGCAAAATACTTTTCAGTCACAACAAACTCACACCAGAAGTAGCTCGATGAGTAAAGGGGTGTGAAAAGGAGGCTATCCTTCGCTGTGCAATGCAAAAATAATAAATATTATAATAATATTGTAGCCTAGAATAATATTAATGGTTTTATGTATTTTGGATAATTCTAGAGTGAATTTGTGTCTTTTAGATACAGACATGGTTATGGTGAACCCGGGTGCAGGAATTAATTTACAGGCTGATCCAAAACAAGACTCACAAGTGAGAACAAAGGGGAAGGTAAGGAAATCCAGCAAGTCAAAGTAAGTGCAGTCAAGCCACAAGTTTAAACAATAAGACAGGAGCAGAAGAATCATACCTGCAATACTTTGCCCTGTTTCCATTTGTCCTCCATAATGGTGGGATCCATCCTAGGGGTGCAAGGTTTTTTTGGTAATCTGGAAAAGGGGCTCTTCATGGTAGGTATGGCAGGTGGCTTCACAACAATAGAAGTCATTGTAATGCTTCCTTTAAGAAAGAATTGATATGGTACATTTCAGAAATGACTTGGATTTAAATTTACAGAAATATTTTCAGCTTTACTGAGACATAAATCTTGCACTGGTAAATTTTAAAGTAATCAGCACAGATATTCAACAGATAAAATAGACATGTACAAGCTTTGTATATGTGGAAATAAAACATTAACAAAGCCATGGGAATAGTGCATACTCGCAATACATAACCAACCTACCACAACTACATTTCCTTTGTTATTTATTACACAGGAATAAAAAATAATGTGAATGCCACAGTATAAATGTGAACTAAATGAAAATATTATATAGTATATGCAAATTATTCCTTAATATGTTTACTCATAATAAAAGAAAATCCTTAGCTGCTGTTTCCTGGTCAGGTTCTCAGCAGTCCAGTCTGTCCCAAACTCAAGGAACGCTAGGCTATGAAACATAAAATAGGACACCCATCATACACACTATGGACAACTTAGAGTGAACAATTAATGTGGATTGCATGCCTTTGGACTGTAAGGGAAACCAGCACATCCAGAGAGATCCATGTAGAAATTGGAAAAACAGGGAGAACATGCAAACTCCACTGAGATAGCATTTTTAGCACCACTCTGCACTGTACTACCCTCTTCACGACATGTGCATTTGAAATAAAAATGCCTCTCCTATTTAAGGTTAAACTTTTTTATTAATTAAAAACTTTACAAGGATCTCCTGATAACTGGGATCTGGGTCACTGGGAGCTTTGCGGAGAAAGGTTTCTACAGTGAACAAAAACAATAGGATGAAGGGAGGAAAAGTATGAGAGGTTAGCAGGTAATAGTTAGGAAAATGAGCTCTGATAAGGAAAGTGCTGGGCAATTTTCACAGTAAGCGTGGAAGGCAGAACTGAATTTCTGAAGATGAAATTATTATCGATATCCAACTGACAGCAGGACTGACCAAGATAAAGAACAGTCCCATAGAGCAGTAAAGGTATCCTGAGGTCTCAAAACTGTGCCATTCCAAGTCACGGACAATTTAAGAATCTAAAAATGCTCTTGTTCCTGGGGAGATTTTGGAAAAATGTGTACGGTGACTGGTCCTAAAACTTTCTTTCCATTTGTCTCACTTTGTGTAACTGATTTTCAGTGCAGAACTGATGGCTGGAGCCCTCTCAAGGTCTTCATCCAAATCTTGATATTTTTATCGTTTCTTTAATTGGGCCATAAAGCTTTTACTGTCATGCCATCCTGGGTGCTGAGAAGGTACCAGTTACTTTACTGCAGGGAAGTTATCCTACAACACCTTTTTTTAGATAGACAACATGCTGTATAGATAAGGAAAGGATCTCCAGATGAGCCAGCTTAAAAGAGACTATAGGATCTATTGTCAGTGCTGGAGCCCACTTTGAGGCTCTCGGTTACTAATCTGAAGAGCACTAAATAAAATTTTCACCACTATGTTCCAAAAACAAAAAAAATGGATTATAGTTTAATCCATCTAATGGACTGTATTTGTTTAGATTCTAGTAGAGATCGGTCTCAAAATTACTACTCTGTCTAGTGCTCTGGTCCCTCTCTATGAAGGATGAGGTCCTAGAAACCCTACAACCAATCTACATGTATATTTAGAGTTATTCATTTAACAGACACTTTTCTCCATGCATACATACAATTTAAAAGAGCATTTCATATCTGGCAGTTGGTGTCCACATTCAGATTCAGATTTGGTAGTAATTCAGATGGGGGTTTTTGAAATGGAGTCTGTTTGCTGTAACTGTGATTGATGCCTGTTTAGCAAGAGTCTTTCTGCGGAACTGAGTCTGATAGGAAATACAAAGGGGATGGTGACAGGTGGTGTGGTGCAAATTTATAGAGCTGTCAGACTGTAAGGATACCAGTAGGTAAGAAGACATGGGTCTTGAGACCTTTCTTGAACACAGAACATAGCAGTTCTTATGGACAGAAGTACTGTAGCTCATTCCACCAAAACAGAAAACCTACAGAGTTGTGAATGTGGACCTCTTTTAAGTGGACTCACCATGAGGGCGGAGGGTTGTAGCTCCTTTGCTAGGTTGTCATGGCTGATCAGGTCCTATAGACACTGGGGTGCAGATCCTTTGAGCATTTTTAAGAAATAACCAGTTGGGAAACTGTTATGGGCAGCCAGAGGAAGCCAACAGAAAGAGCTGAAGAGAGCAGATACATGGGAACACTCTGGCAAGTCAAAACAATTTGGATTTTTGGATAGCTTTGCTTTGTTTTGCAGCTGTTAAACTACAACAGTAGCAGGTAACTGTGCTTTGGCATGTGAACTTACAACTTCAGAGATGTGTTTTCAAATCTGCTTGCCACCCCTGAAGCAGAATGCTTGCATAAGGTATTTACCCTGAAGCACTTCTGCAAAAATTATTGCTTTTATAATTAAGTTGCTTGTTCTAAGTTAATTTGAATCGGCTAAGCAACAACAATAATGGCCCTAAAAAATTCCTTAGCCCATATTTTTCGGATTGGCTAAATGTAACCCAGCCTTCATGGTTTGGCAAAAAAGGTAAAACATCATTAACCTGGTATTAACTGAGACTTGGTCTACAAAATTGTGCTAACACAGCATCCACAATGTTTACAGTCCATGAGTCAACACTGACTCAATGGCACTTAACAACAACAACAACAACAACAACATCTGCACTATCTTGATTTTCCAAGCAGAAGATATACAACTTAACTCAGTTTTAAGGAAATTACTAAAAGAATTGAACATGTAAAAGTTTTTTATGAGTGTAATACAGTTTAAGATTTTGTTACTAGTTTTATTCTTGACGTAAGGTGTTTGGATCGTTGATACGTAAAATGAAAGTGGCAAAGAATGAAACAATTTGATTCTGTGCCCTTTTATGTGCTACAAGTTTTTAAAGAGATTGTATTTGGATCTCAGCTCTTCTGGACTCTGTAAAAACTTACTACACAAGGGGCAACTGGTCCACTGTGCATTCTGCTTGTATTCAGATATTACTTACAAAACTCCTTTGTGTTAACTTTAACCAAAGTGTCCCATTGGCCCAATGTCACAATACCACAATCCCAGTAACAGCGGCAACAAATGTAGCTGTAGTACAGCACACAGATAAGCAAGTGTCATTACTCCTGCTCACAAACCTGCTGTTGTACAGTACAGTTCCTGAGGAACTGAAAGCTGAACAAATTTCCACTTACTCATAAAGCATCCATACTATAAATTGCTTTAAGTATTCGATTTACTAACTTAAAATTTAAGCAGTAAAATACGTCACCAGTAAGTACATTGGATCCCTTTACATACATATACATTGTAATACTCTGTGTGTGTGTTTTACATATTATTGTATCCTCTAAGTAAACTACATCACTAATACACGATCCTTATATTAAAAAAAGCATGTAATAGCAAAAAAAATGGAGAGTAATAATAAAAGTGTAGCAAAAACAAGCAACCACCCAGAGTGGCACAGTACAACAAACAATTTTGGCTTAGAAAAACCATCACACCCTGAATGGGCTGTTTAAATGTTAAACAATAAACAGGCATAGTGAAAACAGACAGGAATGGTGAAGGTGAGCTATTGCTGCTAGTTTAGGTTTTAATGCTTAACCCGGTTCTCTTTGTCCCAGGTGTTGTAAAGTAATGTAATGTATCGCAATGTTCCCTGGCCTTCGTCCATGGCTTCTTAGGAGATGGGCCTTTGTGAACCACCTAAACAAAGATCTTATAAATTTTAACCTTCACTGTTTAGCCAGAATCAAGATTTTTACACTTTATTCTTCTACTCTCTGGTTTATGAAGGGAGACGGTCCTCTGGATTCATAAACCTCCTGTGCTAAGTAAAACATTTTGTGTTGTTAACTACTTGGCCACACCTGGACTGAAACACAGCAACAATTTCCCACAAGACACCGGGACCTGGAGCACAGCAACATTTTTGGTTTTCTGTTTGACGCAACAAAAATTTACCAGGAAGTGAAGGGGTTAGAACTATTCTGCAAAGTAGCACACACTCTTCTCCTTCTTGTCCATTTACATATAAAATATATGCAAAAAATAGCATTTTAACATCAGTTATGTCTCCTGTGTGTCACTTGCTTGAAGCAAATGACATAATTTGTCAACAATATCTCAAATAATTTTAGCTAACAATTTTAAAGATATGTTTTTTCAGTTAAAATAGCTTATTCTTATTTAATATTTAAACATTTTTTTAAATATCTGTCAATAATTATCAAAGAATTGCTGAATTTTAGTAAGTATATTTTTATATCGCTTGAAAGTAAAAATGCTGACTTCCACACCTGAGTCCAGGTTGTCACTTGTGTGATAAAGGGCTGACAGACACACAGACACACACTAGGAAAATGCAAATATACACCCATATAAAGTTAAGAAGTATTATAAAATATTTCATTACATCTGTGTAACAATAATTAACTTTTGTGGCGTATAACTTCTCATATATATCAAATATACATTTTATTTCTATAAGAAAATGTAACAATCCAGGGAAGGGCTGTGTTTCTATCTCTTCCCTGTTTACAAATTATGTCTGTGGACACTCCAAATGGACATCAGTTCTGTGCCAGTTGACCTCAATTGGGTGTTTCTATGCCTATAAAGAACCCCACACAAGAATAAGAGGCATTGGAGGGCTGTGATTTATACTTAGCTGTGTGTTGGTTAGTTAGAGAGTGGTGTTCTATTTGTGTTTTGTTAACTAGTTTACGCCAGTCTGGTTATTCAGGTGTGGACTCTTTTTAGGCTTTGCCACTATTTCTCACCAGGTTTAAGCTAGACAGTTGGTCTTTGGTTCATACACAGTAGAATAGGTAATTTGTTTCCACCTGTGACCCCTTTGAGTACATCACTATTATATGTGTATTTATTCACTTTAAATCACAAACCTTTCTCACAATAAAACCCTTACACAAATATGCTTTGGTTTGGTTCCTGGTGCAGTGAACCCTTTACACCCTTTCTCCCCATTTATGTGCGGCCCCTTGACCCTAGTACTTTACCAAGCCTGACTAAAGGGGACGTGACATAAGCAACGGAGCTTTGTGGAGTTTCTTAATTTTTGTGTATGTTCATAGAATGTGGAATATATCAATTTTAAAAAACATACACATTTTGTTGCTTTCATGCTGGTGTCCAGAGTTCATGCAGCAGCTTCGCTGTAAGGGGCGTCGCAGCGAACCTGGGTTTAGCGAGCGGCGGGGAGGAGAAACAGCACAGCGTCCGAAGGGGCTTCGAGCGCAGCCCGCACAGCGCTCCTGTCAGTCCCGCTAGGGAGTGAGCTCCAAGCCGGAGCACAGCCCGAACCTGAGCGCCTCGCACTCCAGGACACCGGTAGATAACCGGTCAACGGGGTGAGTCTACCGCTTTATTCGCACGGCTAAGTCGAATGGTAGCTTTAGCTCCCGTGCCTGCGGCTGTTGCAGAAGCGGGTTCTCTGCCCGTCGAGCGGCACCATCTGCACAGCCAACCTCGCCGAAAGGCCCCCGGTGACTGGCGCCTAGTTAGTCCCACCTAACTAGTCCTCTCCTCGTGTAACTAGTCCCCTGACTGGCATTACTTACTTGGCTAATTTAATGTTCTTTAATTTTCTTAGCAGCTCAGTCACCGGGACCCTCTCGTGCTTTATCAACACAAACCCCGCTGGATGGGTTAACTAGCCGTGTTCGCCGTCAGCCAGATGGTTTTATAGTATCATCCTCAACTAGTGATGGGGAAATGGCATTTTGTTATTGTTAGCAAACGTCACAATAACTATTTTGTTTTCTGAATCGGTACTTCTGGGCTGACACATTTGTGCAGCAGGGGTATTACTATCAACCACATGTGTTGGTGTGTGCTGACGACAGTTTTCTAGAATTGCTGTGCCGCAATTGTGTTAACATAGTTAAGGTTAGTACTACTAGTAGACAGCAGGTTATAAGCTTCCTTGAAAACACTGCGCAGACTTTGTCGTCATTGCCGTCTTAAGGTAGACTGTTTGTCCGACGAATCCCCGGTCCCGCCGCAATCTTACGCAGTCCACCTTAAATAAATGTGGGCTGCTGCTTAGCTTACGAGGACGTCGACGGCGGCCTTAAAGGGCCCGCGTCCTAGTTTAACCCTTCGCACGGTTATGCAGACGGATGAGCCGAAAACGCAGGAGGCGAGCATTGCTGACAGGTAGGCTGCGATACAGTACGCGTCCACAACAATAAAAAAGAGAAAACCGCTATTTCCTCACGTCGTATGTTCGCCTAGACCGTCTGACATAGCTAGGTGCTTGTGAGCCTTCCGCTGCATAATTCGTTTCTGATTTACCGGACAAAAGACTAGCAGGATACCGCAAAAGGAAAGTGTCCAGGGAGAAGAGCAGCTTCAAGCAATGCACGGACAGCCCTGACATACATGTATGTAAGTAAAACACACACCGGCCCCACCAGATCAGCACAGTCAGCACACGTACATGTGTTTTTGGAGGAAAAGAACATGTAAGAAAAATGGGATGTTTCGGGATTTGTGACGCGGGCAATGCAGTGAACTAAAGGGGAACAAATAAATGTGTGTTTTTGTGTGCTGACATGTAGTGCTGCATCAAAGCACCTGGTTCTTATTTTCCAGGTGTGTCATAACAGCTATTGGTGCCGAATGACATGCATGTTGCCTGCACTGAAAGCGGACTGTTGCATCTAACCTCCCTGGTGCACCTGCATTCTTGCGTATTCCTGAGGTCCCACAACAGCTTCATGATCTATCTGCTCAATAGTGTGTGTATGTCTGTGTGTGTGGTTGGAGCGGTGGTGCGGCACTTCAGAGAGCAGAAACCGCTTCTGGTTCAATGTCAAAGACGAGTTTTTTTAAAAAATTTTTTTTTAATCCTGATGTAAGGGACTTTGCAGGCCCACTGCTGTTAGATGGAGTAGCTCCTTCAGTAGTGAGGATCTTATCTTGATCCTCACTGAAATGTGTATCCAACTGTAATCGGATACACCGAGGTTGTCAGAGCAAAAACCGCAGACTACAGGTGCTGCAATTTAGCCGAATCTAGCAAAATAAACACACAAATAGTTTTCCTCCATCAAATATTTTAGGAGTAAATACTTTTTTGTCCAGCCCTGGCCGTTTATTAATACATGGGTGAAAACCATGGGCTGACCCCATCTTGCACAAAATGAGGGGAGTCATATTTTGAATAGTTAGCTTGTATGTTGACAAAGGTAAGACAATGGTAAATTTACATCTAACCAAAATCATATTACCGACTGGTAAAATGACCCTACAGCCCACATTCCGTCCAAGGATGGTGCTGGTGTTAGAGTGGATCTTGTGATCCAAATATTAGCCTCTGAAGTCAGCTACTGGTTGCTTGAAGATCTGATGCACGTTCGTAAAAAATGCCTTTGTTTGGATCAGTCAAGTGTGCGATGGAAAGCTTGGTAACTCCTAGCACTGATTTCCTTGCCAAGTGGACAAAAGTAATGGGGGTGCCTGTTTAAAATTGAGTGCTGGATAACAACACAAGTTTAACACATCTGCTGCCTGTGTCCCACTTTACTAGCACATGAAAATCAACACATTTTTTTGCCAGTGAGTCACTTGGAAAAAAATTTGCTGCAGCTTAATAAAGAAGGTACGACTCTAAGTCAAAACGTATCTGCACCATTTAATACTTTTAGCTAAGGCGGTAGTTGCAGATACTCTTGACTTAACCTTGCAATACAGGATTGCCAAAATAAGTTCAGGGTTTCAGCTGCCTGAAACCAGTTGCATTTTCGCAGTTCTGTCTTATTAATACAATTGTCAGTTCATAAGTTCACCAACTACATCAGTTATTAGGGTTTATTAATATGTCTTAATCCCTTAAACTGTTGATTGTTTATGTTCTGTTATATAATCATCAGACAGTTTAAATGAACATAGAAATGTGCTGTATAAGTTTTTTTTTTTTTTTTTTTTTTTAAATACTTCCCATAAACAGAGCATACAATACAAAGTGTCTTTGTCCCTCACTCATGGAGGGTGCACTACAGGGTACACTATGGACTGAATACCAGTTTAGCTTATTGTTTAGTAACCAGAAGAAACATTAAGGTTTACTTTAAAAGGGCTAAAAATAAAACTTATGTCCGCAACCTCAGTGTGCTTTCTTATGCCTTATACACTAGAAATGGTGCCATGTTGCTTCTGCACATCATGTGGCTCAGGAGAATGAAACATGGCAGAGCAAGTTGCTGTGTAATGGAGGATTGTGTGAGGAGAAAGTATTAAATAGTGTTTCACCTTAAATGTATACTGCATGTCTAATGGTAAATTTCAACAAAATTGCTCATGAGGAAGAAGCTGATGCAGCACATAAACATTTGTCAGCATCTAGCTAATTTAAAGAAACGTACTTCTATTTATTTGCTGTGCAGTTTGTGTACTTGGAGGTATATTTTGTCGTTTATGTAATAGTCTTCAATATAGCAATAATAAATTAAAAAAACACATGAAGCTGATCAATTTCTCTCCCATTACAGCACTATTTGAGGTTCTGTTCTGATTGTGATGCTGCCCCTAATAGCACCAAATGGAAATGCAGACCATTTTTTTGCTCTGCAACAGTGAATTTTTAGAAAACAGAAAAGTGAAGGAAATGCAATTAAAAATGAATAAACTTGGGAATATTTGTATCCTCAACATTGAGTCTTCTTGGGTTTAGGAAGAAATGTATTACTAATGTATTTTATGGCAGGTATACTAGAAATATGTATTTATAAGTATACTTCCAGTAAATAAAGAATACCTTAAACCAGTTGACTGAATATTGTTACCATGTCCTCAGTAATATTAATGCATTTTCAGACTCAAATGCAGAAGGAAATATTACATTTTGGAGCGAGCAGAGGCTCCTTCTTCATGCTTTACGGTCATAAAACACTTCTAAGTTTTCAGGAACTCACCAATTATGCCAACAGTGGTAAATGGCATCCCCTGGATTAACCTGTGACAGAGAAATTGGAAGAGTTAGCTGGCCTGTGTTCAGAGAAAAGCTCCTTTGTAACAAAAACACTATATGGTACGTGACAATAGCATAAAACACATCTCCTGAAAACCACCATCTTGTGTGCAATGGTGCTTATGTAACCAAAACTATACAAGTACTGTGCTGACAGCAGTGACCACACGAATACTGGTGTAATAAATCACAAATGAATGTTACAAAATGTAGGCAAATAAACATTTAAGAATCCATCAGATTTTTAAAAAAAGTCTTACATGCCCCTGTGCTGCCCTCAAGAAATCCATACAACCTTGCATTGTCAGTGTTTTGCCAGAATTGCACAGTAGATGGCGTAGTGGTTAGAGCCCTGGCCTTGCAACCAAAGGATCCTGGTTTAAGTTCCCCTCCTGCTCTAGTTCCCTTGATCAGAGTGCTAACCCTGATTTGCTCCAGTAGAAATTCCTCAGCTCCATAAATGGTTAAATAATTGTGAGCAGCTTGGAGCAGAAATCTGATATTGTACATTGCTTGAGAGGAAAGCATCGTCTGAATAAATATTTAATAATAATCGATTTTGATTAAAATGAAATTGGTGGAAATAATTAACAATTTGATGTTGGAGCAAAAAGTGCTGGTTTGTTTTTTCTATGAAGTGTAATGTGGTGTATCATCAGCATAACAAAGAGAGCTTGCAAGGTGAGTTGTACTGTTGAGCAGAGTTCTAGAAAGTGAAACAGGAAAAAATTGGAGCCTTAATGAAAGCTCAGTTTACAATTAGTAACACAGAACAGTCTTTATAATTGGGGAAAATAATAT
This sequence comes from Heterotis niloticus, assembly GCA_018136845.1. NCBI lineage: Eukaryota > Metazoa > Chordata > Actinopteri > Osteoglossiformes > Osteoglossidae > Heterotis > Heterotis niloticus. The sequence continues at coordinate 22,462,955 of CM030894.1, read as the reverse complement.
TTATTGATTATTGTATGAGTCATGTGGGACAGCATCGTCCTACTGTGAAGAAACTGCATGTGGGATTAATTCGCAAAGTGCAGGAATAATTTTCAGATGAATCTGGCAGATTGTATAATATGAATTGACTCAGTAAAACATTTGCTGCTCGAACCCCCTTTCAACAAGATTTTTTTTATGTCCACTTTTAACAAAAGGAAAATTCCATTGCAGGATTCTTGGTGCTACAGAGATGCTTCAAATTTATTTTTCTGTACTGTGCTCTTAAAATCTGTTATTTTAAAGATGTAGTCTTATTAATTGGCACGATCCTGAAAATACACCTGGACTCAGGTTTTCTATATCAAGAACAAGGAGCTGAATGGGATCTGAGTGAGAAAGAGCTGAAGAAGAACCATTGGACATCAAGATTCCAGACTCAAATCTCTTTCTCTTTCCTCTCAGTCAGCACCTTCTCACTGTCCACGGGGGAATTTTATAAGGTCATAGTTGTTGGTTTCCATGGCAACATCATGTATATTGCACCGCTGTGAGATGCAGCAATACTGTTAATGATGATATTGTATCGTGTCATGTTGCATGATACAAAATGTAGGTAGGACAGTAGAGGTATTAGGGTTACAGCCACTGAATTTGGAACTGACAGCCCCAGGTCCAAATCCCACCTCCAGTTATAGTGCCTTTGAGTAAGGTACTTACCCTAAGTTGCTGTATGAAAATTAACCTGGAGGAGGCACAGTGGCTCAGCAAGCAGCATTGCTGCTTCAAAGTGCCTGGTCTGTGGATTCAGGTGGGTTCAGATCCAGCTCCGTGTGTGTGGAGTTTGCATGTTCTTCTTCTTTCCCTGTGCCTGCTTTAGTCCAGCATTTCTTTCTACCAGTTGTATGTGACTATTAAAAATTAATTACACCAAACTATTACATCGGTCGTCTTCCAGTATAAATTGAAAAAGTGGGGCAGCACAGCAGCTGAGAGGGTAGTGCTTCTTTAGGTTCACGAGTTGCAAGTTCGAACGTGGCCCCCTTACGTGTGCCTGCAGTGTCTTCTTCTTCTGGTTTATGGGTGTTCTCTCCATATTCCAAAGGGATCTCTCAGGTGAGTTCCCTGCAGTGGGCTTGTGTTCTGCCCAGGGTCCACATTACTTTCTGCCCTGTGCTTCCCGTGATTGCTCTGGATTACTACAGTCCTAAATACATTATAGTGGATGCTGGAAACACTGGGCAATGAAAACAAACATTATAATTCTGGATCGCTATTTCATTAATGTAATAGGAGAGCATTGGGGGGGAATTTGTGTTTCTAAGAAAAGTCATTAGTTGACATAGTTAAGCTTATGCTTCACCTTTATATGGTGCTTCATAAATAGCTATAAATCAAGATCCAAGTGCTTGCACACTGCCTTGAGAAGTTGCCAGTAGTGGTCTGTGTTATAGCAATGCAAATGGGGTCCCCTTCCCCTAGTGACTGACTTCCTCTGGTCGATCTATCGCTCTTGCCCTTGCAGAAAAGCAAACACTATGGCTCCAATATCGACAGCTTTAGTATCTTTCCTCCTGCCCTCTCTCTCCTTGAACAAGCAGATGACTCACATACTCCACATTGTACTTAGAAGCCTGTTTCCAGCCACCCAGTGGCTTGAAAGGGCCTGTGGGCCGTCAGTTGTTTTAAATGTATTAATGAAGCAGTTGCTAGGAGGGTCTGAGTCACAAATATCCATGCCGAGGAGAACTGATTGTGGAAGCAGGTGCTGAGGGAAGGGATGAAATGGAGCTCGTGCAATGCTATACTGATGGTCTTACATGAGGCCCTGGACGGGAAGAAGTAGCTACACATTAATGATATAATAACAAAGAAGCAATAGTTGCTTGTATAACAAGAGTATTTAATTAAAATGAATGAAAAAAAGATGTCATTCTCATTAACAATGCAGAAAAAATTTGTTTTTGGTGCCAAGTCTTGGTGGAATTTAGGTTAGATTATGCAGGGTCATATATGGGCAGACTTTAGGTCTTCTAACGCTATTGTGGAATTTCACTAAGAATCAGGGATTGTGCTTCTGCCATGGGGAGGAAATAGAGCAGAAATAAATGCCTCTGGTTTTGTGCACTAAAATAGCGTTCATATGAATGCTTAGCCTGTGTTGTCTGTTGCGTTTATCAATGAAACAGTTTGTGGAATGAATGAAGAACATGGAGACGCTTCAGATGCATTGCTCTTGAGGTGAGTTCCCTGGTTAGATAAAAGGCTTTTTCAGATTTTGCTGGTTACAGGCTGCTCCACTCTGTTTGGCTATTCATGCCTTTGGAGCAGGAAGTGAAATGAAAATTGCCGTAAGCAGGAGTCTCAATAAAGCTGGTCAAATACTTGTAATGGGAGTTCATTAAGGCAGACATTCTATCCCATGTTAACGCTAATATTAAAGCAAAACTATTTGGTGTTTTTCAATGTTAAACATTCAGTACTTAGGTGTTACTTATGGTACTTGGTTGTTTTTTTTTTTTAATCCAAACCTACTTGTGAAAATGGTACATAATCCATATATACAGCATGTTATGCTGACTATCAAGTCAGGACAAGAACCTTGATAAAATATACTGCAGAAGTACAAGGAGAGGGAATTAGGAATTGTGAGGTTGCAAATCCTTACCTTTAACTGTTTCCCCCTTTGCAGTGTTTGACACCTAATATGAGTTGAAACTTCAAGCAAAGGGTATGATAGATTCCAGAATTGTGTGTAACCATCTTTCCCCCTTGAGGATTCCACAAGGCACACCTAAGGGGACAACAGGCCTGATCTGGGGATGTTAGACAGAACTGGCAGTTCACCCCTGCCCTCCCCCCACCTTCAGTATAGTCCAAGCTCTCATTGCTGTAATAGCTTTATTCTTAAATGTTAAGTAACTAACAGACCGTGAAATTGTGTATTCGTATTCATTAGTAAAGACTGTTTCATATTTTTTCCTGCAGATAATAACCTGCAGGTAATGCAGATATTTTTGTTTGCTTTTTAAGGGTACATAGACCTTGAGCTTTGTTTGTTACTGCAGATTACCACAGATGGTGAAATTGTTGGCTCATTCATACCGCACATGTTGGCCCACTGGTTCGCTGTGGTCTTGAGGTTGGAACCAGTCAGGCCTGTCATGGCGCCAGTGTCCTGTGCCATTTAAAAACCAGTGGATGACTATTTATATTGTTTGTTTTGCTATGTTGTAGGGAAGTGCAGCTGATGCTTGGCATTTAAATAAAATGTATTTTCATGCTAGCATGTCTGTTCTCACACAATACTGAAACTGATGGTGGTTCCTATATTCAGGACACAGTTTATGACTTGACTCCAAAAAGACCATGCAGCTGAAATTTGTGTAAGAGATTGTGTGAAAAGCCTTTAACTTTCTGCAAGCCTTGAATAACCACTCTGCTCTCGGTGGATGATCACTTCAAAGATTCATATTTTCAACCCTAAAGGGCAGAGCTTCATCAAATTTTGTTTTGTGGCGCAGCTCAACCTATGCAATTATCTTCATGCAGTTGGCAAGACTGTGGCCAGGCAAAGACCAGGCCCCAGACTGCTGCATGAAGATGGAAGGTGGCATGCAGCTCCTCAACCGCGATGGCCACAGCATCTCTCACAATTCTAAGCGCCACTACCATGACTCCTTTGTGTCCATGAGCCGGATGCGCCAACGTGGGCTGCTGTGTGACATTGTGCTGCATGTGGCCAGCAAGGAGATCAAGGCGCACAAGGTGGTGCTGGCCTCTTGCAGCCCCTACTTCCACGCTATGTTCACAAGTAAGTGCAGCATCACTCAAACCTGTTGTCACCCTCTTCTATCTTTGCCTGTTTGTTGTGTTCTGTCTCTACCATTTGTCCACATTTGAGACCTGGTTTCACCATCCTAATTTGTGCTTTTGATTTGAATTGTTGCAAAGGAGTCTCTTTCTCAGTGTTGTCCTTTGTGTTGTGATTTTTTTTGTGTCCCTTAAGTCCTTATTTTTGCTTCAGCTGGACATTTAAACCATCTCTGTCCCCTCACTTTTCAAACCTCAGTCTCAGTTTGGACAAGGCCTCCAGTTTTATTTTGTGTTATATTTACACTTTCCTTCTGTGTTACTATTAATTTCTCATGATAAGAAGAGGTTTTTTCTGGCTTTGTAAAAGCTAAGGCCAACAAATTGTCAGACTAGTCTATTTTTAATTTTGGTTAATAAGAAAAATACAAATAGTTTATTTTGCTTGACTAATAGTTGTATCTAAATCTAATGCATACTTTTTTCTGAATAACAAAAGAGATTTTGTGCCATATGTGACACCACAGCAGAACCTGGAAACCCTGAAGCTGAGGGTCTCCACTTGATGCCTGGAAGACAGAGGAGCTTAATCCCAGCAAATGTGCTATGAATACTCATCCCCATGCTCAAAAAGAGCCAGAGAGCTTTCAGTGTCATTTCAGTATGGCCATTATATGATATTAATGAGCTCCATTGTTGTGCGGTGCAGATGAGATGTCAGAGAGCCGCCAGACCCACGTGACCCTCCATGACATTGATCCACAGGCTCTGGAACAGCTGGTCCAATATGCTTATACTGCGGAAATTGTGGTGGGGGAAGGCAATGTCCAGGTGAGCCCATCTCTTGACACATAGGGAACAGTACATTTGCATGGCACACATTCATTTGAATAGTTTGTCCCAGTGGCCTGAGGCCGGTCCCATTTAGCAGCTTTATAAAATTTGAACATAAGAAGCACAAACCAGTGAACCGTTCTTAGATGGATTAAAAAAAATTTCAGCATCACACGAAATATGACGCTTGTTCAACTTCTAACCAGCACAAAGCTGATTTTAATTAAAAAAAAAAAAACCTTTATAATTAAAAAATAATGTGATATAAAAATATGAAACAACTAGGAGGGGCTGGAGTTTTCCGTGCACAAATGATAAGAAAAAAACCTGGTATGACGACTGTAAGAAGTGATCTCATTCAGTCAGTCTTGTCAAAAAAAACCTCTAAAATTGCTTATTTTAGAGATATGAAAATGTTTTATAAAAAAAATTAGTGTAATGCGGTGTATTGACGACATAGTCTATGGCTTGTCCTTACACAGCAAAACTTGCGGAGTTGAATGAGATGTCCTGTAGTCTTGACATTTTCAGCACTGGAAACAAAATTACATTTTTGTTTTGTTTTTCTTCAAAATACATAAAGTGTACATTTGTATCCCCCATGACTATCGGATTTATTTAAGATTATATATGTGCACTTTGTTTGAATCATGTCCCTACATGGTGTTTGATACACACAGACCTTTTGGGTTTCTTCACTTTTTTTTTTCTTCCCGTTTTAGTTCTCTGTTTTGTAGCACAGACACAGGGAAGTTTTCCTATACATTTAACCATTTTTTTCCTTTAAAGTGAATGAAATTACTACTCTTGGTGGTGTCATTAATTTTCCAGCACTGCCTTGCTTATGAAATCTGTTCTGTGAATGTCTGCTTCATTGCCACTCTTGATGGGGGGGCTTAGTCAGTTGTTGTGAAGCTCACACTGTGAATATGACTCAGTATTAACACTGACAGGGATTCAGTGGTGGAATTATTGCTATGATTTGTCAGATTCACTTTTGTATTCCTTTGTTGTCAAACCTCACCAACTCTGACAGACTCTCCTTCCGGCCGCGAGCCTCCTGCAGCTCAATGGCGTGCGGGACGCCTGTTGCAAGTTCCTTCTCAGCCAGCTGGACCCCTCCAATTGCCTAGGCATCCGAGGTTTTGCTGACACACACTCCTGCAGCGACCTGCTCAAGTCAGCACACAAATACGTGCTGCAGCACTTTGTGGAGGTGTCCAAAACTGAGGAGTTCATGCTGCTGCCACTAAAACAGGTGGGGTGATGTGTGGAGATCTTTAACCAGGGTGTCCAGGAGATCTTCACTAGCTGGGGAGGAGAAGAGTAGACGAGCAGGAATGGGATAGATGGTGCATGAGGTAGGATGGAATTGGAAAGTAGCATAGAATATGTTGGAAGTGGGGGTAGCCGTACACTTGCTGGATTCTTCATGCATTTCATTGGTCTTCATTATTACCAGCTGGAATTTCTTACACACTAAAATCATGCAAAAGCCCAATATGGCACAGCTTCTTCACAATATTATAGTTCCTTCGGTTGGATAAGTTTTGAATCCATGCAGGCTGCTCAACTCTGAAGTTTAACGCTTCATTCTTGTGTCCAGTCCATCGTCTACTTGCTGCACATATTGTGTGATTTATAGTGGCAAGGAAGCTTTAATCCAGATTGAGGGAATGAGTAATTGGTGGAGTCTGTGGAAGGAGGGAACATCTGGCTGTGCCACCATAGAGCGTTTATCAGGGTGGAGTGGCTCTCCAAGCTGCAAGGAGGCTATTTAAAGCCCTGTGCTCTGACACAGAGTAATTGGTGTTGAAGTCAGCAGGCAGTCTAAACTTGGTGCCTGGCTCAGCTGGAATAAGAAGCACAAATGTTTAGTGGATTGGATCCAGTCACACAGCTGCATGCTTTTGTTGTATGCACAGTTTTTAATAGTTTTTGTGTAGATGAACAGTAGACAGTCAAGGGCCTAGGGTCAAGGTTTGTGTTATTCATGCTTTGCCTACAAAGCCTGCAAGGTCATTGAAAAACCAATGTGATCCAAGCATTTGCTGAATTTTAAAGAGAATCTTGAGATGGAAAGCAAAATTACCTGTCTGTTCTGGAATAAAACATTTGCAAAATGAAAACAGGGTATCCTGTGTCCTCTCCATTACAGGAAATAGAAGGCTTCTTTATCTGAGGAGGGACAAGTACGAAGCCATACCTTTACCTTTGCGTAAAAGAGAGTTTTATGAAGACTTTGGAAGGGTTCGGGAAATATCCGGCTGTGTTTTGCCTAAAACATATTGACAGTTCTGTGAAACAGTGCTGGTTGTAGAGTTTAAAATGAAACATGATAAAAACTGACATGATGTATGATGGTGTTAATACCACTGCCGTTGCTTGGATGTATTTGTTGAATGCTGACCTGAAGTGGTGCGAGGGTCTCGTAACCCTGTCCACCACAAATCCTAATTTCTCTGGTCAGAACCACATTAATGTGGCTTCTGTTTGTCAGCGGATGGAGACAGAAATGGAGTGGTTGGTTATTCATTCTGCACTGACAGCCCAGGTTTGTTTATTCAGGTGCTAGATCTGATCTCCAGTGATAACCTCAACGTACCGTCTGAAGAGGAAGTGTACAGGGCTGTGCTGAGCTGGGTCAAGCATGACATCGATGGCCGGCGGCAGCACGTTCCCAGGGTCAGTCAAGTCTTTGCATATATATTTATTATTGTAATTTTACTCTCGCAATAATCCTATTAGCAATTGACTCCTATTGCGGTATGGTGGAACTTGTGGTGTGGCTGACATTTGTGACACCAGTAACCGAACCCCCTCAGCTGATGAAGTGTGTGCGGCTGCCGCTGCTGACACGCGACTTCCTAATGAGCAGCGTGGACACAGAGCTGCTGGTGCGTCACCACTCTGAATGCAAAGACCTGCTCATCGAGGCCCTCAAGTACCATCTGATGCCCGAGCAGCGTGGGGTCCTGAGCAACAGTCGCACACGGCCACGCCGCTGTGAGGGGGCCAGTCCCGTGCTGTTTGCTGTGGGTCGGTGTTGCTTTTGTTGCTTTTCTTGTTTAGTTGGCATGCTTAACTAAGGAGAACTGTTCATGATTCAGTTGTGCTAGAAAGTTTGTGAACCCGTGAGAATTTTCCTAATTTCGGCATTGATTTGACTTAAAATGTTATCAGATCTTCAGCTAAGTCATAAAACTACAGAACAAAATAGAAAGCAGAAAATATTATACTTTTCATTCATTTACTTATTAGACTGATCCAGAATTAAATGTCTTTATTGTAAAAAGTATATGAACCTATGCTTTCAGTAACCACCCCTCCTGAACAACCAGGCCTTTAGGGTTCAATGCTGCACATTGCTTTCAAGAATTTTGGCCCTTTCCTTCTTACAGAAGATTTTTAACTCAATGATGTGGGTGAGCATTTCTGCATGAACTGCCCACTTCAGGTCCTGCCATAGCATTTCTGTTGGTTTAAAGTCTGGACTTTGACTCAGCCATTCCAACAATAAAGTAAACTGGCCTGAGTGTTTAGGAGCATTATCTTCTGTCCTTTTCAGCACTGTTCTTGTGCAGTGTTTGCCTGTTGGTGGACTTAAGAACACTGGCATTAGCCAGTACAAGAGAGGTCTGCAAATCCTTAGATGTTACCCTGAGATTCTTTGTAATCTCTTAGAATTGCTTGAAGTGATTTTTATTGTATGACCATTCTCACAGAGAGTACCAGTGGTGTTAAATTTCTCCAGTTCTCTTCCAGACTGGTGAAGCCCAAAGTCTTTAAAAATTATTCTGTAACCTTTTCGAGCCTGATGAGCATCAACATCTCTTTTTCTGAGGTCCTCAGAAACAAAGAAATTTATTGTTGGATCATTTTGATCAATAAATTAATGAAAAAGTGTGTTTATCGGGTTCTCTATTTTACAACTTGGGTGAAGAATCAATCACATTTTAGGTCAAATTTATGAAGAAATTAGAAAAATTCTGAAGGGTTCACTGACTTTGTAGCTCAGTGATGGTACAAAATGACACTTTTGAATCTTGAAATATGTAATTTTAGGTTGAAACTCAATTTTTTAATTCCTGCACCAGCAGATACTGTGTGATGCTATCTGTGGGGCTGAGCACTTTGCTGTGTGTAGGGGGAGGCAGTCTGTTCGCCATCCATGGAGACTGCGAGGCCTACGACACACGCACAGACCGCTGGCATATGGTGGCTTCCATGTCCACACGGCGGGCACGGGTGGGCGTGGCTGCCATCGGAAATAAACTGTACGCCGCAGGGGGGTAAGAGGACATCTGCATCCCTCACTGAAGGGACATCAGCATACACTGTTAGACGTCTTTCATGGGATTAAAATACATTTATGGTCACATCTCAGTGAAAAGAGATTGGTTTGCTGGATCGCTGTTATTGTTGATGCACATTTTTGTTCAAATCAGTTATGATGGCACATCAGACTTAGCTACAGTGGAGTCCTACGACCCCGTGAGCAATGCTTGGCAACCAGAGGTTTCCATGGGGACACGACGCAGCTGCCTGGGTGTGGCCGTACTTCACAGCTTGCTTTATGCCGTGGGAGGGTACGATGGGGCATCGTGTTTAAACAGGTGCGTCCTACCACCATATGAAGCCAGGTTATGTTCAGTTTTAGTAGTGAAGGTTGTGTCTTGCAGTTCTACAGAAGTTCTTCTCTTGTCCTTATAGTGCAGAGCGGTTCGACCCCCTGACCGGTACATGGACCTCTGTTGCAGCCATGAGCACCAGGAGGAGATACGTTCGAGTGGCCACCCTGGGTCCGTTGCCAGCCGTTCACCATCCATCAGCAACCATTTTATATATCACTGTGGCATGTACTTTGAACTGAGGATGATTAGATAGTGTTCCACAACAAAATTCTTTATGAATTCTATTTAATATTCTATGTAATAAAAACATATGTTCTTTAATTTTATATTTCAAAGTCTGTTGCTTAACAAATGGCCATACCATCTTAGGGCTTAGTGAGGTGTCCAGGTTTACAGGGAGACAGATGGTAACCCTGTGTAGATGTATAAAATGGGCTTCTGTTTTTATCTTCAGTGTTCAAGATTGGTGTTTCAGTGCCATCACATGTACGGTTGGATTATTTTCTCTCCTTGTGCTTCAGATGGCAGTCTCTATGCAGTGGGTGGATACGACAGCTCCTCACACTTAGCAACGGTCGAGAAGTATGACCCACAGGTAGGGGTGCCGACACTATTCCCAAGCGAACAATATGAGTTCCTTTTCAATGATTTTCCGGGGACTAACATTAACGTTGTGAGAACTTCAGTTTAGAGCTTGAATCCTGGTCCATACTGCTTTATAGAAAAAATATAACCAAGTGGAATTTGCTCACACCTCGGATTCTAGATTCAAATGCTAAGCATTTTAAAGTGTCTACAAAATTTTGACGAAGTGTGCAGATCACTCTACATATTGCCTGCTTTTGTAAAAATCGAAGTGAACTCAGCATTCCATTTACACACAGGATAGATTTTAATTTAGCTGATATGTTAGTTCCTGTTTTCTTCCATACTCAGTTTAACAACAAGTTTCGATTTGCAGCAGTATTTTGGATGCTGTGAATGACTGCAGGTAGATTTCAAAGAAAGGAAGCTTATGCTGAACTTGTTGCTCTGGGATAAGACTGAATATGTTTTGTGAATACACAGTATAAATGAGAAAATGAGTCATTAAATGGCTTTTTTAACTGCTGCCCTGTCATACTTGGCATCTTTTGATCAAAGTCCCTCCTTAAACAAAAATACTGGAATGTCCACAGGACAGGGCTGTTTGCTCAGGAATTGTGTGGGTTCCACCGTTTAATGCAGCGCTGAATATAACTCCTCTCTTACCACTTTGCCAGAGCAACACTTGGACAGCTATCGCCAATATGCTGAGCCGCCGGAGCAGCGCCGGCGTGGCCGTCCTCGAAGGCATGCTCTATGTTGCCGGGGGTAATGACGGAACCAGTTGCCTCAATTCAGTGGAGAGGTACAACCCTAAAACCAACACCTGGGAGGGTGTGGCTCCCATGAACATCCGCAGGTGAGGGTCTGAGAAGACAACCCAGGTATGCACATCTCCACTTGTTTTCTTCCCCAGCTGTACTTGGGCAACTGGACTTTTCCAACAGCATGGTGTCAAATTCTTATCCTCCATCTGCCCTTCTGGGATTATGGAATGATTCAGCTGCTTATATGTGATGAGTGCAGCTGTTTCACAATATGTTAAGGAGATGCACTATTTTAGGTGGCCGTTTGGGGAAATGCTTTGGCATAAATTGAAAAAATAAAGAGTTACTAATTAGACCATTTGGGGTTAGGTTGGTACGAAAATCCGCATATGTAGGAACATAGTCTGATGGCACTGAAATATAGGGTTCGGTTGTAGTAAAGGTATGTAGTTCCTTCTCTTAAATAGAGTAATACCCCACGTACTGCTGCCCTGTTTGGTGGTGTTTTGTTATAGCCCTCATGCTATACTATTATAGCGCACAAATGTATACTGCATTCAGCATTGCACTTTTCTTTGTTCCTAATTGCTGTAATCCTCGTTTTGCTTACGTCTCTCCTGTGCTCATGCAATGAGTTCTGGACTTAACCCCACAAAGGTGGGCTTTCTGTGTGCTGTCTTTTGTGCACTGCCCCCCAACTTCAGGTCCATGGCTCTTTCATTGCATACGTTGCGAGAGGTCTGTTTTTGGCACATGCTCTTTGTGTAAGTGGTTTTTCAACTGGGGGGAGCTGCATCCCACTAGGGGTCCTCAGCAAACTACCAGAGGAGCCACAAAATAATTGAAAATAAGTATACAAAGATGAAAAGAAGTTTATAACTGCAACTCTAATAACACTAATAAATAATGCAACTTTTTCAGACAGCATGTAGCCGCATATCAAATTGCTAATGGTAAAATTATCACTGTTGCATGCCTCATAGCTCTCAAGCAGTAGTGAGCAATGAGTATCTTTTGTTCCTAAGTTATAAAAAATGTCTGCAGCAGCAAATTCTGTATTTTAGGAATTACTGGTTATTATTATTTACCCATAAAAATGGCATTTCAATTTATATTTTGTATTTGGAAAATCTTCTTTTAATTGGTAAACTTTATTTTTGTCTGCATACTGTTTAATTATGAGTAAACTTTAAAACAGAGGCAAACTTTTCCACCCTGATGAGAGAATTCTGCCCCTGGATGTGTTTGCTGACCCTGGCCTGTATGTGTAATCTGCCCCTCAGGAGCACCCATGACCTCGTGGCCATGGACGGCTGGCTGTATGCTGTTGGTGGCAATGACGGCAGTTCCAGTCTCAACTCCATTGAAAAGTACAATCCACGCAGTAACAAGTGGGTGGCGGCCTCGTGCATGTTCACTCGGCGCAGCAGCGTGGGGGTGGCTGTGCTCGAGTTGCTCAACTTCCCCCCACCCTCCTCGCCCACCCTCTCCGTCTCCTCCACCAGCCTTTGACAAAGACCTTACCCCCAGCAGGCCTCCACCGGGCCCTGCTGCTGATCCAAGCAGCGGAACTGCTCTGTTTGACCTGCAGGGGATAGTAGAGCAACAGGGAGGAGCAGGTGAAGGGGGAGAGCTAGAGGAAGAAGAGCACCAGGAGGAGGAGGAGAAGGCAGGTGCTCTTTCGGCTTGTAGCCTGAGCTCACTGAGAACTCTGCTCCTGCTCCTGTGGAAGGACACTGTAGCATTTGTCACCCGGGGGGACGGTGATGAAAGCCATTTTGCCCTGGCCCTCTTACCGTAACACTTCCGAAAGCGCCATCAGCTAGTACTGTCCCTCGATTCCTGCAGTTGATCTGTGTGACATCATTTACATGTACTATAGTCCTTTGTTCTTTTGTTCAATTTGTGTATTTTTTTAAATCACGTCTAATATTATATAACTAAATTAATGACTCTCCTTAGGAATGTAGCTACTGACTGGTTTCCGCCTTGCATGTTTACTGAAACTTTTTGTCTTTTCGACGGACTGTTACGCTGCAGTGCTGTTATGCCACAGTAGGTGACGGTAATGTTCACAGTTGTGACTTTTCAATGCTACAAGAAGTGGAAAAAGGAAGTTTTTGAAAGCATGCAGGAAAAAAAATGTTAAAGAACAATTCCACAATATACTGCATTCAAGCAAAGCAACCAATTCAAACAACTTAACCTTTTAAACTTCTTTTTTTTATTTCAGTGATCATATCATCACTTAGTCTTGTAGTTGAGCATCAGGTGTTGGATTCTACCAAAGGGCAGGGAGTATAAAGAAATGACTTATTTGGATGTCTACATTTTTGGTATGCATCTATGTTTGAGCTCATACAGTTTGTTTGTGTACATCGAATTAGTTATGGTGTGTCTACAAGTGGTCGTTGGTGTGTGAAGTGTAAGAGCAACACAAAAAGTTGATATTTAAGGAATTTATTTTGACCCAGATTATATTTTTGGACTATGATTAAATTATCAGAGTGCTTTACAAATGGTATATTGAAGTGATAAGACCATTAAAAAAATGACTAAATTTGGTTGAATGAGGGGAGAGTGTGTTGAGGAAAAGCTGCAGTGATTTCAACAGGCATTTCTCCTCTTTGCATGTTCAGTAGCTCATGTCCCTCTAACCAGGGTGCTGGTTATTCTTACCTGTTAAAGGTAATCTAAGAAAACTGACTTGTTTGTTCCCAACCAAGGGCAGAAATGTCTTGGTGCTCAGTGGTTACATTATCGTTGCACAGCAGCCAGCTGATGCTGGCATCGAGATTGAAATAATTTATTTACATAGCATATAAATAAACCCAAATGTGTGATGGCAAATTGGGGAAAACTACAGTCATACATATGCGATGCACATTCTGTGCACATGAAAACCTCCAGCCGTTTATTTTTTGTTTGAAATGTAGTAACATTGTATGATTGCAAACTTCTGAGAAGTTAAATTTTCCTTTTTTTTAAGGATTTTGCTTAAACAATCCAGCTTATCACAGATGGAAAGGGGCGAGAGAGTGAAAATAGTGCTTATCTGGAATTTTACACTGAAAATCATTTCTTCTGACATATTGATGCACTTTGTTCTGTGTGATGGTAGAGCTGGACCGTGGGTGAATGCAGTGTTACATGGATCTATAGCCTCTTTTTGCAAATGCTGTAAATAATGAATATCTGCGTATAAATATCAGATGATACAATTTGCTTGATGTCTATGTAAATGTATCTTTTATGCATTCTAATTTATTCCATTTACAGTGCATTGTTTATTTATACTGTATGTAATTTATGTCACTGTATTTATGTGGAGACTTTAACTGAATTTTGCACTATGTTGAAATGGGGGAAAAGCAATACACTCCTGTAAAAAAAAAAAAAGAAATAAAGATGTTTTCCAAGGAGAGTTACAGGATACTGGGGTGTTGCTGCTTTTTGTTAAACTTGGGAGGTTCTAGAGAAGTTTTATGCAGCTGGATATTTGCCAGGGCTTGCTGTAGGATGAAATAGTTGTGCCCACCTGGCATGTGAACCACTAAACATGTCACGCCACTGCTTAGCTGCTGCTTGGAGACCATTTTGTTTTGGGGAAGCCATCACCTTAGGTTTTTAACTGTAGCTGTTTTTAGATCCTCTCACTGCCCAAATGCCCCTTGTTTTGCCCCTCATTTTGCCCCTGCTGATGCCTCTTATTTTGCAATGCGTGTTACTCATGGTGTTGCCCCATGCTTGCCCACTCTGTGCCATACCGGCTGTGGCCTCCCAGCTTGCCACCAGCCCCCTGGCCCAACCCAGTGAACAGCTGAAAACTCTCACTTCTCACTCCCCCCCCGTGATCCCCAGCTGCACAGCAACACCTGTCCACAAGTGCACATATCAGCACTGTAAAAGTCTCTTTTACCACAATGTCATGGTTAAATATATTACACTTTATTTTATTCTTGTACTTACAAAAGTATTAATTTATTTCAAATTTATTCAGTACATTTTACGCTGTCTTGGGATATCCATGTTTCAACTTGAGATTTTATTCACGTGTTTCCTGATTAAACAACAAAAATGTTCCTTTCCCCTTTTTATTTGTTTACCTTAGGAAGAATTAATGATGCATTTTTAATTGTTGGTACCACTTATAGTAATTCATTTATTTTTGTTAATAGTCATTAATGTAATATTATCAGTTGCAAAGCTTTTTTAATTCTTTTTCTTGTAGGAGCAGACATTGAATTTAACCAAATGCTGGAATAAGCAGGAGGGAACCTGTAGGAGGAAACCTGTCATGAATCTGATGGGGTTCAGTTTGGGGGAGATTCTGTGCTTCACTGTGGTCCACATGGGCCTTTCACAGACGTTCATCAGTTTCTCCTGAAATTCTGGGAACTTGATTTTTTTTTTTTTTGAAATCCCCAAATTATGCAATTAAATAAATAAATAAATAAATATATATATATATATATATATATATATATATACACACACACACACACACACACACACACACACACACACTGCATGCACAATTATTAGGCAAATTGCATTCCTCAGGATTAATTTTACTGTTGAACAAACACAATGTTCTCGGTCTATCCAAAATGTTATTAAACCTCAAATCTAACTGTTTACAAAAGAAAAAGTGAGTTGTCTCTTCCTCGGAGGAATATATAAGTGGACACAATTATTAGGCAACTATTAGTGTACAAAATTGTTAGGCAACTAAATAACAAAAACATTTTTTCCCAACTCACTTGTTTCCTCTCATTTTTTAGAGTAAGTGTGACAAATGATGTTTTTGGTCTTTCAAAAACATTCAGTGACCAATATAGTCACCCTTCTCTTCAATAACTGCCATGAGCCTTCCATCCATGGAGTCGGTCAGTTTCTTGATCTGTTCATGATTAACTTTCACTGAAGCAGCAACCACAGTCTCCCAGATGCTGTTCAAAGAGGTGTATTGTCTCTCCTCACTGTAAATCTCATGTTTGAGAAGGGCCCACAAGTTCACCATAGGATTTAAGTCAGGTGAAGAAGGGGGCCAGGTCATTATTTGATCATCTTTGAAGCCTTTGCTGGCCAGCCAAGCAGTGGAGTACTTGGATGCATGAGATGAAGCATTGTCCTGCATAAAGATCATGGCCTTCGTACCACTGATTGATGAAAGTATCTTCCAGAAACTGGCAGTAGATTTAGGAGTTGATTTTTAGTCCATCTTCAACTCGAATAGGTCCAACTAGCTCATTCTTAATGATAGCAGCCCATACCAGTACCCCTCCTTCACCTTTTAGTGGTGCCATGTGTCCATTAGTGATCCAGCCTTGGGCCCATGCATCTGGTCCATCAAGAGTCACTCTCATTTCATCTGTCCATAAAACCTTTAAAAAATCTGTCTTCAAGTATTTCTTGGCCCAATCTAGATGCTTCAACGTGTGAATCTTATTCAGTGGTGGTCATTTTTTAGCCTTCCTTACCTTACCCATGTCTCTGAGCACTTTACACCTTGTACTTCTTGGTACTCCAGGTAGGTTACAGTTCTGCAATATGGCTGCACTGGAGGGTAACGGGTTCCTGGTAGACCCTGCTGACTATTCGCAACAAAATGTTGATTGTCTGTTGGTCATGCCTCAATAATGTAGTTATTTCAAGACTGTTGCATCCATCTGAAAGGCATTTTACAATTTTTGGCTTTTCATTGTCAATTAAATCTCTTTTTTGGCCCATTTCACCTGAGGTAATGAAGCTGCTTGATGAATATGTACGTCTTATATCAGGTGTTAATCACTTTGGGTCACACCCTCCCTCAATATACAAATACATATAATCTAAAAATGATTCAATCTAATAAGCATTCCGGTTTATATGGATTGGAGTTGGAAAATGTGAACAGAAATTATGATAAGGTCAGAATACTCACTTACCTAATAATTGTGCACACAGTGTATCTATATATATATCTCTCCCTCCCACCTTCCTCTAATTGGGGGGGTGGTGTGTGTGTGTGTGTGTGTGTGTGTGTGTGTGTGTGTGTGTGTGTGCATGCCTTCCTCAACCTCGGGTCCTCTACCAGAGGTGCCTTCCATTGGGACTTGGGGACTTCTAGCTCGTACTTGGCACAGTACAGTTCTAGGAACAGCTAAGATACTGCGCAGAACCCTCAAACTCCCAGGCCTCTGGTAGAGGACCCAAGGTGGAGGAAGGCACACATGCATACCACCCCCCCAGTTAGAGGAAGGTAAGAGGGAGATTATATATTATATTATTTTATTTTATTTTATTTATGTACTGTATATAGTGTTACAGTGTTACAGGTCCATAAGTATTTGGACAATGACACAATTTTCAGTGTTTTGCCTCTGTACACCACCACAATGGATTTGAAACAAAACAATCAAGATGTGATTGAAGTGTAGACCTTCAGCTTTAATTTAAGGGGTTTAACAAAAGTATCGCATTAACCTTAGAGGAGGTGGAAAACTTGGCATCATGGTGCCAGGAGAACTGCCTCCAACTGAATGTCGGCAAAACGAAAGAGATGGTGGTGGACTTTGGTAGGCGCCAGCAGCGGTCCTACACCCCCCTTAAAATCAACGGGACTGCAGTGGAGAGGGTGAGCAGTTACAAATACCTGGGCGTTCATGTCACTGAGGACTTGACATGGACTGTACACATCCGAGCTCAAGCCAGTAGAGCAAAGCAGCGGCTCTACCACCTCCGGCAGCTGAGGAAGCTACAGGTCTCTCCAGCTATCCTTAAGACCTTTTACTCTGGTGCTGTACAAACTGTTCTGACTCAGAACATCATCTCCTGGTTTGGGAACAGCTGTGCTCGGGACATCAAGGCACTGCAGAGAGTGATCCGGGCAGCGAAACGCTGCACCAGATCTGATCTACCGTCCCTACATGACATCTATACCAGGAGATGCAGGACCAGAGCGAGTAGGATCGTCGGTGACCTGTCTCATCCCAGCAACCATCTATTCATCTTGATGAAATCAGGCAAACGCTACAGAAGCATTATGGCCAGAACGGAGAGGCTAAGGAGGAGCTTCTACCCACAGGCCATAAGACTTCTGAACCCGGACATGACATGACTACCCTCACGTAATCTCTGACCACTCCGCTCCAACCCCCCCCCCCCCCCCCACTGTCACTGCCCTTCCAGGGCACCTTAACTGTTCCGTACCATTTTGCCTATTTATTTATTTATTTATTTATTTATTTACTTATTTACTTACTTATTTATCTATTTACTGCTTGTTTCTGTCTCTATTCTTCTTAGTGTTTGGATATGTGTTTGCTTCATTTTCCATTATAGATTGTTCGCACAGTCATCCTGGTTCAGATCGGTGCACATTTCAACACATGGTACACAACCATGTGCTTGACAAATAAACTCTTTTGACTCTTTTGACTCTTGACTCTTTGACTCATTTAGGAATTACAGCCATTCATATACATTGTCCCCCATTTTCAGAGGCTCAAAAGTAATTGGACAATTGACTGACAAGTAGTTTTATGTCCAGAAGTGGCCTCTTCCCTCATTATTTCGTGACAAATGAACAGATAAAAGGTCTGGAGCTGATTCCAGGTGTTGAATTTGGTAGCTGTCCATGGGAATATGAAGCCCAAAGAAGTACTGATGCAAGTGAAGGGGGCCACCATTAAGCTTAAAAAACAAAACAAACCTATCAGAGAAATAGCAAAAACTTTAGGAGTGGTCAAATCAACAAAGAAGGAATCCTCTTAAAGAAGGAATGCACCGGCAAACTCAGCAACACCAAAAGGCCTGGAAGACAACAAAAGTGGATAATCGGAGAATTGTTTCCTTGGTGAATAAAAACCCCTTCACAACATCTAGTCAAGTCAAGATCATTCTTGAGGAGGTTGACGTATCATTATCAAAGTCTACAATCAAGAGGTGCCTTCATGAATGTAAATACAGATGGTTTACTGAAGGTGCAAACCACTGGTAACACTGAAGAACAGAAAGGCTGGATTCGACTTTGCTAGAAAACATCTAAAAAAGCCTGCCCAGTTCTAGAACCAGATTCTTTGGACAGATGAAACCAAGATTAAATTGTACCAGCATGATGGAAAGAGAAGAGTATGGACAAGGAAAGAAAGGGCACCCAAAGCATACCACCTCACCTGTCAAACATGGTGGAGACAGTGTTATGCCATGGGCATGTCTGGCTGCCGATGGAACTGGGTCACTGGTGTTTCTTGATGATGTGACTGCTGATAGAAGTAGCAGGATGAATTCTGAAGTGTCTACAGCTAAACTATCTACTCAGATTCAGCCAAATGCTGCAAAACTGAGGAAGGTGCTTTACACTACAGATGGATAATGACCCAAAACATACAGTGAAAGCAACCCAAGAGCTTCTCAAGGCTAAGAAATTAAATATTCTTCAATGACCAAGTCAGTTGCCTGACCTCAACTGAACTGAACATGGTTTTTACTTACTGAAGACAAAACTGAAGGCAGAAAGACCCACAATCAAGCAGCAACTGAAGACTGCTGCAGCAAAGGCCTGGCAAAGCATCTGAAGTGAGGAAACTCAGCATTTGGTGATGTCCATGGGTTCCAGACTTCAGGTAGTCATTGACTGCAAAGGATATGCATCCAAGTATTAAAAGTAATCCTTATATTTATTATTATTTTAGTATATATAGAGGTTTTAATTTACTGTTTTTGTAACTTTCATTTATTGCTAAAAAAATACAGTCAATATAAAAGAGCTGTTTATTCAAATCGGTATCTAGTTTATTAGATTAATTATAAAATCTACCTACAATGTACAAATATTCTCAGGGCAGTAGGTGGTGTAGAGGTTGGAGTCGTGACCTCATGCCTTATTGGTTACAGGTTTCAGTTTCATCCTCTACTGTAGTACCTTTGAACTGTTCCAGTAACAATTAACCTGCTGTATAAATGGGTAAATCAGTGTGACTGGCTCTGGAGAAAAGTGTTGGGTAAACAAAGAGATGTTTGTTGTCAGCTTTGTCTTATTTATTAGTTCAGTTATAAGGTACCAATCTGGATGGAAATTTAACAACAAAGACTGATACCAGGCAGCACTGAGCTGTTTCTTGAGCAGAACTGAAAGTGCTTATTAAAGATGATCTAAGCTGGATGGTGCTTGAGTTGGCACGACCTCTCTCTCTTTTGTTATGATGTACATTTGCCCGTGTGACTCACCGAAAATCAGTGTGAGATCACGCTAGCCTTTTTCCCTTGAAATTCCCTCTCTACTTTGTAACTTTGCTTCCTCAAATCCCTAGTTTTCAGGTGAGTTTGCTCGCATCAGGTAACGGCCCTATTTCACTGACATGCAGCAAAATTGTAATTTCTTCTGCAATCTGTTTCTGTTAAACTTGTGCTTTGCACAACCAAAGTCTTTTTAATGGTGATATTTAATATTAATGATATTTTAATGATGTATTAACAAACTGAGAAGAACATAAGTTGAGTATTTTTACAACTCTACCGTATCCTAGTCTACTTGCTTTAAAATACATTTACAGCTTTGACACAGCTCTTTTTTGAGAACAATCCCACAGTTCTACATAGTTTAAAAAGGTGTCCAAAATGTAATGGACTAAAAATCAACAACAAATCCAACTTAATCATTGAAGACCTTCTGATGATTTTATTCTTCTGTTTTTGAAAAGTCAGCCCACCAGTCTTTGCTGCAGTTTTTTATTATTTCTATTGGATTTCCACTGGATCTGTAAACAATTAGACTCTCTTCTTCTATTTATTACTGTTGTTTACTTATTTTGTTATTTATTTACTTAATTACTTATTGTTATTATGTATTATGTGTCCTGCAAGTGTCCCTGAGTTATATGTCACAATGCTGTATGGGGAATTTCCATATAGGGATGAGTGAGGTCCTATTTTATCTTTTCCTATCCCATCCCATCACATCCCTTCCTATCCTATCGTTTCTATTCTGTCTCATCTGATCCTTTCTATTCTATCCTATCCCATCCTATCAATGCAACTGTTATTCATATAGCAGGGTGTTGCTCACACAGGTTCAGTTTGGAAATACTTTTCTGACTCAGGCAGTTACACATTTCCCTCTGCACGAAGTTCCTTAGTGGTACCTTAAGGTTTATTGACCTGCTGATCACTGCAGCCAGGGAAATTACAGCACACATGTAATATAGCACCATACGATTTAACTTCTCATAATTCCTTTTTTCCAGACAAGACATTCGCCTTACAGTTAACAGTAATCTCAAGCAACTGAGGATTTATTTAAGAAATTTAAACTTATGATTGTCAAATGACTCAGAATTGAAACCCAATAATTTTGTTATTCGTAATCATAACTTTCATAAAAAATGAAGTCAGAGAATAATTCCATTACTACCCAATGTATTCTTTGTACGTTCATCTCTTTTATTTCAGTGGAACCACTTCTTGTAACAACTTGTTTGTAAAAATGAGGCACATTGGCAGCAACACGATTCGTTCACAGATTGATCGCCTGAAGGAAAAACGTTTTTCTCAGGTGGAGAACTCTACCAGGGTGTGAATGGCAGGCAATCGGAACAAAGCCAGTGATCAGTCCAAACTCCTCAAGGCTGAGATAGTTCTCCAGAAATGCTGAGGAACTTTAATCTGTGAGCTTGGGTTGACTCACCACCCGGCCTTTGAGCCCCGAGTTTTGGGGGATGGGCTTTGTAATAGTTAGCATGTGAGCCACTTTTTCCTTTCTGCTGAATTCCCCATGTGCTGTTCTGAGCTGGTGGCCCCAGCAGCCTCTCTGGCTGAGTTGTTGTTTTCCTGACCCCCACCCAGGCATCCGGGTTGTTCACAATGATGATCTGGGCATTGCTCAGCTCTCTTATAGCTGCAAACCAAACAATGAGTTTCATATGCTGAGCCATTGGTGTTTCACAAAAAACCTCTGGAAAAACTGAAAAATACAGCTTTTTAAATAGCAAGCACCCAAAGCTTCTGATGCCCAAATAAAGAAAAAGAGTATCGAGTTGTTATAATATTTGGACTTGAGAGACCATCCTCTGCAATTTCCTATAAGAAGGAGTTATGAAAAACTTGACTGAGCTGGGTTTAGGTCAATATTTACATTCCTGCCCAGTGTAAAAAAGGTGTTCCCTCAGTTCCTACAAAGAGGATGTGTCGGTGGCCAATCTTGGAATGATGGACCCGTTTTGTGCTGCTGCCAAACACCCTCTGGTGCTGTTTTTCAGTGTGAAGAATCCTCTATACAATTTAAATGAATTATGAAAGCAAACAGCAGAAAGGCACTGAAACAATAGTTGAGGACCACAAACAGTGAGGATCATTTTCAACGGTCCATGCACCACGCACAACAAGGATCTGTCAGAAGTGACAAAAAAGTTTCAACTGGGACTGAATTGAACAATGACAGATAAATGCTGGACACAAGAGTATTTTTATATATTTAAGTATACTATATGTTTATATGAAAAGTGAAAACCAAGGTAGTTCCACTGGTGACAGAAGCACTTTGGGCTGGTACCCCTAAGTTGGAAGATCCCAGGAATGATGGCCTCAGTCCAGAAAAGCGCGGTCTTAGGAACAGCAGAAATGTGGAGTAAATTAACAAAAAAATACCTCAAATTCCAAGGTCTGAGACTGAGGAAAGATGCCACCTACAAGCAAAAACTATTTTACATTTTTTAATAATAAAATATAAATTTTGTCATTAATAAAAAAGGCTTAAATAATATGTAAAAAAATAGTGAAGTTGGGCAGTCTTAAAAAAATAGTTTCTTCCTCCTGAGTATTTGCAACTAAAATTATGAACTTCCTGTAGGAACTTCCTTCCAGCTGCCCCTGCATATCTGGGATGAGTTGGGAGAGAGATCCCAGCTGTGGCGTGAACTCTACTGCTCTGGTTCCTCCCCTGCAGATTCACATGGAGAAGCCACTCCTCCATGGTGGAGCGAGGCCCTCCCCGGTGGGACGCCCTCCCACACACGCTGCCTAGATGTCTTGCACTCAACCACTTCCAGCCAGAATATACTGCACCCTGACAGGGAGCACAACACTGCCGGGACTCCAGCAGGATTTTATTAAGAGGACATAAGGACGGGACTTGGAGGAGCCACACACATCCGAACAGACACAAACAGCACGGGTCCAGTATGGGGAGCAGCCTCTCGTGTGTCCCGCACAACAACTTGCAGTTCTCCAGCAAGAACTTCATTCGCAGGAACAGGTAGGAACCAAGTTCTTTCACCTGTCAATAAGTGCTTTCACTTGGCCACTTCTGTTTGTTGGCAGCCCTGAACCAGTTTTAGTGACATAAAAATTTGCCCTGGAATTGTTGGCATTCGTTGTATGGAGGGAAGCACTTTTCTGGGATGGATCCCATCTCCGTATGTCTGCTTCACCCCAATGTTCAGGGGTTTGTGTGGAGTCTGAGCTCTGGATTCAGAAAGACCTGCTCTGCTGCCGGAGAGCTGACATTCTGGTCTTTGGAACACAATAGGGTTGATTCCCCCTGGTCATCTTCACTGCTGTCCCCCCTGCCACCGGCTTCCTGTAAACATGTGGCCTTCTGTAAGACATGGCATTTGTCACAGAGACACCACACTTGTTTCACAAATAACTGGACAATTTAATCTCTAAACTGACAATAGAGCATTGTCTCTAGGGAGGGGTGAACTGCTCCATATCAGTATCTTATCAGTATTGAAACATAAGGCTTTTGACACACATAAATTGGACTTATATGCAGTATAATTGATATGAGGAGGTATAACGCCTGGAACAGCTGACTACATTTATTCAGTATTTCAATAT
Source organism: Heterotis niloticus (assembly GCA_018136845.1). Taxonomy (NCBI): domain Eukaryota; kingdom Metazoa; phylum Chordata; class Actinopteri; order Osteoglossiformes; family Osteoglossidae; genus Heterotis; species Heterotis niloticus. The sequence continues at coordinate 22,439,521 of CM030894.1, read as the reverse complement.
TTGTATTTCTGAACTGAAGCAAAGCTGATAAAACTTGTGAGTTGTTAGCCCTAAGGCAGATATAGGCAGGATATTTCGACCCTCTGATACGGTCCTGATCCTGAGCTTGTGACCTGCAGCAAAATGCAAGGGTTTGCAGAGGTTGTGAACAGGTCACCTCCATGCCGTTTTACAAATCTCTGTGTGTTGTACTTGTGTCTGTACATTGGATGCGGGTTTTCTATGGTGTTGTTTTAATCCACCCGACGGCTAAGGCTCTCGGTTCAGCCACGCTGCTTCACTTTCGGATAAACCCAGGTGGGAATGGAGGGCTTCCCACGTCCTTCTGCTACAGCATTACGGGGGCTTTGACCTCCTCCTTTATCTGGACTTTGGACAAATATTAAGTTAAGCAACTTATTCACCTCAGTGTTTAGACTTTTATTTTAATAAAAGTGGTTCCACTTTAATAGCCCATTTTTCTCAGAAGTACATCACATCACGTCTTGAGGTTTGAAAGCATGGACTTTTGGTTTCCACTGAACAGAGTTCATGTCTTTCCCAAAACTTCTCGGTCCAAGGCTTGGTTAAATGTTGCTTTAACGTCTCACCTTTTGATATGTACACACCATGCAATCCTTTCGACAGCTGCAACACCTGTTTTTATAATCTCAGCTGCGGTACTGACGTCATGAAAGTGGTTAGTAAGCCTAGCAGACGCTGAGTGAGTGCTGTGAACCACCTTGACGTGCGCTTCTTACACTTCCGTGCCCTCTTCAATGCACTGCCAAAATCTCTCGGTCTGATCGGTGTGTTTCTCAGATTGTCCATACTTGCCTCCAGGCAAAAGAAACAAGGAAATTATAATCCATGGATCAGACATATTTTCACACTGAGTGTAAAGGGCAGGATAGAATACAATTTATTGAAGTTTTCTGTAAATGAAATGGACAATGAAATATTACAGAATGACACTAAAGTTCACAAATGAACCCATGTCTCGTTTGAAACCGTATCTGTTCGGGCCAGGGCTTTTCAACATGCAGAGCTGCATGGCAAGAATAACAAGAGTATCGTATTGGGAGAGAAGTTTTAGACGTAACCAATAGCCATGTGGAGCCGTCAATCATACGCGCACGCATATAAACACCCACCGCGTTGCACCACTGCGGATGCTGTTTGTCATAAACCAACCACCACTACACTTCCACCACCTCGTTCAAGCCCCAAAGGACAGTACACCAAGCATCCACCCCAGCACATGATGGTCTATTCTAACTGCTGAAATTTTTCCGGCTGTTGTCCTGTTGACTGTTTCTGCAACATAACAGTTACATCCTTTGTATAAAATACGCTGCCTACTTAAATACAGAGCGTAAATAGGCTGTGAATGAGTAAGAAAAGGGCTTAGTAATGTAAGAAGTGCACATAAAACCATTTATCAGTATTCAGTGAAAGTCTGCCATAGCTAAATTTATGTTTGCCATCTTCAGATTGAATGCAAACCTGCATATTAGCAGTAAAATTAGAGCACAAACCCCCAAACACAGAAGGCTCCAGGGAGTGCGTCTAATAAAAACGGTTTATACCTCTTTCTCTCTGAGAATAGCAGTCGGTTGTTCCGTAAGAAGAACCCAGAGGAGGGCCAGGTGAAGTCAAACAGCATCATCAACATCCTCTGCACTGTGACCCCTCGGAAGGTGAGAGCTGTCAACATGCTTTTTTTTGCGGTAAATCTGTACATTTTAAATCCAGCAGCCATACACACCTGTTTGCTGAAACCTATTGATGCTGTGGCCTTGCAGGAGATGTCGCCAAAGGATCTCCAGACTATCGAGAACATCAAGTGGGACCCCCCGTTTGCTTACGACCCCTCAGCAGGCTGGAAGAAGAGCAGCGTTAATGTGAAAAACTATGGCAGGATGGTGCACAGCTCCAAAGTGCAGTTCCGCTTTCTGCACTGCCAGGTGAGCCCTTCCTGTAGCCCTACTGCTAGGTTAGCGCAGCTGACGCAATTCCTTTCAGGCCGCTAATGATAACTGTCAGTTTTAAAGTTGTGAAAAATGTGGACTTTTCCAGGGTTTCTTTTAGGAAAACCCAAAATATCCCACAAAGCAGAGGAGAGGCACTGACAAACGTGTTTTTTATATATTTGCAACATGAGCTTTGGCAGTTTAGTTTCATGCTGATTAGTGATCACAATTATTATTATTATTATTATTATTATTATTATTATTTCAACATATTTTCATCATATTTTTCCACATCCTTTTTTCTACAAGGTTAAGCTCTACCAAGTAATGCAGCTCCTACTTAGGCCCTTTTGCATTCAGATAGCCGTTGTGAAAACAGTGTCATCTATCTTTTAGGTGATACAACGATTTGAGAAAAATGGCCTGTTTTCTGAATGTAGAGAAGCAGGGGGCACATGGGGTGCTAATATGGTTTTAGCAACCGTGTGAAATAAACAAAGCCGTTACGTAATGGCGATTACCCGATCCCTGCGTCTGAACATGCTGCGCCGCAGAGATTGCAAAACACTTCCTTTCATTCACCGAGTCCCAGATCCAGGTTGGATACAGCCATCAGTCATCAGCTGAAGCATGCCCGCACTTGACCGTGGGAACGACACTGTCTGTGTCACACCAAAACTTGGTACAAATTCCAAATTTCGGCTTGGTTTCTCTCCCTGGAGGGAAATCCTGGCTAAGGTTATTGCCTCAGCGTGTGACTGTCAAACACACAAGTGGGACTGTGGGAAAGAGGAGCAAGACAAAGGGCAAGAGAAGCTTCTTTGTGTGAATTCACTCAAAGATGCAGCGAGTGGAAGAGTGAAGGGTGTCACCTCACACTGAGATTCTATAGAATCCTCTTTTGCTTGGGCTGTTGATGCTGGACCATGGATTATAATTGTCTCTTATATCTCCCTTTGCGAATGTATTGGACTGACAGCCACATCCCGTATGAGTTACCTGTTCACAGAACCAACCTATTGTTTCCAACTTGCACCACCTGCTATTGCTAAATCTCTCTCTGACTTCTTTCCCCTCCTGTAGGATATACATGACTGCTTCTTGGACCTCTTCCAGACACACCTTCATTTTGTCTCCAACACCACTACGGGGTTAACCTACCAGGTAGGTGCTCAATGTATAAGCTGAACTCCCCCCTTCGACTTTTTTAGTATACACCCAGCATTCTGTGGTTTTAACCCTGAGTCACCATTTGGGTTTCTTGACCACTATCCTAAATTTTGGTCAGTATCTTGATTTTGTGATTTTGTTTCTAACATCTGTGTCTAACTGGTACCCCCCACAGGGAACATTACCACTCAGTGACCTTACAGTTTTCAAGCTGCAGACCTCAAGTGGGGGCAGCGGTGCCGACCAAACCTTTGCGTTTCAGATTGATGGTGAGTGAACGGCACCTTTCAGCACGATGTGCGGACCGCTAGGCATGAAAAACGGGCTCCATGAGGTCATCGTCTTTTTCCAGCTGCTAGGCTATCTTGATTTGCAGCTCACGCTGACATTCCTGCAATGAAACTGGATTTCATGTGCTGGAACAAAGACAAAATCCCACCCAAAATCCTCAAAGTGCTTATTTAAAATCTTTAGTTTGATTCGCACCTCATACACAAATCATAACAGTGCCACAAATTGGCCTCAGCATAGATGCTTATGCTGCTGAACAAAAGTTTGCAAATGGAGGAACGGTAGACTGTGAGCATCTGTGGCATGTACACCATGTTTACCGTGATCTCACCCTACCCTGCTTCCTCACCCCTGCCTGAGAATTTGAAGAGTTTATTTCAAGTAATGAGGATTTTTTGTATGGCTGTCATCACAAAGTGCGCCCTCCCTAAGCTTGCAGAAATAACTCCACTTACAATCCTTCGCTGCAGCTGAAATACATTTTTGACAGCGAAACATAATGTTAAAACTCCTGTTGCTCCTGTCACGTGGCGCTGATCTTTAGCCTGCAGTAACTTTGTTGCAGGCACTTTAAAGGGGCATTAAGTGTGAACATGGCTGGCAGTCAGGGTGAGGGAGGAGCCCCATAAAGCCTCCTTGTTAACTGGTGGATGCTGCAAACAGGCCTCAGCTGTTGGCTTTGAGGGAGGTGGGGATGGGGCTGGGGGGTCTGGTTGGGTGAGGGGACAGTCCTCCTATCTGGGACCCTTGCCATCCCTGTTGCTAAGCTGTGGCATGTGTTGCTTCTGCTTATCAGGTCCTCAAACGTTTTTGGGGACGAGTCATATGTTAGAAAAAATATGTAATGCTTTGCTAAAAGCAACAAAGGAGCCAGCTGCAAAAAAAAATGAAAACGGTTCCCATATCATAGCCGATTGTGTTAAAAGAAATCTCAGTGCTCATTGCACTTTTTTCCCATTTCAGTTTATTCCTCTACAGCGGATCATGGAAGGGAAATTAAAATAAACTGCTTGCCTTTCAGCACAATTACAAAAGAGATGTTTACATACACTGTCATCAGGTAGATGCTCAACATTTCGGTTACATAAAACTTGGATAGAAGACTGTTTTAGTTGTGGGTACAGGAGAAAACTTGAAAGGACAAATGATACATAAATATTCTCTCAACAGTCATTGCAAGTTAAAACTAAGTCTGTTAAAACTAATTTAACAATTCTACATTGTTTAGCATGAGAAAGGAAAACCAACAAGAACATTCTGAAAAGACTTAAAAAACCTGCTGTGGACAAAGACAGAAGACTGTCACCAAGGGTGTGTAATAATTATTGAGGCTTAATGGGTAATAATATCGCCATGGAAACCAACATAAAAAGTCTAATTCAATACCTGTTGTATTTTAATTGGAGACTGAATGAATCAATGCAGAAAGTGAAGGGCCGCTGCAGTCCTTTTTGACAACTGGAAGAAAAATGTTTATTCGTGCACCTTTATATTTGTATATGAATGTCATTTTAAATGGTTTATCATGAATATGAAAGTCCTTCATATGGCCCTCAGTTAAGAAGATGTGAGAATCCAGTTTACGCAAGAAATACTGTAGGCGCTCTTTACACCAGCCGACAACTTAACTGAATTTATGGAGTTCTGGGCGGGACGTCGACATGACCTCCGCTCTTATCTGTGGCATGTGAGGCAGGCGAGAGGGAGATTCCACCACCAAAATCCAACAGTGTTGTGTCACCTAGAATTCAGAGTGTGTTTACTTTTGCACACAATGTCTGGCTCCAGCGCCCGAGGATGAGCGTTACTGTAAATGAGAAAAAAGTAATCCAAGGATTAGAGGGTGTGCCGTGCTCATTGAACAGAAACTACAACAAAAATCCCTCCTGGCATTTTTGTTGTACGCATTAAGCTATATAAATGGGTGGAGCTACTTTATGCACTGAATTACAGTGTTTCTCTGGCAATCATCCATCCATCCATACAGCCATTATTGCTAAGACTGAGCTATGTTTAAAATGAAGCTTATTTTACACTGAACCGATAGTGATATCAGGATTGTTTCGCATCCTGAAACATTCATTTGTAACCCTGCTTTCTTCTTACCTTCTCCAGGTGTTGGCCTGAACCCTATCATTGTCTACTGCGCCAGCCAAGAGGAACTGGACACCTGGTTTGGTCACCTGAAAGAACAAGTGGAGGCCAATGGTGGTACTGTGACCACAGCTGAGGCCAGAACGTGCACCAGAGTCAAGGTGTGTTGCACCTCTCAATCAGACTGTGTGCACTGAGAAATCACACAAGAGTTCAAGATTTTACTTGGCAGATCAGAGAAAAAAGTAATGACCGTTCCTTTCCACTCATTGACAGAACTCAGAAGAGGTGAAGGGCAAAGAGGAGCTCAGGAACTCGGTGAAGAGTGAGCCCATTCATGAGTGGGAGGGCTCTCAGAGGGAGTCGCTGGGCCCCATCACCTATGTTACCAAAGTGAGGGTCCAGCACCTGCCTTGCCAGGTAAGACTCTTGTTTCAGGGTAATGATATAATTTCCTACCTGAACGAATCGGCTTTCAGCGTTTAGAGTTCCACTCGAAAGAACTGCAACTAGCAGCATCTGGTACAAGGATTTGCTGGAAAATTAACTTACTTTCTGCATACCCATATCCTTGGCAACAAGTGGACTTTTAGCTGAGACTATCAGGATTCTATGCCAGCTGACAGAGTAGGAGTTTCTCAGTTTCTTAGGTGGCCGAGGTGAGTGAGGCGAGAACCATCTTCACGAGAATTTATGCTCAAATGAGGAAGACAGTCACAAGCTGAGTTGAGGGTGGCAGCTGTTTTCAGTTTTTTTTTTGTATGAGCCATTGAACTACATTATAGCCCAAACACACAGAATACCCATTGTTGCGCCACTCAGATGTGACTTCACAGCACTGAGGGGATGACCGTTGTACCAGGAGGTACCAGCGGTTGCATAATCACAACAAAGTAGAGTATAATTTCCTGTACAGTCATTCCGCATTCACAGCTGTGCTTCATTTATGACATCTGTCTTCCGCTCATGCTTGCAATAAAAGGACTGTAAACAAATCTATAAATACTGCGGTATCACCAACAAAGAGAGGGAGCTGCACAAGGAGTCAGCATACAGACCTGCTTTTCCAACAAAGTTATTTCATACAAAGCTCAAAATGCAGAGAAAGCTCAGAAAAAGGTTTATATCTGGCGGATATAGATGGAGCAGTCATTTTAATAACCTCTTCTTCCTGACTTTTACACAGGAGCAGCATGACAGGTTGTTGGTGTTGTACCCTTCAACCCTCATCATTCTCTCTGAGGAGAGCAACGGCCTCTTCTACAAGGTTGGCCATTTAAGTCAGCGATTCACTGCACCTCAGTCACATCTCAGCAGCCGCTGACATACAGGACCACTTTGCTCTAAGAATTCCCATGTATTGCATTTAGTAATAAAATGTCCAAATGCCAATGGTCAAACAAAATGAATAAATTATTAAACAGTTATGACATTTTGTTAGAACACTGAGCAGTATGGACCTCCGAACAGGGCTCATGTCTCTATTGCCATGTGTATTTACAGGGAAAACTTCCCCTGAACAGTATCTCCGTGACGACACCTTGCCGGGATGTTAAGCCCAACACGTTCACGATTGAAGGTAACCAGACCGTTGACTTGTACCAGATAAGGCCCAGCATGATAAGGCTCAGGAATGCTTAACATCACAGTTCCAAATTGTTTTTAGGAAAACTGATCAACCCCATCGTGGTTACCTGCCTAAAAGAGAGTGAATACCACGAGTGGATCTCTCATCTCCGTGCCATGCAGGTCCCAGTGCAAATCCCCCCACCTCCAGTCTATGACATCATCTACACTCCCACCAAGACTACGGTAAGATGCAGAGCAGAGTTGTGTGGCGCAGAACATACAAAGCGGCACGCACCAAGCGAAAGCAATCCTTCCATGCTAAATTTGTGGAGAAACACATTGCTCTGTGGGAAACAACTCTGCCTGTGAACCCAATCCACAGGCTCCGGGGTTTGACCGATGGAGCGGCCACAGCCTCCAAGAACAGAGGCACTCCCGTAATGGGCGTGGATCCAATGGGCTCTCGGTCCAGAACCATGTGGACGACCTCATGTCCCCAGGTTACACCACGCCTCTCTGTGTAAGTCCTGCAGTAGCCACGGTGGTGTATTAAAACGGTGGTTGTAGGTTTTTATCAAAGGCCTGGGTCATTTTAATAAAGGTGCTTAGCTTGAACTGCTGCAGTAAGTCAGCGCCAGCACCACAGCATGATACGATAAAATAAAATTATTTGCTTAGGGGGAGTGGCTATTGACACTGCCTATAAACTATGATGGAGATCCAATAGGACACATAAAACAGCTCATATCCAGGTCCAACCCTACGTTTCAGGACTGAAGAGGATGGTTGAGCAGTGAGGCATGTGAACTAATGTTTGTCTACATTTTTGCACAGTGGTATTCAGCACGCGATTTTCAGAGAAGTTTCACAGGTGTGCCTCTTTAGTTTAAAGTAAAGATAATAAAACAGATAAATTAAGGCTACCATGGAGGAAACACGGTAATATCAGTGGCTAAAGTGCATATAAAAAGTGCGGACAAATAAAATGTGCTCAAAATGTTTGACTAAAGCTGTGTCGCTCTGCTTTTATTTAACTTCTCGTGCAAGCCTTGCTCTTCTTGCAACGTCTTGTGAGCAGCGCAACTGCTAAGCAAATAAATTGTGGAATGATGTAGTGAGCAGGAGTCCACGCTCGCGCTCATTGTCACGTACTGGCCTGGTAAGACACGAGCAGGCTACTGGCAGCACCTATTTATAATACAGGCAGGAAACAGGCCCTCTGCTCACAAGGAATGACAACCAAAGCAACCAAAAAAATTAATATTCAGTACCACGGTGTCCTGGATGCATATGGGTGTGTATGACCAATAGGACTGTTTTATTTTATTTGACTCTCGCTTTACATCTTCACTTTCATCCAGGTTCCAACTTGTTCCAACGATACAGATGATTTGTTTCAGTGGAGTTCAGGCATAGGAGCTTGTTGAGGGATTCAACCACACAATCTTCCAGTGCATAATCTTTCATCGTCCCAATGTTCAGCCTTTGTTTGCACATGCGACTCACCGTGTGCCGTCCCGCCCCCCTGCAGTACGCCTCCAGTCGGCCCGGTTCCAGGGACATGGGTGATGCGGCTCGCCTGAGTTGCAGGAGCAACAGCATCTCCTCCCAGGTCAGGCCTATTGTGGAGGTTCACCAACCGCAGTGTGGATCCAACTCTTCTGGCATGGAGCCACTGTCTCCTGTGTACAACACACCCTATAACCTGCTGGAATGTAGCGGCCCCCATCCACGGCAAGAGAAGGCCCCCCTTGTCAAGGTATTTGTCGGTCTGTCTGTGTGTGAATTAAACAATTCAGCGTTGAACTGTGCTCTCCCAAAAAGATGAATAATAGAGAATAAAAAATTTAAAAATTAAAAATGACATGGCACTGCTTTACCGCTATAACAAGTACTGGTCCGCCTACACAGTCCAACAGCTGGAGCACAACCCAGGCAGTTACACAGCACCAGCTCTCCGTCCCACAGAGGAACTCAGACATGTGCGCCTTCCGGAAGCCACTCTCTCCTCTCTATGATGAACCATGGAGTCCTGGGATTCACGTGTTGGAGGACAACTATGTGAAACCAGCAGTGAGTAGATCTGAATACTTATGTCCCTCCTTTTCACCGCAGCCAGTGGTGTATTTATTACTCCAAAGAAAAACAACGGGGTATCCGTTCACCGTGTACCGTTGTGGCCCAACAAGTTTAATATGCAAGATTTCAGATCAGATTTAATTCCACACTGAATTTGTCACTATCGGTCAAAAAATCTGAGCACTCTTGCTGGGGAGTAGATTGTGTCACCATGCATTCGGGAAAAAGGCTGCCGATACTCCTGCATCCTCTTCAGCAGTTCCTAGAGGCATAGGGCATGAGTGTTGCTGTAGTTTCATGTCTCTATCCAGATAATCTCATACAGGAATCGCCCATATTTCACTTTCGGGCTTTGACTGATCATGTGTCATCCTGAAGACCCTTATTTATAAGAACTTAATTCATGTTGTATTATTAGTTAGCATAGGTGCACAGTTTTAAGGCTCTTCTTCCATGCTTCAGATGTCCAGACCACACTGCAGGAGGACGGAGGATCCACCAGCCCACCATGTCCAGCCCCAAGCATTTATACTGTTGACACCCCCATTGGGTAGACGGAAGACCCACCCTTCGATCCCTAAGCAGGAGGTGAACACCTCCTACCAGGCTAGGGGATTCAAACTGCTCTGCCCCCCTACTGCGGCCCTACCACATGCTGGCATTGAACAGGTATGCAGAGCTCTGTTTCCAGTAAAAAAAGGCATACAAATATGCATATTAGCTAGCAGGTGAAATACTAAACGGCAGAGGTGCACATTACAGCAGCCTGGCAACAAGTGGTCCAATGAGAGGGGCAGGGCAGCAGGTGGCTCTGTGTGCTATCGGCAGCTGCATGTCGGAGGTGTGGTCGGCCAAGTTGACGGCAGGCATGAGCGGCTGCGATCTTGCTGCATGACCAAATGGATCCCACGTCTTTCCAGAAGCATTAGTGGCATTTAAGTATGAATAAATTTTACAAAGCAGCTCTGTGTCCTCTTTTTTTCCCTTCAGGCGGTCATCCGGCCACAGAGTGCGGAGATGTCAATTGGTTGCTCACAAGGTGAGAATGACAGGCATCCGGAGGTGCAGAGCTGATGGAGAGATTTCACCTTCCTGTTCTTGCTGCAAACATGCCAAGAATGTCTGAATGGGGAGCAACTACATGCCACGATTTTTCGGCAACCCTGCCCACTCCTGATCTGCCTTGCCATGTAGAAGCACTGAACATTCAGTTTAAATCTGCAGCGAACGTTTTGTTCCGATAAATTCAGAACGAGAAGCGAGATTTTAACCCGTGAGCTTGGTGTCTGAGGCTTCAGTACAGCAGTCAGTGTCAGACCTCCCGTCTGGCTGACCCACACTCTCCTGTGTCCCATTTTAGCCTGACCTTCTCCGCAGCCGTGACTTGATTCTTTGGCTCGGGGAGGAAGGCATGCTGGGGAGTGGCAGCTCAGGACTGGGCATAACGTGGCGACATGGGGGTGGAGGTGGAAAAGCGAGCACAAAAATGGACTGTAGCCAGGCCGTGAGCAACACGTGAGCAGCGTGCGACACTCACTGTTGTGCACATGGCTGCTCGCCCTACGCAGACCTCAAATGCACAAGTGGTATCTTTAAAGTGTCAAAGTGTTGTGCTGTTTAAACAGCATATTTTGTGCTCTATTCATTCTTCAGCTGGGTGAGGTAAGCTGTGGAGAGAACACTAGACTGACAGTGAATGGCAGTTTGAGGTGTACCACGATGGGAGGGGTTCTGGGCCCGGTTCTGCAATGCTGCTCCACTGCTGCCCAGGGCTAAAACGGCTCCTCTCATTCCCACAGAAGACGTTTCTTACCTGGAACCTGCAGAACCAGACGACCAGGAACTGGACTATGATAACATCTGGGTTTTCGACCACCATACAGGGATGAGTCAGCCTTTGGGCAGAATTTCACCATACCGTCAGACCCTGGTGGAATGAGGACGAGAGGAAGACAGGGAACACAGCAGGGGTGGTCCTGGGGAACAGGAAGGGGAGCCGCAACTGCCTTGCGGTGATTCACCAGGAAACTGCCGTTCCCACTCTCTTTTCTGCCACATGTAAACATTTCTGTCCCTATCACTGTAATATTTACCTCCCGGAAAACCTGTTTTTTATATTTTATAGATATAATGTATTTTTCAAAACACCCCCCCCATTTTTTATATTTATTTGCCTTGAAACAGAGCAGTTTGCGTTTTTTGTTTATGTGGACATGCCTGTGCTTCTTAGGGTAAATGCTTTTTACTTGTTTTATTGTAAACATTTTAGCTTTTTGCAAAATTTCAACGTTCCAGCAGTTTCAATTCACATTGTGCTTAAATATGAGGCAATAATGACAAATAATGTGTTTTAATTTATTTAAGTATATTTAAAATAAAAAAAGGGTTCTGTTAACTGCTGTTTATACTTTTCTTTGCTATGAGGTATGCGTTTTTGCTCAGGCACATTTACTGAAGAATAACCCCCATCGTTTCCAAGCTGGAAACATTTTCATTCCAAGTCATCCATATCTTGTTACTTTTCTATGCTTGTTAGAGTCAGAAATGCCTAAAAGTCATTACAAAATAAAAATACCAAAGAAATTCTGAAAAAGCAGAATGCAAACGGGAATAAATATATTCTAATTAACCTAAAATGTACTGAGGAGTCTGAAAGAAAAGTTTTGATTTACAAGGGTTCCTCTGCTGTCCTCTTGTGGAAAATCGACTCAACTACTGCAAGTCTAACATTTTGGCATTTAAAACAAAATTAAGAACAAGAGAGGGGTAAATATTATAACATTTCCTGTGTGGCAGTAAATAAAATTTTAAGATAAAGAGAACAGAACGTTACAAACGTTACAAAATCAAATTTTGTTTTGCACATGGATGCATTTCTGCTAAATGCTTTTATCAGTGTTAGAGTGAACCTACAGGAAGACACATATACTGTACTGTATATACCATGGTAAAGAACATGTGACATGACTTAAGAGCCATGTGACTGGAAAGAGCTCAGTACCCATAATGTAAGTCATGGTAGACAAGGACAGTACATGGGTTATAGTGAAGACAGTAGCAAAAATGGTAGCATATAACAAATCCCATCACACAGCACCAGAAAATCATGTGCAAGAATTGAAGAAATTGTCACTTAATATTTCTGTACCTCGCTGCCTTACCTACAGTATTCTGTCTTACTGTAGAGTATGACAAGCGTTAAGCATACTTTGCTGATATGCTTCATATCTCATGTTTGCTTTTTTCTTTGCGTTTGTGTGGCGTCTCCATTTTAACTTCTTAAATAAAGCGTAGTCTAACAAAATGAGGCCAAGAAACCTAGACAAGCCTGTGAAAAAAAATCAAAAAGGAAAAAAGGCAATAAGGTAATGAGGCTAGAAAAGCATATAGGGTAGAACCGGATGACGCAAAAAAGTGTTGAGGTTACCCCCATCACAACAAACCACAAACAACTGTCCTTCTCTATACTTGGCGAGTACAGTAACAGCTCATTACAGTAAATTTCCATCTTTATTCATTTTAAATTGTTACCTGCCCTTGTTTTTTAACATAAATTTCATCACTGAATGAACAACTCTAGCATGTTCACTCCGATCTGTCTTGTCTATCTCTCTGTTTTCCTTATGTGTGTACTGCACTGTACAATGCAACACCCCGTGTGTGTGTGTGTGTGTGTGTGTGTGTGTGTGTGTGTGTGTGTGGCATGATACTGCGCATTCTATGAGGTGTTTTACAGTGCTTTAATAATATTTGCAGAAGTGGGCTTGGGGTTTTCAGATGTACCGCGAAAGCATTATTATTTTTCCCATTCAAAGGATGTAAAACGAGATGCTGGTATTCACAGTTTTGATTCTCATACAATAGCACAAAACAAAACCAACCTTCTTTCTTTTAGCTTTGAAACTGCTTTGAAAAATAAACCTGCAGCCCAACTCTTGCCTTGCTATGAAACACATGACCATGCATGCACAAAAACTGCCCAGGATTTTCTGTCTTTGGTGGGATGTTTTTTTTTTTATTTTGAATCATTATCATCACACTTGTGTTCTTGTACATTCTTGCATCTAAATTAAAACTTCAAAGCTCCAGCCACACAGCTATAACATTGCTGCCAGCAAGGTCAACATCACTGTACCTTAGATCACTTATTTACATTTCAGACTCAAATGTGTTCCAGGCATATATGACCCTCATAGAAAAATAGAGCATTGCCATAATTATTTAGCTCAATGTACAAATTAAAATGACATTTTATTACACTGACATTTCTAATTACATTTTTATTTGACATGGCTTATAAAGCAAAATAAAACTGTTAGCACATTAGTTATTTTTAAACAATTGCATGTTCTGAAGAGCAGAGGAAGGTAGACGTGACACTGACCCGCAGCAAAAGATGCTACATATGAGTCAGGGATGTAGTCTTCCAACTAAATCCACATAATACCATCATCCTTGACAAACTACAGATTTTACACATGTTCTGTGCGTAAGTATCTAAAGAAACTTTTGAAAAAAATGTAGTTGTGAAAGGAATATAAAATACCTTTGTTCTGAAAATGATCTACAGTTGGCGTGTATGCCCCATCTTTTTGCAAATGGGTGTAATTGTATTTTGTATTTTGCCATGTATTTTGGTGATGATACTTTTATGTCATTTTACAGTAAAATGAAAGTACCCCTCATGACCCCTCCTTCTGCAGATGTTTGTGAGAACGTATCTACACAAATGACTTGTTGCTCTTCTGCATTCATTTCTGTAAGAAAGAAAACTCCCTTTACTGCACAGAAACTGATAAAGAACGATGGCCCCTGTTTTCTGAGAAAAGGTCTCATAGCCCCAGGTCATGACTCATGCCCAGGTTACGGTTCATACATAGGTCACAGTACATGATCAGGTGTGCAGTCAAAGGTGCTGTGCCGCAGGTATCGTATGGCAGAGACCGCGCTTACATTGGCCAGCAGAACTGAAGACAAATCCAGAAAAGAGCATTTGTCAGCCATCATTTAACACGAAATGATATGATTTGTTCATGTAGGGCTGATGCTGTATTTACAGAACCATCGCTCAGGAGGAAGCTCTGAAACTGGCTATCATTTACAACCAGATAACGCTGAAAATATTCATAGTTGTACTGAATGTATGCAATGAACTTGTATACTATACAAATTTTTGTATACTATAAACAAGCTCAAAAAACAAAAAGTCCATACTCTAAATACCTGAAAGTAGAGCTCTGGAGTTATCAGTAATGATAGTCATAGTCATATTACTGAAGCATACAAAATTAATAACTGCTGTCAATATTGCAGCATAAATGGTACCGTAATGTGGCCAGCGGAAAACTATCCCACCATTAAAACAAAATCATAGTGTAACCCCAACAACAAAAGTTAAAAGTACAAAGCAAAGTGTGTGAAAGTGTGTAGGAGAAGTATGAGGTTTCATTATTTGTCAAAGAAACAGACGAAAAAAGCAACCACACCAAGTGAGGGCTTGCTTGGCTAGCGTGAACTTACTGGTTTTCCATGTGTCCGCATCTTGTGGCTTGACAGTCTTGAGCAGCCAGGAGGCAAATGCTATGCAGACCAAACACAAGTCTGCTTGTTGGAGACACAGCAGGAGACTGTCCCTTCCTGCGAGAGGAATGGAGGAGAAGAACTCCCAGCAGGATCTAAATATCACCTGAGCTGTCAGGATCGGTTTTTCTGTAGGCCTAGTTCACGTCAAGAAAGTCGGAAAGACTTTCTTCAGAATCTGGCATCTGTCCCACCTATAAGTCATAACTTACCAACTATAACTGCCAGTGCTTTTCCTATCACTCATCTGCAATAACTGCTTCATGGGGAGACTTCCTTCATGCTGCCCTATAGCCTGCCTGCAGATGACTCTGGAAATTTTTCAACTGAGAAATGTCACAGTTTTGTTAATGAAAATCTGAAACTGAGTAACTGAGAGAGAACGTATCCTCACTGTGCAGTGCCCTCTGAGCACCTGGATGAGTGGATGAGGGGTCCACCATTTCTAATTCTTTATAAAATATACCCAAGTTTAGGGCTGAATCTTCTACTTGGAAGCTACACAGATATGAAGCTGAGTAAACTCAGACTTGTACAAGAAGACATGCTTTGGTATGGCTATCATTACAAAATATGAAATAACCAAGAATTTTTGTGCCAGGTGCTACCAGGGGCCACACAGGGAGGAGAAAACATGCCCAGTACGACACCAGGTAACGCTGTACTCGGTTCATTATACTGTTGAACGTCCCTGGTGTGACAGCTAGAAGAGAGCCTGAGACCATCAGATGAAAGCATCATGGAGCAGGATTGCAGATGAGCATCCAGAGAAGATCACAGCAGGCCTCATTTATTGTTTTATTTTGCCTACCATTTCGGCTCATCTTCAGCCAATTGCTACAACATCTTTTTTGCTATTTTTTGCTCTTTTTCGGTCTATTTAAAGCTGGGCAGAAGTACCCTGCGTGTCCTGTTTGTATCCTGTACTGAATCAAACCACCCTGAAATGATTTATAACAAATGTCTTATTCATTAGCTACAGTACACTACATTCATATTAAATATGCAAAAAAAGCTTGACAAATGGGCTGTGCTGCAATGAAAAGGAAAACTCTCTGAAGTCTCAGTTAAAAATTATAACAACTCAAAAAATGATGATGTCAAACCCAAAACCACGACAACATCCAGCGCACCTCTACTCTCCCTACAATGACCAGACCACCAACAGTCTTACCTGGAATATACAAAGCTGTTTGCATAATTGGATTAGCTTGCTGTCCCTCTTTTTTCTGGATGAACATCTGCTTTTCCATGTAGTCGATGCATGGATAGTTGCGATCACCTTGTGAAGCTGATGCGATCCTGCAGAAGAGTGAATTCCCCCATCTACTCAAGGATGGATAATCCCAGGAAATTGAACTCCCACGTAGCTGATGGAGACTTCCCCGCAGGAAGCGTGTCCCTCTGAGAGAGAAAGGGTGTCTCCAGAACAGATTTCCTTTCCAGTCACTGTCCGTACAAAATTCTTCGTATGTGTCTGGCAGGGCCACAGCCCCTCGTGGCTCACCAACCCTTTTGTTGGAATGTGTCACCACTCGGATTGGTTTATGATCGTCTTCATCGTTCGAATGAACCGACGAGTTTTCCACTATTAAGCAATCGTGTGAGAATTGGAGACTTTGTCCATCAGAACGCGAACAAGAAAATATGGTGATCGTTCTGTTTACATTACATCCCTTGGTCTGAGGGAAGAATAAACTCCCAGTGTCAAACTCTGCAAAAAAGTGATCGTACATCTCAGGGACTGAAAGTTTTGGTGCATTTCCATCAGGAAAACATACAACTGTGCTTGTATCAAGCAGACCAGCTGTAGTGTCATCTTCCTCAAGACTACATTCAAGTTCTTTAGACAAAGGGATATTAAAACTATCTGCTAAAACATCACCGTCAGTAAAAGGTGGACAAGTTTTGCCAACGCTTTCCAAGTGCTCTGTGGGCTCTGATCTAATTCGCTTCCCTGAGTCCTGATGACTTAGAAAGTATAAGCAGCTGTTCTGCCTATCTGCCTGAATAGGGTGTAAAGGGCCCTGCTCTATAGTACATGACTGCAAAAGATGACACTGGCAAGTATATTCTGAACAAAATTGTGGGAATCCTTCCTGGGGTTCTAAATCGGTTTCCCACAAGGTTAGTGTAGAACTAGGAAGCCTTGCTGAACTGCATTCATCATGCTTTTTGTCTTGGGGCTCAGGGCTGGGGTTTGTACTTGTGTTAATGACTTGGAAGAGCTCCTCTTCAAAATTAGACAAAGTAGAAAATTCACCACTGAAGCGGTCAGGCTTGGAGTCATCCAGCAGAGTGAAATAGTCAGAGTCAGCAGCATCTGAAGGATCAGCTATGACATTGTAGTGGAGATCTCCAGGTGTGTGGGCATGGCTAACTAGTCTCAAGTGCAAAATATCATTAATTGTTAGTTTTTCCATCTCATCCCAGAAAGGTGAAATGGCATAAAATGGGTGTTTGGCATTCAAACTAAGCGGCTCTCGAGAAACATAGCATTCTGCTGTACCAACGGTGGAATTCCGACCTACCACAGGGGATGTTTCATCAGCTGCTTCTCCCTTGACAGTGAACTCTTGAGGTTGTTTGTCCTTTGGGTCTATTGATGGAGATGGCATTGCTTCCAGGTTCTGAATTTCAAAATTTTGCGTGAAGCCAGCATTCGTCAACTCCTCCGTTTTCATTACTTGTTCATCTCCTCTGTGGTCCTCCTCCTTTCTGCGGGAGTTTATACCAGTATAATCTCGAAATATACACAAAAGGTTATGGCCAGTTTCAGTTGGGATTTCACCAGAATATTTAGGGGCGCATGTGTCTGGTGACAATGTGATTGGACTTGGTTGTTCAGTTGTGCTCTGCTGACCTTGTGGCAGTAGGCTATCTAAATAATCTCTAACTAGTGTGCACACATTTTTGTTCAATGCTATTGGGGGTTGAGTGAAATCAGAAGCAGAGAGAGTGAAGCTGTGGCCTGGTGTGTGGAGCGTTTCAGGGTCCACTGGGAACACATGCCTGTCTTCTGGAGGAACGAGCTTCCAGCTTGAGTTTAACACATTATGAGTCTGTTTCTGTGCTAAGAGGGTTCCACCACCTTGAGGACTTTCCAGGGTCTCAACCTGAGGTTCAAAATACTGCGCAGGTGAATTTGCATCTTGATATTTACTGTTCGTTCCAACAGTAAAGGAAGTCTGTGTTGTGTGAGAAAGAAACTGCTCTGGAGGAGATCCCTTTCCTTGCCATGTGCTATCACTTAGAATTCTGTCTTGTTTGCTTAATGCATAGTCCAAGATTTGGTCGCACGAAGGTATTGTTGAATTTACACTGTTTGACTCCTTCCGTCCACTTTGATCCACAATAGAAATTTCACCTTCTACCAAACCTCTGTTACATGACTCCTGAAGACGAAATTCATAGCAAATGGAATTACTGTCAGCAGTGCTGTGCATCAGTTCTTGTGGCCAAAAACTGTTTTCATAATGACTTGGTTTTTCCCCAGGTGATCGGCACTCAGAACATATCTGCAGCTTTTGTCTACTTTCCAGCTCCTTTTCACTGTGACAGTAATCTTCTGAGGTCCTGTGTGATTGAGATTCCATCGATTTTGTTGTCTCTCCAAAATTTGGGTCGTGTGAAAGCAATGATGGTTTGCTGAGATTTTGGATTGGCCACGGACTTAGGAAATGATGTCTGGCCTTGTCCACGCAAGCCGCAGTCTCCCCTCTGCTTTGGAAAAGCTCCAGCTTCCTAGATAATTCCTGTCTTTGAGGTCCAGCAACCCTGCTTCTCTCTCCTTCTGATTCACTCTGAATAGCTGGGTCCCAGCCCCCGTACCCCAGGCCCAGCTCTGGGGAACATCTACTGAATCTTTTTTTTCTTTTTTTTTTTTTGCCCAACGTTCCCACATTTTCCCTGGAGTGTGTCTGACTAATATCCATGGTCACAAACCAGCGCTCTTTCTCCTTCCTCTCCGGTTCTGCTTTTGGCTGCATCTGTAAGTGTGTTTGCGGTTCATCAGGGATGACCCACAGACCTGAATTTAAAGGTTTCATTGAAGTATTGCTGGGCTGCTGAGATGATGTAGCTGTTACTGCTCCAACAACAGACCTCTTGTGGAAATCTCCTCCATTTTCCAACAACCTGTCCTCTGTGACATGCCATTCCTCTGCTAGATTAAATGCTTCTGACGTTTTCTCAGTCACTTTGCTGCAAAATGTTGTACATCTGAGTTCACCGCTTGCAATTTCTGTACAAGTGCCTTGGCAAATTCTCCCCCCGCCCACTAAACAGGTTGCGTCATTTGGCTCTGCCACTTCTTTAAGAATCCCCACCTCATTGTGGCCTTCTTGATGTTTTGACTGGATCCAGATCAACATTACTGGACCACTGTCGAAGCCGTCCTGGTTTGAAGCATATGAGGGTTTTTTGGCAGCTGTTTCTTCTGACATGTTCCATGGACCCTGTGGTGCTTCTTCACAGAAACTACGGTTTGCAGGGTCCTTGTTGGGAGAAGATTCAGACCCCAGATATTCGCCTTCCTTTTCATAAGAGGAAATGCTCTGAGGAGCCCGAGGCTTCTCAGTGCTGAGACAGCATTTCCCAGTAGGGGCAGCCATGTTTAGGAGGGATTTCTCGCCATCATCCGTATCACTCAGACCTGAATCATCCAGACTAGCAAGCGATGCCTGCAGGATGTCACACTCTTCACATTCCTGGAAGAAACTGCTCCAGTCATGCTCTGCAATGTGGACACTGTAGTCTAAGTCGTCCATGTTAGGGGAGCTGCTTCGAAATTCACCCGCATCTGCAATGGGATATGTCAATCCTGAATGTCATTGCATCTCCAGCTCCAGTTTTTTCTACCTCACTAAGACATCACAGAACCGTACCCTATCAACAGCTGAGCTGTAAATAATTTGTGGCTTAAATCAATTTAGGCTGAACTATGTTTTTATTCAAGGCCAACATAAAGCATTAGCATGAGCACACTAGAGGGAGTCACAGAAGTTGAACTGCTGGATAAGAATTTAAGCCGTATGGATACGGACAGATATGTGCATTTGTACAAAGTGAAAACTATAAAAATCCACCTAATTATTATACCTTATTAAAGCCAGTCACAAGAAATTTGAAAGCAGCTGGAGACTGACAGACTGAGGTCTTGTTGGTACTGTAACAGATCCCAAAATATGCTGTTGCCAGGATGCAACTGCCCTGAAACAGTGGTCATGTAACCTTCAGCAATGTCTCTCAACTGATCTGCTGTGGGTCTCAGAGATTATAACCCAACCTACATGCAGCCCTACTGTAGGCCAACTGAAGGACTAATAAAATGCTGTACGTCACTCAGAGTCCTCCTGTAATCCTCATTCATGCACTGCTTACTTTGAAACTTCCCCGAGGGAGACAGGCGGTAGCATCATTCATCAGCTATTAAACCACAGCAATGACAGATTTGTTAGGATTTGCACTCGCTTCTAAAGCTCGTGTAGCACTTATTTACTTCACATTTCCCCTCTCACTTTTTACAAAATTTAATCTGCTCTTACTTTTATATATCAAAAAGTGAAAGGCCTTTTTATATGGTAGTGCTGTATTTTTTTCATACCTCACTTGCTGTGCACGGTGTAACTGTATTCCTGAGGGTAACAACACATACTTTTACCTTCTGCTACTGAGCCAACTACAGCTAAGCAAGCAAGCAGATACCTTCAAATCAGCAGCAAAGGAACGTGTAGCTTAGCAGTTTTGAACAAGTTATGTTTAGAGTAAGACTAGAAGAAGGGCACTGAGAAGGCCATTTGTTGGGTCACTACGCTTCCATGGCTGATCAAAGTGCCCTTCCACAGCATGCTTTGGAACCTCCTGCCTCTAGGTGCGGTGCACATGTGGAGGACCTACCTGTCTCCATAGCTGAGTGAAGCGTGACCAGAGCGATGTTGTCTTCTTGCAGCCGTATAGCGAGTGCCCTCCACAGCCTGTCCTCGCAGCGGTATGGCAGGGAACAGCACCAGAGTGATCTGATATAAATAGAGCTGCGCCAAGGATCACTCGCAATGCCCTGCACTGCCACTCCGGCCATGCAGCAGAGGTGTTTCATTTCAGCACTTAAAATAGAAGCTCTGCTGATGAGGTGATTGGCATCTCCAAGGTTTACCCAATCCTACTACGACCGCACTGCTCAGTGCCAGAGTGCTCAATGAGAAGCGTTTGCTGCGGTGTTTCTCCTTTAAACCACCTTTGTTTGTTTTAAAGCCTATTTCCGTTTTTTCATATTGCATTACTCATAATCCTCAGGCAATGACTGTGCAATCCCTTGCAGTGAGTTCGAGAAGGTCATCTTCCAGAGTCTCTCAAGATGGTAGTGGTCAGTGTAGTAGACAGACCCACAGGAGACACCATTAGTTATGACTGGTGGGACGTTTCTGCTCCGCCATCTGTGTATTAAAAGAATTATTGCTCTGATCCAGGAAGACCTGTAGGATGAGGTAGGTACTGGATGCATGGATCATCAAGGGTAGGTAGATTTTTGGAAAAGTGTGTAATGGTGTCTTATCGGTGCTTTGTTTAGATGGGGAGGAAGAGATTTTTACTGACTGATAATTATCAGGCCTTTCATGCTGATGGGATTGCAATTTAACTGTTAAACCAGTGTTTGTGAGCTTTTACTATTCAGATCAGAATCTGTTTCTGTCCATTTGAAAGAATGTAATTTAGGTGGTAGTTTTCTGATGCCATGCTGAAAAAGCAGTTCCCTGCAGGCAAACGCAGGTAGAATTATTTTGCGTTGCACTAGATTTGCATGCATAGTTCTGGTCCAGATAAGTAGTGTGGTCATCAATGAACACCTTTGGGATGAACTGGAATGCTGACCGTGAGCTAGGCCTTGTCACCCAACCTTACTGCTGCTCTTGTGGTCAAATGAGCACAAATTCCAAAATCTGGTGAAAAGCCTTGCCAGAAGAGTGGCGACTGTTATAGCAGCAAAGGGGGGAACAACTCCATGTTCATGTCCATGGTTTTTGAATAAGGTGTTCACCCAGCACATATGGGGGTGATGCTCACACCTACTGTCCATTTGCTGCTTTTCTCACCATCTACCCAATGGAAGGCAGTTTATGAACGCAAACTTTTTAAGACTGCTATAAATATAATGGTGCATTTCATAATCCCTGAGTAACGTTTGACCTTTTGTGGAACACCTTAGTATGCTTGTTTTATTTATTTCTCCTTGCAAGGGATCTCTTTACACGGTTTTTATGGAGGAGTAGTGTCTTGCATCAAAGAACGTTGTGAAACCTGACCCAATTCTGGCTGCGGTTCGTGACACCTGTGAGACAGTCACCTGCCCGAGGCTTCAAACTGATATTTACAGTCTCCTGTCGAACGAAAGGTTCTTTCTTCAAGCTAAGGAGACAAAAGGCTGTATGTCGTGCGGCAGGTCGATAAACACACTGCTTGACCACCCTCACCGTGCTTTATGGTCGTGCTGAAAGGGCCAAACACCAAGAATCCATAAAAACAGAAAAATGTTTATACTGTCAATTTATTTTGCTTTTAGTTTAAAACTGCATTTCAAAGGGAAATCATTAAAACTCTGTGAATAGCTTGCAACCAATGTACATGGGAAGCGATCTGCCTTTGCTAGGAATTCTATTTAAAGGCATTTTTCCTTTTTGACACGTTTCTTCGAGCCAGTTTTCACAAAGCACCTCACACATTTTCCAGCTGAAGTGAAGGTAATGGAGAAGCCAATCCGCCAACATGGGGAACTTCAAAATGTTTGCTCTTAGGGGATCAAGGTTAACCTGCTGAATGAATGCTAACACTGGGGGTCAGTCATTGGACACAGTGGTCTGCAGTCCAGTTGGATGAACAAGGGAATTGATCAGGAGTCTCCTGGGGGGCTCACCCTCCATGTAAGTAAGAACAGTGGACAGCTTCAACATAAATTTTGTTAGCATTAAATAAAACCCAGAAGAGACCCACAGACTCTTCTGTGCTACATGAACCTTGACTTTGTATTGCTTGCATACATGCATAATTTTATCTATCAGGTAGGTAGATTTGAAATATTTACCGTTTGCACAGGTGTGTAAATGACAGAATTTCAGATTCACACAATACTGTCACATACAGAGCTGCTCTTGACACTTTTGGCCAAAAGGTGGCGAAAAAGCTCCACCGAAAGTTGCGTGGCCGCAGACCATACAGCTAATTTATTTTCACTCAGATGTGTGACCCTGGTCTTGGAGAAGCTGTCTTCTATAAAGGTCTGCAGTGGAGGAATATTTACCAGCTGCAGGATTTATAAATTAGAATCTGTACTGAAAAGGCCTGCATGTGATGTGTGTCCAGCGGTCGCTGAATGGGTGCTCATAGACACACAGGCAGACGTATGAGTACACAAAGGTGTAGAAAATGAAGACATCAATGCTCCATGTTGGAAAAGGAATAGGAACTGTCCAGGGTGCCATGTGCAGTGCATGTCAACCACGATAAAAACACAGCCCAGTGGTGGCCCTGTGGGATGACTGCTATTTTTGATGTGCAGACTTTTAAATAAGCCTGCAGGAGGTGGGGGGTCATTCCTAAAGCAGTCTGGAGTGTTTCCTACCTCTCCTCCAGTTCTGCTCATCCAGATTCTCCTCAAGACATCACAGCAGAAAGCAGCCCTCCCTCAAGGTGTACAGTAACCTGAGCCCAGCAATTGGCTCCCTGCAGCAGGGCTTCCACCGCCCTCTGCTTCCCAGATGCTGTGCTGGGATATTGCACTCCATCAGATTGGTGGAAAATCACAGTCAGGTTGAGGTAAGGCTGAGTTCTCCTGGGTCCATACAAAGTTCTCAGCTTCAAATTCAGTCGGTCAGAGACAAGAACTGCGCATGGATACAGATGTGAATGATGTGGCGACCCACAAATTGATTCTTTTTTACACATTCGAATTTATAAGAATAGAGCAATTCAGCTTAAGTTCAAGGGCACAGTTTACAATGTTCATTTTTTAAGGCCTCCACAGCGCCCACTGCTCCTACACATCAACAGCTGCTGGACACTGCATCTATGAACGTGTGCATCTCAGTCTTTTGCGCACTGTTTGGTTTCAGTTACAGCCCTTGCTTCTTTGTGGTGTTTATGACTTCCTTCGTCTTTGCACTTGGATCACGATTCCTCATGTTTGACAACGCTTTGGTGCTCCAGGTCAGGAGAGTGCCATGTGCGGGTGATTAATGAAGTGGGGTTGGATTTCAGAGCCCAGAGGGACCTCTAGAGGCCCCCCGATCTCAGTGTTGTCAGGATGGGAAAGCTGCCTTGTTGTTTGCTGTGTGTTAACTATACTGGGAGTCTATGGCAGAAGTAGAAGTTAATGAGTGACATGGGGACAAAAGTCCGCGTGCCACCCGACCTCAGCACACTCATTTCCTCCTGAGGGAGATATGGGATATCAGTGGTAGGAACAATGACACGTGACATGGCCTGACGCATTAAAGCTGCACCATTTGCACCCGGTGTATCTACCACTGGAGAGAGACTGTGAGCTCCTCAGTCTGTCTTCTCCTTCCTTCTCCTTCTAACCCAGAGCAACCGGGATTCAAATCAAGGCTATACTTGCCTCCTTTATCTAATCTAGAGAGGACCCTGAGTTCTCTGGTACAAACAAACAAAGCAAACAACTAAATAAATCTCTGTATCTCCCTGCTAGGAGGACAGACCACCCAAACCACCCAAAGCTCAGCCCCTTGGGTCCATCAGGTTTCCCAAAGTAAAATACAAGCCTACCAGTGGACAGACCTTCTGACAGCAAATGTAGGACTGAAGCCACCTACTAACAGGCCTTAGGTTTCACCTGCAGATTTCTGAGCCCAGCTAGACTCCCAGGTACTGCATTTCTGAGAACAGATGCAAAGGTGGATGTATAGGTGGCATCCCTGAGTCTGGCTGTATATCTACTACAGGCTTTAGCGTGAGGTGGTGAGTGCGGACTCCCACTTACCCACCCCGGACATTATGGTAATGCCGGTCAGGTTTAAGAGATCCCTTCTCCTTTGTGAATTGGTTGGTGATGCTCTACAGCACTGATACCTCCCACATCGCCTGCATGGTCTCCCTGCTTAGTGGTGCCATTGTATGATAGGTTCATGGCACTTTTCCCTGATTCAACTCAGTCCCACTACACAGCTGAGTATAAACTTCATTTTTGCAGTTTAGCAGTGGCAACTACCTGGGAAAATCGGGCACTCATCCCCAACTTTGAAATGAGGCCAAATTCTCATTTCCACTGGATATGGCATCCAGAGATAGAGGTTTTTTTTCTTTACTCATTTCAGGATAACAGGGAGGTACAGGCCAAGCTCCAACAGTAAAGCCCATCCCTCTTGAGGACACAAGAAACAACGAAGGACTGCAGTAAGTCAGATACAAGCCTTCTACTTTGTAGACCCTGTATTGTGGGGATTTCACCAGTGAGGCACAGATCCAAGATCTCGGCCAAAACTGTCCAGCAGGTAAAAAATATGGGCCTAAATGTGGACACCTCAAGTTCAATTCACCTGGTGAAGAAAGCAAAACAGCATCTCCTAAAGTGACTGAAAAGTGCCGTTAAGACTGATGTAAAGCAGTGAAAAGAAAATGAAGGAAACACGATAAAAAATAAAACACATTTACAGTGGGAAGCCTCCAAAAACTGAAAGTCTGTGAGCAGCAGAAGACATCAGCTGTCTCTCCTCACTTTAATTCAGTTTAATTTTGCTGCACTGCATACGTATACACAAAGTTTCTGTTCTGTAACCAGCTCACATAACTGTAAAAGTACGGCTGAAAATACAGAACAAATGTGCACAAAGTACATCAAAAAATAAACAGTTTAGCTGGGGAATCCTCTTCCTGTACTGTAATGCTGATTCCTGGATTTGCATGTTTTCTCAGAGGCTGCTGGGAAATGCCAGTCACACTGAATATCATGCGCCTGTGTAACTGTAAGAAATCATAAACCCGAAAGTGAGTTACAGGAAGCTGTAGTAGTCACAGCATGAGTTCCTGCTTTCTCAGCAGCTCTTTCCAATGGCACCACCACTACCTGATTGGCCTGCCCAAACTGAGCAGTGTGAGGACTGGCATTTTTATTTCACACTGCCTGGCCTTACCTGCCTATGGTTGAAACAATTCGTCGTCCTCAGCATTTGTGGTCTAGTGGTTAGGGTTTGCCGCTCTCATGGCCTGGATATGAATGCCAAGTAAATGAACACAGTTTGTGAGTCATTGTCTCCTTTTTCCACTCTAATTTGCATTGATAGAACGTCATTCAGGGGGCCGAGAATGCGGGGGGCCGTCCGAGCGCCGACATAGTCTTGTCCCATGCTGTCTGTATCTTGTGGAGTGTCTACTCTTATCAGGGGAAGCTGCAGTGGCTCAGTTGAAGCTCCTTCCCTCACACATAACAGACTCCTTCAATGTGCTTGCTGGGTGTGGCCATAACAGTGAAGAACAACTGAGAGTGACTGCAGAAGACAAAATTAGGGGTGCTAAAAGCAAGTTACAAGTTGGATTTTTAAAAAGATGCCATCTCAGTAGTTCTTTAACAGAAGTGTGCCTGTTTGAGTTAGTTCTTTTCTTGGCCTAGCACTGGGCATGTGTTTCAGCCCCTTTTTCACATTAGCACTGCACTAGCACAGAAATGAACTTAAGACTGAACAAGCAGGAAGAGGGAATGCTAAAAGCCCTAAGATGGTGTCATACAAGTTTCAGTGTGCATAGCAGGTTCTCAACACCCTTCTTGCAACTGGCAGCTATCCCACAGCTCCTGGGATAATGCCTGTTGGATCCTGGCCCTCAGGGCTCCTCTCTCTACACAACCCCCTCTGTCTCTCCACCCTTTGACATCAGATGCAGCCAACGCTGCCACACCTCCAGCCCAGAAAGATAAAAACACGTTCAAGTTCAGGTAGTTAATGAAATGGCACAATCCCAAAACAGCGCTCCACTGAGGAATGGAACCCCACACACGGGCAGCATGAACTTGCGAGTTTGAAAACCAAAGGTGCACGAGGGTGGTTTGTTTTACAGCATTTAGCCTGAACCTTTTGCTTGGCTCAGTTCCCTAACAACACAGAGGTGTACCTTATGAAATGTGTAGGAATTAAGGGAATTAATCCAAATTAATTAATTTATTAATCGACTGTGCTTGGAGTGTGCAGGTGCTCATCCGATGTGAACTCCGGGATAAGAGATTGACCGGGAATCAGCAGCTGTGCTGGCGCCCCGACTCCTGTGAAATCCATTATTTAATTAAAACTACAGAGAAAATGGCACACTGAGAAGGAACCAACCCCTGCTGCACCATGGGAAAAATTCCAGACCGACTGACTGAGGTGAAGCTCACATTAATAACTTTCTTCCCTGCTTTTTGTGCTCTGGGAGATTCCTACTGGGAGTAATATGGGGGAAACTGAGGCCGTGGCGCGGTAAAGGCAGGGGCAGAGGGCCTTTGAGAATAAGAAGACCTCATTCTTCCGAAAGACTTGCCAGGCTTTTGGACGGCAATATGCCAATGTTGATGCCCTTCATCAATTCCAATTTTGCTCATCTTCGGCTAGCTGAGCGTAGCGCGGCGCTGATGTAAAGACTGTTCCTTAGCAGGGTGCTAACACTTGTGCGTCTGTGGGAGTGTGTGGGAGTCTGAGGGGATCAGGTGGAATCAGCAGTTGGTCTCAGAGGATCATCTGGCCAGCTGGTGTGCTATACATGCTAAAATGCAAGCTTATTTCCAAGGGTCCCACTCAACAGGCAGGCTTCCTTCATGGACTTCAATGTCTTTTCCAGGCTTACCTGTGTACGCCTGTAAGTGGGATCTACCGGACATGGCAGACTGACTGTGTCTGATCTGTACAGCATTATTTTGGATTTTTTTTCAGTGAAAAGCAGCAAACATGGGACAAAAAGTGTTTCATCTTTTTCCAAATTGCTCTGTCCGCTTCTGACTGACATTTGTGTGTTTTTGTCACCTCGAGTGGACCATGAATGGACCCTGAGAGAGAAAAAACAACACCAGGTTGTTGTGTCTTTTCCTTTTTGTAGAAGAAAATGAACCGCGCAGTCACACAAGTGAAAAAGTAATTGTTCATTCATGGTCGGTAACTCGTTGCACCACCTTTAGCTTCAATGACTACAACTAAACCTATCCTGTAGCTATTGATGGGGGCCTCATACCACTGTGGAGTAATTTTGGCCCACTCCTTCACTGTTGTGTCCCAGAACATCTGCCGGTTTTGGAGAATGAACAGCTCTTTTCAAGTCTTGCTAAAACATTTCAGTTGCATTTAGCTCAGGACTTTGAGCAGACTGCTCCATAATTTTTCTTGACTTTCTGATGCTAACATGCTTGCATGTTTGAGATCGTAGTCTTGCTGCGTGGCCTGGCTGCACTCAGTTTCAACTTGCAGACAGATGACCTCCTTCACAGATCTCCTTTAGCTTTTTCTGCTACGAGGAGGAACTCAAGGTTCCTTCAGTGATAGCAACACTTCCAGTCCTGTGACAGTCAACCATGCCCAGACCTCCACATTCACCTGCATGCTTTCATCATTAGTAGAATATTCTTGATTTTCTCCATATGTAATAAAGCCCATGCTGAGCAGAAGGTTCTTCTTTTGAATCATCATTTCACAGGACGTTGTTCAGCAATGCTCAGAAATGTCATATGAGTGTGGTGTGTGCCTCTGTACTAACTTCTTCTGGCCCAAACCAGGATTGTCTGCTGACTCTAATTACCCCCTTGATGTGTCAGTTTCATTACTGCACATTTCATTATCTTACATAAAAATGGAAGGACATCCCCGGTGTCTTTTCTCTCAGGCTTAGTTCACACTCTTCTAGAACTTAGAAAAAGAGTGGATGAAATTGAATGTAACATTGCAGAAAAGAAAAAACACTGGATACAGTGGTTCTCTTTCCTTAGCATCTGAACTTTGGTTGCTTCAGCCATTATTGATGTCTGCCCAGTTCTGTCTACAGGGTTCTGCTGAGACCAACTCCAAAGCAACAAGCCATAGTTTGAGACCCACAGTGGCCAGGACGCCTTAGTGAGTCACAATGTAAGCCTTTGTAAGGAGGCCTCCCCAGGAACACATCATGCTAGGGACAAGGTCTGCTGCACGCACACAATTAGCCCAAGAAGGTGCTGATGCTGGCTACCCTGCGCAGCGGAGCATTTTTCTCCAGTTTGGCTTCTGACAGACCACTTGGGCATGCAGGCTGCAGCCACACTCCTTACAGGAGAACCCCTTCCTGGGAGACGCTTTGTGACCGATTCCTGTGGACCTGCCTCCCGCAGCTCCAGTTCCATTGGTACTGGATCGCCACAGCTCCGGACCAAAGCCAGCCTGGCAGGGGACCCGAGCCACTATTGGCTTGGAGAACAGATAGAAAACAAAGGCAGAAATGTTAAATTTCCTGTACTTCCTTGGCACTGCACTGTTTGTGTACGGAGGGGACACCTTCTTGAGTTGTGTGTGTTACCAGGCTGGACTACAGCAGGAGGCACAAGAACAAAAAAAAAACAGGCCGAACTTTAATGTCAAGGGAAAGCAGCAGGATTTTTGGAGACCTTGAAATGTCAGAAAGAAAGACATAAAATAAGAGAAAGCACAAGTGGGGGAAAATAAACCGACCACCCTCTTTCACCCCTTTGTGAAAAACCTGTTATATCTTTTACCCTTTAAAACCAAAACATTCATTTTGGATTAAATAAGTGAGTTTAAACTGAACTGTGGGGAAGGGGGGCAGCACAACACCCAGCGTTGCCTCTTACAGCATCTAGGGTTGGCATCAGATTGTAAGTCATTTCAGATTACTTATTATTTGGTTAAAAGATGCAACAATTTTTTCGATTTTCTTTTCTTTTATATTGATGCACATCATAATTATTAATTCTAATGATTATGAATAATTAACGTGATTAATAATCAAGCAAAACAAATTGAATCATGAACGTCTGCTTTGCAGCAGTTGCTTTGAAGCTACTCACTGTCCAGTAAGATTTTGGCCAGCTGATGTGTTGTTTGTTTTGCTTATTTCAGGGTGATTAAAAATTTTATGCAGCTCCGGCAAATGTGTGTTATTTACTTTGTTTTTCATGCACGGGTGTGGTCCAGCAGCTGAGTTGAGGGTTCTTTCACCAGAAAAGAGGCTGACAACCACTGGGTTAAATGTTGTCTCAATCGGGGGTTTTCTATTATTTACCAGTGTACG
The DNA here is from genome assembly GCA_018136845.1 of Heterotis niloticus. Classification (NCBI taxonomy): domain Eukaryota; kingdom Metazoa; phylum Chordata; class Actinopteri; order Osteoglossiformes; family Osteoglossidae; genus Heterotis; species Heterotis niloticus. The sequence continues at coordinate 22,409,543 of CM030894.1, read as the reverse complement.
TGTTGCCTGGGGTAACCATAAAGCGCAATACTGACAGGGTCTTATGACAACCATTGTTGATTATTTAGCAGCAGGGAGGTTTTGGCAGGGAGGAGAAAGCAGCTAAGATCATGGGACACACCAAAATAACCTGGGTGGGTATGGCGCAGGAACTGGCGGAATTGTGGGAACAGTTTAGGGTACAAAGTTGAGGAGAGAAGAGTGCCCCTGGCAGAGCTGAAGTACATTCAGTTTGGGAATTTGGATGTACCGGTCTGAGATGTTTGGTATATCACTGGGCTCCACTCCACCATCAATCCAATAACTGCTAGCATCTGTTGACCCTGCTATGGCTTGGTTACAGTTGTAGAATGCAAGTACTGTATGGGTGCTGTCCTCAGCATCTCTTTCAAGCACTCAAGCACCTCTCGCTGTGTGTGTTCTCAAGTCCATACGCTCTTACTCTTAAAGAGGATATACAAAGGCTGGGCCAGTGTGGAGAGGTTGGGGTTGTACTTCTCCAGGCAAAGCCCTCTTCAGTTCTCAGAGGTCCTGTGGAGGGGGCAACTGTTTACACACTTCCACTTTCCAGGTCTGGCCTAACAACTGGACTCGGTTATCGTGTGGCCCAGGAATTGTAGCTGTTTTTGGTAGAGAACACAGTTTACATCATTCAGCTTTAATTCAGTCTTCAGCAACCTTAGAAAATGTAGGCTGTGATCGTCCATGATACTGCCATACACCAGGATACACTTTTAGGGTTTCAGTTATTTTCCTCTGGAAGATCTGAGGTACAGTATGCAGCAACGGTAGTTATGAAAGTGGTTAGTTTACTGTTTTGATGCGGGGGGGAACCTGCCAGAAGCTACTAGCAGCATCTAGTGAGGATAAAATGGCAGTGATTTCCTACATGGAGGGAAGGATGAACCTCTCCTTGCTAACTGCCTACGGTGCAAGAGGTGTAAAAGCACCAGGTGAACCAGGAAATATCTAACCCTAACTCTAATAGCAACCCTCACCGTAACCCTCACCCATGTCTCTGCATCACCCCCAGGGTTGTGGTCAAGTCAATTTCCTGTTCCTCCACAAAAACATCTACAATTGCTCCACTCTGTTCCTACCGCACGTGGTCTTACTTGCGCTCTGTTCCTGTGGGTTGTCACTGAGATGTCACCGTAACATGACCTGGTCTCTTCAGCACAGAACACCAAAGGGAATGATTCGCTTGTCCTGCGGGCCATTGTGAACCTGTGCTTCCCACGATCTGCTCACAAAGGACCCTTTGAATACATTACAGCGCCATCTTTTCATTGCATGTGCCCCTCGGGAACGCACGTTGCAAATAAAACTAAACCCTGGTCAAATCTAGTCCGTTCCTTCCCATTTCATCAGGGATTTTATCGCCAACTGCAATCTAAATCTGAAAAAAGGGTTTTATCACCATATTTTATGTTGTTTTATTAAATACAATGTAAAGTTTTTGAAATCTCATTATTTTTTAGCTAGACCATTTTATTCTATAACTGTTCTTACAACAGCACTATATGCTTGTAATATGTGACTTTGTCCTCCATTCATGGCCTGCAAGTGCTCTGCTGCTGGGAAGCAGGAAGAACGGAACGTGAGGCCCATTTGTGCCGATGCATTCCTGAAACTTTATGGTGTTTGCCTCCTAGAGCTGCTTCAGTGCCACAAACTGGACATCCGTGACCTTTAGCTCAAGGCATCGCTCACACCATGAAAGAGTCCTTGTGGGCCTTTCCGTGTCCGAACTGCACGCACGATCTTACACAAAGTGTGCTGTGGTGTTCTGAAGACCAGAGCTCTTCTGATGCTGGTGCGCTGAGGGCAATATCTCAGCACAAGGCCCATTCAGTGTGAAGCTGCTGATTGTCCTCCACACTCCTGCCTGGGGAAGACCCATAGCCATACAGGGAACAAGGACCACACATTGTGTGGTCTACTTTGCTTTGCTCTTTCACCGTATCTTAAAATTGAAGGAAAAATTGAGGCCTGTGCATGAGTAGTAAGAGGAGTTTCATGGTTTAGGACTTTGTGCAAGTATTACTGTGAATCAGCTATGTGAAAGAACACAAACATGACTCAGTAAACAAAGATGGGCATCGGTGTTACTCTGCTTCTGTTAAATCGGCAAAGAAAGTTCTCGGTTTTCAGTTAAATCCATTCTTATCCATTGATTTTCTAACAGGCCAGTTAAAGCAGAGAAGAGTAAACTGAGACGAAGCTCTGCTGGTCTAATGTAAAAGAAGGGCCCAGCACACGTAACTCTGAGAAACCCCGTCCCTAGGAGAGCTGTTTGCCACTGGCTGGGGGTCACGGATAGCTGGGTGGTCTCTCCCTCCCTCTGCGGGTGGCAGGGATAACATGAAGCAACAGACTGGCTGGGATGAAGCCCAGTGGCGGCATTGCAGAAGAACAGGGACAAGATGCAGGGAGCTTCCTTCTTCACTCCCTGCTGGCAGAATGGAGGAAGCCTCACACAAAGTGGAAGATTCCCAGCAGAGATGCTGATCCACAGAGATTAAACCGGCTGTACACAATTGTTCGCGTGCGTTGTGAGTTTATGAAATAACATTTTTTTTCTGTCGATCTGTCAAGTGAAGAACATTTGTCTCGTTCAGCGTAAACGGAGCCTGAGCTTCTGGTGAGAATCCAGTACCGATCCCTCTCTCGCTGGCAATATGAGCTGAATACGTGAGAGACTAAAGCCGTTTTGGAAGGCTAACAGGATTGCTGAACTGTCCTTTTCTCTGTGGAGCTCCCAACTGACAGATCCAGGCCTGCCCAGTCCAAATGTCCAAATATCGAAACTGTAGATCCAGTCTGTTCTCCTCTTCTGTCACCAAAACACCTGTTGGCTGCAGCAGCCAATACATTTATTTTAATTTATTCATGCATAACTAATCTTAATGAAACGAATCAGTTCAGATAAATCAGTTCTCCTTACATTAACAAGTTCTTTTGTTTCTGACACTTTGACTCAGCAGATCCAGAACCTCAGATCACACTTTATAGCTAAGAACTCCAGTGCTTCGTTCCCGTATTGACCTCATCAACACAACCTAAGATTTGGTCCTCATTCTACGTTCTCATTCTTTGCAAAACAAATGGCATGTTGTAAAAAAAAAAAACACTAATCTAAATGTATAATAACCAGCTTCAGCTCCTGTTTGCATCATACATGCGGAAGGAGGGTAATTTTGCTCTACGTGGCTCACGTCACCGTTGCCCCTTGAACGTTCCTGTAGCTGCAGTATTATTTTGCACAGATGGGGGCAGCAAGGCAACCCTGGTAGGACACCAGGCCTGAAATGAAAATAAAATACCTAACAGTCCTGGCCTCCAAAGCCCTGGAGAATAAACTGATGTCTTAGTAAAAGTGCAGATGAGAGCGACTGTCCCCCGACTAAGATCCCTCAGCAGCATCCGATGAAAAATGCAATAGCTGACCTCCTGTCACCTGGTCACATGCATATTCTGTGGCTTAGATATGCAAACTGACTACTGACTACCCGAGAGCAAATTTCAGATTCCCCCGAGGGGAAGAGGTTCTGTGTTGTTCTTCCTCTGTTTTAAACACAGCAAGCGTGTGGCAGGCAGTACTATGGATTGTAGTGCTGTCTACCTGCAAAGTTAAAACCAGATCATGTGATCCACTGTATTTATGGGCTGAAATGACTCTGAAATCATGCTTTCTGAGGGATTTTTCTGCTGAAAAACCGCAGTGCCTGCCTTCTCTGTATTCTTACTTCTGCTTGGTCACACGCACCCAAGCAATCTGTCAGTCGCGTTCTTCAGTTTTTCCGCCAGCACACTGCTGATCTCGAGACCTCTCCTTAAGGATGGTGGGAATCCAGTAGAGCCAGGCCTCGGCTGACCTCACACACCTTCACCTGTGCCCTTCGCATCCTTTGAGAAAAAGAGAAAAAGAAACCTTTATAGAGGACTTCTCACACACCCACGTACCCACTGCTGTCTGCTAAGCAGAGTACCTAAATGCATTGTCCACACAGATACACAATCCGTCTGTTCTGCACCCACAAAACATGTTGGATGATCAAACACCGTCCCAGTAAGCTCTGCGTGCGCGCACACACACGCACACACGCACACACGCACACACACACACACACACACACACACACACACAGACACAGACACATACACACGTACATTCACTTGACCATATCTATAGCCTTTGTGGGTTGTTTATACCTCTCATATGGATGCTGTAAATGCTGCTCACACGCCACCCAGTCATCTCACGCACAAATAGGTCAGACGCGCCCGCATCGGCTGCACAGTTCTGTGTGTCAATGCCATCCACTTCTGTTGCTACTTCCCCTCACTCTGACCTCTCAAAGGTTATTTTTTGAGAAACTGAAAAATCCACTTCCAAAAGTGGCAAAACCTTTCAAAACGGCAACCAGGATGCAATATTGCTGGGGTTTTCTTCTGCTGTGCTGGATTTTTACTGACGGAAACAGTGAGTGACAGAGTGTTTACAACGAGCCGTATCTGAGCGAGAAATCCCATGTTTACGTTCTGGAACGGACCCATAGGAAGGATGCATCTCCTCCCTAGAAACGCCAAGAGGGACACAGAGGAACTCGGACAGGTAATTGTGTGTGAGGCCACGTGACCGGAAGGCTCCGCCGAGCTCCATGTCCCCTCCGTGCACCCTGGTGTCTCAACCCACAAGTACAGCAGGCACTACTCTCTCACGCTCCACACACTCCAGCCCACAAGCACACCACTTCCTGGTTTGGGTTTTGACACACACTGTCTGCCCGTTTGACAAGCTTGACTCAGCCAAGTCCGCCCACACAGAGTCTGGCAGGCACATGCGCGCGCGCGCACACACACACACACACACACACACACAAGAGGTCACCTTATGTGCACAGCTTTAGCAGAAAGACTGCCAGTCTGGTAAACTGCACAGTAGTGCAAGTGTGTAACAGAGTTAGCACCACAACTATTCAAACACAAGTTGTTTATAAAACTCCTCTTCTTGGACTCATAGCACTGCTGGATTTGAACACCACAAGTAGTTTAGATGGTTGGTTGCTGCTATGGTGGCTCCTTGCTTTACCGAGACTTGTGACTGGGAGGGCTCTGCTGTGCTCCAAGGTTCTCACAGTGCAGGAGGCAGCCCTGGCTCACACACAAAGGGGACTTGTAGGAACCCCCACCCATGCGCAGCGAAGCCGTTCAGTCATTGGGGGTTCGCTCGTGCCTGCAGATTTCACACCACATATAGGGCATGCTGGGCCTGGGCACACAACAACATGCAGTACCCAGCGCATGCTGCCACCCACGATGGCTGGCACGCTCAGTCACTCCTCCAGTTTGGCTTGGAGATCCGGATGAGCCCTTATGGTGCAGGATTCGGCTCTATGTTGGCCTGTGCCCACAGCCGTGGATCACATAAACACATGCACGCTGAGGACACGAGTAGATCTGTTAACTGCTGGATCTCGATGCATACAAAAACCGCTGTCCTTTGTAGAGTTTGTAGAGTTTTTTATTCATTCGATTATTAGCGCTACTGACTATTTTTATGGGTGGTTTTCAAACACCTGCAGACCCCTGGCTACCTGTTCAGAAATAAGGAATTTTACTGGGTCTTCATGGGAAGTCTGTAGTCATATGTGAGTTGGCTAGTGAGAAGATTGTGCGTGTGTGTGTGTGTGAGTGTGTGTGTGTGTGTGTGTGTGTGTGTGTGTGTGTGTGTGTGTGTGGCAGAGAGCATCAGTGTTTACATGACAGTGTGAAAACATGTTGTGTGCATGTGTATTAAATGCTCTGTCTGGGTGGGAGTTGGCCTGCGCCGGTCGGCCCGCGTGTGCGGCTGCACGGCGCATGGAACGCGTGCTGCTGCGCGTATGTCTGCATGTGAACGGCCAGAGGGAGCCGTCACTATCAGGCGCACACATCTCTGGCAGTCTGTGTTGATGCTACGCCGGAGGGGGTGGGGGTGCCGGCAGGGGTTGAACGGAGCAGTGGTTTCCCACGGCTGCAGCTCTGTGCTTCAGCCCTGCCTCCGCATTCCTGGGCTGCCGACACTGTGTCAATGTTTGGACAGCCTTGAACAAATAACACACCTTGAAAAGGCACAAGCGCACGATCTGGGTACTCTTGACCCGCCTGTGCAGTTCTCTGGCAGCTCACACACACACACACACACACACACTCATGCACCTTCAATGCCTCCATTCAGTCCAAAGTGCTGCTATAGCATATCTATGCATAAGAAACGTTGACATGGAGCAATAAAACAATCAGAAGGAAACAAACACATTCATATTAATTCAATAAAAATTCATTATCAATTTGTCTGCATTTAGAAATCACCCAACACGACTAACTAGTCACAAGGGTACGACAACCTGTACCCTCTTACAGGCCTACTACCATCTGGACCTGAGCACAACTGAACACAATGACAGAGATCTGCTCACCAGCCAAGTTCTAGTTTGCATTTCTTTCCTTTTTTTAAATAAACAAAGGGCCAAAAACCCTGAAAGCAAAATTGTGTATGAGCCCAGATAAAAACGTGTGCGGGAACTTAGAAGTAAGCCTTATCCACCAGGGTGCTCAATATTTGTTGAATCCTTATCAGGGACTCCTTCCTCCCTCACCCGTAAGCTTTAATATTTCATGAGGAAATGCCAGACTGGATGCAGTTTACTGTACATAGAAAGCAGATCGTCTCCCTTGCCACAGTGCACAGATAAAAGCTAAACTTCAGCACAATAAGTTCCTGTAAGAGAAAATAAAACCCAGATAATAACGGAAACACTGGCAATGACCTGAATTAAATTAGCACTGTAAAAGTTGTGTATTTAGGTACCAGTGTATGAACGTGGCATCTGACAGCATGTAACAGGATGCAAAATGAAAATCATTGTTCTATTTTGGTAAGCAGGTATCTTTCATAATAAATAATTACAGACACTGAATTATTTACAAGTTCCCACGGTGAGTAAATTTAGCGTTGAGAGCCGACAGCTTCAGAGATGCTCGGGAGTCTTGCAGCCATTGTCAAACAGCAAACTGACTGAGATTAAGCTTTAAAATCAAATTATTTTAAGCAGGGATTCCAGCTGAAAGAAATAATTTTATTTTTGTGACAGTTTAAAAAAATCAACTTTTTAATGTGTGTACACTGGATGGTAAAAAATAATCTAATAAAAGAAAAAAAGGGTGGAGTCAGGTTAAGAGAATTGTTGAGGTTAAAATGATATTTTTATATTCAATTTAATTATATAACTTTTACTTACTATAAGACACACACATATACAAATACACACACACCAAGGAGGGTGATGGGGATGTGCTTAAGGAAGGACCCAAACTGGCAATAGAGAGGGATAAGAAATTATATGCAGCACTGCACACTTTTCTAGCCTAAAGGTCATAATCTTGGTGATATATACTTTGCTTTTACGCTTCTCCTTTTCACCTTTTCACCTTTCCGCTTGACCGCGACCAGCGAGTCACTCTCCGCAGAGTTCGCCTGTTCAACAGCATGAACATTACTTGTGTTCTGAATACAACCACTTTAAGGGCAATAAACTCTGGTGATGTGTCTATATATACATACATACAACCTTATCACCATTATCTTTTAACCTTTGTCTTTTTTTAATTAATCACTCAGTATATATGATGTTATTACTTTTACCTTTCCACCTTCTAAAAAAGTCAGTTACAATAATGACTCTAAAGTGAGAAGACAAGCAGATGCCATGTCCCTGGCTGGTGGTGCCACTTGCCTGAGGACACAGCTGTGAGAGGGTTCTGGAGGGGTCTGTGTGGGCAGCCTCAGTGGCCCTGTTACACTTGAGCCACCAGTGGTGCGATGCTCGCCAACACGTGGGTGGGAGGGCTGCATGGGAGGCACCAGCAGTGCATGACTCACTGCTTCCCAGACTCTGAAATACCAACACTTTCCCAACATAACTCTTCTATTCTATCGCAAACACAGAATGTAACTGATGGAAAATGATAAACTATTAATGATTTTACTAACAAAAAATGTATCCTTTACATTCAAATTTGACCAGCAAGATCAAATTAATAATAAGGGCAACTTTGGGGGGACTGTTCAAATAAACCTAATCCCCCCCTCCATGTTCTTATACAACTCTTCAGAGCATTGATGCTAAACTTTATTTTGTCACCCTACAGTTCCTGAAAACTTGTTGTATCTAAAATTCATTACTTACAAAAATACTTGGATCCAAAACACAGCAGACAGGTAAAAGTTATACAATTCAATCTGATACAAAATTATCATTGTAACTTCAACAGTTCCCTTAACATGACTCCATGCTCTTTTGTAATGTTTTTTTCCTGCTCCAGTGTACACACATTGAAAATTTGAATTTTTAGTTGAACTCTAATGAAAAATTGTGCCCAGAATCCCTGTTTAAAACGATCTGATTTTAATGTGTAGTCTCAGTGTGTTTGGCTCTGGCAGCATCTGCAGGAGATGCGACTGTTTACCCACTGACGTATGCCGAGGCTTCCTGTGTACAAGTGTTTGTGAATGTGCGTGCAGAGCTGCTCCCCTGAGCTGCCCAAACCCTCTCCGCTGGGCCCAGATAGCAGCAGTGTAATGTTTCTCTTCCATGAAGGCCCTGGGGGGGCACTTGTCTGCTTTCATGAGAAAACATGAACAGAAAGTTGGACACTTCAATCTCAGTTTATGCAAAACACGATTGAGCGGCGAAACAGGGGAGAACCAAGCCCTCTTGGAAAGTGTGTGAAAACCACACAAGCCAGGTTAAAGCCACCAGGGTCATTTGTACCATTCCAGTTAAAAAACAATGGATTTTTGTGCATGTTCAAGTTTGACAGCAGCCCTACTGGTGGTCATCTTCTATAGAACACTTAAGCTGCCCATTTTAAGCAACCAGAATGTGAAAAGTTGTATAAATAGGTAAACATGCACAATTGCTAGAAATTTCTAAAGGGAAAATTATCTCAACGCATAAGGTTTTATACTAAGTTTGAGAAAAAATTGCTCATTCCCATTTGCACATTGTTACTGCCTCTTGCAGAATGATGCTGTATGAATGACTGCACCTCTAAAGGGTTTGGCAGCAATAAAACATGAACCTGTTGTGAAGTTCATGCTGTGCATAAGCTCTGTTCCTTTACTAAAAACTGCTCGGCTTCAGTTGGCATTAAACGCAAGCAGAAGACCTTTATTTTCCAGCTGTTTAACTTGACAGTGGGGAATTAATGAATGGTGAGCAGCAGAAAGTTCTGGGCGCAAACAACAACTCGCTGTTTTGCCGTCATTTCTTCCTTCTTGTTTGTGGAGAGAGAAATTTAAATAATCTGAATGCAACCCTTGCCCCCTCTTCTCTTCCTTCAGCTGTCTCCTGCATCCCCACCTTCTCTCTTCCCATAGCACTTTTCTTCCTCTTCTTTTCCATTTCACGCAGTGAACATCCTGGATTTCTTCAGCACACCTCAGGTTCTGTCAAGCATTTCACCTACTGATCCTTCACTGTCCTTGCTATAACTGACTCAGAGGTTTCAGATCTACCTCTTGAAGACAGACCCTCATACCTCTCTCCCCTAACACTGTCTCCAGCATCACTCCACCCGTCAGCTTCTTAAAAATCACAGACACCTTCGCCCGTATTTAACAGCCTTCGCTCGGCTCTGCTGCTACCCGCAACTGCTGTCCAATTTCCCTTTTCCCTTTTCTGCCAAAAAAACAAGATCCCACAGTTCAGTTCCGACTCTCATCTTCTTTCCACAAGATCCTGTGTAGTCAGAGGTCACTCTGTGGAGATCACTGTAGTGTCAGTGATGAAGCCTCTTGCCCCAGGTCAAGCTGCGTCCCTCTCATCTACCCTCAAGTTTCTTGACTTCCCATCAGCTTCTGACACAGTTAACTACTCTGTTATCCTCTCTTTACAAACTCGGGGTAACAGGTGTCTTACTAGACTGAAATCCTACCTTCTCACCTGTCTTTTTGATTGTCAGAGCAAGCCTCTGCCTTTGTCTCTTTATATTAGTACCTCAGGTACATTCATATCCTCTTACAGTGTTCCCCTTAAGAGCATTATATTGTCTATCCCGACCTTAAAAGGCATCGGCTAAAGTCATCTTCACATAGCTGATGCTTTTCTCTAGAGCAGCTTGCAATGCTGCAACTTAGACCACTGCAGCTGGGATTCAAACCTAGGAGGAGGCAGCAACCACTGTGAAAAAAGGAACAATATTAAATCAGTTAACAGTAATAAATAAAATAGATTAGCTCCATATGATCTACATCCGCTGCAAAATTAACAATAAGGAAGAAGGAAGGAACAGGATAGGGGAGGATAAGATAGGATGGGATAGGACTACTGATTCCCACCCAGATATTTGTCATAAAGTAGTTGGACATATTGGACACGTGACATAAAATACTCAGAATATACAATAAATAAATGAATAAAAATAAAAGTGAAAGAACTAAATAGATTTTAAAAATAATCAATTAATGATAGCAATAAAATATTGAAGTACTCATGTATGGCTGTTGGTAAGAAGGACCCCCTGATGTTGAAAAATCTGATGGTTTAAGGAGTTCACGGTGATCCCTTCAGATAACTCAAATATGTGTGGGCGATACTTGACTAATCATTTTTATTTACCCATTTACTCATGTAAACTGCATCTGTGTGTGTGTGTGCCAAGAAAATCCATCAGCGTCTTCATATCTTCAAGTTTGGCGTGTGACAACAGTACTTTCATTTCTCCAAGCTTTGTCAGACTTCTGAATTTAACTTTTCAAAATAGTAAGCAGCTATTTTTCTGAGTTTTTAAAGAACATCACTGCGCAAAAACTTGACTTATGGTGAGAAGCACCCGTGTGTCAAATTTCAAGTTTTTTGGCTTGAAAACAAAAGCTGAGCATAAAGAACAAACAAACAAACAGACAAACAAACTGTGTAGATATAGAGATGCAAGAAAGTACAGTACTTGATAGTGAGTGCTTAGCTGTGTGACTCTGACCTCATAAATCCAGTCTGACACCAAATGACTCCTTCTTGCACACAGGCGCACACACACACACATCAACAGACAACAGTGAGTGCTGATGCTCTGCAGCAGCTGTGGAATCTTGGAGTTCCTATCTGGCAGTAAATCCCACACAGTGTGGAGCTGGACAGGTCCTGCCCGCGCCATCCTCGCACCCGCCAGTAAAACCCGGCTCTGTTTTCACTTGAGGAGAAGCCTTGGGATGCATATTTCTGTAATTAGGCTTTTACGCTCAGCAGTTTTGCAGCTGTGATGACATTTGGGTGTCGCCCCCCTGTTTCTCACGGTCTCGCTGCCAATGGTGCTCTGGCCGCTGGTTGTTGGCCAACACCGAGGCTGTCTGCACCCCACCTCCCTTGTGTACACACACACACACACACACACACACACACACACACAGAAGGAGCTTTTTAAAAAAAATATTCCTGGCAAGAGGAAGTTAACCACGGTGGCTCATCAAGGTCAGCTTTCAAGCCATTGCTCCCCGTGCGTGAGCCAGCCCGAGCGCAATAGATGAAAGGGATGCTGGGAAGAGGGAGAGGTTGGAAAAGAAACATAAAGAGGCTTTCTCCTTTGTCCATGATCGGCCATCTCCCTCCCCCGCTCTATTTTACTTCTACAAATACAGCACTAGTTCACTGGGCTTTAAAGTGGCTGCTCCCCTCTCTCTTCTCCCATTCTATAGTGGTTATTTATTTGCCGTCTATCGCTGTCAGATGAGTTAAAAGAGAAAAAAGGGTTTCTTTGTGTCCTCCTAACAGATCCTTTTAGATTTGTGTGTTTTACAGGGTATGAATTGGGAGTAAGTGTATGTTTTTGGCCTTTGCTCGAGATGTTGGGAAAAGGGTGTGCGGTCACAACGCTGGGATCTAGAGGAAAGATCCTGGAAGTAGGTTGGTCGGATGGTGCGTAGCAGTGCAGTGTGGTGAAGTGGATCTGTGGGGTGGTGCATTGTGGGCCGGTGCAGGGCAGGGCAGTGAGGTGTTCCCTCTTTCCAGATTGGCTTTCCAGGGGGGAGAACAGCTGAAGGTCTCCATTTCTTTCCTAATCTACTCAGTCCTGCTGTAGCTCCTTTACTTCTATAATGCCATGAGAAACCCTCTCGTGGACCGCAAAAACTCAGCATACTGCACCATCATGTTGAGAAGTAATGCACTATTTCTTGCAACTTAATTGCATGCATCGCACTTTTATCCAAAGTGAGCTGTTATTAACCAGGTTGTTTTCCTCGGTAGCAATTCAGGGTAAGGATCATCCTCAAAGGTAATTTCAGCCTTTAGGTGAGCAAACCATGCTTTTTACCATAATGCTACCAGCTAACCTGTCCCTGACAGGTCAACTGAGGCAAATGGCTACAGGTTAAAATCTTAGAAGGGGATTTTTTTTTGCATCTTTGGGCAGAGGTGTGACTCTAAATGGTCTGAATGCATGTCCGGTTGTGTCAGTGGTTAAAAGGGAACCGCTGTGTGGTATGCAAACAGCGCCATGTTAGTAAAATCATCTGCCATGGAAAGGGGGATCATTATGAACCTGCGGGGTTGTTCATTTGCCAGCAGACTGGGTGGAGGTTTAAGGGTTATAAAGGACAAGAATGGGGTTTCTCAACATCCGGCCCTGGTCCAGTTGCTGCCCACTGCTGCGTGTGGGTTTGGGTGGTACAAACTGAGGAAGTTCAAGATCACATCAGCCCTAGGCTGAGGGGGTTAAGCCATATTGCTGCCAACCCCTCTTCTAAGTACTTCCCACAATTATTACTCACCAGTTTCTCATGCTTAACATTTTATTTCCTTTAAAGTTCTTAATTCTGAAGCATCTCTCTGAGAAGGTAACGTAAATGGCATAAATAAAGGTTATTTTCAGTCATAAATTCTATGCCTTGTCACTTCACAAATGCAAAAGAATTCACCTAATTCTTGCTTAAAACAGAAGGGTGGATGTTAGATGATAATCTCTGTTGCATGTGTATGTGTAGGGAAGTGCTTGCTCTTGTGTGGCTGTGTGTGTGTGTGTGTGTGTGTGTGTGTGTGTGTGTGTGTGTATGACTTGTTGCTAAGACAAAACACATCATTCAAGGCTGGAAACTTATGCCACAGATGTTGTGCATCAAAGGAGACAGCAACAACCCAGTGCCTTAAAACTGCTTCACTCCAGACACAGTTGTCCTTAAAGGTTTTTAAATTTGATAAAAGTGCTTTTGAGGGAAAAAAGCTCTATTAAATGCCATATCAATTTTTCTGCAGCATATGAGATCTCTTCAAAATGTTTAATTCTTCATTAAGCTATAGAGCGTGTACAGGACATTTTCCTCTGCTATTCCCACTCATTATACGGACTTTCACTTATTTGAACTTCTGCCATTTGTAGCACTGAACCTGGCACGAAAGGTTCTGTTTCTGGATGCCTGGGTTAAGAATATGGAGGACACCAGTGTGACTGTATGTCCCATGGAACTGGACAGCTAGTTATCAACAATCACCCCATTTTTAGGAAGACTTTTCGCTTCGGTTGCTCAACCTTTTTTATTTTCTTAGGAACGAGAGCATCACAACTCAGCGGAAAATTTCTGATGATGCAGCTTCATAATTCAAGCACATAAAGACATAAATGCAAAAATTTCTTAACATTTTTTGATGGATTTTCATCTCACCTTTAATTTTTATTAATAATACAGTAGATAATTGGTTAAGGTTGCTGTTCAAGCTCCAATCCCTATTCCTGCTGTAGTACTCGAACGCTGCCACCACATATAAAGGTGTAAAATACTGCAAGGATTTTTAAGGGAATTTTTAACCATTTAAGTATTTGCAAGAATAACATAACAATTCCAATCTCCATTAAAACCTGAAAATACATGGAAGCTAATAGTGTGAAAATATAACTTTTTTTTAAGTGCTGCACATTTTGGATGTTTTTGGGGTTTACCGTCTGGTGCCGAAAATGTGTACTCATTGACACAGGCGACACACTCATACACACAAACACACATACACCAAGAACATGCAGTGGCTGGACCGCCAGCACTGAAGGGGAAGGACTCAAGGGGCATTTGGAGGCAGACAAGTGTAGAAAATGCGCTGGCGTGTGAAAGAGGACAGGACCCTGGGAGCCGCTGGTAGAGGACCTACCGCTGGCCTCCTTTCACCGCTGGCCTGCCTCCCATCCAGGAGCCCTCAATAAACCTCATTCAGACTCCATCAAACGGTAGCGCGGGTGCGAGGGGAGTGAGGGGGGAGCTGCCGGGGCACAAGGGCGAGCTCTGGGAAGGAACACTCCTCTAATTGTCCTCTACCTTCTTAAACAATATTAAACCGTATTTGTTCTCTTTCTTTCCTGGCGTCTATTTGGGCTGAGACATGGCTGCCCACTCAGCCAAACGGCCATTAAACTGACAAGCCTTTGTGGGGAAGGCAGAACAGAGAAGCGCAAAGTAAGTTTGGGCTTAAATCCGACAGCCATCTGTAAACCACGCTGCACCAAACTCCAGCAGCTTCGCTCCATCTTCGTGCTTTGGCTCAAATTTCCCTAGCCTTCAAAACAAACATTGAAAACCCACTGCAACCTGACCACGAGAGCTGTAAACTATTTATGTTTTCAAGTGCTTACATTTCCTGTGTGCAAACTGCGTCAAGGTGCTCAATGTCGCATCCATAGACTTGTATAAAAACTGGGAATAAATAAAAAAAAGAAAAGTTTTAAAACCTGTATATTGACCATAAGTTGACCATTAAAAGCTACATAATGACTAACATTAAATTATTTTGCTTTGAAATGAGGATACCTTGTCAGCAACGTTTAACTTTTTAACTGTTAACTTTTGAATTAGATTCTCTACATGTAGGAGCTCAGTCAAGTCGAGCCATTGTCTTATTTACGCATCTCCTGCTCTTTGCTACTTTCATTCAACGTTTTCATAAAAAGCTTGCATGAAGAGGTGTAACTGTGGAAAACAACTCTTGTGTTCACATTTGGAAGCATCGCACAGGAAATCTCGGTACTGGTCTCAGAGGCAGGCCTGTTCGCTGCAGTAGTACCAGGAATACCTACATGTGTCACAAAAAAATGTGTAAAATGCTAAATATATTTGGGAAAATGTGCGAGAGATCTGAACATAAGAACAGTCACATTTTTTGCAAAGTTTCCATGTTTTTAACTCTGGCGTTAGTTTGAGAAGCGTGCATAGAGGAGAGGTGAGGAGGTGACATTGCAGTTCTCATGGCCCACTGTGTTTCAGGGGTTTTCGTGTACAGACCAGGTGCCAAACATCTTCCTGAGACCCTGCACAGGTGTGCGACCATGGGCCCAGATGGCCTGGTGGCTGATTGATCTTTTCATAATTTTTTTAAATGCAAAAACACTCTGAAATTTTAGATATTTCGTATTTTCCATTGACTTCTACTTTCAGAAAATTCCTTGTGCTCTCCAGTCAGGAAAAAGTGAAGTGAACGCAGAAACGGGTGAATTAATGCGGTGCGGGAATTTGCCGGTAACTCAGCTCCATTATCAACACATAGCATGGATGACTTTATCACGTTTCATTAAATAGACCATGATACGAAAATATGTACAGTGCATTCTAATATGTAAAGCTCAAGAAAACTAAAATTCAGTTGACTCGGTTTCAGATTAAAAAGCTGCTGAAACTAAAGGTCTCGAATTTAGTACAGCATTGGGATAACTGAAAGTGTAAGTTTGTTTTATTCTGGGCAGAAGAAGAGGGCACCAGCGAGGGTAGAGGTTCATACTACTGCCTTTGAACTAAGGGTACTGATGCGCAGCTGCCACCTTTGGCTGGACTACCCTACAACAAGGTACTCACGCCGCAAGTGTGTTGGTAAAAATCATCCAAAGGTGTAAGTAGGTAAATAAACTAAGTTGCTTTGCAGGAAAACATCTGGTGGGAAGACTTAAAATGAAATTCTGAATTTAACATAAAATCTTACTTTCAGTTTCTGTCTTGTCTCTGTAGTTGTCAAGATAACCAAAAGCCCCTTATGACCACAATGGCACACTAAAGGCACTAAACAAAGCAGGGCAGGTCATAGAATTCACACTGAGGACATTAAGCTGTGTTGTCATTAGCGAAGAGCTATTCTGAAAGCGTGTTAATGCCTGAAATAATGAATGCTAACAAATGCATAACCATTCTGGAGGGCCCTAAAGAGTGGCATATGCTCCAAAGACGGGAGGCTCCATATATCAACAAGCAATGAGTATTTAGAGGGGAAGAGACAGGTTTGGGTCGGGTTGAAGGGCTTCGGGAGGGTGGGGTGCGAAGGGCGTAGTGCAGTTCCTGGGTTACAGGGCATGTCATCCAACCCAGCAGTGGGGGAATTCATCAACTTGACATCCCCAGAATACAAGAGGATAGAGGTGCTTCGAGGAGGTGGGGAGGCTGGAGTCAACTAGGCTCAGGGGAGGGGGTGGGCGTGCGGGTTTGGAGGGGGGGCACGACATAACACACAACCGTAGCCGTGCAATCAGCCCTGTGTAAATTTGGCACAAAGCGGCACAATGGCGGGGGCCTGGTGGCCAGGTGGGGGGGCTCGGCGGCACAGCTGTGGCACAGGACTGACACAGCTCCGCTCAATATGGCCCCACCCCACCGGGGCCCCGCCAGGCCGCACCACAAAGGAGAACCCCACAAAACCTTTGTCACCGTCCAAGACACCTCTTCTGCAGAATCTTAAATATTTCATAGGGCCTGATTCTCCCTTTCTTCTCGTGCCATAATGAGGAGCTCGGTCTGCTCCTTCACGCAGTTCAGTTCCTGGTTAAGCCCAGATGTCAACAAAAGGCCGCAAAAAGTGTCTGAATTCCTGCACACTCCCGCCACACCACAGCCACCCATAATGCCGGGTTTGCGCCGCGCAAAAGCGGCGCCTTTAAAAACCTGTTTGTCTCTTTGTTGCATTTATGGCCTCTGCTTGAGGCCGCATTTTTTTTTTTCTCCCATTGGAAACTGTCGAACTGCCCTTCCTAAGCCAAATTCGCAAACGTTGCCGCGTCTTTCACAATACCTACGCTGTGAAAAATGTAAAAAATAATAGGGGTAACAACAGTTCACGCTCCACCTTTTTCATAAACAAAGACAGCTTGCAAACATTAACAAAGAAGTACCGTACGCTTAAAAAAATCCCAAGGGACAACTGCATGTATTCTTTCTGCACGGACGAAGCGCGGGTATAAAAATATTTAACGCTAATTCGGCATGTTTATTTCTGCGATGCCGAGCGTTATTTTTAAACTTCAACAATCGACGGGGTTCGAACTCCGCAAAACATACGAGAAAAATAAACACGTTGCAAATGTGAATTTCAGCTTTACGTACGGGCGGCACCTGGAGCCGCAGAAGCTTTGTGCTGAGCCTGGCGAATGACTAGGTGCCCTGAAACAAATATTAAACACTTGTTAATAACTTTTCTATGCAGGCAGCATAGTGCTGTTTGGCCGGTTCAATGGGGCTGAAACGGATTTCCCTTTATGAGCCGGTTTAAACTGTCTTGCAGGCATTGGGTCGGCCACAAAGGGCTGCTTTTGTTAACACGGGCGCTGGTTCGACTCCCTCGGCACTTTAAGGACCTCTAATGAATAATTCAATGTTATCATTCAGTCTGACATCTGATGATTATGTTTTTATTCTTTTTCACAACCGAGTACCCTCACTTGATGGAAGGGCGTGCCGGGGCTGGGTTTGCGCTACACCCCCCCAGGCCCGGCACAAGAGGGGCCGCTGCGTGGGCCTCGGCTGTCAGCGTGATAAATATAATGTGTCGCCAATTAAAAACTCATTGCTATTCTCTAATTCAGCCAGCGCCTTGTTAACCGCTGCCTGGCAGGGAGACTCCAGGAGCCCGCTGTGGCCCCCACAACCAGCACCCCCTACACTGAAGGGGCCGCTTTCCCACCCTTTACTCCCGCATCCCCTCCCTTTGGCATGGAAATAAGACATTCATTCAGCTCCTTTCTCTAACGGAGAAAAAATGACCATCCACCTCTTTGATTTCATTCCTTTTTTTCAAAGACAACAAAGAATTCTATAGTTTTGGATTTTTATTTAAGAAAAAAAACTTCTTTTTTGCTTTCTTTTTACAGGTCATTATCATGTTAATGATATTGACACAACTTGGTGCAACGTGGGCATACAAGACGTATGAACCCTAGCAGGAGTCCATTACGGCGATGCCATTTAGTGTGGGGAAAGTCACATGTGGAGGAGGCCCTTATTGTGCAAGCTGGGAATTTCTGCGCAAAACTTTTGGCTAAGCTCAGGGGGTCCTTTGCACAGAAAACACCGATGCAACACGCCAGTCAACTGGAGCGCGTTAAGCAGTCCGAATGTCCGATGTGCAGGGACAGGAAGTACTCTTTCCAGTGAGCTCAGTCGCTACGCACGAGCCGTCAAAAAAACAGGTTTGGATGGAGCGAAGCAAAAGAGAGAAATTTATGAAATATGACGGAGTTAAAAAAAAAAAGACACTGATATTTATCGATGGAGCTTACGCAAATAATTTTCACATTTTCTGTCATTACGGAATAAAAACACGAAGCGGCAACTCGAGTGGCAAAAGCAGATTAAGAAATTGTAAAAGTGCGTTGCTACTGTTTTGCACATGGCACACTTACCAACAGCACTGCGATCAAAATCAATCAAAGGATGCGTTTTAGTAAAGAAATGAACATTGTTTTTATACTCGGCGCAGCAGTCACGAGGATTTCACCAAATCTGTGCCTCCATCTGATACCTGGTTCATTCCATACACACTCATTCATTTTCTTAGCCGGGATCCAAACCAGCAGTCTTCTGGCTACAACCCCCATGATCCTTACACCACCTGTTGGTGTCTTCAGGTCTCTTAACGGGAAATGCTTGTTTCGGCAAACACATGCACACACACACAAACACTACGGTGGTGGGTGAGAACAGCCACAATGTGGGCTCCCCACAGACTCTCCAGTGCAGGAACACAGCTCTTGTGTGGGTCCCCACTGCCCTGTTCCCCCTTCAGTTGAGGAATGTGAGAAATGCCGTTTAGAAGAGGATGGAATGAGTCCGGACTGAATGTCTTCACGGAATCAAAGGCATCCCTTCGCTCAAGTGCTTAGAGCCGCATGGAGTCCTGAACTAAAGGAGCCCTCCTTCAAATGAGCTGGCTCATTATCACTGGCCCACTGTCCCGGGGCATCTTGGCACAGCCGCACGAGGCTTAATTGAATTAGACATACCCACTTGTTTAGCTATTGTGTCCTCGCGTGAGAATCCTGCGGCTATTTTCATGGTAAAACCAGGGAAGGCTTGGTGACACTTGTCGGGAGATCTGAGGACTCACGCAAATCTGGGAAAAGTGGCTCCTCTGGGCTGCGGTCGTCCACGCCTGGCAGGGAAGGTGTCCGGCTCCTCCAATGGGACTTCGCGCCGCACGGCCATGACATCATAAAGGACTCAATTCAGCAGGGATTCCAAAGACGGAGCTAAGACTGGGATGCCGGAACAAAGAATTCTCACGGGTCAGCGTGGGTGGGATACCCTCACAATCCACCGGCACTTGGCGTTTCATACATCTACATACTAATTACACAAACACACAGACACACTCATTCAAGGCAGGACAGAAAGGAATTCCTCGAGGCTTTTGATACACTTTCTTCAACGCACTTTTAGCACTTCGCTTGAGCCAAACTTACTGTATTTTCATAACGCGAGAATTAAGCAAAATTTAAAAAAAAAAAAAAAAAAACCACATTTATGTTAAAGCAAATGTATAATGTGAGTCGATATTCTGGGCAAATTTTATAACGATTTTTAAGACATAGTTGTAGGGTTGAAAACAGACCACTAAGCACGGTCCTAAGAAAACACAGGATTAAGAACTTCTAGAACATTCCTGCACCGCGTTACAGCACACATAAGGCATTTATTTCCTCTATGCGAGTACAAATGCTCATTTTACATTTGTCTTCTGAAGACCACACCTGTGACTCTCATCTGCAGCACCGTAAGCTGCTGAGAAGGGGAAATTTTGACAGTGGCAGCCTTGCAAGTTGTTAAAAACTTAACTGCTAGTCAGAAAGGAATTTGACTGCATCTGTGTTGCTTGCTCACATGTATGAACTGCCGAATACCGAAGAAATAAAACTTTTGCTCCAGCACAAAACTGACATTTGCCATGATGGTCAGTAACTGAGGTGTAACACTTCCCATTTTCCCCTGTCTGATCTTCTTTTCAGGCCTTTTCCCTTCTCCCATCTCCTCGGCCTTCAGAACTGACCAAAATCACTGGTGAGCCTGGACTCTAATGAAGAGCCCCCTGTTATGTCAGTGTGTTTGTTTTTTACACATACAATATATTTTATATGAAAGAGCACTTTTGGCTGAGACTAGCACAATCGGCTGAGTTTAGCGACTTCTTCACTCCTGTCCTTCAAGCAGGCTTTGAAGTCGGCAACCAGCACGAGGCTTCTGGGATTACTGACTTCTGGCGAAAAAAACAAGAATATGTTCTGATGCGATTGCCCCCTCCATTTATCTGGCTGCCATTTTTAGAGAGAAGGCTAAGAGGGTACGCCTCGATGCTGTCACCTCATCAAGTCACCCCAGCCTCCCCCCAGGGGTCAGCTAGGGATTGACACCATAACCTGTTGCCCTGCTCTGCCCCCCACCCCTATACCGGTGCACCCAGCTGTCAGTAATGTGGCTCAAACTTCATTCATTTAGAGATCGGGGGCTGTGAAGGGATAATCTCTGCATAATTGGGGCCTATGGAACTTGGAGATCTTCCCTCCTTTTTTCCAGATTTCTGTCTTTCCCTCCTTTTTGTCCTTAAGGACGTCTTCCCCACTTTCATTAAGCCGCCAGATGGACAATTACGCTCGCCTGAAGGTTGGATGAGATCCTTGTTCTGCTCTGAAGTGCACCATGACGGGCTGACCACAGCGGCCTGCTTGTCTCTGCCGGGGGACCAAATGCGCTGCTAATAACTGCTCAAAGGCTGCTGGTGCTCTGTTGAGCACTACAAGAGCGTAGACTGTGAGGACACCAGACATCATGGCATCAGGCCACCGTGGCTCCTCCCGCCCCCCCCCCCCCGACATGTTTGCTCCTCTTTGCTTATGTGGTCTATCTGAACACCCTCGCTTACACAGGACTGATGCTAAGTTTCTTCAACAGGTTAAACAGCAATAAAGGAGAAGCTCATTTTTGGTTACATCTCGTATAACAAGACCAGTTTTGTTCAATATACATCACAGACAGTAAGGTGGGGCCACTACTACAGATGTATGGATATTTATGTGAAAGTGTGTATGTATGTTTATACCCTACGTCCCCAGTGTATTCTTGAGATGTCTCGACACCTCTGGAATCCATGCTTATCCGTCATCTTACCACTAACACAGCGGTGTGCGGTGTGTTTGGTGTGTGGACACTGGAGTTGTGACTGGCATGGATGCCAGTGTTCACTAATGTGCAGTAATGCAGACCAGGATGCCAACGTATGCCCATGATCCAGCACCATGTATCCACCAACCAGACCCTGCACGAAAATAATGGTTGCCTTAGCAACAACTCCAATCTTTCTGTTTACCCGCTTCGCTCGGCTGGCAGCCTAGGCTGAGGGAAGCAAACAGTAAGATGAAGCTCCCTATACGTGTATTTATCCATTCACAATATACATTTTACATGGCTTTGATGGACACAATGTGCACCTACAGTACGTTCAGTTATTCTGCTTCAGCCACCTTGAGGTCAAAAAGCAGGAAACATGGCATCTAAGGACACAGGCTTGTAACCAGAAGGTTATGGGAGCAAGTCTTAGGAGGACCCATGCTTTATTACCCTCAAGCAACTATGTTTAATAAACACAAATTTTGATAAAAACCTAAATTTGATAATGATTGCTACAGTGCTTTCTGAAAGAAGACACAACTAAGAGTAAAGGGGCAAGCACATGAAGAGGAGTGCAGGGCCTGAACTTTGACCCCACTTCTCATCGCAGTTTGGAAAAACAAGACAAGATGGACTAACCCAGGAAAAGTGGCTGTCTTGCAATACAAAATTAAAAATACTGATATCAAAAAATATGTTCCGCAAAGTCCATTCACTGCTTGCTAATGGGGTATGAAAAATGAGCTGAGAACACTGTCAGCACAACCACAATACTGAATTTTCAGGCTTCTAAATAACAAAAGTTAGTTATTTTTTTAAAGGTAAATTTTGCTGTAATACAACCCAGTAGTGTGAGAGTGGAGTGCAGCCAACTCAGCAGACAGACTGTGCAACTGGCTGCTAGAACACAGTCTATAGTTCAATATAATTAAATTTTCTTATTACTTTGCAAAAAACTAATATAAAAGAAGTGGTAAATAATTTAAACAAAATTCTATTCAATCTTGAATTTAATGGCAACTTTACATTTTGTTAAACAGGAATAAAATCATCCTAAATATTACTGTTGATAAAAAAGAAGCTAAACATCATGTTATTCTTTTTCTTTTGGGAACATAAAATAAAATATTTCTATTTTATAATTAATTTGAACTTTGAATATACATTAGCAAGGATTGCATATAACAAATTCCTTGCTTTCTAAAAAAATTATGTCTTCTTTTTGCTATCAGCAATTAAAATAGAGTTAGGGTTTATCCTCAAGCAGGTTGCTGAATAGGATTAAAATGGATGTGAAAAGGACATTTTAACCATTTTAACCTTACCTGTCCACATCCACCAGACTGATTCACTAAACAAGAACAATAAAGGGGGGGGGTCAGCAAAAGCACAAAAACACACTTTGATGTCCAAACACAAACACGCTTTGTTTTCTTAACTTGCTCTTAACATTCAAATCATTAAAAAATTGGCATGTTGCATATATTAGTACTGAAATTATTCTCTCGTGAACCCCAAAATGTTTCTCTTAAAAATGCTTTTTTAAATGGTTTTTTAATTGTTTATTTAATTTTAATGGGATCAGGAGTAGCTGTGCTGACAGCACGCTGCACATAAACAAATTTAAGCGGTTCGACATATTTTAAAAAAGCAAATGCAAGTATTGATGTGAATTTAACTGAAATGAAATGCGCTGAATGAAAAAAGCTGATGTCTTACAACAAATTTCAATGAGCAGTTAAAAGTCTGCCCTCTGAATTGCGACAGTAAAATCTAAGTCCTTCTGCGTGGAGTTTTTCTTTTTCTTCAGGGGTAAAACGGGCTGCTTTCATCGATGACCAGGTTGAGTGGCCGGTTATTATAAATCAATGACGGTTTGTAATTCTGTTACTTCGCACAAAGGAGGGAAGGAATAAACAGCCATTAAAATGACATGTGAATTGGCAAACAAACTGTTTAATATGTGTCTGCCATGTGAAGGGGGCTCTCAGCCCGCACGCCGGGGGCTGCGGGAATTTGCATCTGATTGGTGTTTAATGGCCTGCATTAGGACCCACCGCCTTATCCCCATGGCAACCAATCTTTTCTCAAGATTTTCAACAGGGCAAAATGTTCTTTTTTGTCCACTCAAAATGTGTCATGTGAGCCCATTGGGAGCGGGTCTTGTATGTATCAATTTGTTTCTGTTTCGGGGGCCAGCAATAGCCCCCGCAATGAATATATGGGCTATTGAGTGCAGCACACAATAGGCCCAGCTGATGGGGTTGCCACGGCGACTTGCCAATACAATGGCTCGGAATGATGACATATGGTTCCGACTTGGCTAAGTCTAAGACCCCCGATAACTGGCCCCCATTGGCTGACAAAAACCCGAGGGCCAGCCATTTATCCGTGCCCACTCATTTCATGGTAAGATAAACTTTTTATAAAGTTTTAACAAGAGATGCACAAAACCCAAACGAGGGCCAGAAAAGGCAACATGTAAAGTGGAGGAATTCTTCATTAAGTGATTTCATTGACAGCCTTTCCACCTGCTCCCGCTCTAATACACAACTGGTAGGGAATTCGGACCATTTAGCGACAACTTTGTCAGCCTGCTATTTCATTCACAAAAATGAAAAGAATTGGGTAGCAAGCACAATGCAAAGCAGACTTTCTAATCCTAGAAATTTGTCCAGGATGAAGTGTACACTGAAGGGGTTAAAACCTTAGTCGTGTTTTCAGTTTACACCTCAAAATATAAGGTTTAGGAATTCTAAACTTTTAATTTCCAGAATGGAGCCCATGCAGATGTATTTTTAAGGACTATACAGTATTACTCTGCTTTTTTTTCTGGATTGTTCATTAAGAGGTGTGTATAATTATTATTATGTCAGTATGAAGAAAATATTTATATTTAATTGTCTTAGAGCAAGAAAAGCACAGGTTTCAGCTAAGCAATACATGACAATTCTTGCAATTAAATAATTTGTTTATAGCTTAATAATCAATACATTTCACATTTCCTTTCCACAGAATCATTGAGAAACATTTTTTTTTTGTTTTGTGTATCTGGACTTTCTGTAAACATTAACTTTTATTAAGTTTTTTTTTTTTTTTTACGACTGCATATATAGGGCCAAATTGTTAACACATTTGATGCCATGTATCTAAGGCATGAACCTATTTTGGTGCTTCAGTGGTATTTTGGAGCTTTATTTTTAACTGCATTCTGATATATAATCTATAGCACAACACTCAACACAAACTATTGATTCTCTGACTTCTCTGATAAGTAAACTGGATATTTTATTGCCATGAATATCTAACATAATTTGGATGAACATATGTATACCTTTCAGCTGCAGAGGAACAACAGAGCCACAGTTAAGTGAAAGTGAAAAACTTTACTACTACGGCTAACTGACTGAATTCAGACTAGCAGGGTGATGTGTGAAGAAGACATCTTGAGTCATGACTGCTGGATAGAGCTCTCCATGGCAAAGCTGAGACAACATTGCTGAGACAGCCTTTGTGATGGTTCCAGTGCTTGCTCTGTTCTGGTCCATTCACCCCATTCGGGCTATGGCTGCAAAGGGGGTGTTACAGGGTATGGACTTCACTGCACCCACTCACACACACCATTAACACAAACACATATTCACTCACAAACTAAAATGGGGGTGGGCTTAGAAGAACAGCTGCCAGAACCAGTTGCAATGGGAGAACCTGAAAATGTGTTATTTGGGGATGAATTTTTTTTTGGTCACAGCAATATATACAAGCAGAGATAATATAGGAAGACAGTGTACCTCCATCTACATAAAGCAAGGGGCAGAGGGCCAGGTGGTTACAGTGCATCAAAGGTATAAGCATACATTACTGTCTAACAAGTTGCAGAAGGGTGACCAATATTCCAAAATTGTTTTGAATTATAGTGTAAATCAAATGTTAATTTTTCAGCTGGGAGGAAATTATGTTTTTACCAGTTATGAGCTCTAACTTATTTCTGGAGTAATATGGAGGAAAATGGCTTTATTCCTTTTTGGCTTAATTCCAGACCTTGGAAGCACAGACTATGAAGCAAAGTATAAACCTGAAAAGTACACCAGTGCATCGCAGGAAAAATCACACACACTCATGTACTCCCACATACACACACTAAGGGAGCCATTGAGTTACCTGAAATACATTTTTGTGTTGTGGGAGGAAACCAGAGTACTCAGAGAACCTGCAAACTCTACTCAGGCCGAGCCAAATTCAAACCACCATTAAGACCAAGGGCCAGGAGCTGTAAATTATTAGCACTGTCCACTGTTCCATCTCAGCAACACCTGAAATGTTTATTTTACTTTATTTTAACATAGTATTACATTGGAGCACTGCTTTTATATACTGGGCCTATGATTACAATTTAAAGTTTCCCTTAACAATACCATACATGATAATTTAACTATTTACTTGCAGGAAAAAAGTCTCTGCAACAGCAGCAAAATGTACAAATGTAGAACAATAAAGTAAAGCTTTGAATGGTTGGTAAAAGTGAAGGGTAGAGGACAGTTCAGTGGTCATGGGTTGGCGGGCCACCTTCCCACAGCCATCATGTGGAAGGTCGGGGCCATTCATTTCTTTTGGAGACAGCTCACTGCGAGCTGGCGTGGGCCGTTGGGATGAAGTGGTTTGAAGAGCTGAGGGTTTGGTTGTGATATTCAACACCCTAGTGGTACTAGGAGAACAAGCTGGACCACGGCTGGAGCGGAAATGGACCAGAAGCATCTCTTCCTGCTGGATGGCTTATTCCCCTGGACTGGGCCGCCACACTGAGCTCACATATGGGGACGCTTTGTTGTCTGTCACCAGATGTTTCCTCTCTCCCGAGGAAGATAACACCACTCTCTAACCCTGCGTGTGTGAGAAACAGTGTGAAGAAACAGGGAGACAGCGAAGCACTGCAAAAACTCTGGTTCTACACATTTGGATTCAGGTCTGTGCACCTCCGTAAACAAGCTTTAAAAACCAAGTGCTGAATAACTCTCTTTGGTCCAGATGTAGGGGTCAAAGCCAGGCCCCACCCCCTGTCACATCTGCTCTTCTGGGCCAGAGGCCTGTACCCTCCTCCCATCATTTGTTTCACCAGCTAATAATTCCTTTTTTCTTCATTTCCTGTGGTGTGTGAGAGGCTGACAGATTGAAAATTCAGAGTCAGAAATGCCATCGTACACACCATCCCCGTTGCCCCACACAGCCAAAAATAACAGTCGGGATGTGCAGTTCTTCATAATGTCCAAGCTGCACTACAAAGCAACGCATGTCAAACAGCCCCTGGCCATAGGAACCACCGGAGACAATCGGGAAGAAGGGAAAACAGAGACCGCTTTCTTTCGGCCGAGCTGTTGTGTCTGGCCCGGCAGCCCTGGAAGCAGAGCCGCATCCTAAGGACAGGATGTTGTAAACATTCATTCTGGCCCACAGATTTGCTGGGGATAAAGGACTTTTGGCAAACGTGAATGGGAGGAAACTCTGACCACCAGGGAACTCCTCCTGCCACGTGCTTCTGCCCACTGTGTGTTTCCCCACTTCATTTTTTTACTTCCATGGCAGAATCCACAAGAACTTTGGTGCTGAACGTGGCTATACCCCAGGGGCAGACCGGCATGGTGGTGTCCACAGAGACCACACACATCCTGGTCAAGGCCCTGGGGGCTGACAGAGGACACCAGCAGTCTGCCTAAATATAGTCCATAGGAGAAATGAGGTAAGATATGGGACTGCAGTAAAACCACACAGCAGGGCCACTGAGTGTCTCCTGGGAACTGAACCCACAGGCAACATGGAGGTGGCTGGCAGAGAACACAGCATTATAAGCTGAAGGTCTGTGTGGGTTCTAACCAAATTGCTTAAGGTGAAGGGTAGCAGAATTATAACAAGCTGTGTAAAACAGTCAAACTGAAAATAACTTGGGTTAACAGTATCAACTAAATGCTGAAAAAATAACCACAGGTTGCATAAAGCTCTGGCATGCAGACTGATATGCTGACTTTAAACATTATGTGAAAAACAGGCAGAGTCACAGTTAAAGTACTAGGCTGAAAGTATAAAATATTTTTTAAACCTTTCTAAATAAGATGGGCTGCACATGCATGAATATATACACTGCACTGGATTATGTCCTTTTGAGATTTTGCAATGCTTCCTTAATTCTACCCATTTCAAGGGTAAAATGTGAAAATGCTGATGATAACCCTTAGTCTGCCATTGGGGGATATGACACAAGGTTCAAAGAAGACAGGGTTGGGGGTTACACCTTTAAGTTGACTGACACATGAACAATAAGGGTCCTTTGGATGTAAAGAATGGCCTACGAGAGAAACGCTGCACAAAGAAGTATTGATTGGGCAGAAAAGTAAAGACAATCGAGCCAGTTAAGGAATAGGTGAAGAGATCAATACAGACCCAAAGTGGCGCTTTCCCCTGTTCCGCTTGAGGGTTCCCTCTCAATGTGTTTATACAGTGGGGCCGGTTCTCGGGGCAGCCGTACACCTCTGCTGTCAATCACCCAACCCCCAGCAAAGTGGGAATAGGGCAAGAGGGTGGGGTTAGGGGACTTTTATGGATAGAAGATGGGAAGATTCTTTCCTTGCAACCAGGAGCCACACACACAACCCTTGGACCTGCATCCCCCTTTGAGTGGCCTCAGCTTTGTTGACATCCTGCAGGTCAGCCTCATTGTGATGGCCAGGACACTGGCTGTGGGCACCCGGGGGGGGCGGGTGGTGGCAAGGCAACAGGAGAATGGCACAGGGCGCCTCTGTGACTGCAGAACTCGCATGGGGTCAGCACCCAGAGAGCAGTGTTTGCTGTCTGTAAACAGGAGGGCCCTGTGTCCACAGAGACAAGAGAAATCCCTTTCAGGCCAGCATTATTGCCTGTTTCCAACCCAGCGTTTAAGAGGGAAGGAAGGGGAACAGTAACTATTTTATTGGCTCTGCCCTTAGTATGAAATAGCAAAAGAATAAAGCGACTATGCAGCTCTGTGTGGTCCATTGAGTAAAATTCCACAGCACGGCATAAACTGAAAAGGAATGAAACCCTTTGTAAGGTGTAAGAAAAATAAGAGATGCTGAAAATTTAGCTGTTTACTAAGACATATTGTAAATGATCGCTAAATATTTACATGCACTAGCCTAAAAAATGAGCTTTATTGCTTCAAAATTGTTGAGACCTGCTAGAGCTTTAGAACATGTGGCCTTTAAAATCATTCAAAGACATCAAGGTGCATTCATAAGCAGCCTGATCTCATATTCAGGTGGGCTTGCGGAAGATCAGAAACAAGTGCCTCAATATGTTTAAATGATTTCAGAGGGTAACTTTAAATGACTTTGATGGACTGGTGCACTGGCCTTGGTTGTGTCCTGCCTCATGCCCTGTGCTTTCTGGTTAGGCTGCCAACTACTGTGACCCTGCATTGGATGAGAGGTTTTAGCATTATTTCCTCTTTTGCTTGTGGGTGGATTTCCCAGTGTGTACATGGGTGTGGGCTGTTAAGTGTGTGTGTGTCCCTGTGCATGCCCAGTAGTCCACATGCCAGTTTGCACATATGGGTGTGTGTGTGTGCGTGTGAGAAAACAGCCTGTTTTAAGTGTGCTTGAGTAAGTGTGACTGTATACCTCATACCTCACTGTGTGTCCGAGCACGTCTGCCATGTGTACATGTTTGCTCATGTGTGTCACACTAAATGTTATCTCAGCACATTTATCGATTACCGCTGCTTGCTTTGCCACTCGGGGAGGCCCGAACATCAAACAAGTTCTCAGCTGACAGCTATTTGTCTTCTGGCAATTGCCAGCATGCATGATAAAAGAGATTTAATTGCAGGCAAAGCTTTAAGGAAGTGTTTATTCTCTGAGTTGACGCGGCCGTTCCACACAAGGTGCTATCATGGACATAAAGGTGATAAGAGCTATCCAGAGGATGAGTGGTATCGCTCAGAGCTGCATGTCTACACCTGCCGTGGATCAATCATTAATATCAAAGGAAAACGCCCAGAAAGGATGCATGGCACTGAAGAAATAGCTTAGTTCATTGCCCTGTAAAACTGGTCAAAATTGGTTAAAAGGGAAACACATTGGTACAACATTGCACTCGCAATGTCACAAAATGAAACCATTGTCTGTATTGCTTTACAAAACAGAATTGTTAAATAAAATTATATTAGCATTTTGTATACATGCATCATTGTTAACTGCTTTATCCTGGTCAGGGTTTCGGCGGACCAGAACGTATCTCAGAACCACTGGGTGCAAAGCTGTGGAACTATATCACGGGCAGGATGCCAGCCCACAACAGGGTGGTGCCACACACACGCTCTATGGGAAATTTAGAGCACCAAATTAACTTAAAATGCATCTCTTTGGACTGTGGGAGGAAGCCCTCACTGGCACAGGGAGAACATACAGACTCTATACAAACAAAGCTGGATGTAAACCCATACCCGAACAGCCCAAGCACTGTAAGGCAGACGTCCCTCACAAAACCACCTTAAACATTTTTATGCTATAACATTTTTTTAACAGAAAAACCATTTTTGTGAAACACTTCCTTAATTTTTCAAAATGCTCCTTGCCAACTGATTGACTAATATCTGTACATTTTTATAATGTCTACAATTTATTGGGATTACTCAGTCATTCTGTGAAACTCAAAGCAGGAAACAGTTCTTGAAAGCGTCACCAAACCTGTGTTGGCAGCTGCTTGAGGTGAGATAGGAACCCTTCACAATGCGTTAAGACACAAGTAGATGTGTGTTTGGGTCCTGAGCTCTGCAAGCCCACACAACAGGTAGACCCCCAGCAGGCAGCAGTCCTTCATAGAGTGCTGCTTCTGATTTAAAGTCAATGAAAAAAATTATGGCTTTTAACAAGAAAAACACATCCAACTAAGGGTTAACTCTTAAATAAAATTACCACAAGATGAAAATAATCCAAGGAATGAAAAAAAACAGGTAGGATTTGTCAGTTGCAAGAAAAAAATCTGTTCCAGTTTTTCACTATAAGTGTTCATAATCCCAAAACAGGTGTGCAGATGGGGGAAACAACGATGAAGGTTAAGTTTCAACCTAAAAGCAAAATCAACGTTCAGACTTGTGAAATTTCCGGCAAAGTACTTCAAATTCCAACAGCACAGACACTCATTATTAGGAGATGGGTAGAGAGTGCTGTGATTGACTTTCCTTCTCTTGGAAAAATGCCATAGTACACACACCCACATACACACACACAGCCACACACACCACTGAACACATTCAGCAGAGTCAGTTGTGAGTCATATCTTCTCAGGTCATAGTCTGGGTGAAACCTGGGCTTGCGGTGAGACGGACGGTGAGTCAGAAAGAATGCACAACTGAACATGCATTCAGGCTCCTGCTTTACCGCACAGTTACACAAACACATACAAGTACACAAAAACCCAAACACACACACAACTCAAATCCAAACGCACACACACAAGCTTGGTTACACACACTCCCACTAAAATGAATGGTGTCTTCTACTAGTAGTCACTGAAGGTCAAGACAGACATATCCTGCTTATTTTTGAGCAGCTCAAACACAACCCACGTGGACAAGGAGCTGACATTTCTTGGCCATCTATACAGGATGGCATTGAAATTTTCCAAATCTTGCTTATCCGAGTGTGGCAACTGAAGAACGCCAAGACGGCAGACAGTGTGAGGTCACTTCTTGATAACAGTCCAGCTTTGTGGCTAACACAGATAATATTCTGTCCGAATAACCAGGGTATCAGGTCACGAAGGAAACACTGTCATTTAAAATCAGAAGAGCAGGTGTTCAGGTTTAAACAAATGCTTACAGTACCTTGCAAAAAGTACTTTGACGCCTTCAAAGTTATCGACATTGCCTGCATCACAAATGAGACAAATGACACATTTTTCCAGTCAGTTATTATTGTGAGCTTATACAGTATGCTGTAACACTAAATTGTCAATGTTTAAACAACTTTATTTTTATAAATATTGATATTAATACTGATGCTAATACGGGTTTTCAGTGGGACTAAGGTAAGGACTTTGTTTGGGCCTCTGTAGGACATTCGTCTTTTTGTTTCTGAACCACTGCATCTCCATCTCTCAGTCAGTACTGCTGGATCAATAACCAGGAAGTGGAAGCTGCATCATGCCTGCGAGACCCTGTCTAGACAAGGCTGTCCCTCAAAACTCAGCATCTAAGTAAGATGTAGACTTGTGAGGGAAACTACAAAGAGGCCAACATTCACTATGAAGGAGCCACAGAGGGCAGCGGCTGAAAGTGGAGAAAAGCTGCACCAGTCCACAGTATTAAGAGCGCCAAATAAAACTGGCCTGTATGGAAGGGTGGCAAGAAAGAGGATGCAACTCAAATTGAGTCACATCAAAGCACATCTGGAGTTTGTCAGACATTTACACATGTTTCCTGAAGTCAGAAGAAACCAAGATAGATTGTTGGCAAAAACAATGAATATGTGTAATTGTTATGATTTGCAATCCAGCCAATGTTGATAACTGTTAAGGGGTGTGAATATTTTTGTATGTGATTCCAGGGCCAGTGCCACCACCGCTGGAACAGCACTGCTTGTCACTATCTGTCAGATGTGCCAACAGAACCATCCTCTCCACTAGCAGCTACAAAGACACTGGACATGCAGGTATACCTAACTACATTGCCCTCCTTTCTTAGGAAAATTAAGCTGACATTTTGTTTAATACACACAGAGGGGAAAAAAATCATATTTTCCCACTTCAGCACCTCTCAGACTTAATACGTGTTTCCATTCATAATTCTCAAAAGAAGTCTTGCCCCAAAATAGATGGCCAACAGCTGACTGCTCTGCCCCAGAATACTACAGCCCAGTGGAGAAGTAAAGGCACAAATGAAATTAGGACAAGCATAAGCTCCAGCAGGCCATTCAGGTTTTGGAGTGTATAAATGCTTAGGAGGACCTTTGACCTGCGAAGGGGTCTTAACTATCCCTGGAGGAACGCAGCCCATTCTGGAGACCCGGGCAGAGACGCCTGACACCCTGAAACTGGAGAGACCCGTGAAAAGTGAAACCTGGCTTCAGAAAAATGTCCCATAGACAGGTGACAGGGCAGTGTGCAGTGCCTTGGGGCTGCGATATGACACTGGGTCTGGCCAGTCCTGCGACCTCACCCTTTCCTTCAGATAAATGGTCCAAGGCTATAAATAACGACATATCTGGTGTTAAGGATCCATCATTATAAAAGATTTAGACATGAATGACTGATCTCTGGACCACCATTATGTTTATTTGGAGCCTGTAAACCCCCTTCTAACAAGCCAACTGGTCATAAGTCACCCTCTGTAGAACACCTCTCACTCTTTGAAATGTAACTCGAACACACAGCTTCTGTCTCTTTCATATGCTTCACTTTTTCCGGAGGCGACGTACGGTGTTACCTTCCAGGGACACCTGCGACATTCTGACCCAGCGCTACAAACCCCACTAGGCCCGTACAAACAGTGCACTCGGCTGTTTACTGCAAAGGGGTGACCAAAACAAAAATGTCACAGTCGTGCAAAATGACAGCCCAACTTACACTGATTTATTTAACTCGCGTTTTTCTCCAAAGTGGTTTACA
This sequence comes from Heterotis niloticus, assembly GCA_018136845.1. NCBI lineage: Eukaryota > Metazoa > Chordata > Actinopteri > Osteoglossiformes > Osteoglossidae > Heterotis > Heterotis niloticus. The sequence goes on along the minus strand of CM030894.1, from coordinate 22,376,473 downwards.
GTGATTTACTCATTTATACAGCAGGGTGACTTTTACTGGAGGAACTCAGGGAAGCATTTTGCTCACGGATATTGCGGCACAAGGTGGGATTCAAACTTCAGGAATCCGTATCCAGAAGCAGTCTGGAGGTGGGACGGTGATGAAAGAGTTTATGGGTTCTGTCAAAGGAAGCAAAGGAAAACTACAGCATGGCTCAGGAGGACAGTGATCATGTAAAATGTCTCTACAACGCTGTACACAAAACCTAGAAATCTTTGCAATTTTATTATATTTAATGTTGAAAACTCTCCTTTCAGTTCATTGTTCCATGCCTTTGGTTACCTCAGGCCCCATAACTGCATCCTGGATGGGAACAGGTGGGGTGCAAATTTTTCATTTAAACACTCTATAAATAGATATTAGGAGCCTTTAGGTTTAACATGTAAAAACTCGGCAAATCTTTTTTTTTCTCCATTTAAAAAAGCTGCATATGGCCTGGTGTTTTCACCTGATTGTTTTAATTCAACTTCTTCCAAAATGTTTACAGCTGGTGTTTGGCATTGCTCAAGTAAGTGGTGGTCAGCAAGATTGAAAAAAAAAAAAGTTGCACATACACTGCCCAGCCAAAAAAAAAAGTCACCACCTAGATTTAACTTAGTGTTATGATCTGGGGTTGCTTCAGTTGGTCAGGTCTAGGTTCAGCAATGTTATGTGCCCAAAAAAATGAGGTCACCCGACTGCCTAAATATACCGAATGACCAGGTTTTTCCATCAATGGATTTCACGGGCATATTCCAAGATGACAATGCCAGGATTCATTGGGCTCAAATTGTGAAAGAGTGATTCAGAGAGCACGAGACATCATTTTCACACGGATTGGCCACTACAGAGTCCAGGCCTTAACCCCAATGAGAATCTTCCGGATCTGCTGAAGAAGACTCTTCCATCATCAATACAAGATCCTGGCAAAAAATGAATGCAACTTTGGATGGAAATAAATGTCGTGACATTGCACAAGCTTATCGAAACGATACCACGGCGAATGCGTGCCGTAATCAAAGCTAAAGGCAGTCCAACAGAATATTAGTGTGTGACTTTTTTTTGGCTGGGCAGTGCATTTTATAAAATGAACCAGTCCTCAATTTGCATTGAAATTGAGTTTATGGAGGGAATGTATTTTTTATATTTTATTTAAATAAAAATGTAAAATGAAAAGTTGAGAGTACAGTATTTTATTTCTATAGAAAGGGAAAATTTGCATCCACGGTATTATTAACTTGCTATTATAACTTTTTGCGAACAAAGTTAATAGAGTTCTGGTCCCAGATTTCGTCAAGTTTTCGCGAACCATTCTGGACTCATTTGCATAACTACGTAGCGCCACCGCGTTTGCTTCCTTCGTGTTCCTGATGGCGATCAACAGGAAAACCAAAGAGAGGAATTTGAGTGAGAAAAGCGAGCACTTAACTTTAACAAGGAGCAAAATCATAGAGATCGGCGCACGGAACAAACCTCCAAAATCAATTATTTTGAAACGCTTTCCTGCGGAGAAAAACTGGCGCTGGTTTTAAAGGCTGTGGTTTTCACTCGTCTTTCTAAATATCAGGGGTGCAGAAACGCACATAGATAACCTGCATGTACACATCTTACATACAAAAGAGATATTTACAACCGCAAGTAAATGGCGGGGGGGTGTGTGAAAATAAAAGCAGAGCTGTTAAGATGCAAATACGGAATAAAAGCAAAAAAAAAAATCTGCGAAAGAGGAGGTTTCTGCATAATACTGATGTAAAACTACTGCCTATTAAATATCGATGCGGTGAAGCTGCCATTTAGCCTTCGACTGCGTGGACGCCCGCCAAGCGCGGGCAATGAAAGGCCGGCCAATTAACCACGTGAGAACGCGCGACGGCTCACGAGCAGCCCCGCGAAAAGACCCCGCTGAACTCTATTCGTGAGCGCGAACGTCCATTCACCCGTTTTTACCCTTCAGTTTTCAAGCGCCTTGGTAGCTCGCCGATTCTGAGCGCTGGGGATTGGAAGCCTAAACACTGTGCCGCCTGTGGCCCCGGATATATCATTTACAGCACTTGGAGAAACCATTTAATCTAGTCAGTTTTCACCTTCACCGCTTAAAGAAATACAGAAACGGATTTTAACGATGGCAGGGGCCACGGCTCCCCCGTCATGCAGTGCGCGTGTGTAGACGGTGGTAAATAAATAGTAGATACAAGTACTTTTACGAGTGGCAATATCGCTACTAATATCTGTGTCTTAACGGTTATCACGTACACTTTCTACTGCTTACCAAGAACGAGGTGCTATTTTTATTAATTACACGGTGCGACTTAACACCCGCTGTGTGTGTGTGGCGGGGGGACGTTACGAGCTCGTGCAGCCCTGCAACGCAACACCGCGAGACTGGGCGCGCGTGCGCCTCCTCACCTCGCGAGAGCTGCACGACGGCCAGCGCGCGACCGGCGCTGCCAGGGGAGGAGAGGCGGCGGCGGGGGGGGGGGCGGTTACTGATTGGCCGCGTGCCCGACCGCGAGCCGTCTGGTTCGCCGGGTTCTCACGACCCGGGCGCCGCACGAGCCTCTCCGCGAGATTAGCGCGAGCTCGCGGGTGAAGCCCGCGCGCTGCCAGCAGTGACGCACGTGCAAAGCGGCCGGAGCTTCCTTTGCGGTTTATTGTGTTTTTCCAGTGGGAATCCGACCGTTTCGACAGAATATAAAATGTGAAATTAAGGTGAAAACTCCACGTATGTTTATGATCACGAGACATTCAGAAAAACTGCAAAAGTAACACAGCTTACAGGCATCTGTGTTTAAAAAAAATCAAATGATATATTAGCATTATGTTCTGAAATAAAGCAAGTTTAAAGGAAAATCCTTTCGTATTTGTAAAAATCTACATGATGTTTCGCCTTCAGCTGGATGATTTACTGAAGACTGCAGTAGTCTTCACAGAAATAACTTTGTGCAGTTTCACACATAAAAATAAAGATACCTGTTGGAAGATACAAAGTGTTATTAAACAGATACTTACAATAACCTATCCACAAAATGTAGACAAACGAGTATAAACTGGTTAAAGTTTGTTCAGTTAACCAAGGAAAACAGTTAAATGTGTATTTTGAAATTGCTGGTAATTTTTAAGTATAACAAATAAGGCGGCGCCGCAGAAATGGCCCTGTTTGCTGGAAGATGTGGCGGGAAGAGACGGCGGTCGCAGATGGATGAGCAGCGGCGCGATGTGTGAAGCCGTTTGATGCCACCCTCAAGTGTGTGAAACGCGATCTTGGACAGGGTGGGGCTGCCAAGTGTGTATGGGAACAGGTGGAGGGCGGACCTGAGTGCATTCACGTACGAATTGTTCCGCACTGTGCCTTACTGTGCTGTACCCTCTCTTCGGTCTTGACTGTGAAAGGAACCGCTGAGAATCATATGGACGTTTTTATTGTTTATTCTTCTGTTACACATTGAGTTTTTTTTGCATATTGCTATGCAGCACGTGCAGTGCCATGTATAGAAAGCATGTAAAGCAGACCTCCCGCAGTCATAAAAGCGCAAATACGATCTTATATTTCACGCAGTTCTGAGCTCAGTTAATGTTTCACCCCAGTAGACACAGCCTGCAGACGTGAGGCAAATGTTTTCATTGCGAAGTGAAATTATAAATCGGAAACACACTGTCGTACTACAAGTTTTTTTTTTTTATTTTTTCCCGTCAAATCTCAGATTTTTTTAAAAAAACAAGCTAAGCAATAAACATAACTTTGGCATTTGACAGTTGTTGAAATGTTTATATAAAACTATATTTTTTTATGAAAAAAAATGAACATTTACTATGAAGATTTTTTTTTACTAACGATAAACATTTTATCCCCAACATCCCAAGGTCTGTAAATCCGCCAATAAATACTGTAGCACAGTTCTGGTTCAGGAGAGGAGCAGAGCGCGTTCCTTAAAACGGAACATTTGTCCCCGTTCGTCCTGCGTGTCCACGGTCACCAGGGCCGCCACACGGTCTCGCCGCTGTCCGACTCCGGGCTTACAGCCGTCCTGCTCCCAGACTTGGCCACTCCGGGGAACGAAGTCATGCCCTGAACCGGAGGGTTCCCCCCAGGCGCCGACCCCGACCGCGTAGGGCTGCCGTTCACCGCATGTGCGTACAGGGGGATGAGGGGCGTGGACGCGGGTGCGAAGGCGGGATTCGGGATGAGGAAGGCGAACTGTCCATCGGGGGCGTGAACGAGCTGAAAGCCCCCGTACACCTTGGGGGAGGCCGCCTCGGAGGGGCTCACTTTGCACGGCACGGAGACGCCACCGACGGGCACGGCGGGGGGCAGCTGCACGTGCAGTGGCTGCGCCACATGAGGCTGCTGATGCTGATGCTGGTGTTGGTGCTGGTGCTGGTGCTGGTGCTGATGCTGCTGAGCCGGAGTCGGCTGCGGGTAGTTGAGGGCCATAATCTGTCCCATGCATCCCGACAGGTGGCTGAGGAGCCGAGTCCGGACCTCCGTGTTCACCCCTTCGCAGCCGGACAAGAACCGCGTCACCTCGTTCATGCACTCGTTGAAGCCCGCGCGGTATTTACTGAGGACCGCTGTGTCGGAGGCCAGGGCTCCTGCACGAATGACAGCAATTCACATTAATTCATCACTGCAACAACAACAACAACAACAACAACAACAACAACAGCAACAACTACTACTACAAATAATAATAATAATAATAATACAGTGGCACGTACCGCTCATCTGCACGCGTTGCAAATTCCTCAAGTGCTTCACCGTCATCTCTAGAATATCCGCTTTCTCCAGCTTCGAGTGTCTGGAGCTCTGCACACACACACACACACACACACACGGAGTGAGCGGCGAGGATTGAGCGATCGGGCACAGGTAGCTACGCTCACGGCCGAACGCGCTGACTCAGCTACTTACATCTTTCTTAAGCGCGTCCAGAATAAGAGTTTTGAGCTGCCCGAGGCTTTCATTGATCCTCGCCCGGCGCCGCTTCTCCATGATGGGCTTGGAAGACTGCAACACCACAACATCGGTTCCCACCGTCAGTTTCGCACGACTCACTGCGTTGCGAGCCGATTCACCTCTTCATCGGAGCAGCAATCAACTGAGAATCGAATACATTTCAGTGATGCGGTGGTTACCTTTCTGTGCTCACTGGCGTTTTTCGGTTTGTCCGGAGTGTGGGATCCGCTGGCCGGCGCACCGGCCACTGGAGACGCAGTGGGTTTCTCCATCATGTTGTCAGCCGGCATCGTGAGCAGGAGCAGTTCTCTTACTGCGTGACAAATATCCCTTTGCCAGTGTCCAGAGGTGCGGGCCGAGCGAGCGGAAGCGGCAAGGGACCTGCAGCGGGGAGTGCGCCTGACGGGCTGACGGGCCTGGGCCTGGACCGCGGAGTCACGCGCGCCTCCCACTAATCAGCTGTATCGCCCCGCGCCACACGCCAGCCTTATTTATAGCGGAGCGGCGCGCTCCCGCTTCGTGTGAAACCCGCTCTGCATTCTTTCCCACACTCGGCGCAGCCAATAGCAGCCCGGGCTCGTCCTCTGGGCGCAGGGCGGACAGCTGATTGGACGCGGCGCCGCGGGCTGTCAGTCACGCGCTTGCTCGCTCTGACAACAAAGCGGCTCGCGCGGTCGGGCGGGCCGGTCGTGCGGCGTTGCGGCGGAATGCGGCCGCTGTTTGTTCGCAGCTTTAACGATTCGCTTTAACCGCAAGAATGTGCCGCGTAACGCCTTGACACGCAGCATCCTTGCTCCCACGCACCAGCCCACTGTGCGAAAACGTGTCTCAAAACAACGGGTTCAAATGCCTAACTCGTTCATGTACTGTACACAAACATCCTCGGAGAAAGACAACTGTCCCTACGAACGGTCGTAAAGTTGCTGATGTTTTAGCATTAAATGATAAAAAAATAAGGTTGTATTAAAAAAAAAAGAATGATCATGAAGCTAAAAAGGAATAGCCTACATTGCTTTTGATGAAAGCGGAACTTTCCAAGGAGACACTGCTATTAAATATGGAATGGAATATATATTGTGGGGCAAGCAAAAACTTTTTCTATACTATAGTAACTCGAGCTCGAAGTTTAAAAACTTTGTCATTAAGGCAGTTTCGTGGCTAAATGTTCCTGTTTCACTTCAAAGGAGCAGCAGCTGCGCCGGCACGCGAGGGGGTTCTGCAGCGGCACGCGGGGAGCCAATGGCTGTGCAGGCGCTGTGGCGAAGTTCCGCTCGCGGAGGGGTGGGCGGTGCCTGGCTGCGCGAGCCTCGGCCCGTCAGTCACCTCGAGGACGGGAGGGGAAGGGGGGGGGGGGGCACTTCGGAACGACGTCTGTCCGCGTGCCAGCCCCGCCGCGGAGCACGTGCCAGCGCCCGGAGAGACGGAGCTCGTTTGGCGGGAAACCCGCAGCCTGGGAAAACGACTCGGCGCGCGCTCTGTCTGCGGGCTACACCCACCGCACTGCGCCCGCAACCTTAAAAGAAAGGTTTCAGCTGTCGTGCGGGACCGTTCTTGAGCCCATTCTGTACCGTATCGTGCAGCGACCTGTTTGCACTTAGAAGCTCCTAGACCTGCGGCACAACGTAGAAACGTCAGCAGAAGAAAGAAACCATTGGAATACTCAAGGGTATGATTTCATGATATGACAGTTTGCATACTGCTCTCCATAACTGCGATAAATGCTAAACTACTGCGTTCTCACCAGTTTTTCAGTTGAACTTGAGAAAAATTTTAAAATTAACTTCTGGGAGGCATTGAGGCGGCGTGAAGCAGTTGCGGAGCAGCTCCCCCTCCTGGGCTCCCGAGCACAGCACGCCGTTCCCTCACCACAACGCTTCTCGTTCAGGTCAAATTGAAATTATTTGAATATTCCACATGGCGTAAAATTGCCATGCAAAAAAAACGACACTGAAATGAAAAAAAAGCTTGCGCGATACATTTTAACATTTTCTTTTTGCTTTACCACGTTACTATTTTTGAATAATAGTTTCTCTGGGCCTTTTAAACGTTTAGTTCTCCGTCTTCCGTGTTATATTTGCATAAAGGCATATGCATAATTATAAACATTATATATATAAGCAACGTCTCTACCTTCATCTCAAAGTCTTGAAAGTGAATACTGAACCAATCTGACGGAATACAGCGCGATTTGAACAGAATTGAACACTTGAAGAAATGCATTATTCAGCATGCAGTCTAAAGGAATCGCTACAGTTTCTATTGAAATCTTCCAGATTGTGGCGTTTGAAGGTTGCGCACATTTCCTCTGCAGTTACCGAGTAACAAATTTATAAAACGGGTCCAAAAATCACCCCGCGCTTACAGTACAACACGTGCAGCAGGGGGCGCAATGCCAACGAGAGTCAACCGGAACGAAGTGCCACAGCAATGACAGTTCGGTGCGCTGAAGGCTCCTGGTTTCCCCTGAATGGAAACAGGAAGAATACCGTGGTAAGCAAACGGGAATGATGGTAAAGTTGACATTGTAGGTAATCTCGGACAAAAAGGGCAGTTAAATAAAGCCTAACAGTAGTGATACCTTGATATGAATGAATGTTAGCAATAATAAGGGGGGTGTACCTAATAAACTGACAACTCAATGTTATAAGCTTACCCTAAACAACAACCATATAACACTGGGGTTTGCCATAGCTAAAAATGAAGCAAAATGCCACAGAACGCGTTTTAAAATGCTGGGAATATTTTACATTTTTATGTCATGTTTTGAGGAATAGCTGCTCGGCTATGTGGGAACACACCAAGTCAGTCTGGTTTTAAAGCGTGACTCATGAAGGGTAACTTAAGGTGCTCGGTGCATGCCAAAAACTTACCGAATAGCATTATTTGCATAAATGTCTACAATTTATTACCATTTTCAAAATATGTCCCTGCTGTAGCCACTGAAGACATGGAAAAAGAGTAAGATCTTGGCAAACAAGCATTTGCCACATCTCATGCTTTGCTGGTGAAGTGATTTTCTGAAGTGATGTAACAAATCAGACCACCTGGATAGTAAAGGATTCCGATCTCTGATGGCATCAGTTATCCTACAGGTGTGGGAGTCCAACTCCCTGCTTTACAATTTCTGCTTTTATAAACAGCAGTAGCACTTAAAGACCTAAATCAAATATGAGGTAACTGCCTGAATGAGGGAAACTAAGCAAGAGAATCGAGTCTCTGTGTCGCTCCATTTCCCTCAGAAGTTAAAGTATCAGTGAGAGGCATTAAGCAGCACAGCAGCCATGATGTTGGCGCTCTGGCACCTGTGCTAGTACTTCTGCAGCTTCTGAGCTCCTGTTTGCTCAGGATCTTATGGTCTCTACGGCCAGCTGTGCTGCGCTTTCGCCCGCTCCCACTTCACTTATCTGCTTAGGGATTTAGGAATTGGTGCCCCCATCGTTCTGTTATTCTTTCAGAGAATTGGAATTTATACAATCACTGGCGATAACGCACAGACTTCTTGTTAGTTCTTTCTGTAACCATCGGGTTCAGACAAAAGAAAGGTTCTCAATCACTGCTTCAAGGACCTCTTCTCAACAGCAGTTAATGGAAAAAATTTAATTTAAAAAGTTTGCCTTGGTCAGCCTTCAGTCGATGGAGAAGAACACAGAGGACGGAGCAGCGTGTGTCTGCACTGACCCTTCCTTAACCTGCAAACTCAGTAACTGGTTTCTACTACAGCACATTTGGAGAAAGGAGGCTCCAGTGAAGAAGTCTTGCTGAAGCACAAATTACAAGCACACAGTTTCACTTATTCAATCTGCGAATGTTGAGAAAGCCTGAATGACTGGACCACCTAGAGGAATCCTTAAATGCCAATGGGCACTCAAGCTCAAGTTGGCTCCAATGTTACCAAGTGTGACAGCGTCAGCAGAGAGGCATTTTCACGTGGCTGCTCGTTTCTGCTCCATGCGAAGCAAATGGCCGGTCGGTTACATGCAGTCAGGGTTGCTGCCTTCGCTGTGACAGATCAGTGTCAATTCCTGCTATGGGACGTCATCACTCGAGGAGAAACAGCATGTACGCTGCAGAAAAAAAAGACGCAAACAGTTTATTAAAAAGATTTTAAAGGCTTGTTTTAAGTGAACAATCATTTTAAAACAACCTTTTGCATGAGCTGAAACAGGATAATGGGAAATAGGAAACAGCCTAAAACTTACCTGTTCTGGTAAAAACTAAAAATTCTAATATACACAGTACTGTAGTAATATTTATGTGTATGCTATATACATACATTTTGCTGCAAATATGACATATTATTTTTGATTGATTTGAAATGTTTACGTATATTTAGAGGTGTATTATTTGTTATGTGTGGCAGATTGCTGAACATGAAGGTTCAAGTTGCAAAAAATATTACTTCGTCTGTCCTCGATTTGTACCCTTAGTTTTTCCAGAAAACTCTGTTTTCTCTGAAATAAGTTGAAACCGACAAAAATATTTGGCTTCCACCATTCTTTACTTCACATTTAATAGAACAGAAAACTTGCTTTTGATTTATGTCTTCGTACATTATTTTAAATAATAAAACCAATGAAAATGGCATGGAGAAAAATATTGGGGCCCTTAGCCTAATATTTTGTAGCGCAGCCTTTGGAGACAATAACTGCTGTCAAGCAGTTTCTGTAGCTCTGGATGAGATGTCTGCACTTCTCTGCTGGTAGTCTGGCCCACTCTTCTTGTGCAAACTGCTCCAGTTTTATCAGGTTTGATGGTTCCTTCTCCCAGCTGTGACTTCCACAGATGCTCTGTGGGGTTCAGATTAGGACTCGTAGCAGGATTCTTCAGAATGGTCTAATTTTTTCTTCTCATTCAGTGTTGGATGCTTTCTAAGGTGTTTCAGGTCATCATCCTGCTGGATGCGACCAAGACACAGCTTTCTGATACTGGGCTGTACATTCTGCTCCAAAATGCCTTGACGGTCTTCTGATTTCATTGTGTCCTTCACAGATACAGTGTGAAGTACTTGTACGCCAGATTTCAAGTCTGTGGCTTGTAACACAAAGTTGCGTATAAAGAACAAGCAGACCCACAGACAAAGATTGAGCTTTATACTTACAGAGATTTCTGGTACATGAGTGTACATTTTCAAACTGTGATTAGGAAGCAGTGGAACTGGCTCATTTTAAGGCAGTAGTGCCTTCACCACTGTTCACTTAGTATGGCTACAGCCAACCTACTGGCCTATGTTAATTTCAGCTCTTAGCAGTGATTCTATTTTCTGTAACTGTTTTGTCCTGGTCAGGGTCATGGTGGTCCTGAGTCTATCACGCAGTCTTAAGGCTCTAGTGTAAAAAACTTCACCCTGAATGGGACACCAGTCTGTCACAGGGATGCCACACACACACTGTCATAGATGCACTGCAAGCAATTGAAAGTGGCAAATTACCTGGAAACACGTCTTTGGACTGTGGGAGAATACCAGAGCATCCAGAGGGAAACATGGGAAAACATGTAAACTCTAGACCAAGCCCGATTTGAACCCACACCTGACTCAGCTTAATATATAAAGTAGTATCATATAAAATATAGAAATCATTTACTATCGTACTTATCCTCCAAAGGGAAAAAGGAATAACCTTTTGCTGTCAAAGCAAAAATTAGAAAATTACATTACTTGGCATGTTTGCCAAATAAACCATAAAGGATAGCAGTTTAAGCATACAGTTCACACAGTTAAAACATATCTATGCTGCGATTTTAATTTTATATACAAAAACTTTGTGTTCATAGCCCACGTGCAAGTCTGCACAAGTTCATTCACGCCAGTGAACTGAAATATCGCTTCCATTGTTATTCAGCCCATGGTAGCTCAAAGCTAAGCGTCAGCATAACAACAAGCAGAAGACAGTGATGAATTTGATGATTTTTCATTTTATTCTCTCTTAATCTCATTATCCCTTTTTGTTCTCATTCTCGCTCATATAAAAGCTCAGATCAGTTATGTATGTTTTGCTTTTCAAGCCCTTTCTTGTCCCTTTGCCATCTGTGGAACAGAATACGGCCTACAATGCGCTGCATTCAGCGGTCCCTCCGGCCTCGTCCCCGGTCACCGACCCCCGTTCCCCCTGCCTCCTGTTCTGCTGGACGATTCACGACTTTCTTCTGTGCCTGAAGTGGGCCGTTGATGAGGTTGCCCTAATCAGATTAAGTCAACTCAAATGGGCTGCCGGAGTTTGTTTTGTGTCCGAGGGCCTCCTGACATCGCCAGATACTTTCTTTCTCTCCTTCCCCTTTGCACATTTCATCAAGCCTCCAACCCCCACCCCTCTTTCATCAAGGCCCACAACCCAAGAAACTCTTTTGTGCGCAGATTCCAAAGAACTCCATTATATACCCTATTCCTCAGACTATATGGGCGATTTGGAAGGGGTCAGTACACCAAAATGGGCGGGGGGGGGCCACAGCGATGCATCTCGATGTCCCGACAAGGGACGGGTGGTAAGGGGAAGCGCTTGTACATGCATTCACAAGGCACAAGGTGCCCAAATTGAACTCTACAAATGAGTGGAACCCATTTGTAAGCTTGCCCTGGGCTCAAGTAAGTGTGCATTGTTTTAGTGTTTTATCAGCGTATGTATAGACATCAGTCACTACTTCTCTGTTTCACAAGCACTTCAAATAATGAAATTACGCGTATCTGTCAATTTAGCCTTCATTACGTATCTCCCCCAATTATCTTTGGGGTCTACAGAATAAACAACAAATTCAATAAGAAGCAAAATCAGTTAAACACCATTCACTTGTGCAGTGTGACAGCATGTTGCATAGACATGGAAATTGGTGGACTTTTATTGTCCTACAATAAGTATTTAATAGAAAGTTTTCTTTTTGCAGTCTTGATTGCCCACAGGGTAAGTCTCTGGGATTCAAAATAAGTAAAATTTAAACTGCTGTCAGAAACCGGAGCTTCTCCTTTTTTGGCTACCCTATAGATGCTCTATTTTCACGAGTTCATTTATTATCAATAACTTTATCCACTGCAGAGTCACGGAGGTCAGAAATCTGTCCAAAAACTATAGGCTGCGAGGCAGGGTACACCCTCAATAAAGACTTTATGACAATGTGGCTCACAGGTGTTTGTGATGCAAAGAAATGTTCAAAAGATTGCTGCCCGTGTCTGTTGCTCGGTGGAAACTATGCTATTAGAGGCACTGTGTAGTACAGATAATCTTCATTTGATTCCTAGATTAAGCCTTTATTTACATTAATAGGGTATTCATGTTATTAAAGCTGTTTATATGATAGTTAATATGTTTATAGCTTATTTCTATAAAGACTTCTAGGTCCTGAGTTTAACCGAACACACCTGCTGCAGTACCCATCAGTAAAAATGACCCTTCTGGATACCTGGATAACTGAAACTGCTATTTTCATTTTCTTAATATGTGGATGTGATTGGTTAAGACAGTCCATTTGATAGGAAGTACAAAATATAATATTAGGTGTGTTAAAACCAGAAGGAAAATACCACGACTGCCGCTCCTATAGGGCAAAAACCATGCCGAGAAACCAAGTGCAAATCTCTGTCCTGATAAAGTGTGAAACGTGTCTGGTACTGATACTATAGTATTGAGAAAAAGTACCTGATTTGAAAGTAAAATGATTGCAAATTCATGTGCTAAACAATAAGCCTATTGAAGAAGTGGGCATATATTTTAGTACAGAGCGCCATGGCGGCTCAGCAAGTAGCACTGCTGCCTCACAGCAGCACACCTTTCTCCCTGTACCTCTGTGGGCTTCCTCCCTCAGTCCAAAGGCATGTGTTTCAGGTTACCTAATCACTCACAACTGGCCAGACTGTGTATGTGTGACTGCCTGCATGTGGTCACCCTGCAACAGACTGGCTTCAGTCCAAGATGTAGTGTACAATCCGCACTCAGAGACTCAGGGATAGACCCCAGACCATGACCACCTTAACCAAAATAAGCTGTTACGGATGATGAAGTGACAAATATTTTATGTGTTTATGTACTGTTTTTTTTTTGTTGTTATAAAGAACCCCAAGACACTACCCAATGAGGGAAGTTCACTCTTCCCATTGCACACAAGTCCAGGTTTTGTGTACATTACCCCACATTATGTGTCTTTGCATTCAGGCCTCTGATCCAAGCACTTTCCAAAGAGCAGTCATACCAGCCATAAGACTAACCCACAAAGTTATTTCTGAACCCAGTTTTTGAGGTTGTAGTTGTTCTCTTGTCTTTTCATTAATCTTTCTTGTTTTTGCGACCTGTGCATTTGCTGTTTCGTACTGCTTATTTAGTGTCATTCATACTCTTAGCTGTCTCATGTTACTTCTATGCCTCAAACATTACAGCATTACACCTTTCTGAGGCAACGCACATTGGTACCTGATATTCTGCTTAATATAACTGTTCTGTGCAGATGCCTTTCTATCCTGATTTGATTCAAATTTCTAACCCTTGTCATGTGTTGTTCATGTTAAATTATTAAATTCCCTTCCAAAGTGAGGGCTTCAGACAGGCTCTGGACCACCACAGCTTTGCATTCTTCTTTTGTTTCTTGCTTTGTCACTAAAATTAGAGGTAACTGGCAGTGATAGGCTCACAGAATCTATGAAAAAATTTGTAGGCATTCAAAAAAGTAAAGCATATAGCCAGTGCAGATGAAGCTAAACCATTTTAAGCTATTAATTTACAGTTAACATTATATTATTTCATTATTTAATATCACTTATCACTAAGTTCATATTTAGTCATCACTATAAACTGCGCAGCAAATGATCTAATTTGTATCTCCTCATTTAAAAAAAAACTTTATCATGAAGAAAATTAAATCAGAGATAGCAAAGGTTAGATTTTTAGATTTATTGTGATAAAAGACCAAACAAGTATACGTTTCATATATGAACTGAATTAAAACAGTAAGTCATAAACACACTAATGCAATGTGCTCTACTGATATTGAAAATGAGAACTGCAAATCTGCCAAAGGATAATAAGCTAAAGTTTCTGCAGATATCTACAGAATAAGAGTGCTGGTGAAAATCTGTCTCAACAGATCAAATATGACATAAAATATTTCTGTGTTATTACTTCACACGACAATTGTTTAGGGTTATAATAACATAAACAATAAGTAGGGACGTTTACCATATCTATACCCACCCTGAGCCATTCATCAGCTAATTCAGTTCCAAGATAGGTTTTCTTTGTTCTGATGTAGAATAGGATTCTCACAATATTGGGCACATTCTTTTTAACTGTATGATATGTGCTATGGATACAGAAACAGCTTTCAAAAGCAATCTTCCCCTATGAATACAATTTGAGAGTTTTGCTTCTTATTGACCAGATAAACAAAGCACCAGGCATGGGTGGCTCGACAGCTGCAATTTCATAACCCGTCCTGTTCCATATGACAGAGACTGCTTCTCAATGCAAATTGCTCAGTGCAAACATTTTCCTTCGCCCACACTGAATAAATGCCCCCATGCTTCTATTTGGCCTAAAAACAAAAAGAAAAAACAAGCCCAGAGTGTATGTATTTCTTGGCTGGTTGAGAGGAGTAGTGACCCCACTCCGGTGTGACAAAAAGGGTTTTATGGCTGCAGCACATTATGCGGGTTTCCTTTTACTTTCACCAGAAAGACCAGCACTGCAGGACTCCCCAAACTATTGGCGCTCAAGAAAATAAGGGCCATTTCCCCGCACAAAGGGCTGAATCCCCCCTTCGAATTCATGGTTCTTTGAGGTGAGATATCTGGGAACGAAGGGCCGCAATAAGGCTTTGTTTGCCGATCATCGAAGAGAAGTTTCGTTCTCTTCGGAACAGCAGACAAGTTGTGGTTCATTCTGACATGACTGTTGCATGAGAGAAATGAGGCCTGTGGTAGTGCTGCAAATCCAGAACTTGGGTACAGAGGTTCCCACAGCTTAGCCCATTGGAGAGGGAACAATAACATAAGGAAGTTCTCAGTTTTCACAATGACTGCATACAAAGGAAACTGAGCAGAACATTGCGCTGATCCTCTGTGGCGGAGGTTCAACAAACCCCCAAACCTTTAAACGCAACCTGACTTGGGTTTAGTTTTTCCCTCTCATTTGGTCTCATTGTTTTATAGCATCATAAATAATGTCATAGCATCAATTTAAGACATCATCATTAATCACTTCATCTTGGTCAGGACTGCAGTGGGCCAAAGGCTCAGAATCTCAGAATTACTGGGGACTAAGAAACTGCACTGTGGCTGGGGCTAATCCACCACATGCAGACCCCATACACACAAACTACAGACAACTGACTATTTACACTCTGGTATGCTGCCCTTCACCTCTATGATAGATTACAGTTTCCAGCCTCATCCCACTGTCTTCTGACCAAAACTCCCCAGCAGAGACGATCCATTTGCATCTGCTTTCCCACATATTAACTACGTAAATATATGGGAAAAAGGGACATGAGTAACAAAATAAATAGAGGATTACTGGAGTTACCATGTAGGCTTCGGTGTCTTTGGTGCAAGGCGAAGGTCTCTTTTCTGGTACTTCAGTGGAACTCAGCTGATCTCCTTGCAGGCTGCAGTACGTACAGATTTTTACTCGGGTCAGTTTAAATACCGCCTGGCTTTTCCCGTCAAGAAATCAATCAAACAAAATACACGCATCCACATATATATACAGTGATTCAAAAACAGTTGTACAGTTTCATAAATGTATTACTAAGTAACTAAGCACCAAAATCTGGAAAAAAAATTTGGGGTAAATCTACAAATTAGTTTACACTACATGTTCATATGATACTATTTAGTCACTGAGTAATACATTCATGAAAGTGTTTGATTCTTTGTGAGTCACCCTCTATACAGTATGTTTGCACTTTCCAGTGCGCCTCATTACTATATCATTAACAATTAATTCATTAGTAATACCAACAATTAATTATTTGTAGCAGATTACAAACTGCAGCACAGATTGTGATCTCCCATGTGATCCAGCTGTGCTCTGGGCTCCACTGTATCTCCACACCACAGGCTTCAGCCCCTGCTGGCAGAGCGCTGCTGCAGGCTCATTAGCTGAGCTGCCTGTGGGCCAGGCAGCTGGACGTCCAGCGGGGGGCTGCTCTTCATCTGCAGGGGACCAATACTGCCATGATGCACAGGCAGCCAAGGGATCAAGGAGCTCTCAACACTTCAGCAAACCCAACCCAATCATTTTAATTGTCCCTATGACCCAAACAAGACACCTCCCTTAATGCCTCACCCTCCAAAGCAGGCTTAATGGCATTCAGGGATTAAGTTCTTAAAATGGATAAACCAGAACAACGGTCTTGTTTATTTCAGTTAAAGAACAAAAATCATTTATTACCTTTTAATTCTCTACCTGTAAATAACCTACAGAACTCCTTATAGGTAGTACCTGTAATGTACTTTAATGTTACTCCACTCAAATGAAATTCTAATGTCCATCTCTGGATTGTGGATTTAATAACATCACCTCATGAATTGTACTGTTTTATAGCATACTGTGTAAATGATTATAACCGGGAAAAGTGATCAGTATCCCAGAACACCCCAGATCTAAGTCCTGTAAAACATCCGCGGACTGAGCTAAAGAGGGCTGGGCACCACACCATCCCCTCACAGTCTGGCTGAGACTGCAGTCATCCATATAGAAGAGTGGGAAAAAAAACAGGAAAGGTGATGTGCTGCATTGGTGAGACAAATCTAATAGATCTACTGCTGTAAGCACAGTAAATCAGAATGTGTTAGTTGAACAACATGCATAAGTATGCGTCCAGAGTTCCACAAATTTTATCATTTTAAATATATTACTTTCAATGCGATGGAGTGGAATTCCATCCATGGTATAGTTCCATAGCCTAACATCTGGGTATTCCAAGATAAGCTCTGTACCACCACAACCCTAACCTGGATAAAGCTGATAATGATAATATATGAATAAGTGGATGATAATTTTTCTAATAATAATGAATTTTGCTTTAATTTAGACATTATTCTTCACCATATGTTATTAAAGGTGAAAAATGAGTAGCACTGTTTGCTTGAATTTCAGAATTTATGCCAACAAAAGCTTAAATTCCCACAAGAAGGAAGATATTAAATATATATAATATGATTTGAACTATCCCTATCTCTGACACAAGCTGCCAAGGCTGAGTAATGAATAATTGATAGTTTAAAAACTTCTTGGAATAAGGGAAAAACAGCTTAAGAATATAAAAAAGCAGGAATAGACTTAAAGTTTTCCTTGTGTATTAGGAAACAGTGATATAAGAAGGTTAAAGGGTATATAGAATTGTCTTCTTTTAGGAGTAAGAAGGAAAGATGACAGTTAACATATACTGCAAGCTTAAGCGTAACCTGTAGCAACTTTTGATATGGCTACAGTATGCTTTGTATTTTCAGGTTACTTCTGAGTAACTCCCCAATTTTGTCTTCTCCCACTAGTCAGAAATATTGGATAAGAAATGAACATCATTCATTGATAAATAAAAATGCCGATTCATTAATTATCATTCTAACATAAATAAGATGCGCTTTGAGTTAGTAAGCCCGTTTTTGTAGACTTTGCAGTGGTGACTTTTTGTACCTTTTCTCTTGTGTTGCATCATCAAAAGCAATGTTGTGATGAGCAGGCAAACCCAGAACAGTGAAGGATTTACAAACACTTTCTCATGACCTCTAGCTGGTCACTGTCACCTCTGCGTCTAGAAAATTCAAATTTAATTTTCGCCCTTCGGGAACCCTTGATGGGAATCTGAGACTTCTTTTGTACCACACCTCAGACCTCCAGACCTCCATCCTCCCCCGTGATTCAGTGCTCCCCTTCAGCTCTGGAGTGCCCTGCACCAACATGCCTATGAATACTGGAAAAGCTTGCAGCCTCAGCACATGCCTGAACCAGGGGCAGAAGGCAAGTTATCCTGGCTTCTTTTCACTCTAAACTGAATGCAACTGATAGTGTAGACCTTTGAACCATCAGCTTGCAACTGAAACACCTCAGTTTGAATCCCTGCTCCTGCTGTAAAATAATGACTGAAGTTCTTATCCTTATTTCTGGTAAAAAATTCCCCCGCTTGTATAAATGGATAAACAATTGAACAATTGTTAGTAGCTTTGCACAGTATACCTAACACAGTAAATGACTTTCTGCAAAGGTGTTATTAACTCAGTGGTTAATAACAACAGAACACTGACCTTTAACAGCCTGTGCATTACACTACATGCAGACCATAGCGCCAGTCTCTCTTATTTTTCTGCTTATCAGCATGCAGCAACTGTACAATCTACATATTGTCTGATCCAAGCAACTATGGATAATTTAATGCTGAATCATTTATCTATTATATTATTTACTTATTTGCTTATCAAAAGTTTTCTTGAACCAGCTTAACTCACATGTTCAGCCTATGGTGATGTGCTTTTGGTCACTAAAATAAATAATATT
Organism: Heterotis niloticus; assembly: GCA_018136845.1. Taxonomy (NCBI): domain Eukaryota; kingdom Metazoa; phylum Chordata; class Actinopteri; order Osteoglossiformes; family Osteoglossidae; genus Heterotis; species Heterotis niloticus. The sequence goes on along the minus strand of CM030894.1, from coordinate 22,358,029 downwards.
ATGAAATTAAAATTATGTATAGTAAACAGATCCAGTGTGTTCTCTGCCTCGTGGCTTATATTACTTGGATAAAATCTGGGCCATCACAATTCTGCATTGAACAACCTGTTATTGATGATGGATGGATGGATAGATGGATGGATGGAAAGAGGGATGGATATGACCACATTCACAAGAGGGACGATTGTTTGTATACATGGTGAAGAGTGTTAAAAGTGCTGTCTGACACAGTACTGCAGAACTGCAAGGAAAAATCCTTATTCTTGTCTTATTTTACTCAATTATTTTAGTTTGTATAACCAGAACAGAAGATGGGTTATTGCACGCAAAAAGCAGGTTGCCTGTTATCCCACTTTGTCATTTAACATTGTTCACAAGGCTACTGTTCAAATCTGTTGTTGACAACAGGACTTCAAGACCAGGCCCAAGTATGAGGCATGGAATTTTACACAGAAAAATATAACAACAATTCCCCAAATAAACTGGAAAAAACTTTATTCTGCCTTTGATAGAGGTTATTACATTATTTGCAAACATATTAATATTTCACTGGCATTAAAGAGATGGCCAATTATTTGAACCTGAAAATTAATGGTGATATTATGGCAAGCATTTCAATTTACTGTTCAGGTTTTTGCATTCTCCTGAGTTAATGTTACTTTAATGTTAATTTCCATTACTTTGGTATTCAAAGATTGAATTTCTAGTTTGAAACTAACAGTGAAGAACACGAGGCATTACAGTGGTACAGTAGGTAATGCTGTTATTTCAAGGGTTTCTGAACCCAGCTCAGTCTGTGTGGAGTCTGCATCTTCTCCCGATGTCTGTGTGGGCTTCCTCTGGGTGCTTCAGTTTTTCCACCAAATCCAAAGCCATGCATTTGATGTTCACTGGTAATTCTAAATTGACCTTTGAGTGACTTCCTGGCATCCTGCCTACGACATAACGTGACCAGCTGAGTACCCTGTGCAACCAATATCGGTTCTGGACAAACACAACCCTGACCTGGATAAGTGATAACAAGAAACTGAAAATTCAACTTTTCAAGTTCTACGCAACTTTGAAGCATTTGCACATGACATTCAACTATTAGTGGTGAAAAGCTGGAAAACGTAAAAATAATATATACTGTTAAATATATACAGTATATTTTTAAAAAATCTAAAGCAATTAAAATTGCAGCAAATGCATTTTTGACCTGGTCCTCGGCTGAAATTCCATTATAACATAATCATGTTCACATGATACTATCAGACTTATCCTCTAACTATGCTTTCTTTCCCTTTTTAAATGACTAATGTCAAAATACAGTGTATTTAAATATCTCCAACTTATACTGTCTGACCTTAATGCTAGATTAATGCATGCAGAAGTATCATTTTGAATAAGATGTCCTGTGGAGATGGCTGAGGATTGCAATACGTATTGCAGAGACAAAAGGTCAAGCTCAAAAAAACAAAAATAACACTTTACATTTGCAGCTCAAATTCAAAGCAAAAACAACTTCAAACTTTATTAGGCCCCTCTTCTATGTGGAGGAATACTTACAGGGCCCTCCAGGAGAGCTTTTGCAAAAAAAGTGAAAACTTTTTGCCACTGCCTGCATGGGGCATTTAATTAAAGAAATAAAGCAAAGGGTCTATTGTGGAATGCCGTTGCCCAACATATTAAAACAGAAGAGTGGAAGCCCTTGGTTACCTTCATGGGAAAGTGTTGCAGGGCAGTAATGAAGAGGGGGAGGGGGGGTCTCCTGCTGAAAGGCCGATGGGGGGCATTCCAGCCGTAGGAAGGCCTCCTACCTCACGAGTTCGGGGCCATCAGTCCTCCAAGTGGGCATAGACACCACCCGACTCTCCTTCTTATTGCTTTGCTTAGTTTTGCCATTGATTGCAGCAGCTGTAACAGGAAGGAGACAGAAGATGAAAGATGTCACCCAGCAAGGAGCCCACAACCCGACAGTTTTTAATACACATTACTTTGCCCGCATATCAAAGTGATTAACTAGGCCTGGCCAACATTCATGCAGCAGTCCAGTGGGGATGCTCACTTTGTTGATCTAACTCTAATGTTGCTAACTTTAAGGATATTAAATCTGTTCCTTGTTCTTTTCATGTGAAAAAATATCATCAGTTATTTCGAACACAACTACAGGCATGGGATTTCTGCTAACCATTCACTAAAATGTTTGTTTCTATAAAGGTCATAATCAAATCACATCCATACACTCGGCACACACGTCAAATTTTAATATATTATTATCCTCTCAGAGGACAACCAGAGGAATCTGTTAAAACTTTCAACCGGTATTCTTTAAATGTTTGTGGTATCTATTTAATTGATTCTGTTTATGATGTTTTCTTGCCAATGGACTACAGAGGATAGTTAACCCTTGGGCACATCCATGGCAGCTTTCTCGCTTTTCAAGGGAGACACTAAACCAAAACTTCTTCAAGACAGGAAGGACTTCAAACTCATTCACCATCACACAAGCCCATTGCAGCATTACACTGAGACAACTAAACAGATCACCCTGAATTCTCCTGATGATGTCAGTCTGGATAGAATGACAGGAATTTTTTTTTACCACAACAAAACATAGTACGTTTTAAATAGAACCTCATTACATAGCATCACCTTGTAAAATCAGCAGGTATTAACAGTAAAAGGTCAGCCTCTTTTCCAATGCCTTTTTTTTTTTACCTTAAGTCCTTTTTTTTTTTTTTTTTTTTTTTACATACATGCACCTCCACGCACCTTGTGGGAACTATAGTGAATAAACCTTCCATTAAGTTCTACTAGTTATGATCTACCAGTTACACTCATTTACTAAAACATTATCTTTCTGTCTTCCAGACACATTCTTAAAAATAAAAATCCAAGAAAATCTGGATTTGTAATGATTTAAAAACTAAAATATGATCTTTACATCAATACTTTCCAGCTGTGCAGTAAAAACCATGTCATGTAATGTGAAATACTTGATGCCAAGTCTACAACTAAGATGACAACACCAGCGTCAGCACAGTCCAGTAATTTAAGACAAATGTAGCAATTTTACTTTATGTACAATGTTGTACACTATTTAGAAGGAATTAAGGTTATAGTAAAAGTATTATGTCTGCTTAATGGGGTAAACAAGCAAAATTAGACGTGACTCTGCCACTCCCAGAATGCCGTGGGACAGCCGGCTGCAAATGGCTGGAATGCCAGACTGCTCCTCGGAAGGGGACCATGTCCGACTTATTGGCCACTGGCGGGTGGACCCTGAGAAACAATGTCCACAGTGAGATCCCAGACAATAGCCGCGAGAGGTTTATGACTTGGACGCCACAGAGGATGTGCATGGGGTTCAGGCTCCAGGCCACAGATGGTGCCCCGGGTCGTCCCTGGCACCCCAGGACAGGACTGCTTCGTCTGGGACTGCCCTCCACGTATGTGCGGTGGAGGGGGGAGGTTTACATAGGGTTGAAAGGGCACAAGAACATGGAATGGAGCCTCCCACCGACCTGTCTCATTTAGGTTGATTTAAACAGTCCTAAGATTGCCTTTCGGAGCCACCACCTCCGCATTCACTCCTAGCCGATGATGAAACGTCTTTAATCATTACCCTCTCAGCTCATTAAGAACGCAAAGGAACATTCCAGAATGCCTTCATTTTCATTTATTGCTCCAGGAAAAGATTCCCCCCAGCACTTTCTTCCAGGGGGCCTTATGCTATATCCTATACTGCATCCCCCCCCCTTCGTGTTTTAGGTATATTACGTCACATGTGTACTTTCAGACGGTGGACCTGCTCCTGTATTGTGTGCTGAAGAGTAACTGTACCTCCGGGGGTCCCATGCAGACCTGTCAGAGCTGTCCTGGCTACAAAAATTACGTCCAAATACAAGCATGTTTGATTTTAAAAAATGAAAGAAAAAAAATAGGCAGCGGACAACGGGATTAGGTCACTTCACACGATTTTGCACGCGCTCACGAGTGCTGAGTAACAGCTCGTCGAAAAGCGACTGGAAATCACGTCCAGGACGGCCATTTTTAAGCGAAACTGATAATATTTCGGTGAGCATACGCTATACCTTGAGCTTTGGACGGCTGACAGTTGGAATCGCATGAAAGGCAACTGAAGCGACCGCACGAGGGGCCGCACGAGGCCACAGTGGCGGGGAGCCGCCAAACCAACGGGCCAATGAGAACGAAGGCAAACGGCGCGAGCTCGACGCTCGTCTCCAAAGTCAGCGTGCATGCGGCGTTAAGCAAGAACAGCAACGGTAAGACTCGTTTTAAAGTCGACATCACGGACAAGTGCAGCAGCGACTTTAAATCTATCACAACTTGCTTTATACATCCTCATCTGAAGCATCATTTGGCATATTGTAAGCCGCTAATATCCATTAGGTCTCAGTCAGAAGTAAATGGCGCCCAGAGGTGGTTAAGCTCGTGCCGTGCAGCTCCTGGCTCTCGCAGGCCGCATACAATTCTAGCATTAATCTTTATAAACATCATTTAAAGCGCACCGGAGTCAATGAAGTCGATTTACACAGTACAGTGGGTCCACCTAGCGGAGACTTTCTTGTGTTGAAGGTTTTACTTTTAACCATCGCTTATATAGCAAGGCAACTTAAAGTGCCAAATAACCGGATTTACAGTGTAAAACAGAATTTTATTCGTATTGCGTCCATCTACGGTCAGTACCTCGATCAAGGGTGCTACAGAGGGAGGTAGGATTCAAAACCAGAGTCTTCCTGTAGCTGTTTTCCCCCTTCATTAAACTTATGATTTTTTTAACACTCCAATGAAAACACGTCTCAAAGACATCTAAAACACGTGAAATGCCCAAAATGCACAGTACATCTGACCAAGACAATATCCTTCTATTCATAAACAATGCACTTAAACTTCAAGATACACAATAATCCTCATGAAACCTGTGTGAAGTGGTTATAGATACAATCTTTTCCAACAAATAGCATCATATACATTTAATATGCAATAAGTCATTTCATATCTTCCTAATATGCATCAAAGTTAAAACATTTTAAAGGCAATAACAGATGGAACTCACAATCTTCACTCACATTCAAAGCATAACAGTAATAAATAAATCCCAGGATAACATCAACTACACAACCACTATTACTGCTCAAATAATAAGAATTCAAAATTTCCATCAAATGCATTAACAAATCCATATTTTATTCATATTACACATTGAAAACTTACAATAGAAATTCAAATAAATTTCTCACAAAGCAAAAAGCTTCATTTCCATCAAATACCATAATTCAATTCAAATTCATTGTCATGCAACAGAAAAACAACTCAAAGCTCTATTACCAAACATAATATGCACGTTAATGACCAAGTTGAAACCAGTTACAACTGTGGTTTGGCTGTTTTTGGAGCAGATCACAATAAAGGGAAGGGGGATAAACAGGTGCATTTAACAAGTTCTTTTTCACTTGTTGATTGGAAGTTTACCAACTACCACCCCAGCCCCTGACTTTGGTGGCCGAGAGGGTCGCGAAGCGCATTAGAGATCACCGCTTGTCCTATTGTCTGTCCAGTAGAGTCATCTTGTCCACCACTGCAGTACTGCAGGTATTAAGGCACCTAATTTATTTATTTCAGTAGTCATACATATTTAAGTGTTAATAAAATTTAATACCAGATCCCACAACACATCTGTGGGGATGTGTCATACTACACAACAGAATAATAAATAAAAAAAAAAAAAAACAAAAGATAATTATGAGGGTGCCGTAAATACACTGTATGGTCAAAAGTGTGTGGACTCCTAATGACTGAGCTGAACTGTTTCAGCCGCACCTATACAAGCATATTCTAGACAACTGTGTGCTTTCACCACCGTTTGGGGAAGCTCCTTTCCTCTTTCAGCATAACTGTGCACAAAGTGAGCTCCATAAATACATGGTTTGCACAGGTTGGTGTGGAAGAACTTGAGTGGCTCCACAGAGCCCTGACCTCAAACCCACTGAACACCTTTGAGTCACCTTCGCTGACCGCGAGCCAGGTCTTTTCACCCAACATCAGTGCCTGACCTCACTGCTGCTCTTGTGGTTGAATGGGCGCTCCAAAATCTGATGGAAAGCCTTCCCAGAAGAACAGAGGCTGTTATAGCAAAAGGGGGGGGATTCCATATCAATGCCCTTGGGTTTGGAATGGGATGTTCAACCAGCACATATGGGTGTGATGCTCACGTGTCCACATACTTTTGGTCATATAATTTATATACAGTTTTTTATCAAGATGTCAAAACAGGCTGAAACGTGTGTTTAAAAGTATAGGTGTGAACATTTCCAGCACTGAAAAGGGGAATGTGGAGAACATCGGTATCTGTTCATTGGGTGAGACCTTTGACGCCAATGCAGACATGCAGCACTGCACCTCCGCCCTTTTAAAAAAAAAAAAAAAAAAAAAAAAACCCTCCCACACACTCCCACAATGTGGTTGGGAGGCCCCGGCAGATGGGGACAGTGCTGTTTCAGGGCACGTCCATGCAAGTGACAGCCTGCTGCAGCGTGTCGCTGTCAGAGGCCACATTGATAAGGGCTTTCATTGAATGCTGTGTGTCACAATGGCAGCACCGCCATGGGGAGATGGGAGTGAGTGTCTGCTTGGGACTCCCACACAGGCAGGTGGGCATCAAGGACAGGATCTTTAATGGTCCTCCACCAAGTCCTCCCCTCTTTTTTTTTTTTTTTTTTTTTCACTGCAGCAACTGCCTGACAGCTTCTCATACTTTTACCTGTTCCACATTTTTCAGTTTGATTTTCCTCTAAAAGTAATGATAATTATGCAGGTTTTCTTTATATATTTGGGTTGCAGGGGAATTTAATGTTGGAATGTTTAGATCTTCACATTAAGGCATCTGAAGGGAGAGGGGCTATTTCTCATCTAAAAGGACTCAGATGAGATTCAAAGTTTAGGCTATTAAGGAACTTGCTGGGGGGGGGGGGTCTGAGCTTCACCTGTATAACAGTGCCCTGCATCATTGTTGTACCTACACCCCTTACCCAACTGTAGGCTTTATGCACTAGATTTATATAAGCATAAAGTTCTATCTTTATATAAATTTGTACCTTTTCATCTGAACTTTAAAATTTTGGTACAAAGAAAAAAATGATATCCAGAAAAGAATAAAATGCTCTAAAATAGAAGTAGAAACACTAACATGCTTTTTTAAAAAGAAATATATAACTATTACATGTAACAAATTTATTTGTAACCGCAATGGTGTTTCTTTCTCTTAAAGTTCAGGAGCTCAGATTACTTCCGAGCACAAGTAGCCCAGAGTGACCCTTGGGATCATTGTTTGGTTCTGAACAACCTTTTGTTGGACTGGTATTAGCCCAACAAACCTCTATCCTGGAATCACTAGGGTCACAGTTTCTCTGTTCCCAAACTGTGGATGTGCTGTGTTATGGTCAAATCAGGCTTTTAAAGTCTATTTCTGTGGAAGTTCTCTCTTTCCCAGTTACTGCCTGGAGGGAACTGAGCTGTGATGTGGGCTGTAATGTACAGCAATGCTGTATGCCAAATTGAGATGGTGCACTGAGCTGATAAGATAATCCTGTATGGCCCTCAAAACATCATTGTTCACACATCTGTACAGGAACAAAATACACCAATAGCCACAACATTAAAACCACCTGCCTAATATTGCGTAGGTCCCCCTCGTGCACCAAAACAGCTCTGACCCATTGAGGCATGGACAACCTGAAGGTATCCCATGGTATCTGGCACCAAGACGTTAGCAGCAGATCCTTTAAAACCAAGTCGGAACCTACATGGATCAGACTTGTTTTTCCAGCACATCCCACAGATGCTCAATCAGATTGAGATTTGGGGAATTTGGAAGCCAAGACAACACCTTGAACTCTGTCATATTCCTCAAACCATTCCCTAACAATGTTTGCAGTGTGGCAGGGCCACTGCCATCAGGGAATACCGTTGCCATGGAAGGGTGTATGTGGTTGGCAACAGTGTTTAGGTGCATGGTACATGTCAAAGTAACATTCATATGAATGCCAGGGCCCAAGGTTTCCCAGCAGAACATTACCCAGAGCATCACAGTACCTCTACTGGCTTGCCTTCCCCTCATAGTGCATCCTGCTGCCATCTCATTCCCAGGTAAATAATGCACATGGCCATCTACATGCACCTCCATCATCCAGTTCTGACACTCACATGGCCAACGTAGCTACTTTCAACAGTGGACAGCATGGACACTGACCCCTCTGTGGCAACACAGCCCCATATGCAGCAAGCTGTGATACACCATGTGTTCTGACACCTTTCATCAGTGAGCCTTGGGCACCCATGATGCTGTTGCCAGTTAACCAGTTGTCCTTCCTTAGACTACTTTTGGTAGTTACTACCCACTGCATACTAGGAAGACCCCAGAAGACCTGCCATTTTGGAGATGCTCTGACCCAGTCCTTTGGCCATTGTCAACGTTCCTCAGATCCTTACACTTACCCATTTTTCCTACTTCCAACACATCAGCTTCAACAAGTGGCTGTCCACTTGCTGCCTAATATACCCCCCCACCCCTTGAAAGGTACCATTGTAATGAGATGATCAATGTTACTCACTTCACCTGTCAGTGGTTTGAATGTTGTGGCTGATCAGTGTTTATTTTCCTGCTAAAACATTTGCATATCAACTCAGAGGAGGACATTGCTTGAGTGGCTTTAGCTTAACTTGTGCATTGGTTGTATTTACTAATGTTGCAAAAGTTATTCAATTATAAATAAATTGGATAAATATAAATAAATTTACTTATAATAAATTACATAGTTTAAAAATGCATGATTTTTTTAAAACTTGTTTTAGATTATCTGTCACTCTAAAACATGTACCCAGCAGTAAAGCTCAAGTTTACAAAGCCTAAAGGCCTAATAGAAGTTCAAGCCTTAAACCTTTTTAATTTTTATACTAAAACATTGTAATTAAGCCTCATTCGGCTGTCTCTCATTAACCCTTTTAATTTCGTCTATTTAAATGGGGAAGGCAGTTGTTCATATATTGCCAGTTGGTGCTGAATAACTTTGTTCAGTTATAAAATGAATTAAGTGGAAAAAATATGCAAATTTGTCACTCAGGTGCCTTTTACCTAGTATTAGATTTTGGGGGAAGACCTGAAAATACTTGGTATTTAAGGATGTAAACCAATAAGCTACATGTAGAAAAGGTACAAAGAAAAAAATGTTTATTTTTTTAATGGAATTGTAACTAGAATTTAGGGCATAAATTTATTTTTTTTTGCGCAAAAATGATGATATTGATGCATTTTACTTGGTATTTTCAGAGCAGATTTTTCTTCACCACTGTGATAAGCTCCTTCAAGGTTTCTTTTCAAGCCTGTAGATGTTTAACTGTTCTCTAGTTGAGCTGTAATCCACATTTGCAAGAACTTGGGATCCCACTTTGGAGTTTTACATATTCATTGGTCTCTCCACCCTCTCAGTGTGGTGCCCCCCAGTAACCAAGCAAGAGACACTCTGTCAATGCCATCTGCATTATGAGACTGAGAGCCTAGTGTTGGAGGGGGTCATGCATGCATGCATTTCTGAGGACAGTTTGCCTTCTCCTGCACCCCCTCTGGGACCCTTTCAGACTGCTTAGCGAGTGCATTTCCATGCATAGGAGTGTGGGAGGACTCAGCAGATTGACTGCAAGTATTGTGGTATGGCAGGGCCTGCTCTTGGCCTAAAGGAGGTGAGAGAACGGCGTGCTGACAAGGGCCCTGAATGAGAACCAATTAATTGTCATTTAGTGAGCCTAACAGGGGTCTGGGATTTGCATCTGAGAGGGTTGTTTGATCCTGCCCCATACTCCTGGATGCAGAGTGAGGGGCATGGTGAGGAATGCCGGGCCTCCATTCAGCAGCCTGAGTTGTGGTGTCGTCTACATCGATTCATATTGGCGCACCAGCAGAAAGAGCAGCAGTTGGAATCACTTTTGTTCTTAGTACAGTATTTATGCCATTATCTTGGAATACAGAGGACTCTGAGATAACATTTTAGTTTGAATCAGCTGTAATGTTTATTGCAAAAAAAAGAAACGCACACCTAAAATGAATTCAGGTAATTCCATTTCTGTCAAATTTTATCTGTCAAAATGCCCTCTGAACAGTAAGGTGGAACATAGTACCTAAAAATGTACTGTTTTTGTAGAATAGGGAGGATGGAGAGGAAAGATGGCATTAGCTTGTGGTCTGATAAACCAAAATACAAAAGTAGTCATAATGTGTATCCCAAAGCACGTCATGCAGTCGTCTAAACTATAATCGATTAAGCAAGACTTTGAGTATGGAACCTGAATTATACAATCTAGAAAAAGCTTTATTTGTGGGCACAGACAGTAATAGGTAGCAACAACCATGGATTGGGAAAATGACAGCCACGGTTACAGAGCACAGCAAGTCAATAGCAGAAGGGTATCTGAAAGGGAGACACACCAACTTGTAAAGGAGGACTGTCCGAGATTTTGGCTGGAGGCCTGATTCGGCACTTACACAACAAGCAGGAGAAATAAAACACAGCGAACTGTGGCAAAGCAGAGCAGAACATGCAGAACAGCTGAGAAAGTGATAGACATCACTGAAAAGTACCTGCCAAAATCTACACTTCCAGCTGAGGCTGGATACAAAAGAGCTGGAGGACACAATGGGCTGGGTGAAGTGAGTATATCTCAGCTCAAGAAACAAGAAATAAAGCAGAAGAGAGGGAAGGAAATGGGCAAGAGGCTGGGACAAGGAGGGAATCAAGCACGGCTGAACAGACTTGTCAGACACAATAAGGAGACAGCAAGGTGTCTGAATCTCCAGAAAAACTTGGGCACACAGCTGTGCTGGTCAGTGTCCATTATGAGGACCATGTGTCACACTATAGAGTAAAGGAGACAGTTTTAAAGTCCCAACAATGGCGATGGGTCAGCAATAAATCACAGCGATAAAGATGAGATTATGTAGAATAGTTGTTTTGATGAAGCAGGGGCTAGGAATCCATGTTTTCTGGACCACTGTCCTTTAGGGGTGCAGTGCATATATATTCTGAGAAACCAGAGAAACATGGTAAAGCACAGTGAAAGAGTCAGCATGACGCAGCCAGCACGGTACAGAGAAGGTGAAGGAAAACCAGCGTCTTTGCTGGTCCCACACAACTAGTATGTCACTCAAAAGAACAGTACAGAAGAAGACAAGTGGCAGAAAGGGGAAGCCCCGTAAAAGAAAAGCTGGACAAAAGAGCAGTCCTTAAAAGGCTTTTTGAAGCGCAATATGAAGGGGGAAGTAGGGAGGAGGGGAACTGTCTTTTGAGAGGTTTGTGGCAGGATAAAAAGCAGGGTACAATACTGTACAATGCTACCTCATTCTGCTGGGTGTGGCGGAGGGAGGCCCAGGACAATGCCCATCTGGTCCCCAGGACAGCAGCAGTGGCTCCCTATTCGGCCCATATGGTTGTGCACTGCTTACGGGTGGCTCCACCAGCAGGCTAGAAAGCCTGTCAGCAGGATACTGCTGCCACTATCACCACAGTAATGAGGGGGTTGGGGCCGGTAGGGGTCCAGCACCCTGGTAGTCTAAGGAAAAAAGAAAAGGGCTACTAAGCGATCCAGTACAATTTTGCACATTGCTGTCATCTCTTACAGCTGTAAACATATATGTTGTGGCTTAAGATGTATTATAACAGTATCAAACCGCAGTTGTTCAAAAATTTGTCCCTTCACATTCAAAATTTCTTTTCTGCTGAGCATGCTGGGAACTTATAGTTTCCGTGATGGAAATTATTTGAACTCTGTTTCTTAGCGTTGGGTTTATTAGCTGTGTTACAAAAACATGGGAAACAAATTATTGCTCGTCTACGGCATGTGCGAAACGGGGAAATGTTTTCCCATTTAGATATTCTTAAAGATTAGTTATCAGAAAGAGGCTCCGTTTCTATAAAAAGCATCTGAGTAATGGAATGATTAAAATGATAAGCTGAACAGGAGCTTGATAATAATTCATATTTGTGATCACATTCCTTCATTGGCTGTTTCCTTAGCTAATCTCTGACATCCATAAAGTGAAACATTGGAGATGATATTTTTATTTCTAATGAGAAGGCAGCATTTGACATGCATCTGTCACCCATGTGTTTTACACGTTAAGGGTTGAAACAATTGGAGCGGTTTTAGTTTTTCCGCTACTGACATGAAATGTGGCACCGCAGGCCACAGCTGAAGTGCTGTGGCTACAGTCATTTCATGCCATAAACAGTCCTGCTGGAACGTCTGCCCATTGTTAACACAAGAACAACAAAACTGTGGAGAGACAGGCAGTGTAAGTACTGAAGAACTGCTCTGCTGTGTGGCTGTGGAGCAATAACCACCCACCAAAGGGTCTGGCGCCTAATCCAGATACAAAGGCAGGAGCCAGGGGTCACAGGGGTCACTAACCCCACTATTGTTGGACGCAGGGTGAGCACACTCCAGCCCGCAAAGGCTTCACTCAGGGATGAGGGGAACAGTTCGGGAAAACTGGCACAGAAGCGGGGGCCTTTATCTCAGAGGGGGAGGAAGAAAGTGCTCCGCCTGAAAAGGTTAAATGAGGAGCGAAAGGGTCCTTCTGTCCAATTACTGCAGGACAAATGCTCCTAGCAACCCGTAGGGATCAGAGGTCAGCGCCACCATTGGAAGCGGCACACTCGGGGCCTTTGTGGCCCAGGGGAGATGAACCTCCATGGGGCTGGTCTAAGTGACTCCCTGCCCTGTGGAGGAGAGGTAAATATTTTGGGTTTGAATGTGACTACTTAGCAGAATTAATTTATTGGCGCAGGTCATGGTGGGCCAGACTCTCTCATTGGTAACATTGAGGTTGAACATGCACACTGTCCAAAATACCTGCCTAAGCGGGCCTGAATATGGCTTCACCCTACCCAAAACTTGTATGTGATGTAATGACATGGTTAAAGTTTGAGGACTGCACATGGATTGCAAAGGCATCTACTGGTGCCACTGGAGTTTTAACTAATACTTTAAACAGTTGTTGAAAAGACCCACAGCCTTAACAATTTGTCAGCATGATAGCATGATCAGAGATACATTTAGATACATTTTAGATACATTAGAACATTTTAGTCCGCTGTGTTTGTTACGGCTTGTTATGTTAACCAAACGATGCTCTAAGATATTCTTCTTTAAATTAAATTAAATGTACAAATGACTGAGAAACAGAGGAGGCACAGCTGCGATATGTATCAGCATATTTTAAATTCAAGACATTTTCAGATTATAGTTCATTACTGAGCATCACTTGAACTACTTAGCATATACCTAATTACATGCTGTAGTTTTAATGCAGCTAAATAAATAATTTAAGATAAATTATATATCATATTAGGTAGGTAGGTATATGATTTAAAAAAATTTTGTTTGTATAAAAAAATACAGTGCAATGTTCTTCCTAATTTCCCCAATTATCACATATTTCTCACACTGAATGGATCTTTAGACAAGATATACTCTTAGACAAAAAGGAAGTAAGTGAAACATATAACAGAGTTTTTAGAGTTATAATTTAATTTATTTAAGTGACAAAAGTACCCAACACCCATATGAAAAATGCCGCCTTAGTAGCTCTGCCAACCAACTGAGCAAATTTATTTGATAATCAGGTTGAGCTGGTTGATCACAGGCAGGCTTGACTGCAACTGCCCTGATGAATCTAAACCTCGCTGTAGTATGCTGAAGTCTACCATGAGAATGAAGTAGTCACCACAAAGTTTGTACAAGAATCCTGTGCTGATTATCAAGGGAAATTCCAGAAGAGATGAGAAGACATTGTTGAAGTCCTGCATAAGTAAGGGGGGAAGCGAGCCTCCTCCATTTTATGTATATTTAAGACTGTAGTTTTGTGTATTTAGGATTTTATGGACAGTTGCAAGAATATTCTACAAAAAAGGAAAAATCATAAATATTGAAAAACGGTCATAAAAATGTTATTGTACTAATTTATTGTTATTGTACACTTTTATGCTATGAACACCTCTCCCTCGTATAATTCATAGCAACAATATCATTTATACGACTGGTGTCCAATCCAGGGGCAACTTCATAGCTTAGCACCCATTACTAAGATAGATTCCGGACCACAGCAACACTGCTTAAGTGGTTAACAAAAATAGATAGATGGAAGGATGATATGTATTTAAAAACAAGTGACTGATTTTACAATATGATGTTTCAGGTCACAGGGCAGGTGACTGAAACAAAAAGTTAGCAAAAGCAGAGTTTCAGCTTCTCTCTGATACAAAACAAGTATATTTAAGCTTTGCAAATAAAAAGAAAGAAATCATGGCCTCGGTTTGCTCTCCTTGTCATTCTTGTAAATGCTACGGGTTGGACCCAGCATCAGGGTTAATTCCTCCAGACAAAAGGCTGGTGGAGGGGCACACAGGCACCTCTGGGTCGACCGAGCTTGGATTAGGGGGCACTTCCTCCTGGTTGAGCCAAAAAGGGGGGGATTAAGTCATGAATGAGTCACCTACTTGTTAGGTTAACAAGCAAGGCGCAATCACGTTATGCCTTCCACACTGACTTTTCCCTTCCCGTCCGCCTGCTTCTGCGGACCTTGCTGGCACAATTGGTCACCAGCAATGCCATTCTGGAGTCCCTGCCGGACCACAAAGCGACACTGCAGCTGCAGGATATGGAAATAGCAGCACTGAAGCCATGCAATGATTTCATTATCATTTTAATCACATTCTCCCACTGACTCGCAGTGCATGAACACAATCAATTTTTTACCCTTTATCCAAAATAAAAAACTCATTACTTTAAGCATATGTTCTACAGCTACAGGCCAAGATCTGTTTACATATGATTTTGTAAATTTTTCAAATCTCTGTGATCTCTTAAAGAAGTTCATTTGTGTTCTGCTTAAGTCATTTTATTAAAAAGAATTACTCTCTACTCAGCGTATAAATATTATACCTAACTACACATTGTAATAAAGCAGTTCACTGAAACATCTGACTGAGGTTTTAGTTTTACCACCTGGTAGTCAGAATGAAAAGCAGTGATGTCTTGTCCAGTCCCTCAGGGGTATTAGTACATCTATGGCACTGATTTAATGGTAATTCAGCTGATTTTTACACTTTTCTTTATAAAAGTCTTGAAATGTTTTCAGCTGAATGTACACAAAAAACATATTTTTTTCTTCACTGGTTAGGCCCAGGCCAGCAGCCAGCAGCCAGCAGCCGCTAAGCTAATAAGCCTATGAAGTCGTCACAGTTGTCATTATCATCATTTATCTTAAATATTACACACTTAAATATTAATGCCTTCATTAAAGCTTACAACACACAAGAGGACATTCCTTCAGAGGTTCCTACTTATTCTGTTCATTTAATTTATTTGGTAATATTTCAGAGCCCTTAATATAGCATTTTTAAGGTTGTGTATTTCTGAGACTTGTTCCAAAACAACTATTGCAGGAGATTTAATATGGTTAATAAAGAAAAAACATTCTTGTAAGTGATGTTTGCAAAAATGAAGATGATGTGTTTAATGCTTTAAAGTCATAATAACTAATATTTGGGGTGTGTAATGTATTACAATGTATTATTACACACCAATTTATTATATTTAATGGGATGCTGTTTTGATTATTTCAAAGTCCATTTGTCCGTTCTCTGAAACCATGCATTATAGTGAGATCAGCAGTTGCATTTTAACAAAATTTGGATGACTTTTTTTGGTGGCAGAATGCATTATGACCTTCCCCATTACAAATAGCAGAATTTTTTTTTGTGTGTGTGTGTAATAGAAATAACTTTATCGGGCAAATTTTCATGAGGATGAGTGTATTAGAACAGGTGTAACAGGTTCCTAGAAATGGGCTTATGAGGTGAAATCTCATAAGTCAACTACCATTATCGAATGAACTTTGGAATTCCTCAGTGCTTGGTTCCTGTTATCCATGAGCACAAAAAATCAGCCTCATGTTTCATTATAAATCAGTAATTTCCCTGATACGCACAAAAACTCATAAGACTCAGTCAATAATAATAATAATAATAAGACTCAAGGGATACCCATTTTCCCAATTTAGTTGCAAAAGTAGCTTTTTGGCTTTTCACAGTAAAATTATTGTGACAGTGATTTTAAACAGCAAGCTGAGTGTTGGACTAAATATGTGGAACAGGTTGGAGGCGCTCAAACGTAAGCGTCAGCCTGTGGCAGCCGAGTCAGGTTGTGGTTTAGGGGTAGGGATTAAATCTTTGTTTTGGGCTTAGGCTATTATATTTTGTCATTGATAAGAAGCCTTGGAGGTTGTCAGAGGACATTGTGAAAATATATGGTCAGGTGCTTCTGGAATCACACAATATCTGGGAAACCTTGGAGAAATACAGTATGTTGACCGGGAGCTTCTGTGTGATTTGCTTGAGCTGAATTCTTGCTCCCCTGGAGTGGCAGTGCTGGTGGCCAGTAGATACATCCATCATGCGCATGGAATGTATATTTTCGTGCTCCTTGTGTCAACAGACTGTCACAGCAGGTGACAGTGGATGGGAGAGGCTTTGGGGTTTGGAGCTCTGGAGGTTGGGGGTTTGACCCCAGGGTCCCTCCTTAGAGGACCGACTCCCCCATGGCAGGCTAAGCTTGTTGGACACACATCATCTCCTCAAAGGAGACCCCATGGAGCAGGCCGGACTCTCTGGCTTTTACAGGCCCACTGAGGGAGCAGGATGACCCTTAATCGAGGATCAGCGCCCGAGTCTGCAGGTGGACTACCCCAGGGGCCCCATGCGGCCTGGTCACAGGTCATGCTTCTCTGCACGGAGCACAGCTGTAATGAAGCCATCGGTGCAGAAATAACAGACACAATTTTCCTTTACCTTCTGTGTAGTCTGTACTGGTCAACATGGGCTGCTTACATTACAGCTGAAAGTAAGAGTTTTAGATTGTGTTGTGCTTTCAAGGTGTAATTTTACTCTTAATCCAACCTTGTTTTTTCAATGTTGTTAGCTAATTGCTTTTATTTGTAAAATTTAAAACGTAGATGTGAAAATGACAAAGCAGGAACATTGCTACATTATGAAGGGATTTTTCTGGTACTGCGGTAAATCCTTGATTGAAGGGATCCCGACTTTTTGGATTTTGGATCCAATATGTTAGTATTTCCCAGCCATTTTCTGGTTGCTTTGTTGATAATTCGATACTTGTTTATATCTGCTTGATATATTTCACATACATGTTGGAACATGTTCTTTGTTATTTAATGGGCTTCTGGTTTCATAGAGATGATGGTTTGCAGACATTTGGTTTTAAACAGACAACCCCCCCCCCCATTTATTCTGTTATGTCAAGGATGTACTCATAATTTTTGAATGCTGCCACAGTAGAACATCGCCATTGTCATTGTCAGTTCTGCATTCATGTGCCTTGCAAAAGTATTCAGACCCTCTGGACAAGTCTGGGCCTTTTGATCTGGTTCAAATCAGCAGAATTCTTTGCCTCTTTAGTGGTGAAAAGTTGGCAGCTCTGCAACATTTCTGAGAAAATTAGCAGTAGATGCACAAAACACACATTTGTGTGTGAGTTAGTTATGGAAACGGGTATAAATACTGGCCCTTAGCTGTTCTCCAGTACCACATTATACTCTGTTTCAGACTGAAAAATGCCTACTGACTTTCCTGTCATATATGAGTTGACTGAACTGACAAATTCGCAGTTAAACTTTGTGCTATTGCCTAAAACATTTTGGAGAAGTAAGTTCTGATATCTACATGTACTCTTAGGGAATCTGACTGAACATCTGATAGTTTACTTGTCTGAAATGCAAAATGCAAATTGTTTTTCATTGTGGGACGCTTATATATTGTGCAGAACATATGAGGATGATGTATTAGCATCACTATATATAGAACATCTCTCTCTCTCACACACACACACACCCCTATGTGCTCACTGTGCTGACAGTGACGCCACCCTAACACAGACACCTAGTTACCTGTATACAGCCCCATAAACAGCAGTAGTTTTTTTTTAAGATAAGCTGGACTCGTAATTTCTTTTTTTGTCAGATATCACATGTCTTTTTACATTTTATGTTTTTTGACAAAATCTGTTTTGAGCATCCATACCTTGGATAAACCTGGGTGTCTTTCATGAAGCTCTGGGATGAAACAGCCCTTTGCGTTGCAGTTTGGGCTAAACGGGAGGCATGAGCTGGTGTGCTGGGGCAGGCTGGCAGGATGGCATTGTGGCATGGGGACAGGGGCCTTGCTGGGCCCAGCAAGGGGGATGGAACGTCTCTAAGGAGCGGCCCTTTCTCACAGCTCGCTCTCTAGGCCCTCCCAGCCTCCTCCCCTTTCTGTCCACCCTCACATTGATACACTTGGCTATGTCATTTTTTTCATCCCTCCCTGCGAGACGACTAAAGTTTTTCATGAAGCGCCACCCCGCCCAACCCTTTCATGGGCCCAGTCAGACAGAACCGTGCTCCGCGGGAGAGTGCAAGAGCATGGGGACCGCTTTGTGGGCTCTGGGCCTCCTTATTGATCCCTGCCCTGAATGATGCTATGATGAAGTATCCCCATTGTGGGCACCCTCATATCCTACCTCTGGAGACACTGTTTACCCTTTGTTTTACACATCAAGGTTGTCCGATGGAATGCGTTGTCATGCGCCGGGCAGATTCTGCATGTGTTTATGATATAAAGGCTGAGGAAATGCTTCATCTGTGGACGCTGTCTCCATTGGATGGTTCCCACTGCCAGCAGAAAGGTCCCTTTGATAAGTCGTGTCAGCGTCAGGCCTGACAGAGTGTCGTCTATAACCTACACAAGAGATGAGTGTAATGCCTGCAGCGGGGGGTCCGGTGTGGAATGTCTGCTTCTCGCATAATCGCACGCAGATGGTGTACATAAAACCCCTTATTTATTGGGGTTGTGATAAGTGATGCCCGTTCTTTCTTAGAGGACTTTGTCGTCTTTCATCCAGCATCGGCGAGAAAGAGGCTGAGGCACAGTGGGAGTTTAATGTGAACGCCTTTGGAGGGACATCTCATGGGAGGTGATGGTAAAGTAAAGAAAGTGCAAGTACAGTGCAGCAAGGGATGCAAACACAGTAACCGTGGCCCCCTTTCTTTACCTGTATGACTTTGCTCGTCTTTGCCATTATCATTGCAGGGACTGGGGGATTTTTGCAGCTATTTGCCTGAAATTGAAAAATCCTAGTTTTATGCAGCCATGAATTACAAGGCTAGTTGTTCTTAGGTGTTACAGCAGCAGGTAGACCTGGGGCCTCACAGGTCCTGAGATGAAGGTGCAGACATGGGTTTGAATCCAGCATCCTGCACGTTCTCCCCACGTTCATCTGGGTTTCCTCTCGCAGTCTGAAGAAACTGGTGAACTGGTAAATCCAAGTTTCACTCTGGGGGTTTTTGTGAGTGTGTGTGTGTGTGTGTGTGTGTGTGTGTGTGTGTGAGAGAGAGAGAGAGAGAGAGAGAGAGAGAGAGAGAGAGAGATTTCTCTGTGATAAACTAGCATCCTATTCAGATTGAGCCCTACCTCACAGCCTGTGCCTTTTATTTTTTTGTTTTATTTACTTGCTGATTGTTTTAATTTTTTCACTTTAAATTTAAAAGCCTTTTCTCTTGGGATTTTTAAACCATGAATCATTTTCACTGCACTACATGCAATACAGTTAAGATTATTATAGAGCTGACAAACAAGTCAGTTCTCATAATGAAATTGCTGTTATGTTCATAGCCTCCTTGCTGCGCTGTTCCTAAAGCATCATTTGCACTAAATGGATAGTAAATCAAATAATGCAGTTATCTTAATCGCATTTGTTTTCAAGAGAATTCTCCAACTTTTGCCACTTCGGGCATTAAACTATTAGATAAGGTGTTCCTTTGTCTTGTTGCCTTTCCACAATATTTTAGCACCTTAATAGTTATTTGCCTTTAGGCTTACTATTGTGATGGATCCTCTGAAGGTGACAGCACTGCTTGAGAAAGCTGAAGGAAAAAGGACTGACACCCCATTTTTAGAAATGGATTTCGGGGGGGGGGTTATATGGCCTCAACATGGACTCAGTGGCACTTACCAGTAGCAACATTATGACGCCACCAAAGCTGGTACTTTAGATTGGCATTTCAATTTGTAAACTCCTTCCTGCTAGTAGCTTGTTGTGTAAATTTTGGGCTTTAACTTGTTTTACAGGGAGAAGACCAGACATTAGAGTTGATACATACCAATTTTTAAATTGTAATTATATGTGAAAAACAGACAAATAATTGCAAGAGTTCTCTGAAAACTAGTGTACCCAAATGTAGATATATTGTTAATTCAGCAAAATGCTCAATATTTCCCAAACCACAGAATAAAGTCAGCGAGCAAATCTGTCAGATCTGAGCCACACAACCTCAGATCAGGGGCAGTTCGCAAAGATGCCCCTACACCAGGAAGATGAGGTTCTCCTCAAGTACTCCAGGGTTTGGGGTCTTTGTAGTTCTCTCGCAATCTCTAACACTCGGGAACAATTTTATCTGACCAGCTGCATCTTTTCTGCATCAGTTCCTGGAAGCGAGTGCCGCTTTTCAGTGCTGGAAGCTTCTCAGTGCTCTGACACGTCACGCAAGTTCCAGCCGAGGGAGCTTTTCGGTCCATGGGGCCATTCGGAAAAGGCGCTCTTCTCATTATCAGTCACGTGGATCCATCTGCTGGCAGACCTCGAGTCCGGCTTCCCGTCTATCTTGGACTGCCATCACAATTACCAGGCTTTGCAGTTCTGCTTAATGAATTATATTACGCTGTTCTACTTCTAAAACAGTTTATTTAATTTTGAGTGCAGCTTGCTGCAGTGTGATGCAATGTGATTGCAACTTCCAAAAATGTCCTCTATTTATAAGAGAAGATGTTGACAGACCCAGTGAGAAACAAGTCCAGCGAATGCTGACAGGCACTAAACAGGAATGCATTAAGAATCCTGCCTTCTTCATTCTAGCCGCACGTATGCGTGTGTATTATAAATAAGGTTTGAGGCTTGGAAAGCGGACTGGCAGTCTAATGTGCCGAAGCAGCGATGGGATCTGGGTACCGTCTGACAGCCCCCTTTTCTCTGCTTCTGTCTGCATCTTTTGGCTTTCAGACGGTGACCTGTTCTCCCTAAAACCTCCATAGCTGCGCTCTGTGTTAGCTCACAGCATCCATTTATACCCTGAGCCCACAGCAAATCTCAGGTGAATTGGCCACAGGATGAAACATGCAGGTAAAACATGCTGAAAAATAAGGAGGCCCTCTGAAGCTACGCTTGGGTGATTTTCTGCTCTGTTTTCCTCGGTGAATGAATAAGTCACAAGCCTGGCTTCTTCTTTGAGTCGCGACTGCAGCAAATTATTGCAAATGCTCTCCTTTCCCAGAAGACGCTCGTTTTTACATCTCATGCTTTAATTTACATTGCTGTCTTTTTACCTGTTAATGTATTCAATTTTTTTCAAAATTGCTGAACGGATTTTGCTATTAAGGGCCGGCTCTATTCCCTACACCAAACATTTGGCACCTTTAATGAAAGTGTACGTATTTATGAACCCAAAGCACAAAGCATACGAGGAAAGCTTTGCAATAACACGCACGCCCGTCCACGCACACCAGTTCCAATAAAGTGAGGCCGACGGGTAGCGTAACGCCTTTCAGAGCGTACTACACCACCGCCACCTAAAACTAAGCAACAAGAAGCCTCCTCAATCGCTGGTAGGAAGGCAGATGCCCCAGATCTCCATGGTACCCTCATCAATGTGTGCGGCAGAATTAATAAGACTGTTTCAGAAATCCCTCTGTTAGATAGAATGCCCAGTGGGGGCTGGGTGGTCTTTTGGCCTTAGAACCCCTGCAGATTTTGTTTTTTCTCCAGTCCACCTGGAGTTTTTTTTTTGTTTTTTCTGTCCCCCTGACCTTTAAACCTTATTTACTTATCTGTACAACCTCATCTCATCTGTACAACCTCATTTTCAGTCTGACCTCTTTCATTATTCCTACCTACCATTTTCTCTTTTTTCTTGTATACTGTTTCTTTCTCATTGTTGTCTCTTTCATCTTGTAAAGCACTTTGAGCTACAGACCACTCTATGAAAAGTGCTATACAAATGTTGTTGTTGGTAATTCCACCATTTAATATTTTTAAGCTTTTGCCTTTCTCAGTGTCATTGTTACCACATCAGAGCTGTTAGTCTGGAACCACACAGGCAAACTCAGCCAAACCACTGCCGATTCATAAATGGAAATACATACAACAGCAAAAATAATTAATGAATAAGTAAATACATAAATAAAATGATGATGACGATAATGGTGCTGACTGTTATATTACAGCACAGTAGGTATTTTGTTTTTCTTTTTGCTAAAATTATTTGCTCTGAGTTACTGATGCGCAGGTAAATCACTGCATCCTGATAAAGTGTTGTTGTAAACCTGTAAAGGTTCAAAAATGCGTCTGTCAGAGCTCAGCTCTGGGTGCAGTCACACTCTTTGACCACACGAGGAAGACATTGCACAAGACAAGATTTTGGTTCACGGTTATCTTCTCCCTTTCCTTTTTTCCCCATAATGCATTTCTTAGGAGTTACTGTGCAGGATCACTGGTCTAGGTTTCATGTGTGAGGACCACCAGCTGGTGCAGCTTACCTGGCTGTAAATTCCATTATGAGGCCTTTGACAGATTTAGATTCAATTGCATGCAAGTGAATCCGACTGTTCACTTGGCCCAACGCTCTTGGCAAAGTGAAGAAAATGTTTGCAACTCGATTCTGGCTTTTTTTTTTTTAATCTTCAAATCAGAAAAAAATCCACCTGTTCAGCTGGATCAGCTGAATTAATTTGGTGGTTGCTAACTTGTGGTTTTCATGGCTGTACCCATGGGAGGGGGTCCTTCTTCTTCCCCTCCCCCAGCCTTTCCATTTGGGCTAACAGCCTCGGCTGGCAGGGTGCAGAAGAACGCAATCGCCCCGTAATTGGCGCTCCTCAACGGGAGCAAATGGACTGTCTGAGATTCCAGGAGGGCAGCCAGACCGCAGCAGGCTTCCTCATGATTTATTTATTCTTCCCCTGCAGATTTCAGAGCTCAGAGCCAGACAAAAGTAGTGAGGCGCAGCCCAGAAGACCACCATCACACAATCCACACCATCTTTCCTCATCAAATACTTTTAAACTATTTCTAACCAACGCACAATCTGTACAGAACCAGGAGTTGTCTGTCACACACTTGATCCTCTGGCTTGCACCGGCAGCCAGGTTAAAGGTATGTGAAACACGTTGCATTATCCCCATTTCTTCCATTATTATTAAGACCTTATGAAGGGCAGGATAAGTAACTTGAAATAAATAATCAAACCTTAATAGAAACCCTTTAATATGTGATATGTGCTCTATTGACTGGAGCACAGATCGTCTCCATACAGGTTCCCTGCGGACACTAACAGGTACAAATGGGGAAACAAGGGTTGGTGGTGCCAGCAGCGCTGGTGGGGGACACACAGCAACACACATGTGATCAGATGTGACTAGGACAGAAACCCCAAAGCTTGTTCAACGACTACTTATGCTGCTTATAATGGAACAGTTCTGAAGTTTGTGTGCAGATTTGTGTTTTTCAGCATTGTGTAAGAACTTCTGAGCAGACATTTTGACTCAGTTTTGCCCAGAAATGAGGCTTAGTGGCAGCTGGGACAGTGGGGTAAAGAGCCATGTGGGAGCTGAAGCGTCAGAGAGTAAGTGGTCCAGGCTGGATCCCTACGGGAGGTCTGCTGGTGGTGGTGGATGGGGGGGGGTGCCCCACCCATATTGAAGCAAACCTAATGTGTCCTAATATTAACAAGGATCATGTCTAAATATTATTGATAAAATTTTGGTCCTCCTAGTATTTGACAAGCTGCTTCACCCCTGACCCCGCTTATCCAAGGAAGCTTTTCTGGTTATGTTTAAAGGCAAAGAGAGGTGAGGTGACCTGACAACAGGGAACATTATTTACCTCTCTTGTTCTCTCTCTCTTTCATTTGCACTGTGTTTAGGCCCTATTTGTCTTTGCTTTTCCCTCGGAGCTCCTCCTGTGACTAACTTTATTACCCACGTCAACATCACTATAGCTGGCTGTCTGTCAGTTAGAATTAAACATTATTATCTCTGCAGTGAAATACAGAGTGATGTGAATATTTGTCTCTGGATGCTGGTGCATCGGAGTCTGTGTGTCAATGTTGCTGTATGACAATGCAATTATTTGCATGTCATTGTATCTCTGTGCACTGAACTGCTGCAAGCAGGTAGCCCACTTCAGTTACTATATATTTATTAGTCAATATCCACTGACTGTTTGCTGGAGGCCCATTCTCTGTTTTGTATTTGTGATTTAATACTGGGAGTCACAGCAGATTTAAACACTATTTCTGTGGATAACTTAAACCCCTTACGGTATAGCAGCTTTGCCAAAAAAAATGGGATGAAGTTTGCAGGTCATCTCCCCAAAAGGCCAGATGTGCTTGCACCATGAAAAGAGCAGCTGTCCTTGTGGACTGGTGTTCCTTACACTCACCCATATCCAGGGGATCAAACCAGGCCAGGTTCTACATTTACTGGAGGAGCTGGGGTCTTGTTGTTGACCCCAGTGGTAGAACTTGGGGGGGGGGAAAGAACCAGCACTCCCCTTATTGGTATGTTGGGTAGCAGATAATTATTAAATATTAAAATCTGAATGTCTGCAGTGAGTAAAAAACACTAAGAGAGAATGCTGATGTTCACAATATATATTTGTGCAATAAAAGGGTCGTGGTAGGAGAGCAGTGTGTGAGCTGACTTGCAGCGTAACTTAGCACACCCTGGGGAATGAAGTGTAGCTATGAATGAGGTTGTTGTAAATAATGACCCTGTTATATGGCGCTGTTTTACTCAGCCGGGGAAGTAGAAAAGAGCACCGGAGGCGATTATGGGAAGTGGTGGTATATAAGAAAATGTCCCAGTGCTTCAAAAAGCAGCCCACTTCCAGCACTGGTTTACCCACAGGACCTGTATCTGTGAAGTCATAAAGCAGTGAGCTGTCAGCATATGTGCACAAGTGTAATGAGATCAGTTTCTGTGTCTGTGGCAGCAGTGTGTCAAATGGTAATGAGCAATGGAAAAGAAGTGGTATTAAGCAATAATGTGTACTTTTACAAGAACAATTTAAAAGCCAGGTGAACAAAAAGTACATTATTTATGCTGAAGGGAAATTACATGGGTTACGGTAGTGCAGAATGCAGCAATGCAGCAGCACGCCCTTTCAAATGTCCTTCTACCATTTTGGATCTCTTTTTATCAACACTGGCAGTCAATGCACTTTCGTTTTTGGTTTTCTTCATTTGAATGATGTCCACATTTTGCCTTTGGGCTGTCAGTGTAGTGTCGTTCAGCACACTGTTAGTACAAGAACGTCATAATGCTGACTCTTTCCAGACATTTTGGGGAGAAAGCAGAGGTAACAATGTTGGAGAATGAGGTTCGTAACAGGGCAGTATTAGCTCCTTAATTCCAACTGCGTGACTCCGACTGCCACTGTTACAGCCTTAGTTAGAAGGCCTTTATTATTCTCTGTGTGTGTGTGTGTGTGTGTGTGTGTGTGTGTGTGTGTGTGTGTGTGTGTGTGTGTGTGTTCTGTTTCCCATCAACTGCTGGAAAATTGGACGCAGAATGCCATTGGGCAGCCAATTAAGAAGAAGGCATGTAAGGAATGACAAGAAGAAGGAAGGAGGAGGTCTGTGCCAGAAGGAGCTGTATGGTGTATCTATTACTGATAGCTGGTGAACTGCGTATCTGTAGTATTCTTGTGTTCAGTAATGTACCAATATTGTAAAGGCTATTGAATTTTTGTAAATATAGGGAGCCAGGCTAGAACGGTGTATCTTTGTTTATTTTCATTTATTAGAGTAGTTTAGTTAACACCAAAAAGAAAGCGAATTTTGGTTGTTTTCCTGGCTTTGCTCACCCTTGGTAACAAGGCTTGGTTATTGAGTTGCACTAATAATAATAAAAATAAAATACAAAAAAAAGAAAAAACTTCTCCCCAGGATCTTGGTTGTGTCAATTCTCTAAACCCTGTTAAATCTCAATCCTAGACTGGGCCATAACACCAGCATTTTCGTGAAGGCTGGTTCACACTGTGTAAATGGCCAATCATATCGATATGCTGTGTTTATTCATGTAGTTTCACTGAATTATTGACACACTAATTCTGGTTTTTTGGGCGAATTGAAATAACAAATGAGACTGCATAACACAACCAAAGACTATCTCAGTGGCTACTATGATGCTGCTTCATTTTGTATTTAAGCTTCTCCAAATTTGGGTCCATAATGATCACTATGAGCACAGTACAAGTTATGCTGAGGGTCCACAAGGTTCCTTACTTTAACCTTGAATGCAGCAACCGAAAAGCCTTGTTCACTGGGATATGCAGTATCAGCAGAGGGAGGAGAGCCTTTTCATCTCCCTGAAGCAGAATGGATTTAACCTCACATCCAAAATTTTGAATAAGGAAGTCTTTCAAAACATTGCTTCTGCATTTTATTTTGAATTTTCTGTACGTTAACAATGGTCTCCTTGACACGTGAATATTGCATGTGAACAAATTCAAACATTATTAGCTTAAGCATATATGAATGCTGTGTTGTCTGAAATGATTCCTACTTTAAATGCTATGTCAACAGCCCTTTACAGTTTTATAAAGTAATTCCCTTATAAAAGTATAATATTTCCTTTTTTCAGACTTTCTCTCAGGAACACATTTGTGTCCCTCATTTGGGTTGTGACCGTGGGTTTTGGAAGCACTGCTTTAACACTAAGGTGAGTGTGTTATCCCAGACTTTGCCGCACGGTGTAATGCTGGGATTCGTCCCGGGTGCCAGACACCTTAGGAGTGCTGCTATCAGAGGCCTCACATTCTGAGCAGTGCCAGCGTACTACAGGCTTGTGACTGCAGTACTCCTAACCTCATGCTGATATGTGTGTGTGTGTGTGTGTGTGTGTGTGTGTGTGTGTGTGTGTGTCTCCCTCTGGGGGAACATTCATTAAGTGGTGGCTGTTCTGCATATTTCTGGAGGGGAGAGCATCCGTCACTGCATTAACTTCAAGTGCAGATGGGAAACACTCAATGGGAAATGAAAGGGTGCTGCAAAGATTTTACACCCCATGAGGTGACTCGGGGAATGTGGGAATCTCCTGCATGACCCAGGAGACCTGGGAGCTCCGTTACAGCCCCCGGCAAGCTGAGACAGGCAGTGAGCTTCTCACAACGTTTCACCTCTCTGCAGATCTGAACCGCACAGTTGGCACATAAGGGGCAGAGATTCTGCATTAGGATTCTACTGTAAAAACTGCAAAAATTCAAATGAAAACATCAACAATACCCTTTTGTTGTTCTCTAAGTGTTTGCCGGGGGGTTGGTACAGGCTGTGTATCTGGGAAAGGAGTGAGAATTAAGGATGGAGGAGGGTAGGTTCTTGGGGCCTGTGTTCCACATCCTGGGGCCCTCATAACAAAAAAAATCCGATTCTCTAGACAAAAAGGATGCAGGCAGGAAGAGAAGCAGATAGCAGGGTGATAGACATAATAAAACAAGCCTATCGCTTTGAGTGTTTCAAGTTTTCGAGGCCTCTGATTGTCAAAAGGATGCAGATGGGGATGGAAGAGACATGAGTCAGTCAACAGGAAGGGTATTTTGAGGAGGGGTGGGGAGGAAGTTGAAGGATAGGAAATTGTGAGAGATTGAGTGTGACGCAGGGCGGAGGGATCACGATGCAAGGCACCAGGGACTGTGAGGAAGCCTTGGTATGGGTCATCATTCTCTCTGTGCTCACACTCGTTCATCTTCTCCTTATATGCTTGTAACCTCAGCAGCCAATCTCAGGTCCTACTGAGATAACACAGTCTGCACATGGATGCAGCCGAACATTGCATCTCCAGGTCCTGGCAGCAGTGCACTCGAGCCTCCGCGGCTGGGACAGGGAGGGCGGGAGGTGCAGATGAGAGTCACTCGGCTGCTGGTTTAGCCTCCGGTTCACAATGCTGAGCGATGTCTGGCAAGGCCGCCCGAGGGCAAACAGTGCGTGTTTACTCTGGCACTTTGCACTTTGGGTCAGGGGGATGTGGCTCAGATGTGAACATGTGCAGAAGAAAACATGTCCTTGTTTGGTGCATTGGACCTCCATACTCACTCCTTGCATGCTGCAAACTGTAAACCAAGCTGCCACCAGACCAGGTCATTTATAACCAAGGCCTTTGCCAAATAAGGCCACCATGGGAATCCAGGCCAGCCATGGTTCAGGCTAAGGGCAACGGCATTTAAAAGCGACATCCTTTAGTTTTTTGTACATTCTATTTTAACGTTTCCAAGGTGACCTGCCCTGCTCAACTTCATATTAATGCCCATGTTCAACAAGCACATATGGGTGTGATGCTCAGGTGTCCACATACTTTTGGCCATACAATGTATTGAACACTGGCACCCACAGAGCGCACAGACTCACCTACTCCAAAGGCAGTGGAAGAAATGGCATGTCAACCAGCCCCCTTTAACTCAACAAAACTGCCTGCAGACATGCAGCAGCATAGTAATGCACTGCTGCTGCATGCCTGTAAATAATTAGTATCCAGCCATTGTAGGGGGTTATAGGTGGTCCGTGGACCCTTTGTGCTCAGGAGCTTCAGGGTGTGCTGGAGTGTGCTCTGTGTACTAGTGTGCACACATGTTGGTGTAAAATCTTCAACAGGATAGGCAGGATATTTTAAAATCACTCATAACACCGTGTCATCCCTGTGAGACGACTGATATGTAAACATAAAATGAACTCACAAATGCCGTGAGTCATTTTATTCCTGCTGTTTTATATGGTTTTCTTTATATATTTTATGTTATGTCTCCACGCTCATCCTTTACAAGTTGGCTGATCCCCAGGAATGGACCATGTGGGGATTAAGGTGTGTCTGGAGCTCCTTGTTTCTCTACTATGTTTGCCTGCACTGCTGATGGGGCTTCAAATAATGTGGAGCTTTACCACCCAAAGCTGTCTGTTTCATAATTTAATGTTGGTATTTAGTGGTTGCTGTGATACGCTGCACCCTACTCCCACCCTATTCCCACAAAAATTAACCTCTTCATTATTAAAACAAATCAAACCTTGCAACTCAGTGTGAGGGTTTATACAGGACATGCTGTGGGATTGGAACATATTGCATACTGTATGCTTTTAACTCCCTGTACTGAGTTTTTTGATACTGCTGTGGAATCCACAATCTACAAGGAGAGAAACAAAACACTTGTGCATATGTATAAAGCCAAATTTTCATGTAAAGCCTCAAAAGATGCGGTTCGGTCTCAGGCTGAGGCACTGAATGTTAGCTGGGTGCAGTGATCATATCTCTGAATTGTGACCCATTGGTCCAGCACTTGGACTGTGCCTTTGACTCAGATGGAATTCACATGTGCTTCCCTTGTCCACATGGGTGTCTTCCAAATTCTCTCTACAGCCCAAAGGCTTGTGCTTCAGAAGGACAGGTGACTCTGACTGCCCTTAGCGTGAATGAGTGTGTTACGTTGCTCCATTGTGTTTATGGGAAAAATGCACTGTATGGCCAAAAGTGTGTGGACACCTGAGCATCACCCCCTCATGTGGTGGTTGAACATCACTTTTCAAACCCATGGGCATTAAAATTGAATTCTTCTCCCCTTTGATGCTATAACACCCCCCACTCTTCTGGGAAGGCTTTCCACGAGATTTTAGGCATTTGTGCCCATTCGGCCACAGGAGCATCAGTGAGGTTGGGCGAAAAGGCCTGGCTAGCAGTCGGTGTTCCAGTTCATCCCAAAGGTGCTCGGCAGGGTTGGTGTTAAGGCTCCGTCCAGGCCACTCAAATTCTACCACACCAACCTGGGCAAACCATGTGTTTATGGAGCTCGCTTTGTGCATGGAGGGGGACAGTTATGCCAGAGCAGGAAAGGAGCTTCTTCCCCAAGCTATGGCCACAAAGTTGTCTAGAATATGTTTATGTGCTGTATGGGTGAAACAAGCTGATTCATTCATTAGAAGGGTGGTCCACACACTTTTGGCCATAATGTATTTAGGGTATGCCCATGATTATCTTTTTTTTTTTAAATGATCCCATTTTTCAGATACAGATACAGTATGTTCTCTAAAAGACAGTGTGATGTGTATCAGGGTCTGTATTCTGTGTCTTTTATGTTGTGCCCTCTAATGCAGGATAAAGTCACAGGCCTATATAATCATACATCTCTCTTGCCTCTCATTTACTCTCCCATCAAATGGCTGTTGCCGCACTAGCCTGGCCAACCTACAGTGATGTGCAAACAAAACAGCAAATCAATAAATGCCCAGAATAGTTACGCTTTGATATCTTACCAACAACAGCAGTTCCTGCAGAGACCATGGCTTAAGTGACACAGGCCTGTGTTTTCTGATTTAACTGCGTGCTACAGCATGTTTACTCCAAGACATCAATGGCTTCACATACTTTTGGGATGAATAAGGGGGAGAAATGTGATACCTGTGTTTTCTCGGGCAGTTGGTAAAGGGATAACTTCTGCTGGGAGCCGCTCTCATCAAAAGGTCAAGTCAATAGACTGGGATCTCGGGCTTTGTGCGCTTGCTTTGTTATGTCCGGGTGCTTTAATGTGTCCTCATTATGGAGCATTATTTTACAAAGGAGAGCACAGACCACAAACCTCCATTAGAGCTCCTGTGCGTGTGGGCAGCATCCAGCCATGAAAAGCACATTCAAAGGCAGAGTTCTGAAAATACGTTCATCGCTGCGGCTTGGCCTAATCTGCCCAAGTTGGCGCGATTCTCCAGGTGACCGTCGGTAATAAAAATTAGTGAGAATGAGCAAAAAAGGAGGGCGGAATAGGGTGTGGACACCACCCTAGGTGAACAGAAACTTGGGAATTCTTCCTTGGTCACCTCTTTCAAACCCCAGGTTCAAAGCTGGGTCACAACCTGGAATCCAGCCTCTGGTTTGCATCACACAGTTGCTGCTGCCATGTTTTCTGTGTGATTCCATTTCCATCTGTGCATCACAGTTATCTGAATGCATGTTTGCTCTCCTCAAAAGACTTGCATCTACATGCCAATAGTAAAAATAATGTTTGTCTTCACCAGCTCATTTATATGAGTATAATACTAGCAATTCAAAAATATTTGCCTTAAATATGTATTTCAAAGGCAAAGCAAACTCATGTCTTTTTGTTATTACACACAGTAAAATGTGGTAAAAACCATATGTCTCCCACTTGTCTATCTGTATTTTAGGTGCCCCTTTGTTAGTTGTACAACTAAGCTAGTGTAAAATATTATATATGAATACAAAAACAGGATATTTAAGAATATAAATAACAAAATAATATATATTGTATATATTACACATAATATAACGTAAAAATAAAATACGAATACAAAAACAGGTGCTGAGCACAGCGACAGAGCAGCTACGTCACCCTCATAAAATTCCCATCATTTGTATTCGGCAGAGATATTAAGCCGCATGTCTTGTTTAACTCAAGAATTACTGTACTGCCAAATTTATGGCACTGCCAAATTTCACTAATGGCCATATAAATCTTAAACCTTGTCACTTTTGTATGTTTGATAAAGAAGATATATTGCAGTCTAAGTGAATATTTAATTTGTTAAAAATGTTTGCCTGGTTCTCTGTTTTAGTGCTTCAGAGTTCAAGGTTGCGATGGAATAAAAGTTTAAAGCAACAAGTTTTTTCCCCCCACATATTTACTACTAAGAATGTTTTATAATTGCTGTCACAGCCATTATCTTAGTTATTACTATCAGTAGCATCATCATCAACATCATCATCATGCGAAATGGGAAACTATTTTTCATTCTGCCATGCGGCTCCTCCGAGTGCTACAAGAAGATGTGCAATAAACATACAATGACTCAGCAATGCTGCATATACGTAAAGCATACAGAATACACGTTTCCCACCTCCCTCACTGCAAGTGGCCATACACTCCGATGTCATGGTCTGCAGGAAGAACTTACTGATTCTGTTGTATCTCCAAAACAAGTCTAAAGAATTTAAGAATGTGACGGAGCGGAGGAAATCTACTACGGTTCAGTAGCCGTTCCTGCAGTGGGTGTTTTTTGGATTCTGGATGCCTTTCCTTCATGTTAATATGCTGACTTACTAACATATTATGTGATGAGATTGGTGATAATGGAGATCACCTTCTCTCTCTTTGTGTGCATGCACGTGCATGCAAGCAACCACAGGTATTTGGACCCCCACAGGTTTACTTTTCCTTCCTTCTCTTTACAGTTGTTTTTTTCCTCTCCTCAGTTGCCAGTTGGCTTACTTTATACCTTCATTAGCTAGTATAGTTCTTGTAGCCGTTTACAGCTTACCTTTCATTTTTGGGGTTATTTTATATCTACACTTGCTTATGCCTTGTCTCTTGGTCACCTCTTGTTCAGCACTTCCTGTAGTCCAATGAGAAGAATACAGCATAAAAATAAATTAAATTAATCTGTTACACTACTACAGACAGGTGTCACAGAGTGATATTTGCCTTTTTTCCTAAAAGTAAAACATAAAGATCTGGATAAAGGCATAAATAGTTGGGTTGGCCGTAGTGATGGGTCTCTTGAGCCATGTGTTCAGCGCCGTCACCTTGCAGTCAGAAGGCTCTGGTTCGATTCAAATAGGGGGGAAGTGACGTCAATTAAATTGAATTAAAAGACAAAATATGTAACAAGAAACACATACAGGAGATTTCGAATGCCGAAGGTTTGGAAAAAAAAAATATTGCTAAAGGGATTTTCTGGGAATTCACACATTATTCATATACGCTTAAGCCCTGCAATATTGCATTTCTAACGAAGTAAAAGAAGCACAGTTCAGAATGAAGCAGTTCAAAATTGGTACATTTGCAGATGTTGAAGGTGCGTGTGAGGAAACCTTTCTTTGTTTTTTTAATATAGTAGTTTAAAGACACTTTGGAGAGAACTTGTTACGTTTTCACACCCTCATAGATTTCCCGACGAAATGAAATGAAGACCAAGGGGCGCCAAACCTTTGCCACCTTTAATGAGATTGAAAAGGATGACTTTTAAGAGAAATGCGTGAATTTAAAAAAAATAAATAAAAAAAAAGAAGACGTGCACGTCGAGTTCAGGTGCACGCGCGCCGGAGCCAGCATGCGGTTAAAAAAACGCAGTCGCAACGGGCGAGGGACGTCCGCCGCGCACCTGCCCCGTTTGTCCGAGGGGCGGCGCTGTTCTCCAGTGCCGCGCCGCGGGATCGGCCGAGCACCTTCTCAGTCATTCGGGAGGCACGCGGAGGGAGCGGGGCTGAGGGGACACCTCCGGCACTGTGCGCTAGCAGAGCGGCTGCGCGGCGCGTCCTCCGACCGGGTGCGCGCACACACGCACACGCACACAGACTGCTCAGTGCCCTCGGCGCTCTGTGAGGCTCACGACCGCGACCCACGACCACAACCGCGGGACCAGCTGCGCCGGAGTCGCACCCGGCCACCATGCGCGCCCCCAGGCCAAGCGGCCCCCACCTGCACTGGTGCGCCCTGCTCGCGGCGCTGCTCTGGAACCCGGCGCCGTGCCGCGGGGGCTGCGCCGACAGGCAGCTGGAGGACAGGGAGGAGGCGGCCAACGTCGTGCTCACCGGGACCGTGGAGGAGATTCTGAACGTGGACCCGGTGCACAACACGTATTCGTGCAAGGTAAGCGGGAGCGTGGGTGGGCTTCCCAAATCGGGCCAAAAGAAACTTTACACTTCACGGTATTTAGAAACAAAAAAGTTTAAGGTGACAGGAAAAAGCGGGAAAGAAAGGGGTCGCCGCGCGCTGCACCCCGCCGGCCCGACAGTTTCAACCCGGATTCGTGACGCGGAGTAAAAACTCCTCATTCACAGCGATTCGGGTGGTCGTTTCCGGTGCCGTCAGTGGCGAAGTTACTACGGATCAGTGCTCTTCTTACCCTGTAAATCATTACAAACCTTTATCTACCTGCCGTACTTGGACAAGGTGACCCAGTGTTGGGGATCAGTTGTGCAGCGATTTACCTTCTACACAGCAGGGTGTTGTTACCTTGTCAAACAAGGGTATGCAAGGGCACCACAGCAGGAGATTTGACCAGAAAACCTTCCGTCTGTGAGGGAGTGGCTCCATCCAGCTCACCACCTGCTGCCTCAGCGCACTGTGGCGAAAACCTCCACAGCAGAGGAGAAGTGGAAATATCACACAGGACAGAGCACGAGGTTGTGTGTGTGTGTGTCTGGCTGAACTGCTGTGTCCTGGAGGTGCAGCAACTGCAGGTTCATTCTTATTCATTCAGCTGGTTGGTGCTGTTGTCCTAAGTTATTCACCCATTTATACAGCAGGGTTATTTCTTTCAGAGTAATTCAGGGTTAGAACAGTGGTCATGGTCCTACAGCAGGAGGTGGGACTCAAACCTGGCACCTAGGTCCAAAGGTGGTGGTGTTGACCGCTACACCACCTGCTGTTCATTGTTTTCGTAAACCGATTTACAATGTCAGAGGCCCTCAACTGCAGTGGTAATTTTTTGTGCCCCCCTAACTTTCTGTGTGTGTGTGGGGGTGTGTGTTTAATGCATGTATTTAGGACGAAAAATAAAGCCCTAAAACAAGCTTTATCATAGCAGTTATAATGTCAAAGACCTTGTGACATTTCATAATGAAAATATCAGCGCAACAGTAAGTGGGCATTAGGATAAAATGAAATGACAGCAGAAACTGCCATGTCAGCTAGTTTTTAATACCAGAAAATTGTCCACATTTCAAATTAAATAATGTTCACTTGCTGCCAGAACTTGTCTGTGTTTTTGTCAGGAGGATTTTCAGTCTCGCATTTAATAAAACTTCCTGTCTTTCAAACTAGAAAATAAAGAGGGAATAAATTTCTATTCATTTCTACTCAGCGGCACAGTAGCTGTTTCATAAAAGTTTACATTTTCATACATTCAGACTATTTAAGGGCAGACAGAACAACTTTTAGACTTAATTCATAGGTATTTTACATTAAAATAGAATTGCTCCAGTAAAATATCCAGATGTGCGAATGGTTAAAGTAAAGAACAATGATTAAGCAAGAAATGAATGGCAATAATTTTATCATTAAGAAACTTTGCTGAAGGGCAGCACGGTGGTGCAACGTCTCACAGCTCCTCAACTGTGGCTCCACATGTGGGTTTGAATCCAGCTTAGTTTGTGTGGAATTTCCATGTTTTCCTTGCATTCACACAGTCCAACGATGTGTGTTTCAGGTGACTGTGTGAATGAGTATGTGCTTGCCCTGCAGTGGACTGGTGTCTTGTTTAGAGTGCACCCTGCCTCACACCCTGTATTTCTGGAATATTCTTTGGACCACGGTATCTCACCTTTAGGCACCATTGTTAATGATGAGTTTGTGCTAAAATAATGAAGGAATAATTTTAATAATGAGATGAAGAAGACAAAGACATTTGTGATCAGTAGGTGGAACTATGTTGTTTTCTTTGTTGTCTCTCCAAGGTGAGGGTGTGGCGGTACCTGAAGGGCAAATCTGTGGTGAACGGCGAGATTCTGCTAGACGGTGGTAACAAGGTGATGGTTGGAGGCTTCGGTGACCCGGGGATCTGCGATAACCAGGTGGCCACTGGTGACACTCGCATCTTCTTTCTCAACCTGGCACCGAAGCGCTCATGGCCGGTGCATCAGAAGGAGCTCATGCTCAACTCGAGCCTGATGAGGATTACGCTCCGCAACCTGGAGGATGTGGAGCACTGCGTCCAAGGTAGGCAGCAAGCCTGGCAGCCATTTCACATCCGCATGGCCCTCGTGTATCGTCCGGTCACTGTATATGTCAGTATATCTATTTTTTTGTACGAAATTTTAATTGGACGAGTTACCTATCATCTTTTTTACCAGTGCTGTTCCTTCAAAACACAAGTTGTTTTTCAGACGCATCATAAAAAGGCCTCAGCCTTGACAACCATGTGAATGTATTTTTTTTTCTATATACCGCCTTAAATGATGGTGCTAATGAAATAATGAATAAAGTAAAGGCCTGTTTAACTTCAGCCTGCCAGGAACTGCATTTCAGACTGCATCTAGAATTTTAGTCTCTTTTGCATAAACAGTCAGTGCTCTCAGTGATCAGTGGTGAACTGATTTGAAAGGAAAACAGTAGGTGTACAGAAATACCCGTTTACACTCTAGATGCGCTCTTGAGAAATGGAGCTGAATGAAGCAACACTTTAAAAGCTCATTAATTCAGTATAAAGCAAAAATGGAGCTTAAACTGTGCACGAACAGGATATTGCACTGTAGCTCAGTTATACATTTAATGGTAGCAGCTAAATCCAGTAGGCAGTCTATTGTATGGATAATATATGTAAATTTCCAAAAACTTGTATTAAAACATTTTTTTACGTTTTTAAAAATACAGTAAACTGTTGCGATCAATTACTGTAAGCTAGAATAAAACAGCAGTACTGTGAAGCAGCGTTATAGGAGATAACTGAGGTATTATTGTTGATACTTTTATATATTTGTTTTGCAGTTAAACTTGACTTGTTTATCTTGCATAGTAAAATTAGTTATGAGGGTCATGGAAGTTTATCATTACTAGCATTAATTCATTATTATGTATCAGGCAGTACAGTTAGCTTTTATCGCTCGCTACTTGTTGTCTAGCTCCACTGTTTCTGTTAATATTAACAAGGTAAACTGGACTTAATATTGCAGTAATATTATAAGCCAACCTTTCCCAAAACCTTCATCAGATGGTTTAAAACATCTTGTTTTTTTGTGTGAATATTTTTGGTTATTTGGTTCATCCTGATGAACCCGGTAACAAGGTACAACCTCTAAGGTTGAGTTTAAGATTTTAAGGGCACTTTATTTCTTCTGTTTTCTTTGGTTACTGTTAATATATAGAAATATTTTATAATTTCCTTGGTAATAATGAGCAAAAGTGTGAACTTTACTTTTTTGTCTTTAATGTTATGTGACTTGTTTTATTTAATTTTTATTTATTTATTTAATCTATTTTCTGCTATGGCCATACACAGGCTGATAATCTTCCAGAAGCTTTCCTGTTGGTCATGGTGGGCCCTATGGACTTGTATTGACTGTGGCATTGGATGCTTTTCTTAAGGAGTTGGTGAAGTCGTGTTGGGTTGAACCCTAGGATTACGTGAAATCCAGGGATTTACTGTAAATGGTGTGTGTGTACCTGTTGTATAAAATGTTCTCCGAAGGCCAAGCTTTGGCACTATTTCACATTTCCCACATGTTTGCACCACGGCGGTTGTAATTCGAAAATGGTCTTTGTCTTGGAATATATTTTATGTCCTGCTACAATGGCAACTTTGTATTAAACCAGGAAGAAGGGGACCCCATACCCTCGCTGTCTGAATTGGCAGCTAAACTGAAGCAGAGTAGCTATCGTTGTGTAGCCAAGAATGTGGCTATGTAGGAGTTGCTGGAACCTCTCTGAAGCAGGGAATCGGAAGACAGATTGGTAGTATTTCTCCATCGTCATGCTGCTATAATTTAAAAATGCATACTTTTCAGTCTATAAAAAAATAATAAAACGTCTTGCTGCCCTTGGCTTTGAAACCTGGTATTTCCAGCAGGTGTTACTTGCCACAATTAGCAGACACTCTATTTCCATGGAAACAGCAAATAGGTCATTCTTTCTGCGGAAACAGTATGTGGGGAGCGGCCTCTTGCACCCATGATCCTTGGCATCCCGAGCACCACTAAGATAATGTTCTGCCTACTTGAAGCAAAGCTTGAAATTTTGCTCTATTAATCTGAGCGGGACTGAATCAGAGTAGCTAAATCATTTTGGAGAAAGTTTGCTATGTCAGGTGGAGGAACAGAATTGACAAACACCTTCAGGCTTTCAAGCTTGAACTCTGATGATTGCCTTGTACACCAGTAGTCAGTGTCACTGACGACAGCTTGCTGACCGTTAAACACTGAAAATGTTTACTACAAATTCACAGGTTATCTGTGGTAAGGCTTGGTGTGTCACTTTATTGAATTTTATAATCGTGTTTGGGAGTTTTGTATCCATCCTACCAGTACTACTTGTACTGGCAGTTTGTGTAGCAACATGAAGACCAAGTCCCATATATTATTCATCACAATGCTAGAACTATACAGTTGGTTTACTTCAATTTACTTCAGATTTGTTCAAGTAAGTTCCTTTCATTACTGTTCAGGTCAGCTGAAGTCATTTCAATTAAATTCAGTTTAATTAATTTGTGTTCAATTCACTACTGGTCAATTTTCTACATTTCTGCTCAATTCAGTTCAGTTGAATTCAGATCACTCTTCTCACCTAGGTGCTGAAGAAAGGCACTGGAAAGTTAATTTTATAATTACAATTGCAGTTATAAGAGCAGATGCAGTTTAGTTAGTCTACTATAGAAAGACACAGCTGGTACCTGAGGAGAGGAAAACAAACAAACAAAAAAAAACTCCCCAAAACTCCTTCTTAAAGGTAATGTAATACACTGTGCAGTTACTGAAGGCCCTTCCAATCCTTTGGCTAAGGCCAGACTTTTCTCTCTGCCAGCCAGCCAGTTCCCTCGATCTTCAGTGGCTACTTGACAGACTTTGGCAGCTATTCAGAGCCCACAATGTACTGCATATTCAGGCTTCAGACAGCACTGGGAGTGGACGCCGAGTGCAGGGGCCTTTCTGGAAGAGGCGGGGTTGTAGTGGCCAGGCTTTGAGTGCTGTCCTGCTGTCTGTGGCCACTCACTAAAACGCCTGCAGCTTTTTGTCTGTATAATCTGGCACACAAAAATAGGCTGTCTGTGCAGAAATCGTTCACAATTTGCGTTTATGTATATGAGTAAAATCCTGTTGGTCCTCTTGCAAGTGTTTTAAGTGCAGCAGCTTTGACACGACTATTGAGTTTACTTTCCATCTAAACCTTAAACCAGAACTCAAATTCAGAAATGTTTTTGTTCTCTTTTCACACTTTCATATGATGTCACAGACATTAAGCTTTTGATTTTACCCCACTGTCTCGCTCCTGGTTAGCTTTTGCTCTTTACGCCAATGTGCATTGCAACTTCTTTTTCCTTTAAATATGCATTTGTAAACAACTGTGCGTAGTAGTTATGCTGAATGACTGTAAACAGAAAACCCATAATGGAAAACTTCATTGAAAGCAATTTTCCACAACAAATGACAATGAAGCTGTTATATTATTAATTAAATTCAATATAAATTAAGAACCAACCAATACGATGGAAGCAGAGAGATGGTGAGGTGTAAAAAAGAGACTCAAAGTCAAGCTAAATGTGTCAGAAACTGGCCCATAATGTAAGTGAAGGAAAAGGTAAAGAAAATGCCAGCAGCAGTAAACCAAAAATCACCAACAGTTAAATCGCAGCAGTTCAATGTGAACCTTTGATATAGAATTTTGTTATTAAATGTAGATTTTCCATCTACATTCAAAATAAGTCACTGAATGGCTTCTTATAAGCAATATGCAATATTTATGATAGGATCAGAAGGCGTCAATGAGTGCAGCATTTTTGCGAAATGAAATGAACTGGAAAAGGCCTTGGCTGAAGCAGTTGTACAGCTTGCACGAACATTGCACAATAAAATAACAACTATTGTAGGTTATTGTTGGCCAGCAGATGAAAATCGGGTACAAGGTGCCATCTTCACATATAGATCCAAAATGAGACAGAATCTGTTGTGGAACTGCTACAGGTTTATGGACCTTTATCATTAGATCTAGTAATGTTATAGCTATAGTAATATTAAACATGGCAAATTGCGGTACTTTGTCTTTTCATTTTAGCCTGGTGATGTATGTATTTCCCAGCCTTCTAGTGTCACTGGACCTGCTTTTTTTGGAAAGCAACAGAAAATGGACAGGTTTGTTTGCAGGAGTTTTTGACCTCAAAACCCATTTGTTCAGAGGATTAAGGTTGTTTCTCAACTCCTTCTTCCCTCTACATTCCGCTTTAAAGCACAAACTCGTGCGTCTTTGTCAAGCAGTTATTTTATTAGCGGTTGTGCTTGTTGGTGCATAGAAATGCAGTTTGTCACATTAGCGTTTGCCTGCACTCATTATGTTTTGCATGCAAGCAAACAGAATATCGTGAATTGAGTATCGCAAATAATTTCCTTTTATGTATGTGGGAAAGACATCGCAGTACTATTTTGCGTTGTGTAATGTTTTGCGTTTCATCTTTTTATGCTTTTACACAAAGTTCTTGCATGTCTGCAGAAGGCTGGTTTACCTGCACAGCAAGCACTCAATGTGTGGGAAGCTGTGTTGTAACAACAGGAAGCCTGTGAGACATAGGAAGTTTATTTTGATTTTAGGACTCATCATCTAGGCATTTTGCATTCGGACTTTTTCTTCTTCTTTTTTTTTTTTTTGTCATCATGTGTGTTTTGTGTACCTAACTCGTGACTCTATTTTATGAATGTGTGTAAATGCTTGAAGGTCAGTCAGATGCAGCTGGATTAAAATGTATAAGGTATAAAGATGTCAGCATAGGCAGCTCTGTCTTCTTAATCCTTGTGCCTCTATAAAACTAGATTGGCACAGCTGGGTAGGAGACTACTTTCATTTTACAGCTATGCTTGATATTTTATTTGTCGAATGAAACAACGGATCATGTAGTAGGGTTAACCACCCCTGCTTTAAATGGTCTGTGCTCAGTTTTGCTTCATCTTTGTGTTTGTTTTACATTAATTATTTTTGCTACAAATACACCCTTCTTGGCATTTCATATGTAATTCAAATACTGTCTTCAAAACAGGGTACAATTATAAAATCTATAGATGAAGAGAATCTGTTTTAGGTGAGCATTTTATCCTCTTTATTCCCAAAGATACTCAGTTTTTAAATTTCCCCCTGGAGCATGACACACATGCACACACTGTAGTTTGGGAGAAGCAAACACAGGTACACAGCTGCTGGCTTCACTGAGAAACATAACCTGGCTGAAGGTTCAGGTTCAAGCTTCAAGGTTATTGCAGGTGTCACTGTGAACCGGCAAGGAAAGTTAACATTTTTAATAATCTGGAGAAGAAGATTTTATTTTCTTGCTACATACTAACTGAATTCCATTTGGCATTAAACAGTAATACTATCTGTTCTACTTTTTGGAGTTTTGGGACTGTTTACTGCCTGCCGACACTTTCCACAAGCCACGGTGTTCTTTTATCCTTCTGAAGAACCAGGTTCTCTGTCTGAACTGCTCTCCCAGTAAAAGACTTTTGTAGTACAGAGGCATTACTCATAATGACCTCATAGTTGCATTTCATTACCCAGAGTGCACTAAGTTACACTGCAAGTTGGCTCATGCTATTCTGCCATTCTTTCAAAATCTGTGTCCCCTTTAATAAAGAAATGCATGTTGGAAACATCAGAAATATTCCCTTTTGTCTTTTATTTGCAGCAGAAATGTAAAAGTAC
This sequence comes from Heterotis niloticus, assembly GCA_018136845.1. Classification (NCBI taxonomy): domain Eukaryota; kingdom Metazoa; phylum Chordata; class Actinopteri; order Osteoglossiformes; family Osteoglossidae; genus Heterotis; species Heterotis niloticus. The sequence continues at coordinate 22,316,485 of CM030894.1, read as the reverse complement.
GTAATAGTTTGCTAATACCACGCCAATAAAGGGAGCACTCTGAATAGTAGGTTTATGTAAGCTGAAAATGTACCGATCTGAAAAGAACTTTGTCTAAGAATTCTGATTTATTGTCTGTGTTCAGGTGAGTTACCAGCAATAGCGTTGGTCCTGGAGTATAATTAAATATTCCGAGGAAATAATTCATTGTTTGAAATGCGTTTGCGTCAACATAATTGCGGAAATGAATTGTCCAGAATTAGAACATTAATTAAAAGATTGTTGTAGGATAAATAGTCCAAAACAAATCAGTTTGTTCCCAGCATCTGTTAAATGTCATTTGCTCAAGAGCTGTTTTGTACGCCAAAGCTAGGGCTCCCAAATTGACTGGAATAATAGCACAGCAACACAAGAACAAACACGGACAGCATGCAGTGATTGTTTTAAAGGTACACAGTCTGGACCCCCCCCCCGGCGCCGAGCCTCAGATGAGCGCAAATGTGGCTTCATGGTGGAACAAATGCTCCAAACTTCAGCTTGCTTTTGTTACGGTGCACAATGATGATGTGAAATGCAACAGGTGCTGCAAATATTTATCGCACAAAGACTTCGGCACCCCAGCATCTACAAAAAAGAAAATAATAATAATAAAGAGCTGGAGACTATATTCATATCCAGTATGATTCGATTAATATTAGTTAAACGTGCTGGATTGAAGCACTGCAGGTATCATACATGTTAAATGGAGTAAAATTTAGCCAGCTTGCTACATACTAGTAGCCTAAGAATAACCAGCAGCCCTCTTATACAAGCAACATATAGCTTGTATAAGTGCCATTTTTCATTTTGATCATGTGTTTGAATGCAGTTTGATGTACAACTAATAAAATATTTTATTTCATTGTGATTTTTGAAGAAAAGCACTGTAAAAATTTCTCACTTGCTTTGTATGGTAAATTTTAAACGTTCATTGGAAAGAGATGAGACGGTCTTAATAGCCGTTCATTGTTTTGTCACTGAGGAATCCACAAATTTTACAGAGCTGTTCTGTTTTCAGAATTACTGTGAGACTCCTTATTTTTCTTATGTGTGAACTGAGGAGTGTTGAATTCCCCAAGTCCCAAATTCCAATCCTGATCCAGAGATACCTGAGTAATACTTCAGTAAACAAAAACTTAATGTTTCAACTTGTGGATGTAGAGGATGCCAGTGCTATGTAGTGAAAGGACCTATGTTTCGAAATTGTCATTTAAAAGAGGCCAGTGACTAATGAGTGGACTGCTGCGGCACGGGGCTACCACCTAATCCTTCACCGTTTCAATTGAGGTCAAACACAGCAGCAAGTCCCACACACAAAGAAATGTTTAATTATTTACATTTTAGCTATTTCAGTAATAGGTTAGCACTTTTGCAAACTGCAGTATAATAAATGTTATTTTGTTTGTAAAATTTTTATGCACCACTTACTTTGTGATCATTGTTTTCCCCCAGTTCAGGCCTCTTAACAGTGCATCCCAGTCTACTGCACTGAGCCATACTGTGCCACTATGTCATTTGTGGGGGTTTGTCACCCAGCTTAAAGTTTTTTCCCACAGTTAACCCTGAAATAACATAAACGTGGATATCTAACAGCTGGATTTAAAAAAGAATACATCAAATGATCACCTGGAAAAAAAAATCCAAAATAAACTGAATTCACAGTCTCTCTTTGCTGTTCTATGAACTCAAAATGTTTTTGCCTTGTGGATAATAGTTTCATATAAGAATTGTATATTTTATTAAAGAAAAATTAAATATAGATGAATGAAAATGTAAGGTAAATGACTTCAGTGTAGTTATATGTGAACAAATGGGTAATGTACTGTGTTACATGCCCATTTATGTGTAACCCCTACCTTCATGTGGAATAAATTCATATTAGTGGAAAAAAGTGTTGTAATATACAACACAGAACTATTGAAGGAATCTTCTAATTATCATGCTTATGTACCTGAGGAAATGATTTCACACAATTTTTATTCCGTAGTTTTGGCAGCTTTCTTGCAAAATTCATGTTGCAGAAGAATATGGAGAACATCAGCCTAATGGCTGCAAACACTTTGGTGGCCTGTTCTCCAGGCCCTCCTACACAGTCTTTGCTCTCAATATGTTTGCTCACAGGACTGCAAATTAAACCTGCACAAAGGATGGGCTTTGAGGTTGGTCAAGTGGTTAATAATTTGTGACCACAAGGCTCCGTGTGGAAGTCAGGAGACAAGTTGTTTGCTGGGTCATTTCTGCCTTCAGCTTGAGTAATTCACTGAACTTTGTGCTTCAGGAGGTCTGTAAAAGGAGATTTAGATGGGCAAAAGTGACTTAAAGAAACGTACAGTTGGTGCTCAGCACGTTTGAGATCGGAGAATATCGCTTCATGCATGTTTTGGCTGGTAAACCCACCTACATTACAAATATGCATCTTTAAGTGCACAAATACAGAGTTAGGTATATTGAGGGATATTGGTGAGAAAACAGTATTTATTATAATTTCAGTTATGAGATCAGAATGGAAAGTAATTGGCAACGGTGGGCAAGTTCTGGGCAAATTCGTTGTGCAGGTGCAGAGGGGCATGGAGGGTTTGGTAAATTATCTCGTATTGTTTGCTCCAGGGGTTCAACTAAGATGTTTGGCCGTCAGCCCACTGCTCACGATGCAACCCCCTGCCTGGGGGGGCTGCAGGGAATGTACTTCCAGCCAAAGAAATTTTCACATCGGGCAACTTTCATAGCTCTTTAATCTCAGTAACAACCGGATCTGTGGCCTCCCTGAGACTCCGGTTTTGAAATATTTGTTTGTTTTGTTAACAGAACAAAAACCAGGATGACAAGACAAAAAAAATCCTCTGCATTTCCTTTTTCTGGACCTCAGATACACGGTACAGGGAAGAATGTTGGGCACACATCACTGCACAGTTATACAGTAATAGATATTACTGCGATTTCAGGGAAACGGTGACTCCTTTAAAAATGGGCAGGCAATAAATGCAATTTTTAGGTACAGCACCGAAACTTTATTTGGCGCAATCCAGGTTGTGTTTTAGTTGAAGTTCCTCCCCTTGCTGTTGGAATTAAGAAATTGTTGGAATTGAGTGGTTCACAGCATAGGGTTGTGACGCAACACAGAAATTGAGGAGATGATTGACCACGATTTTTTGTTTTTAAAACAAGAGCTTTTACATTATTGGTACATTACTGAACACAAGAATACTACTGATATGCAGTTCACCAGCTATCACTAATTCACCATGCAGCTCTTTCTGGAACAGGCCACCTCCTTCCTTCCTTCTTGTCATTCCTTAACTGCCTTATTCTTAATTGGCTGGCCAATGGCATTCTGCTTCCAATTTTCCAACAGTTGATGGGAAACAGAACACACACACACACACACGGAACATAGAAGAAAAGCATAGTAAAGCTCAGGCACAAGCTATAAAACTAATGCATATGGCCACCACATCTTGTCACGATGGACCCATGGAAGTCTTTCTTCAAAGTGCTGTAAGTGTACAATATGTGGAGAAGTTATAAACAAACAACTCAGGCTTGCAAGCAGGTGGAAGTGTTTCAGATCACAATGAGCACAGCAGAGTGGCTGTGCGAATGCAGTCTCTCACACTAATACCAAAGACCTTCTAACTAGCACCATAACAGGAACAGCCCTGGTCAAGGTGGGAAGGGGATCTGTTCCCAGTGAAGATGCCCAACTGCATTTGGTTTAACTGCACATAAAAAATATTTTTAAGTTTATGTTTAATTTTTTTTCCCCTTTTCATTTTATTGCCTTCTTGCAAGACACTGGTGCTTGGAATGGTTGGTGGGACTTGGTTAAAGAAGCTGATTTGAAGATCATTCAACCATTCAGATATCTACTTATTCTTTTGAGCATTTTGTGCAGGAGCCCCTCTCATCGTATTAGAACATGCTATCTTCTCATCACTTTTCAAAGTACCTAACATAGGTGGCTGGCCTTGTTAACAATGAGAAGCACAATAAAATCATAGTTACATAACTAGCTTATTTGTATGTGGTATATAATCCACATATTTGTGTCTGTATTCCATGTTAAGAACTACATTTTCAGGGATACTATAAAAGCACAGTTGTGATCTCTGGGTAGCTGATGTCTTCAGGATGAGTGGAAGCAAAAAGGAAAGCAGCTAAGAAATTCAATGACAAGTCACAGTGGAGGTAGCATGTATTGATTTTTGCTTTGTTGCATTTAATTACAACTAGTGGGTGGGGTGTGGGGGGATGCCAGGAATAGCAGTTCCAATGCTCAGGGCCATGGATAGACTGGGATGAAAACTGCTTTGGGCCCTCACCTCCACCTCTCCACTTAACCTCTGTTTTGCTGTCTACTGACCCTCACCAAGGTCTTCATCATGGTACGGAACATGAACCTCTGTGGTGGTTGTGAAGCTGTGTCCCATATGGGATAGATGGCTCCATAAGGAATCCTTGCGGATATAAGCACTACCTGACAAGAATGGAGGACAAGGATGAGACCTTCAAACACTACATTTAATATTAATCAGCTTTTCAGGTCCTCTTGTTCAGACAAAACCCGACCGACTATAATAGATGTTGACACCGATGGGGGCAAGAATGCATTCCATTATGACTTTTCCTTTGAGCTTCTGTGGCTGGCCAACCTTAGAGGGGAAATGTCTGGAGCTTGGTGACAACTTTAGATTTATGGCAACATTTTTGGCCAGCTTGACCATTTACTCAAAAATGAAGGCTTGCAATTCCGAAGTATTCTTACATCCGTGTTCTGTGTTTTTGTTTTATTTTCCTTTTAATCCAACAGCCATTTAAGATAAAAAAGCCTCTTCTGTTTGCTCTGCATTTGCTGAGTTTATACGGTGGGCAACTTTAATTTCATGCCTACAGTTCTGCTTCCTGTTTGCTACCTCGAATGCTGATTACTTTGCTGACAGTAATTTTTTTGCAGTGTCAGTCTTAGTGTGAGGAACCGGCAGAGCTGTGTTCTGAGTGAATGCTTGCGGGAAGAAAAAGGTGATTAAATAAATGGTGGTGTTGCAAACATTGGACAAATGGTTGTCGAAGGCTGATAACAGCGCAGAGCATTCGCCTGGAAGGGAGTTTTTTCCGTTGCTTCACGGAAAAAGCCAACATTAAGGTAAAAGGATGGTTTCTCATTTTAATTTTGAACACTTTTGTAAAAGGATGCAGAAGCCTTTTCCAGTTGTATGGATCAATCGATCGATCGATCAGTCACTTGATCTGTCTGTCTTTGTACCTGATAATAATACTTTTAGTAATAATTTGATTAGTGACAAACACTGCATGCTAATGTCCTTAAGTAGCCTTGGGTTCATGGGGTGGTTCCGGGAGACTGCTGCTCAACAGCTTTATTACCTGAATGAAGCCCAGGAAACCAGCCTAGACATTTTTCTGTATGGCAGTGTAAAGAATATGTGATCAATGTCTCTTAAAAAAAAAAGCTCAGTTGGTTTTCCCACCCTGTCAGAGCATGTTGTGGTGGGAGGTAGGAAGAAGCCAGACATGTGGCCAAGCCCGGCTCGTCTTGAGGTGTTCTGAGCTGAGACTTGGTAAATATTTAAGGAAGACCTGCTGTGTTGCCTTCCTTTTCTTAGGCTCCTTCTCGCTGTGTTAGGATACCTGTGGCTTCTCCTTCATAATTAACCCATAGCGAAGCTCTTGCTGTGCAGCCATGCAAACAGCCATCTGTCTGGCTGCACACAGTCACATCTTGGGTCTCAGGATCATTTAGAAGTGTACAACTCAAGATCTTGGGAAAGGAAAGTTAGAGTTGTCCCATTTCTATGGTCTTCCAATTTTTTCTGATTGTTTTTTTGTTGCTTTAGAGTCTTTCCTGCAGGTATTTTTAGATTTGTTGCAGATATCTTTTTTTTTTTTTACTCCTGAGCTTGGGGTACCCTCATTTATGTGCTTTTTTCATCCTGCTGCTGTTTAAGGGTGTACTTAAGATTCGCCCATGGCGTTAAATACCTTTTCTTTGGCCCTCCCATCCCCAGTACACAATTATTTAAAGAAATAACCATACATACCACTTCATCTGATGAATGTTAATAATAGGAAATAAAAGAAATGCAATCGGTGAATAAATTAGCTTATGTTTTGTTTTATCATTTTTTTTGTTTATATACACACAGCACTCCTACACAGACTGGAAGGTAGGCACAAAAGTCAGCTTGTGCCTTTTATTATTGTGACAATGATAAAGAAAGTTGTACCAATAAATTCTATTTTATGTGTCACATAGTGCAGCTCAGGCACAAAATCTTAGTTGTGCCACTGAAGCTAGCAGAAAAGGATTTATAATATTATGGCATGTTGGTGGACCCTTAACATCATCTAGTGCCACATAGTGTTTGTCCTGTTTTGGTTATGTTTAATAAATGTTTGGTATAATGAGTTGATGACAAGGAATGTTAATTATGGTTCAGTAACCGGGGTGGGTTATTGTACTGTATATGTGTATTTGTAATATTTGGTTGCTCAGCCCCATAATGTCTTTACATTTGATATCCTCAGTGCATGTGGGCACATTTTGGGGGAAGAGTTTGCTTTCTGTGTTGCACTCTGTGGTGCATCTATAAAAGTATTTGTGGCACACCTGTGTTCTCTTATTTGTTGTCCATCGTCACAACATATTTATCATTTGCTATGAACATTTTTACTGCTTTTCACAAATTTTGCCTCTTCTGTTGACGGTAACAAGAACCTGGATGATTATTGTATTTGTTTCCACCTGTTTTAGTCACCCAACAAGTCCCCTGTAGATGTTTTTTTTTTTTAAATTATTTATTTAAAGTTCTGATGAAAAATAATTTCATTGTAACCATGGCACTTCCTTTCAGTCTGGCACCTGGGGTGGACAATTCCTCATGCCTTAGTACACCACTGCTGCTGGGGTTCCAGATGTACTGCATCCTGGGGGCGGTGGGTCTCCTATTGAATATCGGGTTTGTGTTCCACTGCTCTGCTGTAGCTGCGGTTGCTTTCAGACTCGACCGATCTATAATCAAACAAGAATTTGTAAGTGTAAAAATGCTGGTGTAATAACAAGGTGCAGCTAACCAGCTCTGACAGCAAACTTGGTTTTTAGAAAGATTTAAAGCTGCTTTCTTAGGAAGAAAGTGTTGACTTTCCATCTTGGAAATATACACTTCAACCGTGGCCTGAAACCTTAATTCAGAGGGTGTTTTTCTGTGGTTTCCCCACTATGGATAAATTACCACACCAGTGATTAAATTTAAACCTTTGTTGCCCAGCCATTGTTTTTCTGGGTCCCAGCATTTCTCAAGCAGCTCCCAATCCCATGGAGCACCCACCTCCTTGCCCCTCTCCCCATTTCTTTCCCATCAGCCTCAGATCAAAGTGCTGCAGCAGTTCTCCAAGGCTACGCCTTTGGGGATCCCTATGGTGGAAATGGGGGTGGGGGAGTGTGTGGATGTTTAAGGATGAGCAGATCTGCCTTCTGTAAATCATCAGACAGAATGAGCACACACTGACGTGTAGTAACTAGGGTGCAAAAAAGTTGGTTTACCTTTTTGCAGGATGTGATGTTTAAATTGTTTTTATGGTCTTGCCTCGTTTGTGGGAAAACCCGCTGTGCTCCGTAGACACACTGTGTGTGAAAGATTGTAGCTGTCATTTGGGTCAAAGTCAGCCATATTGTAGGCCCCTATGATATGGTTCATGCTGCGTGGTGCAGCTGTGATAGGCACGTCTCACCTGGTGAGCCTGAAGCCTCCCGCCTCCTGACCTCAGACTGTGCCGGTGCCTTGGTCTGTCCCCTAAGCTGCCCCCCACAGGCTCCCAAACCCAGAGATTAGCTGCAGTACAAGTGTTGTCTCAGCAAACAATGGCAAGGAAGTGATAGCTTTCAGAGGTAAACTGATAGCAGACAGGCTAGGACTGCTTTGGCGGCAGAATACCACTCTCTTGCTTTCCCAGACACACAGAGCCACACCCACACACCCATATACTTCCTCTCACACCCACACGCATTCATACGCACACACACACTGTACATTTTGAGCAGCCTCTCTTGCTTGCACTAACTGTACCCTTGTTTTTCCTGCTGTCCACTTCTCAATTCTGTACATAATGTATTTTACTGTCTTTACTTTCTGTCTGGATTTGCCATACCTGAGACATGTTGAATAGCCATTAATATTAAATCTTCTGGCAGCGCAGGCCCTGAGATGGAGGAGAACTGGGTCAGAGCACCCCTGGGGTACACATTAGATGAGTGTACTTTTTCTTTAATGATTTCCTCAGGAATGAAACAAGGGGATGACTAGAATGCCCCGAACTCAGGTTGTTAGCAAAGGTACATGTACTGAGATTCTGACTGCCAAAGTTCTCTGTGTTTCCAGGGGGCAACCTGCATGTTTCTGCCTCTGCTCAGTATAGAAGCATTTCCCTGCAAGTTGGATTAATACACTACAACCCTTTAACAAAGAACATGACTTTTATTTAACCCCTTTTAGGATCCATAGTAGAATGAGGGATATGCAGGGCATGATGGGGGTCTCCATCTCATTGTCATGGTCATTGTTCTTACTTAGAAGCCATTGATCATGATATTCGGCCATGTTAAAACTTCTGAACCTGTGTGGAGTGGGCTTTGATGTGGTTTGAAGTTTCCTACCCATTGTTGAAACTCTGTTGGTTTAACTTACCCTTCAGACATGTTTTAGGGTTTCCTTGCAATCCATTACAATGTGGTCTCATTATTTTTGATTTATAAACAGTATGACCAATAGTCATTAAGCTGGATAGCCTCTTAAACTAGTATGTTCCTATTCCAATATGCATATGTTCCTTTACTTTTTCACACTTTATCATAAAAACCAATGGCTATATTTTTATTTGTAGTCTTAAATATTTATTTTGCAGTAACGTTTGTTGTTTTTGGTTTTCAACAAAATTTGCTGCACTGTGTTTTGCGTCATACTGCTTATGTTCCCTGTGTGCCATGTATGTATTTCAATACTATTGGACAAATGCAGGCTTTGCCCGTGGCCATGCAGAAGAAATCTCTGTGTTGCCCAGGGATTAAGTGCAGCACTGAAGGTAAATTTTTAAAAAATTTTAAATATAAAAAGAATGCTAAGAAATTTCCTTTGATCCTTATGAAATCACTTTATCTTATTAATGTGAAAAGTTGACTGCTGTCATCAAATATGTTAAATTCTATTTAGTGCTTTATACGCAAATACTCAATGAAAAATGTAATATAAATTAATATTATGGAAATTAATAATACAGTTAACAAACTTTGGGATCTCCTTAGACATGGAGGAAAATGTTTTTTTTTTGTACTTTAAGCTCTTTTACAATTGGATGCCTTCAAACTCTGTATGTGTGGTAGTGAGGGGCTGGGCAGAGGTGTCTGGGATTTAGAGGCCTCTAAAAGCTTCTGCTGATCCATTCCTCATTTTGTAGGATCCTCTATGTCCCACAGGACTCTGCTCAGGCCCATTATTGTTTTGACAGCTGACTGCCTCTCAGATGAACAGTTCCCACTTTGATGAAAAGCAAAACATTCACCTTATCCCACTTATTTTTTCATTTCCAAAATTTTGAAGGGGTCCAGGGAGACATATCAGGCCACACAAAGGTGATACAAACACAGATATTACCCAAAAGAGCTCTGAGTTTTGGTCTGCGTGCTGTAGACTGCAAATGTCTGACTAGTAAACATGCTTTTTGCCCCCCCCCCCCAAAAGAGCAGAATCCAGATTTGAGCTTTTTAACATGAGACTGAGCAAGATTGAGCCAGTGGCTACATGACCTAAAACTATTTCTTTTTCTTTTTTTAAACCATGACCTGATTTACTGTTTATAATACATCCATCCCCTTTATATGGACACTTGTTGTATGGACATTCAGTTATCCGGACTTGACAAACTTATCACACCAAATATGGGGCGAAAAGTCACAGATGTACCCTGCCTGCTAATAGCACCTAATGAAGGCTGATAATAGGATCAGCTACTGTAACAAAGAGCTCCTTATTCATGAAACTTAGAATAAGGTAGTCAATGGTTGTGTGTAATTTTTTAGTCACTTTGGAGTGAAGTCATCGGAGTCTGGGAATGGTTTTGTTAAGAAATTACGGCTATATCTTCATTTCCTTGGCATTGAGACAATTGTTTAATGATGATGACAAATGAGATTTGGATGATGGTGGCTGGGTGTATTGCATTTACTTTGCTATGAACGCAAACCGGCTATCGGGGCCACCAAGGCAAACATTATGCAAATCAGCATCACACTTGGATCGGAGTGGCTGTGTGCATGGGAGGCCAAAATGGGGGGTAGGTCTCCATCCCTGCCTGCTGCTTGTCAAGTCTCTCTCACAGAGATAATTGACCAAGTTCTCCACAGCAGAGTGGTCAGAAACATTGTGGACTTCATGCTTGAGTGATGGACAGGCCTCTCTCACTTCCAGGAATATCCACATTGTTTCTAGATGACAGGTTAGATGGTGCTTACCTGCTTCACTCTCCACTCAGCACCTGTCTTTTACTTCCAGATGTGTAGTGATGTAAATGTAAAAATGGTAAAAGGCAAAATCACAGTTGGCCAATGACAAAATCTAGACTCGTAGCTGTCAGTTGCAGAGTCTTTGTGTTTTAAAATCCACACAACAACGAACGGAGCCCGAAGTAATAAATTCCACTTGTAAATTTTGATTATACGACAGTGTTTGGGAATACTTGAAGTTATGCTTTTTCAGAAATGTCAAAAGTGGTTAAGAGTCTTGTCTGAATGTTGGGAGAAAAATGTGCAAATGGAGCAGAAATGCCTAGTAGAAGCATCACAACAGTAGAACGATTGCGTGATAATCGTCTGCACGTCTTGACAATACAGAGCAAAAGGGATGTCCGCATGCATGTTGTTTGTATGGATGAACTGATGGATAGACCGAGTCCTTCTTGATGGTTGTGGCATCTGCACCGTAACAAGGTTGTTTCAGCCAGACCTTCACTCAGGGTGTTTGCTAGATAGATAAGGAAATGAGCAGCTAAATAATGAGTTTTACCATGAAGAATGTCAGTCCACAACACAAACTGAAAATATCTAGGGTTCTCCGCAGTCTGACTGTTTCTGAGGTTTCCTAATAAAGTCACCATGTATGGATGGTGCCAAATGTAACCAGGGTTATGAAAGTGGAGTGAAACCTTCTGGTTATCCCATGCCCCAGAGTTCATGGAGGAGGCCTCCTTGTGTCATCGCCTTGTGTCAGTATTCCTACCAAGATCTCTCCACAGCTGTAAATTCCAGCATGCGGAAACACACAGGTTTTTGTTGCGGACTTGCACATTTTTGCAACGTTTACATAGTGCCAGAGAGAGGGACCCTCCTTTTGCAGTAGGTCTGCCGCTGAACCTCAGTGTATCACAAGCCTCTGGTAACCACACAAGTTAAATTTTACAGGATTTATCACCTGAAAATATTTAACCCTTTAATCCCTTTGAGCTGTTTTGTACTAATATTGATATCCCAGAATTCCTGCAGATCAAGTAAGGAGGGGCACAAAAATAGTAGTAGGAATTAATTATTTGTCTTAGGATTTTTTGGAAATAACAAGAAATATTCTTTGTTACATGTACTTCCTGTTTGTACTGGAAGACTGACAGAAGCCTAGTTTTGCAAATGCTAAGAAAATAGACCATAGAATGACTTTTTTTTTTAAAGTCATTTATTAATTTTACGTGAGTAGTAGGCAGATTATCTGTGGTATGAATACCAATAATAATAATTTTCAAAAGATCATGTTTAATTATTATGAGACAATAGCATCCAAAACAAGCATGGAGATGTTGGCCAGCTATATGATGTTGATCACTTTGTGTTCCTGATAATCGATGTTTTGGCATTACTTGATGAATTAAAATGGAGACTTTGCTGTAATCCAAGATGGGTTTCTTGAGTAAGAGAAGTACTTGAGTAAGAGAAGCGTGGTCACTAACATCAACTGCTGGATCAGCTGTGCTCAGCTCCAAGTCTTGTGATTTGTGGGTAAAAATCGTGCTGAACAGAGCTTTTGAAGTGCTGCACTCGGCTGGCTCGGGACAGAAACAAGCGGTTGAAAAGGGGCTGTCGTAGTGACGGAATACAGGATCTTTTCAGTTTTTAACTAAAGGGATTTTTGGCAGGTCACACAAGGCAGGGGCTCCTCTCCAAGTGCTGGTGCTCATTGTGTCTGTGGCAGGTAGCAGTAAATCACGGGCTGTTACCAAATCATCTTTTTTGTCTTTCTAAACATTTCCAACCTAAAAATGTGTTTTTCATGAAGGTCCCAGGGGAGTACCAGGCTCCCTGTCCTGTTACACAATGCCACCTCAATTCCCAGCTCCAGTGCCCGCTGACTGGCAGCTGCTTTACTTTTGCCTCTGTGGCTGCCTGCTTGTTGAAGGACGACAGTCCTGGATGGGCCTGCAGTTCTCCCCTGGGTCCTCCCCTGTAGCCTTGGCCATTCTCAGTCTCATCTTTCTTTACACCTGGAATGTTGTGCACAAAGCCTGGGGAGAAACAGTTAAAGGATTGATGGGAGTCTGACCTTCTGTAGAGACTAGTCAGAAGTCTGCTAAATAAGATCTTTCTAAAGGTGTTTCACAAAGTGAGGAGGAATGTTTTAAGAGGGCATATTTTAAAAGTTGTAGTGTTAACTGATGTGTTTAAAGAATTTTAATAAAAGAAAATAAATGAAATAATTTGAATTTGAGTCTCAAATTTGAACTTTTTCCACAGTGAGAGCAAAAGAGAGACACATGGGATTTTTTTGTCAGTTTTTTTTTGTTAGTTGTCCATTTTTTACCTCTTCTTTGAATCTTTGGTGATTATTTGTTAGTTGACCACATTTTCAGTTAACAGTCCCTACAATACACTTCTCAACTCTTAGGAAATTATTAGCAGCTGTTAAAATCTTTTCTTTTTCCCATGTTTTTTTTTTTTTTTAAACTGTGCTGAAACTGCCCTCACTGTGATGTGCTGAACCTCAGATTTGGGATTAGCAGGATTCTTTATTGGACAGCCCCAGGGCTCATTGACCTCCTGGCTCATTCCCAGGGTCAGTCACTGACCTCTCAGTGACACGGTCCTTCACTTTGGTCCTGGCTGGTCAACATCTGCATAAACAATGGAAACACTGTGAAAAATGTTGTGCGATATGCGGCAAGCACCGAAGTTGTCCTTGTCCCAATACCGTAAAACAAAGATTTCCGTGTTGTTGTTTTCTTTCTCTGTAACTGCGCACTTTTTTTTTTTTGTACCCACAGCTTTGTAATTTAAATTTCAGCTTTGAATATTAAATCAAGGTGGTGCACCAGTCTGGAGCAGGGCTTCCAGCACAATTCGATTGTTGAAAGCCCTCCCTTCATGTTCCTCTAACCATCAGAAACCTTTCTTCTACTCGTTCCTGTGTCCATACCTTCACTGGTGCCCACGTGTTAAAACCACTTTCATTTCACTTGTCTTTTGAATGAATAATAGGTGGTTACTTGTGGACTCGTCCTGAGGCAGATCCTTCCTTCATAGATTCACGGTCGTCCATCTGCCCATCCTATTTCAGTTGTCCGCCTTTCCCATCAAAGCCATCTGAGGAGCATGTCAAGTAGTCTAAAAGGGGAGAAAAATAATAAGTGTTCAAATTGAAGTCTGTGCATCTCTGCTTTTCCAGTTTTCACTGTGCCCTGTTCCGAAAAGAGGACTGCAGGCCTTATGATGAAACGCTATGAAATGACTGGAGTGTTTGGCATCACCGTGGGTGGTGTGCTGTCTCGCTGTAGCAAGTGTGCGACCGGGCCTCTCAGAATCAGACGTTGGTCTTCACACCTTTTCCCAAGACCGAATGTTTGCCGAGTTATTGGCATGGACTGAAATAAGCTAGAGGAGTCTGGACAAGCCCAAGCAGGACAGGGTAACCTTCTGTACATGGTTTCACTCCAAAGACCAAGGAGCCTTTGGCTCATCACTGCTCTTGAGTTGCTGTATTTTAGAAGTACTTTCTCAGTTATTAAAAAGTGTTTACACCCTCCAGCGTACTAATGTGAGATAGATGGGGTTACACGGGTGTTCACCGAAGAGCTCCAGACAGGGAGGATGTCAAGCACACCCAGACAGGCCTGTGGACCTCAGGGTACTTCCACACAAGAGCCCAGTGTTGCTCTTGTGCTCTCAGCTTGGAGGGTCTTCCATTTTCTATCTGAGAGCTTCTTGTGTTTGTATGCTTTGAATCGTATGTTTATTTTTGGAATGCTCTCTTGTAACACTAGAGGAAATGTGGAAATGCCACGAACAGTGTGGAATGGGAACCACTCCAAGTTAAGGCTTTACAAATGCAAAAGTTTGTGGAGAGCAGCCTTTGGTTACAACATGCTGTATTCAGCTAAAGGCCAAATGAACAGCTTGAACTGCTGGCCTCATCTCAACAGAGATGTGAACACAAGGGATGTGCCAACTGTACATGTATACTACCCTTGTCATGTCTGTTCAGCGCTATGTGTCACTGCAGTGAGAAGAGCGCTATATAAAAATAAAATTGAATTGAATGTGAACACAGGTGTTTGCAGGGGTACCCAGTGAAACTGGGCAGGGACAAAAGATGGGAGGATCAACTGTGAGTTATTATTTTTTTTCACACTGATGTATATTTGTACATCCCATAGGTTTACTGCCACTTCCACACAGACAAAAAGGAGGCGTCCTGCTAACAGTTCACTTGGTCTAGGGGGCGTGTGCCTTTGAAAGAAGGATTTCTTTTGTGTGTCTTTTATGTTCAGATTGAACAAATGCAGCCAGACTGCGCATTGTAACGTTTGTGTGCATGTAGGAACAGCTGTGGTGCTGCAGCTGTTGTCTGTTTAACTTCACACTGATGGTGAAAAAAAGCGATCAAAGTATCCAGTTTGAAGTCAGGCGTCTGGGCTTTTGTAATGAGAATGAGAGAAAAGTGTTGTGGTGCATTTACAGCAGTGATACTTATTGCCACTATAGAATCTTAACCTACAGAAAAGCTCTGTGGAGTACAGCCATGTCCTACATCTTCAGCTGTTCTAGAGCACCACCAGAAGGATAAACTGCTTGTTATTGCTGCCAAAAGTATTTTTAAAACTCTCTTCCATTCCCTGTGGAACCCAGTTTGAACCCTCAGCGATAGCTGACCTCATTGGTGTATGAAATTGTAGGTGTATGGAGTGATTCAGTGTTTATAGTTCACCGTGCCAAGGTGTTGAAGGGCTTTGAACTTTGGTAAGGACCAGCCCAAGTCTGTCTATGGAGAGCTGGCTAATGATTGACAGAATCCAGTGTAACTGTACAGGCATAGCAGAAAGACCTCAGTAATGATTATAATTTTGAATACAGCCAACCTGGATTAAAAAGATCAGACTGAAGACTGTGGAATATGGTGCCACATTATAGGGAGGTGTTATAGTTTACAGTACCTTTTTGGTAAAGCAGTGTAGGTACTGAGTAACGAACGTTTCCATTGAAGGAAATGAATGACATCCGGCTTACATCCTGGACTTCACAGTGCTGCACATTTTCAGAGGTGATGAGCTTCAGGGTGATGCCCTATATGTCCCTCTGTGGATTCCTGCATCAGTATCAGAACTCGTGCAATTTTTGTGATTAACAGTCTTTATTTGTGATATTTTTACTAGATGGCATTTTGTTGTCACTTTCTTTGACAGTGTCTTTAGTTTACATGCTATTGTCCCTTTGACAGATAAGTGCTCTTTCCTCTTTCTCTTATTTCGATTTGTCACAAAAGACAAATGGCTGGTCCCTACGAAATGCACAGTGCACTTATCTGTGGCTTAACAGGGCATTGAGACGTGCTGTGCACATCTGTACCATGGGACTGCTTTCCTACAGCTGCTCAGCTGCACTCGCTGTGATCTGAAACATTTACACCTGCTTGCTCCCTCTATCAGCCTTGGACTCGGTTCTGTTTGTTTATATTTCTGCACTGCGTTACACCCACAACCTCTCCACATACGGTACACTTACAGCACTTGAAGAAACACTCCCAAGGGCCTGTGTTGACAAAGTGCAGTGGCCACACACGTACATTAACCTTACAGCTGTGCCTGAGCTTTGCCATGCTGTTCTTCCAAGTTCCCTGTGTGTGTGTGTGTGTGTGTGTGAGAGAGAGAATTTAATTTCAGCTGCAAAGCTACTTCCTGCTCTGCCTTGCAGGTGCCCCTGCAGGGGACCCTGTGGCTTCCGTGGGAGGATAGATTGTTTTTGGGGAAGCCCTCCAGGCCAACCTGGTTGTTCTCATCTCTCATCACTGAGCTGCTGAGGAGGGGGTTCAGTTGCCTGTTGCTGCTCTGATCCTTTTATTTGGCCTCCAGCTGTTCCTGTGGTCAGGCAGAGTTGTTTCAGACTGCTGTCAGTAATGGGAACCAGACCGTGTCCACATGTGGTCCTAATTTGCAAAGTGTGTGTTACATGGGGAGCTTTTTATTTTCTGTCTAATAAAGCTGTCCTGAACACCTGTCCATTTTTCTGCTCACTGCTGAAGGTAATTAAATTAGCCAACACTGGTTAGCGCCATGGTATTAAGTGTTTGCCAATTCCCTGTCCTCGCCATAATATGCTGTTAGTAAGAGGTTATTTAAAACAATTTCCCCCCTTAATACCCTGCAATGTTATTTATCTTTGACAAAAATATACCCAACATGTTTGTAATGCCAGATATTCAATTAACAAAAAGACAGTGCCTACAATTAGTTTGTGTTTTGCGTCTCATGAGTTTGTTAATGGTTTATAATTTGAACATTTTAAAAATTGTTCCCATCTATATACTGGGGCAGGGAAAAAAAGGCACCAAGAAGCTTGGTATGGAGTGAGTGATTCAGATAGTTAAGGAGCTGATTTCTGCAAGCACACAAAAGCACGTAAACCAGACCAACAAACAAAATGCAGAAAGCTGCTATATCAGGGTGGTTGGTTGGCTCTGATGTGGAACCCAGACGAAGGACAGTTACTCGACCCCCCTGTCAGCATTCCCAAGGGTTGAGCTTTTCAACTTGCATTTATCTTCAAACAGCTCCGTTGACGGGAAGCATGATGTCACCGAGTCTGTAGATTAGAGCCGTGACTGCTATGCCGACTGTGTCCGCAGAGCTGGGATCCGATTGTGCTGCCGCCTGTGGGAAGCGATTAGAACCTTCCTGTGCTTCACCATCCTGATTGTTTCCTTTCTTTCCCCACAAGCTGACAAGATTGGACTTCAAAGACATGGAGTTTCCAGAATCTCTGACATTTTCCACCCCAGCGCAGTGATTATTTTGTTTTGTGCTTCATAATTGCTGTTTTAATACCCTAATTTGTGTAGAAAACCACAGTGCAAATAAGAGGGAATGGCTTTCATTCTCAGAAGTCCTAACTTTTTTAATGAAAATGTTATGCTTACAGCAGTCATGTTATCCTCAGCATTTCAGTCGGAACATTTGGACCAGTTTCTTAACCCCATATGATACACTTTTACAGCAATACTTGATGATAGTCTCATGTGACTGGTTCTGATTTCATTTATTGGTTCTAATCCATGTCTACTCCAGATGTAGACTCACCGGCCACTATATTAGGTTCACCTTGCTAGTATCGGGTAGGACCCCCTTTTGCCTTCAGAACTGCTGTAATTCTTCATGGCATAGATTCAACAAGGTGCTGGAAACATTTTGACATGATAGCATCACACAGTTGCTGCAGGTTTGACAGCTGCACATCCATGATGCGAATCTCCCGTTCCACCAAATCCTAAAGGTACTCTATTGGATTGAGCTCTGGTGACTGTGGAGGCCATTTGAGTATAGTGAACTCATTGTCATGTTCAAGAAACCAGTTTGAGATGATTTAAAGTTTTTGACACGGTGTGTTATCCTGCTGTAAGTAGCCATCAGAAGATGGGTACACTGGTCATAAAGGGATGGACATGGTCAGCAACAATACTCAGGTAGGCTGTGGCATTTAAAGGATGCTCAATTGGTACTAAGGGGCTCAAAGTGTGCCAAGAAAATATCCCCCCACACCATTACACCACCAGCTTGAACCGTTGATACAAGGCAGGATGGATTCATGCTCTCATGTTGTTAATGCCAAATTTTGTCAAATGTCGCAGCAGACATTGAAACTCATCAGACCAGGCAATCTTTTTCCAGTCTTGTATTGTCCAATTTTGGTGAGCCTGTGCAAATTGTAGACTCAGTTGCCTGTTCTTGGCTGACAGGAGTGGCACCCAGTGTGGTCTCCTACTGCTGTAGCCCATCAAGGTTCGACATGTTGTGCATTCATAGATGCTCTTCTGCATACCTCGGTTGTAACGGGTGGTTATTTGAGTTACTGTTGCCTTTCTGTCAGCTCGAACCAGTCTGGCCATTCTCCTCTGACATCAACAAGGCATTTTCACCCAGAGAACTGCCACTCGCTGGATATATTCCCTTTTTCGGACCATTCTCTGTAAACCCTAGAGATGGTTGTGCGTGAAAATCCCAGTAGATCAGCAGTTTCTGAAATATTCAGATCACCCTGTCTGGCACCAACGACCATGGCACATTCAAAGTCATTTAAATCACCTTTCTTCTCCATTCTGATGTTCATTTGAATTTCAGCAGGTTGTCTTGACAATGTCTACATGCCTAAATGTATTGAATTGCTGCCATGTGATTGGCTGATTAGATATTTGTGTTTAGAAGCAGTTGAACAGGTGTACCTAATAAAGTGGCCAGTGAGTGTATATTTTCAGACTGCTGCTATGTACTGCTCCTGCCCAGCTTTAGCTGCTTGTTTCCTAGTCTGTGAGCATTTTCAAGCGTTCTTACCTGCGAAATGAAAAATTCACAGTACTCTTCAGCCCATGAGAGTTCTAAATTATACGGTACCAGTCAAAAGGCTGCCTGGGCAATGTTGGTATGTGAGAAACTGTAGAGAAGAATAAAAGCAGAGCAGCCTCAGTGTTTTCTGCCTCAGAACAGCTGCACACAAATTTTGGGCAATTTATTCATCAAACTTATTAACAAATCTGCCAGGTGTACAAAAACTTTTCACTGGTGCTGTATTCACAAAATGTTCACAAGTGCATAATTTCACAAAAGAACCCCAGCTGGATCCAAAGTAGCACATATACACTGATCAGCCACAACATTCAAACCACTGACAGGTGAAGTGAATAACATTGATTATCTTGTTACAATGGCATCTGTCAAGAGGTGGGGGGGGGTATATTAGGCAGCAACAGGCAGTTGCTGAAGTTGATGTGATGGAAGCAGGAGAAGTGGGTAAGTGTAAGGCTCTAAGCAACTTTGACATGAGCCAAATTGTGATGGTAAGAGCATCTCCAAAGATCTTGGGGTCTTCCCAGTATGCCATAGGTAGTAACTACCAAAAGTGGTCCAAGGATGGACAGCCAGTGACAGGATCATGAGTGCCCAAGGCTCATGGATGAAAGGTGTCACAACCATCGCAGCTTGCTGGGTCCGGGGCTGTGTTGCCAAAAACAACTCAGAGTGCTCATGCTAACCCTTGTCTACCACCAAAAGTGCCTATAATGGGCATCTGAATATCAGAACTGGATCATGGAGCAATGGAAGAAGGTGGCCTTGTCTGATGAATCACATTTTCTTTTAAATCGTGTGAATGGTATGTGTGCGTCATTTACCTGAGGAAGAGATGGCAGCAGGATGTGTTATGGGAAGAAGGCAGTGTGATGCTCTAGGCAATGTTCTGCTGGGGAAACCATGGGTCCTGGCATTCATGTGGAAGTTGCTTTGACAAGTACCATCTACCTTAACATTGTTGCAGACCACATACACCCCCCCCCCCATGGTGATGGTATTCCCTGCCACACTGCAAAACTTGTTCAGGAATGGTTTGAGGAACATGACAAAGAGTTCAAGGTGTTTTTGACCTCCAAATTCCCCAAATCTCAATCCAATCAAGCATCTGTGGGACATGCTGGAAAAACTAAGTGGCACTAAGACTTTAACAGCATGGTTCAATGAGTCAGAGCTGTTTTGGCAGCACAAGGGGAACCTATACAATATTAGGCAGGTGGTTTTAATGTTGTGGCTGTCAGTGTATAATCAGCCCTTATTGCTACTTTTGGTTATATCCCAGATCACCTTGAATATTGTTTTTCATTTGATTTTATTCTGTACTTTGGTCTCTTTTCTCTTTCCCTTTAAAAATATTGACTTTATTGCAAAAACATTTTTAAGTTTGAAAGTATTTTGATTCAGGGCTTTAAAAAAGAAAAGTGCTTTGAGGCATTCTGGGAAGATATTGATAGTAATCTGTTCCTTGCCATGAAGGTGAGCAGGTGTTTGCTCACCTCTGTAATGCTCTCCTGCTCTCACTCTGGCAAAATAGTTATCTCTGTCACCTCATTTGTGCTATCAGCTCCCATTTATTTTAGGGCAGTATTATGTTAATGATCTCAAAGCAAGATGTAATAAAATTGTGTAGCAGAAACTTGTGTGGCCACCAAACGGTGGGTTAATACTAAGGTCTGTGCTGTGAATGCCAGGTACTTCTGGGGTAGAAAGAGCTGTAAATGAAAGTGAAATTAGTTTTTTGGTTGGGTGTTTCTGAATAATCCAGCTATTTCATGGTAACATAATGGAATTCCTTCATGTTGTAAGATCACAGTTGACCATCTAGGTCAATTGCTTCATTCATGCATCCATTATCATTCACCCCTTCATCCTGATCAGTGTCCCAGTGGTCTGGATCCTATCCTGGACTTTCCGGGTTGCTGGCTATGAATCTACACCCTGGATGGGATGCCAGTTCATCGTAGGATGGCCACATATTCACACACTATGGGTGTTTAGAGTGACCAACTATTGAAGCAGGTGTCTTTGGACTGTGGGAGGAAACCAGAGCACTAGGAATAAACCCATACAAACACAGGGAGAACTTGCCAACATCACATGGAGTGAGCTGGAATTTAATCCAGCCCTGAACAGCCCAGGTGCTATGAGGTAGCAGAGTTACTAAAGCCAGAGATATTCTGATATAAAATCTTCAGTATTTTTTTTAAACAGTGTAAGCCTATAATAAAAAAATATAATTTGTTATAATTATGTAGGCTGGCAGAATAGTAATTTTGTTTGTGTTATATTTATTCATTGAGCTCACACCTTTGTCCAAAATGAATAGTTGCTATGTTACACTAAGCTGTTTAGGTGTTTTATGTTTAGTTATACAATTGTTTAATTGTTACTGGAGTAAATCAGGGTGCGGACCATGGTTAAAGCTGCAACAGCAAGCATGAGATCGAAATCCAGTCCTATCCAAATGCTTGAACTGTTTACGCTATTTTCTCATTCACTCACTGTAAGCCTAGCGCTTGGAGGGCACAGAGGACAAGGTAGTCTCTCTCTTGTTCATACATATACACACATATTTGCATGGGCAGTCTCACATACACACACTTGCACAGGCAGCCCATCATAGGGTAGTCATGCATACGAATTCACACATTGCCAACCACTTAGGCTCACCGATTAGCCTGAGAGAGGGGTGTCTGAACTGTGGTAGGTAACCAATTCAGGCATGGGTACAACATTTAAACTGAGTTGGATTCGAACCCAAGTCTGAACAGCCCTGGTTCTTTAAGGCAAATCCTGTGTTGAACACATGAAGGAAACCAGCCTTGAACCGGGGATCAGTCCAAAATGAACTATTTTGGTCTTTGCATTCATGTACAACGGCGCATGCTAGCTATTACTAACCATTTACCCCCCCTCCCAAAATAAATAAATGAATAAATAAAATAATCGAGTGTGACCCACCATTACACATTGTTCTGCTCAGCAAAGCAAAGTCTGACTCAGCTACTGCTGTCTGTTTTGTCCTTTAGTCCTCTGCAGGATACAGGACAGCAGTATAAGATGCACTGTCCTACAGAGCACTCTGATTTATTGGAACAAGAGTCCCTGTGAGGTTTTATGTAATCATTTCCTTTGGATGAAACCCAGCATATAATGTAGCTCGGAAGGATCAGGACTGCTGACCAACTGCTGTCCTGGTGTTTAAAGGTGTAGCCACTGAAGGTGAGAATCTATTGTGAAAGCCTAATGTACAGTATAATGAACCCAGAGAGTAATAAAGGTCAAAAATAGGGTCATGCTTGTCCGGTTCAGGATTTCAGCTGTTTCAACCGATTTATTGTGTCACTACACATTTAGCATTTATCATATTCTTTTAAAGTGCTAACTATATGACATTCAGATCCTGGGCTTGAAGCAGATAACCTTATGCATAAAGGTATCTAGGAACTATATTTGAGGCCACTTGGGTTAATAAAAATAACCTTTAATGCATGTTGTTTGTGAGAGTGGCAGCCTGTCTTTTAGTTATTGTTTCAACAATGGGATGAGATGTTCACCAGCCAAGCAGGCTCCATTCATTACCTGTCCTTGGCGGTGACACTGAAGGTTTAGTCTCTTAAATCAGTGTTTACAGGAACCACAGATCCCAGGCTGATTGAAATGCACACTTCCTTTGACTTTGTTGTCCTCGCCGTCACCACAGCAAGCCATTGACACTGTGCCACCTGTTTCAGTTTGAATTGTGCTGCACAGGGTGTTAAAACATTCAAGCTGGGCAACATTTTATTAGAAGGGAAGTTATTTGGTTTTGAACAAACTACAGAGCAGTAGAAATGGATCACTGATATGAACTACAGCCAAAATATGCTGAGGATACTGGGGGGAAGAAAGCAAACCTCCAGAATTTAGAGATCCAGAGCTATTTGTGTGGAGTGCTTTAGACTAAACACAATTATGGTTATGTGGGAACAGGACTGCCCGTGAGCGTGAAGGGTTTGTTCAGACTAAGATGTAGATGACAGAATCTCCTGTTAGGCCTCCAGTCTCATGGCCAACTTTCATTCTGAAGCTGATTCCTCCTCTTGAGATCCTTTATGGGGTCTCTACCTTCCCCTTTCCTCTTTTGACTGTGCCTCCTGTGGTTCGATAGGCTTAGCACACTGCTTGTATGGCGAGATGGATCCAGCATCAGGCTGATCCCAGAATAGTATCGTGCAACTCCTCCTCTCTTATTTCTTAAGCTGCAGTGGAAAAATCTATGGCCCTTTCATGGAGACCCAGCCAGTTATGACCTAATTCATTGCTTGTTTCCGATTTTGTGTCATCTGGCTCTTAAGGGGTGAGGTATGCTCAGGAGTGACAAGGGTAAAAATCAGAGGTTTATACATGAGAGATGCATTGTGCTTCGTGATCCACCACAGACATCGTAGTTCAATACTGTATCTGGAGAACTGCTTAGATAAAATCCACTGAATTCCTTACTCATTCCAGCAGTGGTTTTGTTTAAATCCTTTTTTTTTTTTTTTTTTTGCATAATATTTTGAGAACAAGTAGAATAAGCACATAGTTGTTTAATGTCATTGCAAGTTTTGAGTCTGGCTCAGCTTTCGCACCCCAACCACAGAGACAGCAGCTGCCCACCTTCCCCCACCTTTCCACAGTTGGGATGAATCCGCTGGCCTGTGCCAGACTGGTGATGATTGGTTGTATTTTGTTAGTCTCATAGCAGGTGCACTTGTACAAATTTATTCATGCGAAGATTTGAATTTATTTATTTATTTATTTATTTATTTAGCTCCTCATATAGCAGAATGTTTGCTGAAAAGGTTCAAGTAAATTTTTGCATTAAGAAGTGTCAATATTGAATTCTTGGTGTAGGCCATTTGTAAGGAGTGTAGAGGTATCTTGCCAATGGCTGCTTCAGCTGGTGGTAGGCATAGTAGTTCCTTTCAGAGCACAATAATAAGCATAATTAGAATAAACAATTTTTGTAACGTAAGCTTTAACGGAAACTCGCCGGTAATGCAAGCCCTTACAAGCCGGAACCAGACATGCTGCAGGCGATAGGATTTGCTGTTGTCTTGTGAGAAACAGACAGTGCAGTTCTAAAGTAAACTATGCGGATGATAAAGTTGGGGCTGGTGGTGGGACATCATAACCAAGCTCATGCTTTGCACCATATCGTACAACGAGTTCACCTGTGACGTATCGTACGTATACATTTCCGGGCCGGGATTTGAATTCACGCAGCCAGCAATGCTCTCTTGCCACAAACTGCCTTTCTTGTGGGAGGAGGAAAAAAAAATCCCATAAATAATTTATAAGTTATGGTAGTTTGAGAAAATTCCACCACACAATAGTGGTACATGCTCATGTTCAGTCCAATCGTTTCAGTCTCATGGCTTGCAGTCTTGAGGCGTCACGGCTTGCGGTCTTGAGGCATCACGACTCACGCTCTTGAGGGGTCTTCAGTCTTGAGGCCTATATGGTGACCACCATGTCCTGTTATTTTGCCTTTGATCAGCAGTCCTTGTGAGTTACCAGTCCTTCCAGAATGGGAGCAGGTAGGACAGATGCGGCTGTTGCTCTCAGTGGAGGGGGAACTTCTCTACGCAGCAGCTGGTGCCAAAGCGGCTCATGTGCGGAGCAGCCCTGTCCATCTGTGCTGTGTCTCTGACATTCTGGACCACATTTGATTATATTGCCTGTTCCAGAATAGCCTGGTCCTGTTTTCACAGTCCATTACACTCCTGCATGAGAAAGTAATTTGCCACAGACAGCTGGAAGGAAACAAGAAAAAAATGTAATACCATTAACGCAAAAAAATTGTTAAAAAGAAAACGTTTCTGTCTACCCCGTGGGCATAAAAAGAAGGAAGATGGCTGTTTCCAGTCTTACCCCTGAATCAGTGCACAGAATAATTTCAATTAGATCTTTCAGTTTCAATTCCTGCTCAGTTGGTGTGGCATTGACATGTCCTTCCTGTGTTCATGTGGGTTTCCCTCAGGTGCTCTGGTTTCAACCCACATTCCAAAGGCATGAGTTTGAGGAAAATTAGTCACTCTGAATTGTTTGCAGTGTGTCTGTATGTGTATTGTGTAGTAGTGGTGTAAAGGTTGGCGTATGAGTGTGGGGAGTTTACTGTGGTGTATCTACACTGTAGCACTGTCACCTTGGATAAAGGTATCAGATAAATGGTGCATAATTCTGTCATCACTGCACATCAGCAAATGTATATAGATAAACGTAGGTTCTCACTTTTTGTTAAATTTGATGCAGCCGGTTAAAGGTCTTAATTTATACAGTGCACGTCAGTTATGACAACATTGCTTGTCTGGTCCTGTTTGAATTCAGGCCATTTTAATAGCAGTTCTGGCTATAAACATGTGTTTGTAGTTCCAGGTGCCCATCACCTGACCTGTCCGTCTTTGCCGACAAGCATGAATGTCAGTAGCCAATAGTAAGTTGACCTTATCCAACGCAGTGACCATCAAAGTCCATTGGCATTGCTTGTTCTAGAAAAGTCTCCGACCTCCTGCCTACTTGACACATGTCGACGTTGCACGTTGTTGAAAGTTTAGTTTGTGATAAACAGCTAAAGGAAATATTGTCACATAAGCACAAGGCATTGTCGTCAGCTGAACAACACAATGTTGTAAAGAGATTGGACACCGAAGAGAGTCGGACCTTAGTTGCTAAGAGTTATCCAAGCCAAATATTACAGATACCGAAGAACAAAGATTTATAAGTACGATAATTCTTGGTCCGGAGGGCATGTGTGTAAACGTGTGTACGAGTGCGCTGTATTCTTAATGGCTAAGACGGAAGGGCTGTTGTATTTTTGCACTCCAGCAGTTTGTGTTGACTCTGTGATACACAGCTTATCCTTGACCATTTTCTTGTTAAGTCTGGATTTGGCCAAAAAATATTTTTTTGGAGAAGACAGGAGAATAAAGTGTTAGAAGGTGACCTCAGTTTGTGATTTATGTACAGCAGGTCAGCTGCCCCGTTCGCCTTCACGGAAAGACTCGTTCCTGCTCCAACTGCCTTAATGTTATTCTTCGCATCTCTTCTCTGTCATTGTACCTTATCACGCAAATGTGGTGTGATCGATAGTCGCAGTTAAAAATGGTCACTAATACATAACCACAGATGAGCAATTATTATGTTTTGTTTGTGTTTTTTAATTTGTCATTGGCCCATTATAGGCTACCACGAGCTGCCTTTGAAATAAACAGTCACAGATGGTTCTAAAGTGCCCCCACATGCCACACAAGCTCCCAGACAACGGAGCGGCGTCCGCTCCTGTTGACAGCTGGGCTACTTCATTGGTGCTGTGGTTCAAAAGCAGCAGCAGCAGCAGCAGCAACACACTCCTGAGTTTGGACCTTTGATTTCATCCTCTTAGGCACTTATTGCCTCTTGAAATGATCATCCTGTTTATAACATTAGCCTCCATTAAACTAACATTTCCATAAACGCTTGGTTCCATTTGCGTCATATTTTTTCAAATTAAACGCCGCAACGAGGATGCAGTCACATATTTGATATCGCACACTGTTATATTTGTTGTGAAATTAGACAAATTTGTTTTTCGGTATTTATGCGTTGCACTCGGACGACTGGATTTTAATGCATTTTGAGCACTTTGCGGTTAACATGTTTATGCTTAATTTCTGCATCTCACAAGGGTCTGTCCGCTGTTTTCTGAGCATTGGTCATCAGGTGGGTTATTTTGTTAACAAACACAAAAATACTGGGCGTGTTCTGTCTTAGATGCGATGGGCTCAAAGGTCCTCACAGCAAAAAAAAAAAAGGTTTTCTGCTGTTTTGTCCATACAGCTTAATTATTAAACTGTTGTTAAATTATTAAATAGTGCTGAGGAACCAGTGACTTTTGTTCCACCAAAAAATTGGATTGTCATACTTGCACTGATTTTTTTTTCTTTTTTTTTTTTTCTCCCCCTTCTTCTTTTCTCAGCACTTTGGGTAATGACTTGCTTTGACCCAAAAGCGGTTCCAGATACATTTTGCAAAGGTAGTGGTGTGGCGGGTGGGAGGTCATGAAGTTGGATGTTTAGTAACTAAAAAAATGAACATCCTGTACAGAAAGGTCCAAGTGGGAAAAGGCAACATCTGTTTAGATAGTTTGCATTTACAGTTGACCTGGTCAGAACTGCCAAGTTTGAACTGCCTGCTCTTCACAAATGGAAATGGCCCATCTTCTGTATTATGGGAATAGAGTTTCGAGTCAGTTGACTGTAAAGCCTGAATGTTTTGACAGTGAACTCCCTGTCCCTCCCAGGCCCTACTTACCCCCTAGGGTTTTCAGAGACAGAAGGAGTTGAAATAAAGCAAAGGAAAGAAGTTTGGGGGTTAGAGCCCCTGCCTCTGGAGGGAAAGGCTGCAGGTTTGAATGCCATGAGTTCTTGTAGTACCCTTGAGCAAGGTACCTCCCCAAATTGTTACCCAGCTGTCTAAATGTATAAATCATTGTAAGGCGTATGGAATGGAAAAAAGTGTCAGATAAATGTTATGTGATGTGCCCATGGGTTATGAACGCACACTTTCAGAACCCTTCTGCACACAACAGATGCAACATCTATATTTTTTATACTGGGCGTTGAGGTGCCCATAGGTTGGCTGGATGCAGCTCACCTGTCAGCTGTGCTGTCTCCTACTTGCATGAGGTGCTAAGCAGTAGAGGAGGTACCACCTGGGTATACATATTTACACCAGCAGAACCACGGAGGAGAGTTTCCCATCAGGGAGCACAAGTTGTTTTTGAATTTCATTATTGCAGCAATTAAAATAAAAAATCCATTTGATGTGGGGCTTTCTGTGTTCATAAGTTACACCACAGAACATAAATCTAACTTCTGTAAATTTTAGACAGCAGACCGAACACCTTATCCGTAAGAAATGGCTCTGGGCTACAAATGTTAGATTTGTTTAACTATTCACGAGATTTAATTATACCTCAGGAGCCTGAAAATATTTAATAGGAGTCTTTTGGTGTCGTTCTCCTATTTTCAGATGATAAATGTTCCATGTTCTAGTTGTCTCTGTCAGAGAAGCAAGTCTCTGTGGTTATCTTCTCTGCCTGGCTTTTCTCTAGCAGCAAGGTCAACCCTGCAGCCGCATCGGTTCACCAACACGGGTACACAGACACGTTGTCAAAAGGCTTCTTTCACCTAACCACGCCGCGTGTGTTGGATCAGCAGTCAAATGAGTTGCTGTGCCGTGACATCCTCCAGAGCAGCAGGCTGCATTTGTTGTCATGCCTTATTTCTTATTAGCTACAGGGAATTTTGGCTGCCTTTGCCTTGATGCTGATGTCTGAACCAAGTTCAAAATGAAAAAAATACCAGCAAAGTTTGTCCCAGGGGTAAGAAGGCCGTCTCATGATCTTTTTAAGTACATGGGCTTTATTTTATGTTTTTAAAGATACCATCTTATGGCAATATTTAAATATATATATATATATATATATATTTCTACATGAGGTACAGTGTACTATATGGGGAAAAAGCAAGGTGGTCTCTTACTGTTCCAGAGAATTAGGACTGTCAGAGATTTATTCTCCTTCCTTTCTTTTTTTTTTTCTTTTCCTCGGTTGCAATTTGGCATCCTGATATCTATATTGCTGCCTTGATTTGTATTTACTGTTCAGCACACAATGTCTCTCTGCTGAGAAGAGCACTCTACAAAAACAATTGACTTCTGTGTAATGTATTTCTTTTAAACATTTAGGTTACATCGAGGCCTCTGAGAGGCATGTTTCCATCATCCACTGTTTGCAGTGTCACCGCCACTGGGTGTATGTGAAAGTAGGGGGAGGTGAGCTGCAAAGTTACGGCACTGTAAACTGCTTGTGCCGGTCTTTTCTGTGCGGCGAGACCAGCGGCCCCCCTATTCGACTCGTCATCTTTCATTACGGCTCTTCCTAGGCCAACTCACTTAATGAAGCCCGTGTGCGGTGACTCGCTTGGGGCCTGATGGACGGCACTGTCCTCCACAACTACCAAATTAAATTGTAGCCTTGGATCCTGAGCACTTATTGCCTTAAGTGCCATCTATAAATCCCCTTAGTGCACTGGCTGGTCTTCCCGCAGAATTCCAATAAAGCAAAGTGCTCCCCACCTAATGAAGATTGCCATAGAACATGATTAACTTTTAGTTCATTTAAAGTAAGCACTCTTCAGTGCAGTTCCAAGATGGCACACGCAGCCCTCATGCTTTGAATATCAAAATAGGCACATGTGCCTTTTCTTGTACAAACCACAGCCAGGTCAATGGGTATGGCTTCAAATAGCAGCAGTGCATTAGGCATTTAATCAGAATTGCCCATTAGCAGATATTCTGTATTTATGGGTAATGGCTAAAACTGTAAAGTGTGTAAATCCTTTCAAATAAATGAGCTGGTCTTTTGAAGAGTAATGAAAGCTTACTACTTTCGAAGGCATTTGTTAGGTATTATGCCCAAAAGGTTCCAGTTTTTGGTCAAAGACAAAATATCCCATAAGTACCAGTGTTGTTGGCATTTTGTGATTTCATGACATACATTCATGTATGCTGAACATTAAATGACTCATTGTGCAGTTTTTTTCTTACAGTTATTTGCTTCATCGCTATATGTATGTAGGAATGAATGATCTGCTCGTCATTGCTACCATCTGATATGTCCAATATATCGTGTACAGTATCTTCTTAGATAATTGGAAATTGACCAATTTTTGATTATCAGAATATTTTTATTGTGATGTTCAAAGTTGTACAGCAAAAAAGATGTTTGTTCAACTTGTATTTTTCCCACCAAAAAAAAAAAATGATGTGGACAGTGTGGAAAGAACCTTCCCTAATACTCAGTATGCAACCCTGGGCAATGCTGACGCCTCCAGACATTTCTTGCAGCATGTAGAAGCATCTTACACTCTTCTCCTGGTAGTTTCTATTATTTTTCAATTGCAGTTTTTGTAGTTCTAATGTTTGCAGGATGCTGTTTCTAACAGCAAATCTAAGCTGTTTTCAAAGATTTTTGGTTCCGTTGAGATCAGGACTCATTGCTGGCCATTTTAACGCAGTTCATTTTTCCCTTTTTAACCATTCTATTGTGCTTTCAGGTGTGTGTTTTGGGACATTGCCCTCCTGAAGGAACAATGATCTTTGACCCATACCTACTTTTCTGTTGCTGAGTAGCACGTTTTGCTCTAAAATGCTTTGGTAATCCCCACATTTCATGATTCCCTTAATGAATTCAAGGCTTTTGGTACCAGAGACAACAAAACAACCCTACAACATTATGGAGCCTCCGCCATATTTAACTGTAGGCAGGCTGTTCTCTCCCTGTGCCATTCTGTACCAAATGAATAAGTTTATATAAACTAAAGTTGTTTGACTGCCTACTGTATTTGCAGGAGGTATTGTGCATGATAGACCTAAAATACAGTGGTGTTGACTGGAACTGTATGTGTGTTTATGCTGCTGAAATAATTTCCATTTCCTTCCAGGAATAGTATAGTTTCTTTTTTCTTTTCTTTCTCACATGGTTGAATGCATCACCTGAGCTCACCAAAGTTATCATTCTAACAAAACACCAAAGCAGTTGCACCAGCTACTACTGATTTAACACCATCTTCTCAACAATGTTGCAAAGCTCACGGACGTGTTACGATTATTATTTCATTGCTAGGCTGTTATGTTTATTCAATGCCACAAACAACTTCTGCACAATCTTCAAGCTTAAACATCACTGTACTCTTTGTGGGTGGAAAGCATTTTTGCCACACTCCCCTCAACCCGAAATGTCATTACCGGGTGGCAGTCGGTATGCTTCTAGTTTCCATCCCAGGAGAATGAATAACTTTTCCCTTTTCAAAGAGAAACAAAAAAAAATATATAAACCAGTATGGGGTTTGGTGGCTTAAGGGGGAAGGAAAGAAGACAAGGTGAGTGAACTTAGGCCTCATCCTAACCTGGAAAACCCTGTGGAGTTGTCACTGTCTGCATACAGTTGACTGTTAATAACCTGCCCGCCTTCCCGATCTTTGGGAATTTTTCTTATCGAGGGGAAAGGTAATTTGCATCCAGTGGCAGGCAGGGAAAGGAGCCGCATACATGCCACTTCATTAATAGTCAAGATCAGGTCACACCAGTGGAGACCTTCACACTATTCCAGTGCTTAAATAATCGTGATGTGAGAAGATGACACTCATATAGCTTGATCTCCAGCTCACTGAAACAATAGTAATCATGAAAATATAAAAGCCTTTTCTGTTCTGTGTTGCTTCAGTTGTAAAAGTAGAAAAGCTATAGTTTAGGATGACACAGGTTTGCAGCTGCAGTTCTCTTGTTACAAGCATGGAGGCAAAAATGTTTTGCATTTCAGTAGCTTTTGCTGTTTGTAAGCAGTGTAAACAAGAAGATGGAAGTTGACTACTATCGGAATGTACTGTGGATACATTGGCTGATTCAGATTGTTCTGACGGAGCAGAAAACGAGGAAATATAAGCCGTTTGAGGGATATGGTGGCAGAGTGGGTTAAGCCAGTGCTTCACGGCTCAAGGGGAGCCTGCGTTGTATGGGGATTGGATCCAGCTCAGGATGTGTAACATTTACATTTTTTTCTCCCTATGTTTTGCACTCCTCTTAATTAAAAATAACAAGGCGATGGCAGACCATTTCTGTACCTAGTTTGCCATGGAAACCATGTGGTCACTATGAGTTGGATTTGACCCAATACATTTCCGCTACCATAAGCCATGTGGGTTGATATTACTGTGAATCCATAAATTGGCAAGTTCACAGCTTACATTCATATCTAAGTGTGCTGTACAGCCTGATCCACCATTTTTGACAGCTTTGTCCAAACTATAGTGATGTGGAGCAGCCGGATGGCTTAGGGTCACTGAAAATGTTAGCAAAGTTTATTGCTGTTAGATGTACAAGAACTCTCTCCTTTCTCTCTTTCTTTCCCGTTTGTGTTCACCCCACCATTGGCTGCCGACCAAATGGTGCATGAACAATGTCCTCAGGCAAGAATCAAATGTCCATACCCAGCTGTCTTGTTTGGCTCTACAGACCGAGTGCCCTAAGAGTTTGGGCCACCTTTGATGGTGCTCGCTGTGATACAGTAGAGCAATCCCTGTACTGTGCTTTTGGAAAGTGGGGTTGTGTTCTCTGATGTACTGTTTTGGGCTCCGCGCCAAACAAAAATGCATCTTGGAGTCCTTAAACTGATATACTGATACTTTATCCATAAATTAAAGTCACCATGTTTAGTATGTTACTTTTTTTATGAGAGTGGAGGTTTTGACCTGCATGGGTGACTTTGATAGCTTCAGATGTTCCCTTGCAAACTCATCTCCGGTATATTTGAGGCTCAGTGGAGAACACATCTGCTTTGAGCCCTGTCCAGATTCTCTCAGGTTTCACTCCATGGAGAAGCTACAGAGGGAACATCCTGCTTTGTGATGCATTCTCTCAGCTGCATGTGTCAAGGAGCTGTGTGTCAGCATGTTGCCCTGTTAGTGGGTGTATGGTTAACCTGTAGACTTAGGGTCATGTTAACTTCAGTGGAAAACATGGGCCTATGTTTGGTGCCACCTCCCAGTAGGACTGCAAACAAGGGTCATTGCTCACCGCTGTCTCCTCAGCAGCTGATGTTCTGTTCATCACATCAGAAAAACAAGGTCCTGCTTTTGCTGTCTTCACAATGTGTTTGTTTACAATCCTTCCTCATTCTTGTATTGCACATCTTTATGTTTGTTTATAAAATTCAGTTTATGCACTTTACTGGATAGCAGTGTTCAAATACTGTTTTCCCACCACTTCACCTGCTTCACCTGCTGTGTCGCGGAGAAGGCTTTACTGTTACTGTACATGGTTTTCTGGGGAGCACATGGACTGGTTGGGCAGCAGTTAAGCTGGCTGTTGCTAGGGCTTCATGTACACATCGCAGTGGCAGCCCGAGTGAAAAGCTTTAAGGACTGAAGTGGGCGCCCAGCAGAGCGGCAGCACTCATAAGGTGCACCATTGTAATTGAAAAGGCTTTTATATTACGCCATGTTCCTAAGATACATCCTTTGTCATGTATATTAAAGGTGTCCATGTTAGCTTGAGCCCTGTACTCCTCTTCCCTTCAAAGCCATCCTTAAATATGGGCGTAGCTTTCATCTTCACCTGTCCACCAACCATGTATATCAGCACACCCCCTCAATGCTGACAAATTTGGGATGAGTTATACCTGGGCAGAAATAAGAAAGCACCCTGGTCCTGTATAGCTATCTTTCAACCTTTCTGGACTGTCCCATTTAGGAGCCTCAGCTGTTCCTGGTATTGGCCCCAATAACATGCTCTACCTAAAGCCTTTGTCCCCGTTTCTGTTCCAGCTTCTTGTCTGTAAGTGTGTGATCTCAAGGACTGTAACTAATGTACGACTCTTTGTTTTGTAAAATGGGGCTGATGCATAATTGTGCTGAGTATGAATTTACATGTTTTTGTTGGAGCCCCCCCCCCACACACAATGACTAATGCTTTTGTTATCCATTACTTCATTAAAGCAAAGCGCTGTAGCCTCCCTGCCACAAACTGAGGCCTTTGTTTTGGCTTATAAGATTTCTATACCTCACCTTTCACCGGTAATTTTCTGAAGAGTGTTTGTTTCTCTCTCTCCCATTTGCCTGCAGTTGCTGAAGCTCCCTCTGCAGAACCTTCTTAGTCCTACTTTGCCCAATCAAATAGCACTGCAGTTCATTAAAAAGAGCAGACTTTTGTGAAAACACAGCAGTATTTGCTGCCAAAAGGGCTATATTTCTCTCAGAGATGGAAATGTTGACTTTTTTTTTTGCACTTTTCTGAAACTCCTGTTTGCTTCTGTGATGGCAGCACGGCTATGGTGTACAAAAGAGGGGTGACCATGTTCTTTGCTTTATCGCTGAAGATGCACTGTATGGCCAAAAATATGCAGACCCCCTTCTAATGACTGAGCTGAGCTGTTTCAGCTGCACCAATACAGCATACAGGGGAAATTCTAGACATTTGTGTGTCCAGCTTTGTGGCCACAGTTTGGGGAAGAAGTTCCTTTCCTGTTCCAGCATGATTGCACCCCCCCCCACCCCCGTGCATAAAGCATCCTCCATAAATACAGGTTTGCCCAGGTTTATGTGGAAGAACTGGTGGCTACACAGAGCCTTCACCTCAACCCCACTGAATACCTTTAGGATGAGCTGGAACACCGACCACGACCCAGGCCTTCTCGCCCGACTTCGCTGATGCTCTTGTTCACAAGTTCCCACAGCCGTGCTTCGAGATCTGGTGGAAAGCCTTCACTGCAGATTAGAGGCTGTTACAGCAACCAAGAGGGGAAGAACGCCATATTAATGCCCATGGGTTTGGAATGTGATGTTCAACCAGCACACATGGGTGTGATGCTCAGCTGTCTACATACTTTTGGCCAGACAGTGTATGAAGCACTGTATATTTGGTCTCGAGACGCAGCTTAAAGCAAATGTGTTCCTACTGTACAAAATGTCTTTTTTTGATAATGGTACACATTTTAAAATATTTGACAATTCCAGCATCTACAAATGTGCTGACTTTTGTCTAAAGGGGTCTATTGGTTTCGAGCAATAAAGTTACCTGCATACTTAACTGTAGTCAGTTGCCTTGATTTAGATGGGACCTAAAACTTCTGACAGAGGAGTTTCATAAAAGTAATCATAAGGCAGCTGGTTTAAGTTGCCTTGGTAAGCATAGGTTTCATTATGAACACACATATATTTAAACAAAGAGAGGAGTCCAGCTACCTTTTTGAATGCTGCATGCAGTTAGTGGGCCTCAAGATTTATTCTATTATATTTCATCACATGTTATATTTAATCTCATAAACCTGCCTAATTTTTCAATTCACATGGCCTCCAATTATGTTCTTGATACTGTTTTTGGTGTTCTTATTATGACCAGCGCAGAACACAATAGAGGGGTTTTGGAAGGTTGATAGAACTAGAAAAACATAATTTTGCAGAACTTTTACAGTATGTAAAGTTAATTTTTAGTGGTAGATAGGAATTCATTTTTTTCAAAACAGGAATGAAACTGGAAAAATGATTATCATCTGCTTCAGGTTTCAAACTCCCCCTTGCTTCAGATTGGGCAGCAGGTCTTGTTCTCAGCAAAGACAGTAACTTCTAGTCCTACTCACCCCTTTAGACTGAGAATATGAAGTTTTAGCTTTTGGGTTTTATTACAAAATGCCATGAGTAAAAACAAAGAAGGCAGCTATAATTCCTTAAAAAAAAAAAAAAAAAAATTAAGCTCTTAGAAAAAAATTAACACAACCTTCATGATTAACAAAACCTGTGGAATATACCTAATTTTTCCAATATTGAACTTCATATAAGATGGTAGTGAGACCAGCTATGCTTTATGGGTTGGAGACGGTGGCACTGACCGAAAGACAGGAGGCTAGAGGTGGCAGAGTTAAAGATGTTAAGGTTTGCATTGGGTGTGACGAGGATGGACAGGATTAGAAAGAGTATATTAGAGGGGCAGCACAGGTTAGACGGTTTGAAGACAA
This sequence comes from Heterotis niloticus, assembly GCA_018136845.1. Classification (NCBI taxonomy): domain Eukaryota; kingdom Metazoa; phylum Chordata; class Actinopteri; order Osteoglossiformes; family Osteoglossidae; genus Heterotis; species Heterotis niloticus. The sequence continues at coordinate 22,281,021 of CM030894.1, read as the reverse complement.
AGTTAGAGAGGCGAGATTGCGTTGGTTTGGACATGTGCAGAGGTGAGATTCTGGATATATCGGGAGAAGGATGCTAGGGATGGAGCTGCCAGGAAGAAGAAGGAAGAGAGGAAGGCCTAAGAGGAGATTTATGGATGTGGTGAAGGAGGACATGCAAGTGGTGGGGGTGACGGAGAGAGATGCAGAGGACAGGAGGAAGTGGAAGCTTTTGATCCGCTGTGGCGACCCCTAACGGGAGTGGCCGAAAGAAGAAGATAATGCAGTGTGTCTTGTGCTTTACACTTGCTTTTACAGCTCTGCAAGACAAATTCCCTTTGTGGGCGAAATATAGGTTCAGAATATAGAAGATTTAACACTCTGCCACTACTGAGACTGACAAAGTTTGAGAGGAGTAAACTTTGGCCACCGATTCAAACCACATCTTGGTCTTAAAGCAGAAGAAAGGAAGGTGTGCTTGTGTGCACACATGGGTCCTGTTTGGTGGAAGAAAATCCTACCCTGAAATAAACAGACTGTACTACAAATGAGATTAAGAACTCACCATCTGAGCTAAGAATTTCAGATGCGCTCCCCACTGCCCATCTCCACCCACCCATCTTTGGTAACATGCTGAGTCGGCAACTGTTTTTCTTGGAACGGTTAAAGGCTAGATTGCTGCAAGAAGAGACAATTTGAAAACTGTCTCAGTGAAATTCCTCTTAGCAAAGGCAGTGTATTAAAAAAAAGGCAATAGAGCTCATCTGAGTGTTGTTCCTTACCTTCTGGCATGAGGTGTTTTCAGGGTGTTGTGCTCTCACAGCCCCACATTGACTCAAAGGAGTTGAGATTTGGGGTTGTGCTGCTGGGAGTTTGTTAGGTTGCAGGTGAGAAGTAACTCATCACACACCACAGGGTGGAAAAGAAGAATAAGATGACAAAATCCCCATGGAGATTCATCTTTTTGGGAAGGTGTGGAATCAAAGCTGGTTTTAGGGTGTTTCCTATTCTGTAAGGTGTTTATGTGTATAGGTAAGGAGTCGCATATTTTACAGTTATTATTTTAGCAAAATTCTACTCAAGTGCGACTCACATAAAGCTACTACAACAGAGACTCAATTCTATGGGTTTTACTGTCCATCACTTTGGTTCAGCTGCTCCTTCTAAGCCAGTGCAGCTCTGATGGGTGTTAGTGACTATCGCACTGAGATTAACTTCTGGTCCACGTTGTTTGACTTCTGAACTATAGAATGCAGATAAATGGTGTGAATGTGAACTCCTCCTAAGTCTGTGTGCTGACGGCTGGGCATGTCCATGCTTATGGAGGAGGTGATGGGGACCCGCACCAGCCCAGCATGTGGAAACCTGTGGCGCATTCCTGCTTCTCCCATGCATCCTCACCAACCTATACAGAAGCATTATAACTATAAGCAAAGCATGATGGGAACCAGACTGTAAGCCTTTCTTTGCAAAGGAGAATTTCTTTTTCATGTTGGTGGTGGGCCTGCCCTTTCTTTCTCCTTGCCTCCGGGGGTTTGTGATATTTTCTTTGAAGACCACATGTTCGTTTTCAGAGACTTAAAAGAGAACGACTTAGAAATATCTCAGTGAAATATAAAGACTTGATTCAAAGCCAAGGTGTAGAAAGCACCTGCTTTAAACCATCGTGCTCTCTCTAGGCTTTTCTAATAAAGTTACCTGGTGAGAGTCAGCTTGGAGTTAATAACAAATGCATGAAACGGTCTAGTATTGCTGGCATTGAAGGGATAAAAGTTATCTTGAAGTACTCAGTTTTTCTCATAAATCTTTGTTCGCAGTACATTTCCAAAACTTTTTTTATTGCTTTTTATATTCCATTTCTTTTTGACTAGTTTGACCAATTAATCAGTAAGTTGCACAAAAAATACAAAAGCATGTGAAAAGCACCATCTATACTAGATTAAAATGAAGCTCCTGAGGGATTATGTCATGTTCAAAAATATTTTGAGATTGTTCATTTTAATGTTTTTTTTTTTAATTTAAATTGAAAATGAGCAATAATTAAAAAGGAGCCTACAGAAAACAGCTTTAAATGTTACTGAGTGACCATCATGTGGATTGCACTTACTACATCTCTCCATTGTATGGAACGAAATACTGAAGTATTTAAAAAATGTTATGAACATACTGTACTTTTTAAAAGGAAACTTTGGCAAAGAATACAGTATGGATAATATACTATATTACCAGAAATGGGTCAAAAACATGGATAAATGTTTGAAAAGAAGTTTTTGTATGGTGGACTACCCACTTAATAATCTTTGCAACTTATGACCAGGCTGTCAGTCTTTAACCCACTTTTAAGTTGAGTAGTACTCATTCAGTCACCCGAGTATATTTTTCTGGACCAGTTCAGGTTTAAAGTGAGCTACACTACTATACACAGCCATTAACACACTGAGAAATACAGCAGGCCCAGTCACTGCACTCTTGCAAAAATCTTAAATTCTGTCACTAGGTGTAGCTGTCTTATCTCTCCATTCATCTTAACGTTTTGCTTGACACCAAACACAAGCTAAACAAACTTGACACAGGAAATAAAAAAAATGATTAATCCAGAGATCTGTTATTTTTTTGTTCTTTTCTTTTTGTACAGTTTGCCTGAAAAGACATTAAAACACCAAAATTGGACACAGAAAAGAACATTAAGGTTGATTGTGAGTCCTTAAGTGCTGCCATTTGGCCTGACCAGTGCTCGAGTAGAGAAACAGGACGTTGTTTAAATACCAACATCGCCACCCTCATAAACATCTTTTGCCCAGGCAGAAAGTATTCACATCATACTTTTCCACTCAAAATGCTCATCTCATGGTGATAGCAGGGAAATTGGAGTCATTTGAGCTTCATTTGCAGCCTAGTCGGCTTCCTGTACATCTGCAGCTAATTAGCGCCAGCAGGGTGGAGCTGCTGGGAGTCCAACTGCTTCTCACCAGGCAAGACTCCAGGTCTCTCTTCGTTGTGCCTAGCATGCCATACCTGAATAATTCTGGCACAGGACATTTGCCCTTCGCAGTAATTCAAAAACCATTGCGCATTTCAGTTTCTCCCTCTCCGTCAACTGGCATTGACTGTGGCCCAGAAGTAGAACACAAGTGTTTGTAGAAACATGATGTTACAGGGCAGTCTAGGGCTGGGATGTAATGCAGGGATTGAGGAGAGATTTGACCCAGGCTGAAAGTAACCAAACCGTAGTAAAAAGTTTTTTATTATTATTATTATTATTATTAGTGCAACCAAGCCCTTTTCCCTGGGGTGAGCAAAGTCAACAAAACAGCTAAAAATCCCATATCATTTTGTTATCTAAACAACTCTATCTAAACTAACAAGAAAATATACACTTTTCTACCTGGGCTCTTTAATCAAAGTAAAAAAAAAGAAAAAGAGAAACTGTTCAAAGAAAATAACACTCAGCTCTTTCTGGCAGATGCTTAATATTTACAGATATTTACAAAGACTCAAGATGTCTTACATTATTGGTAATTGAATACAAGAACACTTCAGATATGCAGTTCACCAACTGTCACTGATAAATGCACCACACAGCTCCTTCTGGCACAGGCCTCCTCCTCCTCTTCTTTCCTGTCTTCTTGTTCACATATCCTCATTCCTTAGATGCCTTCTTCTCAAATGGCAGGCTAGTGACATTCTGTTTCCAATTTTCCACCTGCTGATGGGAAACAGAACACACACACAAACAAATATTCAAGGCCTTCTGACCAAGGCCACAACACATGATTTTAGACAACATGAGGCTCAAAAGTTTTTGACAGTGGTTGTATGTTGGCAGTTCTCCTTTAAGGTCTTTAACTCCCTTTAACATGGTGCCCAAATGGTTGTTACTCCAGTTCCCATTTATCCAAATGGTTGAAAATTTTGTTTTCTTTGTATGGAAAAATCTTCTGGGCTGCACAATAAAACTTGTAATACTTTTTGCTCAGGCTGGCACAGTGTTGTCTGGGCTGTACTTTTTGACATGGTTTTGAATTTGGCTCCAGGTGCTCCAGTTTCCTCTCATAGTCCAAAGACATGTGTTTTGCATGAATTGGCCACTCTCAATTGCTTGTAGTCTATAAGTGAGTGGGGATGCACAGTACAGACTCCATAAGGCACCTGCTGTACCCACTTCTCATATTCTCAGTTGAAAGGAATTAGAAGGAGTTTAAATGACTTGTTTGCATCAATATCTATCCAAACAGCACACACTCTTTTAATATAAGCCATGTGGGGAGCTTCATTTTGCAGCTGCTGTTGGACAAGCTGTGATAAACTTTTGCACGGATGTGTAATGTTCTTGCTGTTTGCTCCTCCAAGCTAATTAGTACTCATTCGCAGACATACAACAGTTATGGCAAAGAATTTTATTACAGAAAAAGAAATAAAAAGCCCAGCACAACCAGGAGTTTAACACAGTGTACACTAATGTATGGATGGGAATCTATATGGAGGTTCAACTACTTCTGGGCACGAAAACTCTTATGTAAGGGGTGAAAGTGTGACAAGCACAGTATTGGACCAGTTCAATGAGAAATAAGTATACTTTAAACCAACTAACCAAAACAGGAATATAATAACAAGGAAGTCCCACCCACACTTAGACAAAGAAGTACCTTGAGAACTAAAAAAGGTTATTTAGGATGAAGAAGAAACTTGAGACGGGACGTTTAATAAACGGGTCAGCAGCAAAGTTACCAAGGCTTTTTGTTTTACCAGAACTGAATTGCAAAGACTAACACACATAGTTTAGTTGTACTCATGTACTTTTTAGAAGTGCCAGGCGCAAGGTTTCTGGGACATTGCTTTCTATGGGGGACCAAAGCCGCTGGGTAAAACAGTCCGCCCCAGCCCCACTGTCCTACTGCTGTCTGCTGCTTTCCATTACCCTCCTGTATCAGTCAAAACCCAGCTGCAGCTGCCAGAGTGCAGTCTAGCATGTGAAATAGGATTTCATTGTTTTTATTATATAAATTTACAAATAAATAAAGCGACCAACTCAATGAAGTTCTCCTATGTAATTTATTATTTATGAGTTACTAGGAGGAGAGCATACAGTCATTTTGTTCTTTGCTTTTATTTAATGGTTTGTTTCATAAATATTTTACAGGTCATTTTTCAATAATGAAACCTGCAAAAATGCTTATAAAAGAAATTGTTTTTAACTCCTAATTTATGATTTCTCAGGAAGTCTGTTTTAAACAACAAATATTCCTGTGGGCATATGGTTGGTATTTTGAAATTTTTCATGGAATTTGTAGAAAAATATTCAAAGAATTAAATATATTCAAAGAAATAGCTTTGGGAATATTTTGGTTACTATTGAATGTATTGGACAAATATTGTGAAACTGCTTCTGTATAACATTGCAGTAGTTAGCTAATTGGTCTCCAGGCTCATAAAATATGAAGTCATTTTTTTTGTTAGGTAAAGTGAGTTCATATTTTCTTCTAAAATTATACATATTACTAATGTATAGAGATGTGGGCTCATAAGTTATTAGTATCTGTATGTTCTGTGCAGCATCAAGGTGGCCCAAAACCTATCCTGGAAACAATAGTTGTCAGTCCATTCCAGAGAAAGGACACACATACACACACACTTTCTCTCTCTCTCAGAATTCATTATCTGCAGTAGTCTGTAATAGTCAGTGTGCTGATAGGGCCTTGAGTTGTAGGACAGAGTTAATGAATACTGAAGGAGATGGAGAAAGTGGATGCAACATGGTAAGGGAAACATGTGAGAGAAGGATGGAGGTCACCTGAAAGTGACATATTTGTTTCCATGCACAGTCTCTTGGGTAAACGTCTGCTGTCGGTGAAGTTGCCCAAACCATTTACAGGTGCCTGGCATCTAGTAGGTTGGTATTCGCAACAACAGGGTTCCCCTACCCCGGGGCTTCAATATTTCTTCTTTACAGCTCCATCCTGACACTTTTATTGGTGTGATGGATGATGGAGTGGCAGCCTGCCAGGGCTACTTAACTAGACAGAGCAGGAAAGGCACTTCCTGGCTGAAGGGGAGCATTACTGCTGATGGTCTGGCTCATCCCTGGGAAAATTAGTCATGACCCTTGTTAACAAGGTCTGAACATCACCATCTGCTGTGAGCAGCTGTGGGGAACGGTACCTATTGTTCACTTTCATTCTGTTGCTCTTCTTTCTTATTGAAGCCCATGTTTTACCATAATCAATTAGAGCATTAAATGCTCAATCTCTTTTGAAATGATATATATTAATTTCATATATAATAGAAATGTACAAAATATACAATAGAAAATTAGCTCGGTACAATTCTAAATGAATCACTGTGACATCTGTATTAATAATGCTACATTTGGCACATTTCCTTATCTGAAACATAAATAGCTGATTTCATATTTGGCATTCGGTTAATAACTTGTAATATATTTTTTGGGAAACATGCAAATGTTTAGAATTACACCTTTTTCTTCCTTATGCGAAACCTAAATTTTTGATGAAATGGTGTCAGGGACCTCAAGAGTTTTAGCCAGTTGACAGCCTCTTAGTCTCTGGTTTGTCTTCGTTGTTTGTGGTTTACTGTGTGCCAGGTACACCGTACTTTTCCCAAACATACTGTACCTACTCTGCCTTTTATGAATTTGTCTTTGAAGCAGCTAAGGCTGGGGGTGACTTTGCTTTGTTTCACATTCTGACTGCATAGCTACCCCTTTAAAATAATTTTAAATGAGCAGCACACCCGGTCATGGTTAATTAATTGTGTGTGTGTGTGTGTGTGTGTGTGTGTTTATCTGCCAGAGATTAATGTGTTTATTTAAAACTGTTTGAAGTAGTCAGTGAAATGAACACCATTTATAATAAATGTGGATGATTTTGCAGACATAAATGTGCCCGGATAGTCCCTAGTTAAAAAAGCGCACAGCCGACACAGATTTTTGGCAAAATCTGGTTTTTAAACATTTCAGACAAACCTTAACCTTGTCTACTCTTGAAAAGCAGATGTGACACTGAAATTTATTTTTATTGTTCAAGAAGAGATACATTACGCTCCAGACTTAATTTTGAAGAGCTACAAGATTTCCAAGCCTGTATTCAACTTGAAAGTGACAAAAGGATCATTTCATGGTCATGAACAGCAGGAACATCAGATGATACACAGCAGACAGGATTATAACACCCTAAATATCCTGATGTTTTGGTTTCTGGGAATTTATGCAGGTAGTCCTGCAAAACCAATGCACTAAGGCAACCTCAAGGTCAGGGAGAGTCTGATAAATTAGCTTCTGAAAAAATTAATTATTTTTACAGTATTTCAGATGTAACAGTAATATAATGGAAAATATTATGCCAAAAATCCACACCAGTAAGTTTTACTTGTGGCCAGTGAATTGCCATTTTTGAAACAATAGAGCTCCTGGGCCTTGGGTGTAAATCCCTCTCCGTGTGTGTGATGGTTGCATGTGTAAACAAGGTGCAAATCCTTTACTTTCAGAGCTGTGTACTCTCTATGTTTGTACAGAAAACTGAAGCCTCCAATCATTGATTAGGCTGTACATTTACACTGGGATTTCAGTGGTTGCTGCCTGTATCGATCTCACTTTATCAGTCAGGCCCAGTTTTCTTCCAGATAACTTCACTAGTGTAAGCAAATGTTAATGCTAGTATTTTCCACGCTTTGTATAATTACATTTTTGGATCCAATAGGATCCAGCAACTTAGTGAAATTAATAATGTTGTAGTGCACTTATACTTGAATTTATGAACATGACTGGCACCTGAAGTCTGTCTTTAAGTTGGAATTGTTCATAAGTTCACCCACATCAGAGTCAACAAAAGTGTAATAATAAAGCTCAACACCATCATTTATTCACAGTTAGGATAAAGTATTAGATAGCACTACAATATAGTGCTACAGTATATTAAACATTTCTTGCTGACAATGCATCCTTCAGAATCACCACTGTATCCATTCTTCAGCATTTTGGGAGTGAAAACAAAGTTATTAAGGAGGTCTAGGAGCTTATTTTGGAAATAAACTTAAATGTATGGTCTTCATCTAGAAAGGACAGGGTTAGGGTAGGATATGGGGGAAAATAATGGGACATCCTGTCTATAAACCTGAAAAACTACAACATGTTGGCCATGGAGGTGGCTGTTCTGATCAAACCCCTCCTGTTCTATCATTATTGGTCTCAGTGTTGAACCTCTGAGTGATGGACCAGAGAATGAGGTATGGATTCATAAATAGCAGAGTAATGTGTCCTGCCTGATGGGGTGGCTTGCGGGAATCATTGAGGCCATTGACAAGCTGCAGCAAACATAATTTGTAAAGGCCACTCTATTGCTCTTCATTTCTCTAGTGGAAAACAGGGCCATTTGTGTCAGCTTTAGAATTATGATCCATATAAAGAAAAAGTGACAAGTCAGAAGGGGACAAACTTCCAGCCAGAATTAGACCCCCCCCCCCCCCCCTTAGTTTTCCACACTTTTGTCACCTTTTCAACTCTTGGTATCTGGGCACAACAAAAAACAATAAATTAAAAACAACGCATATCCCCCTGGAGAAGTCTGGTCATTATCTGTGAAGGATGTCTTTATTTATGACCCTACTAGATGTAACCCCAATTTGTGCAGAACCTTTGCGATTGCAGAGGGGCTTCTTTTGCCAGTGTGCTGCAGGCTCTTGGGAGGGACAGCAGAGGAGGAAACAGCAGGGATGGAGAGACAGGTTGGCAGGAGCCCCATGGAACTTTGGGACATGGCTTTAAATCACTGCAGGGTTCTGTAGACGTATTTATGGGATGGCGTAACTGTGACGATGAAATGCACTGTCCTCTGGCACTTGAGATTTACAGCTGTGTTAATTAGGTAATTTGGTTAATGGGGGGTGTGGACCCAAGTGACTGAGAAAGTCACCGAAGGTGAGTGGCCAGGGAGGCGAGAAGAACATGGGAAACAAGCAGGAACAAAGACAGCATGACACACCCAGAATGGATGGTGATGGGCTCCTTTTGTTTATAGCCAGTTTGCATCATGTTGTTACCTTGAGGCCAGTTTCTTGGTTATACCAGAACCCGAGCATCAAGAGTCTAAATCTTAGACATTTATACAACATTTAATCAAGAAGCAGAGCTTCACTGTGGACTTGAACCAGCAACTTCTAGTTTGCAGTGTTATGTGGTGTCTCATCCTGACCATTGATGAATCCCAGGACACGGCAGAATTGTTTTTCTAATAAACTTCCAAGATGCTAACATATTTAAGTACATCGTGGCCTTCTTAGAGTGTTTAGCTGGAGGGTTCTGATGCATGTGTATGTGCTTGGCACTATTCTCAGATCTCACAATGAACCCAGCACAAGCTGAGCTTCTCCTTTTGTCACCAGAAGGGAAAAGGTGAGTTCTCTGCCCCCTTGAGATCTATAAGGGGATGGCAGAGATTTACAGAGGCACTCAAAGCTATAAAATAAAAAGCAGACAGAATTAACCAGTATGCTGCAGTAGAAGTATTAAGCTAGAAATTGATCTAGAATACAGTATGTATAGCTGCATTTTTGGGTTAGTAGAAGGGTTGTTTTTAACTATATAACTGTTAACAGGAGCTATCAAGAGGAAGGTCAAACTTTGGATCTGAAGGTTAATCTGAAGGTTAACTGTTGCCCAAGGACACACCTGATAGGCAATGTTGGAGATGTGGAATTTGGAGGGGTTCAGCCAACCCAAGTTCTTGTGGAAAAACTCTGTAAAACAGGATGATGATGATGTAAGAGTAGTATTATTGCTACTTTAGACAACTAAAGTCTTTGTTCATCTCTCACTGTTCATTTGTGTCCTAGGCTATTAGCAGCTATTTACCCATTTTTAACCCTGGCTGATTTTTGCGGTGGGAATTCAGGGGCAGTACATTGATAAAAGGCATTACGAAAGGTGCAGGGATTAAATCCCGGGTCGATTGAGTTTAAGGCACCGATTCTAACCAGAGCAGTGTGCAGGTGGCAGGCCCTGCATCACAACTGTAGTACTCTTATACTTACCACTGTAAATACTTAATAAAGAGTGTCAAATTTTCAGCACAGTTTCTATTGTCTTCTTACCTTTTTGGGTGTTATTTCACATATAACACAGTCAGGCCTTTGCAGACCCTTTTGACAATTTTCTTTCATTACACCAGTGGTCCTGAACTTGGAGGAGACCCAAGGTGCCCTAAGGCAGCCATTCCTGCTAACAAGCTGCATCCTTAGTGCATTACATGACTTCATGCAACAGTTGCTTAACAGTTACAAACTTCTCAGGGTCACCAGGTTTTTGTGAAAATGCCCCCCCCCTCCCACAAAAAAAAAAAAAAACCTCTCCATCCTTTGACATTTGTGTACTTTTTCCCCAAAGGTCCATTTTACAGTCAGGGACAGGCAGCCGTATGTGCACAGTGAGACAGTGTTTATTTATATTAGTACATTAAGGGTTCAGCTTAGTTTTTAACTCTCTTTCCTTGACACCCGTGATGAATTGCTTAATTTAGTCCCACGCGCTAAATTACACAAGCGGGGCCGAAAGACGAATAAAATTGCCGTGCGTGAAACGATGCTGTTATGAGCATAGGCCGTTACGAAGAATGCGGTTTTTGTCCATTTTCCATTTTCCTTAGGGTAATTAAGAGCTTTGATGCTGGCGATTGAAATCAAGTTGGATACGGATCTTGGCGTTTAAAAGCATTTATTCCCCTAAGAGTTTGGTCTTCATGTTTTACGCAGGAAGAAAGTGAGGGCCGGTGGGAGAAATTATTTAGCGAGTGTGTACCTCCTCACAAGCCTCGGTTCTGCACTGTGTCTGACTGCTGGAATCGAAGCTGGACAAAGATAAACAGCAACAGATTCTTTTTTTGCCCACTCAATAATCATTGCCTTAGGAAGTTCTTGAAGCCCAAGAGAAATGAAAAGAGATTTTCAGAATGAGACACCAACCAGAAGAAGACTTTCTTTGCCTTTTTTTGTGTATAAGAGAGTAGAAAATTGCACAAAGGGGGGCAGACGGGGCCAGGGAGGAGGCTCCAAAGACTTCTTTAATCTTCAAATCCATGAAGGAAGTGGCTTCAGCTCAGTGGCTCCGAGTGTTCATTGTCCATCGCTGACATTCTCAAACAGAGAGTTTCCGATTCAGCTCCATGCAGGCAAAGTTCACAACACAAAATGTTCTGGGTGATGTTGGAATGTGTTGCCCGGTAGTACATGTATAAATATTTATAAGGATTTGCACACCACATGCCAAAGAATGTCATTCATAGGGATCAGAGGGTAGCAGATCTGTCAAATCTTACCATAGTCGCTATGTCAACTTTTGGTGTGATGGCTTCACTTGACCTGCAACTTAGTTTCTTCACGTGGTGAACATGATCACCAGCAACCCAGCGGACCTGGTTCCACATAAATGAGATGGGGGGTTAAAGACAGCAAAGGTGTGTTTATTTGTCTGTCTAGCACTTTACTCCACTGTTCTACTCATTTATACAGCTCGACAGTTTAGGATTAGTATGATGGAGTGAACAACAACGGGAACTTTTACTTCAGGTCCAAAAAACAGGGGCTATAACCACTGCACTCCAACATAAAGACAATATGTGTAATACAGGTTCTAGCTCCTGCACACTGAGGTAGGGCCTTCAAGTTGATCTCTCCTTGTCCACAACTACCCTGTGGCTGTGGGTACTCTAAGTAGGAGATGCGATGTGTTTAGTAGGAGCTTCTCATTTTGGTGCCTCGTTCTTCTCATGGGTTCTGCTAGTGCCTTTCTGATACCCAGGAAGGCCCTCAGCAAGGCCAGTGATTATCCCTGCCCACACCCCTTTGGTGGAGGATGAACCCGATTTTTCCAATGCAGACACACGTCTTTGGTCAAGATTGGGAGTACACAGATACACAGAACAGTGCTGGAGAACTTCTAAGTGCTGGACTACATATCATGCCAGCATTTGTCATGACCACATAGGCTACATTATAGCTGATAGATGCTGGAGATTTTTTTTTTTTTTTTGGAGTACAAATTGAATGACAGTTCTTACAATCGATCAACAGCTAGTGTGGAAACCATGGTGTCCAGCAGCTTGGTTTTTCTCTTAATTGGTTCCACAAACCACACACCTATCCTTTGCACCAGTGTTGAATTTTACAGAATGTGATGGTTTGCTTCCTCACTGCACCATCAGGATGTGAATGCTTCCCCATTGTGCATATTTTATCGGGCGGTGCGGTCGCACATCCCATGTTGGTTATATGCAGTTGACTTCAAAGACAAATAGATATCATGAGGGAAGGACTGACTGACTGTTGTCTTGCTCAAAGGATGGATGCTCGACTGATTTGTACTCAATCTTAATGGCTGACAGAACAATTGCAGTATCATGATTTTATAGAAGACAAATGTTCAGCATTGCTGCAGATGAATTCAACCATGGCCAGGCAAATTTTCTACCTAATTAAAAATATATGTGGACAAGATGCTCGATAGTATTTTAGACTCAAACCAGACAGAGCTGGCACATATTCAGAGTGAAACAAAGGCTTCTGTATCATAATACTTAAAAAAGGTCTGTCTTTCTAAGACATTAATGGCTCACAACCCCATGGTGCTTATAGAATTTAATTAAAAGAAAGAAATTAATTACAGTTTCCTTAGATTGGATGGCAGTTTGTACTGTTGAAGGTCTTGTTCTAGTCCTAGGCTGATGGCAAAGGATTGTGGGGGAGTATAAACCTTTCCTTTGGTGTTTTGCACCCTGTCACTTGTTCCTTCTCTTATTCTCTATGCTCTTTCTTTTCCAGCACCATAGGAGCTCTGACCTACACTGACATTGTTTTCTCTCTTTTTCTATCCTGTTGCTTGCGAAAGACCACAGGATCACCGTTGCCGGTGAGTACCACTTGCCTATCAAGCAAACAATTGCAACCAACTGGAGCCCTGTCCTCTCCCCTGCTCCCGTTCCCAGTGCAGTGGATTCGTTAGGTTATGGTTAGGGATACGGCTGGGGTTAGGATCATGGCTATAGTTAGGATTAAGGGTATGGTCAGGGTTAGAGTCAGAGGTACGGTTAGGGGTACGGGTTAGGATATGGTTGTTTATAGGTAGGGACACAGTTTGGGTTAGGAATACGATTTGTATCGGGGTTACAGTTAGGGTTTTGACTAAGGGTTCCATTACAGTTAGGTTTAGGGGTATGGTTATGGTTAGGTGTTACTCAGCAAAGGATAGTAGGATCTGCAAATTTTCCATCTGCTCATTTATTTCCATCTGCACAGCCTTTGCTTGGAGGTTTTGGAAGATTTCATTGCCATTTACTGCCTGGGGGGGGGTCATTGTTGCCTCAGTGTTTCCTGCAGACAGGCTGTGAGGGGGATGGTTAAGACACCTGGACAGTTGGCAGGTACAGTAAGACCCCACTTATTACATTTGGCAATGAATGTATGTAAGATATGCCTTTCCCTCCTGCCCATAACAGCATTTCTCTCCCTTTCCCTGACATTCTCTTTTTCCTCCAAACTTTGACTTCAGTCCCACAGAGGTGGGGGCTGAGATACATGAATAAGAATTTCACCCAGACAGTTGGACTATCCATCTCTGCCAATTCTGTTGCCCTTTTTAGCAAAAATAAATGCAATAGTCCTTCAGGCCCACAGATTACATTTAGTCCATTAATTCGGGATTAATTCATTCTCCTGTTTGTTTCTGTCTGTTTAGTGCTTTTTGTATTTAATGCTGAAAAATTGATCCATTTGCTATTTATTTATTTATTTATTTATTTATTTATTTATGTTATTGAGAAGCAGCTTGTGATCTAATGGTGAGTTTAACCCTTTACTCCATTCACAGTTTTCGCTAAGGCCACTTGACTAAGACACAGTGATTTTACTCGTGTACACTGTGGTCATCTTTGTTGAGGGAGCTACACTGGGAGCTTTGATTTCACTTAGACTCCCTTAGCTGTGAGGTGATGGATCTCACCACTGCACCACCACTGAGGGTTTTTAATATTTAACAACAAATCTGAAACCTGGAGACTGTTGGGCCTGCTGGGGTCCTAATATAGAACCATGGAAAAAGCCCGATACTGCTTTGGGTACAGAGAACCTCAAGAAGAGGTGTGTCGCTCTGTGGATGGTGTGTGTCAAGTGTGTATGAATTTACTTTTTGTGCTGACAGCTTTCCTGAGGTTTTCAGTCTTCTAAACTCAACCCGGCTTTACTGCGAATGTGTTTTTTCAGGGAAGGGATGGGAGATATTGAAACAGGACAGCTGTGGGTGTTTTAGGTCCCCTGATGAGCAAGACAGAGCCCCAGCTTTGGCAGGGAAATCGGAGCTGCCCGCATCTGGGCAGCTTATTGACACTTAGCCAGTCAGTTTTCTTGCATCTTCTCCTTAGGAATGCTGCCTCACTCTGACTTCAGAGGAGATCCTTGTTGGGAAGACACTGGGAGAAACTTGTCCCAGAGGGGGGTCTCTGACTTGTTGAAAATGAGCTGAGGTCAGAAGGGTTCACTAACTGGACCTTCAAAGCTCAAAGTTGATTCTCAAGCCATGATGTTTGTACAAGCAGACATGTTCTCCAATGTAAACTGTGATGAATGGAATGCAGGTTGAGGAGCTCTCTGTGGGGAGCAGATGTGTCTCCCTGGTGTGTGCATGTGTGTGCTGTGCATTTGCAGTGGGGGAACTGCTACTGTAAGGCACTAGAAATGAGAACTTTGCATGGGAATCATGCTTGGGAGATCCATCAAGGTCTTATTCTGATTCAAGAGTGGCTGCTTTATTTGCTTTATATGCTGGATAGCCACATTGCTACAGAAAGTGTGACAGACAGAACAAAAGTACAGCTGATGCCACTTCTGCTTCACATTTCCTGGATTGCAGCTCCAGTCTACAGTATGTAGATATTCTTGCATGTTCTCCCCATTTTCAAGTGTTTCTTCTAGGTGCTTTGTGCAATTGTTTGTGGCTTTAATTTGGTCAGTGTGTAAAATATGTGTATCATACTTGTGAATGCTCTGTAGTGGACTTTGGAGTATGCTGTGGCTGGCTGTATGCTCCTTCTTTCTGAAGACCACTGTGTTCTGAGCTGGATAAATGGTTTTGGAAACTGATAGCCAGATGGATGGTACGGACACCTGTTCACTGTAGTATCCTCTGTTTTCTGAAGTTCTTCCACGCTGGTGTTCATGAACTTGACCCAAGTCATATCGAGATCCTGATGGAACTTGAAACTTGTTTGTGCTGCAGTAGTGAGATTGAGCTGTAGCTCTATACTCCTTTGGATGTTATCTTCAGCTCAGATACCTGCGACCAGGCAAACGGGTTGTAAAAAGAGTCATCAGACTGACAGCTATGACCTCCACCAGCGCTCCGTGTGTGCTGGTGTATCTCAGCCATTGCAGGAGGCCATAGAATCACGGCCAGCTCTCATCCTGGCCTGGCTCAGTTTGTTCCCAAGCAACGGCATACCAACTGTATGGCTGGGGGTCGTGACCTCCTGAGCTAAGCATCACTTAGGCAAGCTCCTGTCTTCCTGACACATATAGATCTTGTGGCATGTTTTGGTTACGGCAATGTGCATCTTCGCCAGCAGAGTCAAACCTTGCCTGTGTGTGGAGCTGCCTTTCCACTGTCTGCCCAACCTGCAGAATTTACTCTGTGCCTCCATAGTGCCTGAGGTGTAGCCCTCTCTGGCCCATGTTGCCAGAGAGGAAAGCCTCCCATTACTGGCATGGCTGCCACCTCTCTTCACAGAACTTGTGACCAAGGCTTGTGCTTATAGTCCACCATCAACACCCTGTTGTGTCCTTAACACAGGCAACCAATGTGTAGGGGTCAAAGATACTGATTGTTACCTCATTGTTGATCAAGGTTTTCACTTTTTTGTTGGAGTTCCTCCAACAAAAAAGTGTCCTACTGTATAGATTAGTTAAACCAATGAAACCAGAAATGCGTCTGGATGGTTGGAGTAGAGCACTGAAACCCGAGCTGCGATGAGTCCAGTCAAGAACTTTTTGTGATGGTCCCAGAGCAGCGGTCACCAGACAGGCCCTTCTGTTCAGATGTCAGCTTTTGTTAAGGCGTCCTTGAACAGCAGGTTAGTGCTGTGCTTAAAAATAAACCTGAAAATTCCTGTGTAAGAACCACAGCAGCAGCAAAGGTGCAGTCAACTAATCTCTGCCCAAAAGTACCAAAGATGTCTGACTGGAGTCAAGGAGGCACAAGTCAGGTTGGAAGTGTGAACTTGAAGTTGTGTTGTCAGTGCATCAGGTGCTGCCATCTGGTGGTCATTGTGCAAGATCATCTCTGACAGAAAGGAAAGGGGAAAGTTTTATAAAGCTGCAGCAGAAGTAAGAGTGTAGACAGAGGACTGTGGAATGACACTGGCTGAGATAAATATTACATTTACAAAAGTATAAATAGAAGGGTTTGGATCAATGAAAAGCAGCTGCTGGCAGCTCAGTGCCACCATGACAGCAGGAGGTGTCTACAGATTGACAGGATTGACCTCGGTGGTGTGGCAGTAAGAACCAACAGACAGCAAGAAAAGTTTTACCATTGGTGGACTGAATATTTTTGTCTTTAGTTGCTTCATTTGCATGCAGATCTGTTCCATAACTTGTAGTCGTACACGTTGATATGCTGAAATGTGCAGTAGCTGCGTGTGTCACTACATTCAAACTGGCTCTGAGCAGAAGTGTGGCTCAAGGGTTTAACATCAGTACTACCTGTGCAACTCTTTAGCCAGCAGGTTGTAGTGGTTGGCACGGGCACCTTGGAGATAAACCATGTGGCTTTGAATACCCTCTCCTGCTCTTGTTTCCTCCTCCTCCTTCTTCTTCTTCATTATTATTATTAGTGTGTTAGTGCCAGTGTTAAACAGGCAGTTCAGGTATGTGTTTCTGCTCTGATGGTGTTGAATCTCCAGGTGCTCAGATGCATCTAGGTTTTCAGACTCCTGTCATGGAGGCTGGATGGCTGTAGGGCTTGTTGTGTCATTATTTTTAGAATTTACTTTTATTATTCATTCTCTTTAGGAGGCAGTAGAGATTTTCTTCTTTTTGTGTTTTTTACACTAGTAGCCGTCTTGCAATACAGGAAAACTCCACGCGGTGGCGCAAATGTGTCGTGGAATACAGGGCGCATTAGGGTTAAGCAACGTTAGGTTTGTCAACATGGTTTTCTAAATAAACAAACGAATGAATGAATTAATTGCACGAGCAGGTATGTTTAACCTCATGCTGATTTTTTTTTACATTTTTTTTTTCCAGTTTTGTTAAACAGTTGCTATTTAACAGTATTTAATTTCCGGATATGAGAATGTCTACAGAAGTAATTTGGTTTAGATTTCACACGTAGGTAAATTAAGGACTTCCAGACGAAATGGTGTCAGTTGACTTAAATGAAGAAATGGAAATTATGAAAGAATAAAATTCAAATCTGTTATTAACTGCAGCTCCCAAGTTACATTATGGCGTTTTAGTGGCTGAATTACAACAGGCAAAAAGAATCTAAATGAGTAAAAAATTGAAAATTAAAGCAGATGGGGGTAAAGGCTCGTCCAGACTTGAAGACACAGTCTTTCAACAGCGAGGGGTCTGTGCTAATGTGGGTGGGGCTGAGGTCTCGGGGTGGCTGAAGTTCCGAGGTCCCATCTGGTACTCATACATCATCATGTTGGCACCCCTCCCAGACATCTTCTCTCCTCCCTGTCTATCCCCAACAGTTGCACCCTTGCTTCCTCCACCGTCACCCCCTGGGTCTGAGGTTCCCATCAGCAGCTCTGACGGGTCCTGCTGTGAGTCAGTGTGATGGAACCACTCTGACAGCAAGCACTTGTTCTTGTTTGTGTTACCTGTCCAGGACACGGTCCTGAGAGATTGGGGTTCCACCGAAGTGGAGCAGGAAACAGAGAGTCACCGTCCTGTTGGTGGGATGGGGCAAGAAGCACTGCAACTCAGACATTACAGATGCTTAATTTGGAGCTGGGTAGCTCTACAGGGTCCCAGTTCACCCAGTAAAACTGCAGCCTGCAGTATCAGTGCAGCTCAGGCAGTACCTGTATGGGTCGAGAAGTAGGAACCAAAAGGGGGGCCAACAAAGGAATGCACAGGTGCAGCCTACATAATTGGCTGCAGAAAAGCTGTGAGCATATGGCAGCCCATTTCCTGGTCAACCACATTCACCAGATGGGGTTAAAATGTTTCTAGTGAGTGTACTCAAACTTTTGACTGGCACAGTATTTAAACTGTTTAGTAGCTTGGGAAAACATAGTGTTTGAATCAGTGTCCTTCTGGGTTACCAGGTAACTATAAACAACTGTGCCAAGTACTTCCCATGACAGGGTGCATTGTGGGAGGAGGAGAAAAAACAGACAGTTGTAAGACTCGTTGTGAGTCACAGCCGAGTGACAGCGCGCTTCTGCTGCATCCGCGATGCGAAAACGATGATGAAATGTACAGGGCTTGAAGTGTGGCCCGTCGCCCAGGTGTGAAGAACCTCCGCACAGAAGGTTCCAGCAGCTGCTCGGGGAGAACTTACCTGGGCCTCGTCTTTGTGTTCTTCAACCGATCCCTCTGCCCTTCCTCCCAGAAGGATGGATGCCGATGTAATGCCAGCGCCCTGTGCGTTGCGTCACCGCCGATGCTCCACCTCCACACCTACAAGCCATTTAATCTGACTCCCCCCGTGCAGCCCTGGCAGGACTTGCTTTGCGCCATTTGGTTGATTCATGGCGCCGCTTTCCGTTACTGCGCCAGCACGGTACACAGCTAATTGAAGAAGCCGCCGCAGGATTCGTCCTAAACGCATGTTATTTGTTATTGTTCCTTCTGGCGAGACATTTCTCATTCCAATCCTGTGCGTGGCGCCCTAATTGATAATAAGAATCCAGAGTCGCTGGGGTTTTGTGCTTTATTTCCACCGCCTGGGAGAAGAGAAATCTTTATTTTTAATTCTTCCCTAAACAGAATGGAGTGTGTCAACCGGTGTTATTATGCGACGCTTCGAATTATATTGTGGACTCCGGGCTAAATAGTTTGCGCTCAAATGCACCGCCGTATTTCCCGCTGCTTCCGGAACTGGTGTCTGACATTATTATGAGGTCGTGTTTATGGAAGGAGGGGAGATAGATGGTGAAGGCGGTTAAGGTCTGTTCTGGTCAGTGGGGGGCTGCAACCGAAAGCATACTTTTGCTGCGGGGCTTTCGAATGCAGTTGCTTGGTTGGCCTGCTGGACCGTGTCAGGGAGCCGATTAGTTGATAGGCCGATCTGATGAGAACTCCGCAGAGCAGCACAGACAGATGTTAAGAGGACCTCAGAAGAAGTACGTAACCCCTGAGGATGCTGGGAATCCCACTTCGTGTGGTGTCCGGACTCCACTGCAGAGTTCTGTGGTGTCTGGTGCTGAATCTCCTCAGAACAGACTGTTGACTGTGCGTCTTGAACAGATCGGCCGTTATGTTTTATTCAAAAAGGATGGGGCTCGAACCAAACCAGATGTGCAAAACCATTCACCCCCTCCCCTTCTCTGTACCCAAAAATTATTCTGAGGTGAAATAACTCTTATTGTTATACTTTCATCATCACAGCGTCCACTTGTCCACCTGTGGTCCACAGCAACACCTTGGGCTTTAACCAGTGATCTGGGGCTTATAGAGTTGAGGTGATTCAGTTTGTCATTATATGGTCTTCTGTGGTGTTTTTAGGACAGTGTGTACAGGACTAGCTGAGTCTCAGTCTCTCTCTCTCTCTCTCTCTCTCTCTCTCACTCACACACACACACACACACACACACACACACACACACACACACACACACTTCCTCACAAGTGCTGCAGAAGAAAGCAGAGAGTCACCAGTCACCCTAGCTCAGTAAACCCCGTCCTGTCATTAAGCTCCATTCCTCCCTCTCTCCTCACCTTCTGTCTCCCACCATCTCTCACCCTCATCTCATTCTTCAGCCTGTCTCCTGACATCACCTTCACATTCACTCACTGTCGCCTGTCCTCTGCTCTCTCTGTGTTTCCCTCTCGTTTCTCCTGCAGTTTTCCTCTTCCCTTCCCTCTCAGGTGTCTGACGGAGCACCTTGTGATCTCCCTGTTTGTATGTGTGTGTACACGCATGGGTGCGTGTGCGCAAATGCACGTGTACGTGTGAGTGTGTGCAAGTGTTGCTTTCTCCATCCCCCGTTGCTTTTTGCTACTGTCCTTGCATATACAGCTGATACTGTGTGTGTGTGTGTGTGTGTGTGTTTCTCTCACTTGCATTTACACCGTGCCAAAGCTTGAGAAAAAATAAGTAGAAATTTGTACTGCGTTTGTGCCAAAAGATGTGGTAAAGCACCGTACGCTGTGGTGTACCAGGAATGTTAATGTTTTTGCTACCAACTGTTAACACACAGGTGAGGAGTTGCAGGTGCAGTGGACCCCCCTCACAAGCCACAGGTTCGAATCCCACATCCTGAGCAAGATTCTTACCCTGAAATAAGGCAGTAAAATTTATCCTGCTGAGTTAACGGTTAAACAATTGCAAGTAACTTAACGTTGTAAGTTGCTTTAGACAAAAGAGTCATTTAAAAGAACAAATGTGAAGGTATATGTGGCCAGACATAAAGATGTGAAAGCGTTGTTTTTTGCTACTCTCTCTCCTTTGTGTGGACCTGTGAGGTTCCCAGGAGAAGGTGTGCAATCAGCCTCAGTGGACCCCTGGCCTCCCTCCCCACCCCAAGCAGTTGTCGGCCGTCTGGCCGCACCTATGAGACAGATACACACATACACGTAGACATACACATGCGCCCGCCCGCCTTCCCATTTCCCTGAGACCTCACATGTCATGAGTGTCATCAAAAATTGAAGTGCTTCTAGCACCATGCTTCAGGGACCTTTTATGTGGCTGTGTTTTGTGTGCCTTCCCTCTGAAAGGCCTGCTGGAGCAGGGGGCTGTGATTTACAGCAGTTCACATTACTGCCCTGTCCTGTTCCAGCCGTATAACCCTACCCCTGTTCACCACAGCTAGCCCCCCCCCACCCCACCCCCCGGGATCTGCTGAGAACATGAGGTGGATAGGTGTTGGGGGTGGATGTCACGTGACCAAAGGACAGGACAGAGAGTTGTAGAGCCAGCAGATAAGAGTAGATGTAGCCAGGAGTGAAGGTTTCATCTGAAGATTTTACCACCTGCCCCCACCACCAAGCAGCGTTCACCTTGTGGTTTCCATGTAAGGTTTCACAAAGCTACAGCTAAGGAGACTTTCTTGAAAGGAAAGAGCAAAAATGGATAACAGCAGGGAGGATGGGGTGACGATGTAGCGTCATGTGTTTGACTGTCACATGGCCGCTGTGGTCAGTACAGTCCTTCACCCATTCAGTATTGGGACTGACCATCACGATGTCCTGACTGGGGACCGAATGGGGGGGCGGTTATGGTCCCAGGACCCCAGGTGTATGCATTGTGTGTGTGAGTGTGTGTGTGAGAGAGGGGGGGGGGGGTCACTCATGTTAACACTTTCAGCGCTGCAAAGACCTGCAGTGTTTGATTTTGTTCACATCCATTACTCAGGTGTGAAGGAGACCAGAGGGCAGCCTGTTGTTAACTGTCATGCTTACTTGGGTGCAGTATTATTGCCTCATTGTAATTTTATTATTCTGAACTTATTATTTGTAAACATTTCTACTTGCATTAAAAATTAATTGTACACTTTTCACTGCATTCCACCATTCCAGATGGGGTTTATCATTGGAGTTTATTTTATTCTGTTGCCAGAATCTCTTTTGTGCTCTGAATCTTTCTAGAATGCTGTACAAAACTTTTTTTGTGGGTCTGACAGCTGTGGTTCCACCTGTTTACTTGAGGTGGAGATCAGGTTACCGCAGACACAGCATCACCTGTATGTTTCTCATTATTCATGTGCGGTTTTTGATAAATGTTATTGCATGTGGAGTCGCTTTATACCCCCCCCTCCTTATTGTCCTTAACCACTGTCAGGGTCATGGCGGTCTGGAGCCTATCCTAGAATCAGTGGGTGCTGCGCTGTGAAGCTATGCTCTGAAGGGGACTGAATGATGCTATTAGTCTAGCGTAATATCATTAATATTAATTGAATCATCGTCATGTGTCGGTAATTCAGTAAAACTGTATGAATAAATAATTGGTCATTAATAGTCTATATTACCAGGATTTAGGGTCATCAGGCCAGGGCAAGGCTGTCCACACCACGGGTTACTTTATCCTTTTAGGCATCTTCTAAGATTTAATCATTTCTAGTTAGGTGCTGGTAGGGGAGGACAGAAGCAAGTTTATTGCTGTGCCACTCGGTGCTGGTTTTTTCCTGAAAATATTGGTGCCCCTGCTGCCTGGTTCTGTGCCCTCTTGCTGTCCTGGCAGTCTCCATCCAAACAACCCCCCCAATCTTGTGCCAAGTCTGCTCTGACGGACACAGCTGTGCGCGGCTGATGGTGGCATCTCCCTCACCGTCACCGCGACGCTTCTGGCCTCCCGTTCTCCTCGTTGCTTGGATCTTGCCGGGTGATGCTGGCCAACTTCCATCACATCTAACTGACCCACCTGGTCGTCTACAGAGTGTCACTCCATCAGGCATCGATAACAGCTTGGCGACCGCATGACGACGCATCCCATTATCCGATGACTGAGCCGCCCACCCCCTTGCGGTTGACAGATGACGGCTGGAAAAATGCTGATTTTCATCGATCACACACACAGTTTGCACTTTTGAGAAGGGGCAGAATGACAGGGCAGAAAAACAATTGCATCTTCATGCCTTTATTAATGACGGCGAGCCAGAAAAGTTCCAAAACAGTTTTGCATTAAACATTCACGCAAACTGTTTACCGGCGCCACAAGGGGACAACGGGCTGCCGTGCCGAGGAGCTGCGCTTTTGAACATGGAGATTAGTAGTAGTGTCCATTTTATCTGGGCGCGATTGCCACGCCACTGGAGACACCGTCGGCGGCTGCTGTAAGTGCCTGACCTTTGAAAGGCTTTTCTTTTAAAGCGAGTTAAAGGCCCCGGGTCCTTTGCCACTGATGAAGGAAGTGCTTTGAAATGCTAACACGAGCTTAAACGTCCAGGAAACTTTTCTTGCGTGCCCGTGTTTGTGTGTGAAAACTTTTAACAATGCACTTCTGACATTTGTCAGCTGGAAGGCAGAAACGGTATTTCCGTTGAAGGCTCTGCCTCCACTTTACGCTAGACTAATAGCAGCCGCAAAGCATTATGGGTAGCGCGTTCTTTTTATTCCGCCGTCTTGGTGTTGGCGCTCAGCACTGCCGCATGGCTTGAGCGGTCCCTCTTTGGCGAGTGGTGTTGTGTGCTAGACAGCTCTTTCTTTCTTTCTTTCTTTCTTTATTTTTTTACCACTGGAAAATTATGATGAAAAAAGAAATCAAAGCAGCCGTGGCATGAATTATTGAAGTCGTCCTCTTTTCGAAAAGCTGTCGAACGACAACCACTGCGTGGCAATTAATATTCCCCGTTGTCTCATCTGCCTGAGATCAGGCCTGACAGGGGCAGAACACAGAGACGGAAGCGCAGTTCATTACTGTAAATGCAAATGAATGGTTCTCTGTATCTAATAGCGTGTCACTGTCAGCACTGATAGCAGAGCCACACGGAGATGTCATGCATGTCCAAACTCTGGTCAATGAGGATTTGTCACAGTGGCTGTACGATCTTGTTGCTGTGTGCATGTGAGGGTGAGAGACCGAGACAGAGGCAGTCCACACAATTGCTCCCTCTCGCCTGGTAAGCAGCCGAAGTGAAGATTTTTCTTCATTATTTATAACTTGCTTGTGTTCGACGTTCAGTTTGTCTGTGTACCCGCTGCCCTGCGGTTCTCCAGCCGGTCGCTGACTTTTCGTAACTGCAAATGCAAATGAGAAATGGATGAGCGAATGAAGCTGCCCTTTGCTGCTACCTTCACAAATATGGTTATGGCACAAGCATTTTTGGCCACGATGGTTCTAATAAGCAAGGCAAATGATAGATATAAAATATATATAAAATAAAATGATAGATTTTATGTTCTGTGGCCCAAATTAGCCTTTTGTGATGAAGGGCAACATTTAAAATCCAGAAATGGGAGACAGGGCAGCAGGTAGGATGGTGCTTAGAATTGGTTTCTTCCACTTACTTTCATTGTTGTGCTTTTTCTGCCAGGCTTTGAAGCTGCTCTGTGTGTGTGTGTGCGCGCGCGTGCACGTGCGCACATTTCCGAGCAGTCTGTTCATAGGACCAACTTGTTAAATGAAAGTGGTCACTTCCTAGGAGGGGTGGGGGCTGCTGAGATGAATATCCCTGGCGCATCCCTTGTCGACCAGGAGGAGGCCCAAACACTGGTGCGTAATGAAGGCGTGTGATGAGACACGGTTATGACAGACAAACTTGTACCGAGGTCTTGCTGAGCATCTCCATTTCATTTCCTCCAGAGCCATTAGGGATCCTGAGGTGGGGGGGTGTAGTCTTCCACAGCAGGGAAGTAACTGCTGCTCAGGTCACCGTGGCCGTTGAATGTGTTCAGCGAGAAAGCTGTGTGTTAATGAGTGGAGTGACAGGTATTTCACACAGGCTGCTGTGAACAACATGATTCGCTTCTCATGAGCGTCCCCCTACGCCTCTCCATCACTTCATCCCCATGTTGAACTCCCTACTGGACCCCTACACTGCTAGATGTACAATACAAGAAGAACCAAACTAAAGATGCTAGCCAGTCTTTTTCCAGGGTGGTTTCCTTAAGTGTGTCTGGGGGGGTGACGTGTGCGCAGCTGTGTAGACACTAAGGGTCCAGATGCACACCGTATCTCAGGGAAACTCCCCCATGAGCCCTGATGCAATCCTGGCCCAGACAGCAGATGTTTCCCAGTGGTGACATCACGTCTGGTGCAGAGCGTTGGCCGCAAGGTCATCAACTTGGTTGGGTGGAGCAGTGAAAAATGACCTCCCCAGGTACTGACCGTGGGGCTCAGTGGCTGTTAAAGCCAAAAAGCACCGGGTCCCTATAGGCATGTTGATCTTCTGGGTCTCACATGGGCCAAAGCATCCTCACAGTCTCAAATGTCAGCCTGGATGTCCCTTAGCAGCAAGCCCTGATCTGGGTCCAAGCACTCTTGTAGGTGGGGGCTGTGATGTTTTACTATTATATTCAGACCATAATCAATCTGGAAAGACTGAAATAGGACATCTCAAAATATTAAAAAAGATAGAATGATCCTTTGAATGGCACAAATGCTACACTGAAGAATGAGCCCAGTTTTGGGCCCGAGTGCTGTTGTAGGGGGGCTGGGTGACATCACATCCTGGAAGTAATAAATGGTATTAAAAAAAGAGGCAAAAGAGCACAAAGGCTGCACTAATTTTTTTAATTTATTTTTTTGGTTTGTGGGGGTGGCAGCCTCATGGAGTTCCTCGAAAAACAACAGCAGAGCAAGTCTGGGGACCTGTGTGTCACTTGTGCCATGGCACCTCCCCGTGGTGTCGGGGGACGGTTACCAGTGCACCTCCTCTCTGTCTGTGCTGCCCGATACTTGAACACACGTGTGTTTCTCCTGCTGCTTTCCAGGAAGTTCAAAGGAGGCAGCTTTTTGTTACAGCTCAAGGTCTTTGCTCTAACTTTGGCTGCTAATCGCCAACCAGTGCCAGGCTGTTTCTCCTTTTGATCTCTCAGACGCGTAACCAGGCGGCGTGTCACCCGCAGATGTGCGCGGAGATGTGCTAGGGCCGTACTACGCGCATTTCGAATTTTTATTTATTTTTTTGCTTTGCTTCTTTTTCACACCCCTCTAAACATCTGGCTTGAAGAGATGCATCAACAGAAATGTAAATTGCCTTCTGCTTTATGATTCCTGCTCAGATCTGTCTTAAAGCCGTCCCCCAGAGCAAATCCCAGTTTCCTACTTCGTGTCTGAGATATTCAGGCTACGCGTAAAGCCGAGGGTGAAAGACTAATTGATAACGCGGAGCAGTTGTGCTGTTTAAGATGTAAATGCGAAACAAAAAAATGGCGCTCCGGCTCTAGTTTGGCTAAAAGGATGATGGAATATCACCATATGTATCCTAATTTCTACGAGGCCGTTGGCCAATCAGTTCTCGCTTATCGCTTTTCCACAGAGCAAAGCCCTCCAGGGTAAACAAGCGGGGAAATCTTTTATGTGTTGCCCAGAGGTGAGTCATTTTGTGTGGCAGCACCCGTGGAATAGTGCGTTTGACGGGTCACGTGATGAGGTGTGGACACGTGCCTCTGTTTTAACGTGACAAAAGTTCGGCTGGCCGACCCGGGCCGCGAGAAGCTGCTGGGTTGTTCCGTTTACAGCAAAGAAGACACGAATCCGCCCTGTCTGTAGAAATGCATAGAATTCGCATGACCTCCGGTCATAAGGGATGTGCAGAACACGCCAACACGCTCAGGAGGCTCAGCGGTGCTAAATTGCTCCATCATCTACCTCCAGCTGCGAAATGCATATTTATATTGATTATTAAACCAATATTTTTTGAGTCTGTTGTGCCTTTGCGTTGAAGCCGACATCCTGGCTTTGTGACGCTACTCTTTCGTGAGTAGCTGGTAAATATTTGTGTTGGGAACTGGCGCCCTCTGCTGGTTACCGTTGTTTGAGCCCAGCGCTGTTCTATCAGAACATCTCTAAAGCTTCTTATCCATCGCCTTGACATTCAGCCTGACTCACTCCTTGAACATTATTTTGGACCAACTACAGTAAGATGTGTCATTTGCATACATTATTCACCATTCACACCCTCGCCCTCGGCACCTCTTATCTGCGTCTGTGATTACGGGGGACCTTTCTTCCTTGAGCGTGGACGCGATTCTCGGGATGACGTTCTTGCTCAGGTTGGGCCCGGCTTGCGATTCAAAAAACAGCACCCTCTCCGTCTCAGGCCCCTGCTGAGTTATTTTTGCTGGAAAGCTGTGCTGGGAAACTTACGAAGCTCATCCAGGGGGCAAAGCCATGCAGCGCCTCAGCCAGTCCACGGAGCAACCTTCCAAGTGGCTGCCAACAGAACCGGGTTGCTTGAGGCTCTGGAATCTGGCCGTCGCACCGGAGAGCGACGCGGGGCTCCGTGTCCAGGGAGATTTACAACGTCCGATTGGAAGCAGGGGAGTGCTGAGGCATTCATCATCTGCAGCAGCAAGAGCTCAGCACACATGGCAAGTGAGCAGTTGTGAAACGCGGGGGAAAAGAGTGCATGCACGTGCGTGCGATGCATCTGCTTAACAAGAGTCACAAAACCACTCTGCAAGTCCGAGCACTGCTGTCTGCCAGAGATGTCTCTGTGCATGGCCAGGTTGCCGATTTTCCTACCCGACTGCATTTGTGTGTGTTTGCAGCGGAGAGAAATGCACAGGTGGAAAGGATGAAGGAGGTAGACTGAAATTTTCTCCTTTTGGCAAACGTGTTGCCAGTACCTTAGTCATCTATGGCCACAGCTTTATTTATGGCACTTTTATTATTGTATTAAGGATTATTTATCCGATGCCTTCCCAAAAATCACTGACAGGGTCACATTTGTACATTAAGTGACTTATTAAAGGTTGGCAATCTGGGATGGACCCATGATCAGAACTCATGTGCGTCGAATGCTGGTTGACAACCGTACCTGCATCTTCACCTGCTGCTCCTTACATCTCAGTGGCAAAAGATAAAAAAAAAAAGACCACGGCTGGAGAAAAAAACAAGGCAAAAGCCATCGGTAGGAATCATCTTGGCACATGTGGTTGAGAGACTCTCTGCTTTTCCGAATAAGAGCTTGAAATTTCGCAGAGCACTTTGGCATGACAGTCAGGGACGTGACCCTGACGAGTGCCGATGAAGACCCTCTGAAAATGGGACGTGATTTCAATGGGTAAACAACACGCTCCACCCGTGTTCTGTGTTTTGTTTCCACTTTAACAGAACCTGACATTTGCAGATGGGGACTGTTTGGGGAGCTCAGCGAGTCGCTGGGGAGGGCGCTGACATTTATTCCTCTGATCTGTCTTCTGTCTCCCCTCCTTCACTTCTCTTGCATAGGACTCACGCACCCCGGTGCTCCTGAAAGCTCTCACATGCCCCCCTCCCCTTCTCTCCCCTCCCTCTCGCTTTGTCAGACAGCCTCTTCTCCGCTCGACTCCCCTCTCTCTCCCTCGCTCTCTCCCCTCTTCTCGCTCGCCCTCTCCCCATCCTTTCGACAGAAGGCTGTGGACCGGCACAGCAGCGAGCAGAGAGCTCTCTGGCATCCAGAGCCCCACTCCTTCCCGGAACGTGCCAGCGCTCCCCCTGCTTTTTTCCCTCTCCTTCCCCCATTGTTCCGATTCTTGCCCCCCCCCCCCTTCCCGTGGCGCTTTCACCAGTGCCCAGGACCGGCCCTTTCACCTCCTGGGGGCCACCTCGTGGATGTGTGATTGCTTGGCCCTGGATTTTGGAGTAGAATTTGGCAGCATTTTGGGCGGCGGCAAGCTTAGGCACTTTGGACCAAGTTGAGGGACCCCGGGAGCTGGAAAGGAAAGCACACGGAGAAGACAAGCGGGCGATGCAAAGAGGATGGTGTGCTGAATGAGAGCCGTCTTGTCTCAAGGAGGAGCAACTTCCCCGTCTCTCGCTGAGAGAAAGAAAGGGCGCCGTTTCCTTTTTCTTGCAGGGAATTGACCAGCAGGAGAAAAGCCTTTTTCTGCTGAAGTGTGTTTTTGTGCTGGTTTTCTGTTTGTCGACCAGAGCACTTACAAATGCTGGATGCTGCCGCCGCTCTGGACGAGCCAAGTGGGGGACTGAAGAGTTTTGTGTCTCCTGTTGCTGCCTGGGTGGGTGTCCATGGGGGAGGAATGGAGCCATCCCTCCGAATTCATTTGCGTTGTTCTCATTCGATCTCCAGACCCAACTCTGTGAGGGGTACATCTCAGGAGTAACGAAGAGACGAGGACACCCAGGTTACTGAGTAAACTTTGGGGGGGTGGAAAGGTGGACTAGAAAAGGCAGGGGTCATCTGGTAACATGGGGGTGAGCTCCATGCGTTTGAGGCCGGACGGTTGGGTGAGTCCTGGAAAGCTGCTTGCTCTTTGCCTGCTGTTTATTGTGCAGATGTACAAGTAAGTGTAGGTCCGTGCTGTTCCCGCAGTTATTTTATTTCACAGTTTGGGGCCACGATACAGTGGGTGACCCCCCTGGGGGGGGGCTCAGAAAGAGGCAACACCAGCTCCTGTGATGCATCGTGGGTTCAGCTGCAGCTCTTGACAGCCACTTCGAGTACCAGAGCTGGGGAGCATGTGAGCAGTGGGCTGGGGGCTGGGGGCTAAATGAGGGTGGGTGGTCCTAGAAGGCAACACAGACAAGCTGCCCTGTAACTGTCATTTCCCTGCCTTCCTGTTCCAGACAGTGGGGTTTCCTTTCTTCTGAGCTCTGAGAGAGCTTTGGACAGATGAGGGCCAGGGAATGCTGACTGTGTGACTGCGTACTAGCTGCCCTGACCTGTGACCCCCCTCCCCCCCCAACATCCACCCTTGCACCTCGTTGTTGGATTGATGCCTCGTTGCTTTTTGTGGGCTTCTGTTACGGAAGGGAACGGGGGAAGGTGGGGGAGGGGGTGCAGGGGGACGAGAAACAGTTTTAAATCTCTCTCCCATCTCCTGTTCTGTTATGGACTAAAGTGCGTTGCCTGGAAACGTACAAAAGCTTTTCCGAGCGTTCGTCGAAAAAAAGCACCAGCTAAGTCCCCTCCACCGAGAGCCTCCGGAGTTTGAGCCGAAATCGGACACCATCGGGCGTGTTTTTTTTTTTTCCCTTCCTTGCTGTTGTCCTCTCCTCCTTATCCTGAGGCCTCCGCGTCCACCCGCTCCCTGGTGGGGGAGCGGGGAGTGGAGCATGACCAGCTGTCAATACCCCACAGCCTCCCCGGAGCAAGACAGGATGTACCAGCACAAAGTCTCACTGGTGGTGCGATACTTCATGATCCCCTGTAACATCTGCCTGATCCTGCTGGCTACCTCCACGCTGGGCTTTGCTGTACTCCTCTTCCTCAACAACTGTACGTCTCTCTCTCTCGCTTCTCATGTGTGTCTCACTGTTATGGTGGCGTCCCTATTGCCAGCACACTGAGCGTTTTTCTTTGGGGTCACATTGTTTATTGTCCCTTTTTGTTTATTGTCACCCCCAACCTCTAAGCTTTGAACTTTGTGCACAGCGAAGTAGAACTGTGGCTTTATGACCAACCAGTTTTAAGTTCAGTTGTTTCTAAACTCACCTGTGGCCCCGTTGAATAATGCAGTTTATGATGAATGGAATATTTTGCATTAAAAAGCCACGCATGTGGCCACCTGGTCCCATTTTATAGCAAGAACTCATTAAAATCATGGTATGACAGTATCTACTGTATTTCATAGATATTAATATTCCAGATTTTAATTTGCAAATCCAATTAGTAAAATGTTTTTTTGTTTTCTGATTAATTTTTACATATACGTTTGGCACCGGGATCCACGGACGAGCTTTCATCCATCTTTATGATTATTTTAACTGTGTATCTGGTGGGTGTTTTCTGGGACTATGTGGAGTACCTTCTAGGCTTCAGGACTTTTCAGCAAACTTTGAAATGAGCACACACGATCAAACATAAGGGTGGGGAAGAAAAAAAAAAATGACATGAAAGCAAGAACATGAAAGAACGTCAGAACAGTTATGTTACCGAGAATGACAAGTTGCAGCACCATAATGACCGACTTGGGCTTCGTAAGCTGCTGACTGGGACCTGTATTTTTAGACCCGTTGTATCAAACGCTTTATTTTCTTTTTAGCCGAAACTCTTGTTAAGCTGCTTTCTTTGTATTTTAGGAGTGAAAGCGTCAAACAGCTAGAGCTGCTGTAAAACCCTAAATCCAGCCCTCGTATTCCTTGTTCTGTATTGTATCACCCATATTCTTCCCATTAAATAGAATCAGTTCCGCGTGTCCGGGGTGGTCGTGTCCAACTCAGTTTGCGTGTTCAGATTCCAGCTGTTGCACTT
Source organism: Heterotis niloticus (assembly GCA_018136845.1). Taxonomy (NCBI): domain Eukaryota; kingdom Metazoa; phylum Chordata; class Actinopteri; order Osteoglossiformes; family Osteoglossidae; genus Heterotis; species Heterotis niloticus. The sequence continues at coordinate 22,250,017 of CM030894.1, read as the reverse complement.
CTTGACCAACATTTAGTTATTGTACATAAGAAAGAGATTCGAACAGATTAGGTGCATGTGTGTTTGATGAAGATGGAAGTGTGTTGTGTCAATAAGCAGGAACATGGCTGAGACAGGGGGTCGGAAACCTAAGGTGTGTGACTGCGCGCCCCAGGCAACACGTGAGCCTCCCCGGCGGAGCGCATCTTGCAGGCGGTGGAGGAGGGAAGGCGATTTCGCTTTGCCGACAGCCCTCCGGAATCCATTAGCATCCTGAAGGTTTTCAATCACGCGGAAGGCTGTCCCAAGGGGGATGGCGCGTCACTACTTTTCATTTGGACTGGAAGCGCTAAAACATTTTTTATAAAAAAAAAAAAAGAAAAAAGAGATGCACTTTCACTCCTCGGTGAAGGTATTCAAACTACGTTTCATTTGCATAAAGGGTCTTTTGGCCGAGCCAATTTTTAGTCAAGAGGGATGGCATTAAATTTAAATACAATTCAGTTATTTCACACAGAAGTTGATGGAGGCGATGGAGATGTGGCAGTAGTGGAAAGCCAGGCCTGGTTGAGATACATGCAGATGCACAAAATGGACATTTACATTTAGCAGATGCTTTTCTCCAAAGCAACATGCAATGATTGCCATGAAATATTTAACTGACACCTTTATCCAAATCGACTTACCGTACAAGATACGCTGCACGTAACTCCCTGCAGTCATTCACCCATCTGTACTCCAGAGCAATGTGACACGAGCACACGTGGATTTACTATGGACAATTTAGGGTCACCGTGCCTGCTAAAACACATATCTTTGGACCATGGATCATCCAGTCACACAGCTCAAGGTGCTGTGAGGCACCAATGCTACCCGCTGTGCTACTGTTCATAGATGTGCTTAGCCAGATGGTCACAAGGACTTGCTTTTGAATGTGCATAGGACGGGTGCTTTTACGCACACGCACACAGAGAACATGCTAAGAGGTTTTTGGACACAGCAGATACAGCTGCTTTCCGTGTGGGTTGATCGATGACTCGCAAGTGATGCACACATTCCTCCCGAACCTTTGGGCTGGCTTCTTCTTGCGTATGTTTTCATGTCCCACACCCGCTTCGCTCCCAGCTGCACCCGGCCACACCACCGTGTTTTTCAGGTTAGCTGGACTGCGGTCGCCGTCAGCTAGTTTGCATTCACGGGATGCCAGTCTGCCACAGTCGTGATGGACTGTGAAACCGGCTCCACAGACACCTCATTACGGAAGTGCCGGAATGCAGAGTGCCAGCGCCGACCCTGTGACGTTCGCTGACAGGCCCCGCACAGTGGGGGCGGGCCTAAATTTAAACCTCACACTGGCCTCTCGATATCACTCAGGCAACAGAAAACAAACTCCTCGTCTGCCCTTTGTGAGCGATGGCGGGGAAACTAATGGGATGATGCCAGTGATTTTCCTTCTGTGTCGTGTGTTTTCCGTGTCTCTGCTTGCCCCACAGGGGGTAAGTGTGACTCATCTTGGAACCGAGAAGTGGAAGGCCACTTTGGGGCCACCGGACACGTCGTCAGTAGCGATACAGGAAAACCGAGATTGTATTGTGTATCCCGCTCTGTCCATTCTCATGTCACCTCCCGGGGAAGTGTTATGTGTTGTTTTTGGCCTATATGTCCTCGCCTTTTCTTCAGTGGGATGTAACCATAAGCCACTCTGATGAACGCAGAACAAAATGTTGATACGGCTGCCACCTTGACGCATAGGTGGTCAGAGCAATGAATTGTGTCTTCACCCTCAGCCAAAGAGGCAACAACAGTGATGTCCCTGCTGGCAGTAGTGACAGTGTTTCAGCCATTTGTGCTTTTATGATTTCTCACTCCATCTAACCATTTTTTCTCTCTCTCTCTCTCTCTCTCTCTCTCTCTCTCCTTTGACTTTTCCAGACAAACCCATCCACTTCTCCCCGGCACTGGCTCCTGATGGTAAGTCCTCTCGTTGTCTAGTTGGTGGGCGCGCAGCCTCCTGCCTCTCAGCCATGCGTGTAAAGGTCTGGCCTCCAGCCGCGGTGGCCGTTTAGCGTGTGACACCCATGGGGAATGGAAGTTCCTTTGCTTTGATGCCTCCGTTTGACAGCTTCATTTGTTTGCGGTAGCCAGCCTGCTGGGTGTGTATCCTACTCCCACCTTACACCAGTTGAGGATGGATGGTGGGCAAGATTTCCCATATTTTCCCAGTCGCCCCCATCAAGCCCACACCGTACTGTCCACATGAGCCGTTGTTCGGCTCCCACTAGGCGCTCTGGTATTAATCTCTCCAGTTAGAGGGACCATTAAGCTACTGAGTTGCAAGAATCATTAGACAAACACAACAATTTATTGGCAAACGGTGGATCTCTGCACTCTTTAATTGGGGAAAACAGCTGGTTTTCATGGGCTTTCATGAATAATGATGAGGCAGCACATGAAACGGAGCTTGGCAGTCCAAAATGCCGAGGCCGGGAGTGGACCTTTCCTGCGGTCAGAGGTTCTGGCTGGCGTCACGTAGGGGCAAAGCCGGAGTTCAAGTACAGCGCAGGCCACAGCTAATGAGCAGCTGACCTGCGTTTGGGAAAACTTGGGGGGGGGCACCATAGCGTAGAACCAGCTCACACTAAATCCCTCCTCGTGACTGCTTCTTCCGACAGCATCATCCTTCCAGTGTTTTCCAACTCTCATACCGATCCATACAGGGGAGCAGCTAATGTATGGAAACCTTTGATTTCATGACACAGAAAGTTCTCTTTTAAATAAATTGTGACGTGCTGTGTACTCCCCTGCATATTGGCTGTAGGCTATATGATTATTAATGCAAGCATTTTGCGATGTGTTGTCCAGGATTATTTGCCCACTACTTTCAGGTCATGTCCAAACACAGATGTAAACCCAGAGAGCATTGTGTTCTGATACTTTTTTTTTTTTTTGCATTATTGTTATTCTTATTCGTGAACCTTTGACTTGTCATTTGTCTACAAGGTGAATTATACTAGTCAGCAACAACAAGAGCACAAGTGGGTAGCATTAAACTGGAATGCAGTAATAAGCCTAGGTTTATTTACCTTTCGTAGTCATTTTGTATTGAGAACTAAGGAATGTTTAGAGTTTACAGCCTCCATATGTGGGAAGAAAAAAAGGGGAAATAATAGAGAATCAGGACTCTGGTTGCCACGCCCCAAAATGACCGCTTTAGTGCCTCCAGAAGATGGTAGGGAGCTCAGGGTGATGGCTGGCATCTTTCCTGAAATGCAGCCCACTGGGATCCCCGATGGGAGAACGAAACATCAAAGACCCCACCGTGCCATCAACCCGAGCCTGCTTTGCCTTTTCTAATCTGAGGGACACGGTGGGGAGACCGCTGCTTTGCATGCTGGGAGGTGAGGCAGCTTGTAGGAGAGACTGGGCGTGGTGGGTGTAAGAATTTGGCCTCAGCCACAGCCAGCAACATCTTGCTGCTCCTCAGCTTTATGATTTAAGTGAGACCCTTGTAAGAATGATTGTAGATGATTCAGAGCTAATGAGCCATTTAAGATGTTTAATAAGTTCAGTCTGACTTCCACAATAGCCAATATGCATTCCTTTTTTAAATCCAAGGCAAAGCCAGGCTGGCGCCTTCTCCTGCTATTCTGGTGTGATGCAGTCCTGCAGATTCCAAAATAAATACAATTACCAGAGCGGCTCTTCTCACAGAAAGGAGCTATCAAATGTACAGAGAAGCCGGGCAGCAGTATTGGATGGGGTTCAAATTCAATTAAAATGGTTTATCTATCATGAGCTTTGCTATTAGCTGTGCTTATACCCATTTTTATCACCATTTTCTTTGTAAAAGCTGAACCCAAATCAAATTACGTTTGACACGTAATATATACAGAAACCCAATGCAACCCAAACGTTGCTTCGCGGACTTGTCGAAGGCCCTCTGTTGCCGAAACACTCACAAACGGCGTCCCGGTTCTCATTTTGTTTTCCGCAGGGTAACAGCCGTGCTTGAAGCCACTCCGTCCTAAAGTCAGGCGGTGCCTTCATGTGCTGACATGACTTGGATTCCGAAGCTTTAGAATCCCCCACCACCCCCAAACGCGATAGCTTGCATCCAGAAACCAGTTCTTGAAAGTGTGGGTACGTGGAGCGTTTAATGTAGTAGGCTTTTAAAGATTGCAAGCGGCCGAGTGTTGAAGTTGTTGTCTAAGCTGCCGATTGTTCTCATGCCTGCTGGACACAAGCCTGGCGATTGCGGGACGTGCGTCTAGAATTAACAGCCGAATCTGCCCAATAAAAGCCACCTAATCACGGGCTAAAAACTGACAAAGCAACAAAGCTCTCCCTAATTTAGCGTCTTGCTCGCATTGAAAGTCTGATACGGTGCCATCCAGGATAATTATTGCTTGTCGCACTGAGATATAATAGCAGTTGTTCCAAATTGGGCGACGGAGAACTGCCAGATTATGTAACTCGAGTGACAAAAGTTCAGAATCATTTCGAGTTTAACCAACTGCAGGAAAAAAAAAAAAAAAAAACAAAACTTGGTCAAGAATTGAAGCAACTTTTTTCTTTTTCTTTTCTTTTTTAACAATTCTAACATTGTCTGTACAGTGCGTTCATAGTTTGAACCTTTGCCAGCGTCTTCATCTGTCATCCGGTGTTGTAATGTCAAAAAAAAACAAAGTTTTGCTGGCAATTTTAGGTGTAGTTTATTTTTGTCGTGTTTGTCTTATAAATGACGTACTTTTGTTTGCTAATGTTTGACTGAGTACGACTGGGGGGGAAAAAAAAGAAAGAATACAAATTGTAAATCCTGGTTAACCAAATGGAAGCCGGTGCCGGTAGGGGTGAGCGGTTAGGCAGGAGGCAGTCGTTGAGTGTTTGCACATTATTTTTTTTCCTATCAAACAAATAAACAGGAATGGTAGTAAAATAAAGAATTAAGTATTTTCAGGGACAAATAAATTATGAAAATAAGGAAATAGCTTTTCGGGTGGGAGCACAAACAAGAGACCGAGTTTTACGCCTTTTTTGTTTGTTTCCAGATTTTCGACTAGTCCGGTTTCCTTTCAGAAGGCCTTAAAGTCGAGATAAACACCGTTGATGAAGTTCAACTTACAGTAAGGGCAACGGTGTACCTTTACAAAACACACCTGATGTGACCAAGTGCAGTAAAAAGTGTAGTGTAGCATTATTAATAATTACTCCTTTATACTGCAGTTTAATGGTGAAAAAAGCCTGGGTGGTATCCCAGATCGTCCTCATTTCACGACAGAGGAGATTGCAAAGTGGCTTTGTTGTTCGTTTCTCGGCTCAAACAAGATGTCCTCAAGCTTGCCCCAACTCCACCATCATTCTTGGTATCTATCTGTGCATTATCATTAACCACTTGATCCCGGTCAGGGTTGTGCAGGGAGCTTTTCTCAGAGCTATTAGGGGCTAAGCTATGAAACTACACCTGGATGAATGCCAGTCCATCGCAGGTCTTTATAGATATTGATCACGTTTTTGCTGCTGTGCCTGTTACTGCCCTCCTGATGTCCCTTTGCTGGTCCCAGTCACCAGTCAGGTCACATAATGTTCTTACTTACACTGTAGATACAACCCTTAGCCACACTGTTCATGCCCAGTTATGAGCGTCCACTTTGTACGAGCTCTCTCATTTAAATAACTCATCTGGCAATTGTTATATATAAAGAATGCTGCTTTGTGGTTGACTCTATTGCTGTGTAGCCCTCTTTGAAAATATAAATGTACTTTGTACTTACTTTAGGTGGCTCACAATAGTTACAGTATTTACAGTCGGTATAAATGAAAAGATTTGCTTGCCTTCAGCAAAGTCTGAGACTGGCAGCAAGGATCCAATAATCGCCCAGGAAAGAGCTCAAACCCATGTGGACAACAAAGATGTCTGATTTTGATTGATTTCCAGCCCCAGGTAGATGTTCTGGAGGCAGAACTCTGTTACTCTCAATCAGTGTGGAACATCCTTCCATTTTCTAAAGAAATTAACCTTTGAATGATGTTGTTTATAACTGAAGCATTGTTCTCGGGTAACATCTTGCTGAGGCTTTGGAACATGTTCAAAGGCACGTTTCCGTGCTATGAATTTCACCCGTACCAAGCAATGTACACCTGCAAAAAACAACAGGAATTTGAGAAAGGAGCCATAAGGCCGGTTTATCTTCCGGTTGTATTTTTTAATCTGGAAAAGAATATTCCCTCCATTTTTTTCTTCCCTTTGACTAACTAAGACATAACATAACATTAGACTCCAGTGTTAATAAAAAGCAATTACAAGAGCTGTGTAGCACTGTGTTGTGGTTCACTGTCTGAAGGGCCTCTTGTGGCCCATGTTGTTGTAATTCCAGCGGGAATTCACTTGTCATTTCAAATAGCATCTTATTAAGACCTGGGGAAATGGAGTGATTGAACTTCCGACCCAGCTAGAGGCTTCAGTGAAGAGCACACCTGAGGAGTGTAATGAGGAGTGGAGGACAGTGGTTGCCAAGGCAATAAGGCAGACGGGAAGCACTTTGGGACAATCTAGGGACCCCATGTGTCTTGCCACCCTATTGTCATTTACCAAGGAGCGATGGCAAATATGTTCCTGTACATATGCTAATATATGCCGTTTTTCAGTGTGACTCTACCTCCGAATCTTTTTTCTTTAATGTTTGAAGGTGTCTGTCGCTTGCAGCTACTTAGAAGGTTGCAGCGTGATGGCAACTGATATTGTAATGTTTAGTTAAGGCTAGATGGTTCTAAAGTTTCCTCATTCTCTCCTTTACAAAAAAGTTACTCCTATAATTAATTTGATCCTTGCTGTGTTCTTGACAGAGAGACTCTCACCCTTAGAGGAGCAGAATTCATTACAGCAAGCCTGCTATCTTAATTAAATCTTTTCATGTCACAGATTTTGCACAATAAAAGTTGAAAAATCTCCCTCATCTTTTGGGCTAGCTTTGGATGGAGGGATACCATGATGTCAGAGGTAGCCCAAGACGGGGCTTTGGCCGCTCTGTTCAAATGCTTGCGCCACCTCAAACCCCATTGAAAGGGTTTTTGTCGGGTGATGTCGGGCAGTGTCTCCCAGCTTTAGAACACCGGTCACCCCATGCATTCATATTTCGCATTTTGGTCCTCAGATAAAGTGCTTCCCCTCACACTTATGTTGTTCACATAACTCACATCTCTTATGTAAAAAATAAATAAATAAATAAAATCAAGATTTTAATTGGACAAAAAGGAGAATTAATTGGACAAAAAGGAGAATTAAATTTGCTGTGTTTGGACATCTGGTGTGACTCGGTGCAGTACGTCTCTGTGGGCGTGGCGGGGAAGAGTCGTCGGCAGATATCGACAACGTCGAATAAATAAATCTCAAAAGTTCAGCTTAATCGGAAGACAGGAAGCCATTAAATTAGCACAGCTGTTGGCGGACACTTGAATTGATCCCGGAAGGGAGGGGAGGGGTTGACATTCACCTGTTACCGCAGGTTTGCGGTGTCTCAAGTCATTACGGAAAAATCTGAGCTCCACCACGCTGATCGACGTCAGCACCTCCTCCTGCCTTCTGTGCAGGATTCTCAGTAAGGCTGTGGATTTCGAACTCATGTTACTGCACGAGGTGCTGTGTCAATGATGACAGATGAAGTTTGCTGGGTTATTTGCAGTATGGAGACGCGAAAGTGAGCGATCGTTCCTGCAATTTACCCTAAATAAGCTGCAGCTTTATGGTAATTTCCTGGTGGTCCTACTTGGAGCCACAGTGAGATCCTGTGCTTGTGTGTGCAGAGGTCCATTTTGAACTCAGTATGAGCAAATTTCCAACCTTATTACAGTGGCGAGTAAAACCCCAAAATAGAACAGCTGATGTTTTTCCATTCTCAAGAGGAGAGCTTGCTATTTTGGCAGGGCTGAAATGGAGGGGGGAGTCCCCATCGTATTAGTAGGGCTCCCCAGCCGAATTTTTAACGCCGTTCAAATCCGTGTCGATGAAGCTGCGTCTGATTCATCGATGATTATGCACTGTCGTCTATTATTTTTCCCCCAAAACGGCTGTACAATTTCAAGCTGCTTACTCTGATACCCATTTATACAGGTTTGTCATTTTCCTGTGTTACGATAAGGGCCGTGCTCACGGGTACTGCAGCTGAAGGTGGGATTTGAACCTACATTCTTCTCTATGCGATGCTGCTTTCTCCCCTAAAAAGCAGATCTCATTTGTTGCTTTTATCCGAATTCTTTTATTCTGCCCACAATGTCTGTCACACCTTTTATAATAGATATGAATGTGTGTGCGTGTACAAGTGCGTTTGTCTCTATAACTGCCGGCGCCATTTAAGTGCGGTTGTATTCATGCTTTTACTTTGTACATAGATGTTTAAGTATGTGCCTCAGCTTATTTATGTGTGTTTATGCCAAAGTATGTTTGCACACATGTGATGTAAGATCTGCAGTAACACTGTCAAGACGTCGGTGTGACAGAGCTGTGTCTGTATATCTGCGTGTGTTTTTGTCTTTCTTGTTGTCTGTGTGTGCGCGCATGCGCTCGTGTCACCTAAGTTAGTGCTCAGGGACACCATGTAGGACTGAAGCTCTCCATACTCTAATCTGTATTGTTTCTGGCTTCCTTTAACGGCTTGTTTGACACAGGCACTGCACACAATTATGACAAGGTGCTCAGGCTGGGATGCTCAGACAGTGTTCCACTGAGATCTTTTTACAGGGGTGATGGGTGGGATGAGGGAACTAAGCGGGGATGGGAGTGGGGATGCTTCTGCTAATGTAACACGCTGACAGAAAGGACCGCTCTTCTGCAGAGCACATTGCTGTCCCATACAGTATATTTCCCTAGAAAATGGAGCAGCTCCCACCAGCTGTCAAACCTGCAGAGGCTCTTGTCCTTTCCTGTCACAAAACTGTTGCCCTGTCCCCAGAACTCCATTACTCTTCTCCCCAGCACTGGAAAAACCACCATTTAATGTGCAAATTAATGCTACACCTTATCCAGGAGTAACCATTCCCTTCTTTATGTATACACTATAAGGCCAAAAGTATGTGGACCCCCCCCCCATGACTGAGTTGAGTCCCATACAGCATTCTAGACAGCTGTGTGCTTCCAACTCCTTTCCTGCTCCAGCGTGACTGTGCCCCCCATGCACACAAAGCAAGTTTCATAAGCACTTGGTTTGCCCAGGTTGGTGTTGAAGAACTTGAGCGGCCTGCAGAGAACCTTGACCGCAACCCCACTGAACACCTTTGGGTTGAACGCTAACTGCGAGCCAGGCCTTTTCGCCCGGCTTCACTGATGTTCTTGTGGCTGAATGGGCACAAATTCCCAAAATCTGGCAGAAAGTCTTCCCAGAAGAGTGGAGGCTGTTATAGCAGCTAAGGGGAACAACTCCATATTAATGCCCATGGTGGAGAGAAAATGTTCACTGGTCAGTCATATTGATTTACATTTCAAGGCGCCTTGCATCTTTAATGTTGAAAGGGATCTTAAGTCACATGTGCTAGCAAATTCCTGCCATGATTCTGAAGAGAGTGTCCTGGTTTTCTGGATTTCTCTAAGCTACAACAACAGCACTGAGATTTAATCATTTACCATTCATTGTGCAATTTTGATGTTCTGTTATCTGATATCATTTTAAAAATAAATGAAAATATTTTTGGAGAGTTGCAAGAACAATGAGAGTGATATTTTATAACTGCTGCTGGGAGACTGGCAACTTAGTTCTGGTCCAAAATGACCAGGAGAGAAAATAGTCAAAGTGATGGATGTAAGTGACATGCAGGTGGAACCTGGAACCAAACTCTGGGCATGCATGGCCTCAGGTGGACTGGAAAGTTGGCAGAACAGGTGTAAATGGACTTCAGCAGGGCTGAATATAGTTTCCGGTGTCCGCTAGCTTGAATTCAAACATGACAGAATTTACAGCTCTGAAGAGAATTTACAATGCAGCGTTCTTCATGTAGACATCAGGCGGAAACATTATCAGGAAATAAATGGCCTGTGTTCAGCAGATTGCATGTCACTTTATTGCTTTACAGTTTTCCCCGATCTTCCATCTAGTCCGAATCTTGCGCCTGCACTCAATTCTGTGAGTTAGGTCAGGTCTTCCCCTAAGGTGTAGATGAAGCAGGTAATGAGGAATAGGAGGATTTGTCTTCTTGTCAAACCTGCAGGATGGGGTAGATGAACGTAGGTTCGAAGTCCTCGTCCACGGAGACACGTCCAGCGGTACGGTGTGGCTGCGGAGCAACGAAGTCTGAGCTTTGACGATTAATTCTCTCACCTATTAGTAGGTATCGCTGCAACTGTCATTTGGCTTTGTAAGTCAAAGAAGGAATTCCCTGCAGAAAAGCATTGCACGATCTTGGCTGAGATATAGCAAAGAACCTGAGCACTGTCTAATTGCCATGGACCAGACAGTGGCTTTTTGCTATGCAGATACTAGAGCGGCGGTGGAGTGGCTCACATCTGCCTCATCTGCATAATGAAAGGCATTGTTGGGGTGTCACAGGGAGAAGCGACAGGCAGCTGGGAAGGTGGGGAGTCTGAGATGAATTTTGACACCCTCCACCGATCCTGGGGGTGGGGGGCTCGGGGGTCTGCGCTGTGCATGCGCGATACGTCCGTGAAGGAATTACAGAAGGTGCTTGGTGCGCAGGCAGGCACAGCCAAAGGTCCTGGGGCTGCCTTGGAGCGCTGAAACCACAGAGTGTGGCCTGGGGGCCCTGTGAACCATGATGTTTTGGGGGCATTTCTTGTGCTTGCATTAGATGAAGGCCAGGACCTGAGCTTGAGTCGCAGGATTTAGTTGAGCAAGATAAGCTCCACATTTGGTAATTGTTGAACTGGAAGTATGAGGATGGTGAGAAAAGTAAGCTGATATGCAAAAATGCTGACGGTGAATTTACTAAACCGGGGTGTCATTTGTTAGTCCAGGTATTTACTATCCAACCCAACAATATTCAGGAGATGGTCACACCATGGTCCTTCACATCCTGCTTAGACCTTTGCCTTTGCAAGCTTCCTGCACGACACCAGCTGCCGAGTCTGGTTTAAACGGGCCTGCAGGCATGGGGTTATAAAAGTTGGACCTTCATTGCACTGTATGGCACTCAGGAGATGCAGCACAGTCAGTATTTAGTGGGCACTCTCTACCGAAGAACTTTCATTGCTGCGGTGGTTCTACTTCTCAGAACACCCCGAGGTTCCATCCACCTAGAGGGTTATTGGCCCCACACGATTAAAGTGACGAGGGTCAGGTGAGACCATAGTATGTAAAAGGCCAGTTCGGAGAACAGGAGTGAATGTGGGTGGAGGTTCTAACCAAAACTGCCGTTTTGAGTTTTCATGTTCGTTCCCACATTTGTTTTATGTTTTCAATAGAAAAGAATGCTAGTCACAGTCGGTAACAACTCAGACCTGGCACACCTGTTTTTAGCTCCCTCAATATTCCACTGTTGTTAAATTGTGGCAGTGAACAGATGTAATTCATTATGAGAAAAGTTAGCATTCTCCCTATATCCATCCCTCCTTCTGATATCATCTGTCGTCCTTGATCTGTTTCAATGCGACATTCTTTAAAAGGAACATGCATTTGATATGTTTGTCACCTTGAAAATACAGTGGGGAACCCTGTTTCATATCTAAAAATAGAGAAAATAATTCCAAACTGCGCCACACAGAAGTATCAGTGTGTTGCTAAAAAGAAGTTTTTTAAAGTTCTTGTATTTCAAGTGCCGGTCTCCAGAGGATACCAGCTCTTCGATTTGGCTTGACAGAGCCCTGTGGTGAGCTTGTCTTGGCTTGACGCGGATGCTAAATGTGTACGCAGATGAAAGAACATTTGTTGTAAGGTGAGCATGACTTGGAAGGAAATAATTTCTCAAGACCGCTCTTTTGAAGAAATAAGCGCTGTTCAAATTTAAGGCACCTCCGCATCGGCTGTTAGCGCTCTCTTTTCCCCCCAGTCTTCAGCTTCATTCTTCACCCAACATTGTTTACCACCTCATTTAAACACTTTCTTTTTCCAAACTTTATCTACAAACTTCACTTCATCCATCCTTCGTTACCCCCTTACTTAATGTCTTCATCCATGTATCTAATATATGATTCACAGATCTGTAATATCTTTCTTGTACATTTGTTTTAGTTACCAACTCTGGTCTTTCTTTCACTGTCGTTTCTCAAAGACCATGATTTCTGAATGAAGGGTCCCAGGTAGTGTGAAAGATGCTCATGACGGAGCAGGAGCTGAAGGAAGTTGGATGTAGGATGAGGACTGCATGGATCTGACTGAGGTTCTACCTGCAGTTTGTTGGGTTGCTAATGACTAATAGTAACTAAAACTTGAATGGACTACATCTTTCCAATGTTTTAAAGAGCAGTTGCTGTGTGTGTGTGTGTGTGTGTGTGTGTGTGTCTCACTCACACGCTTTGCTGTGTTCCTCTCTTTTCAAAATGGAACCATGTTTTCTTTTCTCTCTTTTTTTTTTTTTTTTTTTAGATCCACAAAACTGACATGTTTGATTTGCAGACTATGGTTTTTCCTCATGGTCAGAAATAAACAGCAATGGCGCTTAACAAAAGAATAACACCACAATTTATGAACAAATGACCCCAGGGGGTACAAGATCAAATAGGGTTGTTTTAATGGTTTTTAAAAAAAAAAACACCATTAAACTGTACAATTTGGGCCTTTATACCCTTTGTGCACTGCCTTTCAGCTTTTGAAATTGTACAATTATATTAATTTCCTTTCAGGATGGGATTTGGTTAATTGTGTTTCCTGCTATGTTGCATTTTTCTTCCCTGCTTGTGCTTGTCTGTTTCAGGGCACCTCAATTAGCCAAAATTCCTGACTTCCAATTTTATTACTGTTATCTCTCTTTTTATTTTAAATATTTGCAGTTTACAGACTGAGCATGTAACCTGAAAATGGCACCTTTCAGAATAGCTTACAGTTTACCGAGTTAGAACGGATTTGAAATGTTTGCTATTTAAAACTTGGTTATGAACCCGCGCTGCACAGATGCATAGTGTTGACAGATCAACAGCAGTCTCTTGTTCCCCGGAGGAGTTAGTCTTCTAAAGCACCCTGAAGTAAAACATTACTGCTGCTATTGCTGTTTTACACTGCTGGCACCCGTTCCGTTATTTACATCTTTACGGAATGAGGTGTTTCACTCATTCGATGCGTTTCAACCTCAACCCAGCCACCCTTCCATCAGTAGCAGGACACTGTGGTACACACCATGCTGCAACCTTCAAGGGCATCTGTAACCGCTGCTGCTGTTGCTGCTGACGCCCTAATGAATAAACAGTGTGTTCGCTGCGTCATAATAAATAAATGATCAGTAGCCTTTTTGTGGTTCTCCCCCCGAGAAAGACAGCCCTCTGTTTATCACATGGATTGAAATGATTTTTGATGCTTGCCCCTTTTATGCATGATCCGCTTCCTGTGTTCGTCAGGTGGTAGAAGCAGCGCGACGCCCTCCTGCTGAACGCTGTTCCATTTCGCTCCCTGCCATATGTTCCCCCAGCCCCAGGTGGCAGCCACCAAGCAGGAAGCAGAGCTGGAGCTCCAGCCAGCTGCTGATGGATCCTCATCCCGCAGGCATGGGAATGTTCTACTTGCTCCACTGCTCGTAGGCACGATTTGCAATGTTGAATTTTACTTAATCTGTTATTAATCATGCACATGAAGCATGAGGCGGAGGGGCTTCGGTGACCGGTGTCTCCAGTGTCTGTCGTTTTGGGGACAAACAGCCTGGAAGCTGCTATGATTCAGTCACAAATGCAGGATAGCACTTCTTAACTGTCGTCTACACTTGGCCGTGTGACAAGGTAGATCCTTGACAAAAGAGACATTTAACCGTTTTCAACTTTGCTTGTCAACGTGGTGTTCAGGATGGACGGACAAAAGTTGTGCAACTGAACATGCAGGTGAAAAAATTAAACCAGCAGGAAGCTGTGGGACCATCTTGAATTGGGCCCATCAGCTGTGCTTCCAGTATCTTCAAAGTGCCAATAAAGACCAAGTAGTAATTTCTTCACCTTTTGTCAGATGGTACTTTACCAGTTCTCAGGGTTCAGAGCAATTACAGGTGCGACACATTTATTTATTTATTTAGACCAGTGGTTACCTTTACTCCTCTTTTGTGCCATCTTCTCTCGCCTCATTTCCAGTTTAAAAGGACTCTGGTCATGGACGTATATGCTAATTGGCCGTGATGTGGATCTGCTGGTTGCTTCGGAAACGCTCGCTGCAAGGTGTCAGACACCTGGTGAGGTGTAGCAGGTTGATGCAGGGAACTGGCCAGGTGTTAAAAGCAAAGCGAACTGGCAGGTTCCCATTCAGTGATATTAGTGTATGCGGATCCTCCAACCCTCTGCCTAAAGAAGCCTCCTTTTTTCTTCTTTTTTCTTTTTTTTACTTACTCATCTGAGTGGCATTTATACAATGTTCACTCAATTCCTAGAAGAGAACATTTTCGTATGAAGTCCTAGCCAAGCCATTTGCACACAGTCGGCAACACTCAAGAAAAGCACCGGGTTCTTTTCTTCTAATGATCTGTTACCGATCCTGCGGTACCTACCTGCAGACTTTAGCAGATGGTAAGAGGCTCTCATCCAAGGCTATTTGCAGTTGGTGTTCTACCTATCATTTGGGTTGTGATCACCCAGTGAGAACAAGGGTTGGAAGCTTGATGTGACATCCTGTAACTCTGGGGGAGCAGAACACTTCCCAAACTGCCCCTTTACAAAACAGCATGCAGGTACAGCGTGAAAAGCCCGACATAGACGATATAAAGGGGTAGCGGTTCCATCGTCGTCGCTACCACGGTGTTTCTTAGCCTGGACTCTTGCCTAAAGCGCAGTTGCCTCAGGGTTTTAGCAACAATTTTTGGTTCACAGCTAACCAAACACCTCTTTCCAGGAGCGGTCTCCCTTCACCCTGATTATCCGAGATGACCTTTGCCCAAAGTTGTATTTTGTCTACGCATCTCCTTCCCATGTCAGTGGCCTTGCGCGAGCTTTCCTCTTTTGCCCACACTTTCTCCATTTTGTCTTCTTAAAAGGTCGTTCGCATGTCAATGAACTGTTGGGCAGGGATTTCAGCAGAAGGACTTAGGGAAACACAGCATTTTCTTATTAATATTTAATCCTAGTCTAGCCAGTAAGCAACAAGTTTACAGGTTCGGAGGACCCCGGCGAAGCCGAGCCGGGCGAGACCCCGGCCCCATCACCATGGCAACATGAGCCCTAGACCTCATGCACAATTCATTCTGACCTTTCCCGCCACAACATGGCCCTCTAAAATCACAGTTCTGGCCCCTGGCCCCTGGCCCTTGGCCCCTGATCTGATCCCACGGGGACCGCTTCCAGGCACCTCCCTAACTCCAGATGCCAGGGGGCGGGTGACCACAGGAACACAGGATATGAAATATTGATGAGGGTTAATGTTTTCCATTATCCTTGGAGAGAAGAGGGGTGGAAGTGGGGGTAAACAAATGGGAGTGGAAAAGTTCTAGTAGGGATGACCATCGATATGGGAGCAAACGAGAAGCAGGGCTGGTCATGGCTAGCACCCCCAGCCGGCGCTGGCTGACATGGCGGGTCCAGCTCAGCTGCCCCTCTTACTGTGTTCCTCTTTGTCGGACCCCACGAAAGAGCTTCAGCGTGTCCTTGTAATTTCCATGTGTGATTTTGTACCATTTTACACCCACGTGTGAACCTCTTTTACTGCGTTGGCGACCACTGGTTTATGACTACAAAGATATACGAGTGAAAATGGCCAGTATAGTACATTTTCAGCCGTTCAGCAATTAATATAACAGTGTGAGGTACTTTCCTAGTTTTTAATGTAAATTGCAGTCATTGATTTATTTTGGCGTGTAATAATCTCAAACCCACATAGGTGTTGTCAAGAGTGTTGTCACTTATATGGTAGTGCTAGTGTGTCATGGCACCTGGGCAGTGTGATCAAATATATGTTTCCTCACACAATCCCAAGACTTCTGTTTCAGGCAAACTGTTGGCAAAAGAAATTGCTCATGCAGTACTTAGAAAAAGTATTTGCCCCTTCCTCATTTCCCCTATTGTTGCATATGTGTCATGCTGAATGGTTTCAGCTGTTTATACAAAATGTAATTTTAGACAAAACACATAATAAAGTTATTACTTAATCTGTTTTGGAACAAAGTTATCCGACTCCCAGATCAAACCATGTGAAAAAGCCCCCTTAGTTACTCAGTGAACCAGTTGAGCAAATTTAATTGATAATTGAACACAGCCAGGCTTGATTATAGCAGCCCTTATGAATCTAAACCTCGCTATACAGCAATCCCTTGGTATCCACACTCTATCCAAATTTTTATTACATCCATGTATGTGGCACCTGCTACCTGTAAGCTCCAAGCTTCATAAAAATGGCTTCAGGTGCTGTTAACTTTTAACAGTGTGTAGTATTTTCTTAGTTGGATTCTTGGGAAAGTAAGATTCTCCGAAAAGAGGTTGCACGCTGAGCTGAGTTAGGAACACGTACGCAACTGGCAATAAGACAGGAGCTGCTTGTGAATTCCTGATGTACATCCCAGCAGAGACAAGTACTGCTGAGCCACATGTGGAAGGACAGATGTGAGCCTTAGTCAGCGGACTCAGTAGAGCCTGTGTTTTGGTTGATCCTCATCTTCACTTCAGGGCACGACCTGCTCTGTGGAGTCTTACGTACAGTATAGATGGTCACCTTCTGCACTATGATCGGGGTGTCTGCTTTGACTGCTTTTGCTATGGAGACCTCAGGCTTAGCTCCTCAGGTGTTGGGTCATTTTGAAGAACTGTCTATTCTAATCTCAAATACCAGCTGAAGAGCTGAGTCCTTGAATAGAGGAAACATGGCTCTCTTCCCGCATCATTTCTGCAGAAGAGGTACCAAATACCCCTTGTTGTGTCAGCCTCTTTCTGAAGCTGGTTGCTCTGATTCAGATCAGGACCAGCGCTAGAGGTCATCTAACATAGGCCCTTCCGCCTACCGTCATCACAGTCTAGCACTGCATGAGCCTCTGTGGGCCAGCTCGTACTCCCTGTTGAAGCCACCGATTATTCTTGAATTTGGCACTGTTCTAATAAATCATATCCCTGCACCTTTTTCAATTTACTACAAAAGACAGGGGAAGACATAAATGTGCTGGGGCAGTCAAATTGTCCCTGTGCAATTTTCCAATTATTCTTATCATTTTACATGACGTTGACAGGTTTCCCGCAGGACTGCGCTGATGAAAGGCAGGTTGTGCAAAGCACAGGTGTCCCAGGCTCCCGCCGATTGCCCTTCATTTCATCAGAGGCCCACCGCTCTATTTCCAGCACCCGGCTTCCCGATGAAGACGGAAACAGAGACGGCCCCCCATGTGTCCTCGCCCCCGAGCATTAGAGGGACCCGGAGCGATGCATCCGCTAATAAGAACCTGCGCGTCTTCCTCTTTTTAGGTCCTCAATTAGGGGCAGAGAATCACGCTCCACCACCCGCAGATCGGCCTCTTGTTTTTTTTTTTTTTGCACTGGAAATGAACACAGGAAGAAACGGAAGCTGTCCCTGTTGGAGGCGTCACTGCCGGGCCAGTACAGCCAAGCTGCGTTCTGCTCGGTTGCGGAGAAGGTGTTGAAGGGGAAGCCACCGTTTGGCTGACGCTGCACATCCGACATCAACTTTATTGCATCGAATCCTTTGAGCGAAAAAGTTTTTTGTTGTTACGAGAGATGTTTTGGTGAACTGGTAATGTGTTCACAATTTCACTGGTTGTGCCTTAGCCTCCCGAGTTTATGCACAAAGTAATGGACTAATTGCTAGTCGCTGTCGGGTGCAGATACGAAGAGCAGGTGCCCTCGTGAGCCTGGTGCCCCATGATGCCCCTATGATTATGACAGAGTCATTGTTGGACCTGTAGAGCTGGATTTGAGGATCTGTGTCATGGACTTTGCCCTGCAGGCCCTGTATGGTGGTTCTCACAGGTGTTGAGAAAGAGGAGAGCACAGGTGTGATTGACACTTTATATTTTTATTATGTGAGGACACTCAAATACACAACACAGCTCACGTCCCATAGGCTCAGTCAGTCATAAAATTCTAGTGAATCCTGAGTTGTGGTTTTCTAGATCATGGCAAAGGTTGAGAAACACGAGAATCAACAGGATTGGAAGAGCCTGCAGTAGAAAAGTAAATACGCAGAGCAGGTTAATGTTAAAAGATGTGCCACGTGCATTAAAATACTTGCCTTTGTATCACAGGCAGAACAAGAGACAACAAGAGTCAGCGGACGCGATTCGAAAAGGTTTATTTCAAGACTCAGTTCGATAGGGGGTTGCAGAAAACAAATAAAAAATTAATTGCTGGTCTCAGAGCAAAATATACTGGGAGCATTAAAAAGTGTCAGAGAAAAATAAATTTATGTTGAGTTTCAAAAAGAAGGTGGTACCAGATGGTGGTCAGAGCTTTGATTTTCATTTTAGTGGTAAACTGTCTTCTCCTCTCTCCCTTCCCAAACCCCCTTACTCCTTTTTGTAAAAAAAAAAAAAAAATATATATATATATATATATATATATATATATATATATATATATATATATATATTTAAGGACTGTGTGCTATTGTACATGCACATGTAGACGTCTTCATTCTTATGAGTGGCACTGCAGGCCACAATCACTGTTTAAAGTTCCCTTTACAAATTGTCTTCTTCATTTGGCTGAGACAGTTCCCTAAACTCAGCTTTGACTAAACTCAATTAAAACTTGAAAAGAAAATATTAACTTGAAAAGCTTCTCAACAAACCGAGCAGAGAATGCGTCCGGCTAAGTGTTATCCGGCCGTTATTATAACATTTGATCTGTTAACTAAAGAACAAAACAGGAAGTGCAATATTTATTTCTAAAACAGTGGGACTGTATTAATGGTGCAGTATAATAAGGGAATTGATTTCACACATCAAGTCAGGATGTAGAAACTTTGTGTTGTTTACGGAGTCATTGTGCTCTTTGCTCCCTGGCTGTTTTCCTGTTTGTTTTTAATGAGCTTTGCATCATTCACTGAAGTCATATTGCCAGTTTAATTGTTGCAGCGGTAAATTCACTTTTTTAATTCGCTGACTGTGTGTAGGGTGGCACAGTGGCTCAGGGGATAGCGCTGGTGCTTCACAGCATCTGGGCTGGTAGAGAGTGGGTTTGAATCTGGTTCAGGCTATGTGGAGTTTGCATGTTCTCCCTGTGTTTGCATGGGTTTCCTCTGGGTGCTCTGGTTTCTTCTCACTGTCCAAAGACTTGTGTTCCAGGTTTTTTAGCCATTCTAAATTGTCCATAGTATGTGTGGCCACACTAGGATGGACTGGTTTCAAATCTGGGGCAGGTTCATAGCCTAAAGCTCAATAATGCCAGGATAAGCTCCGAACTGCCATGACCCTGACCAGGAAAAGTGAATAATGGATAGATGATTACATGTAGTACTGTAGGGCATAACAGTGTCACAGAGGGCAGCAATGATGCCTTGCAGTTCCTGCCCTGTGGATTTGAATGGAGGTTGGAATCTGACAGTCTGGTTGGAGTTTACACTTCTCTTGAACTTTGAAAGAAGTGCTAAACTGGTAACTCTTAATTGCCTGCTGTGTGTGTGTGTGTGTGTGTGTGTGTGTGTGTGTGTGTGTGTGTGTGTGTGTGTTATACATGATGCTGAATAGCAATGATCACCATGGAAATCAACAAGGATGAGGATATGTGACTGGGAAACTTTTAATATTTCCCTGTAAACCTTTAAATTAATTTTATCACCTCTCTATCAAAAATACTGATTAAAAATGTTGGTATCATAATTATTGGTAGGTATATTTATAGTTTAAAATAATACATGTAACAAACATAAAAATGGCCTGGTATGTTGCGGTTTCCTTAGCTTTATTTACCATGGTATAGCCCAGTGAAAGAAAGGCTCAGCATGAAAGTTGCTTTTCATTTTCCTTTACGATGCTATTTCAGTTTGCTTTTCACAGCCTCTCTTGGAACTCTCATTAGTGGCATCATCTTCAACCTCCCTGCTGTCCAACATCTCGCGCCTTTTGGGCTGCCATTCCCAGCTAAAGAACATGAGCATTGTGGTTAGAGGGCTGGTGCTGGAAGGGTGGCATATTACTGTTAAGGTGTGTTGTATTGCCACATCAAGGGTTTAATTTATCTTTGTGTATAAAACTGGCCTCAAATATAGCAGTAATTCTAACAGGAAGGCACCTTTTCAGTAACTGGCCAGTGGCCAATGCACAGTGCGTAGGCAAACGTCAATTTGCTGACTAAGCTCACCATAACTCGACAGAAAAACAGCGGAACAAAGGCACATTCTAAGCATCGATACTGCAGTTTATTCAGGTGCCAACATTTTGACATTCCATATGCTTTCATCAACATATGAAGTCCTGTGGCAGCAGCAGTTTTTATCACCTGCCTGTAGGGTTCACCTAACTGCAGGGCTGTGTGTATAAACACGGGTGACATAATCATGCTACTAATTTAAATAAAATTAGGCCACGCCCACCATATTACTTTGTATCTGGCTTTAGTTAAGGTAATTTTTGCTCAAGAAATTGTATTTCGCGTTTCTGTCAAGTTCACACGTTTAAAGAGTTAACGCTGCCATACAAGTTGACTTTCACTGTCGTGTTTTACATTTTGTTCCTCTTTATAGAGCTGGGTATTTACCTTGACCAAGGGTAGCAAGGGATTAAAACTGGGGACCTTCCAGTTGCAAAGTGATGGTTTTGACCACTGTACACCTAATTGAATACACAAGTTATCGCTAAATGTGGGCTTAAATGTTTGAGAACCTTACACGTTTGCCCAATTTACTGTGCGTGACGCTTCCAGGAACTCAACAAAGTTTTTTTTGGATCTGCCAGGTGCGCTAACCAGTTCAAGGATGCAGGACCCAGAAATGCCGAAAGCACGGGATGTTGACAGCGCGGTTTGGCTAATGTACACCTTCATTATAGTGTGGAAGGCTGGGATGTTGCTTTTTCACTGGCACGCTTCACATCTTAAGAAAGACACACAGTGTGTGTTCTACTTACCAAGTGCCGTCACTCAGCTTTCCTGAGAAAGAGTGTGTTTTCTCTCCACTGTACAATAAGTAACGTCCATTGAAAGGGCATCCAGGAGTCCATCCTTTTGGGTCTCATTGGCCTTGTTGGATGACAGGTCTTCCACATGTATGAGGACAGCTTGTGCTGGTGATGTTTCTGAGATAGGGCTCAGCACCTCAAAATCTGAGGCTTTTATTAATTTCCAACAAAAGCTGGATCGATCTCTCCAGTTTCAGCAGCTGCTACCACGAGTGGATGATTTGAAGATCCTCGGGGTCCTTTTCGTAAGTGAGCAGCTGCAGTATTGCAGATGCTTTACAAGTCTGTGCGGATGAAGCAGGAGCTGAGTCCACAAGGCCATCTTGATCCTCACCTGTGGTCACGAGCTTTGAGTGAACATTCAAAGAACAAGACTGGTACAGGAAGTAGAGATGAGGTTCCTCAGCAGACTGCTTGCACTCATAACAGGGTGATCTTTTGATCAAGGAGGCACAGAGCCACAGCTTCTACAGATCGGAGGAACCGAGGATGATCAGGCATCAAGTCAGGATGTCTCTCGTGCAGCTGGCACTGGAGCATCTGGAAGCTGTTGCCTGTAAACGGGCCAGCTCTGCTCAGCCTGTTGCCACCATGACTCTCATCAGGATAAAGTGGATGGATAAATATATATATAATTCTGAATTGGGAGGCATGTTGGAGCTGCAGGTAGCATTTTGTGCTTCACATCTCCTGGTTGTGGACTCAGCCATGGGTGTGAACCCGGCTCAGTCTGTAACGTGGTGCTGCAGCTGAACTGGTGACTCCAAATTGGTGATTTAGCCAATGAGTGTATGGTTGAGAATGACAGTAGCATCCTTACCATGGTGCACCCTACTTTACACCCCATGCTTCTGGAATAGGCCCCACACCTTCACGACCCTGCATTAGATAAGCAGATATTGATAATCAGATAGATCATCCCCTAATTAATATGACTAGTATATAATGTAAAAATCAAAATAACAATTTCAAATAAAATCCAGTATTTATTCAACTGGGTTTTATTAAGATAAATGCTATCAACATGTTCTGGAAATTACTTAATCATTAAATGCTAATTGAGCTAATAGATATGGTCTGGTGACTTTATTAAGGTGAATATCAAAAAATACAAGCAGAAGTCTGGCTCAGGGTCTTTAAATTCATTCTCTCGCTTTGTTATTTTTTTTCCCACCAAATCTGCCTTGCGACAAGAACAAAGATTCAAATGACTCCCTTTGTGTTGATGCGCTTATTTGTGTGGGAGTGTGCTTTGCCATCCAGAACCATGCCTAACAGTATCTGCAAAAATGTGTATGATCCAACTGCACAAGGTGGACAATGAAATTGCAACCTTGTTTAAAAAACAGTGTAAAGGGATTTAAGGAACTGCATTCTTTGCCAGTCTTTATAGTTTGCAGTGCCAGTTCCAGTTTATATACAGTAGTTTCTTCATTTCTTCCTTTGAGTTTTTCTGCTTAATATTAAATGTGGTGAAGGCTGCACCCATACAACATACAGAGGAAATTGTACACAGTTGTGTACTTCCAACTTTGCGGCCACAGTTTGGGGAAGCTCCTTTCCTGCTCCAGCATGACTGTGCCCCCCCCATGCACAAAGCGAGTTCCATTAACACATGGTTTGCCCAGGTTGCTGTTGAAGAACTTGAGTGGCTGCACAGAGCCCTGACCTCAACCCCAATGAACACCCTGGGGATGAACTGGAATGCTGACCATGACCCAGGCCTTCTTGCTCAACCTCACTGATGCTGTTGTGGCTGAATGGGCACAAATTCTGAAAATCTGGTGGAATGCCTTCCCAGAAGAATGAGGGCTGTTATAGCAGCAAAGTGGGGGGGGGGGCAACTCCAAATTAATGCCCATGGGTTTGGAATGGGATGTTCAAGCACATATGGGGGTGATGCTCCGGTGTCCACAAACTTTTGACCTTATAGTGTATCTATCTAGCTACCTTTTGAGTCTGTCCATCTCTTCATATAATATATTCATTGTGCCAAGCTATGCAAATTTAATTTTTTCATGCATTATTTTTGCATGGGGAAAAAAGATATAAAAACATCAAAGTCTTCCTTTCATGACATGGGAGTGTTTAATGAGAACGTGTGGAAGCTGGAAGCTGCGTGCTCTACATGTTCTGTGCGAAGGTCTGCGCTCAGACTACAGAATGTGTTATTCACTACTCAGATGAGCTGTGAAACACAGTGAGCAGCTTTGTGAAGTAGTTTTTTCCTTTTGCTTCCTTCCGGTATGCAGACTTATTTCTCATTTTTTGGATTTTTGCAGAGGAAGACCGGGTGGTTGGGTTGAGGCATGACTTTTTCTTTCCGGCAGCTCACATAAGGGTTAGCACAGTTCAGTACCTTCTGAGTTAATTGCAGCAGCTTTAAAAGTAGAAGACAAAATGAGTTTTTTTCAGATGCAAAGTCATAGAAAGGAAGATCTAGGTTGGGGAGACTCAGAAGAAGTACAGCCCTTTGTTGTGTATGGAGCTACAACTAAAATGTTTGCATTGAGGTTCATCCATGGCTTTGTGTGGAGACATGTTTTTCCAACTTGAAGAAACGTTCGGAATGCAAAAGTGTCAAAAGTAATTTCTGTCTGGTTTCTATGTGTTTATATAGGCTTTATCCTCTCATCCAGGCCCCATGTAGTGTGCTCTCTCACGTGTACATAGGAAAGGGAGAAACCGGATGGATGAAGGATGTGATAAGTGAAGAAATCTATGGAAATGTGTTAAAGCCTCTCCAGAACATATGTCCAGGGTATCATTTTCAGGGGCCAGAAGTGTAAACAGCAATGCAGGGTGGACGGATTGGTCTCCTTCCTAATCCTCCATGCTGGTGGCAGTTAATCCAGCATGAGAGGTGGGCAGCTTCCTTGACAAAGAGGTGTCTATATGTGCACATGTAGAGCCATAATTATATGTTATGGCTCCATCAAATGAAAACTGCCCTCATTGATGTCTTTTTTTCCTCTTACCCAAGGGGGAAAAAATGTTTTGGTTGATGGATCATGAGCTCCTTATAATTAAACACACGTAATAATGTAGTCTATTCAACACCAAGAGGTACAGCGAAGGAGGGAAGATACCCGTAGCATGAAAGCGGTGCTGAATTACTCAATGGTGATTTAATGGGTTTCATTGTGAGGAGTTCCTCCTCCGCCCAGGAGGGCCACGAGAGAAGAGAAAGGAAGAAAATGAAGTGATCTGTGATGCTATCGATTCCAGCATTGGGGGTTATCGATCAGTCTGGTGAGAGAGCAGAGGAAGGCATGAATGCCTCTAAGTCATTATCTCAGAGGGGAGCAAGGCCACACCCTCACTCTGTATGTGTGTGTGTGCACGTGCGTGGGTTGCTTGCGTGCGTGCGTGCGTGTGCGTGTGTGTGTGCGTACGCATGCGTGCATGCATAACAGTGGCCATGTTTGACAAACCATTCTTCAAAACTGTCCCCATAAGAGTACCCAGAAAAACATTAGACATTTCATGGATGCCCTCAGTTTTATCTTGCCACCAACCTTCCCAGGCATTCTCAGGCTGATTGTGTGGAGTTTGACAGGGTGGAGAAGTGTGATCTGCTACATCGACTTGGAAGTGAATGTGTTCACCTTTTAAGTTAATGTACAGCAGACAGTAAGTGATGCAAGTCAAGATCTGCTAACTGTGTGTCACAGTGACTGACATCATCTGTGACGTGTACAAATATCTGGTTCCCGGAAAAGGACATACGAAAATGGGAGCTCGGTTATGACTGAATGGTTTTAGTCACAAGCAATCAGCAGTGCGGCCTTGAAAAGTTTCCATTTTAGCATTTTTCCACATTGTAGTGTGTGTGTGTGTGTGTGTGTGTGTGTGTGTGTGTGTGTGTGTGTGTGTGTTTTATTTTTCTCTTTCTTCCATTAGAGCAAATAGCTGTCTGTCTGACAGGGACAGTAGCTGATAAAAAATGTTGTGTTTATCAGGCTGAACCCATCTCCATGTGTCTTGTAAAATTATAGGTGACAGACAAACTCCAGGAGCTGAATTTAGTTATGACTTCAGTTATCATTTTTTAATCAACAGACCTGCAGTATACGATGGCGTCAGTGATTTTAAGCAGTTTCTGCAAATTACCGGTGCTGAGTCTGTGAAAGAGTCCTGTAACGGAGCTGGGGACCCCCTGCTTGAGCCCAGGCTGTAGGCAAGAAAATCGGCCTTTACCATCAGCAGCAACCCATGATGTGAGCCTGGGTATATATCAGCAGTGCTGATTTAGTGTCAATGACTTGGGCGAAACCACCAACTAGCTTTCCTGATTTCTGCTCTGATGAGATAGGAGGCCAATGAGGGGATCCGGTCAAGAGATACAGACGAGTGAGAACAGCAGCAGACTGGGAAGTGAAAGCATAAAGTGGCGCAGACAAGCTAAGGGGACCATGCAGAAGATACCACTGCAGACCAGAGAGTCGATGAAGGCATGCAAGAGGAGGGAAGGTGGAGAAAAGACAGCCGGATGGGACTCTTTGGTTAGAGCATAATGGCTGCAGACCCAAAAAAGGGTACTCCAGTATCAGCTCCTGGGATGACTTGAATAATTGAAGCACATGCAGCGTGGCTGCCAAGCATTGGTGATTTATCCATGAATTTTTCAGGGAGTTATAATCTTTTCTGAGCTTGCCTGCTTGCCTTTGTGGTGAAGATGAAGGCTGACAGCCTGCCATGGTGGCAGTGCCGTGCTGTGGGCGCAAGCAGGCAGGCCCTGAATCCAGGTGTCTAGGAGGACATCCAAGCATCGAATGAGAATGCCGGCCATCCTGTGTTTCCTTGGTACTGGTCAATGCATTTGCATTCTTTTGAAAGTGCCTGTACTCGCTGCTGTTTGAAGTGCCCATTTGGAGCCAGATCATTTGCAAAAGTCTCTTTTGTGGGGTGTGGTCCTTCTCCATCTCCAACTGTCTGAAAATGACAATGAATCCTTCAGAAAGGTGGTTGGGCACCTGATGGGAAAGAGAGCCTAAGGATGCCATGATCTTCTTTAAGTCACGCTGAATAACTCTGAGCTGTGTGTGTCATTTGGCAGAAGTTCACATAGGTCTTGAGGCCAAGAGCTGGCACAGCATACAGGACTTAATGAAAAGTAAAAGAATCGATCAGGCTTTGTGGAAATGCTCTAATAATAGTCTCATTCAGCATTCAGTTCAACAGTTGCTCTTTCCCCCTCCATTCAGTTTATGTCCTTTTTATTTGGGAGCTATTTTGTTTACAGAAAAACTGTGGGGAAGAGACCAGAACGAAGCTTCTTTTCCTTTGGATGCTATTGTTGCCTTATTTCTGCTGAATCTTTCAAACTGCAGGAGCAATTTTTCACTGTATCATAGGCAGTCCAATTTGGAATTTCATAAGTTTAATTGGGTCAATATTAGACTTAATTAGACAAAAATGTCTCCAGCCCGCTAGTCATTGTGTCGTGCAGCGTAGTCCGTGAAAGTTCATATAACCAATTAGACCGATCGCATCTGAAGCAAAGAACTCAAGGGCAGAATCCCGGTAGGTGTGTTGCAGGAGTTAACTATTTTATTTTTTGGAACATGCTGAAACAAGTGCAGCGTATCATAAAATTTTGCAACATGGGGTAAAACTTTGCACATATATGAACAGGTCCTAGAAACGTTGTTATACTCATAAATGGCAGCTGAAGTCACGCAAATTCATTTGGTACGACAGACTAAAAACCTCTTGTTCAGTGCAAGGTCAGAGTGGTTCAGAGCCTTCCATAGTACAGTACCATGCTGTATCCAGTGGCATCCCGCAGTATCCAAACTGTCTATATACACATTTTCACTCTAATGGCTCTTGAAAATTAGTACCTTTATATTGGCATCCAAATGGAAACTTTTGCTATAATGAATGATCAGAGCATACCCATAATAATAAAAAAAAAAATCTAAACACAAACAAAAATGAAACAAAATAAAATCCCCCAATATGTACCGTACTGTACAGTGTACCGTTTGTACTGTAGTAAACTGTTAAAAATTTATGTGAGGGGCACGAGCAGGTCTCTTGTCAGCTGTTTTCTCTAGTTTCCTCTTGAGTCTCGTGTTTGCTCCATCTCACCACTTTCGCACGGCATAACTACATTTACTGTAAGTTATCCTGGATAACTCAGCCGGATGCCCAGCAGCCTTCAAAGGAAGAGTAGGTATAGGAAGGATTTTTACGCCATGGAAAATATTTCCCATGCAGGACAAGAAAATTTTAGAAGTTTTAGAGCGGCAACAATCTTACTAATGATGGAATATGATTGTGACACAAACAGGGGCCTTGCTTTCACCAACACAACTGAAGATGCAGTTGCAGGTTGTAAGGAGATTTGTGTAAGAAAATTGCTTGAAGGCAAACAAAGTTCCATGCTGAGCTTTTTTTTGCCCAACATCCGCCCCTCCTGCTCACTTCTAACAGAGCAAACCGATGCAGGTATCGTCCTCCGCACAGCAGACTTCACAAGCCTGTCTTCTTCACTTTATTCCATGATACCCAGAAAAGTTTTCATCCTTATTTAAATTATCTGCAGTCTTTCTAACTAAATTTAATCTAAAACATATTTATTTACATGCCAGTGGTGTCACTAATGTGAAATGTCCTGTACTGTACATACTGTACCATGTTTATAAAAATACAAATTAATGACAGGATTCAGTATTTTCTAAATGGGTAATTGGTCTTTAGAGTGGTCTTACGTGCAAAAGTCATGGGTTGATCATTGTTGGTGTTTTAAGTTGGGCTGAGATCGCATAGTTTTTTTTTTTCCTTCATTTAAAATAATGAAAAATAAGCTTATGGTGTCCAAAAAATTCAGCGTCCACCGCATTTTCAACAATGAGTTAGATTTCATTATTGATGGATTACTGTACATACCATAGGGCACACCAAAGGTTTTGAACAACCAGGCTGCGGAAAAACCATTGAATAAATACATAGCCTAAATATTTCTGTGGGCAGCTTAGAAAATTAAATGCTACTTATGTAATTGAGTCATGTAAAAAATGTAAAAAATATTTATTGGTAAAATAAATAAGTAACATCTGTATTCAGTTCAGTGCTGTTACATGATTGGTGGAGTCTTGTATTCATTGGTAGTTCTGTTATTTCTGGTTTGTAGATGCAGAGTTGCACAGTATAAGCTAGCTGTAACCAGCTTATGCACAGCACACACATCAAAGATGAGTTCTGTTCAGCAAATGTCAGTGGACCATTTTAACAAAATATTTACGAAATAACGAAGGTACTGCATGCGTACAAAGCATGCATCTGTGTGTGTATGTGTTGTTCTTTCCAGTAAAGCAATGAAGCCATCAAAGCTTTCTGGACACCAAGACACCAAGCACACTCACAAAGAGAAACCAGTACAGTTATTCACATACAAATGCAGGTTTTAAGGTGAACCTTACGCACAGCTGTAGCTGCGCTGAGAGCATCGAATGGTATGGCTCACGAAACAGCCAAAGCTAACAAGCCCTTTACAGTTGGAGACGATTTAATCGTGCCCACTGCCAAAAAATATGTTGTATTTACTGTATTATAGCTGCTGGGCAATAGCTGACTCCACTGGGCCGTGAAAAAAATGTAAAGCTGATAATGATCTGTGGTATAAAAAAAGGGTTGCGATTCATAGGCAGGATGGCAGTCCATCACAGAGCAGCATCACACGTAAGGAAATTTAGAGGCACCAGTTCATATGTCTTTGGGCTGTTGGAGAAGAGAGAACGTAGAAATGAATTCGAACCCAAAGCGCGAGGCACCAGGATTACCTGCTGTGCAGCCGTGACCCTCAATTTAAAAATCTTTGTTGCAGAGAATATAATGCAATCAAATGGAATCTCATTGGAATGACAGCGTTGTTACATCAACGGCTGTCCTTTATACAGTTTACCTAGATGAAAAAAGACTAAACGGTAGATTCATCAACCAGTGGAAAAAGCCATCATATTAATAGCTTCATTGCCTATTTTTATAGATTTTCAGCATCATATTTTTTGATTCCTACTCAGTCTGACTTCATACTTAGAAGCTACAGCGAGACAAAAGAGATTTCTTAAGCTAACTCTGTCGCTTCTGTGACAGTGAAGGACCGTTGTATAACAAGTGTTGTTTTCCACTCCTCTTTCCCCTTGCTTTTTCACTCTTACATAAGTCAGATGTTATTCTTAGCCTTAATTTTCCTGGCAGTAATGAAGACGAAGTGGTTTTCTTCATCGCATCTCTCGCCTCCCTACTCCTGAGACCGCGCTATCTCTCGCTCATCCTGCTTTCTCTCCCTCGCACTTATTTTCTCACCATCTTGGCAGAAAGACTGCGAGAGCAATTGCAAACTTAGGAAAATCACCAAATGTAGCCTTGGTTCCTGTGGCCTGCCCTGCTGGTTGTGGGATCCAGCCCTCTTTTCTGGGTCTGCACATCCTCACTGCCACCACCACCCACTATACATGTCCATCTGTCCCTAGTTCCCCCCAGATCTTCCCCCTTTTGCAGTCAGATGCCCATTAAAGACTCATCTCCTCACTTGGTATCCTGGAACTGCATTAACATTTCTTCTGTGACACTCATGATCCTTCTCATAGTATCTCACCATGTTTATAACCCTAATTTGTAAACAACTTGATTTCGATCAAATGATATTAGATTTCATTTACACTATGAGGCCAAAAGTATGTGGACCCCCCCTTCTAAAGACTGAGCTGAGCTGTTTCAGCTGCACCCATGCAGCATACAAACACATTCTAGACAATTGTGTCCTTCCAACTGTGCCCACAGTTTGGGGAAGAAGCTCCTTTCCTGCTCCAGCATGACTGTGACCTCCTCCATGCACAAACCGAGCTCCATAAACACATGGTTTGCCCAGGCTGTGTGGAAGAACTTGAGTGGCTGCACACAGTGTTGGCCTCAATCCCACCAAACACCTTGGGGATGAACTGGAACGCCAGGCCTTCTCACCCAACCCCACTGATGCTCTTGTGGCCGAATGGGCACAAATTCTGAAAATCTGGTGGAAAGCCTTCCCAGAAGAGTGGGGACTGTTATAGCAGCAAGGGGCGCGGGGGGGGGGGGGGCTCTAAATTAATGCCCAAGGGTTTGGAATGGGATGTTTAACAAGCACATATGGGATGATGACAAGGTGTCCAGATGCTTTTTCCTTTTTTGTTTCCCTCAATGTTTCCAATCCAAACACATTTAGTCCAGTCTTGGGTTGATCTTATGTTGGCAGCATTTCGGTACTTCAGCTTGGATTTTTGTCGATGGCTGCCACCTTTTGACCTTGTGTGCACTTTTGCTTTATACGCACCTGTCATCACAGGTTGCCTTACACAAAGCTTTCAGCTAAAGGAACAGTTCAAGTTTGCCGATTTAATTTTAAACAGTTAGTTGATACTGTATATTAATACCTACCGTGTAGATGAACAAGGCCTATTCTGAGGCGGTATCGCACTTATGAATGTGTCTTCTGGTGTGACAAATTCTGTGTTTGGGTAATGAAGTCCCTCATGATGAGTGCATGGGAGGCACCCTTGGGAAGACGTCTGCCAAATATAGCAATGGAGCTCCTCACACCTAGCATCATGCACCACCTGCCTGCTGCTATTTTTCCTTTCAGCACTTCTGCGTCTCACTGACAGCTGCTTCCCACTTTCTACGGAGTTGCTCCTCAGAAGGCTTTTATTGCTTCGCTTTTAAGGAGGCAGGGCAGTCCTCTTTTGGGGGCACTCGGCTGTAAGCCGACGGCCTTTAGTGAGGGATGCAACAGTGAAATCTTCTGCGAGGGACATGTCCCTGTAAGGCCTTCAGCTTTCGGTGAAGGACAAAAACACACGCACATGTAACTCATGAACTTTTTCGTTTATAAATGCACTATTAAGAATGTTTTGAGGGGTGTAGAGAAAATGACTTTTGTTCATCTTTATGTTTCTTTAGATCCTGATTACATAGCGGATTTCATTCATGGTGAATGATCTAAGGGTTGTGTTATGGTATGCCAGTATTCACAGAAACCCTTTGTGAACCTGAGTAGCTGCCTACGTACATGCAGATCTTCCCCAACATTAGCCGAAGAGGAGACGTAAATTTGAGCGACATACTTAACCCCATTCCTTCTAGGGTAAAGTTTGAATCTTGCAATCACATCTAAGCTCGGACAGAAGCAGATCTGTGAAGGACGAGAAGCTTAAAATTTATTTTTTGTAAGCGGGAGCAAAGCAACATGTTGACCTACGTGTGTTTTTGCTTGCAGGCTGCAGGGGAATGCTCTGTGGGTTTGGGGCCATGTGTGAGAGGGACCCAGTGGATCCATCCAAGGGTTCCTGCGTGTGCAAGAAGACATCATGCCCATCAGTGGTGGCTCCAGTGTGCGGCTCAGACTCTTCCACCTACTCCAACGAGTGTGAGCTGGAGAAGGCCCAGTGCAGCATGCAGAGGCGCATTAAGGTGGTCCGCAAGGGGCCGTGCGGTGAGTACAGACCTCACTTTTCCTGCATTGTTTGCTTATGGATTCAATGGCTTTGCCTAATGAAACCGGAATTACTTCAATGCAATTACTCTGAACCCAGCTATTGTTCAGAGAGCAGATTTGCATGCCACGCTGCTCCTGAATGTCCCCTAATGCTTGGATGGGGGGCTTTTTTGTTAGAACCAGAGACAGGGGAACTCCAGGGGTGGTGCTTCTTGCTGGAAAAAAATAACCTTAATTAATGCCTTACAGTTTCGGGATGAAGGTTGGGATGGTTAAAGCTCTTTTGCATGCACACCACCCACTTTCAGAGCGTAGTAATTACTTTTTATTCCTGCTTGCTTAACTCCATTTGTGTAAATGGAATAAACCTCAGTTTCACACTTTTTTTTTGGTTTTGTTCTGAGAAATGGATTGGATTAGTTTGTTCGCTAGTCTTGGATGAATGCCAGATATCTTTTGTAATTGAATTGGCTTCTTACTTAAATGGCTCTAAAAGTTAGTAAGCACTTAAGAAGAAAGGACGTTGGAGAAAGTTGGCGCGACTCAGTTAGTTGGGGCCACCAACTGTGGCCAGACGCACACGTGGCGGAGGGAAGAGAACGTGTGCCTTGCTGATGTACATCTTCAGCAGCCGATGGCACGGCTGCACTCCCTCCGCAGCTCTTCTCCTCTGGGTGACTTAGTGAGGTGAAGTAATTTACTGTCTGCTCTGCTCAGGTCAATATTTCATTCCCTGTTTTCCTTAATTCCTTTTTCTCAGTCAAGCTGATCCCCACAGCTCCGCACTTAACTGAAAGGGATCAAATTTGGGTGTGGAATTTTTTTTATCGTCCTTTTTTTCTGCAAACATGTTAGGGACACGGCCACAGAACCTGGACATTGGCAACTTAATTTGCCAAAAAGCCAAGGTTTTTTTGCCCTTGAGAACTGGAAATCAACTTTGTCGCTACAAAATGTTCTGATGGTCATTGGGCACAAGTAATAACCAACCAAGTGGATTTTGAACGATGTGAGACATTTATGTACATGGTGGGAGACCCTGATGGCTCCAAAAAAGAAAGCAGGATGAAAATGGGGCAAAATGCTATAAGGTTGCTGGCTAACATCTGATCACCCAATTACAGTTTTCTAGATTGATTCTTATTAATGGAAGAAGAACTGTTCATCAGAAGGTTGACCCTGGAATCTTGGTTCCGCTCCTTCATGTTGCTGGGTTCCTGGTACCAAGGCACATGTGGGAGCAGTGAGATAAGGTGGACTCAGGACCGAGGCTAGTAAAAGAGGGAGCAGCAAGTAAGCACAGCAGTTTGTAGCCGCCCTCCGCAGCCGATAAGCCGCAAGCAGCAAATGGTATTGCTAGCAGGACCCCTGAACCATGAAAACAAGCTAACTCCTCTTCTTAAGCCAACGCGCTTCAACCAAAAAGCTTTCACATGTCCTTTCCGGTGTGCTGTTCTACTCTTCTGTCACTAGCAAAAATGACTTCACTTCTGAAACAACGAAAACGCCACAAAACAAATCCAGGCTTTGAAGTCCTACTCCACAGTCAAACAGGCCCGTCAACTACCTGAACTCCTATCTCAGCGTCGTCTTAGAAACAGGCCTTGCTTTTTAATATCAGTGCATTCAAAGTACAACTGCCTTCTGTTGCTGTCTTATTAAATAACTGTAGAAATGAGCAAAATCTCAAGTGATCCTGTTTAAATTTGTGTGTGATGTTGACAGAAAAAAACAGGGGGGGGGGGGGGAGTTTGCAATGAAAATGTTAAGATCGTGGCGTTTAAGGAGGGCAAATCATCCGATAGTGAAAATAGTTTCAGCACCAACAGTCAGCAGCATTTCAGCACCAGCAGTCAGACCTTTAGAGACATTTGTGAACAAAAAATGGAGTGACGGGATGCCTTTTATCAGCAGTTAAATGCAGCTGATATCATACAACAATAAACTTTATCTCCATGTGTCGACTGAAAATGCACTCAGCTCCCATATAAGTCCCGTATGGTAGAGAACATCCATGACAGTAAAATATATGGCAGCCTTTTCTCATAAAACAGGCTTTTTACTTCCACAAGTGGTTATTTTATTCACTGCTAATATGTGTTTCACACGATTCATCATCCTTAACAAAAGTCCCAACCCTCAAGTAAAATGCATATAATATCACAACTGAACAAGCAGGTTCAACACTATTATTACCAATTAATTTAGGTGATGCTTTTCTCCAGCGATAAGCTACTTAAAGTCATTTACCCATTTACACCCAGG
Source organism: Heterotis niloticus (assembly GCA_018136845.1). Classification (NCBI taxonomy): domain Eukaryota; kingdom Metazoa; phylum Chordata; class Actinopteri; order Osteoglossiformes; family Osteoglossidae; genus Heterotis; species Heterotis niloticus. Next base: position 22,216,116 of record CM030894.1, on the reverse strand, counting down.
TCATTTTCACCAGAGCAATTCATTGTAAGTGCCTTGATCAAGGGTATTATGGGGTATTATTATAGGGACCAGGCATTTAGGAGTAAGGCTGCACCATTCCTCCGGGGTTCACGTGCTTTGCATAGTTAAAGAGATCATCACCAACCCCGTGGACTTTATTTCCTACATCATAAACATCTGTAAGGCAAATTGTCGTAATGTCCTTGTCCACACGGCACCCTGCCTCATGCTCTAGTGCTTCCAGGATGGACTCCAGGTATTGCTACGCAGTAAAATGTGGATGAATGAAAATATAAAATTAAAAGACGAAATAAAAGTAATAATGCTTGTCGCAAATAAGAGAAAATATGTTTCCATTATCACTGTCGTGCCTCAAAGTGTCTGTGAGTTTAATAAATTTTAGATGATGTGTTTTTCATCAAGGACCCTTTCTTTTAATAATAATAGTAACTCAACCTCCAACAATTTGAACTCACCTAAAGGAGTGATTTCAGGGAATGAATAAATGCTGCTATGTGATGAATGGTCGCACTTCACAATGTCAATGCATCAATATTTGAGAAAAAGAATTAAATTTAGATCTTTGCCGTAGATCAGTTCGTGCAAATATTTTTTTTAATAATTGGAGGATCTTTTCTTGTATGGCTGGGATGTGTTTAAGCAAGTTTGTATTCATTTTGTGCTGAATAAATATTCAGATACAAATTAGGTGCCTACTCTGCCAGAATTCTAGACCTCAAGTGGCATTTATTTGTAATTCAATGTTTTTTTTTTTTATTTTACTTATTTACTGTGCCTATTAGTTGCTGTTTTTTTATTCTTAATATATTAAAATATTAAGTGCTTCTGTGCAGACAGTTCTCTTTCTGAGAGCTTGATGTAACCTTTAATTCCTCAGGGCCACCATTTGTGTTTTGCACCACAAATGCAGTATAACTGCATCTCAAGAGCTGAGGGCTTCCAGAATAATCTGTCTTCTGCTAAAGTGTGTTTCAGTTTACGTTGTGTTTAAACCTATTTGGAAGTAATTGTAAAGTGGGTGCTCCTGTTATGCAGGGAGAAAATGTGCTTGTGTTCGGCAAAACTTTCAGTATAAATTGCTGTTCTTCCTGGGCCAATAAGCACTTGTTCAGTTCAGGGTCATGGTGCTCTGGAGATTGTTCTGGAAGCACAGGGCATGTGGCGCACTCTGGATCAGATGATAGTCTATCGCAAGGCAACTACACACACTCATTCACTCAAACACACATCAAGGGCAGTTTAGAGGCATCCATTCACCTGAAATTCATGTGCTTTAACTGTGGGAGGAAACCGCATTGGCTGGCTGAACCCCCAGGAAACCTCAGGAGAACCTGCACACTCCATGCAGACAGAGTGTATATGACATGACCTGAAGTAGACCTGCAGAACTGAATCCTTGCAAAAAATTATCCAAAATATTTACAGTATAACACAAACCTCTTGCCTATGAGGTTGAAATCTCAAATAATGAAATGCTTTCCAAAATGTAAAAAAAAAAAAAAAAAAAAACTCTAATTTTTAGTGTATCACAGTATGATTTTCACAGAAAGGCTAAAAGTCAAAAGGTTGTTAGGCAAGGTGTAGTGTAGTAGTAAGGGTGCTTTCCTAGCAGTCTGTGGGTTCAAATCCCATTCCCGCTGCAGCAGCCTTCAAGGTACTTAGAATTGATGCATTAATCATTATTATACTGTTTAAAATGGGTTGTAATAATAATAAGAAGAAGACTTGGAAATATGGAGCATCCAGAGCAGGGTGGAGGTGTCTGGAACACTCAAGAAAGGCTTTACTGTCAACATGGAGATGTTCCCAGGCAGAGCAAAAGCAATCAAAGTTCACAAGATCACACTGAGAGCCACACACATCCTGCACAGAGTGGATGAATTTCTTTGGTGTCTTGTTGAGATCTGAATTCATCTAGAACCAGTCAACCTCTGACTGAGAGGAATAATAATAATAATAATAATAATAATAATAATAATAATAATGAAGCCAGTTCTTCTTATGTCTACATTTAAGAAAGAAGAAAGGGTGTGTTAAGTTCTTGTCAGCATGACTGACAGATGAAACCAAATTTTCCCCGTATGCTGGGCTGGAACAAAGAGCTTGCTGTAATGTGGACACATGAGATCCTCATCAAGCAAAATGTAGATGTGATCAGGTGTTGGGCTGTGATGGAAAGAAACTTGTCTGATCATTTTCTCTATTTAAATGAAAGCTAATAAGTACACTAATATGAAAAGAGCCCCACTGCCTAATAAATGATAATAAACAAAGCCTAAGCCTTTTTGGCATTTCAGAAAAATATTTTTGAGGCACTACAAAGTAAATTTAATAAACGCAACTCAAAACTTTGCAAAAGACTGCAGACATTTTTTCTCTCTTTTCCGCACTCAGTTTCCAAATGTTAAAATGTAATATTTAACGATTGCAGATCATTTACTTCAACAAATGACCATGAGTCTAGGACTGGAAGTGGATCCTTGACTCCTGCCTGCTGCCCAAATACTACGTTATAATCTTTATAAGCTGCTGCTAAAAGAATACCTTTTGTGTTACCAAACATGTAGCAGAACATTTGTTTTAATTGGCAGATGCATGCAGTAATTTTTTTTCCTCTGTGTTTGACTGAAAAAAAAGCATTATTTATGTATAGAAAATCGGGGCTTATTGAAATTCAGGACAATGTGATATACAAGGAATGTTCAAGGAAATATATGTATAGGGGAAACAAAAAAGTAGGTGCTGATACCCTGGATATTGTGGAGACCTTTTGAAGCACCCATGAGGATTTTGCCATTGAAGTCAGACATTTTAACTGTAACAGATGTAGAAATCATGACATCATATTCTGTTTTACCCGCTGTTGCCATGGAGAAAACGGCACTGTGAGACCTAATGAGATTTAATAAGACTAATGAGACCTGATCTATTAGTTCTGAACTTTGGAGCCCTTTGCAGTGGCTGTTCTGTTCTTCTTTATATTCTGTCCTCCAAAAAACCTTTAAACAAGGTGTCTGCAGCATTGTTTTGGCCTGCAGCACGAAGGCTGCATGGCCTGAAGATCGCAGAGGACACATTCTGCAGAGCGGTGGTGTTTTTACCGCTTCCTGAGACCGATTGCCTCTTGCACACACCCACCACTCAGTCTTTGGTTCCTGCAAGACTCAAAACCAGTGTTCTACAGAACACGAGTACACCTTAACACCCCTGTTATGAGTGACCAGTAGCTTTTTATTATCTGGATGACCAGGGCCTGCTCTAGCATCTTTGGGCTTATCCAGCAGTGCAAGCCAGCTGTGCTCTGCGACCGGATCGGTGATATTTGACGATGGCTTATGCAGGGCTCCTATGTTCCCCCACATGGTTATCTGCGTGTATAGGATGGAACCAGCCTTGTGCTTCTTCTCAGGTTTATTTCTTTCTCCCGCTGAGGTGCCTCTGGGTCAGTGCTCTATTTCCAGGTGGAACTCGCCTTCCCACCCCTGCAGCGCTTGCATTAAACTGCTGTTGTTTGCCAGATGCTCCATACAAAAGCAGCACAAACTGTTAGTGTTTTTATTGTGATTTTTGCACATTTGAGGGGAGAACCACAGCAGCACAGGTTCTTATTGTTATACCAGGTGTTACGTGAGAAGGCTGCTTTCTGCCTTGTGTCAATTCTGGAGATCCAGTGGCAGCCATGCGCTTACCCGGGCTGTGCCAGAGGCAATGCCGGCAAAGTCCATTTTGAATTCTTGTCCCCGATGAGCTCTGACATGTGCGATTCAAAAGACGTAAAACAATAAGGGTTGTTCTCACCACCGGCCACTTCAGCCCGACATTGTTTGCCTGATTAATATGCAGTCCCAGCTCTTCTGTTTTCCTGTCTCTGTTTTACCCCGTAGCACTTTTATTAGTGATTTACACAATGGCAACCCAACCCCCCCCACCCACCCCAATTTACATTGTTTCATATTATACTGGAGAGCCATAAACTGTTTTCTCATGGAGGGGACTTCACTTTAGGCACCAAATGTTTACCCCGACATAAACAAACCGTGTCTGGCTGCAGCACTCAGGATTTTTTCCCCATCAGTTGGCGGCGTGACTCGCAAGACCTGCAAATCCCATGCTTTCCACTCTGCCCCCTCCTGCTGCCCCCATATCACCCCCTAAACACTTCCCCACTTAAAGACAGCTCTTTGAACATCTGACAACAAAACCATTTTGAATCCTATCTCTTTGTCCCATTCTCCTGCTCATCCTCCCTAAAGCACTGATACTTGTTAAACAACTCCCCCCTCTCAGAACCCCGCAGTCTGACCAGGCCTGCCATCTTGCCGGGCAGAGATAACATAGATTAGCATGAAGCCTCTGTGCTTTAAAAAGATTTCGGTCTCCCGCTTGGCCTGCGTCTGTACAGCAGCGACTTCTGACTTAAGTATTTATGCATTTCATTCACCCAGCTTATGTGTTGTTATTGGAATCCCACCACCCTGAATGCAAAATGCCTGACATGCCAGGGATGTGCAGTGAAGATGAGGTGGAGACATTTGCTCATTTAGATTCAACCGATGCAGCACTTTTGACAGCTGCTTTTTTTGTCAAAATGTTTATCCTTGGTTGATTTTTTTTTTTAGCCAATTTTTGACCCAGTTCCTACTTTTCCAATTCTGTATCTGACTCAGGTGTCTCATTTGTTTAAACTGTTTTGCAAATCAGTGATCATGATCTTGTGTTCTCCTCAACCCTGCTTTCCATGACTCTTTCTTCTCATCTTTTTTGTTCTGCTTTTCTCTTCTTTCTCTCCCTGTTTCCATGCTTCTCTCATTCTCTTTCCTCCTCCATGCAACTCAGCACTGTGGTCTCAGTGTCGTAGCGCTCAGAGGTGGAAGGCTGGGGCCAGTTCACTGTGGATAGAGGCCAAAACTGGATAAACCCCCCCCCCCCAGAACTTACTTCTCCTAGAGATCCTAGAGATCGAAGGCAGTGGGGTAACTGACAGCAACTCCCTGCCAGCAATGCCTCTGCAGGCCCAAGCAATAACAGGAATAATGGCACAAGACAGCGAGAGTGCGATGCTTATCGCTTATATTTGTGTGCGCTATTTGTAAGAGGTAATATTTATACACAGCGCTCCTCTGGGATGTGGCTACCTTTTCTTCCAGCTTATGAGTGTATTTGTTCATCTGGCCATTGTGTTCTGCTATCGCTCCCTGGCCTCCGCTGAGCAAAGTGCAGCCTGAATGAAGGCGCTTATCATCACCTACTGAAGTTTTAAATGAGTTCGATTGAACAGACAGCACATTTTGTGGGTTAATGCCTGCTTATGTATTCGCCTGGGTTCATCTGTGTGTACGTGTTTGGATAAGTTTGTCCGGTATTTATTTATTTATTTATTTATTTATTTATGCAGACAAGATTTTGGAAGACCAGGGTTTAATAACTAAAACAGTGTTGCAGATGGTGCTTCTTTTGTATAACTTTGTGGCGTAACATCCATCTGTCATCTTAATATTAAACCAATGAGCGATTCTCAGAGGACCAAGTTTATTCTATATTTGTCAGCTGCACACAATTCTGCCAGTGTATTTAAGACAGTGGAAAAGGCATTAAGCCAGAGCAAAGCAACAACCAATGTAGAGACATAAACTGCAGCAACACAAACGCTAACAGTGGGTAACAAAACAGCAGTGCTACATACAAAAATAACCCACCCCTGTAGCTCCTGCCAGCACAACATTCAGTAGGACTAATACCTTAATATATATAGGTTTTCTCCAAAAAAGCTTTCACCATTAAGGTGCTTACAGTGGAGCAAACCGAGTGTCTCGCTTAAGCGTACAACAACAGGAGATAGGTTTAAACCTGGGGTTTCTAAGTCCAAAGCTGGTGGATATAACCACCTGCTGCTTGGTACTGCATACACAGAGGAAAGGCTATTAAACGCTGGCAAAACAACGAGAGCTCACAAAGTGGCTTTGCCTTCCTTACCACTAAAGTACACTGTTAAACTTCTATTAAATTACTCTTGTTGAACATATTTCCATTTTAAAGGGCAGAGACCAGGGGCTGAAGCTCTGAAGAGTTTATTGGCAACCTTGGAGTAGAACAGTTAACATGGAATTCCTCCATCCTCTGAAATTAATCATATGCTGAACCATCCAGATTGTATCAGTTGTTCAGGATCTTATAAACCCAGTTAATATTAGCCTCGGGTTTACAAGCCCACATCTGTTACTACCATCATAACCAAATCACTGTTAGTACTACAAATTACTAGCCAGGCATGTAGGGATTTTGGAGAAGGTGCTGATCCACCACAGCACTGACCAGGACCAGCAGTTTTAGGATGATGGATGGGTGGATGAATTGATGGCTGGATACAGTGATATTGTTATCATTGTGATAGGTAGAACCCTAACAATTTCCACTCCTTCTATGGACTTAAAACCACATCTGACATGGGCTCTCTAGGGAAAAAAAAAATAAGCACCAGGTGTAGCCACCAAGAAACCACAAAAAAAGAGAAACTTGAGAACAAGAAAGATTTTGGAGGTAATTATGAAGAATTTTGAGGTTTGTTGCCTTTGAATTGGTGATTTTTAAGTTTGCTTTCAGGGTTCGCTGCTTTTGCAGCTTCGTTCAATTTGAACTTTTCTAGTTCTTACTTATAGAGCCGATTTGAGTTACCCGTCTGCTTTGCAATTAGTTGTGCTTATGTTTGAGTTTCCATTATGCAGAAGGAAAATAGGCATGAATCCACAAGGTGCCATATCCTGCCCAGGCACATCCTGTCTGCCACATGCTATTGCTACTATATTTCATTTTTTCATTTTTGATTTACAAAGTTTTAAGCTTTAAGTATAAACAGTATGAAATCTTCAGCCTGATACTGTGCAGTCGGCTTTGTTTAAGAACAGTGTAATTCACATGTTTGGTTCAGTGCACAAAAAGCAAAAATCTCTGTTTTTCCACTTAGTGCTCATAATTTAAATATGAAGGATGTCAGTACATGTTGTATGACTAGGAGATGAAACTTGGTGGGCTGCTGTGGTGATTATTTCATGGTTTTTCCACATCTTTGCGAACACATTCAGTGGGTGTATTAGGCATCGCCTCTTTAGATCTTTTTATATTTATGTATGAATATTATACAAGGGTGCTGTAGGAAAGGGCACGGTGGTGATAGCTTAAATACTTGGGAAAGAAAATTAAAGGATGTAATAAATTGACAAATAATGACAAAAGCACAGAGATGTGTGAGCACAGCCCTTCTGTGAGAATGTGCTCCACTGGCCTTCTGGGTGGCTGTTGAGGTCTGGATACATCTCTGTGTGAGAAGGGAAGCTTGCTGCCCACGGAGTCCTAAATCTCTGTCCCTCACTGCCGTCACCAAGTCGCCCACACCTGCCTGCAGCAGTTCCAAGCTCCACTTAAGCTGGAATAATTCTCCAAGGAGCCAGCGACCCTTACTCTTTCACAGGGTCTCCCGAACCAGGCCTAAGTCATGAGGGTTCACACCCTTCTTCACAATTAGGAATGCCTATCAAATTGTGTCATGTAGGGGTGTTGTCTCTACAGTAAGAGAAAAAGAGGAGTGAAGTGTTTTGGATGCTGAATGTCTGACAGGTCTAAGGTGGGTGGGGGGCAGGAGGGGCGAAGGTGCAGGTGCAGGTTAGCCCTTCATCGGCGAACTCAAATCCTCACGGCCCTCGCAAACACACATCCCACAGAGGAAAAGCCTCCATCAGTTGTCAGTGCTGTCCAGGGGGTGCGAAGCTAATTATGTTTCCTGTCTGAAGGTAAACAAACACCTCTCCGGGGGGCTGCACCACATCGGGGCTGGCAGGCCAGCGAAGAGCAGCTGCACCTACGCCGTCTCATTTCACACTGCCGGTTAACCCTGTAACAGTTGTGGCCTTTCCTCTCTGTGGATCTCAAGCAGCACAAGGCTACAGTATTTATTGTTTTATTATTTGCTAGCTTGGCAGATGGTAAGCGGGCACTTTATCTGAAGCTACACGGGGAGCTTACGATTTCACGCTCTCTCCATTCACACCGCTGGCTGTTTATTGAAGCAATTCAGGTTAAGCATTTCATGCTCAAGGATGCAGCATCAGCCTCCCCTTCCTGGGATTTTGAACCACATGCTGTTTGGTTAAAATCTATATCCAGAATGCAAGATTTTTTCCTACGACTGCTTTTGACTTAAATACTCCGACTGTGATCATTACCCCCTTAGAAATATTCATGACTAACAGGTTGATCATTGTAGGTTTGCGGTGTATAATATCATAAAGGATGAGGTGAAGTCTGCTGGAGTGGAGGAGCATTTGAAGTGGGAATCTGGTGTTGAAAACTCTTTAAACATGAATTGCTGAATGTCACCCCTTGGATGGAGAAAGCATTTAACAAACCATATTACACCAAGGGCTCTACTGTGAAATATGAGCCTATATTCTATATACGTTTTTTGCCACAGGAACATTGACCCAACTCTGGTGTGTATCTGCTAAGGTAATTTCATACCTGGGCAGGTTTGATTCCAGGGGTGTTAGTATTTTAAAATAAATCAAGTGATAAGTCCTTGTGTGTCAGTAAAATTGAGATATTGTACCAGCCTGCAGGTGATGCGAAAACTTTGAGCACAAATAAAGAGCTGCCTGAATCTGCGTTTATAGCTTTTAGAAAAGAGGAATTCATGTCAGGTCTCATCTTAATGCTCAACAAACCGCGTGTAGTCGGTATCGATAGTCCCTGCCACGTAGTGACTGAACACCCAGCCTGTGCCATGAGCTCTGACACCCAAGTGCAAAGCCCTGTCCTCAGGAGCCTTTTTTTTTCCATTTTACTACTGTAATCATTGCTTTATTTTTTTTTTCCCACCCAAGGATCACATACAGTGAAGGTGTTTCTTTTCGTAAGTAATCAACCAATTTAGGCAAATCACAGCACAGGGGGTGAATACTTTTGAACCCATGTGATTTTGTGTTTTATAACAGCACTTAGTTGCAAGTTAATCTGTGGAATCACGTTTTCATTTTGATGTCAAAGAGTTGTTTTCCTGTCGATCGGCGTCTAAAAGGTGGAATTAAATCCGCTATGGTTCACTGTTGCAGAAGGAAACTCGAGGCTACGAGCACAAGCCCGGTGAGTCCGGCTTAACCGATAAACCTCCCACTCACACGCAGTTCAGCAATGAGCTGAAAACGGAGGTCCGGCAACCGAGGCTCCATTAACACACATTGCAGTGGGTGCTTCGGCTGTCGGACACGATGGATCAAGCTTGTTTGTGTAGCTAGTGAGCCGTGACTGTAGGTTCGAGCCACAGAGAGGATCTGCCACATGCTCAACATGGCTTGGTGGAACAATTCAGATGAAATTCTGCAATTAGGAAATTTTTGTGCAAATTGCAGCCAAATGTCAGGTTGGAGAAAGGAGGGGGGGGGGCAAGGACCTTTCCCTAAAATGAGGTTCGAATTGTGTTCTTGTTTCCCCATCGTTTACGTCAATGGAAATAAGCACTGATGAATGTGTACGATACCGAATTACAAGATATGGCCAAAAGTATGTGGAAACCTGAACATCACCCCCATATGTGCTTGTTGAACATCCCATTCCTAACCCATGGGCATTAATATGGATCTGCCCCCACCGTCCCTGCTGCTGTAACAGCCGCCACTCTTCTGGGAAAGTTTTCCACACGATTTTGGAGTGGAGCTGTGGGAATCTGGGCCCATTAAGCCACAAGAGTATCAGTAAGATTGGGTGAGAAGGCCTGGCGTGCGGCTGGGGTTGAGAGCAGGGCACTCAAATTCTTCAACACAAACCTGGGCGCAAGCCATGTGTTTACGGAGCTCGCTTTGTGCATGGGAGGGCACAGTCATGCTGGAGGAGAGGAGCTTCTTCCCCAAAATGTGGCCACAAAACTGGAAGCAAACAATTGTCTAGAATGTGTTTGTATGCTACGTGGATGTGGCTGAAACAGCTCAGCTCAGTCGTTGGGGGCGGGGTGCATACAGTGTTGTATCTTTGACATGTTTTATTTGAAACATCTTTCAGCATCGCACCTAACTGTTTTGTGTTATTATCACTTGTAGAAGGATGTGTGAACCTCCAGTGTGAATGGCTTTGAGCCAGTTGTGGTGGTCAGCGGGTCTTCAAGTGTTTCTCCACCACGTTGAATCACGTCCTCTGATTTTCCTTCAGGTATGAAGGATCCCTGCAGCGAGGTCACCTGCAGCTATGGCAGCACGTGCGTCCAGTCCTCGGACGGCCAGTCAGCCAAGTGCATGTGCCCCTTGTCCTGCGATGGGCAGCCGAAGCAAGTGGTGTGTGGCAGTGATGGTGAGGACTACCCCAGTGAATGCGAGCTGAACAAGCAGGCCTGTGCCAGCAGGAAGAACATCCGCAAACAGCACACAGGTCCCTGCGGTGAGTTTACCGGTCTTCTCATGCTCAGGTTCCGTTTAGCTGTCAGGGTTGTCCTGAACATAGTATGTGGAGGCCTTGGCCATGTACAGTTGGAACAGTTACCTCAATACAGCACAACACAGAAATTTCAAGAGAGATGAATTTAAATTAGTGCAGGTACAAATCAGCTTCCTCTTCATCATATTCTCTCTCATCCCGCTCATGCCTTTTCAGCTTTTCCCAGCCCCTGCCCAGTGTCTTGTTGGTGTGCTATCTATTTGATCTCCTCTAGTACTTTTTTCACTTTATGGGAACATTTGAAGCAATTTAAAAAAGTTATGCAGAGTGTGCACAACTCTTCTGGTGGTGGCAGATGGAGAGGAGTTCTGGACACATACGCTCATATGGCAGAGTCTTCCTGGAGGCATGGAACCGCTATGGCTGCCCAAAGATGGATGACCCAGACTACAGGTGGCACAAGTGATATGTCCAGTGGGACACAATGAGATTGTTATGTGCAGGATTCCCCCAGGAGGGACAAAACAGTGGAAAAAATGGACCTGGAGTGGCTAAATCTCAGTGAGTGATAGCAGGGCTGGCCAGTGCTCTGCTGATGGTGCTCCAGGGAACAGACAGCTGGGTGATATAGGGGTGTCGCAGAGGAGCTCCAATGTCATCGGTCCTGGTTTTCCATGAAGAAGAACTATGGTCTTCTGATGCTTCCTTCAGTTCTTGCCTGATGTTTTCCCTTTATCAAATGTCATTGGTCCAATTCTGGACCAACAATCTTTTCTCAGTCTCACTTTTGCACTTCTTCCATTCCCAGCTCCATTTGTTTAAACTCAATACTTTGTCTCCCAGTTTCACCTAAATTCCAGTCACTATGTGGTGTTTTCACAAAAATTCAAAGCTCTTGACCTTGCTGACCTTATCCACCTGTTTCACTCCATTCCGGGGGGGGGGTTCAAACCAACTAATTAAATAGGAATTAACATGACCCAAACTTAAAATAATCTACTAATTAAATGTCTTTCCATTTTACGAATGCATTTTACCTGAAGCCATGAAACATTATTTACTATCTAGACAGTGACTTTAGTTTATTAATTTAGTACCAGAATGCAATAAATGGCTATAGACTCCCAAGACTCCCAAGGCTTTTTTGCCCACCTTGTGCATTATAATAAGTTCTGCTCCACTTTGTTCATTGGTACAAACTGAATTCCAATTGTTATGTGTTCAGCAGTGTGGGAGAGCATCGTTTTGAATTAAAAAAGTTTGCTGATGAGTTACCTTAGTTTAGAACAATGTGCTGAAACACCATTGACATTAGTAGATGCTAAATGGGTACAGTGCCAGTCAAAAGCGTGAGTACGCATGAACAGTACATGCATGGGGCAGAAGAGTGACAACAAGGCAACACACACTGGTACCACAGCAGATTCTGCGAAGAAAAATCTGAGAAAGTTAGGTAAAAGTTACATTTTTTTTGTTTTATTTCCTTCAGCAGTCAGGAGTACCTGTTCAACTTATAGAGTGCTTAACAGTATTTTTTACTGTATCTTAGTTTATATTGTTTAGTTATGAGGCATTATTTATATTATTTAATTTATGATTTAAAGAGATACGCTGCCATAGTGCACCACTATTTGTGAATTAAGTTTGGTAAAGACAGCAGACTGAGACATGTTCCAACATTTCTCCATTCTCTCAAATTATACATCATAAACAGATTATTCCATCCTGTGTAATGTAATCCTGTGTTAAGGTAAATTAAACTGCAAACTTGCTGAAACGTATTTATGCTAACCCTGTAATTCTTAATTTAAGGACTATATGTTTGGAAGGGAGAATATGAGACATGGTATAACAAATTGAACAGATTGTTTACAATGACAATATTTGAAGTAAAGGCTAAATAAATTTAAAAAAATCAGAGCCAGTAAAATGTGGAAAAGCCCATTGCTGCTGGGAGCAAAATAAGTTCAAGGACTCAACCGTGACAAATACTCATTAAAGACCTCAAAAAGAACCATAAATATACTGGATTCGTATTAAACACACAGTGCCAAAAAAAAAGAGCTTGGATTATAAAGGGGATCCCATTACCCATCTAACCCCGTCCTAACCCCCACGGCAATCCCACAGCACGTGTACAAAGCCGCTACACAATGGCTAACTTATCAAAACTAGCGCCAACTAACTATAACTCCAACCATGGCGTGGCGTAGCAATGGCGCGGTATCTCATCGGGCTTATCAAGTGGGCACCTTCCTTCGTCGGTGATTCGTCAAGTTAGGCCCACAACACCTCCAGAAGGCTCAACCGTGGCTCAGGCGTCCCGGAGCTGCTCCCCTCCACTACTGTGCGTACCACTGCGTCACCCCGCCGCTTCTTACATTACCTACCCTTTGTCTTAGCGTCCTCACACTCACCGCTCTTTCTACCCGCCGTCTCAAAGGAAGAAGCCCCTCGCCATCTACTTTACCTTTATCGCGCTTCGCAACAACTAACCACACCAACACCGCCCCCTTCCTAACAGCTAACCGCCATCACAACTATGCGCCAACGCTTCGCCGGCACCCACCTGCTCACCGCCTCGCCGCCCCGCTACCATCCGCGCTGGTCCTCTTACTCCAAACCCAGAGACTTCCTTGCTCTGCAGCCTGTGACAACTCCTTCACCGCCCGTTGCAACTTTCGCCCCCGGAGACCGAGCTCGCAGAATAATGCAAAAGTGGATCGGGCTTTAAATCTACGACATCCTACCTCAATTGGCCTCACTTTCGCGTTCCAGCCCCGCCCCTCTACTTCCGCCGCTAATTCACTATATCTGAGCTTCTTCCTCTCATGAGCGTCGTCCACCGATCCTTCCCACGGAACCGTGAGTTCTATAAAATAAACTACTCGCTGGCTTGCTGACCACAGCACCATATCTGGTCTCATGCTTGTACTAACTATTTCCTGGGGCACCACTAATCTTCCTCCCAGGTCAACCTGCATCTCCCAGTGTCTAATCCCTCTTACTACACCTAACTCCTTCCTACCGCCGCATCTCCTACCCCCCCCCCCCTTCCCTAATAAACTGTACTACTGCACCTTCAACCTCATGTCCCGACCGTACATGCCTCCTCCAGTCTTCAATAGCCGCAGCCAGACACCTTAGCACCTGGTTATGCCTCCATGTGTACCTACCCAGCACTAAAACTAACCTTACAACCAACTAGAATATGTTTCACCGTCCCAACCTCCGAGCACAGATTACAAGTTGAGTCCTCACCCCCCCACTGCTTCAGGTTCTGAGGTGATGGCAGCACATCATAAACCGCTCCTAGCAGGAACCTTATTTGATATGCATCCATACTCCACAGTTCCCTCCAGCTCAGCCTCCTCCTCTTGACCCCCTCCCAATTTACCCACTGTCCCTGCTTCCCCTGTGAGACTGCCCTGACACACCTCTTTATTTCTTCCTCCCGACGCACCTGCTCTATCACCAACCTCCTTCTCTCTATCGGGCCTGCCTTACTCCACATAGGGTCTCCTAACTGACAACCAAGACCTTCCCTTCCTTGCTGTACCTTCCCGACCATCTCCAGCTGCCTTAAGTCTGCCTTAGCGTCCTCTACCGCCTGTCTCGCATCCCATTTCCTACCTGTTGCTATCCTGGGTACCAAACCCCTTACAACCTCATCCCTACTACCTGACAGCTGCAATTCTAACCGCACCTTTGCACACTTAAATTCCTCTGTCGAGAGCGGCAGCTGCAGTACTCCTTTCCCATACAGAGCCACATTGCTTAGACACCGAGGAACCCCCAGCCACTTTCTAATATAGGAGCTAATCAGCCTCTCCAGCTTCTCCACCTTTGTGACTGATACCTCATACATAGTTAGTGGCCACATCACCCTTGGGAATAGGCTAAACTGTAAGCACCAGAGCTTCAGTTTACCCGGCAGCCCTGAGTTCTCTATCCTCTGTAACCCATCTACTACACTTTCCTTAAGCTGCTCCACCTGATCCACATCAGTTAACTCCCTAGTGTACCACCTCCCTAAACTCTTTACCGGCTTCTCTAACACTGATGGGATCTCCTCACTATCCATCAGAAGACTAACTTTCTCTACCTTCCCTTTAACCAGTGAGATGCTCCGGGACTTTGCTGGTTTAATCCTCAAACCAGCCCACTTCAGGTTCTCGTCCATCTTTCCTAACAGCCGCCTTGCACAAGCTGCTGTTGTGGTCACCAGCGTCATGTCGTTCATATATGCCCTAACTGGGGGGAGACGGAGCCCATCTGGCTGTCTTTCTCCACCTACTACCCAATTTGACACCAAATACTCATTAAAGACCTCAAAGGGAACCATAAATATACTGGAAATAAATAATGAAACCTGCGTCACTCCCAAGACACCCAAAAAGTGAGTTTCTTTAAAGTTGAACATTCCCATGACAACCTGGGACAAGAACCTCAACGAGACGGCCATTACAGCGTAGCAGCAACACATCATCTAATATGATGAGACTCGCAGTTGGAAGATATCCACACCAACCTGGAGCGAACCCGCTCCTTGCAGAACAAATGTGTCCACTTTGCCACACTTCAGAATAAGTGGAGGCTAGAAAGAAGTTAGTTCAAAGCTTAGGATAAAATTTTTCACAACCCAAAAAACTGACTCACTCTGCTTTTATTTGCCTCTTAGTCCATTACAGCCTGCTATATACACCTGAATATATAGTATGATCAGTAATTTCTAAGACTGGCCGTTGTATGACACTGTTCTGCCGCCATGAAGCAGCCAGCATTAGAACTTACCAACTTCACCATACAGCAACCAACTTTTGACAGCGCTGAAGTTTTGGCTGCCCGTTGGCCAGGAATGATGTCATCACCGCTTGGCTGAAAATGAAAACAGAACTGTTGGTTAATTTGTAAATGACACGGCTGAAGCATCAGGAAGTTTCTGCAACTGTCTACACTGCGCTCTGTCTGCTGTGGGATGAGAATGACTTGCTTTGGGGCTGGCAGAACTGCAACTCGCCATCGCAGACAAAGCTATTAAAGTCCCTGGTGCCAACCACTGGGTTCCTTCAGACTGCACCTTTCTGGTCACTGACCCAGTGGTCCATGGCTATTTAATAAATCTTAATATTTGAATGTTTTACACATAACATTAAAATTTGATTTACATTTTAATTCTGCTCACTGTTTGACAGATATGCCCAATGTTGCAAAAGACGCAGAATTGACACCGACAGTGTTGATCCTAAATAACATGAAAATTAGCAACGAGTGCTAGTGTTTGAAGGCAATTTAAATGACTTTCTCCTCTCAACATTTTTCTTGGTTATTGACAGTCCATCTGCAATTAAAGTGTCACTCCAAGTAATTCTGCTCTTTTTAAATAGTCGATGTCATCATGTCACGTTTTCTGCGCCTTCCTTTCTGCATCAGACCCCTGCAGACACAACCAGAGCCACCCCCAATTCACCTGTCGTGTAGAGACTCGCACTCTCCAGCCCCAGATGTTTCCCCTCCCGACATCGTGCCCTCTGGATGCAGCGCAGCTATGTGCCAGCGATGGGCACACCTACAACAGCGAGTGCAGCATGCAGCTGACAGGGCGCACGAAGGGTGTTGTCCTGCAGAAGGTCCACAGCGGACCATGCCAGGAGCACGGTGAGCCCATGCATTTTTTTCTTCTCGTCATACCTGACATCTCAGGTCAGCTGGTGCTGAAGTCGGCAGCACTGATGCCCTTGGCCAGAAATGCATTTAGATTTTTTGAGAAGGCTCGTAGTGTGTAAACCCTTTATTCTTTGAAAAAGTTAAAGAACTTTGAGGCAGCCACGAAACTGGGCTTTTGACTGGAAAATGAAACAAACATAGGAAGCTGCTGCAGAGCAGTAACTTGAGTCCAAATAAAGTAACTTGGATTAAATAAAAAAATCTGGGACTATTAAATTTTAATTACTATTAATATATTAGTCTACAAAAAATAACAATGCTGGAACATATGGAGCATAAATCCCACGAGGATGGTGTTACTCTGCCTTTTGAAAAATTCACATTTTTGTCCTTTTTTGCATTTACGTATTTTTCTTGAATTTGGATGTTGCAGTATAATTAATGACAAACCAAAGTGGAGGGAACAGATGTGCAACCATTTGACTGTGGGATGCAAAGCCTGCAGTCACGCAGATCTGGAGCAAAATGCGGCCTTTTCGTCTCATGAAAACGTGTCCGGCGAGGAATGCTGAAAAAAAGAAATCAATAGTTATTTGCTTATCAGACCATTTATTCCTTTGTACAGCTGGATGTTCTGCTGAAGTCGTTTCAGATTTAGTGCCTTGTTCGAGGCTGCGACAGCAGTCATTCTCATGGGACTTGAAACCGAAATCTTCTGATCTTAAATCCCACTCAGTGATTGGATTTTGCCCTACGCACCCATCTGTCATATCTGTACTATTTAGCTGTGTATGCTGGAGGAGTTTATTCTTTATTCCACCACACAAGAGAATTTGGAAGATTTTTTCAGTGTAACTTAGAAAGAGTTCTACTGTTTCCAGAACCTGCTTAAACACACCTTATGGACAGTCTTTACTCCTTCATTGTGCAATGATGTTTGTCTGCTCACCTGGGCTGCAGTGTGGAAGACTCTCCTGATCTTTCTGCATTTGTGTATGTTTGTGTACTTTTGCACCCCAGAGAGATGCAAGGAGGGCTGCAAGTTCAACAGCGTGTGCCTGCTGGACCGGCTCGGCCCGCGCTGCTCCTGTGAGCCCGTCCACTGTGATGGCTCATATAAGCCGCTGTGCGGGAAGGATGGCCGCACCTACTCCAATGACTGCGAGCGCCGCCGAGCCGAGTGTTTGGCCAAAATCCACATTCCCATCAAGCAGCAGGGCCCCTGTGGTGAGTTCTGTGGCGATGAGGTGGAGTCACGGGGTAGAAGGGGCTGAAAGTCAGTGGGATGGTGGTGGTAGACTCAAGGGGTTGGGAGGTAGACTGACAGTGTGGGTGGGTGCCCTGAGGAACCGTAGCAAATTGGGATCAAACAGTGGAGTGCTGGAGTCGCTGAAGAAATGGATGAAGAAGATGGTTAGAGGCAGGGATTAAAGAGTAGCTTAACTGGATTAATAATAACGGAACAGTGAGGGTTGAGAGCCTCACCCCTGAAACTGGTGTTTTCTGAGTTTAACTTTTGAACTTCATTTGTGTGGCGTACGGTGTGGTTGGTCTAATTTTTGTCTGTTTGTGTGAGACAATTCATATGCACACTACCAGGCAGACAGGGTCAAGCCTTCACCGTCTCATCCATTGCACTCCATCTCCCAGTCATTGCCCACCACTGCATGTAAGAGCAAACCTTCTTGTCATTTTCCCATTCATGACTCTTTGTGCAATTGTGTGGTTTCAAGCACGGGTTTGTCCTGTTCTCTGTTTATGTCTTGGTGTATTTCAAAGGTCTCGTTTCTGTTTCAGTCCATTTTTTTCTCCCCTGTGTGTGGGTGATGTCCGGTAAGAGCTGGCACCACACAAACCTCTCAATTCAACCTTTGACCTTTCTTGAGCTTGACCCGTTGAGGTCAATGGCGCCTGGAAGAAAATGAGAAGGACTCGGTTGGAGCAGTGTGGATATGGTGGAGGATGTAGGTGTCATGGTGTGGAGGGTCTGCCACCCTGCTCAGCCTCCCTGCTCTCTCTGGAGCCCAAAGTTTGTGGGAAAAGAACCAACGTTGAGGTTGGGCAGCTCTTTTTTCCATGTCTTGCATGTCTTTATCCTTTTGGAGCTCCTCACACTTCAGCTTGCACGGGATTCAGCATGATGGTACTGCCATATCCCTCCTTGGCTGTTCTCCTCACATACAGCACCTTCACCACACAACGCCCCATGATAGATTATGTGCCCCACATCCAGAAGAATTTAAATAAGCCAAAAGCAGTTCTGTTCTTGAGTCTGCATTAAAAATCTGAGAAACATAGTGATGCAGAGGGCAAATTAAAACAAAATGAATGTATTGTGCCTAACTGGGCACCAGAGTCCTGTCCATTTCTCTAATGAATCCGCTGGAAGAGAACACATAAGGCACACAAGATAAAGTCAAGCAGCACTTATATGCCTGGCTGGAACAATGCTGCTGGCTACCTTTTTAAATAGTTTAAATTTACCACGGTGAAAGCAGCAACAGCACCACACTGTTGTGATCTCATTATTATTCTTTCTCAGGTATGTATAAATTACGACATGAAGCGACCTTGTTGTTTATTTTAGTTTGATTCATTCTTTCTGACATTATTAATGTTTCGGTCCCTCACAATTTAGCCCCTGGCAAGTTACGGTCCTTTTTTTTTATTTATTAGCTAAGTAAATGTTATTTTACATATTCAGCAAGCTAGTCCTGCATAACCGCTGGTTTTAATTAAGAACCAAATTCAATTTTGGAAAGGTTTTCTGAGCTGGAGGCAGGGCTAAGTGTGTTCAAGTGGGTGGGCCCAAGCCTGGGACAGGTGGATGCCCGTAGAGGGTTCATTGTTGGACTTCTCATGACATGTAGGTGATAGATGGCCTCTCGGGGGAACTGGTTCCATATCTGCAACCACAGTTGCTTACTTTAATGATAAGAGACAAAGCCGACAGGGGGAAATAAAGGGATCCCGTCTTGAATCACTGTGTAGTGCGCAACCATTAGAAAACTGACTCTCGGTACGTTCATTTGATTTTCCGTATTCAAAACGAACACGACGGATCGTGCAGGTGCTCTTCTCTTAAAAAAAAAGCACAGTCCAGCAGCCGTAGTCTCACAGGTCATCCATTCCCATCTGGCAGGGTTTTCCCAGTACCGATTAGGTCCACCCGGAACCTGAATTTTCAGGCACAGATGCATTTCAGGTACAGAGAACTTGGGCTCATAGGTGAATGTAGAACATGGCTATAAATGTGTCCCCTCATGCTTTTTTTTTTTTTTTTTTTTGCCTACAGTAAACCTATGAGTTACATGTCCATCAAAGTAGTTGTATTTATTATTAAGCTTCAAAAAGATGTTCATGATGATTCAAATATAAAAGGTATAAAAACTGCTTTTGGTGTCATAGCTAAACAGCTGCTTCCCAGTTTAAAAAAAGGAATGCAGTTGTATATTTTTAAATAAGTTGCATCTCAGGTTAGTGTACTTGAATAAATTTCATTAGAGGTGTTTCTTGCGTGTGTTTAAAAAGTGCTTGCGGTAGCTTCCCCAGGCCTGCCCTGCCCTGCCTAATGGTTCTGCTGTTGCCTGATGAGATGCGGTGTCCTCCTCTATCATTAGTCCTCTGTTGGACCTGCATGTGCATGACCTTCCACCCCTGTTCTCCTCCCCGTTGCTCTCTCTCCATTCTCTGTAGCTCTCTAAAAGGGTCTCGACATGTGATGGGGGTGCCCTGTGATTAGTGTACCTTCAAGTGCCATTTTTTTTTGGAAAATATTGTTTTGGCTATTTGGCTCAGTCTTTTCTCCTCTTCCTGTTTGACCTTCTTGGTTTACTTGGTACTCTTTGAATGCTTGTGCCGTTCTTGAAAAAGAAGGTAATTCCTTTGGAAGAGCTTTTGAGAAGTACAGTATATGCAATGTATTCATGCCCAGGGTTATAAATGAACCAGTCAGAGTAAAGGGGACCCACCTGCTCCCTTAGGCTTCTGTTTTGGCTCCCATGTCCAAATAGTGCTTTTGGGACACTCCCAGTTGGTCAAGTTTGCTTGTCTGGATCCATGTCCTATGTGAGGTGTAGGTTTGTGTCACACTATACTTCCAGGGCAGATTCTAGAACCACCGTGGCTTGGCACTGGACAACAAGTAGCTAGATAGATGTTTACTTGCAAACGTCACATGATGTTCTCCATTCAGTCAAAAACTTCAATTACACAGCTGACTGCTGGGACAAAATGAAAACCCACATGTTCTTAGAGCACAATTGCCCTTGGACAATTCCAGTCCTTGTTTTGAGAATAGAGGCAACTCACAGGTTAATCCCAAAATACCCCACATAGCTTGTCATGCCGTTTCAGCGGTTCACGCCAAGGGAAAGCCGCACAGCTAGAGCCTCTTGCTGGAGACAGGTGTCTAAGCCTGGATGGGTGGTTGGTGGAGCAGCTTGAACTGACAGGGGATGCTAATCCTCTGGAGTTTGGCATCTCTGCAGCGTTCGGTCCTAATTAAGGCTGCACTGTGTTTGACAAAGCGAGGGGAGCCGGAACGGCTGCTGGGGGAGCATGGACAACATCGGCAACAGCAAGGTGTCGAGGTGTCCACTGGGCCTCTGGCTGACAGCAATGTGTCCCACTGATCAACTGCAAAGGGTGCCGCAAAGCACGAGTACATTATTGGATGTTTGTACTGTCTGCCACAACGTATTCGGTGCTACACAAAAAGCAAACCTCAGGGATCCCGCAGTGCACACGGAGCACCATGAGCCTCGTGCCGTGGTAGGGTTTGATGCAGCGGGCAAGGGTTCTGCGCCGTCTTCCCGCATAGTGCTAGATGGCCTCAGTGGCATTCAGGCTGATGTCTCGGTGCTGTATGAAGCACCTCTGCTTCCAGAAAAGCAGTTTTGTTTTCCGTAGAGAAAACGTCTCAATTATCAAAGCAGACAAAGGGCTGCCAGTAAACTAATCAATGCTGCCTGGGCGATTACATCTCAAACAGCTCTTTTGTGGTTTGCCTATTAAGTCTGGAGGAAAATGTACTTCTTGAGGGTGTCAAAAACAAAAAACAAAGAGAAGAATGCCTTCAGAAAAAAAGGATAAACAAGACAAAGGAATTATCAGTGTGCTGTTGCATTGTGGGAAGGGGACTGGAGGAACTAGGGCACGGAGGGGCCCGGGCATCTGGGAGCGCTTGCTGACGTGGTACAGTGCTTGACTTCAGAGCTACCTCACACGCCTGTGTTTAGCCGAAAGACGGAAGATTGGGGGAGCAGAGAGCTTTGAAGCTCTGGGAAATTCGGCACGGTTCCACAACTTACATATTTATGCGCCATTCCCAAGTCTATTTATGCCTTTTCCCTCAACACTAAAATCAATAGCCACGCTCTACCATTTGCTCAGAATCTACAGAAAGAGGTCTTTTACCACCTTGCCCGTGACGGATGACATCACGCCAGCTTTAGGAGCGTAATTTGTTTATTGTGGTGTTCAGACACATTTCCCATTTCTTTTTTTTTTTTGCCGTCCAAAAGGAAATCTGCATGGCACGGCCCTTCTTTGCAAATTTTGTATTTTATTTTCCTCTTAAGAAAAATTGACTAGTTTTCCTTGCTGAGTACACGGGGAAGGTGTTGCTGTGCAGCCAAACATCACAGCAGTCCTCCATTTCTTAGCATCTTCCTTGTACCATGAGCTATCCTGGTGTATCCTCACATCTTCCCCCCAGTTATATACATTTGTCCCTAGGATGCCTGTTTTTCTGCCCTCTAAAAGCCTTTTTTTCCCAAAAGCTTGAGCCTTGATCTCTTGCTTTCATGGCAGATTCAGAGTTGAGTGGATGTGTTCATGTCTCTCACTTTCTGATTGGACTTCTCACTTTTTTCCCCAATGTCACAGAGAAAGAGACTAAAAAAGGGCCACAGGAAGGGAGTGAGACCAGAGAGAAATGTGCCAGGGGGGTTTGGCTGGTTTCAAAAGACGGAGCATAAGAGAGATGGTGATGTTGGATGGACATTACATGGCTGACTTCTCAAGCCATAGTTCACCGTGGATGGTTGTACAGCATTGAATGAAGAGCCCCCTTCTCCCACGCTTTTACAGAGAGTGCCATTCTTCCTCAGAGCACCCAGCGTATGGCAGTATACTCCTGCGGTAATTGCAGTGATGGCCCCGCCAGGCGTTCAGCCACGATCAACAGCACATCCATCGCAGTGTGTGTTAGACCCCGTGACCCTTGTTGATGTGCTCTCTCGCGAACTCGAAGGGGAGAGCACTCACACCCTCTCAGTCAAATCTGCATCATTCTCTTCTCCACAGTTTGCCCAGAGTCAAGGGGCAGCCTGTGGTCCTGAATACCTGCCTGCTGCTGGGCTTTCTTCACCAATGAAAGTTGCTATTTGCATCTTTCCATTTACAGTTGGGGGCTCCTAAATCACAGCTCCTAGGGATATGTTGACTAAGCAAGTTTTGGGATTAAAAAGATGACTTGACCTTGTAGGGTGGTGGCACTGTCTGCTGTACACCTCTCCCGGATTGAAAAAGGTCTTCCACAACCCCTAACCCACCCACAATCCATGACTGTGTATCTTCATGAAGTGTGGCTGCATGACTGATCATCTTTATGAGGTTCTAGTGCATGACTGTGTAATTTCATGAAGTCCCACTGCATGACGGAGCATTTTTATTAGGTTCCAATGCATGACTGTGCATCTTCACAAAGATCCAATACATGAGCTTCATGAAATCTGGATGCTTGACTGCACAGCTTTAGGACATCCCAACCTCTAATTGCACTTCCAAAATTGGAAGTCCATTCCCAGTGGAGACTGGCACAGCTTCACGAAACCTCCTTACAATGCTCTGAAGTTCTGGAGCATAACAGCACAATTTCATGTAGTCCCGGTGAAGCAGACTGAAAGCAGAAGTTCAGCCATTGCTCTGATGTTCCTCCTCAGTGTCTGCCGTGGCACAGAAGCCCAGCAATCTGCATTATTCAGCAGAGCGCTCTTTTTTTTCTGCTCGTCCTCCAGGAGGAGGCTAACGCAGACATCTACCAGGCTCTGCACAGCAACATGCAGTTCGCTGAGTTTGAAGTGGACGGGATATCAGCAAATGTGCCTGTTTACGTGGAGGCAGACCTCTGTTGCATGAAGCAGCTGACGTGCATAGCGGGGCTTGCGCTCTGTCGTGTCATGGGCATAAATATGCATATAAATGGCAGTGTGTGAGTGGTCTGATGGAAAGAGGAGAGGAAATGCAACGCTGTGATTAAAACATGTAGAGAATGAGAAATTACCAGGCACAGCATCAAGAGCTTCTGAATTTTTGAATGTGGACGTAAAAAAAGCAGGGACAGGATCACGTGTCTCACCATTCTTCAAGGACAGTATTTTTGTGTAACTCAGTTGAGTTTTGTTATTGACTGTATAAATTTGAAAAATCAGTTATATAACTTATAGAAGAGTTATACTGTTTTGAGAAAAAGTTTGCAAATGTTTTGAAATTATCTGGATTTCTTGTCCTAAAATGTGATCTTATCTTCATTTGTCATAATGACAAATACAGTCTTAACAAAAAACATGCATCAAAATTTTATATTGTTGTGTCTTTTTGAACAAGTGATTTAAATGGTCAAGGTTGCTGGTGGAAAACTGATCCAAACCCTTATTTGAAGGTAGTGGGACCTCCTTTTTTGGCAGTAACAACCAAACTTTCTGTAGCCGCAGTGTCGAGGAGATATTGTGGCCCGTTTCTCTATGCAGAATTGTTTTAGCTCATGTAAGGATGTGTTGCTTCACATCACACCATGATGGGGTTGAAGTCTGGCTACTCTAAAATATGCAATTTCTTTTGTTTCAGCTACTCGTTTATTTACTCCTGGGTGTCAGCTATTGTCAAGTTTTGCACTACAGCTTCCAGGCTGACCCTGACATCAGCTGTAGAACTTTCTGACACAACTTGGGCTGTTCAGGGATGTGTCTGAATCCAACTCACCTGCTTGAGTTTGATCTCCCCGTGTCTATGTGGGTTACCATTGGGTGCTCTGATTTCCTCCCACAGTCCAAAGGTGTATCTTGGGCTAGTTGATCTCTCTGAAATAGCCCATAGTATGTAAATGTGTGTTCGTGTAGCTTCACCGCAATGGATTGGTGTCCCGTTCAGATCTTCTAGTTAAACACCCTGTGATTCCAGGATCGGCCACCATCTCCCTGACAAGGACAAGCGGTTAAGGATAATGGATGGATACATAATAATACATACGCTTACCAAAAAGTTAATCATCTGTCTCATTTTTCCATCAAACATCAGCCCAGTGTTGCTTAGGAAAGTCCAGGTGGTCTTTAGCACAGGTGAAACAGGCAGAAATGTTTTTTATGCACAGTGGCGGTTACTTCCATGAACACCACTCGTGTTGCCAACGTTAAGTGTAAAATGTTGAGCTTGTTGCTTTTTAACTGACTATCTTTGTTCAATATTATTATTTGTATGAAGAGCAGATCACATTTTTGGAGCCCAGAAACCCAGATATATGGTAAAAGAGAAAGAACATCTCTTGCTACACTTAGTGATTGTCCCCCAGGGTGCTGTGAGACAGAACCTGAGTATGCAATGAATATTGGTCATTGTGAGTCTGCCTAAAATGAAACTATGAGCCCCTGGCTGTCACTAACACCTCTTTAAACTGCACCTCCCTGCACCATCCCCTTCCTGCTTTCTTTCACCCAGGTGTTCTATCCTATCAGCATGTCTCTCTGGCCCCATGTTGCCCTGGCTGTGTCCTGACAGTCTTTCTCTCTCTGCCTTTCTTCCCTCCCCGGTGCAGATCTGCATGTGCCCAGCCCGTGCTTGAAAGTGAACTGCGCATTTGGGGCATTATGCGTGGTGAAGGATGGCGAGGCTGTGTGCGAGTGTCCGGGCGCCTGCCCTCCTCCACGGGAACCGGTATGCGGCAGTGATGGCCACACCTATGGCAGCCAGTGCCAGATGAAGAATATGGCTTGTGCATTGCAGAAAGACATCCACATGAAGCACAGAGGGCCCTGCGGTAAGTACCTGTTTTGGGGCCTAGGCTTTGATGGAGAGGATGGAGCCACATCTCACATGAGCACTTCAAAGTCAGGTCACAAATGAGCAATGAAAATCACACCTTCCAGATTCTGAACACATGTTTAACAAATGCATAAATTGGGCTGAGGGGGGGCCATTATCTACTTATTTTATTGTGTCTGTTTTCCCCTCACTCTTCATTCAGAATTGAATCTCTGTCTCAGAAATGCACTTTTGACCTGAAAGGAGGGAAACGAGTGTTTGCGCTTGTAAAGTCAAATTAAGGAGGTAACACTGGGGAGGAAGGACCTTGACATGAGATGCAGGCAAATTCTAAATAGTGTTTTTTTTAGGAAGTGCAGGTGGCAACATGTCAGCAACGTGGCGCTATTGATAGCAGTAATCTGACGTGGTGGTGGATGTTAGCGGGGCAACCCACTAGCAAATTCTCACACAGGAGACAGAAAGTAAGCACAGGCCTTGGTTCATTTAGGTGCTATCTGCTGCAGGTGAGTATTCACAGCAACCGTTGGTGGAGGCAAAACAGCACACATAACGGAATGTAAATTTTGTCCAAGGTAACTTACAATGACTTATCTGTTTTAAAACGCTAGGTTATTTTTTACCCGCTCTATTCAAAACAAGGACCTCTATCAAAAATGCAACAGCAGGAGGTGGGGTTCAAAACTGGGCCTTTTGCCCTGTCTGGATGTGTCAACCATTTCATTTTGTTGCTTAGCTCATTCTTTTGCCCATTTATATGGCTGGATTTTTTGCTGAGTGCAGAAGTTCCTATTAGCAGAAGCTTATGTTAAGCAAAAAATGGCTACAGCAGGGACCTTTCACAAACTTAAACCAGCACTTGCAAGCCTGTATTGTCAGCCACTGTGTGTGTGTGTGTGTGTGTGTGTGTGTGTGTGTGTGTGTGTGTGTTTGATTGCCAACTGTGTAACCATAGTCTTTAAGTTTCCTGTCTTCACCCAAGGACAGAAATTGCAATAATGAAAAGCAGTTATCTTTATAGCCCAGGAGCTGTTTGATAGCGATATGATAGACATTCCATGATTATTCTTATTTCCCAGATTGTTTGAATGGTGGGTGACCTTGTGTGGTCTGCTGAGGACGCAGATGGGAATGGGGAGGGAATCGCTGGGTCTGGGAGATGATTTATACATGCACCGAGACAGAAATAGAGGGGAGGCAGCTATCAGGTGAGCTCTGTGGATGCCTGGTATGGAATATAGGTCACAAACAGGAAGGCAGAAAGGAGTGGGAGATGAAGACATAAATGGGAAATGGAGGGGCGGAGGGCAAGCAAACAGTGGAAATTGGAGAGATAAATGGTGTTGGAGGTACCTATGGAGCTGGGCAGGAGCAGACTTTGAAATGACTGCTCATCTTATACATGGCACAAAGCATAAGGAGCAGATAGACAGTAGAAATTAAATCTGTTCTTTCCAGTGCTTGTAAATGGCACAGGTAAGAACCCTGACCTCTGAAATCTTCTACTTTGACCACCAGGTATCTTATGTGTTTTCAGGTTATAATTATTTATTCATTTAACCAACGCTTTTCTCCAGTGAAACTTGCATCACTTGCCTACTAAGCTGCTCACAATGATGTACACTGTACAGACGGACCCCGACCTATGATGGGATTACGTTCCGATAAACCCATCATAAGTTGAAAATATCATGAAAATGTATTTAATACATCTAACCTACTGTCATGCCTCTGGCCACTTCAACAACGGAACATAGGTGGTCTCTCCGCTCCCGTCTTCAGTCTGAGCATTGATTGGCTAGTATAGGAACCAATCGTGGACGACATTTAGTTTGTATCCGTTTTTGTTTAATGCCAATTGCTGATGTGTAGTGCTAGCTCCTGGCTAATGGTAACACTCTTTGTCGGAAACAACACTCAGTAAAGAGTTTAACGGAACTTATACTTATTACCGTGGTGTCTCATGATTGCTTCCATCAGCCCACACTATAACACCTACCAAACATCATAGCCTAGCCTAGCCCACCTTAAAAGTCATTACGGCCCTTACGGACTTGCCGACTTCATGCTGAGCAATTATCTTGAGTTTCTCCTCAAGAGTAATCACCCTCCTCTTCTTTTTCTTACCGGGGGTATCCAAAAAAACACTGGCAACACAGAACACTGTAGAATATCAGTTGTGTACACTAGCAACCGTGTGGAAGACTGGGAGATGTGGATTGCTGCTGCTGTCCAGCATCATTAGAGAGTATCGTACTGCATATTGGTTGCCCAGGAAAAAAATCTAAATTCATGATTCAAAGAACAGTTTCTACTGAATGCGTATCGTTATCGCACCATCGTAAAGTCGAAAATTCATAAGTTGGACGATTGTAACTCGGGGACCATCTGTATAGTCAAATGTATGTGTACCCCCTTCTAATGACTAAGCTGAGCTATTTCAGCTGCACCCATACAACATACAAAGATATTGTAGACAATTGTGTGTTTCCAGCTTTGTGGCCACAGTTTGGGGAAAGAAGCTCTTCTCCTGCTCCAGCATGACTGTATCCCATGCACAAAGCAAGCTCCATCAACAAATGGTTTGCCCAGAATTTGAGAGGCTGCACAGAGCCCTCACCTCAACCCCACTGAACACCTTTGAGTTGAACTGGAACACCGACCACAACCCAGGCCTTCTCACCCGACCTCAATAATGCTCTTGTGGTTGAATGAGCGCTCCAAAATCTGGTGGAAAGCCTTCCCAGAAGAGTGGGGGTTGTTATAGCAGCAAAGGGGGGAAGAACTCCATTTTAATGCCCATGGGTTTGGAATGGGACATTCAATAAAAACATATGGGTGTGATGCTCAGGTGTCCACATACTTTGGGCCATACAATGTATCTTTTTATACAACTGAGTTATTTTTACTGGTGAAATTTAAAGTTGAAAGTGCACCAAGAGCCAGCATCTGAATCCACTGCCTTTCACTGCAAGTCACCGTTCTAACCATGCCGCTTTTTTATTGTGGTACAAACCCTGTAATTAAACATGAGAATATACTCATCAGGAGGACTTGTTCATACACAAGAACTTTCATACATCCCTTCCTTGGGTTACCTTTGCCGTGTTCTCACACTTCCCAGGCTGAGCTTTCAGTCAGCTTAAGATTTCTTGAATAACTTCTTTGAGTCTCACAAGGACACATTCCATCTTTGGGAACCACTGTTGTCCTGCAAAGACACAGGCCTCCCACTGTTCTTCAAGAAGTTACATAACATTTATTAAGCTGACACAGCAACCTTTCTTCAAAACAGCTTCCACCCTGAAGGTGCTTACTGTGATTCAACCATTTATACAGATGGGAAATATTTATTGAAGAAATTTGCGGTAAGAACCTTGCTCAGGGGTACTACAGAAAGAGATGAAGTTTAGACTTGGGTCCTCCAAGTCCAGAGGTAGCAGTTCTAACCATTATGCTGAGAGCAGCAGACTGACAGTAGGAGACCAGAGTACAGCCCTAGTGTGGGCTGATAAAACAAGGTACATCGCACACACCAACCAGAAGGCAGAGCTCCCCCAGCAGGCTGATGTTTTTGTGATACCTGCACTGGTGTGAGGCCTTTGTCCATCAGCTATGGAGAGGTTACCGGCTCAGCGCCTTCTCAGGGGAGCTGAGGGTGAGCCGCTTTATTAATGCATAACAAGCAGGCTAGCTCCACATTGGGGCTCTGCTCGAGTGCCTCCCTGCATTAGCTGTAAATCAGCAGCTCTCATTAGGCCGCTTCTAATTGAATATGATCGCCAAAGTGCCGGTGCAGCCCTGTGGGTGCCGTTGCCATTAGACGTCCCCGCACCCCTCCTGGAAGGAGCATAATTTGCTCCCCGAATCACTCACTGCTCTAAGTACATATTTGTCAAAGGGGTTGGTCGGTGCCTGTCAGCAGCTCCGCTTAGAGCTGGAATCGGTCGCAGGGCCTCGACGATCCATCAGGCCTTGGAGCGGCCTGGTGCTCTCAAGGCTGAGCAAACAAGCCGAACAAATGACATCACGGAGGACTTGTTTTAATCTACGCTCAAAGGGCCACTTTGAGCAGAAAGGATAACGGCGCGTGAGGTCGGCTAGGAAGAGAAACGCATCCACGATGGCCTGGTGTTTCTCGTGGGTCACTTTTTCCCATTGATTGATCAAGAGTTGGTTGTTCATAGGTCAAACAGCTACACTAGAGGTTGCTGACCGAGAACTTTGCTCCTCCTCACCGCAGCTAAGGTGTGCCAGAACTGCTCGTTCGGTGCCATCTGCGACGGGCAGACGGGACGCTGCGTGTGCCCCACTGAATGCGTGGACGCCAGTCAGCCCGTGTGTGGTAGCGACGGCATCACCTACCGCAGCGAGTGCGAACTGCACGTGTGGGCCTGTACCCAGCAGCTGGACCTGAAGGTGGCCGCGCAGGGAGCGTGCCGTGAGTATTCACCCAACTGTACTGAGCCCTCACACCGGGGTGGCTGGCAAACACCCACCTTGGGGCTGCGGTCTTGCTCCTGCTGAAGCTGCTTTGATGACTACAGTGGGAATATCTTTTTATGGCTTTGTTTATGTACTTTCTTATGTTTTGTTTTCAAGGTGTCTTTTTGATACCGTGAAATGTTTGTAGCTGTCCTTTCTAAGACCTGTTACTACCATTTCTGTTTATGACGTGTTCCTTGCTGCCTTTTGCTAGCGTTCGCTTACCATTCCGAATGTTTTTGCCTTAACTCGTGTTTGCCCACTTTTTGTTTGACAACTTTTGGGTTTGCGCACTAGCTTTCCCATGTTTTTGCTCACATATTGATAAAGTTTTCTCTGTAAGTTTTCTCGTATGTTCTCACATATTCTCGCATCCTGGGCTGGCTCATGTGCTCACTGTCTTTTCCAGAGAGCTGTGGGGGTGCAACGTGCGGATGGGGTGCTCGCTGTGTGCGGAACAAGTGCGAGTGCCCGACGTGCCACGGGGAAGCCTTTGAACCTGTGTGCGGCAACAATGGCGTGAGCTACAGCAATGCCTGTGAGCTCCAAGTGGCCTCCTGCGTTCTCAAGAAGGACATCAAGGTGGCCAGAGCTGGCAGCTGCGATGAAGGTACAGTCCAGTCATCACAAATCTTTTCCATTTGTGTTTACAACCCCATTGAATTTTTTTCTGTTCATTTCTTATCCTTACTCATAACTTGTCCTCATTTATTCTTTCTTCTGTTTTTTTCCTTCCTTTGCATTTTTATGACAAGATATCCATTGTTTTTATGTCTCGTTTTTCTTTGCTTTCTGCATTCTCGTTCTGCACAATGAAGCCGAAATTGGCAGTTCATATCATGTATTCTGAATCCATTGTACTTGAAAAAATCTATAGTTCTCAGAAACACTTTTAGTAAATATTTTCAAAGCGGAAATTAATGCAGGAATTTTAATATGTCACACTGTATCATCCGGAGCAAGAACAATACCTGAAATAAGTCTAATAATGACAACCGGGACAAATATATTTTAGGGTAAATTTTAGGATTAATACTTTTTTTAATCCTTCTAATACTTTTTCCTGTTTATAACATTTACTGCTGTTTTTAATTCTCACTTCGAGCGATCAACATAGGTGCAAATAGATAGTGGGCACTGATGAGGTGGAAACAGACTCCTAGGCCGACTTTAACTTTCCCTGCCTAGTGGGGTCATCTAGCCGGAACTTTCCTCTGCCCTCTGGGACAATCACAGTTTACATTCCGGCGCTACTGAACATGCTGTCACACTCCGATGGTGACAGAGTCCCGGCGCAGCCCATCCAGAGGAACCAGCTGTACTGGTTAAGCCACCCATGAGCCCTAAAGAGTGTGGGTCTTCACCGCACGCTGTGGACTGAAATGGATTGGCCTGGATGGTTCATTTCCCCAGCCATTGCTGTGGGGTTTGAAATAACCTTGCTGGTGTTTGGCGAGGTCTCGGAGTGGGGTTGTACTTTAGTCACTAAGCCCTGTTGCCTCTCATTCGGTGGAAGCGACACAAATGTTATCTTCAGTTGAAAAAATGTTATTTTTTCTTCTTCACCCTTTATTCACTTGGCCCTACTCTGCAGAAGTTGCAGGGTCCCTTGTGGACAATTTAGTCACCTTTTGCTGGCAGGGTGTGTTGACCTCCACTGTGTTTGATAAAAGCAGTGTACATCCACCTGCCGATCATTTGCCTCCAGGTGCTGGTCTCCCAGTGTGACCGCTCCTTCATCCTGGACGCCTTTAGAGGGTGAATTGTCTAACTCGCTGCTTTGACATTCGTCTACTTCTTCATTTGTTCATCTTGTTGCAGAGCCACTTTTCTCACCCTTCATTTTTGTCTTTCCTCTTGTGAACCAAATTCAGGCCACAGGGATCAGCCGCAGTCCATAATCCTGTTCCCTGGAGCCTTGTGTATTTTCATTCAGCGCACATCCATTGTGCTGCTTCTGTGCTGGCAGGCTGGGAGCATCTAGTCAATTCTCAGCAAGGCAGGAGACATGCAGCTTTGTGACAAGGCTGCAGCAAAGATGGTTTCCTTTCCGGAAGACCACCGGTTTTGGAAAAAGCGACTGGGGTGAGGGCAAGTCTGAGTGGGCTTGAGCACAACCAGGTGGACCTGGTGGATCTCTGTGCTGGGCATGAGCGAGGTCGCTGTCCCTGTCCCGTCACTGCTTCCAGGATTCATCAAAGCTAAGATTAAGACCATTGTTGTTCCCTGGGATTCTGCCAGAATGGTGGACACATGGCTTTATTTTGCATTTCACCAAAACCAAAACTGCTGTTATGCATTCACAATATGTACGCAACAATAATAGAGAGTTGTACAATGCAAAAAGAAATTAGAAGTTTTTGGAAACATCAGCTGGAAAACTTATCAAGTGTTTAGAACATAAATTTGATTTTTTTTAAGGTCCATTTTGCAAGAGCACATCTGGACAGGTATTAATGTATTATTATTACCATTATTATTATTATCATTGTCATTACTGATTATTTGTTTAACTAATTGTACATCCAGGAAGGTAGATAAAATAATGTCGTGTTAGAAAGAAGGCACCTTTGACCCACACACTCACACGCGCACACACACACACACACACACAGAGAGAGACCCCTGTCCTTATTGCTTAGGACACCCCCCCCCACCCTGAAAGGACCATCAGCAGAATCAAGTAAAATTGGTCACAGTTGGGGATTCATTGCCACTTTGTTTGCATTAAGGTCATTTCCCAAATCGGTGCTTTCTCTCCCTGAAGAAGAAGAAAGTGACTGATTTATTCACCTGTGTTTATTCATCGGCTACACACATCCGTCACACGGAGAAATGAGACGGCACCCTCACTCTTTTATTTGGCGGTAATAAAAAATGACAGTGCTCCGATTGGTAACCACGCAGCGAAATTTATCACCTGTTCAATTTCACACTTGGATAGCCCTTGCCTCAGCTTCTTTGTCAACACTGACAAAGTGTTGGGTACACACAGTGTATCACCCAAAGGTGAGACCTTCTGAATTTAATACCTGATTAGCAAATAGTCAACAGAAATACGACAATATGAAAAATCTCAATAATGGCCCAAATACTACAATAGCACCAGCAGAATCTTTTGGCAGAAGAAGGACTAAGAGGCTGGATGGAGGCAGAAAGATGGCAGAACAAAATGGTGAGGAGGGCAGGTGGGAGCCCAGTAGGTAGAGCTGTTACTTTCCAGTCCTGAGACCCAGTTTTAAGTCCCACCGCTAGCTGTAGTAGCTATGAGTAAAATGCAGGTATCCCCAAGGTATAAGTTTTTGACTTAAGAGTTTTTGTATATATGAATGAATTTATTTTACACCCTGTACTGAGATTTCTTTAAATTTGAGGCCAATTTTTAACACTTACAAGTATCAAGAGCCAAACATTGGGAATTTCCAAATTTTTCACCACGATTATTCCTTTTCATAAGTAGGGGGTTACCTATACTTGCTTATAAAAAGATAGCCAGCTATATAATGAGATGATTTATATTTGTAGGCGGGATGTGTTAGACTGCATCCAGTTGCCTGTCTTTTACAGCATATTGTATATAAGTTTTTACAGCATATAAAATTCCCACCAAACCTCCACAGTCTTGAATGAGGTTTCCCCAGTAAACCCTCCACCACCTCTCTTTTGTCCAAAACTGAGGAGACCTCAAAAACATAGTAGACAGCAGGTTTGAGCCCTCCGGCAGACTCTGAGCCAGAGTGGAAAATCCACCAAGCATCTGCTCAAATGTAAAATCATGATCTAATATTTCCAATGTGAGCACGTTAGAAGTGTAAAATAAAAAGTATACAAACTTTACATTATAATTTACTTTGGAGAAACTGGTTAGTTAAATAAATTATTATTGTTAAAGCAAATTAGTTGCAACCATTAAATATTATATTTTAACATTTAGGCCCTTTACAGCACTGAGTGCAGAAAAAAGAGAAAAAATCTCTATAGTCTTTGTCTTTTGGGAGATTTTGAGATTTGTTTTATTTTATAGTGTCTTAAAAATGTTCGTTTCCTGAAATATTGAAAGGGCTTTTGTTTATTATTATTCATTAGGCAGTGGGGCTCTTTTCACATTAGTGTACTTATTAGCTTTCATTTAAATAGAGAAAATGATCATACAAGTTTCTTTCCATCACAGCCCAACACCTGATCACATCTACATTTTGCTTGATGAGGATCTCATGTGTCCACATTACAGCAAGCTCTTTGTTCCAGCCCAGCATACGGGGAAAATTTGGTTTCATCTGTCAGTCATGCTGACAAGAACTTAACACGCTCTTTCTTTTTTCTTAAATGTAGACATAAGAAGAACTGGCTTTGTTGTTGTTATTACTATTATTATTATTATTATTATTATTATTATTGGCTCTGGACAAGACCAAGCTATTAATGTGAGTAAGCGGCTGAGTGAGTGCAAGAACAAACAAACAAACAAACAAATGTATGAAGAGTCCGGCCTGCAGATCTGAACTGTGCTCCATGTCCCAAAATGCTGCTGCTTAGGTTTCATTCATTGTTTCTTCAGCTGCTACAAGGCACAGTAATAATGGGTCAGCGACTTTTTAATACTCCTCACGTCCTATCTTCTTTTTTATCACCTTTACTTCTCTTTCCACTGGCCCCACTAATTACTGCCTTGGCCATCGGTTTTTCCTCCACCTCCTCCTTCCTTCCTCCCGTCCTTTCTCTGTTTATGTCCCGTTGCTAAATGGCCACTCAGACAACCCTGGCTTGCTTCAGTGCAATAAAGCGGTGTGCACTTTCAGTACTGTATGTGATGCAGATGCTGCTGCCAGATTTTTATAATTGAAAGGTTTATCTCTGCCAGGCATGTGGCGGTGACACCAGAGGTCAAAAACCAATTAATAACCTTCTCATTATTCATTTGGTTTATGATTTTTATGTGTCTCTTTGTGTGGGCTGAATGTAGATCAGCTGTTCTTTCTCCAGCTTTCACATCCTGCTAAAGACCGCATGGTGCAAGCAGTGCCTCGCATGGTCAAATAATTAATGCTTCTATTCAATTTGAGCAGATATATCAAGTATAATGCCTCATGATTTTGAGCAAGAAAAGTGCTTTGAAGTTCAAGCTCTTCACTGGAAGGGAATAAAGTGGTTGAATGATGCTCAGGGAAAGTTGCAGGTTTTCCTTTTGAAGAGCACCATCATCTTTTAATCTTTCATTATTTGCAAGTGTTTAGCCCAAACAACTTCAGGAAATATCTCACAGTGTAAAAAGATTAAAGTGTAAAACTGTATGATACACAGCTTGTTTGGCCGAATGGAAAATCACCTTAAAGGCACAGTAAATTGAACCCAGCAGATTCTTCACGTGTCAGGCGGCATAGCCAGTACTGCTGGTATGGAGCTTATAGAGAGTCAAGGTCTTGTGCGGAATGGGATTTTCTTGTTCTTCAGGGTGGAAATAGTCAAATGAGCAAAATAAATGCTGCAAATACATACGTGCGAAGTGCAGGGTGCCCAAATTATTATTTTTATGTTGTCAGTTGTTGAGTCGTTCTTTTCTTTTTGACTTTTACATTTCCAATGATTTTCCTACAGGGATTTGTTTTTGCACATGCATAGGATTTGGCAGATTGGTCATCTGAAGCCCACATAGGAAACAGAAGTTGCCCCTGTGGCTTTTCCTTCATTTTGGCCCAGTTCCGAAACCCTCTGCCACTGCAGGAAAGCCCACCCGCGCCACTTCTTTCTGGCGTGTTTGTTTGGAAACAGTGTCCTTTCTCCAGGCGCGCTCACACCGCCCCCGGACCACATGTCTACTACACTGTCCTCCATCTCCTATCACTTTCCTTGGAATCTACAGCCAACTGTCCCCACATTCTTTCTTAGAAGACATACTATACACCCATGTTGTGCGTGGTTCAGTTTTCCCCAGTTTGGACTATTCTTGATATTCCTTTTTCCACTCTGTTTGTCATAATTATTTCACAAAGTCAAGCCCTATGAATTTAACACAACTTCAATTCAGTTTCCTTTTAAAGAGGACTCTTCTCACACAGTGACGCAGTGGTTGTGGCTGTGAGCGACTATATTGGAGTGAAGTCCACAGGATCTTATAGCTTCATGTTTTTGCATTCTTGCATTCTGTCCTCAGAGAAGTAAAACCCATTTCCCAGTACTTGAACTCAGCGACACAGCTCCTGATGGCACTCTAATGTGTGCTCTAATATTCACACACGAAAGTTGCATTTGAGTCTAACCCCTTCCAGCGATGCAAAGCCTTTTAACAAATTTGATTTGCCTGCAGTGAGTCAAGAAGGGCATCGCTGAAGCCATGTCGCTCCTCAGTGTGGTTATTACAGAACCTTACGCTATTCCATTGACGTTCTTTTTTGAACACACCAGTGGTTAAAGCGCTTAGACGATTCCATCTTGGAATGTGAGAAAGAATTTATCAGTGAATTTGCTAATCGTGTCAAATCACAGTTTCCCCTCGCTGCGGTTGATGGTTAATGGCATTAGTAGACTCTCAGTTGAATGGTTTTGCTATTGTTTTCACTGAAACCTCCTACATGTCACTGTCTTTAAGGAAGTTCAGATAACGCTGTGCAGGATTCAGCTGGATGAATGATGCTATTGATGATTTCTGTTGCTTTGTGGTGAGGTCTTGTTTAATTGTCATCCCTGTCCCACAACTGTTTCTGCTGCCAACCCCTCCGGGGTATGGCTTTGACTGTGGCTGTGTGTCCATGTGTCGTCATGTTCAGAATGTGGTTCTGGAGTGTCCGGATCTGGGATGGATGGAAGCTGTGAACAAGACCGCTGTCGGATATTTGGTGGCTCCTGGGATGAAGACGCAGAGGAGGACCCCTGCGTGTGTGACTTCTCCTGCCACAGTGTTCCACACAACCAGGTAATGCCCACCCTGGGTATGTCGAGGAGCCTTGAACTGTATGCAGTACCAAGGTCCTGAATATGGTTACCACTGCAGCCTCCTCCATATCACAGTGTCACGTCTCCACATGGATCCAAATAAATGCTGTCCGTGTGTGTATACAGGTGTGCGGCACAGATGGCCAGACTTACAATAATGAGTGTCAGTTGAAGAAGGCCAGGTGTGAGAGACAACAGCACCTGCGGGTCTACAGTCAGGGGCCTTGTTCAGGTGAGTCACCCACCCCAGCAGCCAGCCACAATATCTGAAATAAACTTGGTCAGAAGTACCTTTGGTCTCTACCGTAAGACTCTAAAACTCTGTCTGGCATTACTGTATAAGTCCAGATCCAGTCTAGAAATTCCAGGTTCAGGGTGGCAGGTCTCGGGCGCGAAGTGGAGCGAGAGTCCAGGCTCAGTATGCTTGTTTAGAGAAGAGCAGATGAGGCTGGACCTGACTTTACTTCTGTGATCCATATAAGAGTTTTTGGTAATGCCAGCTTAGCCACAGCTACGGCAGCAGATTTTGAGGTCTGTTTTCCTCTTGATCAAAGCGGCCTACTGCTCCAAGGTCCTTGGAAGGTTTTTTTTTTACTGATCCAAAGATGTTGTCAAGGCCAACAAGGATCGGATGTTTTCTCCAGCTCTGATACAGTAGCAAACAAATATTCCCATCCCAATTCTCCCTCTTGTCCCACTAGAACTTATCAGATCTGTCTGTCATGCTTTGTGCATTCTGTTGCATTGCATTGGAGCGCTGACAAAGGCGAAGAGAAGTTCATGACAAAGAAGAATTAAAGAGTTATGTATGGAAAGTGCTGGTGGTCAGCACTTTAAAGTGGAGCAGATGTGCAGCTTTAATGTCCTGTGTCTGAAGCTCGTATCTGCGCTCTGTTGGACAATAAAGGTCAGCTTTTAGGTTGTCGTCCTTAGCTGCACTGGTACCACTCGCCCGAAAAAAACCGCACAAGCGAATTTGACATAATCATTACTCGTTGTGCCCAGTCTTTTCCCATCTGACATCACTCCATTTTCTCCTGTACATTTTCATCTCAGGTACAGTTATTACTTTAAGCTGATTGTTTGTCTGCTATTGTGGCTTAGTTGAAGATCAGACCACATTAAGTAACTCCAGGTGACTAAAATAGGTTCAGAAACTTTTTCTTGCAGCTGTAGATGTTGGACATTACAGCGGATTTCAACAAAAGAAAACACATTCAGGCACATTTTAATTCACCAAAGGATGGGGATATTTGTAGGGCAGATATTGGAGGACAGGACTCTTGGTCATTTAGCACTTTTTTAACATTAAAACTATAGCTATACGCTTTATAGAATTGCATTTAATTTGAATGTTTGTTTCCTTTAAATTATCTGCAGCTTTGCAATTTGTTATTTTAGTCCTGATGTTATTTATGCAGTTCACTTTAATTTACACCCCCTTTCTACCTGCCTGCTTTCTTCAGGTACCCCTCCCACTGGCTTGACCCAGGCCAAGCACTGCAGTCAAACTGTTTATGGGTGCTGCCTTGACAATATGACAGCTGCCTTGGGTGTGGGATTGGCCGGATGCCCTAGTAAGACCTGTAAACTGCAGAGCATTTACGCTCACACTTTACCCTCTCAACTCTTTTAATGCTAACGGACAATGGAACATTGTGGTTATCCCTAAATTTTTATAAACACAATTGTATTGCAGTCAGAGTCCGCTTCCAATGAAAAATACTGGGTGTTCTTTCCTTAGGTATCTGTCAGTGTAATCCCTATGGTTCTTATGGGGGGTCGTGTGACCCAACCAGTGGGCAGTGCTCCTGCAAGCCAGGCGTTGGAGGTCAGAAGTGCGACCGCTGTGAGCCGGGCTTCTGGAACTTCCGTGGCATTGTCACCGAGAACATGAGCGGCTGCACACGTAAGGGCCTCTCATCTGTCTTGTCCCCTAAACTCAAGGCTGCACTTATTGGACAGAATTAGCTATACGGTCCTGATAGAATTTATGTAGCAAAACCAGATAATCCCACATTTATACGTAGAAACCACGTGCCTTATTGTTTAAACTTGTACTACCTCAACAAATTCAATTTTAAAACGAATTATGTTGTTTGCTCGCTGGGTTGGCTAACAAGGTTTTCCTGTGGACAAGCAATCAGGTGTGACTTTGTACAACCATCGGACATGGATGCTATGCCTCAGTGCACAAACTACAACAGAGGAAAACAAATGCCAACTGCTGCAGCTCTAAGTTGATCTGATTTATCCCAAGCCGGGTCAAGAGGCTCCTTCCTACATCCCATAAGCAGTGAACTCCCCCTGACCCATGCTGTTCGGGTAGCCCTAAGGTCGACCCTGGAGCTTGTTCCTTCTGGTTCCTGTTTTAAGGCAATTACTGTAAGGAGTGGAGGACATAGAGGACTTAGCAATGGGCTCAAAAATGATGGAGATCCATGATTGGCTTACAGATTCCACCTCTCCTACCATTTTACTTCCAGTAGTTGTAGCAGGGAGTATGAGTGCTTGGATTCTGTTAGAAACAGGCCATGTAGTGTTGTTAACCCCAGCTGTATCCTGTGCTCTCTCTCTGGTCCAGCATGTCACTGTGACGCACTGGGCTCCGTACGCGATGACTGTGAGCAGATGACAGGTCTATGCTCCTGCAAGAGAGGGGTGAAAGGAATGAAGTGTGATGTATGCCCTGACGGCAGCCAGATGGCCACCAATGGCTGTGAACATGGTATGGTGCTTTCCGCGGACCTCCAGTGGACCTGTCACTTTTTGACACCCCCATTCCTTGTCACTCATAAAAGAGTGGTTGCATCTGTATTCCCGTATGAATTTTGAGCCCAACAACATACCAAACCATACAAAGCTCAGTCAGATTGAGTCATAAACAAAAGCAGTTTATATAAAAAATCTTGAGAATGCCTGGTAATCATTGACATACATTGGATACAGAACAGAGGTTTTGGGGGGAAAATATAAAGTACAAAACAAAAAGACATCAGAATAGCGCAGAATATTCCTTAAAAACAATTATACTGGAAGCAGAATGCAGAAATAACAGCACAAGTATGATTGTTATGTTCTTTGATTCTGATACTTACCAGTGATCCACCTTACTAAGTCTGGTGTTTCCCTTTTCACTCCCGGGAAGGTTAAGAAGACACGATATGGTTGTTAACCGATTAGTTTGATTGTTGCCCCATGTTTTCAGACGGTGTTGTCTCTTCTCCCTGTGCTACAAAGCTGCTAAGCAGATTGGGATTCCCAGGATGGAGATGGATATGTGTGACTTAGTGCTATTCCTGATAACCTGATATCTCTGCATACTGGGACTGGGATTCCTAGGAGCAAATTTGGGAATGCAGACCGTCTGGCTCTGTCAGATAATAAGAGATCCTCCTTTGTTTGCTCTCAGGTTCAGAGATAAAGACCTCTTGCAGGGATATGGAGTGCAAGTTTGGAGCGTCCTGTGTGGAGGCTAATGGCCAGGCGCACTGTGAATGTCCTTCCCCAGACTGCACAGAGAAAAACAAGACGAAGGTGGGTTCCGTGGAGCACATCGGTTAACATGTACATTGTGTTGCTCGTCATCACTCATTCGTATTTATATTCACATTGACACATAAAGCCTCTCAGCTGTGAGAATATACAAGCTGACTTAAAGATTATGGTGAAGTGATGTGAATGGCAAGGATGGGGTTTGCAACCCACCCTTGGTTAAGGCATCACAGACTAATTTTTCATGTCACAAGTGATTTTTTTTTTTTTAAGTATGAAAGCTGATGGTCTTACAACATGAGCACAGAGTGAGGCAATCACAGTTTCTTCACTCAGTGTTAAGTATTTATCGATTTCTGAACACAATGTCCAGCAATCCGGCACATGAGCTCATGCCTTGTTGTCTTTGTGTGTGCCCATTTCACAACAGGTTTGTGGTTCTGATGGCGTGACTTATGCAGACATGTGCCAGCTGGTTACCATTGCCTGTCGCCAGGACAAGATTATTGCTGTGAAGCACCTAGGACAGTGTTCAGGTGAGACCATTAATGAAAAGTACACTGTGAAGTCTTAATGTCCCCTTTGAATGCTTAGTACACATTGAAGTAGCCATCATGTGCAGCATGTCCCTAGGTTTACCCGAGTTGAAGATTTTTACTGTTTATCAGGAAACGACAAGCCAAACCTTGTCATTGAAATTTGAATTATGCAGCACAACAGGAGTTTAACACACTTTACACTCATTCATGGGCAGGAATCCATATGGAGATTAAATCTTTTCTGGGCACAAAAGACCTTGTATAAGGGGTTAAAGTGAGACACATACAGTAGCGGACCCGACCAATGAGAAATACGTATCCTGTAGACAGACCAACCAAAACAGGAATATAACAAGGAAGTCTCCGCACTCTGGAGAGAAAACTTAACAAAGGAGAAACATGAGCACCAGAATGTTTATTTAGGATCAGTGGGGGTTAGTGGACCACACCATATAAGCGGAAGAATTTTAACTAAGAGAATCTAAAAGGAAAACTAAATAACCAGCCATTCAAATAAATAAAAAAATATAACACCTTAATAAAAATTGTTCCTCCACAATGGCTGTCCATTTCAAGGATGCATCGCAGCTGCTCTGAAACCACCTGAATGGCATTTCCCTTGATGGGGCATCAGCAATCTGTGGAAAATCTGCGTTGTTGCGTACAGCCGGCAAAGCAGCTCTAATTCCACTTTGCTGGTTGCCATTTCATCGGGTTTATGTTGACCCAGATCCAGACTCTGTGGAAATATGAGGGAGTGCTGAAGCACTTACTCGACCTAGGAGTTCTTGTGATGTGATTTACCTCCGAGGCTTCAGGAGCAGTTCAAAGAGTTATAGAAATTACAGACTCAGTCTCATTTGTACAAAACGTTCAGCCCATTCCAAAATAATTGGGTGCTTCTTTGTAGCAGTAGGAAATGAAAGGATGATCATTTTCAAATGTATTCACAGTGTTATATTCATTATGCTAAAGTTAATTTTCATTTTGTGAAAAATGTCTCCAGTATAGGGGGGTCACAGAGCGAAGGCAATAGGAAGGGCTTACCTTTTAGTAATGACTGAAGCACAAACAAGGGAAGGGTTCTCCACACACGTAGACCCACCAAATTTGTACCCAAAGGCTTCGACGTTTTCAGAAAGAAACGTGCTCCTCTGTTATGTCCTGTCAGCCTTACTGGTACTCAGTTTTAGGCAGTAATCCTTTTTAAGACCAAGACAGATAAACAGATGTTTGCTTAGATCGTGTGAAAGATGGAGATGTTGGATACAGCTTTGCGCTAACCTGCCGCTGTCTTCTCACACTGCTCTGCTTCGGTGCCATGAGCAAAAGGAACTGTGTGGTTTGTGAAGAGAGAATGGTTGCAAAGCAGGTATTTGTCCGATGCTTTTCTGCTTTCTCTTTCTTTGAAATCCCCTACAATTGAACTGCAGAGCCCTCTTTGATTCCCAGCAGCCCGTAGTGGATTGAGAGGTTTAGCCTGGGATTCTTTAGAGGTTTAGTCAAGAAAGCTCCCTGCATGCTGGGACCAGGGGAGGCAGGGTGTTAGCTTTGGAAAGAGGAATGGTTGGTGGATGAATGCTCCTAGTCCGGTCTGTGCTGCTAGCTTCAGAAGGGGCCCTAGGGGGTGTACAGTTGGTACCAGCTGCTGGCCCCAGAGCTTGGTCCGACGCCGGGCGCCTTGGTCACACTTGCTGCACCCGCCTTGATGAGCATCTGCAGATGAGGGGCCCCTCCAGTGCTACTTTGGAGATAAGCAGCTCACTGCTTTCTCCCTGTCTCACATGCCTTGATCGATCTGAAGTAGGCAAAATTGGCTGTTGTTGTAAGGAGGACATCCCAACGTTTACCCTGAAGACCAGTGCGTGACGCGCCTGGGGGTGTTGGGGCAGGGCA
The DNA here is from genome assembly GCA_018136845.1 of Heterotis niloticus. Classification (NCBI taxonomy): domain Eukaryota; kingdom Metazoa; phylum Chordata; class Actinopteri; order Osteoglossiformes; family Osteoglossidae; genus Heterotis; species Heterotis niloticus. The sequence continues at coordinate 22,173,628 of CM030894.1, read as the reverse complement.
GGAGGGGTTGGATCATTCTGAGACCTTTGTACAAAAGCCCATTCGACACCCAGCACCTGATGAGTCGCATCATGAAAACTGACATTGAAGAGGCTGTCTGGCTGAGCTGACATCTTAACATCTGAGGCGCCATCAGCTAGACTGAAGCGCTATGTGAAAACATGCCAGTGCTGGAGCTCTGAAGATTTTCTCAAACAAACATATAGACGATATAATGTAATGCGACAGTGCTTATGATGCTTTTAGCTGTGTTAAATGGGCTTTTCTACCGATTCCTTACCTTTCCGAATTTCTTCTTTGTTGTTGTAAAGATCCAAAGAAAGTAAAGTAATCCAAGCTTTGTCGCTCAGCGTGTTACAGTTGGTCAGCAGACCCTTCATGCTACGCTTTGAGGTCCTTCACCCCCCCAGTGCCATGTGACTAAATTCTGCATGCTGTCTCCCGCTGACCCCAGCTGACCTCCACCAAATGAGACGTGGACAAGCCGAAGAGCTTGTGTGTGCACGGTCAAAGTTTTGGCTCCGGACACGCACACAGACAGAAGCACCCGGTGGACACACGGCGATGTTTAATGGCTGAACTGTAGCGCGGTGTGTGACGGCGGCTTTCTCATGTCGCCGGCAGCATTTCAGCTGCCTCACACAGAGCCCTCACCTGCGTGTTTGTTTGGGATTGGCAGCAAGCGGGTAAACAGATGGCTTCAGCAGTCCACGGGTGTTCCAGCGTCTCTGCCTGTCCCTTTCCCCCTCCATCCTGTCCGTTCCCCCCTCTCCTTCCCTCCCATTCCCCTGCTGTCTCCCTGCAAGCACTTATGCCTTCTCTGCTTGTATTCAGATTTTTTTTCCTCCCCACAAACCTTTTTAATAACTACCTTTCAAAGATAACCACAGTGCCGAGGCGAGCGGAGATGACAGTGATTTTCTGCATTTCTCCAGTACTGCCGCGCACCCCTTAGAAAGTCAAACAGAGCGTTAAACGTGATTACGGGATTTTTCCGCCGCGCTGTTCCCCCTGCCAGCTCCCCACCCCTCTTTCTTGGCATGACTCATTGTGACAGGAGGTGGGATACCTGTGTCCAAAGCTCGTGCACTGTGTTGCCACAGAGCCTACTTTGTGATTGACAAGATACACTGAGGGGGAGAGAGGGCCTATCACTCAATCTCTCTCTCTGTCTCACACACACACACACACACACACTAAAGCAATCTCTCATTTTAATAACATCTAAAGCTCCTTTTGGCTTTATGTCATTTAGAGCTCATTGAATAATTTTATTCAGGTGTGTGCATCTTTTCCCAAACCACTGAAGATCTCGTATTGTAAGACTTTATTACACAACCGCATCATGTCAATTGGAGCACATCCCCAAATTTAAAGTTTAGCAGGAGGGGGATCAGGGAAGGGAAGGTTTTAAAAAGGCTGTTGAATTTCCATGTGTTCACTGCTTAGTCTGGATCCTCTTGTCCTGGAGGCCGTTCGCCTCAGGAGTCCCCTCTATGTGCGGACGGCTCTTGTGGGACCGACCGTGTCGTAGAGCGGAATTTCTCCCAGCATCCCAGGAAGGTTCTGGACTCAGCAGCTCCTGCGTGTCGCACACTGCAACAGAAACAGCAGCGTGGTGCTGAGAACAAAATCTGGCACTTGGTGTTGCCTTCAGATCAGCCACTTGCCTCCAGAAGCTCTAGCTGGCTGGGATTAAAGCTTAGCTCTAGGTGGCCAACGTTCCCATATGTATAATTTATATATCCTTCGTCTGTCTTGTGCTTCGGGCAGGAGCTGCAACCGAGTAAAACAGAGTAGGTTGCTTCCTGGTGAGGACTTGTACAGATGGCAGCCAAGTGGCTCTGGTGTCCTTGCAGGTCTTGTCACTGGCATGCAAGTTCTGCGTGTGACAGCAGTCCAGGAAATGGGTGTTTTTATAGCTGGGGGCAGTTCAGACGGTGCTTTCCCACTGCTTTCATGTGAGACTCTGGACTTAAGTTTTGTGTTTTCCTAAATTTTAGAGAAATTGCAAGACCCTAATTTATGAGGCAGGTTGCTGAGGCCCTGCCTCACCCGCTGGTGTTTGCTCTTTGTTGCTTGTGATCAGAAAATGGGAGTTTGTCGTTGCTCTTGTTGTTTAGCTGGTTAGAGGATGAGCCATGGATGTGGGTGTCTGGACTGAAACAGCCACTTCGTTTTATTCTCTTTTTTTAATTAATCGGTTGCTTATATCCCAAATTGGTTGCTTGGAGACTTGAAGGATGAAACATGCAGAAACACACATCAGTACTGACTGAGAGAAAAGTAGGGGTGGGCCATGAAAAACATTTCCATCTTTGCTTACCCTTCATTCATTGCTGCTTCCTCCAGAAACCATCCTGGACGCCGAGCCGGCTGTCCACCCCACCCTCTCCCCGAGCTACCCCCGCGCCACCCCTTCCACTACCCGCGCCAAGCTCACCACACCCTTCCACGGGTCCACCTCCACATCGTCCTTTGAGGAGATGGAAACCACTGCGCCATTTGAGGAGGGATCAGTGTTCCCCTCCTTTGTGGAGGGCCTTCCACCAGCCAGCAGCACCGAGGGGCCCGAAACCCCTGCCATCACCACCCACCGCCCCTCCACCTACCACGCGCTGCCACAAACCCCGTCCTCTCCCCCAAGCTTCACTCCCGGAATCACCTCCTCAGTGAATCTCTACGATGCCTCGGGCAGTGGGGAGCCCAGCGGCGACGACGAGCCAGAGAGTAGTGCCATATCGGAGGCTAGCGGGGAGGAACCCTTTGGTAAATCAGTCCTTTCACTACATTCGCTAGAATGGCTCTGGTGTGACTATACAGATAGTGAACAAGGAGCCGGTGAGTGAATAGAGGACAGTGTCAACATGTACACTGTCACGCTGTCCTGCTGAGCTGCACATTGCAAACTGCCACACTGGTCTGAAATGTAAGTCAATCCACCATTTCGGCCCTTATCCGTGAAGCTGCCTTATGCGCACAGTTATACCTCAGTTAGCTTCAAATAGCACTGTTTTGCAACAGCACTATTTATATAAACTTTTTCAATAATTTACCATGAAAATTTACCAACTTTTAAATATTTCTTTTTAATTTTTTGTGTTTCTGTGTTGGTTTTCTGTGTTTATTTGCTACTATTAAAACTATTGCTTTTTTTCATCATTTTGCTCAGGCATAGTTTTTAGGCTCCATTTGTGCAATATAGTCTATTAATGACCTCTTGTAGCTCCATTTCTCAAGAGCGCATCTACACAGCAAATGTGACGACACCTTTGTCAAACAGAGTGTATGTGTGAGGCCTGCAAGAATTACAGCCTGTGTTCCTCACAGATTTGTAGCTAGTTTCCATTTAAAAGCAACAGAGAGGGTACATGGAAGCAGGTAAAACGGAAATAACACCTTTTCCTGGTTTTTCAGCGTCTCAGGTCAACTTGCATTGACTCTCAAAGCCCCTTTCTTAGATATGGAAGCCAGGTGCACCCCTCCAAGCCGGGGTTGTGGCCCAGACCTATTCCTCCGGGAGACAGTAGTGTCTAGCCTATAATCCTGCCAGCAGCCGCACAAGGCTGCTTTACAGCTGGCCCGCTGGTGAGCCACGGCAGCCTTGTTCGGAGCCAGAGTTGTATTCCATGCCTCGCAGAGTCAAGCCTATGGTCGCATTCGGCCTTGAAGGCTCTCCCTGCGTCCTCAGCTTGTTTAACATGTCAGCCCCGCTGGTTTTTTATGGCCATTTTTGATCTGTGACAGGATAAAATCTACAGCCCCCTGAGAATAGCATGCAAGACAAAAGGTTTTTATGTGTCTTACGAATGTAGGGCTAGCGCGTTTCAGAGATTTACTACAAGACCTCCAAATGATTTTCCTGAAGATGGTAAAAAGTAAATGAAATTTTATTACTTTCTTTCACCTTGAGAGATACAATTCCATGTCTGCTCCGTGCATTTATCACATCCGATGAGAAGATGCTTCTTGTAGATACTGAGCATGAAAGACGATGTTCACTGATTAGATTGTTTCTTGTTTCATACCATTCTCTCTCACTTTTCCCAGTTGTGTGATTTGTAAGAGTAAAGGTCGCCAGTTGTGTGGATCCCCTTAACAGCTTCTCTCTTGAGGCCATAGTATAACTGCCCAGACATATTATCTTAATAGACTTTTGGCGTTACTTATACCAGAGAACACCACGCTTAGCCTTGAGATGCCACTAAGAAATTTCTTTTTAAAAATAGGTCCGACGTAATTCGCTGGTTTCCATAAAAAGCGAGCGTAAAATTCCCCGCCCCGGGGAACGGCATTTGCTTGATTTCACAACATCAGATTGAGGACCCAGGGCTGAATCCTGGTAGATTAATCCCACGGTCCCTGAGATATCAATCTCTTGGCCGCGATCCCAGGATGCTTTTGCATCAGCGAGCCATCTAAGAAAATGCCCAGTGGTTGAGTTGAGCGAGTCTACTCTGATTGAGACTCGCTGAAGATGTATCGCACACTCCCTGACTAATGGTTCCCTGAAATCACCTATCAACCTGTACTCTTGCAGGGGTCCTCAATATGAGATATATGAACTTTCGGGGTGCACATGACATCTTATAATAGTATGTGAGACGCATTTTGGGGCCAACAGGTTGAGTGGGCACAGAACCTAGCATGTTTCCATGTTGTGAAGATCATTCGCATGACTGCTCCGCAGCAGCTGTTTCGCCCCGTACATTTATTTGAAGTTCAGATTAATAACTAAGATGAACTTGTTTATTTCTTGACCTCGCCAGATTCTAGCTCCTTGTGTGTGAAGTGCTGAACAATGCAGATATTTGCAGTCCAGTAATCAGGTTGTTCTTGTCTGTATCCTTCCCTCACCTTCTCTTCAGAAACCACCGCGACCATGACCACACCTCTGATCCCGGAGATCCGCTCGTCCTGTGACAACAGCCCCTTCGGATGCTGTCCCGACGGCCGGACGACTAGCAGCGACCCCGAGGGAACCAACTGCCCTCGTAAGTGACCGGTTTTCCTTCGTCTGCTTTGTGGTAAGAGCGTCATGACTACCCAGTTTTTGTCTCTGTGCACAGCTGTCTACTTCTACTCCCAGCATCTCCTGCAGAAGGTGTCTGAAGTGTGTGCAGTTAGCTGTGATGGCTTCACTCCTGTTATTAGGAGGAAAGGAATGGGTCACACCTAGGATAGCACAAATATACCAGCAAACTCAAATTGATTTATTTCCCACATGATGTTCAATTCCCTCTGATTTGTGGATGCCTGAAGTGTTTCCATCTTACATTTTGGAAACCATGCAAAACTATTAGGCTATGACTCACACAAACATGCACATGCACGTATCCACACTTCCGTTGAGAGAGCAAGAAGCTATTGATGATACAAGGATTTAATCGATGCAATAATTTATTAGTGATCTGGCAAAAGCACACCGTTCCAGGTCAATAGCAGGCTTGAGGAGGAGGAGGAGGAGGAGGATGGTGTGTATGGCTTTGATGTCAACCACACAGGTGTCCTTCTTTCAGGGCGGCTGGCAGAGTTGAGCTGTTCTTCGATACCATCCCGATGATGAAAATAAATAATTTTGCCCTTCGCCAGTGCCTCACGCCCCTCCTTCTCTGTCACAGCGCTCAGATTTGCACTTCCATGTGTCCTGTCCTGCTCCTTCTTAAATCTTTGGAATTATTTTCGTTTTTATGATGGGAATGCAGATGCACACATGGGGGAAAAATAGCTCCTTATCATGCAATTTTAACCAAGTTCTGTCAGTCACCCATCACAGGGATTAGGAGACAATTACTGCTATCTTTCAAGATAATCATACAAGGGTTCTTGCCGGTCCCAGCGGAACCAGAGAGGGCTGCCATGATTGATTTGGGCAATTTTTTCAGCTGATTACAAATCTGTAGAACTGCATCAGGCACCTTTTGTCATCTGTCAGCTTAATGTTCTTTTTATATTTGTTTGTTTTTACCTTTTTAATTCTGGATTTTCCACAGGAAGACTTAATGAATGGCAGTGATAAGTATGAATTTACCCTGCAGCACAAGGTTCACACACTGTGGCAATGAGAGCAGCAATGGAGTCGAATATGTTTTTGAAAAAGGAAGAAATGTGATATTTTTAAAAATGTCCTCCTGCATCTGAGTCTGTGATCTCGTTCCTTTTGATCTTTGTCTCGTACTTAACCATCATGCTGTCTCTGTGTGTCTGTCTCTGGCAAATGTGTTTTTGTGACTGAGTTCTGGCTGCCTCAGCTGACTTCCTTGAAGAGGGGGAGTCATGGCCTGGTAAACTCGTCCCCACTCCACCATCTGCATTCGCCGGTCATTGCAGCGACACCCTACTTCATATCATCGTTCCTCCTTCCGCTAACATCACAGCTGCTCCACTTCACTAACCTCCATACCGCAGTGTGAATGTACAGGAAGCGTGTTTGGCCCTCGTGGCTCGCGTGACAATGACACGGTCACACTCAACCTTGCAGCCACCATGAAGTTCAGTGGCTTCCTGCACTTGGACCAGGTGGAGGGTCAGGAGATCTTCTACACAACAGAGATGGAAGATCCCAAGTCGGAGCTCTTCGGGGAGACGGCCAGGAGTATCGAAAGTGCTGTGAGTGCCTTTGGTAGTACTTATACATCCAGTTTTCATAAAGCTGTATGTCGTGTTCTCAACTGCCCGTTGACCTGCATTAATGTTCTTGTGTAGTTATTTGAAGCACTTTTTCCAGATTTTTGCCAATTAATGTTTGACAAAATATCTATTCTATTAGAATAAAATTAAACCTTGTTATAATTTAGTTGTATTATTTAATTTGCATTTAACGGATTAGGAATGCATAACTCAGTCTAACAGTTTACTCTTATTGTTAATAGTATATAAAAATTAAGGATCAGCACATTTTTTTCCTGGAATTTCAAAAAGAAAATTATTCCTTTAATGTGCCGTTTTAATCCAATGAAGGCAAAAACCCTGAGAGCAGATATTGAAATGCTTATGGTAATTTATATTCCCCCTATTATTTTCGAGTCGTTCACTGTTAGCACTGTGTACTTGCTGACAGCTGAGAAAGCATGACAGCCTTAAATTCTGCCACGGATTCTGCCAGCAAGGTTATTGGATTTACGAGGACAGGCCATCACAGCCGCAGCACCAAAGAAGCTCTTGGTTTTGTGAAATGAACGTGCCCGTCCCAGTGCGTGTTATTGCCTGGTACTTGAGAGGGTGAAGAGCTGTGTCTGCTGCGTAATTTCCGAAACATCCTTTTGTCGCACGTACCCGGTGTTTCGGACCGCTCAAGAAAATAAATGGGATGTAAGCGAACGTAGATCGAACTATTAAATACAAATAACTCCACAAATGCATTTCTGTTATCTCGCCGAAAGCTGATGTTCATGCGTCACCTGTGCGGACACGCTGCCTTCTTACAGCGGACATTGATGTCTGTCTTTTTCATAGAAAAATCCCTTTCTTGGGATTGATTAAATAAATGAGGCATCAAAAATGAAACTGCACAATTGCTGCAGAATGCCATCTTTGAGTGGATATTGCGCAGAGAATGCAGAATGACCATCTGTTTAAATTATTAATAGCCAGCTGGCACCAAATCGTTCCAAGTTCAGTCTTAAAGAAAATTTTGAGGCACGAACCTCAGATGAATACTGAGGGAATAGGTCACCTCACACTAGGAATAAATGCGCAACTATATTGTGACATTTTATTTGCCAGATAGTTCATCTAGCTTGAGAAAAGGCATTATTTAAAGCGCGTTCTTACCCAATTCTTATACATGAGTCTCGGAAGAAACTAGCTGACAAGTGTACCGTATTGGTTATTCAACAAGCATTCGGTGCCTTGCACACAGCCCGACCTCAGCGACCGGATGTATTTTCCGTCTGATTGGGATGCATTGAGCAGCCGAACGCAAACATCCCGCCGCTTCTCCCCTCGCTGCACCTGCCAGGTGTAACCGGGGTTTACATTGTTATGCAAATCAATCAATCATATCTCACTTAGCGTGGCACATTCTTACAAACAAGCTGTCACAAAGTGCTGTATAGGTGATTTCCTGCGTGGAATCAGAAACATTATTTCCTGACCCACAAGAAACACGTGTGTGATTTTAATGTGTCATAGCAGGACAAAGGAGATCCTTGAAAAGCTATGCAGGTAGATATGCAAGCATTAAGCAGAACATCACGGAGGTGTTGCGGCAATGACCGACGACGGAGGTTTACCAGTATTTGGTACCTTTACAATATGTGGCTTAGTCAGCATTTAACATGGCTGCTCAGCAATGATAAATTATTCATGAATTTTGGGAATAGAACCAGATCAGAACTGAAGATCACAGCAAACAACCCTATAGTTTGGTGGACCTTCCCTCCAGGTTTAGCACAAGTTTGGACCATTTGCTCCTTCTCGAGAGTTTCATGTAGAGGAGGTGTTATGTTACTTTTTGATTTAGATCATTTCTTATAGTCAATATGACCCTTTTATGTTGAGGAACAAACTACATGAGCAATAAACTAAAGATTTGACATACAAGTTGCTTATTTAAATGCACAAAAGCAATAATGTGCTCGAGAGAGAGTGTGTGTGTGTGTGTGTGTGTGTGTGTGTCTGTCTGTCTGTCTGTCTGTCTGTGTCTGTATACACACTATTGTACATATAATGAAGTGCATATTTTCAAGGTAACACAGCACTTGCTAAGGCAAAAATGTTTTGTAGGCTTTTTTCTTCTCTGTGAAAATGAAAAGAAATATTTCCTTGTTTCTGTCAGTTTCCTTTTCTTACTTACTTCTGTATTAAGTTAATAATGTTAAGCACTTTCAAAGAGATTCTGACCCGTTGAACCTAATCTTTCCAAGCTTTTTTAAACAAATATGGAATTCGTTAGAGTTAACAGAACTAATAATTTTACCTTTATTTTAAAGTGCAAGAGGGTGTTTGCCATTTGTGGAAATTGTCTTACAAGCCTCTGTGCTGTATTTACGTACCTCTGCTGCGCGACAGCACAAGCAAAAATTTGGTGTCGGAGGAAAAATCCTGTTCTCCTTCAGTGATTAGCTAACCTGCCACTTATTTCTGCTTGCCAGACTGTATGCAAACATCATGTCGGCAGAAGGCACCTGTCAGCTTATTGTATCATGACTGCATGGGCTCCCTCTCAGCTCACCTCAAACAGCTTCCGAGTTTCCTTTAAAGTTGCGGCACACCTGATCAAACAGGGTGCTCATCTAGAGATCCTATAGCAGCCAACGGCCACCAAGGATACAAACCCGTGTTTCCAGTACCTGCCTCTTGTAACAGGAGCGGTTCAGATAGGAAAAATTCTGAAAAGAACATCTTTTAGTAGAAGAATTCTCTCCCCTTGTTGGGTAATTCTCAGGTTGAAGAGTCAAACACAGGACTCAAGTAAAAATATTCAAAAATCTACTTGAGGGGAAAAAAAAATCATGGTCAATATGGAAACAAAGAAATGAATAACAATTAGATATTAAAAATAAGATTAGTCAAATTAAAGGCCTCTGGTCTGCCAGGTGCTCTTAGTAACAGACCCCTTCGTACACGGTGGCTCAAAATTTTACATTTGTTTACCGTGCTATACACTATGCATACAATTAAAGGGGTAAAAGCAACTTGTTTACCACCCATCTGTGGTAATTCTGTCCATTTTTCCCTGACTGGGGACATAAGACATAGGGACCCTCATGGTGGGTATGCTTGATGGGTGGGCTGATCCCTCCCGGTATAACAGTTTTCACCAGAGGTAAGGAGGTGATAACCCTGTATCTTCTGGAGGTGTTATAATCAAATGGTAATGCAGCTTTACTTGTTTTAATAGCAGTGCTGCTTAAAAGATGCCGATCTTCTCTTCTTGCCATCCTGCAAGGAGGAGCGCACATTAAAAGCGCAATTGACTCGATCACCTGAAATGAGATGTCTGTGTTTCATAGCCTGGCATTTACCGCTTCCAGGAAAAAGCGCGTCCATGCAATGATTCCTGATGCTAATTATTGGGCTCTGTGAGAAGAGACTAGTATTTTTTTAACTGATCGAGGCAGGCAGACTTGGCCTGAGAAGAAATATTCGTGTGTTTGACATGAAAATATTTATTGAGCATTGTTGTATTTCTATGGTTATCTGCTGGATAAAAAAATCTTTCTTTCTTCTTTCCTTTTCAGCTAAATGAGTTATACCGGAAGTCAAGTGTATGGAAGGACTTTAAGAGCGTGAGGGTCAGAAATCTGGCACCCAGTAGTTCCATCTTGGCTTTTGTGGAGATCCATCTTGACCCAGGTAAAAAGAATTAAATTAAATCCATTAAAATTTGTTAACATCCACAGTCCATGTTGACCCATGTAAAATTACCTTGCTTTTGTATAAGGTTATTTTAGTCCAAGATTATATAGCCCCAGCCAAGGTGTATGAAAACCCTGTATCAAGAGCTTTTAGTGTGTGTCTAATAACAGCTGTACCATTCAATAGAATTTTCCCAAGAATTGAACCCAGTCTCTAGCTAGGAGACCAAAATGTGTTTCTTTGTGTGATTTACAACATTTTCAGGTGAAAACTGTACTGCTGCTCAATGTGTCCCTTGGGGAGACTGTTTTTGCAGGCTCTATTGTTAAAGTCAGCAGAAGGAAAAGCTCTTTGAAGAGTACTGTGCTTTTTTCTTTTGGACAAGGCTGTTCTATGCGAATATTCAGAGTGCTGTATAACTGAGAATTTGTCATTCACAGCTCCCATCTCCTGCTTTACCCAGAGCTCCCCTTTATCTCTGCCCAGATCTCTTCCCTCACCACCATCCAGAGCTCTTCCCATATCTTCACCAGGACTTCCTTCCTGAGCTCCTCACTTACCACGAACTAGAGATCCTCCCTTATAACCATCCAGTTCTCCTCTTTTACCACCAACCAATGATCTTCCCTTATCTCCACCCTCAGCTCCTCATTTATCTCCATGTAGAACTGCTTTATCTAAAGGGCTTTATCTTCACCCAGTTTCTTTGGCATCTTCTACCTTTTGATGACAGGTCCGGTATAGCAACTACATATTTGCAGGTCTAGTCCCATGGATAGGACTGATGTACAAGTTGCCCTGCCTCTCCAGTCAAAGTTTCATTCTGCCCCAGACACTAGGTTCACAGTGGAAGATGTTGAAGGAGCACTGCTAAAAGAACTCAAGACCACTAAGGCTTCCGCGATTACTGTGAAAAAGCCAATGGAGGAGAACATTCGATTAAACAATTACGGTGAGGCACTGAAAAGTTTCATAATGTATTATTACAACTTTCCTAACATTAGTTTTCAAGTCTTTAGCTGTTTTCTTTCTCTTGTAGCTTTTGATCAAAGTTTTAACATTGTTCTTTATAGGTCTCTCCACCGTGCCGTATTTCACCACGACTGCAATAACCACCACCATGTCACCAAGCACCCATCAGCCCGCCACCAGCCGCAGGACCACCACGCCGTCCCCGGTGGCAACCCCTCATCATGCCACTACCTCCTCATTCCCCTACACCAGCACACCTTTCAGGCCCAACCTGATGCCCAAGCTAGTGAAGCCCTCCCTGCCCTTACAGCCGTGCAAGTCACACCCCTGCCAGCATGGGGGAACCTGTGAGGATGATGGCCAGGAATTCACCTGTATCTGTCCTGCAGGAAGAGGAGGTGTGGTCTGTGAGAAAGGTGAGTCGCGTGAGAGGAGCGCACGTACCCGTGACCTTAAAGCACTAGACAACACAAGAATACAAACCTTATGGAAGCTACAAGCTCAGCCAAGACTCAAGATGATGGAGGATATTAATATGGTTTGGTTTAGACTGTCCATATCAGCTGTCTTACTTTGTGATAAAGAAGTGATGTGCTCAGGACTATTTCTGTGAAAGACAGTACACTGTAGCTGAACAACCAAGGCAATTATCAAGCATTCATCCCCAGCCACTTCTTAAATAAAAGGGCAGGTGTGACACCAGACAATTGTACTAAATTATACTATTGCAAGGACATGTTTGAATACTAAATTAACATGACAAGGCTGTTACTAATTTCATGCTATGCTTCATATAGCAATAGTTCTCTCACCTTCACCAATCTTTCTACCCTATACCTCCTCCCCGACCTTGCAGTAATAAAGTACTTCATCCCTGCCTTTGGGGGAAAATCTTACCTGGCCTTCCCCACCATGAAGGCGTACCACACAGTGCGCATCGCCATGGAGTTCCGCACATTCGAAACCACGGGCTTGCTGCTCTTCAATGGTCAAAATGGCAGAAAGGACTTCCTGTCGCTGGCGCTGGTGTCCGGGCACGTACAGCTCAGGTTGGTGGAGGAGGGAGGGATACCGGAACTGTCAGGAGAGAGATCACACACAAGGCTGCATCACGGGGCAGTGTGTTTTGTGCCTCTATAATCTTCATTTCTTTGTATTTATTAATAGGGAAAACTGTGAACGGAAATTAGCTCCACTGTAGGACATTTGTTTGGTCTTTTCTTACGGTGGAGCCAGGGACACTGCGCATAATACCTAAAAAGAATTTGGAATTCCCGAGGAGCAGATTTATTTGCAATTTTTTAAACGATGTCGCAAAGGAACAAAAGGCCACATTCTAATAAATTCCACATTTGTGTTCTTGTCATCTTTTCGGTGTAGTTCGGAATAATTCTCAGTTCACTTTTGAATTGCCGCAGTTAGTTTTACTGTATTTGATGAGCAGGTGCAAAGGCTTGATAAATCGAGTGCCTTGCGAGTCCTTTTCTTGTTTTTTTGTGACTGTATTTTTAATTGTTATACCATGTGGTGGGCTGTGCATTCGCAGGTTTAACACGGGCTCCGGCACGGGCACTCTGGTCAGCCGGGTCCGTGTGAAGCCTGGCCGCTGGCACCAGCTGGTGGTGACCAGGAACAGACGCTATGCCATGCTGAGCGTGGATGGTGAGCCACACATCGAGGGAGAGAGCCCGCCTGGCACTGACGGCTTGAATCTGGACACAGACCTGTTTGTCGGGGGTGTGCCGGAAGAACTGCTGCAGGAGTAAGAGACTCTCTATACTTCTCAACCCCAACTTGGTACCCAGCGTGCGCCTGCCCTGTTTCTTACAGATGCATAACACATTGTCCATTTTATGAAGGTTCATTACCCATCATACACTTCCACAGCGCTATGACATCTGAGCCATATTATCCTCACATCACCTTCTACCATCAGGTTTTGCAATTAAATACAGTCAGCAGTTGTTTTTTTTAAAATGCAAGTGTCTGTTTTTCACTTACCTTGGTAAGTAGGATGAATCAAATCTTGATGATGATTCTGAAATGTTAAAAAAAAAAATGGCAGGCTGTCCAGGCATTGGCACAACTATAACAGACTTTGATCTACATATTTTCTCTTTATCCCAGTTTTCGTGGTTGTTTATTTATCTTCTGAACAGCAACAACATCCCTACAGTCATAAACCTTGATCTGATTTAAAAACACCAAGGTTCCTAAAGCTAAAAATATTTCATAGCTCTTTTCGCGGCAAGGTCATCAGGTCTTTCTTACGGCTCTGAAAGTAAACATGTTCTTACATGTGCGAAGCCTTTCCATCATGGAGAATTGGTGCTGTGTCTTCCTTTTTATACTCTTAAGCCCATGACAGTGATAAGCCAATCCCCCAAAAAGCATAAATATCAGATCAGTGTGTCTTGGCCCTTTTGGGTTTTCTATAAAAGTTTGGAAACATTTAAATACTTAATTAAGCAAAAACTGAGATTAGCACGAGGCAGGTCTTTCGGAATCACTCGTCGGTGCTACACAATGCACGGTATCGGTTTTCTTGTCACAAGAGTCAGTAAAGTACTATTCAAATCCCAACAAGGTAGGTAAAATTAATACTTTGTCATATTTTCAACTAATTAATTATTCTGCAGTAGATTTTTTTGCACAAAATACATTTGTTGTCTGAGTGCTACGATAACTGCCAGTTTAAAAATATTCCCTGCCTTTTAAAACGTCCGCAATATTAAATTGTCTATATTTGTTAGGGAGTGTCTGGCCAGTGTACGGCGGTCTTCATTCCACTGCATTAACTTACAACAAATACAGACTAAAAATGCTTACACCTTCCTCCATATCAATTATTCTTTTCTGTGGAGAACAACAAAATGGTCACATCGGTGTAGTCAAGTAATAGCTGCACAACAAATAGGTTTCACGTTGACTACAATGAGGTGGAAAGAGCATGCGTTGGTATGACCAGGTGCTGTGGGTTTGTGAGCGTCCGCACCTGACAAAATGGGTTAGACATGTTGGTCTGCCACTCATTTTTTTCTAAAGAGATCTAAATAAAGTCCTAAATAATTTCATGGATATTTCCTTTCTCCACCGAACACCACAGGTGGACCTTTTAGGACCCAAGTGGACAATACAGTAACCACCATGCCACCTGCCTGTCCTCACAGTCGGCACCCTATGCATAATGGTTAAGCACCGAAAGGCAGCTACTCGTTTGACTGTAAAAGGTGTCACAGTGTCCCTTCCCCATAGCAGTGCCATTCAGTGGATTAAGTAGTCCTCTTTGCAGAAGCAGGTATACATTAGCAATCACCTCTGGATTTTGCCACCTGCCACTTAGGACAAATGCTATAGCTGTAAGCTATGCTATATACAGTATACAGTAAGAGCATATAAATACCTAAAATTGTTTATTCAATACTTCCTATTAACATAAGATGACTGCTAACAGTACAGGTAGAGATGTCAGTCTTGGTGACCCAAAGTCCTCAAGGTTGACTCCAAAGTACAATTCATCTCGCCTACATTAGTATAAAAGTGTAATGAAATGATAGAGAGCTAACACATTAACACTCCAAGTCTTATATGTCAAAATGGTTATCTATTAGACAACTGTGGTACATATTTGACATGCCAGTTATGAAGAAATTCATTACAAAGGACCTCTGATGTCAGCAAGCAGCATTTAAGTACAAAACATGGTGATGTGTTTCATGATTATTAGATTTCACTGTCAGTGCCTTTCTTCGGTTTTTATGTCCTGGCTTCTGTTCCCTGCCTGTTCATTGTTAGGAAGAAAGCTTTTCAGGCGCTGGAATAAGACATGGCTGTAGATTGCTAGCTAGCAGCAACCCAGGGTGTAATTTCTTCCAGATGAGCTGGTTTCTCTGCAAGGAAAGTAAAATGACTGATGGTCGATCACGTCGGAGCTGGAAATGCGCAAACACTTGATAAGCACTAAAATAATCACCCACTTTGCAGCTCAGATGCACTTTTGAGTTTCGGAATATTTTTCAGACAGCCGCTTTAACCAGTCTCCGTAGAAAGCCATTCTCTATTCCGTTAAATCTGCGCGATAAGTATGAAATGGAAGAATTAGACATATTAAATTAAAGAGTTGTGATTAAATAATTTGTAGATGCAGAGGTGACAATTTTGTTTATTAATAATAACCGAGTCATTGCAGGCTACTGACGGCTGCCTGCCTGGTTTGCCCGTGATGGTCAGAAGAAGGCTGTCTGAACATTTACGATAATCACAACAGGCATATGAAATAGAAGACAGTGCATATTACATTTATCGCATCGGCGACACTCAGTATATCACCATAATGTTTATTCTTAGGCTTCCAAGGGAGCCCAAACAATTTATACAGTATATAAGCTGTGCAAATATTTTGACTTGTCTATTGCTGATCTTATTCCTCTTTTTCTTGTTCTTCCTGTTATTCATAGTAATATTTATTATTCTTACCATTCTAAATTATACTGTAATTCTTATTCTACACATCAAGTCCTAAAAAAAACATTGCAGGTGGAAGTGTGATGCTTCAGGAATGAGGAATAAGGTTGTAGTTATGGACTATGAAAGTTCACCATGATGGATTTCTGGCTTTTATGTTTTAAAAAAATCAGTATTTTCTGAGAAGTAAGGTAAAAATATGCAGTTGTTGGAATTCTTAGACGAAAACCTCTACTTTTTCAAAATGTAGAGGATGTTTCAAAAATATGAGTGCTAAAATTTGATATTTGCTAACATGTTCATTTTAATACTTGAGAAACATTGGTGAGACGAAATGTGAAATGACATTGGTTAATATTTTATAACAGGGTCATTTTTGAAATTACACTGCTTGTGCAGTCCTGACCTGTAACTGCTATTACCATTGAGGAATTTATTTGCCACATACAGACAATTTTTGGCAAGTCAGTGAATCAGGGCACAGCAGCAAAATTTTCACCTTTGTCAGAAACCCATTAAAAATCCGCAGTTTTCTGTAGAGGTCTGACACCTGACTTATGAGGTCCACAATGCTCCTGTGAACCTTTTTCTAATCTATACTTTTTTCCTGCATTACATCGTTTATTATGCTTCAATTTCACTGCTTGTGTTTGTTCGATCTTAAGAGTATGAATGAAAAGGAAAATAAACCATGGGACACACTAACTGTTACACTAACACTGTTTTCAAAAAATTGCAACTAATTTTAGTTTGTATTTTTTGAACGCTACATGCTTGTTTGATGTTACATCACTTCATTAAAAATCACTGGTGCGCTAGTGGGAAAAATATGCAAAATTGGATTTCTCTGCATGAATTAAGTTTCTGAGCAGACTAAATGCCAACTGAGCTTACTAGTGAGGTAAATGAACCCTCTCCTGCATGTGTCATGGCTAGAGACCCCTCAGCATCTCATGCCTTCTTAATTCACACATGTTCTCTTGAATGATAATGGGTTTCTTTTGCACAGAACTGTATACTGTTTATTGGCTTCTGTCTTCTGTGTTTCTGTTTCATTATGTTTTGCTTGGTTCTTATTCGACTTCATTACTTGGTATTTTTTTGATAACCATATTTATTGTTATTTGCGCTTATTGTTTTGTGTATTATGATAAACTATTCTGTACATTTTATATGATGAAGTAGTTATACATCGTTTTTAGCTTTATTTGCTACTTAACAGAGTTACCTGGCCCTGTCCAGGGTCAAAAAGGTGTCGTGGTAGAAAAAGGAATAAGTAACACGTAATCACCAAACTGTTTGACTATTGAAGTGGTCGTATTTAGTATATATGGTTTTGTTAGTGCTGTCAGACAGGTGGACACTGCAGAGGGTAGTAATTTATGCAGCATCTTGTGTTTGTGTGTGTGTGTGTGTGTGTGTGTGTGTTTGGAGTGAGAAAATCAGTCAGCGTCACGTATATACTTGCTGTGTGTGACATCACTACTCCCGGTTCTTCAAACCTTTTCATAGACCAGATTTAAAATTTTCTAAATTCTAAAATCCAATGAAATGTCAGCATGTCAAATTTTCTCCAGAGTTGTATATAAAATGTGAAATTAATTATTATTACACACACACACACACACACACACACACACACACACACACACGTGCACACACACACCTGTAGCATATAACACAGGCAGCACTATTAGGATTTTTGTGGCTCCTAATGTTCTTGCCCCCCAGAACTACAGAATATTAATTATTTTTGCTTGTATGAATCCACTGTGGGGTTGCAAAATAACACAGGGTTTCTGGGAACTTTCTGCAGCACCATTGTTAGTACTCAGATGTGATCGCATTGTGCACATATTCTCCTGTCGAGCACCGGGGAGAGGATGGGGGTGTTCAGATGTCCTCTGAGACAGCAGACTAACACCTGTCTTCTACTGCTATGCAGTCTAGACACCTGGTACCATGCTTCTGTTGTTCAATTAAACAAAATTCTTAACTTTTGCTTTCAAAAAATACAACAGCTGTTTGTTTATAGGGATTTTATGGTGGACTTGAGGAGTTGCGTGAACCAACCAAAGCTGTACTTAGTTGTTGGAAACATGGCGCTGACAGTCCTGGTGCTGCCATATTTAAACAAAAGTATTGGAGATCCTGTCTCTGTAAGATAATGCTGGGTCCCACTGTGGGAACAAAAGAACTTGTACGATGTCACTGTGATTTTACTGCTTTTATACCTGTACTGTATAGAACCTATAGTGAGCACCTGGCTGATGCTGCTACCCTCCCCACAGCACCAAGGAGAGAACATCTGTGACATCAGGCCTGGTGGGCTGCATCCGCACCCTGGATGTCAACAACATGTTGTACAGCCTGCAGGAGAATGGCGGTCACGTGCTCTACGGCTCCGGGGTAGGCGAGTGCGGCAACAATCCCTGCGTTCCCAACCCGTGCCGCAACGGGGCCACCTGCCAGGTCAAGGAAGCCGAGATGTTTCATTGCAAGTGCATTAATGGCTTCTCAGGTAGGTCCAACCTCCTGCTTCCCACCTTCTGAGACCCCATTAAAGTGCAATTGAGTTTATGCTCTGGAACCGTGACCCACAGAGACATGCTTTGTAATATCATATATAAGTTTGTTTATAACAGCATAGCTTACAAAGTTTTCTTAGTCTTGTATAAAAAAAAAAAACTTTCTCTGAGTGCCGTCTTTTCAAGCTAGGTATATACATTAGAAGATTTTAGTAAGGTAATTTATGTATAATTAAGCAAGGAACTGTGGGTGGCCTTTAAAGGCTGCTCAGACACCCGTAAAGGTGATTTCTGTGTGCCAGCGCTTGCATAAAAGTGGGTTTTATGATGTGCGGAGGACAGTTGGTCCACACTTGTCAGCTGGGCTCTAGAGGTAGACAGTCCTGGTGGAGGGATGAGTAACGGCGAAGGTCAGAGCAGCCGGGCGAAGCAGCAGCAGGACAGCCAGATAAAGAGCTTGAGAAATGTCAATTAGGCTGGGTTTCTCCATGCGGGCCTAGCCAGCCCTGTGAAAGCTTCAGCCCAGCTTGCCTCCCATTAATGAGAGTTCCAAATAACTCGGCTGCAGATGGAAGAGAGCATTGTGCCCCAGAGTTCTTAGGGGGTCAGTCCATCCTTCCTTCGGGGCTGGGATACAGGCGTCGGCACGATGTGGTCGCACTGCGATGTCTACACATCTCGCGTGGAAACTATTATCTTTTTCAGAATAAAAGTTTTTGGTGAAAGTAATTCTAAATTAATGACATGGTACATGTTTAACATTATTCATATAGCTGGCACTTTTCTGCAAAGCAACATGTGGTGTTAGGCAACTTACCCATTGATACACTAAGTGTAAGTACCTTCTTCAAGGGTGCAACAGCGGGAGGTGTGATTCAGACCAGCAGCTTCCAAAGGCAGTGACTGTAGCTACTGCTTCACCTTCTGCCCCAGTAGTTTATTTAATATTTGCTTAACACTTGTTTAATTTAAGCTTTGTTTGCAGAAACTACAATAGTACAGGCTGACAAGAAAGAGACCTAAAAATAATAAGGGCAAGGAAGCTGAGGCTTCTGTTACTTAGCTCTTTCATGTGCTGCAAGTCTGTGATGAACTGGAAACCCTCCCATGCTGTGGCTCTGCTCCATCCTGCACAAAGCTTTTCCTAATCACTGACCGATTCTAGTAACAAAATGATATATAAAAAAAGCCAATAGAAAAAAACAAATAAAACCTTTTGAAAAAGGTCTGAAGATGAGCAGAACAGACGTCCAGGGCATCCAGCATCTCCTTTCAACTTGGGAGATGGATACACCGGCAGTCTCCGGGGGTCTGCGTTCACTGCTGAGGCAGAGATAGAGAGAGCCTTCAGAACTCAGCATGGGCCTTCATTATAGCAATCGCTCTGCCTCAGGGCTGTTGGGGCCAAAATAATAAAGTGAGCATTTTGATTAATCCTGGCATGGGCCAAAACCACTGTACTTGGTCTATTTTTTGTAGAACATCTTTATAAATGACATCAACTGCTAAATCCAATGTTGCACCAGCATTTAATCAGAAATAGCATCCGTTGTCCTTCATTTTAAATGTGCTACGCTACAAATTCTTTATATTATGGCTAGACTAGAGTAATTTCAGGTACAGATATCAGGTATCAGATCCTTTAACTTGGGAACTTGGGATGAACATTTGCATTGACTTGCAGGGCCGACGTGCGCCGATGCCCACAACCCGTGTGACCCAAACAGGTGCCATCCTTCATCTCAGTGCAAGGTGCTGCCGGCAGGAGGGTACAAATGTGAATGTCCAATGGGACGTGAAGGGACACATTGTGAGAAAGGTAAAGTAATTCAAAAATTAAGAGTTGTCTTGCCTGCCAAGCTTACAGAAGAACCCCCCACCCACCCGGTCCGCCACTTGGCATATGCCATCTGGTGCCTTGCCATTGATCTGCAGAACTTTATAGTCAATAGGTTTACAGGGACTTATTATAGTGTTTGATTAGAGAACGGGCACATAATTATATTTCTCTTTGAGAGGGCACAGAATCAGCAAAAAAGAGCTAAATCACATCCTCCTGCTTTTCTTGTACCCCGATGGCTCCTTTTCATCCCAGACTTTAAAATCAAACGAGAGGGGCAGCCACAGGGACTGCGATTTTCATCTGAGAAATTGGGCCACTCCGGTGTTTATGCTGTGTTCCATTTAGCCATCAGAGAGAGCTGTTCCACTCCTACTGCCCGACCCCCTGAACTCTGAGCCACGGCTGCAGGGATTTGGATGCCCTGTAGCCACACTTGTGAAGTTATTCTCAGAACTTCAGCGTTATGGGGCACGACCTGTTTCTCCGCGTCTCCTGACTGCAACCAACGTTACACGCACAAATAAGTGCTTCGCTGGTAAAAATCAGCGTCAAAACGTAGCACAAGACGGTCAACACTTGACCTGAGCATGGACTCCAAGTGAGATTGTGGATGTGGACAAAATATTCTATGAAATCCACAGGCAGTGATGACATATGACAGAAAATCGATGAGCTGAAAAGATTAGGAGCGAATTTTTCTAGCCGTTAATGGGACAAATAACAGCCTCAGACAAAGTGATTAATGAGGCTTCTCGGCACTAAAGAGGCTCCCAGTGAAACCAGTATGATCAGGAGAGATGACTTGGTCTTGCCTGCACATCTATGGCACAGGTCCCTCTAGGACAGCAGGGCTCAGCCGATCTTCTGAGGCCAAACACCAGACTAATAATGACAAAAGGCACTTTGCTACCGATGCAGCGGATAGGTGACTCACAGGTCCAGAAGATGGATCTTTCCACAGAAAACCCAAGAAGGAAGGCGTCATAGGGAGGAAGCAAAGGAGACCATTAATAAAGGTCTTTGCTGTGGAGATGCATGCTTGGATTCTAGGTTATCGTTCTGTCAGTGATGATACAAATAATATATATTTTTAGTCAGACTATGTGGTCTCTCTACTATCTTCTACATGAGTTCACAGTAATGTGTCTCAGTCTTAGCCTGTTGATCCCACATTTCCAAACGAATTATAAGCTAAAGTCCAAATATCAATGGCAGACCCAGCTGTGACTCTTAGGTTTGGGATTTATGTGTTGTTGGTGATACGCTTTAGCCTGACTGGTGACTGAGGCTCCAAAGTGTTTCTACTGTGTCCTCATCAGAATCCAAATCTGACCAGAGTGAGACCTACATGCCCTTCTTCAATGGGGACTCCTACCTGGAGCTAAGAGGCCTGCACAACTATGGAAGTGACCTGCTGTAAGTTTTAAGTACCTTGTGACTGTACCCAGAGTCCAATGTTCATTTTCTTCAGCACATGTCCTTTTGGGACACTTTGGGGTACCTCATTTTACACCATTAGGTTTATAACCACATTATTTATTTGCTTAGTGGGTCCTTCGCTCCAAAGTTGGACACTTTTCAGCATTTTAATGAGGGTGTTAATATTCAGAGGATTTAAAACAGTTCCCTTAATATGATAAGTTTATTAAGGACACCCCTCCATATTCACACAATTTGCACATTCCAATGAGTTATACATGCCATGTGTGGTATAAAGCAAGCAGACCAGCATCAGTGTTCAGCTGCGGGTTGAAATGGGCAAAACAAGCGGCCTTAGGGACTCTGAACATGGCATGATGGTTGGGACTAGGCATGTCGGCACCAGCATCTTCCAAACAGCTGTTATCCTCAGCTTTTCACGCATAACTGTTTCAAGGGTTTACCAAGAATGGTGTGAAAAGCAGAAATGTACCAGCAGTCCTAGGGTTGCAAACAGCTTGTAGTCCAGAGGGGTCAAAGGAGAATGGTGAGAATCATGCAAGCAAATAGGCAAATCACATCTAAATTCAACAGTGGTGTATAGAATGTCATTTCGGCACACTGCTTATGAGACTTTGTCTCAATTGGGCTCAGCAGCTAAACACCGTGCTGGGTGCCGATGCTATTAGTAAAGAACAAGAAAGCGCTCATCCAGTGGAAAAGGAACATCAAAACTGGATTGTCATTTAATGGAAAACGTTGCGTGGACAGATGAATCTGGCTACCTTTTGCATGATGCTGATGGAAGGATGAGAATTTGGTCCAAGAAACATAAGTCCATAAAGCCATCCTTTTTGGTGGCAGTGTAATGGTGAGGAGAATGTCTTCCAGGTACATGTTATGGCCCCAATACTCTCTGAGGAACATCTGAATGGTACAGTGTATCTGAACATCACTGCTGAGCAGTTTATCCTACTCAGATGAACACTTCCAGCATGATAGTAAACCAGGTCACGTGGGGCTGAATGGTTCCAAAAACAAGACGGCAAGTTTTCAAATCTTCATTGGTCTTAACAGTCCTAAGGTCGAAACCCTATCAAGCATCTTTTGGATGAGGTGGAAAGGGCTGTTCACAGAAAGACTGTGCAGCTGTTCAACTTGCAACTATGTAGTGAATTCCACAGCACAGCATTACTGCACGTCATGTCAACCACCTTGCAGAATCCATACAGAGATCAGTTTGGCTCTGAAGACCTGCGCGGTTGTAAATGTGTGCACCTAATAAACTAGCAACGCAATGTATTTACGTCTCTGTGAATTAATACATATCTGGAATAAATGACTGATGATACCAGCAGTGATATTAATAGAACAACACTAGTAAAGGAAAAAAAAACATGCAGTCTGTTTCCTCATATAAGCAGCTCATACTTATAACCTCTCTACCAATTTATTTCTGCCCTTAGACATAAGGTCAGCATGACAGTGGTGTTCCTGGCCGAAGACCCCAATGGCATGATTTTCTACAATGGGCAGAGGACTGATGGCAGGGGAGACTTTATCTCTTTGGCCCTCAGCAACGGAATCCTGGAATTCAGATACGACCTGGGCAAGGGTCCAGCTGTCATCAGGTATGGCAGGTCACCAGGAGACATGCATTGTCGTGAAAATGCCATGTCAGTTTGACAAAGACCTTTACCGTCACATTCCAGGCTACTTGTCAGACATGTTGTATTCTGACACTTCTAAGTAGAAAGGGTCATGCACGAGGGTGAGTTTACAGCTGGTCGTCCCCATATACATGGTGTTGGAAACGAGCTGAAGTCAATAATTGATATTTCTTATGTCCTAGTCATCATCATCATGACCTTTCACCTGTTTTGCAGTGGCAATAGTGTACTTGTGGTGAAGCTTTCCTCCAAGTTAAACCATTTGTGGTCAAGAAGACCTGTTCAGTTAATTGCTATTTTAGTTTGATTATGTCTGAATTCAGAAAGACAGCATTTATTTGTATTAATGTATGACTTGTTTCTTTGGAATGCCCAATGTAGAAATGATCCCAGATATGTTCTGTGGACATCTGCCTGCTATCATCGTGAGTTGTGTGGAGCTGATCCTGCTGTCCCGCTTGCTCACACCTGACTCTGTGTCACCCCCTGTTGGATGTGTTTTGCTCCCGCAGGAGCAGGGAACGGATCTTGATGAACGTTTGGAACACGGTGAATCTGGAGCGTGCTGGCCGCAAGGGAGAGCTTAGCGTCAACGACAAGGACCGGGTGCGAGGAGAAGCCCCAGTAAGAGTTTCTCGCCGTTATAATCTGCTGCCCCTGTGGTGACACCAATAACATTTTACGCTTGAGGGTCACCACCGGTAACAGATTCTCTGTTAGAGCCATTTCTCCACTTTTGAGGACGAGGTATTTCAATCCAGGAAACTATTGTAGGTGTTTAAAAATGCCAAGAGCCACATTTTGACCATCAAAGAGGGACTTTTACCTTTATCATGCTGAGCAGTCTGTTTCAGGGCTGCATTTACCTATATTAGTAGGGAAAACCTTTGTCTTTTCTACCTTTCCCTGGTCTCTTTAACTTAATTTGCTGTCCCCCGGTTGCTAAGAAGGAATAGTGCAGATGTAAGTAGAACGGAAAACCATACAAAAGCATTCACTTGCGCGGCAAAGCAAAAAGACAGAAGAAAACTTCCAAATGAAAGCAGTGCAGGAGATCCAGTTACACTTGATTTGTAATTCACTGGATTTTGCAGTTTCAGTGTCGTCTTATTGTAAGTGACACTGATTCCTGATGGACTTGCACTTACCTTTTTCTCAAGTAAAATGGAGTTTGGTAATAAGCAATAATAAGAAATACAGTGGGAAAAAAATTTATTTGCAGCAAATTGAAGCAACAGTGGCCTGTCATAGTGCTGTGCAATTACTATCTTAATGTGAACCAGATTTTTCTTCTTTTTCATTTCCTGCTGCATCTCTATACCTGTCTTTGTGCGTATAACTTATTTCTACTTTCTTCTCATTTATTTTTTCCCCTCCCTTTTTGCTGTCTGGATCTAAGAAATCCCGAAAGGTAATGACTGCCATTTGATTAGCTGTTTGGCTGCTGTGTGCTAGTTGTGTCTCTGTCCTTTCCTACTTACATACCGAAGGACTTTTTTTTTTTTTTTTTTTAAAACTCCTGCCCTGTGAACTGAAGTAAAAACATTTGATGAAGGGCCACTACACCTATACGCCGGGATCCGAGTGCAACCGGCCCCTGAAAATGGCAGAAATACTGTGAACTCAGATACCGGGAACCTATTCTTATTGTTGCTTACGCGGTAAATTATGATTTGTTCTGAGATCATCCAAAAAACCCCAGTTAATTTCCGCAAAATATCCTTAACAATGCTAACACTTCAATGCCTAAAGAACACTTTAAACACTAATTACCAAACAGTTGAGGCCATTAACATGGATTTCTGCATTTTAATTCTTTAAATTAATATACATTACTTTTAATTCTATTATAAGTAGAAGCAGGAATAAACAAATTTATGTTCAAAACGAAGAAAAGAAAACAATATAAAATAGATGAAAATAAAATAAAATGTACCTGCATTACTGTGTTAAAATTTATCTTAATTTACTTTAACGGGCGCATGGCAACGGACCGGCATCACATCTAGGGGTCTGGAATCGGCCACGTACCGCCGTGACCCTGCTCAAGATACATGAAAATAGATGCCTTTATGGATGGATACTGTAATAGGCTGTAACTATAAGGTTACTGTTACTGGGGTACTTCCCAGCTTGCCAACTGAGCAGCAGTGAAATGGTGAACACTGTAAACTGCATTTGAACACGGGCCACATGAGGTTGAGTGCCGCACTCACACTCAGGAGAATTGTGAACATTTCTTTGAGGTGGCTCAGCTTTGCTCGGACGCCATGTATTGTGAAGGAACTTCTCGACTTAAATACCAATTCTGATATTAATATATTCCGGAATATTCTATCCGGAATTTGGAAGCCAGGTGCTGGAATACCAGATCACAGGTGTGCTGTGGCTTTCACCTCGAGTCAATTGCCTGGAATTTATTTATTTGTTACACTTTTTTGCATTCCTACATCCATGTAAACCATCTGTAAGTCAGCCCTTGGATGATGGTTGGTCCGTTGCAAGAGACAGTATATGTTCACATATGGAGGCCATGTACAGTGTTTGGTAAACATAGTCACTCCTGGCCATCACCCCACTGCCATCCCCTCCATACCTGATCGGGATGCCAGCAGCATGTCCTCCAATTGGTGCAGTTTCAGGGCTCCCTAAGGCTGCTGCCCACTCTCTCCTAAGGAAATGTCTGCTGAAGCACCATCTGGGCTGAAAAGAAACCAGTTTGTCCCATGAGGTCCTCATAGTTCCCTTTGTTGTTGGAAAATGGCTGTCAGGTGGTTAAGGATCTCTCCCTTGGGCGGAGAGTGAGTCCTGCTGCTAATTGTCCAATTATAGACAGAATCTCCTAAAGGCTGGAAAAACTGTCTGAGGAGGGAACAGCTGGGGTCTATTCCTCAGCTCCCTACATCTTGCCTCACTATCGAGTTTGTCCATGACTGACTGACTTCCTGTCTGCCCAGAGTGAAGGATTCCTCTCAGTCCTCAGCCCTCCTACGCTGACTGACAGTGTGAGGACAAGGTGAAGTAAGCTGTGCACCTGACAGAGGACCTGAATTATAGGAGCACATGTCCACCAGCCTCTGCCCACTGCCAGACGCAAAGCCGCTGTATGAAGTGAAGCACGGAGGCTGATTTTGAGAGGAAACTAGGATGAACATCAGGAGAAAAATTCATGCCAGCAAACTGAAGCATATTTGGCAGTTCTGCTCATTTTTTTCAGAAACTGTCTTGAGATCCCCTTCAGCAGTTACTGCCCTACATAGAACACAGATCCTTAATTCCTAATAAGTACGGTTGCCTGTAAAATAGGGCTTCTATTAATGAGGCAGTTTTCACATGGGTTGCAGAAAGCTGATTTCACAGTCATTCACCGCGTGATTGATACATGAATTATGGTTTTCCGATTTAAATAGACATCCCAATGCAAATCGCATATGCTTTATTACGTATGTATAGAGCAGGTTTTAATAATGTGCCGTTTTCCCCTGCTGGCCTCCTGACACTGTTTGTCTCCTATGCAGTACCAGCACACTGCACTCAACCTGAAGGAGTCCTTCTTTGTGGGTGGCGTCCCGGACTTCAGCACGGTGGCCAGAGCAGCTTCGATCAGCAGTGGCTTCAGAGGAGCCATCCAGAAGGTGACCGCTGACACTCTATGGACAGGAACGACTGTCACGTTGTCAAAGTGACTGGGTTAGAATGGGGAGCAATGCAGCAAACCAGGTCCCCAAGTTACAAATGTTCAATTCACGAATTGTTGCGTACGCATTTTCCGGATTATTTATTTCGTTATTTTTAAACGGATCTTCCAGAATTTCTGCTGAGTGAAAAATACCCGTGAGGTGTGTCAAATCCCCCTCAGACATTGATGTCTGGTTTCAGTGTCTCCGTAGCCAATAAGGCTAAATTTCACCAGACTGTTAACATGCAGACATGGTTTCCCATAATATTTCCTGTACCTCATGTTTACTACACATTTCAATATACATTACATCAGATATTCTGTCTAGTTAATGACAAGCGTATGGTTGTCTGTATTAATCTGGGACTCAATTATGTGCTTTCACTATGCAGTACAAAACAATAGTCTGCAGTGAATGAACTTGCCAACTGCAAACAAAGTAGTGTTGCCATAACTCTCCGGGTGACATTGAAGAAGAGAGCTGGACTTTTAGAGCAAAGACAGAAATGATTGAGCGTGTGAGTTGAGTTTGTAAATCCCCGGCCTGTAGATTTTAGATTTTTTTTTTCCTACAAAAACCGCCATTATCTCATGCGCTTGGGTGTGTTTCATCCAGGTTACCTTGATGGGTACTCCCATCCTGACGCGAGAGAATGCGCTGCGCTCCCGCGACGTTTCCATGTACAGACACCACAGGTGTGCCCAGGGCATCTGCCAGAACGGGGGGCTCTGCAACCCCTTGCTTTCCAGCTACGAGTGCATCTGCCAGCATGGCTTTGCCGGGTCACACTGCCAGGAAGGTGAGCACGGATTTTCATCAAGTTGCTCACCTTTGACCTTTGTCTCTCCTCCTTCCCACCTTCTGTACATCATCGAAGCCATAACACAGGCTGTTCAGTCATATTCTCAGATTTCTGTACACACACTTTGTCTGGCCAATACCGATTTCATTAACAGAGTATTGAATGAGGGTCGTAGGGATGCGAGGCAAATGACAGGAAGGGTAGACAATAAGTCTGGATCACAAGTATGCATGCTGAGGTGCCAGAAAAGCATGGGTTCACAGAAGCTGGAGCACTCAAATAATACGAGCGTAAACAAGAGCCGAGCACGCAAACCGCACCCGTCGAAACCTGGGGCAGATCCGAAGCCAAAATCTGGGAGTTTGAGGCAGTCGTGCTAGCATTAAGCCATTATTTTGAGAAATGAATTTATATTCATTTTACGTCCCAAGCATTTATCTGTGTAAGGCTTAAGAATAATTAATGACTGCCTAATGAATAATTAGCCTAATAACAAAATGATAATGAAATTAGAAGAATAATAACACAAGTCTGATTATTCACCAAAGCAGTCCTTTTCATTTGCAATAACAAAGGGAACCTTTTAAGTTTCTCACTGATCGGCGCCATCTCTTTCCTCTTCGTGCCCTCAGCAATCATCGAGAAGTCTGCTGGGGAGGCGGAGTCTATTGCCTTTGATGGACAGACGTTCATTGAGTACCACAACGCCATAACCAAGAGGTAATACGGAGGGCAGAGGCAGGAGGAGTTCTGCAGCTTGGTTTTGTGTGCAGGCTTCATACAGGGCCTGGAAAGTCCAGTTTGGAGAGGTTTTTAGCAGCTTTTTTCTGTATACGAATCCTTAGTTGCCAGGTGATTCCGGGTGAGCCAGATTGTTCATTTTTGCCCCCCTTGGGCTACAGCAGTTCCAG
The DNA here is from genome assembly GCA_018136845.1 of Heterotis niloticus. Lineage (NCBI taxonomy): Eukaryota > Metazoa > Chordata > Actinopteri > Osteoglossiformes > Osteoglossidae > Heterotis > Heterotis niloticus. The sequence continues at coordinate 22,145,037 of CM030894.1, read as the reverse complement.
ATCTTGATGATTTTCTCTACATTGTCCTCTCTTCCAGCAAAGTCTCAAGAACAACAAATTGTTAACAGTGAGCCAGAAACACAGAGGTTATCATTTTATATCAAGAAACACAGATGGATTTTAAATAGTTTGTCATTTGAACAGCAAACACGTACCACACCAAGCTGTAGCGTGCGACCAACGGTCATTAGCCACCCTCCCATCATTTACAAGCCCTGTCTCCCACCTTGCGAAAGGACACTCCTCCTTTTCAATTACTCTCTATCAGTCCTCTCTCGGCAAAAACCATTTTATCGGTTGTTTTATTGTATTGTCATAATTTTGTTCCAGTCACTACCATATAAAGTGAATGGGGGTGGGGGGTATGTGAATTGATAAAGTTTGAACAAAGTCTTCATATGCCACTGTTGTCCAGGCTTTGTGGCTCTCTATGCTTTCTGTCATTTGTGATGTACGTCTGTGCCCAAATCCTATGCTTCTGTCCATCAGTGCCTCTGTCTGTCTTATATTCGTGTCCTTGTTTGTCTTTCCCTGCTCTCAAGCCAACTCACCAATGAGATCCCAAAGTAAGTGAAGACCTGAGTCATTCTGGACATTCTTGTAGTGCATTCGTCTCTGATAGCCCATAATAGGATTTAAGTTATTTATTGCCATCACCAGCCAATATTGGGTCCACACACCTTTATGTATAGCTCTTTTTTTGTCGATTCATTAGAGCGAATACGAAAAAGACATGTTAGATGGTCACCGGTTATGTACTGGACTGATACTAATCCACATTTTAAGATTGGGTTCGCTTTATTAGAAGTATGAGCTCATCGCAAAGTCACCTTTGGTTTCTTTAATGCATGAAGGCATGAGTGTGCACCTTGTTCAACTTCATAAATATCCCTGACCGAACTGACATCAGAATTCCATCCATAGTGCCACACGAACATTTCTTGCAGAAGGCAGCAGATGCTCCGTACGCTCCTTGTCGTGCCACTTCTGCCATCCGCCTGGTTGCTGACAGGTGCTTCTGCCCACAACTCCGGCCAGCCCAGCTCTTTAATGCTAACACAACTATGCTGATACGAGGAGGGGGGGTGACGCAGATCCCTGCCAGCCCGCTCCAGTTTTACACCAAGAAAGGGCACAGGTGTAATGACTTGCTTGAAGAAGCTCGCCTTTAAGCAGGCAGGCGGGCGCAGTGTGTGTGTGAACCCCCGCTGAACTGACAGCAGTGATTCAACATAATTAGCTCAGTAAGCTGCTGCTCGGTGGCTGTTATTAGCGAGTTCAGCTCAAGGTTCCCTGCGGATCGCTCAGAAGATTTAATCGACATCACCTTGTGTATAAATGACAAGCAGAACTTCATCTCGGCTAAAAAAAAAAAAAAAAAAAGATATTTACATGCTCGATCTTTACCGCCTTATGATATTCCCATTCGTGCCACTACAAATTTAGTCGGTCGGTTCAAGTTAAGTACCTTGACCAGGAGTGCCTCATCTGATAGTTATATATAAAAGTCCACAACAAACCCTTCTTTAGCCCCGTTGTGGTCACAGCAGCGCTGTGCACCAAAAAGCTTCTGTATTATTGTCTTCTGATAACTGGCATTTCGGCTGTTTGTTGCTTCCCAGGAAACATGTTAAGGTAACCCCCGGCACAGCAGCCCCCTCATACGGAGGACCTGCGCTCCACAGAGTGTGAACACACTCCGTATTTCCCACGCCGCTGATAAGACACACACACTCGGCACGGCTGCTCCGTCAGTGGGGAAAAAGTTGAAAAATTCAATACACGATTCTCCTCCAGTTGACGGGATTTCAGCAACTGGAGAATTTGGATGAGGCTGGCATTGCAAATCTTGTCAATGAAACTCAACCCCACAGCACATTTCTGACTCCCGCCAGGCCCACATTAAAATAAAATATATACAAGAATATACAACAGTTCATTTTTCAACTCCTTCCGTATTCCAGTGTTTAAAATTACAAAATAGAAATGTATGTTATCCCGAGTTGTCGTTCAATATTGCCTGGAAAAGAGATTTTTATTTGCTTTTTCCTCTATCATAGAACATAAGAACAGAGCGGACAGATATCCTGTTACCCCCAAATACAAAAATATGAGGTTGTGTGTAACAGCAAAGTAATTGTTTTTGCTATTTTTTTGGAATAAGTGTAGGTGTAATAAGATATTAAAAGTGTCTGTGGGATTTCTTAACACAAAGGGTTTCTTCTGAAAGCTGCTGTGAAACATCTAAGAGCGTAAGAGCATGATTTTTATTTATTTGTTATGTCACCAGACTTACGTAATCCATTCAATGAAGTATTTAAACTAAAACTGAATTCCACTTGCTGACCCCTAACCTCTAAACATAACCTCTGACAGCAAAAAAAAGAGGTTACATAACATGAAAAGCAGTCAAGACTTCCCTAAAGGGTTAATTAAGCTGGGTGGTTCTTTGATTGTCATTTTGGTTTTTGATATGGAATTATTGGTATTGATTTTCCATATTGATATGGAAAAATGAACTTTCCTATGAACTAAAGTCAAACAATACATTGTGAGAAATATGGAGCATTGTAGCTGTTATAGCCCTGAGATTCGAATCCAACTCTTGTCATGCTACCGCTGGTCATAGAATGATATGATGCAGCAAGAACCCCTTGCAGTATACATGGGTAAATCAGTGTAAGTTTGCTTTGGCCATAGCAGAATGTACATATTTCATGGGGAGATTAGTGCTCCTCAGGATATTTTTGAATTAGACTTGACCCATGCAGTGTCATCTCCCACCCCTTGAGGTCAAATGACGTCAGGCGGTGTGGCTCCTTCTTCTGGCTCCTGCGCTTATTGCATGCCCTTCATTTTCTCCCCCTGCTCCATAAGTCCTGAATTTCTGGAGAACCCGACTGACCAGAGGTGAGTCCCAAGCACTGCTGCACAGCCCCACCTCCCCTCTTACCCTCTCAACACAGTAAGACTGTGCCAGGACCACTAGAGCATTACAGCACAGGGACCCAGAACTGAGCCCACGGTGAGCTCCTTCAAGCCTCACCTCAAAGCGCTCAGTTTCTTTGGCTCTGATAACAAATAATCTATTCAACAGTCTAAATTCACCTGCTATGCCAGGGAGTCATCTCCAGATCCAGATTGTCATTGTTCATTTTTTTTTTAATGGATACCATGATGCTGGCAAGATAAGGTCAAAGGAACATTGTTCAGGCAAGCCAACTACGTAACTGAAGTGAAACTCTTGGCCCTCGATCAGAAGAACCTCCTTAATGGCACCTCTGCCCCTCAAAGAATAGCAGGTGTAGAAGGTCAATAAAGAGGAGTTAAACACTAACTCAGTCCTTAGACTCCACACACAGGTACTAAACTCCAGCGTAGGTTCCAAGAGACCAGGGCTTATGAGGCATGTTGGCCAGTGCAAGCCCGTGTCCTGCTGTGCTGAGAAGGCCAGATCCAGTCATCACACACAACATCACACCACATGCATGCCTGGGGTGTTTGGTTATCCCGTACATATTGAGATCAGACCAAGACTGTTCTGAACAGTCTGAAAGGGAAAAGAGCTGAAAATTTAATGACTCCAGCTGCTGTTTTGTACTCGCGCGCGCGCGTGTGTGTACGTGCTCACTCTACATGATTCCAGCCACCCTCTGTGTTTGCTGTGCTGTTGTCTCCATGCTGTGCCCATGCTGTATTTCGTGTTGTGTGTTTTCTGCATCCGATGCGTCATGTCCCTCCTCCCTGCGATTTTGAGCAGGTCCAGACTTCCAGCTCTGGACAAACTTTTATGAACTTGGCCTCAGATTTAGCAGTTTTTTCTACAGGCAAGAGTGGTTTGCAGGCCTCCTTAGATTGAAATTAAGCCATTCCTGGGGGTTGATCCCAAATCCTGTGGACCCGTGTGTGTGGATGAGCCCTGTGTCCTGCAAGGAGCTGAGGTGGCTAACTCTTGGTCTGCTGGGCATGCTGGCATCTAGTGGAAAGGGGGGCATGGTTGTGTATCAAGGATTGTCAGAGCAATGAGGATTTGCTCCGAAGGCACGTCTCCCATTGGGCTCATCCGCAAACATGGCTTCTCCAGGCAGGGAGCTTCGTGAGGGTCCCGCAAGCAGTGCAGAACCTCAGATGTGTTGAAGCTTGTCCTGCTGCTTTTGTGCAGAAATAGCAAGGAAGAAAACACATTGACCAGCCTTGCGGTCTTGTTTTCTCTATTGATTGGCAGTGCACCACGAAATGCAGATATATTTTTTGAGAAGCACCTCCTACAGGAGAGCGAGGAAAGAAGGGTCAAGGGTCCCTGTAGGTTTTTAGGCCACAGGGATCATCGCAGCATCAGTTGTGATAACGCTGCCTCTTCTGCACCCCTCCACCGACCCAGCGAGAAGGCCCTGCTGGCAAACCGGTTCGAGCTCAGCGTCAGGACGGAGGCCACACACGGCTTGATCCTGTGGAGCGGAAAGGGGACGGAGCACTCGGACTACATCGCCCTGGCCGTGGTGGACGGCTATGTCCAGATGACCTATGACCTAGGGTCCAAGCCCGTCGTGCTGCAGTCGTCAGTGCGGGTCAACACCAATCGCTGGGTCCGCATCAAGGCTAGCCGGTACGGGGAGCTACACACTATATGGCGCACGTGTGTTACCTTAATGGCGTGGAGCAGATCTTAATATGGCCACGTGATGCTAAAAATTCTCCTTCGTATTACAACAAATCCTTAATTAACTCAAGTAGCGTAATTATTTTAATCAGTGAAACGGAGAAGTAATTGAGATTTTATATGTAAGCCTCCTTTCATCTCCATCCTGCTCCCTCCCCTCCTTTCCCTTCTCCCTCTCTTTCCTTCTCCCAACAGCATCTTGAGAGACGGATCACTGCAGGTCGGCAACGAGGCAGCTGTCACAGGATCGTCCCCCCTGGCGGCCACACAGCTGGACACCGATGGGGCGCTTTGGCTGGGTAAGGACTCTGAGACCCCTTTACAGCACTGCTCTGGTGGGCCTTTCACTCGGCGAAGGAAATATCTTTTAGAAGATGAGGCTCTTTCTGCATAACTTAGTTTTTTTTTTGTTTTTTGCAGAAAAAGCACTCCGCTTAACAATCTTCTTTCTTACTTTTGAAACTGCTGACATACCGCTGTGCTGCTGTATGTCTCAAATAAATCTCCACGTCAAACTACTTACATAACCACCTTCTGAGGCCAGATGTAGAGCTAGTTATCATATTCGGGGGGGAGAAAAAAAACATGCTGCCTGATGACAAAACTTGGTTCAGATAGAAATTTATTATAATAAAGCTTTTTATTATAATGTGTGTAGAAGACCTTTCTCGCTGGAACACATGACTAATGTGGCATCTGCCAGTGTGTCGTGGAGGTGTTCGTATCCCGCAGATGTAGTCAAGCCTGCAGATGAACGCCAGAGTAATGTGCCAAGAGGGCCTCTGGAGACAGAACATACCGGCACAAATCTTCATTATTAAATAAGCTGCCCCAAACTTGGTAGACTGGAGAAAAATTTATCCCATAGGTAGTACATCTTGAAGGAATGGCCCCACCCCTTTCAAATAAAATATCTTCATCTAACAGTATAGGTGGACCATGAGTACGACCTATGGTGGTCAAGCGCATGGAAGTGAGCTGGGTTTTTTTTTTTTGATGGAATATATAATCGACCTCTAATGAATATTATTTGAGCCTATAAGGCTTTTATCAAAAGCAGAGCAATTCTGCCTCCTAGTGGTGAAGAGGGGAGTTTATGCCTGAGAATTCTGGGAATTAATTTTTTTTTTTTTTTTTTTTTTTTTTTTTACCAGTTGTGCATTAGCTTGGCTCGATTGGATTAATTTAACTTCTGTGAGACAACATTTTTAAGAAACGCTATATCTTTAGCCTCAGAAAAGCAGTACAGTGTTAATAGTAAGTGTTAAAGATTTAGTTTACTAATTTTACTGCAATACAAGAAGCACTGAGGCATGACAAGGTATTTAAAACTAGAAATTAAATTGCACAGTTAAAAGATTTAAGTCATCATTCTGCTTACATGCATTTGGCAACAGCAAATGACTGTTGCACGCTCCCTGAGTTTGATTCAAATTTATTAAGAAAGCATTCCCAAGCTTACATGAAAGTATTTTGTTTTCCCTGCCCTGCATGCATTATTATTTATGAGTACTTGTGTTTGCATTGTACTTTTGTCTGTAGCCTTACCAGGGTATACCAGGGTATTATCAACACAGGACTTCCAGGGCACATTTAAACAGCAAAGCTCATAAATTATTATTTGCTTAGCTAACACTTTTTCTGCAAGGTGGCTCACAGTATTACCTGCCTACCAGTGTAACCTATAATACTGTAAGTTTGTTTACTAAGCTTGTGACAGTTTACCCATTTACACAGCTGGGGGATTTTTGCTGGCGCAATTCAGTGTAAAAATCATGCTCAAGGGTACTACAGCAAAACCAGGGTTTTGAACTCAGTTCCTTCTGTCAGTAAGGACAAGCTTCTTACCACTTTCTTCCCTGCTTGTCCCAAGTAGAAGTAGACACAAAGATACATTTATCAAGCCATACGAAACCTTGCATTTTATTAACAAATGTCCCCATAGGTGGTCTGGAGGAGCTCGCCGTGACCCGCCGGCTACCCAAGGCCTACAGCATAGGCTTTGTGGGCTGCGTGAAAGACGTGAGTGTGGACGGCATGGAGCTGCACTTGATAGAGGACGCCTTAAACAATCCCAGAATCCTTCACTGTTCTGCCAAATAACCCGTGTCCACCTCCCCATGCACACCAAGTCAACTGCTGTAATTATTTTCTATTTTTGTATACGTTTCATTGCCTTTTATATATGGGAAAAAATGTTGTTTTCAATTTAACAGATTTTAATTGTGTTTATTGATTGTTTTGTTATTTTATTGACTCGCTCACAAGGTTTGTTTCAGAATTGACTGCTGCGGGTGCGCATGGTGTCGAAACACAAACTTATGAATATTTTATTGTCTAAAAGAGAAAAAAAAACATCACTTTGCTCATTACTTGAACACTGGTGCTGGTGTCCTGTCTGTTGTCCTCTTTGGTGCCGTATTTCCTCTTTGCTTTTGTGAGTACAGTGTCAGTACAGCAGTACATTCTCCTGTGAACAGTTATTACTGCAGAGGGACAAGGCTGTCCTCCCTCGTCTTCTCTTTTATTTTGACGTTAGACATTCGACTGATGACTTCAGATAATAAACTCGGTGTACAAATGCTACACCTCCTGAGAGAAGTTGTTATATTTCTGTCATATTTTTATTTTGAACTGAGGAAAGCAGAGGTCATTGCGGCCTTCACAGGATCCTTAGCGTGGCTGGAATTGTAGATCCGGTCCCGCAGAGGCACTTTGGGGACCCCCCGTTGTTCCGGAAAGTTTGATTTTTCTGACGTGTTAATACAGTTTTTTCCCTCTGAGTCTTAAATAAGAGGCTCTCACAGAGCCTACAAGACAAAAATGGCAAGTGTTGCAAAATAAGGAGTTGATTCAATCCTCCTTCAAAGCACATCCTGCGTGTTTAGCAATGAACGGATTTTAGTTCTCGGACGAAGGCTTAAGTAGGCTTAGGGCTTTTATATTCAACTTTAAGTGGAATTTTGAACTAAAGCTGTTAATGTGCCAGGCTCGTCTTACAAGGGTACATTACTTTTAGACTGAGAAAAGGCGGCGGGGGGTGGAGGATCAGGCGCTTTCAGTTAAATGTTACTTTGCCTTCGTGTCACTTTACGTGCAAACAAATAAGAATAAAAATGGTTAAACCGAAACTGTGAACACGTTAACTTTGATTTAAGATCAACTTTCCTCGTAGGTGCTCTTTGTCACATTTCATGAAAAAGTGATGCTGCATGCTGCTCTTTCAGATCACACCTTTTTCAAAGTTTAAGAAAAAAGGTAAAGTTCTAATTGTCAATGTAGAAGATGAACAGTGCGGGAGAAAGCAACTTCTTACATGTCGGCGGAGTTTTTCACTGCAAAAACATCCTGTGTTAAGCCACTATCTATCTACAAAACATTTAAAATGGATTAACTTTTCTGCTGCCATTTTCAGTTTTGGCTCTTGACTGTATAATTCTAGCAGGAAAGTGCCGTAGTCTGCTGTACTGTTTTACCACCAGGAGATGTTGCAGAGGTTGAAGGAGTAGGCAAAAAAATAAAGAAAATGAGAAAAGTTCCGTGTTCAGAGCTACAGGAAGAAAATTAGGGCGAATCTGGGAACTTTTGAAAATTCCAAGCTATTTTATCATTTAGAGTAATAAAAACCTTGATAAATGAGAAACGATAAATCTGAAATAGAGAAATGATCCCTCTAAAAATAGGGCAAACAGTATCCTATTAAAATAAGGTCTGTTAACACAAAAGGCTTAAAAACCGCAGTGAGAATTCAGACGTCATAGTGCAAATTAGGACTTTTAAGAGCGACAGGTTGGTCTGGTGTAAATCAAGGTAATATTCAAGTTTACAGTTGTGTGGCTTTTGCAGAAAGTCGGCTTTGTAAAGGATTCACATTTTAATTATTAGGAAGTTCTGCTTAAAAAGACAAAGTCTTCTACAGCCATGAAATTTAATGTTTAAGTTTGGTGTGTGTGTGTGTGTGTGTGTTACACAATGGAACAGACTTAACTAAACCTGAACAATTCTCAGATCAATGTTGCATCTTTACTCAAGGGCAGCGGGGTTTCCAAGTGACCTTGCGTGTCTGCACTGCAAGTGTTGCTTCTGGGCTGTATCTGCCAGGCGAGCATGTGAGCTCTCTGCTTTTTACATGTATGCTGTCAGAACCGATGACAAAAAAAGCCAGAAACATCTTTTTTTTCCCCCCTGATCACCAATGTTTTTCTTAACATTGGCGATCAGGGGAAAAAATTAAACGTGACTTCTGTGAGAAAAGACATGGCATTCCCCATGGGCTCGAACACTTGGAAAATGAAACCACATTGCATCATGAAACTGTTTGAACGATTTGTGTTACATAAAAAGAGGCGAGAGGACAAATGACTGGAGGAGAGGACTGTTCCAGATATGCCTTAAAGTCAGCAGATTGCCCGGTGCTGCAGGTCAGTGTCTATCTGTAGATATTCCTCAAGGCAGGTGCATGTAGATCATCGTGTAAATCTGTCTTTCCGACGCCTACATGTATGCACATATACTCAATATATACTTTCTGTTTTCTTAAATATTATGGTTTCTTATTTATGTGTTCACAAGAAGTTACGGTTTGATTTTTTTTTTTTTTTTTTTTGTGAACTGCTGTTTATTACTGAAGTGTACCTGAGACAGTGCATAGAGGAGTGGCATGACAATACCATCACTGACCTTATTTCTTGTGTCCTGTGTTCCTGCCATCATGGAATAAAGTTCAGAAAACATAAGCTTCTCCCCTCCCGCTGTTGCATTGTCATTCAGTGTCTTTCCCCTTCTTCCCGTTTGACCTAAAAAATGGTTCCAGAAGGTGTTTTGTCATTTACAGCTTCCTGAGGGGAACCGGTCAAATAAGGGCCAGACCCGAGACCTCAAAGAATCAGGACTCGTTGAAAACCCACAAATACAGAAGCAGGACATCAAGGATTTAATGGTCAGCAGAGTTCAAACAGTCTCTTCCAAAACTTTATCTAAGTAGCTGCAGCCCTGGCAATGTTCCAGAAAGCTTGAGTGGTTTCATTTTGCTTTTATGTTCAATGTCATTTGCTTTGAAAATATATATGTTTCTGGGCAGAAGAACCTAAGCAAGATGAATGAGCCACCAGGGGAGTAAAATGTTATACCAAGCCTTTGGATAAAAGGTTCACACATTTAAGGTAAGATAACATGACTGTAATGGACAAAAATGTTGGCACATGCAAGGAATCAGATGTGGTGGATGCTCCCTCTGACATATTTGACATACAGTGCAACATTGGCTCATGCATGGTAGGGTTGTGTTTTAAAATTGTTCAGTGTTTAATTTCAACAGTGCAACAGATCAACTCATTTAAAAACCACAATTTCTTGTCAGACACCTAACTGTATAAGAAGTTAGTTTTTTTCCTCATTCTTTTTGTCTCTCCATTCTTCCTTTATTTTATCTCCTTGTACACAGTAGTTGTTTCAATGCTTACTAAAATTTTCCTGCTAAAGTTGTGGGACTTTTTCTTGTGCACCATCACTTCCCATTCCCTTCTTCATGTCATTCTGTGACACTCAGTACAAGTTGCTAACCTTATTTAGTTAAAGGATCTGTCATTTTTTTAAGCTAAATTTAATTTTATGAATAAACCAATTCATTTGAATGTTGGCGGCAGTGCTAACACGCAAAACGTCCTGTACTGTACATACGGTACCATGTGTTATACAAATGAATCACAGCATCGCGTGTTCTAATTAGTTAACTGGTGTTTACCATGTTCTACCATGTGGTATTCATGGGTTCATAGATGTATAGGTGTTTGTTTATTAAAGACAATAGAAAATAGGCATTCGGTGTCCGACCTGTTTTCAGGGATGACTTAGACTTGGACACTGTGAGATTACTGTGTAGGCTGTGAATATCAGCAATATCCTCTATCCTCTTTTTGTCTCTACAGAAATTTAATGTTTAATATTTTGCTGATAGTGACCGATAAGTCCTTTTTTCATCCACTTCAAACTGGTTTTACGGAACATAATGCTAAGAACCAGCAATGTCGAAGCTCCGGCCGAAGGCCTCTGTCTGCCCTGCACAAGCCTCTCTGCTACACGAGAACTTGCTCTGGCTTTTTCATAAACTTCACGCAACCCGGAAAGGTGCCGTAAATGAAGATGATGATGTCATTATAACTGAGAGGAAAATAAAGGGGGGACAAACCCCGTTCAAAGTCTTGCATCGAGCTCTGCACAAAACTTGCGAGAACTACAGTTTTTCAGCTTTGCCCTTTGAGACAATAACGCTCTTTATTTTACAGCCCGCTGAGCACAGTAGGAATCGTGCCCATTTCCCACTTCACCCTGTGTGTGGAGATGATCTCTATTAAACATCCATTCTTCAGTACAGAGCATAAAAGAGGTTCATGTTCAGGCTCCAGGCCTACTTATAGAGACCCGACTTAGACCTCTGAATCAATAATCAGACGTAATTGTTTATCATCGTCCTGCCCTACACTACAGGGAGAGCAAATGAAGTTCCTTTGGTCCATGGTGCACAGTACACGTAAAAGGGAAAAAAATATATATATAAAAGACTGTAAAAATAAAAAAGGAGGATGTGTACATGATTCAGTGCAATATAATATAAACATACTGTAGATGTACAAATACGTTGGTGGTTGTGGTCAATGGTGCTCGTAGCGGTCACTATGCTTTCCTGAATTCAGCAGTCTGACAGTCTGTGGTAGAAAAGTGGTTTTGACCCTCAAGCTGCAATAGGGTCTACAGTGTTGGTGACAGCTCTCCTGATGCTTGTTGTAGGCGGTCTGGATGGAAGACAGGGAAGTACGGACGATGGACCGGGCAGTCTTCACTACCCGCTGCACAGCTCCCTGGTCAAAGGCAGCGCGGTTCACATACCAGAGTGAGATGCTGAAGGTCAGGATACTGGCTATGATACACTTGTAGAACCTGCGGTTATGGGTGGGTAGAAGTCCAGCTCTTCTCAGTCTCCTCAGGATGTGGAGATGCTGTTGGGCAGGCCGGCTATGGTGTTGGTCTAGGAGAGGTCCTTGGTGATGTACACAAGCTCTACTGCTGAACCACCAATGCACAGGAGAGTGTGAGCAGCTCAAGTTCTTCTGAAGTCAACAGTCCTCAAACAGTGACGTCCACACCTTCACTCAGCCCGTAGTCATCTCTCATGGACTTCTGGGACCCTCCCTGCCTCTGCTCCAACCTTTTAACATTATTTTCTCTTTTACCAGCACATTAATTGGCATTTTTAAGTCACTTTTTTTTTTTTTTTTTTGGCACAGCAGGTAGCGCTGTTGTCTCACAGCACCTGGACGCTGGGACAGGATATGGGTTCTATTCCTGCTTTTCCTGTGAGAAGTTCGCACGTTTTCAACGACTTTGTGTGGGTTTCCTCCCGCAGTCCAAACACGTGTTTCGGGCCATGGCGGGTGGGTAGGTGACAGAATGACAGTAGGGAGTTTACCGTAGCGCATCCACCCTGGACGAAGGAGCCAAACCATTCGCAATTCCAGCGCAAATTGCTTTGGACAAAAGCAGGAATTGCCGTGGATGTTTAGAACGGATGCCTATGGGTTCGCCGCCAGCTAAAGCCCAGGAAAAACAGGTGGACCGACGGAGCGCGTGGGGCCCCGGAGGAGGAGTCTCGCGGGCTGCTGTCATGGGGCTCACGAGCTCCGTCTCCCGCACACGCACGCACGCGCTCGCTGGTAACGCTTGCCAAAAGGGAGTCGTTCGTCCCCGTCCCCTTCTTCTTCTCCTCCTCCTCTGCGCTTTAGTTATTCGGAAACGTGCGTTTTCCACGGCTCGGCCATGACGTCCCGGAGGTAAGAGGCTGGACCGGCTGCGGTTCGGTTCGGTTCCCGACACCAGCGTCTCTGGATGTTTCCTCGTAGCTCATTCAGCCGCTCCTCTCCGTGCGCCTTAGAGCTCAGTGTTCGTGAACATTAAAGCGCCGCGTTTGTCATTTACAGGCAAACTGAAGCGCTTTTGCTTCTGTTGTTTCTCAAGCTTGAAAGTGTCCTCTGGCCTTATTTGCTCACTTTACATCATTTTCGGAAATGACTGACCGATCCAACTCGTTTCGGGTGTTTTTTCAAATTTGTTGTGGCTTTTTGGAGCGACGGGCTGAAACTAACGTCCCAGTTGGGTTTGACCTGCGGTGAAGCCGCGGCGTGTCTTTATTTCATTTTATTTTTACTTTTTCCCGTGTTGTGGACTTGAGACGATAAACGAAGAGCGGCCTCTGTGTTAACGTGTGAATTTTGTAGGGGAGAAACGTAGACGGAGCTCCTGAGGCAACCCGCCGCGGAGCAGGACGCCCCAGCCTTACGGTTGTGGGGTCCAGCTCCCTTGGCAAGTCCTGCGAGTTGTCCTTAAACCTCTTTTTCTGTCACTATGAGTGACATGCATTTTTTTTTTGGATGGAAAAGTTATTTTTCTTTCGCAAATAATATCCTAATGGATGACTTGGAGCAGCCCGTCCTTCACACCCCGCCCCTTTTGCCATATTATCATTTAATAGTGAATGCACTTACCTGTGTCGGTTAATAGTGAATATAAGCATTATTGTGTGCAATGTAGAATAGCTCACTGCACTGGTACTGTTATTTAATGTCTACCTCACTCACTCACACACACACACACACACACACACAGGAGTATAGGCTTTGGTGAGGGTGTTGCCAGTAAATGTTAGATGGACCTTCTGCCTTTTACTGATCTTACAGGAACAGGAAGCATTAGCCGCATTTCCTTAGTTACAGAGAGAAGGGCCAGCAGCACGGGAGGCTATTAAAGAGCTGCATTTGGGATCCAGTGTATTTTTATAAAGTACATACTCTCACTTGTTAGACACAAGGTCCATGAGTCATCGTCCAGAGCGCTGGGGGAGGTAGTGGGGGACAGCCCCTGTTGTGAAATGCAGTGGCATATTCAACATTTCCAGGAATGTTGGCTGAACTGAAATTGAGGACTGAACCTGCTGTATTGCTGGCTGTACAAGGACAACTAAATGGCACATGTGTCACACCTGCTATGGTTACTTTTTTCCTGTGCAATTGCTTAGAGTAGTATTATTATTACTACTACTGGAAAACCCCCTCGTGATTTAATGGGGTTTCACTTGCATAAAATGTGGGGCCACTTTATTCTGGGGCTAATGGAAAGCAACATTTTTTAGTAAGTCTTCAAGTTTCTTTTTGCGATGAAAAATGTATTAGATGTGCAGCAAATAGTCATAGCATTACAAACAAAGCCTGTGTATGGTATATATTATGTTTACTAATAGAGTAATTATATGTAATAATAGTCCTGTATTGGCATGTTTAAACACCAGCACTCACAAAGCACAGCAACATGCCCCCCCCCCCCAAAAGCTTTGAACACAGAGAGGTTCAGCAGTTCTTCTGTAACCTCCCCACAACAGGCACAACTCTTTACAAGAAAGTGAGCATTAGTGCATTATGTGGGAGCCACGGTTGCTACTGCAGTAATACAATAGTGATAGAAACTTTCACCAAAATGTACATCATCTTCAGTAAATCCTGTATGCTCATCTCCATCAGAAGATGGTCTGATGCTTGGAAAGAAAGCAGGAGGATGGGAGAAAACCACTCATCGTGTTATATCCATATTTGTCTTATCACAGAGTGACTTATTGTGGGGTTTATCAGTATTTTAGAAAGGTTTGTCTTGTTCCTGGTTAAGCAAAGTTCTGCTTAAACATTTACTCTGTTAGATTCCCAACAAGTAGATGAAGTGGGAAAAGTTGGCTTTTATGTTCTTAGGGTACATCTAGTCTATGTGTTTGGGGTGTCAGCTGCCTTTCTGAGTTGCTTCTTTTATTACAGTTCTATGTAGGTGTGTGTGTTAGTTTCTCAGCTTTGTTATGAAGGTTGCATCCACTTCTACTTGAGGCAGCATTTAGCACAGTGGTTGGAGCCTTTGCCTTACCAACAGAAGGAACCAATTTCAAAAGCTTGATCTTGCTATAGTACCCTTGAGCATGATATTTACCCTGAATTGCACCATCTACTGTATATACTAAAAGAAAGACTGACCATTATATGATTTGGTTTGAAATATTATAAGTCACATTGCAGAAGTGTTGGCTAAATGGGAAAAAAATGTTAGTGTTTTGTGAGTACAAGAATGAGCTTTGCCATTTAAATGTACCCTGGAAGTCCCATGCTGAAGAAAGCACACGGTCAGCTCTGTTTGTGTTTTTGCATCGCTCTCCCTCCATATCCCTGGAGTTCCCCTCCAGCAGCACAAACATAGGAAGGACAGGGTGGCTGGTTTTCACCTTGCTGAAAGCCCGGCTGACTAAGAGGATATGAGCGTTTCTCTCCAGTGTGCAGTCTTGAAAAACATGCCGCAGGAACACAGTGAGTCACCCCAAAACGTCCTCACTGCAGAGGGAAGGAGGTGCTTTAGTGGCCTGTGTTGAAGAGTAGTTCTGTATTTATGCTGTTTGACCCGAGTTGTGTGGGCAAGGAAGGGGGCAGATGCAAAATGCCATATTTTCAACCTACTGGTGCTACTGAAAAAAATACCACAGAATTATGCAAATATATATTTTTTTAACACGTGAAGGCACAAGGTTTAAAATGTAATAGTTTGGGTGAATAAACAATTCTATAAAATGCTTTGCGTCGCACTGAGAAAATAAACAGGTTCATTTTTTTTTTGTCCTATTCTATGCTCATACATATTAAATTTCAAGTTAATATTGTGTTTGATCCATCTTTATTTTTCCACATCCAATTTTTACTGAATCTAGAATTTTTTTGCAGACTTTTGTTGTGGGTGTTTGCTACAAGGGATTTTGATCTAGTTTAACATTAAATTTTTGTATTTGCCTTCTTAAAAGGCATAGGAAGTCACAAAAAACACAGCTTGAACAAATTGGTGTCCGAGTTGTTTTAATTTGATCTTCTTCTTTCGGCCGCTCCCGTTAGGGGTCGCCACAGCAGATCAAAAGCTTCCACTTCCTCCTGTCCTCTGCATCTTTCTGCATCGCACCCACTACCTGCATGTCCTCCTTCACCACATCCATAAATCTCCTCTTAGGCCTTCCTCTCTTCCTCTTGCCTGGCAGCTCCATCCCTAGCATCCTTCTCCCGATATATCCAGAATCTCACCTCTGCACATGTCCAAACCAACGCAATCTCGCCTCTCTGACTTTGTCTCCAAACCGTCTAACCTGGGCTGACCCTCTAATATACTCATTTCTAATCCTGTCCATCCTCGTCACACCCAATGCAAATCTTAACATCTTTAACTCTGCCACCTCTAGCTCTGCCTCCTGTCTTTTGGTCAGTGCCACCGTCTCCAACCCATAAAGCATAGCTGGTCTCACTACCATCTTGTAGACCTTCCCTTTCACTCTTGCTGGTACCCTTCTGTCACAAATCACTCCTAATTTGATACCAGCAACAAATAACTAAAGCTGAACTATTGCAAGACAGATGTTGTTGGATACCAACGAGTCATATTTGAGGAGGAAAATTCTCGTTTCATTCAGTTTTTTTATCTAGTTGTGGATATTGTCAAAAAAACTAGCTGCTGCGGCTGATGGTTGAATGGGCGAATATTAAAGGAGCTGTGATGGACCATGTGTCAGGTCAGGTAGATGAACCCCCTCCTCCAATGCCACCAGGTCTGAGATGACTCGGCAGCCCAGTGACAGATCAGGCTCTATGTAAAGCACAAGGTATGCAGTCCTGAGCTTAAAATAGCCCTCGGGCAGAAAGCAGCGGGTGGCTCACAGAGAGAGCGCTGGCACACATTTCATGGCCTGTCTGCTTGTGGATGAGGTTCACTGCTCAAACATCTAAGAGTCTCACATCCCTTAGCCTTGTCAGGCACTTACAGCTGTTACATATGGAGAAATTAAAGTAGGGGGAAAACTAGCACAATTTATACCCTCGAGGAATTGATCATAAGGAAACAAAATTCTGTTTAAATGATGCTATTACTTTATATCGTTTGTTTGGTAGTTTATAATGTATAAGCAAAGTAACTTTTAGATTTTTGGCATAAATAAAAACACTCCATAGTGAAGTAGTTAAAATGAGTGGGAAACAAGATACTGCTTCTTATTGGAATTCTAGGAGGTGTTAGAAGTGCAGTTACACTTTGTTCCTCTGCCCGATGCATTTCTCTAAAGTGATGAACAACTCGAGTTAAAAAGTGCTTTCAACAGATGATGCGTTTTAGATATAAATACAATTATCAAAGCGCAGTTTGATTGGGATGGCTGTCTTTCTGGTACCCATTACTGAAGTAGCTGCCTCTGTTAGATTCCGGTGGCAGATATATAGTTAATAAGAAGAGGTGCAAGAGTAGATAGATAATATCTTAATTCTATTTACTAACTGGAATGTAATAAGTACTTGTGGCAGTTAACTGAAAGTAGCAGATGGTGCTAATGCTGTTGTTAGAGCACTGCTGTGTCCTAAATTGATAATCTGTTGAATTACAGGAATTCAGAGAGCTAACATTAGCTCAACAGCAGGGCTATAAACCCTCTTATTAATTCCTCCGCTCACATGTGTTCTGCAGTCGTTCATTCCTTCTGATGTGGCAGTTTTAGCCCTCGATCACCGCTACCATTATGTGGCCACGCAAGGCCACCAGTAGGCTCTGATGGTGCAAGAATTTAGCAGGTGCATTGTCCCGTTTGTAATAACAGACCTTAGCAGCGGTCATTTGGACTCCTTGGTTTCATGTGTGCTGAAACATCAGCCTTATCCTATGTGGTTATAAGCTTACATGTTCACAGGCAGTCACCCACATTCTCCGGGTTTAATTTGCAAGTCCTGTGTCATTTTGCAACTACACATCACCTGTGGGGGTATGAAATGGGAACGTTACAGTGGGACATCGTATTCCATCCATTGTCGATAGATATACATGGGCTTGGAGTTTTCCATTTAGCTAATGAGTGTTGCCATGCGCACCGAGGCCATCTGCCTAATCTAAATCAACGATTATGGGCAAAGAGGCCGTGTATAATTTTGTCACATAAATATCTGGCAGCACCGTGCACAATGTCGGTGACAGGTGTGAAAATCGTTGTAATGACCAAGAATGAGCGTTGGTTTAAATTAAGCAGCACTACATTTAGGGACTAACAACTGTGCCTTTGATTCCTCTGCTGCCATCATTGTCTGCCTCATGCCTTTCAATTTACTTTGCCTGCATTCAGCAGCAGTTTCATATTTATGCACTTTGAAGACAGTCAGAAGACTTTGTTTATGGTATGAAATAGTCATCGTTCTTGGCCGGCTGTCAAATTTGATTCACAGAAGCCTTTTTTTTATGTTTATTTATTTTTTTTGGGTCCTTCCCAAGTTTTATGTGGGTATTGTTTTCCATGTCGTGAAAATGGTATTGTTTTCCATAATCCATTATCCTCCACTGTCTTCCATTATACATTTTCACTGACTATATCTTGAAAGCAAATGTTTTGTTTATATTTTTAATGATGCATTATGAAATCCATCATACTGCTGACATTCTCAGAGTTTGTTATCATCTAAGCAGCACTGCTTTGGTACTGGCGGGATGCAGCACTACTGGATAGATCAGTGGGGTTAAATAAAACCATCATATGCTGTTGTTAATGAAATTTTATTGCTTGATAATGCCCTGGAATCTAGAATGTTGGACTTTATGGTGTTAGATCTCTTGGTGGTTATTACTTGTCGGTTATATTGCGCATTTGAATGTGTCAATGTTGGTGCTCAGTTGTGGTGGCCTCCACCGTACACTAAGCACGTTTGCAGTGTTTCAGGGGAATCCGACTAATGTTTCCAGTCCGCCCATTTGCCTGTGCGGTCGTAAAGCTTTGCTCAGCAAAACCATGAGTGCATTTCTAATTGCATGCCAGCATCATGCAGAAAAAAAAATTAAGGGCTTTTTTATGCTTGTAATTATAAATGTAAAGCATACAAAATTTCGTATGCTTACGACCATGGATTAATCTTGTATGACGACAGTTTTTCTCTGCTTGTGTGTATGGCCCAAGCTTAAAAATCACTTGAAAAAAAGAGGTGGTGATTTCAAATTATGAATTTTAAAGGAAAATATGCTATTTAAGGGGGAATAATGTTGTTTTATACTGTACTATGTGGCTAAAGTATAAAGCATTTTAACACGGTGGAGTCTGCAGTTTTTGTTTTGACAAATAATCTTGAGGTTATGCATGGTAAATGTTTCAGTTTCAGTAAACTTGGTTCTGAAGATTATTTGATGTTTCTTCTCTTCCCCTCAACTTTTTATGCTAAATGAAAGGATAAATCATTTCATTTAAAGGAACTGAGTATAATAGGAAGAAAAACATGTTGTACAAGTGAACCAGTGCAGGGCAATGGGCTTCACTGTTGCAACTGGACTTTGCTCTGTGCTCTTTCACCCCTGGGTCTGTGGCCCCGGCAAGACACTCTGTTACCCGGTAACACAACAAAGGTGGTTGCCAAGGAACCCCATGGTCCATATTGCCAGAGCAGCCGACACCACGACACGGCAGGGGAAATCACTCCGGAAGCAGTGGTGGGGTGAGAAATGGCAGAATGGTATTGGACACAGTTGGAGTTTCTGCAAGACCACCCAAACCAACAGCAGTAACATTTTGGAGTGGTCTATGTGTTTTTGTTGATCCTATGGTTTACCTTAGAGGGTTATCAGTGTTTATGTTTGCTGAAAAGGTTTGGAAATTTCTGCATTAGAAAACATATTTTGACATCATGCTTTGATGGTGTCATGGTCTATGCAGTTCATAAGAAATAACTTTGCTTATTCTTTTATTTGACAAAGTGTATATGACCAATAAATCAACATCTATTTATTCTGTATCATAGGTGTTCTTTTGTAAACAGCTTTTAAGTGCCATATTAAAATGTGTGTTTCTAGCAAGTGCTTTGACAAACGTTAGAAATGGGTAAGAACAGATAATCTAGTAATCTGAAAAGGTTTTAGGGGAAGTAGCACAGATGCTGATTTAGAAAGGGCAAGTGGTTAAGTTTGTATAGTGCAGTATAATCTACAAGTTAACTTTCAAACCTTTAGGTCCACAAGTTGTTGCTCTTTAGGTATGGCTATGATTGATTTCAAAAACTGTTTGATACAAACTGCTCCTACATCAATTTGTGTGTGTGTGTGTGTGTGTGAGAGAGAGAGATTGTGCTCATGTCGGCCTAATAAAAAATATAAAATTGAAATAAAGAAATCTGAAATAAAGCCATTTGAACTAAGCTATTACAACTGAGAATTTCTTTTGATGTTTTTGACCAACACCTTAATATCTCTACTGTCAGAATAAAAATTTATTTCTGAGTGTCTTTACTACAGAATATTTAGTGAAAAAGACTACATGGATATTTGCACATACGTTTTCTTTAAGTGGTTAAGAAACATGTCCTGTTAAAGTATAGTTTGTAGTTTTTAACATAAAGATTTTTTTATCATGTGCATGCATTTTTATTTTTGTTTAGTGAAGAATTCATTGCTATAACTAAAACTCTAGACTGATTTACAGTGGCAGAGTCACTTCGATCACTTTCTTGGTCCTTTTTGTACGAGTTTCCATGTCTGACACTAGAGAAGGGTTGGCAGTGGGGAGGTCTGCATGCAACAGTCCTGTCCCCTGCTTGCAGTCTAAATTTATCTTCAGTAGAAGAGGTGCTGCTTGTGGCCAGCAGGGATCTCATATCTCCATCCTAAAAATATCAGCTGCATTTCCAAAATCCACACGCCGTGGCTTGTCCATGACTGATTTAACCCTGGCAGGGCTTTAGAGCAGACGAGCAGGGACTAAGAATATCCCCTTTTGTCACCAGGACCAGGCCTATAAATAGGTAGTGCTATTGAACCTGGGGAGGGTTACATAAGGGCTGCAGCCTGGGCTTTTCGCTGCTGGGGTCTGCTGGGCTTCCTCTGGCACAGTGCTGGAGATCAGACCTACTGCCAGGTGTGGGCCCATTCACCACAGAGCTGTAGTTCTGAATATGGGTGCCATGAGGAAGCAATGTCTAGGGGAGAATTTTGGCATTTTTGTCTGTGTATCATAGCTTTATTCTTGAAATGACAACAGGAGACTTGCAAGCACATTGTTGGCTGAATCATTATGTGCATTTCAGGTGTATTAGGGTTAAGTGTGGGTCAAAACTGCTAAATTGCAGTCCCCTGCAAAAGTATTTAAACCAATAGTATTTTTATTGTGAAATCTAACAATGAAACACTAAATTGTCAGAGCCAAATTATTTGTTTGCAGATATTTTAAAGAAAATGAAAAACTGTAGATTTTCTGCATGCAAAAGTATTCAAACCCCACGTATAGATTTTTTTTTTAATTTTATTTTTTAAAAGAGCCATCTTTTGGGCCTATAATGGCGTTATGGCTTTTGAGAAGCTGTGTTTACTTTTGGAGAGTTTTGTTTTTTCTTATTCATTTTGGAAAACCTACAAAAAGTTGTTCAGGTTGGTTGGGTGATGTTTATGGATCTCAGTTTTCAAGTAGTGAAAGTTAAATGTAGCTAAGAAATTGTACTTTACTTGAATTCATCCAAAAACGCCTCTGGTAGTTTGGTGTGTAATTTTTTTTCTTAAAAAAAAAAAAATCAGCCTTCAGTAGGTTGAGGTCTTCATTTTGTTGTAACAGAATTCAAAATGGCAATATAACTGGCATTTTGAGAGTGCTGACATTTTCATTTGTGAGATTACCAGCAGAGTATTAGTCCACGAAGTGGTGACTCAGCCCAGTCTACCTACGAACATCTTGGAGTCATGGTAACATGCATTTTTCATAATTGGTTGCTTTTATTCAGCCCCCATAACCATAATTTCTGTGTCCTTAACAAGCAGCCTCCACTGTTTTCATTTCAGAGCCCTTAAAATAAACCAAAAGAGCAACAGAGAGCAGTACCGGTGATTACTTGCTGCAGAGATAGGATCTGCTTTCCATGCACATCTGCAGTGATGGTAGAATGCTGGTGATGCTCAGAGCTCTAATCCAGATGAGAAGCAGGTGACAAGAGCAAATATTGTAGCGTTTAGAGTACAGATGAGAAGGTAGTAGTAGGAGTTGTGTTGCTGATTTTGTAGGTGACATTACAGAGATGATACTGGCTGCTGACTTCCTGTTTGAGCAAGGCCGGCTTTTCTCAAACCTCAACATCTGTCACTCCTCCATGCGAGTAGAAAGAAATGACAAAAGTAGAGCTAAGGAGAAAGGAGCGTGGCCACTGGGTGATTGCTGTCATGCTCACCTCACATGGGTGGCTGTAGTGCTGAGGCTGACTGCACGGGCTGGCATTTTTCTCAGAGAAGCTCGTTCAAATCCCAGATTAACCCTCCACCACCCACCCTTTGGTGAGACCCTGCACCATCTCCCTTGTGTAATACTGTGTACTGACTGGATTACTCAACTAGGAGGCAACAGGCGACCTGGTCTGACCACAATGGTGAGGTACGGACACAGTGCTCATTGCTGTTCTTTTTCTATTGATTCTTCCCATATTTCACAGTCAAAGAATTTTTGAACAGTTATTTATGTGTGGCTTTTCCCATCAGATGTGTTCGGTTGTCTCAACTGAAGCTGTGCTGATGTGGTGAATATTTTAATATGCACGTTGTGGAGCTGTGATTTATTTCTATAAGGACCATTTGTTAGCATTGTCATAATGTCTACATGTGGTCACTGAGCATTGCTGATGTGTAGAGTGTGGCTTGCTTAAGGAAGGGCTGATGTGATGTCCTTACCGTGCGGGGCACCACAGTTTGTATGACAAGGTTTAGTATGCTGCACGTTGGCCATGGTGTCACCTCAGGTGGTGCTTATCACTTTCATAAGGCATTTTATTACAAATTGTTGATTTGCATTGGCCAAAATACTTCTGAACCACTATCCACAGGAATAATTACAAATGGATGTAATGTGGATTCTACTTTGAATGTGTTTGCTGATGTTGCCATCATCTCCAACTTCTGATCTCTGTATCTGCTCTGCAGAGAAATTGAGAAAGCATTATGGCTGCACTTTGCTTAAATGTCACTTTATAGGGGATTTTTTTGATTCCTGCCTAGTATTTCACTGCTACCTAAAGCCATTTTGTGCAGGTGAAACCCTGAGCGAGATACCTGCCACAGTGGAACTAAAGATGAAATGCTGCTTGTTTCCGTTGTTGGAGATGTTCCGTGGTTTGCCGTCGGGTGTTCATTATCTTGAGTGTTCATCTTCATGTGAAGGATGTGTACTTTTCCATGACATGGCCATGCCTTACACACAAGAAATTTAATACGGGTGTTTGGCTTGTCCAAAACAATTATGTACATGGAGAATGAAAAGTACCTGTGTGTCTTTTAGCCGAATAGTGGAAAGTGGTAGCAATGTAAAATAATGACATTACAGGTATAAAACAAAGTTAGACCCTGATGCTGTTCCTGCTTCTCACTGTTTATTTTCCTTTTAATTGATTTTTTTTTTTTTTTTTGTGTGTTTGTTTTTTGTATGTAAACTTGAGTCGAACACCATAGTAAAAGTTCATGTAGGGTCTTGCTGCACTGAGGGGTCAGCAGTGAAAGCCCTCTTAATGCTAACGCATGAGGGTAGAAGCTTCAGGAGGTCTATCATGTAATGGATTTATTTCTGTTTTAAGTGATTCCCACTGGGTTTACTGAATAAGATCAGTGTAGACCAGCATGGTGGACTGTCAGCTGAGGGTGAGAACATTGTGTTTTCCTCACATTTGCAGGGTGGGTGTGCTGGTTGAACAAGACAGTTCTTTGTATTTCCCTCTGTATGTTCCCATGTGCAGCTGTCCCATTCAAATCTATGGGTTTCTTCTGAAAGTGGTAAACATCTGTACAATTAGGCATGATGTACTGATCATGATTGTTTTGTCTGTTTCACAAGTGCCATGAATCTGGGCCATCAGGTTAGGATTATTCTCTCACTTTCCCAATGCTGAGATTGGGAAAAAATTGTGTGATATAGAGAAATAGTTGATCCAGCTTTCAGAACCACTACAAGCACAGTGCAAAATCCAAGGATCACAGTTCCCTTTATTTGTACAGAACTGCTGCTGGAACATTCTGGGTACCCAGTGTACCAGCCCCATACTGAACATGGGTTATGCTGCTATACTGTACATCGTAATTATGCCACGGTATGTTTCATGTTTTTATTTTACATTTTATTCATTTACCAGAGCTCTCTGAACTCTGGCATAAATCAATATAGTAAAATTTAAATAAAATTTATTTTTACATAGCACCTTTTAAAAGCAGCTTCCCAAAGTACCTTAAGCAGAAAGATGGAAAGACTCTTGTAATAAAGCAACGAGATGTAAAATGTCAGTATAAACAAGGACAATGACAAATCAAAAAACTACAGTACATTAATACAAAGCGATTGTACTAGAAGTAATGGTAAAACAAACTGAGACGAAAGTCACGCACATGTCACTTTTAGGCAGCTGTATATGGGTATTAGTACATTAGCAATATAAGTACATGACTCCTATTTCTAAATCCTGTAACTGATCTATTAAAAATGTATTTTATTTCTATATTAAAGGAAAATGCGATTAAAATGATCACTATCAGAAAAAAAAAACTCGCTGTTCTAGCACATCGTAATTACTGAAAATGTATAAATGAATGCATTAATGCTTAATATTTGCTTGCACCAGAAAATAACATAAGCAATGTTACAGTCCTGTGATGTTTCGGTCACGGTATTTTATGTGGATTTTTACTGTGTAAAGGCTCATCTAGGCATACCCTTCCTCACACTCACTTCCTTATTGTGGTGATTCTGGGTTCAGCTTCTATAATTATGCGACTCTCTAAATATACAGTATGTGGCTTGGCTTATGATGTTACCTTGCTTACTGCTCCGGAGTGGAATCTTTTTTTTAAAAATTTTTTTAAAACCATCCTCTGTCTCACTGTAGTCTTTTGTTACTACATCAGATTTTTCACATACTGCAGCTGAGCTTGCCAAAATCAGTTTTTTGGTAGCTTTACACGACTGCTTCACTTCCAAAACTCTGGTTGGTGTTCATATCAATATTTCTAACCCACGGTATTAGCGCTATAATAAAAACACTGCCTAAAAGGGTCCCACATAATGAAAATTCAAAATGGTGGTATAGACACACTTTGGCTCACATCATCTGCATTTGGCTGAAAATAGCAGGATGTTTTGGCTTATGTAGACATTTTTCCGATATACCTGTGTGTTGAAGACCAACTACTTACTCAGCCAGCTTCATAAACTAGTCTCTGACTTCGATGTAAGGGCTTGACTTTATCACTTTGAAATACTGTATAAATAAGTTGGTGGTGTACAGTAATTGTCATATGTATGATAATTTGATTATTGTGAAATATTATTTTAGTGATTTTTATTTTTTGGGTTTTTTTTTTTTTTTGGCTTGGGACTTTTTTTTCCATTAAGTAATGGAAATTTGATCCATGGAAGTCTAATCAATTTGATTTTAATGCCCCCCCCCATCTGATGGGCTAATTTAACAAAAAAAATTAAGCCTGTTCACTGGGGGAAATGTGTACAAACACAACTTTATTATACTCATCTGTGGGTAGCTTAAGCAGTTTTTCTAAAGTGGTTTACCCTTGCTAAGTTTCTTGCTTTACGATTTTAAATGGCTAGATATAATTTTTGCAACAACTCATGTAGATATGCTGCATAGTAAGTTTTTTTTTGTTTTTTTGTTTTTTTTTTAAATAAATTGTGACTGTAGTCACACCTGCAGTATAGATCACCTGCAGTGTAGCCCCAAAATAGAGCAATTTGTAGTTACTGCTGAGATAATCTGACTCAAACTCTTGAGGTATTTGCCCTACTAAACTAATTTTATCCTGCTAGTGTTTTGGAAGGGTTAAAAAAAATTTCATTTAAATTTATGATGTGCTGCAACAGGAAAGTGAGAGCTGTTTTCACTGCAGTTTGACCTTTTCTGCATAGGTCTGTATATATATTTTCTTCCACCCAAGTCAGAGAAGTACATCTGCTTGAAAAAGGCACAAAAATTAAGGACATTTTCTGATATATATTGTAATTTGCTTTATTGTGTGTGAGTTATAGTCACATATCTCCCCAGATAGTAATTTGTATACCACAGCATCTGAGTGTAATTGGTTCCTAGAAATCGTGTGAATACCATAAACTTGATTGGGAAGCCATTTCTATCATTTCTTAGGACAATAACTTTGATTCGTTCCACAATCACCCAAGAAACCTGTTAATTTGCTCAAAATATTCCTAGTACTCTAAAACACCCATTTCAGCATGAAAATAGCACTTTAAACACCAATTATCTAATTACAAAAGTTAATATGCCTTTGTTTATATACAGTTACTAATATATGTATAATTTTGTATTATACATTTTGTATTATTCCTTATAAATTGTCTTCTTCATCTTTCGGCTTCTCCCGTTAGGGGTCGCCACAGCAGATCAATTGTTTCCACTTCTTCCTGTCCCCTGCATCTTTCTCCCTCACACCCACCACCTGCATGTCCTCCTTCGCCACATCCATAAATCTCCTCTTAGGCCTTCCTCTTGCCTGGCAGCTCCATCCCTAGCATCCTTCTCCCGATATATCCAGAATCTCTCCTCTGCACATGTCCAGACCAACGCAATCTCGCCTCTCTAACTTTGTCTTCAAACCGTCTAACCTGTGCTGACCCTCTAATATACTCATTTCTAATCCTGTCCATCCTCGTCACACCCAATGCAAACCTTAACATTTTTAACTCTGCCACCTCTAGCTCTGCCTCCTGTCTTTTGGTCAGTGCCACCATCTCCAACCCATAAAGCATAGCTGGTCTCACTACCATCTTGTAGACCTTCCCTTTCACTCTTGCTGGTACCCTTCTGTCACAAATCACTCCTGACACTCTTCTCCACCCACTCCACCCTGCCTGCACTCTCTTCTTCACCTCTTCCACACTCCCCGTTACTCTGGACTGTTGATCCCAAGTATTTAAATTCATCCACTTTCGCCAACTCTACTCCCTGCATCCTCACCACTCCTCTGTCCTCTCTCTCATTTATACACATGCATTCTGTCTTAGTCCTACTGACCTTCATTGCTCTTCTCTCTAGAGCATATCTCCACCTCTCCAGGGTCTCCTCAACCTGCTCCCTACTCTCACTACAGATCACAATGTCATCCGCAAACATCATAGTCCATGGTGACTCCTGTCTGATCTCATCCGTCAACCTGTCCATTACCATTACAAATAAGAAAGGTCTCAAAACTGATCCTTGATGTAATCCTACCCCCACCTTGAAAGCATCCGTCACTCCTACCACAGACCTCACCACTGTCACACTGTCTTTGTACATATCCTGTACCACTCTTACATAATTCTCTGGCACACCCGACTTCCTCATACAATACCACAGCTCCTCTCTAGGTACCCTGTCATATGATTTCTCTAAGTCCACAAAGACACAATGCAACTCCTTCTTAACTTCTCGGTACTTCTCCATCGACACCCTCAGAGCAAACATCGCATCTGTAGTACTCCTTCTCGGCATGAAGCCATACTGCTGCTCACTAATCGTCACCTCCCTTCTTAACCTAGCTTCCACTACTCTTTCCCATAACTTCATGCTATGGCTGATCAATTTTATCTGTCTGTAGTTACTACAGCTCTGCACATCACCCTTATTCTTAAAAATTGGTACCAGTACACTTCTCCAGTCCTCAGGCATCGTCTCACTTTCTAAGATTACATTAAACAATCTGGTTAAAAACTCCACTGCCATCTCTCCTAAACACTTCCATGCTTCCACAGGTATATCATCTGGGCCAACAGCCTTTCCATTCTTCATCGTCTTCATAGCTGTCCTAACTTCCTCCTTGCTAATCCATTGCACTCCGTTATTCATAATCCCTACATCATCCAACCTTCTCTCTCTCAGCCCCTCAAAGTATTCTTTCCATCTGCTCAATACACTCTCCTTGTTTGTGAGTATGTTTCCATCATTGTCCTTTATCACCCTAACCTGCTGCACATTTTTCCCAGCTCGGTCCCTCTGCCTAGCCAATCGGTACAGGTCCTTTTCTCCCTTCTTAGTGTCCAACCTCTCATACAATTCATCATACGCCTTTTCTTTAGCCTTTACCACTTCTCTCTTTGCCCTATGCCTCATCTCCTTGTACTCCTGTCTACATTCTTCATCTCTCTATCCCACTTCTTCTTCGCTAGCTTCTTCCTCTGTATACTCTCCTGTACTTCCTCATTCCACCACCAGATTTCCTTGTCCTCCTTCCTCTGTCCAGATGTCACACCAAGCACCTTTCTAGCTGTCTCCCTTACCGTTTCTGCTGTGGATGCCCAAGCACACTGGTAACTTTTCACTGCCACCCAATGCCTGTCTTAATTCCTCCCTGAACTCCACCTTATAGTTTTCCTTTTTCAACTTCCACCATTTGATCCTTGGTTCTGCCCTCACTCTCCTTCTCTTTTTGATCTCCAATGTCATCCTACAAACCACCATCCTATGCTGCCTAACTACATTTTCCCCTGCCATCACTTTGCAGTCTACAATCTCCTTCAGTCTGGCCCTCCTGCATAAGATATAATCCACCTGTGTGCATCTTCCTCCACTCTTGTACGTTACCCTGTGTTCCTCCGTCTTCTTAAAATGCATGTTTATCACAGCCATGTCCATCCTTTTTGCAAAATCCACAATCATCTGACCTTCTGTGTTCCTCTCCTTGACACCATACCTACCCATCACCTCCTCATCTCCTCTGTTCCCTTCACCAACATGCCCATTGAAATCCGCTCCAATCACCACTCTCTCTCCCTCGGGTACACTCTTCACCACTTCATCCATATCACTCCAGAATTCTTCTTTCTCATCCATCTCACACCCAACTTGAGGGGCATATCCACTAACAACATTCATCATCAAACCATCAATTTCCAGTTTCATAACCATCACACTGTCAGACACTCTCATCACCTCCAAAACACTCTTGACATACTGTTCCTTCAGGATAACTCCTACCCCATTTCTCCTCCCATCCACACCATGGTAAAACAGTTTAAACCTTCCTCCGATGCGCCTAGCCTTACTCCCCTTCCATTTGGTCTCTTGCACACACAATATATCAACCTTCCTTCTCTCCATCATATCAGCAAGCTTTCTCCCTTTACCAGTCATACTACCAGCATTCAAAGTCCCTACCCTCATGTCCACTCTCTTAACCTTCCCGCTCTCCCCCTTCCTCCGGACATGCCTTCCTCCTCTTTTCATTCGGCCTCTTCTCTTTCTTCGGCCAACAGTAGCCCAATTTCCGCCAGCACCCTGTCGGCTAGCAGTACTGGTGGCGGTCGTTGTTAACCCGGGGCTCGACCGATTCAGTATGGAAATTTGTATTTTTGTTTGCATATTTAGTTCGCAAATTTTTATGCCGGATGCCCTTCCTGACGCAACCCTCTCCATTTATCCAGGCTTGGGACCGGCACGAAGAAATACGCTAGTTTGTGCATCCCCTTGTGGCTGGATTATTCCTTATAAATTGTAATGGTTAAAAAAAATGTATTGTCAAATTTGTTTTTAAAAAAAACTGAAGAAATTAAAACTATGGAAAATGGGGGGGGGGAAAACAAAATGCCTGTGGACTATTACTGTAATGAACTGTTACTGGGGACTTACCAAATGAATAGAAGTGAACAAAATCACAAAAATGCAAATTCCGTTTGAATCTGGGCCACACAAGGTAAAGGCTAAGAAGACAGGCTACATGTTGTACTGCCACCCAGTGTCACAGTTGTATTCCGCCAAACATTTCAATGTAGGTATGTTTTGTGTGTGTTGCTTTTTGTGTCTAGTACGCTGTTGCACATTAGAAGTTCTCTCTGTTGGGTTCCATTAGGTTTCATTTATTAAAGTGAGAGGAAAAGCCTTCATATGAGCTAGCAAGCTGCAAGATGCTCTCCCTAAGACCTTTACTGCAGCAGCGTTCTGCCCTCTGTGGGACCAGATCCAGACCGTCCCAAAGCCATGAGCTCCTGCCTGCCTGGAGTGACATCCAGGTCACTGGGTTAACAGGATTTGCTCATCTGCACATTTACTGAAGAGTTTTCATTACACAACATTTCTAAATGCATTGTGGTATTAAAGAAAAAAATATAGATGCACATATAAAATAACCTTATATGGCTTGTTAATGATATTTTTATTATGGTGTTGGTGCCATATATACCTACTGTCATTATGTGTTTTATACTTTTCTAGTTTATGAGAGCCTTCAGTTCACACACTGCTTTCTCCAGATATTTTTTTAAGCACTATGTATGGTTGATTTTTACAGATTTACACAGGTAGGGGTCAAATGTATATTGTATGAATATTTTAACTGTTAAATCTTTTCTCTGATATCTGTACTTTATTTCATGAAGTACTTTCCATTTGCTTAATCACTTGATTTTACATGCATGGCAACATGTACAAGAAAGTCTCAAGGCTCTTCTTGGAGAACCATGAGACTTGACATCAGCAGAAATGGAGCTGAGGCATGTGCAAACCCATATGACCTGGCTGACCCAGCAACCATGCAGAAAAGCCAACCCGGAGCCAGCATGGTGGAGCGGCCTGTGCTCTGTGGCTGTTACCATCTCTACTTTGCCTGCCTAAAATAGCCTATGTGGTCATTGTTGTTTTGGTTGTCTTACATCCAGGTGGTTCCACCCCAACATCACTGGCATTGAGGCAGAGCAAGTCCTCCTTACCCGAGGAGTGCACGGAAGCTTTCTGGCCAGGCCCAGCAAGAGCAACCCAGGCGACTTCACTCTCTCTGTCAGGTATCACATAGCACCACCAGGGGTTGGAGACACTTCCTGAGGGGTTGCTCAATGTCACACTAGAGCAAAAGCTAAAGGATTGTCACCCTTAAATTGAGGTTAGGTCACTACTTTGCCCTTGCTCTTTCCCCTGGTCACATTGAACTTCATGACCCCATAGCAGCACTCAGTGTGTATGTTTTTCTCCGTTACCATATTCTGATGTATAAGCACATTTCGTTAGGGTTTGTGTTTTGCGGGTATCTGTGGGCGTTTTATGGTTTCTGCTTGTTGTATGCATTCTCTTCTGTAGTGATATGGCAAGAGTTTTCCATAACAGAGACTCATGAGGGAACCAAACTCACCTGCAGCCCCCTCAGGAAAAACGAGCTACATTACTGACTAGGAGTATAAAGCCCTCTGCTGAGTGAACAGCCACAGAAATTGTAAACCACATTCGATATAAGTGATTGTTTTCTGACCATCAAGTCAAAATTGTCAAACATAAACATTAACAAATATTTAAGATTGTTAAATGTTATATACGATTATTGCCCAGCAACACATTGTGTTTTTGTATTTGTCCAAAATTTTGTTTTTGGTTAAGGACTTTTTTCCAGTTTAGAACTTGAATATGTATACTTTTAGCTGGAGCACATCTTCTTTTTTTTTTCTTTTTTTTTTTGCTGCCTCAGATATACTGGATGGTTAAATTAAAAATTCAGCTTCATTTTTCATAGCATCCTTGACTTCTAGAAGGATTGTCCATAGGTTTTGTTTGTATGGTTTAGAAAACATTTGCCTTAATCACAAGCTGGTGCTACTGATGTTGATCTGGGACATGTGCCCCCTCCACAGGAAATGCTCATGTGCACAGGATGAAAAGAGAGACACAGGAAGTTCAAAAATATCACCAAGAAATAAGCAGCCATGGGACTAAGTGGTGTTGAGCTGAGCGCCAAAGGCTCTGTGTCTGACGAGAAATTAAATTGGTGCCTCCGACTAAGTTGCAATCGAAATTGCACTCCCAGCATGCTCACTGGAGACCGTGCACTTCCGTCTATAAAACTTAACCAAAGTTTTCCTAATGTCTTCATCATCAGTAAATGTTCACTGGTACTTTCTTGTGATCTGTTGAGATGCTCGCCATGGTGTTATGCATCTGCTGAAGCCCACCCCTGTCAAGGTGACCAATGGGTTCTTTGAGGTGCTGGTGTTTCTGGCCTTGGTTTGTAGAAGTGTGTCTAAAAGGTCGACTCTTTGTGCCAGGGCCAGGAGGTAATGTGCTGACTGGGGCGAATGGAGCGGCTCATTCTCCCTGTGTTTATTTTCAGCCCAAATCTGAGGTCACTGCTACCAAGTCTCGCTCACCTCATTGATACGGCATGCAGTAAGATTGCTGCAGGATGCTTCTGGAAATGAAGCACAGTGCAAGTCTGTCACCCAGAGAAAAGGAATCTTTTTACTGTTTTAAATTGTCTAAATGAGGAGAGATGAAAAGCATTTATCTTTTATAAATGATCTGT
Source organism: Heterotis niloticus (assembly GCA_018136845.1). Classification (NCBI taxonomy): domain Eukaryota; kingdom Metazoa; phylum Chordata; class Actinopteri; order Osteoglossiformes; family Osteoglossidae; genus Heterotis; species Heterotis niloticus. Next base: position 22,113,014 of record CM030894.1, on the reverse strand, counting down.
AAGAATTCAGTGGTCATCTGTGTAATGGTATTTCCCTAATACTTTAAATATTTTAACTACACTTGCGCTGCAGGCATTTTTAAACAGAGCTGCTTGTTCTTTGTGCTTACATAATAGTAATGTAAGTTGTGAAGTTGTGTAACATTGTGAAAGAATTAAGTGGCATGATCCTTGAACAGAGAACTGGACCTCTCTTTTGTTAAATCATCTACTGAGGAAAATTCAGTACAGATTTGTTATGTACATGGAGCAGAATGTATGCTGCTGTTCATATCATTGTTTGTCTAAACCTGTTCATACTATTAAGTTTGCTTTCAGTACTCTTCTCTTGTTGACTGGCCATTTATACATTTATATTCTTAAAACATCATATGTTGCGACATTTGTGTTGATGTTATGCTCTACCTCCTTTCTCAGTCTGTTACTTATGAACTGCCAGTGCTGTGAAATTATCAAGAAGAGTTTTGACGATGCTAGAATGAAACTAAACACAAACCAAGACAAACGCCATACACATATATTGTTTACTTTGTTTTGACTTAATTTTTTATTTTAAAATTGTGCAAAAACGGATACTGTACATTGCATTTCAGTTAATACTGCATGAGAACATAGATCATGATAAGTACACAAATGACCTAAAATGCTGAATTATCTGTTCAACTTCTTTATAATTTTATTAGTAGCTGTATGTGAGGTTTTTCCCAAGTAACCTGACTTACTGTTTTTCTGTCCTGTTTGTTCTATTAATTCCACTGAAGTGATCAAGGCAGAGATTTAAATTGGCTCACCAATTCCAGTATTCAGCAAGGTTAACTTTAGTTCCACTGCTCCTATAGAGCATTTCAGAGAAGTAGTGTGATAACCTTGGGTTGCACAAGCTTTGTGCAGTTTCCTTAGAGAGTTTAACTTGAAGCCAGTGTTTTCTTGTTTATCGATATCCATCTCTAGATATTTTATACCATAGAATGTTAAAATTTGTGTGTCTTCATGAATTTTTACTGTGTTGCTTTGTTTTTTGCATGCAGCTGTAGTTGTAGTGGCACTGTTGCCAGTGTTTTCATGTTTTGTAGCTGCTAAAAATATATTCCTTACATTTATTTTCCACTGACTTTTAACATCATGTGCTTTGTTATACTTATCTGATTTATAAATCAAGAAAGGAAGTAAACATTTTTACACCGCTGTTTAGTTTAATAGATTGAATCCTCAGAAGTCGGGGCATTTCTTTGTATCCATCATCTCAAAATCCTTTCTGCCCATTTTAAGCATTTGATGCTAGGGGGTGTCAGCACAGTTAGGTATGCAGAAGGGCTTGGCTATGAGGATGGTTGAGGTAGTTGAAGTTTTAAGGGTGTTGGGTGTCTGAGAATGACAGGAATGATAGTCAGATGTTTCAGCTGACCGTCCTCTGCTCTCCACTGCAGGACAGTCAAGGCATACACAGTAACTGTACAGCAGTGTAGCCCCATACTTGAGATCCCTTCCAGCAGCCTTCCTTAGCCATTACTCCCCCACAGTGTTTGTAGAATTAGAAGAGACCTGGTGCTGTAAATGATCCCAGTGTTGAGCTGTTTGTGGTTGCGATGGAGCAGTTGCTCCACCCATGAACAAACCATACCAACAGCATATCTGTGCTCTAGAAGAACAAACAATTTCCTTACCAGCAGGGGAAATGGAAGCTGATGAACTGGCAAAGGGGGGATTGTGGGAGATGTAGTGTCTAAATACCCTGAGGAAGAGCTCATCTGAAAAACCTGTTGTACACTGAGAAATTTATATGTTAAGTAATTTAATAATCTGTATTTGAAACAAATGGTCATTATATTGTATTTTTAATGTTCTGAAATGTTTGTTCATGAAATAAGAAATAGAATGGCCCATGATGGAGCCTAAGGTATAAACTGCCCATTTTGAAGTGTGTCCATGCGTGTTTGTGGACACAGGAGCACTTGAGTATGGTTGTACAGACTGTTACTATCTGGCAGAAGTCTAATGTTTGTAAATAGTTATCTGACTGCTTCACTTGTAAATAGAGCACTGGTGGTTTGCTGAAGGGAAATAAACCCCTGTATATCCACAGTAACCTCGTGTTCACCTCATTACTTGGCCAGCCGGGTCACAATAGTGAATGTCACTCCTTTTTCAGGACTAGTTAGACGAGTGGTTAACCTCACTGACTAACTGCAGATTTGGGGTGTGACTAGCTTGGCTTGCAGTGCTCTTGGGAAAGAACTATGTGGGCTTCTATTGGTTTGTTTAAGAAGTTAGCACCACTAAACACCACGTAGGGCTGGAAATTTTCCCTCATGTAGACACGTCAGTATTGCTGAAAATAGGACCGCTGCAAGAAAAAGGTCTATAAATGGATCATTGAGTCACCTTGTTTCACATTTCCTAAATTAGTAGTAGCTGTAAGTGGGTCAGGTCCTAGCTCAGGCTAAGTAACTCAAGACATCCTGATGTTGGCTGTACAGGTATATTGCTCTAACTGTGAAGATACTATGGCTGGTAGGAGTCTTTGATATCCCAAAGCACCGTGTCTGAAGAAAGGGTCCCCATACACTGTCATGGTGACGGTGAGGACAATGTGTGCATTTTTGAAAGGTGGCTGAGCTTTCCAGAAAGGAACATTCATCCAAGAGCAGCAGGACTTTGCTGTGAGCTCAATACAGACTCTCTGATGATGTTTCTGCATTATATCACACAGACAGGGCATGGTACACATCACTCCAACCCAGTCCCTGGTCCTAAACTGTCTAAGGGTCACAAGCACCATGTCCTGGCTTCAAAAGACCAATACCTGTATGTCTGCTAACACTCAGCATTGTTGAAATTATTTCTGGGAAGCACAGAGTCAATTTCTAGTGCATTGTGCCTTACATTCCTTGTAGTGAGTTTATCTGCTTTACTTGTGTGAACTTTTATTCATTCATTTCTGTTGATTTATACTTAATATAGTTGATTATGCTTAATTCCACAGTCAGACTAAAAGGGGAAATGTGTAATAAGTATAATTTATAGTGGGTTGCTCTGAGACTCTTATGCATGTCAAGGGTCTGACACTGAAGTCCTGCTGTAACTAGTGCAGGAATGAGGCATTAACTTGAGGTGGCCTTGAGGGTGCTGGAGGAAAGATGGTGGGGGTTGCTGGAATCTGCTGACTTGGTGGGGAGCCTTCTGGTCTACAACAGCCCCCCTGTAGGCTATCATCAGTACAGAATATCCCAGGGCACCATGCTGGAGAACATGTGGACAGAGCACTGGCTGGTCAGCACGGCCAGTGCGGGATACTCCCTGCTGTTACCATATAAATGGTTCATGCTCAGGCCCATGTGTGGGCTGGAGGCCTGTTTCCACATGACAAACACGTACGCGAGAAACTTTACCGAAACGCCCAAGGCGCCTGCGGCTTGATGAGTTTGGGCCTGGTTGGAGGTGAAGCCCTTGGGAGAGATAACATTATTGCCTGAGATCTTGTAAGGGACACTGTTTTGTCTGGTTTGAATAGAAGCCTTCATCCCAACTGAAACAAAGGGGCTCACTAAGAACAAAGAGGAGTGTAGCTACTAGTCAGCCCTGCCCTTTTCCCTGGGCCCTGGTTAAAGCAGCAGTCTTTAGCACCAATTACAGACTTGTGAGCCACCAGTTCTGGTGACCTCTCTGCTGGCAACAGGCAGCTGTGTGGGGCTGGGGGTGGAGTAGATGGCAGCAGCTGCACAAGGGTGGGCACAAGTGCAATGCTCATGTAACTCGACAGTGAGAGGAAGACAACACTGAGCCCACACTGACTGCCTGTGGCTTTGTGGTGAGCCTTTACTGTGAGTAACCCTATCCAGACTGCTATGCTGAGATGGACAATGGGTATGCATGGCAACCACAGCTCGTCTGTCCTCACAGGTTGGTGCCCCCTATGCTGGCCAAGGAGGCCGTTTGGTTTGTTCATGAGGGCTACCTCATTCTAAAACAAAGCTTTAATTGTTGAACCCCTCTGTGCCAAGTGTTTGAACTCATTAGCTGCTTTTCCCTCAATCCTTGAACTTCAGGCAGTTTATCCAGCCGTGGAAAACGTGGTGCCTTGGAGTACTGCAGCGGAGTAAAAGTGTCTGCTTGTTTACACAGTGCATTTGATGCCCCAGTTCCAAGAGCTTCGACTCCCACATGCAAGTCCTGTGGTGTAGCTGCTCCTACAAAAGCATCTATTTTATTCCCCTTCTCACTCTGAAGAACATCCAGCTGTGTCCTCCAGCAAATAAACCATGAAGCATTGTTTCTCTCTGGATGTTCTCTCATAGATGGGGGTGGAGAGGACTTCCATTGAAGGCGTTCTGCTGTCTCACACAAAGGAGGGTTTCCAGGTGCAGGATCTATCTGTTGAAGAGTGATTGTACTGTTAGAGGACCACTGGGAGTGTGTGAACAGCTGTGCAATGGGAAGAGCGCTTCATACTAAGAGCTGGGGTAATTTGTGGTCAGTGTGGGCCCTTAAGGGGACTGCATGAAAAAGTGCCGTGTTCCCATGTGCACAAAATGATCACAATGACATTACAGTAACTGGTCAGGTGTTTCCAGTTTGGGTTGACACTGTAAGCTAACACTGCTGGGCTACAGCTGTGGGGTTCCACATCCCTGCAGTGCGTCTCAGTTTTTCACTTAGCTGCTCGGCAGTTTTTAAATGCAACCTAATTTTATCGCAATGGACCAAATGCCATGGAACCAGACTGGATGTCACAGGCTAATTGTTGTTGTTGAGGGCTGTCGACATAGACTCATGGCAGCTGTATGGATAGTTCTGGAATGCATCCTGTCCTCGGCAAGTTGGCTAAGATTTGACAAAGGAGCATCCATGGCTGTGGTGACCGTGTCCATCCACTGCATTGCAGGTCTTCCTCTTTGACGCTGATCTTCCACTTTGCCGAGCACGATATCCTTTTCAACGCCATTCTTTTATTTGTCAGTTGAGCCTGGTCATTTGAGCTTCCAGTGACAACTTTGGCTTGATTTGCTCCAAACCTGATGCGCACAGACTAATTCTTCTTCTTTATCCTTCGGCTGCTCCCATTAGGGGTCGCCACAGCGGATCAACTGTGGGTCACACAGACTAATTAATAACTCATATTAATAACATTTACCCAGATTTGTGAAAAAACAGATGTCAAGAGTTGGAAGTAGTAGCCTGGTTGTGTATTTAGATGAGTGCTTGGTGCACTGTCCAGTAGGGCTTGGAGTCCACTTGAGGGCTCACACCTGCCATAGAACAAGGTTATTGAGCCCTGTAAGCCATGGTGAACTCTGAGCCAATGAAATGGCAAAGATAGGGATGTGCTGTGTGGACCACATAGGGTCAGTGTGTGTTTAGATGAGATTGCAAGGTTAACATGCAAGTTGTCAGACACACGTTAAGGCTAGAACGTTGCAAAGAGAAAGCACATGTTTGAATGTGTGGAAAATCACAATGAGCCAGATGTACTTTAATGTGTGCTGAGCTGTTCAAAATTCTCTGCACTCTAATAGATGGCTTTACCCTTATGCAAGCGGTGCTTCTTGTTGGAAACAAGTTATGATTGTGGTACAAGTGGGCCCTTGAAATGAAGCACCAGGACCACCACAACTATCAGAGGGGCTTGCACCTGTAATGAGCCACACTGGACAAGATGGCACCCTGCCAGGTGCAACAGGGCATCCGAGGGCAAAAAGGCCTAACATGTTTCTAATACTTTGGTCTAATACTTCCCTTCCAACATTTGTTCAGCACAAAGTTTCACATTGAGATACTGAATATCAAGGGGTGACCATACTGGTGGAGCCATCCTAGAAACTCAATAAATGCTTGACCTTGTTAAGACAAAATTGTCTCTGTGTGCCAATTGTCAGCATTACTGAAGCTTTGTTCAAAAATTTTTTTTCTTTTTTTTTTTTTGGGAAATACAGGGGTTTGCATTATGTCTGTTGTTGTTGACCTCATAGCTGGGATTAGTATGTGCTCAGTGCTGGCTTTTGGCCTTAACCGGAAATCAGCTTTAGTAGACAGAATGGAGAATGGAGCCCAAAGCTCAATGCTGTGATTGTGTAGCCTCCTTTTTTCAAAGGCTTTGGCAGTAAGCGTGAAGATGAACTCTTTTGGCTTTAGAGATGACATTATTGAGAAATTCTCCCCACCCCACCCCCCGGAACAAAGTTGAGGCCCCTCATGCTCTCATATATGCAGGGCCAAGGCGGGGTTACTGATGTGCATGATGAAATTGGGCAAAAATGCAGGCAACAGTGAAGAGCCTTCTTTATTTGCTGTTCCCTTTCGGTCCGCAGAAGGAACAGAGGAGCAGAACAGGCCCATATGGAAGAGACCCTCAAGTACACGAAGTGGTCAGGTTGTGGTTGGTTAGTAGGATGAGGGTAGTATATGGTATGGGTTTCACAGCCTAGAGCTTCAGTTGATTTGTGGCTATAACCTTTATTTGGCAGTGCAGTCATTGTATTGTCATATCAATTTTTAAAGTAGCATTATTCAGTGAAGTATCCCATACCAGTACATTTTCTTTATTTTACCACAGTATTATTCTTGCAGACAGCTTAGACCTGACAGAGAAACAATTTCTGTTGTCTCACAGTGAGCACATTGTTTAGGCAGCACAGCCAGGGTGCTTTGACACAGCATAGGCATGGTATCCCAATGTGGTTTGATCTACTTGTGTTCAGCAGCTGATATGATCTGCTGCGTGGGATACACATCTGATTTGGAGTATGGTTTCCAGGGTGCTCTTTTAACTGAAAAGATGGGCCTTCTCACATGCGGCTCTTAGCTGACAGCAGAGGAGAGTGAAAGACAAGCAGAGATCACCAGAACAGCCCCTGATGTCACTCCCTTTTTCCTGGAAAGAGCAGAGAGCTACATGTAACTGGAACAGCATCCCAGAAAAATGGCTCCCCAGAGGCCAAGTGTGCAGAGCACTGACATAAATTATCCCAAAAGTAACTTGTGCACAGTTGCTCATGTGTAGTATCATCATCCTGTGCTTGGGGCACCGGTTAGAGATACCTTGCAGCCGGACAGAGGGTCGGCCACCACTCCTGCTCTGGTACCCTTGATCAGGATGCATACCTTGAATTGCTCTAGTAAAAATAACCCAGCTGTAGTATAAATGGTAAAATCACTGTCAGCAGCTTAACACGGTACACTGGTTTGGAGAAAAGCTTTTGCTGAATAAACAGTAACATTCAATTAAATTAATAACTTCTCTCTTCCCCATGCCACCCAATCCTTAGAGCCTCCATAATCTCGTTCATGTCCACCTTTGTTTTTGCTCCGTGTCTTTGTTTCAGCAGCTGTGCCTCATGTTTGAATTGTTTGCGTAGTCTGACTGAAAAGAACACAGTTCCATTTTCTGTGTGGATATATAATGGCACGGATGCAAGGCAGGTTGAGCAAATTTAGAGGACATAAAACAGCAGGAGTTTAAAATGCTGTATATGAGTTGTAAGAATTTCAATAGAACTTAAAAAGATTTTTGACTTGAGGGGAAAAACTGCAGTGACTGTAAGTTTATTAACTGCAATATGCATAATGAACACTGGGCACCAGGTACCCTTAATGTAGTAGTTCGTGACCTCGTCCTACAAACAGATGTTTGTAGGCTGAAACCAAAGAAGAATCCCATCTCTTGTGTATTTATCTGCTTGCCTTTTTTGAATCCAGCTAAGTATCCTAAATATTCAGCTGTACAAATAGATGTAAGATAGAAAGTTATGGAATAAGAACATCTGTAAACAGACGAAATAATAATGTTGTTGCCAAATGTGGCCATCTGTCTGTTTCCTCTGTGGCAGGAGGAACGATGAGGTGACCCACATAAAGATCCAGAACACAGGGGACTACTATGACCTGTACGGCGGAGAGAAATTCGCCACTCTGGCCGAGCTGGTGCAGTACTACACTGAGCAACACGACCTTCTACGGGAGAAGTATGGCGACGTCATTGAGCTCAAGTACCCCCTGAACTGCAAGGACCCCACCTCAGAGAGGTAGTTGGGGCCCGAATTGGTCCGTGAAGCTGTGAGGATAGGCGTTTTAAATGACATGGACTTATAACCAGAAGGTTGCTAGTTCAAGCCTTACTGATTATATTTGTGTTGTAATAACATGTAATGTGATTGTTAATATTCTCAGTACTGACTAGTATCTCAAGAATGGCTGCTTACTGAACAGTACTGCCAGCCTGCTGTTTGAAATATTGAAAATAAAGGTTAAAATGTAATGCTTGAAACAGTGGGTATTTGTGTATGTGAAATTAATGTAGAGTTTGGCCTACAATGTCCAAATTCTTGCGGTTGAAGTTGAATCTGCAGTCTGCTGTTGTGCTGAATAAACTGATTTGCTTTAGTTGCAAAAGTAAATGTGCTTGTTTTCAAAGCAAGAGGACCGAATTTACCTTTGCATGAGTAAATGGCAGTTAAACGATCGTTCGGTTAAGCCCAAAACCTTTTTATCTTACAGACAAGGAAAGGTATTTTCACTTCCTCTCCTCTTACAGTGGGTGGAAGTGGCTGAAAGCTTCTTTATTCAGCTCTAAAGTCAGTCTGGCAATGAGAAATGAGGAAACCTTTCTTCTGATACCGAAAAATGAAGAGAAAGTTTTGCCCATTTGTAACTGCTGGTTTCAGTTTTCCTGTTCCGTGACGTTATTAGCATCTCGCTGGCAGCCTCACAGAATTTCACACTATGCAGCATTCAGGATAACTCAGAAATAAGTTTTAATTTCGGTGCATTTCAGCTCAACGTCTTAATCAGCTGGTTCCTGCCTTCAGTCTCACTGTAATCGCCTCCTGTGCCCATTCTGCCAGGTGGTACCATGGGCATCTGTCAGGGCGGGATGCAGAGAAGCTGCTGATAGAGAAGGGGAAGCCCGGAAGCTTCCTGGTGCGTGAAAGCCAGAGCAAGCCGGGTGACTTTGTGCTCTCCGTCCTCACCCACGAGGAGAAGCACGAAAACGCTGAGCGCAGGACCAAGGTCACCCACGTGATGATCCGATGTCAGGTACAGCGTGAAGAGTGAAAACGGCTACTGCCACCTCTGTTGGGCATAGGTGAAGTGCAGCAATGTGTTTGTTGGGTCCATCTTGTGTTGTTCTACCTAATGTAGGATGGAAAGTATGATGTTGGAGGAGGAGAGAAGTTTGACACCCTTGCTGACCTTGTGGAGCACTACAAGAAGAACCCCATGGTAGAGATAAGTGGCATTGTGGTGCACCTCAAACAGGTCCGTTGTTTGGGTTTGTGAGTGTATAGCAGGTACGCCTAAGTGTTTTGGCCCGTAGTCTGAGAACCGATGCCCCATTTTACATACGTTTTTCACTCAGTCTTCTTGTATAAACACCTTCATATGCGCTCCGCACAGTGGGTTTCATGTTTAGCTTCCATTTAAAGAATCCACTGTGTGGTGACCAGAGCCACCTGTAAATAACAGCATAAAGTTATACATGTTTGATATTGGGGAAAGGTATTAATATTTACAATGATTTGTTTCTTTGTGTCTCCTTCCGCACCTCAGCCCTTTAATGCCACCAGGATCAATGCGGCCAACATTGAGAATCGGGTGCGGGAGCTGAACAAAGTGGCGGACAATTCGGAGAAACCCAAACAAGGATTCTGGGAGGAGTTTGAGGTACAGTTTCTTGGATTGAAAGCAAAAACAAATATGATTGCACATCTGCTCCTACTTCACCCGGAAGTGTATGGTCAGCAGCACATCGGGCTTCTGCTGAAGTCAAACCCTGTGTCTAACGGTCGTGGTGGTGGTAGGAGAGAACAGCACACGCTATGCTACCAAGATCTACCACGTTAATGCAGCAATTTGTTCTGGAGACGCTGCATTTCTGCAAAAGTTGGAGTAGACAAGTAGATTTAATGGTGACTGTTCTGTATGAGAAGGAACCTGGTTTCTCACAACCAATCATCTCTACATCTGGCAGCTCTTGGCCCCCGCTGAAGCACTTATTCTCTGTGATATTGACCGTCAGCACTGACCTGTCTGCTTTTACCAACATCATTTTCTTTGTACATCTGTCCATCCTTTGAGTGTTGCATCAACCACACTCAGAGCTTCTGTGCTCAGCAGATATTGCATCCATTTTTTGATAATGGGCATCTTAGAGATTTCCATTCCCAGGGCAATTTCTGAGCTCTCTTCTGGGTCCTTCTCCTGAGAACCTCTCCACTCTTGGCCTGTAGGTCTTGCAGCAGCAGGAGTGCAAGCTGCTCTATCCCAGAAAAGAGGGGCAGCGGCCAGAGAACAAGAGCAAGAACCGGTACAAGAACATTCTCCCCTGTAAGCCCTGAGTGTCTCCACTTGAGCCTTTAGGAACTGTACATTTCAATAATGTTTTATTATGATGTGTGGAGGTGCAGGTCAGCATGACATTCCTTTCTGGAGGAAGAATGATCTTAATGATAATAATGATCTTCTTCCTTCCACAGTTGACACCACGCGTGTGGTTCTGAGGGACATAGAGAGGGACGTGCCGGGTTCCGACTACATCAATGCCAACTACATCCAGGTCGGTCAGCAGCTTGTGTGTCTGTACTGTTTTTTAAATTTTTTATGAATGCCTTTAGATTAACTGTCAGATGCCAAACGTGAATTTCTTTTAAAAAAAAATTTTATAAGATGGATCATGGCAAACTGGTACATATTGATGCTCCCTTCCATCTCATTTGAAGGGCTGTACGTGAGGAATTGAGGCACGTTGTTAAATGAGAACTGGATGTTTCTAAGGATCACATGCACGTAACAGTCACTGTCCCCCAGCATAGCTGAACTCTGTCTCCTCTTCTGACTTGTGCCTCTGCTCCAGAGCAAGCACGAGGAAGGACCTCTGGCTGACGAATGCAAAGTGTACATTGCCACCCAAGGCTGCCTCCAGAACACAGTGACAGACTTCTGGGAGATGGTGTACCAGGAGAACTCTCACGTCATTGTCATGACAACCAAAGAGATGGAGCGTGGCCGGGTAGGGGCACTCTCTGGGATAGCCAGGTCGGCCTTCCTGTTTCTTGCACTGTTGTAAACGACGACTGTTGTTCTTACCGATTATTTATTTAAGCTCTTCTGTCGGCATTGCTTCGTGATTCCCCCCCCCCCCCCCGGTTTGATCTGTTCACTTTATACTGGAAAGTATAAATGTGCTCAATGGATTTATTTTTTTCTTTTTGAAAAGAATAAATGTGTGCGATACTGGCCAGATGTTGACTCCACAAGGATGTTTGGGAAGCTGAGTGTTAGGAACAGTGAGGAGAGGCCAGCTCAGGACTACATCTTGAGAAAACTGGAGCTTGCGCGGCTGGACACGGTGAGGGCTGTGCGCTGTCCAGCATACAGTGGGATGCAAGCCCACTCAGTCGGTGCAATTCCTCCACTTTTGCCCACAGCCGTTATGGAAATGTGTAAGGTTTCCTTGTTGTTGCAGCGGGAATCCCCCAGGTACATTTGGCACTATCAGTACCTAAGCTGGCCCGACCACGGCGTCCCAAATGAGCCTGGAGGAGTTCTAAGCTTCCTTGATCAGGTGAACCGGACCCAGAATTCCATTCCAAATACTGGGCCCATAGTGGTCCATTGCAGGTATGAGCTGAAATTCTTAAGTCACTGCATCCTGCTTTTATTTTCCTACAGGTATGCTGTATTCCCCTAGGCCCTGTGTGGGGAGGGTCCACCTTTGTGTTCAGTATTAGGGTGGGCATGCATGTGGCAGGTCTGCATAATTTCTGAGGTCAACGTATTTGTCATGGAGGAGAGAAAAAATGCATTTTTCTGTCCTTTCATTTTCTGTCGTCCAGTGCAGGAATCGGAAGGACGGGAACCATAATTGTGATAGACATCCTCATTGACATCATCAACAGGCAAGGTAGGGACATCAAGCTGGGCCCACGGTGCTCAGGTAGCACAGCTTCGGTTCTCCTCTTCTGTTTTCTTCACGCATGCCTCTGTGGCTGCGCTTCTTCTAGGGCTGGACTGTGACATCGACATCCCCAAGACCATCCAGATGGTCCGACGGCAGCGCTCGGGCATGGTGCAGACGGAGGCCCAGTACAAATTCATCTACATGGCTGTTCAGCAATATATCGACACAGCCCAGAAGAGGCTGGATGAGGAGCAGGTACTGCCCTGCGCCCCAAATAAACTGAGAAAATAGTTGTTGGTTTAGAATGCGTAATGACCTTCTTACGAGAGCTGCCATGTTCACTAAAGCAGTTTATTGGCTCTTAAGCTTCTCCTTAGTTTCTTTCCCACTTTACTGTCTGGGGTTGAAATAAACAGCGTGAAAGTAACGCAGGGTGCAGGTGAGGTTCTGGGCAACCATTAAAACTGTGCGTTACAGAGGAATAAGATGAAGGACCGCGAGTACTCCAACATCAAGTACCCACAGATGGCGAACACCAAAGTGAAGGCCAGCCTGGGCATCTTGAGGTCCTCCAACGCTGTGTAAGTATGCCACACGCTGGAACGCACGCTGGCGTATGCAGTGGTGCCGCCGACCAACGTTCCTTTTGTATGTGGCGCAGGATGACTGAGGAGCCGTCCAGCATGTATGAAAACGTCAACATCAGAAACCCGAAGGCTTCTGGGAGCAGCAATGCCAGGAGATGAGGCACATTGCCCTCTAGCGTCTGTTACTCCCTGCCTTTCGGTAAGTGCACCCTAGAGTATGGGCAGAGGGCAGAAAAGGAGTGAACAAGGAGGTTGGTGGTGATGTTTTGCTTCTCGCAGTGCATTGTCACTGCGTGGCTGTTTTCAAGCTGCACTTTGTAAGGAGATGCATCAAAACTTTTTTTTTTTTTTCCTAGCTCAACTAATATGTTTGGATAAATTAAACTGGATTTGCACCAATTGCTTTTTTTTTTAGTTGAGGATACTTTGGGGAAAAAAGCATCAAAATGAGTAAAAGATGCTGCACAGTCGTGAGTGTTAGATGCTTTCCCCTTTTTATCGCAGAAAAACGTGTGCATGCTAAAAAGAGGAGCAGGAGCGGTTACTCATTTCAGTGAATAGTGCTCCTTTTTACAGAAGACTCCTTGACCTTCAGGATCTCCTGCACATTGGAGGAAGGCTCTAGGACCTCCCAGGCACCCCTGGAGAACTCTGCAAAGAACACAGTCCCATCAGCATAGCCTGGCTGCCTTCTTTCTCCCTATGTCTGTGTTTCTGTCATCTGTGCTCCAAGTGGCTTGCAGTGCCTCTGAAGTGACATAACAAAGTGCCTCTTCCAGCGGAAGCTCCCTGCTTCTCCTGTCTCAGAGCTCCACAGGGGTGAGGGCTGACTGGCAAACACAAGAAAGACTTCAGAAAGCTCCTGGCTTTGCTGCTTTTCAAACCTAACCTGTGTTCATATTGTGTTACCTTTTGAGTTTATTCATAGTTTGATTTGTAATCATGGGAAGCAAAAGGTGAAGCAGTGCTCTGCCTACTGGACAGATCTACTGCAACCAAAGACCTCAGACCTCATACAGAGATTTGCACATTTTTTTAAGGTGAAGATGCAGCACATAAGGATGTTTGTTCAGGACCCATTTTGCACTGTGCCGGTTGTGTATGTGGCTCAGCAGCAGTGCCTTCATGCTGCCAGGAACGGGCTGGTTCCTCCTTACCTTGTTCTCGTTTTGCTCACGTCCTGCTGATGCTGCCGGTCCCTGTGCTTCCACATACCTTGCACGTTTCCCACTTCACAGGAAAGTCTTGCAGCTTTTACTGTAAAATGGTTTTTTTTTCCTGTTCAGCTTCCTTGCGTGCAGTTCCTTCCTTTGCCGCTGCATCTGCTTGATCGTTAACAGAACAGGAATTGGTAGCAATACGATGACACAAGCAGTTTTTATTGCTGAGTTAGCATTCAGAGAGACCATTTAGAAAAGCGTGGGTGATAGAAGTTTCTAGAAGCAGGCCCAGGCTGCCATAGGGGCATGTCCTTAGAACCCATGTGGCTAACGCCACTGTGGCGGGATGTGCAGTTGCTGACCTGCAAGTGTTGTCGGCCTCCAGCTGCTCACTGGAAGCACCTGGGGGAAGATTCAAGTGGGACGAAGAATTTTTTGAACGCTTTCTTCAAAATGACATTTGTCATGTTTCTATGCAGGGGTACTTTGCTAGTTTTTACTGCCACCTAGCCTTTATTTCCTAGTAATGATTTAAATTTAATAGATAGCTGTTTTGCTCCTCTTGTGTCCCTGAAAGAGGGTAGAGGATTAAGTGTGTCAAACACTGCAGGTTGCTGGGTCCTTGTTCCCTTGAAGCAGCCCTCAGCTGGGCGGTGGTGTGAACCGTGTGCTGGTCCTCTGAAGGCATGATGATGATTGGGAATTCTGAAGCTGTGGCACTTGAAGGAATTGTGTAGCAGCCACGTTCCTCTTCCCTTGAATAGGAGCTGCTCAGAAAAGTTAATATTTTCTCCTGTTCTTTTAAATGTCTTTTTGGTCTTGCACTTACCCTCTGCGTGAACGAGGCTATGGGAAAGAAAAACATTCAGTAAATACTTGAAATACTGTTTTTGCTTAGCTGTTTAAAAACTACTTGAGTTGTTGCCCACAGTGACCAGAAAGGCTGTGTTTGTAAGAATGATTTTTGTAGCCTGGTAGCTTTGCATAGTGTTATATATTTTCAAAATTATTGTGCACTGTTTCATGAATTGACTGTTTTCTATTGTAAATGAATGATTGAACTGGACTGCACCATTGCTGAAGCTATAACTGAGACATAAATGAAGTTACCTTTTATTTCCTGATGCCTCCTTGGATTTATTTGAGTTGTACTGGTCACTGTTCTGGTGTACAGCACTGTTGCACACCACAGCATCCCCTGACATGATGGCTGCAAAATAAAAGGAATTCACTTAAAAACATATTTAATCTGTTAGTGCTGGGCTGCTACAAATTCACATTTGTTTGTGGTGAAGTGGAACCATCAATTCCAACAAAGAAATTCCCAAAAGTTTGTTACAGCAACTGTGGTCTCAGCTCTGATTTAAAATTTTATTGGATGGTTAGAAAGTAAGCTAGTGCATGCAATGTTTAAAAAAAAGAAAAAGAAAGAAAGAAAAAAGTATAACTTAAAAATTTCCTCTGGTTTCAGACAGAAAAAGGCAACCGCTATTAACCAAAGGAAACAGGAGGCATGAAGAGCTGTTTAGTCAGTAGTTAATTAGCAAGCTGGCTACTCACCAGAAGAAGCACAACCGGTGTTAATTCACCCTCAGTGTGCTTCTCAGCAGGATGAAGTAATTGTTTAGTTTAAGGATACATCCTAGGATGCGCTGGGCCACAACATCAGACATCCTCCCTCAGGTGACCCAGCCAGAGTTGATCAGGCCCTGGCTTGTGTCCCAGCAGCACTAACCCATGGTTCAGACCTCCTGATCAAAATCCACCTAGATGCCCTCCCTGCAGCCTCAACGATGGACTTTATGGCTCTTTTCGCATCTCCCGTGATGCCAAGCAGGGTGAGAACCTTGCATAGTGAATGGCCAGCAAAGCCTCTGCACCCCACCTCAACAGGCTCACAACAAGCGTTCCAGCCGTTCTTCCGGCACTGCTCCACCAGCTCGTGGTACTTGGACCGCTTGCGCTCATTTGCCTCCTCTATCCAGTCCTCCTAGGGGACTGTCAGCTCTACTATGAGCACCTGCCTTGAGGAGGCAGATGTTAAAACCACGTCTGGCCTCAAGGAAGTTGATGTCAGATGCTCCGGGAACTTGAGCTGCCTGCCCAAGTCTATCCGAATCTCCCAGTCCAGCACTGAGGCGAGCAAGCTGGCGGGTGCTCTCCCACCCTAACAAAGGTGATGTTCCTCTGGCTGCGGATGACCCTGTTGTTAGCCATGGCTTTAGAGATGGCCTCTACCATTGCCTTGAGCACCTGATCATGTCGCCAGCAGTAGCAGCCCTCACTCAGGGCTCTTGTACAGCTACTGAGGACATGCTCCAGTGAGCCCTTTCCAGTACAGAGAGGACATGCTGGAGAATCACTCTTGCCCCAGACATGTAGATTTGCTGGGCTAGGTTGGACATCATACACGGATTGGACCATGAACTTAATGCGCTGTGGTTCTGCCTGCCAGATGTCACGCCAGGTTATCTTTCTCTCCATCACCCCCTCCCACCTTGTCCAGACTTCCTGCTGACGCATGCCCACCATGCTCCTCATCAACACCTGCCCGCACTTCCTCCAGGACTAGATGGCATCTAACCTTGCCAGAGGCCTTGTCATAACAAGGTTGCGGGATTAATCCCAACCCCGCCCACCCTGTTGCCAAGACGCCCACCAGAGCCTTGTGTTTCAGCCAAGATTCCGCTAGCTCCAACCCTTCCTGGGCTCTCCACTTCCTACCTGTCCGTACCCTGATGCCTGCTGATGCCACTCTGGAGCCCCGATACAGCAGTGCCTCTCTTGTACACAACACTTTAAACTCCTCCTCCAGACTACTTATGGGGAGCTGGAGCTTATTGCTCGTTCCATACAGCGCTGCACTGCTTAAACTACGTGGCAGACCCAGCCACCTGCGAAGGTAGCCACTAATCTTCCTCTCCAGGATCTCCGCAGTTGACATCATCACCTCATAGACCAGCAAAGGCCAAAGGACACGTGGCAAGATGCCATGCTGGTATAACCAAGCCTTAAACCTGCCGGGTAAGCCAAGTCTCAAGCTTCTTGGTCGTTGCTTGTACGGCCACGACATCGCTGAGGCTACAATCAAAGACCTTGCCTAGGCTTGTAACTGACTTCTCTGTGATAGATGTATTGCCATGCCCTCCACAAAAAACCGAAACTTGTCCATCTTACCCTTCTTCAGAACCATGGCCCTAGATTTTGCTGGCTTGAAGCTCATTCTTGCCCAAGAAATGATCTTCTCTAGGCCCTGGAGGATCCACCTGCCACCAGGCACTGATGTAGTGGTGACAGTAAGGTCGTCCATGAATGCTCGGATCGGAGGCTGCCGAGTACCAGCTTTAGACAGCGGGCCTCTGCACTCCACCTCTGCTCCCTTAACAATCATATTCATGGCAAGGGCGAAGAGAATAACTGAAATGGTGCATCCAGTTATAATCCCTTTTTCAAGCTGGTGCCAGTCAGATGTTAAATTCCCAGTTGTGACTCTAAGCCTAAAATTCCCATAATAATTCAGGATGAGGTCCCTGATCTTACTAGGTACGTGGTATCGATCTAAGGTCATTTCAACCAGCTTATTGGGTACTGAACCTGTGGTGAAAATACAGCACATAAACTATGCCGCACCGTCCACCTGGCTGCCAGGTCCAGCAGAAGGCAGCCAGGTTTCCCCTCTTAACGGACTCCACAGATATAGTAAAGTGCACCTTCATTCAAAGAATTAGACTAATTGAATATTTAGTTAAACTCCAGTAGTTTCTGGCAGCAATACTTTTAGACAAGAAGTTGCTTAAATGCATAAAAATTAAGCTTATGGGTTTAGAGCAATACATTCAGGACAAATTTACAGCTGCGAGCTACACACAAACATGGCCTTTACTAAACCCTCCCCCATTTAGACACACATTCCAACATCGCTGTACGTGTGCTGCAGAGAAAGAGGTGGGATCACTTTGAGCCAAGCGCCATGACATCCTGTGGAAGCCGGATCCTCAGCAAATGCCATTTGCCTGCAGGAAGATGGAAGACAACATCGCTCCGCTGTCACCAGAAAAAGCAACTGTTGGTGCCCACGTGGCTGCTAGATGCTACAACCCCTTCATTTTGCTGTGATCACTTCTATACATCTATAGAGCTGAATCCCAGCCCTCTGTTCCTTAAGCAGCTCTGATCAAATTCAGCAGTAGGATAACATGGGGAACAAACCAGGTAAGGGGGAGGGGCTTCAGAGATAGAAAGACAGCCCAATCATCACCAGTGTCAAGCACTGACATGAAGTGTATGCACGCACAGTGGCAGTAGGATAATCCAGGCTGGAGATGTTGCTTTACTTTCCCACTTTCAGAGCCAGGCTGCACTATATACCCCTGCTCCCCAGTACCAATAGACCATAAGCAGGTTCTGCTCAGTTCAACTGCAGGGCTCTCTGACTACAGGCAAGGTCAAAATGTGCTGGTCAAAAATCAGACATCAACAAGAGAGCTCAGCAAGAAAGAAGCATAAAGGTTGCTGGGGGTCACTTGGGTTTAGAGCAATACATTCAGGACAAATTTACAGCTGTGAGCTACACACCAAATTAAAACAGTGGAGGCAGTGTTACGCTTTAGCGAACTTCCTGTTACTAAGTCAACTATGAATTTCCACTTTACACCAGAAAATAGGGGATGGCATAGCTACCCCTCCTGGGCTGGGGAGGATACAGAAGGACTTTGTTACTGTGCATCAGATACATCTGGGTTGTGGGAGACAAAATAGGCCCATGTGGAGAAAACAGCATCTCCTCAGACATTGAAATCCAGAGAAAAATCTCGAGTAGCTGTGAGGAACCAGTATGACCCACAGCAACATCATGCAGAGGAACACTGGGATGGAACGCAAGGCCATCTTTCAAAGAATTACATCCAAACTAGAAATATGGGTCTGTGAATGGCAGGTAAATATATAAACAAATCACTCGCAACTGCCTGCAGCACCGTTTCCTCTTACCTGTTTCTCAGGTCATCTTGGTTACACTGCTCACATATACTGGATAAACCTGGCCATTGCTCCACAGACCAGACATGCCCAGCAGGCGGCAGGTGCTTTCCACACATTTCCCACTCCATCTTTGGCACATTCACAAAGTGGCGACACATCTCATCTCCAAGAAAATTAGTGTGGAGCTCAGCACAAAACTGAAACCCGACCAAATTCAAAAGTTGAACCTGAGATGTAACGCTTATATATAGACACACAACCACCACAGCATCTCGTGTACCCCAATCCCTATAAGTGGAGTGACTATGCAGATTTTAATGGTTTCAGGTTCTTTCCACATCCCAGCACAGTTTACACACCAACCTGCAAGTATTTATTATACATTTGTGGAAATTATTAACTTGGGCAATAACTGCCCTGTTACCGCCTGTATTCACTGTGGGACAGCTAGCAGTAGCCCATCTACACAGCACAGTAGGGTGAGACCAACCATTTGTCTTACTGGTTAGCAGCAGTCAACTGGATGTGGGAGACACAGGCTGGCAGTTATTTTCACCAGATGAATAAGGTTGGATGGTGAAATGAAGTGAACTGAAAAAGAAAAGTAAACAAACATTCTTGTAAACTACCATCCAGAAACATTTACAGCCATGATGTTCTCCATCAGGTGGAAGAGACCCACATCCACCATTGCTGACCTCCTCCTCCTCAGCCAACCGTTTCTCTCACTGTTGCTGCAGTGAGCTGCTTCATTTGTTGTTACCACCAAGTCACAACATTTACGTAAGAAATCTGTTATCCCCGATTTGCCATCTTGACTATGTTTTCCCTTAGTGAGTTTGTCTTTATTTCCTGCTATTTACACTCCGTTACACAGACAAGAGCAAGTAAAGGAGCACCCAAAATGAGTATCTTCAGATACATCTTAAACAATGAAATAATTTTCACTCTTTGAAAATAAACACAAAACTGTATGTGCAAAGCCGACCTAAATGTAGTCTGAACCCCTTCGTTGGTCCTGGTCAGCCGGCAGACATTCATTTAATAAGTAACTTTTTGAAAGCAGAAGTACATTTTGTATAATTTCACAGCCTGGTGTCCAGATTTTCATCTACAGAATTTCTTAACCTTCCAGACAAAAGGGGTGTGTGTGTGTGGGGGGGGGGCATAACAGAACATGAGGGCCAACGATGTCATCCTGTTTAGTTGACCCACAATGGCATTCGACTGGCTTTTAGTTTTAAATACATTAATACTGGGATGAACTGGTAAGTTGCACAGCTTCCACTTAAACTGATATCACCAGAGCCCAAGAGGCCCAGTTTTGCTAACAGATGTTTCCTCATGCTGACCTCCTCTCCTGTGAATCCTGAACAAGTGAACTTATAGGCAAACATCTGACCCTTTCTCTGAGGTTCAGGACTTCCTCATCCCCAAGATAAGTGGTTATTAAGGACATGGGGGCTCAATCACATTGCTAATAATTCATGACATAGTGCACTTAATCTGCACTACTTATTGCACAGGGCGATTCAGAAAGATCTGAACACACCCATACGGCATGCAGTCCATACCAGTTTGCGAAGCAACTCATAAAATGAATGCTAAATTGGTTTAGAATATACAGTACAATAAAGTATGTTCATGTGATGTTGAGATACTGAGTGTCACACAAATATGTTCAGGTATTTCTAAATCTATAGAAGAGAGAGAAAAAAAATGTACATGTTAGTGCCAACTAAACTTCAACGAATTAAATACCATTTAAACTAGTCACCAAATTTTGAACAATCTAAGTCAGTGTTTAAGTACTAACTTAACAAAATTTCATTTGATATTCTGGGGTGATAAAGACCCATGTGAAGACTGGCTGCCCAGAGGAGGAAAGGAGGAGAAAATAACGTATTGGCATCGACGTTCACATTTTTTGTGAAAACAAAACAAAAGCAAAGAAAGTTGAACACGTAGGTCAGTGACTCTGAAATTCTCAATCCACTCCTGTACAGTTTGTGTCAAACTAGAGAACATCGGTTGTCTCCCTGGGACCAAAACTGTGTAGATAAGTACTAGTGACAAGTAAATAGGCCCACTGAGGAGAATGTGGTGGAGGTGGTGGTAAGGCCACTCTGTCTCTGCCAAGGTGCATCGACATATAGGGGGGGGTCCATGATCAGGTAACAAGCAAGCTCTGTACCTGAACAAGGGGAGCATAAAACCAGTAACTGTTGAACTGGTGTAAGAGAAAGTCTTCGTGGGTACTGGTACGGCCACAAAGCATCTAGGGTTACAAAGGTGTGACATTAACCATCCAAAACACTTGTGCTTTGGACAGGTACACAAACAAAGAGGGAAATGTGGCGGCGCGGCTGAAGGTTTACTATAGTAAAGTTCATGTGTATATAAAGTGTACAGAAGTTTACTATACACATAAGTGTGTGAAAGATCATGCGCGCGGACGAGTGTTGAATGACAGAAAGAATCCAAACCAGGTAATGCAGTGCAATTTAAATAACCAAAAACCGAAGCAAACAGACCTTCAGTGTCTGCCGGCACCAAAACTAACTAAAATACACGGATGACACTCATTTCTGTCGTGTGTTTATAGAAAAAGAAAAGGGGAAAAAAAAAAACAAGCCGGCTCGTAGAGGTGTAACTGACGCGAAGTCCTCACCTGTCAGCGTTCGTGCAAACAACACTAGTGACAACCCGGAGCAGGAAAACACGCGACATGCAAATAAAAAAAAAATATTAAAACGGTTATAAACGAGTGGCCGTTAACTGTAATAAAGTTATTATCTGTGCTGAAGGCAAGAACGGTGAAACGGAGCGAGCAGCGCGCGCACCAGCCAACTGATTCAAATTTTGCCGCCAAATTTTCATTGGCTAGGATGTAGTGATGTCACGGAATAATGATGATTGACGGCACGAAGGACCAGTTACAGCCGAGTGTCTGTAACCGTTTAAATAAGCCAGCAAAGGAGATTACGCAGCCGCTAAATACACTACCTTGTTTGTAGTTTGTAACTGACATATTAATCCTTACTTCTTCCATTAAGCTCCTCCAACAACGTACAGTAAGGAAGCCGTTTCCATAATTTCTTATGAGGAAAATTATTAATCGTTTCAGGTGATTTTATTTTTTTAAGAAGTATTTCAAACTTCTATGGAGCCATTATATATATATATATAGAACTCTGTTATATTCAATATTAACAACTGATTATTTGTTATTTTAATAAACTTACCTGTGTAGCTGCAGCTGTAACTGCGACTGAGTTAGTTGAAAAATTAATTCTTTTTCAAGGTGATGTTTGAAGTGCTTCTACCACCACCATCGCCAAAGAGTGACCAAATGCTGTCAAATTACAGTAAAAAAAAATCACTGCCATTTGTGCCCATGTCTATACATTCTGTACAAATCTGTACACAGGCCTGTATGCAACACCTGTTGTCTTCTAAGGTTTTCCAAACGCAAGTCACACATGCACATTTTATTTCTTTTTATTAATGGAAAAATTTGTAATTGCTCATTTCAGGTCCTTTTGACTTTAATGAGAATTCCCACACCCATTTGGGTTTAATCCAATTCCATTTTCCAGCATACAAAATATATAGTAAAAAATGCTGTAAAGATTAAATTTATGTATAAACAGTCCAAATTATATTTAAAAGACTTGGCAGATGGTCAAATTCTGAAACTCCTTTCCCAAAGAACATGATTTCATAGCTTCCTGATATGAGACAGAAAAAATAGAAACCCTGGTTCCAAAAGAGCTAGAGGTTGAGAGAAAGACTTATTCTATTATTAACAGGCATTTGAAAGATACACAAAGGGAACATTTGTGTTCTGCGATGGCGGATCGCATAAATAACTTGGTGAAAATGTTCTTCGGGTTCCTGTGCAATACTGCTACGCCATACTGCTTGGAGCTTAGAGTTGCAATATTAAAGCAGGAAAAACTGTAGATTTTCAGGGTGTAAGAATAAACAAACGCACAAAAAAAACATAAAGTCAATGCTAGGGTGGTTGGGTCATTAATTACACACGTTTCCATTTGCTGTCTTGTCTGAAAAGTGTTTTTGGTGCCCAAAAGAAGGTCATCTGAAGTCTCTTTGGGTCACTCTTGTGTAAGGCAAGTAAAAGGGTATTCAGTGTTTCCACCATTCATCTGACACATGTGGCCCAAACTGTCAAGTTCCAGCGTGTCAGAAACCTCGCTTGTCCTTTCCAGCTCCGATCAGGCTGGTCGGGATGTGAACTCGTGCATCAAGGCCCTTATTGTGTTCTTTTGGCACTGCTTCTTGAGGACCTTCTTTCCAGGTGCTTCCTTCCAGCTCAATGCGGCATGTCTGTATTTTCCTGTTCTTGGCCCATGGTTGTCATGTTGGTCTCCTTGGAAACACAGCGCAGCGACCCAGTGACGAAGACACATTGCAGAGGCCAGAGGAAAACACACAACAGAAGGAACATGACCACAATGACGAGCACCACCCGTTTCGAGTTGGGCCGCAGATGGCGATGTAAGCCTTCCTGTGTGGTGCCATCCGTCTGCGGACTCACTTGTTCTAGTTTACTGGCGCCAATATCGATGCAGACACAGGTGTCGGAGTGACCAGGGTCCGGTGTGCTTCGATAGCACAGTTTCTTCCCCTCCAGCCACACTGGTTCTCCGTGCTGCAGGTGGGCTGGCAGTTTGTCCAGTACCTCCTGGCAAGTGGCTAAGGCAGGTGGACCCGTCTCTGGGATGGATGTGAGCTGCCGACAGAATGGACATGGAATCTGGCCCTCTGTGTCAGGTGACAGGGCCGTGAGGCGAGACACACACTCCAGGCAGAAGGTATGAGTGCAGGCCAGCAGCTTGGGAGTCTTAAAGACATTGTCGTACGTGTTGAAGCAGATGGAGCACTCTGGTCTGTCCCCGGACTTTTCCTCATCAGGAGACTCGGCCTGCGTGTGCCATACTTGCACCGTCTGTGCCATCTTATGGGATTTCTGTCTCTTCTCTTCTTTTCCAAAAGCAAGAGCCTAAAGGGGCATTAAAAGGGATTAGTATGGCCTGCGGACACATTTGCACACACTTGCACAGCTGCAGAAGGAAGTTATCACCGACCGAACCTTGGTTGCCAGGCAGTTGCTTTCCAGATCAACAATGGAAACTTTTATAGCCAAAAGCCTTTTGTTTCTTCAGAACCACTCAGCTGACATAAAAGTTAGAAAGATGAGTCAACAATGAAAAGTAACAAAATATGGGTGTGATAGGAACAAAAAAAAACAATACAATATGAATATAGACTAGCGATCTAATTTTAGTCAAAATATATTGCTTTTGATCAGCATCAGAGGAGTAAATGCCAATAGGAGCACTGTTTGGACTTCACGTTATGCAAATAACACAACATGGCCGAATGTAATGATTTATATTTTTGGGGAAGTGACAAGTGCTTTGTTATAATAAAGCACAATAATAACTGAGTCAATGCAGCAGTCAGAGTCATCATCTTGCAGGTTCAAATTCCCCCCTCCTGCCATAGTTCCCTCAACCCAAGTACATATCCTGAATTGAAGCAGTTAAAATGTATAAATGCTGTATGAATGGGCAAACTCATTGTTGGTCGCTAAATATAAAAACCTGACACCGTAAGTCACTGCAGACAAATACAACAGCTAAATTGTATAATTTAAAAAAGGCAAAAGAGAAAAAAGCTCTTCAAGAAAGAAGAGTCGGGAGTAGCAGGTGAAGGTCTCTAAACTAACCTGTAGCACAACTATTTCTATCCCTGGAGGATATTTTCTTACTATACCTCTTTTGTGAGAGTGGATTGTAGGGTTTCAGGTCGAACGTAATAACAGCTCATTGCCTGAAAAGATTTGTGATGAAGCTGCACCTCACAACCTGCTGACTTGCTGCAACTCGATTCCTTCACTCGAGCCACTGAACAGTAACTATGGTAGCAGCAATGGTATGATGGCAATCATCATGTAAAACAGAACAGAAATGGGTCTCCGCATCCATTCGAAAGGGGGGTTAATGACGGATGTTTAGAGGACCTGTAGCTGGGCCACGTAGTCGACACTGGTGGATCTTTTGCTGCTGCTCTATGTATACATGATGTTTAGGCATCATGCTGGCATCCACCGTACGCCACTAGAGCAAATTTTACAGTGGAATTACTCATACTGTAATGTGAAAGACCTCATCAAGCAGCGTGACATTAGTGTTCCATATGTGTCCATGGAGTGTGGGCTGGTGGTGTGTCCACTCGGATTAGTGAAGCGTATATTTGTACAGTGTCAAGGACTGGAGAGACTTGAGAGACCTGAGAATCTGTCACTCTTTGACCACAAGCTACTGCCGAGCCCTCAGGGCTCCTCTCAGGGGTCTGGATTGCGCCGCAGCTTCTCAGCTGCAAATGCTGGATGACAATAGTTGAGGTTTGTTGACAAAGGAGGAACTGGCCTAAGCTGCACGACCTGCGTGTGTTCTGTCAAGGCACTTGCAAGTTTTCTCTATATTATTCTTGATATCTGTCAGCTCTGTTAGTCAAATTGTTCTGTGTCACCAAACAAATATGAAAAGTGCTCAGGTCAAATTTGCTTGGGCCATGAGGCCATTTTAAAAAATGGAAAAAATGTACATAGGAATTCGCCAGAGCCTTTTTATGTTTTTCAGAGCTTTAAAACAACATATGTGCGTAAATAATTTATTTTGAGGTTGTGTGAGATATTTGCAAAACAAAAAATGCATACTTTCAGTTCACAAATAAGTACTATATTTGCAAATATAAAATTTATGATATTTCAGATACAGCTAAACAAGAGCTGCACAACAGTGGGATCTTTATAGAAATTGCCCACATTCTCAAAATGTTATAAACTGTCATAATAGTTTCCTTTCAATAACTATTGAAGTAGAAAATATAAAGTATTCTACATTATTTGTTCTTTTTTTAGAAGTAAAATTTTCATTATAAGGCTAACTGAAAAATGAAGCAAGCATCTTAAATGTGGGAGGAATATTAGATATATAGAAATGAGAAAATAAAAGACTAGTTTGTATAGATGAATATAAGAAATATTCCCGAGCTACAAGTTTAATTTTATTTCTTAGAAAAACAAGTATAAACTTTTGCTTTATCGTACGAGGGGTTCAAAGATTAAATTTCTTGCCCAGGGGAACAGGTTGTAATTTACGAAAATGAGCAGGCTTAGGAGAGGCACTTTATGTTTCATGGCAAATCCTGGATAAAAATTTCTCTTTTGTGGTCTACAAATAAAGCTAGAGGTACAGGTGTAAAAACATATGTACACACGTATCTCAAAAGTTGCCATCAGAGGAGTTTCTGTGTACAAAAAAGCACATAATAGAACAAAACTGGGGAACTAAGGAAAGCAGAGCAAAGTTGGTGACTGCTATTGTTCTCAGGGCTCCACTTGAGACATAGAATAAAAAGGTGCAGCGCACAATGACAGACCGAGCAGCTTCCATCTTACCTGTGCTTCAATTGGGAGTAAATTTCTCCTCCTGTTGTGATGAAATTCCCAACACCTGAAAAAGCTCTGGATGTGTGCTCCTGTGGGGTTGTCTTAGGTGATTCCTTGAGTCAGTGAAGTCAGTAAAAGCTGAAGATGACAGCTGAAGTGGGACTGTCTTTCGGCAGCACCTCCTTGTAACTGTCCCTCTCTCTAGCCCGTGGCTTGGTCTCACCTGCCGGCTTCCTGTGCCCGACTTTTCAAACCTCTCCATGCAAATCACTATGACTGGCAGGGGTGGAGAGTCTCTCCTCGAGGAGGGAGGTGGGTGGGGACATGGGAGAGGAAGGAGGAAGCTGTGGGAAAAGTAAAAGGTTCATATGATCTAATTGTGCACCGGCACTGTGGCATGTTAATGTTGCCAAGTCATCCTCCTTCAAAGCTATGACTCTGCAGGCTCACGTTTTTTTCCCTCTGTGAATCACTGAAGACCCAGAGATAAGTAATGTACTGTATTTCCACACTTTTCTATGAAAAAGGTTCATTTATTTTTTTTGGAGCATATTTTCTCCATCCTGAGATGTTTGAAATGACAACAAAACCCTTCTATAAAGACATACACACCTACAACATTCCAAAAACATTCCTTATATCCCCTTTTGAAGCATTAAATATCACTTGGGGGTACGTAGATGCTACAACTTGTAATGGATACCTTTTAACCCCAAAAAAACAACTGGACAAAAACAAGAGCTTGCTGGAAGGTACCGGAGGGTCTAAAAGTAACAAATCTAAATGCCAGATTTCAAGGCCAAAAGCTATTTCTCCTCCTGCTCTGTGTTCATCAACCTTTCCTCATGTTGATAACAATGACTCCCCGGCCAAAGCAAGTGCAGTCAAATCAACAAGGCTCTTATCGAAACAACAAGACCATTCAATTGAAGGATCTTTCATTATAAGGGCGGGATTCCATAAATACCCACATTGCACCTACATCACAAATAGTCATATTTATTTTGTCCTTGTCGATGTTGGCTGGTTTCTATACAATCTAGTCCAAGTGCCCAGTTACCCAGGATCAATCATACTAGCACTTTTGAGAGCCCATCATTGGGGTTACTGAATAACCAAAGGAGGAGAATGGTGCCAATAAGCAAAGTTCTTTGGAGAGAGCTAATGATAGCATAAATAGAAAAAAAAGACCTTTATTATCTCGTCGGAATCTTTTGGAGGGCTGGAGAGTGAGAGTAAACATTAATGGTGTTTGTTTCGGAAGAAGAGATAAGCATGGACACCCCATGTTTAGTGTCTCTGAAGGCACGTGACCAGCTGATGGCGAGGGCTGGAAAACACGTGTCTGGCTGCCGGTGCCTGACTGCAAACATTGTTTTGCCTTTTCGTTCTATGACTGATGTTGACAAAAGAAGAGATAGGGGTCCAAAACACTTCCTATGAAGGAAATGTAATATGTTTTTATAAGCTGTTTATATGACTTGAGTATCAGAAAATGCAGTAAAAGTGCCAATTCGATGAATTAGGAGCTCCGTAAATAATGATTAAACACTGGATCAGCAAAAACAACAACACATGCTTGGAGAGAAATAATGCTCATTTTTATTTAAAAAGTATTCAAGCTTCAAAAGACAGTCACGTGGATTAATACAGCAGAAATGGTTTGTTGTATTTTAGATGCAATTTGTGTGTAGGCTTTTAATTGAATTGATCAAGGATGCTCTGCCCAAATTCCCAATGATACTGCAAAATAAAGCAGCTGCTCACTCCACTACAGCTAGGGCTGGAAAGTTTCTCCCAGGAACAAAACAGGTTTCTGTGGACCACTGAAGACAATAGCAGACAGGGCTCAGATTTCCTCTAGAAACTCACCAGCATGGTTCTTTGTGAGAAGGTGTGCACAAAAACCCTAAAGAGGAGCTTGTTGACTGAAGTCCTTCCTAAATTAAAAACAGGCAAAAGTGCTATAAATTGGTCTTGTGTTCCAACAAAAAGCCTGTGAATCTTCCCACATTTTCTCAACATTAACATTACAGTTAGCAAGTAGCAATGCTGTTCATGAAGATTGACTGAATGGAAGGGGGCAGTTTGAATCCATAACCCAGTAAACTAGTGAAAGCACATCTGACAACTGTTCTTACGCTGAGCCATATATGCAGAGTAAATGCATGGCATTATTTTTCACCCTACATGTGAAGTGATGCCAAAATAATGTGTCCACATGACAAGTGCAGCATCAACCATGTTTGCCCTGTGGGATTGAGCTCAGAGCCGCGTGGGATCAGAAGCCAAAAAGTGAGTCTGTTCGCAGTTTCACTTTTCCATTTCTTTCAGACTGACAAAAATAATGCCCTCTGGACCAAAGCAGCCACTGCTGTTTTCTGACAAAGTGCATGATGCCACTTGGGTGAAGAGGTACTCAAATAATAGATGCTCAAAAACTGTGCACACAGACCTTAAAGCCACAATAAGTTGGAGGATGATGGTCAGATTCCTTCACTGGCAGAATATGGAAACTGTCAACTAACTGGGTTTGGGTCATGCTGGTTGAGCAGCTGGATTTGTAAGTGTCATATCACTGGAAGCAAATTACTTTTGTCAAATCAAACTAAATACTATTACTATACTAATGCTAATGATTTTAATGAAATCGATCAAGCAAATGCACTAATCCCTCAGTATGTGTATTTCATCCCTAAAAGCATAAGATACCAAATGTCTATTTCCCTTTATTTTTGGGGGTAAAAACTAAATAATGAGCTTCCAGCCAATCAGAAAACAGTATACCAAACAGCCACAACAATTAAACCACCTGCCTAATATTGTATAGGTCCCCCTTGTGCTGCCAAAACAGGTCTGACCTGTTGAGGCATGGACTCCACAAGACCCACAGATGTCCTGAGGTATCTGGCACCAAGACGGTAGCAGCAGATCCAGTCCTCTAAGTTATGAAGTGGGGCCTCTGTGGATCAGACTTGTTTTTCCAGTACATCCCGTAGATGCTTGATCTGATTGAGATCTGGGGAATTTGGAGGCCAAGATAACACCTTGAACTGTCATGTTCCTCAAACCATTCCTGAACAGTTTTTTCAGTGCGGCAGGAAATATCGTTGCCATGAAGGGGTTACGTGGCAACAACATTTAAGTAGGTGGTGTGTGTCAAAGTAACATCCACATGAATGCCAGGGCCCAAGGTTTCCCAGCAGAACATTACCCAGAGCATCACACTGCCTCCGCCAGCTTGCCTTCTTCCCGTATTGCATCCTGGTACATCTCTTCCCCTGGCCGTCTACATGATCTAAAAGAAAGTGTGATTTGTCAGACCAGGCCACCTTCTTCCATTGCTCCATGGTCCAGTTCTGTTGCTCACATGTCCATTGTAGGCGCTTTTGGTGGTAGAAAGGGGTTAACATGGGCACTCTGACCAGTCTGTGGCAACATAGCCCCATACACAGCAAGCTGTGATACACTGAGTTCTGACACCTTTTATCAATGAGCCTTGGTCACCCATAATCCTGTTGCCAGTTTATCAGTTGTCTTTCCTCTGACCACTTTTGGTAGTTACTAACCGCTGCATACCCGGCACACCCCACAGGTATGATCTGCCATTTTGAAGATGCCCTGACCTGGTCGTGTAGCCATCATAATTTGGCCCTTGTCAGATTCGCTCAGATCCTTACGCTTGCCCATTTTTCCTGCTTCCAACACATCAACTTCAACAACTGACCGTTCACTTGCTGTCTCATATACCCTCCCCCCTACCCCAGTGTTATTCAAGTCACCTATGAGTGATTTTATTTTTGTGGCAATCAATGTATATAGCCATCATCCCAGGACTTCAGCAAGATAAAATGCTCTAAACAAAGCCTGAAAACACTCTTGCAATTACTCTGCATGTTTGTAACACATGGTACAGTATGAACAGCACAGGACATTTTGCATGTTAGTGATGATTCTGGCATTTAAATAAATAAGACTTATTGGAAAAAAATTAGTTAACACTGCACATAATTTAAATAAACAAGGCTGACAATTTTTACTGGGTATCATGGAATGAAGTGCAGAAAAGAAGCTTATGAGTTTTGTTGTGAATTACCCACCTTAAATGACAGAAAATGCAGTGACACCGCATAAACATGTGCAAAGCAAAGTGAGTCATGAGAATCACAAGGAAAACTGCCAGAAACAACTGATAAGACACTAGCGCCAAATGCTGACACTGCCGACTAACTGGGTTATGGTTATACTGGCAGAGCAGCTCACTGCCTTATTGTGTCAGATCCCTGGAAGGGAATTACTTTTGTCAAATCCAACTAAAGTTAATTTCTCAACCAAAGGTATATAAAAAGTCATTTAAGCAAACTGTTTCAATGAAAAGTGACTAATAAAATAAGGAATAATAAAATAACAGCACCAACGCACCATAAGGAATTGATTTATCAGTCTTTTAATTATAGCCGTTGAGTTCTGTGGAATTTCAGGTGGTTTTTCCCATCATGAACAATGAGTGCTATGCTCTACATGCCCCCTGGCCATGTAGAGGAGCATCTTCAGCGGTCCAAAAGCACAGATCAACGTAGCAAACAGCCATTAGGGTCTATAATGAGTCTGCTGGGGTGCTACTGAGCTATCGGTACTAATATTTATGTATTTTCACATTTTCACACCTCTCCTAATGTCATCTTTATTTCAGTCACTTCTCCCAGCCCCTTTATTTAGTGTGGACACTTTCAAGTATTGTATTAGTTCCATCGGCCTGGCTGGTGCAGGTCTAAGATTTGTTTAAACACGGTACAAGGAAATTTGTTCAAAAATATCCATGTGGGATAACAGCTCTCTGGCAAGAAAAAAACAACATGTGTGAGATAAGCTTTATAGGCGTCAAGCCTCTTACTGGAAGCAATTTGATTTTCACATGGGTGTGTAATGGCCATTAATGAAACATACACACGAGTTGCAAAATTATGTGTTAAACACCGGTATTGCCTAGTATGTCTGTTACTGCAAAAGAATTCAATTTTTCAAGTTATTTTCCTCACATTGTAAGATTTACAGCAATACAATAATAAGTGCTATCTCCCTTAGGTTTGTTTTTTGATAGCACTCTTGTTTTAGCCCCTTAACCTATTTATTACATTAGGTTTACATTTGGAGGATCACAGGGCAGGACAGTGAGCTTTAATGGTGTTTGTTTCAGGAAGAAGAGATTTTTTTTAGTTTTACATTGGTTAGACCTAAAATTCAGTTTTCTATGTTTAATCACCATTATTAACATCTCACTGAGTCTTCAAGCTCCATGCATGCATTATACTGTATAAATGACCTCTTAGAGTGCTATTTCATTGAGCTCCATTTCTCAAGAAAACATTTAGAACACAAAGTGAGGTTTTGCTGCACTTATTATTACCTATAGACACCACAGATTTTATTTAGCAAAAGCACATTGCTAAGCAAATGGTACTGTACTGTAAACCACAGGCTTCCCCCACAGCACAAATCTGAAGACCATCAGACAGGCAAACATGGAGATGTCCTCTAACCAGTTCATCTGGTGTTACAAGGACAGTGTGCTGGTTTGGGCTGGATGGATATATGACCCAGCAGCAAACAGACGAATGAAGACGAATGAAGACGTGCGTGGGCGCGCGCAACATTTACAAGAAATATAACTGCAGCTGACAGCTTGAATTTGAACATTTTCACTACTAGTTTTATCCTAATCATGAACTTCTTCCTTTTTCCCTTACTTGCATTAAATACATTTCCATGAATTCACTTCGTAAATGAAGGAAAAGAGGAAGGGGGAGAGGGATGAACACAGTGAGAGATACATATGAGCTCTGATCATCCAAGTAATGATCACACTCTTGAACTTTCTGCTGAGCCTCTTTCCAATGTTTCTATATAGCTTTTCACAAATAAAAGATCTAAAGTATAGTTCCAGAAGCACATTGTTATCTTAAGGAATGTCAATTACCCCACCTGTTGCAAACCATCCCTCTTCCCTTTGCGTAATATTGCTGCCAGTTTACCAGGAAAGCTATGCCTTAGGTAAAGAGAGCCCTCATTTCCAGAAACACTGACACTGTTGACGTTCAAAGGTTTCTCCACTTTCTTTTACTATTTTTACATTAGCTTTGATTTCTGCAGCAATGATAAAATGGGATGATAATGTAATTACTTAATTTACACTGAAAACACTGTAAATACTGTTTGCATCAGGTTAAAAAACAGAAATGAGCTTTAATAAACACATCAGGCTGTCATTGTCTTTGCTTCAGGTTATACTAGTGGGGCTACCAATGTAAACAATTGTCATAACAGTGATAATTAAGTCAAGATGGGAATTAATTCTATAATTCTGCAAGTATTACATACAAAAATACTACTGAAAAAACGTATGTACAGTAAAAAAAAAAGACTTTCTCAGCCTTATTTCAAAGACTCTAAATGTCACATCTGTTGCTTGAAAAGCAAAGCCATTCACAAAGAACAGACTAACAGTGATGGAGGTTTACAGATGCAGAGATTCCAAATTATATATCACCAAACCTTTTGTCTGAAGGCGTTTGTCCAGTGTCACTACATTTACTGTGATTTAAACTGGATATTTCACACAGCAAACCTCACAACCCTCTTCTCTTCATTCCATGATACCTAGGAAAAGTTGTTTCCCTTATTTGCTTAAAAGACCTGCAATCATTAAACATATTTATTTAAATACCAGTGTTAGCACTAACATGTGAAATGTGCTCTACTATATATACTGTACCATATGTTATAAATATACAGATTAATAGCAATGGTAAGTGTTTTATAAATAGGCAACTGTGTTTACCATGTTTTATCATGCTGAAATCATGGGTTGATGATCATATAGGTGTTTTCAGGTGGGCTGCATGCCAGGGTTTGTAAATGTTGGAAAAGCACATCAGCCAATACCAGGTGTGTGTCCATGCAAACAAACAGTGGCTCTGTACCTCACAGACTCAGTACCTTTGTTGCCAATTAGTTTGTGACCTGTTCTTTCCCCATTGTCTCTCTCCTCACAAAAGGACCATTAAACTCTCCAAAGCTATGGATGCAAATTCTAAACAAATTCCAGCAGCCGTTGGTGCAGAATCGCTGCAGTGTCCAAGCCTCTGTTCTTGATTGTCACTGACTCTTTTATCCCTTATACCAGTGCAATGACATGGACCGCGTGAATCTTTCAGGTTCTCAGCCCTGCCCTTGTGCCCCTCCTCAAGACCCCATTGTGGCAGGCCTCTACATGGGAGAACATGAACATGGCGGTGAATTGAAAAGCACAAAGAGAAAGAGGATTTGCAAACAGGGCCTTAAGGGAGAGAATAAGCAAATGCCATTGCAACTGGCTCATATCTGTGTGATTGTTTCACACATAAAATATAACAGTGGATCATTTTCAGAAAATACTTAATACTTAACTGCATATTTTATACTCTATATAACCTTTAACAGCAAAACTTGTGTTCTTTTATTTCTGTTGTTGCTTTAAAGTTGACAGTGCCAAAACAATTCATAAGAAGCTGCTGAACAGGTATTCTGTCCTGCAAATCCTGCTGCAAAGCTTTTTTGTCCATAAATTGTTAAAATTTAATTAAAATGCAAAGAGAAAAGTTGGTCAGCACAATCCTTAATGTACAAATAAATGTAGCTAAATGTAGGACATTATGTATCAATGTGAGCATAAATTGAATTCTTTTGAGTTCCAGGACTTTTTCTTACACCCTGGCATTTCCCATAATCCCACCAGTGCTATTTTCTCCCCGTCGACCAAATTCCATCTGAGCTGCTCTTCCAGCGAATCACTGCTGTACTACATTATTCGTAACCACTTCATAGCTGCTTAGTTCCAGTGTAAACCCTACTGCTCAAAATTTGTGCTCCATTAACTAAAGAACACATGTAAAAAAACCTCTGAACTATCTCCTAATATCTTTTATTCGCTGCAAAACTTTAAACTCTAGTACTAAACAGCATTCTGACCAACTAAAGTGCACACCAGCGTGTCAAGAAGGGGATTACTGGCAGTTTTTTCACTTCAAAAACTGCATTTCATAATTTCTGCACACATTCCCAACTTTTTTTAATCCAATTAAAAATAGATATTTGGACGATATCTTGTCTTACTGGTGATGGTTATCCTTCCCTGAACAACTGAACTGGTGTGGTGTGCAGTGCTTTGACAGCAAGTGGCCTCTGGGATATTAAGTAAGCTTATATTTTGGAATCTTCATTGTGAATGTGGTACTTAAACTATGAGGGAGCTTTATTATAGCAAATCTGGTGAACGATGATCAGCCTTGATGCCAGTATCGCAGAACATATGCAGATAATCAACATAAAGTACATTATCTGAGCAGCTTTTCATTGCCACACACAAATGCTGCAAATGAAGAGCTACACAATGGTAGATGCTTCGAAGAAACTACTTACCTAGATTCACATGCGACCTGGGAATATTTTGCCGAATCTTCATAACTAGAACATGAAGTAAACGGCAGGGAATTCAGGGAAAAGAGCTGAAATTAAATGCTGCGTTCTGTACCATCACAGCACACTGATAACTTCCCACTGTATATGCAGTACTAGCTGAATTACCTGATGGTGCCCCAGATCAGATCAGATCAGAAAGTGGCAGGATAAAAAGCAATAGCACACAAAAAAAAATCACCAAACTGAATAGTTTTACCCTTAAAGTCATTTTTGGACTTTACTGAACTTGAGGCAAAAACCTCAGGGTGAGCAGTACCACTGTACCAAATTTCAGGCCCATGGCTTGAAAAATGAATATGTGCATTAAAAAAAACAGAAGTTCTAGAGAAAAGCTGAAGATAAGCCTTCAGGAAATTGATTTTTACTATAAATACAATACTCTTAGCTTAGCACCTCACCTCTAGCCTTGCAGACCATCAATCCTGGTGGAGTGGAAAGGGATTTGGCCCAAAGAAGAACCACTGCAGCTGCCCATCTGAAAATTCTGCTTTACATTGTTTCATTACACAGTGTGCACTTTCTCCCAAATTTAAAATGAAAATTTAACAATGCATGCTACTCATAAATAGTAGAAACAAATGCATGGTTACAGAAAAGTTGTTTCATTTTTTATTTCAAACAACATGTTTTACTTCTTCTCAACCCATACAATTTATATTTTGGCATCATTGCATAAAAATACACCACTAGTACAAACTCCATGTCATTTGTATAAAAACAGTATGTACAAAAGTTGCTGTACAACAGCCAAAGTATCACAAATGTGGAATAAATACTGTACTTGGACAAGAAGCCATTTCAGAAGCCAGTGGATCTCTTCTGTGTTTCACAGACAATATTGAGATTTGCAGAGCTCAAACATAGAAGCAAAAAGCAGACGTCGGTTGATTGTACGTTTTTGCATCCGCTGAAGCAAATGCAAGACTAACTCTGTGTGTCGAGCTTACATTCAGATGTCAAACTTGTGGTATCACATGATGAGGATTTTAAAGACATTTAAACCGTCAAAACATCAATTCATTATAAAAACTGCCCACCAACTCAAGGTGCACCCAAGGCAGAATGGCATTATTAACAATTTTGATCACTTGGCATTGAAAAGGCAGTTTCATGTGCAACTTTTTCTTTGTCAAAGAATGATGCCTAGCTGTACATTTGGCAGCAACTGTTCATGTCAGTTGTGTACACAGAGCGTACAAAGAGCTAGACGGCTTTCAAGAGAATCGCTCAATCTTTTAGCTTTTATCCTCCAATATTATTGCATCCAAATACATTTTTTAAGTAGTGTTTCCTACAAACTTCAGGCAAATTAATATACTCTTCATTTAAACGGAAAACAGATTTGCAAAACGTGGGGAAAAGCATAGGTGTAGCCCTATAATAAATTAGATTCTGTACAATTTTACTGGATATTAAGAAAACTACAATTGATCTTCTACTGAATATCAAGAGTAACTTTGAATGTTGAGGAATGTCTCTGAAACTTCATTTTTTTTGCCAAAATAGTTCTTACTGACATCACAAAACATCGTGGCAGTTGAATTAATCACTGGTCATTGGTAATGACACATCTACATGTAATTAATAAAGCCTTTCAGGGATTTAAAGCTTGCGTGAAAACAAATAACTGGTAAATCCAAAGTTTGGCCACTTCTGTCAATTTTGATTTATAGCAAAAACAATAAATAAATAGAAAACATCACACTGTAAATTAACCCCCAATAAAGAGTAAAAAAAAAGATTTACCTTCAATACCACAAAAAAGTCAAACATTTAACACAGTGCAGACAGCTGTGTGATGGCACTCTTGACTCCAAACCACAAAACCTGATTAGATATTCACTTATGACAGAAAGGAACTCAAATAAAACTTTACAAACTTGGTAGGATCCCCTAACAACATGATTCCTTAAATAACTGACTGAAAATATATGTACAAAAAAACAGGACTGTCGGTCAAGAGAGGTTTCAGTTAGACCCAAAAGTAAGTTTAACAGCGTGGCGCAGGCGTTTGCAGAACAAATGAAACAAACGTTCCTCTGCACCACAGGTGTGGCCACCACACCCAGCCAGCTCACACGTTGCTCACCTTGGTCACAGCCGCTGTGCTGATGGTGGCAGCCACAGGAGTTGTGGACACCGAAGTCACTGATGGCCGTTCCCTTCTGACATACCTTGGCTTCCGCACTTTGCGCACAAGTAGATAAAGACAAAGTGACGTCATTAAAAAAAGAGGACTCAACAGGATCGTACACACATACACACACACACGCACACGCACAGTAACCACATAGTCCAACAGAAGACCTGATGGCAGTTAGAAAATGTTTCATGCTGAAGCTTAAGCAGTACATACAGTCAGGACGGCACATTACGAAAGCTGACCTACATTTACACTTTCCTGCAGCTATGCGTGTTGCTTCTGAGACAATGCAGACCCTGGTGCTCAGAGGACAGAAAAGACTCCCACCTAAACCTTTTGTGTAGTTAAATATTTTTATACATTTATTCCCCTCATACTCTTTCCTGCTGCTTCTACTGCAGTCCCAACAGAGACATAAATCCCAGAAAGCATTTTGGATATTGCAGTGTTTATAGAAGTAGTAGTAGTAGTAGTAGTAGTAGTAATAATAATAATAATAATAATAATAATAATAATAATAATAATAAGAAGAAGAAGAAGAAGAAGAAGAAGAACAACAACAACAACAACATTTCAGAAAGACCACGCATCAGAATCATTACAACGTAGAAGAATCCCTATTACCTTATTTAATCCCAGTTTGAAGCACAAAAGCCATTCTGTATTCCACAATGAATTAAATAAAAGTAACAGCAGCATCTACTAAAACAAGCATTACACATTCATGCTTACCGGATGATGCAGGGGTTGATATCATGATAGCCTTGAAGTGAAGGGTGGGGGAAAAAAATAATTTGTTCATCTACATTTAACAAATTATGTAAAGTTAACAAAATTCTATTAACATTAACAAAAAAAGCTGAAACAACTTACTGTCTCACTTGGTTGAAATATAAAAGCTATAAATGAAAAAACATGAACTTTATTAAACCATTTTAAGATACAGCACCAGAGTACATTTATCACATCTTTCCTTTCTAACATACAGTATATTTCTAAAAATATCATCCTTAATTCCTTCCTAAACATAAAATGTAGCATTAATTTATGCACTAATACTGATCTCCTACTGCATGAAATCACTCTTACTTGCACTTCCTTATTCTTATTATTAGACTCCTCTGTAGCTGTTATTTGCAGTCCTGAACTGTGAGAATGTCTTTTTAAGGTCTCTATTTATACTTGAAAGCAAATTCATGTGCAGAAGCCACCCTACCTTTTTTGCGCCTATAGAACAGGCCAGGCAGGCGGTTTGAGCGTTTGAGGTAGAAGAAGGAGGCAACAGAAAGGATGAGAAGCAGGCTGAGCAGCAGCGTCCCCAGCAGAAGGGAGGCGGCAACACCTGGACCACCTGTTCACACAAAGATGCCACAAGTTTCACCTTCTGTTCACCCAAAGGACAGCCATATGGCTTTTCCTTTCCACATCCAACCAAAACAATGCAACCTCCTAAGCTGGATCCAGTTGTTCTCCGGTGGTCATTACCTCTATCTATTCAGTACACTTACTGTACATTTACTCAAAATCGTGCACGCTTTCATTCAATAAAAATATATGTGCAAAAGAGATGCTAAAACATAATGACGAGAGCTTACCAATCTGGGGCATCACTGTTGCTGAAGTGGTCGCATTTTCATTCGCTGAAGTATATGCTGTAGGGAAAAACAAGACACATTTTTTTATATAAACATACAAGACAATGATGCAGTGTTAGTGCTTCGTTGCCTGCAGAGCAACAGTGCAGTTTTACTTAGATTAACTCTTTCCAGGTGGTTGTATGTGAAAGTCAACATAAGGGTCTGAGGGCTGCGATTGATGTTAAATGCTGATAAAAACCGAGAAAAATGCATATTTTGGATATTTCAGCACTTTACCAAATATGATTTTTACTGAAAAATATTCAGCTTTCTGAAACACCTACAAAAAACTGCCTTGAAAGATTTAAAAAAACCGAGAATGGGTCCATCTTATAAGCATCCAGAGCAAAGCAAAAAAATACCATGTAAATCTCATGTGTGATCTCCCAACACACTCACTGTTATTGCAGCTGGTGAAGTTGTCCTGTTCCAGGAACTGAGAGTTACACAGGACACACAGAGCCGTGTCATTTTCCAATAAGCGCAAGTAGCAGCCTAGGGAAAAAAGGTCACATTAGCCTGTATTCAAATACACACTTTTTCTGCTGCACAAACATGCTTAATATTTATCCTATATGACAATAACAAACTTACACAGCACATTACTAAACATTGATCACAATTTTTTAAAATTATTTAAAAATAAAATAAAAAAAAAAAAAGTAAAGCAATCTAAAATACAGTCACACTCAAATTCATGGGCTGCTGACGGAACCAAATCCATGGGGACTTTTCAGACAATCTTTTTACGCTTAACCCTTTAATATTTGCTCAGTTCGGAAAGGTTCTACTCTTGATTACAAATTGAAACTTGCAGCCCGGGTTGGTATGTGAATTTGCCTCATGGTAGATGAACTGGTTCTGTTCTGCCAATGTAAGGAAAGATAAGCATTCACAAAAGTCGTAACCTGAGCAGAGGGAGAGAAAAGTTGCTGTGTGAATACAGCGAACATCCCGCTTAACTGATTAGCACTGCGTTGTTATAGCGCTCATGCTGTAAAGTTACAGCGCACTCAGCATTGCATGCGCCCTCTCTATGTTATTAATACTGACATAATCCGCATTCTCATCACTGATGCTTGTGTCATGTGCTCGGACCCCTCCTCCCATGGACAGGGTGTTCTCTGTGCATTTCTTTTTTTTTTGTTTTTTGTGCGCAGCCCCCCCCATCACCACTACCACCCATGGATCCAACAAATCAGTGTAAGATATCCTTTCTAGGCACATGCTGTCTCTGCTGCCCCCGCCGCTGTATGCAGCTTGCTAGTAAGCACTCTGATCTGCATTTCCCTTTTGAGATCCACCAGAATCATGTTATGGCACCTTTTTTAACCCATTTTACATGTGCGTTGCGTGCACATAGTGTTTTTTGACAACTGAATTTCATTTTATTATAATGTTCATATTTTTCTTTTCACTCTGCAGCTCTGATGTCACACACACGTGCGCGCGCACACACACAGTTCCTGTGGTTCTTTCACAAGTTTAAAAAAAAGCCTTAATCGGTTTCCTCTTGTCCTACAAACCAAGCGCATTTGAAACAATTATTAGTGGGTATGTTTTTCTATGCTAACTGGCATATATACTATATACAAGCAGGATGCAACATGAACGTTTAGTACCTGGTCCACAGTGGGTGCTGCTGAGGCAGGTTCCATTTCTTGTAAGGACCTCTCCACAGCAGTCACTGACTCTCAGCAAAGGGACCTAACAACATACCTGCATCATTATCAGGAATAAAAGGCCACGGTACAACTCTGTGGACATACATACACACATGAAACATACATATTTAAAAAATTACAAATATTTCTAAGACTCTCAACCAGTGTGAATCATATAAAACCATAAACAAGCTTCCAGAGTCTTTGGAGGGAGGAAAAAGGCCGTTTCTCACAGATTTGCGGCATCAACTATGTTTGTTATTTGAAGAGCCAACATATTCTTTTCAGTTCCTTCAAAGTAATGAAAGTAGAAATGCTCCCCCAAGGAAGGTGAAGAACCTGACAGTCAGGTTAGTGTCATGGTGGCCTGTCAACAATATCTCTTAACAGTACTGCCAGCGCTTCACCAAACCTCTAAACCAACTCTATTCTCAAACAAACAGGTTGTGCATGCACAACAGCCTGACTATGGCAATAATGTGCTCACAGAGCGCACACACATGCACGCACACTCTAGGGCTTACAGCACTGCTTTAACACCACCTCTGAAAACACTTCTGTATGAATGGCAACATTACTCCTGACTGGCAAAGCAATCAACTGTCATATTGACTGGGACACTGGGACCGGGGATAAAGGACTAAAACCCTCAGCAAGTAAGTGGTGAAAGCGCATTCAAGTTCCAGAGTTTGTTTGGGGGCAAAACGTACTGCTGTCCTTAGGTGTTCGTCCGGCTTACAGCACTGAGGGCATAAAGGACTATTGCCCTATTACCACACAGTGCCAGGGCATTTCAAAGACCACAGACGAACTCATTTATTCCATGGTGTAAATTCAAAAAGCCATTCATGTCTGTCAATTGAAGGGTGCTAACCAATGCCAACAACTGCCCAGACATCAACAAACGATTATTCATCAGGATGAAGATAAAATGCTGAAAAGTGAAGCTCTGCTTAGAGAAGAAGCAGATATGAGATAGTTGCTAGTACTTCTTACCTAAGAAAAGCAACTCAACAACCAACACTTTGAATTTTGAAATGTACAAAGAAAAGCAGAAATTAGTGGTGTTCAGGAGGTACACAAACAAAAACTATTTAATAACCCACATAATTCTGCTTTTTAAACATTGCATTACAATATTAGTTGCTCAAGCACCTGAAGTGATGCAGGCACAAAACCTACTGCATCCTATCATACCTCCGTCACTGAAGTTTCACAAATAGCTTGAAGGGTGGCTCCTGCGAAGATAGTGATGTATGTCCAAGCCATAGCTGTCCACAGCTTCCCTACAAAGAAATCAAATCCGGATCAGACAAGAACCATTTTAACATGCAGTATCTGATGAAACAAAGCATCCTTTGGGATAAACTGCCAGTGGCAGTAGGTACTGACCCGATTAGGGCTGCTGTCTTAGAATCTGAAGTTTCTCACTTTCAGTTCCACTCCTGCTGCTGCATTCTTAGTAGACCTACTTACCCTGAGTAGAAACAACAAGTACATCCTAAATAGGTAAATCATTGTAAAGCAACATGTAATGTAAATGTAAAAACCCTAAATAAAGCCTTTATAAATAAGAAAAAAAAACACTTCTAAGCAGGCATGAAGTCCTGACCACTTTCAGGGAGATTGTGGAACAGTGGAAGGAACATATTGAGGAACTCCTTAATCTGGTGGACATGTGCCCCTGTCAGGAGGCAGTGTGTAATTGAAGGATTAGACTCCATCACTCCACCATGGTGGTAAGGATAGATGATATTCTGCCAGAGATGTTAAAAGGGGACCACACATCTCAGTCTCCCTGGTAAAGTCTATGCCACGGTACTGGAGAGGAGACCACATCTGTCTGGTGGCTTCTCTACTTTTTGCAGATTGATGTCATCCTTTTGACCTCTTCTGACCATGACCATTGACTTACACTGGACTAGTTTGCTGCCAAGTGTGATGAAGCAGCTATGAGAAACAGCACCTCTATGTCTGAGCTCATGATCTACTCCTGGAAGAGCGTAATGCCCTCTCCACGTGAGCGGAAACAACTTTCCCCTAGTGATTGAGTTCTTGGGGGTCAGAGAACAGGAGACTGATGCAGTGTCAGCACCACTCTCAGAATAAGACTGCCGATACAAGCAGCTGAATTGGCTTTAACACAGGATTGACCCTCTGTGAAAGGGTGAGAAGTCAGACAATTAGATAGAGTGTCAAAGCAGAGCTGCTGTTCAAAAGAGGGCAAGCTGAGGTGGATCAGGCATGTTGTGACGCTGCCCCCTGGCTGACTCCCTCAGTAGCTGTACCAGGCACGTCCCACTGGGAGGAGACCCTGACACAGATTCAGGACATGCTGGAGAGACTATATCTCTCGGCTGACATGGCAACATTTGGGGTTCCCCCAGGAAGAGCTGGAAACCGTTGTGGGGAACAGGAGAGTCTAGGTTCTCCTTCTCAGCCTGCTTCCACTCTAATCCTCACCAGGACAATGGAACAGTGAAACTGAACTGAACTTCCACCCATCCACTTTTTATGCTTGTCCAGTGGTCAGGAAGCCATCCCAGAAACAAAGGGTGTGAGGCAGGGTACACTGTGGCCAGATTCATTTTATCATCATTTTTTAACTAGATTAAAATAAATACACCTCCTATTTAGTCCCAAATACTGAACGATTTGTCACATTGCACACATCCACGTCCATCTTCTGGCCATTTTCAACTGCAACCAATATAGACTTAATGATGCAGATGTCCCTC
Source organism: Heterotis niloticus (assembly GCA_018136845.1). Taxonomy (NCBI): domain Eukaryota; kingdom Metazoa; phylum Chordata; class Actinopteri; order Osteoglossiformes; family Osteoglossidae; genus Heterotis; species Heterotis niloticus. The sequence continues at coordinate 22,070,212 of CM030894.1, read as the reverse complement.
TATTTACAGATTAGGGTCAGTAAAAAAAAAAAAAAATCAGGATACAAGTGTAATAAATAAAAGTTGTTAAGACATTTCATTTCAACATTTTTATAATCTTTGAACATTAAAAACCAATTTAACATTAGATTTAAGCCTGCATGTGCCGAAAGAGGGCGCTGTTGCCCAGTCGCTGGTCTTTGTTCAGAACAGCATCTTGAAAACACTGCGCATGTCCTCGTCAAAACGTAGCCAAAACACTGACTTTATTCGAAGCTGCTGACTGCTTTATTCCGCAGCTGCTGAACAGCGAGACTAAGCTGAGACTAAGTCGGGTCTAATCCGGGTCGAACCTGCTTGCGACGCAACAGACGCCCGTCCGAACTGACAAGCTCACCTTCATAGCTACTTCACTCTGAGCTTCTCCCTGACCAAATGTGTCATGTGGCTACGGAATAGAGCTGCTCGTACAAACACTGCGCCACAAAAACGCTGTTTGTTCGTCAGTGCTGCGTTAAAACATTCGAATGAATGTTAAATGAACACCAACTCGCCTACCTCGCCACCATAAGTGAAGTTCAGGGATCGACCAGGCGGCTCGCAGTTACGGCAGTTGCGCAAGGCCCGCTCGGTTGCTAGGATACCGGGAGCGCGCCGCCTTGCCAACAACGAGGAAACGGAAATCGGGCGTCCGCGCGCGACTCCGATGGCCGCCCGGTTGCTAAGATACAACGAGCTCGACGTACGGCAGAGGCGGGCAGCGCGGCGCAGAAGTTGCCCGTTGAAAACAGGTTTTTTTAGTGGTTGTAAAGTCACTGTTAAAATACAATAGTTGTCTAAAATTATTTTTGATTAAATAAGTAGGATACGGACCTGAAGTCTGTTAACTCAGCAGCTTTTTGGTGTTGATAAAGTACAGTGTCAGATTATTTAAAATAAGTTTTATTTTGTGTTGGTACCACCTACCTCCCCCCAATGAATGGACGAATTATTATCTTAAATATTTAGTAGAACAAAAATGCATGTTTTGCGAACAAAAAATAAAACGTAAAATTTCCAAAGAGAAGAAGCTGACCTATAGGCTACATAAATTAAGGATCTGAGAATGTTATTGTTATAGGTTGGGGTCGTCAAGTCATTTGCTCCCCAACTTGGACATTTTTTGTTCTCATTTCCTGGTAAAAACAAAATATTCATGGGATTACACTTAAAAAGCCTCCAAGTTTAAATAATCAAGAGGAAAGGTCTTGACAAATAAAATTATTATCTGTAATCAACTTTTCAGTTTCAGAATTTTATTACATATTAATTTTCCCATTTGTATGAATTGTCAACTAGGGGGCGCCATTACTGTTTGCGACGCTCAATAACCAGCCTGGTAAAATGCCATTTTATTCCACGATTTCGTTCTTTTGTCTCTTAACAGTTTAAATTTCCAAACTAGACAGAATAAGGGCACTAGTGAACATCCTGCTGTCCATCACACACAAATATCTCAGATGAGGTGAGGTGGTTTCTAAGCACAGCTATGAAATGAAATAAAAGTGCCGTTCAATACTCGCTGTCTGCGGACATGAGGCACATATATGGATGTTTGTATGTAACCATTTGACATCATTGCTGTGATTGTTTGACTGAAGTGCAGAAACTGTCCTCTGAGGAGCAGAAGGAAGGAGACATTATGCCATCGTGTTTCTATGTGGAGTGAAGGGAATATGGAATCGGCCCACAGGCTTCACCCGGCTGTAATATTGCCGTGTTACACAAACCCCCTGCAGATTCAGCTCCCTGAGCAGTGCCATGCCATCACCACCCATAAGGTTCTGCAGTTCACTTTATGGCCCAAATGCGAGCAGTGCTAGATTGTAAAGCAGGGGTGCCCAACATGTAACCTGCTCTTGCACATAATGTGCATAACATGATTTGTAAAATTATTTTTATATATCTATCATAAATAGTATAAATTCTATTGAGTCACATGTTAATACAGTAATAGATATGCATACTTCAGCACACACCGCACCCAAATAAAATACAATGAAGCAAGAATAATTTTTCACCATGGACACGTAAAATTCTAAAATCACCTCCAGTTCACGATAATACTTGGACAGACAATCACAATTATTAACAATTTGTAAGGTTTTAAAAAAACAGAAACCACTGTGATCTGGTGTGTGGTTTCACAGTCCGCCATAGGGTTCAAATCACCTTAACCCTGACCATGGGTTAAAGCTCTCAAAATTTTCCCAGAGCATTCAAACAGTGAAGTTTAAATGTGGGATAAGTGTCGAATTGCAGCGTATGTAGTTGTGCTATTTATTTATTTAAACTTTTTTCCAATCTAAAATTCATTAAAAAGTTTGAACTGAAAAAATGTAAACATTCTGAACAAAATTGTCTTGAGCCATTGCATTTGGTAATAATAAAGCCTTATATAAATTTTTAAATAGCTGAAGACAACATTAACAAGTTAAAATTTTTGTTTGTTACTACAGTTTTTTTAATGAAGTTGCTCCCAGTGCTGTCTGCGTGCTAAAGCACAGGAGCCAATACCTGTTTTATGTGATTAAATGAAAATCTAAAAATGAACAAGGTACTATGCATGACACACACGGCACTGCACACATAAGTGATGTAAGAGTAATAAAGATTGGTGATGTATATATATATTTTTTTCCATTTCCACTTCACTATGACCAGCATGTTTGTCCCTCTCTGGGGGTCTACCTGTCTTGCAGCACTAATAATATTTATGGACCAAACACAACCACTTCGATGGTAACTCAGTCCAGCTTAAACACTGCTTCAACTCTACACCTTACAGCTGAAATTTGTGACCTCTTTATTTCCGTGGACCATCTGTCCGCTCCACCTTCTGCAGGTGGCCATAACTAACAGCTCCCTGAAAATCATCTTAATTGCTTAACTAACTTGTTAAGCAGTCAATAATGAATGAGGTGATAGACAACCTTATGCAGTTCTCTAGATCAGCATTGTCATCCTCACACCTGCTTAATACTCCAACTTTTCAAAAAAAGATTTGGGGGGACCACACATAAGAATAAGTACAATACGATCTATAATATGAACATAGGTTTCCATATTAAAAAGTTGAGAGAACTTTTTAGTCCGTAATTTTAGTTTCGTAGAGTAAACGTCCAGTTTAACAAATTTCTAGGTGCTGCTGGAAGCTGTGCATGATGGTCCCACACACGGTGGTGGTCAGCTGATGCTAGTTGAAGTCTGCGCCAGACTCAGTGGCGATATGTTGTAATCCGCTGCTTAATCCCCGTCTGGCCCAGAGACGTGTAGAATAGTGGCTTTGTTGCACCACCCATCCCATATTCACCATTTTCAGGATACTGCTTTAAAGGAACAAACCTCCAAGGCTTGGCATCCCTCTCTGCCTTGTAGTGTAAAGTTAGGTAACAAAAAAGATATGCATTAAATGAGTATGTTGTTAAAAAAATTATCAGAAATGATTTAAATATGAAATTGAATTGTTTAAAACTGCATGTGTAGATTATATCTACTTACTTATTATACTTTTATTTCTATCAGATTTCATTTGATTTAATTTCAACTTCTCTATGTTAATATAAGAAGTTAAAGTTTTTAAAAATGTATTTCTGTGGGTTGTTTACGAGAATGGAGCTAAAACATTTTTGTGTGTGGCAAATAAAAATTGTTTCACATATAACATAATCAGAGCAAAAGTTTTACATGGAAATTCTGAAATGGCACAGAGTCATCTGAATTAAGTAGAATTTTATTTACATCTTCCCTAATTTTTTAACAAATCCACCAGGTCTATTTCAGAGTCACTCAAACCTGCAGGCCAGCCACAAAGACAGGGCATGTTCTGGCCAGTCAAAGGCTTTCTTTATCCACCGTGCATCTCGCTGCACAGCTAGAATTGCTCCGGATGGCTTGTAAGAAAGGGGGACGCATCTTTTCCTGCTACTTGTGGTCACCTGAGGACATGATGTAAGCAGTAGGAGGCGCTTGTGTGGCAGATGTGTGAAATACCATGTCGGTTAGGTTAAAATCTTGCCCTTTCCAGTGGAACAGCACATGTCATGAATACAAAGAACTCCCCGCTCAGGTGCTGTATGACGTGTCTCAGGTTCGAACCACAGTCTGAGCAGTGGGATGAGGCGGCACTCATCGAGAAAGAAGCGACTGACTGGGCCCTTTAGAAGCACACAGTTACCCTTTCTGACCAAGAACACAGTTAGAAAGCTGTTTACAGCATTATTATCACTGCTATACATCTTACCATGCTGAATGCCTTGAGATGGTTATTTTATAAAGGCCACAATACATGAATTCGGCTGAACTGACGTGTTTGTGTTGTTCTATAAATATGAGTGTATCTTACCACAACAACAAAACAGGAATGTTCTGTGATGGAGTAAGCAGTAGAGCAGTGTAATTGTCTGCCTTGTGGTATTTGATGTGGGACAGGTGGAGTTGCTGGTGTCCCAGGTGCACCGTTGGTGCCGACGTGCAGTCTGTCTGCCTCCGGGTTTGGCTGGACTGCTGGGCCCCCTGCCCCCTGTGTCCCAATGGCAGACACTGTAATGAGGGTTGCCAAGCACCTCTGAGACATGCAAATATGTATTTTTACAGTGCAAAGACTAAGCCTGTTTCCAACTGCTCACATTTAAATGGAAAGGGTATTCCGATTTTTAAATTCAGAAAAAAGGTGGCACTGCATTTCCAGTCCCTTAAGAAAACATCTTTCCTTGTGGCATTTCTGAGGTGCTAAACTCATTCTTCCATTCCTATACAGCCTATACAGAAAATATTGTCACTAGACATAACTTAAATGTCTACTTCCCTTTTTATATGAAATTTGTGAATGAATTTTAGAAAATATTAGCCAGTTACTAAAATGGGCTAAATAAAAGAAAACTTTTTAAAGTTCTGTATTATTATTCTCAACATAATAACAGCCTAATGTATCAAAGGTTAAAATGCAAAAAAAAAAAAAAAAATTATGAAAAACGTATAAAATCACAAGAGTAACATTACTTATTATTATAATAAAAACATTCCTAACAATTTGTCTTTTACTATAAGCCCTGTTGGGTCAAGTTTAGTGTCACTTTTGGTCTTTTTATCAGCAGTAATACTGATCTTAAATCAATTATGCATCAAATGAATATCAGCCATTGAAAAGCAATGACAGAATATAGTTTCTTAAGTCAAGAAGGAATTTTAAAGAGCCAGTCCTTTATTTGAAATATTAAGTAAGATTTTATTTCCATCCATCAATCTCATTTTTGTTAACCATTTATCCTGAGTAGGCTTTCAGCAGACTGAAGCCAATGATTTTATTTTTGCAGTATTAAATTACGCATTTGAAATTAAAAATATTTTTTTCTTGGTCATTAATATGTAATGTTGCTTATATTTAATGGGAAGATCATACCTTATGTAAAAATGTCACAAGTACAGTCTAGTTATACTGGCTGATACTAAAGAAAACAAATGTTTTATGAAATTGCATCTCTCTACAACTTAAAGTTGTGAAGCTCCAGGACTCATTTCAAATAATAGCTAATTTTTCTGGAAAAGGACTGCCAACCTGTTTGTGCATTTGTGCACTTTATAATATATTTGTGTACTTTGACGTGCAAGAGCTAATGCCCATGAGATAATGTTTTACACCTTTACATATTTCTATTATGCACCCAAGTGCAACTCCTTCAAATACTTAATTTGCCAGTGGAAAAAAATCAGTTGTCATTTAAATATTACCAAATTTATGTTATTTTAACTCCTCTGCAGGCTTGTATGTTTTAAAATACGTCCCAATAATAAATTTTGATCATTGCAAAAAAAAAATATATATTCTTGCATCTTTTGTTGTCCCATATGTAAAAATGAGCACTAAGGTTTCATTCCTGTTATTAAAAATTGAAAAATTAACCTACAGCCTATATTATCCCAGAAATGTAAATGATCCCTTTGCTACAGATCTACTGAGTTTCTTTTGATTACTGTAACCATTGATGTGTATTGTGCATTTATATTTGTCTGAATTATACATCACCAAGCCGCAGGCCAGTGTCTTTGTTTCATTCATGTTGTCATTATGTTGTACTGCATCGCCAAAGTGCTGTTTTGTATTGTTCCTGCTCGAGAGGTAACTGTGAACAATATTTTTGCGAGCAGCTCTCAGGTTTGCGCGAAAACTGGTAACGTAAAGCAGTACATACTTCAATGGAGGGTGAAAGACACAAAGAGAAAGATGAACTTCCATGACACCCCACAATGGCTCCTGCTCTTATTTCCATGTGATGGAAATTTTGAACACAGTCTAATCTTGTTCCCCGCAGCTGTAGTTGGAGGCTGGAGGCACAGCTGTTGTAACCAGGCCAGGTCACAAAAGGGAAATGAGGACCGTCTGCCTGAAGATCAATGCAAATGCACAGCTATGGCATCTTTTCTAAAGCTGGGACAGAAACAGGACAACGAAGTGTAGAAAAGTATACTGATTCTGGATGCTTTATTCATGAATTTTTCCTCTCAGGTACATTGCAGTAACTGACTTTTACATATCTGGTGTCTGTGAATCCCATTTATGCTAAAAAAATCAAGTGATGCATCCAAGTTATTATACCTGGCAAAGGAGGTTTGTGTAGAATGATGAAGTTGCTGAATGAAGTGTGTATCTCTGAACCTGGAAGTTCAACCTGCAACAAGCAAAATCCCACTTCTGTGACTGTAGTGAGAGCATGTGTCTAGTGAGGGGACCCTCCGGGTGATGCCAGCCTGATGTTAGGCCCACCACCCAACCCCAGCACACCTTTGAAATATGCCTTCCCACCCCCCACACATACAGACATCCCTCCACCCACAGCCCACCTATTCAACAGCTGCTGCTTTTCAATGTAGGGAGACAAAGGTACAAATTTAAAGGCCTCCTTTTATCTGTGTGTTCACTAACCGTCTCCAGACAGGTCCCCATCCGCTACAGGAAGATGTTTGCATACGTTGTCTGACAAAATGACTACATGTATTAAGTATTTTACCAAAGATGAGAAAAATAATTATTTTACAAAATTCTGTCATGACTTACAAACAGCAACAGAAAATAGACTGAATCAAATACAGCATTGAACTTTTACCAAAAATACACAAAACACACTCGTATTTTTAGATATTACCCATGACACTGAAATCCAGCAAAATGAAGTTCTGACCAAAGCACATTCTACTGCCTTTTCAATGCTCAACCAGGCTGAAACATCACACCATTTACTAATCGTAGTCCTACTCATTCAGAAATATCTTGGTGTTGCAACAATATTGAATTAAAAGTGTGTAAATACCAATGTGATATTTGAACATAGTGAATAATAGGTCAGGGCATCCAGATGGACTGAAATAAAAGCTGTAGAATTTTATCCAAGTGGTCTGGTGACAAAACTGGCACTTTAGCACTTTATCACCTTCCCTTACCTGCACGGCTTTTCAGGAAGTGCAGTGTGTGCTTTGGGGAGTCCTATGGTTTACTATAGTAAAGAAAAAGCTCTAGCCTGTCAGTTACTGTTCTCATGCAGCACACAAAGGACAAAGCACAGCCCTGAGCAGCCTTCACCTGAACTAATCCAAACCTGTACTCTACGTGGGTACCCAACTGTCAGTTTCTGTCAGTGCCAAGGCATTGAATGTAATGAATCCGTCTAATAAATGTGTAAGAAATGTTATGGTTTTTGTCTTATTTGTCCTATTCCCTCTCAGCTCTTTGCAGACACTTTAAATGCTCCCAACCTGAGAGATCTTTAAACATCAGCCTGATGGTTCTAACACAGCATCTCTCTGTGTGTATATTTTAGAGCAGTTGCAGGTATATATCCCTGGGTAAACCAAGAAAGCTTTGTTTAGTACAGATTTACACATTTATACACAAATACACATTTTTTAGGACGATGCAGCTGAAGAACAGTGCTTGCTATTTGGACCAACAGGTCCATGTTCTCAACCAATAAAACTTTCACTGTTTTATTATTAATCTGAGCAGCTGGGAGTTGCTGCAACAGTGGGGAAAGGCAAAGGCCCCCTTTCCCCTCTTGGCCCTGACAGCTCAGAGCAAGGTCCTCCACAGAAGTCCTTAAAGGTTGCAGGAGCTGCTTTGTTGGAAATATATCATCTCAGCTATTCTAACAAAAGAACAGTCTAAAAATAGATTCTTATGAGGAGGGTAAAAGTATTCAGAATGTGTGAGATGGCTTTTGCTGTCTGACCGATTCTGGAAAAAGCCTGGATTCCTGGGCCATGTGGAAGCGTAAGGGGGGACCAGTACCAGGCAAAGGTTTCCACCAGGGCTGCTCTTGCGTAACCCTTCAGTGATAACGGCAGGGCGATCTTCCCACCAGGCATTGGAGCCTCCAGCACAACTCCTCTGGCTCTCCTCCTCTCAGTTTGGATCAGGATTACCCTCCACGAGGAAAGAGAGAATCCACACTGTGAGCCACTGTTATCTTAGCATGTTTATACCACTGTGATCGAGGGTCATGGAAGAGCAGCAGCGGCAGGTGCGTTGTCTTTTCAAGTCAAAGGCTGCCTCCTACATGGTGTGTGAGGGAGCGTGTGGCAGCTTGGGCCTGAGGCTGTCAGGGTGGATGTATACCACAGGTAGGTCATTTCAGGTTAGAGGGCAAGGCATGTTCGCCTCTGTGGCATCTATGCATGCTTAAGTCATTTGTGGCAGAATTTCCTTTGAATTAATGGAAGTTTTCCTTCCTAATAACATGAAATTACATGGAAATAGATCTACCCTGCCAGGTATGCAAATAGTAATGCTGTTGTTAATCATCCCAAGCCGTAATGCGGTGCTTGCATGGCATTGCGCACAGTGCACTTTTACATTTATACGCGTTTATTTAGCAGGTGTTTTTCTCCACAGTGGCTTGGAGACGAGGGTAAACAAAAATACATTTCACCGACAAATGAACATTTTGAGTATCGCTGGAATTACGCGAGACAAAGAGATTCCATTCAAGTTGAACTACTATTAGTCATTTTTAATAATGGCACAACTGTAAATAACTATTTTTTGTCTGGAGTTATTATTTCTGCATCTCCCACAAGATGAGTCACCAGTAAGTGCCATTGTGCAAGTCCCATTTTCCACCACAAAATACTCTTTGCCAAGTATATAAATAAAAATGACAGTATTTCAGTGCTTTATCTACATCATAACGAAGTACATTTTGTTTCATACCATGCTGTCCTATGTTTAAATACCACATTTGCACTCCATTCAGCAAATCATGGGTATTTTAGAGAATAAATTGGAGCTTAAGAACACTAACTACCACTGTATAGTGAGTTCTTGTTTATGGAGATTATGGTTTGCCATTGTATTTTGGTCCGTCTTTGTGCCTGTATCCAGGAAGTGAGTTGGCATATTGAGCTGAACAAGGTTTTCCAGTTGGGTGCTAAAAAAATTTAAACATTGTTAATGAGAAGCATACAGAATCAATACGACTTCTATGTTATTGCATGACAGCTCGGCTCTCCCCTCTCGTTGAATACCTTTCATTTTGCCAGCTTTTGTAGTTTTAAATGTCAGAGAAACTCTTTCATCGCATTTCAGGTAATGCTAGAACTGCCAGGTTGCCAGGTTTGAACATAGAGTCCTCTTTTAGCACCACTGAGAAATCCACTTTAAACTACAAAACCTTAAAAGTGGGAAAATGACTTAATAGTTTAACATTTTGAGCTGCTTGGAAAAAACAGTGAACTACATAAACATAAATGTACATTGTGGGGGTGCAGTAACTCAGATGAAGGTTATTGCTGACTTATAGACCTAGGCTGTCGCTTTGCTTTGATCTGTCACATTAATAATAACAAGACAAACTAATAAGAGGATTGACATAAGTACATTATCCAAGCACATTGGGTAATTTTATTCTGTAATAGCTAATATACATATCTGATAAGATGATATAAAATTCTCATGAGGTCACGTGACTTTTCCCAAGTACCAGTTGCAGTATGACTAGTTTCGAAATGTTATGCTGGAGCAATTTACCTTCTCTATTGACTCAATGACGTCTTTAAGGTGTGTTTGTGAAGCTGTTAAGCACCACCGCCCTTTATATGGAATGCCCCAGAACATGTACTACTCTTACCGGTGCAGCACATGGTGCTGTTTTAGGCATTTCCTGAACAGTCATACTGTTCACATGTTGGCAGAGAATTTTTATGGAGGAGGACATTGCAGATAGTGCCACTGGAACTCATGAAAATATGGATTTGGTTGTAGTCTAGCTGTTACAGAGCAGGCTGAACAAGCAGAAAACAGCTTGACTTTCAAATAAACATAGGTGGTGCTACCTGTGGCAATTGGTTTGGAGCTACAGTATATGCACACACTATAGGGCCAAAAGTATGAGGATACCTAAACATCAGACCCATATCTGCTGGCTGAACATTCCATTCCAAACCCATGGGCATTAATAGGGTGTTGCTGCTATAACATTCTCCACTCTTTTGGGAAGGCTTTTCACCAGATTTTGGAGCATGGCTAGGGGAATTTGATATGAGCATCTACTGTATATGAGAAACTATATGAGCATCATTGAACTCAGACACTGATGTCAGGTGAGAAGGCCTGGCTTGGGGTCAGCATTCCAGTTTGTCCTAAAGGGGTTCAGTGGGGTTGAGGTCAGGGCTCTGTGCAGCCACTCAAGTTCTTCCTCACCAACCTGAGGAAACCATGCATTTATGGAGCTTGCTTTGTTCATGGGGGGGGGGCACAGTCATGCTGGAGCAGGAAAGGAGCTTCCTCAAGTAAATGAGTGCTAGATTAAGGCTATAATAAAGTCAGGAAATGTTCTCTCAGTTTGCTATTTTCTGTCACTTCTTTTTATTTAATTCATTTGTTGTTTTAAGTGACACTGCCAGTAGAGCAAGAATTCTGCTTGTCACATGAGGAGGCTGATGAGTGAGCAATGAGAACATGCAGTGTGGGTGTTGTAAATGAGGGCTGCTGGTGTCTCTGCCACGTGTCACTGAGAATGTCATTGATGGCAACGGGATCATTTCTGATTTTCAAAAGATGCACAACACTGACTTGAGATTCCCAACCAGAAGGAACTGCTCAATTAAACGTAAAAAGCAACTGAATAACTAGCTTAGGCCCCTGCAATAAGCCCATGTTGGCATTGTAGATACAGAAAATCAATGTGTTTAGAATTTCAGCTTATCTTTTGTGAATCTGCCAATGGTAGCGATGCCACGCGGAGTATTAACAGGGTGGACCGTGGCCTGGTGTGAACTCCGTGTGCCGCTCAACCAGACTGACAGGTTTCATAGAGCCATGTATGTGTATTGACTTCCACCTCCACTCCCACTCCCCTATTGCTGCCACAATGATGTCAACCTGTGTGCGTGTCAAAGAGAGCTATTTTACCGCCCAGGTGACAGATCCCAGCTTGGAGGGAAATTTCCCTGGGACTTTCAGGGCACTGGGAACACACCAGAGACACCATCCATCCGTAGCTGAATAGTGCAGGTCTCAATCAAACACCCACACACTTTTTAAATGAATCCCTAATAAATTATTTGTATACATCCTCTGTATCTGGGGGAACTTATTTTACATTCATATTAAATGAAAATTTTATTTGCAGCATGATTTTTTTAATGCCTCAAAAACCTCTGTATGTACATTTTAATTATTTTTGCAATTTAACCCACTTTCCCCATTTTAGTGTGACTGAACACCAGCCTCCTCCTTGAGTTAATAGCAACCGTGGCTCTAGACATCCATTAAAGATGAACTCTGTAAAAGCAGAACAAACAAAAGAGCGAGGAATTCTGGGCAAAGACAGGTCTTTAATCACAAGGAAAAACAAATGCAGACAATTGTAAATATGTAGGTAATGGAGTACAATGGTACAAAGCAATATATCAATTGTGATTGAGAGCCAAGCCGCATCTACTTTTGTGTAGTCATTTATTTAAGCAAACTATACAAGCTAATATGATAAATATACAAGCAATCACTGAAGCACTTGTCACAGGTACAGAATCGCTTAACATGTCAACCAAACTGACGGTTGGTGCAGAGATGTGGTTTTAAAGCTCATATTAGTTTGGTTACGGTGTTTTAATCTGATGTTCACAGAAACTTCATGGAGGTCCCTCCAACGAAATGCTACCTAAATTCTGGAAAGCAGAGGTTCGATTTCTATTTAGGTCCATACTTAAAGTGCATTGTTGTGCTTTTGAAACCATTCAAACCACCTGGAAGTTATTTACATTCTCAAATCTTTTTCATATATTTTCATATGCTGTATAGAAGTCCTGCAATACACAAAGGGGATTTTAAACAGATCCTGGCATTGTTGTCCACTACAGAGAATACAGGCAGAAGGGTGGAACTCTGTCAGCAAACTTACCTGTTTATCTGCCGGTTTCCTCCCTCATAATGTGGCCCCTAAGGGACCCCCCCCCTCCTGTTGTTAAGGTCCCCCACCCATGAGAATCCCTCAGAATCATACCCACCTTGCATCATCATCACCATCACAAAGGAACCACCTTGGAGATGCTCACTGATTTGCAGTGATGCTCTCTTATTCTACTGAGAATACTTCCCTTTATGTCCATCTAGGACACTACAACAATAAATAAGTGCGCTGAATGCTGTGTGAGAAACCTTAATGTTGTTAGGGATAAACTGTTTCTCAGGTAGAAAAATTTAAATATGAACAGTTAAATTTACTTTTGTAAAATTTATGTGTACATATTTTTATTGGAGAATCAAGTTTGGTAGAATTTTATAAGCAAAACCATTCAAAGCTCTTGTTAGTCTATGCATAAAGTCCATGCTTGTTTTTATTAATTTATTATAAATATAAATATAAATATAAATATAAATATATATATATATATATATATATATATATATATATATATGGTCTCAAAGGAAGACTATATATGTTATGTAGTAGAACAAAACACTAATCACTGTCGGGGATCCACAGGATCCACTTCAAATACATCCTGGAAAGGCCTGCCTCCACAAGGCCACGCTGCTTAGAGAAGAACAATGGCCAAGGAGACCTGGAGGTCAACTTTCATTTGCATCTTCCAAAATAACCCCCCTCCCCTCCACCTTTACTGAACCACTGAACAGAACGCCCCCAGGTGTATTTAACCACACCATTTGGGGAATGGACACGGCTGGAGGAGGACTGTGTCTGGGTCTTGTGGGACGCTGACATGAAAGCATGATTGTCAGTTGAGACAGAGTGCAGGATAAATGCAAACCAAAGCATGTGGGGAATCAGCTCCTACTGCACTAACCAGCAAGTCAAAGCCTGGCTGAGCTTTTCAAATTATAATATAGCAAACAAAAATATAAAGACATACAGTACATATTATAAAGGTCAACTAAATGTAAATACTGTATATACAGTAGTATATTCACAAACAAAAATTTCAAGCCAGCCTCAGTTTAATGCCAAGATGAGTAACACCACAGTATGTATTTCCAGTGTGATAGTTGTGTACATAGTTGTCCACTTTTTTAATTTGCCAAACCTGTCAGATTTAATCAAACAGTTTGTAAAAATGTAATTAATGCAAGTATGTTCTGACTAAAGATGATCCAAAATGCTATGAAACGATAAAGACATAAAACGCCACCTTTGGAATATTACTTGCTCACCTGATTCCACTCTGATGCACAGTATGGGGTGTTGGGGCCTCCCAGATGAGCACACATGTTAGGAGATCTAACTCTGTTCTGTGTTGTGATATGGGGTGGGCGGCTCGGTTTCCTGTGTTGTTTGCAACATATTCAAAACACCATTTTGCCAGTCACTGAACTCAGTTTTTCAGACAGTAGGTTTCCACATGGGTCTGAAGGAAACAGAATGCTATTTTCTTAAGCCTAAATTTAATGCCATAGCATAAAGTTCAAATTATGCTGAATTCATTGTTATCAGCATCCAAATTTGTGGCCAGAGTCTCTAACATCAACACCTTTAAATTCATTACAGCACATTCTGTTTTCATGAAGACCTGTACACAGTCTTTTTGCTGATCGATTTATCTTCTGCTTCTTAAATAAGGATTTTTAAAAGTTGAATTCATCTGCATGAAACAACATACATGTAAATTTTGTGTTGCTGCCTCCTACAAGATGTTTTTTACTCCCTAGTGTGCTGCACCTTGAAACACCTTTCCCACCCCAGCCCTACACCATTGATATTATATCGATATACTGTATAACACTTTCAAACATTTGAATCTTGAAGGACCTCTAACGTTTAATAATGTAGTTAAACATAAACTGGTGATGTAAACCCAGAATATGAGTTCTTTAATGAAAAAATAATTGTAAAAAGTGAAAGTCTATTAAAAAAAGACAGAGAAAACAGACTGATGTCTTTAAACAGAAGATGCTATACTAGAATGCATAGGATATAAAGTAGTTGTATGACTTTATGCTTGTTTACAAAATCTTTCACAGTTTGTTGCATGAAGCAGGACAGGTTCGTTTTTGCTGTGAAAATGTGGCTGTTGAAGGACCCTGGTCGGCTCACCACCTGCCATTACCCTATGAAAACACCTTGCCCCGTGGGACTGGCGTGACGGTCACCTGCCCTCCCCACCCCTCCGCATCATGCACACCCACACAAACATAGGTGTCTCCCAGGGACCAATTATTTGGGGGTGCAGTTCTGAGTGTGGTTTTGGTTGCTAGGATGCCCTTGTGTTGCAAGTCTCTGTGGCCCTGGGTGAACGCTCCGCCGGTGGAAAATGGGCAAAAGAAAAGCCGATAAAAACGTTAATAATTACATAAAATGTGTTGCCAGTGATGTTGGTTCCTTCTTTTTGGAATAGTTTCACTTTCTTTCTTTTAGACACCATCTGAAATAGGAATACCTCATGTGGAAGATCTCATTTTTTCGTAAAAGTTCATGGGAACCCTATACTGCCGTCATAGCACAAAAGGCTTAGTACATCAGACTCTCAAAAGTCAGCAGAGTCACGGGGTTCAGCAGGGGTTCCAGAACTTGCTATGGCCCTGTATGACATGTTCTGGAGGTGTGTTGTGTTTAATATGAAAAGAGCAGTGCTGGCAATACAGTGTATACTTGCCTCAGGGTTTCTAGATACTGCCGGCACTAAGAACTTCCAGCTTCCAACTTCTGAAAACTCTATTTATACACAGAGATTAATGTCTGGTACCACAGTTAAGTAGTAATAAAAATAGCAAGGTATTGTACAACCTCTTTAATTTATTATAGCTGAGCTACCCTGTGCTGCCCCGGTCAGAAAGTAGAAAGGTAAAGAATAATAAAAAAATTATATACCACTGAACTGAGCAACCACCTAAAGTGGTTGCACTGAGTACATAAGTATTGCTAATATTGTTGAACAGGTGATCATATGTTTGCATACAGTAAGCCATTTCTCCTCATCCAGACAAATTACCTGGGCACTGCCTGTCTGTGGCTTGAAAAACAAAGTTGTGCATAAAGAACAAAAAAACAGAGACATGAATAAACAAAAAAATATTGAGTTTTATAGATGTAGAGACAAAAGTTATTTGTGAAGACCATGCATTCTTCAGAGTTACTATTGACTTTATATGAATATAATATTTGTAGCCAAAACGTGATTTATTTCTGTACTGCTCAACTGCTATATTTTGAAAACCTGTATGTGCGCTTCAGATGTACTCACTCAACTAAAGAATTAAACAAAAATACTTCTCATAATATGCTTGAAATTTCAAAAAAACAAGTACACTATAGATTCTGGTAAGACCCAATGTATTCAATAGTATGTCATTTCTGATGGTGTGAAACATCCACTGTTCAGAAACTCCTGAATCTAAATGCCCGCAGATTGTTTGTATCAGTCCACTGACAATAAAATACAATTAAAAATAATAAACAACTTAAAATGTACGAAAAAGTACAGTTTAAGACTCATACATGTTTGCTTTTGTTCTAACAAGCTTGCTTTTCAACCCAATAAAAGATTTAATATTTTTCCAGCGAATTTTGTGTTTAAAATTTTTCAGTGTGGACCTACAGTTGAAGCAGTAAGCCAGATACTGTGAGTTTCAATGTAAATCTAAAAAAGCAACAAAAATATGTTCAAATACTTCACAGATGAAGGTCAGACTGGAGGCTTTGCAGCTTTTTTACAATTCCAATGTCACTAATTGCATTTGTGGCTTGAAAGGGAAGAATGGGCGAGAGGCAGAAAAAAGGAGCAAAAGAAAGGCAGGATAAACAGAAGCTGTGTGAATGGGTTTCGCTGGACTGAGAGGCTGATCACAGAACAGGTTCAGTGAGTAACGGCTGTCTGCGTGGCAGCAGGCATCCTACATGAGCTACAGGGCTGCAGCGGCTGTTAGCTCTATGGCCGACTGGATTTTCCTCCTTCCTCCATCCATTCACAGTAAACTGGAAATGTCGGGCAAAACCGTCTTTAGTATCAATGACATAGTAACCAGGAAACAGGGTCAGTTTTCTGCTCCGGGGACCTTGTAGTTTTCTCGCGTATGTAATTATGACGTGTGTATGCTGCAGATGGGATAAACACCTCAGACAATGTAGCTGAGATTTGAATTTAGGGCCATCTGGCTATGACTACCTACTTAAGCATTTATCTCCTCTTTTGAGCCATATGCGACTTCCCTTTGCCTACCAGTGGATGACACTTTAATTCACTGTCAGGCTGAGCAACTGAATTACCGGTTACAAGGTCTTCATTGTAGGAGGGTGCCTTTCAGAGGACTGCCTGCTTCAGAGACTTCCATTCTTTCTGGATGCAGCAACATAACAGCAAAGGTGGTTGTTATCCAAGCGCAAAACACACGTCACTGTCCGAGCGCTAGACTGACCTGTGTTTCACTATACGTGCCAAAGTTCATAAATCGGTGTCACAAAAATGTACTCCACAGCAAGGTGCTTTAGGGGTCTTAGCTGATAGCAATACAGCAGTGAAGCATTTGGCTAAAGTAGCGATGACATACACACATTTATAAAGCTGTGTAAATGTGAATAGTTGACGCGGTGCTACCATTGCTTCACAGGTCCCGGGCTACGTTCAGATGTGGGTTTAAATCTGGCTGCAGTCTGTGTGAAGTCTGTACGTTCTCCCTGTGTTTGTGTAGGTTTTCTACTGGTGCTCTGGGTTCCTTCCATGTTCCAAAGACTTGAGCTTTAGGTGAAATGGGGACTCTAAATGGCTGATACGCTACACAATGTAATACGAATATGTGTATTACTTTGATCTAATTTATAAAATGTGATAATACAGAGACTAATATACCATATCTCACACTGTATACAAGCTTGTATAAAGGTGTTGGCCAAATGCTACTTGTATGTCACTTTTAATGAAAAGCGTTTGTTAAATGAATGAAAATGTGTCACTGTTAGGTGTGTCAAATGTTACTCTGCCACCCTTATAAATGTTGTGGTGTGTTTTCTACCTGTCTGGCTTTGTTTGTTTATTTCAATGAAAACTGCTGACAGCAAAGTTCCCATTATTAGTTTCACCTTAATAATGTTAAGACCATTTAGGCAAAATGTTTAAAGGGGACACTTACCTGATAAGCAAGAAAATTGATAGCAATGTGAGATGCGCTCATTCCTCAAACAATGGAGTTAATTCATTTGTAAAATCACCCTGTTGGGTAAATTCCTGTTCTGAGGGTGTTGAGTTACTATAAAAAAAATCCATTCATCTTCAGTAACTGCTTTATTTTAGTTAGAGCTATGGCAGTGAAAGCATTTCCTGAAATAACTGTGGCCTTGGTTATGAAACTAAATTTTAGATGGAATGTTGCATGGAGGCCACACACACACACACACACACACACACACACACACACACACACACACTGTCTAATTTAGAATGACCAGTTAACCTGAGACACGTCTTTGGATTGTAGGAGGAAACCAGAGCACCTGGAGGAAACCCACACAGACAGGAGAACGTGCAGGTTCCACTCAGACTGAGCCACATTTAAATCCACACCCCAACAGCCAATTCACTGTAAGACAGCAGAATTACTTGTTGTGCTACTATATGGATAATGTCTGCTAAAATTAATTCAAGTGTCTAAAAGCGTTTTTATAAGTACTGTGCAAAAGTTTTAGGCAGGTGTGAAAAATGCTGTAAACTAAGAATGCTTTCACAAATAGAAGTGTTAGTTTATTTTTATCAATGCAAAGTGAATGAACAGAAAAGAAATCTAAATCAAATCAATATTTGGTGTGACCGCCCTTTGCAGTGGAATTGTTTTCTGGTGACTGCCATTCTTATATTAATTCCCTTTCCACCCACTGTGGAAGTAAACTGACTTCACTGAAATGAATACACTTATTGTACGAAAAATGGTACAGATGGTCCCCATCTTATGATGGGGTTACGTTCCGATAAACAGATCATAACTTGAAAATATTGTAAGTCGAAAATGTATTTAATACATGTACCCTAATGTCACGCTTACGGCCGCCTTCAGCAACAGAACACAGGCGGTCTTTCCGCCCCCCGTCTTCGGACCAATTGATTGATTGGCGTAGGAACCAACCAATCATGGACGGGATTTAGTTCGTACTCTGACTTCCTATCAGTGCTTAGTTTCCGTTGCCTCTTGTGAACTCTCCTGCAACCATTGTCTTGCTAAGACCTTGAATTTTGTTTATTTTGAATTATGGTAATTGTGTTCCATTTCTGTGTATTGCCAATTGCTTCTGTTTAGCGCTAGTTCCCGGTTAACAGTAACACTGTTTGTCAGAAACAACGCAATAAAGAGTTTAACAGAACTTAAACTTATTACCGTGTTTGTCTCGCGATTGCTTCCACCAACCCACCATAACACCTACCGAACATCATAGCCTAGCCTAGCCTAGCCATCCTTGAAAGCCATTACAGGTTTGCCGTTTTCATGCCGCTTTCAGAAGACACAGACACAGATCAGAGTTTTGTAGACATGATGGATACACAAAATCCCACATAGATGCGGGGGGTATCAAAAAAACGCTGACAACACAGAATACTGTACCGTATCAGTTGCATTCACCAGCCACCATGTGGTAGTCTGGGAAATGCAGTTTGCTACTAAGTCGAGGACCATCTATATATATTTTCAGAAGATGCTGTAGCCAGTTTTCACTGTACAGAATCTTGTTATACAAGTGTACTGACAAGGGTGCTGAACTACATAAAACTAAAAGCTCATGGGAAAATTTGGCTTTTGCTTAGGGTGAAGTCAAGTTTGGGAGTAAAACTTACATTGTTTTTTTCCTAACAGAAGAAAATTTATGTATACAGTGTGTATCTAACAAAGGATTAAAAAGCACACCTCTTTTAATACAAACCTTAGGTTAGCTCTCCCTGGATTTGGGTAGAATGGAGTCTTAGCAGTTTTATTTACAAGTAAAAGGTAATAAACACATTCACACTTGGAAGTGATGGAGATGTTCATGTATCTACCTGACCAGCTACGTGAAATGCTGTGCGCGCATCAGGAAGGAAACGTACTGACCTGCCTCATAAGCCCCTTGCGTGACATTGGTGTTGCAGATGCAAATTAGCTGGGGGTTTGACTTTGCGCTTATTTGGCTTGCAAATCCACGTTGTGAAGCAGAGCTTTCTTCATCTGTGCCTGTCTGGTGTGACGGTGGATGTCGGATGTACATCTCAGTCGCAGTCCCTAGGTGAGTGGTGGCCTATGAAAAGTGAAAGGCCAATGTCACCACAACAGCTCAAGTTAAGCTTTCTCTCTCATTCACTGAACAGTCACCTGGGACTGAATGACTAGCACCTGAGTAATCCTTGCACACATTTTACTTTCACGCTTTTTAACTGCCCAAAATGCTGTGTTACAGGCTGGTCTAGGGTTGGGATGTAGCATATTGATTAAGGAGAGAAGTGACCCAGGGAGAAAGGAACCAAACCCTAGTGAGAAGTTTTTTCTTTTTCATTTATTATTATTATTATTATTATTATTATTATTATTATTATTATTATTATTAGTAGTAGTAGTAGTAGTAGTAGTAGTAGTAGTAGTAGTATGTATGCAAGCTCTTTTGCTAGGGGTGAGCAAAGCCAAAAAAACTGTCAAAAATCCCTCTTTTTGGTGTTAACTAAATTACCCTAATAAACAAAAACAAACAAAAATGCATCATCCTATTTTGGCTCCCTAACCACAGTAAAACCAGGGGTCTTGAAACACTCAACCCCCTTTCGAAAGCTGCTTAATATTTACCACCATATCCTGCTGAGCACCGCAACAGTGCAGAGCCTATTTCAGAATCCGGTGACACAGTACAAGATTTAATTTTTAGCTGAAATAAAAGTCAAAATCAACCACTGGAGGAAATCTTCCCCAGATTTGTAAGTATCACTAGCAGTATTTTCATAGTATTTTTTTATATTTCTCTTGTTATGCAGGAGCTGTTGATGGCGGAGATCATCATTATCTTCTTCCACACACATTTTAACTGAATTTGTCAGAGGAAAATGCTTTGCACAGAGATTACACCGATTTATTTTTGTTATTCAAGTTGTGTTATTTATTTTTTTTTTATTAACCTTAAGACTTTTATGGAATTATATTAAAATGTAAAAAGTGAAATAAATGCTAAATATCACATTATGTTAATCCATGGGATCGCTGTGTGACGGGGTCAGGAAGCAAATTCTGTATTCTAATCTGCATTCAAATCTTTCAATGACACCTCTACACATTTGTTACACAAAGCATGCAGGAGCTCATGACATTGCCAGCTGCGTAAATCAGTCATCAATTATTCTTCATCTTGAGCAGGCAAAGCAGATCTCGGGTGCCTAGGAACAAGAAAAAGATGGAGTTTGAATGAAACTGAGAAGCAGACACCACAGCATTGTTTTTGTGTGAGCCTAAGCAAACATGGTGGTCCCACCGAATGCAGAGGTTGCTCAACAATATGCGCAGCGTGGGGTGGGGGCAACCGGGGCACCAGCTCAGGATTCACACAAAAGGTTACCTGCGACACTACATATTCAAGTCATTATTCACTCACCTGTGCATGTGAAAATTTGTAGGTTTGAAGCAGGGGAAAAACTGAAAAATAGTGCAGATCTGTTTTTTTCTATTTGAGTTTAAAAATGTGTCTTTATTTTTGATAAACAGAGTCATACAACTATTATGTCCACTGGGTGTTGTATACCCACTGACAGAAATTAGTTAGTAAAAGATATTGCTAGAAAATAAAAATCTGACACGGATAAGAATATCTGTGTTGACAGTTTGTGATTTGCTGTCACGCTCTTTGGCTGATCGTTTGATAGATGACAGTAACTCAGAATCCTTGATGTGGTTCAAAACATTGATCTGCATTCATTTGAGGTGGCACAATGGCTCACAGTTCCTGGGGTGTTCGAGTATGGGCTTACCCATTGAGTTTACATGTTCTCCCCATGTGTGGGTGGGTTTCTTCCCACAGTCCAAAGACGTGTGTTTCAAGTCAATTGTTAATGCTAACGTGTCCATGATATGTGCAGTTGTGGGTATGGGGCCACCTTGTAATGGACTGGTCTCCCACCTGGGAGCCTTCTGCCAAATAATTTTGGGATAGGCTCGAGACCAGGTAAGCGGTTAATGAAGATGGATGGATAGATGTATTCATTTTCCTATACAGTTTTCAAGCACAGAAGAAATTATGGAAAACAATTCAGACATCTTTGCTGCATTCGCTGTTGCCTTAAGTTGTCCCAAGTTTTCTTAGTGGCTTGTATGCTCCTCTGTATTCAATCATATTCTTTTTTCGTTTATGTTTGTTGTAAGGAGGTACTGATGCACTGAGTCCAATTGTGCCATAAAATTTAAAAAGACTCAGAGTAAGCATTACTGCTACCGGCCGAGTATTTGTATGCATTTCATTTTGTTCACCGCCAAATCATTCAACAAATCAACTTTAAGACCAATTGAATGTTGCTGCTCCTTTGACTCCTGATCAGTGACCATGATTTCTTGCTCTATTAAAAGTTCACGCAGACAGAGCTCACACAGGGATTCTCACTTGAAGTTATGGGCCTATCTTAGTACTACGAGGCTGCCCCCGCCAAGTCGAACTCTGTCCCAATTTCAGTGGCACACCCCCACCTCTCTCCCCAAAGCCGACCCCAAAAACAGTGTTTAGAGCAGATGTTGTCCAGGTCTCCATGCCAAGACATGCCCAACTATACAAACAAGCCATCACAGAGCCCTCCCCTTGGCTTTTTCACCTGTTCACCCAGACAGCCATGGAAACGCCCAAAGGAAATGTCCTGAAAGGGAAACATTCAGAAAGGGAAATGCAACACAGGCAGGAAGGAGGATCCTGGTCTGCTGGGTTTGCACTGAGCTTAATGTCATTGTCTTCATTACGTTGACTGAACTAATTGCACGAGGCCACATTTTATTCAAATAATATAAGCAAACAATTAACTAAGAGACCAAAAGATTCAAGATGTTTGGTTTGAGACATTGCCATTTGTTTTTTGTTCTTGTTGGGGCCACAGAAGTCAATCTCTGGAGGACTTTAGGTACATTTGGTTACCATTAACTTATTTGGGTACCAATATGAGCAAAACAACTGATGCTTATTCATTCTTCATTCTGCATCTACACCCCCACAAGTCCTGAGGCCAAGCACCGGGTTGACTGGCTTGCTTTCCTGTGTGACCAGTTAGCCCACTTGCACAATAGCCTTTCATGTAAGATTGAAAGGGTCCACCTGTTTCCCTCTGTGCTGAGGGCAGTAAAGACAGGGCAAAGTGTCTCAGGTGGAGATAAGAGTTTCTCCCCACAAGGCTTATATGGGGAGGGGGGAGCACAATGCACCATGATCAGCACAGGTTTTAACTTATTTTTGTCCTACCTGAATAAAAAATGCAGGTGTGTTTCAGGGTGGGGGGGATTTCAGGGTAGGAGGGGAGCATTGTGACTGTTCAGGTTTGTTCCTTCTGTAGGTACAGCTGACATCATACACATACACACGTGACACGAGAAGGAAAAAACAAAAAGAATGAACACTTGTGTTACATTGGCCAATGGAAACACACCTGGTGGATTAGCGAGGGACTGGATTGGCCAAACAGTGACATGTACACCTGAGAAGGGAGGGCCTACGGGGTTTCATGTAAACCGAGCTCATTACAAATTCCGCCTCTCCGCGTTAAGAGCTTAACCAGGTAGCATAGCCGGCAGCTCAAGCAGGAAGGACAGCTCTCTAGGCAGAAGTCGCTGTTCTGTCTTCAGTCTCTTCCATCTGTTTTTGTTGGTTTGTTCATTTTCGGTGGGTCCATCTGCCTTACCCAGTATGTCGTTGGTTTCGCTGTCCTCCAAAATGTCGGGCCACCACTTTTCGAAGCTGGTATGTCATCACTTACTCAGCAACAGGGCAGAGAAGGACGAACCCTTCAGGCAACGAATCCCCCGCACAATGGTGCCTCCGGTCCACGGCTTGCTGAGTCTCTGCGTCAAGATGGGAAAAGGGTAACCTTCTGTCTGAGAATTATTTCACTTCAAAGTTTTTGTTCTACTCTTTAAAACTCTTTTTAGAACTTTCCTTTGTTTTCCCCCGATGTTAACATTTCTCTGTCTTGTCTCTAATCCCCCACAGCCATTTTGTGTCTTTTCTCTTCGTACAGTTGCTTATGTAGAAGCTAACTTTTTCAATACGGCTAACAAGCTCGATCATATATCGTACTGGAAATGCTAACTCTATAAAAAATTCTAGGCCACACCGATTTAAGGATGTTTTTTAAATTTTTATTCAGAAATGTAACGTCAATAGCAAGTTGTAGCCCATTTATATAAAAAAGGAAAAGAGCAACAAGTAAGGCCAGCGTTATTCTTGTGCTAGATCGACCAGTTTGGGCAGGTAGCAGACAGAATTGTCGATGGCGGTTGACGGGGAAGTATTACTTACTGGCTGTAAATGTGGAAAGGAAATGATGGACAGGGAGTCTATGATAAATTTTGCGCACATGGAATTTTTAATAACTCGTTCAACATTTTTATCACGCATGCTGCATTATTGGCGCAACAAAAAGAAAAAGGCCCAGAATTTCAGCTTAAATGTTATCAACCTGCCATTGTTTGTACTTAGCTGAAAAAGGGTAAGTAAAACGATATTTGGATGCACCTTTACATTTCATTAAAAAAGTAGCATTTTTAAACATTGCACCTACATTTAAAGTTTTATCAAAGGTTCCTCATTGTTGGTGTTTCTTGGCTTTCAAGGACTAGATTTACTGAAAAGCTTGGAGCAGCTTGAGCTCGCTTGTTTCTTTCATTATGAATGGGAAGGATTCAGCCCGATCTCTTTTTACCTGCCGTTTTACGCCGATCAAAGCGAGGGGGGCCTTGAGCAGGAGGTTTGAGTTTAAGACATAAAATGTCTGCCCGTCCATTTTGGTCACTGATTCTGAGTGCTTTTCGTGTGTCCACGGAACCCCCGGGGGGTTCAGACTGCCCTGTTTTCTAGGTGATGGGTTCGCTTGCCTCAGCTACGGAGTGCACATCTGTTTGTGCTTTGATGTCAGTTTGTTGATGCCATTTTTTGGGATGTAAGCATGTTTCTGAAAGATCAACTATGCTGAGCCAAGGTGGAAGATTTTGATTGGTGGGATGGAAAATATGAGTAGACTTTTCTCTTCCTTTATCTGAATGGGCCATTACTCAGTGTTTGTGTAAGCTGGTATAATAAAATACTGGCAAGTCAAAGTCTCTTCTCGTCTCATTGGTCTGCTGAGAAGGCCTGCTTCCATGCTTTATGCAAATGTTCCTATGCATTTATATACTGAATAAAATTGGAAGAATGGCTTTTGTGATGACCGAAAAGTGTACGGGATCTCTGATGTAGGATGTCTGGCTTCAGGCCTTCACTGTAATACAGCAATACAACATGATTTTTCTGGGCGGTTTTATTCACATGGATTTTTAAATATGCAGACTGGAAACAAAGGAGCTCCTGGGTCTATTTGGGTGGTTTTTCTTGAATCATCAAGGACAAGAGATGCCATGTAGGTCTAAATGTGTCTCTCAGGTGAGAGGTCAGGCAGGTATGTGGAGGTAGTTCTGGTTAAGGACAGCCATTTTGTCAGTATGACTAAGCAACCATTACCTCTCTAACTTCATTCTTCCTCAGGCATCAAATGCTTTAATGTTGGAATTGAAATGCTGTTTGTCTCATTTATGGCTTTGTTTTTTTTTCTTTATTCATTTCTCTTTCTGTAGAGGATTATTCATACATTTAAAGGTAAATTATTAAAGCCTACAACGAAGGTTCTGGGTTGGAGAACTGTTAAAGTTATTTCAATAAAAGAAGACCTAAATTGTGAAAGCAGTTAGAATTAGTGCATGACACAATTTTAAAACAAATATTTGGACTTTTCCCAGTTGATTCCACCTGCTTTAAATTAATGGCCTTTTTTTGCAAAGCATCTTATATGATAAAGAAGAAGCTTTTAAAACATTTGGAGTGGATGAGCGATATAGACAAAGGAGTGTAATTTCCAAGTAAGACTGGATCTACAATCAAAACAATATAGCATTTTTTGAGATATTACAAACCTTTGTTTAGCTGATTCCTCTGAGGTAAGTTCCAGTGATAGGTTTATTCAATAAGCTACTTACAATTATGTATCCGTTTCTATAGCAGGGTTTTGTTTTACTGGAGCAAATCAGGGTAAGTACCTTGTTCAAGGGGAACTAAAGGGGGCAGTTTGAACAACAGCGTACAGTTTTTAAAACAATTAAAATAAGGACAAATGTCATGTGTAGTAAAAACTGCAATCTCACAGCAAGGTGAAGCAATAAGCAGTATGGATTGTAATATGCAAGATAAGGTTTAGTGGTGGACAGGGTTTGGGCTTCTCCAGCTTTCCTCTTCACACAGCAATGCACTCATAAATGTGTAGTCTGGTCTAATCAGCAGGTTACCTGTGCCATCTCAGAGCTGCATTCTTCTGAGCGGGCTGGGTTACCTGATCAGGCCTCCATTGCACATGGGAACAAGGTGTAGCAGGGGGTTGACCAGGGTAGACCACCACTTTTGAAAGGATCAGGAGCCCTAAGCTCAGGTAAAAACCCAAAGCCACATCACTGTGAACAAAGGGAGTGGACTAATTTTAGCTGCTTGCTTCAGTCTCTTTTCGCTCTCCTCTGGTCTGGGTTCTGCATGTTTTTACCCTTCCCCATCCCTGTTTCCCTCTCTCTTCCCCTAAGAAGGCCTGTGGCGCTGGTTTATATTGCTGATGATTAACTAAATGAAGGCTATGGTCTAGGAGAGCAGGCCAGCCCAGGGTTTTGCCTTTCACAGGTCCTGGCTGACCAGGGAGGAAGCTGGAACTTTCTCAGGCGCAAGGGAGAAATCTGAGATTTTTTTTCTCCTTTTCACCCCCCACACCTCCTCACTTTTAATACTCTGCTCCTTTTCACCATGGTAAGGTTACAGGTGCTCTTCCTGCTCCTTTTCTCAACCTGCTCCACAAAGCTGCTTCTCCTCCCTCTCATTTGCATTTTCCCTTCTTTTTTGCTCTCATCCTCTTCTTTAATCTGTCTCTGTCATCTTCAGCCTTAAATTTCCTTCTTCTTTGACTTGAGATTGTGCAGTATCTTAAATAAAAATGTTTCCAATAGTGAGCTGCAAATCAAAAGATTTCAAATGTTGCTGTAATGTAATATTCAATATGGGGCTATTTTATGTTTCCCATCAAAGCTGTGAGACTTGAGGTGTTGCAGTAGTGACTTATTGTCCTGAATGTTTTTAATATAATTGTTAGATAGAACTACTGTAGCTACACAAAAGTGTGGGGGTTTCGGCAAAAGAAAATTATGGAACATTAAATTCTGATTTTTTTTTTTACCGAAATGCTGACAATAATCATCTGATTCAAACTCTACTTTGGTGTTTGGGACTGTCCTTTTGATTTTGTAAATTAGTCTTTTCTTTAAAATTGGTTTCTTTCTTTATGAAACATGAGGTAAGACATCATGTAGACAAATAGGCTTTAGCATGTAGCATCTGTGACCGAGCCAACGGCATTGTACCATGCGACTGGGACTCGCTGCCAGGTAGGGTGTGAAGTCCCCCCCCCACACCTGTGAACAACAGTGGTTATTGAGTAAACTCTGGGGGGCTGGGTGACCTTCTGTCCACAGAACGGAGCCACAGGTCGGCCCAGTCTGGCATTCCTGTGGAAGCTTATCAACGTGGTGTAGAAAGAGGAGGCTCCCTTGCTCTCCACAGGTAAGGCAACTGCTTTTTTAACAATCACACATTTATGGGAAAGGAACTGCTTTTCTAAGGGGTTCTGAAAGCTGCCTTCGTCTCCGTTGGTGCTAACTGGCCGTCTCTGCCATGACAAAAAGTACAGCAGTTGGAGTTGTCCGTAGCAAAGTACTGAAGGAACTACAGTAAGACGTGGCTGTCGGGCAAACTTACCGCTGGCCTTTGAAGGTGAACACAGTTTAAAATGCTGTTTGTTTCCTCATGTCTGTTGTCTTCCATGAGAGGAGTTAGTGCCCCAGTGCCATAAAGCAGACCAGTCAGAACAGGCCTGGGAAATGATTAACCATCAGGCTTAGAGCCTGCACCACCTTGAGACGCATGGACGTGCTGCTGCCAGCACTTGCCCCCCAAAGCTGCCCAGAGGGGCAATATGGCAAACTTTAGTCTGATTCATACAAATAAGAGGAGGGGAACGTGCTAAGTTAAGGAGCTGGAACTGAAACTTGCCTAGCAGGGGAACAGCTACAACAGTCTCCATAAATCAAGAGTAGTAAGATACAGATTGTAAATCTTGCTTTGAAGATGAAGAAAAGCAATGTGTGCTACATAAAGCGGTTTTCATTTCCGCTGTCCTGCTAGCACGACTGCTTTTCTCCTTGTGCTGGTTTTCAGATGATACTCAGCCAGCACAAATGAGGACCTTGTGCTCTTTGTGAGGCAAAAGACAAAGAAATTGTAGTTTGAACAACGGCAGAACAAGAACGTGCCTTTCTTCTACAGCCGCTGTGATGTATTTCAAAAAGGTGTGTTGAAGACATTTGTTCAGCCCGTTACTTCCAGTGATGACTGGGCACACTAGGGATGGCCATCTCCATCTTACGAGGCAGTTTTGGATGTCATGGCTTTCTCTAATACTGCCTGGTAATGATGATGATGGTCCTCCACTGACATCGAGAGACCACCTGCGGGCCACACCGTTTTAGTTCCAGATGACACCGTAGCCCCATGTTCTGGCAGTGGAAGAACACTGTTGGTGCACTTTGAGGCCATTTGGTTACCACTGTCCCTTTCTGGCCTCCCTTTCTCTGCTGGCATTTCTGCCATTTTGTTCTTCTGCCATAATTTTAGATCTCCTTGAATGCCCTGGGTTTAAACCATCATGGCTCTTAGTGCACATCTTACCTGGCAGTGCTGGACTGTTCACCAATACTCTAACACTGTCTGGTAACGATGTATGCTGTGAGACCCACTGTCTTCACCAAAACACACCTGTTGGGAAGCCTATGAGACACTGAGTTATATAGCAACTGTCTGTATTGTTAAAGTCTGTACCATTTTTCTTGTTTTATTGCTCAAATGAACCTGCAATTTTTTGCCCTTGTGCTAAAGGCCAAAGGAGATTTTGGATTATTTAAGAAAGTGCAAACATCACCATTTTTGTTAAGTGCAAGTTGTAAAAGCAGCTAACATGGAGGAGATGGGGCGGGGGAATATTTGTGCTAAAATATCACCACTGTGACCACTATATTTAAAACCCCATGAGGATACCGTGCTTAATAGCTGTGGTAGTTTAAATCATCTTCCCCTATAGTTTTTACTGAAAGGTCTCACGTGGTTGACAGTGTGTGTTATTCTGTTTGTTTTGTAAGCATGACCGAGTGTCCCTCAGGACCTGGTCACATTCAGCGAGCAAAGCGAGTCTCCAGTATATGAAGGTAGACATCCTCACTAGTCAGAGGCCTGGGGGGCAGGACTCACCTCTGAATGAGCTCTTTGCTGCTTAATTGTAATTATTATCAGTGAAAGAGTTCAAATGGCCAACTTACTGAGGTACCAGGAGTCAGGGAGGGTATCGGAGGGGCACAATAAAAATTTTATACAATGCATAAAACATAGATGTTTAAATTGGCCATATTTCATTTCATCATCCATACTTTTCCACCCTCCCATAATTATCTCTGTTGTCAAAGTCCTACTTTCTCAACATATCACATGATCCAACAGTTTTCAGAAAGAGGAAGAAAAGATTCCTGGTCAACAATGCCTTATAATCTGGTTTATGTTATGCTCTCTGAATTTTAAAATTTCAGAGGCTGGAGGTTATCTCTTAATCTTCATTCATGCCAACCGTTTTTTTTTTTCAATTCCCTTTTAGCGTAATATAAAAGTCACTGACATTGACCCACCATGTTAACACATGTGGGTCCTTTTTGTTTGTTGCCAGTAGGCATGACAGTTAAAATGGAGATACTAGATAAATGTAAAACTTGATGAGAGAAACACCATGAGTGCCAGTTCAGGTGGAGGTGGTTTCGCATGTCGTGAGAATGACCCCTGATTCGTGTTCACTGGTTATATTGGGCAGATCTTACTGGGAGGAGACACTGAGGTGGATCATGCACACGCTGGAGAGATGGTATCTCTCGAACAGACAGGGGATCCCTCAAAGAAGAGTTAAACACTGATGGGAGAACAGGTTTGGTCTGCTGCCCAACTTGCTACCGGAGACCCTCTCTCTTGTCACCCATAACCCTAACCCTAACTATGACTGACCTTGGGAGAGTTGTGCAAAATGTGCATTAGAAAAGGAAGCTGTGGAAGATCTGACTGCATGGTGCATGTCACACTGGGGAACATGGGTGTGGCTTCTCCTTTGTCCCCTGCTCTTTGTGCTGGCATTCTGCCCAGCCCAGGTTATAGAATACCAGTCCGTTGACTGTTACAACAGTGTGCTGACAAGTGATCTAAGTTACTAGGCTCGGGGAGGGTTGGGGGGGGGCAAATGGTGGTGTAACTTCCTCTACACCTCCCCCACCTACAGCATGTTCCTGTCTGTTGTGTGACCATTATTAGGTCTTGCTCGCCTCGTTTGCCTGGCACATCCCACACCTGACACCTGAGCAGGACGTTGATGAATGCGGTTGCGCCAAAATGGTGGACTCGTCCTCGGCGCGTCCTACCCAGGGAAAGAAAAGGCCCGTCACTAATATCCTGCCACATTGGTGTGTCACGTTGGGTCAAATGTAGTTCATTCACCTGGTATGCAGGACACGTTCTTCTGCTGATAAAGACCGTGAGAAGTTTTTAAGTTCTTTTTTAAGCACCCAGTTGAAGTCCTTTTAAATTTTGAAAATATTTATACTTTTTGGCTAATATTTGACTTTGTGCTATATGTCTGTGTGCTAACCCTGGTGGAGATGCAGTTCTTTACACTGCATTGGTTGAGCTGGTTGTAATTGAATATTTGAATGGTTGAATTTTTATTCAGTCTGAACTGTGCAAGAATTTAAAATAGGCCCATAGAGTTATGGATCCTCGGTTCTTTTACATCCGGACCACTAGTAGGTTGTTTGTTATTTTAGGCTGTTCTAGAGTTGGGTACTCGCTGCCTCTGCAGTTAAGGAGGAACTACAGAGTGAGCTGCTCGCTGAGCAAGTGGCACAATTTGGATCAGATTAAAGTGTGTACAGTTTTGGACAAACTGACACGCTTATAGTCCTGCTACCCCAGCTGTATATGTATGAAACAACCGCTCCCTTCCTTTTTTCAGTTTAAATCAAGATCATTTTATTCAAAACTCATATAAGGGGTTGATTTATCCAAATTCTGCAGATGATTTAATATTCAAGAAGGGTGCCGTGCTAATTCAATATGGATTCAGTTCACCAATTAATTCATCTGCTGTAAACCGAGGACGTTTTTTAGACTTTGTAATGCCGAAAAAAAACGCAAGCATAATATTTATATCTTTTTAACAATAGGGGTTTTCTACAAGTAATGCAAATGCTAGCACTATTACTAGAGGTCAGTCAAGGTTAATTAAGGTCAGCAGGAATGAAAAGGAACGCAAAGAAAGCATCACAAGACCAAGAACTGCTCTACTGGCCTATTATTTATTATCATTAAACCAACTTAGCTGACAGGCAAAAACTGCTCTACTGCACGGTGCCAATTACTGTAAATTCTTGTACAAAATATAGGCAAAAACATACCTGGAAAACAAACTGCTAAATTTGGTAGTTTGGTCAAAAGATTAATGGATCAGTAGATGGTCAACCATTGAAAGATCTTTTTTTTTTAATCTGGCCCCCAAGGACAGACGTATATTCCTAGGAAATTATTTTTGCAGTAAGAATGTTCGTAATGGTAATAATTAATAAGGACTGCTTGACATGCTTCATTACAATAACATGCATCAGTAATTTCCTATTAATATTTCTAATATCCCATCCTATATGACCCCCGCAGGTTGGGTAATTATTCCCTTATAAAAGAATAACCTTCAGGTGAAAAAGTTAATGATGAACATCTAAGAAATAAGATGTTTTTTGTAGTTAGGAGCTGGGCATCATTGTTCCGTTTGACAGATTTGCCTAGATGCAGCTGACATTCTGCTATGAGGGCCTGAGTGTTGTCAGTGTTTACACTGCAATGTTGGTCAAAGGCAGGAGCTTCTTAAAAAGTTCAGTTGGACATTAGACTCCCCCGCACGCACTGAGTCACACCTTTGTGTGCGCAGGCGGCCGTTTGTCCTTAAACGTGCCGTAGAAGGCTAGGCTTACAGCGTGTCAGTCATTCTTTTTCCTCACCTTCTTCTGCGCTAATCTACAAGTGACATCATTGGCTTTTGTGGAAACAAAGTCCTGAGCGCTCGCAGAGGGCCTGAAAGGCAGATATCATTTTTCACATCGTTTTCAATCACTTTTTTCCCTCGCTGCTTCTTTTCAGTTTGAACACACGGAGAGCGAGCGCATTGTCTGTCGGATCGTTCCGTGCGAGTCGTGTGTACAAGGTTCCCATTGAAAGCTACGGTACATTATTAATTTTGTTAACAGACTTCCTTATTGAAAGCAACCCATGTAGCTTGCACTTTAACACTACAAGTGGCAGAGCTTTCTGGACTGAAACTATTTGGGTTATATAGCTTCTCAACGGTACAATGGCAGCCCCCTCGCGAGATTTGACCTTTACATATTTTGGTCAGAATTTGTAGAATATGGGATGAGACCTCTGCTTCCTTGAAGGCTATGCTAGGGGCATTTGGTGAGTTAGCAAAATGCCTCCAGGTGTTCTTTTCTTCTGTTCCCACTGTTTCATTTCCAAGTCCAGGTCAAGGCTTGTGGAACATTCCCCATGGGCTGCAACTGAGCCTGTCGATTGTCGTCTTACCAGACAAGGTTAGATGTAGCTATATGTGTCTAATACTGTCTGGTAATGCCGTCCATCACAAGGCACACACCTCACACAACCATGGACCCCTGGTGGATCCAGAATTGAACCAAAAAGGGAAGGGGAAGAAGTCTCACCTGTGCGGAATTACCACAGCAAATTCCGATACCACAAGTACTGAAGAAGGGTCTTCAGCATGGAAGTGGGGCATGAATGAACCAGGAACCTTGTGCTGGAAAGGTGGTGTTTTCTTGCAACTACTGCCCCCATGCACATGGTGCCAAAGTTTGCTGCTCTGCAAGATTCTTCTACATTCATTCAGAACCATTTTTATTATTATTTTTTGTGAACGGAAGCACGATATACTTACATGTATGTATTGGAATTTATTTGTTACTTTTGTATTATTAACTAGAGATGTGTAATTAGTATTGCTACGTCCTTCCAGTCCTCTGATAATATACAACACATATGAAGACTGTTGACACTGAAGTTTTCAATGACAAAGATATTTCATGCACTCATCTTGCAAATTTATTTGCACTTTTCTCATTTTAATCAGAAGCTATTTCTAAAGTGTAAAAAGTAGTAAAACATAGTAAAAGGTCCACAGTTAACTCTATTTCTCTGGTATTATAGCACATTATTTTAACACAACAGACCAACCAAGCGTTTGGGAAACATTAGTGTCTCACAGGCTACATCTATGGACAAACGCAAGGTTTGTCTCTTCACTACATACTAAAATCAGCTGTCAAATTTTTGTGCATTAAAATACTGCTTTAGATAAACACTGGAAGCAGATCTGTCCATTTTCAACCAAAATAGACAATTACGAACAAAAAAAACTATAGGAGTACCCCCAGTAAGTCAAAAAAAAGTGAGGTCAAGTATGAAATGTAATCCAACACCTGGCTTAAGAAAAGACCTCATAATATTGCTGTGGTAACTGAGGTCAAAACTACAGACAAACCCCTACAGTAAAAACAATGTTTGGATTAATTACAAAAGATCGTGTAAGGCTTAGAAAAGAGCCTCAACGCATTGCCATGGCAGTAATGATCAACATCGGAAACAAGAACCGATTAAACAGGTCCCAAGAAAAACCACCTAGAGAGAAGCTTCTGCCTACTGACTGATGTCACAAACCTCCACCCTCTACCATTGCTGCGAAATGGGAAGACTAAGCCAACACCTTGAGAAAAACAAAAACAAAAAAAAGTAACTCCGAATCTTGTTGTCAAATATCTAAGAATGTCGCCATTCCCACCAGTGGCTGTCTTGTCTTGTACCATGCGTCTAAACAGCTTCAGAGGACCTAATGGACAGCATTCCTTTCCATCTGAGAGACTCTGAGTGATATTAAGTCTTTGTGACTTCTTACTGGATGTTTGCAGAGCAGCAGAGCAAAATGATCCATGATTTCCTTTGAAGCTTTTCGGGGGTTTTAATGCTAAATATTAATTTACTGCAGCAAATATCTGTGTCGTGTTTATTGCTTTCTTTTTATTAAAATATTTACAGAAGGTGGAGTGTGTTTTTTGCATGATGATCTCGCATAAACTAACAGCATGACTGGCAAAAAAAAGTAAATGTGATGCTATTTGAATGGTGGCTACCGACTGGTTGCCCAGAGGACTCACACAGATTCTCCTCCCCCATCCACCTTCATCCTTCACCTGAAGCGCTTACTTTCTCTGTGCGGCCATGTGACCTTCCAGTGGGTGGGTCAGAATGCTTGTACTTGGCTGGCTCCAGATTGAGTTACCTGGGAACAGTGGTCTTTTCTAAATGCCCCCATTTAGCCCAGGGTTCTAATCGACTGCCAAGACTCCATTGTGTCCTCCGACAAACTGGGCTCAGACAGGATCTTCTGTGTTAGCCTCCTATTACCAGTTCCGTGGACTTTTCTCCTCTAAAATAGAGAGGCCTCTCTGTCAGCAAATTCTTAGAATTACTTTTAGTGTGAGGGCAAATAAATGCATACGAAGATCAATTTTTGCAGATGACCATGACAGTCAATCAGGTGGATGAGATGTCTATTAGAAGTGACAAGGAGGGAGGTCAAACATTCAACATGGAATAAGCATGAGGAAAGTGTTGTGGAGGTTGTCTGCTTCAGGACAGGATCAGCAGAAACAGGACATCCTCCTGGGCTGTGTAGTGTCACAGTGGAATTTTCACCAGGGGAGGGGCAGCCGCTGCATGACCAACAGTCACCCAACAGGATTCCTGGCGGTGGCGTCACTGCTGCTATTAAGGTGAAACGAGACAGGAGGAGAGACGTGGGGGCCAATGGCATCATGGCACGCGCTCAGGAGGGAGGCTTGTAAACACAGTGTGAAAAGCACAGTGTAAATAATACCTTCCAATGTCCACTTTCAATTCGGTCACTAAGTCTTTGCTGACCGAATCAGCAGGCAGCACAACGCCATGAGGAACAAAAGATTTATTACACACCGTTCATCTCTTATAACCCGAATATGTAATAGAATACAGCTGCATTATTCCGATGTGAACCTTTAGCCTTTCAGTTAAAAATTCTGGCTTTCTAAAGGGTGCTGTGACACAACTAAACATTTTTTCCACATGAAAATTAAGCAATAAGTGTTTATTCATAAAGCAAATACTATGATAGCTTGTTGGAAATTTCAAAACAGTTTCCTTTTTCAACAGTTCTTGAAAGGCTTTAAGTGTGGCTAAAATATTGACCGAGGCTCTAAAACTGTCTGCCTCTCAGCCTCGTGCTGCCCAACTGCCTTTTTCTCCCTTTAGAATCTCTTCTTTTTCTTTTACTTCTTTCAGTGCGGCAACAGAAACCAGAGGTGGGTGGATCCCGGTGGAAAAACAGGCCTACCTGGTCTGGAAGGGCGGGACAGGCCGGCTTGAGATTATGGGTGAACGTCAGCTACGCTGGGGTGGACCTGCTGATAAATGAGACACGGAGTAATTACTGGATTTTGCCGGAGCCAAAAAACGCCCACGGAGGCAAGATGGACTTGTTTGTGTGGCAATTACGAAAGCAGCAGAAACGTTTATGATCTCTGTTGCCAGGACTGCTTCTGGGTAGTGAAGGCAAAAATTATGTCTGCTTCCATGTATCTTCTTGCACATTCTTAGTTTTTTTTTTTGTTTTCTTTTTTGCATTAAAAATTAAAACAAAGATGATAATGTTGTACAGCGGTGCAAAGGGGATAGATGAACATTGTACGAAATATGGCGAATTGACCGTAGCGCTGCCACTTCGTGTGTGAACTGAAAAGAGCGATGTACAACAAAATCTTTTACCGTGAAAGGTAGCAGTAGACTCTGTCCCTCCTCAAGAGGAAGAAGGTCTCCCCAAACTGTGACTGAATCCTGAAGATCTTACCAAAGGTGAGGTGGTTATCCACCCCACTCTATGGAAATCACAGAATATTTCCATAAAGGCTGTTAAACTGAGACATGGTTTTCTATAAAATACCTGAATTTACTTCACTTTTCAAGATTTTTTCAGTGTAGGACTTCTTGCTGCCATTTTTATGTGGAAGGAGGCCTTTCATGTTCTCAGACACTGGAAGCTCTTTGACTACCCTGTCACATTTGCACATGCCTATTACATCGGTTATGCACTGAAGGTTATGGAACAGGATCTCTGGGCTTTTCACCTTTTGAGCACAGTACGCCTGCCTACCCCCTCAGGGACACTCTTGTACCACAATGATGTTGGTTCTCACCCAGACAGCAGCCGGTGGGCCTGCAGGACCAGTGTTTAACCTGCTACTACAATTGTTCCAGCACTGCAGTGAGTAAGTCTAAACCCGGTGGGTCTGCAAATCGTAACATGGCTCACGCTCTCATCCTTTGCTCACCCAAGACCAGGAATTGACTTGATTCATTTGGTCACCTCACACCTGCAGAAACCTGCGAAAGAGGGGGGAAGGGAGGCACTGTGTCAGATGTCAAATATTGAAAACATTCTGTAAGGTTGGAAGATTAGCGATAATAGCACATAATCCCAGCGGTTAGAGATGTCTGCCATGCTGCTCTTGTGGAGATTCCTCTTGGGGCTGAAAGAAAGAAAAATTCTGGCTTTATTTCCTTTTTTTGCATTTTTTTGGGAGGTAGCAGAGGTTTTCCACATGGTTGTGACCATCTCAAATGGTCTTTCTCAGATTTGCTTTGTGTGTTCATCTGAAAAAACTGCTGTATGATGAGCATCGCTTGTGTTTTGCTGTGATTCAGATAGCTGCATCCAATTCAGATTTTTAAAAATGACGTAAACAGCCGTTATTCCGGTTTAAACTGTCTTCATTTCCTTGAAGGACATACTGATTAAAAAAAAAAAAAAAAATTTACGGTGGCTCATCAGATTTCACAACAAATAAACAACCTCCGATCACAAAGAACACAAGAATTTTACTTCCTTCTCAGGGATGAAAAAAAATTCTTATTTTTCGGCCACCCCTCGTATGCTTAATTCATTTAATTTACTTTGGCGAAGAGGTTGGAACTTTGCGTGACACCGCTGAAAAAGGCCGTATTTTTTTCAAGATTTTTCCGTGTGCTTTTGTAAGCAATAATTTCTGAATGTTACAACGTTTGTTATGCAATAGTTCTGACTGATGTGCTCCAGCAATACTGTAAACACAACAGGGCTTAAAACCAAAGGACCATAAAAATGGCTTTTAATTACCTGGTGGGAAATGTGTATTTTGAGCTGCGGAACCTATTTTGAATATACAAAAAGCTGCAAGCTATTTTATTTAAATATATCTAAGCTAAATCAGAGCTACTTCATTTGAGATAAATGTATCAACAAATGAAGATACCTCTATTTTCTTTCAAGAAGAAAATCTTAAAATACAATTTAAAAAGATCTTTCCGCTTCCATGAAATTGCACTATGTTTCCATATAAATAACCAGGTGAAGATATACTTAAATATTATATACTGTATCTTAAGGCTGTACCAATGGCACAACATCTGATTTATACATAATTACACTGTCAAACTTTGAGATTCTGGTAAAATATAAAGTATAAGATTATATAATCTGGTAAAATTAGTGTAAGAAGTGATTATCACTATGGTACCTAATGCAATGAGTAGTTAATTCCTTTTTTAAAATTCCACAAACTCATTTTTCTCAGATGTGATGGTGGTTTGAGACCTTTCCCTAGTTGCTAGGACTTGTAAAAAATGGCAAGAACATGTGAAGATAACCTTCTTACTGCTAAGTTACAAAGAATTAACACATGAAATCCTTACATTAGAGTGAATTAAAATGAACCAAAAATTGTGAAATTAGTTTCTTTGTCTTGTTTAGCATGTACAGGCATTCCTTGTTATCCAGAGGTAATCCATTCCTGAAAACAAGGGGGCCAGCAAGTTTTCAGATCACAGAACCTATGTTTCATCTTTTTAATTAGAAGTATGAGCAGTATTAGGTCACAGCAACATACAGGAAGGCATGTTGAGAGGCTGCACATCCATCTACACAGAACAAGAGGCTGAGGATTAGGTGGTTGCATGAAACCCCTTCCAATAAGCTTGCATCTTATCACATTCCCAGAATAGGTGTGCCAAAGTGCCAGGAGCAGCTTTACACTTAAACCACATCTTCTCAGCGTATAGAGCAATACGGTGGCCTTCTTCTCCTCCTCTTACCGTGTGTGTCTGTGTTCCTTTTCATGGCTTCTGCCAATGCTTCCATTGCAAGTGTCAAATAATTTCCGAGTGAAATTATATAACACGATTTTCATATTAAGTATGAAAAGCATGTTAAATAATTTCACTGAGAAACCCCCAAGTCATAGATTCGTGTTTCAAGGTACCAGGACTGAATTTTTTACAGAAATTTTTGCAATTCATTATAGCAAATATTAGGATAGTAAGTAATTCCTGTATTTTTGTAGACTACCTTTAAATTCACTAGCCTAAGGAAGTCCATGAGATTTTCATTTAAAGCATTCCATCATTTTACATATATTTTTCACCTGATGCACTCCCCATGTCCTGTTCAAAGGGTTAATGATAGCTTCATATTTTCCAAAAACCTGCTATACTGTAGCATCCACATCCTTAGTCAGTGCACCTCCTAGTGACCAAGGGCTATATGAGCTATAAAACACCCAGGGACGTTTGCTAGGCACAAAATATTCTTGGTTGAGGGTTCAGCCCTGGCTGACAGAAGCTCATCCTCACTGTCCTTTTGTTGTTTGCAGCTGGGCAAATAGCAGGTAAAGTTTCCCTTTATTTGACAAACCATCAGACAAACAAAACCAAATGCCTTTGGGGCGGGACAGAGCTTCCTCAATTAGGGCCTTTTGTTTTTTATGAATATCATATCCTGTCTAGTGTAAATTTAGCCTGAAAAGAGGCACCAGCAACAAAGCCACGAGTAAAAAAGAGGGCCGCATTAAAATTCCTGGTCTCTTTGTGCTACAAAATAAATTCATAATGCTGAAGCACTGACTAAAGTTGGCCAAACAGAGCCCTGAACTTGGATCCCTAAGTGAATATTGAAAAAGTATCCCAGCTCAAAAGGAGCCCCATTCACGCATTATCTTTCACTCCCTTTGATGTTTCTGCATCCATTGAGTATTAAAACGGGAGCTGGTAAAAAAAACTCCCAAAAACAAACATCTGGCTTATAAAATTATATATTATGCATATATTATGATATTAGCACAAACTTGGGCTAAACAGGACTGTCATGACTGTCATGTTGCCAGGCATCTGGAGGATCTGGGTCGAGTTTTTCCTCAGCTTTCGTGAGGAACTTCCTTTGTATTCGCTCACACTAATGGGAAATTTTGGCAGTGTCAGTTGTGTACTGTTGCCAGTACAATGGTATCATTCAGATGAATTATGATTTAAATCTTATCTCCTGTCACATTATACTGTAGTTTTAATATGGAAAGTATCTTCATTTGTGGCCCACAAATCAATTTAGCATCAAAGGGTTCTTGGTTTGTTGCATACTGTGCCTCAGTGGTATATTGGCAGACTATCACCTTGTTTACTGCTGCCCTTTGCTGAAGCTTCAGCATGGTACCAATGGGTATTATTATTATTTTTTGCTATTTGCAAATACTGTCTAAAAATACATTATATGGACAAAAGTATTGGGACACACCTCTTAATTATTGAATTCAGGCCCATTGCCACAGGTGTATAAAATCAAGCATCTAGGCATGCAGTCTCCATTTACAAACATTTGTGAAACAAAATAGGTTGTTCTGAAGTGCTCAGTGACTTCAAGCACGGTACTGTGATAGGATGCCACCTTTACAATAAGACTGTTCATGAAATTTCATCCCTGCTGGATATTCCACGGTCAACTGTAAGTGGTATTATTGGAAAGTGGAAGCATTTAGGAACAACAGCGACCCAGCCACAAAGTGGAAGACCATGTAAAGTCACAGAGCGGGGTCAACAACTGCTAAGGTGCATGGTGTGTAAAAGTTGCTGATGCTCTGATGATTCCATAGCTGAAGAGTTCCAAACTTCCACTGGCATTAATTTAAGCACAAAAAATGGGTTTTCATGGCCGAGAAGCTGCATGCAAGCCTCACATCGCCAAGTCCAATGCCAAGCGTTGGATGGAGCACACTGCCACTGGACTGTGGAGCAGTGGAAACATGTTCTGTGGCGTGACAAATCACGCTTCTCTCTTTGGCAGTCAGATGGGCAAGTCTGGGTTTGGTGGATGCTGGGAGAATGTTACCTGTCTGACTGAACTGTGCCAACTGTGAAGTTTGGTGGAGGAGGGATAATGGTGTGGGGCTGTTTTTCAGGGTTTGGGCTAGGCTCCTTATTTCCAGTGTAGGGCAATCTTAATGCTTCAGCATACCAAGACATTTTGGACAATGCCATGCTTCCAACTTTGTGGAAACAGTTTGGGGAAGGCCCTTTTCTATTCCAGTATGACTGTGGCCCAGTGCACAAAGCACGTCCAACATCTCATCCTACATCAGTGCCTGACCTCATAAATGCTATACAGAATGAATGGGCACAAATTCCCACAGAAACACTCCAAAATCTTGTGGAAAGCCTTCCAAGAAGAGTGGAAGCTGTTATAGCTGCAAAGGGGGGGACCAACTCCATATTAAAGTCAATGTATTTGAATGCAATGTCATTAAAGTCCTTTTTGGTGTAATGGTCAGGTGTCCCAATACTTTTGTCCATATAGTGTATATGACCTGTACAGTTCATTATCAGAAATATTATGTCTAAGCATAGATTAATCCTTCAAAACTGACAGGTTTTCTACAGTCTAAAAGCATTTTTTTAAATCAGAAATCCAGGGAGTCCACTTGGGTAACAGTGTTTTGTCTGAATGTATGAAAAGCACATGTGTGGCAGGAATGATGAAGCGCAACAGACTAGAGGAGCGAGACCCAAAAGAACTTGGTTCTTGAACAAAGCAACTAATGAACAGACTA
Source organism: Heterotis niloticus (assembly GCA_018136845.1). Classification (NCBI taxonomy): domain Eukaryota; kingdom Metazoa; phylum Chordata; class Actinopteri; order Osteoglossiformes; family Osteoglossidae; genus Heterotis; species Heterotis niloticus. The sequence continues at coordinate 22,029,363 of CM030894.1, read as the reverse complement.
CCTTTGACCGTCTATGTTTCATTAGTCATAATGTAGTGGTTACCATTTTTCCCCCTCATAAAGGCAGTCAACATTGAGTCCAGGCTGGAAATATCATGAGCACATGTTTAAACTGTTTGAATGTTGACTGTGCCGTTTGCTTTTTATGCTGTACAAATACCCACATACAGAACTCTTGTGTATAAATGTATTAGAAAAAAGCATTAAGCCTCCCCCCATGTGTCTCCAAACAAACCAATCAGTACAAGGCCTGACATTTGAAACCAGTCATAGACCATCCGGCTGCACAATGGGGGGACAGGTGTACTTCCTTTTGTGCAGCTCTGTACTTTAGCCTCCAAGGAGAGAAGCACCCCCCATCCCCTCACCTTTGGGCATATAAAACTACCCCCAGCCATGGTTATCACTGGGTGGGGCATGCCCTCTACTCACAGTTGATGCTGCCAGGTTCTCTCTAAGGGGGGACGTGTTTTGCTCTCTCATGCACGTGGGAATCTGCTTGGCCACAGACCTTCTCTGAAGGCTCCACATGGCTTAGTGAGGGCCCACCAGTAAATGTAAACCTTTTCTTCCTGCAGTGGTCCACAATATTACCACAAGGCAGGCAATATGCACTGCAAGCAAGGTGTCAATCCGCTAGAAATTTACAGCTACAGCACTGGACTCTGGACCCAAGGGGTGTGGATTTGGATCCGGTGCTGAGAAACTGATGTTTGCCAAATGCCATCGGCAAACATCTAACTGGACAAAGAGAATCCAGTGTGAAATTCATTTAGTAAGTGTATGGTTTAAATCAGTATTAACTGCGGACTTCAGGATGCAACTGTTTCTATTTTAGGTCAAAGCTCTTTTTTTTGCATGTCACTACATAACAATGATAAACAAGCAGCAAATCACTTTGAGGGAGATGTTTCCTGAAGCTCTGCATCCAAACACCTCCCACCTTCCCCTCTGCACCCCTGCATGACCATGTGACTTATAATAATAATAATCATAATGTTTTTTTGCCCCCACCCATCACCTGAAAGCTAATTGCACCAGTGGGAGCTGTAACCATGGCAAAGTTCACTTCCTATTACTGTGTGCTCTAATTAATGATGGGGAAAGGAGAGGATGGAGAAGGGGAAGGAAGTCCTGCAAGGGTGAAATCCACCAAAGCTGTTTGGGGCAAGAGCAGCTTCTTGTAGGGCACACGAAAAAGTCTAGAAATTCACCTCCACCTGTCAATTCCAACGCGACTCAGGTATGAGCTGTAAAAAAAAACTCAGCTCAGCAGCAGGAGCTGAGCTGGTAAGGTGGAACTCAGCTGATGGAGTGTTTCTCTTGGCTTCTCCTACCACCTAGTGGTGGATGTTGACTGCACAGTAGCTCTTGACACAACCCTTCCCAATCCCCTGCTCCTTTCAACATTTTTAAGATTCATGGATTGCCCCCCAATTCAAATGAAGTGTTTATCTCTCTGAAAGATTAACATCCCTCCTGGGATTAGAACTAGCAACCCACATGTTATAGGAAGAGGTTATTAAGCCGTCCTTCAGCCCTTCTTCATAATGAGGTCCGATTTTTTAACCATTTGTGTCCAAATTACCTCATGGCATAAAGCAATAGGTACCATATGGCTCTTGACATGATCAACCCTCACCATCAAAGATTGGAAAGATGATACAGATCTACAGTATGTACAAGTCTTCAACATGGAGGTCAGGAAGTGCTGTATGATCTTTATTAATATTGTACCTAACAGATGAACAGCTTGAAAGCAATTCTTCAGCTGATGTTTTGGACTAATGCAGGCAATATCCTTGTTTTGAATACTTTGACTAAGGACTTGACACTCTCATTCACCTCTGTGGGTCTCCATGGCCCGAGACAGTACAAAGGTTACAGCATCAAGCATTTCCACAGCGATGGGCACTGTGCTATTCTTGAATTTATGGGGAACGGGTTTGGTGCAGATAACATCTGGCAGCTTTCGATATTTTGATTGATAGTGTTAATGTTCAGCTTGGGTAAACATTTGTGATCTGGGATTTCATACTGCAGTATAACAACAGCCATAGCCACACAAGTCATAGTGAAAATGAAAGAGTGCAGAGACGTTACTACTAGTAGTGTTCCTGTGACTTGATGGTCTGAGTGAGAACATGGGTGCAGATCTTGGATTGACATTTGCACCGGGGAATCCCAGCATTGATTTAGTCTCTTAAACATCAAAAGACAGCTGCCTGAGATGTCACGAGAACATTTTGAAAAGTCAGCTGTATTGGCTTGTGCTGTTTCACTCCATAGATGACACTTTTTCCCAAAGCATGTTATTGTATTTGAGCCATATGTAAAGCTAGCTAATTTGCTACAACAGCTGTAGAGCTGGAACCTGCAACCTTCAGGTTACCAAAGCAACTGAACTGCGACATGCAGCAAATATGCAAACTTTCATTAAATGTTATTTCCTTTATGGTAACACATTTGCTAAAAATGGGGACATAAGAATTAACTTCTATCCCCCCCCCCAATAAATTTCTGCTCTATTTCCATTAATATTTTTCATGTCAGGTCTCCTTAAATTTGCTGTAAGGAGAAGCGCAATGGAAAATTCCATCAATAAGTTACTCTTCACACCTGTAATCTCACAGCAAAATCTCATGAGCAATGCTGGTCATTTCCTGTCTAGTTCTGGTAGCTTGAAAGATAGCAAAGCCAGGGCTACCTGTCATCTGTCAAATGCACTTTGTTTCTTATAAATACGTATTGGTGGTGTTTATCTTCTTACTTGCAAGGTGCTGAAGACAAAAAGTCTACTCTGGACCTCATTCGCTTCCTATCACTGAACTTTAGCTTTTGTCTGAATCTGTGTGGGAGCACAGCTAAGCTTTCGTCATGAGCGATGGAAAATTCACACCAGTACCTACCCTGAGTTTAGAGCACATAGGAAATAGCAGTAACTCGGACAGGAGTGAAAGTTTGAAGGTCGCAGTTTTTGTGGGCTACCTGTGGACAGCATCAAAAGCACTTCAGGTTTCTGATAGCATGCAAAGGTCTCAAATGTATCCTTGTATCAAGGTACCACGTAGGTTCGCCTCTGGCCAACTCTCCACTTTACTGCAGGGTCACCAGTGGCAGACGAGTTTCTGTTCACTTTAAATGACCTGTGGTTAGTTTTTGTGGCAGACGCAGAGTGTGTGTCACCTCTGACGTCACTAGAAAAATAGCAGGATGTATGCCAGCCTGGCAGCCCACAGTAGTGTGATCATCAAGGCAGAACTTTTTTACACAATGTAGTACATCCAGCTATAGCAGCACCTTGGCAAAAAGTTCAGCAAAAGGGTTCAGCATGATGAACCGAGTTGACCGAACCTTCATTTGGCAAGCATGAACAGCAGAAATACTCTTGTTCATCTGCTTTGCATCCTGTGACCGGGGAGCCCACTTCTTCCTGTTCATCTGCCACACATGTTGCAAACCTACTTCTTCTGACTGCTATGATGGTCTTTTCTTTTTTCTCCAGCAAGATACATATGCTGAATGTGATGGAGCAGTTGCTCTATATATGGATAAACCATACCAACAGCATATCTGTGCTCTAGAAGAACAGACAATTTCCTTACCAGCAGAGGAAATGGAAGCTGATGGTGAGCTGGGAAAAGGGGGATTGTGGGAAATGTAGCGTCTAAATACCCTGAGGAAGATCCCATTTGACAAATCTGCTATACATGAATTTATTGCTTAAATTAACATAAATACTGTGAAATGTATATGTTAAATTATTTAATAATCTGTATTTGAAATGAATGATGGTTATTATGTTGTATTTTTAAGGTTCTAGAATATTTGTCCATGAAATACAAAATGGAATGGCTTAGGGCAGAGCCCAAGTTATAAATTGCCCATTTTGAAAGTGTGTGTTTTGATGGATGTAGGAGTACATGAGTATGGTTGTACAGGTTGTTGGTTTACCTGGAAAAGTCTAATGTTTATAAATAATTATCTGACTGGTACACCTGTAAATAGAGTACTGGTGGTTTGCTGAAGGGAAATAAACCCTTGTGGATCCACAGTAACCTTGTATTCACCTCATTACTTGGCCAGCCTGGTCACACTGAACACATAGCAATGATGGGGTGAAAAAGAATTGCAAGAACAGATCAACTTGAATTTAAGATGGATGAACGATGGGTTCATCGGTGCTTAATACCTTGATATTCTATCTTCAGGATTGATGCTTATTTTCATCCATATAGCCAATTGCGTGGAGCTTGTTAGTTTGCCTTGGTGCCTCTGTTACCTGTAGGCCAGCAATAATCCTCAAGGTTAGCTAGCCTGTGTAGGGTTTGCATGTTCTCCTTGTATCTGCATGGGTTTCCTCCCACATTTTAAAGGCATTGGTTTTACAGTAGGTTAATCGGTCGCTCTAAATTGTCCAAAGTGTGATTGCATGCGTGCATGTGTGGCCACCCTGCAATAGACTGACATCCTATCAGCCCAACTCCACAGAAATATGGTACCTGTCACACAAAATACTTTCTCATACTCTCAGCAACTACATTATGCCCAAAGCTAACACTGAAGATGTTTGAGAAACAAAAGAGACCCTTGGGTCTTCTATCACTGTAGCATACTGCACATCTTTGCCCCACGTGGTTTACAGCAGTCGACATGACTCATCCTCCTCACAAATGACAACAAGCCGAGAATATAAAACACCCAGACCTCTGAGCAAAATAAAATCTTTTACTCATGGGTAGTCATTCATTTCTTACACATCACCCAAGTCCTTGCGAACCCAAAAGCAATGCAAGGCACTCATCTTTACACCTTGACAGCCAAGTAATGAAAACAATTGGGATGGTTTTATATGGTTAGAATGCTTAGAAACAAACCCAACTTAAAAACAGAGATAGTAGTCAATCTGTGTTTGTGTGTGGTGGCTGTTTGTGTGTAACAGCATGTTTCAGGAGACAACCTGTTTGGCATTTATAACTGTCTTTATGCCACACATATGTAATATTTCCCTCAACAAAAAATCTTGACTTTTACATACACACAGATTAATTCAATGTTAAATTGTAGGACTTGTTCCATTTGTGCTTTTCAGGTTTTTACTATTAACACGAAATAGGGAGATTAGACAAAAATGACTTATTTTTATCCCTGATATCAGGAAAAAGCCACCACAGATGTGAAAAAGTTTTGCAGAACTTTTACATTTATTTGTATACCCCACTTCAATGTTGCTAAGCTCTTTGTTGTACCACAACACACAAGTTTACCCAAACTTTAGCAACAGTGTAAAAGTCAACATATTCTAAACCAAATGTGTATTCCACATATAGCAATAACATAACATTTTACCTTTAAAATTACTTTTGACACAAAATGCAGCTGTTTCTATGAAACTACTATACCATCTGGGCTCATACAATTTAAGTTACATATGAAGTTTTGCCTTTGTAAAAGGTCACCTCGTATTTAAAACATGTTGTCTAAAAAAATGAAAGAAATAATTTACAATGACGAAAACACTGCTGGTTTCGCCAAAGCAAAGTGAGGAAATAAACCTAATAGCAAAAACCGTCACTGTGGAACTTCCCACATGAATCAACGTGAAACTACAGTGACGTATACATACAAGTGGCTGGAGTTTCTTTTGCCTTCTGACATTGTGGGACAGTCAGAATTTGACCAAAAAATTACAGCGGTATTGTTCAGCCTTTGGGCTGGATAGCTTTCTGCTCTAAGAAAATGCCCACACAAAGGCCTGAGTCTGTTGACTGTGCAAAGATTTTTTTCCTTTCCTTGGCAAAAGAGTTAGGGTCACAAAATGGATTTTTGACTCTGCTCAAAGGAGGAAAGCTCATAGTTACAACTAGTTTTGCTGTAGATCACCTGGTCAGGGTCGCCTTTCTCTTCCTCTGACAATGGGCAGCGGCACTTTCTGTTTGTCCGACCAGTGGTCGACATCACTGTAAAACATTGGAAAGAGTTAGGAGACACTTTAGCTAAGGAGACTCCTTCTGGTTTCTATCACAGTGGCTTTTTTCCTGCCTCAATATCTCTCATGGTAGGTAAGAACAGATGTGCTCCATCTGCTAACATTGTTGGTGAAATAGCAGATATGAGCTGTAGATAAAATATATTTTTTAATGGAGCCAGGTACAAGTCATGTGAGCAGCTGGGTACAGGCAGTCCCCAGGTTATGAGCAAGATCCATTCTCAAGTCTTTGAGTCAAATTTGCAGGTAAGTCGGAACAGGTACAGTACATACGGTTCTTATTTAGCGTGAGTTAGTCAAAGGGACTACATGTATTACTAACCCATCTCACAATATGCCTCATAATATTGCTCATGCTGTGATTGGGCAAATTTTGGGCAGCCAAAAATCTTCAAATTTGCAATCATAGCTGGATCCTGGTGTAAGTACAGAAGGCCCTGCAATAATATGAATTTAGCATGATTGACAACTAACTCAAACCCTCCCAGGTCCCTTACTAATCACAAACATCTTCTTCTGACAGTGAAAAATATATAAGATTTACTGAAGACAGTGTATGTTTGGGTAAGAGTTTCTATTAGTGTTAATATTGTGCTCTAGGAGTATTGGTGTTAAAATGTACTGTGGTGAAACAAAGCTTGTGTTTCCACAGTCTAATCTGTCGAGGTCTCTTTTCATAACAATACTCAAAGCTCAGTCACAGTGGGTTGATACAGTATTATCATTGTGTAAGTATTAGTTCATACATACACTGTATGGCCAAAAGTATAGGGACTCCCCTTCTAATGACTGACCTGAGCCGCACCCATACAGCATACACATTCTAGACAATTGCGTGCATCCAGCTTTGTGACCAAAGTTTGGGCAAGAAGCTCCTTTCCTGCTCCAGCATGATTGTCCCCCCCATGCACAAAGCAACCTCCATAAACGCATGGCTTGCCAAGGTTGACATGGAAGAACTTATATAGCTACACAGCTCCTTCACCTCAACCCCACTGAACACCTTTGGGTTGAACTGGAACGCTGACCACAGCCCAGGCCTTCTTGCTCGACCTCACTGATGCTCTTGTAGGCGAATGGGCACAAATTCCCAAAATCTGGTAGAAGGCCTTCCCAGAACAGTGGAGGCTGTTATAGTAGCAAAGGGGGGCACAACTCCATATTAATGCCCATGGGTTAGAATGGGATGTTCATCCAGCACATACTGGGGTGATGCTCAGTGTCCACATACTTTTGACCATATAGTGTATTTTTTTAAATGAAAATTGAAGTGTTGAAATAATTGGTCTATTTCCTACATGCCTGATAAATTAAAATGTTTTTTTCCTCTTTTTTCACACAATAACTGGAAGAGCAAATGAAAAATATTTCATTAACCTTTCAAAATGGTGACCCTGCATTTTATGTGCTTTACCTCACATATCGTGTTATGGTTGGGTTTTACCATGTTAAGGAATAAGTAATTTGTAGGTTTTTTGACTGTATGTTTCTGTTTTCTTAAAAGAATTCTTTGTAGAAATGAGCCTAAGCCATGACTGCTATGTATTTTATGACAACCACAACAAAACTGTGGTATTGAAAGTAGGTGATTTACCATTTATCGGGATTTTTATTTTCCAGTGACTTGGAGCTCCAGCATCAAAGAAATGCAGACAGAAGGTTTTATGTTTCCATAAGATTATTTTATGCACTCTTACGATCAGACCTGCTGCACTTCTCAGTTCCACAAGCTGAGGTAAATAAGCCACACACCCGCACTGAGCTCAATTTCCATTGTCATTTAAACAGGACATTTTCCTACAAACTACTTACCAACCTCCACACTAGGGATGTCTGTGCTACACAGTGGTGAAAGATAATTATCACTGATTGCTCATAACATGTACATTTTCAATGCGAAAAAGGCTATAAAGAACTTTTTGCTTAATATAAAAATACTCCTTATTTTTGCTATTCACTGGAATATACATGTACTGAATCAGAAAATACATATATTAGATTCAAAATGACTACATTTTCAAATTGCAAACAATATTATTAAAATAACATGAATTAATTCTACTCTTTATTCTATTTTCACATAGGTAGCTCTTTAATTGTGAGTTTGATGTACTGCACGTCCCTTTACAACGTTTGAGTTAGAGAGCTTTTCGCTGAAGTAAACACCTACAAGAAAACCAGAACTAAAGGCCAGAGCTTCCAAAACAAGTAAACCAGTGAAAAGTCAACCATCAGTAGGACATTGCATAAAGCAGAACAGCATATAAAAAGTGAAAAAAGTGAAGTGACACTCACTGGATGTGATCTGCTTATTATGTTTGCAGTCTCTTCTTATACAACAGCTGCACAGCTGAAGAATGAGAAAGAGCAAGAGGATCACGGAGAGGTGAACTACTGTAATCTGAGAGACGGCTGTTTCATCTCTGGAACACCCTGTGTAAAAATGCACACAAGTAATAACTGGTAAAATGTTAAGGGAGAGAAACAGACCAAAAACTGCACAGCTTACAACAATGGACAGCACTGTGCTTCAAACTGAAGTAAAACATGCCAAGGCCACCATTCATTACCAGTGGTTCAGGTGTGCACATGAAAGCCAAGCAGACATCAGTATCAGAGCATTACCGCATTTTGCATTGTGGGTCCTGTTGCCTGGTGAAATTAGTTCCAGCCCCAGTTGATCACATCTGCAGAATGTAGAGAGATGCACACATCACTGGAGATGCTGTTAGATCTCCTGACCTGACCACCTGTTTGATCTTGCACTCACAGAGCTCAACAAAGTCATATTCTTAATAACAAAGATGCAGTTATTTGCACTCTGCAGCACTGATGAATACACTCAGGTCAAACTCAGGGTAAAATGTGACTCGTTGGAAAAATAAAATATTCAAATTAATTGGTAAGACAATGTTAAAGCATGTATTCTTTATTTTGCTGCTGAGGTGACAAAATGCCAAATACCGAATAAGTAGATTAGGAACGTTTTATCTTACCTTGCCAGCGGCTTGCAAGTTCCTCCTATGGTGTCTGAGTAGGTGTTGTTGGGGCATTGTTCACATAAGTAATGATACTCAAACTGTCCTGCAAGATCAATACATAGCATTTCAACGTGTCAGTTTAGAACTGTAGCTAAACTATGCAGTGAAGGACACATCATCACATTCATTTTTGTCCATTTTACATTTTTAAGACAGCATGGCAAAAATAAATGGAGAGGAATAAGTAACGTTTCTCCAACACCCAGGTGAGGGTCTCACCTTTCCTCTGCAGCTGCTCTCCTCTGCCGCACTTAAGTTCTTCCTGGCACTTTGAACACTTTTTGTTTCCACACAGGAACCCCGGCAAGCAGGAGCAGATAGCATCTGCCGTGGAGTTGCAGGCCATGCTGGTTACTGGGGAAAAGAGGAAGATTAACCGGCTTTTCCCAGCCAGCCACGTCTCCTCTTGGACCCACACTGGAGACCCTATACTACTCACCCCCTTCACAGGTGGTGCACGTTTTGCAGGGTTTGTTGTCATGTATCGCTGAGAATGTGTTGACTGGGCATGGTTTGCAGCTAGTTTGCTCTGAATCAGTGCATTCATCTTCTACAAACTCCCCTAGAGAACAGAGGGGCAGCATTAGGATCCACATCACATCTAAGGCGTCTTGGGAGCACTAGTGGCTGTCCTTTCATTACACTGACAACGATGATGCATAAACTTTTCAAAAAAATATAAACACATTTACATTTATGTATTTATTAAATTAGCAGCAACATTGAAAGAATAGAATAGCATGCAGGCAAACTCATAGAATACGTACATGTTGCACAGACAGGTGTATAGGAATGAGAACAACCACCCATCCTATACAGTGTAAGTGGCTTAGAGTAGCTTCTAAGCCCTCAAAGTCAGCATGTAACTTCTCGAGTTTCTCTTACCTGGTTTGCAGAGGTCACAGCAGCGGCCTGTTTTGCTTGAGTATGTTTTGGTTTGGTCACAGGGGCTGACATGGAGCACCCAGGTGAGCAGCAGACATAGCTGGATGAGGCAATGCAGACTGGCCATGGTTTCCAACCTGTTCATGCCTCCTGACTCAGAGACAGACAACTGGGCTTCCTCAAATGCTCCTCCGCAAAGACTGAGCTGAGCTGCGGCAACCCAGCTTTAAATGAGGTTTCAGTTGTGATGCGAGACTTCCGTCAGCAGAGACGCAAGAAAGCCAAATAATTTAAGGTCCCATTCATCACAAATGTCAGGTTCTTTTATTTGTACTGGTAGATTTAGTGCATCAAAATATATGAAAAAGTATGTGCAAAAAAATATATAGATGAAAAAAATAAAACCTTAGGCAAGATATTAAACATTAAAAGGTCTCAAGCAAACATGAACTTTCTGCCAACAAGTAAATGGAAAAAAGTAAAGGATGGCTAAGCCTAGGGTAACTGTAAACCACAGAGCAGGTAAAAATAGCTCATCTTTAAAGGGCAAAGGAGTCATTAATTTTTATTTTTATAGTATGTAATGTTTTCTAACCACCAGTCTTACACTGAACAGAAAATTAAAACCACTGAGAGGTGAAATGAATAACATTAACTCGTTACAATGACACCTGTCAAGGGGTGGGTGGGGGGGTATATTAGGCAGCAAGTGGACGGCCAGTTGTTGAGGTTGATGTGTTGGAAGTAGGAAAAATGGGCAAGTGTAAGGATCTGAGCGACTCTGACAAGAGCCAAATAGCGATGGCCAGACGACTGGGTCTACCAAAAGTAGTCTAAGGAAGGACAACTGGTTAACTGGTGATAGCATCATGGGTGCCCAAGGCTCACTGATGAAAGGTGTCAGAACACATGGTGCATCACAGCTTGCTGCATATGGGGCTGTGTTGCCACAGAGGGGTCAGAGTGTCCATGCTGACCCCTGTCCACTGTTGAAAGTAACTACGATGGCCATGTGAGTGTCAGAACTGGATGATGGAGCAATGCAAGTTTTTTTTTTTTTTTTTTTTATCATGTGGATGGCCAGGTGCATGCGCATTATTTACCTGGGAATGAGATGGCAGCAGGATGCACTATGGGAAAAAGGCAAGCCAGTAGAGGTACTGTGATGCTCTGGGTAATGTTCTGCTGGGAAACCTTGGGCCCTGGCATTCATATGAATGTTACTTTGACATGTACCATGCACCTAAACACTGTTGCCAACCACGTACACCCCTCCATGGCAACGGTATTCCCTGATGGCAGTGGCCCTGCCGCACTGCAAAAATTGTTAGGGAATGGTTTGAGGAATATGACAGAGTTCAAGGTGTTGTCTTGGCTTCCAAATTCCCCAAATCTCAATCTGATTGAGCATCTGTGGGATGTGCTGGAAAAACAAGTCTGATCCATGGAGGCCCCACTTTGCCACTTACAGGACTTGAAGGATCTGTTGCTAACGTCTTGGTGCCAGATACCACAGGATGCCTTCAGAGGTCTTATGGAGTCCATGCCATGATGGGTTAGAGTTGTTTTGGTGGTACGAGGAGGACCTACACACTATTAGGGAGGTGGTTTTAATATTGTGGCTGATTGGTGTATAATTAAAATTAATAAAATATCCAGACACATTTCCTGAACTTAAGGCTAACTTATACTAATGCCAGTAGAGCAAAAATCACACTTTGTCACAAGTTGTATTTAGTAAAATGTTACCAAAATAGATTACAAATATTTATCCATTATTTTAGTCGTGGCCAATAGTAGAGGCCCCCAGGGCTGTCAAAATAAGGGCACATAGCATGTAATTTTCTTACATGGCTTGCAATAAATTAAAATGAACATTATCATTATATGCGGTGTTCCATAGACCCTTACACACAGTTTTAAGTTAAGTTGGGTTGAATAGAAAAAGTAAGAAAGGAAAAAACCATTCTAACACTGGAGCACCAATGAGCTCAGTACCATGGTGATAGCAGAGCCATGGCATTGCTAAATAGGATGTTTTTCACTGTCCGCCGCAACCTCAAACTGCTTCATCCATTTTAAAAGTTTATTTGAAACCCATTATTGTTAACTGTTCTCCACTAAAGAAGCTATTTTAAACCTCATGTTTTGCATTGTCTGTTGTGTGTCCTCTGCTTCAGATGTTGTACGGGGGAAATTTTCTAGCACTGATTAATGCAGCTATAGCCTATCTTTATCTCAATGTGCACACTGAATCCCCCGCCAAAAAAAAAACCCATGAAAAAAAGTTGCTTGTGGTCACAAAAGGCTTCAAATTAGAAATGTGTTGCCATTTTACAGTCACTGTGAGAGATGTTTTGCTGTTGAGAAGCACAGCTGTTAAGATAATACTTGTATTTAAAATTTAAATGAAAAAATAAACCCTTCAAGAGAGTTGCTTTGCTCACTACAAGGCAATGAAGACAGAAACAACATCATCATATGTTTATATTCGTGTTTTGTTGCTTGGAAATTTTTTAATGCAAGTAAAAGGGCAAATTATAACAATGTGCTACCATTGTTGGTGTCTTTAATTTTGTTCCTTTGAAAATACACAAACCTAACCACAAAACTAATTATAAAGAAATCTTTAAGAGCCTTAAAGAAAAAATAGTTGTGCTTAAAGATTTGTTGGCTGTTTCAACTCGTTTCCACAGTGTTTACAGTTCATGCCTGATATTCAACAGTGTCAAATTTGTCAACAATTTTCATTTGTGTTTGACAGACACAGTGGCCTGGTGGTCCAGCAAGTAGTGCTGCTGCCACAATGCATCTGGGCTGGTTGGCTTTAAGCTCAGTCTATGTGGATTTTGCATGTTCTCTCTGTGTCTGTGTGCTTTTGTCCCACAGTCCAAAAACATGTGTTTCTGGTTAATTGGTCACTCTAAAATGTGCATGTGTGTGTTTGCCATGTGACCATCTAGGTGCATGTGACATTCCCAGGTTTTTCTCAAATATGTACACACTCCTACATGGCTCTGACTCTATGTCTGTGCAGAGGAGGATAAAACATTTGCTTTCAGCAAAACCCAACGGTTAAAGGAAATGATCAACGTCATGATCCACTCTCCTCTCCTCTATTCCCAGGTCTCTGAAACAGACACTGGGCTGGTGAATCATGCAATTTATCCATTTAACTGATGCTTTTATCAACTTATGATCTTGAAATCAGTACAGCAATTATACAGCTGGGTCATTCTTATGGGAGCAGTTTTTACTTAATGCCTTGCTCAAAGGGATTATGGTAGAAGGTAGGATTCATTCATTCATCTGAGCCCTAAGGCAGCCGTGCTAACTGTTACCCTACCTGCTGCCCCTCGGTCACTCTTCCAGGCTTTTACGACTATTATTATTATTATTATTATTATTACCATGGAAAATTACACAACAGCCTGGCAGAGACTGGAAATGGGGATTATGGTGGGCTGCACCATCTCCCCACTAGCATTCACTATGGCAATGGAGACAGTAATTAGGGCTTCACGTTGGTTGGTAGTGGGAGAGAGATGGCCAGATGCGTTCCATCTTCCACAATTAGGGCTTACATGGACGACATGACATGCTGGTGACCATGACAATAGCATGTGCGAGAAGATTGTTAGGGAAATTAGATGACAATTTGAAATGGATTAGTCTAAGGATTAAGCCAGCAAAGTCCCATAGCATTTCACTGGTTAAGGGGAAGTTAAAGAGGGGAAGCTTTTTAGTGGATAGCGAAGCGATCCCATCAGTGTTGGAAAAGCCCGTGAAAAGTTTAGGAAGTTAACTGATGTTGAACAGGTGGAGCAGCTTAGAAAAACTATATTAGATGGGTTAGAGAAAACAGAGAAATCAAGGCTCCTGGGAAAACTGTAGCTGTGGTACTTACAGTTTGGCATATTCTTAAGGGTGATGTGGCCACTAACAATGTATGAGACATCAGTCACAAAGGTACAGAAACTGGAGAGGCTGATCAGCTCTTATATTAGGAAGTGACTGGGGGTTCTGCAGTGTTTAAGCAGTGTGGCTCTATATGGTAAAGAGATTCTGCAGTTGCCAATTTGAAGCTTGATAGAGGAGTTTAAGTGCACACAAGTGAGGTTAGAGTTGCAGCTGTCAGGTAGTAAGGATGCAGTTATAAGGGGGCTGGTACTCAGGATAGTGACAGGTAAAAAGTGTGATGCGAGGCAGGCAGTACAGGAAGCCAAAGCAGATTTGAGGCAGGTAGAGGCGGTTGGGAGGGTCCAACAAGGAGTAAGGCAGGCCCTGTAGTGAGAAGTAGGTTTGTTGTATAGCAGGTCCGTCATCAGGAAGAAACAGAGAGGTGTGTTAGGGCAGTCTCAGAAGGGAAGCAGGGAAAGTGGGTGAATTGGGAGGGAGTTGAGAAAAGGAGGCTGTGGAGCACGGATGCATATCGGATAAGGCTTCTCCAAGGAGCTATTTATGGTGTGCTACTATCACCACAGAACTTTAAGCAGTGGGTTGGTGAGGACCCAGCCTGTCCTCTGTGTTTGGAGGTAGGGACAGTAAAACATATATTAGGTTGTAAGGTTAGTTTGTCGATGAGTAGGTATACATGGAGGCACAATCAGGTGTTGAAATGCCTGGCAGCAGCAATTGAGAGATGGAGAGTGCAAGTGAGGTCAGGATGTGAGACTGGAGTTCTGGTGGTTCAGTTTGTTAGAGATGGGGTGGGGACTAGGAGATGTGTAGGTAGATAGGAAACAAGTGAGTTAAAAGGAATTAGAGACTGGGAACTGCAGGTCGACCTAGGAGGAAAATTAGTTTGCCCCATGAAATAGTACAAACTTGAGACCTGAAATGGTGCTGTGATCAGTAAGCTGGCAGGTAGTGTATTTTATAGAACTGGTGGTCCTGTGGGAGGAGCTCTCAAATGTTCCTCAACCCATAAACCCCAATTGCATTACAGCATACTGATAGCACAAACTTCACATCAAACTATACTTTTAAACTCAACCCCCAGGGGCAGACAACCCAAAACACAAAAACTCACTGATATCCTGAACAGCAGTTTTGGTCCACAAACACATTCCTCACATAACCAGACATAATCTGAATACAACAATTCTGAATCCTTGTAGCAAAAATACACCCCAAACACACACACATTTTACCAAAAGCAAAGCAAAAACATACACACTAGTGGAGATGAATAGGGAGAATACAGTGTTGCCAGAACAACCAGCACACAGCAACAGTGAAAACTAAACCATAATCTTTCTTAGCAGAACCCAAACTCTAACCCTAACCAACAGCACAATGGTCATTAACAGCTGCAAAGTATAAGAAACTAATTAAACTGCTACACAGCAGTGCCACCTGCTGGACAAAACTCAAAGAAACAGAGACGCCACTAATATCGCTTTATAGTAGTCTGTTTGCATACATTTGGAATAAAATTATTCACCCTTCCTTGGGCTTTTTAACATTTTATTGCGTTACTGTGGCATGTTTAACTGAAAAGTACTTTTATCACAAAAGTGCTTTATAATGTCAACGTGAAAAAAATCCATTTAGATCTTATTTTCCCACAATGCACTTAACCCCTTTTTTTTAAATGTACAAAATAGTTACTAGTATTTTTTTATTATTATTTCCATGGCTTTGTATTCCATAATGAAATTATCATGCTTTGAATTAATTGACTGCATGACTTTACTCACCTGTCTTCACCTTTTCACAATTTTTCTTTCAGCAGAACTCTTTTCCTTTAGAGAAAAGTAAGCAATGCTGTGCTTAAGAACAATTGGCACAAACTTTTATCCAGCTGAATTCCCACAAGCAAAACTGCTAAACTGTCCCTAAACTGTGAGATTAAATCTCAGCTTTCCATATCTTTGGTTCTGTCCCCTGACTAATAGTTACCATTTCAAACACTGGGCCTTTCCAGAGCTCCACTCTGCCCCGGAGTCTGAGTGCAGCCCAGACCTGGGGCCCTGGACCCTTCCAGCTTCTGCTTCTCCTCCGGTGGAGTAACAGCTCCTGGAGTCAGACATCCCTGAACCTTATTGCTGACATCCTGTGTCCTAAACTGCTATCAGTTTTTGGTTACAAAATCAAATACATTAATGGCACATATGGTGTTTGAATTTTTTTAAATACACTGAGGTGAATAAATACTATATTTCATAGTTGGTCAACAGTTTATTTACAGTAGTGAAAACTAGCTTGGTGCCCAAAATAATGAACAATCAGGAGATCCTAAAGAAAGGGGAGCCTTTGAACTGTTATGGCATGAGGCAGTGGAAGCAATTGCAGCACACCTACGGTTTAAGTCATCGAATGTTTTACTCAACAAAATGAACTTGCCGCAACGGGCGAGTCACAGAACACTCAGTCAGAGAAAAAGTAAACTCAACAGTACTTAGCTTTGGAGCTCAAGACACGACTTGGGGAACTCTGGTGGGGATCAGCAGAGGACTGAGCACTGGGCAGACTTCTGGGTAAGTCTTACATGCTGTTATTAGTTCCGGTACAAATCAACACTCAGTCTACCGGTGGGGGCAGAGGGAACGCCCCCATAGCCGTGCTGCAGCAGCTACGGGCGTGACATGAACACCACAAACCCTGTCAGAGATTGAGGGAAACGTGGACTGGGTTCAGTTGAGTTCAGTAGGGATTCAGTTCACATCTCCCACTGTGTTCACACACACAGAAGCTGGCCCAGATAACAACACCCTCACCTACCCAGAACAAGCCCAAGCATGAGATTAATAGTATTTGTTCTATCTTCTCAAAAAATAATATATAATTTAAAAATATATATTTTTTCTAAATGTAAAAAAAGTTTTAAATGCAATATCAGATTTGATCACTTGTGCAAATGGAAAAATAATGTAAACAAAACTTTACTGATTCCCAAGGGAAAGTGACAGTGGTGTCAAGGTATGAGATGTGGGTTTTTGACTGTGAGCATGTTTTCAGCTAAAATAGCAGAGAGAACAAAAGGAAAATCCTTTAACTTAAGATTAATTTGGATCCTGTGGTTTTCTGTATGCAGTATCAATGAATTCAAGATGATTTCATTGTGAAGTGCAACACAAGATGAGGCCTCAGAAATTAAGGGAAAATACTGTAATAAATATGGTGGTGTTACGGTTATGGTTTTTTTGGGATGGGGAACTGTGGTTGGTCCTTGTCGCATTCTTGTAGTCTCTCCATAGGGGTTCGGCATTCGACAGGTCCGTCAGAGCCCGTACGCGACAGGACCGCCGGCGGATGACATCACCCCCACAAGTGCTTATCTGTGCGGACCACCATGCAGGCGGCGGCAGCAGCTTTGTCTTAGTCGTGCTTTTGCGTCGTATGACTTTGAAAATAGTGGCGATTTTGCTGTTTGCCCTTATTGTAAAGCGTTGGCACCAGCAAGCGTCCGACCCCCTTGGTGCGCCTCGTGCCAACACTCCACGATCCTTGTATACACACGTTAGAACCACCAGGCGAAGTGGCGGTCTCCCACCCCTGTATTGGTTGGAGAGTTCTATAGTGGAGGTCAACAGGGCCTTAGCCTGTTCTCTGTTTTCTCTTTTGGCGGCCCAGGTCAGGATGTCCGTTTTGTTTTATTTTGTTCTGTGAATGGGAACTGCCTATTTTATGTCAAACTGTCTGGTGCTTGGTTCGTTTTTTTGTTTGTTGTGTGTGTTCTGTATATAATTCCTTATTTGGTTTCACCACTCCTCACTGTAAATAAATTGCACTTTGTCACCGTTTAAATTGGATAACTGTGCTGTATATTGTATATTCTTTGTTAAAGGGGTTTTCTCCTACCACCTACATTTTTCTTTTGTTTACTTAAAGTGCTACGGTCCTTACTGCTGGTCCCCTGGGCCGGGCCGTAACAGTGGTGTGAAAGAAGTTGCCTTTTCCTTCCAGAAGGTAGCAATGTTGAGTGACGAGGAACAGAGAGAAGGTACTGAAGCTGAGAAAAGCATTTTAAGTTTAAAGGTTCACTGTTGGTTGGGGGTGGCAATTTATTCTTTGTTGGCCTTCCAGGCCCTCACTGTATGAGCTTTCTGTTGGGTTTTCAGGAGACGTCACATCCACAAACCAAAGCAGCCTATGGCCGACCAATAAGTAACCATCAGTGAAAGGAACATTAGAAGGGGAAAAAAAATTCTATTAAAAAGTTGGATAAATTGTTACATAAAGGTGCATGAGAAAAATTCAGTGAGTTTAGATAAAGATTAGCAATAAAAAAATGCAATATACAACTTCATTATTTTTTCCTGTAAAATTTCATTATGAACCTAGTTTTCCCCTGATTTTGCTTCATATTTTTATTAAAGTGTTTTTGCATATGATCCTAGTTATTCAGTTCTTTACATCTTCATGTTTAATGGTTTGAGGCTCATGGTTTTTTGCTCAAACTGATCATTATTTCACTTTAACAATTGCCAAAATACAAAATACCGAAAAAGGGGTTAAGTTCTGAGCATATTTACAAATGTAAGCTTTTCCAAAGTCCAGCTTTAAAAGTAGTGAAAAGGGTTCTAAACTAAAGACTTTAGGTGCAATTGTACTCCTGCAAGTAGTTCAGGTTATTCAATGTTGAGCTGTAATGAAAAATTTAAACCTTTATAGGTTATCAGCCTTTAGTCAGAATAAAACCACAGCGAAACCCCCAGTGCCATGTTTGTGTAGCCAGTCGTTGCAAGAGCCATCATCTCCCCAGAAATCCAGACGATACAAACTATAAACTACATCTTCCACTGTGTCACTTTTTTCCCCAAGTCTTTTTTCAAAATGTAAGAAGAAAAAACCAGCTGCAAGAAAAGGTGAAGGTAATAATGAAAACACCGCAGTGTTCTACTGTGCAATTTACCAAAAAGAGGAGGGGCCATTTCTATGAATTGTTCATACGTGCGACCTTATCTGCAGGCCTCTCTTTCCTTCAACATTTTACTTTCAGGAAATGATACCGTCACTACCTGAATCTGACTTTTCCACTGGTGCTCATACTGGGTGACATTTACTTTGCTGCAAGCGGCAGTTAAGGGAACAGTGGAGGGACTTGGCACCGATGACTCACAACGGTTAAGGTTTCTCATGTCTTTCTCCAGCAGTATGCTCCTGGGCCGAGGGGAAATTTCTAAGGATAAGCAGCAGAACACCGGCAAGGTGGCCAACGGTTGGTTATTTTCACCCACACTGTATTAAAGAGTCGTTTCTTGCGTGGTGACCGGTTTCACATGCAGCGGAGCGACCTTTTTTGAACCGGGGTTTGTTCCAGCTCAAGGGGAAACCCCCTGTGCTGAACTAAAAGGATGCAAACATCCACTCATGTTTTCTGTAACCTCTAGATGTCCACCTGTGTCCACGCCTTGCAAGCATCCATTTTGCTAGTCGCCGAAACTTTTACTATTGGCAGGTCTGAAAAACACAAATGGGCTTTCACATGGGAATTCATATCAACCGTTTAATTAAATATCCAGTACTTTGTTAAAAAAAGACAATTACTATAACATTTAAAATATGTATATTTCAACATAGAAGTCAGTAGGCAACTGCAACCTTGTGTGACGTAGCCATGTTTGGTTGAACTGTTAACCTTGAAAGTGCCCACCGAGGTCCCTGTTGACATTTCCAGTGGGATTTTGTCACTTTGTGAAAGTGCAAGAAGTTAATGGGTCCAAACCAAAGAGGACATGGGCACCAATATTTCTGTGGACTTCAAAAAAGCATTGGTTTACATTCTGGCAGTAAACTCATGTCCATGGAAACAGGTGACCCAGCCCTCATGTTCTCTTCTCTGGTTCCCATTTTTCCCTAGAAAACCCTTTAACCATCCAGTTTCTCCCTAAAAAGCAGCAACACTCATCTCAGTCATCATCACCCTGGTCACCCATAAACAGAGTATACATACAGAGACACTCCTACCCAACAAGCACATTGCTTTACATCTCAATTCATTGAAAAAGTAAACAAAGAAACTTTATATTCTTTAGCCACACATTTTATGTGATCATAATCTAAGCTGCAACCCTTCCATTCACAAGAATAATACATAGGTCTATTCCGCTCCAAAATTTGCTGCCACGTCAGTAAGAGTTGCACAGTTTGTAAGGCTGCAAATTAAGTGCAGCCCATAACCATTTAAAATATACAGTTACAGCAATATCTGCTGGGGAAAAAAGGCACAATTCACCAGGAACATAATATGTAGAAAAATAGTCAAACGTTGACTGTAGATCAGGTGGAACAAAAGGTAAAAATAAATCAGCTCAGAAGCCTACTTGATGAATATCTACAAAAATAGACATTGTTTTCATGGTAGCATCATGGTAGCATTTCCACTGTGTTCATTGACTGAACATGGCATCTGTGCGATGAGACCTCCGAGTAACGTTCAAAATTCAGGAGAGTCAGGGGCCACACCTCAATTCTGACCGGGTTATGGTAAACCCTGGCAGGATTTGACCAGAGAAGATCGGTTGGTGTCTCCACATTCTTCCACGGGGCTACGGCAGGGTATGTCTGCGGTCAAAGGGGCAGCACAATCAGGTTTTGGTCATGGAAATCCGTAGCACATCTCCAGGGAGCTTACAGGACCATCTATCTTCCAAGCACAAAAAAAGCTGCACCCCACCCCATAGCCCAGGATGGAGCCAGAGAACCACCACAAAATAACAAGTTCATGTAACATCTGCCAGCCCACAGGCAAAACAGAAGCTTTGGGTTCCTCACCTGCTCTGCCCCATTTCATCCACTGTTTCTTGAGGCACGGAATGATGAGGAGTTTACAGGACACCGCTGACAGAGGGACCAGGAGAAGAAGACTTATCACATAAAAACTGAGCACTGCAATACAGAAATTTTGTCAAATCAAGTTGGTTCAACTGCTTGCTGGAGAAAATATTGAGTGGGAAACAAGAAACAAAATGCTCACCTGAACTATCGTTGTTCTCAGGTGCCTGGAGGGTGGTTGGAGCTGAGTTGGAAGTGCGTATGGAGGTGGTAAACGCTGTGTTATTGTTTGCACGTGTGGTAAAGACAGGAAAGGATGTTGTCGTCTCTGGGGTCACCGGGGTTTTGTAAACAGCCTCTGTGATGTTATTGCAGATCACATCTGATTCCCTAGTACCCTGGACTTTTATTCCACTTGTCTCGCAGCTGTTAAACAGAGACAACAATTTCAGCTTTTTTAAATTCCTCTTTCCCTTTTCCACAAAGTTTGCCTCGGCCAAATGCCTTCTGCTCTTTAAAAAAATTACACAAGCTGTGCCTTTACGTACGTTTTCCATTTCTGACAGTAACTGTCATTTTTACTGGTGAAATATCCATTTTCGCATGGTTGGCATTGCAGGCCCGAGGCTGAGAAACAAAGATAGGCATCAGCAAGATGAAAGCACTTGCACCGCTGCAAAGGTTTATTTAGACTTGAGCTGAAAAACTTTGCAGATGCACACTGCTGTTGCTTTTATGAAATCTTCTTTCTTGCTAGTGGATGGTGCATGGGTTCTACATAATTTTCTATTATTTCAGCTTCTTGACTAACACAATAAGCAAGAAAACATTCTTCCAATGGGTTACTACAAATTTTCCTTTCTAAACAGAACGCAGTATTATTCAGCCTTACCTGTCTGCTTGAGCCCAGATCCCTTTTTACATGTGCAGATGATATTGTCCTTCCTTAGAGAGGTGAATCCATCACGGCAGCGGCACTCAGCGTTGGCAGTCTTTGAGCAATTCTTCTGGAGCATACTTCCTTTTTCTAGAGAAGACCCAGGAAAGAGGTGAACATCTTCAGAGGTAGGCTTCAGTAGCATCTTGCAAATGCATGCAGAGCTGCCGCTGCATTGCCTGTGGTTTTACTACAACTCCAGGTGAGAGCCTCAGCATCACAGCTCTCTTAGGTGAACCTTGCCAATCCAACTGTCACAGCATTCAACATGACAGAAGATCTCATGCACCCGAGGGACAGCTGCACTGCCATTCAGAGGGTATTACAGAGGTGGCAGATAGAATGGATCCTTACCTGAAAGACAAATTATACAAGTTTCCAAGCAAAAACTGCTGTCATTCTCCACACTTTGGAACGAGCCATCAGGGCAAGGCTCACAAGTGTCATGGCCATCTGGTTTAGGGTAGCGCTTTTTCATACCTGAGAATAAATCACAGCATTTCAGCCGTCAGTGCAACAAGGTTGCCATCGGATCCCTTTCAAGCTGGAAAAAAGAGGCCCACATAACATACCTGCTGGACATTTGTCTGACAATGCCATCATGGCCTGGATGATGAGGAGCAGCATGAAGCTCTCAAACCACATGGCAATGAATTTGTTCCCCAGCCGACACGTTGGCTGGAATTGATATGACTGATCGTTGGTTGCAAAGAGTTCATTTTAATGACTACCTTTTTTTTCCTTGTATAATCAATATTTTCGGTGTAGGCTAAATGGACTCCGCCCCCCATGAAGGTGGAGCAAGATCAGCAGCATGTTCACCTCCCTTGAGAGACCTGAGGAAAATCTCAGACCGGCAACTTCCTTGATGTTGTACGGTTGTGTGATTCATGCTACAGGTGTGGTTAAACATCGATTAAAAAATAAACAATTTCAGTTCAACGCTGGTGTCTGCTAATGCTGATGCTTGACAATTAAAACCTCCGCAAAGGTATGCATGCTGTAGGACACCAAAGTCAGATGGGCTTTCAGGGTTGCCGTGTGCTTCTTAAGCAAATTGGGAGATCTTCAGAGGATGCAACAGTGATAATGGGTTGCTTCAGTGTACCAAACGAAAGGTGGGCTGTTTCCCCCTGTAATTCATCTATGAGGAAGTCTAGGAGGATTCATTTACCAGCATGTTGCATAATGCGGGAATTAAATATGCATATTTACTATATAATAGGCATATTTATTTTAATTTGTAAAAACGTGGAAATGTACCCTGTGGAAGAAAAATAAAATAACAGTTTGGGTGTAGAGAGAGTTATACTTTATTTTGTATAGAAATACACACCGGTGTGGGAGAGCCCCTTTGGCGAGAGAGTCTCCTCGAATGAAGCATAACACGGTTATTTATACGGCAGTAGTAAGTAAAAAGTGCACGCCTTCCTGTACTCTTACTCTTGCTGGGTGTTGTTTATTCTCACTTCAGTCTTGCTACCTTGAGCGTTGTAACCTGGGCCATCATGACCTGGGTGTTGGCGTCATTTCATAATCTTGGGTGCGAGTTCAGCGACTTTCGGACAGGGCACGGAATGTACACGGCCTTGTAGTCTGGACATATAAGCACAACAAAGCATTGGCTGCACTGATTTGATCAGCATACAGAATAACATGCAATTTTAGTGCCACGAGCAAGCGGCCTGAATTAATGCTTTTTGGTTTTATGATTGTTTTTATGATATAAGGTTACATGAGATATAAAATATAAAATATAAGATTTCTCGATTTCGTGAATATTTCTTGATTTCGCAAATTTCATTCACAACCCTTTGAAAGGAAATTAACATGGAACAAGATGGAGTCCAGTCTCACGTCAGGAGTGTAGATTAATAACGTATTTACTGTTTGTACTACTTGAAGGTAGTAAGCCATATAAAAATACTCTGGTAAGGGTAAATAGTATTTATTTTAGAAAATGATAACACTGAGACTAATGCTCAGGCTACAAGACAGTAAGTATTACTTGTACTACTGTACATATATAGTATTGGGAACAAACTTGCCTGAGAATTAAGATACAGTCAAAAAGTAGAATTTGGCCAAAAAAATTAATTTTGCTGCTTAAGTGCTGGGATTTTTAAAAATATGGCAAAACCCACTGACAATAACAAAGCATTTGAAATGATTTTGTTTAGATTCCATTCAGGCCTTCACTCATTCAGTAAAAAGGGTGAATGTTTATAAAAGTGCAAGTTCAGTAGAAGACGCTCATATTTTCAGTCTGTGGAATTAACTGCCGCATGCGAATTGCCTTTCCCATACCTCCGGTCAGCTGCGGTTAACCTCAGAATTACAATTAAACCACAGTTGAACTGCGATATAAATGTGGCTTTCCATATTCTAGGTGTGAAATGAGAGAAAGATATCTTTTCAAATGGCATTTGCACAATGTTTAAAAGTTTGGCAATGCGTTTCTAGGCTGCTGGGGGCACGGTTGCATCCCGCCTCGGTGACATTAAGGTCTCTGTGGTTTATATCCTTAGAACAACTCGCTGCCCTGTGTCTGAAGGGTAAAAAAACTACAGCTACTGCTCTTTTGATCTCCATAGTGAAATAATGATTAAAAAAAACATTCAAACCTTTATGCAACGTTTCGACCTGAGAAGCCCAAGTCATGTCCAACTGAATTGCCTGGAATGCGACTTGTACATCAGGGTAAACACTTTGGTGTCATCTTAAGAACCTTTTGCTATATATTACTGCTGCAACTTCAACAGAATTATTATTATTATTATTATTATTATTATTATTATTATTATTATTATTATTATTATTATTATTATTGCATATACTGTACTTTCATATCATTCTTTTGCTTTGGAGGAAAGTGACTGCTTAATGAATAAAAAAATATGTAAATATAAATGTAGGAAAGCTACAGTATAATGAGGACCAGGAATCCACATAAACCCAGAAAAGGTCCTGCTCAGCCCAAGTGCTAGAGGTTGGAGGTTGTAGAAACAATTCTACGAGATGATATTTCCTTGGAAGAGTTAAGTAAGCGATATGTAAAGCTCATTAGACAATTTGTTATCGGTTATGGCTCGCTTATTGTTTATAGGGGCATTTTAAATTCAGAGTTCATATTGGTACTTATTCCTCAGTAGATCAAGCAATCCATGAGTTGGCATCTCAAGCTTCAAAATGGTATTTTAGAAATTGTTATTTCGTTGTCTTGGGGAAGATCCATTTTTGCTCATTTTATTTCAGTTTAGTGGTCTGTGTTAATGTCTTTCATGCTGCACTTTAAAGACAACTCTGCTTTTATCAAGGAGGAACTTAATCCAGAAGAGCAGGTTTTTGAAATTGGTCGCCTGGGATGTCTCCATACACAACAAACGTGCACATCTTCTTGCGGAACACATAAAACGATCAATAATAACTGTTAGTGATGACAGATATGAGCGTTCACTCATAAACAGAAAGAGCTTAGGGGTAGCTACAAACTATGTCAGGTAAAGGAAAAAGTAAGACATGGGGATGGTTACATTTTCTGTAAAAACCCCCTCCTCTGTATCAAGAAAATGAATTCATGAAACAAATATTTGTTCCATCTGTTGTCATGTCGGTTCAGTCCCAAAGTTGACTGACGTGCAGAGTTGAGGGTATACATGTAGGTGGCAGGCACAAAATCTATGATAAGAGGGTTTCAACTTTGGGAGAAATTTATTATTTTTATCTTCCAGGATGATCATTGTCCTTCTTCCACTGTCTACCGACTGAGTCCAAACACTGAAGGAGACATCTCAAATGTTAGCTTGAAAGTACACAAGCAAAGGAAAAAAATGATTTCTCCAGGGTTTCCCACCAAGCTACATGCAGTCTTCCTTTACAGGGTTTGCAGGGTTGCCTCCCCTTGCAAATTCTAAGTATGTGAGATATGTTTGTTAAGGTATTTCTGAGAACTTCCTCCCATTTCTTTCTACTTCAAGCCAGTGTTCAACGCATTGTGCAAACCAACCCAGCTAAGATTATGCTGTTAAATCCAGCACAATGGTTGCCAGCTGTTGACTGTAACTGAAATTTTATTTGTGTGAAAGATCATTATTAATTTCTGCAAAGCTTTTTGCCTATGAACAGCCAAATCATCTCTGGACATCTGATATGTTTCAGTCAAACTTCCTTAAGACACAACACCTTACTGAAGCAATGTTAGACTCAGTACTTGATAGCATTCACACTATTTGCACAACAGAGCAACCACAAACCCATGTCAAGAGATGTTGTTCAGGTGATGTTGTTTGCAAAATTTGGAGAAAGCAAATAATGTGAATCAGCTTATTCCTGTAAGTTGAAGAAATGGTGGTGGGAGAAAATGCCAAATAGTACCATGGAAACCGACAATGACCTCGTGGAGGATGGTTTCAGAGGTTTGCCGACAGGTGGAACTTAAAAGTGTTTTTATACTTTTGCAAGCCTCGAGACCTGCAACCACGCAACATCCTGTTTCCTCCTGGAAGCACTGGCATTGTTTGACACCTATGTGCTTTTTTTATTTCATTTTTTGTCATTCTGGTTTTTTTACTGCCTCATTTTCAAAAAACAGAACAATGCAAGGCAGTAAACAAAGTAGAAAAAAGACAAAAACCAACTATTTTAATAACCCCTGAGGTCAGTTCCTCAGCTAACCAGCATTAAGTCACAATATCTTCAGTTGACTTCAATCATCTACCCAGATATTGAACACAATCGCTCACACACTTTCAGTGTGGAACCTCAGCAGTGCTAGAGATCCTCTGTACCTGGCTGCCTGAGTCTTGCTTCAGTCCTGTGCACTTGCATGTTGCCCCGACCTCCTTGCTTACCAGGTCTACATTCCCGAGTCTCCAGTCATTGTGTTCCTGGATCTGCTATTTGTCACCACACTAAAGATCACCTTTCTTCATAGCACCTGTTCACTGTACATACAACTCCTGCACATGAACTTAGCATCAATGATCACTGGGTAAACAAGACACTCATTACTGATGAACACTCTAAAAAGGTTTGTTACATCAGGAGCTTTGCATAAAAATCTGAATTTTTTGGGACAAGGCTTGTGAAAAGCAACAAATTATTCACCTTTAGAATTTGACAGCGCAGCTGTGTGTAATATAGAAGAAGGCTCTGCCTCATGAGTGTTATAAGAATGGAAGATCACTCTTTCCATGGTATAATTAGCTGTATAACAAGTGCAAAAAAGGCACCAGATGTAAAAATAGAAGAGAAATTGAAACTGACATTTTGTTTTACGCGGCCTTGTCTTACTCTTCATCTGTGTCACTTTATCACTTTGCACCCACTATGCTTTTGGCACAAAGTCAAATCGATTTTTACAATAGTTTTAACCCCAAATTGTGTTACCGTGTCTGCCCACAGAGTGGATTTCAAGCTGGGTATTTTCACTTTTGCAAAATAAATAAATGTATCCCTAAAAGGCATGCTTAATAATCTGGATTTATTTGAAATGGAAAAAGATCCAATAATATTTACTTAATAAAAACACTTTTTTTTCGCACTGACCAAGAGGCACAACTCTTAAACAGCAGGTTTCCATATGCATGTATGTGTGTCTCTAATCTTATAGCTTGCATTCAGATAAATTATTAAATTGATTCTGACTGCTCCTGGCATAATTTATTCTTGCATATTTTAACGGATCAATTACAACCCAAAATTCAGATGTACAATAGGCTGTTCCTCATGGGGAAAATGGTTAAATCAATAGAATTAGCAGTTTAACACTTCTGGGGTGGTTCATCAATTCACTCTATGAACATAAGAAGATTGAGGAATGAAAATTTGATTCATAGGTTCTTACTGGCTGAATCCAGTAAGACTGAGCGAACAAAAGTTCAGTGACTGCCACCATCAGTGCAGACCTACAACAGAACCCCACTACCGAGGCAGTCTGTGAAGATGGCATGCAACCAGCTGCTGTGTAATTGCTCTGCCATCCCAACATGTGGCTACAGCCTCTCAGAGTGTAATAAGTGGTCCTCAAAGAAACTCTTCCTCCAGCTTCTGGGTGGCACACTTGATACGCTTTTTCTCTCTGAGGTTACGCATCCGGGCACTTCGACTTGTGATCTCCTCCACATAAGTCTTGGGGAACCAGCCCCGCTCACCGTCCGACAACCGGATCCCCTCAACCCAGCCTGAAAGGGAAACAACGTTTAACCCAACCATCTCATCTCAAAACTGTTCTGAAGGCATTTGCTGGAGCTTCACTGTGTTACCATCAATGGTTATATTCTTCACTTGCAAAACATCGGCCTTCTCAAGAGTAAGTTCATCATGCTCCACAGCCTGGTAGCTCTTCATACATTGAACTTGGGAAACATCTGCAAGTATGACATAAACCACAGGACTAAAACAGGAAGTCAGTATGGTTCTCACTGTAGGTGCTACAAGGAGTAGGGCCATTCATCTAAGAAAGTAAACAACACTTGAAATCTTGGGTGGAACTCATGAAAACCCTCTGTTCTGCATGTGCTTACCACCATTCTCAATGATCTGATCTCCATTCCTCTCAGGGTCTAAGGGAACCATGGCTGTGATCCAGCGCTGTTTCTCACTCCTGTAGAGAAACCACACCAATCCAGTGGTCAGGATTAAATGTTCCAGCTCATCCTGGCTCAAAATGTTGGTATTAGCAAGAAGAACAATATGTACAAGTAGAGATTCTTGGACTTGAAGGTTTAGAGCACAAAAAGAAAACAGCTGTTATTCTGTACCTTTGAGCACAGCTTTCAATCAGCATAACTCATAGCCACCAAAGTAGACTGAAAATGCTTTAAAAAATACTTGGATGCAAAAATGAAAAAAAATGTGATGACTGGTAGTGGTGTTTGCTTAGAAAATAAACTTTAACTTTTCGTAAAATATTTAAAATTGAGGGCTTTCAAAGAGATTATTTTCAATTTTTCTAGTGAACACATTGTGAAAACATTTTATATTTTATACATTTTTAATTTCTTTTTGTCTCAGCTGGAGCTGTTGTAACACAGTTGAGACCACATTCATGGTTCTGAAGCACTTGCTGTTAGCAATGTAGGTGGAGCAGGCGATGCTGCAGTCAAGCGTCTCGCCTGGAGCGACCAACTTACTCAGTGCGACCCTTCAACAGGATCTGGTGCTTGAGCAGCTGACCCTCACAGAGCTGCAAGTGGAAGATGTACCCTGAGATGCCCTGCAGCTTCTGGCTGATGTCCTTCACCTTCAGCTCTCCAATCTTAGCATGTACAAATACAGCAAACTTCCAGGTGCTATAACAGGAGAAATGGGATGTCTTATTGATCATGAGCCCAAGTACCGGTGACCCAAACATTTGTAGTTAAAAAAGGTGACCTCTTCAGACAGTTACATGGAATGGATTTGATAGCTGTACATTTGTTACATCATAAAAATGTGAAAAACATAACTGCTACTTTCTTAACCTCTCCTGGTTACCAGTAACTGTGTCCTAATGCATGGTTACAATTGTCCATGCCCTAGCAGCACAGGACAGGCACTGACCCATCATTAGCACTCACACTCTTAAAAATATTGCTCAAGTTCACCACATTCACCACCTTCTGCTCTTCTCCATCTCACAAGTTCTGATTCTCCACCAACCCCAGATTGTTTCCTTTCCCTCTGCCACTCACTCTTTCTTCCGAGACAGCAAAAGGCAGTCATTGAAGAGGTGCAAGTACACCGGCCGTGTAGGCAGCTTGAACTTAGACCCAGAAATACTCATTGTCTGTGTATCCACTTCATGCAGTTCACCATGTTTCACCAACCAGCGGGACTGAGAGATCAGGGGGAAAATCTGGACACAAAACACAAAGAAATATTTTTGTATTCATAGCGAATATTAATGTGGGGATGCAGCCTGTCAAAAACCATTTTCTTTGATGATAATTTTGTTGTTTTGGATTTTTTTGATTTGGACAACGCAACAGTGAAGTTGAATTAAACTAAAAAAGTTGAATCCATTTAAGGAAAAAACCTATGTGAAAATCCCCCTTGTTCAGTCAAACAAACCTGCCAATTTTAATTGATAAGTAGATTGATTTAAACAATTTTGCAGAGCTATTTTCTATAAAGTATTGTTTAGTTAATATCTTCTAAGCTACGAGAGCACAAGTGTTGCAGGAATAAATTAGTATTCAGCTAACAAGTAATCCAGGCATTAGAGGAACATTTTTAATCGAAGATTTTCAAGCATGTTGTCAAGCACATCATCAGCATGCGAGGAAAAGAAATTTGGTTATGGTCTGATCATGAATGACTGATTGAAGAAATGTTGTTATACAGGAATATTCAATATACAAACATATTCCACCAAACAATTTACAATCATTTGCATATCGGTGTTGAAGTTGAACCAAGGGCCTTACTTGATATTTATTTTATTGAAATGACAATACAACAATATGACACTTATTGTTCAAATAAGTCTTCCACAACATGGACATCAGTCCAGATATTTAGTTGAAGGCCAGACAGATTAAACAAATTCAGTGATTGCAAAAGCATAAATCTAAATTCATCTGAATTTCTGGTAGCATTCAGGACTGTAAGATTATTGGAACAAGCAGGAAGATCCACCCACGTCAACGCTGTTATCAGGAAACTTAAACTAAAAACCCTAGGCTTCCTGTCTCTTCTGGCCTCTAGATCTAGGTCATGCTTGTCAGAACCTCAAGAAATTTTCCTGTAAAACTTAACACTAAACTTAGAAGTCGTGCCTGATACCCCAAGTGCAAAAGATGCTGAACATGAGAAATCTGTGCTGCAATAGCATCACTGTAGCTGGGAGATGTGCTGACACTGAGAGTCAGTGCAAGATCATCAAATTTGACTCAATCCATCCATGTTTGGGTCATACATTACCTTACACTGAGCCTAGGTGGTGTTAAATTGTCTGTATTGTTGCCTACATACTCTACCTTGCCCTCAAAGTGGATCTTCTTATTGAGGTGGATGAGCTCTTCTGTTCTCTTCATTGACTGAACACTGGAGTTACACTCTTTTATTATCTGGCAAAACAAAAAAAAAATGTAAGCAATTTATGTGTGGGTCTTTTCAATAGAACGTCTGGTTAGTAATTCTCATTCTGATTTTCTTACTTACGCGCTGTTGCTTTCGCTGTTATAAGCTAAAGTGAAACCTCGATAATTTTTACATTTTGAACTGAATGTTACAGAATATCCCAAAAACCCCTGTATGAAAAAATCTTGAACATTTAGAAGACTCCATTGAAAAAAATGGATTTCACCAACTCATAAAGGCCTACTTGTTTGTTCTGGTAGGAAGCCACCGAACACACAGCTATCAAATCCATTCCATGTAACTGTCTGAAGAGGTCACCTTTTTTAACTCATTAAACGCCTTGGTGGCCGTGTCTTCATCTCGAGAGCCAGGGGTGGTTCTTTTCAAAATATTCTGGGGAAAAATAATACAGTGAAGCCTGTGAGGAGAAATATAGCCTACATATAGCAATGCATGCATTAATATTACATGACACCTCTCAGATGGTGCTGGTACCTACAGTTCAGCAATGGCTTGAAGATTTGAACTCACCTCTACACATAAACGTGAAATTTTGTTGATCCCTCAGAGGGAAAGGTGATAACTTTCTAAAAATAAATGTAATTGTTCAATGCTCACTTAATCACGCTTACCCCCAATAATAACACATCTATTGCTGAACAAGTAAGAATATTTGCTAAAAATATACAGAGGAACCAAACTCCAGTCTTTTTTTTTTTTCGTTTGTCTGTCTCTATCCAATCTTGTCAGTGAAGCAGTTTGTCCCCTGTTTTAAAGTTAAATATTAATACAGGACAATCTATAGACTTGTGGTTACAACATATAAAGACTGTACATGAGAAACAACAACAAAAAAGGCTTTTAAAAGCTTTCTAAAACTTAGCTATAATCGGTGAATTTTATGGGTTTGCTACTATGGCTCTGTTTCTCAGACGCAAACCCACACTTCTGTGTAAATATTGGATATACAATATTTTAAGCCAGTCAGTTATAGGCTCAATGCCCCTACGACCTTGACTTGAACAGATGACTAAGCAAAATGGTGATTTAAGTTATAGTAACTTGGTGCTGGACTCCAGCATCACCTTGCATCAATTAAATGCTTATTCATGCTACTGAAATTGATTTTTTTTATGCATTACTATTTATTAATTTAGCTGACACTCTTTTCCAAAGCAACTTGCAACTAAGTTGTGATGCTAAGTGCTATGACCAAGGGAACACCGGGAGCCAAAATGTGAACTGGGGTATTTCACCTGTAAGACAGCAGCTCTACACCTCAGGTACGTCCAAAACCTTTGTGTTTGCTGTACTTGTCAACATTACGGCAAATCAGTGCTGCTGGATTTTGTATGTACAACAGCGTGACTTTACTGCATCCCTTCACCCCAAAAAAACTGTGCTGTACCTCCACCAGCATCTTGAGCCGTGTAATCCTCTGGAAGGGAAGGATAAGGAAAGAGGTCAGAGGGAGACGCTGACAGATGGGGTGCTCCTCCAGGCGAGCCAGGATGCTGGTGAAGCGTGGGTTCTCCTGTCTAAGGCAAACAAAGATGATGGGGTATTGAGGGTCACAGGGAAAGTTGCTCGGATGGTGCATGGCACGTGGCAACAGCCGTGGAACTCAAGAGCAGAAAAAACATTTTAAAAAAATAGCAGAGATGCTACCGTCCAAATAGTATTGACGGAGCTCATATGGAAACAGCCCTACATGTTAACTCAGTGTTCTCACAGGAGGCGCTGGTATGTCTGCTCCTGGTACGCCTGGTTGGTGACGTAGGGCAGGTAGACCCTGCGCAGGGTCGGGCAGTGGGCAAGTACAATGTCGCACACATCGAAGCGCAGGATGTCCTGCTCCAAGCGCTGCTCCAGGTCCTGCAGAAATCTGAAAGGTGTACAGAGGGCATCACAACTACAGCTCTACAGCAAAAGAAAAAAATCAATAATTGGAAGAAGAAATGAAGAACTTAATGACTTGCAGCATTGTTACCTTGATGTCACATACATTGTCAGAAGTAAGCCATGAAAATGCCCCAAAATGCCCTCCAGCACTGTGAACCAAGTCCCAGAAAGCAAGTCTCAACAGAATGGTACTGTGGGACTACCATGCCGTACCTCTCGCTGACGTCCTTCACGTCAGGCAGCTTGGAAAAGAGCCACTGTCTCTCCTGGGCCCCCAGGCAGTCAGCCAGTTCACGCGACAGCATAAAATGGTCCACAGCAATGGCCAAGCTGCGCATGTAGGACGCCTCTGATGTGACCAGCTCAAATTTTGCCTGTCAGGGATGAGAGATCCATGTTCATCTGCACCTCTTTCTCCCTTTACACCAAATATCAGTTGCTTTGTAAATACTTACCTAATATATGGTATGCAAACAGACAGAAGTAAATAATGGACAAATGTGTCTAGAGTGCAGCTAATGCAACCCTGACCCTAACCCCCAGGTCAAAAAGTTTCCACCTTCCTCCTTCACCTTCTACGGTCTTCATCGGCACTTTTCTCACTCACTTCTTGCAACTTTCGCTCCTCATTGCTGAAAGAGTCCAGCATGCCGCTGGAGCGGACGTCTGGGATGTCCTGCCACAAAGAGAAGGCAGAACCCCGTGATGAGCGGAACGAGCCAGTTGGGGACAGGTTTTCGGGTGGAGTGGCTTCCCCAGCTCCCTCCACCCCAAGTCCCTCCTCTTCTCCTCCAGGTTCTGACCCTTGCTGGCGCTGGATTTCTCGGTTGATGGCCACATCACTGTATTCTTGGTACAGTAATACTGAGAGGAAGAGAGGGGGCTGAGTGTGAGAATGGGTGGGAAATCGGCTTTCACTGGTGCACTAGGTAAACAGGAAGTGTTACAGTAAGTTCAGCAGTTGCTGTGATTTATACAAAAGCGAAAAGTTGTATTACTTGTGCTTTGTTTGCTTGGTCTCATTTCAGTTGGAACAAACTAGCTGCGCTTCAGTAATTGTGTGCATGCCAAGTGCATAAACATAAATGTAATTGCACATTCAGAACAAAAAGGACAAACGGGTCACAAATTTGGTTCAAAAAAGTTCAAGATACTGTGTTTATTTATTTATGACCAATTTTTTATTTTGTATATAAATTTGGTCTACAAATTCATATATTCGGTATTTGTAAATTGTCAAATACAGGACCAATGTTTGTAATATTTTTCCTTTTTATTTCACTACCTGTATTTAAGACAAATTTTAACAAAGTCAATTTTGCTCTTGGCCTTCAGCTGATCCACACGCATATGCTGATATTTTTTGAAGGAGGTAAAGAAAGGTGTAGGACTGTAGGGTTTAGTCATGGGTGGTCTTACAGCTGGGCAGAAAGCGCGAGAGACGCTTGGAGCAGTTGAAACCTGTCGGTGTACATGTGTCCTCATCGATGGAGTCCTTCCTCCCACTAGAAAACAACCACAACACAAAGATGTGTGACCCTTTTAAAAGATACAGGAACTACAGATTTAGCCTCACCATTATTGTTGTGGCAGAAGCTCCTCGATGGTGAATTATTTGGAAACAGAAACTGCGTGTTTTTTTTTTTTTTTGAAGAAAAGTCATTACAATACTCACATCCTGGTTGTAGTACTTCAGTAAACTGTTGTGTAACACTTTAAGAGCTTTGAGTTACACTATGAGTATTATTTAAAGAAACACAAATTAAAAAAGCAATTTCAGCATTAAATAGGGGAAGCAGGTAAAGTCCCATTCATGACAATTCCATTCATGTAAAGAACAAACATTTGGCGCTCACCTCTGTCTGGAGCTTCCTCTGTGCGCTGTCTTGTCAGCATGGGGCAGTGGTGGGACGGGTCCGACAGGGCTGTGGGGTGCGCTATCACAGGATCCCCCTGAGTTGCAGTCTCTCGAGTGGGATTTATCTAGCAGTGTGACAGACAGAGTCTGACAGAAGTCTGCATTTTCATCATTGTGTCTGCATCTATCACACGGAAGCGCTGGTGAATATCAAAATCTGCATGCTGCCTCTGACTTACTGGGGCTGAGGCTGCGGATGGGCAGCCGGTCGCGAGAAGGCGCACGCGCTGACAGAGACTTGCCAAGCTTCAGGGCGAAGGAGCTTTTCCTCTGGGACAGCTGGAGTCTCGAGATCAGTTCGGACGCCGAAAACCGACGACGCTCCTGGTCAGCAGGGTGGTAAATGGCACCCACTGGGGAGGGGCCTTCAGCAAGTGTCACATGGTCTCCCGTGGGCAGGGGTGGAGAGGGGCGGGAGCTGTGCTGTGGTTCTTTGCCCCTCTCTGTTGGAGGGATAGGGCTGGAAGGTATGAGAAGCCCCAGCTCTTCCTCCAAAGTGGGTCTGGATAAGAGGTACTCGAACTCCCGGCTGGGGTCATTCAGAGACTCATCAGTCAAGCTGTTGTGGGAATAAACCCGGATCTTACGCCCTAGAAAATGAACCACAGCTTTAGACAAATGCCCTCAAACAGGATGAATGGGATCACCGATGGAACAGTCGCATGTTCTTCAGCTTTGATATGAGATGGTCTTGCTAACACTGCAAAGAAAGCATTATGAGCAATGTGTGATGCTTACGCAAGGATTTCTCCTTGAATGAGCTCTGGGAGGTCCGTCGCTGTGGGCCCAGGTCGGGACTGCGTGCTTCAGAGTCCTGGGAGCAGGAGTGCTTGTAGGGAAGTGATTCACCATTTCTCAGGGCGGATTGAGAAGTGGAGTAGTCAGTGCAGGCTGCAGGTGAGGGGAGCTGCGAGGCAATCGGTACAGTCTCTACAGTCTCTACAACCTCTTGGAGGTCAGACCGGCTCAGCTCAAGAACTCTGGGCCATCTTTGGCCTGTGAGATTTGGTACTGCATCCAGGTGGAAGCTGCTGCTAGCTGTAGGTGTGTTCTCACTACCTGCCCATGTCCGATGCCAGGGGTCTGGCAGAGGGGTCAGGCTATGCCTGTTGAGGGAGAGGGGACCTGGGCCTTCGGCACCAGTCTGGTGGAGCTCGATGAAGGCCAGTGTCTCCTGCTGGCACACAGCAACAGGGTGGTTCCCCTGTTGCGGGAAGGGTCTGTCTTTCCAGGCCTCGCTCAAAGCCTGGGACTCAGGTGAGCCTGGGATCCACATGTTGCAGCTCTCTCCGCCACAGTGGAAGGTGTGCAGATGGGGCTGAAAGTCAAGGAGAGGAGGAAATCCACATCCAGGGATCATGATTGGAGAGAACCATACAATCTGGGGAAAAAAAATAAAAATAAGGAAATAATGTAAACAGATTCACATTAACAGAGCATTCACGGATGCTAGCCACCATACATACATTTAAGATTTAATTAATGTTTAAATATTCTTACATTTAAGTCTACGTGGTCCTGTTTATAGGGCTTTCATGGTATGTTCAATCACCACATATGGGTGTGATGCTCAGGGGTCCACACTTTTGTCCTTATAGCATACCATGAACGCTAATTCTTGCTATGATTTGGCAAATGTTTATGTCTGTGGTTCTCTGTAGGCACACAGGGGTTTATTACCTGTTTTATTACAGTCTGACACACCTACAATGTTCTCTGAAAATTTAATACCCAGTTCAACAAACTGTCAGAAGGCTGGCACACAAAGGGACAACGGGAAAGTAATGCTGGGTGGGGATTGTTTGCAAACGCACTTTTTTGAATTTTTGCCTAAATGTATTACGATATCCCTTGGCGACATGACTTG
Source organism: Heterotis niloticus (assembly GCA_018136845.1). NCBI lineage: Eukaryota > Metazoa > Chordata > Actinopteri > Osteoglossiformes > Osteoglossidae > Heterotis > Heterotis niloticus. The sequence continues at coordinate 21,993,039 of CM030894.1, read as the reverse complement.
TCTATGATGGAAGCTAGGCTGATTACATACTCGGCAACAGAATGTATTTTATTGTTATGGTTTGTTATTGGTCCCACTGCAAATATGCTGATGATCAAATTGTCCATGATAAAAAAATTATCTGCATCTGCATCTCAGTTCAAAGGATATCTGCATAGGCTGGACATTTCTGGAACTTATAAGACAGTGACCTTTGTTCTGTGTATAGTATGTGGACATATTTGCCATTTGTTGCTGTAGTGTTTCTGTGTCTATGTTGTTGTGATCCTGGGCTGTTTATAAAACTTAAAAACTCACAATCAGTAAAAATAATTTGGATCTAGAGAAGAAAGTGAATAAAAAACATTCAAATATATGCTTTACATTATTACAAAAGTCCTACTCGCTTCTAGTTGTTAACCCATTCATCTCCTAAAGGTAAGCAGCATTTTTCAACCTTATTATTCATCACCAACTCTCAGGAATACCAGATACAAAGTGTAAACACTGTGGAAGTGACTGGAACTAAGTTCGTGCCTCATTTCTATTCCATTTGAGCTCATCTACTGCCATCTGCTGGTTGAATGGGGGGGGTCCTTACATAGCAGTTACATCGGCTAAAAAACACAGAAGCTTTTAAAAAACAGGTAAATGAAATACCATTAAACTAAATAAATAAATAAATAATTTGCAACTTTAATGCTAGTAATGTATACTTCCAATATCTGTAAAAATGTATAATAATTAAACAAAGACAACAACAACTACTACTACTACTACTACTACTACTAATAATAATAATAATAATAATAATAATAATAATAATAATAATAATAATAAAAAACCTCCTTTTCCTCTTTTAGGTAATGGGTTGAACATAAAACCAGGCTCTGCTCTGTGAGAACTGAATCTCAGCAGAAACTAAAGTTTCCAGTAAACCAGTCATACTTTCCCCCTCTCCTCATCTTTCTTACTTTCAAAGTCACTTAGTGGAACATTAGCCCTCTACCTCTACCAACGCTTTTCATGCAATAAAAGCACAGGGAGTCTTTTTGTGTCAGGAACGCAGTTCAGCTGCCCCCTTCCTCCCCCCAGACACACACGCTCCAGCATTCCTCCCTCCCAGCACACTTACAAACCTCCCTTCACCCTCAGTGTCATCCACCCTACTGAGCTACTGTGACAACAGGGACACACACCACCAGCGCTGAGGAACTTACTGTACATCCACACTGCCTGGAACATATGGATTACATCACACAATATACACGCTTACTGTAACAACCCCAAAGACAAATGCAGAAAACACATAACAAAGTACACTGCCCAGCCAGAAAAGTCACCACCTGGATTTAACTTAGTGTTATGATCTTCAGTTGGTCAGGTCTAGGTTTACCAATGTTATGTGCTCAAAAAATGAGGTGAGCTGACTATCTGAATATATACTGAATGACCAGATTTTTCCATCAATGGATTTTTTCTTCATATTCCAAGATGACAATGCCAGGATTCATTGGGCTCAAATTGTGAAAGAGTGCTTCAGGGAGCACGAGACATCATTTTTACACATGGATTGGCCACCACAGAGTCCAAACCTTAACTCCATTGAGAAACTTTGGGATGTGCTGGAGAAGACTTTACGCAGCGATCCGATTCTCCCATCATCAATACAAGATCCTGGCGAAAAATGAATGCAACTTTGGATGGAAATAAATGTTGTGACATTGCATAAGCTTATCGAAATGATACCACGGTGAATGCGTGTTGTAATCAAAGCTAAAGGTGGTCCAACAAAATATTAGTGTGTGTGGCTTTTTTTGCTGGGCAGTGTACATGCATCCCAGAAAGCATACACAGCTCTGAAGAAGGGAGAGGGCTTACCTCTCCTCCAGGCTATTAGACATCATTGTTCCAAATGCTTTTAAATCAATGCAAAAAGCTGCTTGTTCTTTTATGCATCCGCTAAGCTCAATACATTAGGCAGAGCAATGTAGTGGTATCTGTCCCACGATGTCTAATGGACAGACATACATTTAACAATAATTCCATTCATTCTCAAGACACACACAGGACACAGGGTGGCCTTTACTTTTCTGTATCCAAGCATGCACAAGCTTCCCTTCATATTTAACTGCATATGCAATCAAAAAATGGAAATGATGCTGAACATATGTTGTAGATTCCTATTACATATTGGCTGGGTAGCATTAGCAGTAGCCCAGACTCTCACCATGGTGGGTTGCAGAATAGAAGTCCAATGGCTACTCTCATCTTGCTAGTGGTCAGCATGGGGTCCCTCAGCCTCTTGTTACACCTACACAGCGCCTCCCCCTAAGCAGGTACAGTATGTACATTAAATGAGTAACTCAAGTCGAGTAAAACATTTTTAGGGATTGGTGACTCATATTCAGCTCCCAATGGTTTTACTGGAGTTACGTATATCTATTAATGACCCCACCTTGTATTCCAGATAAAATCTGATGTTGATTATATAGTCGCATGCCCATTAATAACCATCAGACATGCAGCTTTCTGGCCTTTGACACCCAAGGTCAGGACCCCATGTATTAGATACTACCATTTCCTTCTGCAGCCTCTGTCAGAAGTTGGACTCCTTTTCACCTACACAGCCATTAGTTTCCACTAGCAAATACAAGAATATATTACAAACCTTCACTGTACTGTACAGTCACCTCATCTCTAGAGATTCATTCCTTCTTCCGTTTTCAGACAAGGTCCTTCCACGTCGGGCTCTTTTTTTTCCTCTCCACAGCACATTCTGTTGTGCTTCTATGTTTTCCTCTTTTGTGCAAATAAATAAATAACTAAATAAATATAGCAACATCACAATTTGATGGGCTTTTAAAATGCCAACTTTTGTTTTGGGCTTGTTGTGTTGGCATCTCCTGGCAGTGCTGTATACCTGGAGAAGTTGGCCCACTTTTGTAGAAGGATTTACTTCCTTTTGTGACAACAGTTCTTAACAACAAAGGCTGCATTCATACTGAAGTGCCCGTGTCTGTATTCTGTCTTAATTATCATCTGCGGGGTTCAAAGACTTTATTTAAATTCATGAGAAATATTAAGATTGTTCCGTCTGCCAAAGAGGTGCCATCTGTCCATCTTTATCTACCTATTAAGACAGAGGAGGGAGGGCATGGCACCGAACCTCTGCTATCACTCTGGTGTGGCACTGATGAGAGAAACTAACTGGAAACATCTGTCCGTCACTGTGTGTTGATATTCCCATCAGGCAGCAGGTGGTACAACGGGAAGGCCTGATGCGAATGGCACCTAACCTCAACCACACTGCTAAACGTTCAACATAAACATCTGTACAAACAGGTCACTCTGGCTATAAACATTTGTCAATTAAAGAAACCATAAATAGGAACAATAGGAACAATGCAGAGCAGTTTGCTAACTGTCACTTTGGGGCAACACTGCCATATATGGGTGCTATTTATAAACAGCAGTACGGTGTGATTGAAAAGTAGCGAATATTTATTATGCAGTAACAAGAAGTAATACATCCATGAAAAAGTTAAATTCTTTTTTATCTATTGTCCTGGTCAAGGTCACGGGGGGCCTTTCCTATAGTCATTGGGTACTAGACTCTGAAAATACACCCTGGATTGATTTCCAGTCCCTCGCGAGATGGCCACACACACACACACAACTTGGAGTGACCAGTTAGCCTGAAACAAATGTCTTTTGACTGTGGGAGGAAACCAGAGCATTACAAACTCCACACAGACTGAGCTGGATCTGACCCCGCACCTAAGCAGACCAGCCACTGCCTCTCAAGAATATATTTAAACAGAAATTTTGACACATTGCTTAGCGCCTCCTCTGTGTTCTTGAGAGATGGTGCTTATTGGAACTGCGCTGTAAGACACCATTAATACACAAATGGAACTCGAAAACTGCTCATGTGTAACATAATCCAAAATGGATTAAATACACCTTCAATAATTGTGAATAAAGACTATTAAACAGTCAATGCGGATAACAAACTAAATTTGAATAAAATTTTTTGGTAAGTTATGATAAATTACTGGAAAGAACTCTACCATGAAATAATACCATACGAGGTAGCACTAACAGGCCTGCATTCTCCAAAAAGGCCATGGAAACCGAGACAGTGATGATATCCCTTTCTGCCCCGTCCTGTTTTGTGTTTTGCTTCCTGTCTGCAGGTAATCTCCCCCACGCATTTATGGAGGCCAAGGAAGGTGTCGTGCCCGTGTGATTCATTCTGTCGCCGTGTTCTGTTTGCGTGAGCTAATAGTGCTGAGTCACACTGGTGCTCTAACAGTCCGACCTCGAAGGGGGATTCCAGACTCACAGCATACATGTGGCTCACAGGTTTGGCTCAGCATGGCAGTGACCAAGGGCCTCAGCTCTGCATTCTGTTTTTCAAAGCACAAGAATAATACAAATATAACTAGTAAGTCTCCTTGAAGGAGTCCTGCCACTGTACCCTTCAGCAAACCGCTTAACCCGAACTACTATAATACAGACATCTAAAATAACTCACTGAATTCAAGCTTTGAGTAACAAACAGTATTCCGCACATCTTTTTTCTCCAGTAATACTGAGCTTAGATTTCTCTAGCCCCCAAATGCTTCCACTTTCAGGCACACAGCAGTGCTTCTTCAACAAATTAGAGGGCCAAAAACACAACATACAGGATGCTAAAGTGTATGATGATAAACAACAACGAATGTACCGCCTTGATCAATAATCCTGACTTCCATAAACCATAAAAAACAGGGCGTGACCATACACACAGCAGATCTCAGTGCCCGTCCAAGCAGTCGATGTTCCAGGAGTCCTTTTTAAGGTAGAAGAGTAATGTTCGAGTGAAGAAACAAATTGAGCTTTGAGCCTCCGGAGCAGTTTTAGAAGCATGAACTTGAGTAGGGTTAAACTGGTGGATTTATGCAGTAGAAATATGCTTGGATAAGGAAAAGTGTTGTTCCATGTGTTACGTTAAAAAAAAGTGAACTCGATTTATTCTCGTATTTATTCTACAACTGATTTCTGTTGTACAGCACTTTCAGGAGAGCTCCTTCTAATAGAAGAAGCAATGTAGTCCTTAGCGCTATAATCCCAGACTCTGGTCAAGCTTCAGAATCCTTATGTCATCGAGAATGAGCAAGACGTGATGAGGGCAATCCTAGACCATGATGCAGAGATGTCTCATAGCCACAAAAACCAGTGGAAACCACTTCCCCGCTGATTTCACCTGTAGCATTGGCACGGCATCACCCTGTGGTAAACACACAACCTGACCGCCGCGTCAGCCTAAAGCACGCTGGCAGCAGATGAAAACAATGAAGAGAGCTTATTGCTGGCTTTTGAGCATGAATGCCTAAAATCACGGTGAACGATGAGTTTCTTCAGAACAGTGGGGCGGACAAAGACAGCAGAACTCCAGGGAAAGGTACAGCAAATGACTGTTTTAGAAAACCTGCCACTGAAACAGCTGGCAGAGGAAAAAGTTAATAAAGACTTACTAAACAATGCACAGCTTTCTGTCGACTTCCTCACTCCGTAGCTCCATATGACCCATTTATTCTGAGACTGCTGAATCATCAGATGTCTTTTTGACCAAACCTGTTTTTTTTCTCTCCCGGCTATGAAAAACAGGGACACGGAAAAGAATGAAGGAGGAACATGTTGCCTTTATCAGGCAGACAAGTGAGGGCATGCCGGTGAAAGAGGCTTGTTTGGAAACAGGATCGGAGAGAACACACCCTGAAACTGACCACATGTTTGGCCTCCCTGTATTGCCACCACTGCGGCTCTGCTGCTGCACTCCTTGTTTGGGCCACGGAGCAGCACGTGTTTGTGCAGAAAACGGCCATCGCAGGCTGTGCTCCCAACCAGGGAGCTTCTGAAAAAATGGTGGAAGCATTTTATCTTGGTTAATAACTGGAGCGCGGTTCAGCTCCCTTAAGACATAGACACAGAGCCACTGTGGAGAGCGTGAGCTGAGCTTCTTTAAACACCGGAAGGGATGCATCACTCTAACCCAGTCCCTTTAAATCACACGTAGGTGCTTACCACACCATAGCAACTTTTAAAGAGAGCAACTTTGATTTAAGAATGAAACTAGATGTTTACATTATTGTCATTTCTATATCACACCACTAAAAATATCATTACGGCTAAGAAGCTGGTGGCACAATGGTTAAGGAACTGGAATGAGTACTTAGCCTCAAGCATGTCATTTTACATGACTGTCCACAGTGAATTTCAGGCTGTACCAATGGATGAAATTCTAATCCACTTAAGTTACTTTGGATAAAGAGATTTGTCAAGCAAATATGTACTGAAACACATTCAAGGTGTCGTATTTCGCACATCGGTTTTAGAAGCTTGAGACCTGTTATAACTTAGATAACTGAGTACTTTCTTAGTTTGTCTTTTCATTCAAATCAATTTAAAGTGTCTGACTCATTCAAACCGCTGGGTATTTTCCTGGAGCAAATTAGGACAAATACTTTACCAAAAAGGCAGTGATTCTTGAAGCAACAATTTACTGTGTGAGTTGCAAATTGATGGACTCGGTAGCTGCACTATACTGTCAAAGCCATGCCAATACAGAGTACGGTAATAAATCATTCATTTCAGAGTGATTTCTAAACTGGTTGCTGAGGACCTTGTCTTTCCAAGCCCCCGTGTTAACTTTACATTTACCTGAACAGGTCTAGCAGCAACATTAGCGCATAGCAGGTGTTAAAATTAACCGATTTTTGCATCTCATTCAATGTTTTAGGTATGACAGGGCAAGGCCATCTGAGACACAGTCAAAACATTGGACTACTGGAAGATGAGAAATATCAGCCGCAAGAAGATACTCTCAACAAAAAAACACCTCTCACTGGAAATAAAACTGCCTTGTGTTTATTCCCAACTCCTCTAATAAAGGCACCATAGAAGATGACTCGCATTTTTATGTGAAATTAGTTTAGGTTTACACTTGTAGGAAAACATCCACAATATGAAACCCCAAATATACACTCTCTTTCACTCACACAGGAGCCATTAAATTATGGGGGGGTGGGCAGACGCAGACCATCATTACACACAGCATGCAGTGATGGCAGAGCCAGGGCCTGTCAGCAGCTGCCTTGGTATAGACCCTCAACAATAAACACCTGGACAGGTGCGAGAGCAGCCTAGTCTGGCTAGGCCTCAGTACACATACCTGAGAGGCATGGCTGGTTAAGCCTCATGCTTTCACACAGGTGGGAGAGAGGAGCAGGAGAAACAGAGGAGAAAGGAATACAGGGACAAATGAGAAGAGGATATGCGGTAATAAAAATGACTTAAGCGGAAATATGAGTCCAGGTGACACACAGCAAACACATCCTGAAAGACAGGTGGTGCAGCAGGTTGTATACGCTGAAGGAATATGAGACGGACCCCTCGCATCCCACACGACGTTCCAGAAGGCCACCTTTGAAACCAGATTAAGAGCCGTAGGACACACAAGGTCTTAAGGACTCATTAGTCTGGAATGTTCCAAAGGCTGGCATGGGACAGCCCGCTTGCTCCACGGCTGCAAAAGCAGTCGGCTGCCTGGCGCCCCGAGATCCAGGTAGCAGGAAGTTCATTTTCATGTCCCCCTGGCTGTCCCCACCTAAAACTTAAGACGTCTCGTAAGGTCGGTCCACATTCCCTGCACAGCTGGGCTCCTCGAATTCCCTTGAAATTGCCTACGAAAAGCTACAGCCAAAGACAAGCAGGGGGGCCACTGAGGGGGTTTGTCTGAATGCCGCTTTCCACCGTACCACCTACCAAGCCCATCCTCCATTACCCTGTCTGGTGCTGGGCTTCAATGGGCACAACGGCTGCTTTGATCATCTCACTCTGAGAGGACAGACTGAAAAGGGATAGAGTTACTGATACACAGGCAACACCCTTTGCGCTGGCTTTGTGTGTATTGACAGAAGGAAAGATATCCCCAGTGTTTTCTTTCTTAGCCCCTTCAACTCTCCTGCCCCATTCGCAGTATGAGCTCACACATCTCACTGCTTTCCATTTGGCTGCACAGCAGGCATTCGACAGGCAAATGTAATATTTGTTTATAACGTTTATGGTATTATATTAAATAAGAGCTTCTGCTAAGAAGCTTAAAAATATACATGTGGTGAAAAAGTGGCTACCGGGGACATTGGTTCATTCACTGCCCAGTCTACGGAGTCCAGTGTGGAGTTTGCAAGTTCTCCCCGGTTGCTCTGGTTTCTTCCCTCAGTCCAAACATATGTTTAAGATGGACTGATGACTCTACTTTGTCCTTTGCCTTGCGTGTGTGTGTGTGTGTACATTGCTCTGGTGTACTGAATAAATAAACATCAAACATCATACACTCATTTATCCATTTAGAACGACTGGGTAACACTGTATTAATTCATGGTAAGTACCCTGTTCTCTTTTACTGCAGTGGGCAACAACTTTAAACAAGACATAACCTTCTGAGTTTTGCCTCTTAACCTTCGGGCTTTTAAAGCTTATTTGTATTATCAATGCTCTTTCACAACAAGCAAGTGCAAAGTATAAACAGCTATTGCACAAAACGTAAACAAAGATAAATGATCATACTACGCTCAGTCCTTTTTCTGCAAAGGGGGGACAAAGTTAGAGAGATGCATTACAGTAAAGACATTTTCAGGGATGCAAATCAAAACATGTAATTGTTACCTTATAGCCTCTGCGACCAGTACGACACGCCAGACCGTGGACTTACGGCACATTTTAGACACAAGTCTTCACCAAATCCTCAAGCACAAAGGCTTTCTTTCAGCCCAGTATCTTGCCGATAAGAAAGTCTTATCAGGAAAAAACACGCACTTCTTTTTCTACCCAGGACAATAAATTGCCGTGTCATAAATGGCAGTCAGGTCAGACAGGACCAGGCAGTGTGCTTTGCACTGCAACCACAGAAAGACCGAGGTGATGGGGGGGTTGGGGAAGAAGCTCACAAGCCCGACCGCTGCCCCTGTTTGATGTGTGAATCGCTTCACACCTGCACTTTTTCGCCACACCGAGCACATCTGCGCACCTGGAGAGAAATGCCGTGTGCCACCTTGCATGCATCAAAAACACAGACGCATTTACAGAGATGCAGACACGCTGCACACCTCATCGTGAGTCACCTGTCACGCACTTGTGGACTTAACTTCGGCATCGAGCCAGGAAGGTTAGACACAGTGGAATAAAGCAACAACTGGTTGATGATGTACAACAAACAATTCACAATAAATCTCATTGATATTTCTAGATCTCAAGGTCAGGTTAGGGATACATATTTAAATATTGCTCAGTGTTTGGGATTAATAAAGTTTTCTGATTCTGATAGATCTTCCTGCTTTTGACAGTTAAGGTTGCGTGACATTTCATTGCAAAGTGGAAGCTCTGCTGCTCACAGGCAGAAAGTTAAGAGATCAACACTCCAGCAGAAGCACAAACTCACCTCTGGCTGGAGTAAATTTAGCTGTGGGATCTTGGGAGCCCAGCAGGTCCCACTGTTGTGCCCCAAGCAGATGATGAATCACCATAGTCCTTCACCGTGAGTAATAACTCAGATAGGAAGCTCAGGTTACCGTGATCTAGCTGTAAGCCCCATGTGCACCATCACCGAAACACCACAGAAACGGCGGCCGTGAGGGACGAGTCTGTGGTCGTGGAGCGGCATACCTCACTGGCAATGGCTTCGCCTGGGCAGGACAGGGTTTGGCAGCAGCATGGGAGTTCAGGCCACAGAATGGTTCAGCTGTTCCATTAGTGCATCCATGGCAATCCCCCCCCAACTCTTGCAGCAGCTGGGGGCTTGCTGACTGTCCCACCGTGACTAGGCTCCCCACCCAGGCTGCTGGTCAGAGAGGAGAGCTGGGCTCCCAACACTTCAGCAAGCTTCCCTCCTTCTCAGTCCCTCCTCCTCCTCACACACTCACACACACACACACACACACACACACACACACACACACACAAAAGCAAAATGAAATCCCTGGCTGGGCTGTCCACTCACAACACAGGTCCTTCTTTGGCTCTTTACCTCATTCTTTTTCCTTTTCTCTGCCTGCAGTTTTTGTTTTTTTTTTTTGCTGATTCTCAGTGTTTCCAGAAAGGTCCACCTTTTGTCCAAGTCTGCACCTCCGCTTCTAAAACTTTTTTAGCTGTTATGTCAGTGTCACTTGCCATCAGCACATAGAGCGAAGACAGCAGCTGTCTTGGAGAAAGGTAAAGTTGTTCTGCGTGTGCGCGTGCCTGTGTGCATGTGTGAATTCCTGCGTGTCTACGGCAAGGCACTGCAAGCATGCAGGTAGCTGGAGGTGAGGGAAAAAGGGATGAGTGACTGTCTGCTTGGAGAAAGCAAGTCGTTGCTAAGACTTGCCCAAGCCAACAGTTTCTCTCCCTCCACCCCGTTTCACAAACTCCCCCTCTAATTTCTGTCAGTAAACGGACAAAGAGCAGAAAAGAAGGTACTGAGATTTTGAGTAGAATAACAGCGTATGAGTTATTATCTGTGTACTGGAAAGTTCAAAGTATTGCACAAGAACATAACAATTATGAAAAAACCCCAATATGGTCAGCCCTTAATGTAAGGCTGGCTGGATGTTTCTGTCAGTCTTTCCTACTGTGGGTTGGAGAATTTTGTGAAAACTATTCATAATGTGAAACTACTTCAATGGTCAACAGAACCACATTTACACTGTTGTTCAGTTACATGCAGCGCTATCAGAGTAAAACCCCACCACAATGCAACAAATGGGGTCCAAAAAAATTCAGCTGCATGAAATGTGGCATCCCCTTACCCAATTCAAAAAATAAATTTGTTTTCATTCATTAGACATGCCAGAAATAGACCGATTACTAAAAACAAAACATGAGAGACAGATTTAACACAGACTGAAACAATAATAACACTGTAATGACCCACATCAACGGTCCCATCGGCAGTGTTACAAAAACAAAAAAGTGCAGGAGCACGAACTTCATTTCTGCTCAGCATATTTTAAAAAATGGCCCTCACAGAGCACAGCAGCATGCCCACCCCAAAGCTCTCCAGCACACCAATCACACACAGGGTCAATAATCCCACTCTAACTTGCCACAACAGTCAAAGAAAACGATTTACAAACATTACTAATAATACTAATAAAAAATTATATCTAAATGTATCGTCTTCGGAAAATCCTGTAGATTTGTTGCGGTCAAAAGATGGTGGTGACTGAAAAGAGAGCAGAAAGAATTATATCCAAATTCATCTTTTCGAGGGGCATTATTGAGGGGTTTATAGCACCTAACATGGCATTGGCTTCAGTTCCTTACTTTCCTCACTCTGAACAAGAGTGACCAAAAAGCATAAAAAGTTAAATTTGTTTTTTTCATTTCATTTAGGTTATCCCAGAGTCAAATTCAGCGCTTTGTGTCACCCTTATGTAACATTTAATTTCCACTATTCGAATACATTTACTATGCATACAGCTAATTGTTTATAGTGTGGCCTTGTTTTTTACATTCAAAGACCCAATACTGGGACAGAAAAATGCTGAATTTTGGACTTTTTCAGGCTATGAACAAATTAGTAAGTTTATGGATCTCAGCAAAAAAAAACATGAACCGTTTCATCAAAGTTCATTTCAAGAAAAACAATCCAGGGAGTGGGTGGAGATTGACAGGCCAAGATGTTCAGAGGTGCTTTAAGGCCAAACAAGGGCTCGAGTATCAGAATCCCAGCATGCTCTGGATTTAAGGCACTTCTCAAAGGCAGAGCAGTTGTTGCCGAGCCAGGCGCTGCCCCCAGCTGGAGCGCGTTGAACTGGCATTCCCCCCGGCACACAAGGGGATGGCGGGGAGGAGGGGACGCGAGCGAGTAAGCGAGCTAGTCTGCAAGCGTGCTTCTGGAGCCACCGTTGATGCGGCATGCCTCAGCGTCCCAACATGTACGGACGCACGCTTCCTGCAGGGCGGGGCGGCATGCAGCCTAGCCGATTGTGGGAGGAGTGGAGTCAGCGGCACGGTGGAACTGCCGGGGGGTAAAGAATATAAAAAAGAAAGCATTAAACAGAACACCTGCCTGTTTCTCACTCATAATACAGCTTTTACATTTATGCATTTAGCTGACACTTTTTTCCAAAGTGGCTTACAGTGATTTACCCATTTTTACAGCTGGGTAATCTTTGCTGGAGCAATTTTGGGGGCAAGTACCTTGCTCAAGGGTATTACAGAAGGAGAAGGGATTAGAACCTGCAGCTAGAGGCAGCATTTTTTTTTTCTTTTTCTTAAGGGCAGACTTGGTGTTAATTTAGTTTGCTAGAGAAAGATCCCAGTTAAAGCAGGCACTGGTCCTAAACAATGAAGCTGAATGTTAGGTTAACTGAGCTCCAGGTTTTCACCGAGGTGGGAGGGTGTGTGCTCTCTTTCCCACTGCACAAACAAAGGACTTTTCACAGCACCATCCCAAAAGGCTCCAGTGCTGACATCTTTACAGCCGGTGAAACACTGCCAAGTGCTTGATAGAAATCGAACGTGAGCTAAAAGAAATAATGCTGTTCCATCACTATGGTCTCTGTTCTCTAGCGCACTGTTTAAACTTGACAGCCGGTATAACCAAGTCCTTACCCTTTTCCAGCAAAGCTCTGAAAAGCATTAACACGTTATTAGGCAAATGATGAATTGTACCCCCTGAAGTGCTAGCACAAGTCCATGCACACCTGTACATAAACGCTCCCCCCATCCTGCCCCTTTTCTGCCCCTGTAAACTTAGGGGAATTATTAAGGATCAGTGCTGGTCTCACATTCCAGGTTAGGAGCTGTCTGCACACAGCTAGGGGGGCGGGTCTCTGGCAGCCACAGCAACGCCGCAATTGCTGATCCCTCACTGGCGTCTCGGTGCTCCGTGCTCACCACAGCACCCCAGAAGCCCATGAGAATGGGTGTTTTGGGAGGAACTCACTGGAGCCCCAGACAAACATGCACACACAGTGTGTTATGCAAGCACGTACACACACACACGCACGCACGCACGCATGCACACATTACACCAGCAACCACAGTACAGTAGCACCCCTTACTCCATTTACAGCCCCAGCATCCACGTCATACCAACACATCCGTGGCTGCTTTATCTAACTCATCTCCCAGGAGAGCAGATGCTCTTTAATAAGCAGCAAGAGCTGCTAATGAATGTTTTGCTAAGCTGCGATGGAAAAGACAGAGGCCCCTTTTAATTTAGCGCAAATCTCTCAGGTTCTGCTCCACCTCTAGTTCTTCGTCTGAGTTTGCAGCTGCCGGAAAATTAAAGAGCAGCTGGCAGAACTGTGTTATGTGGCACAGGGAGTTTCAAAGCTATGACATGAACACACAGACACACACAGACACACACACACACGGACTGTTCCTTTACACAGGAAAAAGTTCCTTTAATGTGCATTCTTTGTTACTCATAAAAAAGAAATAAGCTCCTTGGAGGTCATGGAAACCACACATGGCTGCATGTTATGTACCCATCGGCTTGACAATAGGACAGTTTAGTACCGAAATGCAATTCCACTTTGACTGGTTTAAAGACCCAATATGTGCTGCCATTAAAAATGTCAAATGGCACCCGAATATCAAATGGGTAGACGGCTGTGGATAAAGTCATATTCTTCCAAAAATGAAACTTGTAGTTATTTATTAAGTTGCACGCTATAGTTTTGCTTTAAAACTAAACATTCTCATCAATATTTCCAATTGTTCTGTGACTGAAAACATCAACACAGAAAATCTGCCAGGGTTTGGCTTTTCCACCCCAGATGAGATGTCAGCACATCTTACACTGACACTATATTCATTTCTCTGTTTCCACTTCAGGATTTTACTGCCTTTTACCAGGTTTCTTAACTACTTGGGCGTTTTATACTATTTCAGCAGTCGTGCATCTGGGAGGGATAAGGATGGCATCCCTGCCTGTTACCCATAAATATAATTAGTGGCTGTCCAATAGAGGGACCGGGGGTAGAATTAGGAGGTTTTTTATATTCTGCTTTTTGAGTTCTGTCTCTTATCTTTTTTATACTGTGCTGGATCACCTGATCTGATTGACTGGGGTTATAATTGTTTTACAGTAAAATTGAGCTTCTGGTTAAATTAATTGCTTTTAAGTGATGCCACTGTCATTATACTTAAATTGAATTATTATACCACAAGGAAAAGTCTGTTTAATATTGTAGTGAAGTATTTAAGGACCCATGTTGATCTTTTTTTTTAGTTTTAAGAACATTTTAGATTAACAGCATTGTACTGTTATATTTAAAATTTGCTCTCTGAATGGATGACAAAAACTATGAATTCTCCTTTGCTTGCCAAACTAATAATCTGTATAACTGGAACTGTGCACAGACTGCAAGTGGTGTCACTTCAACTACTGCTGTTTTTCTTTCTGCTTCTTTCTATGTTTCTATGTAAATATCAGCACTGGTGCGGAGATGGTCATAGAGAATGCGCTTTGGTTGAACCAAGGATCATATGTCCACCCATCTTTGTCTTCAACTTACCAATAAGAAGATGAAGAACAAATGAGAAGAATGTCATGGTCTGTACACCCCATGACCCACAACAAAACCCTTAAGCATATACCTGGCCCACCCAAGAAAGAGCACCTTGCTCGTGATGCTTAGTGCACAAATGGGTTTAAGTAAAAGGATCCTTGATCAAGTCCTGACAAGCAGTGACTCTGTGCAACTTTGTGTTCCTCCTTTCCATATCACCAATTTTGGATTTTTCTGCATGCATTAATAACAAAAGTAAACATACAAACACTGTAGTCTTAAAGACACAATGCAGCAGCCAATGGAAAGCAATAGTCTTGAAAATAATTTCTACTTTGAATAAAATCCCTGTCACCTCCACATCCTTTCTGGATGTAGCAAGATCACATCTGCAGCCTTGAATATGAAAAAATACCATATGTATATGTTTTTTTATCCAAATCAAATAAATGCAAACAATCCAGGGGCAAGGTATGCTGTATATTCCTCAGAATGAACTCCTGCTGGCACACAACCAGAAAGAGCTCCTATCTCCATCCCCCAAACCCCCGGGGTGTTGCTGAACACTCAGTGCTCCCATTACTGTCAAAATCACATGCAGAGGGCATGGCTGGGTCTTTTACAAGTGCTGAGCCCCTGCACATTTCATGCAAGTCCTCACTACACATTAACATTAACTACAGTATCTAACTTTAGAGAAGGACATGGCTCCTTTACTTGCTCAGCGTTCTTATCCAAAGAGACTGATTACATCTTTACGTTTGATATTAGACCTAGATTGTAGCTAACAAATAACCGTGTCAACACATCTAACATGAGCCAGACCAATAAGATCTGCGTAAACACAGCCATTGCTTTAAAATATAAACTTCATTGCACGGATCAGCCACAACATTCAAACCACTGACGGGTGAAGTGAATAACACTGATCATCTCATTACAATGGCACCTGTCAAGGGGAAGGGGATATATTAGGCAGCAAGTGAACAGTTGTTGAAGTTGATGTGTTGGAAGCAGGAAAACTGGGCAAATGTAAGGATCTGAGCAACTTTGACAAGGGCCAAATTGTGATGGTCAGAGCATCTCCAAAACAGCAGATCTTGTGGTGTGTTCCTGGTATGCAGTGGGTACTAACTACCAAAAATGGTCCAAGGAAGGACAACTGGTGAACTGGCGACAGGACCCAAGACTCACTGATGCGCAAAGGCTTCCCCATCTGGTCTGATCCCACAGAAAAGCTACTGTGGTGCAAATTGCTGGCCATGATAGAAAAGTGTCAGAACACACACTGCATCACAGCTTGCTAAGTACAGGGCTGTGTCGACACAGACCCATCAGAGTGCCTGTGCTGTCCCTTGTCGACCATCAAAAGCACCTACAGAGTTCAAGGTGTTGTCTTAGCTTCCAAATTCCCCAGATCTCAATCAGATCGAGCATCTGTGGGTTGTGCTGGAAAAACAGGTCCAATCCATGCAGGCAACTTACAGGACTGGATCTGCTGCCAACGTCTTGGTGCCAGATACCCACAGGACACCTTCAGAGGTCTTGCAGTGTCCATGCCTCAATGGGTCAGTGCTGTTTTGGGGGCACGAGGGACACCTACACAATATCAGGCAGGTGGTTTTAATGGTGTGGCCCATCGATGTATAGTAAAATGTATGCGAACTGTGGGACACTTGGATGAAATCAGCATATTTCTACATATATTGCAGTTCAAAAATGTGCAATCACAAAGTCATTTTCATGCTTTTGAAAGAAACTGAGGTGTCATTAAACTCATCAAAACTTTGAGACGGACATTAATATTGTGACAAATTATTACCACTGTTTTTGGAATATCTGTTTTATACTTTTATACTATTTATGCTCAGGAAGCCATTACTGCAGTCTGCTAACAACAAATTGAATTACCTAATCCCTAATTTATCATTCTTAAATGCTATTTTTTTTTGTTGGAGCACCTGAAACCATTGTGCTATTTAATGAAGAGTGAACCTTGTCACATCTTTCTTTCAGTTGCTAAAGTAGCTAAAAAAATGGGCACTTCTAAATGTAATTCTGCTTTCAAAAGTGTGCAAAAAGGAGCGGCTTCCCCTAAAAACTTGTTGTTTTTTGTTTGCCTCAGTGATGAAGGTGTTTCATTCATAAGATTGCTGAGAAACTGAAGGCTTAAACAAAGGTACCATGTGTTGCTGTCTTGAAAGAAAAAAGAAAACCAGATGATTTCAGGAAAGAAAGAGAAATGGAAGGCCCACAAGGACTGGATGTTAGATGCTTGGAACAGAGTCATATGGATGGATAAACCTAAGCTACAGATGTTTGGATCAAAGAGATGAAGAGTAAATAAAAAGGATGCTGCAAGAGCAGATGACACCATCTGTAAAGGTTTGTGATGGTATGGGACTGCTTCGTGTTGGTAAGGTGGGACACCTGCACTGAGCCCAAGGAATACTGAACCAGTGAGGTTATCACTTTGTTTTACGCTAACATGACATTCCCTGCGGACAACGCTCAGTGCCACTTTCATCCTGCAGCAGGGCAATGATCTAAAGCACATTTTTGCATTATTGCTGCTACAGGTGCAACCACTAGCAGTAGGGGGACAGATACTTTAAACAAATGTATTGGTTTTTAAATTATGTGTTTACTCAGGTTCCTGATGTCAAATATTGTATTTTGCCTGAAGATCTAAAACTATTCAATGTGACAAATATGTAATAACGGGAAATCGGGACGATGGAAACCCTTTTTCGGCTGTCTGCATAGCAGTCTGACAGAAAGGCAGCTTTGAAAATTAAGGAAAAGTAGAGAAAAGTAAGTAGACAATATTTTAGAGATGACTATAATGTAAATGAATGTTGACCCCCATTAGCCACATCCATTGTGGTCCAGAAAGAGCTCCACCCAACAACAAGGAAGACCCACAGAAGGAAATGCTGCCCCAAAGCTTCAGTGCCCAGTTTACCTTCCTCAGCATCTCCTCTTGTGCCAGAACCAGACTGCAGTTTAGTGGTCTTCACTCTGTTAATCATAAACACAGGAAAAGGAACTGGCTGTGGTTTTTCACCAACTTTTGTGTCAAAGTCAAGGAGACTAACACAATCACACATGCTGTGTTGGATATCATAAGTAAATAAAACTTCCAGAAGTGTTACTCTGTCTATATTTTTCCTATGCTACAGCACAATAACCTCCCTCCGGTCAAAATATGTTGTTACAAGTTCCATGACCCCTTCCTTGACATTTTTAGTAAGATCTTCAGTGCTGGGCCTGATTTAGTACTCCTTTCCATGTCTGGTTTAACTCTTTCATGCCACAAGGAAACAAAGGCCACAGATGGAGTTGGCTGCTAGCCATGCATCTTACCCCAGGTTTAGGGTTTCCTTGGGCACAGTCACAGATTTTGTGTGTCTCTGACATGATCAACCTTGGGGTGTAAAGGTAGCGAGGTTACGGCCCCAGTATGAGCTGCCATCTTTCTTTCATTGTTAAAATGTGGTAGGAAGGGGTGGCAAATGTGACTTACAATACTAAACAAGGGTGGCAATTTTCTCTTGTGAAAAAACCTTTTTACAATTGCTGTTTCAAATTTTACAGAGTGTTGAAAGGCAGCAGCTCAGTGACAATCGGGCAGTTTCCCTTTTCCATTAAAGATTTTTTGGAAGCGCCAGTGCACCTTTTCTCAACAATGAAGAGGAAAGTGCTGTGGTCAACACAGCAGCTTCATGCCAATGCTTGGCTAACAAAAACTTGCTGCCCCTTGGGTTTTGATACATATTTTAAAAGAAAACGAAGGCCTATGTTGAAAATACTGTTCAGCTAAGTGAGAAGCAAACAGTAATTATAACTAAAAAATCACTTGGTATAGTCAAGTTTCCCATTTGGTGTGAGACTATACAGTATTCAGACAGACTAACCCCAGCTGGGAGTAACACACCCACTAGAACAACATGCGTGAATAAACACAAGTACCGCAGTAAGTGTGGATTTTTCCAACAACTTAAGAAGGTAAATGTAAAGGGAGAGAACTCCTGAAATATTTAGATACTAATGCAATGTTTGGCATGGGTCCTATTTCAAACAAATGACACCAAGATTCACCCTGCATCCAACAGCCGCTGAGCCAGGCCACATCAAACAGAGGGGTGCATAAGTGTTTCCCCTCACTGGAGGAATACCAGAAGTAGGAAGGCTGGCTCATGTATCAGGTCTGCAGGTAAAATAATTCAGCAAATTCACTCAGCAAAGACCTTGTTGAGCCCCATTTTAAAACATACGTTATACATTATTGTGTTTTTGTGAAAGTATCCCTGAGACTATTCATTATCTATTCCAGCTATGCCCTGTGTTTGTACATTTTTGAACTGCTAACATATTAAAAAGGACTAAATTTTATGTTAAAGAAAAAGATATCAAACTTTACACCCCTTGAAAATGTCAAAATATTATCTGGAAATGACAGTTATATTCATAAAGAAATACAGTCTAGAAGAAACTTGTCTGCAACCATTTTAAAAATGTAGTATTTGCAAGCCTTTCCAAAATATAAAAAACTAAAATGATGCCTGAATGAATGCAACCCGTTTACTTAATCTCTGTATAACATTTATCTGTATTACAGTGTGCATCCCTGCTAATATTTCTGAATATGTTGTTTTCTTGTATCATATTTTCTACCATTGAAAATAAATTTGTAAGGCCATGTTGCTGAACTCTGATGTTTAGCCATCTCAGCTCTATGCTCAGACCCTCTCACTTTAAATGTTTCATTTTTTATTAAACTAATTCTACAGATTTATAACATCAGAACTACTGAATATTTTTGTGTGAAGCTATGAACATATTCAGGAAGCTTAATGTTTTCTCTAACTTTAAGCTATGACCTGAAAAATTTCATAATCCTGAATTATTCAATTCAATTTTATATAGTGCTCTTCTCACTGCAGTGATACGGAGCGCTGAACAAACATGTCAAGGGTACAGACATGTAAAGGGTAGTATTCATGTACAGTTGGTATCTGGCCATTATAAGGTCTAATGCTAGAGTACCTTGTAAACAAAGGTCATATCAGGGTTATCAGGGTGAGAAGTGTACGAATCATTTGTACATTTTGTGAGTCATGGTACACCTAAGACAGGATGCCAATCCATCACAGGGTAAAAATTCTCTTTATTCCACCCAATTCCACATTGTATATTTACTGAAAAAGCAGCTTTTGGTTGAAATATTGCATACGTCATTCAGTAACAGTTGTAGTGTTTCTGGTATCAGAGCACTTTAACATTTATTAACGGAAAGTGGGGGAGGAAAAAAAAAAGTCAGTTCTTGAGGATTGTACAAAATTCCACAAGAGACGTTTTCGATCCATTCAGTCGAGATTGTTTTATATCACTGTTGTCCCCACATATTTCCCCAAACTGACTGGCTTATGAGGGGATATTGTACTTCAGTCAAAACCCAGAAAGGTCCTCAGTCACAGCATGGAGAGACTGTTGGGGGGGCATCATCCCCACTGTTATGCAGTCCTGGTGCCACAGGAGCTCAGCCAAGGTGTTGAGCAGTGGAGCCATCTCCCCCCAGCCACCACAAACATCACCCCCTACACGAAACACGGGTATCCCCGATACCTCCTGGAAGGTCCTCACTTCCTGCTCTGTCACATCTGTGTGCATGAAGAGGTCAAATCTAGGAAAGCTGTCAAGGAGCACAGTTTTTACTTTTCACCAAAGTAACTTACAATATCATGTTTGTGGGCTACTTTACTGAGGGAAACTAAAGCAGAAGTGAGATTAAAACATGAGTCTTCTAATTACAAGGAAACAACTTGAACCATTAAGCACAATGAGGACAGTGACTCCACCTCATGCCTTATTTGCAATACAACACAGAGAGAAGATCCTAATTCTACCAAGGCAGAACTGAGAATGGACTCAATCACAATCCCTTTCCTGCTGAGCCACCATGCCACACACAGAATGAGTCTTACACATATTCTTCAGTAAAATTTGTACGCAAAAGTTCAGTATCAAAAAAAAAAAAAAAAATTAAGGATACTTGGTGCCCACCACCATCTTCACAAAGTTGTCAGAAGGATCAGAGCCACGAGAAATCTGACTGGACAGGTCAAAAAATGATGCGTGGTCTGTGAAGGAGAACAGGAAGAGAATGGCATCTGCCTGCTCTTTGCAGGACTGCAAATAAGAAAAGGATGGAAAAAATTAGGAAGAAAAATGTAAACAGAGAAAAAAAAAATATCATTACCAAAATCCACACTGGTGTTCTACAGAAACATTCTACAATTATATATAAACAAAACATTAGTTTATTGCTTATCTACAACTATGTACCATTTTCTTCTAGAAGGAAGCCTAAAACAGAGAGAAAGAGAGAGCGACATACCGGGAGGAGGTGGTCGAACCTGCGCAGTGCATTCTCACCACAGTCCCAGAAGTGCAAGCGAAAGAAAAGCACCTGACCACTGTCCTTCAGCTTCACTGGCCAGAAGACCACTGTGGTCTCGATGCCTGTGGACAACAGAGACTCAGAAGCTGTACTACTGACCTGTAGTTAGACCAAAACTGCCCTCTTGGATTTATTGCTACAACCATGTAAAACAAACTAAAGGCTCAATTCAATGTCTATGGTAATCACAAATTATGAAGTAGGATTAAAAAAGTGCAATATTCTATGTTTTCAAATGCAAATAGGAAAGAGAATACAAAGGTTTTAAACAAATGTGAACCACTGGCATAACCTTCCAACGACAAGAAGTTCTCACAACTGGCACCAGACAGTTTCCCTTCACTGTGGTTCACAACACTGCTGTTTCAGTTACTATGGGCCAGAAACCTACCTGTCGTCTCATAATGCATTCTGGGAACATCAAGACCAGCAAGTCGTGCGGCAAGGGTCGTCTTTCCCACACCACTCTTCCCTGAGATGAAGACCTTGTAGTTAACTGTCTCTACATTTACCGAAGGTGGCATCACAGGAGCCTCAAGCAGACCTACAACATACAGAGCAGATCACTACAGGCTAGAATATATCTGTACTGATCAAGTCAGTGACTGCAAAAATATACACGTGCCCTTATTATCCAAATCCAATACGTCCCAAAAAATGTCTGTTAGCAAATTTAAAATAGGGAAGCTTTTATTCCAACCACCAACCAATTTCACCAAAAACACCCAAACATGAAAGCATCCAAGAATTTGCACATAATATAAAGCTTTTAAAATAACAATTACCAAATTTATTAATTTACCCCTAAAAAATTGGTTAAAAAAACTAAATTTTGAATACCAAATTCCAATTTCCCATTATTTTAAGTGGGGAAATAAAGCAATTATTCCAGAGGAAGCATTTAAATCAATACGTAAAGAGTCTGTTAATCTGCTGTGGTCTCCATACCAAACTGCCGGCGATTTTTCTTGTGCTGGAGCCGGCTGAAGAACTCCTTGCCCTCAGCAGATCGGTGCCAGTCCATCTGCACCAGTGACCCAGGGTTGAGCGAATGGGCCATGAGTCCAGAACCGGTCAGCGGTCAGGAGAAGGCGGCTCCCAGAATGCACCGCGGCCACTTTCTTCCATCTGTATGCCCCGGCTTTCTGTGAGGATACTGTAATTAAATAGAAAAAGTATTATAGTGACCAGTTTAACTTTAAATGTTTTACACTGGATGAACTTCTACCAACGTATTTATATATTGCAATGCTCACAAAGCTAGTCTGTTACGCTACTAAAAGAAAGTCCAAAAGTACAGAGGATGCTAAAATGTTCGGTTTTCCCCACATCGGATAAACGCATTTACAGACTGATGGTCTAAAACGGCTGGTTTGCGCATTGTTCCCCTCAATTTTTTAATTCTTGTGAGGGAACAGATATGTAAAGTCTGCTATGTAGAACATCGATCAACAAGATCCAGGTAAAGAAGTTGGGAGTAGAAGACTAGCTAATGCTTAACGAGAAGTCTGTGATTTCTAAATGTGTCATTTGGAAACGCTCGCGTAAAAAGTTAATGTAAGATTAGCGGTTTGCGCAGCTCTCCTACCATCAAAAGCGCCGATTTCATTACATTTTCGTATCATTTACTAACACAGGACTCTTGGGCAGTCTTCTTTCCCATATACAACAAGCGGCAGCTTCACAGCTGCCACAACACAATACCGACGCCTAGTGGCCGGGAGGCCACCCCAATTATTGCAGGCGTGACGTTTACATTAGGTGCACAATTTAACTAACGCTCTTCTCCAAAGGGCCTAAAAGCGTTAAGCTACGCAGCATGATTTCCCCATTTATACGTTGTTATGCATGAGGATAAGCAGCTGCGAGAAATGCGAGGAACTCATGGTGGGACCACGTGTAAATGCGTCCACGTCACACGCGAATCGCATATATTACCGCAGTCACGTGGCACTCTGGCCCATGCACCTGTTACAGGTGGGCAGTGACTGTTTGGCGCGATCGGTGGTGGTTACTTTCTACTAAGCCCCACTTTAGAGTGTCTGTCTTTAGCTTTCACTTCACCCACAGCTTATTGCATTGAAGCCACAAGACTCCAACTGCATTTCTGTGCTGAAGCTATAGGGAGGGCTGTGGGTTTGTCCCCTACAGGTTTTATGGTTTGTCCCCTACAGGTTTTATGGTTTGTCCCCTACAGGTTTTATGGTTTGTCCCCTACAGGTTTTATGGTTTGTCCCCAGGTGGAGAAGTTGGCTCTGGAGTCAGAGATGTCTGTTTCTTTGGATGGAAGTAATAGTGTGGCGCTGACCGCCTCGCCCTTGGCGGGTATTGCTGCGGCGCAAGGCGAGAAGAATTGTCAGGACCTGCTGGGTAGGATTTAGGCCTGTGTGTTCTGTCATGTGTTGTACTCTTCTAACTGACAATCGGTTCAAGTCAAATGGATTTTTTTTTTTTTAAAATATCAAGTGTCTTGTGTTCCTGACCACAAAAAATGCTCAGTCCACCTAAATTCTGTTTCATACTTTGTCCCTAGAGGCCCTTTATAGACCTGCTGGGGGCATAGCGGCAGCTCTCAGGTCTCTGGGCTCCCGGAAGATTTGGAGTGGTGGCCCAGATACCTTGTCACCTAGACAGGACAAGGAAAATGAGATGTCCTTAGTCCTTGATGCAGTCCTAGGAGAACCTGGGTTTGAGCCTACTAAATACCAGTGAGTTTGTGGGTTTGGGTTTTCTGAGGACAGTATTTATATGAAAAATTCCTTTCTGGTTTTCAGGTGTGAGGTCGAAATGAAGGAAACAATTGAAATGACAAGTGAATCAAAGTACATTCAAGCTTGTAAGACCTTTTTTTTTTTTTTTTTTTGCTTTTCTGACATTGTTGCAATTTGTTGCCTTCCCACTTTCCTATCACTTATCTTTTGCTCTCTTATGCTGGCAGCACCTCTTTATCAAGACTACTGGCTGCAGTGCATGAGGACAGAGATGAACAGGATTCAGAGCAGTAGCCTGTCTGGTCTGGTGGCCTCTGTGCGTTTGCCTGGACTGCTGACCCCACCCAGCCCTGGTGCAGAGACTCCACTCAGCTCCACTTCCGGAACGCCATCCACTCCTCGACGGTTTCATGAAAGCACCTGCCTCTTGTGGCAGGATTTGCCTGAGGTTCGAGAGCGTGGCCTTCTGGAGAAACTGACCCCCCAAGAGCGGCGGCTGCAGGAGGTGAGGGGTGAAGTGTCTTTGGACTCGAGGTCTTGTGTCTGTTATGGAAATAACCTGATTCAAACTGCAGCAACACCAGTGCATCACTAGCACTTGCTTAGCTGAAGTTTTCACTAAAGTCATGCAACTTGTACAGTAATTTGGGGTAAATGTTTTGCTAAAACATGTATGAGATGGATCTTCAACCAAGTCTATAAGGCTGAATGTGCCCTACACCCCTTTTTTTAAAAAAATTATTATTTTTTTTTTTAAACAAGTTATTTCATTACAACTCATTTTTGGTCTCTGAACATTGGATTTTGCAGGCCATGTTTGAGCTGATTGGGTCTGAGGCCTCTTATCTGAAGAGCCTGACATTAGCAGTGACCCATTTCAAGGAGTCTCAAGCACTGAGGCTGACACTGCCCACAGTGGAGCACCACATCCTCTTCTCCAACCTAACCGACGTCAAGGGGATCAGTGAGCGGTAGGGCAAGGCCAAGCCTCCATGTGAATGAATCTAGACACCATTAATTGGCATTTGTGCTTGAAAATGAGTATTAAAAGCACCAAAATTGTGGGTGGCTTTTTTTGTAGTAATGGTTTTGAAGGCAATCTGGTTAAACTCTGCATTTGCATTGAGATTTGAGGTTTAAATTTAAGAACTCTGTTCCTTTTCCATATGTGGTGAAACAATTTGGTTTGAGTTTGCTTTCAAATATTGGGTTTAGTTTGTGGAAATGCAGTGCATGTCGTTCTTGCGTGCAGCTTTCTGCTGGACCTGGAAGCTCGCCTGGACAAGTGTGTTGTGATGCAGCAGGTTGGAGATGTGGTCCTGCAACATCGTGCTGCTCTGCGTCGGGTCTACGTGCCCTACATCACCAACATGATGTACCAGGAAACCCTCATCAAGCGCCTGATGTTTGTTGCTATCCATCTTCTCGTGTTGCTGCTCTGAGGGCCCTTTGGCACACTGTAGTTAATAGCTACTTTTTCATGCACAGGCAGCAGAACCGTGGGTTCTTTAACATTCTGAAAAAGTTGGAGAAGGCTCCTGTGTGCCAGAGGCAGAGTCTCAAGTCCTTCCTGGTGCTGCCCTTCCAAAGAATCACACGCCTGCGCATCATCTTGGAGGTTTTTAAAAAATTTTTTTAATACTTCTTGACAACTCTTTCCTATCTCCAACAGTTCAACAAATGTTACGTGCATGACTTTGGCTTTTCTAGAATATTTTGAAACTGACCTCTCAAGATTTTGACCTTGTCCCTCTGAAAGAAGCCATAATGGCTGTACATCAGGTTAGTATTGCACCCCTGCCCCCAGTGTAAATGTAAATTATTTGTATGCAAAGGCACTCATGCCATGTTCAATTTTATCCACCATGTGAAACCATTCTTCTCCTCCCTCTCCAACCGGGCTTGGTCCAGATCTTGACAGAGTGCGATGATGGTGTACAGCAGATGAAACAAACTGAAAAACTGGTCCAGCTGGAGAAGTTGGTTGACTTCAAAAGAGTCAAGGTGCTTCCTGGTAGCTCACTTCATTCCTGGTTCTACCAGCCACACCTCACAAAGCCAAATTCATGAATGAATTATGGGGCAAGTTTTAAAGTTGCAGCACTCTAAGGCCATTTAAGTGGAATGTCACATGGCAATACATTTACTTTGAGGAAAAAATTAACCATTGCCTGAAATGTGAGAATTTTACATGTGAATTTACAAATGATCAGTAATGACTAAGTGCCATGTTTCTGCTTTGGGTGCAGGAATCTTGACTTTTTTTTTTTTTTTTTTTTTTTTTGCGGGGGGGGTTGCTGTAGTCCATTCCCCTGATCACCCGGGGCCGCACAGTGGTACAGGAGGGCTCCCTGCGCCAAGTGAAAGCTAAGCGATCTTCTACTGGAGGCTCCTGTTCATCATTCTGCGACGTGTACCTGCACCTCTTCAATGATTTGCTGCTGCTGTCGCTCAGGGAGTAAGTTCTGCCCACATGGTTGTATGTACAATTGAGTCTCCAGGCTTGGAGAAGAGATGAAAGTGAGTCCACAAGTGTTTGAGAAGGTGTGATCTCTGAACAGCCTTCAGGCCCCACTGGTCCTGTGTATTAGAGCTTTTTGTAGCAGTTCATCTTGGATCAATAAATTTTTATATAGTGCTCTCACTGCAGTGACACAGAGCACTGAACAGACATGTCAAGGGTAGTATTCATGTACAGTTGGTATCTGGTCATGCAGGAGAGGAAAACAAAACTCCTTTCTACTAAAGAATAGGAAAAAAATAAACCTCTGGGGGTCCATGTGCCAGTGGAAACCCAGCCCTCCTGGGCATTCTATACAAAGTTAATAGCCAGTTCATAATGTTAATAGGAGTTGTAGGTTTTTGTCATTGTGGCATAAGGGATATGGTTCCAGTTCAGTCAGACACAGCCACCTGTGTCCAGTGTCTGATTTCATTTAATCAGGTTATTTGGCTCTCTGCCTGTCCCCTGCATATATTCCACTCCAGTCTCCCATCCATCCCGGTCTTTTCAGTCCTCTGAAGTAGCAGACACTGCAAGGCAACCTGCAGCACAAACTACTCAGAAAACAGAGGGGGCATTAGGCAAGGTACATACTCAGGGGGCTTGACAACAGGCATGATGTGCTAAATCAAAAATGCAAGTTTTTAACCTAGATTTAAAGAGAGGTAAGGAGGTGGTAAAATGTAATTCAGGCCATTCCAAAGTTTAGGGGCCATGTGGCCAAATGCACATCTGCCTACTGTCACTTTGTTGATCCTTGGAATTGCAAGGTAACCTGCTTCCAATGATCAAAGGCTTTGACCTGGAATGTAATCAAGTATTTCACTGAGGTATGCTGGTCCAGTGCCCCTCACTGCCTTATGTAATAAGATTTTTATAGTCAATTCTAAATTTGACTGGTAGCCAGTGCAAAAATTGTTGTACTGGTGAGATGTAATTTTTTTTTTTTTTTTTGTGTAACTATCCTTGCCGCAACATTATCTCCAGGCTGCAGATACTGAGACGGACAGCCAGAAAGCAGGGAGTTACAGTAATCAATCCTGCTTGAGATGAAGGCGTGGACCAATTTCTGTCTTTTCTGTCCAATCACTTCAGTTTAGCTACATTTCTTAAATGTAGCCAACAAGACCTTGTTAAAGCTGCTATATGAGACATGATCAACATTTGTGTCCAGGAGCATTCCCAAATCCTTCACACAGTTTGAGATATTAAAATTCAGGCCATGGGTTTCAAGGAGAGATATGATTTCACTGTAGGCTGCATTGCTAGCACCAACCAGAAGGACCTCAGTTTTGTTGGCATTTAGGGATAAGAAACTGTTACTCATCCATGCCTTTATATTGTTAAAGCAATTTATTAATGAGAATATAAACCCAGTTTTATTTCTAGAAAAATCACCTTGTACACTGAGAATGGCTTTCACTCATGTCCAAATGTGGATACATGTTCACATTTGTAAAATGCAAACTAATGCCAGGTGCTTAATGATGGTTGCAGCTCTTTTTTTATTATTAAATTTGACCTATACAACTTGAATCGGTGAAGGAAAAATGTTAGGAAGCCCAAGCACCTCAAAGTCTCCATATTTGTTCAGTTGTGCTTGGTTTGGATTCTCAGACCAGCAGAAATGCTGCTCATCTCAATGCTTGAGTCCAGAAAAACATCCTAAATGTAGCCTTTTTTTTTTTTTTTTTTTTTTTTTTTTAAATTCCTAATTCAACAAACTTGAAGCTATCAATGTCAAGATGAACAGCCCTGATCTGCATTTCTTGCAGAGAGGAGCGCTTCCATGTGCTAGATTATGCTGAGTTTCCTTCTCACGTCCAAGTGCAGCAGCTCAAGGCTGGAGCTTTGGGGTTGCATGATGAGTCCTTTCTGCTGCACCTCACAAAGAACCACTGTGGAATTCCAGCTGTGTATGTCCTTGTGACAAAGACCAGGTAAGGTCAGCGTCCCCCACAAGAATCTCTACTACACTGTTTGATATTTTGATATGAATCTGTTAATGTTCTGTAAAGCCAGGGAGAAGCTCATGAAACTGCATGGAGCTCTTTTTGATGGGTGCTTATAACCTATGTACAAAAACTAAAATCACTTTAATTTTGTGTCCAGCTCAGAGAAGGAATCCTGGCTCAAGGCCTTGTGTCCATGCACTGGTGTTCCCAAACATTGATGGGTAAGGCTCTGCAGGTTCTCCCCGGCTCATATAGAGATGTTTTTCTTTTTTTAAATGTGGATTTTTACATGTCTTCAGGGCTCAGTATTTGCTGTACTGGTATGTATTGAACCTGAGAATGATGCTGACTTGTGTGTATTTTTCAGATTTCTTGGAGTGAGAAACTTTTGACCATATGGCACACTTTTGCTTCTATTTAAGATGTAAAGTTTTATTGGTATGCATTTTTTTTAATGTAATAAAGATGTATTCTGTATGTCTAAGCCTTATCTGAGGCATTCCTGGTCCATAAGAATCATTATCTATTTAGTGCTTGAAGGCAAGGTGACTTGGCCCTTGTAAGCCATCCTAAACACCTCAGCTGAAGGTGGTGGCCCAACCTTCCTGTGTACTAGTATGCACATTCCTCAACCACTTAGTTTCCTTGGCTTAATGTTATCCAGTTAGTCAATGGCAGTATGATGGAGCAGGACTGTTTTTGTATACAGGTTATTAAACCAGTTTGCATCTTGCTATAGTACTCTTGGGGAGAAACATGAATTCAGGTGATGGACCATACATTCCTTTTAATATACTGATATTAAACATATGTACATACCAGGAGCATAAGAGCATTTTAACATGCACATGTTAATTTGTACCATGGTCCAGCTCTTAATGTTATATGTGTTACAGTTAAGATTTAAAATAATCATATTGCCTAGCATACCTGTTAAGCAATCCTTCCTTGAGGCTTGTGTCCAACAATGAAAAACAGTGCAAAATTAAGTCATTACCTGTTAACTACATTAGTTTAATTCACAATGTTTCCAGTCACTACCCCGTTGTACAAGTTAAAACATCTTAGGTGTTCTGACCCAAAAACAGTAAGCAGCGCTGAACTAAAACCTGACAGTAAAAAATGTATACTTCAGACCATCAAGCATGAGAAGTAGCATGAACATAGTGGTGAGGACTTCTATGGAACTCCACCCGTGTAACACTTTCCTTCAGTGACTTTTCAAGTTTAAAAAAAAAAAAAGCCATAGAGGCTTGAGTAGTGCTACATAATGTGGCATCTGAAAATAGTATACTTATTAGCCAAAGTAAAAATAAAACTACTGCTCACAATCTGATCTACATCAGGTTTCTGCTGTCTTCAGGCACCAGGGCTTTAGGCCTTAACATCAGGAGGAGAGTGTAAGCCTCCACTCAGCTATTAAACACAGTATTAAAGCACCCACTCCAGTAACAATTCCACAGTCTCCCCTGGTGTAGTTTGTGCTAAAACACACAGCAAGGTACAGGGGGACTGCTTTTAAGTGTAGTGTATCAATGTACACAAAGAAACAAATTAAAGTTCAGAAAAGCACATGTGGCCTGGCTACGTTCTACAGCATTGCTCGTGAGAGACAAGCAGAAGGCATGGCCACTTGAATCAGTCGAGTATAAAGAGAGTCCTGGAGAGCTGGAGGACAACATGGTGGAGCATGTGGGATGTTAAAGCTGTGTATTGTCAAAGGAGCAGAGCTCAGTGTCTTGTTTCTTGTTTTTGAGTCTTGCTGTTCCTTCAATGGAAACTGACAAGCCCTTTCCTTTTTTTGGACACAGTTTTTGGGGTTTGAATGTTGTAAACATTGATTTCCATAATAACAGTAATGGGAAATTCAACCATAATCTCACCATGCCTGGTCACTCCTCAAACCACACTCTACAAGCTGACATCATATACTTCTCAGAGAAAAGGTTTATGTCCATCACTGTGATACTTAATTCTAAAACAGCCATAGAAACAGGCTTAACTTCATTTCTTCCATTGAATGTAATCTTAAGCACTTTTCCTCCTGCACCATAACCGATCAAGTCCAAAAGGATGCATCTTCCTAACCTACCCATCTATAGGGCATAACTGATTATTATTCAATTAAAATAGCTAAACTATTTTTAAGAAACTAACCCTAACAATCCATGTAAATTAGTGGGGTAACTAAAACAATGAATCCTCTGCTGCTTGCCCCTCCCCCAGATTCCTCCAGTCCCTGCCCTCACATGTCCTCCTCTAGCCTTCATCTCATTGACCCTCCCCCTTTCCCCAGTCCCATCTCACTGGCGCTACATGAATTCCACCCAATCCCATGTGCTCACTAATCTCATCTTCACTCCCCCTTCCACCTCAACACCAGGGTTCCCTCTGGGCTCGGCCTCGATGCAGGCTGTCGCTGCGCTGCCAGGCATTCTTCATCAGGGCAAGTGCCTCGCCGCACCTCTTCTGCACAGAGGGGTCCGAAATGCTTTTCTGTGGCAGGCACACCTGAGGCACAGTTATCAATAATATTGCTTATAAAC
Organism: Heterotis niloticus; assembly: GCA_018136845.1. Taxonomy (NCBI): domain Eukaryota; kingdom Metazoa; phylum Chordata; class Actinopteri; order Osteoglossiformes; family Osteoglossidae; genus Heterotis; species Heterotis niloticus. The sequence continues at coordinate 21,962,330 of CM030894.1, read as the reverse complement.
AGCCTACATTACAGGCTCGAAGGCCAGGATGAAAGGGCTGCTACACCTAAATTTGTTCAGTTCAATGTTTCAATAACTCTGCATGAATTTACCTTTAAATATATTTAAATTGCTCTGCACCAGTGCTCTGCACCCTGTAAGTGCCATCTTGATTCATACCTGAAAGAGGTCTGTCCAGCTCCTCTCCAGTGCCACCTGCAGCCGGTCCCTCTCTGCACAGCTGCTGAAGTACAGCACCCAGGAGAGCAGAGAGGGACTTCGGTCCTCAACAGTTAACTCCTGCAGAGATGGTAGTGCCAAAGCAGTCAGACAGGCTGGAACAATCAACACACTTAGAAGATCCTGCAATAAGCATCCATTATAAAGTATATTTGAAATTTATCTTGTAGCCAGTAAGATGCATATTCAAAACCCCTGAAGTGAAAACTGTTACAATGCAGCAGCATACTTATGAATTACAAATTGGTTTGTATGATAAACTATACATACATGGCTAAAGAGTGTATTTCTAAAAAAAAAAAAAAAAAAAAAAAACCATCATTAACGTTTTTTGTTCAGTTGAAGACACTCACAATGATGCAGTATTCTTTTTCTCGCTCTACACAGAAGCTAGTGATGTCTTTTAGCTCAGCCTCTCCAAGCAAGCGGAAGAAGCTGGTCTGGCAGTCCTGATGACAGGTCAGAAGCTTCCTGTCTGTCAGAACCAGGCAGCATGGGATACAGGGTGCTGGGGCCGATCCCTGTGGGATTACCTGCCAGAACGAGAAGGAGAGTTGACATGATGTCCCTGGGAACTCGCGTATTTATACAAGTGCAACAACTGTTTAATCATACATTTCCAAAGCTCTCATTTAATGGGCTTCCAATGTTTCCATGCAGTTGTGGTTAAAAAGCATATCGGCTTACTGCGCTCACCCCTTGGGAAACAGACTGACAGAGCACCTGCATCCAGTCTGCCATGTCCTGCTCACTGTTTGAACAAAATTCCAGTGGGGGGCGCTCTGACAGGATCACCTGGAAGGCATGAGGTCGTTCTGTGGAGTTGGCGCGCCGACAACCGCCACAATTTGCACCTCTGCATACATGGGACAATTCAGTGGTTGACAGAAATGGGTCAGAAACACGTACACAATACAAAACAAACCTGTATAAGCACACATTCCGGAGCACAAAAACATTTAGCAGCCATTTATTTGACTAACCTAACTGCAGTTTTTCCTCAGCTACAATTTTAAAGAGATGTTTTTTATTTCTTGCTTTTATTTTTATTCCTTTCTTCTGAAAGCTTCTCCTAAAAGCAGAGCTAAAAAACCATGTTCTGCATCCTAACAGCTGGGTTACAGATTCTTTGTTCATTTGTAGGCATCACAACCAATTTGAACACAAATACATAACTCTGAATTATGTAGCAGAATGAATATCTGTATACTCACAACAAATCTTACCCCATTGAGATTGACAGCAGCGGCGTCCTATCTGTCCTTTCTGAGTACTGATACAGAATCCCATTACTAAATAAGGAAATGTTTCAATTTAATAGGCTGCACAAAGACAGACATGCTTTATTAAAGTAGAAATACCAAATTTTAAGGAAGACACCAATATTACCTCAGGACCACGTAGCAGCTTTTCCACAGTTCCTTGCCCATGTAGGTGGTCCCAGCACGGTACAACAGCGGTCCCTCTTTGATGCTGTTTGAGTTGGAACACCAGTTCACAGCTACATTGGGCTCTACAGTAAGGTCCAACGGATCCTCCCAGTGGACCAGAGAGTACAACAGGATACAGACATCGGACATCTGAAACAGCAAGGGAAACGTCACCATTCACTAAATCACTACTCCTGCACTGTCCAGTGATGCAGCATTTTATGAGATAATCTAACAAAAATGTTGCAAGCATGACACCTTGGAGTGAAGCTTTTATCTTGCACTTAAGAAACATACTGACTACAACATACTGATTAACAACTAAAACAATATCACAGCTTTACATTACACTTGAGTATAACTGCATCCCATAGTAAAATGCAATTAAAGTTTAGATAATCATGGTATGTGTTAAATTAAGAAAATTTTGCCTGAATAACTGCCTGAATGCCACAAAACTCAAGAAAGTACAGCATACCTCGCAGTTTGACTCTTGGCACACAAACTTGGTGAGCGAGAGCCTCTCCATAGTCGCATCTGTCAGGACAGCAGGATAAGGGGGCTGCTGGTCACTCTTCATTATGGCCAACTTCAAAACATCCAGAAACCACCTGAGAAAAGAATGAGGGGATGGTGTCAAAAGGCAGATTTTCTGGCGAAAATAGAAAAAACTTGGGAGGGAATCCCACTCACGTGGTCAGCGAAGGGTCTGCTGTGTCCAGCAAAAACTGCCTCCTCCGATTGGTGCATACTAATGTGACTGTCTGTTGGTCCAGGCCCACCTAGCACACAAAACCACACCACAGTTCCATGTTGTGCTTACCAGGCTTTTTCAATCGCCATAACGTAGAACTAATGTGTCATTTTCTATGCAGTCTTCTTTGTATATTGAAAAAATCCATTTTTAAGTCTGCAGTTACCATTACCAAAGGTGAAAAAAAGTGAAAGATCATCTAAAAACAAATATGTATAACAAAAGGAGCCACTCACTGAGATGTAATCAAGCTCACTGTAAGACAGGGCATCATCTACCATGTATGGCTTCTCTGTAGCTCCTGTGAAGAAACATGGACATATGCACATGAGTCAGGGTGTCACAAATTATCAGTATATTGTTGATCGCCAACCCCAACAAACCCCAGATTTGAGCGTGTATTTTAATGACATCAACCAGGTGGGTAAATAAATACAAATCACATTTGCTTCTCAATAAGCAAAAAAAAACAAGAGAAAAGACAAGGGAAAATTTATAATAAAAAAAAATATTTGTGTCTTTGAAAAGTATTAAGTCTTCCATTCATAACATGAACTAGCAGATAGAATTTATACATTTTAAATAAGCAAAAGAATACTTTCTCACCCTTGCGAACCAGGTAGATGTAGCAATCTGTCAGCAGTAGGTACAGAGGCTGCAGGTCCCCCTCCATATGACCCGTGCTCATCTTCAACATCTGGAAACCAAGAAAAAGCTGCTAGTTTGTTTGACAAAATGTCACTTCCTCCCCAGTAACACACAACTACAGCCCCTGTGCAGCAAGAGTAAAAGATCCACATCCACTCACTTTGACAAGCTGCTCCTCAGTCTCCCTGAAGACATGGATCATTAGCAGCAGCAAGTGGTTGTTGTCCACCCTGAAACAAGAGCACCGCAATAAATTTAGCTATGGCCACAGACACAAAGCATTCAGAATATCAAAATATCACAGAATACAAATGCCACAAATCAAATACATCTCACTTGAACTCTGCAGGATGGGAGGTGGGAACCAGTTTTTCTTCTTCTTGCAGAAGAGAGCCATTCTTGCCTTGCTCTATGCGAGTTTGATCCTCTAAGGAGTAGATGGTGTTCTGTCCATCTGGCGTCTCTCCTTGTTCCTCAGTTTCATTGCCACCAGGAACAATCTGCGACTGGCCATACCTTGCAGTGTCATGGTGGCCACTACCCTGGGAAGCAGGGTCTGCACTGTAGGGGGCAAAGCCGTAGAAGTCAGCTGTGGACGTTGGGCTCTGTAAGAACCTGGAGCCCTGGGCCAAAGCACAGGCTTGGGGTAGAATTGTTGCTTGGATTGCCAGGTCAGGGGGCTCTCCCTCAGGGTCTCCCCGAAAGGGCTGCTGCTTGGGGGGTCTTGAACCAGCGCTGCTGTCCTCATTCTCTGCAATGGACTGGTCCCAAACCCGCTCGCTGAGCTCTAGTGTCCCATCTAGCTGGTCCATGACCTCTCTAAGGGGCTGTCCCACACTGTCCATGGAGGTGTCTGTCATCTCTGGGAGCCTTAGTAGTGCATCACCATCGTCCTCGTCACCCATGTCCTCTGCCCGTGTCACTGCAGCATCAGCCTCTAAGCCACAAATACCATGTGGCAACAAATGTCCTGTTCCAGCTGAGTGCACTGTACCACAGGATTCCTCAGCCATAGGTGCAGGGGACACTTCTAGAAGAATGGCAGGGGACTCTCTCCTTACACACTCTGAAGACTTTTTTCCATGTCGTTTCTTCCCAGGCTTCTTCCTTCGAGCCATCCTACAAAGCAGAAAATCAGGTGGTGAATGAAGAATCGTGAATCCAGATAACCTGTTTGTTCAGGAAGGGATTGTACTTTAAGATCTGTCAGGTTTTTATTTATATACTTCTTTTGCATATCATGTGCTAGTTAATCTTTTGGTTTCATACAGACATTTTAGGGACATTTATAGTGAACACTCATACACCTTCTCCCCTAACTAGTACATTAAAAAAGGATATAGTCAAAAAAGGTACAAGTTGCATTTTGCTTTTTGTGATTTGAAATACCAAGTCTCCAGTAGAGCAAATGTACACAACAAAATGATGTTCATATTCCATATAGTGCAGGAATGACTAAAGTCACTAACCGGATGACCTCGAGCTCTGTGCCTGTGCTCTCCGTATCATCCCCATTGGTTGAGCTATGCCGGCTCATGCTATGAACGGGGCTAACGTTTGTGGAGGTATTGATGTCCGAGTCCTCATCAAAGGGGCCATGTCTCAATGTGGGACTCCGAGGTGCAGAGCACTCTGGCACCTTGAGATCTTCAACAGCAGGCTTGAGGTCAGTGCCCACAGAACCAGCACTAAGCACAGACTCCACAGCTTCTCCATCTGCTATGCCAGAAGCAGAGGGACCCGCTAAGACAAACACAAACTTCTGACTGGCAGGCCTGCACATTGACAAAAGACTCTGCACAGTAATACACGACCACACTGCCAAGACACACCAAGACCTAACAAGAGTAATGTACTTACACACAGGCTTTTTTAAACAATGACGCTCACTCGTTTTGAGTTGGGGGAGGAGAAAAAACACTCATCTATACACAAGCACTGAGGAGCTACTTTCACAAAAAGACCTATGAGAGGTCTGGAGCAAAATTAAGATTGATTATGTGTTTTATATTTGTCAAGTTTATGGCAAACCATTACAAAATAACAGTATATGCATTAACGGAAGCATGAAAATGCTTGACTAAGTGATATCAATTACCTATCTGTTAAATTTTAAAAATTACTAAAACAAGAATCATTCTACTCACTAAATACACAAACATAGGAGATAAAGGAGCTTCCAGATTTATTGGCACTTTTCATGCTTTTAATGAACACAAAAATTTGGGTGGTGACATTTAGCTGTTAACCTGTCATGTTTTTTTGGTCCTACTTTATCAAGGCTGCCAATACTGCAATTTTAGAGGCCACTGTAACAGATTAATCAAAACAAAATATTAATGAAAACACATGAAATGAGTGACATAAAGGTAATATGTTTACCCAAAAAGGTCAGGTTAAGCCTATGAAAAATGCAGAACAATATAATAACTAACATCACTTGTAACCAAATTGATGTCATTACTTGATTACTATCTTGTGCCCTTTATCCAAAGCAAAATACAATTATTTATATAACAGATTAACTCTTGTGCAAGAGTTCTGCCACAGGAGTGAAATCTGAATTGCAATTTTCAGTGTACAGGGCACAACTTTTTTGCTACCCCTCACTGGAAAATGTTGGCAAAAATCAAAAACAAGAGCCATAAAAGCAGAAGTGTGACCAAAAAATTAAATTAGTGATTTACCAGGATTAACCAAATTAATCTTGAAGTAAAGATGCTTCATTGAACTGTTAGCAGCAAGGCAGTTACCAGGTATAATTTGTTTATGATGACTGATTACATAAAATTTCAGTGGACCTTTGGAGGAATTTAATTAAATTAGTTTTTTTTTAGTTTTTTTTTTTTTTTTTTTTTTTTTACAGATTATAAACTCATTTTAGGTTTAATCACACTACAAACTACTACTTATCCAACTGATTTCCAACAAGAGAATATTAGTGCATATGTGGACATGCTGCTCCCTACCATCACTAGAGGGGGCGATGGCACTGTCATCCCACTCTAGGGTGGTGGAGTTGACCGAGTGGAGAGACAGGCTGTCACAGCCAGGCAATCGCTCCTCAATGTCAAGTAGACTCTGAGGCTTGTAGCACTCTGGCATGTAGGCAGCCACATCCAGGTAGGGCATATCCTGTCTCATCAGGGTGTAGAACAACATGGCTGACATCAGAAAGCAGGCCATCCACAACAAAATTTGTGATAACACCCTGAAACTGCCTTTTTATCACCAAACCATAGTACCTTTCACATGGTTTAATTTAGTATTGTATTATTATTGCTGTAAAATAGGCCCTTATCATCCTTGCATTATTACTACTACAGGCTCCTGTCACCATTTGGCGTGATAATTTTACATTTGTGATGCACATATCCATCAAAAGACCCCTCTCTCTTACTAGATCAGATTTTTACCATGAGCCCTGGTTACAGCATCCCTCTACCTGTCACTCCAGTGTCTGTGTGGGTTTCCTCCCATAGTCCAAATACATTGATTTCAGGTTAAATGGTCATCCTAAATTGTGCATAGTGTGTGCATACATGTAAATGAGTGTGTGTGGGGCACCATCTAGGAGTAGTTTCACAGTCTAGTGCACAAAGCTTCTGGTACAGACTATGGACTGCTGCAACCCTGCTCAGTGGTTATCGATAATGAATGGATGGGTGGGATGGATAGGTTAAACATAAAAAAATACAAAGCACATGCCATCTGTAAAAAGTGTCAGTTCAAGGTAAATTACACAGGCAACATGAAACATGAAACCTAGGAGCATACCTGAAAACAAAGCATGGCTGACACAGCTACTTTTATTAAAATGAAAGCATAGCTGAAACACCAGCTATAATTTTTTTTTTTTTGCAAAAGTTAAGCAATTGCATACAAGATAAAAATAAAATTGCACTCTCAACCTTGTTTTAGTTTTATGGATCTGAGACATGATAGACATGTTTTAACAGTACTAGTCTACTCACATATTGATTGCAGGTTACATTGTGGCATATTAGATTTTGTAATATCAAATGTCAAATTGTTGCTTAAATTGAAATTATACTGCATCATGGTGAAGTGGGTTTACAATCTTAGGTATTATGATACAAAAAAAAAAAAAAAAAAAAAACCCAGAATCCAGTTTAAAAAAATATAATGTTCTGTCCATGGTGCATTTCAAAGTAAATACAGAATATGCTAAATTCAACAAGTTTGAAGAGCAAAATTTGGTAATATATATTTATTACTGCGTGCCCGTCACTACAGCCAACACCATTCATTGTTACCAGTGCCATCTGCATACTCACAGCAGCCATTAGCTGTTACAAGTGAGAAAATAAATATGTAAAGAAATTTATAAACCCCCCCCCCACACACACACACACACACACACACACACACACAAAGTATAATTAAAAAGTTTCTTTTCCAAATGACTATGATCAACATGTTTGTCACTCATGCATCACTGGCATTTGTTTGCCATAATACTCATGTGCTAAATGTAACCACTTAAACAGTCTGGTGATAATATAATGCATTATTACTTTTTATCTTTCCATCAGTACACTTCTTTTGAGCAGCGCACAGCAACAGCTACCGTGATATATTTTGATAATGTGATGTTTTACTACATGCACTGTAAATAATTATCATAATTATGATAGCCATGACAGTTAATACAAATCAGTGTGTAAAAGTAATGACACTGATTTCATAACATTGTTTTAAACATCAACAAAATTCTAAATTGATCTACCAAAGCAAACTCACCAGCTCCAGGTTAAAACGGATGAACTCCAGTCCTGATACCAGTGTGACAAACAGAGCAAGATGATCATGACTACACACCAGGGCATTCCTGGAACAGATAGAACCCATGAGTGCAACTAAAAAAAAAAAAAAAAAAAAGATTAATAAAAGTAATCAAAACATTATATATTCTGCACTTCATGGAACCAAAACAGTTCTCAACCCACAATCAGACAATTGTTGGAACAAAATAGGAAAACATTCCCTTCATAGATATACTTTTGGATGGGAGAAAACTTCAGGGAAGGAGACAGATGAAGGAATACAAGAAGACAATATGTCTGGTAAAACAAGTTCTCTTCAATGCTACAACTTCTGAATAAAATTGATACTGCAAGGGATTTTGGAGTAGTGTAACGTAAGTGACAAACTCACTTGAAATAATACTTGTGGAGCAGCCCCTGATTCTCCTGAAAGAGACGAAGGTAGCTCTCGAGGGAGCTCTCACTCAGGGCCAAGTATAGCCAGGCTCGACCTACAATTCAATCAAGAAAAGAAAAGTCACAAATAATTATACTGCTATCTAAACCTCTGTCAGCAATACACATCATGAAATGGCATTACAAAAATTCTATGAAAATTAATTTCTACATGCACAGTATTTTAAATAAAATATTCACCCCATCGATTCCTTCTCATTCTGATATGAGACAAAATCAAATTATTGTGACCATGTGTGAGGCAGTGGTAGCCAGAGAGGCAGAACAAATGGCACCAGACAGAAGATCTGGCAAAAAAAAAAAAAAAAAAAAAAAACAACCCTGCCAGGGTAGTGCCACACATCAGCTCACAGCTCATTTAAATTGGAATTTTCACTCCTATACAATTGTATACAACATTAATTTTGAATACATCTAAATACTTTAGATTACAATAAAAATGTGAAAATCTCAAATATTCACCCCTTTTGTTTTAACCTAAATTGGATGAGATATTCAATTATCTTGCAAGATCACACTAAATGCATTAACAAGGTACGCCTGTCTATAATTGCTTTATTGCACAATAAATATCACTGAATTTCGGGGGTCTAATAATAAAAACAGCCCTGTTTTCATGAAGGCCAAGGAGCTACCTGTAAAATCTCAAGCTGTCCTTAGGAAGGGCGGAAAAGAAAAAAAAAAAAACTGTTGAAGGTTATAAATAGTTTGGGAAAGCATTGAACCTTCCTAGAAGCAGACCAAAGTTCACTGTAACTAAATGGGGTTGGGGGGGGGGGGGTGCATGGCAAAACCCAGCCACCAAGCTCAGGCCATTAAATCAATCAAATTGAGCAACCTGAACAAGAAGGGCAGAAAAGTGACCAAGAACCCAGCTGCACTCTGTGGACTGAGCTGCAGAGTCCTTTGTCTGAAAAGGGATTAAACTCTCCAGACAATCTACAATTGAGAATCTGTGGAATTATCTGAAAATTGCTGTCCATCAAAATTCTCCCTCTAATTTGGCAGAAATGGAACAAATTTACATGTAAAATTTGCAAAAATTCCAAAATCTAAACGTGTAAACCTCATTAAGGTAAACCCAAGAAAACTCATGGCTGCAAGTGCTGCTATTGGACTATGTACAAAGAATACTTATAAATTAAATTTTCTGATTTTTATTTTTTAGTTTTAATAATTATGATTTCATTTAAATATTATCATTTCTACAGGAGTGCTGAAAAATTCAATTTAAATATCTCTTAATTTGACTATGCAACACAGAATGAAAAACTATCAATTGAGGGGTGAATGAAACCACTAAATGCTCATTTAGTCTCTGTTTTGATCATTTCCTAAAAGAAGCCAACTCACTGCGCCCAAGATGTGTGGCAATGTGCTGGAGCCCCTCTATTTGCCGCACTGCTTCTTTGCGAGTGAAGTGCAAGACTAGGACCCAGTATCCCAAGGAGATGTCTTGCAGCCTGCAGAACAACATACTTTTCATTTCCAGACACTATCTGCAAACAATACTTGTCTCTTTCTGAGTTTCTACAAATGCCATTTTAGATAATATTAACTATGTCTGGTTGGCAATGCCTTTGTGTTAGTATAAGCAATCCAACAAAGCGCAAGAAATTTTTTAAATAGTGTGAATAACTGATTTAATCAGGTAAATCCTTTAGAGCTAGCTGACGGCACAAGTTTGTAAAGAAATTTTTAACTTAAGGTTTAAATCATATCAATACAGCAAACAAATGTGGTAAAGATGAATACAAAACAAGTAAGGCAATATTGATTTTCTGTCTATTCAACTTTTAACTAAACACACAAATGCATCTTTATCTTAATCCAATACTGTAGCTTATACCTATGGTAAACTCCACTGAGTCAGCAAGTCAGGTTAATGAACAAATTTAATGTAAATTTGTGTAAATGATTTCTTTCTGCCTATTCAATTTTACGTACAGGACTTTACCCTAAAATAAGCATTTAGAAATGTTAGAGAACTTAGTGTAATTAGTGCATTTGGTACAAATTATCTATGAAGGCAACAAATACAAGCTGCATGGAAAAAAAAATAATTTTTCATTTACTAAAATATCAACTGAACATTTTTTAATTACCTAAGTAAGCTAATTCAGTATCGGAAACAAGATTTTTCACATCAGTTTTTAAATACACTAAGTTGCCAGTTATTTAGCTATACCCCCCCACCTTTACATCAATTGTTCATTCCAACAAATCCTGTCACATGATTGTAGTGTGTGGTAGAAACCAGGAAAACAAAATTCATTTCACCATTCTATGGGTTTACCGAGAATAGTACATAAAAGTACCAGTGATCACAATCCTGAGGTTTCAAATGAGAACAGTGAGTATCATGGAAGCAAATCTCATCCAAATTCAATACTGGTGGGTAGAATGTCATCTCGGAACAAAGGACTTATGAGACTTTGTCTCAAATAGGTTATAGCAGCTGAAGACCATGTCAAGTGCTGATGCTATTAGCAAAGAATAAGAAAGCACTTCTCCAGTAGGCACAGGAGCATAACTGAAAAAACTAAAAAGTTGCTGGTTGAATCCAGGCTCCTGTTGTATCATGCTGATGGAAAGACCAGAATTTGGTGCCAGTGACATGAAGCCATCGAGCTGTCGTATTTGGGGTCAGCAGAACAAGCTAGTGGTGGCAGTGTGATGCTGTGGGGAACATTTTCCTGGCCACATTAGGCCCCCTGTTACCCACTGAGGAACATTTGAATAGCATGGTGTATCTGAATATCACTACTGACCAGTTTATCCCTCTCAGACGGACACATCCACCATGATAATACACCAGGTCAACAACACTGAATGGTTCCAGGAACACAACAGAGTTTTCATTGTTTCAGTGGCCTGTACAATTCCTGGATCTTAACCCAGCAGCTCTGGGATGATGTGGAAAGGACCATTCATAGTAAAACTGTGCAACCACTCTATTTGCAGCAAATACACAACCCAATCATTTCCACACAGTAAAACGTCCCTGCACAACACATCCAGCATCTTGAAGTATCCATGCAGAGGTAAATTCATGCTGTTCTGGAGACCAAAGGGGGCACAACACACTAGTAGACAGGCAAACCCAATAAACTGGCATCTCAGTGTACAATAATGTTTAACAATTTTAAAATTTGCAGTACACCTAATTTATTAATTCATTGTAAAATTTACTAGCATAGATTAAACATACCACTTCTTAAATACTATATTCTGAACACTGATATTTAACTAAAATGTAAATTATGCAATTTTTAGCCCCTGTACAATACCCGTAGAGCAGAGCGTGATCCAGGTGTTCACAAAGACGCTGCAAGACACGATCATGGTTTCTGATGGCTGGGGCCTCATCCTCACAGGCTGCAAAGTAGCTCTGCAACTGAGAAAAAAAAAAGTAGAAAACAAGGACTGTCTATTTTACTCCTAAACAATTACAAGCAGAACTCAGAATGACACATTAATACGCATGTAGAAAATCCTTGACCGCATGCTGGACACAAAGGGAGATCACTCAAAAGATGTATTACTCATTTGGTAGTAGTAATTTTTTTTTTTTACAACAAACGCAATCAGCCATATAAGTACAACAGAAATTGCATATATTACTTGACAAGATCTGTCTGTGTTATAGCAGAACAGTAGTTTATTTTCAGAAGAGTAAGGCCTCTAGCTGCTCAGTGGGACACATGACTGCTTTTATTTTAAGTGCTGAGTATTCCAAATACCTCATTGTAAGCAGAAAGATACATTCACTGAGGCTGGGAATAAACAATGAAGATAAAGTAGGAGAACTGAGGATGCTATCAACAACAGCATGAAACGAGCTACAAAAAGACAATGCAGGAAAGAGAAAATGAAGGCGTCTGTGTCAGGCAAAGGCTGAAACCATAGGGAACAAAATTATTTTAATGTTCTTCAATTCCATTTTACTGTCATTTTATGTATGTAATCTGCGTTTCTCCTCTCCGCAGAGTCTTGTCATGAGCACTATACAAAAATAAACTGAACTAAAATTGCTTTCTTCTGCAGCCTGACAATGCCAAGAAATTGGTATCAAGGAGTGTTATCACCTGGGACTTCAGATTCTGTCTTCTTTAATACCATGTATACTATAATGCTGGTAGAAAACCTGTCACATCAGCAATGAAACACCTGGAGATCAGGAACAGGAGACTGCAAAAAAGGAAGGGAACAGCAAACTTGGAAGGAATATGTGAACGTGACTGCGCATTCCCAAGTCTATTCTTTCTTCCAATCCTTTGATATAAAAAAAAAAAAAAAAAAAACAGCTCCTAAACCTTACTCTTCTTGCTGGTTTGTGTCTGCAGACCGTTTCCAGAGGCTCTTAGATGCAGGACAATGTAAGGGCACGTCCAACATCACATCCCTACCGGACATGGAGCCAAGCAACCGACTCTTTGCTGTCCACTCACCTTCTTGACAGACTGAGAAATGTTTTCCAGTATTCGGTCTTTGACTCTAAAGGGATCCATGGCAGTTCTGCGTCCTGTGGGCCGCCGCTGGTACCGGTTCTCTCAGCAACACTGCACAGTGTTCACCACCCTTCCCTGCGAGTAACCAGCAGTGGAGCAAAAGAAGGGGAAGCAGTTACATCGCATGCCTACCATCATATGAAATATTAACACATGCACAACACAAGCCACAAGCGGAAGAGCTAAGCTGAGCTCCTCACGTATGAACGCGGAACAATGCAGAGTTCATACGGCGGTTACACCACTTGCATACTGTATTATTTACCAGTGTGACGCCAAGCTCACTGTCTTGTACCAGGAGGCTGTCGAGCGGGATTTTCGGCACGGTTTTCTGATATTTTCGCTTCCCTCTGCACTCCCTCGTCCCTCTCAGAGAGGAGCCTCAAACGGACTGACGATGCGACACAACCGTGTCCCTCCGACTCTCGGCCTCCCTGTCGCCAGCGCAAACACTCCTGCATTTATCACACATATTTACATTCTTGTACATACGTGTGTGTGTGTGTGTATATATATATACAACGGCAGGTGGACGCGGGACGCTGCTCCCGGTAAGCCGTCAAAAGAAGTATCCAAACGAGTCACAGATTACGCTGACGACAGAATCGGAAGTGACGTCACCAGCAGACCCTCCCACCGCACGAGATCGATACACCTGTACGCACGATCCGTATAATCATTATTACTGATCCTGTTTCACCGTATTCTCTGTAGCGCAGTAAAAACTCAGGGCAGCAACTGTTCGTGATAGGACAAAAATGTGAAAATTAGACAACTATGTATACAGAAAAAGTGCTGTTTTATGATAGTATTCTAGAAATTAACTGGACACACGCTTGAGTGTGTTTATGTTCATTCCAGGTGTAGTATGTGTATTGCTTAGGGACTCAGGAATTCTTAAACTTACACTTTCTGTCATCTATGCAGGATCACAAATTTAACTGAAGCCTGAAGACTTTGAGATGCAAAGAAAAAAATCAAATCACAAAGCCACACTGGTAAAGTATAAAGAACCCATTTTTTAATTTTTTTTTCTCCCCCATCATTTATACAAGATCAAAATGAGCTATTCAAAAAGCCTGAATGTCAAAACAATACCAAGAAACTGTCAAAAATATACTAAAACAAAATGATAGACATACAGAGTGAATGATTTGACAGCTGGATTAAATGTATGAATTCGGTAGAGATGATTTAAACCATAAAAAGACTGAAAGGGGAAAAGGCAAGATGCTGAAAAAACCCTGAATTGAGGTAAAATCCTGACTGAACAAGAAATATCTAAAATCCCTGGAAAATCTATTCATAGAGCCAAGTGACAAGGATTACACAATCCTGACTCTTAATCTTAACTGGTAATCAAGTATTAAGTAGGTAGTATTTCACAAAGCAGCACAACCAATTAGCCAACTCGCTTTTCTAAAGTTGTTAAATGCCACAAGTTTGAACCCTGACATGAATCAATTTTTAGGAAAGCAAGTCAGAAAAAAAGGGTCCTCTGGCTTTGCTAAATACCATGATGAGGGGAAATTAACTGCTGTTTTCCTTCTGAAAGCATTTCATTCTGTATTGTACATCACAATTTTCCTGGGGTTCTCCAGTATTTTGGGTAATATTTTTGATGAGTGAATAGTTGAATTACAATAACTGAATTAATAAAATCACAAATATACACAGGATTTATTAGCAAGAAAGTAAAACGAAAGAGTCATAAACACCCTATCTTGAGAGGACAGCTTGAGAGGTGACCACCACATTTCTAATTCTTTTTGTGATTTACCCCCTCACCTTACTTCCAGCAAACAGTTTCAATGAAAATACTCTTAAGACCACAAATACCCAGGATGAGTCAACAATAGTGTTCAGTGAGGCTGGTAACCACTGTAGTAACCACAAACAATAGAATCCCAGGAACAATTCCAAGCTATGAGGAAAACACAAGCAAAGTTAGGTTTAATTTATCATTTATCTTCCATAGTCTCTGACTTCTAAACATCTAAGATTATAGAAACAAACTCCATCAAAGAAATAAAAAGGCATGTGGGGTGATAAGGGCAAACAAAATAAACCCAATACCTGATGAATATAACAGAATTGTACTGTTATAAAGCCTTTCTTGTTGCTTTCTTTTGAATAAACCAATACAGTCAAATCCATTTGGCTTCAAAATGAAGAAACATTCTCAACGTTGTTCCCCTGATACCCTATTCTATACTGTAACTGCTGAATAAATGAAGTGATAGAGGGCTGAGAGAATAATTTTTCAATTATTCTTACCCACTAACAAATACAGCTTATATTACTGAGAAACTGGGAGCTATGCTATTTAAAATTTGTAAAAATTTTCACTAGAAACTGAAAGGGTAACTGATTTCAAAACCATCTCATTGTTACACACCAACCTCTCAATGAACACTACATGCAAACAGAACTGACACATTCCTTGATATGGGGGTTTATAAAAAGATTACCTCCTCTAGCATCATTTACACATTGTTTGCTAAAAAGTCAAAGCCTGCAGTCTCCTCTTGACAATAATGAAGGGTCAATACCTTGGGTCATAGCAAGAGTATACATGAAGTATCAGTAAGCATGTTTAAAAGGTGAAAGGCTCCAGCAGGCTTTCCTGCTGAGAGGGTGTAGGGGTCTAGGTGGGCACAGTGATTTTTCGAGCCAAAAGCACCAGCAGGGCTAGTTCCACAACACCTTCAGCCCGTTCCAGGGCCTCATGAGCTTCACTGGCTGAGAATCCAGCTGCCAGGATTCTCTGAATGTGTGCTTCTGGGAATGGCTCCATTAGAGGTGGAGGAGAGGGAAGGGACAAGGGAAAATGAGTGGAAGATGGTAATACAGGCTGAGATAGAGGAACATGTGACAAAGATGTGCAGGCAGAAGGAGGAGAATTGAGAGCCGAGGGGTTGCAGACTTCTTTTGAAGCTGTAGTGCAACATGGGACAGGGACAGGCACCTCAACTAAGGAAGGCATCTCCATTTCTAATACCATGGGATTGGAAGGACCTGAGACAGGTGCTCTCCCATCTGCAACACCCTTATCCTTTTCACTTTCAGGGGACTCACTGAGCTCCAGACTGTCTGAATTTAGCTTGACCAAAGGATTCAGCTCTGATTCAGGTCCTAATCTTCCTCCTGTTCCTAGGTCTAAGGACATCTCACTTTCTTTCAAATCATCCAAATACACCCCTTTCTCCTCTCCCTTAAGTCCATCTTGCACCTCTTTTCCAACACTCCCTGCTGCATCTGAGGAGTCTGCAGAAAGAGGAGCTGCAACTGGTGCACTGGGACTCTCAAGGTTGGCAGGGTTGGGTTTTGCAGTTTCAGTGGCAATGTCAACAGAGCCAGTTGGTGTTTGACACTCCATGATGGCATCCCCATCCCCCCTGTCAGCATCTTCTCTATGCATGGGGGGAGTAATAATCCTATGGTCCTGGGAAAAGGATTGGCTGCTAGATACCAGCAGCTCATGTAGCTCCATCAGTGCAGCAGCCAAAGAGGGCATACTGTCAGACTTCAGCTGGAGCTCCCCATCCGGTGGGACCCTCTTGTTGGCAGTTGGCACAGGTGAGTCTGCTTGTTCTGCAAACTGACTGACAGACTCTGTACTAAGGTCAGATTGGGATGTGGGATTGTTGATGCAAAGGCCAAAGTCAGGGTAAGGTTCAGCATCAAGGGAAAGTTGAGGTGGGCACTCAGGGGTATTACTCTCCATCTCTACTACTGTTTCTTCTCTGTTACTCCAGCCACCCAGATGTTCTTGTGGAAGGAACAACTGGGTGTTTGTTATGCTGGAATGATTTTCTTCTGCTTGCTCCTGTGATGATGTGGGAATGGGGTCAGGGGGAGCATTAGGAAGCAGTGGGACTTCCACTGTTTCATCTCTCCCAGTATCTGCACCTACCTCCACAACTCCAGGTGCAAAATCTTGAACGTCCCCTTCATTCAAGGCCTCATCTTTAAGAGAGACACATGCAGGTTGATCTAGATGAGGACATCTATCAACAGAAGCAGCTGCTGGATCCAGAGAAATCTCCTTTTCCAGTGATACTGATGCAGGCCCAGTAACAGCCTGGAAGGGCAGCTGGTTGTGGTTGGGCCCTGAGTCAGCTGTCCCTTCTGGCATGGGGGAAGGCAGGGAGGCAGGGGCAGACGTAGAGCGGTCTACAGCTGGGTTCCAGGGATAGTCCGGAGATGGGGAGGACTTTGTAACCTTGTCATTATGAGTAGGCATGGAGTTTGGCAGGGACTGTGGTGAGGTAGTTTGTCCATCTTCAGTATCTACAAAATAGAGCACATCACTAATCAATAAAGGCCAATAGTTAAGTGCATCACACTTTGATTTGATCTTATCGATAGCATCATGCTTGGAAAAACGTGCCAAAAATGCTGTTTTGTTACTCATATCTTTAGCAAGTGAAATGAAATAATTTCTACTCAGTTGTGTACTTACAACAATCAACAGATTTTTTTAAGTATACTACTTAAACTCTTGTAGTTTCAGGTACACAGTTCCTGAACACAGAGCGATTAGCAATCAAAATCCAAATAAGAATTTGAATGGATAAATTGTGGTAATGGTTGTTCTCCCACAAAAGGCAGCAGCAGTACCTCTTGGTGGGCCCCTCTCCAGCTGTCCATCCACATGCATCAGTTTCGCTCTGCTTGGGGTTAGGACATACGCCAAATACACAAACACAGCACGCAACAAGAAGCAAAGAATTAGCGCAAACACACACACGACATGCAGTATCACAGCCTTTATACAGTGGATGCTTAAATGAGACACACAACAAGGTGTTGGTTAAACAATGACCTCGCTTCCACAGGTCAGCCAACTTTGTTCATGCCACTTTACACAGTTACTGTATCGCCTTTTAAAAGGTCTGATTAATATATTATCACAAACAAGTATAAACAAGAAAAACATTAAGCGGTAGCCAGTAAAATCTGTTTTTATGTATACATTTCAACACAGTTAAGTCCTCAACTTAAGAAAGTGATAGGGATGTGAAGTCAAAATGTATTATTTTCAGACTGTGAAAAACAAATTATGACTTTCAATTCTGGTTGAAAGCACAGCCAACATTTGCAATTTCTCACCTTGATCATCTTACCGCTACTTTCTATAACTAACACTCTGTAGTCATACTGTACCCATTTAGTATAAAACAGCACAAAAACTCCAAATGGAACCAGTAAATTACCAGCAATGGTGGCAGGTTGGCCGAAAACTTGGCTGAATACTGAACTGTTTTAACTTTTAATATTACAGTATGATTGACATTATGATTATTGTCTGGTGAAATGCATAAAGCACAGTGTATTCTTAAGTTGAGAACTGTGCCATAATTGAGAACTGTGGATAAGGGGTCCATTCGCTAAATATTAGACTACGTGACATTCAAGTGCACAAATGCAGTAATGGGGGGGGATGGAAAACAGTCTGGGAAAGCAACGTTGCAAGTGCTTGTAACAACTGAGAAAACGGTGCCTGAACGAACAAACACACACTTCACATGCATGTCATATCCTCCTCAATTTAATGGAATATGTCATCTCCAACTTCCAGAGTCACTTAATTTACTGTACCTCCTTTCATTTATATCACTAGATGTCCTAAGGAGGAAAAAAACCTGCTTCCAAAATTACAATCTCCCTACTACTCCTACATTTCTGCTTTTACCTGAAGACTGCCTGCTCAGCTCATTCTGGCTATCTCCTTCTCCAACAGATCCCTTACCACTTTCCTGCGCAGATCTCTCCAGTGCCTCAGCCAGCTCCCTGTCCGCAATCTCCTCAGGCCGGGTGTCAGCACCGTACGCCAGCCGGGCACAATCTGGCAGCTCTGCTTCAGGCAAGAAGCGAGTCTCTGTCCCAGTGGTGCCTATGAGGAGCACGCTCTTCTTCAGATCAATAGAGCACTGGATGGGAGGAGAGAGAAAGCTACTTCAGACAACACTTTGATGCAACACAGTGGTCCTCTACTCAAGTAGGTTAATGCTGTAGATAGCCCTAGGAACTTTACAAAGTTAACACAAATGCTTTCACCAAGGGTATAAATGGTAACCATCTGACATCTACATATGATAAAAGCAAATACAGCATTATGTTGAGCTCCATGCATCCTGGCTCAACACATATCATGATGCTTCAAGTACCTTGTTAGCTGGAGAAACCTGAGAAGACAAAAACAGCAAACCTGGTGTCTCTTCAGCATATCCAGACCCAGCAGCATGTCCATCGGCTGATCCTCCAGGATGGAGAAAGAGCACGGCAGAAAGTCACCCTCAATCTGAACCTGAGCTGTAGACATGCAAAGAGCAGACAGAACACAGAGATAGACAAAGAACACATTCATTAATTTTGCAGACACTTTTATATACATACCACAGATGATACAAAGGCAGACCAGTGGTGAAGGCAGCCTGCCATTCTGGGTGCAAGAAGAAAGAAAAGCAGACCTACCAAGGTGAACCCGGCCTATAATCTTTTGTGTGCCTACACCCTTTGCAATTCCTGCCCAACGTCGATCCACCAGTCGCATGATATTACAGCGTTCGGCACAGGCTTGGCTCATGATTGTCATTTGGGCTCCTGAAATTTTAGGGAACAATTTAAAAAAAAAAAAAACATTTTAATGAAACATGCATACAGAAGTAGCTACAAGTGAAGGAGTACAATGAAACAAAAAAAAAAGGCAACACACAGTGGGTTTACATATCCAAGAATAAGGACAGATAAGGAAGTGAGAAGGTTTTCAGTATGTCCGGGTGATGTTCAGTACTCGTGATGTACATACACAAGAATCATGAGACACGGTATAAAGAAGGACAATGGCAACAAATATCACATGAGAAATATTTAAGCGAAACAAGAGAAAGCGAATTGAAGGCAGAGTGGTATGAGTAGAAGGGCTTGTTACCTGAGTCCACAAAGGCCTTGACAGGGTGGCCATTGACTTTGCAGTTGATATAAAGCATGACCACTTGGCCAAAGCTCTCAGGTGCCTCCTCCATGGCAATAGTCATATTTTCTTCAATATTGTGCTGTCTATATCATGACACATGGCAGAAGAGCCACATAAATGACAGGCAAAGAACTAAGAGTTGCTAACAGAAAACTTAACACTAGTACCACTTGTCATTTGTACAGTATACTACATGTAACCAATATAATCCATGAGAACATGTCAAGCCTTACTCTTAGACACTGTTATCCTAATTAATTTTGCATCTATACGTACAATATGAATGCAATACTTTGTCATTGACGGAAAAGATTTAAATTTCATATGCAACAGTGTTTCTTTATCCCAAATTGTGCAACACTATGCTCTGATACCCTGGCACAGTCACCAGATTCACTGCAGTGAACATACCATACATGAGACAGGAATGTATTTTAACTATTTAAACTATTCTTAACAGTTTCAGTAATTAATGTACCTTAAAACATTAAGCACTGGTTATATAAGTGACTGATATTTTACAAATCATGTTCTTTATCATTTTATACATGATAAGCCTTCAACTTTCAGAAGGCGTACAAGACATAGTTCTAGAATAACAAAATATTTATTCATTCACATTATAGTGACACATACAGGTAATGGGTAAAGACAAACTTAAATGCTAAGCCTTTCAAAGGTATGACTATTGGGCTGTAAGTACTTTCCCTTTCAGTTTGCTTTAACTTTCTTTCCTCTAAGGAAGGCCCTTCAACATAAAATCAACAAACTACCAAGTAATTTGAGTAAATGTCTAACACTGGTGACATTAAGATTTGTGCTATGAAATCTTACATAAACGCCCTGCCATGAACCATGGTAAATCAGAACAGATTTGCTTTTTGGCATGCAGAAAATTACTAAACCAGCAGTTTACCTTTCTTACATTTACAAATACAAATGGTGTATCTGTGATTAGTCCATGCTCTGTAACAAATACACACCTGATTTCCTCCTCTATTTTCGCTTGTGCCTCTAAATCAAAAGGATCGGCAGTGAGCAGCCGGATCCTCTCCTGTTCCCTGCGTGCTCGCTCCTGTTGTTGTTCCAACAGAACCTTGGTGAAACGCTCTAGCATAGATATGACCAACAGTAATATTCAGAATACAGCAGTTGATGTAGGTTTTCAGACACACATATCTAACTGCGTAACACTGACATAACACTTTCAGTATAGCTGTAATAACCAGGTTTGAACATCAGAAACAAATATGAAAAGAGAAAAATACAACTGTATATAATACAATTAAAAATTGATAGTGTGGACTGTAATATGAACATTTAGGGAAATACAGCATTGTGAAACTATATGTCTTGATTTCCATATCACAGGCCATGCCAGCTATGATCAAGCTTTGAATGTCATCTCACTTAAAGTCACTATGTTACTCTGACCAGTAGGCTTCACCAAGACTTACCTAGATCTCCACTAAGAAGGGCTTCAGCCAGCAGCGGGTTCCTCTCTTTCAAGAGCGACAGTTCATGTGGATTAGCCAATAGCATGTCACGAAGGAGAGAGGGGTTGTCCAGTCCCTGTGGGGAAGAAGCTGAGCCCGTAAGAGACGGAGGTGTGGGTAGCTGTTGGGAACGCTGCTGCTGTGAGTTCTGACTCCGAAGAGGCAGCTGGGCAGCAGGCCGTTGGCTGGAAGAGGTGCCAGGAACTGCAATGGAGCTGAAGTCGATCCGTGGGAGTCCTGGAAATTAGGAGATGAAAATGATGAGAAACATGGAGGCCAGAGGAAAACACAGGTGACATGGCTCAAGGTTATAAAAGGAAGACATGAGGAGAAGGCAGACGAGAAAGAAGCAGTGCATGTGAAAAAAAGTGGTCAAGAAGGAAAGTGAGAAGAGGTGAAAGGAATGAGAAATGTAGAAGAGAAACTAGAAGCAAAGAGAATGCAATGTGACCCTAAACTGTGTTTACTGCTGTGTAAAGTGTTCTGACAACTATTTATAAGTAAACATGCGCTAGCTGATCAGAAGACAAGTTTTCTATTCGATCTATGGAAATTTTACTTCAGAGGGACTCCCAAACCACAGTGTCTGTACCTGGAAATGCAGGCTGGGCAGGTGGTCTTCTATCTGCCTGTCTCAAGACAACCACATCCCCATCCTTCAGGCCATAGGCCCCCAATGCACGTGAGGGGTCCTGCAACGGCTGCTCTGCATAGGAAATCTGGAGTCAAAGGAGACAACTGGTGTTTTCACTTTTATCATTTCAAACTTTGTACTAAAAGCAGTGGGGGGGAAATACACACAAAAACATTATACATATACAACTAATTACTTTTCCACTTAGCTGAAGCTATCCTCCCAAGTGACTTAGAACTGTATATCCATTTACTAAGGGTTGTAGTTTTTTGCAATTTAGGGTAAATACCGTCTTCAAAGGATTACAGTAGGATGTGGCATGTAAACATGGGTTATACAGCAGCAAAGTGGCAGTTTGAACCACCGTGTTACCCACTCTCCCAAATACTAAGCAGATAAACCATTCTAAACCTGACACTGACATTTCTTATGCAAATTTACAAACCTCAACAGGAGTTGAGCCATCCAGCTTCAATTACTGCTTTACTAATTAGGGCAGCTATCATGGAGAGCCTATTCTAGGAAGAATGGGTTAGGAACCAGGATATGTCCTAAATGAGAGGTCACAGCCTCACAGGACACCAACACAAAGATGGCTGCTAGAGTAATCTTGAAAAAATCATGTGGGAGCACTGAGAGCTGGCAGCCTAGCATTCAAACTACACTGAACAGCTGGACATCAAATTAAAAAGAAACCCAAAACAACCTGCCAAGCCAATGTGCCAGCCAGACACATACTAAATGATCAAGAACTACATTAATTATGACTTATCCGCATTAAAATGCCAATGAGCTCTTGCATAACCTACTGATTTCTGATGTAGAGCAGAGTATGGAAATACTGACAGAAGAAGGGCTTCAAACATTAATGCGATGTGCAAGGGAATCTCAAGAGAAGCAAAATAAATGAGACATGTAATAAGATTGTAGTCAAATGTCTCAGTACTTTATGGAACATGCAGCAGCAGCACTCCGAAGGTTCCCATTCAAATCCCACTCCGGCTGTATTGTCTCAGACCGAGATGCTTACCCTGATCCGATACAGTAAGAATACTCTTGCTGCAGAAATAGGTGAATCAGTGTGAAGTTATCCAACAGTGTCCATCATATAGAAAAAAGGAAACCAGCTAAACAAAAGCTACAGTTTACTGTAATGTGCTGCCATGTGACAACTGCAACACACAGAAAACTTTTCCACGTGGGTTCAATGGAACCAGTAGGCACAATGTTCTCTCTCTCTCCCCCCCAAATCAGAAACGACTCATACCTGATCTGGCATCAGCCAATCTCTCTAAATTTGAATCAGAAACCAGTGGTTTCTGTTGCTGATGTTCCTAAACCGCATGTACATACAAAATCACTTCAGTCCTACAGGAGATCAACGGTCCTATTTAAAGACACCAGTGATTTCACAAGGTTCAGTCTCAGGTTACCAGAATTAAGGTGGGTTTTAGGACTAGTTTCACGTAAACTCAACCACTTATCAGATAAGCGACGTGTGTGTGTGTTTTCCGTTTCGAAGACAAATAAATAGCGATGTTTATTTGCGATATAAAGCGCTAAGCCGGTCTGACCGAAGCTGCGCTTCCACAGCACACTGAATGCCTCCTGCTTCACCTGTATCTCCCCAGCCGGGATTCCCGACTCCAACTCGCACAGAGCCATGAAGTCCCTGAGCTCCAGCTCCGGAGACACTTCCAGAGAGAAGGTGACTTCGGGTCGGTCCCTCGGAGCGCAGAAGACGGTCAGTAGCATCGTGCCGTGGGCCACAGGCGGTCGCTGGAACCCCCGCTCACGGACACTTTTAGCTAGCTAATGCTTTCTGTTTTCAAGTTAGTGAACCGCTACCAGTATCCCAGTGCAGCTCCAGCTCTGGCCAAAACCGTCTTATATCAACTCAAATAAATAACAGGCGAACAGAGGGGGGGGAAAAAACCCAGCAGACTCGTCGAGAAGAAAATGCATACAGGCAAATGAAAATGAAAACAGTTAAATATCGACACGCTGTCTTCCTCGACGACGTTGCCACATTGCCGTAAGTGACGATACGCTATATTGTCGTAAACGAGCTTTTGCCACATGGCCGTAAGTGATCGTGAGAAGCTGTCGTAAAGCGGTCTAAGCCACATTGCCGTAAGTGAGTTCAGACGCTTCGCTGGATCTAGTATAATAAAAACACGAAGTTAACTTTTACTGGTTAAAGTGGTATAAATTTAACATGTGTCGTGGATGTTTAATCGGTTTAACAGTAGTATGGTCTATATCAATGTTATTATTGTAACTATATATTGGCGCCGTAAATTAATTTTACGTGTTGCAAGTGTTACGTGCATAATTTTATACTCACATTATATTTAGAACAGCTGTTAGCTCTAGTACTTTCTCTTGGATATGTTCTGCTTCTCAAAATTATAATGCACATTACTTAATATCGGATTGGGATGAAATTAGAATTGCCGTTTACGCCTGTTTATTTTTTTATCTCATACGGCTGGTCAGTTTCAGAATGTGGAATACAGAAGGCAAACAATGAACATTGCATTGTAACAATTGCTTAAGTATAACATTTAAGTTTGGAGAAAATTTCCAAATATCTCATTTGCACCATACGTTAATTCGTAAATGATAAACTATCACACACGTTTTCTTAGGGTGGAATGTCAACATTTTATTGACTTACTAGATTGTATTTTAAGTAAAAAAAAAAAAAAAAAAAAAAAGGAAGATGGGACTCATAAAAAGTTTTAACAAAACAGCATTCAATTTCTTCAGACTACCAAGGACAAACCCTTTCTTAGCATTTTAACCCCTGAACATAACTTTAATCTGATAACTAAAAAAAACAATCATGAGAGATATTAAATACCCTACAGATGAGCTTGATCACACCCTAAGCCAAACAATCAGTAGAAATGATCCCCTGTAGTTCTCAATGTACAACCTCTCAGTACTCCATATGTGCCCTTCCCCTTTCATCCCTCTCTCGATATTATTCGGATTTCTCCTTCTCTTTCATGTGAAGGAAGACAATGCTGAAGATGAAAAGTCCGCCCATCATGGAGAACACACTGCCGTAATAAGGATAGGCTGAGGGGATGAAGCGCTCATATTGTGTGTGTTGCAGGGGACGTACTGAAACCTGTGGGACCAGGAAGATGGCATAAGTTATCAGCTTTTCTCATCTCCTCACACCTTAGCAATGCAGGTCTGCTTATTCAAGAGGAATTACCTGGGTGGACGAGTACAGGTGTGTGTACCCCAGCCTGTTGTAGTCCACTTTGAACTGGAACACTCCATATACATCTGGAAGCTTAAACTGGACACTGTATTTCCCACCTGTCAAGAAGCAACACATAACTCACTTACCTTTTACCCTGTTACAACCAAATATAAGGCTAATTTCTTTATACTTGCAAGCTTTAACTTTGTGCTGTTATAGTAATTACATCTCAGACATAGGACTTTTCACCTTACAAGCAAATTTCCAGGAACATGCGAGTAGGGGGACACATATTTAACCTTCGACTTCATGCAGGATATGTATAATAAAAAATATCCAATGACTGCAACCATTTGCTCAAAAAGTGAGCACAAGTAAGGATATCCTCCACACTCATCAGAAATCCTTACCATTCTTCTTCAGGTATGTCCTAACAAAAGGGTCAATCCTGACAAACTCCAGCTGGATATCATCTCCATCAAAGGGTACCCACTGACCATCAGAGAGCTTCTCAATCACGATACTGTATTCCTGAAAAAGGGCAAAGGATGAAGTGCATATGCAGACTGGCACACAAACATAAAACTCATATCTAAAACAATTTCAATAACAGGATTAGAGCTAGCTATGGTATTTAATGATACAAAAGCCATTCCCCTTTTCAAAATCCTAAAAGCAAACTTTTAAGACAGGCTGCTCTGCATATGAGAAACTCACCACAAGGTCAGTGATGGTGTAGGCAGCTGGAGGACTGTTCTCACCGACCTTGTGGTGGGACACAGCACCCACTCTAAGAACACCTTCCTCCTTGAACACCCAGCGGGACAGTGCTTCTGCTAGCTCCATGTTTCCTGTCTGAGAGTATCTGCATGGGGAACCAACATCCTCCTGAGATGTCTTCTACGACATTGCAAAAGTAGTGACCATAACAGTACAGCTGCTTTAAAGAGGAAGAGTGATGAGGACAAAAAAATAAGTTTGTAGCCACATCATGCTCAAAAGCAAAAAAAAGACAACAGTAGATTAATTCTAATGGCAAAAAAAATTTAACCAGCAAAGAAAATCAAATCTGAGTTTTCAGACTTCTCAAGGTGGAAGATCATATGCTCCTTTGTGACTGATGTAGTAATTACAATGACTACATCTGTGATACTATGATGTAGTAATACAGGACAGTCTTTTTTTTTTTTTTTAATTAATGAATGAATTATGCTGGGTGAGCATGTGTTCCCTGGAAACCTTGAAGTCTGGCTGGAAAAGATAAATGTCTTAAATAGCTGATTCCCCCCCCCCCCTTTACTTACCCTTTTCATATATTATCAACATGTAAATGTTACTGTCTGGGCAATATTCAAATAGCTATATTGTCATATGCATAGAAGGAAAAGAAATGTACATATAAATACACATAAGGTCATTTTGTTATGTGTATTTTTTTACAATATACAGTGATATTAAGAAAAATATGTATAATTTGTGCAGTTTGTTGATCATAAATTATCAGTGTTATTTTTAAATTCCCACTGAACTTTGTTCAGTACCAGCTGAAGAGCAATAAGTACATGGTGAAAAGATGAGACTGCTGTGCAGGCCAAGCTACCTCTGTGAGCCAGGTGTGGCTTTCTGGACAGGAGAATTAAAGAAAGCATCGCTGAAGAAGTGCAGTGAACCACTAAAGATGATGCGTGCATTGTTTCTCGCCTGGAGGCCTGCAATCAGCAGTGTATTCTTTCCCACAGCATGGGGGTACTGTCAACACAGGCAGACATTTACAGGTTATTAATCAAGTTAACACCTTTTCCACTGATAATGCTATTTTTTCCACATAATTCAGGGCTACTGTCAAATTTCTTTCTTAAAAAAAAAAAATTAAAAAAATCAATCTGGATACCTGTGTGATCGGTCGGTCTGGGAAGAAAGAATAGGATGTGGAGGAACCGGTCAAGATATCCAGGACCAGGGGGTTATCAGGATCAGCCACCATCCTGAGAAAGGATGGACCAACAAAAAAATGTCAAATCTAGCTCATATTCATACTGGCCTGCAATAACAAAATCAATTCTCAAAATAAACTGTTGAGAATTTCTTGGTGCATGAATTTTAATGAGTATATGTAAGAGCTGCTCTTATAAAACTTAGAACATTTTAAGATTTTACCCTTTACAAAATGCAATCAAAAGGTAAGCAACAGGTTTAGAGGAAGGAAACTCACCCAACGCCCTTGAAGAGAATGGGTTTCCCTGTGGGTTTTCCAACAATGGTCTGGGCTTTCAGCAAGTTCTCTGGATCAGCCACAATCAGAGTATGCTGAATAGATATACAAAGCCAGGACATCAGAAAAGAAAATGACTTTGAGCTGTGTGTGTCCAAGGTCTAGTCCTTTCAGTGATCACAAATTCAATATTAAAACAGTTGAATACAGCTCCTCTCACCTCTCCTGGGTCAGACACATCATAGTTGTGATGGTCAATGACAGCAGTTTTCTCCTCATCAAACTCAATCCCACACTCACTTCCCAGCTCTCTCAGAGGGTCCCCTACATTAGAAGGAGGAAACAAGTATAGAGCAAATATTTTCTGCAGTCAGGCATACACTAATAGTTATGAGTATCAATTTCCTGCTTTTATTCTATTGTGCACACAACAACAAAATCTTCACAAGTCTTTACCAATGTCTGAGTTGGCAGCAACAAGGACATTCCCTCCTCCATCAATGAAAGCGGTGATAGTCTCCACATTGATGTTTCCACCAAAGTCTAACAAAAAAGGTGTAGAGATCAGCAAAACAAAGATGAATCATATACTTGGGCAAAATAACAAATTAAAGTTACACCTTTGCAATTAAATACTGATAGTATTAAACTACAAACCAGAAATGTACATATTTGGGTCATGTTTTACATAAATACATATTCTGTTCTGCATGCAAGGTTATACTCTAATGCTTACCTTCCACAGAAGGGGAGAAAATGATGAGGTGATCATAAAGAAACTGGCCATACTTGATAAGGGAGAGTCCAGGATCATCTGCAGTCTTAAAGGTCAAGTCAAACCCTCGATCTGGAAGAAAAAGACAGAAAAACAAGGATACAGTAATGTAAAACGAATTAGTCACATCAGTTATTATATCTTAATCAGCTGAACTTGGCTGATTTATAAACCAAATGAAATATGCACAGCAAAACAAAAAGTTGTAAACAGACATAAACTGTGCCTAATACAGGGCAACTCGACTGATATAGCGACGAGAACTAAGCCAGAAAGATGACGATAACATCGGGAAATCAATGCAGCGTTTAAAATAGGCAACACAGTGTAACATTACTTCAACCTGCCGTCCACGTTGGTAGAATGTACAGACAGAAATCTTCGGACCAAAAGTTTTTGTTTTTTTTTTCCCGTGATCTACATGCAGCAGTTTCTCTGTGAACTCACCAGTCAAACTGCGGAAGAATATTGAATGGGTGTCTTTGATGTTCATGTTGTCCAAAAGCACTAACGTTTTTCCGTCGGCCAACGCCACATGGAGCGTCCCCAGTGTCACGAACAGAAATATGAGAAAGCTGCTACCAAACATTTTTCCGTTATTCTGGCTCTTGCTCATGCTTTTCCCCGCTAAAGCCGACCCGGACCTACACCAGCCATTGACAGCCAGCCGCTTCACCGCCATATTGACTGCAAGAGCGACGTCAGCGCTTGTAGGATCACCTTTGAACTCGACAAACCAGCCATTAACAAGCGGGGTTGCGGTCACGTGGTCGAATTCATCACCAGAGCAACCGCCTTAACCGTAAAACGACTGGTATAATTCCCATGCATAGCTTCGGGAAGCAGACATAAAACGTTTAACATTGCTGTCATTTGATATGCATTTCGGAATAATGTTATATTATGACTGTTGCATGCACAGGTCTGAAATCCCGCAAGTGCTAGTTAATACATTCTCTGTAAAGGTAGAGCTACAGCCCCGCACTGTCCAATCAAACGTCGACAGCACCACCCGGAAGTGCAGAACGACCTGTAGCATAACGTGGTGTAACGTGACAAATCATTGGTTTATTTTTGGATAAGCAAAAGTTTTTTTTCTTTTTGTTTGTTTTTATTATTTTTTATGTTAACGATATGAAAAACTAATAAAATATAACGTTTTATATTTAATATAGCTATGTGTCTCCCATTATTATCTTTTTCCAGTCGTTTCTGTAATGTTGCTCAGCATGTATTTTTTTTATAATGTTTGTCATTGTTATTTTAAGTACCATGGTGTCGCTTATGAAATATGTTTGCAGCAAATTGAATGGTCAGACTGTCCAATTACTCTATGTGTGTGTGTGTGTGTATACACACACACAGTATAGTGGACATGGGAGCCTTATTTATGTTCCTGCAGTCTGCTACCCTTGGGAATTGAACTAGCAACCTTCTGTCACAAAACTACATGCAGTTCTGCTTCAGCAGACATGCACCTCTTCTACATGCTGTGATGCTTTATAGCTACCTGTGTGATGAGCTCATATTCCAAAATGTTCCGGCTTTCTATACCAGTCTCATTTCATTGTCAGCAGTTGGCCACAGTTCTCCACCAGAGTTGTGGCCATGGCTCAGTCGCTCACCAGCTCAGTTTAGGGAGAAAATCCAAGTCCTCCAGTGAACTGAACTGAACAGTACCATGAAGTTTGATCATTTCTCACAAGAAGACCAAATATAGTTCATTATTGGTTATCTGGAGTTTAGTACTGTGTTTTGTCCCACCTTGATTGACAGGCTTGTTCAGTTACAGATGGCAAAATGACGGTTGAAGTCTGAGGGAGCAAAAAAGTTTTAAGACGTGTAACTTAAGAATGGATTTTTTTCCAGCATTTAGTTTCCTCATAGCTTGTCTAAATTGTTCTTCAACCAAAGTAAACCGCTGTAATATTATGGAGTTATTAAGCACACTGTGGTAAACCCATTATTCTGTAGAAGGTGACAGTTTTGCACTAAAGGAGCGAAGAAAGAAGCCATTGATCTGAATTTCACAGTAAGAAGCCTCTATATTCACATGGACTGCCAGTGCATGCATCATAAAAAAGTCATTTGGCAGAATTAACGTGCCTGTGAAGTATTAATTTTGTGGAAAAATTTTATGCACATTTTACAAAGAACTTGGCAAAAATATTTAAATGTGGCATTTAGGCTCACCTGTATGAAATAACAGGCTTACAAAAAACAACCACAGAGCAAGATATCTCCTGATCAGGGAGTAGTTTTACTAAGACAGCAGATTTTTAATTTTCAACAAATTTTCAAAAGTTTGTTTTAATGGTAAAACATTTTGTATCTTTTTTATTTCATATTTGAGAGAGTTTTGGGTGTGCAGCTGCTGTAACTTAACCCCTTTAGTTACACAAATACAATGAATGAGATAATCACAAAACGTAATCACTTTCTTAACTGTATTGTAAATATATACAAACGTGTTTATGACTCAGTGTGGCTTGAGTATCGATGCTGCCTGTGTGTATTTTATTCTACTGTGTTCTCTGTGTGCCCACTGAGAAGATGTCTTGATTTTTGAAGGAAGCTGCTAAGACGATGTCGCTTCTTTTTTCTCCTCTTCCATCTTCACACTTAGCAAGCAGATGTAGAAATATTTCCTACACTTGGAGCAGGAAAAGGAAGCAGGGAGCAAAACACAGAAAAGCAGGGATGATGTGGTGTCACTGAGTGAAAGGCAAGGACAGGACTTCATAAGGCATGTGGTGAGGCTGGTGCAGGATGAAGGGATATGATCATTATATGTAACTAAGGAATGTAGGGAGGGGGAGTGAGAAGTCATCCTCTCAGATCTTGAGCTCAGTGCGGAACGTCTGAGTGTGCTCGTGCTTAGATGGGTGCCTCCGAGCCTTGACTGTCAGAGTGCCACCGTCCCCCAGCGACGATGTCACAGATGTGGGATCCACATCCTCCGGCAGCTGGCATTTGTGGGCGAAACTGTTTGTCACTGTGCCATCTGCTGCCAGCTGGGAGGACAACAGTGGGTACAGGAGAGAGAACAGTCCAGTTAAAAAGAAGGTGAAAAAACAGTGCTGGCAAAGCATTATAACAAATGTACCAGATAATAAAATGCATGGCTGTCTTAATTATGTAACTACATTTAAATAATAAATAGTTTACCGCAGATCTGTTTTCCCTTCCTTTTGAAGCAAGTGTGCGACTGGACTCTTCATGTGCCGGTGTGCGTTTGCTATGAGAGCGTCAGCACTACATGGCCCAGGGGACTGTGTTCTGTGTTTAGGCTATCAAGATCTATGATGGCTGAGTGAGAGTCTTTACTTTTAATTGTATCAAGAGTTCAGTTGGTTTGTCATTGGTTACAGTGAAATTGCATGAGTTTAGCAAGCAATATAAAAGCAGAAAAATAGGTGTTAAAGGTGAGTTAAATTGAAAGCAGATGCCCAGATTTGTCTAACGGGAGCCAGTGCTGCTCACCTTCTCGGCACGGACCTCAATCTGGTTGTTGGAAGTTGTGACGATCACATCTTCGGGAGAGAAATCTCGGACGTCCACCGTGAACTGGTACATGTCCCCCAGTGTCTTGATATTGCCAGCTGAACCTGTATGACCTTGGATAAAGGAAGCAGTGATGGGCTTTTTTCCAAACAATGACTTGGAGTGCAGTGTCTTAACATGTGATGCCCCTAAATAACTCTGATGGCACCTCAAGTTAAAATCAGACTTTTCACCTGAACAGGTCACCTTGCTGTCTACTGTCTGCTTCTTATTTGCGTATGACCATGGCTAGGGTGTGTGTGTGTGTGTGTGTCTTGATTGTAATGCAGAAACACAACAGCCTGCTCTGCGTCCTCGGTCCAGGCATCTCCAGCCATACCTAACTGGTGAAATCACAGCCCCGTCTCGGAACACACATTCTCAGGCAGGCTCAGCCCCAACTCCCCCCGATCCCCTACCCTCCAACCCCTCCCTCGCATTTCCACACCCTTCTCCGACCAAAATACACCCAAACCAACTGTGGTTGTTATGAGATACACACTCAGGATGTAGAGCACAGTATGAGCCTGCAGGAACACACACACAACTCCCACAAACAGACCGTGGTAAAGTGGTAAATTCGTGTTGCTGTTTCCGGTTCTGTTTATTATTTGCTCTTAGTGTACAGGATAAGACACACACACGCACGCACGCATGCACGCACGCAAGATAAAAGTTCAGGTGGGGAGGATACAAAACATCGAAAGAAAAATAATTGTGAGGGAAATCATTCTGCTTATTCCCACCAGATGAATTTTATCTCATGTGGCCCTGGACAATAGGCACAAAAGCAGCTTGTGTTCTATGTAGCTCAAGAATATTCCTGAAAAGCACATTTTGCAACTATTATTCTATCATTATATTATTATACTTACACTGCTTTTATTTTTAAGTACACGTATAAAGTGAGGTTATTTGATTTTTTTCCATTAGTGGGATTTATTATTAAGGGATTATTCAGAATTTGTTACTCACTAACTTTTGCTTCATTGGTTCATACTTTGACTCGATCCATTGCAAAAAAATGCCTTTGCTAACTGTAAACTAACATTTAATAGAACTGGGTGTATCCAGTTATACTGCGTAAATCTCCTCTTCACTGTAGCCTCACATTGCTATTCAAACTAAGCACAGCAATGGTGTCTGGGGTCAGTGTCCCTGAGCAGACTCACCTGTGAATGCCATTGCATTGTCCTGCCCAGGCCTCATGAACGATCCAAAATCCTTCCCAAAGATCCCCCGACTTGTCTCCATGTAGGGACCAGATGAGGAGGAAGAGGACGAGGAGGAGGAGGCCTGGACGAAGGATCGCTCCGACCGGAAGGCAGATGAGTTTGTCACACTCATTGACGGAAAGCTGTGTTTCTCACAAACAGGTGTGTATGTGCTGCCAAAGCAGGCCAGGTGTCTCCAGGGGGCTGAGTCAGTAGTAAATCACTCACTCGTTCAGTCAAATTCGGTTTTCTTTTTACTGCCCTTTTATCTCCTGTGTCTTGCTAATCTGTTAGTCTTTTTCCAGTGCTCAGTTTCTCATTCTTAAATCTTTGCCTAAAAATTTCTCTCTGCGTTTTCCAACCTCTTTCAGACAACAGTGCATCTACGTGCATGTCCAGGCTTCCTGGCTTTTATATCGGGGGCTTGAAGGATGGTACACACCGTATGTGTGTGTGTGTGTGTGTGTGTGTGTGTGTGGGTGTGTGTGTATGTGTGTGTGCGCGTGTGTGTGCGCGTGCGTGTGCGCGTGCGTGCGTGCGTGCGTGCGTGTGTGTGTGTGTGTGTGAGAGAGCGAGTACACTTTAGGCTGGCACCATGCAGGATACCGTGTGCTATATTTAACGTCAGTGCGAGTGGGGGGGATTCTGTGTCAGTGGTCGGAAAAGTTTTGTGCAGTGAGGGCATAAGGTCGAGTGCTGATTTGTGACAAAGGGGGCAATGGAGACCGTTGTGGAGGGGGGTGAGAAGGGGCGGGGGGTGAGTTAACAGTTGGCATTCCCAACGTGGTTCGCTCAGGCCCAGAAATAGCTGTCCTCCCTCTTGTTTTTGCCCTTTCTATCCATCTCCTGTGTATTTTAGATCCATAGCTCATGAACTGTCCTCCCTTCCTGATGATGACACCCCTTTCCGTTCTTTCTCGACGCATTCCTTTCTACAGATTGCAGCCATTCCACCTTTCCTTCTTTCTGCCTTGTCCCCTGCTATCTTCCTTTCAGCCTCTGTTTTCATTCACCTTTTCTTCCCAACGTCCTTGCAGATCAACAATGAAACCAGAGCAGGAGCCACTAATATGATGAAAGTTCTCAAGAATGAAGTTTTTCACTGAAAGCCACCATCAGCACAGTAAATGAAGTTAAAACCTCAAGCCCTTCTCTATGTCTGTGACTTTCATACCATTTCAGTGCACTTTCTTCCATTTTGCTGCTTTTTTCCCCGTCTAGTTTCCATTCTGGGGAAAAGCCTCAAAATAAGGCAGTGATAAGGCAATACTTTGCCAGGGTTATCTCAGATGAGCGATTATATAACACAGCCATGAGTAACATGGCCTCTCAGAGCAGTTTGAATAACCTTGGGAAATGCTCCTGGTCTCCACACGTGTGGTCTGTCTTTCACCCCCCTTACGTCCAGCTCACATGAGCACTTAATGACAGGAGGCAGCCCAGCCGAGATCTTTCCTTCACTCACTGACCTTTAAATCTATCTAAGGTCATTGAGGGAACAAGCCTGTCTAAGTCAGTCAAAGCATTCAATTCACAACTCTTAAATTTTGTTAACTGTATAAGTACACACACAGCTTTTGAATATTTGCTAACACAGTAGACGGCAGGTTTAATTCCCCCGAGAACGAGGAGGAGGCCAGCGTATTAGGGTGTTATTACGTATGACCTCTGTATTGCTCAGCGTTGCCAGACCAGGGCCATAAGAATAGTTCAGTGGCTTTCCTACTCTGTTGTGATGATGCTGTTACAATATGCAATGACACATGGTTTCTTCCCCAGTTGGTTCAAGTGATCAAGCCAGGTCTAAATCTGACCCAGCAACTCAC
This sequence comes from Heterotis niloticus, assembly GCA_018136845.1. NCBI lineage: Eukaryota > Metazoa > Chordata > Actinopteri > Osteoglossiformes > Osteoglossidae > Heterotis > Heterotis niloticus. The sequence goes on along the minus strand of CM030894.1, from coordinate 21,927,623 downwards.
TGCTTCCCCTGGAACTCGCCGAAAGGGAGAGCATGAACAAGTTTCTATTTTAGCGGGAGAAAAACACTCTTCCAAGAGCGGAGAGTGTGGTGAATGCGTTGTTTTTCGCCGTTTATGTCTTGAATAATTTGGTTAGGGTCTTTAGCTTCAGTTTAACAAACAAAAACAGATGGATGTTGATGGGAAAAATACTCTCATCTCTACTTAACTTAGGTGTGTATGGATTCAGCTGTTCAAAACCATCCATAAAACAATAACTACGCCTCTCATGGTTGGTCAGGACTCCCTGTTAATAATTCCTATTATCCCAGACCTAAGTTACAGCAAAGCTTGGGGCTCATGGCTAAAACTGTCCACCCAATTCCTCAATCTCTGCATACCCTTACACCACAATAGGGGCGCAGCTGGCCATTCCCACGCCTGCACCTCGGGTATTTTATCTGCCATACTTCTCCTATGCATGCCCTCACTTGTCCAGCAAATATGTGCAGTGCTTGATATTGCATTTACCTCTCAGCTGGACAGTTTGCGTAATTCATTCCATAATGAAATGTGATTTTTGTGTGCCATTGCAATTTTCACTGTTAAATATAAACATTTGTTTGTGACACACTACTTGTGGTTCTGGAAATTCATTCACAAATAACTAACAGTTTATTTTACACCCTCTATACCCCTATACCCTAGAAAAGTTGATGCAGAGGTCAGTGTTCTGGAGCAGAACAACTACACTTGTATCCAACTAAAAATCTGTGGAATGGCCTAAAACTGCCATCCACATATTCTCTCATTCTAATCTGGCAGGGTTGTAGCTAATTTGGACCAAAAGTGCAGAAAGTCAAGTGCAAAGGTCATACAAATAAACCCAAGAAAATCCAGGTGTGTAACTGCTGCTAAAGGATGTTCAAAGTATTGACCTGAGGAGTATGAATACTTTTGTAAACGAAAAATGTAAGTCTTTCACTCTGGAGAAACGAATGTTCCCGAATAAATGTTTTTGATTCATAAACGTAATGAATTTCTTCCAAACATCCAAACACTGAAATTTGGCAGCGTAGTGGGATGTGAAAAAAGTCAGTGGGGTGAATACTTACCGAAGGCCCTGAAGGTGCTTGAGTTAATATCTGCACCTGTCATTGCCTGCGGGTGCTGTAGGCATTTATGTCCACGTATGCGTGTGCTTTTGGAAGTGCTGGACAGGCTATATCTGTGCCTGTTTATAAATATATGTGTGCTACGTCACAGTGTTTTCCAAAATGATTAGGAGTAATTCCAAGCCTTGGAGTGAGACAGAGTTTCCCATACGGAGATCAGGAGCAGTACAGCAGGAATTCATACCCTGCAGTAGCACAGGTCTAAGATCTGGAGAACAATGAATATCTCCCACCTAAGATTATCCATAGGATTGGGTCAAAAAGAAAAAGATGGCAGTCAGAACACAATGACAGGATAAGTCATAAACAGAATTGCTAATATAGCGTAAGTATCTTTATTCTGCAGTTATTATTGTGTTTTCATACAGTTGTTCATTTGTATGTGTAGGTGCTGTGTATACTGTATGTATGATTGGTGACGGTGACGACCACATCAAACTGTGAGAGGACCATTGTAAGCTCTGAAGCCAAAATGCTAAATGTTAAAACTAAAACTGCTATCCCTTTACCAGCAATAGGTCTTAGATGTGACAAATATATAAATGTAGAAACTATCTCGGTCTGTGCCAGTTTTTCTGCTACCCAGCAGTTAATGTGGAAGCAAATATTGGAACAGAAAGAACAGAATCTAGAGCATGGAGAACATTGGTCATGGAGGCAGAAACAACAGGTTTGATCATTCAACCACAGATAGATACCTTCATGCAGTAGAGCAGTGGTTGAATATGCAAACAGTTGTGTGTTACATAACTTTCTCATCATTCCTGCCATTCAGGGATCACCTTACTAAAGCTGCTATTTATAACCAAGGGAATCACATATATTAAAAATAAAAGCTATAAAATATTTTCACCTTTTGAAGCAGAGGATTTCAGCTGTGATGCAAAATACTGGATTTTATAAAAACTGCATTTGGGCTAAATTCATACTTTTCTACATTTGTATTATTGTTAGTCCTCGTAGTCTGATAAGCCTGATCTTATTTCATGAGATGTTCTGGTTTTTTAGAAATTCCTTCGCAGCCTCTTTACGGATGACTGCCTTGCTTCAGATTTTGATAAAATGCAGAAATGTAAATTTGGACAAGTTAAACGTCTATATGTTCATTACCTTTTTTTTTGAACACATTCGCATTTGAGTTTCAGATTTCTTCTACAAACCAATGCTAGAGTACAGAATATTTGTGTATTTTTCATACTTACAGGCCTACATTTAGGTATTCTTACCTGCATGGTTTAAATAGATCAGAGTATCTAACCTGGGGTCCATGGATAGGCTACAGGAGGTTTGTGAGGGGCGTTAAAAACCTCTGCCATATCTTTTCCGTGGTTGATATTACATGTGGTATACAGTGCCTTGCATACAATTATTCCTAAAAAACAATGCAACTGTACAGACAGAAGTAAATGCACTAAATGTCTTACTGCTTTTCTATCTGTCTGAAGAATGCAAAGATGTGACAGATGCAGCTATAATTTCTCTGAAAATAAGCCGAGAACATAGGCCTACACATTTGTCACATCATTCTGTTTAGTCTGTGCTGGATGTGGCTAACTAAACACATGCAGGCACTCTCAGTGAGAACTCACATCTGCACACGCGTGCACACACACACTCATAGCCTGATACAGTTTTTACAGTTCAAACTGACAAGAGAAAGGGAAAAATGACAGGATGTAATCATGCATGGCACAAAAGGGATTAAATCAGGAGAGAAAATGAGTAGGTGATGGGCAGTAGAGGAGGGCAGGGAAGGCAAACATTCAACCACCCTGAGATCTGTGTCTGCAAACCCAGTGGGTCTTCGACCTGACTAACACTAACCTGACAGTTGGTTCACTTGTTTGATGAGGAGCAAATGAAGATGTCACCTGCACCGGCCGCGGTCTCGTTGCCTATCTGGGCCTTAGGGAGTCAGACCGATTGCTCTGCTGTCACCAAATACTGCAAGGACCACCTACGACAAAGCCGGGTGCCAAGGTGCAGACACTCACACAGACTCACAAGCCTGAAGGGATGTTCAGAATCAAAGGTGGGGAATAAACCAGGTTTTAAATATTTAATCAAATTCTGAGGATACTTAAAACCTCCTTTTAAAACATAGCACTGTTATTGTAGCAAAGGGAAGCTCTACCAAATGTGAATGTGTGGGGCTCGAATACTTATTCAAGCAGCATATTTCAGTTTTTAATTTTCTTTGTCTGCATTTAGTCAGGGCCTCCGCTAAGACACCTCTTAAATCTTGCAGGGGAGCTGAATCTTTGGACAAAGCTGGTAATTTATTGCCCAGTCCTCGCCTATGTTTGCATGCTTTGGCGCTTTTAGCGACTACGGTTAAAAGATCACAAGGACAAGCGGCACAAATTATGTTCCACCACATGGTGGCAGGACTTACACTCTGTGAAAGGGCACAGGCCTCAGCCACCAGGGAGGCTTATGGAGCTGAGTAGTTGAGGAGCCAGTTAGAATTATTTAGGCATCTAGTTTGAATTGTCCATAAGCACCACCCATGGGAGGTCTACCAGGCATTTCCACAGGAAGAAAAGCCCAGAGCAGACATGCTGGTGAGATTATATGGGATCTCCAGGCTGGCCTGAGAAAGCTTTGGGATCCCCCTGGTGGAGTTTGAGACTGTTGCTGCGGAAGAGGAACTATGGTCTGTCTCGCCCCAGGATAAGTATTTTGAAAATGGATGAAGGGATCGGCTTTGTTTATAAGCGTCCTGTCTCAGATGCCTTCTTTTAGCAGGGAAAGGGGTGTAACAGGTGAGAGGGTCCTACTGCCTCTACATCCCCTTAAAGACTTGCAAACAAGACCAGTCATCTCCATGCTACTGCAAAACTAGTAACAAGCCACTCTGTGTAAAGCAGAAAGCAGCCCATCCTTGGAGAGGAAAATACTCTATAAAAAGAATAAATACCACCCATTCCATTGTCCACCGAATGTCTTATTTACCTGCTGTCCACTATACTTAAAAAAGCAGCCACAGAGTGCACAGTCTTGCTTACTGAGGTGTTAAACAAACTTTTAAAAGCATCGAGAAGCTAAAGATGACATATTTAATAAATCTGCTGAGCAGAGTGAGGTTACATTTGTCACCGGCTTCCTCAGGCATGTCCTGGCATGTCCTGGCAGTCATAGCAGCTTCTGTCAAGGCAAAGTGCTCTGCTACCCGAAGGAGAGGGATAAGCAGTAACTGACACTCAGGTGACATAAGGTGGTAATTAAACTCTGCCATGAAATGTATTGAAATTCAATAAATTCAGTAGACTGAATGTATAAGTACTGTATCTAAACCCAATGAGCCATCGTCCTTTCCCACTGACACTATGATGTCGCACTCCATCAGAGCTGGATGTGCACTATGCTGAGGCCAGGGTGGGAGTGCCATGTGGCTTGAGAATGGGGGGCTGCTTTAAATTCTTGGAGCTGGTGGGTGATTGTCTCTGGATATTGAAAATGAGGGGAGGAAACCGCACTTACAAAGACAAGGAGGCGCACAGGGGACGTGCGAGAATAAGTGCAGAAAGGGGCGGGTACAGACGTGGGAGGGCAAATACTGAAAGGAGCAGGCAAAGTTTTATTTGGGGCCATGCTGAGACTTTGTCATGTTCTGTTATAGAAAATGCAGGGCAATAGGACATCTGGGTGTTTCTAAAAAGCAAATACCTGTGGCTGTGTTATTAACTGAACAACTGAGTGGTTGAATTTAATCTGATGTCATGTTTGTCTCAGTACGTCTATCCAGCTGTGTTGCGGTGCACTTTGAGTGACTGGCATACACGTAAAGCTGAAGCACAGTTCATGTGGAAGAGCAAAATTTCGGAAAAGTGAGTTTAGCTGAGAGAAATGAACTGTATTTCTTTCTTCTAGGCAATAAAGTCCACAGTGGGCAGGGGTTCACAGCAGAGAGAGCGGGGCGGGTGTAGCTAAGCATGCCCTTGCTAGCATGAGTCTCCAAAGCTCTATTGTTGCCACAAGAAAAACAGCATCTAATCCTCAGCAGGGCTCGATAGTGGCGCACAAAGGCTGCATTCCAGAGTCATTGTCCCCGGAAACGTCCCAGCCCTCAGCGCTAGGGGAACCTGTTCCCATAGCAATGCCATGCTCTGTGTCCAGAGTTTTATTTCTTAACTGCCGCCCCCACCTTAGGATTCACAGGAGGCCCTGGCACTGGAGCTCACCCTTCTGCTTGCTCTTCTCCATCTCACCTGAGGAAAGCAAAGCCAAAAAAGCAGAGCTGGACTTGTCACCCTTTGTGTGCAGCATTTCTCCCCACCTCTACAGTTCAGGTCTAATCCAGTCAGGGTTTTAACTCACCTTCTCTCTGCTGCTGCTCTCACACCATGGTTTCTGAAGGCCAGAGTTCAGTGCGGCATGGACGTTGGTTGAAAATGAGAACCCAGTTTGGAGACCCACAAGGGCCACATCACACAACGCGGATATGAAAGCTCTCTGTCTGTCACGCTGAGAGAGTGACTGTAAATCTGGTTCAGAACACTGCATGCTGAAACAACTGCAAACCACCTATGAAGCTTTCGCATTAACATTTAATACTGACTGTAATTCAGTTTTCTCTCCAACCTCAGAACTGTTAAGCCTGATTTGTGCAACAGATCGTTTCACTTTACAGCACATCCAAACCCTGCTATCCAAGTGTGGAAATGGTTTGAATACCACAAACTCGCAGTCAACCCACTGAACAGAAGTGAACAAATTCAGTCTTTGTACCTGGGCCACTCAAGGCAAAGAGTGAGAAGACAGAGGTGGGTGCCACACAAGATACTCACACGAATTTCGAACAGATTTGGATAAAACTGCTGGGGCTTCTCAACTCAGAAACTGATCTGTGTGTTAATACATCCTGTTTGTTACATGGGGAACTCAGAAACTGGGAACCAAAACACCGAGGTTTTGGTGTACAGATGGTCCCCAACTTACGATGGGGTTACATTCCAATGAACACATCATAAGTTGAAAATATCATAAGCTGAAAATGTATTTAATACATCTAACCTACTGTCACACCTCTGGCCACTTCAACAACGGAACATAGGTGGTCTCTCCGCTCCCGTCTTCAGTCTGAGCATTGATTGGCCAGGATAGGAACCAATTGTGGATGACATTTAGTTCGTACCCAGACTTCTTGTTAGTGCTCGGTCTCCCATGTGAACTCTCTTACAACCGCTGTCTTGAATTTTTGTTCACTATCAATCGCTAATGGTTAGCACTAGCTCCAGGCTAGTGTTGTTGGAAACAACACTGAATAAAGAGTTGACCCACGGCATAACACCTACCAAACATCATAGCCTAGCCCATCTTAAAAGTCATTACGGCCCTTACGGGCTTGCCGACTTCATGCTGAGAAATTGTCTTGAGTTTCTCCTCAAGAGTAATCACCTTCCTCTTCTTCTCATCAGTAGATACGGGGAGGGTGGTATCCAAAAAAATGCTGGCAACAAAGAACACTGTAGAGTATCGGTTGTGTACACTAGCAACCGTGTGGCAGCCTGGGAGATGTGGATTGCTGCCACTGCCCAGCATTGTGAGAGAGTATCGTACCGCATATAGGAAAAAAATCTAAATTCAAAGTAGGGTTTCTACTGAATGCATATTGCTGTCGCACCATTGCAAAGTCGAAAAATCATAAGTTGGGCCACCGTAACTTGGGACCCATCTGTATTAATGAGTATGTGAGGAACAACTTACACTTCCGGTGCTTGAAAACGATAAAAGGAGGCAAACCTAAACAAGGAATCTTACCTATCACACATTTCTCAGTTCGATAACCTTGGTTCTGCCTTTTATCTTCCATTTTCATTTCTTACTTTCTCTTTTACTTCTCACAAAGGTCTGCTGTGCTCCTCATTTATGTCTCATAGCCCTCAATAATGATTATATTTCATGTCAGGAATGCATTTTTGTAAGGTAAATACTTGTAAGTGATTGACTCATTTAGAGTTTAGCTTTGAATAGTTTATCTTTTTATGTGGTTATATGATCCTGGACACCGGCCAGAGGTAGACAAATGCTGACATGTCAGGGAAGTTGCTGGTTATTAATACGACTTGTCTTCATGGCAGGCTTATTGCGGAACCCAGAACCAGGGCATTTTCAGTCACGCATTGTCTGCTGGTAACTTTTTCTTCCCTACCGCAGCCCAGCTGGTGGTACTGACATTACATTCCAGAGTTAATCAGTGTGTACATCCACCTGTTCCCTCTTACACGCACAACTGGGGCCTTTGCTGAACCACAGAAAGGTCTGTGTTGAAAAGTACCAACACACACATACCCTGTATGGCCAAAAGTTTACCACGACAAAAGAATATATAGGACACTAAATAGCTGTTGGAAGCTTTCCCTTAATATGCAAGTCTCAGGTTCCAACACCACATACAAACCAAAGCTTCTATACATGAATCAGCAGTGATTTTTCAACATTGTCTGTTTCCCAGTCATTAGAGAAGCAGCGTAGAAGCGGACGGACAGCCTCCAGTCTTCCTTCAGGGAACTCATACGAACGGACAGCTTGGCTGCCAGCAGCCGAGAACTCCATGAATGACTTGAGCTTTTGCAACACGGATCTCCAGAAAATTCACAGAAAAGCTAGAATAAACAAATGAGCCTTAACGTGACTAAAAAATGAGCTGTTAGGTTTGTGTCCGGATGAGATATTAGCAGGTGATGTCCTAGTCAAGGAACACAAGTTCCACCCTCCACCCACGATACACTGCTCCAGCAAATATTTTAAAATTATAAAGCTGAAAAGTGCACAGCAGGACATTTTGAATAAATACATTTATTAAGCAGCAGTGCGAACTAAAAAGTAGTGACTGAAAGATCTGAATAACACAGTCACTAAAATACTGATTTTTGAACATTCTGGTTAGATGATAATGCTGCAATATTTCCTTTAGCATTTAAATTCCTCTTGCTATCTTGGGGAAAAGCTGCAGCAGCCATTTATTATAGGTGAAAAATTACACAGTGCGGGACTCCTAACCCAACCCTTGTTCCTTTGTTTGCAACCTATAGTTACTCAGACCTACCAAAGTGCGTTGAGGAAGTTCTCCATTTGGGCTGAGCTTCAACTATTTCCCTTCCATGACAAATGCAATCCCTATGCTCATCGCATTATGAATACCACAACACAGAGAGAAGACGCTGGGCTGTGGGTTTATTTTAAACACCGCTCCTGACCATACAGCAGACCTTGGGTTATGAGGTCAATGAACAGAGGAGGACTAAAGAGGAAAAAGGTCCTCCTTGAAAATAGATAGAACCAGGGGCAGGCGAGCAGAAGAGGAGAAAATTCAAAGAAATCTGGGAAGAAGGATCCATTTATGCCCGTTTTCTTCATTGGAGAAGGTGATGAGGCATTGAATGAGCAAATGAGCAACCGGAGCAAAATCATTAAGTGAAACAAATTAGATGAAAACCTCGCCTTCCTCCAATACTGTAACTTACATCAATGTGGGTAGCCGGCTGAACGTAATTCCCGTGCCGTTTCGCCGGGTTTAAACCGAGCACATCAAAGCAACGTTCTCATTGTACGCTGCCTCGATGTGCTCATTTTAAGCCCTGCAGTCACCCTGCAGGAATGCGCCTGGGTTTGAAGAAGCAAGGTGTAGCTGCTGCGGAGCCCTAACCTATAATTACGGCCTGTCGTCTGGCTCGGTCGGGGTTTCCGCCGCACCGTTTACACAACACCACGCCTCACCGGCACCCCACCCAAGGATGAGTTTCTTGGGAACTGGCTTGTGGAAACAGTAGGGTCTGATGGAGAAAATTCCCCCTTACATGATGGCCTTGCCCTGAAGCGCTGCCAGAGCAAAGACAACAATATGAAAGTGTCTGCCCTCCCAAACTGCCTCTAAAACTTTGTGTCTGGCTGAAGTACCTGTCTTAATGCTTCCATGTTAATCGCTTCTCCTACCTGACAGACCTCCACAAACATTGATATCAATAATAATATCAACGCGACCGTAAATACTTCCAGCGTGATCTTGGCCAAGACATTAAAGATTCCATTAAAAGCATCTCAGTTGCAACCAGCGCTCAAAATAAAAAGGTTTTGCAGTGGAAACGCCTTCATACCTGGGACCCTGCAGAAAGCCACACTGATTTATGAAACCTCACAGAAGTATAAAAGGATGAAGCGGAAGAAATAATGCTGAAGTGGTGCTGAAGTGAAATACTGGAGTCTGGGAATGACATGCAGGAGAATCTCTGCCGCCATTCTGCAAAAAAAAAAAAATTATGCTTAAATTTAGATTTAAGCTCCTCTGGCTGACAGAGTTAGCTAAATAAAAGGGATTTTTAATAATAAAAGCCATGTGATTTCAATTATTTTAAACAAAAATTTTTGTAGTGCTCCTGCTAGTTGGGTTGGTGCTTCCAGCTGAAGTAATGGAGGACCCATTACCCTTAGAAGATGGACCTAAAAGGTGTTCATCTGAGGGTCCCACTACTGGTCAGAGGAAGGAGAAAGTTCCCATTCCACACATGGGTGTTCAGCAGTACTTCACACAAGCCCCATCATTTTTACACATGAATCAGCGGAAGCTCCAAACCACCACTGTCGTTCCTCACCCCCAGCCTTTCAGAGCCTCCGGCCACCTCCCAGGGGAAGTGTGATGAACGGGAAAGGTGTCAAATCAGCCCCCCCCCATCAGACAGGTAACATCCCCAGGTTACCATTTCTATGCATGGGACTCACAAATGTTTGTGAGAATTCAAGTCACAGAAAGGTGTGAGGCCTGAGATGGATGGAGGTAGTGAAACAAAACACCACAGTAAACAAAAAAACCCTAACCTTGGTTGAAAGGGAAATAAATAGGAATGAGAATTACACAGCAAACAGAATATTAAGCGAAACAGTAAAGGAAGGGGAGAGGTGTCAGCCAAGGCTGTCCGATAACTAATTTACTGGAAAGATATTAATAACATCCTTGTGGGAAAACAACACCAAAACAGCAATTCTTCAGATGAGAAGTGCAATAGCAACACATTCTTTGGATGACACAGAGTTCACAGCAGAGACCTTTTTTGAACTATTTGCCAGGCCGACGCGCTGTTCGGCTTCCAGCATGCAGCTGACCTGACCCAAACAATTCCCTGAATTATTTGCGTAGGCGGGACATGACTGGTACAATCCAGTGAGACCTCTGGACCCTGCAGAAAAACATACAGGGTTATTCTATTCACAGCAAAGACCGCATAAAACTCCAAAACCCCCACAATACTGACTACTCTCAAAAAGGTATAGTGGTGGTAAGGTAAAAAGTAACAATGCATCAGACAATTGAACCGTTGTAACAGCGATGGTATCTAGTACAGACCTGGTCAAGTGGTAAACGAAAAAACAAGTGTGTGAGTGGGCGTTTGTATGTGAAGAGGCCCAATCTGTACAAAACAGTTGGAAACTATCTGCAGGCACACATTAGTAGTGTGTGTGTGTGTGTGTGTGTGTGTGTGTGTGTGTGTGTGTGTGTGTGTGTGTGTACTGAGATACCACACTGTCCACTGCAGAACGTATTTGTACAAGAATATTCCACATTCTTAAAAATAATTGAGCTGTGACCATGACAGACAATTGAGGAAGAAGAAACGGTAAAGGTACCAAGAAACCACTTAAAAACAGCAGCCTTTTGCCTGGTTCTGCAGCTTTAGAGGTCCAGGATGAGTGAGCAGAGTTGACTTTGAAACCCCTTTTTTTTTTCACCAAAATTATGTTTGTTCTTTTAGCCTCATAATTTTTTAACTGCATATCATTCTTATTATCATTAATGCTGTTTGTTTAGGGTTACTATGTTTCCATTCACCTGTCCACTTCCAGTAACTGCTGGTCCATCACAGGGGTTCAGACCCAATCCTGGGCAGCGCTGGCAACTCCATTGCAGGGCAGTTACACATACACTCATTCACTCATTTATTCACTCATTCACTCACACAGGAGGGGTAATTAATTCAGTCAACTGTTCATCAGCAGCAAATACTGGTCCAAGGCAGGGTTATGGTGATCCAGACCCTGCCCTAGAAGCATGGACCCTGAGGGTGGTGCCCCACAATCAGTTACTGAGTTACACAGTACGAGCAATCTGGAGTCACCGATTCAGCTAAAACACTTGTCTTTGGACTGTGGGATGAAATGGGAGGAAACAAATGCCAGCATGAGAAAAGCATACTAACCCTGCCAACATGCTTGAGATGTTACAGCCAAACATAGCCCATCCATGGCAAGCCACAAACCCAACCAAGTGCACTGTGGGATTAGACAGGACTGGATGCTTGGCATGAACGTGCCCGCTGGTGCTGGCACTGCATGTGGAATGTGGCACTGTCCTGTAAGTGTCCCTCTGAACCCTAGCAAAAGGGATGGTGGCCAGAGGTGGCCTGCATGACCTCCAAAGGTACAGCTGGTCTTTTACATACAGTAGGAACCTTGGCATTTATTTCCCTGTCTTCTAGTGAGATGTGGAGATTGTTGCCACATAGATTCTTGACACAGTCCACATACTAATGCATCACACTTACACTATGCTTCAAGTCTTGTGTGACTGGTGTATGAGGATCCCTCAGAATACCAAACAGGAGGCTGATTTTTTTGCATTTGCAAGTAATATGAGCCATGAGAAATGAGGGAATTTCCTAAGCTTCCGTCATGATGATAACGACATTCCCAACGTTGGAGATTTCATTGTATGAGCTCATTTCCAGGACCAGATTGTGCTTTCCAAGTAGGGGGATACCTGTAATACAAGCCTAACTACTTCCAGGGCTTCAAGCTCTTCTACATGTCACACAACAGAAGTTAATTCAGACTGCTCTTGGGGATTTTTGTTATTTTCCGGCTAATGCACCAGTGGATGTGATGCAAACTTTGAAATGGTATAAATTTTCCTTTTACTGCCAGCGTATTAAACCTGTGTGGCTATAAATGTGCGCAGTCCCCTCTATGAGTTCTGCAGGCTCATACGCAGCTTAGCTCATGTAGTCAGAAGGTCTTCCTATACATCTCATTTCTGAAGACACAATTATTGGGAAAATTGAGTAGAAACCGGTGGAGAAAACATGGAAGTGGCCAGAGAAAAATTCTGATGTAAAGTGAGCGCAAGAGCGAGCAACCAATATAGATTGGAGTTGGAGGATGTGTTTTTGGTTAGAAACCCATCTCTAAAATTAGCCTAAATGTAAATTCCAACGGTTGCTGGCTTTTGCACCACATATGAAAATATGGACAAAAGAAAAAAAAATGAAAGCGTAGAAAATGGAACAGAGAGGAGCTGCCGCGGGGACATTTTCACGGTGGACGTCTCTCTCTTTACGGGAAGACGCACGCCTTCAAAAACCACAGAAAGGAGGGGTGCAGAAAGCAGTGCTGCAGGGCACCCAAAGGCCCACAACACACGCCCTCACATCAGAGTTCCTCGCTTGAACACTTAGAATCCCCAGACACACAAAAAAAACACACCCGTAAGTGTCTAGGACAGGGAGATCTCCACAGATGTGACAAATACTCGCTTTTGTCAAAGCATCGCTTCCAAGGCTGGCTGTACCCTTCATCTCAGTGGTCATTTGGCATATCCCATCCAAGACAACTTTGTACACAGTGGAGAAAGGAAAGAGGAAGTCAAATGTCTATAATAAGACACACCTAGCTTTCTACGTTATTTCTAGGTCGTTCCCTCTGCTGCCAGCCCACACAAAGGTGCTGATGTAACTGAGGTGGGATCTGTTTGTAGGCTTTCATGCTGCTTCCTCTCCATGTTTGTATGAGAACTTGGGCTTCAGTGCCAAGTGTCCTGGCCACCTAAACTGCACCTGTCCTCTATCCGCCATGTCCAAGTGCATCCTGCTGCAATAGGGCACCGGTGTAGTTTCACAAAGACGGTAAATATTTGAAGTGCTCAGCTCATCTTGTTTACTCATATCTCCAGACAGTTTCATGTGTCTCTGCATCCAACAAGAGTTAGCAATAAATGCAACCATCTATTCATCTTGATGAAATCAGGCAAACGCTACAGAAGCATTATGGCCAGAACGGAGAGGCTAAGGAGGAGCTTCTACCCACAGGCCATAAGACTTCTGAACCCGGACATGACATGACTACCCTCACGTAATCTCTGACCACTCCGCTCCAACCCCCCCCCCCCCCCCCCCACTGTCACTGCCCTTCCAGGGCACCTTAACTGTTCCGTACCATTTTGCCTATTTATTTATTTATTTATTTACTTATTTACTTACTTATTTATCTATTTACTGCTTGTTTCTGTCTCTATTCTTCTTAGTGTTTGGATATGTGTTTGCTTCATTTTCCATTATAGATTGTTCGCACAGTCATCCTGGTTCAGATCGGTGCACATTTCAACACATGGTACACAACCATGTGCTTGACAAATAAACTCTTTTGACTCTTAAATGCTGAAACAAAAAAATCGAAAGGGCGAAGGAAGAATTTGATATTCTTCTTTAAAACAGGATTAGAAAATGTGGGAGCAAATTTTTGAATGCAAAAGAAAACACTATGCTTGACCTTTCCATTAGTATTCATTTGTCAGAAACTGACGGAGGCAAAAAATTGCAGCAAAACATTCAACCAGTTTAAAGAAAAGTGGAAATGCAAAACTGTGCACGATAAAAAGAAAGGAAAGGAAAGCAACAAAAAGCTACAACAAAGGATTTATTGGAACTAAAAAAATAATCACAGGCATGTTGCATTTTCAGTAGCAATAAATAAAAAAGCAGAAATAAATATTAAATAATGTTTATGAAATCGCCAATTTAAGACTTTAAAAGGAAGATGTTTTTGATTTTTTTCTACGTTTGCCAACTAGACACAAATAATCGCAAATATTTCTGTGTGGCAGATACAGAGCAGAATATACGAAAAGTTGCTTTAGGAAATATACAAACCTGCAAATAGTATTTGTCATGTAATGAAAGAGGTAAATGGTTAAAGGAATTTACAAACTCATATACTAAAAAAAGATCAGTTTTCATATTTATGAAACAATACTTCAAGTTGCAAGAAGTTCCACCATTGCAAACAGTTCGCTATTCAATGCCACAAACATATTGGATTTAAGTGCTTGGGGGGGAGCTTCTCTTCTCTTTTCAGATCTTTTTTAGACTCTGGATTTCCTCTAATTCCACCCTGACAGAAAACCCTAGGCTTTGGGCAACAACCCATGCTTTGCAAGGAGACCCAGGCAAGAACCAGGGCTTCAGGGGGAGGGGGCTTTAGTATAACTGCTTGGTCTGAGGCCAGGTACCTCCCTTCGGTCTGAGGCAAATGGCTGAACTTTGAACCACAGTCTACACGGCCCGATGTTTGAAATGTTGCCATTCACCTTTGAACTTTAGCCCGGTGCTTTTAAACAGCAGAAGGATTATGGAAAAGCAGCTGCCGAGTGCGCATATGCAAGCAGATGACATTCCCGACCGACCCAGTCAAAGTGGCCTCTCCTCTCCACCCCCAACGAATCACAGCTCCACTGCTGTATGTTTTCCTGTTGGTGAGATGTAAAAACAGACGCGCGTAACATCAGTCTCGTAATGGAATCAAAAATGCATACGTAACTGACTGTACATCTGCAACAAAGGCAAGATAATATATTTAACAGATAATAAATGTCTTTTTTCCTTTTCTTTCCACAAGCCTCCACGTTTTGCTCAGTACCAGGAGAGCTTGAGGTCTATCAAGTTGAGAGCTTTTCGTGGCTGGCTGATGAACCCTCTTCAGTCATGGTTGAGTACAGTCCAGTTCAAGGCCACCTGCAGGTCCAGCTTGTCTGAAGTTCCGCTCTCTGTTCAGCCAGCCTGCCCCTTGGTTCTGGCTGGGTTTTGAAAAGTTCACACTGAGAAGACACTAAGTGAACTGCACTGGTCCTTCAGGCCCAAGATGCTGTAGGCGATCCTCTTCAGGTGGCCTGGCAACCGCACGCCGATATTCCGGATGTCCCTGCAGGACAGAGGGCAAAGCTGGGTTGGTGCCAGGTGCTAAGAGAGGAACTGGGGTTAATGCTCAGCACCTGATGTCAAGTCCCAACTGGGTGGGACTGAGTACAAAGCAGTCAGGGTCACCACAAGGCACAGCATTGCTCAAGAAAAACAATGATTAAACAGCCTAGGAGAGCAGGAAAAAGACGGAAAGCCAAAGAAAAATAGAAACCGGGGACTGGAAGGAATACCGCTGTGGTGGAATGAAACGATCCAGTGAAAATAAGCGGAGGAAAAGTGTGCTCGGCTCTTTATGCCGAAATCTCCTGCCACACGCAGGAGATGTGCAAACACACGTCAGGCAGACCCTTGTTACTTGTTTAATTTGAACCTTAATTACTTAAAGACTATGTTCCAGCCCAGCAATGAATCTGACTTTTCTGGCAAGTGGTAGCAGCAGGAGACTCATAAATACTTTCTGGGTAAAAAGAGTGCTACCAGATGACAGCACAGTGAATGCAGAATCTATAAAAAACAACTATAAAAATGACAAAACTTCAAAGACTCTTTTTCAATTTTCTTCCCTTTTTTGTGTTGGTTTTCCTTCTTTCTTGGCACAGCACCCCTTGCCCCCCGACTTCCTCCCAACGCTATATAAATCCATACCATGAAAAAAGCTGGGGCTTTTCCCCAGCGGCTCACCAAACATCTCCACCCCTCTCCTTTCTGTGCTTGGTCCCCTTTACTCACTTTCCCTCGGATGACTTCCAGCGATCCCTTTCAAGGCTTCCTGTAGACCCCTGTGCCTCACAGTCCCCTTCTCCTTCAACCCTTGAGCTCCGGGCCTCCCTGCTCTCCACCTTTCCCCTGCCCTTGGTTGGCTCCTCTGTGTGGGGTAGATGGGCCCTGTGGCCTGGGTGTGACGGCACCAACAGAGGAGGAGGGCAAGGGGGGTTGGCCACAAGCACACCCCAGCCAGGCCACCACAGGTTCTTACACACTCTCCCACTTTCTCTCCCATTTTTCCATCACCGCCGGCCTGCCTCTGAACTTGTTTATTTCTTCTGGCCTATTTTTCTGCCTCGTTTCACATGTGGCTTCAAATAAACTTCAAATAAACCTTGAGATAATCATTCATAAAAAGAACAAGTCATATCGTGAAACACGACCATAAACCATCGCACCTCTGAGGAAACAGTGTCCTTATCTACTCGAATGAGTTTTGAGGGAGAGTCTAGCTTTGATAGCCGCTGATTCTTCACTGGAGACTCTTGCCGTTCATCTGCCTGGCTGCGTCACTCTTATCGTCCCCAAACGCCCACGCAGAGCAGAGCAGACACCACACGAGCACCGCTATCTCCTCAAACAAGTGGTCAGCTCTCCAAAAGAGTCTTGCTTATAATCCGACCAGAATGTGGAAGTAAAACAGAGCGGTGGGCCAAACCAAGATTGTATCAGCTTACAATGTCACAGAAGAGGAGGAAGCAGACAGTGATACGGGTGTCACTGTCATCTTTTTCAAGGGGCAACAATGCTAAGGAGGGTGTGGATTTAGGCAGAATCTCTGAAATCTACTCACTCATTCTTCATCTGCAGCACCTGCTCCATGGTGGTGATCCCAGCGCATGTGAAGTTCTCTCTGTATTGGCTCATTTTGATGGACTCCAGCCACTCTGGAACTGACCTGAATGGAGAGCCATCACAGCCACTGGTGCTGGGCAGACGGATGGACACACTGTGGGTACAGAAGGGTACACCTTGCCTTAAACGGTCTTTGGCCTGTGGCATTTCTTCTCACATCTCCCTACACCTTCTGTTCATCACTCTGACCTTTATGGGGTCTTACCGAGGGTCAAAGTCGGCAATGGTCTTGAGGGACTCCGGGCTTCTGAGCAACTTATCCAGCAAGCTGACAATGTCAGGGAAGCGCGGCCGTTTGGATCGGTCCTGCAGCCAACACTGCAGCATCAGCTGGTACACTGCTGAGGGGCAGTCCATGGGCGCAGGCAGCCGGAATTCCTCATTAATGGCTTTCATTACCTTTGGCAGTGGACAGAAAACACACACCGGTAATTTTCTGCCCCCATGTCAACAGGGCCCCTGGCCACCCATGTGACAGCACGCCCAGACACCAGGAGCTTTACAATATTTACATAGCATCAGGTGGATATGACACAGACTGCAAGGCACCTTGCAAGCCAGCTGGCAGATTACATGGCAAGAATGTGGCCTGATAAGGCTTTCAGCACAGGGGTAAATAAGCTGTTCCTGTTTGCGCAACTCCTAACTAGAAAAAACCCAACGGAAAGCCAGATGATCAGCAAATGAAAACCAGGACCAGTTTCTTTCCACCCTTTGACCAGCCATTACACCTATATAACCCCCATACCTCGTGGTTGCTCATGTCCCAGTATGGCCGCTCGCCGAAGGCCATGACCTCCCACATGACGATTCCAAAGCTCCACACATCGCTGGCTGAAGTAAACTTCCTGTAAGCAATGGCCTCTGGGGCAGTCCAGCGAATGGGGATCTTTCCTCCCTTGTGGCAGAAAAACAGCAGGACAAACCAATTACATTTTGGAAAACCCTGCCATATTACAGCTTCTATCCTATACTAGAACAATCCTCGTGGTAAATGAAACCTCAATATCCCCCCTTAAAAACAGGCCGGTCCTGACTTACACTGGTGGTGTAGGTGCCCTCGGGGTCATCCTCCAGCACACGTGACAGCCCAAAGTCAGAAACCTTGCACTCCAGGTTGCTGTTGACGAGGATGTTACGTGCGGCCAAGTCTCGGTGCACGTAGCTCATTTCCGAGAGGTACTTCATGCCTGCCGCAATGCCGCGCAACATGCCCACCAATTGATAAGAGGACAGCTCACCATCGTGGTCCTGGCATTCAAGAAGAAACAGGTTAAAGGTCCTTTAGCTACTGCCATCCTCTTTCTATTTGCATCCTATATTTCAGTTCCCACAATCTTACATTTAGTTGCTATGTGACAAAGTAAATAAGCATAAAAAAGACAATGCCATACACCTACCCTGAGGTAACTGTCCAGAGCACCGTTCTCCATGTATTCTGTTACAATCATAGCGTGTTTATCTGCAACAAGATGGAAAGGAACACGCATCTGGAATTAATTACAATGTGACTGAAACCCTAAGACTAAAATACATACTGACAATAAACTAATAAAAGGAGAAAAACATACAGGAAGAGTAAAATAAAAATATACTTAGCTAAAGTAACTAAAATGTAACTAAAAATAGCTAAAATACACATGCAGTCCAGGAAACCGAACCTGTAGTTTCAGTCTGTTTAATGGCTGGCTCCTGTGATACGATCGTTCGTCATATCAGTCATTCAGCTGTCACATTTGCACAGTACAGTGACATTCCGCTAATGTATTAGTCAGTAACCAAGTTGTTTGTTCGTTTCACAAATGCTCAGATACTATGCATTACTGTACATGTGCACACATCCGTTTAAATGAACAGTCATACAAACGGCTGCTGAGTGGGAAGTGTGTGAACTCACAGAGTTCAGATAGCAGTACATCACACTTTGAATCTGAGGGCCCAGGGATCACATCTGTATGCACGTTTCATACCCATACTTTCATCTGTCTCGGTTGGGTCCAGCACAGTTACTCCACAACTTCTTAACCATGACTTTACTACAGTATCAAAGATGTGGGTTTGTGATTTCCTTCCTTTTACTGGTGAGTGCTTGAGGTACCATGAGACGGGCAGGGAAAAAAAGAATGAAAAGTGATTTCACAAGGACACATACACTTTGTGACCACACCCTCCAAGCGGATGATATTTGGGTGGGAGAACTGGCCCATGATGCTGGCCTCGCTCAGGAACTCCCGCCGCTGCTTTTCCGTGTAGCCGGGTTTCAGGGTTTTGATGGCTACAGCTGTCTCCTTTCGGCCCGGAGCCTTGAGTACCCCACGATATACCTCCCCGAACTCACCTATGCACACAAACACACAAACACACTCATTAACCATCAAAGCTACTTGAATAATGGTCACCCTACCCTGAGCCAGATGCCTCGGGAATATTTATGTGTGGTAATATCCCATGTTGGATGAGACCAAGAAAAGTATCATTCATAAACCAATGCTCCTTGCTTAAACATGTATTACCACATTTTCCCTGCTTTCATCTCACCTATGTTCAGCCAGCCCTCAAAGCCTCAGGCAGCGCTTGCCTCAGTGTAAAAGCTTAACTGAGGCAAAAACTTAACTTAAAAAAAAGCTTGTCAGAAACTCATAGCTCTTCCTTTATCGGACTCTCTTACCAGCTCCAATGACCTTCTGCTTGGAAATGTGACTCGGGTGGATTTCAGTTGCAAATTTAAGGACGGCTGTGTTGGGGTCCTCGTAGGTATGGGGGTCCACATAGGTTTTCAAGGGCTTCAGGTGATCTGTGGGGAGGTATGAAAGGGGGAGAATAAGCCATGGCACTAAGGGTTAGGAGGCCGTGACGCGTGTCAGCATAGATGGACAGATAACAGGAGGATCCTACCAGAGCTGGAGAAGTATGTGTCCTCTGGCCCTTGCCTGCTTCGGGGGTTCCTCCTTCTGCAGAGACATTGCAAGAGAAGTACTTCAATAAAGCACAGCAGGTTCAACAGTTACCCAACAGAAGTTCTGGCTGACAGGTTTTGGGTTCAAATCACAGCAGGAGAACAGGCGTATCTTTGAGCCAGGCATGCAATTTGAATAGCGTCAATAGAAATGGTGCCATTTTGAAGGGGTAGGATGGTAAGCTAAGAAAACTGCTTTGGACAAATGTGTCTGCCAAGCAGAAAGAAATAATAATAAAGGTGAATTCTAAGTAGCTGTAAAAGGGCAGCCGATTCATTCCCCGGCTGCGTTTGCTGAAGCCTCATTCAGCATAAACTGGATTTGCTTCTTTGTTGAAGGAAGAAAAGTTTAGTTCCATCTGTTCCTTGTTCTGGTTTGAAGAGGCAAGTTTGAGTGCTGGCAAGGCAACTCCATTCACAGATGGAGTGCAGCGATAATGGGCTGTTTGTGTTGGCCCGGCAGTGATTCAGGGGGCCGCTGTCACAGACCGAGGTGGAGATCTCGCTGTGGCAAGGGGTGGGGTCACCTTCATAGATCCACCGCCATTCACAGTAGCCCTGGCGGGGGGCGCCAAGGACCCTCGTGTGAGATATGGTCCTCGTTAACACACGCTCCATGCACAATGACAGCCTACATTAAACAGCCTCTCTTCTCCACAAAGCCTTGACCCTCTTGGTTGGGGGATGGTGCAAGGCTGTGAGGGCAGGTTAGCAGGGATGCCTCCAGTTCAATCTCAGAGAAAGCATTTGAAAAGGAAGGAAGAAACTGTGAGGAAGAAACTATGGTTTTCCTTAATTGGATGTAGAAGAGAACCCGGGCTTCCATCTGGAGAAAGGGGGGGTGGCTGATGGGAAAGGGCTGCGTCTCACCTTCTATAGAGTAGCAGCACAGCCGCAACCACCACCAGCATGATGGCGCCACTAACGACAGCCCCCAAGATCAGCTTTGTGTGGTCCTGGGTTGCTGCTGTAGTGAGACAGAAACCTGTTACACAGTTTTACACCACAACAGGACACAAAATGCATGACCTGTAGTGCCCACCCAGTGCGTACTTTCAGGCAGAGTGGCAAACTCGTGTTCTGTGCTGTAGCTTCCGGGGTTTCCCTCCGCACTCAGGGCCCGAACTCGAAACACGTACACTGTTCCTGGTGTCAGGTCACTGATCTGGACTGAGCTCTTTTCCAGAACCAGCACTGTGTATGTGGTGAAGTCATTTTCATTGTCATCATCCTGCAAGATCAGGGTGCATCAGGCATTTGGTTCATTGGCAAATGAAAATTTAAATTTGTGATTTACTATTTTGATTACGGAAAAACCACTAGCGATGGTCATACTGCTCTTGTACTATGCGATTATTTAATAGCGCTGTGGATAGTATGAACGGTCTTCCCAAGTGAAATTGGAGTTTGGTTTTCTTCCCGTAATTGAACCTGTCATCATCTGGTCGCTAGTCTTTTTGCTTTAATACTTCTGCATGAGATAGGGTCCACATGGGGACACCTGGCCTACCTTCTTGCGGTACATCAGCTCATAGCGGTGAGCAGCATGGGGCTGGGCTCTTCGAGACACGGCCAAGGAAAGTGACAGGCTGGTGGTGCCCTGCTCATCAAGGCGCACCTTTGGAGGTTCTATAGAACGGAAGATCATCACATCTGGGTTAATCAATACATGAGCAAAAACTCTACTTCTGCTGTTCACATGCCCACGTCATATTGAAAGCCAGGTTCTAGGTGCTCACCTGTGTAAAACAGTGCTGTGGTAAGGCTGGTCACGGCCCTCTGGGTGCTGAACTGTGACACGCCATTGCGTACCTCCACTGTGAAGGTGTAATTGAGGTGGGGCTCCAGGTCCGTCACTACCACACGGGGCTCCTGAAGGCCAGTGGGGCTTGGCTCAAAGCGGACCCTCTCTCCACAGGGTTGGCACGCGTCCCTGTCACACCGTTCACACGCCATGTTGTATATCAGGTCATCCCGGTCACCTGTGTCCACTGGCGGGCTCCATGTCAGCTCCATCTTCCCCACTTCCGACCGGATAGTAGAAGCTTCCAGATTGCGTGGAGCCGAGGGCGGAGCTGCCAAAACAGACCAATAGGAATTCCACTCTGGCTGACAGAACATGTGCTTGTCACTTCTTAAGCCCTCTTCATCACATTATCATTGTGTTGTCCCAGGAGGGGACAAAACTCACCAGAACAGGCTGAGGTCTCTGCATCCTGGGGGGCCCGAAAGAAGCCCTCCTGACAGGGGCAGTAGAGGGCTCCTGACCGTGACGATTCAGAATTTTGTGGACACGGCTTGCACATCTCGCCAGATCCTAGCACCTTAAAAAAGCCAGGTTGACAGGCTGCAGGAGCAAACAAGGGGGGGGGGGGTGTCAGCCACACTAGGAAATACCAAAACACAGCTGGAATTACACTCAATACAGGGCACTAGATTTAGACATTAAAAACACAAGCTGTTCCATCGTCTGTGACCACAATCCATAGACCTCATGTACCGCATGGCTCAAGAGCACTGCCACTATACACATAGTGCAGTCAAACATCTTTCACAATGCGAAAATCCAAAAAGGAGCAGCCCCTCCACTGGAAGGGTTTCCATTCCCACATTAAAAAGATGGAAGAAGCAAGTGACTCAAGCAAAAGAACAGGCATCCAGCATAAGGAAGACTGTCAAACTGTGTTTTCTTATTTACAGTTTCTCATTCTACTGCCAGATGAAATACCAGTCTTCACAAAACCCCTTTGTCATTAGAACGAGTTCCTTGGTTAGGCACATGGATGTTTTTTGTGGGTAGGGTGGATTCAGTGCTGCGTGACCCCGTGGGCAGCAGAGTCTGGGAAAGAGCCTCTTAGTGTGAGGGGGATGTGGCGCGGAGACAGATTTTGTAAGGTGCGGAATCTGTAACCCCATGTCAAAAAGGGGATTAGGAGTTTGGTAAACAACAAGGCACAATGAAAAGAGTGGAAATAGAGAGAAAGAAAAAGAAAGAGACAACTCTCCTCCTCAGCCTGACAAAGTTCTCCTGCAGCATGAGTGCTACAGGGTGTATCTGTGCATTTTAACACAACCTTTTTGTACACTTTTCAACCGGTGCTTTGACAGCACAATAATAAAAATTTATCGTACCGGAAACATTCACTAAATGGAGACTGATGTTTAAATTGTGGGGTTGTTCCTGTACCTTCTGCCCATCCCATTAGGAACTGTAAGACCTTCACATAGAAGAGTGTCATGGACAGTAATAGCACAATAATACTTTTATTTTTAAGCTTTATTTCACAGGACAATGTTATTTCCAAAGCAAGCCTGCAAATCACAGACCCCCCCAAAGGGTCCACTTGCCCCAGGTAAATATCTCCCGCTCTGAGCCACTTATCTTCTGTCATTCTGTTACCCTTCTATTCTTTGTAGTCTTTCATTGCACCAAACCAGAAAGCACAAAATTTCCAAGCCCTGGGTTCTGTTCCCTGTTCCAGCTTGCTGATTGCCTAGGGGTGCTGGGGGACTGGGTGCTGCTTATTTTATTGTATGGGGTGACCAACAGCTTTAAAGAACAAGATTTCGGCAATCTGAGAATCAGCAAGCTGGCATCTGTCTGGCAGAGCGATTCCAGGCAACCAGCAAAGTCCAGTTTGTCACAAGTCACAAAAAAGTGCTGCCCAGCTGTGCTTCACTTGTGTTTTTATGGACGCCTCTGGTGTTGAGTGCTGACTCTGATTTCAGGTGGAAGACAGATTTGTGAGGCAATGGCTGCAAGACAAGTGGGGCTAAACACCAGAGCACACAGCGGACATAAGTTTAAGGACCAGAAGCATGTAAAGAATTATGGAGGAGACTGAAGGCCAAGCTGTGCATGGTTGGAATACTTCCTTTCAGTCAAGTATGAAACGGAGATGCAAACTTGCCCGAACAACTGCGTGCGGCTGGAGACACGAAGCCTGGCATGTCTCAGCAGCTGGGGCCATGTCAGCCACAAAGCACAGACATGAAAAGGCCAGGCCACACGGATGGCAGGGTAAGCTGTATACTGATAAAAACATCACTTCTCCATTTGGTCCTCAAGCTTTTTGGTGCAGGGGATGGAAGAGGTGGTCATTGGTGTTCAAGAAACAAAATACGTGCATGTTTTTCAGACTGACCTCCCATGGGTAGAAATTTTGTGAGCTGACTGACAAAAAAACTCAATTTAGATGATGGAAAGAACACAGCCCAGGAGTCATGTCACTCTCTGGAATGACGGACACTCTGGTTTACACGCAGAGAAGTCTATGTATCTGGCAGTGGGGTGGGGCTGAGTGCACTGCATTGCCTGTTCATTAACACAATGTGTATGGCACAGAAGCACCCCATTCATCTAGGGTAGTGGTTGGGGGGGACAGCTGCTGGCCAAAGTTCTTCTGCCCCCTCCCTACCCTCCAGTGTCAACTGTGGCATTGCTAGTTTGCACACATGGGACGCCAAGCAGGGTAAATCTGCACCCTGCTCTGAAGAAACAAACCAGATAGAATAACAGAGTATTCGATACTGATACTGATACTGATACTGATGTAAAAATCATGTATAAAAATCACAGCTCATCAAAACACCGTGTAGGCCTTTGAGGAATTCTTCCAAGCTCATACATCAAGGGGTTGTGTCCCAGGCTAGCAGACATAGCAGAAGCCAAAAACAATAACCCAAACCTTTGATTCCTTGCATGGGCACTAACACAGAGGTGCGAGAAAGGGGAGGGGGACAGAGGAGCAATTTGGAGTCCAAAAGGACTGTTGAGTAATTATCAGTAAAACGGTCGCAATTCCATTAGGACTCAGTAACAGTTTTGGCTGGAGATGTTTTAAACCACATTGCTCAGAAGACTCTATCAGTAGCACATATATAGAACTTGTGGGGAGGAAATTATAGTGCTTTTCCCAGTGCCGGCAACATTTCCAGAAGCTTCCAGCTGAAGTTAAAAAACCCCACAAGGACAGCATTACCTGGATAGTGTACTGACAGCTAATCAGTGACTCAAGTCCTTCTCACACATTTCATTGCAAGCACGTGCGTAGCTCACTCCCTGACCACAAGCAGAATCAATAAGAAAATGCCATGAACAACATCAACGGTTGGTAACAGTTAAAGACAAACAGAAGCAGGTCTGTTCGCATCCACTCCACGCTGAAAACTGAAACTTAAATTTGCTCTGTGTTTCTATTCTTATTCATCCCCCAAACCCCTTTTCACACTGTGGACCTTTGGTTTAACACATGTTCATCTGGTCCTGAAGGGGTTTGGAGAAAGGGATTTCTGGGCAACAAAAATACCTTGTATGGCTTCAGAGGGTTGACGGTGAACTTTCCTACATTTGAGCAATAAACAGGGAACACAATGTTATGAACTGCTGAGCCTGAAATAATTTTATAAACATTTAAGTCCCTTGGGCAGTGTGGGGGTTAACCCACTTGTCCATAGTCACGTAGTACGAACAGGACACGGGGGAGAAGGGGACAGCAAGAGAAGATACAGCTGGCAGCTCTCAGCACTGGGGCAGGTCATGAACATTGACCAGATCAGCCAGAGAAGGACTAAATAAACAGAGGAAAACAGGACAATCTGCCTCAACATTAATCACAGGGGACCAAAGAAACACCTGTCATTTTCAGTTCTGGCCCCCTGTCTCCAATCTCTTCTGTTTTGTGCACGCTAGCCAGAATGTTTTGTGTTTTTTTATCTGTTCTGGGACTACTTGACTTGGGCAGGCAGCAGCAGTATAAACATGTGGAACATGGAGTGGGGACAAAAGGGGGTGCATCTGTATGAGCCATTAATTGTTAATGTCTGCAGGGGAGTGAGGGACATTTAGAAGCAGGAGGAGGTAGTTGTAAGGGGAAGCCAGAGGTGGGGGTAGGTATGCAAAAGACATCAGTCAAGAGGACCATTAAATCAACAGAACAGCTGCCAGAGAAAAGCACTGCAGTGCGGCACGTCCGCTTGGCCCCCATGCGATCACTCCAGCAGCCCCTCTTGTTGCTCTTCCCATCTCCACCCAGTGCCACATCAAATACACAGCACTGAAACCAAGTCACATGTCAAGGTAAGGTTGTTGCTTTCGCTTTCATAATTATTCTGGGAACATTTTTTCCAGCTGTCCGCATGACACATTTGATGTCTGAATGATATTTCAAGTTGGCACCACAGGTGGATAGTCCTCAGGAAATACAATTTTGCATGAGTTGCACTTTTTTGGGACTGGGTGACATTTCAGACCCGAAGCCTGATCTCTTACAATCTAACAGTCATGATGATAAATTCCACCAGATTCAGGACATTTGTGCAAGTGCTGGCCTGTCTCAGCACAGTAAACTGTCAGCTATCACTTTTTAAACTGAGATGGTAAGGAGAGAAGGTTGCGGTTCATGTCTTCACCACATGCAACAAGGCAATGAAGCCTGAATTACTTCAGTAGTTCTACTGTGAGAAGCATGATGGTCCCACCAATGCTCACGTGCACAGCAGTGATGTCTTTCTCCTGGGACATCATTCATCAGACAGAGCTGATAAATAGAATGGAACAGAACGGAATAAAAAAAACCAATGTGTTGATTGAGCCAAGTGTATGCATGCGTCAGGCCGGCCAGACACATCCATTGTTTCTATGCGGAGGTCACCCAGGGAGGGGAAGCGAGGGGGTTGTTACTGTGGATTAGCCCACCTCCGGCTTCCGCTGCAGCGCATCCTGCCGGAGGACAGAAGACTGCTGAAGTCACCACTTGCCCCCCTGACATTCTGACTGCCCTGCCAGGGTCTCCCAGGCAGCGAGGGGCCATAAACTCTAACATGTTCTGCAGTTAATAACTGCATACTAAAAAAAGCCAAGGGAACTTTACTTGTGCCACAAAAAAAAGAAAAACAACATAAAGTGGAATTATGACCGAAAAGATGAGTTGGGCAAAATTTGCATTTCAAATCCTTTCCATTTTCTGGCTCTCCAAGGTAAAGGTAGCATTTCTTGTT
The DNA here is from genome assembly GCA_018136845.1 of Heterotis niloticus. Classification (NCBI taxonomy): domain Eukaryota; kingdom Metazoa; phylum Chordata; class Actinopteri; order Osteoglossiformes; family Osteoglossidae; genus Heterotis; species Heterotis niloticus. The sequence goes on along the minus strand of CM030894.1, from coordinate 21,900,930 downwards.
GCTTCAGCTTGAGAAGAGAGCAAAGCTCTTCTCACTCATCTGCTCAAGAACCATTTTGAGTGCAGCCCAAGTTACAGAACATAAACCCATCCAGGGCTCAGGAAGCCAAGCTCCCTCGTGTGAACTTCCACCAGGAGTTCTGACCTGCCCCTCTTTTGTCTTTCCACAGAGACACCCTGGTAGCGCCATGTAAGCCCTCCAGACAGGACATCTATTCCTTTACTGAGATGACCGAGGTCATAGCTGGGGTTGAGGGGTGGATAAAGCATGGATTTCTTAAACCAGGCAGCCAGAAAAACAGTGTAGGTGGGGAAGCCCGAAGACTGAATGCATGAACACTACTGTTGTCCTAATAATAACAGTAGTTTGATTAGTGTAATACACATTAAAAGTGTGAATATGACTGACAGGCCGGTGATACTGAACATGTTTTTCCTGTGAATGATGAATACCTGAACTCATAGCCTGGGAAAAGTCATCCGGGGCGGGCCAGTAACAGTCAGCTGTGATACTTCACACACAGGAACTAGCATCTGGTGGAACCTGACTGTCTGGGTGGAATGCCGCTGTGGTCTGCGGTTAGACCTGCCTCTGACTGTCCACACAGAGATCCGGCTGACTAACAAGGTAGGAATCCAAAGGGGCAGGGCAAGGTAGGCAGCAGGTGATGTTAAGCGCACAAGCAAATCAGTGTACGAGCTGCTTATGGTCAAAATCTCTAAAAAAATATCTCTATAACATTGACCCCAGTTAATCTCATCAGATCATTGCTGCTCTTTAAAAGTTCTTGACTAATGATGCCATCTGGCTTGTGGCGACACCTCAGCTGCCCAAGTAGAAGCTGCTCCCAGACGCCCCTACTTAATACCCACTCTTACTTCATGGCCAATCACAGTGTTTACCTTATCTTACACAACAGACTGTTAGCAATCTGCCCATTCAAACGGATAACTAAAATTCTTTAGTATCTCTCACCAGCTCCCAACTTCCTGTCCAGTTTTTCCCATTTGTTTTCTGGCCAAACCAACTCAATGCTTTTGTTCTGCCCTGTTTAGCTCATACCATCTCTTCCTCTTTCCACTGTATTCACAGAACCCTCCATTCACTCAGAACATTCCTGAACAAGCAAGTATGTGTGTGGGGGGGGGACGTACAGAATGTGCCTGCAGGTAAGAAGCTGATACATTGGCTGTCACATTCGTAGTTTTTTTACACATGCATTCCTACCTGGACACCCACAGACAGGCAGATCCTCAGCACCTTGCACACACAGGCCTTCCCGCACAAACTGATATTCATGTCCTATCTTCCAGCATCCTCTTCACTCCTCAGCACACAGCACATTCACAAAGATATACTATATCCCTCATTACCTGAGAACTGTCCCCCCCACTGAATTCTTCACAATAAAGAACCTCAAAATTACCCCCAGGATTGGGAATAATAGTCCAGTCTGTCAAATAGTCTATCCTTCTGGTGGAGCTGGGCCAGGAACATCTCAGATTACTCCAGCCCATCCCAACAGATAACTGCTCTCCCACAAATCCCACAAATTAATTATGCCATCAAATAACAGAGGAAGGCTCCTGCAGAAAGAACAGGGCACAAGTTGCATAACAAAAACTGAAAAATTTGAGTGCTATCAGATTGTATCAGTTACACTAGCTGGCGGCTCCAAAACAACAGATCAGATTGACAGGACATGATCTCAGCATCACCCATTTTAGCACATTGCAAGGGCAAAACAGGTCTTCACGATATACCCCTGAGCAGGGTGCTTAAATTTGATACGTTTGAATATTTAATTGGTTGCACAGATGAGAAACCCCACATCTCCACTCCGGTGATGCACATTCTGGGCACTTTGCTTGGCAGGAACTCAGCCTCCAGCACAGTCAGTTTCCACACTGCCCGCCATTTTTATCAGCACTTGGTGCCCGTTACTGACAAATGATAAACAAGTTTTTTTTCAGACGCTTGAGTGGTTTGAGTTAGTCTGTGTGAAAAAGGATGTTTAAGCTTCCAGAAAGAATGACTTTGGAGAATCGACTGCAGAGCCAACAAAAATACACGGCTTCGGGGAAGAGCAGCAAGCCAGAGAGATGACTTGAGAACAAAACCAACACTTAGTGCTGGGAAACACCTCCACACCCAGCTAAATGGCTGCCCAGGTCTCTCCCTCGCTCTCTCGCCACATAGCATTTGCCCACACCACTAATTGAGTCACCCACCCCCTCCGCTCCTCAGCACCGTCCAAGCAGAGTGGGAATTCTCCCTGTTCAAAAAACACTCATTTGGTCCTTCTGCTATCAGATTCTTGCATTCCTGGGGAAGATGGTGCTTCTTCTATCCCTAATGACACATCCATGCAAAAGAACCATGTACAGCTGCAGTTAGGTTGCATCAGGCCGACACACTGATCGGACGGGTGTTTATGGGAATTTGGCTGGTGAGTAAGGTGTAATAAAGGGTTACACCCTGTGCAGTTCATTCATTCATCCATCTGCTGATATTGCCTCCTCCACACAGTTTTCCACCCACCTCTGTCTCCAACCACAGGCCTTGTAATGTCTTGATCGCTATGCAACCAGCCAACCAGGCTGAAGCGCAAGACAGGGCAACTCAACCCGCCTTCTGTCCCACAGTACCCATTTTACACACTCGCACACAAACGAACACAAAGTAAGTGTGCACGCGTGCATGTGTGAGTGTTACTGCATTTTTCCAACAATGAATGAACCTCTTACTGCATGTCAGCGCTGAAGTCAGGCGTCCATCAAGACCTTTTTATAAGTGTGTCAAGTTCAGACAAGCTGTCCACACACACTCACACTCACATAGCACTGTAATATCTTAAGTCATAATGGGTGTCAACCCTTTAACCCTTGCATAGTCAGAAAGCAAGCATGAGTGTTGGTTAAGGGATCGGGATCAAACCCAGAGATAGGCAAAGGGCATGTCCTTCACAGGCACACACCCCAAAGACTTATAAATGAACAAAGAACATTAACTGCTCAGGATGCCCTTATCTCCTGTGATGTCAATTAGGACTCAAGTTGCCATGGTGCCAACAAAAATAATCCAAATAAATCCAAACACACCAGACCGTGTTGGCAAATTAGATAAATCCTGAGCGCAGTAATCTTAACGCACAGACCAAAAGCAGCACAGTATTTTGTTTATGGCAATCTAAAATTTTTACCGCTTTAGGAAAATATTATACTATAAATTATCATTAATATCAAAGCAGATCCTTAGAAGTTTTAAAAGTAAAAAAAAAGTCAAAAGAATTTGTCACGTACATGGTTACCGAGTATACCATGTATTGAAATGTGCCCTGATTCAACAGGAGACTGTGCGTGGTTACGTTCCAGAAAAAATGTACGAGTAAAAACAAACAACCAAACACCAAGAAGACAAGAAACAAACAACAAACAAACAAACAAACAAACAAATAAATAAATAAATAAAACCTTAAGGTTTTAGAGTTTGAACCATATGTACATTTGTACAGTTGTGTATGCAAATTGCTTCAATTTACAATGGACAAATTACAGCAATGATAAGCAACCACTAGTCTATGCCAAATACTTTGCACCAAACTAGACTTTGCCAGGCCCAAGCCCAAACACAGGAGTTCTATCTTACCTTGGCAGGACTCTTCAACGGCTTCGTACCCAGGCAAGCACTGGCACTGCCCCACAGGCACCACCCACTCCCCATCAGCTGTGCAGTAAATGCGTGGGGGGGCTTGGCTGGCAGCATTCTCCACACACATACCCGCCACTTGGGTCAGGCTCTCCCCTCCAGCTACTGTCTCAGGGAAAGTGGCCAGGCTCTTCACTGTGCCCCTGCAGGTCTTGTAGTAGACTCTGACAGACAGCAGTGCCACACAGGCACCCAAGTCTTGGAAAGCCAGGTAGAAGCCCTTGAGTGACAATGGCCCGACCCCCCGTGTCTCTACGTTTACCCGCAGCTCTCCTCGGCTGGTGATCTCGTCAGGTGCTACAGTAGCCACCTTCCGGAACTGGCTTTTGCGGAAGCTGGTGCCCACATCGGCATCTGCCTCAGCCATGTACATATTGAAGGTCTCCTTGCAGGAAAGCGAGGCACTTCCGAAGGAGTTGCAGCCTCGTACAATGAAGTGAAGCTCGACGAAGACACGGGTGGCTGCCGGCTGACGCTGGATAAAGGTGGTACGCAGCCAGTTGTCCTGCTCGCCCTCCACCACGTTGCATACAGAGTACGCGTAGAACATGGACCCGTTGACCACCGTCTGGGCAACCTCCCACTGCAGAGGGAGACACAGAGCGAGCCTGGCTTAACGACATGAGAGGCGGACAGAAATGGTTTCAGTAGAGAGTAATCAGTGGAAAAAAGAAGGGGGCGCTGTTCGGGAACAAATTGAAAGATAAGGCAAAGAGAAGTCACTCTGCTTTCAAGCTAAGGCCTTCACATCCTGTAGATATGGGATTACAGCCTGCCCTACATAATAATCTAAATGTGTTCCCGCTGCACTGATGTCTGAGAACATCTGGAAGAACTGAGTGTGGGAGAGCCTTGGGGGGGCGCTGAGGAGGGCTCGACGTGTGGGGGCTTCACTGCAAGGCAGCACCCAGAACGGATGGGTAAACACACAACACGTAGCAGGCGGGAGCCACCGTAAAACCAAGGAAAAATTAAACCATTACTCCAGTTAAACAGCTTTTATATGCTCATTAAATGGATGGCTGTAAAGTTGGATGCAGTAAAGCAGGCATTGCTAAAAAACATGCTGACACGGGACGTCTTTCCAACTGTAAAATAACCAATTAAACAGTGAAAAGTATGATTGTCTGCAGCAATTTATCTTATATGTGAATATACCTGCCCTCCATACAGGACTTCCACTACTAGACAGCGCCTCTGGTACAAACTAGTGCACAAACGGCAAGAGGAAAGAAACAGGGTCCCCTTTTTACAATCACACATTCTTGTATCTCACCAGCTATCATTGCAAATATTAAAAATTAACATTCAAACTCTCATTTTTTCTCAAGCACCATACAGCTTATAGCAGTATGCATAGTGCAATATAGGAATTATATAAAGCAGCTTGACTGAGCTGAAATGGCGCCACACAATGACGCAGAAGAAGGCCTGTGCGGGCAGTGAGGAGGACTTTGAAGATACGGAGCAGCACTTAGGAGATTAACAAAGGGGAAACTTGTTGGAGAAAATGCAAGTGCTTTATAAGTATGTAAACAGACCTGTAAGGACTGTAACTGAAAGACCAACATACATGTTTTGCATTTTTTTGAAGAGCCCAGAGTGCTCTCCTCTCCTCTCAATCTCTTCATGACAAACACCTCCTTACTGCCATCTCGCCATCGATACACAAGCACTACCCCACTCCTCGGTCTCTCTAAGCACTTAAGCAAATGTTCTCAGATGTGGCCAGTATTGACAGCAAGGAGGGGCTCTGGGTGGGGTGGCAAAAATCCCCACCTTTGATCTGTGGAAGAAACAGGGCATTGGGATTACGTCGGGATTACAAAGCGACCGTGGCTGGGCTCACAAGTGCTCTTATCTCCACACCGCCGGCCACCAAACAATCACTGTGGAATTTCAATAAGCGCATATTAGTAAACGGTCGTCAAAATCACCATTCACACCCCGGTCTGCAGCATCTGCAGGACCACTGTCCCAGGGGAAGTGTATAGATTTCAAAAATTTTCTCCAGCTTTAATTCTCTTTCGTGATGCGTATCGACTAAAACTGAAATGTCAGAAGAGCTCACAACATGTCAGTCTTCCTCTGCACACCTATGGAGGTGAAGAACCCCTGCTGGATATAACCACGACCCCGCCTAGATTTTGCCTTGGCATGTCAAAGATCTGATTAGCATTGTACATCCACTGTCCACACCGCAGTTCCGAAGGGAAGTTAGTTAAGTTCTTACCCCATAGTAGCATACACCCCCCCCCCAAAAAAAACCAACTCAGTCAAATTAAGCAGCTTAGAACAACCTTTCTTAACTAAGTGATTAAAAGCTCATAGTATAGGAGATTACATGGAAAAGTATTCAGCCAAACAAATTGCACACTATATTCGTTTCGGCAAAGAAAAACCACTGCAGATCAATCCCCGAGTGTGTAGTACGTCAACCGCTTTCTCGTAGCTCCGCAGAGAGGCGCTTAACAAGTTCATCAGCTTCCCCAGGAGACCAGACATGGAGAAGCAGAGATGTTGTGGAAAACTGCACTAAGAAGTAGGAGGTTTCGTTTCTTCATCCAGGAGGGTGCAGATTACAAAATCCAGTCTGAACTTTAAAAGCGGGAAACACATCCCAGAGCTGTACTCACCCCCAGCTCATTGGGCGATGTCAGCCAGCCCAGATCTGCTCCCAACGCCTTCATGTCCAGCAGTACCTCTGCAGAGGGAAACCCACATTTCAGTAAGCTGACAAATACACACGGCATGCTTCTGTGAAACTGTTAAAAAAGGCTGAAAGTCACAAAAAGCATTACAAGTTTGCTAAAGTATTACATCCAAAGTGGTAACTTGAAACATGACTGAACATGATATTCCAAAAACTGAAGGCATGTAACAAAGCCCACTGTCACTCCTCTGTCAGAAAGCCACACCAGGACCATCTTTCATGCGCGCTTTGATTACATTAATAACCTTGAGAAAGTTTTGAGAAGTTTAGAAAGTTTATTTGTTTAGAACCTAAAACCAATATTTCTGTATAGGTCGCCTATGCAAAACATATTTCCCTATGGCGTAATAATAATAATAAAATAAAATAAATAATGTCCAAGGCAACTTACTATGTGAGATATCAATATACTTACATATCAATTTATGCAGCAAGATATTCTTACTGTGTCCATTCAGGGTAAAAAGTCTAAGCAAGGGCATTAGAGAGTGGTGGGATTTGAACCAGGAAACATCAGATTACAGGGCAGCAACCCTAATCACTACTGTAACTGCTGCTTAAAGGGGAAATAATCGAACTTAGCACACAGGCACTTTGGCTGATATTATTCAATTTGAACATCTTGAGAAGTAAAAAAATGTCTAAGGTTGTCAAAGCAAGGAAAGGGAAATGAGTCAAATAAATTGTGCACCGTTTTCCTTAAAAGTTTTGAGAAACCTAAGAGAACGTATGCGAGATCTTGAAGACGTAGTCCATAGAGCTTGAACCTCACGCACTACTGTAAGAAAGTTGTAAGCGGCCTTTTTTTTTTTTTTAAATGTCATTGTCTCAACGTGACAAACAGTGCCGTGTCCGGCAGAAGAAGTGGTGACATTTCAAGGCCTGTCTGCGAAATGTTTAAAAACAACATCAATGTTAGATCAAACAAACTGGTAGTAAGAACGGATGTCAATGTAAGGGTAAGAACGAGCAAAGTGACTGCGAGGTCGTTTGTCATCCGTGTAAATACCGAGGAAGCAGAGTTGTGTAAGGTGGTAAGCTGGTCACCTTCTCACTGCAGTGATCGACATAAACTCTATATCACTTACATCAGTTCTGTTCCCTTTCCTCACCTGATGCGAGAGACAGAAGTTACAGTAAAAAATAAAGTACTCGCCGTGTCAGAGCAAATACTGCACAGTAACATCAGGCCGACGACTCCTACACAAACTTTACATCCAGTGTGGCACTTCTTATGCCTTCTTATACATCTTTACTGAGTTAATATCACCGCACACTTTTGCAAAAGCTGGCAAGTGCTTAACGACGAAGTTAGATGTGCAAAGTCGCGAGGCAGCCCGTTTCTTCACAGAGTGCGAAAGTTGAGAAATTCGGCGCAGCTTCAATATTCAGGCGACAAGTAGTTGTGAACCTTTACGAGGCGGCAAAACCTCTGCATGTTTAAGCTGTGAACACAATTAAATCGGCCCGCAACTGAGATAAATTTAGGAAAGCAGTGGGGGCCATGGAATCTCGCTTCGTTCAGCAGTCGACGCGCCGTGCGGGTAAGCGGGTCCTTCGGCGAGCAGAGTCACGTACGTGCTTCAAAGTCCCCGAAGTAAAGCGTGGGCTTACCTTGCTTACTCTGAAGGCTTGTGAATATATTGTTAATAAACAGAAATAAAAATAAACAGCGTTTATTCCAACGGGAGGCCATCTGTGCGGATAGTAGCTGTGGGAGGTGCATGGCGCGTCGGTCCCCGGTGAAGCCGCACTGAACGCCTCAAGTCCCCGCGGCGCGCGCCTCTCATTCACCCTCGTTCGTCTCTCATTCAGGGACGAGCGCTGCTCTTCGGACCGCCCCCTGGAATGTGAACCGGACACCATATAAGGTAAAGTGGGCGGGGAGGGCCTACCTGTAGTCAGGGCGACGCTGCCCTTCGCGCTCCCTTCCGTTGTCGCCGTTTGTCCTATGTGTCACCTCAGTCGCACCCTCGTTTGTCGCCGCTCCTCTGTCGCTCGCCGTTGCAAAACCAAGGCCCGGTGTTTCCTGTGCTGAAAAGTTCAAAAGTTTTTCGCATTTTGCTACCTTTATGAAAACATTTAAAAAGACACGTGTTAGAAATATCAGGAATGCCTGACAAAAATTATTCATCCCAAAATCCAATATTTATACAATTCTGTAGCATTTACAGACACCTGTCCCAGCATACGTCCTTCTTATGTATGTCCTCCTGCTAGAACGCATCGTTTTTGATGGCAAAAGTTTGTTTTAAGCTCCCAGCGACCCATATACCATTTTTTAACCTAACCATGTAACCAGACTCATCTTGAAAAACTATTTTTTCATACAAAATATCTAAAACTATAGAATTTTGTGTGAAAACAATTTGTGTTAGGAATATTTTTAAGCTAAGGTGTGTATAAAAACTCCCCGTCTGTAATGCATTGTTATTTGGAAACACGTCACATGTCTTGCTTGTACTGTCCCTGCTAGGGACGCATAGCACCTGGTCCACAATAAACTACAACTTGCCCCTGTTTTCATAGCAGCAAGATATTGACCCTATCTATGCTCCACAACCTGTCATAAGGTCCAAACCACCAGTGGCACATTAGCAATGGGGATCTGTTGTGTCTTTGTGTCCAAATGTCACTGTCAAATGTCTGTTTCTGCACAGGGAGCAGAAAGAGAGGGACAGATCCCAGTTTGTTAGTCAAATAGGCATTATAAAGCATTTTTGTGATGTTTGGGGAAATTGGTCTTCTTTTTTTTTTAACAGACTGTAGTTTTTCTACTTTACAATAATTGTAAATAGGTGCCCTATTTATGTTTTTCCAGCTTAAGTCTGCTTTTCAGGAACACATTAGGAATGCAGACAAGGTAGTTGCATATAATATATGTAGGCAGATGATCTTTAATGTGTTACAGGCAGTTAGCCACCAGTCCTTCCCACGGGTAGGTGGGATGGGGTCAAGTAGGGAGGCCACTGCTATGAATGTGTGACTGCTAATGAGAGCAGTTTGAAAAGGGTGTCCAGACTCTGGGTATAAATTTATGGATAGAAAAAAAAGCCCCAAGAGCACTGCTTGGCAACCACAGCCTTGAGGAATTCTAGAGTCAAGCTCCTTTTGTGCTGTGTCTCCCTCTTCAGTCGCCAAGCCTCTCAAGCGGACGGCTAGACACACTAAGTCATCCCCGCAATGCTGTGTGGTCAATCTGGGAAGGTAAGTCTTTCCCTGACAAGAGTCCCCCATATAGCATTACTGATGTTGTACACGAATATTTGGCAGAAGTGGACAGAGCACTTTCCAGTGTTGGTCACTTGTGGTGTTGAAACACACACTCACTCACGTGCAAGCCTTGTTGCTGATTTTATCTGCAAAGCTCCAAAAGGCCAGAATACAAAAGTATCAACAACAAAGATTTCAAGTAATTGGAATTATTTTCCTATTAATTATCATAGTGTTTACTGTGGGCAGCAGTCATTCTGCATGCAGAACAGTTATGGATGTGAGGTAGGAACAACCTTTTTGAGGTGATCATCATGAGTCACTTGACATACAGGAAATTAAAAGCTACTGCAGGCTGTCCCACTGCTTCATGCTTAAAACCACTTATTGCACTAAAGTATTCTGCTGTGTAATAATTCAAATACTGTAAATTGTAACTATTGTTATAAATAATGACAGTGCTGCATGAAATGGAGTCTGTCCAGCCCTTTGACTGTGTTCCCATGCCCTTCCATGTGTCAGAACATTCATCCACTTGTTTTGACCACGTTATCCTGGTTAGGGAGGTTCAGAGCCCATTCTAGTATCACTCAGCTCTGTTGATCTCACTGTGGGCGATTTAGAGTGACCACTTAACCTGAAACACATGCCTTTGGACTGTGGCAGGAACCAGGAGCACCTCAAGGAAACCAACGCAGACAAGAAAAAACATGCCAACTCCACACCCAGATGCACCACTCTGCCACCCTGTGTCAAAACAATTCTCTGTTATTGCCAAAATTCTAGTGAGCAAACTGGAGGCAGAGTAGTAACAAATTAATAATTTTAGTTATCAGTTTACTTTTTAAAATCCACCCACGGACACAGCTGGAACAGCTGAAATATATGCTACTTTCTATTATTAACTGCTATTTGACTTGTGCAATGTTTATATGGCAACAAGTTGCTTATAGTAAACTGCTCACTTATACAGCAGGGTATTTTTACTGCGGTAATTCAGAGTAATTACCTCATTTTTCTTCAGGGGTTCTACAGCAGCTACTCCTTTAATTTCATTAACGGGAGCATTTGTTTCCCAAAAAAATGTATTCTGGACAACCAAATAATGCGGTGCACTGTAATTACGTTTTTTATCACTATTTTATTTAAACAGTTGTGCTCATGGGGAGGGAGGGATTCCAGTTAAAACAAATTTGCATATATACAGTACTTCTTTATGTTTCAGCCAAAACATAAAAAAGTACATATGCAAATTTGTATTAACTGGAATTACTACCAAAACCTTAGGCAGGGCAACAGCAAAACAATAGCAAATAGCATTTACATTTATTTACTTTTGTCAATGTACTCATTCAACCTTTACTATACAAAGCACTCATTAATCTCGACATTTCATTCGCGGGGGAGATAGCAGCAAAATATTTGGCCTGCGTGTTGCATTCTGACAGTGAAGAGCGAAGCATTTATTAGGTTTCCTTCAAATGTTGCTTGAAAAAATGTAAATGTTAATCATATGGTAGAGAATGTGGTGTTAAGCTTGGCAAAGCTGCACAGCAGCAGAGGCTTCAGAAACCTGAAACTTGGCACAGAGATGTCCATTCCAGAAGGGGCCAAAACAGGGCCTTCAGCACACGTGTGTTTATCCAGGTGGAGATGCGTCTTATTTGCATCAGCATCTCCAGAGCGGAGGTGTCAGGCCTCCTGGGTATGCGGCTTCCTGCACCTGCAGCAGCTCTTGTCCTCCGCAACTCACATTCATGTTGGGGGGACAACACCCTCACGTTTTTCTGTCACACCAGCTCTCAATGTCCAGCAGCTCCCATGCACTGCATAGCCAAAAAGTATATGGACTAATGGTTGAGTTAAGTTTAGGGAGACATGACTCTCGCTGCCACACACACTCTCACTCACACGAACATACAAATATATGCAGATTGACACACACGTGTTGGCATATTGCTGTGGAAACTTATTTAGTCTTATATGGTGGCAACATGTGCCCATGGCTTTTTACTGGCTTTTTCATTAGCATCGTGAGCCATCAATAGTGAAAATTCCAATAAACGTGGTCCAATTAACAAAAAATAATATTAAATTATTTAACAAAATAAAAAATTATATGCAAAAATTAAGAATACAGCTGTACAATTCAATGATTATTAACCTCATCTGAATAAAATATTGAAAGATGCAATAGTTTGCAGCAAATAAAATTTGCGGCACTTTACAAAAAAAGGCTGCAACATCCTTGTTGGCCATAAATTATTTCATATTTATAATTACGGCTTTGGGAGCAGGTCTAATGCGCAAGTGCTACTTGCGTAATTCTCCTTCTCAACAATCACAGTGTCGCCATCATAAAAGATCAATAAAATAATACATTGCATAAATGACCTTTGGACAGTTTTACAGCACATGTAGAGGCAGCACATGATCGCGGATTGCGTGTTTGCTTTTGGCGGAAGGAAGCGATAACCTCTGAAGTTTCTATAGACAGAGAAAAGTGAAAATATGTGATCAGAGGAGCGGCAGTTACATAAATTATGAATTAAAGCAGTTGTTGGTTATTTTCCTTCAACACCGGTTCATTAGGCCTCAAGCAGAGCTGTGCTGCGCTGTGTGGTTTGATGCTGCATTGTGAGGGTAAAAAAAATTTTAACTTTCCTGCACGTATCAGCATGCCCCACACCTGAGGAGAAGAATGCCATGGTTGTGAACAATGAGGGGTAATGTGGTGGAGCCCTTCATCAAATCTTTCATCATCACAGCATCATCATGGCAATGAGTGGTCACCAGTCGGTCTGCAGAGGGTTCAAAACACCTCCAGGATGAGTGATGGGGAAATGGTTCTCAACATGGGGCCGCAGGAAGTGCCGCATTTAGATCTAGACGTCCTCAAAAGGCCCAGGTTTGCATCCCACCTCCTGCGGTGGATGCCTTCCCTACTCAGACCGATGCAGTAAAAATGACCCAGCTGTACAAATGGGCAAACCACTGAAAATTACTTAACATCACAAGTTTCAAAAAAGGTTCACAGAAATAAATGCAAAAGCTGCGGTGAGAATGAATTCATCCCATTTTGTGTCCTCTTGAAATTTTTGAAAAGGTTTTTCTTAATAATATAAAGTTGGACTGAACTTACAAGAGTCTCCGGTTAAAATATATTGTAGCAGTTGAACATAAACTGCGATCAAACTAACCAATATTTGTACACGGGGCATGGGGGGGGGTCTTATTTGCATAGTTTAGCTCCCAGGCTGCAAAAATTTAACTGAGGCTGAAATATTGCATAGAGAGGAGGTACTACGTGAGAGCGGCTATCAAAACGGCAGCTTCCGTTCGTGTGTGTGCGCGCGTGCATTTGTGTACTCAGTTTTCACAAGGAGGGGGTTTGGACTGAGGAGAAAGGGAAGGAAGGAAGCCAAGCGGCTCCCCTAAGGGGCAGCTGGACTAGGAGGGGTCGCGGGACACAATGGGTTGCTGTGTCCGCTTCGGTCCTCCTGCCCTGGATATTGGGTTGCAGCAGCGGCAGCTGGGTTGACAGGGGTCCATTCACGCAAACAGGAAGGGCTGTCATGTTTACTGTTTACTCTTCACAATGAGGGGTTGGGCTGGGGGGGGGGGGGTGTGCAGCGGGTAGAGTTGGGGGTGTGGGGGGGTGATGAATATTCATATCATTTGATCATGTTTGCTGGCATTTAAGACATTCAGATTCCAAAATGATGGTGACCCAAAGAAAGAACAACTGATGGATTTTATGACATCCAATGAACAGAGAGCGCACAAGCGTGTATGTGTGCAAATGTAATTTAATAAAAAATCAGTCCAAAGGCATTAAATTTTCATCCAAAATTTAAACACTTTAAAGATTTACAACTGGATAATCGCCGAGGAACAGTATGATTAAGTAGGCACTTCATAATGAAAAAAACAAAAATCATTGGGATTTTACTCTGTGGTCATAGGTCAACTTCCTCTCCTAGCTTCCTTGATGTTTAAAAAATTACAAAATTAAACAAAACAACATTATAATGTTGCAGAAAATAGCAGAAAACACATTAATGGGTGCACAGGCTAGAATTTGAGGAACCAAGCCTGTGGTTGAATAAGCAAATGAGCAGGGAGGACAGGAGAAGAAAAGGACTTAGCAGGGAACCGGAGTATTGCCTGACCCATTTCTGTGTATTGCACGTAAATACACACGCAGCTCTGGCTGAGCATGGTGGACATTGCCAAGTGAACACACGGACTTTGCGCACACAAACACCACATCTGTGTGTCTGTTTCGGTTCGACATCTTAGGAAACAGCACCCCACCCCCTCCGTTCTACCTAGGCATCACCTTCCTCTCAATAGAGCTCTGTTCATTCAGCCCTTTATCTCAGCATTCCAAAGCTGTGACACGGAACAGGCAAAAATACCTTCTGCTTTCTGCAAACACTGGGAGAAATCACGCAACGGAAGGCCAGCAACGGAGATTTATGCCGTTGGGCAGAATAAGTGAACCCTGTAGGCGCGCAGGTGAAGAGAATGTGTAGTTAATGTGTAGCTTGGTGTTTGGGCCATCATCTGTGTCGGACAGTGCTGATGAGTGGACACACAGATGAGTAGATAAGGAAATCCGGGGCTGGGGGGTTGCGGTGGTAGTTGGGAGACTGAAGGATGGCTGGCTCCTGGTCTGTTTCCCATGACCCTCCCTGTATTCATTGGGGCCATTCACGCGTTTTATCAGATGAGCACTGCATTGGAGGGTGTGTGCTTGCACACGCATGTATGTATGTGTGTGTGTGTTAGGGGATGGGCACCCAAGAACAGGAAGGGCCTTTTACTGGCTTCTTTAGATGGTTTACGGCGCTGAACAGCTGTGTCAAAGCACCAGGATCAGGTTTTCCTGAGGCTCAAACAGGGCCTGGACCCCGCAGATGGCAGTGGCCGCACACGCTGGGGGTCCCCTCTCCTGTAGCACATGCCAGCGCGTGTCACAGAAATTGTGAAGTGTGGGGAAGACCACAGGTGTGACGAACAGAACCGGGTGCTGGGATGGTGTAGCGCTAATTTCCTTCATTTCCACGTGTTGAACTGTAGGTGCAAGTGTGCGTGGGGGGTGTGAGTTTAACCACTGCTTGTGTGAAGGCAACAACAGGTGTTTGGTGTATCCAGGAAGGAAAGACTTTTTTTCGCACAGGTCCCCCAAAGACAGTGGAAAATCCCTGGGTTGGGTGTGGTTCCTGGCAGCCAGAGCTCCTCCTGAAACAGACTCAGATACACTGTATGGCCAAAAGCATGTGGGCACCTAAGCATCACGCCTATATATGCTGGTTGAACATCCCATTCCAAACCCATGGGTATTAATATGGAGTTGTTCCTCCTTTTGCTGCCATAACAGCCACCACTCTTCTGGGAAGGTTTTCCAACACGTTTTGGAGTGGGGCTGTGAGAATTATTGCCCATTCAGCCACAAGAACATCAGTGAAGTCAGATACCGATGTCAGGTGGGAAGGTCTAGCTTGCAGTTATCGTTCCAGTTCACCCCAAAGGTGTTCAGTGGGGTTGAGGTCAGGGCTCTGCACAGCCACTCCAGTTCTTCCACACCAACCTGGCCAAACCATACATTTACGGAGCTCTTTTTGTGCATGGAGGGGCACAGTCATGCTGGAACAGGAAAGGGGCTTTCCCAAACTGTGGCCACAAAGCTTGAAGTACACAGTTGTATAGAATGGATTAGAAGGGGGGAGTCCTCATACTTACGGCTATACAGTGTACAACAGGTCACCTGCAAACTGATGAGTGAGGGGAAGAACAATACAGATAAAAATGGGACCAGTGGGACTGTCAAAAGATCAATAATAAAAAACTGTGGGGATGTGCGCACACGCAAACACACACACACATTTATGAGTACATTTTCACTACCTGTGTGTACAGAGGACACAGCAACTCAAAAGAGTCAGCACTGCAACACACACAAATTTTCTAAGTCTGCTTCAGATAAACTGTTCTATTAAATTACTTACATGATAATATGGGTTGCACTGACTGCTAATTTCCATTTTCATTTCTAAATATAAAAAAGGAGACTTAAGAGCAGCAGCATCTGCAGTTGGTATTACTTATATATTGACAGTCTTGAAGCTGTGGTATGTGCACCTCCACATATGCATGAGCTTCCTATGCCCAGCAGGTGCCATCTTTCCCGCCCATCTGATTGAGACTTGGCAGGCGGTGGTCTGGTCTGTCACCCTCCTGCTGGTCCATCTCACGCTCTGCTGGCTTGCCTTGAAAACCACCCCTGGATCAGGAGGCAACCGGTGTGACGCCACTGCAGTAGCAGCCTGTAGCAGCATGGCAGATGCGACCCTGTTGAGCCCACATTGATGGGTTCGCGTCCCTCTCCCTGTTGGGTGTCCCTCAGCTGTGAATTACAGCCCCATCATCTCCCCATCAAGGGAAGCCATTGAGAGAGGCGTGAAAATGGACACAGCTTGAGAATAAAAGCCCCCCCCCCAGTTCCCCCTAGTGAATGTCGCTCTCTCTGTTTGCCTGTGGCCCCCCCTCCTCCCTGCCGGTTTAGAGAAGGGGGCTTCAAAGCAGCCTGGGGATGAAAGGAACACAACAGCCCCAAAAGAGTGTGGCAGGGGGGCTCAGGGTCCAAGAGGAAACACTGGAGGAAAAGACAAAGAGTGATGGACTGAGTGGATCCAACCCACTGAGGAGTTTGACCCCAAGGTGAGCTTGGTGGCCTCAATTCCACACCATGGTCCCAAAACTGCTCCTGTGTGCCCTTTTGGGCTCCACTTCAGGCCCAGCAGGTGAGACTGGGCCTGGACTTGGAAAGCAGGAGATAGAAGAGAAATTGCCTGCTGATTTTACTGCTTTGGTTCCTCTAACAAATTATAGTGCCCATCAGCTCTTACTAGCTAGATGCAGAGAAGAAACGGGATATAGACCAAGTTAGCAAGCAGGTGGCACAGCGGATAGCATGGCCTGCTGAAGGTTGTAGGTTTGAATTGCATTTCCTGCTACAGTACCTTTGAGCAGCATATTTACCCTAAACTGCTACAGTAAAAATTATCAGAACGAGCTAAACGCTCTTCTTCTTCGGAAGAAGCGCTAAATGAATAATTATAATTAATAACTAATAAACATCATCACTGCTAAAACTCCAGGGTGCGTTACATTTTTTCACAGCGTAAACTGATCATAAATTTCTATAACCCTGTACTATTCTGTGTATACATAGATTATTTTTTTAAAAAAACAATGGTGACAGCTAAGGAATTTTGGAAGTATTTGATTTCCATCCTGTAAGCGAGAAGACGAAAATGGGCCTGACCTGCATTCCTCAGCTGGTTCCTAAATTACCAGGTTGACACAGAAGGCAGCCGAATGTGCGGCTAGGTTTTACCGCGTAAGGGCCGAGGTAACATGACATTAAATTTGCTGGGGGTGAGCGTTTATTCTGCATTCTTCCAAAAAAAAGAAAAAGCATGGTGGTACAATGCAACACAGATAGCATCAAAGAACGTTTGTTAATGTGCATCTCAGCCAGGAGCTTAACCGGGACAGGATTCATAATAAACCCCGGGCGCATAAATCAATACCCACACTTTTAAGATACCTGTGTTCATGCCAACACACCTGCACATTAATTCAGGTGTGGCAGGGCTGAATATGAGAGCAGATGGATAAGCGACCCTCAAGCATCAGGAGAAGCAGATCGCATGTCAGTATCACATGGACAGGTTGGACAACACCAAGCTGGATGCAGGGCCTTTGACTGACAAGCGATGGACTAAGTGTTACGTTCTTTACTATCACAGCCCTTCCTGTCCATCCAGAATCCCAGAGGTGTGTAGAACAAACACAAGAATTGTTGGCCCTTTCATCTGAAGCACCTGGATGTCAAAAATCCCACAGCAACACGGAGCAAAACGACCAGAAAGGTGGACAGAAAGAGCAGCGAAACGACAGTAGGGATGATTCTAGATGGAAGTCCTGCCTCTGAAGAGGGATGGAGATGAGAAGCTTTGCAGAATTCTAGACCCTGGGAGGGCGAATTTGCGTACTTTAATCCACAATGGGGGACTGAGGAATAGAGGTAATCTGACTCAGCAAACCCCCCACTCAGTTTCACCGACAGCCTTTGCTCTGCGAAAGGACTCCGCTGAAGATTGGAATCTTCTACGATGCTTTGCTACATTTCTGCAGGCAGTTTCGGTGGTGTTGACCTGACAGACATCTTGCCATCACGCCCATACACCTTACTGAAATATTTCATTCCACATTCGCCTCCCACCCACCTTGTGTTTCCGCCTCCCCCTGCTGCCCTTGTCTCGCTTCACCTTCTTCAAATTACACCCCCCTCCTGCTGAGGCATCTCTCCATCCTGACAACCATCTTACCTCATCTGAGAAGCATCCCTTTATTATTTCTTTCACTCACCCTTGAGTTTTTTTCTTTCATTTTCTCAGTAACTCACAGTTAGTTCACCTCCCTGGCAGTTAGAAGCTAAGGGCACAGCTAGTAACACGCTCTCCGGGCTTGCTTCCGTTTTTTTCCGCTTTATTAATGAGCAATCTACACATTCTGGGATTCGCTCTCCTCCCGTTTCCTTTAGAACACAAATGAGCTCCAATGCCCATTTGTTCTGAGTGCTCACACACATGCTTTCCCACCATTGCAAAGTCACCTGGAACCCCACCCCACCCAAGCACCTGCAAAGAAAGAATTCTCTCGTTCTCTATGTCTCTGTCTCTCTCACACACACACGGCGGTAACAAATATAACCTAGAGACAGGCCTTCACCAAAGCCTTAAAGAAGCAAGCAACACACACCTACAGTAGCTAAGCAAACACACTGTACCATCCTGGCCTCTACCAAAGGAGCCGTCAAACACACACATTCGTGTAGTAAAATCCTATCATACGCACCATTAAATATACAAATCTTTAGAAAGTCGCACGGTAGTATTGCACTGGCTAACAACATACACTGAGGAGCTCTACAACCATACAGGAAACCACACATTTTGAGCAAAACACCATCGGATGTTTGAATGGTCACCCCACACACAAAGGCTCCGCCTCATTCCCAGGAGCCAATTTATCACAATACGAAGGTACAGCATCTACAGTATGAAGACCATAAGCAGAAGCAATATCAGAAATAAAAATTGGTGACCATTTCCTGCACCTGATTCCCAGCCCAGTCAAGCACCATTGCATGCAGGAGTCTCATAACTGTCATCCGTGGTAAAGGAGGAAAGCTTCAGGCGTGCAGTCAAGCGAAGGTCCAAGCAGTCTTGTGTTTGGCTGCGGTGTCCATGTGCCTGAGAGAGGAAGATGAGAACATTGACGTAAGGGACGGACACGATCGTGGGATTGAAGAGTTTACACTTTGAAAAATTCCGGTTTCACAAAACAAACTTCCATTTATTTTTTTGTAAATGCTATAGGAGGTAGAGAAGCTACAGGTGGTTACATCTAATGTACCGTAGTCACCAGCCACATGATTGTATACAATATGTAATGTCTGGAACTGCCGCTTTCATAAATAATCTTGGTCTCCCACTTCTGGTTAACCTCTGTTCTCTCTCCATGTGTCTCTGGGAGGAAGAGGTCTAACAACCAGCCACCCACCACAGCCACTCTGTTCTAACCCTGGTTCCACAGTCCAGCTGCTTCCATGAGAGCGGGAGCGCAGAAGAAATGTTATTTTTAACGTTTCCTTCCTCCATGTGTTCTGCTTCTTTCTGTGGCTGCGTTGGAGTCGGTCACCTGGGGGATTTTAGCATTTAGAGGAGTTGGCAGTGCAGTAGCAGCAATGGTTGAATTTGGAATTGAAGATCATAGTTTAAAACACCACCTCCCGCTGTACCCATAAGTGGGTATGAGTAAACATCTGAACGCTATCGGCTGCATTGAGCAGAAGTGTTCGTGAGCTGAACAAATGCGAATGTGAACAGCGCCCTTCCTCTGTCCGCAACACTCACACTGGCGAGGGACTGTGGCCCTGCACATTCTGCCAAAGCAATCATGACATTTGTCAAGCATTTTCAAAGTCCACAGAGTAGGAATGAGCTGAAAATAAACACAGAAACATCAAGGGGCCGCCTGAAGACCTCAATGTCAAAGAATTTTGTTATCGAAAAAGAAACAAGCCAAATCATTTATATTTATGCAGTGCAACCAGGATTTTGACACAATTTACATCCATGAATGGGAATCGATATGGAGGTTCAACCTCTTCTGGAGGTAAAAGTCCTTATATAAGGGGTTAAAGTGAGACAGGTACAGTGGTGGACCTGACCAATGAGAAATAAATATCCTGTAGACAAATCAACCAAAATAAGAATAAAACAAGAAAGTCCTGCCCACACTCCGGAGAGAAAACTTAACAAAGGAGAAACTTGAGGGCTATAATGGTTATTTATGATCAGTGGGGGTTAGTGGACCACACCATATAAGGGGAAGAATTTTAGCTAAGAATTGAGAAAGAAAACAGGGTAACCAGCCATTCAATTGAAATAAATGTAACAAATTCCTTGATTAAAATTGCTCAACATCATCTCCTGGTTTGGGAATAGCTGTGCTTGCGACATCAAGGCACTGCAGAGAGTGATCCGGGCAGCGGAACGCCGCACCAGATCTGATCTGCCATCCCTACAGGACATTTACACCAGGAGATGCAGGACCAGAGCGACTAGGATCATCGGTGACCTGTCTCATCCCAGCAACCATCTGTTCGACCTGCTGAAATCAGGCAAACGTTTCAGAAGCATTATGGCCAGAACGGAGAGGCTCAGGAGGAGCTTCTATCCACAGGCCATAAGGCTACAATACCCTCTAACCGCTCCCCCTCACTGCCACTGTTACTGTCTCCACAGTGCACCTTAAGGTTTTATTTTATTTACTGTTTTATTTATCTATCTATTTATTTATTTACTTACTTATCTATTTGCTGTGTGTTCTTGTCTTCTTTGGTATGGTTGTTTGTTTGCCTTACTATACTCAGTAACCATGTAAGTGACAAATAAACTCTTTTATCTCTGTTTTTATCTCTCTTCCACATGAGGACCTCAGGGCCTCAGCAGGCCACTGGCATGTGCTAGTTAGGCACATGAGGCTGTGACAGTCCAGCCCAGGGACACAGAAGGGGCAGCTTGCTGAAGTGTCCAGCTGAACCCCTACAAGATGTTCTCCACACTGAGTGGAAAAGCAGGTGACTCACCTCTCACACACATGAAAATGTGAGTTACACCTATAAACATCAAGGTTACCTTGGCTACCTGACTTCAGGAAAAGGACACCAGTAGTCATCGGGAAGCAGCAAATCATGATGAAATACACCTGTAATAGGTTCTAGTTTGCCAGGTGACCAACTTGCTCCCACAGGTCAAATGTCTGCATGTTGTTTTCCCCACATCTAACCAAAGTACAGTGACCTTCCTGTTGTTTTCTTCCGGTTTCTGGTTCTCAACCCCTTCAGGTCTGCGTCTACAGAGAAGCCTGCATCGTCGCAGGTGAACAGAGAGCCACGGTTCACTGCAAGTCTAGCCAAAGGGAGAGGTCGATGCGTGTCGCATTTTTTCGGCACATTTTTAATTTGGTGCTCCGTAAATATGTGCTGCCACCGCTGTGCCTGGCGGACAGAAAATTACAGAGGAGCACAGAGGGATGGAGGAGGAAGAAGAGAGGGAGAGCAAGCGAAGAGCAGAAGCAAGTGATGACTGTCTAAATGTCTACAGCCTGCATTCTTCCAGCTCCTGTGGTCGCAGACATAATAAATGAGGCTTTAGGAAAAAGTACAGTGTGTGTTGCCACATGGGCCCTTTGCTGTGACGTTGCTGTGTGGTTTACTGCAGACGCAAAAGGTAATATTAACATGCATGTTGTAGCACACGTGCAGTAATCCAACTGTTGAGTGAAGCCTGTCCCCGCCAGGGTTTCTGTAGGGGGTCTTTCAACCCCCTAGCGCTGCTAAAGCATGGACCCCCTGTAGATGAACGCATACTGTATGAGGCAGTTCTGCTAGGGTTAAGCAGGTGGTATGGGTTCAGAAACTGGAACAGGGTGAGAGTTTACAGATCCACCTCCCAGGAGATCAGATGCTGAACCTTGAGCTGCTGCAATAAACATCATTCACCAGGTGACCCTTTTCATTAAAGCGCCAAACAACCAAAAAAAATATAAATAAATAAATAAATAAATAAATAAATAAATAAATAAAAACACTAACACATTTGTAAAGCATATGATGGAGTGCTAAAGTTATTGGAGTTAATGACATCCTGGCCCATTTCTGGAATTTTCCGCAGCAGTTCCTGTACATATTACATTGGTAATGTATAGCACAAATAAAATGCTGAATAAGGAAGATGTTTCTAAGCGGAACCACAGATTGTTCCGAGATGGATGTTTTTAGTGCATCCCTGCCTTTTACAGACAAGGTCTGTAATCTGGGGGTCTCTCCATTACGAGCGTGAGCGGAAAGCGTATCATCAAGCAAAGTGTACACAGCCTCTGCTGACATACACAACACACACACGCAACCACCAACACGGCGGCACCACTGGCATTGTGTGGTCCTTATCGCAAGAACAAAAACAGGTTTATACACTTAAACAGTACAATGTGCAAAACACACTGGTAAAGGTCAGCTACCCACGCATTACACACACACACACACACACACACACACACACACACACACACACACACACATCCTGCACATCTCTCTCCATTCAGCCTGGTTGACTGATCTCTTGCTGGGCGTGGAGTGCCAATTAACATTCCGGCTCCTGCCTTGTCACGGCATCATAAATCTCCTCCGCTTCTCCTGTTTCCTAGTGTGTTTCTCCTCCTTCCCTGCTGTGACCAAAGGAAACAGGAGAGGAGTGATTCAGCAGCGGGGGTCCTTTTCCAAGGACGCCGGTTCAACACTTGCCCACCTTTCCCAGTGCCATACTCGACCCCGTCCCTTTGTTTCTCATCATTCCTGTGCAGATTGCCCTGCACCTGCATCTTTGCCCGAAAGGGAGCGCAGCACAAAATAATTCAGTTATCGCAATTTTTGCAAATGTGTATTCTAATATGTCGAAAGAGACCCCCGCCCGTATGTCCATTTTCAGTAATAATGTGTTTAGTTAACGTGATAATAGCTGAGAGTCAAGGCTGTGAAAATTGGACCGTAAAGTGACAGAGGGGGATCAGTTGCGGCTGAATGCATTTTTTCCTCCACGTCAGAGCCTGACTTTACGATTAGGTGTTGAATTTCTTTTGAGGTTGTGACATGTTTGTTCTGTGATGTTTGCTGCACCGACAAAGTACCCGAATGTGCATATTAATGTTAAGAACCTGCATGTTCTAGTTCTTAATAAATTGCAAACCCCTTCATAAGTATTTTTCATACACGGGCCACGCCGCACACAGTGCATACAGACATCGGCCAGCCGCCTTTACCGGTGTATTACATTACCAGGAGGAGGGGTCCTCCAACACACCATACAGCTGCACACGTTTACCCCATATAGAGGTTAATATTGTAGCCGAAGCAGTTCAGATTAAATTCCTCATTCAGTAGTTGTACCTTACTGTGTAAATAAGAATCAGGCAGCAGAAAAAGGGATTCAGCAAAGCAGTTAAATGTTTTACAGCCATTTTGAGCGAGGATGGAAAGAGGAGAAATCTGGACTTTGAGGTGTAAAGCCATCTTTCTGACTGAAAGGAATATGCTAGGAATTACATGCCAGGTCACTCAGATAGAGAAACTGCAGAGGAACGTAAAGGGGTGAAACATCCTTATGGAGTACGAGAGAAGAAAGGCTTGATAGGGGATCCTGAAAGATGCTCACCAATCAGCATTTTCCAGCATGCTTTTGGCTCATATGAAGCTCATATCAAGAAATGAAGAAAAAAGCCAAATTTTCCCCCTTCACCTCCTCTTTTGCCATATCCCACAAGTAGCCACCGCTCTTCAAAACACAAGGTAGACCAAGGTTGGTCTTCAGGAAGCCTACAAGCTCAAGGCCTTCACCTGACACAGAAGACACAATAAAAGTGGAACCTGAGAAAGCTAAACAGTAAATCAAAAGCATTAATTTACTTTCTGTGTAAAAAATGGGGTCTCAAATTATTTACTGAAGGGTAGCACAACAGCTTAGGGAATAGCACATCAAGGTATCTGGGCCATTAGGGTGTGAGTTTGAATCCAGCTCAGTCCTCCCACAGTCCAAAGATGTGTTTCAGCTTCATTGGTGGCTCGAAATTGCCAATAGCATATGACTGGCTGTGAGTAGGGCCACCCTGTAGTGGACAGGCATCCCATTTAGAGTGTAGGTTCATAGCCCAGTGCTCAGAGATTCTGGGATAGATTCTGGAGTGCTGCGATCTTGACCAGAATAAAGTGGCCAAGCAATAAATGGATTAAATCGTTTACCTAAAAAAATATTTGAGACCACCTCCAGCAAACTTTACACCATTTAAGAGCAGCTCTACACAAGCCTATATGAAATGATAATGGTGTATGTATTTAACTTTAATAACAGCTTGCTCAAGTGCAAAAATACATTTACAGAATTTCTGAGGAAGACCGACATCAAATTCAGTAAAAACTTGTCAGTGCCGGTGATGTTCAGGATAAGAAAATCAACACTGGGCCCCCAGGACCAAGCTGAGAATAACTTTGCACTTTAAGCCTGCAGCCTCCTTGAGGGCCTGGTTGCTTTCATGATTCTTGTACTTGTGTATGTAGCGTCATCATGTGGCTGTACAGGGTATTACACTCTTTGGTGAGCCACAAAATGGGTGAAGTACAGTATACTGTGCTACATCATCCATTCATAATCACAACATGCTTGACCATTGCAGGGTCATGGTGGCCCTGGAAGAACAGAACATGAGGCCAACTATACCCTGGATGGAACACCAATCCAACACGAGGCATTCACAGGCTCTCGTTCTCCCTCAGACACGTACTGTAAGGTCATTTTAGAGTTTCTAATTCACCCGAATACACAGTTTTGGAGTATGGGAGGAAACCAGAGTGCTCAGGTGAAACTTGTGTGAAAGAGGGAGGACATGAAGCCTCCCTATTGCCTGAGTCTGATTTGAACCCCCTTCCAAATGCAGAAGCCAGGAGCTAAGACACCCTATTTTAGCCTCAAGCTGCAATCCTCTTAGATGACATCAGCTTTCTTGGGTTCAAATCTACATTCATGAGTCTGCTTCTCTCTAACCCTCTCTTTTTTCAGCCACCTCAGAATGACAGGAATGTGTTTTTAAACACCTACCATTCCAGCTGTCCTCTGGCATTTGACTGGGTTTACATTTTGTTCCTTACTTGCTTCTTGCATTTTCTCTTATGATCTCTGTGGCACCTGGTAACACCAAGGAGGTGGGATGGTCATCAACTTCTCCATATTTCATCTTTTACCTGAAAAAGTGCAGTAATTAAAAAAAAGTAAAAACCTATCCCTTTTATGTTAGTTACACCACTCAGCATCTTACTCAAACTGTTGTAGGTTGTGCTTTTGGTTGGATGCGCTCCATCTCTTATTGGACCTCTTACACCCCTGCAGATATTGCCTGTTAAAGAATATATTGTTGACCTCCCACTACTTTCAAACTCTCCACTCGTGTGCTCCAAGGATCCAGTAAGACCTCGACTGCCCTACACTTTTCGCCAAGACATTGTTCTCCACCTCTCCTTCTTTCATCTCCTTACTATCTTTATGGAAACATCCTTTCGACCCAGATCCCATTTCTACCCTCTAGATTCAGTACAAAAGATCCTTCTCACTCCTCGTTTTCAAACTATGCAATGCACTTAATTTACACTTAATATCTGCAACCAGCATTTTATTTTGCAATAAAAACAGCACAATGGAATTTTGCAAAAACATGTACTGTCTATTCAAAGCACTTGTAGAAACTCAACCTTTTTGTTACTCGGTTCTCTGAGATCAGAAGGTTTTTTGATGAATGACTACTTTGTTTGATCCAAAAATCAACACTGGATAATGTGTTCTGAGAGCAACTGAGATTTTTCTTCAATCATTGCTGTTTTCTATTCTTTACAAACCACCCTAACTCAGGCATTACAAACATGAGGTGGAAAAATATGCAGCAGGAACTCAGCTTTTCTCATGTAGCAGGTGCAACGCGCTCATGTGAGCACTTCTAAGCCTCCCGTGCATCATGTTTTGGGTGCTGTGTGTTTATGAAATATTCAAAAGCACTCAACAGCATACATACGGTTTCTGTGGATCTTTGTCCTGCTCACAAATTGCATGCATCGTGATGTTTGAGGGAGCAGAGGATGACCACAGCAACAGGTGGAATGACTTCGACTGGTCAGAGGCTCCCTGTCACACACACCAGAAGTTCACAAAAGCATTTGTGCAGGGAGTGGTGCTGAACAAGATCACTGCAAACTATTTTAAGTAATATACTGTACCATACATGGTTAAATATGAATAAGAAATTGTTTGAAAATTATTTACTTAGCTACCCCACCCAACAACAGCTGTACAGATGAGTCCTTAATAAAGAACAACTGAGCATTACTGTGGAGCAGTGAACAGTTTCAGGGCTGTTAGTTTAAAATCAGCTCCCTCTATATGAAGTGTCTGTTCTCCCAGTGTTCACCTGGGTTTCCTCCCATATTTCACACACATTTGACTACATCTCTTAGCAAGACTGCCCTGTAACGGACATGAGTCTCCATCCAAAGTGTCCAGTCTTACATACAAGGCTTCTAGAACAGCTTGCAGACCACCCTGTGCCTCTACCGAAGAGCTGATTTTTGGTAATGAATGTGTGAATGGAGAATAAGGATACTGTTTACTGACTAAATATTCAGTTCCATAAAATTCTACCTTTGCAGCAGCAGTGTAGTCTATTTACAAAAAGCAATCTACAGAAATCTGACTTTAGAATGCCAAGGTTACTTAATCGTGACTTTCTTCAACGGTAGAATATGTACTCATGACAAAAATAGTTGCAGTTGTGCATCATAATAATCCATGGAAGAAAATGCAAATCAACATGAATTTATTTTACACACATTTTAGTTACCTCATAGAGGAACAGTAACAAACACATAAAAAAATTATACATCATGATGAATGACAGGTTCAAGGAAAAAGGGAGGGGGTATTAAGAGTCATGTTTTCTGTGTGCACTTATTTATACGTTCTCCTCTGTGTATTAAAACTTAAGTGCTGTCAATGTTACCAAGTCACTGTGAGAACATCAACAGACCTATGTACCGAGGTTTTGTCTTCTGCTTCTGTACATACACCTTTACCAGTAAGCTATTTTATCTGTTTTCCTCTTTTCTTTAAAAGCAGACTTAAAAAAATCAGGGAGCTTGGTACTGCAATTTAAAAAAAAAAAAAAAAAAAAAAAAAAAAAAAAAAAAAATACTGTACAACAAGGTGGGAGAGACATGGGGGGGCAGCTTGTTTCTACATTCATTCTTAAATTTTAGGTTTTGAGTCCCATGATTTCCTCACATGTTAAAAGCTCCTAACCCCCCAGGTTGCCATACCTGCACAGACCGCAGAAACACAACTACATTAAAAAAAAAATTAAATTAAATTTAAAAAATAAAAAAAAAAACCAACAGGACTGGCCAACACAGAACACGCCTGGAGAATGAACATCCAAGATGTCTGAACACGTTCTATTCCTCATCTCCAGAATGATGGACGTGCAGCATTCAGAAAAGGTACAGAAATGAACAGAAACACACAAAACACTGTCAAAAGAGAAGCACTTTTGAATGAAAGTCACATGTAAATGTAGTTCATTTTTCAGGTTGCGTAAAGTTAGTTCCTTTTTCCTTCTGAAAATTTTGGCACAGGTTTTACCAGTTTCTGAGAACTCTCACCCTGTGTTCCTGTAGCCGGTGGCAGCAAACGATCCTTTGCACCGTTGATCATTCAGCACACTGTTATTTAACATTGCTGAGTTTTACATGCTGTCCTCATACTTTGATCCGCAAGGGAAAAACATGTAAATGTAGTCTTTGTCAAAAAAGGAGGCAGTAACATCCAAAAACCGCTTGCAAGTAGAAGCAGAACACAGGTGCCTCTTGTGGGGCATAGGTGCAACAGAAGAACACACAAGCAGCTGAAGTAAAGTTGTTCCAGAAGGTTAATATGATAAGTCTCTTCCAAAAAAATATTTAAAGGTGTTTTCTGGCTAACTAAAGCCTTTAAGTCATACATAACATTTTAAAAATCTGTAATGAAGTCCTCCGAGTGCAATGATTTTTTTTTGATATGTGTTGTATATGAATTAAAAGACCACCATTTTTCTGATGTAAAAAAAAAAAATAAAATAAAAAGGCCACCCTCCTCAGTCTTTAACCTGTACAATCCCACCCCCAATAAAGTTAAATGTAGCTCCTTGTGGATAAAAGAATGGAGGAACTTTTTTCTTTTTCTTTTCTTTTTTTTTTAAAAAAAAAAAAAAAAAAGCCCACAGTAGGCTCTGGGAAGTGGCATAAAACAGCCAAGAACCACATGTCACAGAGAAAAGTCCAGACCGGGTTGCTAGCTGTTCTTCCTCTGCTCAACTTGACTGGGCTGCACCTCAACAGCTTCAGCTGGACTTGACATTAGCTGAGTGACCAGAGTTTCACACGGAGGCGATAACAATCATGAGGTGGGGTGAGATACTAGAGATGCTGTTGAGAAGGTCTGGGGCAAGCCGGGACAGGTGACTTTCCGAGAATTCACATGGTGGGAAAATCTGTAAAACGTAGGCAGGCTGAGGAGAAGAAAAAATAAATATTTAAATACAATAATAGATCTGTTCATTTAAATACTCCTACTCACAGACTTCTTCAAATCCCTCCAAGGAGCTTACTTGGTTTGATCCAGGGTTGGGGACATTGATGATCCCAGCAGCCAGCTTGGCTTGCAAGTAGGTTATGAACCCTCCCTTGAGAGCATGGGTTTGATTGAGAACATCTTCCTGGTCACGTCCACATGGTAGCGCCAGCAAGAGGCAGTAGTCGCTCTCCACCTAAGCAAAGCAGTAATGTAAACACAACAACTATGTTAATTTTTATATTTATTTATTTAAACAAACAAAAATGTCATCATGTCCAGCCTGGGTGAAGAATACAAACTTGTTAAAAATAAAGACTGCAATATGAATGACGTTTATGCAACAGCACGCTTTAACTTTCAAGAACAGGACACTTCCATTCTCCAATGATGAAAGTTGGTATTTTAAGATAACAGGGAGTTGAGGACACTGACTGTCATCCTGCGGGCCACGCCCTCAAGCTGTGATGCCTCCAGCCTCATTCTCTGTGCAATGCGAAGCAGAGGACCTCCTTCAGGTGGGGGTAACGACCTGTGTGCCAACACATTGTTCCCAGAGACGAAGTGCAGTTGGACAGCAGCGGTGTCGTTCTTCAGGGCCAGTAGACCTTGCCACACTATAGGGTATTTCTGCACAGACAAATGAAAAATCACCAGTATAGTCACTGGTTACTACCTCTGCCTTTCTGAATAATCCCATCTCCTGCCCTTGCACTCACTGTGAGAAGCTGCACTGTGTCAACAGGCCGGTGTCCTGAAGGCTCCAGCTTGCCTTCAGAGCGCATCTGCGAGGGGACTGAAGAGGGAGGCAGCGAGCTGGACAGGAAAGACTGTGACCCTCCTTTTTGTCCAGACTGTGGGTTGGAAGGGTCTGTAGAAACAGTATGACGGAGATGCAAACTCTCCAGTGTTTTAGGCTCACCTCCTGGTGTTACTGCAACAGAGGTGGGCATCAGAGGTGTCTTGCTGCGGTGGTTAGAGTCACCATCCTGAAAAAAGCAAGGAAAAAAAAATAGAGAGTGGGGAGGAGAGAGATAAGATATAGAAGATATTTGGCATGGAAATGTTCACAAGCTGATACCACAGAAACAGCAGGTGACTGTTTATTTTGGGGAGTCAAAAGCAGCACAGAACAGACAGCGTAGTAATTAAAGGTTAAACATCCAGAAACTAAACCGGGCCAAGTATGAATCGAGACTGACATGCACTTGTACTATGACAGAAGTTTAATGGTTGGCCCATCCTCATACATGTAAACAAGAAAGTCCAATAAAGAGGTTCTGTGCTCATCTGCAGCTCCACGGTCCCAATAAAAGCATAATAAACCCACTGATATAAGATTTTTTTCTTTTTTTATTTTTATTTTTTAAACAGTATGTGCTATACGTCATTTACCTCATCTCTGAGCTAGAGGTATTAGACCGAAGCAAAATAAAACAAGACAGGCAACACTTCACTGACTTTAAACTCGTATATACAGAAGTCATAGGATCACCTATAGTGTTTTCATCCTCTTTTTGCAAGTTCTACATTCTTTCAAAAATGTAAGGCAGCACTTATGATTTGCGAAACCCATATGATGGCACACTGGAAACCCAATGCCTACACTTGCATTATCTTATCTCATAAAAGAATGTCACTACTCACCTGAGATGGTGTGATGCTTCGGTGATCAAGGCTAATCCCCAGCGGGGACTGAGCAGCAAACTGGGAGTGCAGGCCTCGGACGTCACGGTACGCAGCCGGGTAATCAGAGTAGGAGCTTGTAGATCCCGGTGGCATGAGTGGCACCCCCTGAGGGGACATCATAACTGGCACAGAGGGGTGAACCCCCATGATTCTACTCTCACTGTGAGGAGATGATGGGATCTTCCCCTCCAGCACTTTCTGAGGGTCCTTTAGAGTTGAGTTTTTCCCTACTGGTGGAGTCTTAGAAGAGGATGCTGATGAGATGCTTGAGGAAGAGGAAGATAAGGTAGACTCAGGGGTGCGGGACCTGCGCAACTCAGGACCTGAGTGTTCTCCTAGCTGGTGATGCATGAGAATGCGCACATCACGTTGAGGCAAGCCATACTGATCTAGTCGCAAACTACCATGATGCATTCCACGGTAGTCTTGCTGCATCACCATCACATCAGATTGCAGCTGTGGTGCCGATGGCCTCCGCAAGCCCTGGTGCAAGTGTCTGACTTCTTCATCCCCAGCCAGAGAGCCCCCACCACTTGCAAGAGACACCATGTCACGAATGTTTGTAGGCTGTGGTGTGCTGGAGCGCTGTTGAGTCCCAGGACGAGGAGAGGACATGGGTTCAGAGCGCAACCCATACCCCATTGATGACAATGGTGGGGTGTTCATCCTGACCTCACCTTGGGAGAGGTGACCCAAAGAAACTGTCTGGGTGACACTGTGTGGGGGCATAATGACAGACTGCTCTTGGTGATGAGCACTAGAAGCATATTGCGACATGACAGGTATGCTGGAACCCAGCACTAGAGAACTATTAATAGGAGATGCACTGCTGCTGGGCTGACACACTTTGGTGTAAGGAGAAGGTGAATGTCCAGATGTTCGAGGAGAATGAGGCTCTTGTTTCACAACACTAAGGTGTGGAAGTGTTCTATCAGTTGGGGTACTGGGGCTAGAACCAACGTGGTTGCCAGAAAGCGAGGCATGGTGTGGGCTCATGCCAGGACTCACATTAGGGGGCTGTGATTGCTTGCTCGAATCAATTTTTGGTGGCACACACTCATTTCCAGAAATCTTCTTTGGATGCTGCTGCATAATAGCTGGATTGTAGACTAAAACCTGGGGATTATTTGCTGATTGCTGGACAATTTTCACAGGTCCTCCAAGAGGCCCAGAGTGATATGGTGACTCTGACTTATCCAAACCAGAATTTTCCTGCTTGATAGAGGAAATAACTGGCTGTGTGTTGTAGGATGGCCCAGTTAAGACTCCCCCACTGTGCCCATATCCAGTGGGTGCTTGGGAGCCTTTGGGTGTGGAAGGCTGAGGGGGGGCGATTGTTTCTTGCTTAATCTGGGACTTGGACACAGACTGTTGAAACTCAATATCAACTGCAGTGGCTGGTGGGATCTGGCTGATTTTGGCACTAATTCGCTGTGGTCCCTCAGTTTTCTGACCTGAATAACTCAGTACCACCACACCCTCTGACGTGTTGACCCTCAAACCAGGGCTGGGGCCAGTACTGTAGGCTGCACTATCTACCATGGGACGGCCGCCACTACTGCCTTCGTCACCCACTACTAGTCCATGGTAACGGTTGCTTTCATTCATGCTGGCCCGCTGCTTTGGTTTGGGAAGAGGCATTCCAGCACTCCGGTTTCCCAACGTGATACGTGGTGTCTCCTCAGGTAAGGGAAGGCGGCTAATCACAGAAGTGGCTGTTGAGGCTATAACTGAATTGGGCATCTTGTCACCAAAGGGTTGTGATGTCTCTGGTGGTGGAAGTTGTTGAAGGATTGGCTGGTTTATTACAGGAGATAGTTTGTCTTCAGGCAGCGAGGGCTTAGCAGATGGCGGGTCAGAAGTTGCTTCATTCTCTGACATCCGTGGGTCACCAAGGGTAGTTGCAACAAGCATGCTGGGACCCATACTAGTACTAGAAGCAGAGGCATATTTAGACTCCATGAGTATCTTGCGCAGAGTGCTGGAGGTGGGGTCAACATCAGAGGCCTTGGTATCAGGGGGCATAGGAGGATTTCCCGTGGAGGTCCCTGAACTGGAAGTTATTGATATAGGAGCAGAAAGTGGAGCCACTGTAACTTGTGGCACAGAACTAGACAGCACCGAGTCCTTAGATGCGAGCCAATCTGTTGGGGAGGCAGCTACTTTGCCAGGACGTGAGGATGCAAGGCTCACATGACTCATCGATTGAGAAAATGTGGATTCAGCATGTGGCTGCTGCACTGTTAAACGGGATGGGGCTGTGTGGCACACAGATTCCCCAGGTTCAAGCTGCTCTACAATTGTCTGTTTCTTAGCAATTTGAACTTCTTCCTCCACCTCCTGCTTGCTGGAGGGCATTGTAGTGACAAGTGCAGTTTCCTTTGTTGCATCATCTTTGGTGTTTTCAGTTACTGCATCATAAGGAACTGCCTCATGGAGCTTCACTGCAGTATTTTCATGCTCTAAAACACTTTCTTCTGTAGCCTCTCCTTTTTTACTGGCACTAGCTTTACGAAATCTGGACTTCTTTTGGGCTTTGGCCTTAATTTTACCTCCTTTCCTAGGTGTTTCTGGCGTGGGAGATTCTTGACTTGAATTTATGCTCGAAGTTGACTCAACTTTGTCTGGAATAAGTGTTAGTTCTGGATCAGCATCAATGTCACTAATTGCTAAATTAGAGTCTTGTTCCAAACTCTCACTTGCTGATGGCAGAATCACTGGGTCTGGTGTAGGGACAATTTCACTGTAAGTCGGAGGAGCAGGGAATCCATCAGCATCCGCTGAAATGTCCTCTGCAGTTATTGAGTCAATGGCAGCTGCCAGTTCAGTTTCACTTGCAGGATTAGCTGGCTTTTCCCCCTCAATTTCATTCACTGTCTCCTCCATTACTGGGGGCAGTAAGGTAGGCAGTTGAGCTGGAGGGTCTTTGTAAAGACGGAGGGTGGGGTTTTCCGTCAGCTTTGCAATATGTTCAACAGCCTGTTCCAACTCAATTTGCCGAGCTAGTTGGGTGGACGCCGGATCTGCAGAGGACTCGCTGTCAGACACTTCTTCTTCCATTTGAGAGCTAGGCTCTACCACCTCTTTTTGGAAGTTTGCTTGTTCATCCTTTACATTTCCATCTAATTTACTCTTGTGTGCAGAAACATCATAAGACTCAAGTTCACCTTCCCCAGAGATTAGAACATCCTTTATATCGTCCACACTCAGCCGAATCTCCAAATTTTTAAGGCTCAGTGACTTGTCCTCTGTCAGTGGTTTAGTGTTGCGTGTCAATCTGGGCACCTTTGTTTTCCCACTCTTTTCCAACATTGCCCGTTTCTCAGTTACTGAAGAGTCTGCTGCCTTTTCAATACCTTCTTCACTTGTTTTTCTATCCACGGGATCTTTTATTTCCTTGCTTTTCTCCTTTTCCCTTTGGGCTGAAAACTGGAGCTTGGTGTCATCATCTTTTGATTTCACACTTCCCTCCTGTGTGTTATCGTCTTTAGGTTTGTTAGTACAATCCTGAGCAACAATAGCATGACCACTGTCCATCTGCAGACCAACACTGTCAGACATTTTCTCAATTTTCCCCCCTTTCTTGCTCTGTCCAGCTCCTGCTACAAGTAACCCTTGACTGGGCAGCAGTTTCTGTGAACGGGGTGAACGCCACCCTTCTGCTTTGACAGCTTCTGAACTATTAGCAGCTTCTTTGTTGTCTATTTCTTCAGACTCCGCTATTTTGAGTGGATCTCCCTTCACTGGTGACACATCCTCCCCACGTCGCCTTGTCTTTGGAGGGCGACCCCGCCTGGGAGTTGTTGGTACAACAAGTGTTTCTTGCAGTGGTTGCTGCTGCTGTGTCATTTCTTTGTCTATGCCTCGTTTGCGTGTAGAGCGAGGAGACTCTGCAACATCCTTTCCAGGAGACTGTAAGGTCTCGTCCTCTACCGGGGTAGCATACACTGACCTAACATTTCGGCGTCGGGTCCTGCTAACTGGCAAACTTTGCTCATAACTTTGCTCCGAATCTAAGGAGTGGATGGGGGATTTTGCCGTTTTTGATTCTGGAGTGGTTTTATAAATCTCTCCCCGGGGAGACGATGAACGTTTAAGCTTCTCTCTGTCAATGCGCTCACTTTTACGGGTAGCTTGTTTTTCTGCATTCGGTCCTTGAGTCACAGGGGCTGGCTGAACTGCTGCAGGTGGCTTGGCTCTTTTGTTTTTAGACTTCCGAGCTGGCAAAACTTGTTCCACCTCTGCTTCATCTGAGACTAGGATTTGTGATTCATGAGGTTCCTCCACCACAGGGTGCATTTCAACATCCTGGGATTCGGATTTTTCAGGCAGAAATTCTGTTTGATTGGCACTTACTGTCAAGTCAGGCTTAAAAGTAAGCTCCTTTTCTGGCTGGGGTTGGTGTTCAGACTCTGAACTGTTAAGAGAAATCCCAGGAGTGTGAGGTCTGGCATCAAGGTAAGAATGTTCCACACTCAAAGGGTTTTCAGTTGAAACTCTGGTTTCAGAAACATCCTCCTTTGGTTCTAATTTAACTCCTGGCTTTACAGGGTGGTGTTCAGGTGGTATGCCAACAGGGGCCAAGGCCTGGATATCTACTTGTGGTGCAGAAGGTGGCAAACAGACCTTTTCTACTTGTACAATTTCATCCTTTACCTGTGAAGGCAATGTGGCTAGGGTAGCTTTTTCCTGTGATGGTGACATCTCCCTGGTGCTTGAAAGATGCAGAGGTGCTGGTATTATTGGATTTGGACGAACAGGTGTCAAGTCTTGCTCCAATTCTGACTCGGGCATTTTGGGCAACAGCTGCTGTGGCCGTTCTCCATCCTGTGGCTTTTCTTTCCCATTTCCATCTGTGTTACTCCCTCTCGTGGGTTCCTGTGGGTGTTGATCCCTCTCCTTTTGCTGTTGTAACCTTGTTAGTTCCAGGAACTTGCTGTGGAACAATACCTTTGGCTCCTGTAGATCTCCAATCCCTGTCCCAGGGAGTCCATCTGTGATGCCTTGCCTTCCTGTCAACAGACCAAGACCTTGGTCTGGATCTTCATCCTTTCGCTCAAGGTGCTGCAAGCGTTTTGAGTCTTGTTCAAAAATAGAACTGTGAAGAAAGCGAGATGCAAACAGCTCCTGGCGCTCTGGCTCTTCAGGCTTGGGTTCCTCTTTCTTGTCATCTAGATTTTCTTCTGAATCAGCTTTCTTCTTTCTGATTTTTTTCTTCATGTACCAGGAGGGAATAGGCCGTGGAGCAGACTCAACTTTTTCTTTATCCTTGCTGCTGCGAAAACTAGCAAAGGGTGAGTCAGAAACTAGGAACGACCAATTGTCTTCCCTAGAAGAGGATAATGACTTTGCTCGTTCAAGTAGTGCTTTGGTGTCTGGAGTGATGGTCTGGTCCAGTGCAAAAGAATAGAACTTGTTTCTTTCAAGGGAAGAAGAAAGTTTTAAATCTGAAAGCCTTTCTTCGCGGTCTCTAAGAAGATAGGAAAGTGAAGTGGAGGGCTTAGGAGAGTGTTGTTTGTTGTCACCATCTTCCTCAGAGTCTGACTGGACCTCCCCAGGTTCCAGATCTTGTTCCAGGCGCTTGCGAATTCTTTCGCGTTTCACAATGCTGTTAGGGAAACTCACATCCAGCCGTAAATCCTGCCTGACTCTGTTCTCCCAGCGCTGTTGTAGTTCCTCTTCAGAAGGCATTGATTGTGTTTTCAGCTTAGACAGTTCTGAATGAGGGGCTTCTACTCTACTAACAGCTGGGTCCATGCTGTATTTTAACTGTAGGTGGGAATAGACCTTATCTTCTGATTTAGGAGACTCTTTAGATTCTTTGACAACAGCTAGGCCGGGTGCATCTGTGATACACTCTTCATCATAATTAAACTGTCGTATTCCAGGTGGAGAAGTGATGTTTCTCTCAGAATCCTCACTCAATTTCCGAGAGCTTCGATAGTTGCGTTCACGCTTTGTGTTGAGATCACAGTCAAAGGATTCAAGTTTCCTGCGTTTGCTAGAAGGGGAGTCATCTGTAACATCCTGAGGGGGCTTTCCTACCTCATGCACCAGGCTACGATGTTCAAAATCCTCAGAGTCTGCACGAGGACTATCAGGCTTTCCTTTCTTATCAGATTCTTGCATCTGCTGCTGAAGTCTTCGGTTCTGCTCCATCTGTTTGCGATAGCTTTGAGAGTGGTCAATGTCTAGGGACAGACTATCTTCGCCCAATCCAGTGCCCAATCCAGTGGTCTTTTCCTGAACCAAAGGGTGTTCACAGTGCTCTAAGTAGCCCTGTCTCTCCTGGTCTCTTACACCATCTTGGTCTAGGCTCCCATCACTCGAAAATATTCGACTGACAAGAGGCTGATTCTGAGATTTAGATCTACTGGGGAAGTTTAGGTCTGCAGCTTCTTCCGCGGGCTCCCCAGGTCTTGCTTGGAGGTCTGAGCTTAGCCCTGAGGCACTTCCCACTGATAAGCCCCCAGATTCCTCACCTTCTTTGACGCTACTGACAGAGACAAGCCTCTCCGACTTAGCTTTGGAATAGTCTTTTTTATGACACTCTTTTCGTGGTGCCTTTCTTTCAATGTCAGTCTCTTTAGCACTGGTGTCAGTAAGCTTTTTTACTGCACTTCGTGCCTCTTCATCCTCCTGACTGCTTCTCTTTAGTCGATCGGTCTTTCCTCCCGCATCTCCAAAACGCCTTTTTCGAGCTGCAAGCCGATCCACATCTACGACAGAGTTACTGTTATCAGTTCCCGAATCAGACTTTGTATGCTTCTTAATTTTGACTTTGCCTTCCTTGTCTGCCATTTCCACTTGGCTTGCAAAGCTCCTTTCTTTTGGAGTTTTCAACTGCTTAAGTGACTGTCCTTTCTCAAGCTCCATGCGGGATGTTTTTTGGTCAGGAGGTGGAAGTGGTGGTGACCTAACCATGTCATTCTCTACCTTTGGCCTTGGTTTTTCAGCAGCAGTTTGGTCCAGCTGCTTTTCTTCCTTTTCCTTAACACGTGTAAGCTGCACTACACAAGCTGGTAGATCCAAGCGCCCTTTACCGGAACCATCCTTCTCTTTACTTGACATCTTTCCAGCTTTACGAGAGGTTGTATCTGGACTAGTTTCCCGATCAGCTTCAGCATCAGTCTCTGAGGAAGGGACACTAGGAGATGGTACCTTCAACTTTCTCTGCTTAACTTTCTCCCCTTTTTCCTTATCAGTCTTTTCTTTACGCCCTGTACGCTTGTCCTTTTCTCCCCCGCTGCTCCGTACAGTATCAAATAGCTGTCGCTCTTTTTCTAACTTCTCACTTTTAAGATAACGCTCTGCCCGTGTCTTCTCGGGTTTTTCATAGCGAGGTGGTGATATGGAGCTGCAGCTGCCACTTCTCTCAGATGAGCGACTATACATACGCCGTTCAGGGTCACTGGCCATGCGGTCAGATGGGGAAGGGGAGGCCACTGGCGTCACAGGACGTCGAGGATGGGAGGGGCTCTGGCTTCGTTCAATGGTTCTTCTGCCACGTTCGCGCTCACGATCTGTTTCAAAGCGTTCTCTCTCTCTTTCACGCTCCCGCTGAAGGTAACTATACTTGCGGATGTCTTGTTCATAAGGGTCACGGTAATCCTGGTACTCACGAGGGTCATCAAAGTAACGTGGATCATAATAGTCTGTCTGATAAGGATCCCATTCCGGGTAGAACTCTCGTCCACGGACAGGGTAGTCTCGACGAGGATCTTCAGCATAGCCAACAGATGCACGGACATTTTCATAGTAGGCGCGTTCTGCTGAGTACTCATGGTATGTGGGTCTACGCTCATCTCTGTCAGAGTGAAAAAGAGGCACTAACATTAACACACACAGCCACAAATGTATAAAAAGGATCAAATAATGACAGGAACACGTGGGACAAAAACACATTATTCCATAATCGAAAAGAAAGTGTATATTTACGCAATAACCTGTGGATCATAAATTAATATAAACTGTTGGCAAGATCATTTAGTAGATTTTTTTCATTTATTTTTGACACTTTGGAATGTTTTGGGAGAAAACACAAATGTTAAGACTCATAATTGAAGATAATTCAGGTGTTGAGTGAAACAAACCTTCGTTCGGAAAGGATTTCATAGAAGTCTCTGATGTCCTGTCCAGATGCTTGCATTGAGCGGTAAAAAGCCATTTGACTCTCTTGGTTGGCAAAATCAACCTGAAAATGAAAAAAATCCTCATATATTTGGTGATCTAAAATACTGTTTAGAAGAGCAATGACAGTAACTTGAAACTATATCTTTTAAAAAGGTATTAATTCAATTTTAATGAATGTATTGAACTACACTGCAACAAGGAAAATAAAGCACATGGGATGATTCAGGATCTATGCAAAATGAAGTACTTAAAGCTATAGAGCTATAAAAATTGAATGAAATGGCTGAAACTACAAAACTGAAGTTGTCCTAGTATTTAAGCATCTTTTCAATGCACAACAGCCCTATTTTGAACACAATAATAGGCAATGCAGCAATTCAATCAACGTCTTTTATAACAGGAAGGCAAATGCAAGAACAAACAAATGAAAACATATACTCTTGCTACCTTGATTTTGTTTCCTCCAATCTTCCATCCCTTGGTTTCTTTGACAGCTGCCTGAGCATATTCTATGTTGTTGTAGAGAATCAGGGCCATTCCTTTTAGTCTATCAAACAC
The DNA here is from genome assembly GCA_018136845.1 of Heterotis niloticus. Taxonomy (NCBI): domain Eukaryota; kingdom Metazoa; phylum Chordata; class Actinopteri; order Osteoglossiformes; family Osteoglossidae; genus Heterotis; species Heterotis niloticus. The sequence goes on along the minus strand of CM030894.1, from coordinate 21,862,077 downwards.
CACCTAAATAAAATAAAACAACAAAACGAACCATTATATAAAAGTACACTTCATCTTCAGTGCTTTACAGGAACATAACTTCTTTAAAAAAAAAAAAAAAACCCACCTTGACAACAGGTCCATAACGGCAGAAGTGACGCGTGAGGTATTGTTCTGTGATGTTGGAGGACAAGCCGTCAAGCCACACGCATGTTGTAGGCATGCTCTTCCCAAAGCCCAGCTGAAAAAAAGAAGAGTTGGAATGCAAACAGCTATTTTTACAAATCATTCACAAAACGCGTGGCTAATATCTTATTTTGCTCAAATGCTTTTGCCAAGTACTGTATTTTAGAGACCTGCAGTCGCATATTGAAAGGAAACAAAACTGGTACAAGTAACCAGTTAATAGCTTTAGTGACTTTTTTGGATGAAAAATAAAACCCTTTAATCCCCAATTATAAAACAATATTACATGGAAAGTGAATAACCAGTTCACTTCATTGTACTTCAAAACTCTTATGTACAATCATCCCTCACAATAAAAAAACCCATAGCAAAAATACAATATAGTTCAACCAGGAATTAGGTTAAACGTTCTATGATTTTTACTGCAAAATTAAGAATTCGGTACAGTGGTACAATACACTGCAGATTAAGCGTACTTTTTAAAATGTAAATAAGCAAGTACTGTGAACAAAGTATTCAGCAACTGTTGTTTATATACTGTTCTTGACTTATGACCAAGTTAGGAATTTATTATTCAAACTCATTTTGCAAGACTATACTTTTCACCAGGTTTGACAGTATTTATTTGAATACTACTTCCCCCTATACTCTACTCAGCTTGCAAGGGTTAAAACTAAAAAAAAAAAATAAAAATTTTAAACTGCACAATCATTTAGATTTTAAGGCCACATTTTAATAACATTCTGATACTTCTACAAAACATAAGCAGCAGAATTTAAAATAATCAGATATCAAGTCTTTAAGTGTTTAGTATGAACAGTAAAGTGAAGTGTTTTAAAGGCTAAGAATTCTACCTTCAGCCTATTGTTGCCTAGGTATTCTCCATCCATCTTCTTTATAGCCTTACAGACACTAGCAATGTCGCAGTACTGTAAGAAGGCATACTGAGGCGCTCCATTCACCTTCTTTATGTCTATGTCCTGAGGCAAAGAGAAGTAGCATTAAAACTTGGAGTAACAATACAAAAAAAGCAATGTGACCATAGAGAGAATTTTCCAGAATCCCCACTTGAAAAAAGCCAAAATATATACATTTTCAAGCTGTTATATGCAGAGTCCGTACAATTATTCCTTCAAACACCCTTTTAACTTGTGCATTTGACGACATACCACAATCTCTCCAAATCTCTGAAATATATTGAGTAGGTCATGGTAACTTGTGGTCTTCTCAAGGTTTCCAATAAACAGGGTCCTTGTGGCCTTAGGATGGAACTCATCTATCCGTTCATCTAGAGGCCGGAATTCATTCTCACTCTCAGTCTCTGAGGGAGGGAGGAGAGGGCAACAGGTGACATTACAGCCACTAAAGAAAATATTGCAAAGACAACAACAGATCGCCATTTTCAGGGCAGCACAATGGTACGGTGTGGCAGACTGATGCCTTACAGCTCCTTGGCTATGGGTTTGGATATGGGTTTCTTCTAGGTGCTATTGTTTCTTCCCATAGTACAGAATGTTTCAGGTAAACTGGTGACACTTTTTTTTTTTTTTTTTTTTTAAGTGAGAGACTGTGTGAGAAATGTCTTACATTGCTCTGTTGTGAAGGTAGGAAAATAAAGGGTAGTGTACTGAATTCAGCATTGTAAATCCAACTGGACAAAAGCATTAGCTAAGTACAAATGAATAAACTTATGTTCAATAAAGTTATAAGAGGAGATACCTGGGCCATTCCAGGCTGTGACTTCAATCTGCATGCCAAAGAAAAGCTTCCCTTTGGATGCACTGAGGGCCTTCTCCTGGTCCTCTTGCTGGCGGAAAAAGACCAGGCCATAACGCTCTTCAGATGCCCCGTGAATCTGCACCGATGTCACCTTTCCATATTTCTTGAATTCATGGAAAAGACCATCTTTAAGACTTGTGTCTGGGGGGGGAAGTGAAAAACCCATTTTTACCTCAAGAATATGTTTACAGACCTGTGCTTGAAGTTGAAAAGAAGCAAATGTGACCACCTGACACTGCAGTTATCTCCAACCACTATGTTTACAAAGCATTCTTTCCACAATAAACAGTAAGAAGCATTATAAATAAGAATTCTGAGCTGCTATCAACAGCTTGTAAATACTGTAGAGGAACAATTTCCCTGCAAGGTATGTTGCAGAACATTACATGCAAGACTGTTTCTTTACAATGGGGCCACATTCACATATATATGCTCAATGAAATAGCTGTAAGTATGGCCAATGGGAGCAAGACAATTTTAAAATCACATACCATCTACTTGACAAAATTACATTTGAAATTTTCAGACCTGTGGAACGAACAGGCAGGTTCTGGACCTTGATGCCAAAGCTCTTGCGTGGCTCGTCCTTGTCGAGATTAGACAGCGGCTGTGCTGGAGGGGCAGGAACTGCAGCAGACTGAACAGACCTCGCTGGGGACTCATCGCTGGAGCTGCTGCTGGAGTCACTGCTACCAGATGAAGACAAAGCAGCTCAGGGACCAACATCCCAGCAGATACCTACCTTTCACGTACACCAACAAAATTTATAACAAGCTCAGAACTTTCCACAAGGAATTATCACTTATAATCCCAACAAACTGTAACTGTTTCTGTACCTTGTATCAATGAAGAGCTGCCTATTACTGGTTAAGCTTTCCAAGTTCAGTAAAAATTTCTAAATTACATTTACAAACAGATGGTTAAAAAAAAAAAAATGTGGCATACCAATGGAATAAAAATTTTAAGAAGTATATTTTTATAACTTCTGCTGTATCAATGTGTCAAAATCAGGTGGGGGCTGACAAATCAGTTTGGACTATATGTTCATATAATAGTTATCGAACAATACACTTATGAAAGTGATCTATTCTTTTTCAATCATCCTGTACAAGTTGGTCAATATGAGTCATCCTGCAAAATATGAGCTACTCCGTTCCAGGGGAAGGTAAGCTGTTCTGTAAAGAGGACTGTAGCCCATCACACAGCACACAATACTAACACCTAAAGATATCGGCAGTGTGCTAATCACAAGTGATTTATTTAGTTATATTTGTTTCTATACAGTGCTCTTATTATGGTGACACAGGGCATAGAGCAAAGTTCCAAAGGATAAGCAACAGAAAAGTGAATGACAAAATTCTGATTATCCATTGCTAGAGAACGCACATGGTGAGCTGTTTAGATAAGCCTGGTGGCAACTGAGGCAAGGAAAATAAACTCCAAACACCAAAGGGGAACAATAAATATGAGTGCCCAAGTACCAGTGGCTTCCCACCCTGTGTCATGCTACAATTCTTGCGCTTGACAGTTCCAAGTGGGCCGTCAAGGTTTTTCTAAAACAATGGAGAAACCGCTACTCAATTTTTCCAAACAAAATCAGGAAAGATGGTGGTTACATAACCTCCCAAATTCAAGGAGCTCATGAAACTTTTCATCAAAGGCCCTATTAAACAAATGAAACGGAATCTGAGGCATTGCATGCAACATCCATCCTTTAGTGCAGAAAATGGATCACATTAATAATTGCAGGCAGTACTGCTGATCTCTGCCTGCTAACAGAAACCTTCCCTAGCACTTCAGACACAGAACTTGTAGTTTATAACAGTCATGGGCTCTTATTATGCAACCTTTAGCCACAATAACTACAAGCTGACATTCCCTGTTACTGACCACTGTTCTCAGTGAACAACTGTTAAACTAAGTTGATGTGATTTTTCAGGAGGCAAATAAATTTTTCACATCCTGCCAAATCTCAGAGGCATAGATCTAAACCTTTACTAGGTCATTTCAGAGGTGTTTGTGTTTTTAATTCCTATTGGTGAATGACACAAATTAAAATTTAAATCTTTATTAAAGTGAGCACTAACCAAGATGAGGCCTCACTGATGCCCAAAATAAATATATCTGCACATTACTAGCACATCTTTGATCCTTATATAATTACAATCAATATTTACTCCTGCATTACCCTTTAACCACTGTGTGTAGTCTTTCACATCACTGTATCCTAGAGTTAATCTATAAAACAGACTGCCATCTGCCCACCAGATCATTCTTGTTTAATTGCAGGAAGACTACTTATGGCAGTACTTAATTTGCTTGTTTTACATATAAACTGTATTTGTCTCCTGAAACCCATTTCAGCACGACAAAGAATACTTTAAACATCAATTAACTACCAAAAAGTTAATGAGAAAAACACAAATTTGCATTTAACATGCAGGTATTTTGTTATATAGCATTGCGCATTACTCACACTTTACTCTGATAGCCATTACATTGACTCAGATACCAAGATGGATATTTATAAACTGCTCATTATTTAGTATAAATAATCAAGTGTTGCATTGCATGCATTCTGTATCCATAAATGCATGGAGAGATCAAGGAAATTTGAGATGTAAGTGCAAGCACTGATCTGTGTCTCCCTGCACAATACATAAACTTTTAGAAAACTTGCACTCTCCACTCATCAGTCATCCAAAGCCCAAGACATCAGTTCTCCAGTCCTTTATCAGGGACGTCTTGGATTAAATTGTTCTTCATTGTGAAACAGCCAACCTCATTTTTGGGATAGCTCTTAAACAGCTTTAAATGATGATTTAACACCCAATAAATGCCTCTCTCTTTACCATCTGTCAATGTGTATAATATACATGAGCCCTCCAACTTAGTTGCGCAACAGCTCAACTGGGTGAACTGTTTGCTGACACTAGAAAACCATTCTGGCATATTGAAGAGCTTCAGCATACCAGATGGGAGGGATCCAGAAAACTAAACGTGTGCTCTATAAACTAACACACGTTAACATGTTCATGAGGCATAGACACCCAGTTGGCCTTGGACCCTCTACACCGCTCTTCACTTGTACCTACACTCAGATGCCCCCCCGATCCTGTCAGCCTTTGCCTTCTTATTGTTGGTGCTAAATGCCTACTGGTACCACTGCTTAATGTGCTTGTTTTACACCCCTTTGATTCAATTACAGTACTGTGTACAGTGCTTTCTCCTTCAAAGTTAATTACATTCTCTAAGGTAACCAGTTGGGTAGGACAGTATACAAAACATTTTGGATGATAAAATATTTCTTCACTTCAGAGTCACTTAGCCATATGTAGTCATAAACGTGTACAGCTTATAAATGTATTGCAGATGCAGTCTAGGATTAGGATGAAATAGATCAATAATTAGAAAACATTAAATTTAATTGGATTTTCATCTTAACTTTGAAATCCATGTAGTATCATAAAGGCTGGATTTTTTTAATCCCACATTAATCTTAGTCATGAATCTGTACGGACAGAAAACATCTCCAGGCAACAAAGTTCATAAACAGCTTACAAGGCACAAGAAACTAAGTACAATTCCACATCTTGCCTCACAGGGGCATCCTAATGTTACTTTTTACAAAAACATTTCAACCCTAAGCATCACCAAAGTCATCACTCAAGTCAAATTCTATTAGAAAGATAAATAAACAACAGTCACAGTCGATTTGAGTAAACCAGAGTAAACTCAAACTACATACACATCTCCACATCATGGACCTACATGTATAGCACTAAGCAGCTTTAACAGAAGATCTTTTCCTAGTCCCCTCCTCCTTCCTCCAGACACCTGCTCACACACACTAAGTCCATCAAAAGCAGTGGCACCCTGGTCCCATCACACACCCCCCCCCACATCCACATAGGAAAGGGGGCTGGGAAAGATTGGGTCAGGCAGATTGGGGTAACCAACAAATCTGAATAAACCCCTCGAGCATATAGCCCAGACAGCCATCTCGGGAACATTTTACCCTAATATCGCCATCAAATCTCCACAAGAGATTAAAATTAATCTGTTATCCAGAAAATTCCTAAACACAAAGCAGCCCTGATCGTATTTGCAAAAAAAAGACACTAATGGCAAAATTACTGCAATTTGAAGAATTATTCTAACTCCTTTACCGAGCTGCTCAGCTGGAAGTGTATGGACGCAATTCATAACGATACAACAGCAATCCAACATTTGTTCACAGCCATGAGAGAATGATGTGAGAAATGCCACAGACAGACACCTTCTCCGGTTTATCGCTGTAGTCCCAATATTTACAAACAGACACACTAACGCGACTCTGAAAAGCAGATGGGGGTGCATCTCTGATTTTGTAGTTTTCCACCAACCTTAACATCACGTGTAAAAATCGAGACGCAACATCAAAGCAGAAACCTATCTTGTGCAGAGGAACAATTATTAGCTATTTCACTGTCACTGTTTGGGTAGCTATTTCCATCACAATTGCTAGGGATGCCACAATTTAGCCCTGACAGTTTATCAGGACAACAACAAATGGTGCCCATAGCACACCAGTCAGTCCTGTCTATAATACTGACATGACTACCATAGTAACTTTAATGGTAACATCTCCCATGTGATTCAACATCATGTCACTTTAAAGAAAAGCAGCTGCTAAATAAGTAAGCACACAAAAATTTTTCCCTTTTTATCCCCTCCTTTATTTTCCTCTAAATTGGCGACTGCACCCCAACCGTAAGAGTTCCTTATACAGTTCTTTACATAGTCATTTCCTCACCTATGTCCCCAATAACCACACCCTGTGTTTAACTATAGGCTTTTGGAAGTGGGCAGGGAGCCAGCAGTGACCAGATAATTCTGGTTTAAACTGGATCTGTCAATAAGGGGAGGAGGGCCACAGACAGTGAGAAAATTCCCTGGTCCCTGTCATGTTTCCCATGACAACAATAGACACATATGTACAGTAACACTCACCTATACCGTGGACACAGTTTTTTTCTATTAAGATACAGATATTGAGGCTGATATATGTAGTCACGACCTCATGAGAACCATCAACAGCCCCTGTCGTCTTCCCATAGCTACAACTTACTCGGCTGCTAATCCTGCTAGCGTTTTCTTTGCACTGAAGCCTGGATCTAAAAATGTGTGCTGGCACAAAAATCACTATAATAATGTATACAGTAATGTAAAGGCACAAAGCATCTATTAGGAGACAAATCAAAGCAGAGTTACCCGTACCTAAGCTTAGCATGCTAATGGCTTCAAGTTATTGAGGTTTTGGCTAGAATGGAAAGACAGAAATGGTAGCTAACTGGGGTAGCAAAAAAAAAAAAAAAAAAAAAAAAAAAAAAGTCTATACTGAGCCCATCCTCAATGCAGAACACCATAATCAAAATCACATCAAACTGAAAGTTCTGACTTACCCCATCTCATTGCTTTTAATATTAATGTATTTTATTTAAAAAGATGTTTTATAAAAATTGAAACTGCAGCAGAATGTCAAGTTCTTATCCTGCCCATAAAAAATGAATGAGAATGAAAGACTGAAAAGACTGTTCCTATGACCTTGAGGGTTTAAAACAATTGAAAATGTACAAAATGTACATTGTAAATGCAAACATGCAAATTGTTTTCCATGAAACAAATTGAGTCAACAATATGACTGTGCGTGTATATGTAGAGTGGAAGGTATCCACTTACAAACTCGTGCCCCTGTGGCCCAATACAGGTGTCACTGAGTCCTTGGGGACACAGGACAATCAGAGGCCACTGATGTTTCTGCTAAGCAGCTCTACTACCACAATACAGCAAGCTGACAGCCAACTTGACCCTCGCAGTTTTCTGCAAGCATTGCTTTCAGTTTTGCGTGACTCACAATCTCTATTGGCTTGCTTCCATCTGGTTCTCTTTTTATAGAAAGGAAGAGCAAAGAGTAATTTAGGGAACTCAAAACTGTTTTAAACTTGATATAGTCCCCAATAGAGTTATTCATTATTGTGACCATGACAGGTAACTGTAGCCTTTCAGAGAATCCTGGTCATCCTGCTTTTAGAACAGAAAAGCTTTCAATAGGTCAAGAAATTAACTCTAAATTTTGTCAACATTCAGTAACAATTCATCACTTAGGCAATGTGTTTTCCTTACGTTCTTCTAACTATATGAGCAGCATAAAAATTGATAAATTCAATTTGAGAACGTTTTATGACAAGCTCTTATATTGAAACACTGAACGAACCCCCCGCAAAAATAAAAATGTAAACTTTAGAAATGTTATATAAAAATAAGTGAAAACTGATTTTTGTATATGAGGCAACGAGCCAAAGCCAATGTATCTGGCAACTTGTCCAAAAAAAATACAGCATTCACATAGATAGAAGCCTCTGAATTTAAAGTCATCACCAAACAGCCTTCATCTTACGTATGTGAACAGGAGTTTAAACAGTATACAAGAAAAGTATTGATGGCACTCTGGATGCAGGTTCAAATACTGACCACTCTTCAACTTCATATAAATGTACTCCCACAGTGCAAAGACCAGTGTGTGATGCCGTTTCTGGCTCATCCTTTAATATTTTCATTCATTTGTCTATTAACAACAACTGTCCAATGCAAAAGCAGCAGAGGGCCAGGGCATATACACAGCTGATAGAGATATAAGCCAATAGATTTTTATGCTATTCAAAAAAAAAAAAAAAAAAAAAAAGCTGCATATGTAGCTCTGGACACTATGCTGAGAGAAACACTGTTGCTAATGAATGTTGATTTCACCGTTGAACATGGAAATTATCTTGATCTGCAAAAGAAAAAAATTACGCTAGTTGCATCAATGTGTAAATTGTTAATAAGGAGCTTAATGCTTTGGAGAAAGCCACTACCTAATAATGGTATCAAATTGCTATTTCAACGTGGATATTATATTGCCTTAAGACTGGGCCTCGTCAGTGTGTTCAGAAAGATGTAAGATGTATATACAATAGTTTGAAGAAGAAGCAAAGTCCATGTGCTTTGCAGTGAAAAACATCGTAGATAGTAACTAAAATATGGGTACGCGCCACTTAACGACAGGGGTACATTCCGAGAAATGCTTTGTTAAGCGATTTTGTCAGTGTGCAAACATCATAGCATGTACACACGCCACATCATGTCCGTTCTGACTTGCACTTGGTATGTTGTTTTACTGAAGAATAAGCCTGATACCTTTAAGTTACCCATAAGGCATGAAAAACCACATACATTTTGGTTAGTTGTATTGAGTTTTCATTGTACAGAATCCTTTCACATGTGGGCTGACTGTACTTATAAATCTGTACTCTGCTACCATAAGTACTTTCACATATTTTGCAATGTTCCTGTTTTATTGTGACTTGTATATTGAAATATTTATGCTTCTAAATCAAACGTCAAATCTATTTTGATTGAGTAATAAAAGTAAAACATGACAAAGTTTGTAGATTAAGGTATGTATAATTATTCATCTATTTATACAAGAGAGTGATTTTTAACTTTAGCAATTCTGGGTACTACAGGAGGAGCAGTGTTTGAGCCAGGGTCCTTTTAGCACAAGATGACGGCTCAAATCACTGTGCTATTCCCTGCAACCATGTATGCACGATCTTGGCATCAGATTAATTTTGCAATAAGCCCAGAACTAGCCACGTACATCTGACAAGATCAAAAAGTATCGTATCAAGGAACAGCCTAAAAACGGGTTTTTATTTTCCTTCCTTACCTATGTTGTTGATTTTTATGATTTTAATTACAAATAAAACTGCATAACTGACTGCAGGCAGTTTATCTTAGATAAAAAGGTGTTACCTAAATACTACATAGAATTCACTGCAAGTCACTTTAGAGAAAAGCATATGCTAAATGGATGATATATGTAGAAGTATTTGCAGTTTTACATTTGTTAAAACGGACCAAAAGTCATTCAGATATGACAGTTTCAGAACCAGGATAAAGACTTGAGCATACACAGGTGCAGAAGGAGACTAGCTGTTGTGAGGTTCAAGTGCCCCCTTCCACTTACCTTCCGCTGCTGCTGCTGCTGGTACTGCTCACGGAGTCGGAGCTGGATGAGCGGCTGCAGGACCCCGAGCCACTAGGAGAGCGGCCAGCTCGGGAGGCCTGGCTTCCCAGTCTCTGCGGCGAAGGGTTCCGTGACTGCGAAGAGTGAGGCGACCGGCTGCGGCTGTGTTGGTATGCCCGCTCAGCACGCCGGCTGCGATCCTCACGGTAAAGATCACGGTGTACAACGCTGGCCAGGGCAAAAGGCTCTCTGGTACGTGGCTCGTAGCGGGGCTCAGGAGTCTCAAAACGACTGGGACTACGGCTGCGGGATCCGTAGTAGCCCACACTGACGGACGCAGTCCCTCCACCTCCGGCTCCACCACCACCACTTCCTCCACTTGCCCCACTGCTTGCTGCCACTCCTCCTCCACTTCCTCCAGAACCACTCCCAACGGACCCAGAGCCTCCCCCAGGTCCCAGTAGCGTTCGATCGCGGGGGTCTCGATAGTAATCTGTATCATAGTGCCGCTGACGGTCAAAGCTCCCACTGCTGCGCTCATGGTGTCCATAGGCACTGTGATCATAGGCACGCTCCCTACTGTCAGGAGCCCTGAGGGAAATGGAGGAGAAGAGAATTAGATCAGAGCCACGCCACGGAAAGAAAATCGTTCCTCATATTAAAATTTTTAAAAAGTCAAAAAAGATGTTTCCAAATTAGAGATAAAAAGCACATTTAATAATTCAGAATTTTTGTGTAATTCAAAATAGCACAAAACATAAAACATTTTTAACAGGAACCATCACACACAAACAGGGAAATGATAACACATAAAAAGCTAGGGGAAAAGTGACATCCCAAAAGGGTCACCTGTATTTAAGCTGATGTGTTTTCAAGCTACAAAATGTGCAATTTAACACCTAACAGACACTATATTTCACAAAATTCACTCCAGTCCTATGCTAGATGCCCCAGCAAGAAAAAATGCCATCAAAAAAATGCTTAAAAAAAAAAAAAAACCAAACAAAAAAAATTTTAAAAAAAAAGGTACTAGATTATAGGATAGTTCTGAAATGGTGCAAGTGTTCCTTGGAAGACAAAAAATCTCTGCAGCTAAGTTTGTTTCATAACAGCAAGAATTACCTAACACCTATTGAGTCTGACCAATCAAACAGACTGAGTTATTAGGAAGAAGCACGGGCTAAGCCCACTTTGTGCAAACAAAATAGTGAAATGCCATTCATTGCTGAGCCTGTTACTAGTAAGCACTGCAATGACAGTAGCAAAGCTCAGGCTCTCGGCCCTCACGTAACCCTGCAGCTGAGCCTGACGTGCAAAACTGTAGCAGCACAGCACCGTCACTACTCACTCCAATGCCTGCAACACCTAAGCCTGGCCCAACATCGGGTAAGAGGACAATGTTATGCTTACAAGGAAAAATTAACAGACTGTCATTCAAATGACCACATTTCTTGAATAGAGGAAATCCAGCTTTATGCAAAACACTGTAAATGTTACACCACTGATGATAAAAAAAAAAAAAAAAACGACTACCATTTCCTCTTTGTACATGAAAAGTAATTGAGGCTGCTTGTGCTTCTATGAAAAGGACAGTTCTACTTTGCTATAGGCACATTAAACACTCCCTCTGACTTCATCATGCCCAGTAATTTGTAGGCTTGGTATTAATCTGAATCTTTATTTGGCAGATCTGGAGAAGTTGCAATGTTAGGTTTATGCAACAAGCTAATTCCAATTATGCACCCATTTATAAGCACCGTATTCTGGAAAGTACCTTGCTCAAGGGTATTACAGCAAGAGGGATATAAACTGGGGAACTTTGGCTTACAAAGAGATAGCCCTAACCACTATGCTAACTGCTGCTCATGTTAAATTCAAAGCCATTTATAATTTTATTCAGTTAGCCATCACTTTTCTATCAAGCAACTTAGTTAAGATAGTACTTCAGATTATTAACCCATTTATACAGATGGGTAATTCTGACAGGAGTAATTTGTGGTAAGTACCTGCAGCAGGAGATGGGGTTTGTACCTACATAGCAGCTAACCACTATACTACCTGTCACAGCAAAAAGTCTGTGCACAACATGACTTTAGACCTGCTCTTCTGAAAGTTGTATATCAAAAACAATTGCAAACTATAAATTAATTTCAAGATGTGTGATGCAACATCTGACCGAGAGGGTGAACATCCTTGCCATTTCACATGTATTTTTTTTCCCCTTTGTCCAATATGTGAGCAGGACTGAGCAGCTACAGCACAGCAACTCAAGTCTCTACTTTCATGTTTTCCACTCACGTTTTAATGGGTTAACAGGCTTCTTTTGTGGATCCCACCTGTTCATGGACTTCAATCCTGCAATCCTTTCTGCTCCTGAAGGTCTTATCTCATTTACAAGGGAGAACCAAAAGCTCTTACCAGCAGAGTAGGCAGACAAGGCTTCATTCATTTGTGCCCAACATTTTAAGACCCCACTCTCCCCCAACTTTTCTTTCAATAATCATAACTGCTCCTTTAAAACACTTCAGGCCTGTAGCACCACAATGACAGAGAATTTACAAGTACTGAATTAAAGAGTATTAGAAAGGAGCTGCAAATTACATTTTTAATCAACACAAAGTACTTTACCATGATGTATACACTAGTTCACAGGCAGGCACACAGCATGCATGTTAAAGCACACGTTGGCCTTTGGTCAGTAAACCCTAAAACAATCCTTTATTTACTATCAGGAGACAACATGTTGCAGTCAAAACAAGCAGCTTAACAATACATTTGCTTCTATACTTTTTTAAACCCTTACCTATTTTCACATTCAGAACAAGAATTTCTGGATACATGATAAGTAAAAACAGGCAAGGAAATAGGAATTTTAATAATGTTCCTTTCCAACATCGTGCCATTTCTGTTAATTGCATAAAGATATTGAGTCTGTGAACAGTCAAAGAGGTGCTTGTTCAGAAGCACTAGTATACATGGAGAAATGGCATCACGTGTATAGCAACAGAAGACTTCATATACAACTACATGTGAACTGCAAGTTTTGCTTTGTGTAAATAACACAACCACAGCTCTTGGTGGAGTCGGTCCCACTACAAACATCTTTTGGTTGTATTAAATCTTTAAAACTATTCTGACCAAGCAGAAACCACACAACTAGGATGCATCCAAGCCAAAGCATCAACACTGATTATTTTTGGTAAATGTTAGAAATGCAGTACTCGCCTGCAGTGTTTTACCCTGTCTTGCGACCACACTGTCATTTAATATCTTGTCCACCCACCCCCCAAAGCATGCCAGAATAAAGCTGACTCAAAAGCTGTGTTAAGTAACTGAGCAATCCAACTAAAAGCAGAGACAAATGAAGGGGAAGACAAAAAAAGCACAGCAAAGAAAAAAAAATTACAAGCTGAAAGCAGAGTCTGCAAAGGCCAAAAGACCTTTTGGTTCTAAAAACTATAGCAATTAGTGGGAAACGGGGAGAGAGAGAGAAAAGGATTTGACTCAGGGTTAGAGAGAGGTGCTAAAATACATAGGGCAGGACATACCAACCTTTTGAGAGAGCAGAACCCCGACCTACAATCCCAAATACAATTTAGGGAGATAGAACTTTGTGAACCAAAAACGGTGGAGGAAGAAAAAAAAAAAAAAAAAAAAAAAAAAAAAAATGATGTAACAAAAAAAAAAATGGAGCAAAAAAGGTGCAGTACATTGTCAGTGCTTATCCTCAATCCTGAGTTCAAGCCCAGCAAGCCAAAAGGGCTGTCCAATAATCCCAAATCCAAGTGCCACCGGTGCCAGTAGTCTTTCACAAGAAACAGATGAAGGGTTCAAAGTGTCAAATGTCTTCAAATTCTTATAAACTAAAAAAATAAAAATAAAAAATAAAAAAAATAAAAAATTTTTTTTTTTTTTTTTAAAAATTTACTTTTTAAACAGAAAATAAAAATATACATGAATATATCTTTCATTAAAAAAAAAACTCCCAAGTACTAGGAAAAGAATACATCCAATGTGTGAACTGGTTTCAAGTCCTGGCTGATGCATTCTGACTTAATACCAATACGCAAGTCCTCACAAAGCACGTGGGATGTACTCAAAACCCAAAGCTCTTCACCTTTTGTTGGCCTCTACATCCACCTTCAGTTCTCCCAACAGGGCAATGCAATCTTCGCTGGTACTCTGCCAGATCCAATATCCATGATGGAAAAATGCACACTCCACACGTCATTTGTGGTATCAACGGCTACAGGGAGTTTGTGCTCAAGCTGTTGTATAATCCTGGGTTTATCTTTCACAGGACACAACGCTGCTTTCCATATACCTTACACATCCCCAGCAAGAACCCAACCAGGTTATTCCAAAAACTGCTCAGTTAAATATCCATCAATTAGTAAGCAGATTAGAGAGTAGACTGGTATGCGAGACCAGAAGTTCTAGTTACCTAATCTGCAGCAAGACCGTGAGTGGACTCGGTTCCAGGTGACAAGGAAACAAACTAGCAGACTGTAACACACTTCTAGATCCATGGAGTGAAATAATCCATGAGAAGATGAAAGGAAATGGCAAACATCCATAGAATGGGTCAGTATCTCTCTTCCATGGTCTTCGGCCCCCTCCCCAAAATAGTTCCATGGAATTTCAGATGTTTCTTTTGTACAGTCCTCCTTCTTCCGCCAAATGTGGTCCACAGCCCATAATTTCTTCTGTAGCTTCCATTTGGTGCTTTAAAAATGAAAAATTCCCAGAAAGTGGTAGGAGTCCCTTTATTCAGTTCTTCCACAATTTTAGCATGTTTTTCGCTGCCAAGTCAGATAATTGTAAAGGTCTCCACTGAATTTAACGGTAAATACTGATAAACATAATCCCATAGAGTAACTGAAAAAAACTCCAACACCTCATACAAGACACGGAGATCCTCGGGTTTAGCAAATATTAATCCAACAGAGACATAAATATCCGGGACATATCATCCGCAAACTCGGGAAACGTTAGCCAAGTCAAACACCTCCACTATGAGAGGTGCAAAAAAAAAATAAATAAATAAGAAAGACCCATTTTCATGTCTTTCATGCAGGTCAAAAGGCATTTCTGGCTCCTCTTTCATACTTGGGAAAAAAAATTTAAATAATAATCCATCATGTGCTGTACTTCCAGATCGAGACGATTCCAAGGAAGGCGGTGCAAAAAACATCCAATTTCCAGTGAAATTTAGGATATCCAATAGCTGCCACAGATGGTCCACAAAAGTAATATCCAATAGAATATAGCTCTCAGTGTGAATCCCCAATAATTGGCAGTTACACTATACGTATGTTTTGAAAATGACACATATGGATATACTTGTTTATAATTCCATGAGTAAGGGACGTAGAAGGGATCCCTAGAACATTTCCTATGTGTGAAATTTCCATGAATCTTTTTCCTTTTTAACCACCCAACAGTAAAAGGTTTTTTTTTTTTTTTTAAGGGGAAAAAGGTTTTAATAAGAAACCACGGTCCCCCTGTCATTGAGAGAAACCTCATCCACTTACCCGTCTAGTCTGCGTTCATAGCGCCCCTCTCTGCTGTGGAGGGACGCCGTGGGCCCGTACACTGGCCCACCCGGCCCCCTTGTGAACCCTGAAACGTCCCGCCCACGAGTGCCTAAGGACAGGGTGTCGTCCAGACCACGTGCGGCGCTGGGGATGGTCCCCGGCTCGTTGTAGTCGGTGCGCAGGTCCCTATCACCCATCTTGTTAATGGAGTTGTGGGCCTTCTGAGCACTCTTAATGTCCACAAAATCCACAAAGGCTGCAACGCCACCCTCTGACCCCCGCTTCGGGAGCACTTTGACGCTCTCCACCCGTCCATACCTAGGAGAGCGACAGAAGTTGAAGGGGAGGTTGGGTGGGATCCACAAAAAGGACAGGGAAGAAAATGGAGAAAAATATGGAAGATGAATGAAATGTTAAATTGTGGCTTAATTCAAACAATAAGTTTATTAAAACTCCATAACTGCCCATAAAGCCATACATAATCTGACTGGAATAATGAAACAATACAAGATATCAATGGATTTTTTTTTGCTATCAGTGATAAAACAAAAAGTATTCTAAATGGGAACTGTGTCAATGATTAATTTAACCACTAAACCACAAGACAACCTGAGAAAAAAATAAACTAGTTATGAGCCTGTATTGCACATTTCAGCATTAAAATTGTAAAAAATACACACTTGCTGACAAGTTTCCCTAAAAGAGGTGGTACCTAGGCAATTTAATTTAATCTTTGGGAATTTACTCCTATATTCTACAAAGTACCAAATGTAAGCTTAGACAAGGGCAACTGCAGATGACTCAGTTGAGCCATCCAAGCACCCTGATATTTAGCCAGACATTCTCTTACAAAGCAAAACTGACAAACTAAATAAGATGTTTGGCTTAATAAAGTTGGGTACCATAGTGTAGCTACTAATGCACAATACCTTGAAAAATAATGTAACCACAACCATAAAAGTTAATGATTTCCAAAAGCCATCCTGGAGGATAAATCAGAAAGCAACTAAAAAGCTTAACACCGAAACTCTGGCTTTTGTTCTCTTTGAACAAAGCCAGTACAAAAAAATGGCACTTTTAAAGTTAAGAATAAACAAATAGTATTTTAATACTTGACAAATAAAATGCATGTGAAGTATGTGTTGAGTGGAACAACAACTCATTTTAGTAGTTAAACACCAAATGAATCATCAATATTACTACTGAACTAAGTCCAGGGTTCTTCTGTTTTGAGTAAAAACCTTACATGGATAATATTAGTGTGCAAAAATGTTCTGAATTTCATTCACCAAAGTGCTTACTTGTTTACCCTGGACCAACAATTGCTCCTCTCAAGGTTAAAACAAATTCCATCTTGAACTTACACCTCACAACGCGTTTCCATTCGAAGGGCAAAACGTGAAATAAAAACTGACATCAGTACAGACAGAAGGGGTGCCCGGGAAAACAATTTTCACCGCTTTTATTATATTGGTAGATCAATGCCTACACCTCCCAAATACCATTTTGTCGTAAGCAACAAATTTAGAGAACGTCTTTTAACTAATAAAAACAGTATAGTGAGTCATTCAGGCATAACGGTAGCTATTAAAAGCTTACAAAAATCAGTTAAAAATAGCAGTGGCAGATGTGAACATTTCTTGCAAGAATCAAGCTAAATATTCGGAAGAGTACTGTTTTAATGAGCTGCACTGATCAATAAATTCGACAGGACACACTTCCAGCTGAAATGAGCTACAACACGGACTGAAACAAGTTGGGCTAAACGGCTTCCCACAGACTCCCCGCCGCCATTTTACAGTCCCATTCAGGCTCACGAGCCGCCCCTCCCCCCACGGCCCCCTGGCTCCGCCCCCGCGTGAGAACCAGCGCGCAAGCGGCCTGCGCGAGACACCCCGCACCGCACCCCCCCCCTCTCCCGCGCCGTGTTTGTGTTTCTCTCCGCAACGGCGTACGCGCCGCTCCGCTCCGATTCTCCGCAGCTCTTGCCTGCAAACGGAGTTCGCCAGGGACGCACAATAACTGTCGGCCGCCGACATTCGCTTCTCTGTCGCGGATCGCGCCGTGCGGTGCTCCAGCGGCTCGGCGAGCCCGCATTCTGCCCTCCTTCCAGTCACGCGCTGCACAATTTCAATTCAAAAACGTCTCGATTGTGTATGCATTCGCTGTTTCTACTTCACAATCCAAGGGGACGAGCTATACACGTTTAAAATGTTTCTTTTAAATTTGCGGGCTCTTGTTAATATGCGGACCATCGCCCATCCTCCGAATGTGACCAGCGGCTGCGCATGAAACTGAGAATCGACGTACATTTGGCTTTAAATACTACAGGACGATCTCTGCTCATAGTTCACTGTGGCCTCGCGTTGCAGTCGACCATTGTTGTTCAAAGTCGCCTCAAATGTTGCTGTCAGTGCTAAAGTCGTGGCGCCACAGCTGGAGGATCCACGCTTCTGTTCGGATTTCATTTCCCCCAACTCAAGATCTCAGCGAACGAATTCCTGAGATCTGTGCTCGGGAACTACTCGACGTCGGTCTGAGCACTCGGACGTGTTTTAAACTTTCCTGCGGCCCCACACGATCTCAGCAAGGGATGCGATAAATGGCCGATCAACGCGAATCCATTCGAGCCGCTGCTGGTGTCGAGCCATGAGCACAGCGCCATGTCAGCCCCGTGTACAGTGAGCATGACCGCTGGTCCTCCGGACCTCGAGCAGACGTACACTTTCTGTTCGATTCCTGCTCGGTGAAGTTAGCAAAACGTCAACAATCGCCTTACTGTTTCCACTGCACTTCCATTTTTAGTTAAAAGCGTCACGCTCCCAAGATTTACTCCACTGCAGAAAGCGATCGAATTAGCCCGGCTCAACTGCCATGTTGAAAAATAAGCTCGTTTCGTCGGACTGGGGGTGTTAACTGTTCACCGCAGTGTTTT
The DNA here is from genome assembly GCA_018136845.1 of Heterotis niloticus. Lineage (NCBI taxonomy): Eukaryota > Metazoa > Chordata > Actinopteri > Osteoglossiformes > Osteoglossidae > Heterotis > Heterotis niloticus. The sequence continues at coordinate 21,843,611 of CM030894.1, read as the reverse complement.
AGTACAAACGAATAAGTTTCTTTTCGCGCTGGGCGTCTGTGCCGGCGGGTCCCCAGACGGTGGTGGTGGTGGTGGGGGGGCAGCGTTACAGTATCACCATTTTGTTTCTGCATCTGGGTTCAGTCGGTCCGCGTCCACATGCACCCTGTGCGCTGCTACAGGCTGGGGGGGAGCTTTTCTACAAGCAGCTCGCTTCTTCAAACACGCAGCTTATTTCAGCTCCACACCGAACAGAACAATTATGCTGGCCAACGGCAGCGCTTTTCTGCGCCCGCAGTTTTTCCCACGGCGCGCTGAACTGGTTCCTCTCCATACAACCCCGAGCGCGTCACGCTCCTTCGCCAAACTCACCGCTTGAAATGTTCCACGATTTTCTCCTCTCGTACATTTTCGGGTAAATTTCCCACCCATAAGTGTCTGGTTTCCCGGACCATGCTGTGTGCCGTGTCCCCCGCTCATACAGAAATGTTTTGAAACGTTTTAATCCTTGCCGGTAGTCCGTCCCCGCTGGCTTGGTCAGTCCTCGCTCAGTGTGAATGTGTCGGAAGCGCGCTCCCCGCCAACGAGAACGCGCACGACTGCTTTGAACTGCGCCTACTACTGTCTATTATTTCAGCGCGCTCGACTTTCTCTGTTTCGCTGCCCCTTGGCGCGAGAGCGCGCGCGCGCCCGCGCGCTCGGAGAATTGACTGCGCGTGCGCAAGTCCGACGCGCGCGTGCGCGCGTGCCCCCCCCCCCGCCCTCCGAATCAGCATTCGGAGTGCGCGTGCGTTGACGTGTTTTTAGCAAAAAGTGGGAGGGCCGTTATGAAATGTGGTAAATCGTTGCCCAATAAAACGTATTAAGAATAAAAATGCATTTGGTTTTTGTTTACACAATGCACTTAAATAAATACATGTACTAAAAATGGGGTAACTACATAAAAGTTATATTTGCCTTAGGCGCACACCCAGAAACACAACGAGATATTGTCGGCATTCCAAGAGAGGCGCTACACATGCGCATTTAAACGATTCGGTTTTTGAGATGACTTGAGAAAAAACGCTGGGTTGGCGAAAATACTATACATAGGGCGAAATAAAGGGAGACCTGCTATAGCTAAATATTAATGTTTAATAAATACAGGACGCAGATAACCTCGTACATGTACTTTTGTGTGTTGAGAGCCAAATTGTTCAATATATGCAATATAACTTAAGCAACAGACTGACCGATGGCATGCGTTGCGCTACGAATATGACACGTCTTCTTCCCTCGGAACACTGGTTGCGGTGCCACGTTACAGTAGAATGCAGTCATAAACTAATGAGGATTTATAAGCTGTTAAAGGAGAATTTATGGCCGCGAAGGACGCAGTATGTTTACGTCCACGGGTTAAAAGTACGCGCAGGGAGGCTGAAGCTGCAAGTTGTGCAGAAATATGGCTGAAGCGAACAAAGGGGCCCAGGGCTGTCTACGAGTGCGCGGCCCTGGGAAGGGGGCGTGTGTGACGATGAGAGCCGCGCCATTCGGCGGCAGCGCGAGGAGGAGCGGGGACGCGCGGCCAGAACCTTCCAGACCGAAGCAGCCGGGAGCGTGGAGTGACAGTGAGCGGAGCCTGCAGTCGCCGGAGGAGAAACGCGTCCTCCCAATGTTGAGGCGATGGAGCCTCTGCGAGCCGGATTCCTACTACAGTCCGCCGTTCCGCTTCCCCTCGCCGGTCTGTCTTCTGACCGCCTCCGCTCTACAGGCTGCCTTTGTTAAACTGACATGTTTTTACACGCGGGATTCCGTGCGGAGACTCAAGACTCAAGTTTTTGTTCGGGGACTCATGTTGGATCCGAACGATAACTTGTAGGCTTTAATTTAACATTAAATATAATTCGAGCATTCAAACAGAGGATTTTGTTTCTTTTTGGATCCTATTGAAGTAACACCTTCACCCTTCCTTTGTTCTGGAATTATCCCTGGAGGAACCGTTACCAGGAAATGTCGGTGGATTAACACCAAACATGGCCACAATCTTTACATCCAGGTTCCAAAAGCGATGTAAGGAATAGTTTTAAAATAACGTACGCCGCATTATAAAATACATTTGTCCCACACACTTAAAACCTAATTTCTTTTCCACGTAACACTGTGGTGTGTATTCCAAGCTCATTTTGTGCAAGTGCAGTTTTCCCCCAAAATTGAGATTATGATTAAAACTGAAAGGTGAGTGAGCAACCGGTGAGGTTAAGCAGCTTTTGGCTTCAGGCTCAGCGATGACTTGCAGAAAAACGAGCCTTGGTGTCCGAGGCTGGACGCCATTTTGTGTGCCTTACAGTCGCCGGCGACTCTCGTCCTCCATTTTGTGTAACGTTGGGCGGATGTAAATCACCGCCACCAGCCAAGGTAGTGCTGACAATTTAAGCAGTTTTAAAACCAACCGTAAATACAATGCCGCGCATACGATATTAATGTATTGTGCCATTTAATTGTACGCCATATTGCAGATTTAAGTTCAGAATGTCTTACAGTTTTATGTTTTTCAGCTGTTAAACATGCATTGTTCAGTGGATCTCATAAAGTGTTACTGTATTAATGTAGTAGCAAATAAGGACTTTTTTTTTAGCCGGCAAGCTGTGCTCCAAAGTAGAATGTGAATGAACTTTGGTTAATTTTCTAGTTTCTAGTGTCTATAATATAAACAAGAATTAACACTATTTTAGAAGTATCACCAAATTTATCACATTACATGTAATAAAATAAGAATGTCAAAGTATTTAGTTGATAAGTATTGTCTATGTCTGTAACGTTTCCTTTTTCTTCACATGGCAGTTAGATGGACACAAGTCTGTAGCTGTGTTTACTTGCATGAATGGACTAAGACGCTCGTGAGGTTTCGTTGCCAAAAGGCAGAGTTGGAGTGGATGTGCTGGGTCAAAGACCAAGGATGTGTTGAAACTGAATTTGGAGATTGCCGTACGGAAACTGGGAAAGCAGACTCTTCCCGGAATAAATGTGATATCGTAAGAAATGTGAAGGAAGATGAAGCCGTGATGGTGAACTGAGCGTTGGAGACCCGTAGATGGCAACTGAGTTATTAAACACATTTCCTGAAAGAAGAAATGTCGTGCAGAGATAATTTTTTCATCATAAATTCAGCCTGTTTGAGAGACCACAGCTAAGAATAGTACATTTGCCATTAGTGACGCATGTACAAGAATGCTAGACCAAATGTATTTATTACAGTGTAGCAAATAAGACGAGAAGTCAGTAAGAAGCCAAGGCTTCTGCTGCAGCCAATGGTAGAGGAAAGTTAAAAGACTGTTGTGGCGGCTTCTCGACTTGATCTTGCAATTATTATAGTGTTACTTTCAGAAAAAAATTCACCCAGACGTTTCATGCAGTGGAAATGGAAGGTGATTCTTGCTTTCCTTTTGGAGAAAGGCTGATGATGAAGGTGGTGCTCTGAAGTTGTGTGTGGCTAACAAAGGGTCCATCTTGAACTGGACTGCATGAAACGACTTAAAACAATACCAGCCGAAAGGCCAAGTCGTGCTGTTACAAACGGTGGTGGGGGGGGGGTATTGACAAATAAAACAGATGTTGGCAACCACAAGAGGTTATAGGTTAAATAATAATTATCTGTAATTTACGATGTTTGGATTTTATCAGAAAATTTAAAACAGTACAGCCAGCTAATATTTCCTTCTGTTTACTGTTTTTGGTACCCATGCAAGCTTGCCTTTGATGTTTATTATGGTGTTTGTCATTCAGAATGAGCAATTTTGCAGCTGTGTTTTTCAATTTAAATTAAGGAAGGCTATAGCTCAGTTTAAACACTTGTCTACTAAATTGACTGTAATGAGTTCTTCTGAAAGAGGGCAAATGTAAAAATACACCATTGCACTGTGTGCCTACAGGCTGCCCTCTGGTGACAGAAGAACTCAGGTTTACATAACACAAGTTTCCAATTGTGGGGGGGTCAGGAACTGAATTGTTTTAGAAAGACAGGCGATAACCAGCGGCGTTCCGGTTAGCACCTCTCGATCTGCAGTTGGTCGGCACTTATTTTTATCTTAGTTACTGGGTAGTTATTCCCCGCCTGCTAATGTGTGCAAAGGTCAACTATCAGCCGAGTTTATCAACGAATGGCAAAAACTATGCTAATCTGCATACATAACGTTCATTCTTTCTGGAGAAGAAAGAACAAGGGAGTGGTTCATAGGTTACTGTGCAATTGTTTTGTGTGCTGGGAATTTAATAGTTAATGGCATACAGTTTCAGTTTGGCACATTTTTGACAGGCCTTGCCTATGGGGTAGTAAGGACAGTCTGTTCAAATGTTTTAAATCATTGACTTGAGAACTGTAAATTGATTGCCATCCGTTTCAGGACGAGCTCCCCATCTGACATTTCCCACTCTCACAAGATGCGGTTAAGGTTACTGCAGGGCAGCGCGCTGTTTGGGAGACAGCTTGTGTGCGACAAGCCCCCATCTCTGTTGTTCGTGCTCCTTGTTAGAAGCAGTGAACAAATCATCTTACTATGTGCAGCTCCTGTGGTCCCAGTGGGGTGGAGCTTTAGGTGTAATTCAGTACCATGAGGGTTGGATAAATGCATCACTGTAGCTAAACTTGCACAGTCAATAAGTTCTGAGGAAAAAGCCTGAGAATCCATTCACGAGGAAACGTAAACTGAGGTCTCCCTTCATTGTGAAGAATGGTCAATAGCGAGAAGACAGGCAGCCGCTCTTGGCAGAGCAGCTGTGAAGAACCTTGACTCGATTCTCAAGAGCAGAGATGCAGCTTTGAATTCGACTTTTCCAAGCCATGGTTTTCTTGATGACTTCGTATAGATGCAAAAGCTGAACAGTGAATAAAGAGGAGAGGGAGAAAGGAAACAGCTTTGAATTACGGTGTTGGTAAAGAGCACAGCGTCTCCTGAGGGCTACCAGAAAAACATGCATTGGCACTAAAGATCACACTTGAGTTATCAGTGGAGGATCAAATGATAAGGTTTCAGCTTTTACACTACGTACACATCATGTGAAGGAGAAAGATCACTGAAAATAACATCGTGCCTGGCACAGGCGAGAGTCAACAAAGAAGCTGACATATGAAATAACTGAAGCAATCTGGCTGGACACCCTAAACTATTAAGGACAATGATCTCTGGAGACCACATGGACTCTTTTGCAAGGTGGCAAAGTGCTGAGCAGCACAGCACAAATTTTCTGAAACACTAAGGAACCAAAGAAACCAGGACAAACAGAGAAGAGGCAGTTTGGTAGTTGCTCTGGGCAAAATGGAGTTCGGACAACCGAGGAGAGGAGAACAAAATTGCAGGATGGGGTACTTGGAAGAAAAAGTACCAGCCTGACTTTCTAGGCACTGCAGTAGGTTTGTGTGAGGTACATCTACCAGGCATGCCATGCTGAGCATATCTGTCCTTCAGCAGGTAGAGATCTTGTGTTCATCATTGGGAATTTTAAGGTTTTCTTTTTATTAGGGAGAAAAAATTAGAGAAGGGGACAAAAGTCAGTGAACTGGCATTTGTTGTCATTTAAACATAATTTGGCCAGGACTGTCCATACCTTTGCCTACAGCTGTACCTTGACTGTTTTTAATAAGTGGCAGCCTTAAGGAAACTTGGGGTTTACTGTTGTGAAGTGTTGAGCATAACTGAATATTCCTGGGTTTCACAACATTTTATCACTGTTTTCACAAGCAGTTAATTGAAGAGATGTTAGAAGGCAAAATAGCGTAATGTTGGTGGTAATGAGTGGAATTGGGATGCCTATGGAAGCCCGAAGACCCTGGAGTTAGGAAGCGTGAAGCAGCTCAAAATCTTCAGATGAGTAGGATTGGTCTTGTTCAATTGTGAATGACAAAACGTTTAAGTCAATTAAGAAACACACATTAAATATATTAGTTTATTTTTCAACGTTTTGATAGTTTAAAGATTGTATAATGATGGCACTTGGGTATAATACGACAAATAGAACGTTAAACAGAACTCTTTGGTGGACTCAAGCTGCATATTGAGGAGGAGTGCACGTCTATATGGACAACAATCAGGCAAAATGAGAAAGAAATCTATCAAATATAAAATGAAGTCTAATACATACTCTACCTTATCATGTAAAAAGGTTTATTTTTAAAAAAAAAACATAAAAAATGATCTGTTCTGGATTAAAAGCCGTAAATACATTCAGTGGTTCTGGTTCCCGAATTTATAAACAAACAAGGGTCCCAAACGCTTACAGTTTCATGCTCTGGTCCGTCTGCCTCCTTAATGCTGGCTGTCCTGAACGAGGGCCAGGTGACAGCGCTTGCAAAGTACTCTTCCATCCAGAGGGTAGCAGCCTTGTTCATTTGGCTCGGGCGACAGCAACACCTGGCAGGTCTGAGATGAGAAGACAGCAGACAGAATGTTTAATGCGCAGGGGACCACTGAGCACAAATAAACGTTCACCGCATCGGGACATTCGTGCTGCTGGCAGGAGATGAATTTTGTACACTTGAGCACTGTGATCTGTTTTACCTCGCAGCGGTAGCAATCCTCATGGAAGGAGTGGCCCAGACATTCAACAGTGAAGCTGTCCTTCCCATCATCAGCAGGCACGATCAGCTGCTGGCAGGCACTGCAGCAAGGAGCGTACTTCCTGCCAGTGGCCACACAAACACACACACACAAATACAATATCATTCTTTTGTTCCAGCTCTGAATGTTAAGGTAAAAACACCCAACTGAACATCTGTACAACTTTACGTTTTATACCAGGAACGCCTACCTTGGAAACTCAGCCACAACCTTGTCACGTGACGACAACACCAACAGAATTCACTCAGCTCGACTACGCTGATTTGAGGAGTACATCGTTTTAATTTAAAAATCGACAAAAGGCTTGCAGCCATTATTTTGAGCAGCTTTATTAACACCGTTTATCTTGCATCTAATTCTTCTTCTTTCGGCCGCTCCCGTTAGGGGTCGCCACAGCGGATCAAAAGCTTCCACTTCCTCCTGTCCTCTGCATCTCTCTCCATCACACCCACCACCTGCATGTCCTCTTTCACCACATCCATAAATCTCCTCTTAGGCCTTCCTCTCTTCCTCTTGCCTGGCAGCTCCATCCCTAGCATCCTTCTCCCAATATATCCAGGATCTCTCCTCTGCACATGTCCAAACCAACGCAATCTCGCCTCTCTGACTTTGTCTCCAAACCGTCCAACCTGTGCTGACCCTCTAATATACTCTTTCTAATCCTGTCCGTCCTCGTCACACCCAATGCAAACCTTAACATCTTTAACTCTGCCACCTCCAGCTCTGCCTCCTGTCTTTTGGTCAGTGCCACCGTCTCCAACCCATAAAGCATAGCTGGTCTCACTACCGTCTTGTATCTTGCGTCTAATTCATTAGATAAAATCTTAGGGTTAGGGTTAGGGTTATGAGCCCATTGTACCAGGGTAATTCAGGCTGTTTACACAAGAGAACAGCAGGGTCACCCGGCCCTTGACACCTGTACTTGGCTACACACCAGCGCCAGGGCCGTGGACTCACCTGTAATAGTCAGGGAGGCAGTAGATTTCCCCAACCTCCCCCTGTGCAAACTTCTCCTCTCCGATTGGCCGGCGACACGTCTCGCACACGAAGCAGGGTGGGTGGTAGCCCCGCCCCAGCGCTCGCATCACCTGCTCCTTAATGGCCTCGCCACAAGCCCAGCACTGCTCCAGACTGGCCTGCAGCGAGGCACACGAACCAAATTACTGCACTGGAGTGAAAAGGTGACACCGTGTGGAAGGGGAACCGGCATCAGTGCAGCAGCAGGGTACCTGGTAGCAGTCCTCACATAGTGGTATCCCTGCCTTGTTGTAGTAGAGCTGGCCGGCCAGAGGAACACAGCACTGCCTGCACTGGAAGCAGACTGCATGGTACGTCCTGTTGAGGGCATTAATGGCGGGTTCACTGAAAGGCACCAGCTTTCGGCAGAAGCCACACACGTCTGAAAAACAAGGTGCAGGATGAGCGCCCTGCATGCCAGCGACTTGTTCAAACAAGAGCTTTCTGTGCTTTTCAACAATTTGCCTTACCTTCACTCTCAGCCTCTGCCTGTTCTTCCACGAGGCACTGGCTCCCAGAGAGCTCTTTGTGCTCGCCACCGCCACTTGGACCCCCAGAAGACAATCTCGCGGTGGGCTGCCGCTCGTGTAAGGCACTCTTCTGGTGGTAAAATGGACATTCCAGACAGCAAACGAGTGAACAGGTGGCATTACCGTGGATCATTTGTAAAATTTTGGAAGCCAGATACGCATTTATTACTATAGAATGAGGTTCAAAAATTGCTTCACCCATGGCTCTTTTTTTTTTACACTCACAAGGGCAAATAACCAGCCTCATACTTGATCTTAACTGTATTATTATTATTATTATTATTATTATTATTATTATTATTATTATTAAGGATATTAAATAATTTCACTCACAGATGCAAAAGCTCAGCATTCACACACCCGCGTAGTGTGCAGCACTGAGTTAGCAGCATGAGCTCAGGCAAACTCAATGACTACAATCCCATTGCTGTTACATGTGTAAGCAATAAGGGATTCTGCTCTTTTTCCAGACAGTGTTTGTTTCATTTTTAAGCAAGCACAAGAAGAACTGGATGAATAAACCCCTCGAGGCTGTGCTGTGCACACAAGAAAATGTTAAATCGTACTTGAGAAATGGAGGAGGGGTCAGTTGGCCGGCTGATTGGATTCAGTGGTGGTGGAGGCAAAGGTTCGGCAAGAGGTGGAGGGGGTAGGGGTGGGTCTGTGTCTGCTGAAAGCTCTGTCTCCGCAGAAGGTGGTGGTGGTGGAGGAGGTGGTGGAACATCTGAATGGCAAGAGGAAGCACAACATTCCAAACACAGCAACATGCCATTGCCAGATTTCGATCTCAGTGACCGAAGCGACATTGGAAAGAAATAGCCAGGTGCAGTTAACAACAGAGGTGACTTGACAGCAGACACTCGTGCTGAATAAGAAATTCATTCAAAAATCTTCTAGAAATAAAAGTATCTATTAAGCAAGTCACTCATTAGCATACACTGTTCACATTATTTTACCTTCCACAGTGCTGTCCCTCGGTACAGGTCGTTCCTCACGGTTTGCCTTGCCCCAGTGCATTGTGGGACTTCGATCGCTGACTGAGACAGAGGGCGGCACCCCCTGTCGGGGAGAATGGACTGTGTGTGCAGGAGGGGTGGTAGGGGCCCGGGGTTGTGTGGCTGCAGGAGTTTTCGACTGAGCTGTGCCTGGGGAGAGCATGCTGTGGGCGCCATCTCTGGAACCGATAGGCACCGAGCTGCGTGCTGTGCCTGCAGGGGTCTGTGGCGTGACGGTGGCGCGGTGTGGAGATGCCAAAGTGATGAAGACGGAGGACACCATCCTCTTCTCGGGGGTAGCTGATGCCATAGCAACTGGAGCAGAAAAAAAACAGTACCAAATCATGATCATAAACATCATTATCATTTTCTAATAAATGACCCATGAAAGCAATCAAAGAAACTGCAGTTTTGTTAAACTTTTTCTTTCCCTGATTTAGAGAAAATAGTCACCTGGGAACTGTAACAGTGTTGCTTCAAATACCACCAAATTTGGACAACAAGAATCCAAGTGTTTTTTTTACACTGCATCACCTCAAATATGAATGATTACCTCATTTTAATACTCAAAACCAAATTAGACATGAAGTCCTCATCATCAGACCTCACAAGAAGCCACGTTAGTAGGTAAAAGTGGTAGAGGGTCATTTGCCAGTTGAAATGAACATTAGAACAAGTGACACAACCAGTCTAACTGACCTTGAACACAGACTGATCATTGGTGCCAGTTGCTCCAGTTCCAGCATTTCAGAAACAGCTTGTCTTGTGGGATTTTTATACACCACAGTTCCAAAATTGCAACAATGGCCTTACTATGGTGTCTTGCTCCGTGCAGAAACCGCAAAGCTAACAAGTCCAGTGCCTTGTAGCCAAATGCACCCTGCCCTGGAGTCAAACAAGGATCCTGCTAAACAGGTGTACTTAATAAAGTGTCCAGCGCTAAAGTAGAGCTTATTATGGCCAGAAACATCAGCCCAACACTAACTCAAGTATAAATGCTGGCAACGGCACACAATCACAGCACTGCAACTGTAGCAAATTAATTTCACAAAGCATTCGATAACAACTCAATTTTACTAGTAAGTTCCATCCAAATCTCATCTACCTGGCATAGTAATTTCTGATGACTAAGTAATTTTGAGATGAGCAAATACATTTTATAGCTGTAACACAATGAACAAATGCCTCTATCACTTGGCCCATTTATTCATACATTATTATTATTGTTATTATTATTGCTGTTGTTGTTACATCACTTAAGGTGGCTTACAATTTTTCCTACTTACATGGTTAAATATACAGATTGTCATTTTTTAAAGAAATACAGCATCAGAACTCTTTCCGGAATGTGAAGAAAGAGCAAATGTCTTTCAACTCCTCCATCCATTATCAGTGCTGGGTTGTAGCAGACCTGAGAGATTCGTTCAAGCGCAGGTTGTGATGGGATGGGACTTCAGTCTATGGTCTTAATCCCCAAAGTGCCTCCTCTTGTTAGAAGAATAAGCAATAAGGTGCCGCACTCCTCATCATTCTTTGGACACAATGTCAGCCGCCACCTCCACTGCGTTCCAGGAAAAAGGTAAAGACTAGAGACCAAAGTATGCAAACGTCGCTGCCTTAGAAGCCCGAAATTCTCCGGTCCTGAGAAAGACTGACACTGCGGAGCTCTGACGGAGTTAAGAACCAGAAAGCTATTTAGTGTGGGTGGCCATGACTCCAAGGGTGAAATTCAGTGGGTTGGACTTTGTGCCCAACAGAGTCACTCCTGCTCAGTAAATACCTACCAGGTGCACAGAGGTTACCGAGGAGCAGCTATGTGTATGTGTATGCATACGTATTAACATACCATGGTTAGATGTACCATGCTCCCTAGCCACACCACTACATCAGTTCGTGTACCCAACCCCACCCTCTGCTTATTTCTCTCCACAGCCAGCATGCCTCAGTCATTGGGTTGTCAAAATGTCCCCACAACCTCCAGGTGCTGCCACCTCATTTCTGTAACCTTCGTACCATCAAAAATTTGAGTACGCATGATGGAAACTTTTCAAACATGGCATTCGATGGCTTGGCATCCCACCCAGGGTGTGGTTTCATAGCCTTGTGCCCAGTGCTCAACTGCCGTGACCCTGACCAGAATAAAAAGTTAAGGATAATAGATGGATGGATGATTCTGCCATTCACTTTAAGCCTGAGCAGGAAATGAGCTGGCGTCGTCTTCACGGCAGGACAGTTGGCTTGCTGCGCTTTTACCGCTGTCTGCAGCTCCTTATGTTTAAGCACTGTATGTGTGTGTGTACTCAAACTTCTGACTGGCACTGTAGGTTAAAGGACAGGCGACACACACGCACCAATTTCTGGAGGTGCTGCTGCTGCTGCTGCTGCTGCTGATGGCTGAGGGACCAAGGACTGAAGCAGACCTTCTCCCTGGAGAGGGGGTTTGTCCAAGCAGGCACCCCCCACCCCCCACTAAAATCCTGCTGAAACCGAAACAAAACATCTCAGAAACATTTCAAGAATTAAAGAGTGCACATCTTTCACAATTCCACACACGAACCAACCCCCGCGCCCCCCCCATTGCGAAAGGCCAGATCCACGAAGGAGACGCACACAAGCTACAGTGGGACTGTGGCACGCGACTCAGTCTGGTAGCTTTTTTCCTTTCTCAACACACACACACACACAGAGAGAAAAAGAGAAACGGGCTCACTGGCTGCTCCACCTCTCTGGATAGCTTTAGCGCTATCAGCACTTTGGCAAATGCGCCATTGTCTCTGCTGTGCTGCGTTTTGTTTTTTTTTTTTGCTTTTTTTTTCCCCCCTGCGAGCGCGTAAAGCAGCACGTCTCGCGCGCACTCGCCGCCTCGCGGAGCCGCGCCGGGAGGGCGCGCGCGACAACCAGCGCCGCTATTGTCCCGTGGGCTCGCGCACGCCATCTCTCGGCCCGCTGTCCGCCCGTCGCGTCATCGCGCTCTTACCGGGAGAGGACGCGCCGCTCGGGGACTCCGTTGCTCCGGTGCGTCCGCCGTGTTGCTGCGGTGTGCGCGCCCGTGCTTGTCGGAGAGGCAGCCCGTCCGGAGCCACTCCTTTTTCCTGCACTTTCTCCCCCCTCACCCCCCGGTGACAGCAGCGCGTTCCCAGCCCTAAAAGGTGAACAGTTAATCACTGACTAAACGCTGTAAAACACACACACACACACACACACACACACACCCGCTAGCTCATTGTCTCTTCTCTCTCTCTCTCTCACACACACACACCCCTCCCCCCACTGGTATGACTTGGACAGGATGTGACTGTACCTGCCTGACCCCACTCATCCCTCGTTCTCTCCCTCTTACGCCGAATGAGTGTATTCCTTCCTCCTTTCCGATCTGTCTGTCCTCACACACATTTCGCTCACCCTCTCCCGCGCCCGGCTTCGTTCGTCGCGAAGCTCTGCACCCTCCGTGTTTATTTTATTTCATTTTATCGGACTCAGACATGCCGATTCGTGCGCCGTTCGATCAGCCGAGAGAATGAGCAGATCTGAGCCTTAGGCGGCTGTGCGAAGGTCCATCAGCTGCATGTGTGTGTCCCTGAGCCCCGAAAAGGAAAAACCAAGATTCTTTGAACATGTGTGAAGGCTGAAGTGGACTATCAGTTCAGGCCCTCACACAGCTTCCTACTTCTTTACCAACCTTCTCAAGTCTTGTTTTCTGCCGAAATCCATCAGCACTTCTTTTAGCAGCCAGACTGTGGGGAAAGGCAAAGGGAAACTGGCTAATGAAAACAGGAGGGGGCTAGAGGCAAGGAACACATATTTTGCAAGGGACACTGAAAGGAATTGGAGAGGAAGAAAGGCAGGCGTCCATTTCGAGGGGAGACATGATACTGAAGGAAGGAGGGACATGGAGAGACATGGGGGGGGGGGAGGCAGTGCTGGGGGTTCCACGGTCTGCAGGATGGAATGCGAGTGAAGTAAGATCTGCGGGAAGGAGCATGCCTAGCCATGACATCATCGCTGCTTGCAGGGCCCTCCCCCCACTTCAGCCTGATCGCTAGGAGCTCCAGATGGTAGGATGTTGGACACCCACTTAGCCCTGCATCTGCGCAGCGTCCAGCTCGAACCCACGTCCAGCCCTGTCTTCAAGCAGCTTTCACCACAACAAAGCTTGTAATTGTGGGGGAAAAAAAAGGAAAATCAGTCACGGGATACACGTGTCCGAGAAGATCAGATCGTGTAGGACTTGAGGAAATGTTCTGGCTATGACGGCAGAGAGAAACCACTAATTTCTTTTGTGTGTGAAGGTGTGAAAGACAAAAGGTGTGTGTGTGTGTGAGAACGTAAAGGTGGGCGTGAGCACGCGTAAGTAAGAACCGGAGTGTGTTTGTGACAGTGTGTGTGTGTTGTGATTTATGACCGTTTGAGCAACTGTGTATGATACTAGCATGTGTGTGTGCGGTGGGGTGGTGGTAGCAGAGAGATGAATATGGGCATGCAACACAGTAAAGCGCAGTATCTTCCAGGATGACTCAAACACGAGCAAGCACACACGCTCCTCGTCCTTCTATTCGTACAAATCGGACAGGAAGTGACTGTACCTGCCTGACCCCCACGCAACCCCCTCGTCCTCTTCCTCCTACGCGTGTATCGGTTTTATTCATACTGGACTGAAATGAGGAGACCCAAGATTAGAAGGAAATGGAAATGGAGCATCTGAATGCACACCAGCTGTGTGTATCCTTGAGCTCTGAAATGGAGAAATTAAGATTCCTCGTAAAGAAATAAATTCAAGGTGAATTCAGCGACGTCAGTGTTGAGACGAAGGCCACATGATGCACGGCTCTGCACTTTTTAGCTTCCTGCTTGTTTTCCACACCTGTCCTTCTGCTTAACTGCTAATTTATGTTATTAGATAACTTCTGCTTTCCCTCGCTGCACCTTGCTTTTCACTTCTCCAACAGGAAATCCATGCCAGCCCCTGCTACAGCAAAGTGAGCAGTTGTTCACCACGAATGATCTCTCGTGGGATTTATTTGCAGTCCAAACAGAATTTTGCTTGTGGAGGAGGACTTCACTTTGCTCTGTTTTTCCAGACTAAATTAAAGGTTAGTAAAATATTTGAAATTATTTTAAAACACAACCAAACAACACAAAAAACTGCTTAAAGAGCAACCATCACATATTATGTTAATAAGCAATAAGCAAAGTTAAATCTATAATGGAAAAACAAAAAACAACAAAAGTATAATCATATTTGCACTGTATGGCCAAAAGTATGTGGACTCCCTCCTTTGAATCCATTCTAAACAATTGTGTGCTTCCAGCTTTGTGGCCGCAGTTTGGGGAAGGAGTTCCTTTCCTGTTCCGGCATGACTGTGCCCCCTCCCCAAGATCCATGGTTTGCCCACACTGGTGTGAAAGAACTGGAGTGGCTGCACAGAGCCCTGACCTCAGCCCCACTGAACACCTTCGGATTGCACTGGAATGCCGATTGTGAGCCAGGCCTTCTCGCCTGACCTCACTGATGCTCTTGTGGCTGAACGGGCAGAAATTCCAACAGATCCGCTCCAAAATCTGGTGAAAAGCCTTCCCAGAAGAGTGGGGGCTGTTATAGCAGCCAAGAGGGGAATAACTCTATATTAATGCCCATGGATTAGGAATGGGAGGTTCAACCAGCACACATGGATGTGATGCTCAGGTGTGCACATACTTCTGGCCATATTGTATATCCCCAAGTCTTTCATTAAAATGATGGCGAATCGTACTCAGAAAAACCATATAAAAACCAAATTAAATAAAGTATATATAAAATCTGTCTGACAAATCAGCACAAAATGGCCCAGAGCTCCGCAGGTAACACTGGTGCCTTGCAGCTTTAAGACTCTGGGTTTAGACCTGGGTTCGCACCCAGTTCAGCTCATGCAGTGGTTGCATGTTCTCCCTGAGTTCAAGTGGGTTTCCTCCCACAGTCCAAAGACATATGTTTCAGGTGAACTGAAGAACGGGGCACCTAGAAAGTCAGAGTATGTAAAGGGAAGGGGGGCACCTGTCCGTGTTAGGACTGCCACATACTGCGGGCAGTCGAGATCGAGAAATGCAGTTCTTTGGACAGGATTTGGAGTTGTACGGTGTGTAAACGTCCTCCTGCTGCCCTACTTACCCTCCTGTTTGCTCCACCCATCCAGGAAAGAGTCCACTCAGGTCCTAACAATCAGCTTTGCACAAATCCTCCTTTGTTTGCTGTGCAGATGGGTTTTTGCACTTTAAATCTGGAGCAGGACACAGGACGTCAGTGCCAGACATCTGGGAGATCATCTCCCTCCCTGGGGTCCCTACTAGTTTGTGCCTTTTGGGAAAGAAGGCAGATTGAGGAGATTCCTTTGAGTAGGAGTTCACAGTCAGTTTGGAGTTGCTGGAAGCCTCTTTAACCACCTCCTATAGGATGAGAATAAACCATTCATTAAAATGAAAACACAAAACAGGAACAGGTAACTCAAAAACCCTCATGCATAACAATGTGGAAGTAGAAATCAAAACAGAGGACACGTATTCCTCTTTTTACCGCAAGCTTGCTCTACAGAAACTCACAGGACAGAATATGTACATTCACATGCAGACAGCAGGCGATGGACAAACAACAGGGACAGGGGTTCTTCACCTGGGCCACAAAGCTTAGCAGGTCCTGGGAGGGGATCAGACAGCAGGCCTCACCCAGGAAGCAAACCAGCACGTGCAGTACATCTTTCCAGTGGCCCACAGTCATCATGAGCAGCAGGATGCTGCCCAGCCGCACCACTGGTGTCCACTGCACAGCTGTACCCTGTTGATCTTCTGAGACGACATTCCAGAAAGGACACCAGCTGTGGGCATCATTTTAAGGTGAGAAGATGGAATCTTATTTCTTTCCACATGGCACAGTCTCACTCACCTTGTATGTAGACCACCAGCAGGGTATAACAAATAGTTAACGGTGTCCAAAACCTCAGGGCTTCCGATGTTGATTCGAAGTGTCGGTTGAGGGTGCAGACTGCAGAAACGGCAGCCACACCAAAGGTCAGCGCAAGACAGCGAGACAGGAAGGGAAGCAGTGTGTGGCCTGAGGTCAGCAAGCTCATACACACGCCACAGCCAGACTGGGAGCTGTGCAGAGGGTACAGCTCCATCACATGATGCCACAGACGCCCACTCCACCGGGCCAGCAGCAAGCTGAGTCCGGCAGTCAGGAGGAGGTTCAGCGAACGCTTTGGTGCCCCATCCTGGAGAAAGTTGACACTGCAGCTCAGGGCACAGCCCAGGGAGAACTGGCAGTGCACAAAGGTCTGCAGGGCAGGACTGGGACCGGAGGTCTGCAGGCACAGGTGAAGAGGACAAGACGAGTTTGCACTCTTGATTTAAACAGTGAGAAAGGCGATGCAAATGGTGACCTAACTGGGGTCACCACCGCTTCACACAAAGCTGATGGGTTTCATGAAATAAGAGGACTTACCGGGCTAGCAGTAACCCAAGATGAAACAGCTCTCAAGGAAAACTCAAGGACCACAAGGGAAGCCACCTGCGAGCTCAGCAGTCCCAGAACTGCAGTAAGGCAGCAAAAGTGCAGCACTGCACTCAGCCAGTGCTTGGCACGAAGTACCACTCTCCTTGAGAACCCTTTGGTGAGTGTGCCATCCTCTTTGCTTCAAGTGGAGGGAGAGAAAACAATAGATGTGTTTCTTTTTAAAGGCTGAATACTAATCTGAAGGTATTAAACTTAAAGTAAGAGTAGAATTTGGTGCAAACGTTACACTGAAACGTTGGGAAGTCCTAACTCTGTGCTAGAATATTCCCGGCAGCACAGGCATCCAGGCGAGCCTTTGTGCAGGTTTCACTCACCTGAGAGTCTGGATTAACAGGCCAGTTTTCATTAAGTTACGCAGCACAAAAATTCCAGATGTGCTAACAAGCCCTGGATGATAAAAAGAAGCTGTAATTTCATGGATTAGGAATCAAAGACAAATGGTGGTCTTTCTGTTAAGCAATCTGGCAACTTTAGTAATCCTACTGTTTAGCTAATGAAGGTGTGGAAAAGTACAATGGTGATGTTTCGTAGAGGTTGGGCTGTTTCATCGGCTGTGGATTTGAGACTTTAATCTTCCTGCACTTTGCTTGTTTTTGAGCAGGCTTCTTCCAACAGTCCAATGATGTGTTTCTGGTGAACTGCTCACTCTGTATGTTAACACTGCTGCACCATATAAACGGGTGGATGGTTGAAGGGAGTTTAGTTTTGTGTTTCTACTGCTGTAAGTCAGGTGTCAGCTAAATATTTCAAAGTAATCACTGCAGATCGCCTTGGAGAAAAACATCTGGTAGGCAAATAAATGTAAATGTTCTACAAAGGTCACCCACACACCTCCTTGCAACACAATGCCCAAAGAAAAACTCACCTTGCAGCAAAGCATCCAAAAAATTTGCTTCATGGATCAGAAAATCCGATATTGCCAGCAACCAAGATTGTATGTTGGATATCATTCCTCCCCAGGACCAAATCAGTACTTATGAAGATAATACTGATTCCGCAGAGTCAGCGATAATCAGGTCACAGTGAGAAACATGACGAATGTAGACATAAATCAGGAAAAAATGCAATGTTAAGCAACAAAATAATAGGTAAAGTATTCTATTTTGGAGCGAGATATGATCAGAACCATGCCGATCCTTTCAAAACCGCTCCTGTGATGTTCATACGCATTACATTTTATGCCGAAAGAGACTGGTGCTCGCTCTCACTTTTCCTGGCTGGAGTTTCAAAGGTCGCTGGTGAGACGTGAACATCGGTGGTTATCCTGGAGTTTGGACTGAATGGGTTTCAGCGTAAAAGGAGGCCAAAGGGGAGAGTCCTTATGGTCTTGTTTTAGGGTAAAATGTGTTCAAATCTGTGAATTTAAGGTTTGATGGCATTTGTAAAACTGTAGAATGTAATAAAGAAAATTTGAGAACGTGAAAAAAATATACCAAGTTAATACATACGGGTACATTTTCCTGGAGCACTTTGGGGCAAGTACCTGAATTCAGTGGGGTTTGAACGCTGCCTGTTGCCGTCAAAGTTGTTTTTATGTTAGCTGTCAAAATTTTTGAGCTTCTAATGTGTGGATTTTAGCTTTTTTGTATCTGCAGTACTGGCTATGTTTAAATGTTTTATAAAGTTTTTTTGGTAATTACAGAAATGATATTGAAAGTCCCACAGCAGACTTGCTCAGTCCCCCCCCACCACCACAAATACATACATACATACATACATACAATTACTTAAAACTGAACTGGTCTTATGAATCTATAAGTTAATAAAAAAATGTTAAATTGAAGTCTTACAAAGTATTTTTACTTTTTCCAGTTCAAATATTTCTATATCTAAGATATGTACAGAGGATGACTCATAAATAAATCAAAGCAAATTTGTTTTATAAAGCTTTCACCAATAATGCAGATGGCAAAGTTGAAAGTAGGAATGAAGGACCTGTCAGCACGAGGCAAATGGAGGTTGTGAAGATGAAAGCGTTATTTATTTTCAGCAATTTTAAACAAGTTTTCAGTTACAGGTCCCAACTGTGTTCATAAGTTGAGGACCCTGGGTGTGCAAGTAAGTGCTGAAAACACACAAATATTTCACTGAAAATTATAAAATACACCAACAGCAGCATATCTAAACAAATAATCTTTTTATTTTTATTACATAGCAGTCAATAAACTTACAGTAATTGTTAGAAGTAGTTAATATTGTCATCATTTTTAAAAGTAAGGCATTGATTTTTTTTCCAACTGGATCCCATGGCAATAAAAATATTCAAGACAGCAATAAGGCTGGGGGTGCTTGTAGATCACAACTCCACACATGGCCAAAGCACATCAGCCCTTCAGTCTCCATAGTGGCGGTGACAACAGAGGTGCTTTGTATTGGCTGAGTGTAGCTGAGATACCTGAGAGCTTTCAGCAAACCTGATCCTCAACATCCTTCTGTTGTTTAATTCATTAACAGCATCCCATGCATATCAACAGAGAGAACCCGACTACACTGTTCTCCTCAGCACCGGTCGGGGCAAAATAGAACCTTTTCCGCAGTTTTAAGCACAACTTTCAGTAGTGTAATCTTTAAAATTCAAGATGGGATTAAAAACGCTCGCTTTAGGCAGCTTGCCGTGGTTTCATGACACCAAACTATATGAGGATGTTAAAATTGACTGGTTCGTGTGTGTAAACAATAACTGAACTGTAATGGAGACTCAGCTGCGCACTGTTACAGGATGGTCTGTTATGTCATAAGGGGAGTGTTTTTAATCACAGATAATAAACATCCACAGGTACCAAAAATCTCTAACCTGTATGCAATGAACTCACTTGCTCTGTAGCGAAGGTTGCAACTGCATCAGCTTGATCCCTTCCATTCTATCTGCCCTCTGACCCTGAAATCAACTTACTTGCCTGAATGAACCAGTGAGTCCACATGTCCCTATTTCAGTCCTCCTGGGAGATGCGAGAGCGCCACAGACTAAGCCGTCAATCCTCCACCTCAGCCTGGCAGTACCGAACGGTCCTTTGTCTCAGGAGGTCCCAGAACAGCATGCTGAGGACCGTGTGGGGAGCGAGGCGCAGGAACACCGGACCCATGCCCTTGTAGAGACCCACGGGCCCTTCAGTACGGCACACTTTGAGCAGACAATCAACGAAACCCCGGTACAGTCGGCCCTGGAGGTGATGGTCATGCAGGACAAGTGAGTCTGCTGCTCAGCTTTTAATGTCACATTAACCAGTCAGTACTAAAAAGCAAATAAAAGGAGGACAAAGAATAGCTCAAAAATAAAGGGAAAAATAAAAATGGAAGATACTTAGATTAACAGTAACAAATTATAACAGCTATAAGGGGTATAAACAGATGCTCACCTTATGCATTTCATCCACAGGCTGGTTGTAAAGACGCGTGCTGATGACATCAAAGGGAGTCATGGTAACGGCCACAGCAACTCCACTGATCATGGCAGCTGTCAAGGCCACCAGCCAGCTGTTTGGATGAAACCACTAGAACAAATAGTTGGTGAAATGCTATATTGGTAACCAGCAGCTGAGCCAGCAAAGGTTCATTCCAGAATATGCACAATCCCTGCCCCCATGCACTGTCACCTGCATTTGTGAGACCCAGTACTTGGCAGAGGTAAAGGTTGCCAGCTGTGATGCTGAGCCCACCATGACTCTCGGGACAGCTCCATTCACACCCCTCCACAGGCCTTTCACACCTTCACGCCGATATATGCTGACAAAGGCACTTGACACCCCCTGAAAGAAATGGAGAAAACATATCAGCGTGGCCCAAGAAGAAAAGGAGCAACAGCACAGCAATCCCTTGGTATCCATAAACCGAATTTTCACTATAACAACTCTTGAAAATTAAATATCAGCATCCGAATGGGAACTTTAACTATAAGGAAGTGCACATTAAAACAGAACCCTGTGAAAGTCAGAGTTCTGCTCCCTATCATGTCCCTCCCTCTTTCCACCTCACCTGGTGGTTGTGCTGGTGGCCCACGGCGATGGCCTCCACCGTCTGGGCCTGTAGGTGCGTCTTCACCTGTTAAGAACGGTGTGGTGCACACTTAAGAATCTCTCAACATTTCTTCTGCAGAAACATCACCAACGACAAGTCTTAAAAAGCTATCCAAGGGAGGTCAGCACCAAAAGAGTGCTAGAAGTCAACCAGCGGTGATACCTCCATTAAAGTAGGTTAGCATGTATTTTTATACCTTTTGAATCTGGTACGAGTTTCGTCCCCCCATACTTCCAAATGGACTGCTGATGACAACATGTACAGTTTGAGCCTTGTCTTTGAGAAACCTGAGGCAGGGCATCAGAGCCAACGTGCTGAGAAGCATCTCTGCTCCCTAATTATACATACAGGGCAGATAAAACAGGCACAGGCCTCCACCACTCAAGTGGGGTCACACATGAAAGAGGACTCTGCAGGAGTCAAGGAGAGAAACTAAAGATAATTTTGGGTGAGGCAGGGTATATTTAGCTGCCCTCATGTGCACAACTGTCTCCTGCAACATATGGTGCTTCCAGGAACACATGTAAGCCATAAACACGGTTGGAGGAATGGATGGACACATGGGGGGGGGGAGCTAATGTCACAGCTGCATGTCAGAGGACATTTGAACTTTTACTGGAAAGCAAGTGTCTCGTACGTGTCGCTTATACAATTTTCACTGTGGTAAATTTAATTGAAACTTACAAGCTAACAAGAACTTGCAATTTAAAAAGTTCAAGTTGCAAACAGAATTCCAGCGACAAAATACGTTCGTTTTGTGAGGGTAGCCTGCATTTAACTTTCTTGATGATGGTTTTACAGATGTATAATCTATTCTTTGTGTGTGGGTGGACTTGAAGGAACACCACTGCACCACCGCCTCCACACATACACATGCAACTCCAGAGTAAAAGTTCTGGGGCAAACTAGAAGTCTTCAGGGAAACTGACATGGAGGCAGGAGATTTAGACCCTCAGCTCTGGAATGGCCATGTTAGCTCTTATGTTACCAGATTGCCCCAAAGTCTGGGCAGCGTACATTAAGCACAAAAAGCTTGGCAACTATTTTTTTTCTATTTCATCTTTCATAAAGCTGACATCCCATCCACGGTGTGGTGTCATTGCCTGACACCCTATGATTCCGTCATAGACCCCATACTGCTGCAACCGTGTCCGAGATAAAATGGTCAATGAAAACAAATGGGTGGCATGTTTCATAAAGGAACAACAAATAAAGACACACAAACCCATCTTCCATCTTCTTATATGTTCATCCTCTGTTATCCAATCTTTGATTTTTTTCCTTATCCAGTCTGCCACTTATTGTTAACTAGTCCATCTATCTGGTGTCCCCATCATAGAAAATGTTTTTAGAAAGAGCCTTTGTGTAGCACTCACCTCTCCACCAATCTACTCCAGCACCCATCTCTCACTTCTCCACCTAAGCCACAGGCTTCACCCCTTCGGATCTTCATCTTGCTCAAGCCAGGCCAAGCATACCATCATGGTAAGTTTACTATCTGAAATCTTTACTTTTTTTTTTATTTAAATGTACTATTGCTGTTGATCATCATTCATTCTGTTCTAATGTGTTACACAACTTTTTCACCATGATATTAGTTATCATTCAGAGTGATTACAGGGTAAACTTGGCATGGGCTTGGAACAAACTGCAATTTTCCCTGTTATCATGAAACGGGGTGGAATTCCGTAGTCAGGTTTTTCAACAATTGGTCTGTTTTCAGCAAGAAACCAGGACCCGATAATTGGTGATAAGTGTACAATTTGAACCAAGAAATTTTGCAGTGTATTTTGCTGGGTTACTGAAGTTCTAGAATTCAATTCAACCAATGAATCCAAACAAGTTTTTGGTAGAGATGCTAATGGTGTCCAGTGAAGACAGCATATGTGTGAACATTTATACACACCTATACCTATGACACTCACCAGGTAAGCGGGTGAGGCAACAAAAGCCCCCAGTGCTCCAGCCATTGCCCCTGCCAGCAGGCTGCCTCCAGGAACTGCGGTGAGGCCCTCCACCTCCATGTAGGAATAGAAGCTCAGGCGGACACCATTCATGGAACCCTGGTAGAGCAGGCCAGCGGTGAGCCCCTTCTGCAGTCCGCGCAGTCCGTCGGTACGGCCCACCAACCAGAGCGCCTGCAGGGCACCGCGGTAATGTCGTGTGTATGAGCCGCGTGCTTGCAGCTCACCCTGCAGCTGCAGCCGGGTCTTCACTACTTCCATTGGGTTGGTGAACACACAGGCACCACAGCAAGCCAGTGCACCCAAGGCAAAGTCAAGGGGCAGCCACAGCATAGGACCTGGATGGGACAGCTGTGGGCCAAAGTCCTGGGCTGGGTACTCCAGAAGATGGACCCCCGGCATCTTGGAACCACTCTGAACTTTCTCTTTGCCCAGAACGTTCTTAAAAGTGGGCAAGTGAGCTCCTACACTTTCAGCTCATGCGTCGCAGGCCGTGGGAGGAACCGGTTGAATGTGAACTGCTGCAAGAAAGAACAATGACAACCTTAGTAATTTTTTTTCATCATTCCTGCTGCGATCGTGCACCTGGATTTTTTGTTGAATCTTGCCCTTACGTTATTTTATCCCCTGGCAGGGGGTAAGGTGGTTCCATCTAAATAATGGTCGCTCTGTATTAGTATTTATCCCTTGTTCTTGCCAGAACTGAGGCTATACATCCCAAGTAACTGGTACTCCTAATAATTCCACTGGAGCTTTAACCTGCAGCATTCATGAGCACAGAACCTACAACCAACCTAGTCCAAAATACAGAATGATTTCGGGTCAAGATCCATGTTTTAAACCACACTCAAACCTGCACAGATCAGCATGCTTGTGCAGCCGTGTGGCTCACCAATGAGAGCAGGACAAACACAACAACACCCATTTAGTCACATTCACACGTACACCCTGCTGCACCGGCACACCAGCCTCGCAAACCAGTACATACACCCACAGGAAAACTGCTGCTACGCATTCAGAGCTCACAGCACCGCTCACAAGAGTTTCAATTGTACCGATGCCTCCACAGAAACAGTAGTGATGCATACAGAAACAGCAACGAGAGAGTTGCAGTGGAAAACAAGAAATAACCAAAAACTTGGCACGCTGGGAAAAAAGTGAACACATAAGGCAAGTAAAACACAATAAATCACACTTTTCTTTAACCTCATACATTTACTCACGTTGTTGCTTTCTTGTTCTTTTGTCCTCTCCACAAAGTTGGTGGTGGTAAACACTGCGAATCCTGTGGCTTTCACTCAAGTCCATTGTCAGAGTCCAGCCCATGGATTTACCGGTGAGCCAATAGCCTCCCAGCCCCAGCCCCCCTCGCACTGCTCTTGGCCACTCAGCTTTGCCCCAACCCTTCCTCCACTGCCATGGATCCTCAGTGGGTAAAGGGTTACTGTGAAAGAAGGAGGAGGAGCAACGAGGAGATCAAGAGGAAAGGAGGTCAGATGCTGCTGATCACTGCCTTGGTTTCAGGGGAATGGAGATCTTAATCCTCCAAGCAGAGGAGGCCCAGCCAGAAGTTCTTGTCAGTGCCCACAATATGACGCCTCTCAGAGGCTTGGTAAACGTCAAGCTGAGGTTCATACATTTCAAATGTAATAATTTAATAATAATTATTTATCATCCAAAAATGTAATACATCTATGTCAAGAAACTGAGTTTCTAATATAGCAATTTAAATATGATCATTAAGTATAACAAAAACAATAATAATGATGCAGAACCACTCCAACTGAAATGGTCACTCCATTTATAATACATCAGGATCAAACAGGGTTTAAAATAATGCAATAATGGTGTGATTAGATGGCTTTTGATAAAGATACCAGGGCACCCAGTGCAAACCCCACAGAGACCGAGCCAAATTCAAACCTACGCCCTAACAGTCCATTGAATCCACAGTCCAAAAAGCTTTTGTAACGCTTTAGATACAACTAAATGACCACCACTGTTCAACATGTTTTGCCTTATTGTTTATCAACGTATTAGTAGTATTTTTTTCTGTATGCGAATATGAAGCTGTTCCGTTCTTAAAACTTGGGAAAATAAATAGGCCAAATTACTCACTTTAGCCATAGCGTCACCCACTGGTATAATGAAGTTGTGCTTTTGGTTGAACGTTGATGTCAATTTTTATTTTGAATATGGCATTTTCAATCCCCGTAGACCCCACCCATTGATTCGGGTGAATATTTTACTGAAGCAGTTGTGGTTAAGTTCCTTATATAACGGTACTATGATAGCAGGGAGTGGTAGTCTCCTGGTTTAGGTCACCTGTATGCAATAATGTAACCTGAGAACCAAAATGTGATTGAGTAACTGAAATTCCACTGAAACATCTACCTGTTTGCACAACCTGTGAGCCAGTGGCTGAGGGGCCCCAAGTGTGGAAGGTCCTCAACTCCACTGCTGCACCTTCAGAAAGGCCCAAACAGCTGCAATGAAAAATGAACTTTCACAGACAGAGCACCACTTATCAAGACCTACCTTGGTAACCTGTGGCAGCAATTTTTGGCAAGACACAGAACCAGCAAACATCTGGCTTGGGACATGTAGAACAAATGAAGAGATTGACTCAGACTAGAGAAGCCAAGTAATATTTACTGAACAAGAGTTCCAAGAATAACTAGAATGTTTCAAAAAAAGGATTCTAATCACCTACATCGCTGGCTCAGCTTATCTTTGCCTAATGTCACAAGATACTTAGATTGACTGAAGTGAAGACCAGGTTCACGACATCCTCAGGCTTCAACAATCCACACGGGCACCTGGAAACTAAGTACACAAAGCACTGCATCACAAATACACAGATAGTCACAATACTAAAACTGCCTGCCTAATATTGTGTAGGTCCTGCTTGTGCCGCCAACACAGCTCTGACCCGTTGAGGCATGGACTCCACAAGACCCCTGAAGGTGTCCTGTGGTATCTGGCACCAAGCAGCAGATCCTTTAAATCCAAGGTGCGAGGTGAATGGATCAGACTTGCTGTTCTGGGACATCCCAAACATGCTTTGATCAGATTGAAATCTGGGGAATTTGCCAAGACAACATCTTGAACTCTGTAGGCACTTTCAGCAGTGGACAGGGGTCAGCATGGGAACTTTAACTGGTCTGCAGCAACACAGCCCCATATGCCGCAAGCTGTGATGCACTGTGAGTTCTGATACCTTTCATCAACGAATCTTGGGCACCCATGACCGTGTCACCAGTTGTTCTTCCTTGGACCACTTTTGGTAGCTACTACCCACTGCATACCAGGATCATCCCACAAGACCTGCCGTTTTGGAGATGCTCTGACCCAATCGTGTAGCCATCACAATTTGGCCCTTGTCAAAGTCGCTCAGATCCTTACGCTTGCCCATTTTTCCTACTTCCAACACATCAACTTCAACAACTGGCTGTTCACTTGCTGCCTAATATACCCCCCCCCCCCACCCCTTGAAAGGTACCATTGTAACAAGAAAAATCAGCATTACTCACTTCACCTTTCAGTGGTTTTAATGTTGTGGCTGATCGGTATATGTTTACAGCACAGTGGGTCCAGGACGTGCAAACTTTTCACCATTACTTTGTCAAACAGTGTCTGTCTGGCCAGATTTCTTTACTGTGCTTTTTTATTTATGTCAAAACTGTGAGGACTCAAAAGG
This sequence comes from Heterotis niloticus, assembly GCA_018136845.1. Taxonomy (NCBI): domain Eukaryota; kingdom Metazoa; phylum Chordata; class Actinopteri; order Osteoglossiformes; family Osteoglossidae; genus Heterotis; species Heterotis niloticus. The sequence continues at coordinate 21,817,279 of CM030894.1, read as the reverse complement.
GAAAGCTATATGCACAAGGGGTCTTGGCTCACCAGTGGGAGCAGCCATCTGCCAGCCTGATCTCCGTGAGCTCCTAAATGGAGAGAAAGAGTACACTACTCTGCTCCCATCAAAAATATTCCTGCTGTTGCCTCTCTTCCTGCAGAGCTGACATGTTGCTGCTAACAACCTTGTCTTTATTCACTGGAAGATGATTTTCTCCAAAGACCTACAAATAAGAGTTAAGAAAACTGTTTCACCAACAGAGACAAAGATGTAGAAATGTAATTCTCAGACAGCAGCCACTTAGTTCAATATTACAGCAGTAACTGTGTATGGAGCTGAGAAATTTTGGGAAATCCACTGTCAGTCAAAATTAAGTTGTAAGCAGGGGACTCACTACACACATTTCTCAACAGTCCAAGCTGCTCAGATGCTACCAAGACTGAGAAGTTCAGAATCACATGAATGTGGCAAGAAGAACAAACTTCAGCTCAAAAACCTTTATTTCCATTTGCAATACTGATTTACTCAACAGCATCCACCCCCCAGCAGCTCATTCCACATCCTTTTACTAAAATGACATCCTGTCCTTATAATATAAAATTACAACTCAACATATTTGTACCCTCCTTGACGTAGGGCACAATAGTCAGGCAAATTGGCGCAGACACACATGCACACGCTCGCACATAGTCGGACACACGCACGCACGCGCACACACACACCTCACTGTAAACAATTCCTTTTCAAAGTGTTTTTTCATGAGCAAACAAAAAAAAAAAAAAAAAATGCCGGTCGCTCTCTTTTTCAAGCTCTCTCAACAAACACTTCACAGTATGTCTGAGTGTCAAAGTCGCCGTGAAGTCCCCAAAGAATTATTTTACTCTCCCACCTTGATTCCTCTAGTGAAACGGGTCAGGCTATTATTAGCATCTGAAATCAATATAACAGTCCTAATAACCAGAATGCATCGGGAAAGTCCCTGGCACATTTGGGATTTTCACATGTACTGCATTGATGAGAAGGGAAGAAATGGGTCTTGGCAAAGGGGAAGGAGGTGGGGGGGGGACTGTGGAGGTAACTGGGAAATGACACAAGAGCACAGCGGGCTGTGAGCACCGTGCCCATCCTCCTGTAAGACAAGCCAGCTCAGAAGTACAATCCAAATGAGGCCTGGGGCCCCGTCCGCAATTGGAAGAGACGGTTCCGGCTTCATCCCTCGGCATTATCTCTTTGCACGTACAAAGTACAAGGCGTTGGTTTTGGGGTAGTACTTCACGTTTTGTTTCTTGTCCATCAAGCCTCCGAAAATGATCAGCTCCCCCCTGCCCTGCACTACTGTGTGGAGGCTGGTCTCTGGGGGGCCCATGACAGCAGGGGGGGCTCCTCCACTCCCAAACACCTTCCAGGAGACGACACCATCCGTTTTGGCCCGTGACACATCCAGCACATACATCTGCATGGGCTTGCAGTTGAGTGACTGGTACAGTGGTTTGCCCACGTTCAAGCTCTGGGGTGGGTGGTGGCCGAGGCGGCGGGCAATCGGAGGGATGGAGTGTCCATCTGCTCCAACCCCTTGGCCGGCCTGTGGAGGGCTCGAGGATGAGGAGGTAGAGGCGACGCCCACTGCAGCAGCACCCCGTGACTGTGACAAGGGAGAAGATGGCACTGAGGAGGCTTTGATGGCCTCCAGCCCCCTCCGCAGTGCTGTGGGTGACACAGCCCCAGGGGGGGTGCGGGGTGAACCGGAAGGGGTGTGGAAGCCGTTGGTGTTGGCATGATCTGAGGTGGAGGCAGGGGGGCAGTCCCAACTGCAGTCAGGGGGCACATGAGTGTGTAAGTGTATGGGGTGTGCGCGGGGGGGTGGTGAGCAGGCTTGGGCAGGACTAGTACGAGGGGAGGGGGAAAAGCCATTGAGCAAAGGGGGTAGGGAAGGTAACGGGGGGCTGTCAGGGCCGCGCGAGGGTGAGAGCTGTTGTGAGGGGGAGGGGCTCCCATCTATGGCACCCCCTCTGGCTGACGGGCGTGGCCTCAGCGTCCCCCAGCGACCATTTACACATGGCACTTCTTCAGCTGCCCCCAGGACAACACCTGCCGCCCCACTGCGCACTGGGGACTGGGAGCGCAACGGAGGTGGATCGGGACCCAGAGGTGGTGGGGTTGCGCTGATGGGAGAGGGGCGGGAGTTCAGACTGGGACTGAGGGGGGCGCGGCCACTGGGGGCTTGAGAAAACACAACCACACACTGGCCCACCTGTAGAGACATCAAGAAAATTCAATTAAAATGTTTCTGCAAAATTTTTGAAATTTCAAAATACAGAAAAGGAATTGTTTTACCACAGCGGTGGCGAGAATTTTGCTTCGGTAAATTTAACGCCAAAAAACCAGATTAAAACCAACTTGAATCAACACACATCTGTCTCCTGTGTGTGCTACATAAATAAATGGCTGACGAAGGTTCTGAAGGTTCGTTTCAAACACACTGGGTCACTGCCCCACTCCCCCTGTCCCTTCAAACACCATATTACATTGGACCTTATGCAAAGAGAACCGCGGACCCTGTAACACCAAACCCCAGAGTGGAGACGGAGCTGACGCACCCTACAGGCCGGGTGACACCACAGCTCCGGAGCACCGTGATCGTCGTTCTCCACTCGGAGCTGCTGCCATGACCACACAGGGGCGCCCATGTGCAGGAGCCAGGCATCCTTTAGGAGCTGTGGAGAACACAATATAGATTTTAAAGTTTTTAAAAATTATACACACCAGAACTGGAGTCACACAGCTGAAGCAGCTACGCAAAGTCAGAAACATTAGCAATACACACACACGCACGCATGCATAGTACTCACAGCATTTGGACCTCCACAGCCTCCCAAGATCAACAGAGTTTCATTGTCGATCACAATCTAGAATAGAAAAGGAGCTCATACAACCTGGCCTTATCACACAATCCCTTCATACAAATGTAAGAAACTGTCAGAGTAAAAGGAGATCAGAAAGTTTAATTTGGTTTTAATCCTAACACAATCTAAACTGAGCAGTTGCTTTCCTGAAGGGGGGGGGGGGATTGCTTCCTTTTCCACTATTTTCGGTACTGACAGCCTGATGGGCACATCTTCCCAATCTGAGCTCTGCACATGTTGACAGTAAATCACTCATCGTTTCTTCTGAACTAACCTTCCAAAATAATCTGCTCCAAATATGCACAAAAAATTGTTTGATGGCAGATCTCATTAATTCAAAATGTACAAAGTGAAACACAACAAGAGCTTTAGACTAAGTGTATTTAGAGACTACTACTTAACGTACCTGGTATATTGCACACTGAGCACAATTTTACCCAACATTTTTCAACCTGATGTTTTTTTTATACGTTTCAGTGGCACAGCTGGTAGCGCTGACATCTCACAACGCCTGACCTCATCTATGCAGAGTTTGCACGATTCCTCCACGTTCATTTTGGTTTCCTCATCCAGTCCAACGACGAGCACAAACAGCGATGCCACTTCACTTCTCTACCCAGCCCTACTGTTAAAACCACCCACGTGTTTGTATGAATGAACTTCAGTTGACATTCACTTACTCTCCCCTACTTTCTACATGGGTCTAACTTACAACTGTGCCGCTCAATGCCAAGAGTTTAAAACCAGATAAGGCCTCTCTAGCCTCTTGTGGGGCAGAAACTGTGACCAAATATGAAATCAGCAGTTCGATATGTAAAGCTCACCTGAGACTGGCCACCTCGGGGGTGGGGCAATGGGCCAGAGATAGTTGGTTTGGACCAGCACCAGTGTTCAAGGTCCAGCACCCAGACCTCATTACTCCTGGCAGAGTTGAGAGGGAAAACATGAGAGATAAGTGGTACAACCACAGCCATGGTTGGATTAATGTCATAGAGATGAAAGTAACATCACCTTATCCACTAACTTTATGATTGGAGGACAAGCCCCCCCCCTCCTACGAGCTCCTAACCCTTTTAGTTAAATAACTGGGAAAAGGCATTGAACAGTTAAACCAGATCTGCAAAATGACTTTAAAAACCTAAAATATGTGCAGCATACAGAGCAAAACCACAACCACTTCCTGGGGCATCACCCACAGCATTTCACTGAAAGCACAGGAGTGCATGGAGGTCAGGAACCTTAACCTATTGATTAAAACACCACTCAGCTCAGCTGATGCGGTTGGTGCCAAAGGCTCCTCTTTTGTGTTTTCTTGCAAGTGCTGGACCATTTGTTTAGCACTTTCAGCATAACAAAAATATTCGTGTTCACAAAGCACACATGGAAGCTGCATCTCCAGAACAAAGCCAAATATTACTGGTAGGTTGTGCAGTTTCAGTCAAGGCATGAGTTTTACTACTTATAAAAAATTCACTTAAGGTGCCAAGAAAATTCACATGGTCCCAAGATGGCACAGTCATAAAAGATGACTTTACAAAGCAAGTCTGACAAGACATTTAGTTACAATGAAAACTGCCAATTGGAACTACAGTTTTATTTAAAAAAAAAAAAAAAAAAAAAAAAAAAAAAAAAATTAGCTGCAGACAATAGGTGAGTTTATTTAAAAAACTGCAAAAAAACATAAGCCATTTATACTTCAGAACTATCCATCATATATGAAGAGACAAAAGTGTAAGAAAAATAAATAGAAGTTTAAAAAAGATTGGGGGTGAACAGTACATCTGCCGTGCTCCAAGGGATCCACCAAACACCACCATCTTGCTGCCAATGACCGAGGAGGAGTGGCCTGCCATTGGTGGGGGGCCATGTGTGGTCACGATACAATTCCACCTGCAGAGACAGCACAGAAATGACAACATTACAAGGGTGGTGGTGACATAAACACACTCCCCCTTGGTCCTGCACCTTCACTCACCAGTTCTTAGAAGGGGAGTAGGTGTGAATTTCATCAAAAAACCTCTCTGGTTGGTGTAGAGGATATGGACTGGGTCGGGTCCAGCCTCCAAAGAGAACCAGCAGATCTCTATACATCACCAAGGTCGCGCCAGCCTTAGGGGAAGGGTATGAGCCTGAAAAGTGACAAACACATTACATGCATATCACAAGGTAAATGTCTTCTGAGACTAAGTCAGTTAATTTGATAACATAATGGGCAATAAGACAAATGTATTTAATGAACACTACACTGAATTCTTTTTACCATGACAGCTTTATAATCTTTCCCAACTTTTGCCTACTAGCTACTGACTAGTTACATATTCCTGTCCAGTATCACATGACAAAGCCAATTTAAATACACACTGAATGCTTGACTATATTGCCTTTGTAGTATTACTGTAGATAGCAGACTACATTCATCTCATAATCAAAATCAATTTGTCCTGGAAACCACAATACTGAATTTTTTGACAATGAGTGTCTGATTCCTATTATTTTAAATGGGGAAAAAAAAAATGTGCTACCAGGCCACCCGAAAACACCATGACAAGATATAGTAAACACCAGTTACCTAATTATAAAACACTTAATGTTGTGATGAATTTATATGTTTATAACACATGGTACAGTAGATTTCATAGGTTAGTGCTGCTGTTGCTGGCATTTATACATTTATTTAAATAATTCAACTTAGAAACACTACAGAAAACAAGGCTAATAATTACTTGGTATCATGGAATAAAGTGAAGAAAAGAAGCTTGTGAGGTCTGCTGTATGTCAGAGGGAGGAGTTTTTGTGCATACACCTTATAACCTGCAACAGCATTTCCAGTTGTCTTGTTTAAAGCAAGGCTATTGTTTGTATCACTTATCAATCATTAGGAAAATCATTGTGTTCTCTGCTCTAAAACTTCTTTTAAAGTTTTCTTGTCCAGCATGGGAAGTATTTTGGGTTGCATGGAAGTCCCTTCTCCTCCTGATGGGCATCTAGTGGAATTATCTGGCTTAAATCACAACGCAGACCACTGCAAACATGGTCAGACATGGAATTTTTTTTTTTTAATTATTTTTTTATTTCTTATTAAGCTGCTATCTTAGTACAAAAATAATTAAAATTATTTTTACTTATCTATTCACTTTTCACCACAGTGAATTAAAATGAGAGGTATGTGTTACATGCTTACAATGATTTACCCGTTTATACAGAAGAGTAATTTTCAGAATCAATTCAATGAACATGCGCTGCTCAAGGGTATAACAGCAGGAGACAATTGTTTGAATTTGGGTCTTCTGATTGCAAGGTAACAGCTCTAACCACTACATTTCCTGCTTTCTTAGCCTAGCTTTTCTGTTTACAACTGTGTACTCGTACAGACAAAAGGAACTTTTAACACACACCCAAAAAACTATTCAGAGTCATTAGCTCATCTGAAACACATCTTTGGACTGTGGGAGGAAACCCATGCAAATACAACTAGACGATGTAAACTGCACAGACTGAACCATATTTTAACCTACATCCAAACTCACAACCCACCCATCGCCAGAGTTGCACAATTTACTACAGGGGTCCAGTGACAGTGTGGCTCCTTAAACAAAACAACCTACTGATTAAAACAATTGTGTTAACAATGTAGCACTGTGAATAAAATGTGAGCTAATGCTTTCAAGAGCCCAAAAATAGGTTTTATTCAAAAAGCATGTTCTCACTTTCTAACTATTACTATAAAGAGACTCCAGGACAATGCATCATTATGTGTATAAGGGGAGTTTGCACCTGAGGCCAGTGGGCGGATCCACTCTTTGCTGTTGAGATCCAATCTCCAGAGGTCATTGAAGGCAGCGTTGCAGCTGCTCTGGGTGCAGCCACCAAACACGTACATGGACTGGTTTAAGTCATAGTAACAAGCACCTAGAATACAGAAAAGTAATATGTACTACAACACTTCATAAGCCAAATATCACTCAAGTCATGATGGTTTTCCTTACTGACAAGAATTTTAACCTGTTTGGTCAGTTAAGAACAAAATCTTATTTAGAATAGACAGGCCTGTAAGAGGCAAAAGTCACTTAGTCAAAGGCACAAAAGTTACAGTAATCAATAAACAAACAAATGGAGGGCATTTGTTGGAGAAAATTAAAAGAATTGACTGACTGTGAGAGAAGCGCTGAGTGATGGGGGTGCCCGGGTAGGGGTATGTGCGGCTCTCCCACTGGATGCTGCCCTCTTGAATGGCTCTCAGGAAACCATGGTAACACTGGTGTGCTACACCTGGGATGGGGAGATCAAACTTAGTCCCAACAAGTAAGGGCTAAAGGGATCATAAATATATTAAACCTAATGAAACCAGGCTCATTTATATCTAAAAATGCTTAATGTGCAGCCAGCAGATAGAGAAAATGAAGTTTCCAGGGTTAACTCTGGACAGAAAAGCTTTGGGATCTTTGACAGAGGTACTGTATTTAAACCCTAACTTCCCAGAGTTATAAGGTGGCAACAGTAAAACTGAAAGCCATGCTAGTTGCTCTGAACAAAAGCTTTTATGGTAGCAAAATGAAAATCACATGCAAGGAATAAAGAAGCCTGCCTTTAATGAGCCGGTACCACTGTTTGCACACTAGGGCAGCAGTCTTGTGCTCCTGGTAGGGGGACAGGAAAGACAGGATGTGCTCCAGCACTTCTTCCGGAAGCTCCCCCATGGCCCTGTCAAGTGGCAGCTCCTCTTTGTTTGTCCTTTCCGCACCCGTGGCTGCGATGTCGTTTCCAGATGCAACTTCCACCTGTCCCTGCTCTGCTGTAGTCTGTCCTGGCCCTTCTCCACCCTCCTCAGTGTCCATGGCAATGAGGCTGTCATCTTCGCTGTCTGAGGAGCTGGACATGCTGCCTTGTGTAGGGGAAAAAGAGAAACCAAAAAATATACACACAATTTTTTAAAGGAGAAATTCTATACATGTTCTACAGTATGAATGTAATAGTAATTAAATCCTTACATTTGTTCAGTAGCCTCTAAAGAGCTCAACTACATTTACAAAACAGCTCTGTAGTCCTATCTACCAAAGCGTTGGCATGAGCATGACCAAACTGAAGTTTAAGATATAAAGTCTCAACACCGATAAATGGAGGAGTGGAGGCCTGCCAGCTAATTCTGCTGTCACAACAGCATCCTGTGACATAACTGTCACTTTACCTAAACCGACGATGACTGAACACTGTTCACGGTTATACACTTCAGCTGCACAAGTGAATTGTGTATCTCTCACTTCTGTGCCTAACACATCCTCTTGCATTTACCCAGCTCTCAGTTACTTTCAATTTACCAGACCTTTACTAAATACTGCTGCTGTTTATAAAAAAAAAGGAAAAAAAAAAGCATTTTAAGAAATGAATCATCACCCTGTATTTCTTTGAATTAATGTATGCCAAATCAGGCTTTTAATGTTAGTAGCTTCAACCACAATATTTAAGAATATCTTGTTTTTATGCCAGTAGGTTACATAGACAGAAGCCATTTTAAAGAAAGGGAGTACACACACATTTGGAAATTTTTAAATGCACTGCAAGACTGGCTCACAAAATAAAAATCTAACTGAGATGTGACAACTGTGTGGTTGTACAAGAAGGGCTTTCCACCAAACTGTTTGTTTATACATTATATATATAAATAAATCTGGAGTTCTATTATTGATGCAGTTTTAAGATAATGAATATTACAACAATCCACCCCCGTATACAGCAGGGCATTGTCGCTGTATCTATTCAGGGCTGCAGTGTCCTTCAGCAGGAGTGGGATTGGAACCAGGAACCGTCAGAGTGCAAGACGGCAGCCGTACCCAGAACACTACCTCTGCTCCAGGTGTACGGAGGTCAAAAACATATTCTATCAATCAATATTTTCTCTTTTCTGAGGTGAACAGCTCTCTCTCTCTCTCTCTCTCTCTCTCGCTCGCACACACCTCTCCCAGCTGACTGCACCTCCGGTGCTGCTCTGTTTGCGCCGTTCTCTGCTCCTCCGGACCGCGTTCCTCGTCCTTCACCACGGGCTTTTCTTGTGGTCGACTGTATGGAACAGCAACCAGACACCCCGCCAAATCGCTAAGAACCTTGCCGAGCAGCCATGTACCAGCCTGCCGGTAAGGCGGAGCTGGGTTGGACAGCGCTCTGCTAACAAGCTAGCGGCGCTCCCCTCGAACAAGCCCTGCCTGAGGCTCCCTCTGCCCCTGCTCTCGCCTCCTTCTTTATCCAAATTTACTCTTCACGTCACGTCTGCCACTTTGTTTCCGTCCTCCCCGCTCTTGCTTCAGTTTCTGCCGCGTAGCCCCATATCGCACACATTCGCCATCTTCCTCACAGGCAGCATCACAACTTCGCAAGGCTTCGGGAGCGCGCACGCAAAAGGGCGCGGGCACGGCGAGCGTCGCCTCGGCTCAAGACGTGAGGAGGGAGTCGCTGTTTAGGCGCCTCAGTGGCCGCGCCGTTGCTGCGCAGGGCGTCTCCTGGAGCTGCGGGAACTTAAACGGAAATGGACACATAAAACACCCAGGCTGAGAAATATCATCGTGGGCAACAGCAGAGATTCGTTTGGCCACCTGCTTGTTACCTTCAAACAAAGAGCTCAGTAAAACAAGGAAGGTGTTGGCGAGGATCCATGTTTGAATTGGGCGGCTTTTAATGATTGTACACACAGAACCTTTCTACTTAAATGAGGGACAAAAAAATCATCTGTATGCCTGATGTTTAAACAAGTCTCATTTATCCTTCCATATTTGTGTATAACTTGTCTCCGCACTATTGCTAACAACGTTTTCGCACCCCAGCGTCTGATACGCTGTTACGTCATAGATCACGGTCATATAAATATGTCGAAGCAACGAGCTGTGACGTACACTGATCAGCCACAACATTCAAACGACTGACAGCTGAAGTGAATAACATTGATTTTCCTCGTTACAATGGCACCTGTCGGAGGGGAGGGTATATTATGCAGCAAGTGAACAGTCAGTTGTTGAAGTTAATGTGTTGGAAGCAGGAAAAATTGGCAATTGTAAGGATCTGAGGAACTCTGCCAGGGGCAACACTGATGGCCAAAGGACTGGGTCAGAGCATCTCCAAAATAGCAGGTCTTGTGGGGTCTTCCCAGTATGCAGTGGGTAGTAACTACCAAAAGTAGTCCAAGGAAGGACAACTGGTGATAGGGTCATGAGTGTCCAAGGCTCACTGAGGAAAGGTGTCCAAACATATGCAGCTTGCTGCATATGGGGCTGCTTTGCCGCTAAGCCCTGTCCACTGCCGAAAGTGCCTGCAATAGGCATCTGAGTATCAGAACTGGACCAAGGAGCAATGGAAGAAGGTGGCCTGGTCTGATGGATCACATTTTCTTTTAGATCATTCAACCTTGGTTCCTGGTATTCATGTGAATGTTACTTTGACACATACCACCCACCTAAACATTGTTGCAGACCATGTACACTCCTTCATGGCAGTTGTATTCCCTGATGGCAGTGGCCCTGCCATACTGCAAAAAATCTTCAGGAATGGTTTGAATAACGTGACAAAGAATTCAAGGTGTTGTCTTTGCCTCCAAATTTTCTATATCTTGATCTGATGCAGCATTTGTGGGATGTGCTGAGGAAAAAACAAGTCCCATACACGGAGGCTCTACCTCACAACTTGCAGGACTTAGAGGATCTGCTGTTAATGTCTTGGTGCCAGATACCATGAGGCACACGAGGGGGACTTGTGCAATATTAGGCAGCCGGTTTTAATATTGTGGCTGATTGGTGTACGTATGCTGTACAAATGTTAGTTACAGTTAAACATGTTTTTTTTATGTAGTTGTATTTTGTCTATATTTTGCTGGGTCATTTTGGTAAGCTGTGCTATGCAAGGTATATATATATAATGAATGTAAAGTATATGCCGAAGCTGCTGTTTCTCAGCAGTTACCAGTGAGCTCATGACTGTCTCCTTGTGTAAGAAATTTGGTTGCATATGAAGATGCTTGAGGTACACATGCGTTCTAAAACTTGCAAGCCTAGTAAGGGCTGTAAGGGAAGATAGTCATAATATTAATGAAGCACAGTAACTTCTGTGGGCACCAGTAGCATAAATAGTATGGAAATACCCACATCCATCTACTTGAAGCTTCCAAAAGCTCATATGTTTACTTACGAGATTTGGTATTAATATTGTAATACTACAGTTTGGCCTTTAGTATCCAAACAAACTTACAGTTTTAGACTCAGTTATTATTGGAATTTTTTTAACCAGAAAAATAGTGGAAGTTTAAAATCTAACTCAAGGCTGCATGTCCTATTCTTAGTTACAAGCAGAAGTCCATAATTTTGTACACACCACAAAGAAAGCAACCTGGTACAGGATTCTCAATCTAACAAGAGTTCATCTCATGGCTTAGTTTACACTTTTATACCTATTTGTTTGTGTGTGTGTTTGGGTTTTTTTTTTTATTTAACAGGGTTCAATATAATTATGATTCCTATTTTATATCTAAACCAAGACAGAAAGGAAACGAAGCAGTGATCACTTAAACAGTAATGTATAACAATGAAAACATTGTTGTTGAAAGTGTAAGTAAAAACTGGAGCATCACTTTCACTTGTATACGTAGCAGTTTATCTGTATGTATTTCTTTTATTATTGTCATGAATAATTCATCTGTTGTACAAGCTTAGTGTGAATCGACTTGGACAAAGGCGTCAGGTAAATATTGATAAAGTGTTATTACGTACAATTATAAATGGTGGGAATGACTAATGTAAATGAAGCGTTGCAATCGTTTGTAATGAAAATACATGAAGTTTCAATGAAAATATAATGTTCATAATAAAATACGGATAAGCACCTCCGACTTCCCAAGGAATCTAAGTGAGCGCAGTGAAAGCGAGGCGCGATCAGAAGCAGCTGCGCGTTCCCGCGTCCTCGCGCCTCCCTCGAATAGGAACTCCGCCCTGTCCTCGTGTCGTAGCGCGCCTCAGTGAGCGCGCACGCACGTACGCAGACAGGGAGGCAGGCGGGCAGGCAGGCATTCCTGGCCCAAGTGTGCGTGTGTGTATGTGTGTGTATATGTGTGTGAGTGTGGCCGGGCTTGGGATACTGTAACATGGAAGATGAGGAGGTTGCGGAGAGTTGGGAGGAAGCGGCCGACAGCGGGGTGAGTTAGACGCGCGTCTCCGCACAGCTTTCGCAGTGAATGAGTAGTGCAGGAGAAGCGGCGGAGGCCAGTACGGGGGGGAAGGCCCGTCGGATACGCCGGGGTGCCGCTCGGGAAGTAGGCCACCGCCGGGAGGGGGCTGCACCTCCGGGTTATTTTAGGCGGTTGATTCATGGAAATGGAGGCGCAAGCGAGTGCGAGACGTGTGCTCGGTGCCTGGCGAAGGACGCGGCAGCGAAGATGAAGCAGAGCCTTCTCGAGCGGCCCTTTTCACAGCCCGGGCTCCCCGGGGTTTGAGCCGCAGCGCTTCGGCGTGTAGCCGGGTGGCTGCCTTCCTGTCACCGCCGATACTTTGTGCAGGAAAATTTGTAAACAGCGAACGCAACGAAGCGGTTTGGTTAACAGGACGGAACAGATAGACCAGTGCCCCGTTTTACATGCATTCCGTGTGTACATGTGATGCGAATTTGGTGAAAACTGCCGTCGCTGAGCAGTTTGAAGGAGCCGCTCGGGATTCCCCTGCGGAGACACCGGCTCTGGTGCTTAGGAATTATTTATAAACCAACTTAGTTGGGCTATTTTAACAGCAGGGTCCTTCACTGGTGTGAGATGTGAAGGCGAAAGTAGGGAGAAAAGTGCCTGAAATTAGGATGGAAGTTTAAGATGTGTGCACAGTGTCAATCCCATGAGCCAGTGCGAACCGAGGAGTCTTGAAACCACCCGGACCCCGGTTTAGGTTTTATTTATTTATTTATTTATTTATTTATTTATTTATTTAAACATTACCGTTTCACCTCTTCTTTGTTATCGTAATAATTGTATTTTTCAAGAAGGGGTAAAATAATGAGGGCTTATTCTGTTGGAGTTGGCCAGCTACATAGAGCAGGACTCCCTATTCAGTTTGAGACTCAAGACATTTGTTTCGGTTTCTTTATGATTATAGGATGGAATTGATTGTTTTAATACTTAGCTTCTGCATACTTGTCCATTGATTTAGGGTTATTATTATTGTTACTTTTTATTTGACAGGTACTTAGGATGAGCAGGTAGTGCCATATTTAGTGCTGCCACCTTTGGACTTGGAGGTTGCAGATTCAAATCCTGTCTCTAGGACTCTTGAGCATGGTACTTACCCAACATTTCTTAAGTAAAAGTACCTTGCAGTATAAACAGGTAAATAACTATAGGTAGTTTAAATTTAAATAAAAAAAAAACAACAGATGAATAAATATAAATATCCAGGGTACCTTATGATAGTAGGTAGTAAACTAACACTTATTTACCCATTTAAACGGCTAGCTATTTTTATTGTATGAATTCAGAGGAAGTGGTTGCTCAAAGGTACGACAGCTTTCATACCCAGAGTCTTCATATTGCCCTAATCTCTGTGCTGTTGACTGGACAATATGGCAGCGCTGTCCTTTTCCCATTTTATAAACACGTATGATCAGACCCACACATCAAGTAGATGGTTATGGTCATAAGTCATGTCATTTTCATGATCACCTAGGTCCAAATTCTAATGCCTCCATCACGCCATCAAGAGTCATGCTTCTATTTTTAGTTATTTATACAGAGTAACTGCATACAAAGAAATGGTTTGTAACTCAATAATAAGCCAACATTTTATAATACTAGCTTGTATGTTTGTCTGTTACATTCACATCATCTGATAGTGATGAGAAGGGCACCAACCTTCTATGCTGTGGAGGGAGTTTAGTTTGTAATAAAGATGCTGTGAAGCCTATATGTAACGGGGACAATGAAGTGACCAGCAGTGATTGCGGATATCAAAGAAATTAGGACAGTAAAGGTGTAAGTAGACTGGCTACTGTTCTTTATAGCTACAGCGGCTGTAGCCTTATTGTGTACCTTGACATCTAATAGTGAAATCTTTGTGCTGTGTATTTAACATTTTTGCTGCAGTCTGGTGTGTGGCATCTATGTTGCATCAGTTCTGACTCAGTTGTCAGTACTGCATCACTGTCAGTTTCTTTGCTTAATACTTAATGTCCTTATTTAATGCAGGAGATAGAAAGACGACTGGAGGCAAAACTGAGGATCAGCCAAAAAGAGAAGTGAGTGGAACTTTTGTGAATATTTATTTTCAAGTAGCCCTGTTATTACTTTTTCATTTAGCTCATACTTGTTTTGCTACTTAAGTATTTAACCTATGTCCACAGGTGGATCATTTTAGGTGTAGAAATTCAGGGTCTCCTTCTCTTTGTCACTCTTTCTCTCTTTTGTATCGCACTGGGTCACTTGTTCTAGTTGAAGTTGTCCCTGGCATTACAACTGACTGTATGACTGGAGTTACAATGGTTTAACAGTAAATTTGAGTTTTCAGTTACATTTATCATTTGTGATGCCACTATAATTATAGGTAGGAGCATTTTTCTATATGTGTAAAGCTCAATCCCTGTCTGTCTGTCAATTCGTTCTTAATTTTTTTCATGCCACAGGCTTAAAATGTGGCTCAGAAGTACTTTGCACCCAAAGTTAGGTTTTTACGTAGTGAAGTTCTACAAACGCATACACACAGATGCATACACAGTGCTACACACATTAGTGTCATAAGGGTAATAATGTTTGGTGCCTTTTTTTTTTTTTTTTTTTTTAAATTACGGTTTACCTTTCCACCTTTGGAGCTGAGCAATGCCAGGTATATCTACTATACCAAAGAGAAAGTTTATCTGGTTAGTATTGTCCTGAAGTCTTATAAGAATATGTGTTTAACTTCAGAAGTTTCTTTTTATTCGCATTATATTGAATACAAGTCATGGTGACTTCAATTCAAACTTCTCTGCGTAGATAGCTGAAATGATAAATTTTCTTCTATTGGATAAATTTAAAGTTCAGTCTGTATGATTCATAGGAGCTCTGCATACCTTTTTAAGACAGGGCACTTGATCACTTCTGGATGTATGGTAGCTGATTTAACTTATTTGCCTTTGTCTTCATGTTTCTGTTGCCAGGTGTGGCTGTTGTTGCATTTAATAGACAAAAAAGAAAAAAAAATCAGGTTTATTGTATTGGTGAAGCATACTATAGTGTGAAAGGAGTCAAAACTTGGGTTCTTCAAGCCAGTGGCTTCAGGGTGTTCTAGTCAATGTGTTTAAGTCTTGTTTGTACCAACTTGTCACCTGTAGTGAATGCACGTCTCTGAAACCTATAACAGCACCTTAATATTGATAGTGTTTTCTATATTAGCTTTGTTTTTTTGTTTGATTCTAAGGCATAATGTGACCTTGTCTCCCAACAGGAAATCTAGTGGTAGTTCTGGGCGCTCACCCATGAGGACGGCCGTCGTCATCCAGGACGACTCACTCCCTGCTGCACCACCACCTCAGATCCGAATCCTGAAGCGTCCTTCGAGCAATGGCTCCCTGGGCTCTGCTGCAGCCTCCACACGGCCCATGCCGCAGGTGAAGTCCCTAGCACAGCGTGAGGCTGAGTATGCGGAGGCCAGGAGGAGAATCCTGGGTAGCGCCAGTCCCGATGACACCCCTCAGGATAGGCCAACCACAGATAGGTAAATAATTCCTGCACTCTTCTGCCCTTTCCAGTCCTTCTGCTGTTAATGGTCCTTTATATTGCATACATTCTCTGTACATTGACATATTGTCATTTGTTTGTACCTTATTTGTCCCCCAGGCCAGTGCGAATGACCACCCCCACCACTTTGGAGGACTGTCGACTGAACAATCATGCCATCCGCCAGCCTACTGGCCCAGATGGTACACAGGGCTTTCGCCAGCGCAGATAGAGAGGGAAGCAGGGAGGGGAGGGGGAGAGGAATAGCAGTTCTGCCTTAGGAACGAAGGAAGCTGGGTTTTGAAATGGTCTGAGATATAATGCTGAACATTAGAAGTATTGTACAATTAAAAATGAGAGCATATTTCCTCCCTCACCCTTCTGATGGTTACCCTGATCCTGCTGCCACAAAAGTTCCTTGTCTAATATGTGTGACTGAGAGGAGGGGGTTCCTGAGATAAATGAGGGGCAAATCCCCCCCCCCCCCACCCAGTCGACACTGTGACGAAGCCATTGCTTCTTCAGGACTTGGCTCACTGTGACAGGCCTCTAAATCCACCCCAACCCCTCCCTTATGGCCTGCAACCGACTGGGACCTCAAGAATGGGCAGCTCCACTGAGTAAAAGATGAAGGGGGAAATACGCAAAAGGAGAAGCAGACTTGAGTGCACGGAATGGAAAGACTGGGTACAGCAGCTATAAGGAGAGAGCTGATGGCAGCGAGATGTCGGCACTGGGTGCCACTCTTCTCAAGCAATAAAACTGATGTCAATGAGGATCACTGCCCTCCCCCCACACTGTCAACTTGTCACCCTGTCAGTCTAATAACTATTGATATTGCCTATTTGAGTTTTAAGTTCAGTTTCTGATTACTTTGGTTATTATAACTGTGTGCGTATGTGTGTGTTTTTTTTTTTTTTTGTTTGTTTTTTTTTTTATGGAAAGAAGGTCAGAGGTGGAATCTGGAAAAGTCGGTTTTATGTACAGCTCTGGTTTACGGTTGTAAACTTTTTGTTAGCTTTACTCTTGCTGAAGATTGTGCTGATTTCTATTTAAAAAAACAAAAGTAATTAAAAAAAAACAAGTAGCTGTAAAACTCGATGGGTTAGTGAAATTTTAAAATGGCTTTTTATGAGTAGTTCAAAGTCTTTTACTTAATGGAGGTATGAAAAATTAAGATTGCAGACAAACACGGTAAAAGAAAGCCAAATGTGTAATTACTCAGTTATACTGGAAACCCATGGATGAGAGGAAGAACCTGTGCAAAAGTGTCATTGGCATTTTTGTACGTTTAACAGTGTGTATATGGAGAGACTTGTACAATTTCACGTTTATCAATCCTTTCATACCCGTGTGTAACATCTGTGCCACAGAGCATCTTCTGTCTCTTCCAGCGTCTACAAAACTATTAGGACCTGAGTTGTAATTCTTAGGAGGAGAAAGTGCTTGAATAATGGTGGAGAGAGTTGGACCAGTGTGTGGAAATGGAAAGGAAGGAAATAAATGCTGAAGTGTGTGCTGTCACACCATTTGTTAAGGGTTTAAAGCTCACATGAATGGGCAAACCAAAGATGGAACAGCTGTAATTTTTGAAAGTTTAAATGAGGTTTGTAAAACTTCATTTGGAAACCAGTTTGGAAATAATGAGATGGGGTAGTTTGTACTTTTTTTTGACATTACAAGATGTATCAGAGGCCTTACTGATCCGATGTACCAGGAACTAATTGTTTACCAAGTTCCTCTTCCTTGGCAATTTATGCCACTGAGATTGGACTGTCGGGATACTTGAAATAGAAACGGTATTTTTAAATCTTGTCGTGTCCACAACTCCTTGGACGCTGTCCAGCTCTCTCCCCCAAACCTGCGTGACCTTGATGGAAGCCGGAAGCCCTGAAGCAGTGTGGTTAGTGTCTGTGTTCGTGCTTGCGGCTGCTAAGCACACTGTAGCCTCCAAGTGGGTCTGAGATGAAGGAATGGATGCCAGGGTTTTCCTGTCTGAGCTTGAACACTGAAAACAGCCTGTAAATACTTAAAGATGCCCTTTAATAAAGATTTTTTGGAAGAAAAAAATGCTTAAAATAATGTGCACATCTCTGAGTAGTTTAGTGTTTTTCTACTTTGTCAACTGTGCACATATCCTTTTGGTTGTGACTGTCATTTAATATCACATGGGGGAGAGCTTAGCTATTTTTGCAAAACTTTGTGGATGGGGCTTTTCATGGTAAAATTTAGTGTTGGACAGTGGTACGGTCACTGCAGCATTTCCGTTCTGTCTGTCACTTGTCCTTTTAACTAGATTTCAAGAAACATTCTGTTGGGTGTGATCAGTACTGAAATTAAATACTGCAATTTTTTAAGTGCCATGAAAACTGAATTAGTTTCATAACCTAATACAGACTCAGCAAAAATCTTTTTATTTAGGTAGCAATGGAGTACTACCAAGAGCATGGTACGGAGCAGGATAGAGTAATCTTTGTTCTCAGTCTCCCTCACGTGTGTATATATCTATATGTTTGATTTCATCTTGTCTGAGAAGTACATTTTGTGTCTTTTTGTCTTCCGTTTCTATCCAGTGTGCATGTGTGACAGGACTGGTCCTGACCAGATAGCTGAAACCCACTGGCTTGTATCATCTACTAACAGTTGGTGTCTTGAGCCTGTCAGCTTCTCAGAAAATATGTCTCTGTATGTTCTAGACATATACTTAATAAAAAAAAAGTGAACAATCTATCAGCAGAAATGTGTAATAGTGTGAAGACCAGTTTCTGGGTGGAGTGTTTGCTGACAGATTGGGTGTATTTGAATAAATTGGTATAAACTTTAAGAATTGCAGTTACATAATATCAGAAATGAATGCATCTAGTAATCGCCAGCAAATAACTCTTCACTGCCATTTCTGTGCTGTAGTGGAAGAGTACTTAAATTTGGAAACGATCTGCGAATATGCCTGAACATTGATTTATTGTGACGGGCCAGTCCACCCACAGGCACTATTGTCAGTCTGCGCAGCATCTGAGCACAACCGATGTTTAGCAACACAACCACTGCAGCTTCTGCGCAGAAACGATGCTTTGAACAAGCTATGGAAAAAGAGCAAAGTTGTCAGGAAAAAACTACTTGTGAATATTTAATATGTGTTAATGTAGTAGTAGTATTATGCAAATAAAAAAAAAAAAAAAACTTTTTAGTATGTAATGGCGTTTCCGGGCGCCGATAAAAAAAGACAAACGATTCTGCGCAGCGGCTGTCCGGGAGTTGTGTTGAAGAACATTACCGATTCAGAGGCAGTTGCTGCGCAGAGATGATTCGCCATATCCCCGCATACACAGTCCGCCAAGATGGCAGAAGAAACTTATGAGTCTGTAATCTGTGTCAAGCCAGAGGTTCACGTTTACCGGATCCCTCCCCGGGCGACAAACCGGGGGTATCGGTGAGTTTTCAACTTCAAGGTTTCATGTTTTATTGCTTTTCATTCAGTGAATTAAACGTGATGTGAACCTAACACTGCAACTGCATTCGCGCGCTTCCAGGAAGCGAAGTTTCATCCATGAACGATGTTGTAAAAGTAAACAAAACGTACAAAACAAGTTAGCAGGTTTTAAGCGTTTACCGTTAAATGAGTTGTTTCAGTAGTTATTACACTCTAGTTAACCTGAAAGTGCCTAACAAGTTTCTCCTAAATAGAGCAAACTCATGAGATTGGTGGCTTTTATTGCTGAGTGTTGCAAGAACAGGGTTTGCTGGTAGCAGCTCGATTAAACTTTAAGTACAGGTAAAATAGCCATTTTCATGGCATAAACCGTGAAAATTACACTTTAACGATTTTTTTCCCCACAGTCTGGCTGCAATTGAATTCGTTTTCTGGATCCTCTGTGAAGTCCTGATCGTTTTGAGTTTTTTTTTGGTTTGTAATTCGTTGACTTTCTGTGACGTTGACGAGATTTGGAGGTGTTTTATGGAGACGTGTTCTTCCGTTTCTGTCTGTCTGTTTCCATCTGTCGGCACTGGACAGTATACGAGCAGGAAAGACGGTGTCGGTGCTGGGACAACAAGTGCGGAGCATTGCCACACTCATCACATTTGTCACCCGTCATAGTGATCACAGTCATCAAATCCATCATAACTGTCACAACCATCAAATCCACCGCAGCGATCACAGTCATGATGCCCATCACAATGACTCCAGCGAATGATCCCATCCTTCGCAATAATCACATCCGTCACAATGGTCACGTTCATCTTTCTTCAGAGACCGCAGTCATCAATCACATCATCCCAGTCATCGCATCCATCACAATAGTCACATCTGCCACAGTCATCATTGTCATCACAGTTGTCGCATCCACCAGTTCAGTTTATTTTGAACTGTTCTTCTCAACAAAATAATGTGGGACATCGATCACACCCTTTAGCTCCGGCCACCTTGCACACACCTAATCTCTGCTTTATTAGTCATACCACAGTTTTCTCCAGCACCATGTTTACAGCTCACAGAACGTTCAGCTGCGGTGAATCAGTATTGGGGTTACTAGTGGATAGCGCATACATTTTCAACAGGCTGTGTATATCGACTTTTTATTCTAAGGACAGTTCATAGTTCAGGGGTCAGGTCTTTTTGTTTATGTGGCTTCAGGTGGCCATGCAAGCCACTCCCAAGTTATACTCCACCAAAGTATAAAGTGTGAGAGCACTGTGATGCCCAGATAGAACATCTGCAGCGGAACAAATATGTTTGCAGTGCTTCCTTATCGAAGGCTGTTACAGGACAGCTGTGTGTGTGAACACTGTTAGCCGTAATCTCCACACAAAGGCAACACCCACAAAAGACACTCCTCACACCAGCTAAGCTGTCAAGAACATAGAATATACCACATTGTAGTTACACTTAAATTTTTTTGTCCAGATTTTTGCACTTGAAAGTTATACTTATTTCCACCACCATTACAGAATAATACATTTATTTAAAAATGTACAGTTCTTTCACCCTTTTTTAATAATAATCGTTGGCATTGTAGTGGTTTATTAACTAAACTTTTGACATCAAAGTTCCAGGCCCAGAAGAGCAACTGAAATTTGTCAATATGAATTTTCTTCTGTAAACCACAAACATGTGCATGTATGAGCATTTATGTCATTTCTGTATGTGGCTGTAAAATATTGAGCTGCATTTTGGTAGGATTGATGACAGCAACCGTTATGCAACAAACTCAGATTATATTTGAATATTTTTTGTACATTTCATTCTCATTAATATTTCACATCTCACCAGCAGCCTGCAGAACTGTTGCTGAAAGATGGAGCACTGTGGTTGCATGGCATTGTTTGCTTGCACGTGCGCGCGCATGTGTGTGTCTATGGTTTATGTTGCCAGGTGATCTTTGTGGACTGTGGATTCTTACATTTTGGGTGGCTTTTGGTCAGGGCGGTCGACTGGAAACTGGAGGAGCCGGCTTGGAGCGGGAGGCTAAGGATCACAGCTAAAGGAAACGTGGCCTTCATCAAGTTAGAGGACAAGACATCTGGTCAGCCCCCACCGGCACCCTGTAGCAACCCCCTCACTCTCTATAGTTCCACTTTTTTGAGCTTGAAGGGGAATTCCACTAAAACCAGCCATTTCATTTAGATCTTCCTCATGCTTTAGAAAGCTAGATCAAAAATGTTTGGTTTGTGAACAGTAAAATTAGCTTTTTTTTAATTCCCGATAAGATCTGTTAGATATCAGATTCACACTTTTCCCCTGAGCATTCTGCAATGGTCTAGTTTGCTCTGTACCTTTTCATGAACCAATATGTTGTTATCATTAACTTTTGTTTAGTTGAACCTTTGTCCAAGGCAGCAAGGTCCTTTATCATGGGCTCTACAGCAGGACTAGGGGTTGCACCAGGAAATTTTTAAGATTACACAGTGACAGCTGTACCTTCTGTTGTCCCATTGGCTCAAGCAGAATGTGAGAGTACGCAGTATGATTCAGAAATATGAGCACACCTGGGTGATACTTGTATGGAGAGACGAGTTCAAGCAAAGCAAACCACAAAGCATCCAACCCACATGGGACCGCTGCAGAGGAACTGCAACCCGTCTCCTCACTTCTCAACTGTAGGCCTTGGGGAAAAACTGATTTCCACCAGGTGTACTCATATTTTTGACAGAACTGAGTATATTGTTCAGAATGCGATTTGACTTTTGGTTTCAACCTGCACTTTCTCAGTCCACACTGAGCTCAGCTGTTTATTAATGTATTCATGGTACAATGCGGTTGACATTGCAACTGGGACTGGTGTGTGTGTGTGTGTGCGAGTGTGCGTGCGTGCATGCATGTTCACTGCCCTTTCGCTTCCTGATTCTCAGGAGAGCTGTTTGCTCAGGCCCCTGTAGAGCAGTACCCTGGTTCCTCGGTGGAAGCTGTCACCGACTCCAGTCGGTACTTCGTAGTGCGGATAGAAGACGGCAATGGTGAGACCACAGCTTGAAACTTAAACTCCTGTTCCTTATATCTGAGCAGTGCACCAACACTGTTTGTCCCACTACATTTACACTTAGGTCATAACAGATGGTTATACTGATCAACACAAGGAATGCAGTTATGGGCTGACAGACATCACATATCCTCATATTCACATCTTGTACGCTTCAAGTTTTAAACTGATTAGAAACAATTATAAGCTGGGTATAAAGATCATGCTAAATCCAAGATTTTCACACAAAGTATCATATTATGTACCACATTCTTGAACACCCCACTATTATTAGTAAGAATATACAGCACCTCTCCTTTATTGACAGGTTTTACTTGGATTCCTAAGTATAGGTAAAGTGTGTTAGTACGGTGAGGTTCACTGCTGCGTGCCTGTTATTTTGAGTTCCTCTCCTTGCTCTTTCTTCAGGACGCCATGCCTTCATTGGTTTGGGGTTTGCAGACCGTGGCGACTCCTTTGACTTCAATGTAGCTCTGCAAGACCATTTCAAGTGAGTTACAGAAGGGTGTCAATAAGGTGTGGCAGATATACACACTGGCTCCTGGTGTTACAAATGTTCTGTTGATAAATTGTATGGATGTGTAATAATTTTCACATTTATTTATTTCTTATTGGGTTTTCTTTCCTTACACTTCTCTAAAATTTCTTATGATCAAGGCTAACCAGTAGTTAGTGGTAAACAGCGCTGAAGCCTGGTATTAAATTAGAATTTGTTGGAGACAACTTATTCTTTTTTTTCATTTTAAATTAATTATAATAAAGTTTGAAGTTAATAAACATATGGAAGTCTTCAAAGTATGTTTTATTTATTATAGTTATTTAAAATAATTTTACAAAGTAACCTGTAAAAAAAAAAAACTACAGTATGTCTATTTTTAGGATTTTATAGACTATTATTTTTTAATTTATCTGATTTTTTTTTTCTGTAAAGCAAATTACATATTAAGCTACTTAAAGTTTCATATTTATGTAAAGTATACAGATAGACAGTTTTCTCTGCAGAAATTTGGGGTAAGTTCCTGCATTACAGTAGGTGGGATTCAAACCCAAGTCTGTTGAAGGGAAGACAGCTGCTGTAACCATTACACTACCACTTGTTTTAATTTTAATGTTGCCTGAAATTATTAAAAATAAGTCTTATAAAGTGTTTTATTATTATAGATCTGTCTGTTTCTGCAGACTGAATAAATCAAGGGACTTCTGTGTTAAGCTTTTTTGATTGCCATCTAGTAGTGACTTTGGAAAGGGTGTATGTGTAACCGTTTATAAATTAAAGTATTTCATAACATTGTTCATCACTATGAATGGTTTTTTTTCTGATGCTAATTTTGACGACTGCTGCATCTCAATTGTTGTGGAAATTCTGGATGTTTAAAATGGTAATGCTGGGATGTCCACTGGATGGCTCTGTATACACTG
The DNA here is from genome assembly GCA_018136845.1 of Heterotis niloticus. Lineage (NCBI taxonomy): Eukaryota > Metazoa > Chordata > Actinopteri > Osteoglossiformes > Osteoglossidae > Heterotis > Heterotis niloticus. The sequence goes on along the minus strand of CM030894.1, from coordinate 21,793,796 downwards.
TTTTCCCCATGTTCCCCTAAGGGATCTTTACCTTTTCCTGGATACAGTTTGTTTAAAATATGAGGGATGATTTAAATGCTAACCATAAATACCTTTTTTACAGGGCAAATCTTAACTCTTTGTCTGAGTGGCTTTCAGTTTTTGTTTTTTGTCTATGCTAAATTCTGTCATCGTATATACTTTTTATTTAAACTTTATTCCTTTTGTCTTCCACTTTAGGTGGGTCAGACAAGAGAGTGAGCTGGCAAAACAGGAGGCAGCTCAGAGTGCAGCTCCCAAACTTGACCTGGGCTTCAAGGAAGGGCAGACTATCAAGATAAACATTGGGGTGAGATGGGGCTCTGCAGCTGGGGAACATATAGATGGACAGTCGATGTAACACACTTTTCAATTTTGTCCCTAGAACATTAAGAAGAAAGAGCCACAGTCATCTGGAGCGGCAAAACCTCGCCCCATGGGCAGTGGGCTACTCCCACCCCCACCCGGAGTGAAAGGAGGAACCTTTATACCACCACCTGGAGTCCCAAACCCAATACCACCTGGAGTCCCAAACCCAATAGCACCTGCTCAGACACCCACAGGTATCCCCACCTGTCCTACAAACAGCATCCCATTTGTGTCTCCTCTTTTTGAGTTCCTTAGAAATGAAAGAAACTGATTACTAATAGTGCTCATATGTCACATCCAAAGTCATATGGTCAGACCATTAGTAGAGATGGGAATAATTGAGTCTTCTCTCATTGTCTTCTTCCTGACAAGCTAATCTTGTAGATTTTGGGGACTCGACATCATCTGCAAAGCCCACTCCTGATCTGTGGGGGGATTTCACTACCGCAGCTAGCAGGTCAGTCGAGTCTATGTGACAAAACTTTATGCTAAATTGTAAAATTATTGACACATTTTTGGTACAGATGTGTTATAGTTTTTCAGTGAATGAATTTATTCAAGATATTGATACATTTTAGTGAAAGTAACTCTTGAGAGTATAAAACTGCTCATTTTCTGGCAACAAGCATAAGATCTTTAACCATTAATAAAGTTGTTATAAATATTCTGTTGCCTTTAAAAAATATGCTGATGAAGGTTGATTGGTCAAATTTGTTGCCTATTGTTTAATAATAACTTTGTGCAGAGCTTGTGGGTTATTTGCCTTTTTAATGTATTTCTTTTGCATGTCTTTGTCTGGAATTATGAATTTTTCTGTCAGCTGTCCCTTTTTATTTGAATGTAATACGTTCTTGAAAACTGTTTTTTCGGATAGCGGAAGCCTACATTCTTTTATTTTCAAAGGGGAAACTGTGTCCCAGTCCATTATAAATCCCTGAACCAATTTCCTAAAATATAATTAAAATGCTCATACACCTGTATGAGTCCATCAAAGACTTCTTTACAAGCTTTTCCACTTTCTTTGAAGAGATTTTACTAAGTAATGTGGCGAAGATGATAGAGATAATGCACAGCCTGTATAACAACATAAGTACAAGGTGCAGTCCTTTTAGGAGAACAGCTGGGATAAAACTGTTTCCTTTCCTTACTTGCTGCTGACAGTGGTTGGAAATTACAGGGGAAAATCGTGCTCTAGTGCTACTGAGCTGGAGACACTTAAATCAATCAGTTCTCCCAAGGATAAATAATGAGCTGAATGAGGGATCCACTGGAGATCACGTTGTGTTTATCATAAACAATTGCATAAAAACTGTTCCCATTTCTATGAATTGCATGCTGTACATATAAACTTTCCATAATGCCCTACTCTTCTTCACATTTCTAATGCCGCACATCCTCTGGTCTGGACTCACACACAAACATTTTCCTGGCATTGTGATTTGACAGTTTTTTTAAATGCAGATTCGGAAGAGCAGGTTTTCAATTCAGATTTTGAATGAAGCGAGGGGTAGCTCTCTGTGTTTATGTTTTAAATTTTTTTCATACTTTTTTTTGAGGAGTACCTATAGTGCCTGACCTGGACAATAAAGCCCTATCTTGTTTGATTGGTGGTTTTCTGTATTATTGTTTTCTCACCTTTCCATTTTTCCATCTCCCACTTCTGCAGCTCTAGTAAGGACACAGTCCAGTCAGGATGGGTGCAGTTTTAACTGGAAGATGGATATGTGCATGTGCAGAGTGACCAAGGCATTCTTCATGTTCCATCTGCATCACCTGGACGGAATCAGGGAGGATAAAGAAGTCGATAGGAGTCAGACAGATGATCTGTCTGAAGTTTAATTTGACCAACTGAGCAGTGCACTGTTTCTCCACTACAGGCACCAGGCAAAACATACATATAGGCACAAACATACTGTTAGACCTATGCAAGTGCTCTCTCACACACACACACACACACACACACACACACACACAATTGCGAGCCTTCAGGCTTAGTTCTTTGTCACTATACCTTTTTTCTATGCAATTGGATGTAATTCTAACAAATCACTAACATTTTACTTGATTTGCTAATGATTACTGTGGCTTTGTGTTGTATTTTGACTGGCTGACTTTTTGGACAGCTCTCTGTTGGTTGTACACACCAGCCTGTAACTGAGCTGAAGAACAGCTGTATTTGAACCATGGTAATTCTGAATGTGAAATTCTCCCTCACTGCCAGCTTTGGGAAAACTGGATACAGGCGTGCATTCCATAGTGGCACTCCACCATGTGGAGATGTCCTCACTTGCTGTAAAACTGCCCCCCCCCGCCAGCATGCTTCTCTTCCAGCATGCTTTCTGCTTCTTGTCTCTTCTCCTTTATATTTCTGGAAGTTTTCCCTTCTGGTCCTGTTCCTCACTCTTAACAGAAAACCCAAGTGTTTCTGTCCAAAGCAAACCTCCACCCATCAAGCAATTGGACTGGAAGGAGGACTCTCACTATTCATTGTTGCTTTTACCTGCAGTCCTTGTGTGAATTTTTACAAAGGTGTGAGCACGTTTTTGTGAATGTTGGTTTCTGGTGCCCACGTTACAGTACATTCCTGTTTCTACAGGTGGCAGTGATTTGGTACACGGCAGGTGAGGGACGTGTGAGGAATGTGATAAGGTGCTTGATCACAGTTGGTAACTGGCATAACAAGGCGAGGTGGCCAATGAATGGGTGTTTTTTTTTTTTTTTTCTTTCTTTTTTTTTTCATGATTTGACCATTTGATTATTCTGTCTTGAATTTGTTAACGTTTTCGTCTTCTTTTTTGTTCCTTGTTGTACTCGTGTTTTGTTAACGTTTAACCACAGTGCCTTTATAAAGGGTGGACTGGTATGGGTTTGGGGTTTCAAGAGTATTCCTTCAAATTGTGGCCTTTGTATGTAAGCGACTTCTATAGATAAAGAGCAAAATTGTAAATAAACAGGATTATCGATTAGTTGTTTTGTGCTTTGTTTGTAGTGATATAAATAGAGTAAAGAAAATTTTAACACACCTCAGCACATTTGTTTTAATGTAAATTAAACATGAGAGTGAGGCCTCGGCTATAATGATTTCAGTAGAGGGATTTATTTGGTTAAAATTTCACATTTGGAGTTAATTAAAAAAAAAAAAAAAAAAACAAATACATGGTAGTATGTATGTGAGTGCATCAGTGGGGAAACCCCGGCCTACTTGGGTAAAAACTAAAACAAGTATCCAATACAATAAAACCCTGCAAAAGCATGAATTCGGATGCAACTCCACTGGCTCCTGTCCTCCTGCACGTGAGGAGTGGGTTTAGATTTTCAGTTCAGCGCACAGCCTGTTGTGTGCAGAGTATAGTGAAAGTTTCAGTATTTTGTGGTTTTTGTGACAGGGCAGTGTTTTTTAGACTCCACTTTGTGGTGTGGTTTTACCATAAATGACTTTAAAAGATTCTGAATCACTCAAAGGCCTGAGGCCTTCCAAGGAATTTGTAAGCTGCAGAACTTTCCAGTTGTTCCCATCCTATTGCTGACACCTCTTGTAGTTCTGAAACAGTCCTACAGCTAACAAATGTATTTATTGCTGTAGAATAGAACTGACTTTCTAAGGTGTGCGTGTGGGGTTGGTAGGAGGGGAAACGGCACCGACAACACATTGTGGCTTCTGTTTCCAAGGTGTCTCTGCTGTTTGTTTGATTATGCTGGAGTCCTGGACAGCAAGTGTGTTGGGTCTCCCTCAATACACTTAGCTACCCTGTACACCAGATGTGTGTGAGACAGCTCCAAAAATAGTAATAACGCAAACCGAAAGGGCAACCTATCACTACAGCTGTGCATCCCAGGCCTCAGCTTTGAGGGAAACGACAGCCAACATGGAGAAGGTGAGTGATGCAGCAAACAGTTGCGGCAAATTCCTGAGATCATGAACTGTGACTTACAAGTGAAAAATATTTAGACAAAAACCTCTAACATCAATAAACAATTCTGCAAGAAATGTTAATTTGTTTCGCAGTCATAAATACATAAATTATGGCTGAATATGAATTTATTGCTAAATAATCATGAATATTTAGTATATTGTGCATATTTAAGATGAACAAAAAGGGAGTTGCTTTACAAATTAAGACTACATGTTCATATGAGACCTAATTACTGAGTAATTCATTTATTTAAGTCTTTGATGCTTTTTTAAATTGCCCTGAATTTTATGTTTGCCATTTGGATAGGCAGGTTAGGTTATCGTACATGTTAGCAGTAACAAAATAAAATATCTAGCGGAGAAATCCTATACAAGACTCCTGCGATTATAACTTGTATAATTATTCTCTATTTAATCTTTGTACACAGTGACTTATGAAGTAATGATTGTTAAATCAGTGCTTTCACAGATCAAGAAAATAAAATGAAGTTCAGATTTGAACAAAAAGAACACAGACTCACAGAAACGTATGAAGGACTGATAAAAGCAAACCGAGACGCATTCACTAAAAGCCAGTACGTGGCACAAAAGAGTTGACACCAAACAGCCCTTCAGTGAGAAGCAGATCCGAAAATGGCAGCCGAGTTTCCTGAGATTGAGAGCAGATCTGGAATGAAGCAGAAGCTCATTCCTAGTTTGCTTCCAACTTCTATAACCAGTGTGCTAAAACAAAAGTGACCAATAAAGAATCTCAAGAAAAAAAGACCTTGTCTGCAAAAGCCATCATTTCCCACTGATGGCCAAATGCAAACCTAATGATACCTGAGCAGCAAGATCTGGCCAATAAACCTTTAATATTATTGTGTTATTAATAGATCCAGGATTTTACTTAATCTCTGCATTACAATGGACACTTCAGCAATATCCTAAAAAGAGCATAAGAGGAAGCTAAACCATTGCTATGGGTATTGTGTTGCTGAGTTTCACCTTTTTTCAGGTGTGGCCAAGTTGCATTTCCTCGAAGAGCCCTGACTCAGCAAAATTTACTTTCAAATCTGACAGAATTTTTAATCTGAACACCTATTATATTTGATTACATGTGCAATACTGAAATTGCCCACTTCTCTAAACAGTTCTACGTAACACGATACTGTTAAACAACCAGTATATCCTGCATTTCCACAATCTGACCACACTACTTGCAACTTTAGATGTTTCTCCATATAGCGCTCGTCTGGTCTAACGCTGATATAACCGCAGCGGCAACCAATTAGCAGGAGGGAACTAGTTTGACGTCATTAACTGAGGCGCACTTCTGTTAATAAAATAATAAATAAGACGGTTTAGAATTTGGACCCAAGTTGGATCTTTATTTTCAATTATAATTAGTAGCCGAATTGTGTCATGAGTTTAAAGTAAGGTCTGAGGTTATTAAAATGATGAAACTTTATTTAATAAATAAGTAAATCCGCTCCATAAACAACTCAACGATTTAATGTATTCACTGTAGGGCATAAATTACAAACCACGTGTAAATGTTTTGTTCCCACGTCATATCAAGATTTCTCACACATGAATGGTTTCACTTTAAGAAACCGGTACACCCCGGCCAGGATACCACTTCCTCACAGATCAATCGATGAATCGATGAATCAATCCAGCGCACAGAGTAATTTGAAATCTCCAGTTTAAAACACTTGTTTCTGCATTGTGGGTGGTAACGTGAACTTCATGTGGACGGATGTTGGGGGGGGGGGGGATTCAAACCCATGTCCACGCCCAGAACCAGTAAGACACCAGCGCTACGCCCTGTGGTAACATGAAATCTCAAGGCAGTTGCGTGTAATTTAGCCCTGAAGTGCAGGGTCAATTGTGCTCTAAATGCGCTGCGGCGCAGACGTGCCTGAAACCGGGAGCCATTTCAAACACGGCGGCCTGCTTCTTCGCTCGGTGCGCCGAGGCCCCGCCCCCGGAAAGGGGACCCGCAGGAGCAGAACTTGACGGCGCTCACGCACGGCGTCGCGGGCATCCCGCATCTTTCCTTTCCCGGCGCTCTTGCGCAGCCATGGACGAACGCCCAGCCACGTGCACCGCCTGCGTCGTAGACCTGAGGTAAGAGACCAGCACCGATTGCGCGCGCTGCGGTCAAAGGTGAGAGGTCAGCCGGGGCGCCTTTCTTAACCGGAGCGCGTGCGCGCGTAACGGTCGTCAGAAGCCGAAAACGGTTTGTGTGTTTTTTCCTTCCTTCTCCCCTCCATCAGTACAAAATGTTCAGGAAGCGTTAATAAAATGCCATTCGTAAAATTCTGTGGCAAACTGATGTTTCCTTTCAGTTCGTCAGCGTGACCGATTAACGGGTGAAGTCGAACGAGCGGACGGTCGATTTTTGAAATTTTTTTTTTTTGCTTTTTCGCTCTTGTCAAAGATTCCCACTTCCCGGAGTGCGACTGTTTGACTCCGTCCAGGGGGTTTCACCGGAAACCAGCGAGCTCAGGGAGCGCAGCGAACCTGTTTTATGGCCATCCACCGATTTTTCGATTAAAGCACGGTACTGCCTCAAATATTTGCGTAACAAGTAGCAGCCTTTGCAGCATCCTTTTCGGATCGGTGATCCGCCGTGTGCTTATTTTCTGTAAGTGAGCAAAGGAACGGGATTTTCAAAACCCATCTGTTTTCCTGAAGGATTAATGCTCTCAAGACGGTCGATATTGTTTTTGTCGTTTGCTTATGTGTTTGAGAAACGGGGGGAGGTTACGCAAGTTGTTAATGTTGAGGTAAATCACAGCGGGGCTAAAGGAGCGCCACAAGCGGAAAGAGCACCAAATTATAAGCACTGCATGCTATAACATGGGGGGGGGGATCTGTATTACACATGTTCGCAAAAAGAATAAATAAACGTTTGTAAAATTAGTTGCGTGATTTAGGTTGGTTGATCAGTAATAAATCATAGCTTCCTCAGGGCTATCCCTGTGTCAGGATGTGTAATCTACAGAGATTTGCTAATCTTAAGACACCACAAGGCCCCCCATGAGTGTCGATCTTCTGTCTTTAAGGTGATGGGTTTGCGGGAAGTGGTTATGCCCTAGGCGGTGGCCACCCATTTCCCAGGAAGAGCAGCTCCTCCGAAAGAGGCCGCCTTCCATGTCAGATGTAATCTGCATCTTGCTGCTAATCCCCCTGGAAGATTAGGGCTCTTGAAGTCCTTCTGAACTGTGGATTTAGGAGCAGTTAGTCTGCAATACAGCTACTGCGTGAAGCATGTCTTGTATTTTACTGTACTGTGTTTCTAATGAAGTGTTGCCCGAAACACATCTGTGGGAGGGGGCAGAATGGAAATAATCGCACAGCTTTCATTGTCTGCCAGATGCTTACAGAGCACTGCTTTTTTTTCCCCATTTATTCAACTGAATACTTTAAATGTCTCAAAGAATATTTTTATATGAATCCTGCACTGAAGCGCTACTGGGACTTTCTTTCAGACAGTTTCTCACTCAGCTTTTATTATTTATTTTTTTAACACTATGTAGCATTATCCTACATGCTGCCTCACACTTGTGACGAAAGAACCTGTAACACTGCCAAAACCAAAATCCAGGGTTAATTTTTCTCTGAAAATTTTAAAATTTGACATCCATTCAGTGTTCATCATAGATTTTGCACTCATTTTCTTGTACAATAATTTTAAGTTAATACATCGTAAACTTGAAGCCTGTCCTCATCCTATATGTGGATGTTTATGACCTCAGTGTTTAGAAGATGAATTATTTCATAAATATAATTCTTAGGTCTGTTGTAGTAATTTTGTCCTTGCTTTTTTACAGTCACTCGGTCATTAATAGTAAATAGCAAATTAAGATTCTTTGCTAATATTTTTCAAGTGAGACAGGGTACATCCTTAAAAGAATTCTAGTTTGTCACAGTGTAACACTTCTCTTATTTAAATTACTTTCAACCTAAATTAACTTTAAAAAAAACCCCTTTCAATTACTGAATTAAAATACTTTTTATTCCACAGCATCCTGTTCAGTTCGGAGTGCTTTCTGATTCATCACATTATTCATCGCATGTCCTGTGTTTGTCAGCATTTGTCCACGTTCAGCTTTATTGTATAAAAATGTACTGGGTGCCACAGTGAGTAGAGAGCTGCTACCTCGCATCACACGGGGATGGGTTTGAGTCTGCGTCTGCTTGGGCTTTTTCTTGATGCTCTGGTTTTCTTCAGTTGTCAAAAATCATGCATTTTAGGTTATCTGGTCACACTAAATGACCCAAGCAACTCCTGCATTTCTGGGGGTTAGGTATGGAACTGACAACCCCACCCCATAAACACACAGCTGACTTGAAACCTAAAAGAAAAACAAACCAGCCAGATCGACTGGGGGTACAGAAGCCTGGAAGTTGATCATGAGGGAACATGGACTATAATTCCACAGATTTAATTAAAAGTTTAATATTATTGGTGTCAATTTATTTACAGGTTAACATATAAAAATATAATGGGGAAAAATACTTTGTATATTTCATTAAATTTTTTTTTTTTTTACTTGATACTCCATTAAAATGAATTTGAATTAATGGCTAAAAATAAGCACATGTTCTTGCTCTTATTGATACTCTTATTTAATTCTCACTGTTAAGTTATCCCACAAAGAAGTGCAATGGTTCTCTTCCTGTTAGTGTTCACAGTGGGTCTCACCAGACACAACTGTAAATGACTGTATTGGTCACCTACTCTGTTTATATTCTGTTTGGGTGCAGTTCACCGCCACCTAACGGCTGAACGTAGAAACGCAGGTTGCTTTTGCTCTGTCTCAGATGTACAGTTTTGTGCTATATTTTAAAATGGAGCGGGGAAGGAAACGGAAAATGTTCTTGCCTTCAGAAATGTGTAGCTGGAATGTTTACAGCAAAAGGAGAGAGTAGAATTGTTTTTAAGGGACTGTAGTTTATCTTTTAAAACTTCTAATATTTAAAGTCATTGTCCACTAAATTTCTATGAATGCATAAGTTTTGCAATTCTACCACTGTTATTTCTAAGCCCTGTGAACTGATGTCTTACTTTTGCGCATAAGCACCATTTTTGCTTAAGCTCACACCTCTGACCAAAATCTGTCAATAATGCATGCCTCTATGCACATAGCACAGCTCTTGCATGTGCACTGCTTGCAGCAAGTGATTTTTTTAAAGATAAAAATGGTACAGCGCACAAGCAAGAGCTTTCAGTAGCAACCACATTAACGGCCAGCAGAACTCTACTGGGTGGCAGCTCCCACCCTGAGTCACTCCATTAAATAATGTGGGTGAACCTGGCTGTGATGTTGTGTGCTATAATTTTAAAAATTAATTTTCAATTTCTGGTGTTTGTTTTTAAAATGTGATGTGTTACTTCAATAAATTTATGCTAAAATAAATATACTTTTCTGTTTCCCAGTGATTCAGCTGAAATGGTATCAGTCATAGAAGTTTATGGATGGGAGCCATGCCTTCCCAGTTGTCCTGGTAGTGGATCATTTGAGATTACCAGCAGAACTTTGATTTCTAATCCTGGTTTTAACCAGGCAATGACTGCATTATAAAATAAATCAAATTCTGAGGTGGAAACATGGCACATTAATATTTGGAAGTATAATTATTTTTATGCTTTTTTTTTTTAACAGCATGTGGGAATCACTGTTTCAGTAGGCACCAGGCCACTTCAGAGTTGTGGGTTTGCATCTGGCCAGTTTCAGGTCCCCTGTGTGTTCATGGTTGTGGCAGCTCCAAATCACATCAACCATTTTTCTGCATATGCAAAAGTGTGTGTAGATCCTAGTGATCTTGGTACTTTGGTTCAAATTAAAATTCAGTCCAGTCCAATCCAATTCAGAACCCAAGTTTAATGCAGAATCTGATACAAGACACTGAAGTTTGTTTAAAATTAAAAAGTATGGGTAATAGACACATAAATGGCCCAAATGCAAGTTCAGTATGGTTTGGTTTCTGTCCTCTGTATAAATGATGCAATACAGGGTCAAGTGAGAGACTAATATTCATAATCTGTCTAAGGAGTTTGACTGAAGCTTAATCCACAGCAGGTTCTAAATTACTGCTCTTATTTGTCTGGGGAATACTGTACACTTAGGAGGTTGAAATAGTGAAATGGGACCAATGGAGTCACATTTATCTATTTTGTCCACTATTTTACATATCTTACATTCTTACTTATAGTCAGAACCTGATTAAAAACTTGAGGGTAAAGCTTGTTGTAAAAAATATCTTAAAATTTGGAAAGGATCACTAATAAAATACAAATATTTAAACAGAATGCTAGTATTTTCCAAAGTTGGTGTTCTTTATTCGTTTATTCTTGGGAATGCGATGCAGGGGAAAGGGTGGGAGAAGAGATGTAGGCTGAAGCTCTTTCTACAGTTGACGATCGCCATGGAAACGGGGACCTGAGAGGGACTTTGAGTTGGCCTGGAGCGTGGGGGATGTGACGGAGGACCACCGTGGGTCTACAGTGGTCTTACACCCCCTAAGGGGCGCCATTACTGGTCTGCAGTAAATTTTTCACACGTGGCTGCTGTACATCCGAATGTGGCCACGAAAAACAGTTAAATATTTTCATTCTCATCATTAAGTTAAAAAATAAAAAAAATCTACGTTTTAATTCCTACCTTTCATGAGTATAATAATAATGAAGGAAAACATCAGGAAGCATGTAGGTTGGAGCCCTCGCTTTACATTGAGAGAACGAGGGTCGAGTCCCCTGTGAATTGTTGCAGAATACCTCGTTGTATCAATAGGCGAATTATTTTAAGCGAATTAATATATGCGCATGTAAATCGCTAAATAAGTTACTCCAATAAAACGACGTTATGACGGAAAATGTTATAGGACAAGTTGAGCAGAAAGAGTTTGAGGGATTGTGTGTGTGTGTGTGTGTGTGTTGCTTGCGACGGGACAGGACGGGGGGGTGTTTAAATGCGCTAATCCCCCCCGTCCTCAATCTCTGTCCTTCACTCGCAGGCAGCCACCTGGTGCGCGTTCCCGCGATGCGATTCCTATGCTTCTTTTTTCTTTCTCTCTCTCTCTCTCTCTCTCTCTCACACACACGAACCGGGTCTGCGTCGTGCGCTCCGCGTTCCTCGCTGTGTTGCTCCTCCCGTTACACTGGGTACACAGCCGTGTTGCCGATAATCCGCGTTTAAAGCGCATCTCGGAGGCGAGCGAGGGCAGCCGACACCGGATCGGACCGGACCACGGTTTGTCCCGATGAGCGACTCAGAGCGTCCGGGCGGGGAGTCCAAGTTGGAGGCGGTCATACAGGTGACAGTGCAGCTCAGCATCGCTCTTATTCCGGCAGTTATATGGTTTAATATAATTATGTTATTATAATGTGCGGCGCTACACCGCCAAGTGAACTTTCTGCCGCTTTGTGCTCGTTCAGCTTCGTGTCACGGTTCCACCTTCATGGGTTGTTGCTTAAATTACAATGGCAGTTCTTTATAATTTACACTTTTTCATCCAGAAAGTTGTGTGTGTGTGTGTGCGCGCGCGCGTGCCTGTGAGTCTCTGCGCCCGGGTACAAATCACAGTTGTGTTCTGATATAAATACACATCTCTGTGGTGGACACCGTTCACCACTGAGTTACCACCTGTCTGTTGATCCACACAATCGGTGTGTGGCCACGAATCTCCATAGGGGTGTGTATGTGTGTTTGCGCCTGCGTGTGAGAGAGCGGCCTGGACTCCAGGCAGGTGTACTACAGCAGCTGTCTTTTCCGTCTCCCACCTCCCTCCATCTTTGTTTTATCCTCTGCTCCGTCAGTAGAAGCTGGAGGAGAACGTGCTGGCAGAAGAGAAGCGTTTGACGGTCAGAAGCCCGGCCCAAGATGCCCTGCCGGCCAGTTTACCTGCACGGATACGGGAAATTGTTACTAAGAACCTTGGCGACGACAGTGAGTAGTTGGCCAGTGAAGCGCATGTGTGTCAGCAACCTGTTGAGCTGCCCTGCCCCCTCTAAGCAGTGTGCAGTTCAAGAAGCGTAAAGCTGTAAATCACAGCGATACCACTTTGACTCATGTGTGCACCCCCCTCTTTCCCCAGCTGCTGGCACCATGTCCTCAGTTCTGTCACTCCAGGAGGAGAACCGGGTTCTGCAGGGGGAGCTGGGCCGCCTGGAGGACCTGCTGGCCCATAGCCGGGCCGAGCGTGATGAGCTGGCCATAAAGTACAGTGCCATTAGCGAGAGGGTGAGGTGCCACGCCTGAGCACGTTCCTTCCATGCGTTTTTGAACACTTCTACAGATTTCCTGTATACCTGTGTTACCATTATTTAGTTTCAGGGAGGTATAAGGTTGTGTCATTAAGTTAAGAAAAACAGCACATTTTTTCATTGCTTTATGCTTCATATGCAGAGAACTGAACAGGTAGCTACAGGCTACTCATTTGAGAGAAAAAGGCAGGAAATGTAGCATCGTAGACAAAGGATGGCTTCCTCGTGTCCCTTTTTAGTCAACTCTCCTGTTTTTTGTGGGACGGAGCTTGGCCGGTCTCCTTGGAAACAAGGCTGGGAATGTGAAGTGGCAGGTTGCTATGGTGGTTGTCACCCCTGGTGACTGTAAACATGAGAGGCTGAATGGGAGGCTGAGAAGGTGTGTAATGTTTTTTTGTGGAAACCGTTGTAATGAGAAAACAGAATGAGGCCTTTTTTTTTGCCAGGGGGGTTACGGACCTTGACACCCAGAGTACGGAGTCACAACTGTTCTCACCCCCCCCCCCACCCCCACCCCAGAACTCAGTTGTATTTGTTTTTGTCAGACTCTGCAGTGATTTAAATTGACTTAATGCAAGTGCTGCAGTACAGTGAATTTAATTCTAGCACAAATATTAAATACTACTTAGGTACAGTTTGCTAAAATTAGAATTTTAAATGTTACATTGACGTTATGTGCACGTTAATAAAAGGCCAAGTGATGCCAGGGTCATCAGTGAACAGCCTGCTGGGGGTTCTGCTGGGGTAATGGCAGAAAAGTGGCTGTGTTAATCGCTATGGGGAACTTGTTACCATGGAGAGCGCTTTCATCCCTTCTTCCCCATGGTGGGGGGGTTTCTCATTTAAATCATGTATTGAAACACAGCGTGAGGGTAAATTCGCCAACATATTGAAAAGGGTTCCAAATTATTCACATCCCTTTGAGACAAATTAAATGTAAGCATTTAATGGGTGTGTGAGAGGGAGCGGTCCGGCTAGCTCAGTTGGTAGAGCATGTGACTCGTCATCTCAGGGTTGTGGGTTCAAGCCCCACGTTGGGCGTCGATGCAAATCCAGCCACAAGGGGGGGTGCACCTGTGTGCCGGTCCCAAGCCCGGACAAAATGGAGGGTTGCATCAGGAAGGGCATCCGGCATAAAAATCTGCCAAACCAAATATGCGGACAATCCGCTGTGGCAACCCCTAATGGGAGCAGCCGAAGTCAGTTTTTAGTGAGGGAGCGGTCACTGTAATTTAGTATCAGAGCAAAATTAAGATTGAGGCTCATAATGAATTGGGTGTGAATCATCTCCATTATGTCCTGTTGTGGAAAATGTGAATGTTATAAAGCTCTATTTTGGCATAATTAGTTTTGCGTGAATATATTATACTATTTTATATATTCCATTTAGCTCCAGACTGCTGTGACCCTGACCAGGGTAAAGCAGTTAACGATAACTTAGCTACACATAAATTAGGAGTTTATAATATAAGAAAATGTAGAAATTGTTTATTGGGGGGGGCTATCACGCTCAATCCCATTTTTATATCAGAATTTTTAGCAGTCAGACATTCATTTTAACAATTTTCTTCTAAAAGAGAAGGCCAGTGGTTACTGTTACTGTCTCACACTGTGACTTTTCCACAGATTTCAGTCAGAAATTGAGGTAGGACTGAAACTGGGCCTTTCCAGGGCATCACTTTTCCTTTTTATCCACTCCACCATGGTTCCAGTCTTTGCACCGTTCCTTTAAAGTCATCCTGTTGAAAACACAAACCTCTTGCCAGATTTTCTAGTCTGTGTTGCTATGTGTTTGACTCCAGCTCTCTGTGGGTTTCCTCTCATATACCAAAGACATGTTTCAGGTTAGTTGGTCAGTGTAAAACACACTCGTGTGTGTGTGTGTGTGTGTGTGTGTGTGTGTGTGTGTGTGTGTGTGTGTGTGTGTGTGTGTGTGTGTGTGTGTGGGCCACCCTGTCCCATGCATCGCACCCATGGATTCTGGTCCAATCTGACCAGGACTAAGCGGTTAAGGACAATAGAATGATATATGGTATTACCTTCAAGCCAAAAGGTTATTTGTGCATCTTCTTTCATCACATGTCGCTTTTTCAGTGCCTATTTGACTTTGTAGGAGTTTCTCTGATACTAAAGTTGAGCAGAGAACCAGGTCTAGATCCACAGGCTGCTGTTCTCCACTTCCCTTCTGTAGAAATTATGGCACACAGAGGTGTTCTTTGCCTTCACAGTTTTATACTTTTTCACCAGATTTGTGCTTTCTGCAATTATATTTGTGACTGGTTTGTAATCCTTATTTTCACATTTTGGATCCTTTCTTTCAATGAAAGTCTTTATTATGCTATAGGCCTTGACTGAGTCTTGTCTATTCAGCTGGAACAGGCACTGCGCCTGGAAACAGGAGACAGGGAACCCAGCTCGGAGTCCCGCAGCCTGGCGCAGCAGAACGTTGACCTTCGCAGACGCCTAGATGAGGAACAGGCAGCCTATAAGCGCAAGCTCACCGCCTACCAGGAGGGTCAGCAGCGCCAGGCCCAGCTGGTGCAGAAGCTGCAGGCCAAGGTAGCCCCAATGCTTGTGGTGAGGTGGTCAGACACATGCTTCACCTCTGCTGCATCTTTGCCAGCTTTGAGACCCTCGCTTTTCTTCTGATTGTCATCTGAGTCCAACGAGCCACAACAGATGGCACAAATACACCATTTTGCAGTTTTTTTTAAAAAAATATACATGTTTAAAGCACATTTGAGTTTTATCCAAAATTTTTATCTTACTTTAACCTTTTATTTATTTATTTATAATCAGTTCACTAATATAAGAGAATAGGTGTAATTTTATAATTTAAAAAATATTTTACTTGTGATATTACTTTTTTTTTAAATTGTTAAATAACTTTATTGTGTGTGTGTGTGTGTTAATTACCTTTTCACTGATCTTTCACCACAGGTGCTGCAGTACAAGAAGAGGTCTGGGGAGCTGGAGCAGAACCTGATGGAGAAATCGACTGAACTAGAGCAGCACAGACTGAGCGTCAGTATTGCCCTCCCTCAGTCCTTCTCAGTTTATCTCACTGTGAACTGAACCCAGAACCTAATTTTTGCATGACAAACATGGGCCTATACATAAATAAGCATCTTCTGGTGCTGAAAGGTGGGGGAACAAAATGATCAAATCCAGGAGGTGTTTGTTTACCTTCGCTCTGTACAGACTGAATGCTAAAGGTGAGGATATGGGGTTGACAGATGGATCTTTCTCCAGGGCCGGTGTGATCTGTCTGACAGTGACCACCGAAAAGAAGATGACGGGGGCAGCAGCGACTTGGAGAGCGTCCTTATCCGACTAGAGGAGGAGCAGCAGAGGTAGGTGTCTGTGATCTGTGCAGGGCGATGGAATCCCGGAGGCTGCAGATGTTGCGGTGGTCAAAGCTACAGTCTTGTACTTGAAGGTATGCTGGCTCATGAAATCTGCAGAGGTTTTGCTTCTCTCGCAACCTGTACAGGTGCAGCAGCCTATCTGCAGTTAACGCCATGTTGAGGGAGCAGCTGGAACAAGCAGGACAGGCCAATGAGTCTCTCAGCCAGGATATCCGCAGACTCACTGCTGACTGGACCAGAGCCAGGGAGGAACTAGAGCAGAGGGAGTCTGACTGGAGGCGGGAGGAGGAGGTGGGTCCCAGAATTGGGATTTGGCTTTCCTTGGCATCCACATTAACAGTCATCCAAGTGTCCAGGACCGGTTGATTCCTTAAATGTTTATAGCCAGACAGGCAGAATTCTTCTGATACCCTTTTGGCGAAGGGTGCACTTGGGTAAGGCTTGAAGTCGTGTGTGTGAAACAACCAATGCAAATGATAAACAGCGCAACGTCTCACTAAAAAGTGCCCAAGTTTGTCAAAGATGAAGCCAAATAGTTGCAACATTTTGACTTTTGAGTGACTTTTTTTTGTGCTAGAGCCTTTTTTGTGACCATGTTTCCAGGTAGCACCCTCATTGCCTAGTTTAGCGGGACAGGTAAATTGTTGCCATCCTGTGGAAAACCAAAGGAAAAAAGAAATTCATGCTCTGATTCTTACACATGCTGATGCAAGTGGTTGTTGTACTGTTGGATTTGTCTGGTAGTACCATGTTTACCCTTTACTCTGGGCATAGTACAAGTATTCAGCGCCTGAGTAGTGTGGAGGTTTCCCTTGTTTTGACACAAATTTTATTTCTGTCCCACCCTTCTAGTCGTTCCACAGTTACTTCAGCAATGAGCACAGTCGCCTGCTGACTCTTTGGCGCCAGGTGGTTGGATTCAGGCGCCATGTCTGCGAGCTGAAGAGCGCCACCGAGCGGTAAGCAAAGGCAAATGCCAGCAAGAATTTCACGTGGAGTCCCCGGTTTTGGTCACAAGTGTGTCCTCTGCTGCTTCTGCTTTCACAACAGGGACCTGTCAGAGATGCGCAACGAACTGGCCCGAGTCTCCCACTCTGCACAGCTGTCCTGTGCCGGCGTGGCTGCGAACATACGCAGCCAAGAGGGGGGCACATCAGTGGCATTGGAGCGCGAGTCTGCGCAGCGTGCACAGCTAGAGCAACAGCTGCGAGATCGGGTGGCAGAGATGATGGCCCTGCAGGCCCGATATGATGCTGAGAAGGTGGAGCTTAATGCCAGGTGTGTTGGTTTCAGCCACTTCTTCCTCCAGTGATTCTGTACCTCTATGTGGGGCATCTGCTGAAACCCCGGCCCCTGCCAGTTTGCCCAACTCCTGCCGTTGTTGTCGGTGGGCCTATTGTGTGTGACAGCAGCTCTGTCTGCATCCTCAGGCTTGGCGATGCCATGCGTGAAGCTGAGAGGTTGAAGTCGCTGGGGGAGGACAAGGACCAAACTGTGGCTGCACTTACTCAGAAACTGCAGGTGAGGCCACTGGGGCTGGAGGACCACAGGGGCATTGATATCTGTACTTCTTTTCCAGGTTAAAACTCAGAAAACAGAGACATGCGTTCAGCAGGTGTATTCAACGGTAAAACTTGAAATGCACACAAATGTTTTGCTTGGATGTCACTGTGGCTTGGTGATGCCACTGGTGTATCTCAGGTCCTGAGTTCTGGCTTTGGACGTGGGTTTGAATTTACCTCAATCTGTGGGGAAATTTACACTGTGCTCAGGTGGGGTTCCTTCCACAGTCCAAAGGCAAGTGTTTCAGGTGGACTGGTGCCTCTAAACTTCCTGTAATGTCTGTTACACTGTATGTTGCTCAGGTGTATAGATGGGTGAACAGTTGAAGGAAGTTCACTGTAAGATGTCTAGGACAAGAAGGTGTCACCTGAACACAGGTAGAAATTACTGTATGGTGCTTTGGAGAAAAGTAATACATAAATGTAGTTTTGCAAATTATTGGGAATATAAGGGGTGAGAACTTGCTTTAAGTTTTGGAGCCACTAGAGAAGGTGGATTTAGTACAGGTTTATAAGAAGCAACCAAGGTGTGAAGTGGGTGGTAGAAGACGAACACAGGAGGAGCAGTTGCATTCTACTGAGGTCTTTGGTTTGACAGCCTCAGAAGTGGCTTCAAGCGCACTGTTTACATGGAGATGGCATATCAGCCTTAGTCTGTAACACAGGTCTTTCTGTCTTTTCCACGCCTGTCATCATCTAAACCATCATGCCCCTGTTTTTGCAACATGGGTTTGAAGCTTTACGTCTTCTCCATTGTTATGCCTGAAATGTTCTCCCTTTAAATGAGAGCCTTGCAGTGTGAGGCATAGCCAGATGTGTCACTGCCTAGCGGTGTATTTGCAGGACCAGAGCGGCGACGACCACGTGGAGCTGCAGGCCCTGAGAGCGCATATGGAAACCCTGCTGCAAACACTCAGGAGCATCGCTCAGGTGATAAATCCCTCACACTCCTGCACCACATTTGACCACAGTGTTGTCTCTTGCTGTACGGCAGTGCTGGTCAGCCATAGCCTTTTAGGACCACAGAGGATGAAGGTTTGTTCTTTAGCTTAGGTCTTCATTCCTTCATTGAAGCATTTGCACAGGTTCCCATGCCCAGCCCTGCCTTAAGCAATTCTTCTCGTTTCCATGAATTTATGAGTAGCAAAAGCTGAATATGGGGGAAATATTCGAAGTTTTCACCATAATAGAAATTACTTTCAAGATTCCAACTTACGAGCTGATTGAATGTATTACACTTGTAAGCAGGGGAACTAAATTACTAAAATTGCTGAGAAAGTAGATTTTGCATTGATTTTTAAAAATTTTTTATTTTTATTTTTTTTAATGAACAAAGAGGTAGTTTTGCAGTCCTCTACATTTTTGTTGGGTTAAAAATGGCTAGATGGTTCAATGAGGAGAGTGGTATATGTTCTAAAGTGCTGTCCTGTCTGTCCTTCCTCAGATGCTGCTGGCTGATGGTGATGCTTGGGGGTTCGCTGACACCGAGGGAGACCAGGAGAGCCTGGAGCAGTCCCTCATGCCCTTGCTTCGAGGTTCTTCCCCACAACGGCCCTCCTCACCCCAGTCCTCCCTGTTCCTCCCCCTGCCAGACAACAGTCTCTCTGCCTTGTGCTCCGTGCTGGGGAACAGGCAACTCCAGCTGCAGGTAGGACCCCATTACCCAGGTGCTGCTTCTGGCCTCCATCCTAATTATGTCCTTGTCCTCTAAAAATATTTTCACCTTGTAAATATAGACCTACTGTAGGCATTACAGCAACATTCTCCCTACATATAACCATGCTCCAACCACATCTTGTTCATAGGAGACCCGCGGACGCCTGTCATCTGCGCAGTCCTTGCTGCAGCAGTTGCGGAAGCAGTTGGGGGATGCAGAGACAAGTGGGCGTGATGCAGAGCTGCGCAGCCAGCAGCTGCAGGGTGAGAGGGACAGTGCCCACAGGGAGAGGGACACAGCACTGCGGGAGCGAGACCGCCTGCGGCAGGACAGGGACACACTGTCCAGGTGAGGCTGTCAGTCTTGTATGGCTTTTCCCTGGCACACACTCAGCTGCAAAGTCTTTACGTTTCCATTTTTGTTCACGTTTTAGATGCCTATGTTGTTCTGCATTACTTATAAAAACGCAATATAATCACAATATAAAAATAGATGTTTCCTTGTTTGTTCTCACTGCTTGCTGTCATTTCTTTGCCCTGCTATCCTCTTCCTCTGCACACCCAGTGAGAAGGCTGACTTGGAGAAGTCAGCGCAAGCATTGCAGTCAAAGGTGCAAGCACTGCAGCTGGACTCTGAAAAGTTGCAGCTCTCGGTGGCAGCTGCGCAGAGGGAGTGGGACCACGAGAGAGAGGAGAAGGAGGCGGCCGCACAGGAGAGGGATCGGGCCAGAGCAGAGACTGAGAGAGTGTGAGTGGGGGCATTAAGGACATGTGGAAGCAGGGGTGTGGGTAATGATATGTTAAAGGGAGAGCCAGGGGCAATGAGTGAAGGGGTGGTGGCAAGATAGGGGTAAGTAAACAGCGGACACGCTGAAAGACAGGGGTACTGGTGGAGAGGATTTGAATGTGCTCAGTTGGGTCCATCGTAAAATCCTGATTTATTTTAAAGTTATATAAGCACAAATAACTTGATGAACCCCTCTAATTTTAGTAGTCATAATGTATATTTTTAGCCTTTATTAAAATCAGTGCTGTGGTAACAAGCTGCCCTAACACCGCCTTTATGTGCACCTTTGCCGTCCCGCAGTCAGAAGCAGTGGGAGCAGAGCGAGAGCCGCGCCTCCATCCACCGAAGCGAGCTGTCTGCAGTGAGGGAGTCCCATCAGCAGGTGGTGGTGGAGAGACAAGTTCTGGAGGGCGAGAAGGCTCAGCTCACTGAAGCTCTAGCCAAGGTAGCCACCTCAACGCAGTGGAGTTCTTATGTTGAACTCCATCGTGGACAGTGCTGTGGTGTTTGTGGATCACAGAGTCTGAGCTGATTGATTGGCTGTGGGTTCGAACCCAGCTCAGTCTGTTGAGATTTCTTGGGCCCCCCCGTTTGCATTGATTTCCTCAAGGTGTCCTCCTGCAGTCCCAAGATATTCAGTTCAATGCTAGCTCTAGCGCATGTGCATTGTCTTGTGTGTGCTGAATATTTGTTGTCTTTCCTTTACTGCTTTGTCTTTCCTTCAGTTGGATACCTCCTGCATTTTATGTGCTTTAAAACCTGTTCCCGTGCACTTCCCTCTCTTCTGGTTCAGGCTGAGTCTAGTAATGCAGAGCTGACACTCTTGGTGAACAAGCTGCATTCCAAGGAGGCGTCACTCCGGGACTCTCTGGCAAAGATGGGCAGTCTGAATGAAGGCCTTGCCCAGGACAAACTGGACCTCAACTCCATCATCATCCAGGTGAGCACCATCAATAGCTGAGGGGCACGAGTGCATGTGTAGGAAGGAGACTTCTGGGGGGGGGCATCATAATGAGAAATGTCCACCTATAAAGCTCAGGCTCTGTTTGTTTGTCTGTTTATTGATGCCTGGCCCCTGTCTCAGCTGGAGGAGGAGAAGACTCTTCTCCTGGCACAAAAGCGAGAGGCAGAGCAGGAGAAACTGACCATCCGGGATGAGCTGGTGCGTTTGGAGCAGGAGCGGCTGGAGCTGGACGCTGCCCGTATGACCCTCCACCAGTCACTCCAGGAGATGGAGCTTGGAAGGGTGGGTCTTGAAGCAGAGCTTCAGGCTCTCCGGGCTGACCGAGCAAAGCTCCAGGACAAAGTCACGCAGGTAAAAAGCCAGGATGGTCTCACTGATTTCCAGTAAGCTTTTTTTTTTTTTAACCAAGTTTGGTCAAAAAATATGGCACAAATGACAAATCCAGCATGCGGGCCACGTGCCCGCTACCTTTCTAAAATTGCCTGATGAGTTTAAACTTCATCCATTCATCGGATTAGTTGACTGAGTATAGCAGTCTGATGGTTTTCAGAGTTTTGACAGTACATAACCTGGTTTTGCCTCCTGTTGACAGCTGTGTGGCGAGGTGAGTGCTTTGGGGGCAGAACTGGGCATGGTGCGCGGCGAGGGACAGCGTCAGGGCATGGCTCTGGAAGAAGCGGGTCGCAGCCGTGCAGAGTTGGCCCGGGAAAAGGCGGCATTGGTAGTGCAGCTCACTGCCTCCGAGCGAGAGAATGCAGCCCTCACCGAGGAACTCGCCGCTTTCAGGTACAAGGCCCTGAGGGTGTGTACCAGGGTACGTGAGAGTTTACCAGCAGAGAAGCAGTTAGTTGGATGGGTTGTATGGTTTAGTTGGTCCTGTATAACTAGCAGTGTCTAACAGTCATAGTTGAGAGAACTGTACACCCCAGTAGTTCAGTGTCTTGCATTTAATGGCCTACACAAGTACAGAACCAAGTTGATGCCACATGTGGCTCCCCCTGCAGGTCCGAGCGGGAGGCGCTGGAGACGAGTCTGTTTGAGGTGCAGCAGCAACTGGCACAGCTGGAGTCCCGCAGGGAGCACCTAGAGTCTGAGAGCCAGGCCCTCCGTCTTGGGAAGGAGACTGCCAGCGGTAAGGGGGGGCGGTTGGGGGTCCGAGGCAAGTTTGGGGCAGGGGAAATGGAGAATGGTGACGTGATAGAAAGGGGTGTGTGTATATGGTGAAAGGGTGATGGGAGGGAGCAGGGTAGCGAGAGCCAGGATGAGCAAGGAAGTTAAGTGCTGTGGGAAATTAAGAAAAATAAATAAATAAAAAAGGTAAAGATGCTAAGGATGTGGGGTGAAGTAAGGATGGAATGGGTGGGGGTTGTACGTAGAGGTGGCAAAGTGAAATGTATCTAAAAGGAGACAGCACATGGGAGAAAAGAAGAGTCACTTTGTCCATCTTTCTGCACCTCCTCTGCCCTTCCCTTAGCGGAGCTGAAGCGGGTGCGGGTAGAAGGGGAGTTGGCCCTGGCGCAAAATCAAAGAGAGCGGGAGAGTCTGGTACAGGAGCTCACCCTGGCGAGGCAGGAGGGTCAGCAAGCCTTACGTAGTGCCCTGAATGACCATCAGGAGGAGATCGAGAGGCTGGCCACAGAGAAGGTACAGTACGGCGGTGCACTGGGATCAGAGTGCGGACTGGGATGTATCAGCATCTGGCATTGCTGTGAACTGCTGAAATACATAGAGGCCCAGATCAACTGGGCAGCAGTGATCTTCCCACTTGCCTATTATAAAAGTAGCTCAGGACAGAAATTTGTTTATGTCTACAACATATAGTGGGCAACCATTTGTTCTATAACCAGGCAGTAAAATAACTTTCATTTTTGATTACAATTCAATCCAACCCTAAACCCAAGTTCACTCCAAAATCACTCTATGATTCTGAATACACCTACCCCCTGGTTTACATTACTGAATTTTCAGTCCCTGAAAACCAGACTTAAGCCAGGGAAATGTAAATGGGGAGTGCATTTGCCATTATTTTAAACAGGACTATGATCCATTTATCCAAATTAATTCATTTCAACCCCCTCCCAAAAAAAGAATGTATGCCTGGGGATAAGCGTGTAAGGAAAAAGTTGCGCAACACATTGACATAGAAGGAATAACAGCAATATTTTTGTATATATAATAAAATAAACTTTATGAAATCATTATTTTAACTTATCATGGTAGTTTGTATGGACATAAATTCTGTGTTATAAATCTGGATCAAAGCTGCATCTGTGGTTACTGATGCATCCATTTCCCACTCTGTGGCCTGTAAAAATGTGATGCTGTATTGATGTGTTACCTGTATTGATGATTTTGGAGTGCAGCCTCCATCTATCACACGGGACCAAATGTGGTGACCCAGACTCAGTATCACAGCTTGGATGAATGAAAATCTGGACTGAGTTATGAGTGATATTAATAACAGCTGCCTGGATGCATGAGAAATCCAGGATGCTGAGTATGAGCATTGTGAACCAACCTGTCTGAATGCAGAAAACCAGTGGAAATTTCTAGCATTGTTGCACCCAGAACATTTAATGGGTAAAATGAGTGTTAAAAAAAAAAAAAAGCAGAAAAATCACAAGCCGAACAGCATGGATTTGTGCTGAAATCCTCCGTGAGGTTAAAACATGCAAACCTTCAATAGTGGTCAAAGCGGCATCTTCTGCACATCCTTGTCCTTCTGCATGTGTTGTTGTTGTTGTCATCTCATTCTCTCGGTCTTTATTTATGTGTACGGATTGGCATATCTGTCTGGGTGTCTTCTCAGGAGGCACTAAGGCGGAGGCTGGAGGCCGAACAAGAGGAGCTGGGTCGCCATCTGCGGCAGGAAGCGGAGGAGGTGCTTGTCAAAGTGGAGCGAGAGCGAGAGGAGCTGAGGGCAGAGCTTGGGGCTCTGCAGCAAGACAGAGACCGAAGTCTTTTGCGGGCTGAAAGTGACAAGCAGCAGGTGAGCACCATGACATGTCTGGGTGACTTGAGTCGACTCGTGTGAAGGTTCGGAAGGTGTTGCAGAACATCACATCTTATGTATACAAGTAGTTCCTCATCCACCTTTGGCCTGTCTCCCACAATCAGGCCCTGTCGCTCAAAGAGGCAGAGAAGGCAGTGCTTTCGGAGAGGCTGTTGGCCTTCCAGGCAGAGCTGAGCGCCGCATCCATGGAGGTAGACCGGCTGCGTAGAGATGCTGCCCACTGCAAGGAGCAAGAGAGGGTGAGGGTAGCTTCACATGCACAAATTCACCCTTGGGTCTACATTGTAAGTTTACTTCCTTAAATTAACAGGGTGGGCAGTAAGCCTCCATGCCCCTCAAAATGATTACCTGGAACTACAGGTAGACCCAGCTAACAGGTGCATTTTACAATGTCATAGATTTACGGTGGCGGTCCCATCAACTTTTAATGTGTTATTTCCAAATCCTGATGTTTGGCATCTATAAGTGATTGTTTTTATTTAACTTGTACTCGAGAGGTGCTGTAAAGCCACAATGGTGAGGGAACTACCAAACAAGCTCCCAGGATGCACTCGTCTCACTTTGCCATGAATGCTATCGAACACCAAACAGTTACAGGATCAGCAGTTCCGTTACAGCAGCCACAATGCATGGAACTATTTACACACTTGTAGCACTGATGCATTACTCAAGTTCTTCCACACCAACCTGGGCAAACCATGTGTTTATGGAGTTCACCTTGTGCTGCAGGCTGCGGTGAGTTCTTTGACTGCGGAGTTGCAGGAGGTGCGCTCGCAGCTGGATGACATGGCCAGTGGTCACTCTCGCGAGCTGCGCAGGCTGCAGGAGAGCTCCGCAGACTTGAAGATGCACGCGGACAACGCCCTGAAAGAGGTGGGCGACTCAGTGCGCGCACCGTGTAGTTGGTGACACAGTGAGGATAATCTGAAAAACCATCTGACCACCTTCCCTTCAGCTGGATGAGTGCCGAGCGGCCCTGTCCACCAGCGAGGAGAGTCGTGACTCTTTTAGGCGGGAGCTGCTGGAGGCGGAGAAGCGCCTGTGTCAGTTGCGTGATGCTGGGGAAGGGCTGCGGCGGGAGGCTGCGGAGCTGCGCCGAGCTCTAGTGGACCTCACCAAAGAAAGAGACACCCTGAGTCTGTCAAACTCGCAGCTGAGGGAGACGCTGAGAGCGGCTGAGAGCGACCGCATCATGTAAGGGGTGGAAGTTTGAACTTGCTTATCCTTCTAAATATAACATATTTGCTCACACCTGTTTGTTTAGAGTTATGCTAAAATGTTATTGGCCTGTTTTAAGGGTGTGCTTTGGAACCTAGAGCAGAAGAGAAGGAAGAAATCAGTGCAGGACTTGTGCAGTCTTGTGGTGCAGGTCATTCTTGTTTATCAGTGTACAGAATTGGATTCGATTATCTTATCAGTTTTGGGACTTGAGGTTTAACAGGGATCAGAATTCATTATTGGCCACTGCCAGATATGATCCAGCAGTAATGTTTAAAAAAAAAAAAAAAAAGGACACCTGCCTAAGGCTTCTGCACAGCACGGTTCTTTCTCGTGCATTGCTACGTGCTTACAGATCTAAACCTGGTGGACAATCCATAGCCTTTGATTCTAAATATTTAGACTGGGTTTGGATGCGTCTTACCATGGCTCTGTGCTGCTTTGTTCCACTTCAGCACGAAGCGCCAGTGTGAGGAGAAGGAGCAGAAACTCACTGTGTTGGAAGAGAGCCTGGCATCGGCACAAAAGGAGGTGGTCGAGCTCCGTAGTTGCCTCCGTGAGGTCGAGAGGTCGCGGCTGGAGGCTCGCCGGGAGCTGCAGGAACTGCGCAGACAGGTTGGCACAAGGCTGCAGTAGCAGGGAAGAGCAGGAGTTTGATTTTTTTTTTTTTTTTTTTTTTTTTTTTGTCGGTTGATTCCTATCCTCTGTTGTTAATACCAGTGTCTTCCAAAGGAACCAGCAAACCCATGGCACCCTTCAGAAAACACACGTTTTTAGTCTCTTCGTTCCTATCCATCCTCCTTGTCCAGGTGAAGGTCCTGGATGGAGAGAAAGAGCAGCGGGGCCGAGAGGTGGCAGAGCTGCAGGCACGCACTTCCGTGGAGGAGCAGAGGGAGGAGGAGAGAGCCAGAGAAGCGTTTGCTCTCAAGCAGAGAGTGGCTGAGGCTGAGACCGCCAAAAACACCCTAAAGAAAGAGGTGAGAATAGAAGGAAGCACTGTGTGTGACATCATCAACACTTTATTTGTGAATATTGGTATAAACAGTGCAGTGGAAAGCAAAGGTCTACTATATAACTTTCTATAATTTGAAAATGGTATATTGCTGCCTGTTTACTGAATGTATAAAATGGTTGAAGAGGCAAGAAAATTTGCCAACCTTTAGTGATATTCCATTCCTTAACTGCTAGGCTGCATGCAGGTGGTGCTTGGGTGGGGTCAGACTTCTGATAATAAATCCCCTTGGCACGGAGTACACCTTAATGAGAAGTCTCAGAAGAAGAGGAAACTGGTGCGGAGATGTGATGAAGTGAAAAGTTCTCACACATAGATGCCCCCCCCCCCCAGCTGTCCTCCCTGCAGCGTCGGCTGGCCGACTCCGAGTCGGGTTGGCGTGGCTGCGAGCGGGAGCTCTCTGCGCAGTTACAGGAGGCACGTGGCTGCGAGAAGAAGCTCCAGGATGAGGCCCGAAACCTGGCTCTGCGTGCGCAGGCAGCACAGGAAGGGGTGGCACAAGCGAGCCTGCAGCTGAGCGAGGCCCAGGGCCGGCTGGCTGCCACAGAAGCAGAGCTGAGCCGCTCGGAGGCCCAGCGCAAAGAGCTGGAGTTCCGCCTGAGCAGCCTGCAATCGGCCTTGACCCGCACGCTCGGGATCAGTGCCGGAGGCAGAGCTGGCTCCACTGGTGGAGGCCGAGGAAGAAGCCCAGGGGGGACTTCCCCTGGAGTCCCATCGCTCCCACGCCACCGCAGCATGTCCCCCTTACGGAGATCAATCTCCCCTTCTAAAGGTGAGAATTTCATCAGTTCTACATAATTTTTTTTTTTTTTTAAATTTCATATTAAAATGAGGGCAACTAAAATGATGTGTCTGATATTCATGCACTGTCACTGCTGTTTTCTTTGTGTGTAACAGTGCATAAACACACTGTTGTCATGTGGTCACCTGACTACCCACAATGCACAGTATGCAGGGGAGAGCCTTGTATTTCAGTGTCTGATAGCTTCTGTGTCTTTAGGCTGGGATGAGTTGGCCAGCAGCGGGACCCCTGAAAAGGGCTTGAGCTCCAGGCCCATCTCCCCTGAGCGTGGTGACACGCCATTGCCCCTCCCTCTCCCAGAAATGGACCCTGAGACACTGCGCAGCAGCTTGAGGGAGTTCCTGCAAGAGCTGCGGGATGCGCAGAGGGACAGGGTGAGCAAGAAAGGCCTGGAAGGGACACGGTGGCCCCTCATAAGGGAGGGGGACTAGGGCATAAGAACAACAGAGGGCTGCAGAAGTGAATGATGGGCACAGTGTACTAATAAAAGGACAATGCTGACATTTGGGGAACTCTGAGGCCCAGGATGCCTATGGGCACACGGCTCTGTCCTCTTCAACACAGGAGGAAACTAGGCAATGTAGCACTAAACTGCAGCTAACCTGGTGTACAAGTTTGCAGAACAAGACGGTGCTCTTCCTATTGTTATATTACATTTATCATTTTGTTCGTTTACTTGATGTTTGGTTCAAGTTCAGAGCCGCTTGCAGATACCAGCTGCAGCTGACGTGTCATTGCTGCCGGGTGGCTGACTTGCAGGTCATTCTCATGTGAGCTGTGTGTTGTGCAGGACGAGGCACGGTGCCAGCTGGGGATGATGCGGCGAGACCTGGAAGAGGTGTGTGGAGAGAGGGACTCTGCTCAGGCTAAGCTGGCACAGCTCCACAGCGCACTCTTGGACTGCCAGGAGGGTAAGTACTGCATGGGGATCGCGTGCAACTGTGGTAAATGCCAGCGGGGGTGTGGTCCTGTTTCTCTGTGTGTTTGTATGTGATACAGCGTACGCGCTGTGGCCGACAGTTTTGCTTGATCTCCCACATCCAGTCTGTCCATTTTATTATTTTATCTTGTTTTTTAATTGTATACTATGTATAATTTCTTGTATTATTTGATTCCATTATACAATTGCCTAGTGCCCAGTGATTCCGAACTGCTGTGACCCTGACCACGATAAAGCAGTTAATGATAATGGATGGATGGATGGATGACTATATACATTTCTTTTATAGTAATATACAGCATGTAATAATATTGCACATTATAGAAAGTTCCAGAAGGAAAACCTCTAACTGGCACAATTACACAAGCAGAAACAAGATGTTGGATAGCTTTTGGATTTAGATGTATAAAAATACAGCAGAGAGACCCGTAGGTCCTTTGTAAGTGTGTGAAGTTCTGTGGGGAAACCGTAAAGGGGCGTTTTTAAGCTTTTTCCTTCTGCAGTGAAGTCTCCTGAAAACCCACAGCTGTCGGGGAAAGATGGATTCAAACAGCCCCTGCTGAGCCGGTGTAAAGCTTGGTCTCAAGCTCTAACTCGGTTCTCTGTGCGGCAGGAAAGCGGGATATGGACGGACGCCTAAGTGCGGTTCAGACCATGCTGCAGCAGCAGGAGGAGGCTGCGCGCCGGAGTGAGCGTGAGAGGAGGGCGCTCATAGACAGGGTGAAGGAGCTGGAGAGAAGCGTGCACAGCACTGAGGCTGACAAGCGACACACACAGGTAACACACGCACGCATGCACACACATGCGCGCAGTTCCAGGTGATGTATGCTTATATGGACTCATTGGTACACTGTGGAAGACCAAAGATGTCCCATCTAGCTCAATACACCTGGACAAGTTGAACTGAAAATAATAAGATGGAGGAGAGGTATTGGTGTTAACGTGACAAAAGCTGTCTAACGTTGTGGACACAGCTGAAACTGTGTTGTAGACTCTGCTCTAGTCACTTCTCAAAGTAGAATCAGACACTGGGGTGATAGGTGCATCATTCAAAGTTGCTCCTCCACGGCATATCAACAGCAAGGTGTTAGATTGCTTAACACTGGTGCAGGGGCCAAAAAATGGAACAGAAATCAAAATTTAAAAACTCAACAAATACCACATAGTACCATATAGTGTATTGTAATAAATAAAAAAAAAATAAAATGTAGAGTTGAAAATGCACGCTGGTGTCTTATCAGCTGACTCTGATGGTTTCCTCCTGACTTGCCTTGTCTGACCACCTTTGTGCAGTGCCACCACATTTACTGTGTGAATTATCCAGCTTTAATCACAGCAAACCTCTTCTTCATTCTGTGAGTATCCAGTAAAAGCCATTAGCTTTGTTTTAAATTATTCACAATGTTTTTAACTAAATTAAATTTGTTAAATAAACCTGTTTAAATGCTGGTAGCAGCACTAACATGCAAAATGTCCTGTACGGTACCCTGTGCTAAATAGGCAAATGAATGGCAAAGTTTTTTGTTTTTTTCCTAATTGGGTAACTGGTGCTTACTGCGTTATCTTGCTGAAGTCACAGGTTGATGGTGATTTCGGATATTCTGGGAGCTCATCCCCTACCCCCCCCCCATTTAAAATGTTGGGAAACAGGCACTTTTTTCTTCCAGCGATGAATTAGCTTTGGATTCTGAGGGATTACTGTATGTGTGAATGATTGTAGGTAGAGTATCTAGCATTGGTAACATCAACTATTAATTTTACTGTTATCCAGCTTACTAAAGAAGGTGCTATATTAAGCAGTTACTGCCAGAATTGCCACAGCACAGAAGCAGGCGATGGCAAAAAAAAAAAAAACAGAAGTGTCATGTAGAAATGAAAAATGTTTGGTTTCCTTTCCTTCTGCACACTCCAGTGCTCCAGGTGTGAAGCGTCATTGAGTAACACTCTTCTCTGCCTGGTCAACCACATGGACGTGTGCAGCTGCACGAGAAAGATCTAGATTGGAATGTTTGTGCAGGCACTGTCACCGTCGGTGGGACCAGTGGGTGGGCAGCGGAAGAAGAGCTGGATGGATGTGCGCGTGTGTGTACTGCAGTGGAAGGAAAGGAGGGCTGCAGTCCTGGTTGAGAAGCACAGGCAGTTTGGGATAAGGGACATGTTTGTTTATCGAAAGTGTCCTTAATCGCAGTCAGGTATGGCTCTGAATCGGTGGGTACATGCGGTTCTAGAACTTTCTGTGTGTGTTTACGACCTCTCCACCCTAGGAGCAGCTTAACAAGATGAAGGCAGGGGAGGTGCGTTTGGAGGCAGAGCGCAAGAAGCTGCGGGAGGCTCTGGAAGCGGCCGAGGCACGGGGTACCCGGTTGGAGCTGGCACGGAGAAGCCAGGAGGGGGAGCTGCAGAGGCTGAAGCTGAGCCTAGGGGAACGGGAGGCTGAGAGCCAGGCCTTGCAGGAGCGTGTGGATTCCTTACTCAAACAAGTAAACAAGTCACGGCCACACCTGGACCACACTTGCCACTTCCTGCTGGCCCAACCGACCCTCCTCACCAGGTTTTTCTTCTTGTGAAGGTATCCGAGGGCGAAGGCCGCATGGTAGCTCTTCAGAGGGAGGTGGAGAGGCTCAACCTGGCGTTGACTAAGGCACAGGATAATGAGGCCACGCTCAAGGAGAAGACCCAGAGCCTGACGCAGAGTCTGCAGGAGGCTACTGCAGCCCACAGCACCACCCAGGGACGCCTGAATGCCCTGCAGAAAACGCTGGGTGCCGCCGAGCAAGACCGCAGGCTGCTGCAGGTTCGAGAAACGGAAGGATTGTTCGGACTCCCTGTGCGTATGATGTCATTGGATCTAAGAGCCATGTTGTGGTTGCTGTTTTTCAGGAACGCGTGGATGGAGCCAGGGTGACTCTCACAGAGGGAAAGCGCAACCTGGTGGCACTAACAGAGCGTGTGGAGAGCCTACAGGCAGAGCTGGCCCAGAGCGAACTGCGCAGGGAAGAGCTTGAAACCGAGCTTGCCCACACGCAGGAGGTAAGCATGATGCACAGCCCATTTCCCAATTTGCAGTGCAATCATGATATAATCTGCCTCATATCTCTCTCTGCCGACCCTTAGCTCCTGCGACAGCGGGCGACCAGCCTAGCTGAGGCACAGCGTAACGCACAGGCTGTGCAGACTGAGCGCTCTGCTGTGGAGGAGCGACTACGTGCCCTGCAGAGAGCTGTGGCCCAACTGGAGACAGAGAAAAGGGAGGCGGAGAGGCAGGCAGTGCGGCTAGAGAAGGACAAGAACGCGCTAAGAAACACCCTGGACAAGGTGCTGGGCCTTCCTTCCCCAAAAGGCAAATAGGGAAACACACAAGCACGTGTGTGTATGTACATGCGGAAGCACAGTTAGCCATAACATGCACAGGTAAAGATGTAAGGCAATAAGGAGAGTGAGAGATGAGAAAATGGGTATGATCGTGCCATTCGGTCCTCTGACCTCAGGTGGAGCGCCAGAAGCTAAAGACAGAGGAGGGCAGCATGCGGTTGTCTGCAGAAAAGGGCCGTCTGGACCGCTCGCTCAACACGGCCGAGCAGGAGCTGCAGGATGCCCAGAGGCAGATTGCAGTGCTGCAGGTATGGTCCCTCAGAGGACAGAGCTGACCATGGGGGGCTGACAGTGGGAATAGACCTAAAGTGTTGTAGAGAATATAGTGGTAGAAGGATGGCCACAAGCAGTGCAGTTATAAATAATACAGAATTAAGAAGTTGAGATTTGGTGATTAAAAGAACAGAAAGGAGATTATAGTATAAATGGAGGAAGAGAAGGGCCGGAAGCACCAAAGTCTCAAACATCAGGATGGTAGGATATTTGTCTGATGGAACAGATGTGAGACCTTGTCATTGCTTGTCTGTTACAGATGTTTTTTTTCCCCCAGCACCCCAAGGGTGATGTGAAAGAAAGCAATTGTGTAGTTGTTGTGAGGAGTAATCTGTTCCTGTCAGTGTTCCAGCTGAACACATCAGAGCCTGTAGACACTCAGCGAGGAGGCCTATTCCACCAAAAACCCAGCTGGATCGCAGAGGCGTACTTTTTTCCATGCCTAATCTTTCTATTGTCTTCCTCCATTTACAGCAACTGGGGTCAGATGTGCATGGTTGTAGTTTCAGTTTCTTGTTCAATGGATGTTTATACATTAGTAATTATGAGCCAAAGAAAATGGCTCCTTTGCCACTTTGGTGTTTGCTGGCCATGCAGGTTGCGCAGTTGATTGGCTTATGGTGGAGGTTTCTGTGTTTCTGTTGGCTGTCTGTGAGGAAGGAGGAGATGGTGAGCCTAAAGAAGAAGATAGCTCTGTGTCTGGTGAGTGGATGAGGGCCAGTGATGGGGGGGGGGGGGGTTGAACTCACCAAGCCTTGGTCTGAAACCTATGCCCATGTAACCAAAAGAATAACTGGATGAAAAATTAGTCACCTTAAAGAGATTTGTTTGCTGGGGGGGTTCAGTTGCTTCAAAGGTGCTGCCAGATGAAGACCACAGCTTGTGGTGTTTAAACTCCATCACTGGGTATCTAGATGGTTCGTGCTTTGTGGTTTAGTCGTCGTAACTATGGCTAGACTAATGTGCAACCAGACAGAAGAGCAGATGGAGCTAATATGGAGGGGTAACTAGAAGAGCAAGCAGTAGGTTTTGCACTGTGGGCCTCGTGTTTTGCTTCACGCTGCTAAAAAGCTGAGCTCCAGCTGCCAATCTGATTTGGTCATACAGGGAATGTTCACGTTCACTAAAGCCATGTTATGTTCTATGTGCGCTGCACTGGTTGTATCTTTAACAACTGCCATAAAGTTATGGTTTTGAATCTTCTGTTTTGTCAACACAATCCTTTCACTGACTAAATCAGATTCCATTTAGTTGGAATCAGTTTGCTCCTCCAAATTCCTCTTTTGTAGTCATGATGATATGCTGGGAACTGAACTATAATCACAAAGGCATCACACCCTCAATAGCTGCGTGGTGCTCTCCCTTTTCCTGACCATCCCTCCCGGTGCCCAGGCCCAACTCTCAGAGGTGGAGCAGTCCCACAGTGCCAGCGAGAGCTCAATTCGCCAGAAGGAAGAGGCCCAGAGGGAGGCTGAGAAGCTCAGGGTGGCCAATAGGGAGATCGAACGCACCTTGGCAGCCAGAGAGAGGGCACACCGGCATCGAGTCAAAGGGCTGGAGGAGCAGGTACAAACACGCATCACTGATTTCATCTGAGTGTGGCAACCCGTGCCATCCTACCTGTATCGCTACTGACCTTTTCATCTAGCCCTGGGTCTTTCTATCAGCCTGTTTCCATATGGAGGTCTTTCCCTCAATGGTGTCCATGCTATAGCAGCAGCTGTTTCTCTTCCCATCTCTGTGTTATGCAGATTTCTACTCTGAAGGAGCAATTACAGCAGGAGATGAGACGCCGGCAACTCCCCTTGCCCACCTCCCTGCTTTCTGGGGGGAACTGAGTATCGCTGCAGCATCACTGCTGGGGTTCCATGTCCCCAGGCTCCAGTGCCAGCGACCTCACCCAAAACCTGACACCTGTGAAAGATGTGTATTGACTGTACACTCTGAATGCTCTGGTCCAGTTAAAAATACACATGGCAGGTATTCACATGTCTAATCACAGTACTGATTTACTACTTTGTGTTTTTAAATTTTTTAAAAAACTATTTTAACATGTTTAGATTTAACAGATTTAGAACAAAAGTATGATTGAATGTGAGATTGAAATATGAATACTTTGGTGCTGTCACAAACAGAAGGTTCATAAATCATGATAATGTAAATAGAGACAGGCTAAATAGTGGATTATTTTTGTATGCATATCTGAGACATGAGGTGGAGGAAGTGGAGCAAAGTGTCTGCATGACTGTGTTCACTGTACTACATGCTTCCAATGTGCTGTCTGCACACACTCAGATACACAAAAGTAGCTGAGTTTTACTGCATCAAAGTTCTTATCAATATAAGCATGCAGTAGAAACAAACATCCCATCACTGATTAATAAAACTTACTCCTGGTTACAGATACCCCCCTCCCCTTAAGTGTCTCTCACCCTCCACTTACCTGTTTAATAAAGTGATTTTTCAAGTTATAGGCTATTTGATGTCATTCCTCTCAATACAACATTAAAATGAAACAGTAAAATCAGAACACTTTAAATTTTTTTCATGTTAAAAACAGAGTTTGACAAAGCAGTAGTACAGTAACAGCTACATTCAGCAAACTTCTATTGCCACTGACATGTAGTACAACTACTAACTGCATGTTACTTACAAAGCGAAGACAAACTCATCAGGGGGGCTGGACACATCCAACATGCATTATTCTGGGCATTTTGGATCTGTGTCAATTCAAGTCTCAGTGATAGCACTTGATTGTCAGCTATCACTCATGAAGAAGCACCATAAAAACAGTTTTCCCACACTGCCACTGCTAAGGTCATTATCAGTGCTGCTACACACTGTTTCATACTGACTGTAATATAAAACAAAATGAAGTTTAACATACAGTAAAAAATACAAAAAAACTATCCCACAATATATGGAATACAAAGAATACTGAACTATTTATGTGCATCTGAATGACTGTAGTGTTGTTCTATAGCACCAGTGACATCAGTCATTAATATCTGTGTATAAAAGTTTATATATTTATAAGGAAGGGGTTGAGTAATGAGATGGAATATGGAGGAACTTTGGTTATACACAAGCAGCGTGTTAAGTCTTTGGTCCCAAGTGGGGGCGCGCACACACACCCAACCTCTGGGTTAGGAGCCATCCAGGGAGTATCCAGGCTGATCTTTGCCAAGGTCCCTGCATCTAGCAGCCGCCACAGCTTTTCCCACAGCTGCTGCCCAGTGTCCCGCACTGGCCACTCAGTGCAGCCACGCCACAGCGTGAGAACTGGTCGCGACACAGGTCCGCTGCAGGAAGATGTGTTGAGGCTAGTTGTTACCTACAGCTTCAAGTCTGAATGAAATTACAACTGATATTTCAACATATTCTCACCCCTCAGGAGTTCCTCGTGAGCACACACTGTGCGCACACACACCTCCTTGTTCACCACGTATACCCGACGCAGGCTGGGGAGACACAGCAAGGGTTACAGGATATTCAGGGGTCTGAATCTGTAAAGAGGGGTGCGCAGCTAAGAGGTGCCATTCTACCTGTAGAAGCACAGGCTGTTCAGACACTGTCTGCAGGGCTTGTGGACAGAGTACAGTCTGGTGCAGGGGTACTGCTCTTCTCGACAGTCTGCTCAACAACACAGGCATGTTTACAAGAGCAGCATACACCTATGGCTCAGTTACACATGGGCCAATGGCAGGCTTACCCAAGGGGCCAGGTTCCGAGGGTTCAGGCTGGAGCTGGGTCTCTGCAACATGAACGCATGAATTAAATTACTATTGATGATGACACTGGCTCGTGTGTACTGGTAGCAGGAGATGGGGCAGCAGTACATGGTAATTACTGACATATCATGTAAGAAACATGTTGCTGGTTACATCTCAAGGATCTGTGAACAAAACCTAGAAAAGAGGACAAACTGAATCACATTACATCCCTGTAAAATTCCCAAGCTGCTCTGCACAAAAGGGTCAGACAAGTGACATCAGAAGTATCTGGAGACATCCTTTCTGTGTCTCTGCCAAGAGTTGACAGACTCGATGAGACTTAACAAATCACAAAGAAAATTCAAGAATCGAGTTATAACTAGACATCACTTTATGTTCTGGTAAAGGATGAAGGGTTGATCCACACCTTATCCATCTTTTTAATAATGTATTTAACTGTCCCTCACTTCCTGTAAGTATGGATGCAAGTGATGGAAGTGTGGTGGGGATAAGACAGAAGTCTCACCAGACTGGCTGGGACCGGATGTCTGCTCAAGGAACTGTTGCTGGGGGGAAGCTGGTTCTGGGTTCACTTGGACAGAAGGGTCTACTGGGAGACAGAAGAGCGTGAATAAATGTGTGTGTGTATGTGACAGAGAGAAAGAAAAGGGAACTGAGCATAAGAAATGCTATATTTTTGTATGTTAAGAAGAGGGATATGTTCAAGTGGTAGAATGAAGACTTATTCAAAAGGTCACCCACAGATCAAAGTACACGATAACTACAGACAATTTTAAGGGACAGATACTGAATTGAAATACAAAAGGCAACAAAAGGCTTTCATTTCTGCCTCTATACACTGCTGTTATAATGCAGCTAGAATGGTTGGGAGACTGTCTATTTTGGAAATTCTCTTAATGCAACCACAAAGCTCCTTTGTCAACCATCAGGACACACACTCTGCCTTACCAGAAAAGTCATAGTCTGGGCCATACTCCTCTGCAAATGAAAAACAATTCATGGATCAGACTTAGCATGAATATGAAAAACAGACATACAGGAAATATTGGGTAAGTAAATGCCAACATGGGTGTAATGGGGAGTATAACACAGACACACTGGTATTCTTGTCCAAATGCATGTTCTTTGAACAATAAAATACAGTTAGCCATGTTCCCTATGAATCTTTGAGTTGAACAATATAATATTTAACTATAAATTATACTGTATAATGTGTTCTGTATATATATAAAACATAACAAAAATTTTCCACAAGCATTCAGGATTAGAGCACACCAGCAGGACTTCTGGGTGGCCACTTACCAAGACGGAAGTACTGACCAGGGTAAAAGTCATCTGTTATCTCCTGTTGCTGGGCAAACAGAAGGACTGTGAAGACAAAATACCCCATTAGACACTGACTGCTGCAGAATAAAGCCCATATACAGTCAGATACTATCAGGGTAGTGGAAAACACTAGGGCTGTATAAACATGCTGGGTGACAAATTACTGAAATAAGTAGTAAATGTAACTTTACTAGTAAACTGCTGTTGCTGTATGCATGCTCCCATTATTGTGTCTGCATCCAATGCACATCATCTTTGTATCAGTGCACAGCCATATTCCTGTAAAAAGCATCTGCTAAATAAATGTGCAAAAATATATGTTAGTAAACTGGTACCAGGTGTGTATATTTGACTGGAGGCGGTTGTGGTGAAACTGTGTTAGTGAATGTGTGTTTATGTGTATTACTACACTGACCAGGCATGAAGAGCAGGGCAAGGAGGCAGCTGGTCCTCATGGTCACTTGGTTGCTGGAGGTAGACAGGCTCTCGTACTGTGGCGTCAAGCAGAAAAAGACACAAGGTGGAGATGTATTTCTTTTAACCATCAAAGTAAATGAAACATCTGTCTAAAACAAGAAGGGACACAAAAGCATTTCACTTCATTTCAAGTTTTTACTGCCTGAATTTCCATTTTAAAGCTACTTTTCATGTCTAGATTCTCCCCCTTTCCCCGGCTGCGTTCCTATGGCCTCCTCTGGCTCCAAACAGCTGCAAAAAAAGGGGGGAAATTCTGACAGCAAGAATGCAGCACGTCTGTCTTCTCTAACAATCCCTCCGTTTTTCTTTTCTTCCTCCGTTCCACTGCTAAATGCAAAAAACACACTCAGGCAGACTGGGGCAGCATTCCAAGACGAGACCTACCGAGCTCCCCTCCTCCCTCCCTCGGACCCCCCTGATGAGCCCCCCGTCTCCACTCTGCCGGCCAAGCTCACTCAGCTGCTTATGTGTGTGTGTGAGTGAGAGAGCTCAGCACCCCATGACCAAAAGAGCAGCACACAGTCATGAGGGATATAACACTGGAGGCACATGGAATAAACATCTTTAAACCTTTCATTTAAATCTTGAATATAAAGACACAAGTTTTTTTTTATGTCTTTTTTTTTGGGGGGGGGGGGGGTTCACTTTAGGACTGTCCTTTTCGTAATTTCTCCCTTGCTGTTTCTCAGCAGCGTGTTTCTATGATGAAACACCTTCTCAGAGGACCTCAGGTGTAGCTCAGCGACTGGAAGCGTGTCCATTTCTTTAAAGAAGTACTCACAATGCGCACAAGGAGTGAGAAAATAATGGACTTCACAGTCACGGGCCCTCAAGGCGGTGCTACACAGTGACATGGAGCCCTGTGTCGCTCCCAGGTGGTCCGCTGCGCTCCTGCTTGTATTGAAACGTCACGTAGACAGACACCAGGTTGGTGAACAACACGCTAAGTTCTAACACTTCTCCACAAGTCACACGGACTCCCTTTAGTCCGACACACAGCTCCGTGCGTGTGTGTGCGGGCACATGAGACTGATCACAGCCTATGCGTATGCAGACATTCCTGGTGTGCATCACAGTGGCGATCGGAAACCATATGGTTTGGTTACCCTATGTAACTACACACATCTGGGAACCATTACTCCCCAAATACCCCCCCTTCCTCCACCCTCCAGCCCTCTTTCGCCCCTCCCCCATTGCCGGGCCACTACAGAACAAAGCGGCCACGGGTCCGTGCTGTTTTTTACCACCTTCTCCGGTCTCGCCCTTTGACCACAGACAACAGTTCTATTTGCCTCAGGACTGTGGTATCAAGGAGGGTACAGTACCCCATTGCTCCCCTCCCCCCCTCGCTCAGTGTGTGTTGGCCGCTTTCTGCCCATTGTACTTCCGCCCCCCCCCCCCAAACTTTATTACACCATAAACACACACCCAGAGACAGGGCTGCTGCTCCACACGCACACACACACACACACGCCGCAGCTGGATTAACACACTTTAAATGTTCTGTCCTCTCCACTAAAATGCAGTGCCTCCAGGAAAGGAAAAGTGCTCCATGCAAACGTTTGCAAGAGGTGCCCGCGGGCGCCTCAGCGGAACCGAGACTGTGCGCGGGGCAGGCTTACCGGAGCAACGAGCTCACGCACTTGATTCTTTACAGAATTACAAGCTGTGCAGCGCGTCCACTCCGCAACGCCCAGCTGAGGTGCAAAGTGGGAGCCGCTCCCCAGCTCTTACCTCGCTGCTGCCCGGTCGCCGCGGCGCCTCTCCGCTCTCTGGGTTCGTCTGCTGGAGATCCAGTAGCTGGCGCGCGCGCGCACTCACTCGTCCCTCCTCCAGCGCGCGCCGCCCCTCCCTCCTCCTGCGGGTCCCAGCACCGACCGCGCGCCTTCCGGACAGCCGCTCCAGCCCTACGGTACCGCACCGCACCGCACCGCACCGCACCCCTTCTTCGTAGCAACAATTCCGAGATTATGCTGGACTTTTCTTCCACACTTAAAAGATGAAGATTATAGGGATACCTCAGAAACCCACTGAACCGAAGGGAGAGTTGGCTGGGGCAGCTCTCCTGTTCCAAAGTTTAGGAGGTGA
Source organism: Heterotis niloticus (assembly GCA_018136845.1). NCBI lineage: Eukaryota > Metazoa > Chordata > Actinopteri > Osteoglossiformes > Osteoglossidae > Heterotis > Heterotis niloticus. Next base: position 21,754,647 of record CM030894.1, on the reverse strand, counting down.
GGACAGGCAGAAGGCATTGGCAGTAGAACCACCCATTTTTGACAGCTCATCTTTTGTGAAATGCACATTCCTTTATGCAAAGTATTTGCAACAAGTACACAAACTAACTAAAGTGCAACAAAGGTCCAAAAAGCCATAATAAATACCAGAATGGTTCAACAAAGATCTCAAGATTAGCGAGGACAGCAGTAGGTAAAACCCTACAGGGCACCTCTGAAATAATCAAAACTCTGTAACCATGTAGTTTCAACAATTTAAAATTATGCAGTACTTCTTACCACAACTATATAAAAAAATAAATAAATAATAATAATTGCTTTAAGTGGACCTTAAACTGCAGTTTTTAAGTACAATCTTCCCACCTCATAAAAGTTCATGGAAAATATCCTTAATAAAGTGAAACCTAATAAATCACACATTTATGTTAAAAATAAAACATAAGTGAGATTAGCAAACAAGGGGTGATGGAGGTGAGAGCTTGCCAGCACATGAGCTGAGATGTAACTGTGGAGACCACTTCGTGGTTTTGTTCTCATGCACTCATCTTAACAGGCTTGCAAAATCCAAACTGAGATCTCGTAAATAGAGCAGGGGGTTAATCTGAATCTTATTTAATGAAACTTGTAACGCAAATGTTTGTATCTCAGGGCTGACTGTGTAATTGCAGTAATTCTCTTTCCAGAAACATTTTTTTTTTTTTTTTGTTAATCTTTGGATGAGGTGACTAAATAATTTAAGTTTAAACTGTGACAGAACAAAAGACAAAATTTAGTTTTGATTTTATTACACCCCCTGCAATGGGCTAGCATCCCATCCAAGGGTAGTTTGACAGCTTGGTGCCCTATGACTCAGGGATACACTCTGCACCACTGTGACCTGACCATTACACAGCTACCTGCAATGGATGCATTGATGAACAGTTACATTGCAAAAATAATACATGCAGTTAATTGCTAGTATTTGGCACGAGACTTCATTATGGTTTCAAATGGTGTAAGTTACTGAGTTGATTTATGAGTCAATTTGTTAGCATTAAGGCCAAATTAAACCAGATATTGAGAGCTACAGTACCTAGTTTTAAGGTTCACAGGGTCAGTACTATTGGTTTGAGCCTTCCTTATAGTCCAGCTCACAATTATTTTGGATAAAGTGGTGACTTGGATTTTCTGAGTGTATTTACACCCCCTGGCTGGTTAGGTGACAAATATCCATTCAGGGAAAGCACCTGACCGCTCCAGCAATGTATGCTTCAGAAACACTGCTGAGACCATTTGTGATGGGAGTCAGTCAATGATCCCAACAGCTAAAGGCTAGCTGAGGATAGGAGTGAATTCCACAGGAGTAACAGCCAAGATGACAGGTGGCACTGAGGGCCTTGGGGTGGTGTGCAGTGCTAACTGAGTACACTGACAGAGCACTGCTGTGGCAACAGGAGTCGATCCAGTGGGGGCCAGGATGGATCAACAGACAGAAGAGCATTCAGACGCTTGTACTCCTTTTTGGACTCCCAGGGGCGTCGGAGAGTACGGAAACAATCAAGCAGACATCCATCAATCAGCACCTACAGGTACAATGCCAAAATACCGCATAAATAGGCATACATATAATAATTCTTGTTCTATGACTGGGCTAACAACCAATGACCAGATCATAAACGATCAGTTGTAGGTCAGACTGTACTTGAGATACTGAGGACATGGTTTATACAGCAGCACTTGGTCAGTTTTAAGTCCATGTTTTGACCTTGCTATGCATTTTACTTACCTGACTTTAATATATTAACATATTGCTAAGGGGTCACAATAATATCCTTTTTTTGTATTTCAAATAGTGTTTTGGAACCATACAGTACTCAATTTTAATTATTTACTGTATTTGTCACATTACCTTTTGTCCTCATACATACATGGAATATCCTACATTTTTAAGAACAAACAAAACAGTAAAATTTGTAGAAAATGTGTGTTGTTTTTCAAAAAATAAGTGGGGTAGACAGACTTGGAAAACACCAATGTTTGTCCTCCCTCACTATCCTATGAAGAAAAGCTAAAGAAAAAAGTTCAGGGGTCTTGGGCAGCCCACCTCGAGCAGAAAGCAGGTGAGGAAGTTAACCAGGGCCAGAGCCACCAGCAGCACCTTGTATTTTAGGTCAGGGACTGGGCTGAGCTGAAGAAATTTCCTCATAACCCCACCTGGGTGTATGACCAGCCAACAAGTCAGGGCCAGCAACATCACCAGCACAGCCATAAACCACCCTGTAGAGACAGAGAGGGAGGTTCCACGTGAAGAATCCATTTATACAACTGGGTAAAATTTTTATCGCAACAACTGAGGATAAATACCAAATTCACAGGTGCTAGAATTTGAACCTAGTTCCTGTGGACATTTTCAAAGTCACTAAGATAAAACGTTTTGCCTATTCCAGCACTCAGCTGAACACTAACTTATCTATAAATGCTGGTCTGCCCATTTTATACCACATACCACAGTGATGTGATATTTAACTTGGAATGTACAATGTGTGTGAAGGTGGATGGGGGGGGGTCCTTTATAAGCTGGCAACTCAGTGCAAGTGGCCAAAGCTTGAAAAAGTGGATCTCCTCCTAAGCCGTGAACCGCTAAGCACATGGAATTGATATTAGGCATGTATTTTACAGGGTGGGAATTACCGTTGGTGTAGGGGGGTTTCTTGTACGGGTACCCCTTGGTCACCACCACAGCGACCATGATGTACTGGAAGGCTGACATGATGAAAATTCCTGTGTCCTCCAGATTGGGCAGGTTGGTTGCTCCTATGGTTGTGGTATTAACAGGAATATACCTGGAGGGATGAAGTAAGGGTGGAGAAATGAAATGGATACAGAGTCTACAAGGAGTAATGAACATGTTTTGAAAGCTCATGCACCTAATCATAAAACTAATTTTCAATAAACTGTGGGAATTAAGAACCTGTACCAAAAGAAAACTGCAACCAACATACAATCCTTGTACAGAAAAGCATTCTTTTCTAACCTGCACTTCACAGCAATTATCATTCAACTTCATAAAAGTTCTCAGCTGACTTTTCTTTGAATTACTTTTGACCCTATGATCTTTGACAACTGCAGACTACACATTTGTCCCAGAAGGTGGTTAACCCCCCCACCCCACCCCAAGGCTCTTACCAGTCTTGGTGCCAGGTGATTAGTAGGGTTAACACCTGGCCCAGGAAGATCAGACAGGTGTGTACCACCAAACTGCCAACCACCGGCATGCTCAGTAACTTGGCAGGGGGACGCTGGGGGTGCAGCTCAGAGCTGGGGCCCCCCCTTCCCATCACAAGGGCCAATGATGTCACCAGCACTAAGTCAGCAAACAGGAACTGCCAGTCACCCAGGTTTGTCTTAAACTGAGGGAAAGGATAAGTCTCAGTAAAGGATAAAGTGTATAATTTGTCCCTGGCAGCTGAAGAAATTCTAGTGGGAACTATGGCCCTACAGTATCTGGATGTGATTTTGGGTATTATAATAATAATAATGAGAGATAATCAGAGGGAAAAGCCTTAGATGACAGATAGATGGCTTGACTCACAGTGTAGAGGAGGAGTACAGCAATAAACTGGATCAGACTGTATAGTGCCATGAACCTGAAGAGACTGAATGATGTCACCAAGGAGCACCTGCCTTCCCTGAGAGACACAAGGAACAGAAAGAGGAGAGATGCCTTCAGTGAAATTTCACATAGGCTGCTTTTCAAAGCATCTTCTCCATTTATGTTCTCCATGGCAATGGAATGGCTGAATAATTTGTTGATGGTAATAATTGTTAGTGGGACTGGAGAATCCAGTAGTCTCACTGGATAAGCAGGGGCACGCAGCTGATGTTGTCTGTCTTCGAAGTGAATGGGGAGGCGACAGACGCTTCAGCCTCTGACAGAGACACACCAGCGTCAGCTGCTTTAAGGGCACCACAGTCATTAGCTCCATCTCCGCACATCCCCACACGGTAGCTGGTAGACGAATTAGAGAAGTTATGACTTCAACCAGTACTTATAGACCCACAGACGAGCTTCTACTATGCCAAAGCCTCTTCCTTTCAATGCGTCACCACAACCCCTGGCATCACCTCAGCTTCTGCAGTTCCATTACCAGTTGGGTCTTCTGTTCTGGTGCCATACGCGCAAATACTGTGCCCCTCACTAGGACCTGCAGTTAGACATAGCATTACCACTCAATGCTGACATTTGCTTAAAGTTATCAGCCTGACTGAAGTTCACACCAGTTTGTGGAAAGAGGGCTCAACCAGTCAGTTCACATTTTTACAACAATTTTTTTTTCCCCAGATATGTATGTGCGTCTGTAAATTCAGCATCCTTGAGGGAATGGTCAGGAGGATATTACCTTGGGCAAGTACTCAGGGAAGTGCTCACAGAGAGTAGAAAAAGACTGCCCACTGACAACAAGATGATAGGGTACATGGGTCTGGTACAGCCCCTGGTAGAGCAGGAAGACAAAGGCCTTGAGCATCAAAGTTCCAGTACCACTCACTACCCATAAAAAAGAAAAATATATTTTAAAATACATCTTTACAATATACGTACACCTGAAAACTCCTGAAATGTAGCTGTCATATTGTAATGTTTGAATAACTTGATTCACTTCAATTCAGTACACATTTATTGGCACCCTTTTTAACACTTCCATTTTTTAACTTAAGAGCAATTATGTTTCTTTTTTACTTTTTAGCTTTTGCAGTTATGTAAAGTAAACTCAGTTTCTCTACTGATCAAGTTTAGACCCATTTTGAAAGATGTAAATTGATTTTTTTTCCATGTGAGAGGCAGTGAGTGGTGTATAACTGTGTACAGTTCAGGCCCATGCTGTCTGATCCCAGTACACTTGTACACTGTCGCACATTTTCTGGGAGCCTGGCTTTTACCCTTGTCAGGTCATAAAAACCCTCCTGTATTGGTCCTCCTTCGCCGTTCTCCATGTGAAACTGCACTGAGGGAGGGGAACGGGCATCAGGGGGTGTAGTGTGCACAGAAATCACATGTTCATCTGCTGCCACCATCCCACAAACTCGAGCCACATTGACTGCCGTCAGTATGTTGTCACCTGAGCGAGGTGAGAGGGGAAGTCGATTTTAAAGTGCAAGTATATAACCTGGATCCCTTGTCCCTCAAATGTCACTTTCTGCATATCTCATCATGCCGGCAGCATATGTCATTACTTACCAGTGACCATGATGGGACGTATCTGTGCTTGTTTTAAAGTACTGATGACCCCCGAGGATTCCGGTTTCACCAGGTTTCTCATCACCAACAAGCCAAGGAACTGCAGCTCTTTCTCCACTGACCCCCTTCAGAAGACAGCACCTTTCATCTTTCCATCTTTCCTATCTAAATGGTATTCTTTCAGGGTAAACATCTTGCTCAAGGCTATTGCAGAAGGCAGTGGGTCTAACCTGTTGTTTACCTGCTATTACAGATAAATGATCTCACACGTAATCTATAATACCTGCTTCAAAAAAAGTCACTACCTGGATTTAACTTAGTGTTATGACCTGGGGTTGCTTCAGTTGGACGGGTCTAGGTTCAAGCAACGTTGTGTGTCCAAAAAATGAGGTCAGCTCACTACCTGAATATACTGAATGACCAGGTTTTTCCATCAATGGATTTTTTCTTCCATGATGGCACGGGCATATTCCAAGATGACAATGCCAGGATTCATTGGGCTCAAATTGTGAAAGAGTGCTTCAGGGAGCATGAGACATCATTCTCACACATGGATTGGCCACCGCAGAGTCCAGACCTTAACCCCATTGAGAATCTTTGGGATGTGCTGGAGAAGATTTTACGCAGCAGTCTGACTCTCCCATCATTAATACAAGATATTGGCAAAAAATTAATGCAACTCTGGATGGAAATAAATGTTGTGACATTGCATAAGCTTATCAAAACAATGCCACAGCAAATGCATGCTACAATCAAAGCTAAAGGCAGTCCAACAAAATATTAGAGTGTGTGACTTTTTTTGGCCAGGCAGTGTATATTTATTTGGGAAAGAGAAATACAGAAGCAGACTGTTTTCCTCAACCACGGTAACCAACCTCTCGATGGTTTTTATGTCTGCTTGACTCTCCAGCTGTTTGTATGCCAGGGCCAGGACTCTGAAGCCTTCGCTGGTAAATTCACACAGGGTGTTGGTGAACTGAGTGGGCACTGTGAGGGCGCAAAGTATTTGAAACATTTAAAGCCACCGGCTAAATTTAAGCATGTAACATAATAAAAATTCATGCCATGTCTTTTTCTAATGAGTCACTGTTGCTCGAGTAAAGTGTTTTGCAGATCCTGCTGTCCCTGCAGTTCCCCCTACCACTGTCTTCACAGCAGAGGCTGACCACCATCTCTGGCGCTCCCTTGAGGAAGACCTGGGTATTGTGCCCTCCAGGGCCAACAGTGACCACACTCATCCTTTGGAGCACGGATGAGAATGGGAAGCGGCGCGCAATCGCTGCAGGCTCACTCTAAGTAAAAGCATCCATTACAAATTGATCAACACTAAAATAGGTAAAAACAGCAGTCTCTACTTTTAACTTTTTCTCTACTCTATTATGAGACTTGGGCTCATAGAAAAGAAAATTTTACATTACATTAAAAAAGCAGCAATGAGAAGTAAGGTTTTGACCACTTTATGGTAAAGCCTTGGTTTTGGTATAATTATTTCTTTTCTAAAGTTTCCCTTTCTTACCTCCTCTCTAAAGCCTCAACTCCAATGTTGTAACATCCATTAAACCACACCCCACCCCTACCCCAGAAGTGCCTAATTTACTAACTGTGGTGGTGAACAGGCCAGCAGGTGTGGGGGGTCTCATCACTGCCAGGATTCCATCATCTCCGAACTCTACTCCGTGTTCACTTCTTGAAGTCTCCTCCAGCACCTAAAATTGCAGCAAGCAAGTTTCTCATAACAGTTAAAAGTCAAAGTATCATACAAAATATCCATGACGCTTCAGGCTTAGAATTTCACTTCCAAATAAAATAGTGTTGCTCAATTAAAAAGCCCAGTGAAGTGATTTTTAATATTCTCCCTTCAGCTGACCTGGTTACCAAAGGCAACTTAATGTCAGGATTACAGTAATAAAGCACAACAGAGTAACCAGAATAGAATTAAAAATCAAAGCAGGAAGGGGTGACAGTGCACACACCCAGCCAGTGGACTCAATCATCTTGACCTCCAGGGGGTCACCCAGCAGCTTTCCCTTCAGCAGTATGATTGAGTGGCAGCAGGCCAGTGCTGTGAGTAAGGGGCTTGGGGGTAGCAAGCGAGGGTCCTGCATAAGGCTGCCAAATCCTGCTCCAGATCCCTCCATCACACCCCAAACATCCAGACCATCTTCTGTCAGAGTCCCTGTCTATGTAGGTGAAATAGAGGTCATCAATGGTAAGAAGACAATTGCCAGTGAAAATAATAATCACATTTTTTCATAGCTCTTCCATTTAAGCCACTTCATATTTTTATCACAGCTACAGTAGAATAACAGGATCCTTCCTGGAATCTGAGCATGCATCATTCTATATGCAAAAGTTCTAGAAGCACTACACTGAAATTCACTCTTACAACCCACAGCTTAGGATACTGATAGTATTTACTATATTTTATCGAAGAATGACAGCTTTTAAAAAGGAGTTAAAAAAAGCTACTGTTGTTAACATCAATCCATTTGCCAACCAACTGAACATTGACACAACTGCCATTATGGGAAAAAAGCAAAACAAACTAATGTTTTTTATAAGGTGAAAATCACCACCAATCACAGTGAATTCTTCTAGATAATTTACACTGTACAACATTAAAAAAAAAGAATAACCCACACCGTGGCCCAACCATTTCCCAGTCACCTTGTCAAAGCAGAAGACCGACACCTTGCCGCAGACGTTAATGCGTGTTGGGCTGATGCAGAACACACCCTGTTTCTTCAGCCGACCCTGAGCATAGATGATGCCTGTTGTCATAGCAGCAGGGAGGGCAGGTGGTACCACGATTGTGACAATGTCTAGGGTCTGGATTATCAGCTCCTCAACAGGGGCCTGAAAGCATGAGATGATAAAATGGTGAACCTGTGGTTTCTGTTCCCTGTGTAATCCAAGGTCTTTAAAAGACAAAATCAGACTCAGATGCTGATAGGATTTGGTTTCTTATATTCTTCATCATTTATGGTCCTTTATGACAATATATCACATCTCAGGTATTAAACTGCATATTATATCAGGACATACAGGCTTCCATTTCCTTAAGGTTGGCTTTTTGTGTTTATGAATGAAACAACTGCTTTATGAAAATATGCACATGTAAAAACAAAGATAAACCAGAAGATCAGTGTAAGAGTCTTTATGATGATTGTAGAAACCAGATGGGGAAAAAAATTATGGACTCACCACCTTCACAAGGATTGCAATGCTATACATGGTCCCGATCAGGGCTGCAACAAAAAAACAACTTTCACTGGGTTTCAGTCAATAGTCGTAGAAAAACATGCAGCAAAGTATGTGGGATTGGCATATACATTTAACACAGGTCTTCAGATTAAATTAAAAGACCATTATTGTCTTGGAAACATGAGCTTATTTGTAACCCAGTGAAGTTGATGAATACAACAAAAAAAATTCCAGAATGCGTCAACTGGGGTCATTTCATAGGCTAGTGCCCACTGATTCCAGAATATGGTATCGAAAGCCATGACCCACGACCAAGTGGTTAATGATAAGGGATGGATGAATTTTTCTTCATGGGTCACTGAAACTCACCCATACATCCAAGGGCTAAAAGGAACTTTGTAACATCCCTGTTGAAACGAAAGTTAGTGGGTTTTGGGTACAGGATGGACCTTATTAATTCACCCTTCGCTGTGAAGAAGCCTGCAAGACAGCGACAAAATCACAGAACAAGGTCCCTCACATACACCTTGTAGCAAAACTCTGCAGCCAAGCTCCCGCTCTTTTATTATCACATCTGCACTTAATTAACCTTGCGAGTGATACCTGTATGTTCTGCTCCCTTGTGTCTCACCTGTGCGAGTGACTACAGCTAAGACCCCTTTGCCTTCTCTGTGCCCTTCTTTGGCCCGGATGATCAGAGTGCCGCAAAAGAGGGTGTGTTTGCGGTGTGTGTCAGAACTATAGCGCCCGCTGCTGGTTGGAAGAGGTGTCTTCATCACTGGTATGCTCTCACCTGATGGATCGTGAAAGATGGTACTGAAGACACATAGAGTGCATTCAGAAAGTATTCAGACCACTTGACTTTTTCCAAACTTTGTTACATAACTGCTGTACTAAAAAATTTATACATTTCTTTCCTTAATCGTCAATCTACACACAGTGCACCACAATCAAAATCATCAACAGGTTTACAAAAATGTTTGTAATTGTATTAATGATTTAATAAAATGAAATATTACATGTACATAAGTATTGACACCCTTTACTCAGTACTTTGTTGAAGCCACCTCGGCACCGATGGCAAGGTATTGGTCCTTTTATCTATTTGGAGTTGCTGGTTATACTCAGGTCTTACCAGTAAGCATACTCTCATTTACCATGCACTCCCCAGACAGCAAGGTGGCGTCGCAGGGCAGAAGCAGCCCTTCTGGTGGTATCAGCACACAGTCCCCAGGGACCAGCTCCACTGAGTTCACACTTTCCTCCTCTGACACAGAGAAAACAGTGTGCATAAGAAAAACAAATTAGATCTCTGCAGAAACAGTGTTGTCAATGAAAGGAAGAGGAACAAATGAGGAAGCGATTTAAGAAACGGAAGTTAAATTTTCCAAAGAAAACTAAACTTCTTTAGTAAATACCCACCTTCAGAAATGAACACACAAACCAATTTTCAGTTTTACCTATGTACACCCCTGAATATTTTCAGTGGCGCAAAAAAACACTATACCACTCAAGGACCTAACAGCGAGACTCATGTTACAAAATAATGTCCTTAATCACCAGACTGCCTGCTGCCCAACAATTTTTAGTTGATACCACGTTTGCCAATAACCACATTTGACTTTATGGTTTGTGGTTTAGAAAGGTGCAGGAGCTGTGACAAACTGTCAGGAGATGTTACTGTTTCTAAGAGAGAGTGCTGATGTTCATAATGTATTTCTTGAATAAAATATAAACAAATTTTGAACAAATGGTGTGAACGCATCATGCAAACAGACTTGCGGCATAACTTAGTTTACCCTGGGTAAGGAAATGTCACTATTAGGCTGTTATGAATAATGACCATGTAGTACAGTAAGGTGTTGCTGGGAGAGCAGCTTGGACAGAGTATTTGGTCAGCTGGGTGGAGTATATATCATCTGGGGGGGATGAAGAATAGGAAGTGCTGGTACACAAGGAAATGTCCCATTTCTGGGAAGTACAAAATGTTGAAGTGCTGCTACTGTGTGTTGCTGAGTAGCACTGGGTATTGTCAAGTTTCATGAAAATCCAGAACAGTAAATTTTGTGGAACCATAGTAGAGTACTATGGTTCCACAAACCTAGAGAAACTGTTGGCTTCCAGATTTTTTTCCACTTTAAGGTTACGATGGTTTTGTGGCCCAGCTTCCTTCAATGTAACATTGACTAGGGTGAAATATAGATTTGATACATTGATCAGAAGGGAAAATGTATTATATAAATTCTGTAGCTAAAATGAGTAAGATTGAGAGAGAGAGAGAGAGAGAGAGAGAGAGAGAGAGAGAATGTAACTGAAGGCCAGAGAAACACTCACCCCCTGTGGTTCTGCGCACCCTCACCTTCACCACGAGCTGGGCCATGCGACTCAAGGTGCTGCTTTGCTACATGCAGTGCCACCAAGCAAACGTTAATACAAACACACCTACACACCCAGGTCAATGAGCACCAACACAGCAAATATATATACAAACACACATGGATTTTCAAAATTTTTCATGCTGGCTGCTCTTTGGTAGTGAAGTCAATGTGGACCGTGAGAACTAGCTCTACCTTGCGGATCTCATAGACAGTAATGGTGATGGAGAGGAGGGAAATGATGAAGATGCAGGCAGCGTAGTAGTAGTACTTCTCGGCCATCCACAGAGAAATGCTGGCAATTTGGAACATGTATAAGGGGTCGAGCACCTATAAAAGTGGGGGAGGGAGATTATTTAAGTCAGATCCTTAAGAAGCTCAGGAGTCCCAAATCAGTAGGGAGTTTTTTTTACCCGGTTCCTCATAGCCCACCTCCTCCAGCAGCAGTCGCAGGTAAGACTTGACTGGGACATCAATGAGGTTGGGACCAAAAATCTTCCTCCTAGGAGAGATGCACAAAAAGGGTCTGTGGGGAAAAAAATTAAATGGACATTTTCTGTTAGGAGAACCTTACCAGTTTCTCTGCTCCTCGTGACTCAACCCATGCTTCTGGCCATGTAGTTCAATGCATGTCCAATCCTCAGTCAATACGCTAAGGGAAGAGAGAAAAATACACCTCTTATTGTCCAGAAATTAGTGTCATCCAAGTGGCAGTTATAAATAACAACCATTTAGCCACAACCTTTCTTATTCTCATTTGCTACCAGCTCACCTCACCTGACTTGGCAGAACGTGGCCGTCTTTTCCATCCAAATGTAGCGTAGACCCTCAAACACAAAGTACCGCAGCAAGGCTTTCTAAGGACCCGAGAGAATGACAGTATTCTGACTGACTTGCAAGCATCATGGCCACCCCTGGGTTTGTCACTAATTACAGTATATAAAGCATGTTCATATAAAATTTTTTTTTAAAAAATCGGTATGTGTAATAATTCGGGGATGAATTAGTGTCAGATACCCAGGGATTACTGTATTTGCATATGTGCAGCAATGTACAAAGACAGCAATTAAGTTGAAGTGCTTTCATTAAGGGTTTGCACATTCCTTCTGATATTATGTGCCTTTTTATTTGTGGACCATTGTGTTTACCAAGGATAAACCCCCCCCATACCCGCTCCAGCTCCTTTTTTACCTTCTCCCTGCAGAGTTGGACCGTATCCCTGCAATCCTCTTCCACTGCATGCGGCTGCTCCAAACTCAAAACGGAAAAAAAAGCTACTTTCCGTGTTCCAAAAACACCATTACATATGCTGATTCAACAAATCCCTTTATGAAAAATAAACAATAATTTGGAAGTACTATTCAGAGGACACCTTTCAGAATCAGATTTGTCCAAAGTAAACCATACTACCTGATGCACTACACAGTAAACTCCTTACACTCATTCACCTGTTTATATCGGCGCAACGTGGAGCAAAGTAGCATGCACACATGCGCATGCGCTCGCACACACACACACACACACACACACACACACCTTCACTTACCGACTTGACTGCAAAGTACAAGATATTTAGATTTGTCAATTCACCTGAGACACACACATTTGGACTGTGTGAGAAAGAGCAGCACCCACAGGAAACTCATGTGAACAAGGTGAAAAGATGCAGATTTCACACAGGGTGCAATAGATTCAAATCCACATTGGAACCAACACTGTTATCAACACAGTATCACGAACACTGTCTCACCTGTGCACCTCCACCTCCTCTGACAGCACCGCCACGGGATCTTGATGACCACTGTTGCCCTGAAAGTGAGCAGGTTGCAGGGAAAGATAGCAAAATATGGATATTTACACTTCAAGGTTAAAAATGCATCAATAAATATTAAAATAACGGCCAGGGACTCTGACCCTAATGAGCAGCGTGTCGGCTGAGGCCAGAGGGCAGGGTGTCGAACGGGTGAGAACCGCCAGACGGGGGTATCGGCGGAACACCAGCAGCAGTAGTCCCGCAGACAGAACGATGCTCAAGTAATACAAACAAATGCGCCACCATACCTGCCGGTACCCCTGCACATCCTGGGATGAATAGGAAAGAAATCTCAGGTTATGGTTCAAGTGGAGCTGGTGGGGCTGCTGGTTGATTATTAAATTGAAAACTGGATGTGTAAGAAGCGTTACCATATTGGAGTCGGTCGCATGGTCGGCACACTTGGGAGCGGACCTGTCCATCTGCTGCCCCTGGGAACCTGCAACATAGAAAACAACTTATTTACATTTTGAACAAAGGGTTACATACATACCAGTGCACGTTCATAAGCTAAAGTGAAGAAAGCCATGCACTAGAATATTTGTGCCATTTAATAAAGCGAAGGCATCTGTGTTGGTGCTATATTACCGAGGCCTTTAATTATATAAAAAATAAACTGAGTTTTTTCATCAACTGATTCTTCTCTACAGGATTGCTGTAGTCTGGGATGCATAAAGCAGGAGGCAGGGATCGATCTGTGTGGGATGTCCATCCACTGCAACAAGATCGCACACACACGCATTCACACATTACAGAGAATTTAGTCACCAATTCAACACATTGAACACTGCGATTTAAGTGGACCCCCTGGTGGAAAAGTCAGAAGACTGAGTGACACCCAGACAACATGCTGGACTGCTAAAAAGTCATGGCGAGAACATGGCAACCCACATGCACCGAGCAACATTTGAGCCCACTTCTGAACTCGCAGCCCAAGCCACAGTGTCGCCTCTATATTAATGCATTACAGCATAAGAAATGTATCGGTTTTCCTTTAATAATTTCTGTGGCGTCTTTTTCACAGCAGAGCTACGATATGTAAGAGATCAGGCGTAGCTGCTGTTTTGTGAGGTGGTTGTGGTTCAGAGTCCGTAGCACTAAGATACACTGATTTTACCTTCAAAAGATGCAGTTGCTACGTACAGTAGGTTAAGGATCAGATCTCCATAATACCTCAGCTAAGGTTGTAAGCACAGTACATCGCCGTTGCTGTCTGTTTTGCAGGCCATCCGTCTCCTGTTTGCAGCCTTTCGTGTTTGAAATGGTTTTCTTTCTATCGACATTCTGGCCACATCGTGACTGCCAGGGTGCTTTTTTATTGTTTTGACCAGTAAGCCAAAGGAAGTTTAGCTGCTGACTTTCTCCTTTCTCATGGTGCAGCTGTGATGTTGCAACCAGGCCTGTTTGGCACATGACCTTCATATGAGCTGACTTCATCAGAATCTGTTTCTCAGTTTATTATTTCTGAGTCATTTTTCTGAATCATTTGAAACACTACCTTGCACCGAGAAGACTAACGTTACCCATGTGTTTATAAAACTAGGTGCTAAACTGTAGAAGTTCAAGTGAAGGACCGCATGGAATTTTGGGTAGAAAAAGAATTCACTAAATCTCCAGGTAACCTGCAGCCTTTTTGTAAAAAAAATTTCCCTTTCCTCATAACCTTTAAACCTTCCTTTGCGCTCCCGAATTTGCTCATACAAACTCCCGGTTGGAAGCCATGACTGCAAGGGCACAACCGACAGCAGTTTTGCGCTGAGCTGTGACGCCATGTTAGACCACAGGCTGTAAACCGCGCTGGATGCCACAGAAATTATTTTAATTCATAATCGTGAACAAACACGCACCGACCAAAGATGTTTAATTTGTCAAAAATATTTCACATTTTCACTGTGACGCACATTCTGCACAAAAAATTGCTGAAAGCTATGACAAAAATCAGTTTTGTGTGTGTTTTAACCAATGTATTCACGTCTAAGTAGATGAACCAAAAACGTTGAGTACTGTTTATGGAAAGCGTGGACAGAATCTGAAGAGAGAAACGCAGCTCAGACAAGAAGGGATTTGACCCTTGGGGCCAAAATACTATGGTATTACTGTGGCCGTTGCTGTCTTATAACCACACACTGGTAAACGTGCAAGTAAAACCGTCTCACTTAACGGTGTCAAACACCTGTGGGGGGGAAAGCGTCACTCAAAAAAAAAAAAAGCGATTAAACGCAAGACAAAATGAAACCCGCTGAACTAAAAATCATTACTTTAACCGGCTTCACTACAACTGTTTTCCATGCGTTACGATTTTGTTTGGTGCCATGAAATCTTTATCGAGAAATTCCCGGACGTAAATATCCATACCGCCAATGGTGTCTGTCGCCATAAATGAGATTTATGCTCTTTATTAGTGTCGTAGTATTAAAGTGGCTGGACTGTGAGTGCGGCGCAGCGAGCGGTACCTGAGCCCATGGTGCAGGGTGTAAGCGGCGCCTCAGTGTGCCGTCTGTCCGCCGGCGCGGCGCGGCGCGGCGCGCTGCTCTCCACTCTGCACTCTGCTCACACACACACACGGGCCGGGCCGTCAAGCCACTTCCTCCACCCCTCCAAAACGTTCCTCCTAGAACAGTTTAAAAAGTAAGCCGCCAAAACCGGACAGGTAATATGTGCTTAAACAAATGCATTAAAACCTTGTCAAGAAGGATGTGCTAATCCGAGTTTTTCTTCACCGTTCACTCCTCCACTGCAGCTTGCGCCCCGCTCTTATCCACCACGGTACTGTAAAGCGGTCAAAAACATTTAATGACTGCTTTCTCTCACCTTGGCTAAGAGAGCACTGTTAACTGCAAGCAAGAAGCTGTAACTGCTGCACCAGTGTCGTCTCCACAGCAAGGTTCAGAGCCCCGATGTTTTGTCATAAAAATAGTGACTGATAACTGACTTTCTGGTCACTGCAATATGGTTTCTTTGCACACATGGCAGGTGTCTGCAGGTTTGCGGTCAAATGTGATGTTCTTGGTTGTTCAGCTTCTGCTGGTTTCTCTCGCTAAACCACGGGCCTTCAGCACATCCTTAGTTCCTCTCTGAAGACTTGACACCTGCACTCTTCTCTCCAGCCATGGTTTCAGTATGTGAAAGCTGAAGTTCTCAAAGAAAGTGTGATGTCTGCGAGGATGCCAAACCCTCCCAACTAGTAACCTTTAACATGAAAATAAAATAAATGCATTCATACCAACAGTATTGTTTGGGCTACTTGGTCCAGAGCACCCTTTGTCTTATTGTGGTCTACAGTCATCATGGGCTTTCCAGACACTTGGAAGACCTCTTGTCCTATAAGCTGGATTAAAAAAAAACTAACCTGACCAAACTGTTTCTTCGGAGCATTAGCCACCATAGTTTGTTGTTCTTCTGGCTAAAACGAAAGATTTTACCCTATGGGAGGGGGGTGTCTCCTTATAGGTAAGAACCTCATGAAGAACTGCTTCTTACAACATACAGTAATCTTTTGGTATACGAATCCAATTCATCCCCGAAAACACGATGAATACCGAAATGTTGGATACCGAGTGACTTATCTCCCGTTGTATTAAATGGAGGGATAGTGTGCTCACCCACCCATATCAACCTACGACTTCAGCACGGTAAAACACAGTAAACGGTTACCTAATTAGAAAACATTGAATGTTGTCATTCATTTGCATGTTTATAACAGATGCTACAGTACGTACAGTACAAGACTGGTTAATACCACCCCCAGGTCATGGGGACACTTCAGTATTATGAAATGTTGAGCAAAAGGAATGTGCACGTAAAAGTAACACTTCGTAGGTAGCAAATATTACATTTTAACCTGGACCCTGAAGTGAAGATATCTGGAACACAACAGCATTCGATTTTGGTCGTGATGTCCAATGTCATTAAAACAACAAACTTGTGGTGTCACATTGTTACTGACAGAAGTCTGCACAATATTAATAATTTATTTGACTCTCCTTCTGACAAACACTCCTTATACACCATTAAAACCTTATAAATTTTACAAACATCTGCCATAATCTTTACTGGAGTGTGCCAATGAAAATACAAGGAAAGGTTAGTCTCCAGACTATGTATACTTTTATACATTTTTTCAAAGCAGATGGGGGCCTTTGGTGAATTCTTGCACTCAGTTTTTATGCAGCTGACTGCTTTTCTTTGTAGGTAGCCATCATCTTCTTGATTTCTGCTATGGCTTTTCCTGGATTTAGGCCCTAGAAAAGTAGCAGAAAGATGAGCATTAGGATGAAACACAAAATCACACTGCATCTGTGCATCTCTGTACACTGTCTCTATACACAAGACTGCATTTATATCACTCAGAGACAGAACACAAACATGGCAAAAGCTGAATCGTACTAATTATGCAGAATATTTAATATTTATACATATAAAACACATTTACACATAAACAGTCTATCAAACAGCTGTTAGCAACCATGAGGAGGAGCTGTCATTCTACAGCACCTTGGGGCAGGTCTTGGTACAGTTCATTATGGTGTGACAACGGTACAGGGAGAAAGGGTCCTGCAGCTTAGATAGACGCTCTTCTGTGAAGTCATCCCGCGAGTCAATCATCCACCGGTATGCCTGCACAGGGGTGGGGATGAAAGGACATACACTGACCACACACAGCAAAGCAGATTCCTTTGTTACACTGTGCTGTGCCAACTGGACAGCATTAGATCCAAAAACCACACCCACCTGCATGAGGACAGCAGGACCCAGGTACTTGTCTCCATTCCACCAGTAACTGGGGCAGCTGGTGCTACAGCAAGCACACAGGATGCACTCATACAACCCATCCTGAACAGAGAAAAAAATTTTCCATCTCTATGAATTTGCCTTCATTTAGAAACCAGTAACAAGTGCATTACTCTTCACACAAAAACACCTGCACATCTGAATGTGGAGTTCAAACTGAAGAATAGTGAAAGTAAGTGTTATTCATAGAAGTAGAAAAGCTGCTTTACTTGGCTGGAATACCAGCAGGTGCATAAAAAATCCCATAACAGCTAGTGGTAGCTGTAATAGCAGTAGCTGCTAATAGAAGTGTGAGAGCATAATCAGAAGCTCATGGGCAGAGAGAAACATCAGCATTTTATGTTTTCTTCTTTATAAAACAAAAATGATTTTTCCTTCCATTAAATGCCTGCTGTTCCTTGCTGAAAGTGCACAATTTCTTAGGATGAATATTAGTCCAACTGATTGATTGATTGATTGATTGATTGATTGATTGATTGATTCTTGGGCAAGGCTATATCCAAAAATCAAAAAAGATTCTTTACTGTTCTCCAACAACCAAAATCCAGAACAATCTGCCTGGTTCCCTGTACCAGTTTCTGCCGTTCCTCCACTGTTTGCAAGTACTGCTCCTTGCCCTGTTTGGACTCATCCTTCTTTTTCAGGTAGGGTTCTATAGACTTGTACTGAGCATAGAAGTTACTCATGTCCTGGAATACAGAAAAACAAGCAATTCATGACAGTCCATCATGATGTTTAAAATACACATTCCTGCTGTTACATCTGTGATGGAATTAGAAGACACTCACTGGCACTAAGTCCTTGACAACATACATGTGTGGTAATGGGTAGATCTTGGTGACCTTGCTGGTGTTGGTGTCTATCTTGTTCAGGCAGGCTAGTGTGTTTTCCCCATTGATGTTCATGGCACATGAGCCACAGATTCCTGTTCATGTCTCGCGCACATGCGCAAACACACACACACACACACACACACAGTAAGTGATATGGACTATACTCTAACACCACTTGCAAGTACAGGTATCTCCTTACTTATGAGCATAAATTATGAAACATCTCAAAATTGGCTCATAACGTGAACTCGAGACAGAGATGTAGTGTGAAAGTATTGCTTTGTGAGAGTGTGGCATTATGGGAACAACTCAACTCTCAAAGACTGATCTCGAGGATACCTGTACACTACACTTTTGTTCATTATAAGAGGCTGACGTACTATATGAATCAACCAATTACTGTTTACTGCTTCATAATAGTAACTTTGATTTTGAAAGTGACACTTCAGCTGGAAGCTTGTGGCTTAGTTACAACAGCAACAACAAAAAAAATCACAAGCATGGGTATTAAAGAAATGCATAAACACGACACTGTTACATGTATAAGTAAATTATGTACTGTGGTGAAAGGTAAATACACCCCACATTTAACATCCACTGGCCCCCTTCTCACCTTCTCTGCAGGAGCGTCGGAATGTGAGTGTGGGGTCAATTTCATTCTTGATCTTAATCAGGGCGTCAAGCACCATAGGACCGCAACTATTGAAAATTTCTCTTGATCAGTCAACTGGTGAGACTGTGATATATACGCATGCTACTAATAGAGCAACAAATCAGAAGTCTGCCTATCCAACAGCACTAACAATATTCACGTACTAAATACAATCTCCTTAAACAGTTTGGTGATTATGTAAAATTTTATCATTTTCTACTTTTACACCACTACACCATGTTAACTTGGGCAGTGCCAGGTAACTCAGACAGTAATTATACTGAATTACAACCAAGAAGACAGTAAATGCTCCCATAGCAGCATTCACTTTTTTTTTTGCAAAATATTACCGCCATTAACAGGACAAGATCAGTATAACTTAAACTAGGCAGGAATACACACTCCTATCTGAGAGCTATACAGTTACCAGAACTACGCAGGAAGCAAGTAATACAAGGAAGCAGAAGATGTTTTTATGAGAAATAAAACTCACTACACATTTCTCTTTTTCTATTTCTGCCTTTTAACCACCATTGTTTCCACCTTCACCTCTTTAATCTGTACCAGAACATGTATTATACAAATGGTCAGTGGCTTTTTTAAAGTTCTGCACACCACACACTGCACTAAGCAAAGGCCAAACACAAACCAAAAAGGAGAAATAATAATTAAATATTAAATTAAATAATTAATAATTAGGACACCTTCCAAGTTACCAACTACCTAATAGAACAGCAAACATTCACTAGTCATTTGTCAACCCCTTTAAAAGAAGGCTGATATTAACACTGAAATTAACTAATTAAATATAAATTAACTGAATCTTAAGGTCTTAGTATTGAAAATTAATTACATCCGGTGGAAATGACCTGAGTGACCCTGCACACACTTACACATTGAGGTCAATCTCGTAGGTCTGCATGTGGGGCTTGTCCCCGGCCATGTCTGGGTCCCAGCGATACACCTGGAACTTTTTAATGCTGGGTTGTGCTGTGTGTACAGCAGCCATTGTTTGGGCAGAGCGAATGACCTGCCAGGTGAAAAACAGACATTGGCAAGATTATTTTACTTTACATTGCTGTAAGCGAGAAACAAAGTAAATACCAATAAGTCAAGCTGAGGTAGACCATTTCATATTCATTCATACTGAATATATAGACACATAAAAAAGTGTACAATTAGCAAATATGTTTTCATACACAAGAATGTCCTTCCAGAAATTTAAAGCACAATTAAAAGTGATCAAAAGTGAGGGAAACATCAGCTTCAGGCGAAGCCATCTTGCAAACTTTTTAAACTCATCACTAGAGTATGTTCTGTTGTTCAGCCCAAAGCAGCTTACACTTTAGTTCCTTCCTGAAGGGTATAACAGCAGTGCTGGTTCCTTCAGGATGAGTCAGTAACTTTCAGGTTGTGTTACAAGATGCCTGGTAGAGTATAGATTAATAATGAGATTGTTGTGTTTATAAATAAATATACACATGACTGATGAAATTCAAGTCATCTTCTTCTTCTTTCGGCCGCTCCCGTTAGGGGTCGCCACAGCGGATCAAAAGCTTCCACTTCCTCCTGTCCTCTGCATCTCTCTCCGTCACCCCCACCACTTGCATGTCCTCCTTCACCACATCCATAAATCTCCTCTTAGGCCTTCCTCTCGCCTGGCAGATCCATCCCTAGCATCCTTCTCCCGATATATCCCGAATCTCTCCTCTGCACATGTCCAAACCAACGCAATCTCACCTCTCTGACTTTGTCTCCAAACTGTCTAACCTGTGCTGCCCCTCTAATATACTCATTTCTAATCCTGTCCATCCTCATCACACCCAATGCAAACCTTAACATCTTTAACTCTGCCACCTCTAGCTCTGCCTCCTGTCTTTTGGTCAGTGCCACCGTCTCCAACCCATAAAGCATAGCTGGTCTCACCTCCATCTTATAGACCTTCCCTTTCACTCTTGCTGGTACCCTTCAGTCACAAATCACTCCTGACACTCTTCTCCACCCACTCCACCCTGCCTGCACTCTCTTCTTCACCTCTCTTCCACACTTCCCATTACTCTGGACTGTTGATCCTAAGTATTTAAATTCACCCACCTTCGCCAACTCTATTCGCTGCATCCTCACCATTCCTCTGTCCTCCCTCTCATTTATGCACATGTATTCTGTCTTAGTCCTACTGACCTTCATTGCTCTTCTCTCTAGAGCATATCTCCACCTCTCCAGGGTCTAAGGGGATGCACACACTAGTGCATTTCTTTGTGCCGGTCCCAAGCCCGGAAATGGAGAGGGTTGCGTCAGGAAGGGCATCCGGTGTAAAAATTTTGCCAAACCAAATATGCGGACTGATGAAATTCAAGTATCCCTCTGGAATCTCCTACACTATATAATATGCTGAGGGACTGCTATAGTTCATAGTTTTATTAAAAAAAAAAAACTTTTATAAAAAAGAAAACATCTTCAGAAATAAAGTAATAGAAATTATTTTTAAATGGCTCATTTCGTTTGCCAGTTACTGGTGGAACGGGGACTCTGGTAGAAAAACATAGGTAACAGAGGAAAAAGGAACTGTGTATTGCAGAAAATGTTTTTCAGATGGAGTATTAAAAATCTACCTGTTAAACGGAACATAACTGACCCCCTCAGATGAAACAATGTTAAAATTATATTAATAAAAGCATCCACATAAATGCTTTGAGAGTAACATATCTTCAGGATTTCAGGGATTAACGGTTTATGTTCCAGTCTGTCAACTCTGGATAGCAACAGGTTACCCAACACTGAGTCAAACGTGGATAAACCAATTGTTAAGAAATAATATAACTGTTAAAATGCTCGCTGCTCCATTGCAGACATTTCATGACTCACCGCCGTCCCCACGGGTAACCGGAGCGACATCGTCGCACATCGATTCAACGACAAACACATCACAGACATCTTTCTGTCATTGAGCGGACCGATCTCCCACAATTCATAGCGCTACGGCATAGCGTCATTTTTGTGCGCCACAGCATTTCTTCTTGCGTGGGGCGCATCCTATGGAGAATAGTATAGCAAGGCTCGGTAGAGGTCATTCTGAATCTTCTGAGTGAGAAAAAGTGCGAAAGGATAGTTTAAGAGAAAATTTATCGAAGAAACATGGTTTTCCTGACGTTGTCCCATTGGATTCGTAGCCGGGGGCCAGATCGCTGGTGGAGGGTACAGGAGGTCCTGAAACATGCTCGGGTCAGTACCGTTTCCACCCTGCGTTACATTAACAGTTGTTCTAGTAAATATCAGATTTATGTAATTATGGCGAGATCACAGCTGAAGGCTTCATTAGGTCTTAAAAAAGACCTTTTTTAAACTATGTATTTCTGTAAGTAGATACAAGCTGTAGATGCTGCTCGTGTGCACGTTCATACTAAGTATGAAAGCTGTTTCATCACTTTAGACTTTAGGGTGATAGCAGGGAAAGAATGCGATGACACTGCAGGTAGTCTCCCTATATACACAGTGACTAAGTATAAGAATGTAGATCTTGTCTTTTCTATACAGGTAAGCCGTGCACACTTTGTATTCTTCCCCTCTACTTATCTGTACATCCATTACCTCCTCCCGATGTTGTACAGTTGTTGTCTCCTCATTGACTGGAGTATACTGTCTCTCTCAGCACTTTCGAGGCAGGAAGAACCGTTGTTTCAGACTTGCCGTGAAGGCTGTACGGCGGGCCTTTGTCTACGCGACCAAAGGGAGACAGAAAAAACGGCGAGTGATGAGAAAGGTAAGCATTTGATTTAACATATGGTCATGATTTTCATTTAAAATTAATTGCGTGCTATTATAGTGACACTAACAATAATGAGCATGGCTTTAGCTGATGGAGCTTTATTAATGTTATCAAAGTTAGTTCTTGAAAGGGGTAATATGTTATTGTGTCTCAGCTTTGGATCTCTCGTATTGCTGCGGGTACCCGGGAGCATGGGATGAAATACCCTGTTCTAATCAGCAACCTGGTGAAGGTCAGTATACCCTTTTTGCTGTATTCATCCTGCCCATTGCTGGTTTACAGACCTCTCCTTATATGTGGTTGGAGTCTTTGGTCTTTAACATTAGAATTAATTCAAGAAATATTGGTATAGATGACTTTCCATAAACATCATAAGGATTAAATTATAGTCATTCAGTAAGACATTTTTACATTATAATTTAATTAAATTTTAATTATTTTCAAATCAATATGAAATTATTTTATTTTTGCCTGTTTATTCTGATCATGTGCTAGTATTAAAGAAATGACTGTTTTAAACATTACAAGAATACATTTTTGTTTTCAGAAGTACTGTAACCTAATTTAACAAAACAAAAGGAAAACACTTGTAAAAGGTGACAGGAACTGCACTGGAAATCTGTATGGTTCGTGCACTGAACAACTCTCAGGGTGTTTTACTATATTAAAATAAGGAAAAAGTACAGTCCAGTTCGGGGTTCATTTGAACTTGCAGCAAATTTAAGTGTCCTAAATTAATCAAGTGAGCTGAAAGTTTATATCAAGACTCACATGGAATTTTAGGTAACCAAATTTACATAATTATACCCATATTAAAACCTTTTCCTTGAGCATACGTTACTATTCAGTGTCAGTATTTGAACTAAATTAACTGCATTCTTGTATTGAATTTTTGTACTGAAAATAAACATTTAAAGGAAGGCTGAATGACAAAGTAACACACAACAAACTTTTTTTGCAATGACATTTCATTACCATATGCTTACATTTTAAACATTTTTAGCTTTTCTCAGCTTTTGACCATTGATACAATAATTTAGTCAGTCTTTTAACCCCTACTATACCATCTGCTGAGTTAAGTATGATGGGATGATCTGCTCTTTGTGTCTTTCTGCTATACTTGTCTGTCTTTGTGTAAAAAAACAACCTTTTTTGTGTCCCACAGACTGGTATCCAGGTGAACAGACGAGTGCTATGTGACCTGGCCATAACGGAGCCACGATCTTTCCAATCATTTGTTGCTCTGGCAAAAGCACGGAGAGAAGAGGGGTTCCGGGCTGCACTTGGCGATGGCAAAGAGCCCCCTGGTGTTTTTTCTCGTATCGTCCAGTCACACTGACATGATGAGAAGAGAGTTTAGTGTGTTTCTTGCCCTCTGTCAAA
The DNA here is from genome assembly GCA_018136845.1 of Heterotis niloticus. Classification (NCBI taxonomy): domain Eukaryota; kingdom Metazoa; phylum Chordata; class Actinopteri; order Osteoglossiformes; family Osteoglossidae; genus Heterotis; species Heterotis niloticus. The sequence goes on along the minus strand of CM030894.1, from coordinate 21,730,616 downwards.
ACTGTTCACTGCCACATCTGGCCTCATTAATGTACCCCTGAAATGAGTGCTCTGATGAATGAAGAACAGCATTTTTGCTACTATAGACCTCCTTCTTTGAGCCAAAGTTCAGGAGATAATCTGTCATAATTTGATCTCTGGGGACACAACGGATGATGGTGATATTCAGAAAGAGGGCTGGTTTCAGAGGGCATGAGTGCTATGGCGATGACTTACTGTTGACTTGTGTTGTACTTATATTGTAATGTAAATATATAACAGCAGTGTCATCATACAAAACAATGCTAAGGTTGTTAAAAGTTTAGGTTGTTAATAAAGTTTTTTTATGCATCTGTCGGCATCTTTTTAACTGCTTTATTTGTTGCATAATATAAATTGTTCAGTATGTAAACTATCAAAATGACCGTTTTTCAATAATAAATTCTCTTTAAATGGGGGCACAAAGTTACAAGTTATATGCAATACCGAGGAAAAACCTTTTTGATTATGCATTTGTTTAGGAGTTAGTACTTGGTGTGTCAACATTAAATTTGATGATACGGATTCAAATTTCAGTAACGCTTGGTCATAAGGACCCCGCAGAATGGGCTCTTTCTATCCCGTAGTTGAAAAATCCAGTTCCTACAATAATCGTAACGGACACTCCTTCCTCCACTAGTGTGATAGGGTCTATGCTTTTCTGCTATGTATCTCGCTCACTTTGCTGCAGAAAAGAGGTAAAAATACATTTTCTTGCGCAATTTTTCCATTATCATTGCAACTTCTTTTTGCTTCCGGTACATTTCTTTAACCTCTTGGCGATTACGAATTGCGTCAGTTTAACAGGGGGACCAATGGAAAATGTGGAAGGTTTTGTCGGCCAATGGTGACGCGGCGTTTCATTCGAGGGGAGGCGTGGCAGAGCCTTGAGCATGCGCAGAGAAACTAACGTGACACGAGTGTGGTGGTGGTAGCCGCGGCGTGACAGCAATTACTAATCGCACCCAGACACGACCTGACAATCGACTGCCGTCTCGGAACCAAGTCCTCGACATTTCATCCGCCACACCATGTCCTGGCTGTTTGGGTTGAACAAGGGCCAGTCCGGCGCGCCCCCTGATCTTCCTATACCACCGCCACCCTCTCCGCCGGCCGGTGGCTCGAGTGGAGGCGGCGGGGATAAACCCAAGGACAAATGGAGCAACTTCGACCCCACGGGATTGGAGAGGGCAGCCCAGGCCGCCAAGGAGCTCGACAAATCCCGTAAGATTCCCGGGAATCGATGCTAGTGTCAGATCGGGCAGGAGTGGTTTGTACCGTAGTAGATTTATGAATGAATGATTTGGTGAAACACTGCAAGGGTCTTAGTGAATGGCTGAGGACTGGGCCAGTCGTCCTATGCTGTGACAATTTGTGACAGAGGTTACCGCTCCTCCCAGGTCTTCCTCACGTCATTTGAATTTAGGATGTCCACATAGAAATGATCAAGGTTGAAGGTTCAAAGGTCAGTGGCAGTCATGTGCCTGACTTACCAAATTCTTATCTTGCCTTAGCGTCTGGTCAGTTGGGCATTACCCTTTGTGATTAAGAAAATTTACCAAGATTCTGCAAGTTAGCCGCATAGAATTGAGGTGCAGTTGGGAGGGATCATTGAAAAAGTGTTAAGTGTATACAGATTCTGCATACTGTTTTTCACAGCTGGGGAGATTTTGTTGGCACCTTTTTTTAACGTGTGTACATTTTTGTGCAATTGTGGATGCTTGCGTGCCTCAAGTGGGATTGTCTGCATGTCTCCTGCAGGCCATGCAAAGGAGGCACTGGAGCTGGCCCGTATGCAGGAGCACACGGTGCAGCTGGAGCACCAGACCAAAATGAAGGTTGGACCAGAACACTTTCTTCAGCAGCATCATAGTAATTGCTAGCTGTGGTACCAGCAATGAGTTTGTGGCTTTGCATGCCCTTGGTTAACCTTAAGAATCGATGCTTTCTTCTACAATAAGTAATTTCTCCTTTCTGGAATTTTTGCCCTGTATAAATATAAAACCTTTGAGACAAAAATTTAGTCACAGTGTTTCATGCCACTGGCTGCTGGTGTGTTTAAATGTTTACAATTTTTCTATATTCACTTTGAAATTTGAAACTCTACTAGCTGAGCATTATTAAATCCATGGTGGACCTCCTGAAATCTTTCCCTCCTCTTTTCAGGAATATGAAGCTGCCTTGGAGCAGCTGAAGGGAGACCAGGTCCGGATCCAGGCGGAAGAGAGGAGGAAAACGCTGGCAGAGGAGACTAAGCAGAACCAAGCGGTGAGAAAGCACTGGCAGGGAATTACTTCTGAGAGGGTATAACAGGACCTGTTTTGTGGGTGATGTTCCATACACCATCTGCAAAGTGAGAAGGTCTGTCAACCAACTCTGTTTCTGCCACCACCAGAGGGCGCAGTACCAGGATAAGCTGGCAAGGCAGCGGTACGAGGACCAGTTGAGGCAGCAGGTGAGACCGACCTTTCTGTCTCCTTGACGCAAGTGCCCGGGTTGACTCATCATCTTCTCACAGTTCTTTGTTCCTTTCTTACATATCCTGTGCAGTGCCACAGTTCTAGTTACAAATAGTAACTAGGTATTAGCTACTAGTAACTTGTAGTAACCATGGTAACTAGGTATCCTGGTAAATTTCACAACACATTAGAGGTCAGTATGGAGAGGTTAGAACTGTGTGTTGTCAACCACAGAAACAGGCGATGCATCATATCTGTTGTTTATATGCTTGCCAATAAAAGGAGAGTCCTGGTGTTTGGGAATCTTGCTGACCATCAGTGATCACAACAGCTTTGGACATAAACATATCTTCCTTCAATGTTTTCCTTTTGATCCTGATAGTCTCTATAAGCCCTGTGTAGCTTTCACCTCTTTCTCATTATGTTTGTCTTCCCCACAGCAAGCACTAAATGAGGAGAATTTGCGAAAGCAAGAGGAGTCGGTCCAGAAGCAGGAGGCCATGAGAAAGGGTGCTTCATGTTTATTTAGAAACTGAATTGGTACTCCTGTCTGGGGAGTCTCATCCCCTTTTGCTCTGTGTGCCACTACTGGACCTCTAACCACTGCTCCCTGCCTGACCCTCCACCTCGCAGCCACCATTGAGCACGAGATGGAGCTGCGGCACAAGAACGAGATGTTGCGTGTGGAGGCTGAGGCCAGGGCCCGTGGGAAGGTGGAGCGAGAGAACGCCGACATCATTCGTGAGCAGATCCGGCTGAAGGCTGCTGAGCACCGACAGACCGTGCTGGAGACCATACGGTGAGGAGATCCCACACCTGCCTTGCGGTTGCTGCTGCATGTGTTTTTGCTCCGTGAAAGCTCTTCCAGAGGGCGTTTAGAAAAAGATGGGAACACATGAGCTGAATGTGTGCTTGTCTCTGTGTGTCAGGACGGCGGGCGCAGTGTTTGGGGAGGGTTTCCATGCCTTCATTTCTGACTGGGACAAAGTCACAGCAACTGTAAGTTTGTTATTGCCACCACTATGCTCTAAATTCTTCATCGCTCCAGTCCTGTTCTGCTACACCACTCATTACCTTCTCGTCCCTCTAACCCCTCTTCCCACCTACCACCCCCTCTGGTGCAGGTGGCAGGGCTCACGCTGCTGGCTGTGGGTGTGTATTCGGCACGCAATGCCACTGCCGTGGCTGGCCGCTACATCGAAGCCCGTCTGGGGAAGCCGTCTCTGGTCCGGGATACATCCAGGTTTACTGTCATGGAGGCTATCAAGCATCCCGTCAAGGTTCAAAACCTTTTCCTCTTCACTTACTGCGCAATATTAATGTTGATCAGTTTTGGTGAGCCTTATATTGAAGTGTGTGGGGGGAGGTTGTGAAGTACTTCTCTTTTAAATAGAATATGTTGTCTTATTTATTGATGGCTTGTAGCCCTTAGCTTACATTCCAGGTAGCATAATGATCAGCATCAGCCATAAAAGCGAAGTTAAAATCTCTGTTCATGTTGCACCACTCAACCTCAATTGCTCCAGAAAAAATGACCTAGCTGTACAAATGGGTGAATAAATAGTATTTAGATCTAACATTTGTAAGTCACTTTGGAGAAAAGTATGAGCTAAATGAATAGATTGTAACTTACAGAAAAGCTGTAATTTTATCATAAGTGCAGAAGAGAGGTGTGTGGTAAGAAACTGTGACCTGGGGAAAGCTGTAGCTGGGCTGTGTGTGATTTGTGTTCTTGTGTTGCCTGTTCAAATAGCAAACGGATGTTTCTTGTACTTTCAACCCCCCCCCTCCCAACAGATGGCGAAACGTCTGACCAGTAAGCCCCAGGATGCCTTGGAGGGGGTGGTGCTCAGTGTAAGAAATGCAGCGACAGCCACCACAGTATCATCCGCACACAGCACTCCCATGCGATAACTGAAACTTCACTGCTCACCTCATGCAGTTGATGTGACTTTGAGGAAAGCGAGCATGTGTGCTACAGTGACAATGTTGCTCATGCCTTGACAGCCCAAGCTGGAGGAGCGAGTACGCGACATTGCCATTGCCACTCGCAACACTCGGCAGAACCGAGGACTCTACCGGAACATCCTCATGTATGGGCCACCCGGTACTGGAAAGACCCTCTTTGCCAAGGTACGTCTCCAGTTTAAAATTTTGACTGTGATGTAATCACAGGGAGAGCATGGGGCAAGAAACATATGCGCACGTACGCGTACAAATTTAGCACAAAATTTAATCAGTAAGAATCGCTGGCCTTTGTTTCTCTGCATCCATCCCTGGTTCATTGAGCAACTTTTTGATAGCTGAGGAATCGAACCCATACACTGATTTACCCATGTGTCTCAGTGGGACAACCCTCAGTGCCAGTATGTTGAGATATGTTCAGCATTACTAAAATGTACCACTGGATGGTGGTGGAGGATTGGGTTAAAATGGCTTAAATTATCTGGAAAGTCACATGCAGATTAAATCAGACACTTGCGAATAAAACATGGTGCTGTCTACACTGAACAGCAGACAAATTTTTACTTTGTGTTTCCTTTAATGCAAGGTGAAGCTCTCAGTGTTGTCATAGTTTATTTTTCTGCAACAAATTCATATAGCAGCATGTATGTGTGTGTCTGCACAGTGTGTCTTGTTCACTAGCGTATTTGGTTGTAGAAATGTAACTTCTATCTCTTTAACATTTAACAGCCCCTGATAATTTAACAATCTGTTAAAGAAATGTGGCTCCACTGCCAGTTTTATGCATAAATGTTGTGTCTGTGTGGAGCAGAAGTTGGCTGTGCATTCTGGGATGGATTATGCCATAATGACTGGTGGAGATGTCGCTCCCATGGCCCGCGACGGTGTGACTGCAATGCACAAGGTCTTCGACTGGGCCAACACCAGTCGCCGTGGGTATGCTGCCCCCCTGAATGTGGTAACGTGGCACCTACTGCCTGTGTTGCGTGAATAATCTCACACAGTGTCCTGTCCTCCGCAGCCTGCTGCTCTTTGTGGATGAAGCCGATGCCTTCTTGCGCAAGAGATCCACTGTGAGTGTCTCTGTGCACATACAGTCCTGAAAATGTCCTGTAATTGGGTTGGAATTGCGTGTGTTTGCCCTTGAGAATATTAAGACACCCTCATACTGCATTTACATGGGCGAAGCAGGATCCTGGTTACGTGCCTTTAGCAGCATCTGCTGGTCAGATGAGTCATGTTGAGTGACAAGTGGTGATGCTTGGCTTGTCCTTCTGTTACAGGAGAAGATAAGTGAAGATCTCAGAGCCACTCTAAATGCATTCCTCTACCGCACGGGAGAGCAGAGCAACAAGTCAGTCCTTTAGCCGGCCGTCTTGGTTCCAGCCTTGCCGATGAGGTGTCGCTCTTGCTGTTGCATGTTGTTCTGAGATACCGATGTGCTCTGAGTGCAGGTTCATGTTGGTGCTGGCCAGTAACCAGCCAGAGCAGTTTGACTGGGCCATCAACGACCGCATAGATGAGATTGTGAATTTTGCCCTGCCGGGCCCAGAGGAGCGGGAGCGACTGGTGCGCCTTTACTTCGACCGATACGTGCTGGAACCTGCTACCACTGGCAGGCAGTGAGTATACCCAATGCTGAGCTTCTCTTGGCTTCAGATTCACAGGTTATTTCCACCTGTTGTCTACCGCTTCCCTCCTACATAATTACATAAATATTAATAAAAACCCTATGAAAATACTCAAATAACTGTGAAAATAATGCAGTGTGCAGTGGGACTCCAGGACGCACTGCTGGGCCACACCAATGTCACACACTCCTCAGTGTAAAGTGGCAGCATCTGCTCCTAAATTGTGTTCATTACCATCGACAAACCCTTCTGAAAAGCTAAATTCATTAGGATCGTTTTTCTTTCCTGTAAACTACTAAAAGTCAGAAATACCACACACTCATAATCCATTCCTGAAAGCAAGATTTAAACCAGGAAAATGTAACTAGGGATCATATTTACAATTATAGTTCAACCCCTCCAAAAAAAAAATCCAACCAGTTTCCCCAAATATTTTCTGCAAATGTTTTTTTTTTTTTTTTAAAGTAATAGCAATTTAAATATTGCTGAAGTGCTGTGAAATGCCAATATAACTAACAAATCATCACCGACTCTTTTTCTTGTGCGGCAGCAGGTGTCGAGCAGTGGTATCGCTTATTCACTGTAATGGACTTAAATACGGTTAACACTGTTTGTACTCAGCAAATGTACCACGAGATATGAACACAGCTACAGGTGTAAACTTATTGCGGCCCAGATGCTGTGAGAACCCAGCAGGGATGGCACAAGAACGTTGTTTAACCAACTGCCGCATTTCAAAATAATACAGTAGAGTACAGATGAGTTTTTTAAATTAATAATGAGCTTAAATGTTTTTGCAAGAGTACCATTTTGACATTTGTCCTTCATTTTTTTGTTTACCGCTATGATATACTGTATATTGATAAAAAAATATGCCGAAAATAGTCTCAGTTAATAATAATAATAATAATAATAATAATAATAATAATAATAATAAATGTATTACTCTATGAACCAGTAAACATAAGGATAGACTCCAGGGAATATGCAAACCTTCACACCTATAACTCCAGGTGTACTTGGGCAGATGTCTTTCAGGTTTTCACTGTAGGTGGAGGAAGTGCTGTCGAGCTGAATCCGACTTATAGTGACCATGCATAGTTTTCAAGGAAGGGAGGAATGGAGGCGTTTGCTTTCGTCTGTGCAGGTTATTTTTATTGCACAAAGGGTATAGACATGCAAACACCACACATCCTGAGCTGGACCCACTTATAATGCTGTGCCTCCCCATCCCTGTTTTTCCTCTGTAGATAATATTTTCAAAGAAAAGCAAAAAGACACAAATTGAGCAAAGTAGGTGTTGGCAGATTTTAAAAATTAAGTTAATTTTTATTATACACTGTATACTGTTGCAGCCTCAGCTATTGTGTTTTTACATCGTGGAAGGTATTAAAGTGTATTTGTCATGTATAAAGTTGAGAGGGAAATTCATAAGTGCGATGATTTAAAGCACCCCCATTTTCCTGGCTGCCTGCAGGAGGTTGAAACTGGCCCAGTTTGACTACGGGAAGAAGTGCTCAGAGATTGCCCAACGTGTGGAAGGCATGTCTGGCCGAGAGATCTCCAAGCTTGGGGTTGCTTGGCAGGTGGGTTTAAGCCTGTTTGTTTGAGACCACCTCTGATGGAAAGTTGGAGAAAAGCCGCAGGCTATCTGACCCAGTTTCCTACTTTGTCAATAGGCCACGATGTTGCATTTAACCCAACGCTAAAAGCCAAGCTTCTTGAGATGTTTGGCATATATTGCTGGTATGCATTTCCTACACAGAGATTCCCCACTGAAATAGAAATGGACATGCAGATGGCGCCCGTGCTTGGCCGGGAAAGGAGGCCACATCTGAGCTCTCAGTATCTCACGCCCTTTTCTCCACTCACCCCTCCGCAGGCAGCTGCATATTCCTCCGAAGACGGGGTGCTGACGGAGGCCATGATTGATGCTCGGGTTGAGGATGCCATTCGTCAGCACCGTCAGAAGATGGACTGGCTGCACAGGGAGGGTCTCGAGAGTGGGGCCAAGGTGGGTGTCACATTGCCACCTGAGGAGGGCACGGAAAGTGGAGGGAAAAAAATTGGGTTCATTTTGCCTCAAGACGGTGCACCACTGGCCCAGGGGGATACCCTGCAGCCCCTGGAGACCGTGCCTTGTGCCCAGGAAGTCCTCAAGCCACCACAGAAAGATGAGCCATCGCCCCTGGAGCAGGAGAAAGCAACCCATTTGATGCAGGCTGGTAGTGACGTGGCAAAAGCCAAGATGGAGGTCACCCCCCATTTGAAGGAGGGGCAACTATTGCAGGACAGTGTGTCTACCCCTGTAAAGGGGGAAGGAAATACTGCTGTGAAAGAACAAGCCACCATTTCCTTTCCTCTGGAAGGAGTAGTAGAGGACACCGCTAAGACTGTGGGCAAGGGGCAAGAGCTAGATGGGGTAAATACTGCACCACCAAAAGATGGGACTCCTGTTTAACATCAGTGGGATGCAGAAAGAGCTGGGGATACTGGGAAAATGTGGCTATGGAAACTGTAGGTAGTGGGGCTCTGCCACTGAATAGGGTTTGGGATAAACATGATTAAATGGCACACCGACTAATATTTGGTCTCCATGGTTTTTTTGATTGACTGGGGGGTCCAACCTCTATCCTGCCCTTAATGTATGTATTAAAAATCATAATTTTACATGTTACTGTTTTCAGTAGCGATTAAGGTCTTCGATAAAGTTCAGTGTGAAGGAGGCATCGATTCTTCAGTTTGTATTTCAGTGTAAATCAGTATATCTTTATATGTGTTAATTAATCCCATTTGTTTTGATATTAAGATCCTTCTAATTGTTAGTTCTGACAAATAAGCGGTGCAAAGAACTTAAAAGGTTTTGAACTAACAAGTGGTTACAGACCAGATTTGCGGTGCTGCTTTCCTTGGCTTGGGCCTGTGTCTCGCCCTCCGCTGGTTCTCTAGCCAGGGCTCCTCTTGGCCTGTGCCTAGCCACCATCCATGGTGCTCGTGTGGTCTGACTCACTGCCGTGAGCTTTCTGGCATTCCAGGAGCTCAGGTACATAAGTGCTTTTATCACTTGGCACTATGCTGAGGTCGCAGAGTATTTGCCACAAAGACACGAGGTGCTCAGCGATGCTGTGATCACCGATCTCCATAAAGGCAATTTTAGAACGCTTTAGTGTTCCCTCCTTTGGTAATATTACAGAAACCAGTAATTAAATAAATCAACTTGTACAGTTTTCTGTATTTGTATTTCCTAAAAAACCCTGTACGTGATTTGTCTACCATGCACATTTACATGTCAGGAATTATTTATTAAAAATTAAATAATTCTTCAGTTGCTTTTCTCAATGGCACATCACTGGCCCTTCTTGGAAATCAAACATTTCTGTGATCACTGTAAAGAGCATAATAATAATAATAATATTCATAATTGATTTAAAGGGGCTTTTTACCCACAGTGGTAGGGATGTATACTGATGTACTCACAACAGTTATATCCATTTACACAGCAGTTCAGGGTGGATGTCTTACACAAGGGTACTGCAGCGGAAGGGTGGATTTGAAGGTTGGATCACTACACTACCTGCCACCAAATGTGTCTCCCAAAGTAGAGATTCCTGAAATATTTTGGCTGTCAAAGGAAGTAGCCAGAAGAGGTTGGAGTCCCCTGCCTACTTGTTCTTGGCCAGAGGTCCTAAGCAAGGAGGGAGCTGGCAAGACTGAAGTAGAAATGTGTGAAATGGCAAGGGGGTAGCAGTGGATGGTGTTGGCCTCACCACCTACGTGCACAAATTTTAACATTAGCCACTGGCTCCCGGAAGCCAGTTAGGCTGTTGCATCTAAGCTGTCAGCTTAAATGGACTGACTTGTTCTACAAGCAGAAGCTGGTCCTGCTACTGGCAAACAGGATGCAGACCTTTGAAGGATGTGGGTAAGTAAAATGCATTATAAAGTAAAGGTCATTGTGGGATAAGCATCATCTTTGTACATCCATGGTGTAAAAATAGAGGAAAGGTATAAGTGATGGGATGGAAACACCTGCAAGATTTGTATGTAATAATTAAATGTTTTTAATTTATGAATGTAATTGTTCATGTTCCTTCAATATGAATGCTAAGTGCTTGGCTGTATAGCTGTAGTCATCCCTCAATTTACACACTTTTGCGAGGAATGAAGGTCACATAGAGGCAGCCCACAAGCCTGCTACTGCCCAATAAGGTGCAAAAATACGTTTGGCTTGTGACTAACAAAAGTGTTACTTGCACACGCACATGGTAAACAAAAAGGGCTAAAATAAATAAAATGTCTGAAACACAATGCAAATGAGCTGATTCTGAAATAATGTTTTACATTATTTATACATTTTACACAAAATGCTGAAAATGTATGAATGAATCTACATTATTTGTATTGTTTTTCATTTATTTGATTTTTTTTCCTGTTTTCTTTACATTTATAGATGAATGTCTTTTTTTTTACATGGTACTCACTGTCCTCTATGTACTGTATGAAAGACTTCACTGCAGTTCTCCTGTCAAATTTAAGAGCAAGTAGAGCAAGTTTGACTTTGAGTAGAGTTTGGGAATAGGTTTATTTAGTTTTTAATAATACTGTGGCCATTCCTGTGGCTATCTGATCATAAAAAATGGCCCAGAAAAAAATGAATGTCAAATCTTATTCATTTCTGACACAACCTGCCAACTGAAATTCAGTCTAAAATGACTCACCTGTGCAGTTCCATTTCAGACACAATGTAAAGATGCATGAAGTCAAACACTAAACCCTCTTGTACTTCAGTGGCACTTTTAATAAAACACAGACATGTCTTCTTCACAACAGCAATGGCTGGACACGGAGCAAGGTTTTGGGAAAGGGTGACAGAACTGGAATGAAAAAGAGACAGGGCCTGAACAAGTGGGAGGGGGCTGGCAGAAGCAAACCCACATCAGATCCACCCCACTCCACTAGGGCACATAAACACCTACAGGTCCACTGGGTCGGGAGCTGCTTGGTCGCACAGCCTGCAAGTCCACACGCCCAGAGGCCAGTCATGCACAAACACTCAGTCAAGCCCAAACATTATAATCAAACATTATTTAAAAATGGAATCATGTCCTATCAATCATATCAAGCTCATAGTTGAAATGTACATATAATTTATTCCAAAAAAATAATTCAGTTTAAACACTTCCTAGTGTATCGTCATTGTTCTGGATGTACGAGCTATTCCCTGAAAAAGGATTTTTTTTTCTGAATCGCAATGGTTTTTTTTGTCATTTTTGTATTTGGATCACCAGTCGGGCAGATGAAACAGACGAGGCAGGAAGACCAGAAAAACGCACTGTGGGCTTCATTCTTCTTTCCGAGAGAAGAGGGTGGAATGGTTCCTCCTACCTGGCTCCTGCCTCCCTGCTGCCATGCCTTGCACACGGCAGGGTGTGGGGTCTAGCGCCACACACAGTTCTAACCACACAAGCCTCGCTGTGGAAGGGCAGAGATTTCCAGCAAGGTCATGGTCACCAGCTAATAAGCGAAGGGTGGTTTGGAAAGGAGCACCAGATGCTGTAGAGGTAACTACGCATCCTCCCCACCCTCTGTCCCACTTTCCTCTGCACAAAATTCCTGACATCTCTTAGAACTGAGCCCAGGCCACCGGCACGGTGTTCAAAAATCTTCATTTCTGGACTCTTTCCCATGTTAGGTGGCAAAAATGAAGGCGACCTGTCCTATTTTCAAACTAAAACAGCACATCAGTTTCAGCAGCATAGCATTCCCACCTGTTTTCATCTGGGCCCTTTTCCATGTTCACCTCCCCCCACCACTGCTTCCACCTCATTATTCCCCTCCTACCTCGGTCCCTTTTCAACCCCCCCAAAGATTACTTCCTTTAAAATCATATGTAAGATCTTATTTACATGAACTGCAATTGCTATCATCTGGGAAAAAAAAATCAAAATCCAGTTAAATACCTGCCCAGTGTTCAACCATTCCTCTGGAAATGACCACCCCAGCCCTCACACCCCAAAACTGCCCCTTCTTAGTAGGCCTGTGCAGCCCTGTCAAGTTTCAGTGAAAGACACCCAAAATGTATCCTTGTGTACCCCCCCTCAACAAATAGAGAACCCCAAGCGAAATGGACATTAACACTAAGAGCTTTCAGACACAATAAATACCTAAAGTTTTTTTTCCTTTATCAAAAAAGGGGGGGGTCAGGATGGATAGTTGCCGGACTGCATCCGAACTAGTGTTTAAGTCTCCAAGGCAGCAGCTTGGATGGGGCAGTAGGGGGCAGATGGGGCAGTCTGAGGGCAGAGATCCACAGAGTCTCAGAGGTGACGAGGGCTGGGGTGTCCGTTGTGGTAAAGTTTCTGCTTGATGTGCACCATGTTCCCACTGGAGTCCTCCAGCTGACGAAACTGTGCACGTCTGCGCAGGTCTCTCAGGTTACAGAACCTTGGAAGCCATGACCAGGAAGGGGTATCTGCAGGACACCGATGGTTAGGGTTAGGTAACGCCGAATTCTACTGCTGCTCACATTTCCCTTTGCAATTCCAAACCTTCACATCTCTAAATTTGGATTCGTCCATCCCTCCTGTCTCACACACCTTTCTTTAGGCCACACCTCACCCGTCTCTCTTCCCTTACAGCTGACAGTATTCCTCAGAGCTTTGAGCCTTTTATTTAGCTGCTGTGGCCACAGCATGTGTTCATGAGTCTGTCCTACATTCATGACCCCCATTCTGGTGCACTCCTTTTTTATATCTCACCATTTCACCCCTCCGTTCTAAGCACTGTGTTTTCACATCCCAGTTGTTGTCCAAAATGTGATTGGGGGGGGGGTTAAACTGGCGAGGAGAACGATGGATGCTTCCATTTAACAAGCACTAGCAGAAAATGGGAGCTGACAGCCTTAGCTGGAGTAGTGGGGAGGGGGTATTTCTAGATGAAATGGATATGCAAAACCACAGAAGTGATTTGAAAAGGAAGGACAGACTCAAAAAAGAGACCACAAGAGAGGAGAACAAAGTGGATGCACCAATATAGGCCAATTTAAATTGGCGAAATGACACTGGATTTCGATTCAATTGTGGTCTAAAGGGTGAAGTGAGATTGTGTTAACTTCCCGCATGGTGTTAATAGCAAGTGGGCCGCCAGGAATCATGGATTAAAAACTGAAAAAACATAAAATGTATGTTGACAATAATGATGGTGTTACTGTGTTCTGCTGTATTCCTGAGATGCCCTGTAATTCCTTGCTATAGTCAGGGGGGTTTGTAAAGCACAAAATCCCCAAATGTTGGCCAAATCTGTTAAAATATTTCACATAAGTAGCAGCAACATTTTTGTCACTGGCAACCATTTCATCATTTGTACTCAAATCTCTCCCTACGCTCCCACTTTCTCCCTTCATATCAAACTGCCGTTTCTCATCATCTCCTTCCAGGTCGCCAAGGTTCAGCAGTCCATGAAAGCAGATCGACACCCCGTAACGCATTAAAGCTTCACCGAGTTCCATCGTACTGCTGCAGGGTCTGGCGACTTGCAGATCCGAACATCACAGACACCCGACTCTTCATTTTGCTCTCTTCATCTCCTCCCTTACTTTAACTAAACCGCCTCCACTGAGGGCTTCCTGAGGTCTGCACCCATGATGTGCTATTCAGTGGGACACCGGAATTTGATATTTTGAAGTGACCTCTTGCAACCACATCTGATTTCCACCACCACAGTCAGGGTACGAACTACCCTGTGGCCCCTTTAGTGTCCACCACAATGAGAGTACAGAACCCGCTAAGTCTAAATGTGCCCTTGTTCTCCAACAAATGTATGAACCTCAAACTGTGGGGCATTCCCACCTTCTCCATCAAGCTCACCGTATTGGCGGCTGCTCCTCCAGGCCCTCACGGCACAGTGTAGCGCACCATCAAGCCACAGGAGCAGCCAACTGATGCAGAAGCCCAAGAGCAGCCCCAACATCAGGTCCATCTCCTGCTTGGTCACACTGTCGCTCACAAAGTAGTTCTCGGAGGAGTCCACCAGAGATTGGTCCCCATCATATGGGATCACATAGTGCACGTGATGCCTGGAACAAACAGGAAGCAGAAAGGAGACAAGGAGAAAAGGAAAACAAACGTTGATGTTCAAAGGAGAACGTCAAAGTGGGTAAAGAGTGATGTGAGAAATAAGGAGAATGTGGAGACACTCAGGCATGGGAAACATTTCAACAGCTTCACACCCACACTCTGTAGAAACCATAGAGTGGACCTAGGACAAAGAAATGGACGCCCATTTGGCTGAGACGGTTCAAAACAGAACATGATTTAAAAAAAAAACAGAAAGGGACGCAATCGAGATGTAGTGTGACACTCGAGCAGACGGCCTCCAGAGCGCTGACGCTTAGCTCCCCATGAGTCAGTGCACCCTGCACATTTGCACATTTTCCTTCTCTCCTTCATCGTGTTGCTAGGCTAACATCGTGCTGCACCACGATCAGACTTTTATTTTTTTATCAGCTGATCTGGTCGTACGTATGGGTATGTGCAGGACTGCAGTTTGCCTAGAGTTGAGTAAACAGCTGGAGCCAGGAGGTAGGATGGGGGTGCTTCTGAAGCAGCTGGGCTTCCGTGCAAGATGGGATGAATGGGGAGGGGGTGGGGAGCCCAACCTGTCCGTACAGCACGGCTGAGAGGCAAGACATTGATAATGGATCGGAAAAAGAGGTGGGTGAATAAACGTGCTGAGGGAGGAAAAATTAGTGAGTGAGCAGACAGTCAGACTGAATGGGTCCTTCTACAGCTGATGGGGGCCCAATGAAAGGAAGTTATCAGTTCTTTTTTCTCTTCCTTCTCCCCCATCACTGCTTCCCTCTGCTCTTTCAGAAACACTGCCCCTCACATATGGGGTGATGCATTCAATGCTATGATGTTGCACACATAAAACGTAGGAAAGGATCGACTCAAAAACTGTCCATCAGCTTAGATGGAACTGAGAGAAACTTTTGGATGGCATCCTCTGCACAGAAGAAAAAAAGTCCATCCAAAAGTCGAGCCATTTCACAACTGACAAAAAGTGTTAAAGAGAGGATGGAAAAGGTGGAAAAGTACAATGAATACTGAACACCAGGCTGGCCCCCTTTTTAATGGCAAGAGATTGGGAAGTGATTTAAAAAGGTAACAGATTTCTAGGCACCGTCAAACAGATGTCTCCGCTGGACATCATCCCACTGTCTGAAGCTTCTCCACAAGGGATTTTCCTGGAGCTTAATATCCCAAGGGAGGAACACATGGAGGAGGCCAATGGGAGAAAGAAGATGGGAGAAAGAAGACTGCTCCTTTCAAAAGCCTGGAGGATGAGGTGTTTTTTTTTTTTTACAGTCGTAAACCAGAAATATTTTTATGAATGTGATAGCAGGACAGGCAGAAGCAAGAAGAACTGGACTTCACGGTAAAATAAATGGGTGCACTTTGGTTTTCACGAGGGAATCCTGACTTTGAAGAGAATGCACAGGAATGTGAGCCGCAGAATCGGCCTTAAACTCGCGCACAGGTGGAAACAAATCAGCCGAGGAGCGTCTTTGGGTTTAATTTGATAGACATTTTGCATTATAACTTAGCTTTGGTCCAAAGTGCTTTGCATGCACCCTTTTACATGTGGGCTATACCAATATCCCACCTGAAGCAGGCACATCTCCCAGGGATACAGGAATGATTTCCCTTGGGCATCTTTTCATCTCAAGCCCAGTTCCTTAACCACTAAGCCACGCGGCTACCCATATGTGCAATATTTCCAATGACACAGACTTTTTTGACTGGCGCTCTTACCCATTTGTACTTCCGGGCCCTCTGAGCCCAAGTAAAATTTACCATGGTCACCCCGAAACATGAGGCAGCGGCTCGTTTGAAGCCAAACATCCTTTCCCCTCACACAGGTAAAAGGTGACAGTCTTCTGCCGGGAAATCTCACGTGTCAGCCTCATAGTCTGTTTTTATATTAAAGAACCTCAGTCCAGCATTCGTTTCTGATCGCCAGCAGCCACGCTTCTTCTCTCAAGTTCTTGCACGTCCCCAAAGGGGGTCCACGTACTATTTTAATATCGCGCGGATTTTCCAAAAAAAAAAGAAAAGAGGGAAAATGTGTTGCGCTCCTCCTTTCGTCTCCTTCACTTCGTTTCACGCACCTAAATGTGTAAAGGGGGGCCGTGATGTTCGAGATCCACCGGGGAAACGAGTGTGTTTACGGACTGTGGGCTTCCGACCCGATCGGGGTCCCTTCTTTTCTCCCCCACATCACACACCCGGCACCCCGCAGCACGCAGCAAGGCCTGCACAACTCCCGCACACAGCGGAACACAGACACGACGGAAATAAAGATTCGCAGCACCCGGACATGAAGGAATATCTTGGGCGACAGAATATTTGATACAAAACGCGGGACACACGGCCGGCTCATCGATACATATTCATAAGTCATACGCGCACGGCGCAAGACCAACACGCACGCACGCACGCACACAGCGAAGCCACACTCGCACTCGGTCATTTTCTCTCTTTTTTTGGGTCGGGGGGGGGGGGGGTTACCTGCCACAGTTGCAGTGACACACGCGGTCCTCCCCTCGTAAGTGCGGCAGGATGTAGTTGTGAAAGCGGTCCAGCAGCGCGTTCATGTCCATCAGGCATGCGATCGCCTGCAAAGGACGAGCAGGCGTCAGACGTTGCCCAGATACAGATGTTAAAATGACCGCCAACTCGCAAGGCTGAACGAAAAGGTTCGGCTCTTGGTTCGAATTCGCTGGCTGGAACCGCGCACGACTTAAGTTGTGCGTTTGTCATTCCAGTGCGTGGGGTCCGAATACCTCGCAGTCGCCGACCAGTTAAATGTAAGTTAATGTCCATTGAAGTAATGTGTGCATGCGGGGGGGGGGGCGTCTTACCATCACAACAGAAGCCCCGAGAATCATGAAGATCATCGTGGTTGTGATCATATGCATCAAAACTTCCAAACCAGCCGTCGGACCAGGACCGGGTCAAGCTCAGGACCAAGTCGGGCGCAGGGCCGAGATCCGTCCCGTTAGGTGCTCTTCATGGAGATACCCGCGCTATACCGACCCCGGTGGCCCCGGAGCTGCCAGCTCGGGTTCTGGTCCTCGGTGGCATGCAGCTCGGGGTGGCCTCCTCCTTGTCCCTCTCCTCGGACGGTCACGATCACGATCGCCCCGCTGAAGCTGCGGCGGTGGCGCTCTGTCGAACCGGTATCAGCGGTGCCGGGTTTGCTGCTGGCCGGCTTTATACCCACGCGGAGCTCGGCCGGAGAAGGTGGCCTTGGCGGCTGCGGTCGCACTGCGATTATTTATTCCGCTGCTCTCCAGGAACGTTGAGAACATCTCAGCAAGGGCGAAGGAGGCGCGGGGTCCGAAGCCCAACCGCCATCGGCTGCGATGCGACCAACTGATCAGCTGACTGATCGGC
Organism: Heterotis niloticus; assembly: GCA_018136845.1. Classification (NCBI taxonomy): domain Eukaryota; kingdom Metazoa; phylum Chordata; class Actinopteri; order Osteoglossiformes; family Osteoglossidae; genus Heterotis; species Heterotis niloticus. The sequence goes on along the minus strand of CM030894.1, from coordinate 21,713,087 downwards.
CGAGCATCTGGCACATCGCTGAGCTTCTCCGTTATTTCTGAAAAATCGGCGCCCGCTCTGTCGTTCCCTGTAATGGTGCCGCTTCCCCGCAGTCCGGCTCGGATCAGTGTGCGGCGGTCGCGTCGGAACCGCGCGCTGCCCGGACACCCACGACCCGTCTTCTTACCCTTCTGGCCATCGTGGTCAGTGGTCAGGAGCTCCTTCCACCGCGCATCCGTGGGCTTCCGCAGGTGCCGGAGTTAGCAGAGGTCACGGCGTCTTGGATGCATTGCGGTTATTTCGGCTACGGGCGAACACGTTTTTATTCACCGCAGCCAGGATTTACCTCCAGCCTCAATATGAGCGCATATAAATGTCCAACTGATGGTAAACCACGTTTTTTTTACACGATCGTGACCCGGTAACCGATCCCCTGTCTCTCTCTCTTTCTCTCTCTCTTTCCATATCTACCTCTCTCCATCCGCCCCCCCTCCCCTCTCTCCCTCTGACATTGCAGCTCGGATTTGTATTCTGCACCATTCCGAAAGGCTCCGTCCCCCCATTCACGGTGAAGCCCATCGCGATATTAAAACCGAGTGGCAGACTCGGTACCGAACCCGGTCAACTTCAGAACCGGCGTCACTCACGCCTTTGACAGCCTAATCGGCGTTACTGTTATAACCAACGGCTCATGCACTCATTCGTAAGAATGAAATTATTGGCAGAGCCGCTGAATCGGTGCTGAGTTTTACGCCTTAAATGGGAAAGGTGGGGGTTTGTGGACGGCGGTCCCATAGGGGCGGTGGCCGCGGTTCAAGCAGCCCGATTCGGACAGTAAAGGCGAGCTGAAGGGCCCCCAGCATCCGGCAGAACGGATTCGATTGTTCTGGCCACTCTGTATGCGCTGGTTTCACCCCGGTGACGGGTCCGCTCTTCATCTCGGTGACCTCCGAGGTGGTGCACATGGCGCTAAAGGCTGTCACAGCTTAAATTCCATACTTGGGAGCAAAGTTTGCCGCTTAAAATTTTAATTTCACAATTCGCAAACGTTAAAATCGCCCTGGAATGTGCAGCATAGCGGAGGGCGCGCTTCGGAACTCGGCGCCCGGCGGAATAATGAATGCAGCTTAACGTCGTGATTCACAGCTCAGCAGCGTCCGTGCCCATCGCACAGCCTCGGTGTGTGAGGTGGAAGCGAAAACTGCCCAAGACGTCTCTACCCCCGCAGCAAAAGTCTCAGGGACCCGACAGATGAAATAAAACTTACGCTTCCATTTAATGGGCCACATGCGGCACAAAAGCAGCCGTGACAGCGCGGCAAGGCGGCGGGCGCATCTGCTTCAGGAGATTCCATTTCAGGAGGAGGTTTGTGTTACTCTGAATCACAGGCGGAATGATGCTCAAATATCATTTAATGACTGATTCGTTATTCGCACAAAATGGCCCCTTATTTCTTATGAAACCCACACTACACCTGACGAGCTGATGTGGAACCTTGCTTTCTTGTTGGATCTGAAAAATCTTTTGCATCCAAGCGTCGTTACAAAAACGGTAAAAAAAAAAAAAAAACAAGATCCGACATTAATTTTCCTATAGATTTTATTTCTTTCTCTGTATTTATAATATTTACATACAGAAAACAGGCACTCCGGACTTGCTCCTTTGCAACTGTCCCCATTTTTTTTTTTTTTTTTTTACATTAACCAAAAAGTCGACCACCTGAGCAGGAGGAAAATGTACCTTAAATAACAAATAATAAGAGTTACGGTGATCTCTCACACTCGAAGGCTTTCCACCCCAACTTGCAGTACTGCACGACTTTCACCGAGTACTCGCGCTATTCTCTCAATTCCTCAAAAACCAGTTCTGTGGTCACACATCCTGAATTAAAGTGCGAGCTCTTGGAAAACCCACAACTTTCCTAGAAGTTACCAATAAACACAAAAGAAGCTCAGTTGCATACTTCTGGTCATTTCGCTGCATCTGACCGGGGTCAGGATGCTGCCAGCAAAAGTTCATTTTCCACGCAAGGAAAAACGCACACACAAAAAAAGTGTTGTGCCGTATTCATGTTCAAGGTGATCCCACTGCAAACTGCTATGCCATCATATTTTAAGAAATGAAAATCAAGTCTCCTCCTCCCTCCTTGCCCAACTAATTTCGAATGGCTTGACCATAGATTCTGTCAGGAAGGTGTTTTTTTAATCCCTCCAGGGGAAGGTTGTATGGGTCAGTGGCTTTTATGGGAAGACTGGTGGGCTCAGCGTGAGGGAGGGAGACAGGAGGAGAGAGATGATCTGCTGACTAACCAGAGAGAGAAGGACAGAGCAGAATCACCTCTGCTTGCTCAAGTCTAACGCTGGGGTACAAGAACAATGGCCGACATGTTTGGCTGTACCCGTTGGTCTGCTTGGACTGTTGAGATGCAAAACCCAAAGCCCACACAGGTGTGGACATACAGTACATGCTGTGGGCCATGTCTGCTCTCCACATCATCAGTGCTTTTGCGTACAGCTGTTAGAAACCTAGAGGAAGTGTTAATGGCTATCAGAGGCTTCATCTTAAGGCAACAGAGTTGCGCTCACTCACACCTTCTGTGAGGAACACGCAGGTGGAACACAACACTACACTCTCCTTGCAAGTGGCATGATGGCATCAGGGGTAACGTCCTTTGTCAGTAGAAACACACGGTGTGCAGGAAAGGACGGCTGCTCTTTTCCTCAAACTCTTGCAGCAGTTCGTCCATTTCATTCTCCATGTCATCTGTGTGCTGAATCTGAGGAGTTCAGAAAAGGATGTTACGTTGCTTTACAGTCACCATGGCACAGGGAGCAGAGAAACACCAAACGCAATCAAACACTTAACATCACCTAAAATAAAGTGTCAAAAATACAGTAAATCACAGTGCACTCACACACTGGCAAAGCTCACAGATGAGGAATGCCCCTAGCGTGGCCTCTTCATGGTTGTCCTGGATGTCCACGTTGATGACATGGACAGGCTGGAATGTCTCCTGCTCCCTTGAGTTCAGGTCTAACAAGAAACCAGAACATTAACAAAAGTTCATGCAGAAGGGGGCACGTATTCACAAATTCACTTTACGACAACTGCTCCTATGTTTCAAATAAAGAAATTGTTTTATCAAACAATGGTGATGCAAGAGTTTAAGCACAATGGTTGTTCGCTGCTGTTCACAAGCTGCTGGTGTCAAAGCCCTGAAATGTGCTGCAGTGCGCCAAGTGTCACCGAGACCAGTACCAATATACCCGCCCCTGTTAACATGTACAGCATCCACCATGGTTAAGTGTCCAATAACGCATTGCTTCCTACTCACAAAATGGGGGTGTAGTGGACAGTGGTAGGCTGAGTGATGCAGAACTTGGAATGAGTAAAGCAGAATTTTCAACAAATCTGGGACCTATTCACTGTAAGCCTGATTTAAATAAAATAAAAAAAAAAACAAAAAAAAAAAAAAAACATTCTGCACTTTTTTGATTTAAAACACAAAAATGTGTGGAAAGGCAGTTGTGCAAGTCATCCGATGTCTCACCCTCTAACACTTGGTCATAGACTCTCTCTTCGCAGGTGATGACCAGGTCGAACTGGTCCTTGCAGTTTTGGAAGCGTTCGGGTCGAACCTTGATCCGCTTGTTGCGGTCGAGCATGTGCAGGATTCCATTCTGTGTGTATCTGAGTCACAGGCGGGTTAAAGAAAACCAACAGGATATGCAGTGCATGCACAGCCGTGAGCCAATAACACGAGAAAAAGAGCACAAAACAGTCATGGAGTTCTCTCTGGTTTACACAAAATCCAGGTAGGCAGCCCATTTTAGAAAGAGCGCACACAGCGCCCTCTAGCGACAGTATCAAATTCAGGCCTACGTGCACTTTGCTGCCTCCCCTGTAAACTATGCGGTGATGGAATGCAATTTTGCAGCCTAGACCTTCATGTGCACAGCATCAGGCAAGCAGTGAGTTCCTAAAGGGAGCCCAGTTCTCCGAGTGCATTGGCAGCTCCCAGCCTTCCCTAGACACCACTGGCCAAGCAGCAGACACCCTTCTGCTGCCATCATGGAAGCAAAAAGTGGTCCTTGCGTCACAGTCAAGCTACCAGCTTTCAAAGGTGCAAACATCTTCCAATTAACCTTCTTCACCTTCAATACTTTCCAATGTTTGTGACCTGCGATACCTGCCCAGTGTAGGTGTGTCAGGCCACATTAACTCGTATAAGTAACTGGATTTCACAGCCACATGAAAACTGCTTCTGTACATGCTTATGGTTAACATTCAGCATTAAATGGAAGTTTGTGGTGATACTTTGTCCAGTATTGAATGTTTAAATTTTAAATGTCTTAATTTTAATGTTATCCTCACAAACATTGTTCACATACGCATGAGAAGTACTACTGAATCACAGTACCTGAGCTGTTTGGGCAGAGATTCCAGGTCAGCTCAGTCTGTGCGGGCTTCCTACCCACAGTTCAGATGTGTCAATTGGGTTAATTGTTTATACTACATTGCCCATAGTGTACGTGTGTGGCCACCCTGCAATCGACTTGCATCCCATCCCAGCGGTAGTTTCATGCCCAGGATGATTCCAGGATAGACTCCGGACTGCGGCACCCTGACCAAAATAAAGTGCCATATATAACTGTATCTGAGACTTTTACAGAAACTACCCAGAAAATAAACCCAAGTGGTTATTACTGAGCTTGTATTTATTGAATGGAGATGGTTAAAGTGACAAAATCCTAGCAAGCATTGCACAGCCTCATCACTTTACCAATATCCTCAGGTGAAAACTACACAATTGGTACTTAAGGTCAAGTGCTTTCAACTAAATCCTCCATTACAATTTCCTGACTTTTGGCACCTAATGTACAGGTACAATACGGTACTGGTCCTATAAAGCGGAATTTGAGGCACTAAATATGTAGCTGTGAAGGCCACATTTTATTTAGTCATTTGAAGTATACTTTGATGTAAAGCACTTTCAAATTGACAGAAGTCATATGATGGGGCGACATTCAACTAAGACTTTTACAAAATCTATAATAAATAAATTGAAGTCAGTATTAAGTTTTCAACGAAGTGGTTGGACTTACAATCAGTCACGGTCAGACTTACGGTCCCAATTGTGACAAGGAGCCAGCGTGCAACACCAATACATGACTGCAGATGTTCACACGTACAACCATACGTAGATGCACATAATCGCACATTTCACCATATGTAAACAGCCTAGGCTGTGCTACTATGTTTATTTAGCAGCCACTTTTCTCTGAAGTTATGTAGTAATTTAGTCAAGCACTGTGTCCAAGGCACCTGCCTAGGTGCTGAGGAACCAATGCTCCACGTTGAGCCCGTGACGCTCCTCAAACTCACTCAGGGACGGCAGCCAGACACTGTTCTTGCACAACACGACTCATTTTATGTCTATCACTCTGTCTACCCACTCATCCACTCACTGTCAAGACTTTGCCCAGCCCACCTCCAGATACAACTCCTTCTGTGCTGCAAGTGTCAAAAGGAAGATGCAAGCGGAGCAGTAAAGATTCAGTGTAAGAAAGGGTGCGTAGGTTGGTGTTTCCAACTGGAAAAAACCAGAGATGAGGGGTAGACAAACTGGTAGGAGTAGTGAGATCCTGCTCATAACTGTAGAGAAACAATGCACCCACCTGCTCACCTAAAGCCTCACACTAGATCCACTAGGAACCATCACAGCTGGTAACCATCTTTTACAAAGTGATCTGAACATAAGATCACTTGACTCCACAGGGATTTATCCTCACGTTCAGCTGTGAAGCACAACAAAGCCAGTATACAAAGACATTACCTTACAGTGTAAACATTTCAGAAAATCCTACTTTGGCTCCAACTTTTTCACATACTTTTCTCACAACTGCAGTCTAATATCAGCATCGGGGTCTGTGATATGGCTTGTATGTGTTTACCTAACATCTTCACTTGCATTTCACACTTTTCAGAATGAATCAATTACTGCTACTCTGATTGCTTGCCTAAACATTACATTGTACACACTTACCTCTTTTCTAGAAACACTGACATTCAATTTAAAGGCTTACAGTTACCTTTTTTTTGCATATTCAATTATAAAAATTCTGAAAAAATTATACTTTTACTGATTATTCCAAAGATATTGATCTTAGTCCCCACCAGACTAAAAACGGTCTTTCAGCTATTCTTGTTCAGTTACATTCAACTCCTCAACCCTTTGTTAAAATATAACTATTATAAAACAAGCCACCATATCAAGTAGCAAATGTCCGTTTCAGACCACTATGCAATAGCTGATGAGTAATCACCCAACAAGCAGGTATAAAAATAACCTGTCATCTTTCTCACGTAATATGCAAAATCAGCCTTACTGCCAAATACATAAGTCTAAACGTTAACAACAAGAAAAACACAACAGTCCTAGTTTAAGCAAATCAAGTGCTTTTCAGAATCAGCTAAATATAAGTAGGTGCTGGACAAACATCTACCGCTCAAGACTTCTTAGCAGGTATTTGATTAAAAATATGGCTAAATCACCAAGATTTGTTTCTAAACTTTGAATGTCCACGTTCCATTTCACTTTTGCTTAGTACACGCCGTTGGTTCGGATGTATTTTTACATTAGAGTACCATAGGTCGACAACACATTATCTTTAGAGACCGCTTTTTGTTAATCTAACAAAACGTACAAAGTTATTATCCGATGGACACAGTGCTAATGGGGACGAAATGAGCTTTCTAGTACCCTGAATCAGCAGGAACCAATGTCCCTGCTTCACCCAGTACCCTTCTGAAAAGTGCTTGAACACAAGGGCGGGTGAATGCTGCTCCTGCAGTACTTAGATGTGATGAGATACACAGGAGAGGCACAAAGAGAAAGATAATATATAAAATAAGCCTCCCTCACTGCTTTTCTGCTGCCTATTTGCTCACTATTCACTTCTGTCACTGCAAGGAAACAAAAAAGATTGCGCTGAGGAAGGAGAAAGATGTTTGGTGGTGCGTGGGATACAGTTCCTTGTCCTTGCGGACCAAGTCGTTGTACATCTGCTCATAAGTGGTTTTGAAGTCATACACGTTGGGCTTGTCTGGCGCAGGACCTGGCAACTTCACGTGGGTCCCGGTCCCAAACGACCGCACTTCAAAACCTCGCTTGCTGCAAAAGTAATAAATGATAGGTGGGACAAAGTCAGCAAGATGTAGGAGCGAACAGATAGCAGGAAATGAAAGTGGATGCCATAGTACAGGAGCTGAAAGACTGGCAGGAAGTTAAGATCGGCTGAATTTGCGTGTTCCTCGTTTCCCCTGGCGGCGAGTTTAAATTCTTACAAACTGAGAGATAATCCTGGTTTAAAAAAAAAAAAAAACAAACAGCAGCAGCTTACCCCAATTCTGATGATCAAACTTTGCTGATGAGCAAAGTTTCTTAAAGCACCAAGTACCTGACATTCGGCCATGTTAGGCATTTCCAATAAAGCCCTTCAAAGTGTTAATTTCTCTGTACTAATTTGAGTTAAATGTGTACTTTTGTGAGGCTGTACTAGCATTTTTCTGTCTGTCTAAGATTAAACAAAGAGGAAATGACACCCCAAGTTCAAACCAGCATCAGATGGGGCATGTTATTTGGGTGGATTTTTACAATATTATGAAAAATAATTCTCCGCTGGAGGCAACTTTCTTTTCATCGCTGCAACCGTAAGAGGCACACACCTGAGACTCCCAGCGGCCACCATGACCTCAACCCAAGTTAACTAGTTTTCTTTTATATATATATATATAATTAATTTTGTTGGTGTTCTGTCGCGCTGGGTGAACCCTGTGTGTGCTTGGAAAATCTGTTCCATGTTAAACGATCAGGCTGAACCGTCGCGTTACGCTTTCGAACGAAGGCTGTCTTTCAGGAAACGGGTCTCCTAAAGCGACACTCGGCGAAACGGAAGTAACCCAAGTGAAAGCAAACTCATCGCCTTCAGTGATTTTGTGATCACGTCTAGCGTTTTCAGGTCGGATTTATACAACCAGCTTGTATAATACAGATATTATTCGTAAATAGCTGCGAAGAGAATTGACTGTGATGGCGACACTTTAAGGTGCCAAGAGGCTGTTCTCGCGCTCGCTCGTCACGGCCTTCCCGCTGTGTTCTGCTGCTATCGCGGGCTCCCGGCTGTGTTTGCTGCCGTGTTTGCTGCTGTAGAGTCCTCTGTTCCGTGTTACCTGAGGATGCTGTGCGCCTCCATGCTGCGATTCTGGTTACTTGAACACACGACCGCAACACGCAGCGGGTGGCTCGGCATTGCGACTCTAACAACCGCACGGTGAAAATCGGAGGGACAATGAAACCAGCAAGAACGCTGACGAACTACCTATCTGCCTCACTGTTCACACCTTTTTACAATCGGAGAGTTTAATTAACGTTAGTAGGAAACCAACATTACACCCCCACCGTACGCTGAAAGATTATGCATCAAAATGGCGGCGCTTGCTCTGAGACGAGCGCAGGTCATACATAGAGGCGGGGCTCATGCTGATAAGCACCGCTGGGAACAAATAAACACTAAGCATTGCGGTGGCGTCACCACAAAATGTGAGGATTTGTGTAATGTTAACGCCTTAAAGCACCAATAAAAACGAACCACTGCTGTTGCGTCACCATGACGTAAGAAGCTTTGTGAAACGTAGCGCCGTAAAAGACCAATAAAAACAGAGCTACTGTTTGACTGGCACGAACCAATTTCCGTATTATTCTCTTCTTTCTCCGTTTCGGTGGTTTTGTGCAAAAATCCTGAGCAGATCTCTATATATTCAAAACGTCACCCGGAACTTGATAAAATAATTAACTGTAACAACACCTAACGCGTTTGAATTTTCGGAAAATATAACAAACCCGAAATGATGCAAGTATAAACTGTCAAGTCCATGCTCACCTTTCTGGGAGGATCACTATCTGATCAGTGATGATAAATGAAATGAAATATGGCAATAAAACCTATAGATACCCCATAAGCCCAAGAATGCTGTATGTGCAGAGGGAAATTCAAACGTTTTACATCATGTTTGCAATTTAGAAATTATGCTGTGTATATTAATTGTGTCTTTTCTTCAATCTAGCTACAAGCATTCAACATAAACTAATAATTAAAAAATCTCTGTAAATCTCTGAAATACCCACTTAGAGAAAATGGGCAAAATTATTGATTAAAATGTTGCCTATGTAGCAAAATAATTTCTTTGCCATTCTTCATTGTATATACATGATCTTATTCTGTTAAGTTTTGTTGGGACCACAGGTGGCTTGATGTGGTAATATGGTACCGTTTCAGGTTTGAGATGCATCCAAAGAATATACTATACATACTTGAAAATTGTGTGATACTGTAAAGCAGCTGGACACAAGCGCCACACAAGTCAGATTTTTTCCTTTTAGAACCCACAAAAGACACTTCTCTAAATAATACAGACTGCTTTTGAGTGTCATTTTATTATTCTGTGCGAAGTTATATTGTAATTTTTTTCCAACAATATTTTTTCAAAACATCTGCACCCAGGAAAGCAACTGCATTAAAGCATTTTTATAACTGGAAGGTTCTGCATCTAAGTGCAAAAATTCAGCAAGTAATTTGAGTGAACTGTTGTCCCACCAGGGGTGTACTCACTACTCCTAGCCTTACCCCCAGGGATTTTGGGACAGGCTCTGGTGTGCCGCAAACATGATCAGGAAACGTGACAAAGAATAACAGATGGGTGGATCGAGGTCCTTAAAAATGCCATAGTGACACAGCCAAGAAAAACTGTTAAAGAAAGCAGAATAACCCCATATAACATAACTTTTTTTGGAAATTGTTTTGTCAGATCTTTATTGATTGTAAAAGAGGTATTGAATACAGAAGTTTAGCACAGTATTGCAAATTGGCATCCAGCCTTTTATTAAATACAACAGTCTACAGTACACATAACTACACTGCTATGGAGAACATAACCAAAAAAGGTAAGGCAGAGCTATTTCGTATCACTGAATTTTATCCATTTTTGTTGAAAGTTAAGGGTCTACATCAGGGTGCTATGACTATAAATGACTCTTTCCAAAATGTACCCCAAAGAAAGTGAATCTAAGTCTACTTCACCTAAACATTTAACTAACAACTAAACAAAGATAAACCTTACAGGAGCTACAAAGAACCAACTTTATATTTAATAAAATAACTTAAAATATAGTCTTATTCATTTTATTTATTACTTTGCTGATATCAATGTTAAAATATATCTACAGACAAATCAAACAATGTATTCTAAAATCTAAAATGACTATGTCTGATACAGTGTATAGATCAATGTTTGTGTAGTCTGCTGACTAGGACACAGTGAAAAAGCGACACGTTCTTATACACACACACACACACGTGGACACACTCAGAAACCTTTGTCAGTGCCCAGCGTGTTCTGTGATATGTGCTGCAAACTTCTCTTTAGGTCCGTGGCGAATCATGCATTCTGTGGACCTCATAGGTGGGAGAGGTGGGAGTGTGTGCGGCGTGTGTGCTGGTTTGTGTGCATGTGCTGCGCTGTAGGGCTCATGATATTCTCTGTTATGTATGCCACCAGGAGGCAGATGATGACCAGCATCACACAGATGGCTCCTCCTACGGTTGTCATGGCGATAACAATGTCCTGCATCCCGGAAGGTGTGACGGTGAACTCCACGCAATCGCCGGGATCCTCATCATGGCCCCCCTTGTTGTGGGGGTTCAAGGGGCGCACGCAGATGCGGTATGGGACATTTTCGTGCAGTTCACTCAGCAGGTAATCTCTGCAGCTGGCCCCCAGCTGGACGCCTGCACATTCAAACTGTGTGTAGCTTCCATTCCACCAGCAGCTGAGTCCAAATCCACCCCTCTGGACTAAATTTTCACTCCCACTGGTTGGTAGATGAGTGGTGGCCAGACCTTGTCCATCTGCTGTCTCTTCCAATGTTTTCCTGTGAACTGTTTTCTGTAAACTGTTTTTACTCTCTTCCATAGTTTTTGACTCCATACCTCCTTTTAATTCCTCTTCTGCCCCTGACACAGTGCCCTTCTGCTCTTCTTCTGTCCTCTGTTTACCCAGCTCTCTTTCTTGCCCCCACTGTATAAGCACACTGCCGTTGGCAAACACGTTGGCCACCACCTGCCCTCCCGGGGATCTCACCATCCGGCATACCCGACTACGGCACACAAAACCTCGTTGCGTGTCCCGGAAACAGAGTCGGCTCTCTCCTGCTGACTCCATAACCCTGTATGCACACACAAGGGTGCCGCCATTGTTTGTACTCTGTTCTTCACCACTGGTGGCAGCATTAGACGTCCTCATTGTCCTGGAATCGCTTGTGGCCGTGCTGTTCCTGCCGCCGAGCTTCTCCTGCTGCTTTGGTACAGTCTGGGCAGTGTTTACGTCCTCGCTGAAATAGTCATTTTCACTGTAATAATTGTTTCCATTTTGCTGGCTGACCCAGTTTAGTGACTCTCCCGCACTGACCCCCCGTCCTTTACCTGCCAATGAAGAGGATGATGGGGGTGACTGCGCGCCCTGGCTGCGACCGGACACCCCTACGAGCTCGCGGCAGGAGCTCAGCAGCAACGCAGCTCCCGCAAGCAGAGCCCTCCAGAGCTGCTCTGGCATCCCGCTCGCGTCTTCAGCAACACGCTGTCTGCATGAAATTCTCTCTTAAAGGCGTTTAGCAAGGCGATGGGGGCCGGCGATCAGCGTGGAGGAAGAGCAACGCGGCTGCAGAGTCGCGTCCATCAAGCGCGGGCGATCGAGGCCCCCAGTGGTGAAGAGATGGAGGGGCAACCTGCGACCAAAAGCGGATACTCGGGGCTATCTTGTTCCCAGGGACTGCACACCTGGATGAAAAGGGAAAACAGACGTTTCACCACCGGGGCATTACAGCAGCATGACAGCGAGCCGCTTGAACCGCATCCTTGAGCATGAGCGCCACAAGACACTGCAACAACACAACGACTTTCTGGCGAAAAATAGAGAAAACAGCAGAAATTGAACGGCTTACGTGTTTGTTTTAACCTGCACGGTAATCTCAACTCTCTTTTTATTGCGCGCAGCCGCTTCCGATGCGTGCCGCAAGAGCGCGCGTGCATTCGAGCGTGTCGGTGCGTGACGTCGTCAAGGAGTCGATCACGTGAGTCACGCCGCCGTCCCCACGCCCCGGGTTCGGCCGCTGTGACGTCACCAGCCCGCGAGCGGCGGTCCGCCGTTTCCCCGAGAGCTCCAGTGCGCGTGCCGGATGCGGAGCAATGCGTTCTTCTCCACTGAACGCGCTTGAAAGGGATTCGTTTCATTTTTTATTTATTTATTTATTTATTTGTTTGTTTGTTTGTTTGTTTGTTTGTTTGTTTGTTTAAGTATATTAAACTGCAGGAGTGTAACGGGACTGCGAATGTAGTGTAAAAGTGTTACAAACAGCACTCGTAAAAACTACGCGCAATCTTTCTCCTCTCCTTTTGGATAGAATGGACGTTTCAGAACACCTGAGTGCCTGGTATCGCCAACTGTCCATTGTAACAGTTATTAAGTCTCCATTTGTTTGTTCAGTCTGTAATTAAGAAGTTATTTAAAAAACTACAGGAAATAATAAAACCACCATACAGAACTGAAATATATACAGTAAAGTCTACAATAAAACACATTGAAAACCAAATACCAACACCGCATGACAGGAGTCAGTAAGAAAAAAAAAACTGAAGGTCTAAATAAAATATATGAATAGGAAATTTACCTAGCAGGTCCCCAGCTATAGGGGGGCGGCTCGCCGGGCTGTTCCCAAGGTGCTGCTGCACCTGTAACCTTTAAGTGGGCGTCATTCTTTCACACGTCCAAAAACCCGAAATAAGACATCTGTACGAATGTATGATAAAAAATGAATACATACTGCATGTAAATAAACGAGTGAATAAATAAATAAGTAGGCAAGCAAGTTAAGGTGAATTAGAACACAAAATGAATTTGAACACCCGCATGCAGAAAGAGTTACACATCATAGCACACTTTTATATAACAGTTCAAATATAACCACAAATCACAACTTTAAATGATATACGTACCGTGCTGGGTGAATCATCCGGATTTTTTTATATATTAATAAATATGCTTGTGTTCATATTTTGCGCAAACACGTGAAGACGACTGGGACGCGAAGCCCTGTGGCGCCCCTGTCACGTACCTGACGTCCGAAAGCAGGTCTGGGCATCGTGCTGAGTCTCCAGCGGAAACGTCACACGCTATTTTTACCCCGATTCCTCGCGGACCTCATGGTCCTTCTCGCTATTTTCAGACCTCAGTCCGCGAGTAAACCAAACGTCACTGCGCCGACTTCACGGCAGCTGGCGGGACACGCAACACATTCAGGTGTTAAAATGCTCTCAGGTTAAATGCATCCAAAATTAAAGATGATTTCCACAAAGAAGTCTTTCACTACGGAAACACTTGGCGTATTCAAGGGGATTCCAAAATAATAGTAAAGACCCACCAGCTAAATAGCCTACTTCCCTTCCCAGGTTTTACACCTTTTCACGCAGTTTTATGTCTAATATTTCAGGTTTAATCTGTTACTTCCAAGTCTAGGTTTCCCCCCTCTTTCCATCTTCCCCTGCTTCGTTAGAAAATGATATTTAGATTTAATAGGTGTGATTTTAGGGGTATTTACTCTATTTTAAATAGGTTCTATATTATTTATCTAACACAGCTGTTATATATTGTATGTTCGTTTGATTCTTTTTTATGTGTGTTATTTCTTGCAGAACAGTAAAACCTTGTATTAAAACCATAAACTTCACTGTAAGGGAGCGAATGGACTCTTACTCCAATGTTCTGGTGTTGACTAAACTGCTTAAACAAAACGTGCTGAAACTTTGATACTAGTGCAGCTGGTAAACTGTGAAAATAACTGTGCTTTTCTATTAGACACCCAACACTGCATGAAAGAATGACAACTTCATTTAGATTTATTTCCGTTTAGCAGATTTTCTTCACTAAAGTGATATGCAGCCCATAGTAAATAAAAATGCAATTCACAGCAGATGTTGACCTTTAGATGTTGATGCACCGTTATTAAGCACAATATCGCCTTTTTTAGTGCATATTACATGGGCAGCTGCCTGTAGAATTGAGTCTGACAGTAAATACTAAGGTGATCAGGATGGATGACATGGTGCAAATTTATGGAGCTGTTTGGAAAATTGGAGAGAAGTGGGTCTGAGATATTCAGACCATATTCAGACCAAAACCGAATTCTTAAAGGGTTTCAGCAGCTCTGAGGGAGATGGAGCTCATTCCACCATATTAAAGGCCAAATGGATGTCTTTTGAGTTGGGACTACCAAGTGACCAAAGGTGGAGAAACACAATGCTCCTGTTGGGGTATAGTCTTGAACTTGATATCGGCAACCCCAAGACGCAAACAGAGAGCAATGAGGTGGGTAATCTGGAGTGCAAGAGACAAAAATCACATTGGAAAAAGGTAGTCCAGCCTCTCCAAGTCTTGGTTGTTAAATTTTGAATAATTTGATGATAATGGATTTCAGAGTTTCTTACACAAATCAACAATCCCAGTTCTCAAATAAATAAAATCTCATTATGGTACATATCTGTGTTTGTAACTACTGGAAGGGCACCTTCAACCCCCACCCCCATTAATGGGTACTGACCTGGTGTTTCTGATGAGTGCAGCATTACTGAACCTTCCAGGCAGGTGCACAGTCCCTGTCCCAGCAGGACTCCGGGCCCCTTCTGACGCACAGACGCTGAGAGGCCATAGCAGGCCATCTGCCATGTCCTGTGCATGAGGCAGTGAGCAGGTACCATAGAACAGGCATGAGGACAGGGATCCAGAGACGGTCCTTTTAGGTCACCATTGAAAAATCCGGTCTGTCTGTTATCACACTTTAGTCATTTGCAAGGTATATACAAAGGCACAGACAGAAAAGCATGCGTGCATTGAACCTTAAGCTGTACCATCTATTGCCAGAGTTTCCATCCATTGTTGTTTGTCCTGAGTAGGGTTGCAGTGGTCTGGAACCTACCCCAGAAGTAATGGGCACTATGGTATGAAACTGCCCCTGCATGGGATGCCAGTCCATCACAAGGCCACCACACACACACAGACCCATTTGCACACTACAAGCAATTTAGGGTGACCAATACACTTGAAACACATGTCTTTGGACTGTGGAAAGAAATCAACACTGACACGGGGAAAACTTAGCAGGATTCAAATTCCTGCCTGAGCAGCCACCGTGCCGCCTTTGTTAGAGTTTAGAACTCCTTAGTTGCATTAATGTGTCTGCGTGAAATTCCAACCCCAGTATGTAAACAGATGTGTGTCTTTGGGAGTCTTCACCACCCTATTTACTTCTCCTAGACCTTCAAGTTTAGTTTGTTGGGGTTGATGCATCCCAAAGAGAAAAGGAAAGAAAGAGCGATGAGATGAGACACGGTCAGCAGGAGGGTTAAACTGGTTACTATCTACAGGACATCTGTGTCTTGGTTTAGCAGCCATGCTTAGAGTTTGTGGTGGCAAGAACCTCGGCCTTGTTGCAATATGGGGACACATTTGACATTGTGCCAAATTATCATCTATTTAAAATTTCCTAAAAAGAATCCCTAAATAAAGTCACCAGCTGCTGTACAATTGCCAACATTTTGTCTCATTGTTTGGTTCAGCAATTATTACAATTCTCAGAGGGTTGGGAAACACAAAAACAAGGTACGAGAAGAGACCTTGGCAGTGGAAATTAGCAGTACACCCGAGTCATCACTGAAAAGTGCTGAGTTAGGGTGGGGTTTATTAGTGCTCCAGGGACCAGCGCAGATGAGACCCTAATAAACAGAACCACTAAGACACAGCTTCACTGTCATTCACATCGTTGGAAGAAAGTGAAGCTTGGAGCAAAGGAGATGAAAGGGAAGGGGACAATGAAGAGATTTAGGATCAAAATCATTACTGTGTGTCGTACATTAAGTTCCTAATTTGTTTGTTTCAGATCCCTAAGTTGGCCACAGTGTGTATGTGAACTTTTTCATGTCTGGTGTCCTGTCCAAGGGTTTCATAGCCGTGTGACCATTAGTTCCCGGGTAGGCTCCTAACCGGCATAACCTTGCCCAGGATGAAGTGATTAATGATGACAGATGCTTATTTTTACCACAGTACTTTAAAAAAAAATCCTTTGGCTCTCATATTGAATGATGCTGTCATATCCACTGCTATATACTCTGACTAAATACGAATGCACTCAGTTATCTCCTCCCCCCAGTTTCCCCTCCCTGGCAAGTCTGTGGACCAGCTTCTCTTCAGCAAAACAAGCTGTATTCCCTACAGTAGGATCCCTCCTCTGTGCACCGTGTCCCTCACTTGCTCAAAAAACATGAAGCACAGCAGACAGCATGGTTACCAGTGTCCCTCTCTCGCAATTCATTTTCTACCTTTCCCACTTTGTCCAAGTTTGCCGCCCCAAATGAAGATAGACTTCACTTGTTCTCTAAGTCCTGATTTTTCCTTTTTGAAATCTGTAATGTCCCCATGGGCCCTCAACTAACAGCAAATCCCCAACAACGTTTCTGCAGTCTGTTTCCTGTTTTCAAATAGGGAAAGCTCCTTTTCTGCTCCAGCATGACTGTGCCCCCCGTGCATAAAGCATGTTCCATAAACATATGTTTGCCCAGGTTGGTGTGTAGGAACTTGACTGGTTGCACAGAGCCCTGACCTCACCCCCACTGAACACCTTTGGGATGAACTGGAATGGTGATCATGAGCCAGGCCTTCTCACTCAACCTCACCGATGCTCTTGTGGCCGAATAGGCACAAATTCTCCAAAATTTGCTAGAAAACCTTCCCAGAAGGAGAAGGCTATTATAGCAGTAAAGGGGGGAAGAACTCCATATGAATACCAATGAGTTTTCAATGGGAAGTTCAACCACCACGTGTGTGATGCCCAAGTTTTCACATACTTTTGGCTATGTAGTGTGCATGTTATACCTCCATAAGCATTTTAATTTTAAACCAATACAATTCTTTTCCAGCAATCCATCTATTTTCTTGTATACTCCTTACCAACAAATTGCTTTGGAGAGAAGTGGCTGCTAAATAAATGAATGTAAGAGCACAAATGAAGCTACGCAGGAAAATTAATACTTTTTAGCTGGGTTTATTACTCTACAAATTCCCAAATAGACACACATCATCCAGATAAGTTAAATGTGAATTTTAAATGTGTAAAAGTATCGCTTCTTTGAAAAGTACAGAGCTGAAAGCCAGTATAAATAAAAACAAACTACAGTAATTATACTGTACAGGTATACAGGTATAGAGTTACAGTATAAAGATGTTTAATATCTTTATATTAGCATAGCAGGAACTCAGTTGTGTTTATGTATTAAACAATATATTAATTTAAAAATTGATCAAGTTTTTGCATTATATTTACTGTATACAGCACCATTAGACAGGCAAACTGAGATCAAGTGGAGGGTAAGAAGTGACCTTTGACTTTTAACCACCATCCTCTTCATCTGACTGCGCTGTGAGAGTCGTGCTTCTCCAGTTGAGCTCAGTGGAGTAAATAACTTCTTGGGACGGTTACTGAGGCATGATGTGTGAAAACAGTACAGACTTTCAGTGAAGCTTACATAAGCAAACAAAAAGCTGAGTGGTTTCGCAACTCAGGGTCACAATGGAGTTTTGCCAATTGTTTGGTGCAGAGAAGAATGATGACTCCTTCTCAAACGGAACGAACATGGTGTTGGTATATTTAACAAAAGGATGTTCATGGAACCCACTGATGTGGCAGGAGCCTTGGCAGGAAAAAAGGAAAGCAAAAAAAGCTGACACAAAACCGAGCCGTGGGCAAATGGCCTTGTGAAGGAGAATGTAAGCAGGTAAGCAAAGGGAATCCAGCAAGGCAGCTTCTGATGTAACCCAGTTCTGCTGGTGCAGGTACATTTATGCTGAATGCGAGATGACTGGGACGTGGCTGGAGATGCTGTCATCAAATTGAAAAACCCAAGTTTGAACCTGTGCTCCTGGTCCAATATGCTGGAATAAGGAACTAAGGACGGTACTGTGATAAAAACTGGCCAGCTGTATAAACAGAATTATGCATGTCAGTAGCTTAGCATACAAACCAAAGGTTCCCTAGGCAGGGTTTTGGTAGCCATTATATGTATTTATGTGCATATGTAATAATATTTACTGTGAAGGTTAAGATTAAAGTGAAGAGGACCTATAAATCTAATAGAAAGCTTGAATTTAGCTACCTTTCTGTGGCCATCAATAAATCCTGTGCTGTTGTTGTGGCATCATATGGGCAGACTTGGGCAATGGATATTGGGTTGCCAAGTGACCAATTTTGGAGCAAGTGGACCTTAAAGATGGTTTGAATCAGCAACAGGGGATGTGCGTGTGGTTCAGGGAGTGTCGACTTACTTGAGGAGTGGGTCTAAAGAAAAAGAGACAGAGACAAAGGGACTGCTGGCTCTACGTTGGCTCAAAAGCAAAGCTTAGGATGTATAAGGCTGAAGGCCAAACATGATCTTTGATCGCCTCAGAACCTCAGACTGACCTAGGGATGTTGAAAGACCTGACTGTAGATGCCATTCTGTTTGGCTTCCTGGTGTTTTTTGGGATCTTGGGAAACCTGCTGGTCATCTATGTGGTAAGGAAAGAAAAACCCTGAATACGTTCTAATGCACTTGATGTGGAATTCAGCTGACGTTTACTGCGGTGAAGTTCATAACAGAGTCTGAGCACATTGTGAATAGAAAATGATGTGTTTATATTAATCTAAAATTATCATCAAAATTTGAAATTTGGCTGAAAGACAAAACAAATAGCTCATGACTTTTATGTTACGAAACATACATGGAGTTCCTTGTACCTGTTGCAGCCATTTCATAGCTGCAGATGAAAATGATCTTGTTCTTCACTTTTCTCGGATCCAGGATACATGATTTATGTGCATATATTAAATTATTTGCAATATTTTTTGTTTACCACAAGCCCACAGGTTAGAAAAAAAATTCTACAATGTGGTTGCTCATTTGCTGACTCTGGCAGAAATCGGTAGAAATTCAGTGTGTTACCTTGTTGTGTGCTGGAACCCTCAAAATTGAAATCTCAGTTGAAGTCCTCAAATACACACTTTGAATTTTCTGAGGTGTACATTTAAAAAAGTTTACTGTATTGAATTAAATGTTAAAATATATGCAAAAAAATTATTTTCACAACTGCTAGATGCACAGTTCAGTGTAATAACAATTATTGTTTCTGGTTATATTATCAAGTAAAATAATTATTGGCTCTAATCTCCCCACAGAGGGATTTGCAGTTTTATTTAATTCTTCTGCTATTTCTGTTGTCTTGAGGCCTGAGTAGGGCTACACACCTGACTGCCGTGTGCCTGTGTAACCTTTTCTGACACGAACCCCATTCTTATGAGCAAAAGTCTTTGTATTAACAAATTCGCAGAAGATGCTGCATGGAGATATTTTGCTGACACTTGATTACCTTCCTGTAGATTAATGTCATTGATAGCAACTCCATGCACCCCCTGAAGTCCATTTAGAGAGCACCAAGTGGTCTTTGTACTCCAGGTTAAGAACCCCTGAAATGCAGGCTCAATGATCTCTCTTATCTCTCATTGTTGTTCTTCTGGCATTCCTCCATTCCTCTGTGCACCCCATACTGTCTCCATACCAGGTGTGCCTGTCAGCTATTGAAAGCCCCTCTCGTCACCTGCCGCCCTCCAATGCCATCTTGGTGAACCTGTCCCTGGCCAACCTGCTCACCACAGTTTTCCGGACAGTGCCCATCTTTGTGTCAGATCTAGGCCTACAGATCTCTCTGGAGCTCAGCTGGTGTCGTGTCTTCATGCTGCTGTGGGTTTGGTGGCGGGGTGTGAGCTGTTGGGCCACCCTGGTCCTCAGCGCCTTCCACTTTGTCACCCTCCGTAGGCAGAAGGTGGCTGTGGGCTCCCTGGCACAACAGCAGGAACGGCAGCGTGTCTGGGTGGCTCTGGGCTTTGTATGGGGGGGCAACTTAGCTCTTTCGCTGCCTGCAGTCGCATACACCACCCACGTGCATGGCAACACCACTGTGGAGCTTATGGTGATCAGCTCCACCACACGGCCCCTGTTGGGCTGCATCTGGGAGTTCCCCACCATTGCCCAGGGCATTGCCTTTGCTTCTGCTTCCCTGGCTGTAAACGAAGTGACCCCCCTGCTGCTCATGGTTGGCACCAACCTGGGAACACTTCACACACTGGCTAAGCATATCCGCAGCATCACATCAGCTGGCAGCAGTGGGCACAACGACCTGGACCGGCACGCATCCACGGAGCGCAAAGCTGCCCATGTCATCATGGCACTTGTCACCCTCTTTGTGGTCTCCTGGGTGATGCAAATGGCAGCGGTGACCTATTACAACCATAACAGAGGGCAGCATGCCGAAGCCCTGGTAACCGTCTCCCAGTTCTCCGCCTCGCTGTTCATGGGCTTCAGCCCCTTGGTGGTGGCACTTGGACACAGCAAGCTGAGGAAGAAGATCCAAAGCACAGTTTTTGGACGACTTAAAAACAAGCCATCATCAGATGGGACAGAGGCAGAAGATAATGCGTCGGGGCTGCAAAGGAATAAGGAAAAACCAACAACAGTGTAAGGAATTTTTGGGAGAAAAGAATTGAAACGAGCTGAAGCCATTCTTGAATGAACAAATTCACCCTTTTTCACATCTGTTGATAACCTGACCTAACTGAGATGTGTTAAAACAATGCTTTTTTTAGAATTAAGTGTTGCAGAGAGGCTTTCACAGCTTCCATATGTTCTGAACTCATGAGTTGGATTCTGAGAAAGAATAATTAAAAGGGGACCTCATTTTGGGATTTTTTCTCTTGATACTCGCAATGCTGCCATGATGTGAAAGCATCACATCTGTAGGCCCTGTAGGCTTCTCGCAGATTTACAAAGCTAATAAGGAGCTCTTTTGTGCCTGTTTTCTCACACCTGCTTCTGAAACAAGAAATTGCAAATGGTGAAAATTGAACTGGACCCCGAGAGGTTTTTTTTCTTTTGGGCTAAACTTTGGTGTTCTGCTGCCTCTTTGCCATGGTTTCTGCCCCCCCCCCATATTTCTATACCGAGACTTCATTGGTGAATCAAACCGAGTATGTCTGAAGGCACCACCTCACATGCAAAATCCAAACTTGCACCTCAGGCTGCTGTGATTTACCAAACCACATGGAGAGGAGGGCCACATTAGAGCCATATCTGCTGTGCTGTGACCTCCAGCTGGCTGTGTAAAATGAGCTATTAGCTTGTGATAGAAGAAAACGCAGTTACACTTCTAATGACTGTCTCTGTACAGAACATAAAAAACCAGTTTTACCCAAGAAACTACATAACCTTTCTGGCCTTTGTCTTTTTCTTGGTGGTGTTTCTCAATACATTATGTACTATAAGTTTCATAACTTAATTAGAGTCCAATTTTAGAATAGCTGTGAGGATTGTTGTGCCGAAAAACTTAAGTTCAAAGTACTGG
The DNA here is from genome assembly GCA_018136845.1 of Heterotis niloticus. Classification (NCBI taxonomy): domain Eukaryota; kingdom Metazoa; phylum Chordata; class Actinopteri; order Osteoglossiformes; family Osteoglossidae; genus Heterotis; species Heterotis niloticus. The sequence continues at coordinate 21,691,517 of CM030894.1, read as the reverse complement.
CTTATATATACATTGTGCATGTGACCGAAGTGGTGAGGCCATTGATGAACAAATAAAATACAGCTTATTACGCACCAAAACTCCTCAAGGTAGTAACTGATTTTCAACTTTAAGGACAACAGTAATGATTATGTAGATGGTAGTGGAACTATAATGTATTCTTGGTCCTGAAATTATACCTCAATCTCTACCATGATGTTTTGCTTTGGACTGGAACAGTTGGGCTACATGTTGGTGCTGGAGTGCAGTGGGCAATATGGAGATACTCAGTGCAGAAGTTAGGTATCATGGGGAATGTGCTGATCTGATCCAAAAATGCATGGTATAAAGATTTTAGTTATGACACCTTTAATTATTTAGTATCTCCATCTGAACAAGGAACTGCTGAAAGGTTCCTTACACTGTATCTTCGCACAAATAAATAGAACATCCATCCATCCACTTTCATTGACCACTTATCCTGTTGAAGGTTGCAGGGTAAATAGGGGATGAAAAAACATTTGTTAATATAACAACAATAATATATAATATGTATAACAAGAATATAATAAACATAAATATAACAAGATATTCACTGTAGAAACTGGCTGTTTTGTGACTTGGGAAGAAAGCAACCTGCAAAATCCAATATGCTATTAACAACTGCATTTGCTATGGTTTATGCAAAGTTAGAGCTTTAATTGCTGGGAGAGAATTCTTACAGCAACAAATACCTAACTACTAAACTGGAAGACTAAATGCTCAAATGTGTAGACAGACAAACAAAAATTGTAAGATATATATATTTTTGTGCAAGAACTGTCATGAAAATTCATTTGCAAATAAAAATCACGTCTGGTAACACAAATGGTTTTCATGTTTGATAAAGAAACCACTATCATAAAAGTGTAATAATGCCATAATAATATGACTACTATCTACCTGCTTCTAACTAAGGGGAAGGACAGCATCGATCAGAGACAAAATTGCGTCACTCTTTTCCCACCACTGCCACCACTGTTCCTGGGTGAAGGTAGTGCTGACCTTGATAGAAAGTGGAGGGCTTATGAATTTATTTGGCTGTGTCTCACCCCACCTGTGGTTTATGTGTATTTGATGCACCATGGAGACCATGGAGAGGTTCACTGCAGCTGTATATGAAGCCAGTCACACAAGGAGCTAGAGTACAATAGATACCAGCTGCCACTGCAATGTGACTCCTTCGAAACAATGAAACAATAAATTACTTTTCCTACCAAAAAGCTTCGTGGTTGACCTCATGAAGCAAAAAGCAAAAACATTTCCATTAAAGGTAAGTAGAGGTTTAGATTATATGCCAGGGTTACTGGTGTCTCTGTGATTTGAAGCAACAACAGCGTGCACCTCAGCTGCTGTGTACAAATGGCATGCAGCACTGGTTGTTTGCTAAGCGGTCCAGCATGGCCTTCACCACAGCCCGAATGCGACGATGTCCCAAAACTAACACCACAGGCGACAGGGCGATGAATCCAGAGTTTGCAAAACGTGCCACGATGAAGAGGGACTCCACAGAGTAGCCTCCTTTGAAGTTGAAGCGATTGCTGGAGATGAGACTGGTGCCCCAGCTCACAATGAACAGCGTAATCAGGGCCAGAATCACCTGAGAGGAGAAAAGGTGAGTAGGACTGAGACACAGAGTAAAAGTTATGCAGCAAAAGTCTTAGCAAATCCTCAGAAATGCCATTTTCTTGCCTTCACCTTGGCAGCCCTCCTCTCAGCAGGAATCCTGCGGACTATGAGGGGATCCTCTGTTGCGTTTGTCCCTTTGCGTACGTGACCATGTCTGTAGAGGGTGTAGAGGGAACTCAGGTTCGTGACGCTCATCAGAATAATGGGAACCATCTCGTGGATCACCAAGGAGGTGGTGACAAATGCCAGACCAATGTTGGCAGTTGGAAAATTCCACACACAGCCAAGTAGGGGTCGTGTTGTTGTAGTGATGAACATTAAAGTCTTAGTGAAGGAGAAGAAAAACACAGGAGATGCATACGAGCAGTCAGCATCAGTTAGTTTACTTTATTAATTTGCTCACAAAATGCTTTTATTGAAATGTACAAGCCAGAATAAAATTGACTGCAAGATGCTTTATTGTAACCCAAAAAGTTGGCAAAGCCAAAGGGCTTTATCTGCAACATAATTTACCTGTCTATGATGGACCATATACTGGTACATTTAGGAAAATGTAATGTTAAACATTGTACTGGTTTCAATTTTAAACACAGTGCTTCATACAAATGTAACTGAAATCCACCTGTTCAACAGCTATACAAATATTTCTGTACTTAATTCAACCACTTTAATGGTAATACAGTTCAGTGAGATATAATGTTATTACTATTTCCACTTTCTGACTCAGACAGCATTGGGTAACTCAGCTAGTGGAAAAATATAATAAAATCACACAGTTATATGCATCTCGGTTAAAGGCAGTTCTTCTCTTGTAATAAATTTTAATTAATCCAAAAAAAAAAAAAAAAAAAACATGTCAACATGGACCTCTGTGCTGTTCCTGCCTCCATTCTTTGAGTAGATGTAGGCCGGGACTGAGTATAATAGGCTGAAGGTCCAAACCAGTCCTAAACCCAGTAGAACCCTCTGTAGCTCACGAAAGCCTTGTGACTGGTTCAGAGCAGGGGCCAGACGGTGCAGGGTGTAGTGGTGGAAAGCACTGAGGAAGAACGTTGACCACACATTGGCACAGCGAACCCATACCCACATGAACATGAAAAAGTTGCACCACCCATGGGACAAATACAGCTGGAGATGGAAGAAGAGGACGAGAATTATATTCTTATTGAAAAATATCTCAGTACTCAAAAACTTTATTTGAATGCAATTCTTTAAAATGTCTTTACATTTTACTGCTATTCCTATTTTCCTTTTTTCTTTGTAAAGCAACAAAAGCATACTGAGTGGTATAATGTGTGCAGTCAGTTTCTTGCTCCATACATGCTTTCAGATTTTTCAAGTTCACATTCCTGAAATCATCTATATGTTTCATTTGAACTGTAATTGAACTGTTTTTATCGTAAAAAATGCAATAAAGATTCAAACAGTATGGTGCTTGCAAAAATGTACATATAGTGTACATATAGTGTACAAATGCTACATATATTGGGTATTTACCAGGTTAAACAAGCAAACTATAAACATAAGGGAGGTAGGTTAGAAATTTAGGACTGTAAATCTGGTGTAATTAACTTTGTATTTTAGTACACAACTGTCATACGAATTGTAAAAGGTGTCATTCCAAATGTGTGTATATACACTGCCCGGCCAAAAAAAAGTCACCACTTGGATTTAAATTAGTGTTATAATCTGGGGTTGCTTCAGTTAGTCAGGACTAGGTTCAGCAACGTTATGTGCCCAAAAATGAGGTCAGCCGACTACCTAAATATACTGAATGACTAGGTTTTTCCATCGATGGATTTTTTCTTCCCTGATGGCACAGCCGTATTCCAAGATGACAATGCCAGGATTCATCGGGCTCAAATTGTGAAAGATTGGTTCAGGGAACATGAGACATCACTTTGACACATGGATTGGCCATCACAGAATCCAGACCTTAACCCCATTGAAAATCTTTGGGATGTGCTGGAAAAGACTTTTCCATCATTAAGATATTGGCAAAAAATGAATGCAACTCTGTATAGAAATAAATGTTGTAACATTGCATAAGCTCATCAAAATGATGCCATGCTGAATGTGTGCCGTAATCAAAGCTAAACGAAATATTAGAGCGTGTGACTTATTTTTTGGCCAAGCAGTGTATATTGCAGTTAAAACAATAAATCCATCAATTCAATTATTCAAAGTACAGTTAGTTAACAGTGAAACAATAGATTAACATGTTGGAGATCTATACCAAAAAAAAATAAATAAATAAAAACAGCGGTTCACATTTTTACCTCAATTCCCGCATCAGCCATGATCAGCACCAGGTTTCTCACCAAGGACACGAGCAGGTTGGACAGTGTCAAGTTCAACAAAATGATGTCCGAGCTGGGTGCAGAACTGCCCTCCCGCACCACGTTTTCTCCAGCCATAACGATTATGAGAGAGTTTCCCAGGATGCCAAACAGCACCATGATGGTATATAAGGCCAACTGAAGTGAAGGAACAGCTGCCATTCTCACTTTTTTGCCAGTCTTTGTATATCCAACATAGAAATTTTAATGATTTTACTCTTTCAGTGCAGCTAAAGTCATGTTTCTCCAAATTCTTACTGCATCAATGGACCTTGTAGATACCTCTTCTGCTTCCCTACCTCATGTGTCCTTAAGTTCTTCTCTCTGTCACTAGCCCTGAATTTGAGGAGTTACTCCTCTCTTGTATGGCAGGCTAAGCTTTTCCCCAAAGCACAGCTGTGAAAAGTAACCAAACTGACACAAGTTACCCTGGGAACCTGCGCAAGAGGATGCTGACGTTAAGACAAAAGGCGATAAAGGCACCGTTCAACTTGCCAAAGGATAAGCAAGATGCTGTATTAAAAGGAACAGATAAAGCTGACAAGGGTTCTAATATTAATACTAATAGGAGCTGAAATGGCACAGCACTAAAACACTAGAGATTAATTTTTTACTGCCTTAATTGTGTCTCACCTTGTTAGAAGAAAAATTAATTACAACGCAGCTCTGCTATGAGCTTCTTCCATTGGAAACTGGAAGCCACTGAAGACCAAGTTGATAGGGACTGCAGAATAGAATGAGAAGTGAAGGTTTACAAATGAATGAATGTGAGATATTCTGTATTAAATCAGCATCACTGTTGCTGGAAAATCTGAACAATAATGTCAAAAATCAGTTTTTTCATTTTTGGCAAGGCAAATTTAATTTTTGTAATTTTTGCATTGAAGTATATAAGACGTGCTGCACTAACGTATACACTTTAGAGCAGAGACTATTTTGGCCATTGAGAGACATTTTCAGCAGTCTGCTCACATTTACTAGTGTCCATTTAGTGAAACACATAACCTCCTAGACAAACTGAAAGAAACAATTATTAAAATTTTATTAAAATTTATTAAAGTTTATTTCTGGTTCTCAAAAAAAAAGAAATGTCTTCCATACTCCCATATTTTTTAGCATTTCTAGAGTTATGAGGACTACATTTTACCAGTTTTTTTTTAAATAACCAGGTTTTAAAATAAAAGTGGTCATTTATTGAAATATCACACTTACGTGGCAATGAAGGTCACACATGATGTCATTGTCTGCAGACACAGCAGTTCCACTTCCATTTTAAGAACCGTTGGCTAATTTATACATTCATTTGACAATGAAGATTTTCTAAGGGACTTGTCCATGAGAGAAGCATGATGCCTAATTTTGCTGGAACAAGGGCAATTTATTGAAAAAAGATACAGTACATACATCCTCTCTTTACAAAACAGGAGACATTGAAGAATTTGTTTTTTCAGATCATTAAAAAACTGTCACATTTTTACTTCCAATTCCCTGCACAAACCTGCATATAAACAAAAAAGACATCAGACATAACTGTTTTTGAGAAAGTATGTGCTGCGTTTTGAATACGCTGATCTGTGTTATTTACAATCCCTGTAACTGCCTGTATTTTATCTATGAATCAGTGAAATTTATGTGAAATAAATCAGAGGCTTTAACTCACTGCTATATACTGCAGTTGAGGCACTCGGCCACTGTGTGACAGCAGACACGATAAATTGTGCAGTTAGAAAAGGCAACTTGTGCAGACTGTGTGCTCTGATGCATTCAGTGGCCTTCAGCTAAACTGGGGGTCTTGGATGATCTGACTAAACGACTGATACTTTTGGGTGGCCCTGCATTCAATAATATGCAAAGATATGCAATAAAAATAACATTAAAATAAATACTTTATATCATAATGAGGATTGTGTCATAGTGCTTACGGAACTGGACTTCTTCCCATAGTTATAAACTCGTATTTCCTTCGATTTTTAAGCAAGCCAACCTGAATTGCATCCGTATATATGATTGCATATTGTAAAGCACACAGTTTAATGCTATTTAAGTTTCTTTGGACAAGAGATGCAAAAAGACTGAATAACTCAGACACCTATCTTAACTTGAACTATTCAAGTTTCACTGTGGCTATAATCACATCAATACTACACATTAGAGTGTAATAAACTCCTTTAACTGTGAGTATCTTTGCTATTTGAAGCTGTAGGACATCACCTGAGAATAAAATGAAAAATGCACTGAATTAACATATCTTTGGTTTTGGATTTTTTGCCAGACTGTTTAGATTGACACTGATGTCTTTGCTACAGGGACAACTGAAGACATTAAAATACTAATTCTTGTGAATATGTACACCAAATTGTTTATGAATATATAACAAGTTAATTCTTATATTGTTCATAGATTTCTATAGCAGAAGAAAAAGTTTTAATTTCTTATATGTGAAAACCATTGTTATTTAATTGATATGCTATGCAAGATGTTTCAGTAAAGTGCTGTGCAGTCAGGGGGCGGCAGAGGCTGGAGAGGGCTTGGATTCACAGCTGCGAAAAGATTTTATCACAGTTCACAGTCCTGCCTGTACTGCAGCTTGCATCAGTAATCTAGGGTCATGGGTTTCGTCACGTGATAAAAAGGTTGGACAGAGATCAGTCTCTGTCTTGTGGGTGGGGGCTGCTGGCGGTTTTGGGTGATGAGGGTTCTGGCCTCTCCTGCCGTTCCAGCTGTTGAGTCCTCAGACTTCCCTTTTCCATTTGTCCAGCTGTTTTCCATTGCACTCACTGCCTCTTGGACTCCTAGGCAATCAAGGGCTGCTATAATGCCCATAGTGCCTGGTTGCTGCATCTGTCAGATGTGGGGCACAAATAGGTTGTTTAATTTTACACAAAGGAGCCAAGTAACTCAAAAAGTGTATTTACCCACTCATAGAAATACAATGCACATTTGCATAGAGAACTCTGGGGGTTAGGGTTACAGTTTGCATACACTTCACAGCTTGGCATGGCAGCTGCACCCTTGATGGGAAACATATATATTTAGAATCAGGTAACACTTTTCTCCAGTGGTGTAATGTAGGTTTTCAAAGACTCAGCTTATCAGGTGAAAATATCATACTTGAGTAGAGCTGTGCAGTGCAGCAGAGTCCATCTCCTCGTGCCGTCCTATACACCGGTGAAACGCAGATGCGGCTGGCAGGCGCCACGTTAGTCAGCAGCATGGAGAAGGAACTGGGGGCCAAGTAGAGAGAGGCATGGCCATGTTGTCTCCTTTCCCAGCTCACCCAATACCCTTGCACTTCTTCCATTCTTCCCCTCCAATGGACCTGCACTGTGTCATTTCCTACTGTTGTCAGCTGCAGATCTGCTAGAGGGGGAAGCTCTTAGGGGGAGAAGACCAAAGGTACAATTATACTGATATTCAAAATCTGCAAAATATAAAAAGGCACAGGACACCATGCTTACCCTCCTCAGTGCAGATCTTGATGGACATTGCCCTCTCAATGCCAGAGGTGTGCAGAGCAACAACAGTGACCAGGTACTGCATGTCTGGCTGCAGCCCTGTCAGAACCGTGGAGTTCTGGTATTGATCGGTGGAAACAATTTGCACCACACCCCTAGGCAGTGTGGCATACTCTACCCGATACTGCTGCACCGAATTTGGCTGTAGTGGCCCCCAGCTGAGTTTCACTCTCCTGGCCCCCAGCTCAGAAACCGTGACAACGGCTGGACTTAGCACTTCTGAAAGCACAGGGTCATAAAAGTATGTTTCCATGACACTTACCTTTACCAAAACAAGGGTAGCAAGCAATTTTTTGGCTTTTAAACTTGGTTGGAGACCAAATGGTTGTGGTTAGGGTCTCAGGGCAGATGGCTACACATTTTTAAAAGAAACTTGAACTTTATCTAGTTTCGGAACAAAACCATCTGGAAAGTATAGCTAATATTCCTACCAGGGTGTGTGGTGAAGGTCACATTGAGGGGCTTTAGGTCTTCCAGGCTGGAGTATGGTATCAGTGTGGCTGTATACTTTGTGTTGGGCTGCAGATCCACAAGCGCTACGCTTTTGGCATCCCCCAAGAGGGTCAGCCTGGTATACTGAAATGGGCCGGTGACAGGACTGGTGCCAATATTCCAGTCTGTAGACTCATGTGACATCCAGACCGGGTTATAGCGGACTTCATAGGAGCCTGTGCTTGCACTCAGGATCGGTCTCCACTCCAGGATGGCGCTGCGTGTGGTCACATCTCGGACTTGCAGTCGTTGAGCCCGAATTAGCTCTGACCCCGAGGGGAACGCAGGAGGAAGATGGAGAAAGAGAAAGAGAATAAATGTCACAGTAAAGTTAATTTATTCAGCTTTCCACAAAAGCCTCCTAGGCCATGAGTGCAACATCAGTTAGGTGCCAAACACAATAACACACCAGCACAATAACCAAACAACACAACAAAAGGTTGTGAGTGGAGACAGAAAGCTTGAAAATCCCTCTTGCTCATTCTGCGTGTTCTGTGTGTCTTTTGTGTTAAAGCATTTTGGTAATTCGGGTCACGTCAGCCATATTGAAAGTTCTACTTTCGCTAAACTTACAAAATGACAGCAAGAAGTGCTGGTGGCTTTGGGGGTATAGTTTTTATTTATTAACAGCCATTAATTCTTCACATCCATAATTTAATTTGAACATTAGGTCTTTTGTCAATGCACCAATAATTGTATTTAAGTATATAATAGACAGTAAAGCTCCACTTTAGCTCTACATGACTGTTCAAAATGTTTGCCCCTCCCACAACCTGCCCCACCTCCTATTTCCCCCTCTTTGCTCACCAATTATTGCATCTCTGAGGTCCTTGGTAATGATGCTGATGTCATCAATGTCCACAAAGTACAGGTGTCTGTCAGTGGGGGGGGTTACTACTTGCTGTAGCACCTGGTAGTTGCTGTGCCCTGTGGAGACCACCAACACTGCCACGCCATCCTGCCTCAGCTCTGCCATGGGCCCTTCCACAGCGCCTGGCTGCACGCCATCTGTCAACCACACCAACACCTTGGGAACCCCCACCCGGGCTCCGCTTGGCGTACCGGGCTCCAGAACCAGGTGCTGTGCCAGCCTCAAGGCCTCCACTGTGTTAGTGTCTCCCTTGAGTTGTCTGATGTTCTGGAGTGCCACCTGCAAGCTTTGCTGCGTGTCGTGCACCTCAAAACCAAACTCCAGGTGTGGTGAAGTGCTGATCTGCATCAGCCCCACCTGCACTTGTCCGGATCCCAGGGAAAAGGGGTGCAGCAGCTCAGACAGGAAGGCCAGCAAGCGGGTGAACTCGTAGGAGGAGATACTTCCTGAAGAGTCGAGCAGAAACAAGATGTCCCCCTCGCAGCAGAATGACACTGAGACCGTGAGGAAAGAAGGAAAGAGAAAGAGAAAGAGAGAAAGATAAGTAAAAACAAAGAACAGAATTCTGTTAAAATTGTTTAAATTCTGTTGAAAGTAAACTTTGGCTGTAGATTGTGTTTGGAAATGCCATGAAGTCAATCTAAAAATTTCATATGTGTGATGCATATAAAAAAAATATAAAAAATATATTTAAATGATTTCAAAAAATACATAACAATATATAGTACATTAGATACTGTGGTGGGGGAGACTGGTCCAGGTGCAAGGAAGAAGAGGGTCCCAAGACTGTAAATAAATGATTCTGGAGAATTAAAAAAATGTACAAGTAGACTTTTGGGATAACTAAAATAGACAAAAACTAAATATTTATGCAAGCCGTTTCCTCAGCTTGCTTGTATCAGTAGACTGAACAGAAGCTGTATTACACTGCATATACACTGCCCGGCCAAAAAAAAAAAAGTCACCACCCGGATTTAACTTAGTGTTATGACCTGGGGTTGCTTCAGTTGGTCAGGTCTAGGTTCAATAACGTTATATGCTCAAAAAATGAGGTCAGCCGACTACCTAAATATACTGAATGACCAGGTTTTTCCATCGATGGATTTTATCTTCTCTGATGGCACAGCCGTATTCCAAGATGACAATGCCAGGATTCATCGGGGTCAGATTGTTAAAGAGTGCTTCAGGGAGCATGAGAGAGACATCACTTTCACACATGGATTGGCCACCACAGAGTCCAGACCTTAACCCCACTGAGAATCTTTGGGATGTGTTGGAGAAGACTACGCAGCAGTCCGACTCTCCCATCATCAATACAAGATCTTGGCGAAAAATGAATGCAACTCTGGACGGAAATAAATGTTGTGACATTGCAGAAACTTATTGAAACGATGCCACAGCGAACGTGTGCTGCAATCAAAGGCAAAGGTGGTCTAACAAAATATTATAGCGTGACTTTTTTTTTGGCCGGCAGTGTTTGTTGCTTTGTGGATGTACATCTGTAATAGAAAGACAATTTCGCCTTATTCTGTACTTCCTTCCTACATAAATGACCCGCCCGTCTCTATTGCTGAGGTTATGTACAGAACAGTCAAGGAATTAAACTATGGGCACGCAAGCATTAACTGCAACCAGCATATTTACACGAGCTCGACCCATTAGGGAATCGAACCTCAGTCTCCCATGTGACAAGTGGGGATATTCAGTAGTACATCAGCTCTACTTCTTTATGGCTGTGGCTCTCCCATAATGTAATGCTCCTGTATATCTTTAATTAGTTGTGTTTGTTGTGGGGTGTTATGGGGGACTGCTGAGCTCTACATTGCTTAACATGTAAAAAAAAAAAAAAAAAAAAGTCTCCAAGGTGGGTGAATTAGTGTGTCCTATGAATGGTGATGTTCTGCCACACAAAGCATTGAGGTGATGCCAAAGAAAGGGTCCACCCTGAGTGCCAGATACAGTAGTTATACCTGAAATTAGATACATTATAAACACTGACTAATGTTTCATGAGGTATTCTCAAATGGCAGCTGGTGCTGTTACAGCCACCATCGCTCTCTTTCCACTGTGCTACAGCACTTTGTAAACTACAAAGATACCGGTGCTTTATACAAGCGAAAGTTACTCCACAAAAAGCAAAAAGCCAAGAACCATAACCGGAGGCAACTGCCAAAATGGAAATGATTAACCCAAAACTTGTTGAAGCACAGTGCAGGGCACTGATGGAATGCCTTTATGTGGCCTGCTTCCCAAAAGCACCACTGTATTTACTGTCCGTTCCACATGGATCCACATCACTGAGAAGGGAGCACTTTCTAGCAAACCTGGAGACACTGAGTACAAGCCGTAAACAACCAGAGAGCACTCAAAAGCAGACAGGTGTTGGAGTGGGTTAAGTTGCTGCATGAAAGCAAGTGTGTGGGTTAATATAGGCAGCAAACCCAGCACATTTATTTTCTTGCAAATGCTATGCTGGATTCCCTGCCCTTCATCCATCACATGATTCGATTATTTTGTTTGTCTTCTGTGCACAAACAAATACTCATAAACAACTGTGTGTCTCAGTTTACAAAAGGAAAACGTGAGAAAGTGCAGGAATCAAGTCTATTAGTATAAGAAACATTAGACAGAATTTACTGACCCTTCCAGGGAGCACAGTTGAGAGAAATAAAATGATTTAATGACTTCAGTATAAATGTAACCGTGTATATTAGATCACAAAGGCCAGTGGAAGAGGTATCCATGGTAACATACATCAATCCATCCAAGCCTGCCATTTTTTCCATATTTTGAAATGTGTGCGTCCCTCCTGCTCGCACCCACTCTCCAGTACACACACTCTCATTTCATCTTCATCCTCGTTGAAACACCACCTTGTCATTACCATTAAATTTGACTGGAGAGAGCTGGAAATGGGGTCTGGAGGGAGGGAGAGGGGGAATAATGGTGCACAGAGAGATCAGAGTGCACAGGCTTCAGGCAAAATGGGTAAACAACAGCAAAAACTAACAGGGATGGGAAGTAGCGTGACAGATGAGCTGAGGTTGAGAAGAACAAGGTGAACATGAGGTGGCGCCAAACGCTGGAGGGGAAGGTGTGGCTACCCTCCTGGAGATTGCATACGTGCATGTGTATACAGTGTGTGAGTGTATGAAATAAATCTGTTCTTACTTCAGGCAGAGACACCAGTGGCCAACTATCATGAATGTGTGTGAGTTTTTAATTGCAACCGTATATCTTGAACAATGCCAAAATAATATTCCTGCAAAACTATGAAAGCTGAATCTTGTGCGCAGCTGTTTTGATGGCTTCAGCTGGTACAAAATGGTGTCTCCAAAGCAACAGGAATAAAACACCAACTATAACACCACTGATAACAACATTCTGAAATTCAGTCTGATCAGATTACCTAAAATGATCTCACGCTGTGTTTATAAGGAGTTTACTCAACTTAACACTTCCTAAATGCAGAGTTGACAACATATCTAGAAGACATCAGAGGAGTTTAGCACATCTATGATATGACAGACAGTCAATTCCAAGTCATCAGTACTTGACTGGCAATATTTCTGCGAAAGGCAGCATTTGGTTTGCACTCTGCTGAATGTGATGCAACACTAAGTCCAGGTGAAAATGATCAAACCTGACTATACAACAGGAGCACAAACACCCAACCCCAGAACAGCATGTCCCACACTAAGACACCTCAGTATGGCTAAAGCTTCACATTTGCACACATCCCACTTGAAACTGTCAACAGCTTTGCATCCCAGCACAAACATCCATTTGTAAACATCCTTACAGTCAAGGAGACAGCTCACAAGTACAGGAATGGGTGGCCAGGAGAGTCCCTTCTTGCTTTCATACAGACTAAGACCCAGAAGCTGTGATGTCTGCTTGCAGGGAGATTAAAGAGCTTTCATAAAACAAGGACCAGAAGGGAGAGGACTGTGAACGTCTTTCCGAGCCAAGCCTGTTCCCTAAGCTGTGATGAACATCTACGGCGAAGACTGTGCACACATGGGCACACACACAATATCGGTGAGAGTCTTTTACATGGACTCCTGAAGTGACTCCTAACCACAAATCTGACCAATGTTGTGAAAATAGATAAAAGATGATTCTGGAAAGAAAATACATTTTTAAGCCAGCTAATGTTTTATGATTGTTATATGCAGCCAGTGAGTATCAAATGTTCAGCGACTCGAGCAATATCTAGCCCTTTGGATAAAAACAGGTGTGCTACAGGAAACCAGGTGGTTTCTGAGGCCTCCCCACATATCATCTGCATGGCAAGCATCTGCGCATTATGGTCTGTTCTGAAAAACACTGTTATGCAAAGAACTGAAATAGATATTATGCATTTAAAATCTGCATAATTCAGTTAAAATGAACTTGTTTTTAATACATTTTTGTGGGCTGTAATCCATTGTTGCGTTTTTTTTTTTAGACAGTTTGGAATTTGTACTTTCCTTTAACTAGAGTTCAAGTAGCCAAGGTCCTGCACTGGCAATGTAGCTCTCCAAAGTGAACTCTGTGGTTCACTAATGAATTCTCCATGTGACAGTAACAAGAATGTGGCATTGTTTCAAATGTGACGTCCCTCTAGAAATCACTTGGGTCAAAAAATGAAGTTTTTAACGGACACGAGGAATGGCAGGGGTGCTAAACAAGAGCAGGTTTAGAAAAGGGTTGCCGTGCCACCCAGGAAGCCAAATGAGAAGCCCTACCAGTCTCTGGAACATCAAAGCAGCACAACTGAAAGTACTTGCCATGGTTTCAGCTTGGACCCAGAACTAACCAGGTATATTGGCCCGTGCATACTCATAAGACAAACTTTGAAGAAGAACATATACAACAGATATCAAAAGTCTACACAACCTTATTGAAATTTCAGATTTTACTGATATAAAGACTGAAATCAAGAAAAATCAAGCCAGACCTCTTTCTGTTTTTAAGGACTTGAAACAAATTACATTTAAGTGAAAAATAAAAGGATGACTTTTTAGGGGGGGGGGAAAAACTTGATTCAATATCATGTTTAATATTCTATGGTATAAAAGAATATGAACACACACTGAACAGGTAAACATGAAACTGAAGGTCAGTGAATGGATCTTGTTGACTCATTCCTACAAAGTAGTATGGATCTAGCAGAACAGGAAAAAACAATCATTGTAATCGCAGTAATGGATTCTTAGTGAGGTGCTTTAATGGCCAACAATTTGTTTTCATTTTGCATCATATAACTGACTGTATTGGCCTGACCGCAATGATACGGGATCAAAACAATAATCATGGCTGGTTTGTAATGACTAAAGAATTGGTGGCTGATTGTTTGTTTTGTATCATCAGACTCTGTAGCCCACAGGGAGAGAACAACACTGGTGAAACAAACCAAATCCATTCCGGTGGCTCAGAGAAGAGCCCAGCTGCCCTGGTCAACAGGAACCTATCAGTTCCCTGAAGACCACAGGCTGTGAGAATAGCTGTTTACTCTGCTGCCCTTTTTTCCAGTTTCCACTCACTGTCTTTTATTTTGTTTTCTTTCAAAACTGAACACCAATACACCGGCTCCTCATTTCACAAACATTCAGATAAACTCTCTGAAGATAAACATTTTCCAGTTTATTTAACTTTCTTATCTGTTCTATCTTCTAAAATTGCTGTTTGTTGTAGAGCAAAAGCCACCTGAGCTCCAACATCCAGCCATTGGTTGGCAGCAAAATGCACTCAAACAAAACCATAGACAGAACAGAAGTGTAGAACTACCTTTATTCCACTCACTTCTGCAGTGTTTACAGCTTTGTATGGTGTTTATGAATGGCAATTATCAATAACAAAAGGAGGAATATTACACATGCTTATGAATAAGTCAACAACTGTCTATGAATCTGTAAAGATCATTTTTAAAAATTGGTTTTAATAAACAATAAAATACTAATAAAATATTTTTTTTACTACAGCTACTGCATATGAGGTTTTTACATAACCTTACATAAACAAGGAACCCTTTTATTAACCTTTTTTAACAACACATGCAATGCAAATAAAGAATTCATAACGTGACCAGATCCTGAAGGACTTTGCACATGGTTATAATATGAAACTGGTAAATAGCATTTACTATTTTCAGTCATTTAAAGCAAGTTTTTAGTATTGTTTGAAAATAATGAATAATAATGAAATGGAAGTGTCACCTTGTTATGAAGTTGTGCCACATCACAAGTGTTTTTATTAAGTGTTTTCTAACTATGTAACTGGGGTTTACAGTGTTTTATTGTGCTGAACTCAAGGAGCGGTAGCTGTTTAGCTGTTTTCTGATGGGCTGGGAGAGCATTATTACTTCCCACTGAGAAACAGGTATTTTGTGTGTGAAAAAGTTGGTGTCTGTATTTTCAAGGATGAGTTAGATGTGGACACTGAGGGGTTATGGTAAAGAAAGGCCCAGATGGTATTTCTTCTTGTCACATCTGCATCACCTCTGCCTGCAGTGATCCCAAACTCCAAAAGATCTGGAGGACTTACTCTTGTTTTGGAAACAAGAAATTTAGTAAAAAATCCCAGTTTATTCAATCCGAATAGTTTGCTTGGCCCTCCCCAGATTCCAAGCCACTAAAAACACAAGTTGGCTGGAGACTTGTTTCTCTCTGGTTCTCCTGCTGATTTTCAACAAAAGAGAAGCTTAATAAATGCTGGCTTTTCAAGTGCAATGCAGATGAATGAGGTACTTTCCCGAGTCGCGTTCGCAGGCAGAACTGGCTTTGATATTCCTTCACATCTCACCACAGCACAGTTTGAACAATTCTGCCCTCAGACTAAAAAACACTGTTTTCTGGTGCTTTTATAAACTCCGCCGGTGCTCTCTGGAATTCACGTTTTGCTGCCGCTTTGGTTTTAACCCAGGAAATTTGACATGCGCAGTTATTTGTCAGTCACACAGCTGTACCTTTAGATCCAAGGATACAGAAGTCTTTGGTTTTTTGCCTCAAATTCACATTCTGCGTGAACAAATAAATCTCACACAGGTGTGTTGTCTAAGCAAGGGAGTCCGTCAGAAGGTCTGTTTGAAAGGTGTGTGTGTGTGTGTAAGAGAGAGAATGCTTTCACAGTCTTTGTAGAGATTCAAACTTTATACATACACCGGTCCTTCACAGGGAATTTAAACCCAAAAGCGAATTATAATCCTCAGTTAAAGGTAACATCTGTGAATTCATATTTGACTACGAGGCTGCGTACTGAGAGCGTAGCCTGAAGCTCCTTTGCCTTCCCGTAGCTAAACTAGACTGCGGAGTCAAAAGAAGTTTGAGGTTGCAGTGCAAGCAGGGAGCAACGCTGCGCCCTGCTTCCTTTCGGAAGAAACGTTCCCGAAGGTGAGTTTGCGGCTCTCACCTGCGTCAGGTGCGGCACCGTGCGCGCCGGCCGCCCTCAGGAGCGCGGCGAGCAGCAGGCAGCCGAGCGCCATCAGAGGAGCAGCGGGAAGGCGCGCCTTCATGAGGTCCCCGGAGAGGCGAGTGGAGCCGCCGCCGTCGCAGTTTCCCCCCGCTCCTCTTACGGTGACACCCAGCCACACGCTCCCCTTTATTTCACAACGCGTTTCCTTTGAAAGCTCCTTTGGTTTTGTCGTCTGCTCGTCTTTGGCACCATTCTTCCCACTTTTCCTGCGAAGCCCACAAGACACCCCGAGCCCCCCCCAGTCCCACTCCTCCTCCTCCAAGTTTCTCCTCCGTGACTACAGAAACTAAACGGACCGGTTTGTAAGCACCCCCCTCCCCGCCCTCTCCCCGTAGAGATGAACACCTCTGAAGACGGCCCTGCTCCTTCTTCCCACCACATTCTCATTTTCACCAACTGGGGATGCAAACATGGTAAGTTCTCCCAACTGAGCCCATTTTACACAAGCAAACGGTATGTCTTGGCAAGGCCTGGCCTTAGTCACGTTTATGGTTACTTGAGGACATTTGTGGTTAGACTACATCATATCTGAGCATACCTTGAAATAATGTGGCAAGATGAACATACGGTGGCTTTCTTTTTTGACTGCTGCTGCTCCTCATCTTCAAAGAACAGTTCACTGTATTTTAAGTGCTTAGTTGTGTATGAGCTTGACTTTGAGAAGTGATAAATGCTTCGAATTATTGATACCATGGTCCCAGCAAAGATGGAATGTTTATTATAATATTCATTCATTCATTCATCCATCCATCCATCTCATTTTAGTGCATCAAAGCTGGGACTGTATGTGAAAGAGAAAGGGGCTTGATGGTATAAACCAGAACCCCAGACACGGGCCCCATTTCCCTAAAGGGACTTGTGTATCACAGTCCACTGCATGGAGAATTCTGTCCTCTATTGCATGGACCTTAAATGAATTCTTCCTCCCTGACATGCAGTATTGGGGCAGAAATAATAAACTTATTCTTTGCATCGTGATACCCAAGAAACTGCATTTTTAGGTGTAGCAATGAATATACTGTACACACTGCAACCTGACTATATTGTCCCTGTGTCACTTTCTGGATAAATTTCTACATGATTCCCCTAGGCCTGGTTTTGACTGACATCATGCATTGAAAGGATTCAGAATTGCTTGTCTGCTCTCCTTGCATCAGTGCACACACATCAGGGTCAAGGAATTCGCTCTTTTGTCCACATCTGTGGGTGTCTTCTGATTTCCATGACAGCGTCGCCACCACTGTTCTGCATGAAATGTCAACAAGGAGGGCAGTCTTCAGTGGTCAGGTTACTCCCGAGTATTTACTCTGACCTCATCCTTGGGCACTGGCAGCTAGCATGATGCAAAACTGTCTTTTCTCAGCATTTTCATACAAGACATTGAATATAAAGCTACGTTAACTGTTTAATCCTAAAGACTCCATCTACTGTGTAAACCAACCTGCTTTGAAAATTTTTTAAATTCCCTTATGGCTTATGTGTTTCCTTTATTTTGACAGTTGTCAACACCCTTACATGAATTGTTTCTGCATCTCTTTAGAGGCTGAACATGGGTGTAACATAAAGGCTGTGGACTACATCATGTATGGATATGACCCCTTGCCTGAAAAAAAAAGCATATTAGTAAGAAAAAGAAGTAAGCAAATGAATAAGTAGTGTTTATTCTTGATAGTTTACTTATTTACTTACTTAAGCCAATACCCCTTCTGGGGTACAGGCTGCTGACAGCTGTATACCAGAGTCCTCTGTCCTGAGCCAGTTTTTCTAGTTGGACCCACAAGGATGAGGTCCTAGTTTCTGTTGTATTAGGTTTTTTCCAGGATGAGGTTACTAGCTTCATACCCAACCTTCCTCCTTTCTCAGCTGGGCTTCGGACTGTTGGTGGCTGAGCTTTACTGTTGATTATTACTGCATTAAATAACAGAAATGACATGAAATATTCTGCATTTTTGAACTAGATGGGACAGTGACATAGCTAACAGCACTGATGAAATGAATACAGAGACATATTTGGGATTTATGTATTTTACAGTGGTAATAAAAATATAATTATTAAAAATGGGATAACTTTACTCAAGTGGCTTAAGCCAACATCAGCAGCAGTCCACCTGGGAACGGAGGTTAGTGGCAATGTAATGTAGTAGTCAAATGCACAGCTCCTTAACATCAGTGGCACACTGTGCACATTTGTGTGCTAATTATTAAAATAAAATTGACAATAGCAATTGCATATGACCTGATGCTGCTAAAACTGCTACAGGTACTCAGGTCCTTGTGAGACATTATTATGACAGGAAACTGTTATAAATGAGGACAGATCCCTTTGACTCTTTCGATAAGAACATGCGGGATTATTTTCACTTGATATTTGACTTAATACATGGAAACAATCATATAGTTGTCTTGGTTTAAGTCAACAGATGAAAATTATGAGGACGATGATGAATGCGATGCTTTGGGAGTTGAGAATTAAATCCTTTGTTTTGAAATTTACTGACAGTCATGGCACAGTTTTCTAAAAGGACTCATCTGTGGATCCACTGGCCTCCCCAATACACATACATATGTTTCCTCATACCTGCTTGGACTTGTCACCTTCGCTCTCAGTACCTCATCTTTTCTAAACTGACATAATGGGAGTTATCAGCAAGGCAACGTTTACTGGTGAGCATGAATGCATCTCAGCGCCTACGTGTCTCTGGGTGTCTCTTTGTCTTGGTTGCACACACTTGTTCCTCTGTGTCATTTTGTGTCTTAATTCTTGAGCAAAGTTTTGTATATTTGTGTTTGTGTGTATGTGGCTCTGTAGAGTGTTCATATACACACTAATTTGTATGTGTTGCATTATTCTTGTGTTTTTCTATTCAGACAAGAAGAGGAAAAGAGATTTAAATATAAAAGTCAACTATTTACAGGTTTTGTTAATGTCATGTTTCAGTAATTTCGATATGCAATGTCAGCATGAGATGTTGCGGTTTGCCACTGGGCAATTGTTATAGAAAACAGTGAGAAACAGCTTTACTCTAACTTTAAATTTTTAAATTGGCCTTCTAGACCGGCAAAGATGGAGTGTTTACTGTAATATTGCCAAATGATTTTTCCATATGCAGCATTTCTTGCCCAGGACAGAAGAGTGGGCAAGGGTGAATAGTGGTGCAAGAGAAAGCGCTGTTGTCAGAACCATTAAAATTTGTGTGCCGCTTTATGTGTTTGGAAGTTCTGCCACTTTAGAGCCGTCTATGTTACTCAGTTCCTAAACAAAAAGAAAGGGGAAATAAAAATTGGAAAATGAAGTCTCAGCAGAACAATGGCCATGGTTAGATGGAACAATAAAGGGAAATTAATTACGATATAATGATTGCAATGATGTTATTTCTGTAATCTATAATGATAGATTGTAATAAAAGAGTTATTTCATCATTTGCTTTCACACTAGAAAGACAACAGTACCATTCTTGGACCTCCAGCGCTGCCCTGTGGCTTTTCTGTCCAAGTCAAGTTCATGCCATTAGCTGAAACCGATGATGTTCCAACACAAAATTCTTAATCCTTTCCCTGCTCAACACTGACACCTCTAATCCTGGTGCCAGATGAGTGAAGAAAGGCTTTCTAACATAAACAGGGAAGATATGAGAAGAAAGGCATGTGAAGCAAGGACAAAATCAGTAACCTTGGAAAATGTCCTCAAGCTAATTTACATCTTTCATACGACCGTAAATGTTTGAACAATCTTACTAGTGCTTGGTGGGATTATAGTGTCAGGCAGACACACATATAATTGCCGTTGAAGGTTCTCTGCAACAGAAATGTGCACATTTTTGTAGATTTTTACTGCATAGATTTTCAGTTATGGTCAGTTATGCTTATTAATGTTTGCCTCAAATGTACCTCATTGATATTGCAGTTTCTCATCTGAAGCAGTTTAGTCAAACCACCCTGGACAAAGGAACAACAGCAGCTCAATGTCTATGATTTGACAATTCAATCTGTGTGCAGAATGACTAAACAGTACATAGTAGTGATGATAAATACACAATATGACTCAAGAAATGTTCTCTGTATACTATAAATCAAACAAATTTTTAATTGTTGGTTTAGGGAAAGCGGAATCGAGAGAGATGAGGAATACATAGGAAGGGGCCTCTTATGCATTGTGGATGATGGAGAAAAGAGAGGGAGGTAACTGGAGTAGCACAGTGGCCAGATAGCACTTGGGCTGAAGCTGTACACAGTTTCTCTGGCCTTGACATGGCCTGGCCCTGCATACAAAGCCTGGAAACGGCTTAGAAACCGCAACGGACAATGGAGAAAAGTGAGTAAGCGGTAGTGCCAGAATGGTAGTAGCCTCCCCACTTATAGAACTCTTGCAAATTCCACAAAGCTTTTTTTTGAAGAAATCCTACTGTTTGATCCTACTTCTGTGAGTAGGAATTTCTGTCCTGACACCAAATTCCATTGCTGTCTGCCTTGCTCGTATAAAAATGGAAATATTTGACACAGATGTTTAAAGGTTTCTCCTTTCTGCTGTTTTTCTTTCACCTGGTGTTGGCAGCATTAAGGCTTAGGTTCGCTTACTTAAGCTTGTTCAGGTGCAGCTTAAAGAGGCTATGATATATTCACAAGGGGAGGCTGTATTATGAAATCTACATTTATGATGAGCTACAGATCATTGCAGGTAACCTATTCATATTTATTTAGTATGTGTAAATGCTTGGCATATTTCTTTCATTGATATGGTTGCTTCAGTTGGTCAGGTCTAGATGACAATGCCAGGATTCATTCAGAACCTCAGAACAAACACAGAGATGCTTACCGGTTGTCTCGCAAAGTGGTTCTCTAAAGAAGAATACAACCAGATAAGTTTTCAGGAAGATGTTTATCATGGAGCTGATGCTGGATTTCTGATATGCTGCCACATTCATACCATTTCACTTTGACTGTTCACTGAGTTAGACAGACATAGCAAGTTGGAGCAACATCAAGACACACTGGTAATTTCCTACAATACCTTTTATTACCTGTACGTATAGTCCAAAAGGCTGAAAAATCTCTAACTGACTTCATGCCTGTCAGAACCCGTAATATTTCTCCCAAGTAAGCATGACTCAAACCTGCAAAGACAACATGTTAGGTCCTACTAACAGAAGCAAAGAATACTGAAAGAGCAGTCTGTCAGATATCAAAATGTTTTATCATCTTTGACACAAGACCTTTAACTATTTATCCCCCCATCCTGCTTTATCCCAGTCAGAGCTGTGGTGAATTGGATGCCTTAAGCTAGCAGTTAATAATTATATTTAATATAAATATATCTGTTGGGGATAACATAAAGCCACAGCAGGCAAAACTCAGGGGATCCATGTTACATAAGATATATATTTTAATCAGTGAATATTCCACTATTATGGTGTACATGATGATAAAAAGCTTAATAAATCAAAAAGTCAGGAAGCCCAGCTGATTTTGCATTGCACTGATAGGCAGCAATTCATAGTAAGTGTCTAAAATATTAAAATACAGTTCTGTTATATAAATGTGCCCTGTGTAACCACTTCACCCACCAGGAAACATGTAACATTTTTGCTATAATATTTATTAACTGATTAAATATGTAAAAGTTGACATGTATTCTGTTTATGACATTATTATTCCTTCATGTGATTAGAGATTATTAACCACATATAAATGTATGACATCAGATAAATAATCCATCCATTGATTAACAATAGTGGTGTTTCTTCCTGCAGGGTCATAGTGGCCTGGTGCTCACTCCAAAGGCATGGGTTCAATGTTAGCCCACATCCAAACACAGTACCTTGCAGAACAAGTGGGAAAATTGTCATAATATGCAGCTACACTGTGCCAGACTAGATATGAAGTAAAAAAATCTCCTAAAAATACACCTGGACAACAAGGGTCTTCCCATCTCCTGGGTGGGGTGGAAGTAATTGAATGTACTATTGCCTTGGCATCTTCCTGCAGCCACCACTAAACCTTCCTTCTGTGTCATACTCGCTTCCTGATGTCCAGACTGCCTGCCGCCAGTGTCAGGCAGCATTTGTCAACAGTATGCGATATTTTCAAAGTTGGAGCTCTGGAAGTAGCCAAAGCAACACTACAGATACTACAAAGGGGAAAAATAAGTTTCACACATCATGACAAAAATAATAATCCATAAATAGCACTGAGACACGGCACTGCTAGGTGACTGCTTGGTAAATTCACTGTACTGTATGTCGGGACAAGTTTGTGCTTTTGCAAGAGCCACTGTCAGGACAGGTTTCCAGGTCAAGCAAAAGCCCAACAGGACTTGACTGGCACTCAGAGGGGTTGGCAACCGAGTGGTGACTTGCTGTAATACCCACCATCAGCACACGCAGCAGGAAGAAAAACAAATGCCATACAGACATGTATTCACACCTTCACCAGGTGCTCTTGTAGCTGCCATTTGACCCCATGACTGGAGTCCTGTATTTAGATAGTGCTTCCCCCTGTACGGTAAAAAAGGGTCTCTTCTCAATATAGCAGCGCCAGTCCTGTCTTTGCTCATCAGACCTTCCCTTTCTTTTTTGTGCTCTACTTGTCTTTCATACCATTTCTTGCTGCCATTTCTTGGGTCAATTCATCCTGGAATTTCTGAGTTCTGCATATACCTTTTTAATTATATTTGCTGTTTCTTTAGTCTAACAGCACTGCCTGTACCTTCTTGCTCTTTCTTGACCCTATCGACCACATTTGTTGATGATGTCTCAGTCTGGCGTCCGCATTCCCTGTCTGTTACTTTCAACCTTCTTTGTCTTTCACTATTTCTAGTGTGTAGCCTCTTTGTACCTCCTGTACTTCCTCTTGCTGTTTCTACTATTGATTGTCTACCTTCCTTGTCTCCATCTTCTGTACCTAAAGTGTATTTCTACTGAAACTCTTCTGGCTGAAAAAATGTTATCACTCATATATTTTGCTTGTGTGAACATTTATTCTGAAGCGGCATGTATGTGTGTGTTTACTCTCAGCATGTTCTACATATCTATTAAGCATCTGGCAAATGACAGGACACATTAATTTTGCACCACTTCTCCTCAACCAAATCCTATCAGGCTTCACTGCTATGGAGACCTGCCCTGACACAATGGGCACATACCATCATAATGCAACTCATGGGTCTGACAGAGCTCCAAGCCTCACCAATATCAGGTCAACCTCAACTGCTAGGTACGTGTGTGTGTGTGTGTGTGTGTGTGTGTGTGTGTGTGTGTGTGTGTGTGTGTGTGTGTGTGTGTGAGAGCAACAGGTCCTCATGACAGCTGGATGACAGATCATCAGGTCTGACTATTATTAAGCCACCCCTGTAATTAACATCTCCTTTAAGGCTCAGTCCCCCACAGTTTGCCTTAGTTTCACTGTCACTCCAGATGTATTATCACTGTACTCCCCCAGACCCACCTTCCAGTTCTCTCCTCTTATTCTGCTTCCTTCCTTCCTGCCTCATGCTTTTGCAGGGCTGTGCATACTTCCTGTTGTTTTTATTTCTCAGAAATGAAAACTGGAAGGATGTTGAAAGAAATACTGCCAAGTAGCAAATCCCCAGAGCTGTGAATTCCTCAGTATCAGCCTGACTCTCCCTCCCTTCTTACTCCCTGACCCTCTTACCTGTCCGTTTGTCCACCCATATGTGATAGTGTCACATTTACACCTGCGGGAAGGCTGTACCCATGTACCTGCAGGACAGTTGCGCTCATACCTATGTGACCTGAGATGCAAAGTTATCTACTTGTATGATTTTTTCACCTGCCCAACTGGATAATTTTTGACCCATGTTGCTGCATGACTGTGATTTACCTTGCAACTCATCTCTTTGGTTATAGAGGTACAACGGGAAAATGTTGTAAATGGGCTTTATCTTACAAGCTTTTAAAATACTACAGTGGTTTGCATATAACCCAGCTGTAAGTATTTCTGTGAAAATAGCAAAGGGAAATGCCCTACCATGCAATGGTAAAATACATTATGATAATGACTGAAACCAGGCAATCCGGGCCAAGACATTTAGTCCCACATTTATGTAGTAATGGATTACATTTTCCCAGGGTTTTAGTGTGTATTTTTCTCTTGTATTCCACTGTCCCATGACATCATTTCAATCCCTTTACGCTCTTGTTTCAAAATGCCAGATTCTCCTCACCAGAAGCAGAAGTAGAAGTTTTCCACCAGGCTCCCAGGTTCTCTCCTCTCAGAGCTATGTTATGCTCTCCACCTACACGACTCTTCACAATAATTAATGTGAATTGTCTTTATTAACCTCAATTTTCCTTTTAGCTGCTGTTGCAATAGCTATGAAAATTGCCTTCTAATAATATTTCAGAAGAAGGTTTTTGGATTATGCATGATTTATTCTAAAACAACATGGTTCATTTTCTTTTGATGCAGTGTCCAGTGGAGGAGACATACATTCACAATTGAATAAGGCTGTTGTGTTGGGTTAGGAGATCATTCAGAGGAGGGCAGAGCTCAGAAGGTCTGGAGCAGAAACTATGTAAACGCACATAGGAAGGAAGTCCTTGTCCTTATTTTATTCACTGTTTAGAAATAAAAAACACACATTTAATGGTTTCAATTCTGCATAAAATTTAAAAGAAATTTTACATTTTAATCTGGGGCACAAATTAATTTGACATTAAATACAATCATATCTTTTTTTGGTTTGAGCCATATACAAATATATTAAGACCAAAAATGAACTAAAAAATCTGATCAAATTTAATGACTTAACACAAAATTAATTTGTACCCTAGATAAAAATGTAAAATTCTGTTTACATTTCCAAAGAAGGCGAACCCTTTAGTCATGTTTTCTGGAAAACCTTGAACAGTCAGTAACGTATCAAAAGGTGCTAAAACAGAGACAACTGGAAATACTTTTTCACAACTTTTTAAACCATGTCATTACAGACTATGAATTCTGTTTGTAAAAGAATAATACAGTGAGTATGTAACTTGTGAATTATAATAGTGGCATCACAAGAACACCAATATTCTTCTTTCATTAAATGTCAAAACATCTGCCATCCCATGTCACAACATCATGTCTCCTGTTTCTTGTTTGGTGTGCTTAAGGTAAAATCCATTTAAGTCTACAGCCTTGCTAGCATTTTTAGAACTGCTCCCTTTCTATACTGATATACTAATGATAGGTTGAGTAGACGGGGAAAAAAGAACTGAAGGAAAAGTGGTTATGAATAAAGTGGAATGATTCACACATAAGTAGAAAAAGTACTTTGAAAAAGTCTGCTGAAAAGGGGTGTGAAGTAATTGATCTGAAGTGGGTGTGGAAGTTCAGTAATACATCCTGGACATAAGGGAAGCATTCCTTACCTTTTTTCCCCAGTAAACACTGTCACTTGAAGATGTTTACTCACTAGCTCCAGGCATATCCACAGTAGGGTGGAATGTTCTACAGCCTACAAGTTCTGATCTGCTCCCCATGATTCAGTGTCTGGATATTTGAATGTGTTTTGAAAGGAAAGGTGTTAAAGCATGGATGCTTGGATGAACGGACGGATGTGCGGCTAGGTAAACGGAGGAAGCACTCTTAATACCAACTTAGTGACTTTTCGTGGTAGGAAATAAAAGTAGAACTTGAGGGAAAATACTGACCTCACGGTTTGTTGAGATGCATTGACAATGGCTGAAGTATGTGTGGACATAGAAGAATGACCATAAATAAGAGTGGAGTCGTGGCTACACTTACTTGTCGCAAGTGCAGTGGAAATGACCCTCGGAGGACTCATTATGCCAGAAAGTAGAGCTTGAAATAAATTTTGGTCTTTGAGACAGAGGCAGTAACAAAATTACTCATTTGATTATTTGAGGAGGAAATGGGGAAATGTAGCAGAGATTCAATTGAAAGGCAGATTGAAAGGCCTGGAGAGGCCTGAAGAAAGAGAGGAAAAGGTCAGACAAAAGTGCTTGAGTGTGGCACGTGTTGAGGAGCCGGTCCAATCCATCTCAGCTCCATGGAAATGGTCGCCAGGGTGGTGAGCTGGTGTGGGGGTGGGGGTTTGAACACCAAAATGCAGCCGCTGGCAGGTGCAACGAAAAGGTTACTTAAGCCCCAAAGCCCAGATATCGAGAGATAGAAAGACATAAGAGCAACTCTCTTCTTTACCCAAAGGTGAAGAGGTAGTGGGAGGGCATGGGGAGGCGCAAAAGGACTTTCAAAAATGGAGCAAGGGAGAAAGCCAGAGGAGGTAAACGCTGCAATAACAGTAATTTTCTGTCACAGGAAATGAGGTGTCCGACCGAAGAAATCGGCAGCGCGGGAGGCAGACGAAGAGGAGAGGAGAATCGGAGGAAGATGAAGAGTCCTCTGATTTCAGCCTACTAGTCTTCTTCTGTGGGTCCCTCTCATTTCTTAGCCTTTACGGTCTCTTCTCTTGTTATCCCTTGGCTTTTTCAAATTCCCTTTCAAACCTGGGCGCAATGCCATATGCCAGTATTGTGACTGCGGAGTCGCTCGGATCGGTGTCCTCAACAGTTCCGTTTTAGAGAAGTGACCCTCATGCTACCTCCTATCCTAACACCATTCCAAGGCTGCAGCACACATCAGGACACATGGGGCTTAGCGGAGCTAATGGAGCCAACGACAGCCTGTCTAATTAAAGCCTTTTGCACATTCCTCCTTGGCAGCTTGGGAGCCTTGCACTGCTGCCTATCTGCAGCTTGAAACCCCCAGCTGGCTTTGTCATGGTCACAAGCTTGCCATCAGCATCAGGACTTGTTTTCAGAGTGAGTCTCCGTGTTAACGTTTATATGAATTTCGGAGCAATAGGGACTGCACCTCGGCATAGTTACTGTGCGCAAGCCGTGATTTCTCCTGTTTGTCATGCAGAACCTGCTTGCTGGAACATGAGAGCGCAGCGATGCAAGTGTAAAGAACACCAGGGGAGCGGGCCATCCTCAACAAGGGAGAAAGGCCAGAGTAAACAGGAAGTTCTCTGGAATCAAAACGGACACACTGAAAGCAAGGAGGCTGCCGATGTTTACCAACAGCAGAACGTTGCATTCGTAGCACAAACAGCGTAAACAAGAGCTGTAAAACATGTCATGCCGCACCCCGAACATTTCAACAAGCCATGTTTTCCTGCGAGTGAAATGTTTGCACACAGCCACGGAGTCAACGGTGAGCTCATGGATAGGCGAAAGATTGGGAGCAGGTCGTAAAATCGAAAGAAGGAGCCGAGACCTACACATATCCCCTCGCAGACACATATGCAAACACATGCGGTGGAATACAGTCAGAAAACGTGCCCATACATGTGCAGTTCAAAGCCAACTACATGACTCTTTCAGCTATTTTGCCAAAAGCATCAGCATTTGTTGACCCCCTGAGGTAGTTCATCACAGGATTCCCTGAGGGATGGTGCTGTATGGTTTGGATGGCAGTCAATATGTACACTGTGTCCCCGGATCAGCGCTTTGATGTCTTGACCATGTATTCATCACTTCTATTCTGTTGTTCCAAAATTCCCACATGAACAACAGAAATCCTCAGTTGCCACAAGACCCTGTGGGAACAAAACAGTACTGAGCTCCTTAGCCTCCCACCTGTGTGTGGAGTTGCTTTCAGTTTAGTTTGCCTCTATGCTTTGAGGCTAGGGGACATTATGTGCTCTGAGCCTGTTTGTTTACTCTAATGGCCAGTGCGTATAGCTCACATGTCTGCTTTGTGTGTGTAGTTGTGTGTGCTTGGACGATGTCACTATGCCACTTCTTCCTGGGTCCCACGAATAAGCCATCTCCCCTGTTTCTGGACCATTCCCGATGAGATGTTGGGACAGACCTTTGACACTGTTGGCCTATCCTGATTCCTAAAATCTACTTACAGACAAATATACCTATCCGTAACCTCCTGTATGTTTTTTCCCTTCTTTCAGTTGGTCTTAAGCTCCTTTGGGATAAAGATTTTGCTGCCTTTATATGTAGATACTAATTGATCGTTTCTACTATAAGTATACTATTACACATTTTAGTGTGTTATCATTTTTTCTTTGCGATGGAAAATCCTCTTAGTAGTCTGTTGTCATGGTAGCAAATCATTGTCGAGGCTGTTATGGATGTGTGTATGTGTTGGGGAGGGGCAGTTCTTTAAAGATCTAAAGTGATGAACACACAGTATCAGTAATGGTATGTCAACTAGCTGGGTTTGTTTATTTGCCTTGCATCTTATTTTCAACCAGCTATTCTGTGTCACCGATGCACTGCCCCTCGCAGATGTGCGGCACAAGTGGAATATTTACAGGCTCTCATTCCCATAAACTATTTCCAGTCCTCTCCAGCTGCGAGAAGCCTAAAGGACAACTGGCCCCAGCTGAGAGTCAAGACCAGCCCTGGACCATCTGTGTGGGGGCTTTGAAAACGATTTTTACCCAAAGTCGCTATTTGTCAGCTATCCCAAATTGCACTGTTGCTTAAACACAGCAGAACAAAGTTTTTTTTGCTAAAAAGAACAAAAGAATCCGTGTCCTCAATTACTGTGCTGTGATCAATAAACTACTTTTGGAGGAGAGAAGGTTCCCTGGCGACAAGGTGCCATCCTAAATGGAATCTTATATCACCAGCAAGGTTCCAAGGTTTCAAATAACTGTAGTTCTCAGGAGACGAATGAATAACAGCGACAGTGAAAACACAGGGAAACCGGAGGCCCTGCGGACTTACATCTTAAAAGTGATGCACTATTACTGATACGAGAAACTTTTAACCTGGGGCAGAATTTTGAAGTGAGATTAAAGAACCCTGGCCTGAATGTTGTCAGTTGACTCCCAAAGTCAGGTACTTACCTTTAACCGATTGATTAATGTGACCGATAATTTTATTAATATTCAGTGGCATGTGCAAGTAAGCATTTCAGTCTATCTTGGAGAAAAAAGTAGGTAGGGATTTTGCCACTTTATGTTGCTTTTATTATTATGAGTATTGTATTCTGGCAAAAAATTTAAAAAAATTATTGTGGGACATGTGATAACCTGACAAAAATCAATCAGCTGAAAAATGCAAATAGCATTAATATATCTATATAATTACTGTTTGGGAAACATAAAGCTGTCTGCCAATAAGAAGAAAGGTGTCTGCATACAGATGTGGTTCTTGCCTGTATTTGTGTAAAAGCTTCTCATAATTGCGGAGAATTTGCTAGGCAGCATCCACAGTCGGTGCAGCACATTATTTAGATTACACCAGTGCATTTACATATCTTATTTGTTTTGAAGCAGCGTGACTGTTTTTGTTTATTTCCCCTGAAACAGCAGCAATTCCAAGAGCTTTATTTCGAGGCAGCAGAGACCCCTGTCAGAGCTTGCTAGCTATTTGCATATTTTGCTGTGTTTGTCCATTTCTATAACACACTTACACATTGGTAACCAGTGCCAGAGTAGCCAGTTACCTTCGTTGTTAGAAAGTGATATTCATGTACAAAGCTGAGAACCTACAAAAAAGGCATGAACCTTTTGCATAAGCAGAAATAATTTTCTTCTGCTTCCCAGCAATTAATGCATCTTTTATAACTTAAAATTGTTCGTTTTAAGCCTAATGAACCAAGTAAGTCATTAACAGGAATGAGCAATAATGTTTGCTCCACTTATATGAGGAAATTCTTCCCAGCAGCCAGACAGTTGGCTTCACATTCCTGAGGGATGTTGCATTTTTGGCTTTTAATACTATAAAATGTGTAAAATGTTTATTGGCTGAGCAAATGATTTGCAGCTCTTTCGCAGCAGTGCTACTATACATCGATTTATGAATCCAACTATGGTCTTAAGCACAATACGCAACTAATGCAAATCCTGCTGATTCTGCGCTTATGCTAAATATCACACACGACCACGACTAGGTGGCAGCAGTGAAGCAAGCAGCCTGCGGACCAAAGCTGGATGCTGCTGCTGTTTTACATTTACTGCTCCAGTTATGGATTGTGCGTTTGGCTCTTAGAGGCAAAATGGAAATCAAAAGGGAGTACTGGTTGACACATTAGTGTGGAGCTGCAGACTTATAGCTTAACATCCATGTGTATTCTTGTAAGTGTGACAGGGAGGCAGCCCCCCCACCACACACACACACACGCGCGCGCGCGCGCGTGCACGCGCGCGTGTGCACGGGGACAGCAGCAGTGCTCAAGGTTTTATTGACCCTGCAATGCAGATGTGTAAGCCGAATTCCCTCCATCCAACACGCCGCCGGCCCCCAACCCCCGTAGTCCCAGTGGCCCCTGGGTTTGGCAGAAGGTCTCCTAGTCACCCCCTGATTTTGTGACCACGATGTCACAGATGTTCAGGTCCTAAATGGGTCTTGTGTTTTAATCTGAAAGGCTTCAGTTAGTGCTCAGCTTTATATTTTAGTGAAAATATCCACCTGTAGGCTTCATACTCTCTCTACCAAGCATAGAAAGTAAAGGCATATCTGCAAACGGGTGTATCTATGAGTGTAAATACAGCTGGGTTAGTATGTCTAGGTCCAAAGTAAAGCATCCCTAAAGCAGAGAATACAAAACACGTGTTTATTTCATTCGGATGTTTTTGCTGATATTTGGACAGCACCTCTTTGTTGTGAATTTGACAGTCGAGTTTATTACAGCTCCTGCAGAACATAAATACAAACCTGCCACATAATTCGGTGCCAGTAATATACATGCTTCATCTAAAATCATGATAAAACAGAGTGTTCATTACTTTAATAATGTATAAGTGTAATCATATTTTCATAAAAAAACTATAGGAAATCCACGGTTCTCCCTGGATCCCAGTAAAAATCCAGCTGTCTTGGAAAACTAGGAAACTGTGTATTTGAAGCAAAGGCTGCAAACTCTTGAAAGCCTCATTTTATTGATAACCACCATTACAAACACACTGGTACACCAGCAGGTCAAGGGTTGCACACTGAAAAGTTACTCTGGCAAGCTGTTCTACCTATTGGTCGGTACACTTGCTGGTACAATGGAGGATAAGAAAGTGAACTATATTCCACTTGGATCTTCCTTCTTCTAGCATCTGTTTCTCTGACAACAGAAGCTTCGTGAGCAGAGTTTAACCTTAATGCGACGAGGAGAGTTTCAGGGTCGTTCAGGATTTCGGAGAAAGGATAATTAAAATGCAGTGCACCATTATGAATCACTCTGAGCCTGCAATGTGTTGTCCACCAACAGGCTAATGGACATCATTTGCAAAGTTCACAGAATATCTACCTACTTACGGACTCACAGATTCCAGGCAATTCTGTCTGTCTGCTGCTACAGAAAGAAACATCTATTATTCTAGGAATGATATCTAATCTACTAACTCCTGCTTTTAAACTTAGTTAAGATAATGATTTCAGGTAGAATTATACACACTTCCTGTAACTTAGAGCGCTACATTTCAATTCTTGGCACACGTCAAACCTTTTTACCTTCCTGTCAGGCAAATAACATTCAAAAGCTGTGTGTGTATGTGGGGGGGGGGGGTCACTTAAACAACATTTTTTACAATCACAGGGTTATACATTTTTGACAGGGCCAAAACAGACAAGTAACTCCTGAATGAACAGACTTTGCTGTGATTTTGCCCTCAAAAAATGATGTAACCCTTCAAACATCTTAAACACACCTTGGTCATTTGAACCCCAACAGTAAGGTCAGTCAAGTGTTTAAGCTGGGATAAAATAACACAGCATGTGTGACCGTGGCCATCTACTAGAAGCTTGGCTCCCAGCACCTGACACCCGCCCCACTAGACCCAGGCCCGGACACTTTCACCCCAGGTCCACACCTCTGAACGGTACCGGGCCCGTGCAATCGGTTGAAACAGCAGAAAGAGACGAAGCCTACGTGCCACATTGCAGAACGTTGCTGCGGCGACCACCACCAGTGGGGACATCATCACAAAGCCCAGAATTATGAGTGCAGAACAAGTGTTGTCATCAAGATACTGGCAGAGAGTGGCAGGCGAGTTCAGGACCTGTATGTGAGAGAAACAGTGGCGCTTCAGGCTTGTTGTGGTCTTCAGTCAAACTAGGTAAGCAAGCTGCTCAATCAACATGGACGAGATGCACCTAGAAAACATTTTTGCCTTATTTCCCTCTCTGCTGCTATTTAGCACAGGCTCAGGTCATACAATGAATTATGAAATGTGCTTCAACACAACAGATGCCTGCGAAACAATCCGCAGTTCTCAAGTAGAGTACAAGAGGGAGGCAAAGGTAGAGTGGAATAAAGCGAGAGGAAAAACTAACAGCAAAAAAGCGAGGAAGGCGACAAAAACACGGGGCGACATGAGCAAGAAAGAGAGAATCATGGCAGGGCGTAATTGAAAAGAGCTGCGTGTCTGAGACTGTGCTCATGTGCAGGTGTGTGAGACAGAAGGTAATGGCGTGTGACAGTCCCTCTCCCAGTCTCCTGTCCACTCAGCTGTGATCAAGGCCCCCAAGCTGTCAAGAACTCTTGCTGAATGGAGAAAGTGACGGCAGAGAGAGAGAGCAGAGATTAACAGCAGAGGTAAGACACGTGCCGATGGTGATGGCTGAAGGTGCCTCACATGTGTAAATACAAAGAAACACCCAGGTTAAAAAAAGCATGTACCTATCATGTTCACACACACACACACACACACACACACACACACACACACACACACACACAGGCAGTGTTATATTTTTTATATTTCCACATTTTCTGAGTCCCTCCCTCATATCTTCTGTTACCCCCCTTACTTTCTGCATGCTCTTTCACTTCCTTTTCTCAATCTCTCCCTCCCTCTCTTATTCCTCTCTTTAATTCCTCCCTAAACCCCCTTCTTCAGTTCCTCTCTGCTTCCCACCTGATGCTGTCGTCATTTCGGCAAACAGGACCACCACAGTTAGCACTCCAGGGAGGTTCTGGGTAAAAATTCTTCCAGAATAGAAAAGACCCCTTGACCCTGAAATTACACTGAGGTACCGGCAATGAAATCCACTGAAGCGGTGTGAGTGAGCAGCTCTGACAAGCACCAGGGCAAGCCACTCACCTCCTTCCTGTACTAATTATACCACAATGGCTATTTATGTAGCCGCAGAATAAATCATGCGCGGTTTAGCAGACTTTATCACTTTGCCTCATTGTGTGTGTGTTTTTTTTACTTATCAGACTGATATGCTGCACGTTGTGGACTGCGTATCAAGCAGAAGGTCTTACGCGAGAGTGGCAGAGGAACCCGGCATACAGCAGCAGCGTGGCAGGCAGGAGCACCAGCGAGAACACAGCAGTCAAGAGCAGCACACAGGCGACAGCCACCCCTGTGTTCCAGAACATCAGCCCAATCCCCCAGGCGAGGCACCCGATGGGCCCCCGGCGCGCCCCCCACGCCGCCGCATCGCTGTGCGCCACAGGTGGCGGCAGCATCCGCACGCGTTCCCCGACACTGTACTCCTCCTCCTGCTCCTTCTCCTCTCCCTCTGCTCCTCCATCCTCTGGGTCCAGGTCTAGGCCACACATCCTGAGAAGGAGACAGAAGATTGGCAAGGACATGACTGTTGCATTGACCATCAAGGTTGGAGGTGGGGGGGAGCTGGGTATACCAGCGGGCAAGAGAACTGTGGGCAATCATGTGAGAGGGATAGCATACAACTTTATGGATCCCTGCAGCAAAATTAACCTGCACAGCAGTTAGACACAGAAGATGCATAAAACCCACAACAAGGTGCACAATAAATAATAAGTAAATAGCAATAACAAATAACGGAAAACGTTTCCCAAACAAGGGGGAACCAATAATAGAAACTAATAGCGGACAGAAGAGCAGATATGCAACAGTCACGTTTGGACAGGGATGATCATAATGCTCAGGAGCTGCAACATCCGTATTAGTGCAATATCACAGCACTCTCAAGCATTATGTTTGGTTATTTTGTCCTCTTCCTTCGCTTTATTCTCCTGGTGATTTAGGTGTTTTTATTGGCAGTAACTCCACTCCTTCTTTTGTTCTAAGGGTCCCTCAGGGCAGGTCCACTGGCTCACCTGGCTGCTCCCTCACCCATCAATAATGATGTTAACTGAGGAGATGATGCGGTTGCTCATTGGGGGTTTGGGGGGGGGGTTACTGCACTGAACGAGTGGTTTGCTCATTAAATCCATTCAGTCATAAGACAAATAAAAAAGACGACACGAGCATCCAGGAGTTTGTCATGCTGAAGAAGATCACATGACACCGGAGCAGCGCGTCGTTTCGCTGTCCCCACTGTTCACTCCGTGACCCCTGTCGGTCACCCCGCCGTCACGGAAGGTCCAAGCAGGGCAGGACAGGGCAGTGCCCCCCCCGCCCGGACACTTTACTACACCGCTACGATTATACGCTAATACACTGGACTGCCTATTTCACCACGCCAACGCTTACAATTAGATTTAGTCTTTTTTTTTTTTTGTCAACTTACCTGCCCTGCACCGAGTACTTACCGCGGAGCCTCCGCTGTTCAGCTCTTACTTCGTGCAAAATCATTCGTTAGTTTTGGGAATATTTTCCGAAGCGCCGGACGGACAGGACAGCAGGACTCCTTACCTGGGCGCGTGCTGCTCGCGAGCTCCCCGGGCGCTCGAGCTCCACCAAAACCGCCGCGTGTTTGTGATGCGCGAGGAGGCGCCGCTGCGGACTGCCGCGCGCGCGCGGCAGGAGGCGGGAGAGCTCGAGCTTGGCGCGCGCCCGCGCGCGTCTCTCTCTGTTCCTGCGCGCGCGCGCCTCTCTCTGTTCCTGCGCGCGCGCGCGCGTGTGTGTACAGCTAGAGCGCGAGCATCGTTGTCGGCGCGCGCGCGCACACACACTTGCTACCCTACTTCTCTGCTGTCTTCAGGTCTATCTGGGAGACGCATGAAGGACAGAACAGCTTCAGCGTTGGAGGCTGAAGTAGAAAGAAGCTGTTCGATGTAAAGGTGATGACCTGAACTTTTAAAAGCCTGTCATTCACAGTTTAACTGCAGTAACTGCTGTTTAGCTGACGTTTCAAACTTTTTACAAATGTAATCTCAGAACCTCTTCACTGATTCCATTTGCTCTGACCTTTGCCTTTGTCTTACTGCCCCCGTGGTGGATTATCAGCATATTCCACACGTGTGTTCGCATGGCCACGTCTCATTGCTTCATTTAACTGTTTGTTTCTGCCAGTTTCCTCTGGAAAAAAGGAGAAGGTCCGGTGCTGTGGGACAGTTGCTAGGGAGCAGCTCTTCTTCAGACGCATCAATAAGTAATGACAAAAGAGACATGGGACGACACATCAGGGGGCGACAGGAGAGGACATCTTGGACGCTTTGGCGATGCAGCGTCACTCAGACTATTTTGGAGAACTGGGACCCAGGAGGTGGCTGTTGCACTAGTTAGACTCGCCTCCTTCCTGGCCTAGATGCGGCATGAAGTCCTTCTCCGGAATTGGGGAAGGAACCAGTGTGTACCAGAAGGATCTGGAAGGTAGCGTGCGTTTTTGACTCTCGGATTGGTTCTCATTGCTTCCTGCTCACATCTGTGCTGAAACAACACATCTACAAGTGGCCTCACGAATGGCAGCAGGCAGAGAAAAGGCACTGGGATGGATTTACCCTGAAAGGAGATGAAGAATGGCGATAGATGCTTAAAAAAATATGCCAAGGGATTTAAAATGTCTGCTGGCATTTCTTTTTTCTGGTGTCCACCTTCCTCCCCCTCTTCTTTTCCCTTTCTCCTGTTTTTTTTCCTGCAGCGTGGAGATAAGGAAGATCAATTCCCCTAAATCAGACTGGCAGATTTATCCCCTTCCCATCCTCCATTACTTTCATTCATTCATCAAACTCACTCTATCACACCATTCCCATGAAGGGTAATAAATTTAAGAAGCTCGTCCACGTTCGAAGAAATGTAGAGGACAGGAATGCGGGAATAATCAGCAATTAAAAGGCTTTTAGGAGGAATAATGGGTTTATTATCTGTTGCTACATGGCAGGAAATGCTGAGAGAGTGATAGAGTGAAGGGTTGGCGACCAACTGCAAAGACTGAGATGTGGAAGAAGGAGCAGTCAGAATGTGGGGGGTTCAACCCTCTCTACCAGTTTGGTGAGACATAGAAGCTCACGGGAGTGAACTGGGGTGACACCACACTGTTAGACTGACACCTGCTGGTCCCTTTGGGGACTCCCCTCCACCCAGCTTCATCTCACTCAAACATTTTGCCTATGTTCTGCTGAAAGGCACTGGAATGCAGCAGCAGGGGTGTAAGGCAGAAGATGAGCTTGTCTTTTCCCCCAAGAGTCTAGGGGAAAATCCTCTAGTTTATGGAAGGAAGTCCTTTAATTATATTCCTTGTGTGGAATAGCATCGCAGTGAGGGCTGCAACAGTAACATCGGGTGCAATTATGATGCTAAACCTGTCTTCACTTTTCTTGCTGGCCTATTGAACACCTGTCCCAGTAGGTTAAAAACCTTTGCCAAAATACCAGCACTGTATTTCCTCCATATCTGCAAACCGCTGCAGTTCTGCCCTAGAATTAAGCACTATGTTAAGACTTTGCAGCTGTGGTGCTGTGGAACAAATTGTTCTGCTGTTAGAGTTTGTCTATCATTATTGGTATTTATGATGCTTTCCTAGTGCTGGCTCGTGAATCACAGTGAATATCCCCTATGTGACTGAAAATGTGTGTTGTCATGGTTCGGACTACCAGACAGGCTATTTCACAGCAGATCAGAGTTCCTTAGCAACCAAAGATCTGGCACTGCCCTGCTGCATATTCAGCCAGTCTTCATTCTGTTTCAAGGCCAAGAGGTGTGCTACAGCATCAGGGGTTTTGTGCAGCACTGATGGCAAAGTGGAGCCTCTCTGTCGAGATGGTGATGACCTATCAGACACAACTTGCAGTGAAGCATCCCTCTGTGCACTTCAGATCAAGCCCTTTGTCGGAAGAGTCAGCTCAAGATCCATCCACAGCTTCCAGAAAGAACCATTGCTCTCTACAGCAGACTGCCTCTCACAGAGCCCTTGCCTTTAGAGCACAGTGATATGGCATTGATCCTCAACCTTATGAGTCTTATGGCTGTGAAGGTTGTGACTAGTAAGAATTTTACAAAAGGATTTTTACATGGACATGACTCGCTCAAGGAACGACCAGACCTGTGGGCACAAACGTGCTCCTCACCCGTGCAGATAAGCACTGTAAAATGACTGTGCTTTTCATCTCCTGGGAATGTGGCCGGATAGTAAAGCAGCTGAAAGTGGGAACCTGGACCAAGGAATGTACCGAAAGGAAAGCAGGTGTGCTGATGTGTCTGGTTCAGGTGTTGAGGATTGACGAGCTCCACTTGTTGTGAATAGGGCATTTGCCTTCTCATAAACCTACTGGATTCCACCAATTGTCAGCATCTGCTTCCACATAGTCATGGTGATGTTTTGCGTTTTCGCAGCCAGGTGTCACTCCAGAATGTCTCAAAATGAAAACAGGAGTCTGTGCTGGAGGGAATTGTGGGTGACAAGACATTTATGACTGAACGTCATAAACTGCCAGAGACAGAATCAAGAATTTCAGCCTAAAGCGTGCTTAATATGGATCTGTTTGGTCTGAATATTTCATTTCTTCCTAAAAACCAACACCTCTGCATGTCATGGGTAGATTAGGTTACAGCGAGTCTGAACAAGGGTGTAGAACTGTGGTACAGACACATGGAAGTTCAGCTGCTCCCTTTTTCCAGTTTTTCACAATAATGGCTTCACCTTCCAACTTCATGCTTGAGCTGATCATCATCTGAGTGTCACCAGAGCGGGTCTGGAGCAGCTGCTCCACCTTCCCTATTCTGACTTTTCATGCTTCTCCAGTCTTTAAACCTGAAGGGAGCCTTTGCTTAAATTCACTCAGCTCAGTTACTCCCACTTAACCCCTCCTGCTTCTCCAGGTGCTAATTGCTTCCTCAGTTCTTCCATCCCTTGGTTTCGTCACCTGTTAAGACTACATTTTCAATGTAATCAAGTTTCCAGTACTGAAAGGGGACCCAGGTGTTTTAGAATCCTGAATCCTTCTCAGCTACAGCTGCTACTTTAAGTGGTTTTATCTCAACTGCAATGGGGTGGAGGTAGGAAGGTGAGGGAGGAATGAAGAGGAAAAGGGGGAAAGAGGAAGATACAGGATCCACAATCCCACAGATAACAGGTGGAAGAATGTGAAACTGATCACAGACCAGGAAACAGCATGGCAACACCAGAATATTCCATGGAACAGCAGCACGCATAAAGTATGGTGGCAGCATGATACAGGGAAAGAAAGAGACAGAAGAAGTATAATGAAATGCGTATTTATTTGCCTAGTCACTGGTTTTCTCCAAAGCAGCTTAGTGTTAGGCTACATATGGTATTTACCCATTTACAGCTGGGAAATTTTATTACTTCAGCAATTTTTGGATGAATACCTTTCTTGAGCAAGGAGGCAAAATGCAAGTCTTTTCACCAGCTCTCTGGCTGTTACAGCGCAATGGAGCAGGAGGAAAAGAGTGCAGCAGCCAAGAGAGAATTACTGTACAGCAGATGAGGGGTAGAGTGGAAATGAATAAGAATGAAGTGGAAATTAAATAAAATGGAGGAGGAATACAGAAGTGCTGCAGTGGAGCAGAGCTGTACAGTGTAGAACTCAAAATATTACAGGAATGCTGCACAGGATTCATTCTCACAGCTTCTGTATTTAGGATCTTGTGGGAGAGTATCGCTCAACCTTGTTTATGACTTTTTGCATTTGGCCTCTTGTGATTTAAAAATATTATTCAGGTTATTATTTTCATCCCTCACTTTTTTGATGTTGCCAACCACATCTGTGAAATTGTGCACCTTGTTCACCTTCAAGTCTGACTACTCAATATCTCCAACATTCCAAGTAGCACTGGGGTTAAAGGACATTTTGTAACTCAGGGAGAGAAAACAGGAACAGTCAACACAAAATTTTGGAGTGGATTGTGGTGGCAGGGTGCCTATGTGAGGAGATGGAGGGCATCTCTGAA
This sequence comes from Heterotis niloticus, assembly GCA_018136845.1. Taxonomy (NCBI): domain Eukaryota; kingdom Metazoa; phylum Chordata; class Actinopteri; order Osteoglossiformes; family Osteoglossidae; genus Heterotis; species Heterotis niloticus. Next base: position 21,652,211 of record CM030894.1, on the reverse strand, counting down.
CAGCGCCATTAGAGGCAGACAGCATACTGTGCCAGCACCTCTCCTTCGGGAAGTGAGAATGTGGTCTGGTGGTGCAATTCTTCTCAGACGTTTCTCTCTTCTCCCCAGTTCAGAGAGACTCTGATTCCTGAAACCTGTGGACACCCAAGCGTGTAATGAAACTGAGGCCAAAGGACCAGGTGAGGGGGATGAAGACCACAGGACTTAGCATCAGGTGACTACTGGATACAATTAGTTGTTTGTCCAGCTGTTGGCTTGAGTGTCATCATTTGGTTTAGTGCATATTATGGTTATTTTGTGCAATAATTTCAGTATTATTGAGTACCACAGACAATTAAATTTGTCAGTTGCCTGACATAAATGTGCATCGTTGACAAATGCACAGTAAGGTTGCAAAATTAAACATGCATGGTGCAGATGCTTTGTCTCCAGGATGGTTGGTGCCAGTACACCTACAATCATTATAATTTTCCTTAAAAAGATGTAATTGTTTGTTCCACCCACACTGAATTCCTTCCAAAGCAAAATTAAACAATAGGGTTGCGTAATGTGAAGACTGTCTGTTCTTCCAGCTTAATTCATTTGAAATGCTTTCATGAACCGGTTGGCCTTCAGATTACTGTAGAGTCAGAAACCGGATTATGGTGCTTCCGTCTTCTGGTTAAGGACCTGTTCAGCATTTTCCATTGTGTGGACTGATCTAAAGTTCACTTTGCAGCAGGAAACCTAAGTGACACAGCATGTTACTGTGAAGGAAAGGAAAGCCAGACAATACAGTCAATGTTGCAAGTTTTAAACTGAGCAGTTTGCTGTTGGGAAAGCAGAAGAAATGCAAATATTTATTTTAAATCCAAGCTCATTCACAGAAACCCAAGACACCAAGAAGTTTGGGAAACTGGCACATGAATTGACATTCATCCAGTTTCTAAAAAACATAGACATGTAACTAGAGAGCATCTCACATCCTTGTGAGAACTTTGTCAGAATTGTTCAATGTTCCCAGTTGTTCTGTGTGCTTTGCAGGAGTCAGGTTATTCTGAAACAGGCAATTTTTCTACATCTTCCAGCTTGTTTGCCACAGACTCTAAATAATTTGCTTTTTGTTGAACATATTGAACAAAGATGCCATTTACACCGATCAGCCACAACATTCAAACCATCAGCCTAATATTTTGTAGGTCTTCCATGTGTCATCAAAATAGCTCTGACTTGTTAACACATGGATATCAATATATATCTTGTAGTAAATCTGTAAATACAGAAATTATTTATTATTAGGCACACAAATGTTTTTATATAGATTTCCTCCAACAAACGAACAAACACACACACACACACACACACACACACACACACACACACATATATATATATATATATATATATATATATATAGTATTTAAAGATTATATATTAAAATCAGTGTTTTCAGTTCTGTCAAGAGCTTTGGAAGGCAGTGTTTTCCCATTCATCATCCTGCTATGTTGATAATTCACCTAACACACTGCGCTGCTGATGCCAGTTTCGTCAGCTGTGTGTCTGTCAGTGCTGGCAAACTGACACCCTGACAGATCCTATGGGAGCATGGATCTGGCAGCTGGCTGAGATACAACTCAACAGCTTCCAGCCGTGCAGGGCTAATGGCACCCAAACAGCAGGAAAGGGGCTGTGCTCAGGAGATCTTGAGCCATTCAGTCTCTTCCAAAATGCTCTCTTACAGTTATACACACATTTACAAAGTGGCAGCTTCATTCACCACAATGCCTGTCACATTTTGACAAACATGGAAGCACATACGCTGTATAGCTAAAAGTATGTGAACCCCCTTCTAATAACTGAGTCGAGCTGTTTCAGCTGCACCCACACAGCATACAAAAACATTTTAGACAATTGTATGCTTCCAGCTTTGTGGCCTCCGTGCACAAAGCAAGCTCCATAAACACATGGCTTGCCAAGGTTGGCGCAGAAGAACTTGAGTGGCCTGCAGAGAGCCTTAACCTCAACCCCACCGAACACCATTGTGATGAACTGGAACACTAACCGCGAACCAGGCCATCTCGCCCAACATCGATGCCCAACTTCATTAACGTTTTTGCAGCTGAATGGGCACAAATTCCCACAGTCCCACTCCAAAATGTGTGCTGCTATTGTCTATATGGATGTTTCACAGTCCTGGGTAAGGAGGGTTCAAGTTAAAACGTCTGAAGCTGATCTATTTCTGTAAATTTTTAGCCAATTTATCCTCCTTGAAATAAATGCAAATAAATTAAACTAAATTGTGCTTCTCTCACTGGTTACTCACTGTAAGCATTAGTAAATGTGACATATAAGATGGATATGTTTATATATTCGTTGAGAGCAGGCAAAAATATCCAGATATAATTCTGTATCAACGTCCATAAAAACGCTCACATTTACTGGGACTGAACTATTTCACACTCACCAGTAGAGGACAGCAGTCTCACATCGAAGGAACTCTGTTTTTCGGATGGTCACTACACAGAAGATTGGCTGATTATATTTAGTATAACTTTGTGTTCTGGAATGTACTAAGTTCACATTAAACATCAGAGTTGAAATGTTAGATAGGATGATTTTATATGGTTATTGTCTCTGTTTCTGAGATTCCTTTTGAAACTCAATATTACTTTATTAAAATACCGTATATACACTGATAGCTTACAGTTCTTCAGACACAAGTACCAATGCTTATCAGAATAGCACAATTGCTTTTGTGGATTTTAGACTTTTACAATTTTTATTTTTATTTAAAAACTTTTAAATATACTGTATATTCTGATTTTGTGTGTGCTATTTAAACTGCATTTTTGTGATACAAAAGTGGGTAAAAATGTCTTTTTACAGAGCAACGTGTTATCCTGTGATGATGCTTTCATTTATACAATACACACCATATACAAATAAAAATAACAGGGTATAAAAAGGACTCAATATAAATAAGGAAGTGTTTCTGTCACAAAGATGCTACATGACAGCTTCAAACTAAAACCTTAAAAATACAGATGACCTCATTTACCAAGTTTTGGATCAGTAATGTGCTTTTTTTTTTTTTTTACCCTCAAAGGATTTAAAAGCGCAATAAAAAAGCTTTAAATGTATCAAAATACCATTACGGGGAGAGCATCTATTAAAGTCAATGTACCTGCAATGTACCCCAGTATTGATGGTAACAGTTTATAAAAGTACGTAAAATAAAACAAGTGGCAAGGGGAAGGAATGTGCAGTGCTGCCCCTTCATAGTGATGAGGCTGTGTGGGTGTGAGTTAGAATCCAGCTCAGTCTTTGTGGAGTGTGCATGCTCTGTTTCTGCATGGTGGTCTGCTTTCCTCCTACAGTCCAGAGATATGTGCTTCAGATTAATTGTTCACATTAACTTGCCCAATAAATGTGTGTGTGTTTGTCCATTGTGGGATGGATTGATACCCCATGTGAGGGTCATTTCCTAGCTTAATACCCAATGATTCTTTGATAGGCTCTGGGTCTTTGTGACCAGGATGAAGCTGATAATGGACAAAAGGATGGATTTACAACAAACCCTTGACTGCTAAGGCAGTAAAGACAGGTGAAACCTCACAGGTGTAAATTACTCTACAGTTTATTATATTCTAAAACACAAGTTTACGCAGGTGTGTTTACAGGCTTTTACAGTCTATGTTCACTGGAGAGCGGGAGCCCTGATACCACAAGCCATGCGCAGGGACTGCAGAGGCCACACTGTCACACCCTGTTGAGTCTGGGGAACATGGACACTTTCTCCAGAAGGTCAGTGGGTCTCCCTGTTTTGCGTCTGTGTAGCGAGTCAGCGTGCGAGTGTGTGGGTTGCATGCGTGTCCGGGTGCCACTGCACACGTCGTCCTCTTTGCTCCAGTGGGGTGGAACATCTATTTGCCACTGACTCTCGCTGCATGCCTGTGTGTGTGTGTGTGTGTGTGTGTGTGTGTGTGTGTGTGTGTGTGTGTGTGTGTGTGTGTGTGTGTAAGTGTGTAGACTGGAGCTCTAAAAGTGCGACAGCGAAGGCAAACAGTGAAGGAAGCAGAACAAAGGAGCACAGGGGTTCAGACTGAAGAAGAAAAGAGGAGGTCCACATTGTCTGGTGGAAGTGACATGAGGGTGGGGGGTAAAGGAAAGTGAGGATGTCATCCTTCTCCATGCAACCCTTAGCCAGCAGGGGGGTGCGTGTGCTGTAGGGGGTCCGTGTGTGGGTGTGGGTGCTGTGGATGAGCGTTGGAGTTCGAGTCGGGCTGGGCATGCAGGTGGGTTTCTTCCTCACTGGGAGAGGGCAGACCTTCTGGACCCATCTCAGAGGGATACAACTGCAGCAGCGCCCCCTCCTGGCCTGCCTCCCTGCTGCAGGACTGGCAGCTGCAGTGCAGGATGCGCTCGACCAGCTTGTCCACGCGAGGGGCCTCCTCGTTCCCAGGGCACTCCAAGGTGACCTACAGTTAACAAAGAGAGGAGAAGGATGGTGGTGCCAAATCACGCCAATGTCGATAGTTAATACAACTCAAATGGCAGTTGCTTGCTGTCCCCATGAGGAGGAAACACTTTTGTAAGGGGAAAGCAATCAACTTTTCTGGCTCACAGCTAAAACTCAATAGAGAGGTTACAAGCTCGGGGAGGGTTCTCCTAAACCAAAGGAATTACAGTAGAATAAAGTTGCGGTTTATGCCTTTTTTGGAGTCTGTAAGCCTTGCTGTTGTTGAACATCCTGTCAAAATCTCAACTGAGTCAAGGTGTGAAAGTGTGTGAAAGTGACACAGAGAAGCCAAAGTGTGAAGGGTAGTGTTCCTCTGAGTCTCAAAAATTCACATGTGTGCAAAGCTGTCTTAGAAAGGATGAAGAAAATGTTGGTTGCATGGATCTATAATAATAATAATTATTATTGTAATACAATAATTATTATGGTAGTTGTTTTTATTCCCATTATTGTCCATGCAACCAACTTTTTTATTAGTTATTTTTACAACTACAATTAGTGTTTAGTTATAATAATAAATATAAGTATTATTATTATTGTTGTTACTGTTGTTACAGGAACAGCAACAATAGTAATAATGATCATGTTGACAATGTACGTGATTATAATACTGTGCTGTATTTATTCTTGGTTTTCTCTTTCTGTTTTCTGCTGAAAGCTGATATTAAGAGACATGAACAAGGAGTAAATTAGGCCTACATTTGGCCACTTCCAAATCTGTGAAATCTGTAGCAGTAGCTGTTACTTTTTAAAGGAAAAATATGTACACATTGCATGCTTTGCACATTAAGAGTAAATGAGGTGATTGCCATAGCATAAGGACCCGGTGTCAGCCCAGGTCGGGCACAGTCGGGTGACACAGCGAGCGGGCAGAACTCACCACCTCCCACTGAGTCTGTGCCGGCATGCAGGAGTCACAGTGCACCAGGGACTCGGTGGACTGTGGGAAAGTGTTGGGGACGCTGTAGCTGAAGCACTGGCCCAGGCAGGCCCTGAAGGGCAGACACATACAAAGGAACATACTGGACTTTAGCGGGTCAGCACTAAGCATGGGGTAGCGAAACACAGACACAGACACACATACACAGTGCATACGACCGTAAACATTGGGTTGGAATGGATGCATCATACTATGTGCATAAAAGGAGTTAAGAGGTTCACTCTCCTTATTTGACTTTATTTTTTACATATTGTATCTCAGGCCTGCAAAGATTTGAAAACATATCAAAAGTGCTTCCTTACAGAAAATCTCATACATGGAGATAAAAGAATGCCAAAGCATAACAAATCACACTCAGAATTTAATTAAGTGGGCTTAAGGGAAAGCAGCATCCCCAGCGGGTCCCCTGCAGGCGGATTTGGTGACCCTGGTGCAGGCGATCCGGTGTTCTGCCCACCTGTTTTGAATAGAGCGGGGCTGGCAGCCGGTGTGCCCGACGATCTGGGTGATGTTCTTGGCTTCGCACCAAGCGCTCTTATCGGGGAACAGCGCCAGTCGGTTGATGTGAGGGGGCGGAGCCGCGGCGCTCAACGCCAGGAGCGCGCAGCCAATCAGAGCGCGTCGCCACATGTTCGCACCCGGAGGGGTACCTGAGCGAACACCTGTAGGAAGACCTGGACAAGACCGTCCTCGTCAGCCTTAGCCCTAACACCGAGTGCGGCTTCGCTTGCTGCGCAAACTGCCGCGTTCCTAATTGACATCAGATGTATTTTTTCAGGCAAAGCGGAAATTATTTTTCTTATTCTTCGCCTCTGTGTAAAGCGAAGCTTCAAACAAAGTCTGAGCAACTCCTTTACTTCCCCCCCATCGCTGCGCAGGAATTTATGGCGTCCGTCGCACCATTGCGCATGGGGTAAACCAGTGCCGCCTTGGTGCTGCTGTGAAATTGGTGCGTAATGCGTTAAATGCAGCTTACATTGTCTGCCAAAGTTTAATACAGTCCCGAATAACGACAATTAAAGTGGAAAGGGCAAAGCTTTCCAACACAGTCTAAGTCGCCATCATAATGTTGTTTCCAGTAACAGAGCGATTATTGCGTTAAGTTACGGCGCTGCACGTAACGCGATAGTCCCGCTTGGAAGCTTTAGGTCAGAAGAATAAATCCAGAAGAGGGGAGTGAGAGCAGTGTTTGCAGTGGAAAGCGGGATGCGAGACACCACCTGACTCCAATAAAGTGGAACGGTGCGTCTCTCAAGGGCTCGTCTTAACCCTGCGGTGTCCGGGGGGCTGCGGGGTCGCCGCATAACAGCAATAACAGCGCAGCTTCGAAAGAAATCACGCACCACAGGTGTGCGCGATGCTCCTGGTGCGGGGTCGGCGGGCAGGGAAGGTAGGCGTGATGAGAGCCCTGCGGTGCCCCCCGGGCGTCTTTTCACCGCGGTAACACACTAAAGTCATTCGGTTTACCCACCACCGCCGCTAACGTGGAATTACTCACCGCATCCCCCACTGCAGATCCACACTTTGCTGCCGTTCGCACAAACGGGTGACGTTTAAATAAACACAACTCGAGTCCTGCGGTTTAAATTGAAAGGTTTTTAGTCCACCAACTTGTGGCTTTAATTGATGTTCAAAGTTTTCCGAAGCACAGTTAGCCTGACAGTGCGGGGGGTCGGTGACGCATTTCGCATGTAGGATAGATGGAGGGTAACGATGGTAGGAAAGCAGTGACTTCGCTTCTGGTCGCGGACAGTTGACAGTTAAAGTTTGTTTTTTGACTGAGGTCGTCCGTGAGGTGCGTGTCAGGAGCCGCGAGGAGCGACGCAAAGTAGCCCGACTGGGCGAGCTGACATTTTGGGTTGAACCAAGCGGTCGCAGATGGATCGCAAGACAAAACAGTGAATCTGGGGACAAAGAGGATGTAAAATTGGTCCAAGGCAGCGGACACTTACGGTTTGGAGTGGTAGCGAAGCGGGCCGACCGGCGGACCGAGCCCGAACCGAGCCGCCTTGCGGGCTTCACCGTCCGTCCCCGCTGTCAAGGCTGTCAAACCGGAGCCAGCGACGATCAAACGTGGAAAGAAAGACTGAGCATGAGAGGAATAAAGAGGAAACGCGGTGGATGCAGATCCAGATCGGCCTGCGGTAAACCTTCCTGCGGAGCCCGTAATATGACCCGACGAAGACAGGCGGGGACGGGAGGAGAGCTGATAGACCAGGCGGCTCTATCTCTCCCTTTCCATCCCTCCCCTCCTCCTCATCTCCCCTTCATCTCCCCCTTTCCGAGACTGTCTCTCAAAACCAGCGCAGAATCACCCTCTTCTGTGCGTACTCCATCTTTCCCAGTTCACATCAGTGTTTCTCGCTCTTTTTACCTCCTGGATCCAAAGGCGCTGGACGGCTGAACTCCGGTTTCTGAACTTCAAAAGAAAGCTCTGCAAAAAAAAAAAAAAAAAAACAAAAAAGAAAACGAGCTGCTTCTGGCAGGTTTCAGTCCTCTAGCTCGAACAGGACATACAGGCTTCTTTCCGGCTCCTCTCCTTTCAGACAGAGCTGTGCAACAAATAACTTTATTGTCAGACATCTGCTTACATTAAGCACAGCTTACATTAAGCACAGCTTTCGTTCCCTCCGCCTCCCGACCCCCCCACCGGGGGGGGGGGGTGAAAAGGATCCTTCTGCAAAACAGCATTACTGTAATAATGAAGGAACTGTTAGCAGAATATCTAACCTCATATGAACAGGATTTATCGCAAAGGTAGCCTCTCCCAGTTGAAACTGTTGACCTTTTACAAAGATCAAGTAATGTCCTGGTTAGAAGTGTCCTCTTGGCTGTCTGAACCCCCCATCCCCCTGGATTGATCCCCCCATGTTGTCCTATAGTGCTTTTGATCAGCAGTAAGAATGCCTGCTGTGTAAATGGATAAATAATTGTAAAATTGTCCAACAACATAAGCTCACTTGGACAAAGAGATAAAAGATTTTTTTTAAAAGTTGTGAATATAATTTTGCATAGGGTGGATGTCAAACCCAAGTCCCCCTACTCCTTTTTTCAGGTTCTCATCAGTCGCCCCGATGCCCATCTTCATGTTACTTTCAACAGCTCCAGCTGTGTCTTCTCACATCTGTTTTCAATGTGTTTTCATGCCCAGCAACCTGGGCCCAGCTCATCTCCCTGGTAGAAAAGAACCAGACGTTAACGCTCAAGTTCAGGAGCCGAGTGAAGCAGACGAATTAGAGCGCTGTGTCCTTATGCCGGCAGCACGACCCTGGTTCGGTTCACTTGAGCTGGCGCTGAGCTTCAGTGCCGGAGATAATGTCAATAATAAAGTCAAAATGGCCCTGATGAATGTTTGTGTCATGATCATTATGCTGCCTGTCATTGGTTTGATGAAGAACGATGAAGTGTTAGGCCATTCTTCTGACAGGCACAGGCAGGTAGGTCGCTCCGTAACGCCGCAGGTGAGCACGCTAGCTTCCATCCACCCCCAGTTCCCGCCTGCTTGCTTCATTGGCGTGTGAATAATTGTGAGAAGCTGCGCAAGGGTAAAACAGTGGAAGCTTTAACACGAAGCTGTGGAACTATCTGCAGATAGCAAGTTCTCATTTGTTGGGATGCACATGTGCTCAGGGGCCACCTTTCCTGTTTCTGTACCAGACCCCCCCACCTGTTCCTGCTGTTCTCTGGGAGTCCAGTTCGCTGTGGGAAGCAGGAGGAGAAGGATACCATCAGCATGGGGGTGGAGGCAGAAGAAGGCTACCACCAAAAAAAGAGGGGGAGAAGGAGGAGGATGTACTCTTGAATGAGTGCGCAGTGTGGAAGAGAGCTTTGTAAGCATGCCCCACGTTTGTGCCATTTGCCCAAAATCAAAACGGCACAGCTCCGGATGGTTCTGCCGAGATATTTTCAGAGCATGTTGTACTGTGCAAATACGTTGCTCACCTGTTATTAATGAGGCTGAACTTCAGTCCAGAGCTGGCGTTCTAATACATTCCACACATTCTGCTGCACCCCAAAGGGTGTGGGGGTGGGGGGATGGTTAGTTGTGCACAAACATACACTTGCACCACTTCTCATACCTATACACCATGTGCTCTTGAATCATTCAAGGGAGGAGAACAGACTAGAGCTGGGACACCTGCCTCCGAAGACCCCCTTCTATGCCGCCATGTGGGTGAGGAGCCCGATTTCATCCCCACTTTGCCCAAAACCTGGAAACCCACCGCCCTACTGTGGTGAGCATTTCTACGCCTGTGTACGCTCTGCTGCCCAATGTGGCCCTCTTTGCCCCCAAAGGGAAAATGTGTGCTTTAACCACAAGGAAATGTGTCAGTAATTACCCCCACCCACCCCACCCCACCCTACCCTAACTCCCCCTTTGCTCACAACTCAGAGAGGCCGGGTCTGCCTGCTCTTTCAAGCCACTTTCCCAGAAAAATGCAGCATAAGCCCCCGCTGCTACAAATGGGTTCAATCAGGCTTTCTCTTCACACGTGAAGTTGCCTGCACACTCTAGGTACACAACCTAAACTGAAGACAGGATAGCCCCCCCCAGGATGTGAGAAGAAGTGACCCCATGCTGTGTCCTCCTGGGCTACAGGTGGTGGCTCCCCTAACAGCAGGAGATTCTCTCCCTCACACCGTTCAACCCCCACACCTGCTGGCCCGTGTTTACGGTGGATGTTTCACACATACCGCCGCCGCCGTGTGTAAATCAGTTCTGCGTAACTTCAAACTTCCTCAGCCATCTTTTTTATCCCAAATAAAATGTGAACTTATTTTGGCACTTTGCAGCTCAAGTGCTGCTGTAAATAGACAAGATTTTTAAATTAACCTGGCTGACCTTTTCGGGTTCAGCCGCTTTCGTTGTCACATCGCAGCTGGTTTGTCTCCCGTTTAATAAAACAAAACTGGAAAAGTTTTGCCTTGCAAATGGAAGCGGTCGTTTGTATCAAGCAACCGTGCACTATGCCCCTCAGGAAGACAAATTTTTACTTAATGTCTGAAAAAGATGTTCACCTCACTGCCGTGCAGGGACGAGAGTTGAGTTATAAAAGCTGACAGTTTTGCACCCCGTGTTGGTTGTGACTAGCTGACAGTTTATTTTGCACCGGAGTTGCTAGGAAGCGCTTCTTGACGTCACGTAAAACACAGATTGCCTGTAACACACGTGCTTGTCCCAGCCCACCAATCAGAGGCAGCGAAACAGACCCACATTTCTTGTCAATACGCTTCGGTTGCGTAAAATGCAGACGCACCTGCTCAGTCTTGCTATACAGGGGTGGATGGCCGAAAGGGGCCTCAGTGGCAGACTCGACAAACGACAAAAGACAGGGAAACATGTTGCCCTTGGATGAAAATGTTTATCTGCTCTTGGGTGAGAAAGAGAACAGAACGATTTTGCATGATTTACGCAGCTCCTGAGATTCTGCAGTAAACTTGTGCGCAGCAGATGAGCTGAGCGGATGTGAGGTGGCTGGGCCAAGTCCTCGTCCTGAGCTCAGCCATCCTAACATCCAGCATAATCGGACCGCATCATGCTCAAGCCACACTACCCCCAGCCCAAATGTACAACGCGTAGTGCATTAGTCCTGTTCAGCAGAAGGCCAGTTCTTTTTCTCTGATGGGAAGTGCATCTTAAGGACATTTTCCACTACTAGCAGCACATTTAGGGTAGAACTACACATACATGTTGTCTCCGTATTCTTCTGATTGTTCCAGGGCCTGACTGATCACTGCTACCCCCTTTTCACCAGCACAGGTTGTGAACTTACAAACTTACACATGAAAAAGGTGAGGGCAAGAATGACACCAATCCTTGGACCAACCCTCAAGAAGGGCAAAGATAAAAGTAAAAGTAAGGAACTGATGCTCAAGAGCAACACACACACACACACACACACGAGTCCTGACAGCATCCACCCTGTGGTGTGTGCAGAAGTAAATCAGCTCTAATGAGACGCCAAGGGGGGCTTGTGTGACCTTTGACCCCGGAGCTGGAAAACAGCACCTGTCAGCCAGACAGCGCTCATTAGAGCAGGACCCGAAGCTCCGAACGTGAACTTGAGACGGAAAACGGAGAGCGTGGACTTATAAAGTGGGTTGAACAGGGAGCCGATTAGACAGCAGACATGGAGGAATGTGTTTGCGTGTTTGTGTTTCCACCTAATTCAGCCGGGCCCGAGCTCCACCGCATGACCTTCACACAGCTATCATGTGGAGCAGACGTTACTCACAGCTGTGCCAGTTGCGGTTTTAAAACAAGGCCGTGAAAGGAAGACCAAAGTGCTTTTTGGTCTCTAATGCTCAGGCATCTAGCTAGCCCACTCTGGCACTCCATCCAAGATTGCCCCCCCTCCCATTCAAGCTGGATAACAGGGATACGGCAGTGCCCCCCCTGCCCCTATAGTAACCAGCAGCCCCAGAGATGGAGAACTGGAGCAGGCCCTCCTGCCAAATGCGACCGGGGCTTGGCTGCACATTTTTACTGTTATAAACAGCTCTGTAGCAGCCTGCCCCCCCCTTCATCCCCCACACCCTGGCCTTCAGCGCTCATTGTTTCCCAGTGTTTCCTTTCTGCCGCCCCTGCTCACTGGATTTATTTCCTATTTTATGTCTCCAGATCCTCACTGTCATTTTCTTCCTCCCTTAATGTCAGTCCTGTCCCATTTAAGTTGTTTCCTAACCACATTGTTAGGAATAGTGAATAACCATGCTAAAGGAACTTTATTGCACATGTAAGTTTGTGGCAGTCTTTACTTTTCTTCCACCTGGCTATAGATGGAGAAAAACATCCCCATTTTTAAAAAAAAATGTATTCATGAAAAATTAGCAGTTTTGTCACTCGCAGTACCAGGATCTCTAACCCAGGCATCACCAAATAAAAGGCAATGCAAAAAGGAGCCAAAAAGACAAAAGCAGAACTAGGAGGAAAGGCAGATTGCTGACTTCAAGCATATTTTGTGTACAGCTGTGGTGAGATGGGGAAATGTTTATCAGCGATCCTCAGCATCTATTCAGGGCAGAATGATGGCCTCGATTACTTTTTTATTTGCTGGATAGGCTTACGCCGAACACCTGGAAGGTGTCAGGTTAGGGACCAGTGCTTTCAGCCAAAGCTATACTGTTGGTGTGTCTCTGCCACCAGGTGTTTCAGGTCTCTTTCATGAAGTTGCTTCTCCCAGTGGACTCCTTACCACAGCTCACATTTAGTGCCATTCCTACTGGTACCACCGACTTATTGCGGCTACCTCCATTCAAGCTGAAAAACTGATGAACTGAGAAGATATGAGGTGGCTATCAGTATATGACTGGTGATCTGCTGAACATCTGTTTTTTTAGCTGTTCTGCTTCTTCTTAGCACATGTTGTCTTCAGCAACGAGTAAATGTCATTCAGACCCATGTAACTCGCCATCAGGCACCGCTAAGCATGTTTAGCCAGAAATAACTGCCAAAGGATATGTTACTTATTAGCATAGCAAATGTTTTTTAACCAAAGCAGCTCACATAGCTTTTATTCCTCCCCATTTGCACAGCCGGACAGGAGAAATTCGAGTGCCTTTCTCAAGCGAAGAACCAAAAGCTGAGTTGAACTGAAAATGCGAGCTTCACCGAAATGCAAGTTCCTTAATCTGCTGAGAATCTGCAACATCCGCCTATCCGAGAAACCGTCTCTAAATAAACCGGCTCATCTACAGTCAGTTGTATTTACAGTGGATGGGGTTAACCAAGGAATCTAAGAGTAAACTTTAAACCATCAGCCCATCCGCATTTTGGGTAAAAACACTTTATTTCTGTTCGGCTACCTTCATTTAGCAAGAAAAAAGTTTACCCTCAAAGGACAAGCTCGCTTCATTCTCACTGACCACAAAGAATATGAAAATGGATGTCACAGAGAACATATTTATCTTCTGTAGGCCATCATTTACTAGAACTCTACCAGAAAATCTGAGATGACCCCCGTAAACATCACATCAATAGAAGTTTTCCCTTTTCTTTCCAGAAAACACAGACACTTCTCAACAGCTGCTTCCTAGTGTACAATTATCACAATTAATTTCGCTTCCCGCTCAACATCTCGCCCATAGCAGAGCTTCCTGTCTATACTTAAAAGCTCTAGGGCCTGAATTAATGTTTATGTTTCTGCTGGAAGAAAATATTAGCACAAGGGAAAGAATGAGAGCAGGAACTTGCCAGCCCCAGTCTGCTGCAAACCATGCAGCTAGTGCCAGCTGGGGATGCTTCCCAGGAAGGCCCAGACATGCCTGTACTGGAAGCAAACATGGAGTACACAGCGCACACTGGTTCAGCACCACTCTTAACCCCCACTGCCCAAACTGTATATGATAATGAAATATAATTATATTATAATAATATGTATTAGTAGTGGTATGTCCAAAGTACTTTACAATGACAAAAGTGTGCAATTCTCCTGTTTTATTTACTAATTTATAGGCTGAGTTTAGGATAGGGTTTTACTGACTCTTTATTGATTGAGGGAAATTTGCCGTGCAACATCTGGGCATCGGACATCATAAAAATAAATAAATAACAAAAGCAGGTAAATGGAGAGAGGTGAATTCAGGGCAAGTACCTCGATCCTGCACGAGTGGGTTTCATACTGGAAATTTTCGACTGCTAGGTAACCATCGTAACCACTACCGATCTGTTTACTGGTAGAGATCTCTGGACGTTGTCACCGGTTGTCACAATGCTGAGGTTTGAGTCACACTGGATGTGTGTGTGCGCAGCACTTGAATACACAAATGTGTGTTAAATGAAAAGAGGGAGCTCCTGTGATCTTCCATCAAAATAGTGTTGGCAGAGTGACCCACCACCTCCTCAGGTCACAGTTACCTAGTTTCTTGGAGATGCTGTAATATAGCAGCACATTCTTTTGGTTCTTAAAATAAAAAAGTTTGCCAGTGCTTCCTGATGAGTAAAATGAACTGAAACGGTGCGTCTCGGCTCACTTGCGCAGCATAAACATGTCAAACAGCCGCGCGCATCCCAAAAGAGGCCGGCATCACAACTGCATGTTCCTGTGGCTCCCCCCGTGTCCTTCTTTCTTGCTAACAACCCGCTCTTTCTCAGCTTGTTTATTGTAGCGAAGGTATTTTGTTAAACACGAACTTTCTGTTTCAAATCAGAGCAGGAGCCAAACGCATGCAACTTGTTAGCGCTCGCATACCAAAAGAAATGGGGGGAAAGAAAGCAGACGCGGGGTTTCAAAACGCGCCAGTAATGTGGCCCTTTGCAGCTCTCTTTGATTTTTGTTTAAGATCATTTGCACGCTGTTTATTTTCCTGCCGGGCGCCCGGACACCCTTGGCCCAAGCAAAACAGTGGCGGCGGCGGCGCGAGGGCAGAAGGGGTTTGACCCAAAACAGTCCTTGGTCCATTGAGTCGGTTCCCTTGGCAATAACGCCGTCAGCCCCTCGCGCCAAAGCGATCACGCATGCAGCATGGCGGGGGAGACCGCCTCCTCGCACTCCTCTGCTGCCTTGCATTCTGCACACCTTAAGGATGGTTCGATGGCAGCAGCAATTATTTAATCAACACATTTATAAATATTTATTATTTATGCTTATAATAAAAATTATTTATGCTATAATAGCTGACTACTATCTGCAAAACCCCAAACCCCTTGCAAACCTGTGTCGCCAGTGCGGTCCAGTTCCCACCAGGACATCAATGTCAAATCCTGAGGCCACAATTGTGCATTCAGCTTTTCTTTTTTATTTATTTCGGCTGCTCTGTTGTGTAATATGGAGGAAACGGTGGTGTGTTTTGTACACTACTGTCATCTGACTGCATTGACAAATCACTTAATTGTTAATAATATTAAAAGTACATCTTTCAGTGCAGCTAGCTTGGTGTTGCATGTGTTATTAAATACTGTATGTATTAACATGGTAATTCCTGTGCTGTTTACAGCTGTGTACAGTATGTGTTGCTTAGAAGGGGCATCCACATAGTTTTAGCTACATAATACACTTCATTTCGTTCTCCCTTGCGCACCCTTTGTATAAGGCAGTACAGCAACAAACAACTCTTGGTTCTTGATATGTAATCTGTATGTCATCGGAATACAGGGAAAAAAATTTGTGGGAGAAACTGATCAAAAATCAGTGAAGAAAAGATTGCTTACAGAGGGACCAAAGGCTGGATGGAGATCTGAATTCGTGCTGATGTAAGGCATTAGCATTGTCCTCTGATCCTTCACGTTTATACCGTTCTCCTTTGAATATAACATGACCACTTTTCTTACCTACGTTACCTGCTCCACATTAGCTCAGTTTTTCCTGCCAAGGGGACGGAAGTCGTTGTGTCTTTATCCTAACAATTATTTTTCTTTTTTCATTACTGCTTTAAACGTTACAGTCAGAATTGGGAATAAATTAAAACACTTTGTGGTGTGGGTTTTTAAGTATAAAAGTGTTCATTTGTGAGTTTTGAACTGATCTTTCTCAGAGCGAGTCCTGTACTTCCACAGCAGCTCAGTGCTGGCACGCGTTTGCTGCGAAAGCTTTTCTGGAGGCCCTCCTGACTGCCTTAAAGGGAGGAGGCTATTTCAGGACCCTTTGGCTGCCCCCAGGTTCCAGGATACACTCAATACACCCAGCATGCATTCATACGCATGATCTACATTCATCACATGCCAAGACTTGCACACATACTAGCAAACCCTACTTGTGTTGTAATAGAGGACAGTGCACTGTCATTTACATGCTTTTTAATTTTTGTGCAAAAATGAAGTATTTGTCATAGATCATAGACTATGCCTTGGAAACAAATCTATTACATTCACAAGGTGTGCTTGTTTTTCCTACTTTATGCTACAGATCATTTGGAAAATAAGCAAGATAATATTTAAAGGATAAAAACGTAAAACATATTATGGATCTGCATAACCGCAGCTGGAAATCTGTGCCTTGCATTTTGCTTAAAACAATACTGCGGTTAAAAATATGTGTTGAAACCAGAAAAATTCCATGCAGAAAAATTCAGTTTTTTGTCTTCGCATGTGGCTGACCTGGAATGGACTGGTGTCCCACCAGGGATTCCAAGAAAGACTTTGGAACACTGAGCCTTACCAGTATAATGTGGTTAATGAAAATGAATGGATGGATGGGAGGGCAAACAATGAAATGTTCCTGTTCATCAGCTTTTTAAACCAATTTGGAAGCCTCTGCTGTACTGGTTTCATTACTTTTGACTGCTACATTACTATCCAGTGGTTTTTGATGGTTTCTGCTGAAGGTGTAATGGTCTTTCGTGGTCTCATAATGCTCCGTGCAGGTGTTTTGGTGGGTTCTACGGATGCTACAGTGGCTTATATTTCACACCTGAGCCAGGTGAATTCAGAGAAGTCAAACGGATTTGCGAGTAAGTAATGGCACAACAGCACACTCTGTGCCGATTCCCACCGCTGCAACCGAAGCCACACGTATAGTTTTTTTTTTTTTAACAAGAATGTGCATTTGTATTATGAATAAAAAATATCAACACCCTCTTCACCAGCACCAAACTAAACTGCAGTAAACGAGTCCCACAGTTAGTGTTAATATATCTACGAGCCGAACTAATTATACTGCGATTAATACAGTAAACACAAGAGTTCTTCAAATTCTAACAAAACCTCGGCTGAAACACAAGGAGCGTGGATGTGTGGAGGAGACTGAGACTAAAAAAAGGAGTTTAATCGGAGAAAAAAATCCCAAATGTTTGTAAAGCACCGCGATAGCACACTCGCACCCGCACCCCCGCCCCTCTTCCCCGCACCTCCTTCGCTCTCTTTCCTTACTTGGCCATGCCTTCGCTACTCGTATCTGATTGGCTGTTGCGCAGGAGTGGAGTGACCCGGATGTGCATGCGCCGCTCGCTGACTCCTCCCCCCTGCTGTCCCCCGGTTGAGGAAGTGAATTCGCTGACAGGGCTGGGCTTCGACACAGGCGAGGATAAACAGCAGCTACCGCAAAAGAATAATAGTGATAGAAAAGAGGAGAGAACACGCGCGAAATAAGCAAAAGGGACTTATAAGCGAATTTGTCGAAGCCGCACAAACTGCTGAGACCGCCACCGAGAAGCGCAAAGATGGTAAGGCCGTGAGGTGATGTAGATACTTTTTAGGTGGGGGTGCAGCCCGAGGGTTTGACTGCTGCCCTTTATAGGAAGTGCTTCTTGTTGCTGCACATTAAAGCAATAACCTGCATTTTTTCATCAGCAGTTGTTGGACTGTGCATGTAGACTCGTGTTGTAAACACAGGCGTCAAGATAGCTAGCTGCTTAACCGGTAGGAAGGGGAGCCAGCTCGCAGGAAGTTTCGGATTAACCACAGCGGCTTTTGCCTTTAGCACGGGCGGCAGAATCGCCGCCCCCCTCATGACTGTATCTACTCCGGGGTTAAAATAGTCACAGCGCCGCTCCGGCTGCCCGCTGGCTCTGGCAGTGCCCCTCGTACATAACCCGCCTGTAGATACCCAGGCGCCTCACTTCGCACCTCTCCATAAAGCTGCCAGGCCGAGCTTCACGACAACCTTGCGATCGGTTGGCTGCCGTAATCAAAGTTTTGATAAAGTTGCTTGGCATCGTTGGCATTGTGACAGCATTGGTTGGCATCACTGGCCTGGCCGCTGCATTGGATGGCTTTATTCACAGCGTAATCTGTGGCATCATTGGTCTTGTGCTCGTACTGGGTGGCACTGCGACCACACTATCATCCCCATCGTGATGGCATCATAGTTTTTTGTTGACATTGCTGGGAATGACTGGAGTTGCAGTCATGCTGGATGGCATCGCAGATTTTGTGATCATTTTGACATGTTTTGGTGAAGGTTGGCATTATTGACCCTATGTCTGGACTATGTTACATTTTAGTCTGAATATTTTGGTTGATGTCATTGGCTTTATCATTGCATTGGCTGGCATTATAGATTTTTGTTAGCTTTATTGGTGTTGTGACCATGTTGGTTGGTGCCACATTTCAATGTGGGCCAAACATTCCTGTCCACCAGTTTTCCCCATCATCTGTAGTAACAATCAGTTGACATGGACACTTGGTGGGTGTCCCTACATGTCAGTGGACACTTTACTGTTAAGTGTTATGCTATGCCAGATGCTTGGTGTTTTGCGTAGGCTTCCTACCCATGGCTCCCAGATCATTATGTCTGCAGATACTGCGTACAGGAGGCGAGAAAGCAACACCTTTTAATTTATTCCGGCATTTCTGTCTGATGAACAAGTTTCCTCATGATTGTAGACTTGTTGTAAATCCAGCCTGCAAAATGTGTTTATTCCAAGACTTTGTTTACTTTGTGGGAAACCAGATGTGTACTAAGTATAACGCAGCTTCTTCTGAACCAAATTTTTCCCCTGCAAATTCCACTGCCGATGTTTAGGTGAGGAGCAGGATGTGAGTAAACACAATGTGCTGAGGACCCGATGTCAGCCGGAAACAAAGCAGTTTCCAAAAAACACGGTTGATTACTGATAAATACATGTAAGGCAACAAGAAAAACAGGGTCAGTTAGCAGTTACCTCAGTATGGCTGTTTGGAAACAACAAAGGTTTCCTGGTCAGTAAATCGAAGGCTGCCTGTATGTCTGCAGTAGAGAGAAACTCTTTAAGGTGTGTGTGTGTGTGGGAGTGAGAGAGAGAGAGAGCGAGCAAGAAGTGTCTTCTTTGGTTTACCTGTTTGTATACACTATATTTTGTTACACATGCATGCAGTCTTGTGAATGTTTTCCCAATAGAAATATGTGGTCAATGTCAGGAAAACATGGCCAGCAGGTGGTACTAGTAGTTAAGACCACCAACTTAGAACCAGAAAAGTGTAACTTCAGCCCCTTTATCATAATGCTGTTCAAGTTTGGGAGTCAGGGAATCATTATGGAACCAAAAGGTCAGAAATGGAGTAAAAGTTGGGTCCAACCTCTGGGTATTAGTGAGATAGAAAGAAGCTTAATGCAGTTAGTGCTTGTGTCATTTCTACTGTCCAGCATGGAGGAGGGAATGTCATCATCTGGAGTTGCATTGCTTCCCATAGAGTTGTAGGTCTTTATCAAATCCATGGCATGGGTGTCATTGTGCACTGCAGACCCGGGCCAATGCCTGAAGATTAGGGCAAGCTGGAAAGCATAATAACAGCCCAGACCACCTCAAAGTGAAGGAGAGTGAAAGACAACTCAAACTAATGACCTGGATGTAAAACATCAGTTAAAAAAAAAGGTTCCAGAAAGTGTGCTGAGATGTTTGACTTGTCCCATATTTACCCATTTGCACAAGACTGAACAGTCACACACTGTTTGAGATTTTGTGGCTATTGCAGAATGACCAGCAGCTGGACTGTGCCCTGGACCTGATGAGGCGTCTGCCTCCCCAGCAGATTGAGAAGAACCTCAGTGACCTCATCGACCTGGTGAGTTCATGCTTTTGCTCAGATGAGAACAATCACAATTCTACACACAAATGAGGTCCGTTTTGGTTAAAATACTGCAGAAAGTTATGTTGGCACTTATTGCTAGGTGACGTCTTTGACGACCCAGGACAGGTCTATCTCTGGAATTTGTTAGAGGTTTTACCACAGGCTCCAGAAAATGCTGTTTTTTGTCAAGGAAAGGAAACTTGTAGCAAACAATAATGGATTGCATTCCTTAGGACATGAATTTACACTAAAATGTCAAGGTCTCCATTTCATTGCTGTATCCTTACACTTTGTTATACAGTATTATAAGATACATCTTTACTGGCAAATTTAATTATTTGTGATGTTCTGTCCTTTGTATTAAAAAAAGTACAGGGTCATTCATGGAGAACTATAACTGAAAAAAAGCACATCAGAACAATATTGTAGCAAGGATTATAGCAATAGTAAATTATAGCATAATGAAAAGAGGAACAAAAAGTAAGCAAAAGGTGTTTTAGTAAAGTCTAGTGCAGATAAAGCAGCCAATCCTTGTAAAGGAATTGAGAGTTGCATATCCAAGCCTTTAAATTCTCTGAAACCTTTGAGAGTCTGCATCTGCTTTCACTTCTGTACTTGTACATGTTGCCATAGCCAAGCTGGGCTCTCTGTTCTTCTTAGCTCTGACATTTTGCCTCTTTTGTAGCTCCTTGGTCCGCAGGTCTCCCTTCCCTGTGTGGTAGTTAGCGATCATTATTAGAGCTGTCAGTCACTCTGCTGCCCCCTATGGACACAACCACACTATAGCACAATATTACTCCAAGACCATCTGCTCTGACAGATTCCCAGAGGCCTTCTCTGCTCCTCCTCTTTCTCTGTCCCTTTGCTTGTCTCCGGGAAGGTGTGTGCCAGGTGCGGGGTGGTTCCCATGGTGATGGGTGAATAAGTTGGCCATTGTATGTGCCTGTTTTTGCCCTGAGGGGCTGGGTAGGATCTAGTATCTACTGTCTGAGGATCAATTTGTTGTTTGAGTTCAGTCTCCATGAAAGCATCTCAAATTCACTCTCCTAGCTCTCTCTCCCTGAGATTTTGGAAAGAGTTTAAATTCGGTAATTAGTGTGTGGAATTATGAAAAAATGATTCATTGTTTGTTTGAAAGAACTTTAAATGTTAAACTTCACTTCCTAAGTTCAGTTTTCTCTTTCCTTTTACTTTGCTACTTTTCTCTGCTGGTTGCCTTTTTGGATTTACTTAACAGCTGCCTAATAGATGTGAGCGTGGTGTAGGACAGGTTATCCAGCTGAATGTAGTTGTAGAAGAAAGTCAGCAAAAGTACAACTTCACACCTAACTGGAAATGAATGATTAATTTAAAATTGACCCAAAGTTCAGTTAGAAAACAGTCATGTTCCTACAACATGGCACAGAGCCCTTTTGAAGAGAATTTATGTTCTTTTTATTGTTGTTGAAATGCATACTAAGGCAGGCTCTGATGTCTGGAGCCTCTCCTGCAAGCATGCTACAATTTCTGCAAGGAATTAATTTATTTATTAAGCTTCTGCTGTTGGTTTCTTGTGCATTCATTGTCATTCGGGTTCTTAAACAGAAGTACTGTACATGCACACATGCATTGGGTTTCCCCCTTGTTTCGTCCTGTTTGTTTTGGGTCAGGAGTGTAAAAAGCAAGTTTGTTTCACCCTGTTGAGCTCAAACAAAGGGGACAAATTGTTGGGGCAGGGGGGGAGGGGTTGAGGAAGCAGAGTAGCTCTTTGCAGGGGAGGGCTTTACTCGAAATAGGCATGTACCTGTTATTCCCACGTTTCCTGCTTAACGAAACAGCAAACTGGCTTCAGATACCTGTGTTTCAGAATCCCTTCTTCACTCCCCACCGGTTAGCATGTGTTCATTTCAGACGTCTATATGAGAAACCAGAAAATGTGTGTAAAGTCATGAAGTTGGTGATGCTGTTTCCTCCTCCCTGTCCTAGGTCCCTAGCCTGTGTGAAGACCTTCTGTCCTCTGTGGACCAGCCTCTGAAGATTGCCCGCGACAAGGTGGTGGGCAAGGATTACCTGCTATGTGACTACAACCGAGATGGCGATTCGTACAGGTTTGTCCTGGGGCTCACTTGCTATTTCGATTCCTGGCTCTTCCACCAGCAGTCCTTAGTACCACTAGAATAGTGAGTGGAAAAATGTTTATTAATGACCTTTTTTAATGAAAATGTTTACCTTTCTTGTTTGCAAAAAATAGGTTATTGTCTTCGGTAAATGCATTGCTTACCTTTTTCCAGGTTCTTCAGCAAGGTCTTGAATTTGCAGAACAACTGGAGTAAACTTTGCGTTTTCCATGTCTCACTTGTGTTATGTGACTCACTTGTGTTTAGGTCTCCCTGGAGCAACAAGTATGAACCCCCCATCGATGATGGCGCCATGCCCTCAGCCCGTCTGCGCAAGTTGGAAGTAGAGGCCAACAATGCCTTTGACCAGTACAGAGACCTGTGAGTCACAGCAGATACAAACTCTTCCAGATACAGTCCAATAAACACTCTCTCCAGCACACACATACATACAGTTAAAGCTAAAAGCATACCTGGATTTAGGGGACCCGAGCATTTTATTCATAATGACAGAGAGCTGGGTGTCGATTGACATCTTCCGAGACAAGCTATTCGCCAAACATTTAGCCACTACTGGCAAAAATTCTGTCAGCAACATCATTTATTCCCAAATGTTTTCAATAGTATTTTGATAGTGGTCAGGGGACAAGCAATGGAAATGCCTTGTAAACAATTAACATCACGTACATCGAAAAGCTAGCGCTCCCACATGAGTGGCTTGTGAGCCGAATTCAATGGTGCCTGCTACACAGCTGTGGCAATAAAATGCACTTGTTGGCCACAGGACATTGACATTCACCGCGATGTTCCCACTGCTTTTCCAGTTCCATAATCTTTGTAATACTTTTGGGAAATCCTGGAATCCATCTTCCTGGTTTTTTGCTTTGCCATCAACAAATTGTGCTACGTTTCTGCTTGCAAATTCCAGATAAGCATAATTTGTTTATAATCATTCAAGTGTTTACTGTTTGGTCCAGTGAGTCACATCAGTTTTGAGCTACAAGCACCAGGGTAGCACAATTTATTGTAGTCTAGCACATTTTTAAATAATGCAGTGCAATGACTTTTTTTTTTTTTTTTTTTTTTTTTTTTTATGAATTAGTATAGCTTTTTAGAAATAATAAATAGTATTAAAAATGTAACATTTATCAAGTAGTTGATTCTATGATGACCAGTGAGTTATCTTTACATGTCAGGTACTTTGAGGGGGGTGTATCATCAGTGTACCTGTGGGACCTGGACCACGGCTTCGCGGGTGTCATCCTAATCAAGAAGGCTGGAGACGGCTCCAAAAAGATCAAAGGCTGCTGGGATTCCATTCATGTGGTGGAGGTACAGGTAAGAGGCACCCTGGAGAGGACAGTTGAAGGAAGGGTCCCATATTCACTCTTACTCTGTAGGACACATGCAATGCATGTCATCCTTCTCACTCTTTTGTCTGTCCCTCTCACGTCGCTTCCCACCTTTGATTTGCCTGCCTCTGCCTTGTTGTTCTTCTGTCACTGGGTCTGTACCCTGTGCTCTTCTCCTGGCCTCACTCCTGTGTGTGTCTGACTTATCCATATGCAGGAGAAGTCCAGTGGCCGTACGGCTCATTACAAGCTGACCTCCACTGTGATGCTGTGGCTGCAAACCACCAAGACGGGCTCTGGCACCATGAATCTGGGAGGGAGTCTCACTAGACAGGTGTTGTGGGGGGGCTCTGTTTACCATCGATTCAGGTCTATGCAGAACAAGCAAATTAAATAAACATATGCTGTGGGATGAACTATCGTGCCATCCAAGATGTAGTTTCCTAGCCTAGTGGCCAGTAATTCCAGGACTAACTCCAAAATGCTGCGATCCTGATAAGGATAAGACAATAGATTCCTAGATAAAGGAACATGTTCACAAAAAGCTGTTTAATATTGTATTTTATTTCTGTCTTTATGTAAGGTTTTTCAGTATACTGAGGCAGGTACAACAGTACTGTGTGTGAGGGGAAACTGCATACTCCATTTAAAAATAATGATCACAGTAATTTGTATCTCAGAAGACATAATGAATAGTCATAAAATTTGTCAGAAACTTGATAAATGTTTCAGACTCTCACCATTCTCTCTTGGATAATTTGTTTGATCCACTTCCCTTCCCCCTAGATGGAGAAAGACGAGACAGTGGGAGAGTCATCCCCACACATTGCCAACATTGGCCGCCTGGTGGAGGTACGCTGAAATGCGGCCTTTCCCAAAACAGAGATGTGCTCTGACCCAACAGTGTTGGAATATATTAGTTTGTCACGTGTTGTGTGTATTCTCCTCAATTCTGGGTTTATAGTCTGCTTTGCTGCAATATTAAATTTATTGCCCAATTTTCTTTCAGGATATGGAGAACAAGATTCGCTCCACCCTGAACGAAATCTACTTTGGAAAGACCAAGGACATTGTTAATGGCCTGAGGTACAGTCTTCTTAAAGGACCGACTTTACACACTGACCCATGTGAACAATATCAGCACAGGTTCAGTGTTGGCTGTGTTAGATTCCACTTTATAGCCTGTTTAATTTGATATTGTTTGGAACGTATGTGTGCTGTGTAAGTGTTGTAGGGAGAGTGCAAGCTGTACAAAGGAGGAAACAGTAGCTCTTCAGGCACCCTTTTGGCTTTCCCATGCTTCCTGGTTATTTTTGTCCTCTCTCCCCAGTGCATCATACTGTTTTCTCCCAACTCCTCCTACCCATTTGTGTTTCTTTCTCCCAGTTACAGTTCTGGTCATCATTATTGGCACCCTTGCATTTTGGATAGTTTGTATATCATGTTTAAAATCTTCAGAACATTTTGTCTTCCGAAAATCTTCAGAACAATGTTGAAAATGTCAATTTACCAAAAGTTTTTTTCTTTCTTCCCCCCCCCCCCCCCCCCACTAACATTGGTTAACAGTTTTCTGCAGGAAATGGGCCAACTTTCATTCCAGCTCTTGTACAGTTGTAGGCTGCTCTGCTCTTATTCTTTCCAGTTTTTCCTGCCCAAATATTGCACTAGTGTACTTTTCACAGGTGCCTTATGACATTTATTCAGGTGGCTGTTCCCTCTGTTTTCACTCTTCCCTCTTCTGCAGCACTGTTCTGTTGCTTTACTGTGTTCTTATTTATATCTGCTCTCCTTCTTGTGCCCCCCCCCCCCTTCGCGTCTCTAGATCTATTGACTCTTTGCCTGATAACCAAACATACCGGCAGCTCCAGAAGGAGCTGTCACAGGTCCTCACTCAGCGCCAGATCTTCATTCAGCCTGACAACTAGGGCTGGAGGTACAGCCTGCGCTGTGCGAGGGTGTGTGGTGCAGGCATGGGGCTGCTATTGTGACGCAGAATGGTCTGTTGTGACGGGATGAGTGTGAGCACGTTCTTCAATGGGAAAGAGTTTGTCCCCTGGGCCAGAGGCTGTCCCAGCAACAGTGATAACACTGAGTCATGAAGACTTTCAGGTAGCCATTAACTAGATGGAAAAACACAGCAGCTGACATAATGTTCTGTGCAGCGGCAGCAGACAGAATGGTATGCCATTGGGTCATCAGGGATGTACCGCCTCAAAGTAAGAATGGTGGCAGCTCATGGAGACCTGCATGAGAAACTGATGAAGCTGGTGGTTTCTTCTTGCACCTGCAGTGACTGTTACAGCTCATGTAAATTAAGCATTTTTGGAATGGTGGTTTGATTGTAATAATTAATGTAAAGGGAGACCGGGGGGGCCGTGTGACATTTTGCATTGGGGAAGGTTGTGTGTGTGTGTGTGTGTGTGTGTGTGTGTGTGTGTGTGTGTGTGTGTGTGTGTGTTTGTGTGTACGTGTGTGTGTATGTGTACAGAAGCATGGCACTAACCAGACCTCACCTTAACAGTGTGCCTCTGCAGGGCGGGCTTGGATATGCGCTGTGGGCTGTCAATCTGATCAACGGCTGCCCCTGACTCTGTCTCTTTTGTCTCCTTGCCCCTGCAGGAGTGTTCAGCTACTGGCTGACAAGTCGAGGCAAGAGGCCCTGAAGAATGACCTGATGGAGGCGCTCAAACGCAAACAACAGAGTTAGAGATGCTTTTGTATCTCTCTCTCTGTCTCTCTCTTTCTCTGTCTCTATCTTTCTCTCTCTCTTTCTGCCTGACACCCTTTTTATTTTTCTTTCCATTTCAGTCCTCCCTTTTTTCTGTTTCTCTGAAGCCGTCTCTCCCTGTCTCTGTGCTGTTTCCAGACTCATCAGTTTAAAATGAAAATGTTTTTTCTTATTTTAATTTTTTGTATCATAAGTATCTCATCTTCCTGGAAGCTAACTCCTCTTTGAAAGGTTCCCACGGCTCTGGTATTACTGTTGCCATGACAATAGCAATACAAAAATAATGTCAATTCTTGGGGCTCACTGACTGCCTGGACTTGGTTACGAATAGCTGTGATTATGACTGAATGGTAGCCCCTTCTCTTGTTTTTTCACGGAAGAGAACGCAGGTATCGCAGGGGAACCAGAGCGATGAGAGAGGGCAGAGGTACAGAATGTGAATTGTATTTTGCAACTTTTTACTTCTTTCAGATGATAAACCTGGTTGTGTAATGTTGAAAGGAAGTGTACCTGGGGTTCCTGTGTGAAATGAAACTGTTATTCCTGCGATTGTGGCATGGAGGGGTGATCTGCTCAGGCCCTGCCCTTTGCCAGTCCACACCTACCAGTCTGCTGCAGCAGGAGACCAAGATGGGCACCGGCACACCACACAGTCACGTAGCTGGGCAGCCATGCAGGAGAGGAAGACGGGCTTACTGTGCATACTATGTAGTTCCTCATGTTACCCCCAGGCACCCTGTCTGGATTGGGGGGCAGTCATTTCTTCTGGCACTATGTCTTACGGGAGCTTTTTTTGTTGTTTTTATTTGGGTATTTCTTTATGGTTGTTTTTTGTAAAGCATATGATCCATGTTGTATTAGAGCGTCCATCATCAATAAAATTGAAACTAGTAAATGGCAATGTTTGTTATCTTTCCATTTTGGTGACTTTTTATTGCTTTTGTGATTATTTCAGTGTCAGATGTTGTGATGCTGCTAAAAGCGTTCCTATTGTTGTTGGTGCTTTAACAATACAAATGCATTCATGCACCCCGTATCTGAAATCGAACTTTGTCGGGCCTCATTTTAGGGGCTGCCGGCCTCCATGTGCTCGTCAGACAGTACAGGGGCACAATTATTTAAAAAGAGCCTGAAATGATTTGTCAACGTGCTGGCAGTCTGTTTGAAAACCACGGTCTTCAGTGGACCGCAGCGGAGCGAAGCGCCGAGCGCGTCCCTCTAACCCGCAGAGCACGGTTTCTCCTTTAGATGGCGCTAACTCTCTCCCTCCCTCTCTTCGCACCCCATTGCGGCCTTCCGCCGTCAAATACTGTCGTCCTCACGCCGCCGCCGCCAGTTTTCGCTGCTTTCTGCTCTGCGAAACAAAAATTCCAAAAATAATGCACAGCGAGTCGTGCTGTGCAACACTTTTGTGAGAGGCTTCGCGCCTTACCCGAGACCACGTTTCCCAGGAGCCGCGTTTGCTGCGCAGATGTGACACTCACTGTCCCGCAGCGACGCGTTCCATCGCATGAAAACGCTTGCACTTTTCGGCTGAGGACACAGTCCGGTGTTCCAGGAAGTTACTGTGTGCAACCTTAATGTTTGTACAGGGTTCTGCTTGTATTTTGACCCAAAAAATCCTTAAGAAAACGGCATTTTATTTAGAATGTTTATGGTTTTTATATCGGTCGAGAACAGTTCTTAACGCTCTTGCGCCATCATTTTTGTGGGCTTTGAAAACGTCTCCACTTTACGCTGTGAATTGGACTTTTTCAAATCCACATCAACGTCCCGCAGCTGGGACCTTCTTTTATATAACAGTCACATCTGTGGTATGGGGGCCTTTTTCTTGCTCAACTCTGCCGTGGGACTCAAACCTACAACCTCGGGGTTGTTACGCGTGATCAGTCGTTAACCACTACTCCACCTACTGCACGGTGCTGCTATTCACATTTTTTGTATTCGTTTATCCA
Organism: Heterotis niloticus; assembly: GCA_018136845.1. Classification (NCBI taxonomy): domain Eukaryota; kingdom Metazoa; phylum Chordata; class Actinopteri; order Osteoglossiformes; family Osteoglossidae; genus Heterotis; species Heterotis niloticus. The sequence continues at coordinate 21,624,217 of CM030894.1, read as the reverse complement.
GTTTCGCAAACAGTTAACAGTTCACTCAGATTCCCGAACCGTCAAGACTCCAGAATCAGAACATGAAAACGTAATTAAATTACATTTGTACATAATTCATTTGTCGACGGCTTCTGAAATTTTCAAGGCGTCGCGGGAAATTCTGAGATGCATTTCTCCCTGGTCGACTTCTAGAAAAGTCAGTGATAAAGACAGAAAGAAATGTGTTTGTTTATAATAAAGATGCGTGTTGACTTTTATTTTAAGGCATTAACTGTCCGACAAAGGGATTTGATTCTGTCTGAAATTACCGAATCTTTTAATAATTTATTTAAAACATGGATCTCGGTCCAAATCCCCTCCCGGCTCTTTGTTATGTGAACCCAAAAACTAATGTTCACATTAGGGAGTCATTCCTGCTGGGGAATAAACCACATTTCTGCTTTTTTTTTCTTCATTCAGCAGGGTCCAACATCGCCTTCACTTCAATTATTCAGAAGTCTCTTTTAAAGGGAAGTAAGACGGACTCGAGCCTCGCTGCGTCTGAGGACCCCCTCGCAGAACCGAACCCGTCGTGCGATTCGGGCGTGTAAAAGCCACCCAGTTGTCGGGTTTTGTGGGCTCCATTTTACGGATGAATTATCTGGGGCATTTTGTGACAATAATCTGTGTGGATGGACCTCGAGTCACTTAGCAGGCGCGACAGTGTTGACCTTCCGCGTCACACATTAGCAATAAAATCCCTGAAATAGGCGAACACCTGAAAACAATTAAAAGTGAACATACATTTGTATAGAAACGATACATTTCTTACAGACTTCCAAATATGCTGCAATGAACCAAATGGGCAAATATTTTTTTTAAATTTTTGGTGAAGTGAGAAAGACGGAGTGAAGCCTTTTTGTTGTGTCTGATCACCGCAGGTGAACTTTGTATAATAAAGCAGGTCCGCTGAAGGGTGTCGGTTCGAGTCCCGCCCCCAGTACCTACCCTCGCTGAGAGTATTTACACTGAAACGCCACAGTAAGAATACGCTGGCCTGTAAATAGGTACAGTTAAGACCCATTATCTAGCAGCGCGACACAGGCATGCGACACAGAGGACACTGTTGTCCCTTTAAGACCCCACTGCACCGAGCCTCGTGCTGCTCAGCTCTCTCCCTCCCTCTCTCCCACCGTGTCTGTTGCCCCCCCCCCTTCCTCCCTCTCTCTCTCGCTCGCTCGCTCTCTTTTGTTGTATTGAACCAGCGGCTCTGTGGTGATCGCGATCCCGCAAGGCGCACGGGGAGCAGAGGCCATTTTAATCACTCATCTTAAATCACGGCGGACGCGTTGCCGGGTTGCCGGGTCTCTGCAGCGCGTTTCGCCGGGCGGCCGGCATGGGTGAGCCGCGTGGAAGCCGCCGGACTCGGAGGAAAGTTTGAAAGTGGGCTTCCGGGAAGCGCGCATCCTCCGGAGATTGTGCATCGCCATGCGGGACCGCCCGTTCTTCAGCATCGGCATCGGCATCGCCGTTATCGCGTGCTGCACGCTCGCCGCGCTCACGCGCGAAACGGCGCAGCTCGGCACGGTGGTGGCGCGCGCCGGGCGCAACGGCACGTGCACGCCGTTCCTGGTGCGCGCCCCGCGCTTCCTGCGCGGCTCCGTGGAAACGGACGTGGCCACCGGCACTGTGTTCCTCTCCGGGGCGCCGGACTGCGGGGACGCGCAGCCCTCGGCGCCGTGCACGGTGAGCGTGGCGCAGCACTGCGCGGGGCGCGCGTCCCGCTTCAGTCACCTCGTCGTCAGGCGGCACCATGTGCTCCTCCACGGGAGGCATTGCTGTACCCGGCGCGGCAGGAGGAGCGCGCAGGATGCTGACATCATCAGCTTGCTGCCTGTCCCCAAAGCCTGCTTTCAGGGGGACTCCGCGCTCGTCCCGCTCAGGGATGTCCTGCCAGGGTGGACGCACTGCACCCCCCGCGGCCATTCTGGCTTCCACTTTCGGGATGGAGGGTTATGGCTGTCAAAGCGCCTCTGCTTGAGGCGAGGTGTCCTGCATGAAGTTCATCTGCACTGTAACAGGTGTATAAGCATGGGTTCGACGGGAGGTGGCGATGAAGGATCCCGGGGGTCAGAGGTCATCTCGGTGCACTGGCGCATAGGTGCGGGCTCCTTCGATCGGGGCTATCTGGAGGAGCTGTTGGGGTCCGAGCCCGACGCGGGGACGGCGGGGAGGCGGAAGAGAAACGTGAACGGCAGCCCGCAGTTCCAGCCTCCCATCTACCAGGCGTCCGTGCCTGAGAACAGGCCAAGCGGCACGCCGGTTGTGGTGCTGAAGGCGGTGGACGCCGACGAAGGAGATGCTGGCCGCCTGGAGTACTTCATAGATGCCCTGTTTGACAGCCGCTCCAATAGCCTGTTTGTTGTCGATTCCTTTACCGGCGTGGTCACCACAGCGGAAGTGCTGGACCGCGAGACCAAGGGCACTCACGTGTTCAGAGTGACCGCGGTGGACCACGGCCGTCCGCCCCGGAGCGCTATGGCCACGCTCACCATCATAGTGAGCGACACCAATGACCACGACCCCGTCTTTGAGCAACAGGACTATAAGGAGAGCGTGCGGGAAAATCTGGAGATTGGCTATGAGGTACTGACTGTGCGAGCCACAGACGGCGACGCCCCTGTCAACGGCAACATTTTGTACCGCATCCTGAATGGCGATGGTCCCAACGAGGTTTTCGAGATCGACCCCAGATCAGGAGTCATCCGGACTAAAGGCTCCGTGGACCGTGAGGAGGTGGAGTCCTACACGCTTCTGGTGGAGGCCAACGATCAGGGCAGGGACCCGGGTCCGCGCAGCTCCACTGCTACCGTGTATATCTCTGTGGAGGACGACAACGACAATGCCCCCCAGTTCGGTGAGAAACGCTACGTTGTTCAGGTGCCTGAGAACACTCCGCCAAACTCGGAGATCCTTCAGGTGACTGCAACGGACCGGGACCGTGGCAGCAACGCCCTAGTGCATTTCAGCATCATGAGTGGCAACACCCGAGGTCAGTTCTACATTGACGCTCAGACAGGCAAGCTGGACCTGGTTGGCCAGCTGGACTATGAGACCAGCAAGGAGTACACACTGCGCATCAGGGCCCAGGACGGTGGCCGGCCACCCCTCTCCAACATCAGTGGCCTCGTGACTATACAAGTGCTGGATATCAATGACAACGCCCCCATTTTTGTGAGCACCCCTTTCCAGGCCACTGTCTTGGAGAACGTACCCACGGGCTACTCCATCATCCACATCCAGGCCATCGACGCCGATTCGGGAGAGAATTCGCGGTTGGAGTACCGGCTCGTTGAGACCCAGCCGAGCCTTCCGTTCTCCATCAACAACAGCACGGGGTGGATCATGGTTGCGGCCGAGTTGGACCGAGAAAGGGTGGACTTCTACAGCTTTGCGGTCGAGGCCCGTGACCAGGGCTCCCCTTCCATGTCCTCAACCGCTAGTGTCAGTATGACCATCCTGGATGTGAATGACAACAACCCAGAGTTCACGCAGAGGGCCTACTACATGCGTCTCAACGAGGACGCTGCTGTAGGCACAAGCGTCGTGATGGTGTCAGCCGTGGACCGTGACATCAACAGCGTCGTGACGTACCAGATCACCAGCGGGAACACGCGCAACCGCTTCTCTATCACCAGTCAGAGCGGCGGTGGGCTGATCACACTGGCGCTGCCGCTGGACTACAAGCTGGAGCGACAGTATGTCCTGGGTGTCACCGCCTCAGATGGAACGCGATTTGACACCGCGCAGGTTTTTGTCAACGTCACCGATGCCAACACACACCGGCCCGTCTTCCAGAGCTCACACTACACAGTCAACGTGAATGAGGATCGTCCTGTAGGCACAACTGTAGTGGTCATCAGTGCCACCGATGAGGACACTGGAGAGAACTCCCGCATCACTTACTTCATGGAGGACAGCATTCCTCAGTTTAACATCAACCCAGAAACCGGTGCTGTCACCATGCAGATGGAGCTGGACTACGAGGACCAGCTCTCCTACACCCTGGCCATCACGGCACGGGACAACGGTATCCCGCAAAAGTCTGACACCACCTACCTCGAGATCTTAGTGATTGACGTGAACGACAATTCTCCGCAGTTCTTGCGAGACCGATATCATGGCTCTGTGATGGAGGATGTGCCCGTCTTCACCAGCGTGGTGCAGGTGTCTGCCACTGACCGTGACTCGGGCCTCAACGGGCGGGTATTTTACACGTTCCAAGGCGGAGATGATGGTGACGGCGACTTCATCATTGAGTCGACCTCAGGAATTGTTCGGACGATGCGGCGCCTGGACCGGGAAAACACACCTTCTTACCTCCTCCGGGCCTTTGCTGTGGATAAGGGACTCCCCGCGATGAAGACGTCTGTGGACATTCAGATAACAGTGCTGGATGTGAATGACAACCCACCTGTCTTTGAAAAGGACGAGTTTGACATCCTAGTGGAGGAGAACAGCCCCATCGGCCTCGTGGTGGCCCACATCACGGCCTCTGATCCAGACGAGGGGAGCAATGCTCAGATCATGTACCAAATTGTGGAGGGCAACATCCCCGAGGTCTTCCAGTTGGACATCTTCACCGGGGAACTTACGGCCCTGATGGACCTGGACTACGAGGCGCGCTCTGAGTACGTCGTCGTGGTGCAGGCCACCTCTGCGCCCTTGGTCAGCCGGGCTACTGTCCACATCAAGCTCATCGACAAGAACGACAACCCTCCCGTGATGAAGAACTTCCAGATCATCTTCAACCATTACGTCTCCAACGCATCCAACAGCTTCCCCACGGGAGTCATCGGACGCATCCCTGCACGTGACCCGGATGTGTCGGACACTCTCTTTTACAAGTTTGAATCTGGCAATGAGCTGAACCTGGTCCTCCTCAATCAGACCACAGGTGACATTCGACTGAGCAGCGCCCTGGCTAACAACCGGCCCCTGGAAGCCACCATGAAGATCTCTGTATCGGGTAAGATGGGCCTTCCTTTTCCCTTCTCTTCCTTTAGCTTGGAAAATCAATAATTTCTTCTCCTCCAGAATATTCTTTAATGAAAAGAGTAAATCAACCCAATGGGTGTGTTAACTTTGGTTGCTAGGCGTTAGCCACATTTAGCTCTTTCTGGGTTTCACCTTCAGCCAAAATTTTTTTCAATACACTGGCAATAAAAATGCAGGAAATAACTTTTTTAATATAATGTATTAACCTACCATGAGCTAGATAACTTAAAGCCACTGCACTACAGAGAAAAGCTAAAAATATTTTTGTATGCTTGCTCTTCGACAATTTATGTTTAAAGCAAATTGTGGGGAATATGAGCAAGAGCCAACAAGCACGCAGTTTGTCGCAGGTTTAGCCTTTTGTGCTAAAATCGGGAGCCTGCCTTCATTTTCCAAGACACATAGAGGACCTTCACTCTCGGGGTGCGTGTTTCCTTTAGTCATGATTGGTCAAAGGAGTCAAAAGAAGATCAGACATGGATGGGGACATTTGCAGTCCTGGGTCCAGGGTCAGAGGGACGGTGGTGGCACCTGTAATGGCCCGAAGTGGAACGTGAAATGCGGAGCTCATGCTCCTGCAGCAGGTCTGAGCGGCCTGGGCCTGGACTGATGTTGTGGGTCTTCTGAACATTCTTCTTGTCAAGAACCATGGAGCAAAACGAACAATGGTCTTCACCGCAGCCCCTCGGAATAATTTACGCCGATGTTTTTAATTATTGCTGCCGGCACAAACTGCGTGCAGGGTTCTTATCAGTGGAAAAACTCCACCGCACCGAGGGAAATTGCTGCACGGTTCACCTTCCCGATGTTTAAGGTTTTGTTGTCGGGTATATTTTGCAGCAGCGGCTCGTCTGGCTTGAAATTAATTCCTCCACTTTTGAAGGAGAACCTCCATCTTAGGCACTTTGAGTGTTATTTCGTGTGGGGAGCCTTCTGTCACTTGTAGAGGGGATATAATTTGCATGGATGGATAACTGCTATGCTTTTTTTCACGCTGGTGGGCCACACTAGAGGAATGGGGATATACAGCAGGAGTATGGTTTTTTACCCTAACATTGGGGTGACAGTCACCTCGAAATCTAATTTTCGTTTTGCCAGGTGTTCCTCGTAATGATGCGAGTTCTCTTTTGTGGCAAAAGCCACTTTTTGCAGTTATTTACCTCTGAGTGATCCGTGCTGCTGTGAAATCCGTGTGCGCTTATAAGGCAGAGAGTGTGGAAAATCGGTCTGCTCCCCCCCGCTGCCTGTATGTTTTAAGCCGTGGGAGGAAAGACCAGATGGGGAAGGAGGAATAAGAGGCAGAGCAAGGTATGGTGGAGAACAGCATGGCCTGTTGGGCATGGAGATGTGGTAGCCTGAGGAAGAAGGGAGAATAAACAGAACGGAGCACGAGAGGCAGACGGAGCCCAAAAGGTGCTGTGCAACACATCAAGGATTTCATATTTTTGAAGCATTAATGATTTATATGTGCAGCATTAATTTGCCATGGATTTCAGTCACATTTTAGTCCTATTAGTCAGTATGTACAGTAGATGAGGCAGAACCATGTCCTGGAAAGCAGAGTTAAATGTACCTTCAAATAACACAAGGATCAGAACTTAACTAAATAAACTTGTTTTACCAGGGAAGGGGGGAAATGTCTAAATATTACTCATTAGAGTTTGAATTTAAGTTTGTCTTTGTTGCAGTTCCATTTACGTTTAATGTATTTAAGAGTTCAAATGTAAATGAAGGTGAAACTGTTCAAATAATTTGCCCCTTTTTATCCACGTCTCAGGCTGCATACATTAGGATGTGTTTTGTGAATCACTAAGTAGTGCGAACATTTCTTTAACTGAGGATTTTTCTGGCGGAGGAAATGAAAAGTGGGGCTCAGCTACAAAATTCTTCACACAGTCAGGTTAATGAGTTTCTTATTTATCATTAAAAGCTTAATCCCGTGTAGGGTCGTGGTGGTCTGGAACCTATCCGAGAGGCAATGGGCTGTGAGACAACCCCCAGATGGGGCACCAGTCCATCGCAGTGTGACCAAACATACAATGGGAATCACTTAGAGTGCCCGGTTAACCTAAGACACCTGTCTTTGGACTGTGGAAGAAAGCTCACACAGATTCAGAGAGAACATGCAAACTCCACACAGTCTGAGCTGGGCGTGAACCCACACTACAGCTCAGGAGTTGCGAGGCAGGAGCACTGCTTGCCGAGCTGCCGTGCAGCCTGGGTTATCGTTCACGGTATTCCAATATTCTATGGTACAGACTTATGTTGGTGGCGGTTGTTTGTCATGGGGAAGAGTGTGGAGCTTTGAGGAAATGAGATAAAGTTGGTCAGGAAATTAATACACATCCTGCTAGTTCAAAGTGGAAAAGCAGAGGCCGAATCCGTCGGTTAACTTTTTTCGGGCGTTCTTGCATGGTAGTTGCAACCAGTTTAAATGACCACCTTATCGTTTGGAGGAAAGCATCATCACAAGCAGCGTGAGCCTCCGGCAGGCAGGTTGCTTGCCCCACGGCGACTTCTGATTCAGCTCTGCAATGATAGAAAAGTTTCGGTAAACCGTGTATTTGGGAGGTGGGTACCGGAACATACAGGGGACGTGAGCTGCCAAGAGGAAATCTCTCCATGTATCATCACAATGGATGTCATCAAATCCTATGTCGCCCCCCCCACACACACCCCACCGGCCAAATAAAAGCTTTTATGGAAGCCTTCAGAAAATAAAATGTACTGCGAGAGGCAGACATGACATTGATCGACCATGGTCTTCTGCAAAGCTGGAGCAGTTGGGCTCAGTGGGGGCGTTGGACTTGGGTCCCGCATGTTTGACATAATAGATTCATTGATTCAGTTACATGGCCATAATAGGAGCTGGATGCCCATTGACCAGCTGTACACCGCATTGGCAGTAACCAACTGCACGTTTATCCCTGGGTCACCTAATACAAAAGTCCAGTTCGCAGCAAGGGCTGAGCCAAAAGCGCACGTAGGGGGAACTGCGCGTACCGAGCTACTGCGTGGCGACAGATTGCGTTCGGTGTCAGCAGACTGTCAGGTGTAAACAGCCATGTTAAATTGCCGCCTCGGCCGCTGCCGCCCCGTGGCTGAATGACTTAGCGGTCTTTTGGATCCTGGCGACCGCCTTCCCATGCCAGCTTTGCGACAACCCGCCACTTTGCCTCGGACTGCAGCCAGATCCGCCTCTTTGTTTAATTACAACCAGGCCCGACAGAAAGCTTACGACAGAAAGTTGCATGGATTTGTCCTGGCTGTTGTAGAAATGCGGTGCTGCTGCGCCGGGACTCTCGTACCCGGCTAATCCGCTATATCCGATCCTGTTAGGAGCATTGAATCTCGAGCGCTAGGAGACGGTTACCTTACCGCAAAAGCTGTTATCTGTCGACCCGAGCGCCAAGAGCAGCGGCTGCATTTCCCTCCACTTTTAATGTCGCATAATAACGCAGAAAAAACCGTTAATGCTGTAACCGCAAAGCAGTCAGACCGACAGGCCCGTTTCCATTCTGTTTCCTGATCAGCTTTGCCTCGAGAGCAAGTCCACGACCTTCACTCCTATGTTTTATCATTCTTGGGTGAATGCACCTCTCTGTCACAAGGTCAGCTAAAAAGGTTCCATCTGAACAAAATTAACCGTCAGGTTCTTGTGAAGGAGCGCCCTATAATTTAGCATAAATGCCCTATTTTAATTTCATTTTGACATTTCCAGATAGAGTTAGCAGTTTCAAAATTCTCTATAGGATCTGTCACCAATGTAGTGCGTGGCCTTAAAATTGCAGGAAAAATTACCTTTATTATATAATAATTCATTTTCTTTATGCATAAGTATTTGCAGCACCTGCACTGTCATGGCAACCGTCACCGCACAGTCCTACCTGCATTGCAGAAATTGAAGGTGCACATGTCCAGAAGAACTGAGACGATCAGGGAAATGTTAGAGAACCCAGTCTGCTCTGCCAGGATTTCGTCTCCCAAACAACCTTTGTCCTCGCAGGCTGAGGTCCGCGGCCTCCTGGCCTCCTGGCCTCCTGGATGTAGTAGAGTCCTGGTCATACAGTGAACACCATCTACACCGGAACCTCATTATATCATTTTTGGGGCAGCCATGGTCCCTCCTTATGCTTCTGAAACACAGCTTTCCTGCAGATCTTGGCTGCCGGATCGATGTATCTGTGACCCTTGCAGAATCTGGCCACTATTAAGGCAACTAACATTTTGACCTTTTGATGCATCCGCAAACATTTTAATCTGTTTCTTGAACCTTTGATGTAAACTGTTTTCATGGTTTGCCAGCTATTTGCATGTGTAGTAGGAGCACTGCATTGTGGGAGGCAGATATGACTCTCCTATAATGCGCAGCTGCTGTAGAGCCATAAATAGTTTTGTTTTAACGCTTTAAGGTGTTACGGGGATTGTTGACTCCGTTCATCACTATGTAATGTGGTGGAGAGCCGTAGGGGCGGGCGAGTGGTTGAGTTCTACACAGATTTAAAGCTTGTGTTCTTACCTCCGGCCTTGCGGTTTCTCTGTTCGTAACTCTGCCTGCACCATGGCCCTTTCACTGTCATAGAAATGTTTATTAAATAGTACGGAAATTGAAAAGAATTGCATCATGTGGTGCCTCGCTGTATTATTAATGAACACTCTTCAGATTAGATGGTGCATATTATTATGACCGTAATAATTTTGCCACAGCGCATTGGGAGGTGCCAAATATATTAGCTATGCCCCTGTGGGTTTGCTCCCACAGTCCAAAGACATGCGTTCAGGTGAATTGAGGACTGGAAATTTCCAGAATATGTATGCGTTACATGTTTGAATGAGTGTCGGGGGTACAGTGTAGCGTTTTTAATTTTGCAAGTCAGCTTTAACAAAAGTGTTAGCTAAGTACTGCACAGCAGCGTTATGATTTTTGTTGCCTGATATATAAGGACTTCTTCGTTGGAGCACCCGCTAAATACCATGCTTCTCATAATCTCAAGTCCCTGCCACCCTTTTCCATCCATCTGTGGCGAGAGGACGGAGCGAGAACAAACCGCCCGTGGTCCCTAGGGTGTGTGAGTTGGCTGCAGTTTCCGAGCAGCCTCAGGGTAGAGCTGGAAGAAGAGCTTCAATAGGCCTGCAGCCCAGGGAGGTGGAAAGCAGCAGGCAGCTCACAGCATGCACATCACAGGAGGTGTGCGTCCATGCTCACTCCTCCCGTGCTCACAAAGCATGTCGCTCTTTCAGAGAACACGTGGTCTGGGTAATTGACCACAAATGAAGTGGGAGGAAAAAGGGTAAAAACAGCAAAAAGTGCATGTAAAGCACACTTTACTGGTACGTTGGACATGTTTGTCCAGTGTACCGAATTACAGTACTACATTACTCTGCAGCGGTAATTTAATCCCGAAAAAGTAGCTCTTAGCACTTGAACACATGTGAGTGGTCTGTGTGTATGTGGCCTACAAGTTTCAAAAAAGCCCCAAATGGGTCTCCATAATTCTCGTTCCCCATTCCCTCCATCTATTAAAAGGCAACAATAGTCTGAGTGCTGATGTTCTGCTCAGGGTTAGAGTAGAGGTGTAGACCCTTGGAGGGTTTGGCTCAGTGAGGGAGACCTGCAGCAACTTCATGAGGGGAACTGGGTGCATTTCTACTTAACAGATTTACTAGCAGGAATTGTTTTTTGGAGGTTTTCATCATATGCCGAGCATTTTAAGCTTCCCTCTTCCCTTCTCTTGCCCCCCACCACCTCGACCCGCCCCGCCCCGCCCCGCACCATCTTTGTCCGTCCTTTTTCTTGGCCTGTCTTTCTGTCACTCCTCCAGGCCGTGCCAGTCACCTCACTTATTCCTTTCACAGTCTCCCCTTTTTGACCGGTCCCCACAAAATGCTGAGAAATGCTTTGTTTGCACACTGTCGCCATGGTGACCCTAGCAATGCCTAAGAAATGCCTAGTAGGTGGGGACCGAGGAAACCTCCTTTGTGTTGCAGTGGGACGAGAGGGGTAATGCCGGGAGTGGAGGGGGGGGGGTCATTCTGAAGAGCAACTCAGCCGCCCCATCACAGGATGTCCCCGTTCTTTTCTTGTCACACACGGCCTCCTCTTCCCAGAGTCCTGCTGTTCCTCCTCGCGCTTTGGACCGGCGTGTTGACGCTCTGATGTCTGCAGATGGATCACACTGCCAGCAGAGATAAAGCGACCAAAGGGTTTTGTAAATCACATCCAACGCAGACTTAATCACGTTTAAGGGTTTTGCAAATCATGTCCAGTGGCTGTGCTGTGCGGAAGTGCTGCTGAGGGAGGGCAAATATTTGTTCTTGTTATTTCCTCATATGATGAGTAATGAGGCGGGCTGCAGATATCTGTTGAAGTGCATTGGAACGCATGAACAACCAGTGAGTATAAGTAAGCTGTGAAGGCCAAGGTGAGTTAAAGGACATAAAAAAGGTGTTGCATGGGGCACAACTCTTTCCTGCCCCCACAATGCCCTCACCAGTGGGTCCGGCTCCTCCAGCAGCGCACCTCTGTCCGCTCTGCTGCTCTGACATGGCCAATGTGTGCAGGATGACATCATCTCTACATTCTGTATGGGACAGGGATTAGGGACCAGGATGCTGAAGCCCATGGCTGGCTGAACTTACGTGCTGTGTTTCGCCTCCCCCAACCCCTCTGTGTACACAGCTGTGTGTTACACTCAGGGGCAGCATCCGTCAGGCTTCACTTCTCCCCTGCTCAGTGTGTGTGGTGGGTACAAGTCTCTGCCTAGTGTGTGTGTGTGTGTGTGTGTGTGTGTGTGTGTGTGTGTGTGTGTGTGTGTGTGTGTGTGTGTGTGTGTGTGTAGATTTTCACTGAAGTAACTGTTTATTAAAGTCCCCCAAGTAAATCAAACACGTTAATTTAATATTAAACCTTAATATAGTTTTAAAGGATAAACATTAAAATGTAATACATTTGGTGTAACGCAAAAGGGAGTTATGTTATAAATATGAGACGGCCTACGCTGCCCATTCGTACTGAATACCAAACAGATGTTAAAGCTGCCGTTTCAAATTTTGAATCGTTGTTCATTTCATAAGTTTGTCACTTCCATCAGATATTTTATCTCCTCTGCATGCTATGTGCATGCTGATGGCACCTTCTGGAAATATCTTGGACACTAAGGTGTTTACTGATGCACAACCTTGTTCAGCCATGATGTGGGTTGACTTGGCCCAGTACATCGTAGAATCTTAAAGGTGAATTCTCAGTGTACTGTATAGACTGTGAATATAGAAGGAGTTGCAAGTTTTTTTAAGTACACCTATCTAGTAGTCTGCTGCAGGTCTTCTAGGCTCCAGAACTGCATGAATTAACCTGGTAATAAGTTCAGCAAGATGCTGGATGTGTTGTGTAGGAATGCTGTAATGTGCAGAAAAGATGGTGTGGTGTAGCTGCTGTAAATTGGAGAGCAGCACAGTTTTGCTGCAAACAGCACTTTACCACTCATCCCAAAGATGCTGAATAGGGTTGAGATGCTCAACCGTTTTTTTGCTGTCGTGTTCCTGGAACCTTTTGGCGATGATACCTGCCGTGTGACCTGGTGTATTATCGTCCTGGAAGTGTCCATCTGAGAGGGATAAACTGGTCAGATGTGCCATTCAGATGTTCTTCAGTGGCAGTCAGGTGCTCTAATGCAGCCAGCAAAACATTCCCCACACCATCACACTCCCACCACCGGCTTGTACTGCTGACACCAAACAGTACGGCCTCATGTTGCCTCATGTTGCTTGTGCCAAATTTTCCACAGTTCTTCCAGAATTCAAACGGTTTGTCTGAAGGTGGAAGCTGTGTAACCAGTATACCGCAGACTCATTCTGTAAGCTCCTCAGAGTTGACTTGAGAACAATGGCAGAAGGACAAATGCGAAACACGTATTTAGTCCATCTTTGATTTATCATTTGTACCCGCAGTAAGCATTTTTGCAACAGTGCTTGGGTGACAGGAAAATTTGACCTTGTAATGTATTTCTCCGGAGGGATCGAGCCCTATCAGCGTAGGTTGGGCGTAAATTTCTGACCTGCTCAGACCTCTGCTTTGCGTTTGCACCGCTGTTAATTAGAGAGAGCTTGGTGCTCAGCTGTGTCGAGATGGCAATGGACTGGCCTGTCGAGCTGGACTCTGACATGGACCGGGCAGCGACAGGCAGGAGTTGTGTCACGCAGGGTCATTTCTCCCAGAGTTGTTTATGTGCCATTTATTTAATTAAGAGCTCCTACGGAGTCTGCAGTGACTCGATTAGGGATCTCCATTCGCAGCAGTGCTGAACGCTGCTGCATTTGAAGGTCACGGCACTCGGTGCTGCGGAGATAAATCAGACGGCGACAGGTTTATTCCTTACAGTAGCTGAATTTCGCGCTGAGAAGAAGAGAAGAATAAGCCTGTTTTTCGTGGCAAGTGTGAGACCGTTTCATCTTGTGGATAGACACCGTATTATTTAAACCCAGCCAGAGGAATTTGGGTGTTTAGTCCTCGTTCTGCTAAATATTTACTGGAAGGACCCTTAGCCCTGCATGTGGATTCTTGGACTCAAAGATGATCACGATCTGCATTTCGGCGATGTTGTAGACGCCTGACTGATTTTTTGCGGCAGAGACTGGGTACCGACCCCATACCTTCCTGCCGTGGTGTAGTTCACAAGCTGCCAAACAGTTTGTTTCATAACAGGACTGTGGTTAAAATGTCATAAAGTCACGTTTGATGAAAGAATTCCAAAAACCAGTAATGGTACTGAGGTTGCGTGCAGGGCTGGGGACAGCAGCTCAGAGTTGGCAGTGGGGGGTGGGGAAGGGTGGGGGCCTACTCCATCCTTGTTACCGCGGTTACTCCTGTCTGATTCAGATCGACACTGACTCCTGCGGGGGGGGGACTCTTAGTCATGGTGCTGCCAATCAAGTACCCTTCCCCCCCGGCTCATTATTTTCCTCTCTGCATCTCTTTTATTGGTTTATGCAGCACTGCCATGAATAAACATCTATTCCAGCCTCTTTATTACAGTCTTTAGCTGCGCTTATCTTCAGCAACATTTCTTTGTCATAATTAGATTGTTAGGGAAGTTTAATCCGGTCACAGAGCCTCAGACTCGATGCTATGTTTTATGGACATGGACAAATGGATGCTGGGCTACAGTCTGGTCGATGTCAGTCTGTTGTAGGTAAAAGATGCTTATATCTCAGTTCCATTGTGTGGTTCACCTCCAGGACAGACCAGGAGCAAGACTGCGACCGTGTCTGCTGTCTGCGGTCTCTTACGCCCCCTCCTCACCCCCCACACACGCACAGACACAGACACACACACACACAGACAGACAGACACACACACACACACACACACACACAGACACACACACACGCAGAGGTCCTTCTGCACCAGACCCAGCCTTGTTTGTCACCTTCCTAGCATTGCTGGACTTATTACAGTAACATTCCTGGATCACAGACTAACAGGCAGCAAGCGTTCTCAATCACTACGTGGCTCCAGGCACGGTCACATGGTTATGTTCTCGGATGTAAATAAGGGTTGATCACAGAGCAGCATGTGCACTCTTGACCTGTCACCACTCGCTCTTGCACAGCTCCTCTTTGTTCCTACAGCAGCTCGTGATAGACTTCATCATGCTTTTTTCAACCACAGAGTCGGAGTGCCCTGCTGTTCCACTTAAGAAAAAAAAATACAGTGCAGGTTGTTCAAGAAAGAAGACAACAATTTGACCCTGTTGGGTTTTTCATGAGCAAATTAGATATTTGCAGAAACGGGGAATCAAGACCATTGACTACAGAATTGGCGTCAGAGACGCTGCTGCTGCCTGGTAACATTGCTCAGTGTTCGTACATTCATGCCTAGGTCTTCAGTTCCCTTCTTGTTCAGGGCAGAGTGGTGGTGGTAGCCAGGAACCCATCTCAGAAACAGAGGAGAGAAGGCAGGAACACAACCAGTCCAGCACAAGGGAATGTCAGATCCACTCTGTCACTTACACATTTGCCCATGAAGGCCAATTTAGAGTCACGTGAAACCCATGGCTTTGACCTGTGGGAGGCAACCAGAGTGTCCAGAGGAAACCCACATGAATACGCAGACTCAGCTAGAGCGAAACCTGCAGTAGGTCCTGACAGAGGCCCAGAACTATGAAGCGTGAGTGCTACACGCTACCATCATAGTATTCTCTAAAGCAAATGTTTCATCAACGATTATTTCAAATGAAAGGTTTGCAAGAATGAGCTGTAAAGAAGTGAGGTCCTTCCAGGAATCGTGCTCAGCATGAGGAGAACCAGTGAGACCCCTCAGAATGACACCCAGTTGGCACTGTGGGCAACTTCTGCAGCCCATTCCAGTTTATTTATAGGATTGGTGGAAAAAAGTGTGACTTCTCTCTTGCACTTCTCCTCATTCTGCTCACTGGTGACTCAAAGCGGTTTGATCCAGAGAATCAAAATGCTCTTAATTATATTCTAGCACTTTGTTCTCCTTGCGATGACAGCAACTTTGCTGGTAGATAAGTGCTTTGAACATTGGTGTCCTGCGTCTGACAGCAGTAATGTTTCTTCAAACAGCCATGTACAGGGAGGTCCCCAGGTACAACGGAAAGCTGTGTTTCCGCTCAACGGCAGGCGGCTCCAACCCAGATTGCTGCTTAAGTCTGTGGAATCCTCAGCCCCCAAATGGCTGCTTGGATTAAATGTTTGGAAGATAAGTGTTTCCCCCAACAGGGTCTCTGGCTGTATTGTAAATGAACTGTCCTACATGCGGCGTGATGAATAAGCGCCTTGATGATTTCCTCTGAGAACGTCAGGAGAACATTAGTGATGCCCGTTTGCGAGAGTCTATGGATTCCCCTGGCTGTCCGGGTTGATCTGCTTGCTGGGGGAGGAGGCAGCGCAGCAATCCAAGCCACCGTGCAGTCCGTCCACCCCCACCTTTTGAAAGACAGCCCCAATGCTTGTGAAATTTTTTTTTTGTTCTTAGAATTAAAAACTCATTAAAGGTGGAAGTGTCGCCTCCTTTAGCCCCATATGGTCCCAAATGAGATCGGGCCTGGCAGCCAAATCGCTGCTGTTTGTTTGTATGGGTTGAGGTTTCGCCCCAGCCAGGGAGTTCTTGCCTCTGGATCTGCTCCAAACCCTGGAAACAAAGTGTTCCATTGAGCATTGAGGACCAAAACCTCCGGCTTGTTTTGCCTGCCACTTCCATTTGATCGCACATCTTGTGTTTGCTCGCCAGATGTCTGAGAAGCAGACAAAAATCTCTAGACAAACGTTTATCAAAAATGTGTAAATCAGGGAGTCTACTACTACTGTGATAGCTGTGTGAATTTGTTTTAGATTTCCCGTGGGCCTGCGAGGTTTCCGTTTCGGATGAGGGACAAGATCATGGTTGGGAAATTTTTGAGGGTTTTGATTTGTGAAGATGTTTTTTCTTTTGGTTTTTAAAGGTGCAGTTCATGTTTTTATGGAAATGTGTATTTCAAATCTTTATTAGTGTTTAGTTAAATAAAAATAAAAATGCTGGAGAACTAGTAGAGGAATATTTTCAAGTGCTTCCTTTTGTATGCTTTTGCCGGATTTGGTACTGAGGTCATATAGTTTTGCAACCAAATGCAGGTAAACATTTAGTGCTTTACTGAATTCTTATCCTTTAATGGTGACGTTTTGTGCAGAAGCTGTTTTGTTTGCCTTTTTTTTCCCCTATAGGTGAAGCACAAGGCACATGTTGGAGCGGTGCGACCAAGTTGCTCTGAAATACTCATTCCTTTTCTCTCGTTCTCAGACGGAGTCCACACAGTGTCAGCCCAGTGCCTCCTCCAGGTCACCATCATCACGGACGAGATGCTGACCAACAGCATCACCCTCCGCCTGGCCAACACATCCCAAGAACACTTCCTGTCTCTGCTGCTGACGCGCTTCCAGGAGGGTGTGGCGCGGGTGCTGTCGGCTTCGCGCGAGGATATTGTGGTCTTCAACGTGCAGGACGACACGGACGTGAGCGCCGGGATTCTCAATGTCAGCCTCTCGGCAGCGCTCGGGCCAATGGCGGGACCTTGGGTGGGGTCAGGTGCAGCCCGTCAGTTCCTGGGCTCCGAAGAGCTGCAGGAGCGGCTGTACCTGAATCGCAGCCTGTTGGCGCGTCTCTCCTCCCAGCACGTGCTGCCCTTTGACGACAACATCTGTCTGCGTGAGCCCTGCCAGAACTACATGAAGTGTGTGTCAGTGCTGCGCTTTGACAGTCTGGCACCCTTCGTCACCTCCGACACCGTCCTCTTCCGGCCTATCCAGCCCGTCTCTGGGCTACGCTGCCGCTGCCCTGCCGGCTTCACCGGCGACTACTGCGAAACAGAGATCAACCTCTGCTACTCGCAGCCCTGCGGACCCCACGGCGCCTGCCACGCCCGCGAGGGGGGCTTCACCTGCGAGTGCCTTGAGGGCTACACCGGTGAGCCATCTTTAAATCATATTTGCATCCTTCTGAAAAGAATCATAAAAATGCTGTATTTCAGGGGCACATATTAATTATTTTAATATTCTCCCTAAGCATGAATATGTAAAAAAATAGATGTTTAAAAAAGTTGCAGAGCTTTGTCATAGTTCGCATATCTATTCAAGATGATGAATATTTTAATATTTAATATTCAAATGGTATCAAGCATTAGAGGTTGCAGATGAATCCTCAGCTCTCCAACTTGCTGTCTGGTGCTGCTGTTGGGAGGACAGGCATCAGTATGAGGGGTGTGTGGGGAAAAAAGTCCTGTGTGCTTCTCCATGGGGGTGCTTTTTAATCGGTGGGGGACATCAGCCTGTGGGTATCTGAGAGAGCCCTTCCTTTATATGGCAGCTCCATCCTTGTCCTCCCTCTCCCATGTGGAAATACGGAGCTACTATGTTGGCTTTTTGTTTCGCTCCACGGCCCTTATGCGGTGACCCCTGACACAAGCAGTCCGTGGAGGTAAAAAAAAAAAAAAAACTGCTTCCTCAAACACGCATTGCCCTCTTGTTTTTATACTTTTAGTCACAGGTTTGTAGAAGCTGTAATAGGCAGCTTTTAGGAAACATGACCTGGACATATTTTGCATTTCTGTATGATCTAATCTTGCTGTTTATGCTCAAATTGAAGCACTTTCCAGGTCAGCAGTCTGGCCATAACAGCCAACTGCAAAGCCAACTGATGGCAGTGACCACTAGGGGTGCAAACTTGGTGGCCTAGATCACCATTGCTGCCTCATGACAGCCTTTACATTTGAGCTGTCATTTGGCAGTAAAGGTAACTCCAAGCCCGTAATGATGGCCTCAGACTGAGCTGCAACATACTTGCCTTGCATGCCACTGCCCACGTTCTTCAACCAGGCAGTCAGGTGGAGCTTTGCAGAGGTTCAGAAGGAGATACAAAATCAACCTGCAAGCACAGATAGGACACAAGAAGGGAATAATGGTTGTCAACTGTATGTGAATTGTGCAGCAAATCCTGCTTTTGTCCAGTAACTGACATAAAACTACAAGAGCAGAGGAAGATTCCACAGCAGATGAGTAGAGAAACTGGAAAGTAGCTGGTCAGCTAATTCGATCAAATGGACGTTAATACGTTTTAGTTGCTGGCCAAGGAGACCGATTGACTGAAGAGGGCAAATTGCTAAGCGCTGATACAGCTGTCAGCAGTAATGTGAAAAGGGCAGCAGGCCAGTCTTGTTATCAGCCGGTGTTCATTTCTGCTGAAGAGCACTTCTTGCTCTGGGTGGGGAGTTTGGTTCAGTCGCATCATCTGTGCGATGATTTCGATGGTGTGTGGTGTGGCTCTGGTGCTGTCTTGTGCGTACAAAGACGGCTGCCGAAATGCTCTTGGCAGGCTGTTTCAGTGAGCTGCTCACACGCTCACTGTCATCAGGATCGTGGAGATTCAGAGCCTATCCTGGAAACACAGGGAGGGATGGCTGGGTATGGCCCTGCCTGGACGGGCACCAGTTCATCAAAATGTGATTGGACAACACGGTCAGTCTGTTTTTATACTTTTATGGACACTATCGGTCATTCTTTTGCGTGCTGTTTGACACCACACTGCTGGGCTACCGGATCATTCCACTCCACACTACACTACCCCACTCGTCCCCCATCCATCCATTTTGGTTAACCGCTTGTCCTGAACATGGTCACAGAGGTCTGGAACCTATCCCACCCATCTTCCTCCTTTAGCCCACCAGCCCTTCTTCTGAGAAATCTGAGACTGCAGGTGTTAACCTGCAGTAGCACCGGTTGGAATTCACCAAATACAGAAAATGTGGGGAATCAGGGTGGACTTTCAAACACATTTGTCACTAGCAGTGCTAGGGAGTGGCTTCAAAGCTTAACACTGAATGCCAGGAAAAATATCCTTTTTCTGTAGCTCTGGCATGAACTACCTACTGTCCAAAGGTGGCATAGGATTTACTCAGGTACTGTATGTGCCTCTCGATAATTTATCTTGTCTGTTATTTCAAAATGTTGCCTTTCATAACGTGTCAGAACCTTCCTGATATATTGCATATTGCTCCTGTCATGTATCAATACACTGATAGGAGGATTTGGCTAATGAAGAAAGCAGGTCTTTATGTGCAATATGTCGGGTGCTCGAGTTGTTCTGCATTTGTTCTCCTTCTGAGCCAAGCGCTTCCTTCCATTAAAACTTTTCTGGTTGCCCTTTGTTGTTTTGTTATGCTGAAAAAAATTGTACATATATTTGGTTAAAAATACATGCCGCCCTGCAGCCTGGCAGCACACAGCAATAATGTGCAGTACCTGCTGCGCAGAAGTAGATATGGTGCCTGCGTGTGGTTCCCTTATTCCTTCCATGCAAATTCCTCTCAATATTTTATCATTCTGTCAGACACAGCTTACAAGTACAAGCAGGAAGCTTTAGGTCCATTTGCGGATCCCATGCCAACCCACTCCAGCGATTAATGCTAAGACAATTCCGGCAAATTGCCCGCGGCTCATCCTAAAGGCGGTGGCTCTCAAACCAGGTCCAGACGGAGCTCTCCGGTTGCTTCACCGCCTCATTTGTGCTTGGAGAGAAACCAGTACCTTCTTGTTAGCTTAAAGCGCCAAAATGGATGTTGTGCTCTGGGGTCCCTGAAAAGATCCCGATTTAGTGCTGGGGAACGGTTATCGTGTGCTTTTGAGAGTAAACGCCATTCCTGTAGTTTTACTGTAATTCTGCCCTGGCCTGCTATGGGGAATTAAGCTCGCAGTGGGCGACAGTGCTGTCTGCGGCTGAGTTCATCTCCAGTCGAGTGTGTTTGTTCTGAATAACATCTCCCTTAATAGACTACCTGGAATTCAGTGGCGATGTGCATGATTTTATATCCTTGCTTGTGGGTATGTGTGTGGAATGGTGAGGAGGAGGATGGTTGGAATTTTGAAGAAATAATTGCATAGGGTGGGAAAAAGGTGTGAAGGACTGCTTACATGGAATAATTTTCAGTTGTGTGTGTGTGTGTGTGTGTGTGTGTGTGTGTGAGTGGAGGAATGCTTATAGAGAATGATGTTCAGGTGTGTGTTTGTGGAGGGGCAGCAGCTGGAGCAATCTTTGAAATTTGGTGGAGTTAAGTTTCACATGTTGGATAATTTTGTTTGGACCGAATCCACATTACAAACAAACACACTTACAGTAGATATCTGATACCCGATCCTAATTTTAGAGGGCCACCTGGAATACTGTTGACCCCTGTCATGCAAGTCCAATTCTTTTTCCTGTGTTTTTATATTCGCAAATCTCACACATTTTTATAGTGTGTTCGCCCCCCCCCCCACCCGTTTAAAGCACTGCACGCGAGGATTCATTCTCACAACACAATTCCTGCGATGAAACCATGAACCATCACGCAGCTTCACAAATGAATAATGGGTGTGGCCTACGTACTTTTGCGGCTTTGCTTGTATTTGGGAGCCCCATGTGGCCGGGTGATATTTTGTGCGATGCTGTCTGTACATTTCCACTTGACATAAGATTCCTCCAAGGTGGGTGCTGGCTGCAGCTGTGATCCATGCAAGGAGCAGAGAGGGGGGCTTTGGAAGCACAGGGGAAAGAGCTGGTGGCTTAATAATTGATGTGTGGATTTCAGTGCTGAGCTGGTCCAGCTGTTCATCTCCGCTCTGGAACATGCATGTCCCACACTGCACGCCCTAGAGACGACTGCCACTCTTCTAACTCGCTCTGCAGGCAAAGGCCTTAGGTTTGTAAACAGTGTCACCCAGATGCTCTTCACTGAATAACTAACTCCGTTCATATCTGTTCAGAGTGTTATTTTTGTTCCCAGGTAACGTCTTTGACGCAAAGATCATCTCTACATGCTCTTTGGATGGGTTTTTTATTTTATTTCCCTACATTACAAAGATATGCTGTTAACTGATGGACTGTAAGGCTTAGTGATTACTGTGTCCCACCTCACTGTATGTCCAGTCTTCCCTGAGATTGGCAAGAGATGGGTAAGCGATGAGTGACCTTTCACCTCAGGTCATTCTCATCTGGTGTTCACTAGCCATTCTGTTGCTGACATAAGCCAACTTCCACCACTTCACTCCTTCTGCACGTAAGGTTGCGTAGATCTCAACCACGTCCATGCTTGTTTGAAAATAATATCTATATTGAGACGATGGCTTGGGATCTAATGTATCTGCAATATGTCCACATAGCATTAATGATACTCGACATTGTGATTATCATGCTGTAGTGATGCTTATATGCTTCTCTGTAGGGTTGATGTGTTTTGATCTGCAGTTATTTATCCCCCAATATTCCTCTTAAGTGCAGGTACCATTTTACACAGAGGTTTAATTCAAGTTTTTCAGTGCTTGGAAGCCACCTGAAAGGCAGCAATGTAAGGACTGCATCAGGAAGTTGTTTATTCAGCAGAAGACCATAAAGCCCTCATGTGATGAGAATGGATGAAAGCTCCTTGTCCCTGCATTAAGTCCTAGGGCCCAATGCAGCCGCATCATTAAAGTCAAACAGACATTTTTTTGCTCCCGGCAGCCCGCTAATGTCTTCTTGTTCTTGCTAGATTCACTCATTATTTTACTGGTCGCACTTATTATTGACAATCTTAAGGCTTCTATCGTGGAAGAAGATGTCATCAAGCCGGCTTTGTTGAAATGGGCCTTTCAGCACTTTTGACTGAGCGTTTTTGTGAATTGGAGGAGAGTGAATTTGTCTGACATTTGCATCCGTGCATACATATTTTTAATTCATTTAAGGCCACTTGTTTAATTTTCATCATATGTGACAGTCGGTGCAGGCGCGTGGCCACGGTCAAGAGTGGTGTCCGCAGACATTACCCCCGATGGCAACCCTGTTTACGTCACACAGCCCCAAGCGTGCTGTCACTTTCGTGAATTTCTACAAATAAACAATGAGGGGCAATGAGCTTGGATGTAAGCTTGCGCTTATTGGATGAAAAATGATTTCTGAGACAATGATGAATTTGTTAGAGGCTTTGCTGAATAAGGCATTTTGCTTCAAAGGTTTTATATTGTGTGATGGAGATGATGCAGCAGTGGGGATGTTATTGAAAGTGCAGGCAGAGACAGTAGTAGGTTTGATCGTGTTGGTCATGAACATTGTGCTGCCTTATAGTGGGTTCCATTTGGTTACATTAACTTGACACAGATTCTAAGTCTTGCCGGAAGAAGTACAGGTTCACCATGGCAACTGCAGCCCAGCATCTGGGCACTGAAGCAAGGAGAAGGAGGAGCAACGTCTGAGCCACAAAACCCAAAATGCCGTATAAATCAGAATGGGAAGGTCAATTTTCGAACACAGTGAAACTAATATGGACTCAGGTGGACAAATGAGAATGTTTAGGCAGCCAGATGTGTATAAGCTGGCCCTTCTTCACACTGAAGAAACCATTTCAGATGAAACCGTGCTGTGTTGTAGGATTCTGACCGGACCTTTCATTCCTCCCTGCGGCAGGTGAACAGTGCGAGCTGTCGTCCCGCTCTGGCCGCTGCGTCCCAGGGGTATGCAGAAATGGGGGTACCTGTGTGGACCTGCTGGTTGGTGGCTTCAAGTGCGAGTGCCCACCTGGAGCCTTCGAGATGCCTTACTGTCAGATGACCACGCGTGGCTTCCCCCCCCAGTCCTTCCTCACCTTCAGAGGCCTCCGACAGCGCTTCCACTTCACACTCTCACTCTCGTAAGTGTCCACGCCCACATAAATACACTCACATCCCTCAGGTGTCTGCATTGCTTACTGGAAATAGAGAAAAATCTGTATTTTTTTAAGGGGCAGGCACAGGCAAGAAGATAGCTGTTGAAAAGGCTTTTCTTTATGTAGTAATGGGATTTATTTTTAGATTATTTTTACTCAATTTTTCCATCTATCCATCCATTTCCCATGTGTGAAACACTACTAGCGCAATATAATCCCGAACCACTCAAAGGCACTGAAAGCTTTTGCTTCATAATTAGGGAAACACGGGCAAAAACTTTGTTTGTTGTGATTTAATGGTTCTGAGATTTCATTTCTGGAATTTCTATTTCCAGAATTTCCTCATTAATGGCTGAGAGACCCAGGAGATCTTCCTGCTCTCTGAGGTCTATTTAGAGAGGTTCTCACATCAAGGTTTTTCATAGCCAGGTGTAGTACATGGGCTATAAAAAGAGCCGGACTGCACATGTTATGTTGGGTCCTGACATGCAAGGGCTGCTGGGAAGCAGTTGTTCTACAGTAAGGGGCAGAAGGACAGAGCACCATGTGTTAAACAGCCGGGGGCCCCGTGGCTGCAGTTTTTGGGTCAGTCCTGTGTAAGTGTCAGGCCATTGTTTCTGAATCACTGTGAGTTGGTAGCCTGCGGCGACCGCATGTAGATGAAGGTGGGGAGGGGTCCCTCAGTTGAGCATTTGGCCTACTTTCATGGCCTCTCTCACCCAGGTGATTAACACACATCCTTGGGGGCAAAATCTGGCCAGAGGCTGTCAGCTGACCCAGCTTTCTTCACAAGCTGAGGCCAATAACCACTGCCGAGGCCCATTTTGCAGCCAGGCAGAATAGTGGAGATGCAGTGGGACAAAAAGATGTGTTCTCTCACAAAGATTCGTGCTTGGGGACTGGACCACATGGTATACTGGACTTAGCTTCTTAGTTACTCGATCAACAAAGACACTGGCGGCAGAAATGTGCTTCTAGCTGTTAGCTGCTTTTGTACCTTAGCAACATCTGGCCTACATTTCATTGATTTTTATTCTATTAATCTTAATTTTCTCAGTGATGGAGAAGGTTGTGTTTGGGCATTTTGGGAGAATATTTATGGTGACCATCACTTTATGTAGCTCCCTGCTTAAGAAGTGTGGGCTACACTGTACTTCTTACTTACCTTGTATATGGTTGTATTCAGTGTGAAAAGCAGCTCAGGTACACTGACTCCAAAATTCATCCCTCACTCACTCCCTCACTTGCTCTCTTAGGCTGTGTGACCACACAAACTCAAATTTCGGTAATTGAAATTAGGCCAGAACTGTCTGTTGAGCTCAAATTATGGCTCTTTGTTGTCTCATCCGCTGTTGTTCCTATCTGAGAGATTTAAACCCAGGTCAGAGTGCAAGGCTTAGGACATCAGGTGACATGAGCCCAACAAAGAGTGCTTATGGTCAGCTCCGCCAACGAAGCTGTAGTACATCATGTGTTCTTCTATGGCCTACCATGTCTTCAGCTCATGTGGTGACAACATCTTCAGTAGAAATAATTCTTTCAGTGGGATTTAACCTATCAAATATGGATGCTGTACTTGCAAAACAAGAAGGGATATGGTTTGAAGTTGTCATTGGGATTCTTGTGGTGCTCCAGTTGGCCTATGACAGACAGTCTTGGTAGTTTTTGGAGGCCCATAGCATCTTCTCACAGACAATATCCACTTTCTCTGAGCCCTCCAGCAAAAATTCTGAGCGATCCCATCACCTTGTGGCTCTGTGAAGTTTTATTAATGTGTGCGTTAGGTGTCTTTTTGTGATGGCTGCTTGCTTTGGAGATTTGCAGAAGTTCATGGGCCTGGAGGAGAAGCTCACACACTGGTTGTTTTGCTTGATAGTAGTCAGATGGGTGAAGTTGTGTATTGTGTATCTACTTTACTGAGCATACAGTATGAGCATGTGTTTCTGTGAGTTCCATCATGTATTTTGTCACTCTTATCCTTTCCCTTGTTCAAAATAAGTTAATTTTGGTTTAAAGTTTCAAGTCTGTCTTGTGTTTTAGCATCAGGAAGAGTCAGGAGAGGAAGGCTTAGCTTCTTCTCACCTTCACTGTAAAATGATCCTTCAGATCACATGTTGTTGCAGGGAGAGCAGGGTGTTATGCACTGTCAAACTCATTCTTTGGTTGCCCATCCTCATGGGATTGGGTGTTAACCTGAAAACCATCTCTGAAGGCAGTTGACACTAAACAGAGGAAGATGGGAGGAGGTCTCTGAGATTGAAGGGTATCAGGGAGATACATTGTAGTGTTAAGTTTGGAGATTGGAGACACTGTGTAAGTCATTGCAGTATTGGCTAGACTGTATGATGGACAGACAGGTGTTGGATTGGTGCCACTAAGTTGCATTCTGGGGGTTGAGTAAGAAGCCCCCAGCAGTGTAAGAGCTGCACTGTGGTGATAGTTATTCTCCACCATTCAGTATTTTTGAACTGCAGAACAGAGCATTGTTGGTGGGGTAATGACATTTACTGCAGTCAACCTTATGTCAGTGGGCAATCTAGATGTGAGAGCATTTGGGAAAGAGACTATTTTCTGTCCCTTTTCTTTTTGGGATGTGTGGTCCAAGTTACTCAAATAAAGACCTCAGCTCACCTCACAGCTGTGGTAAACACGGATTCAGATGTGAGAGAAAAAAAGCATAAACCAGCCATACTGTCTCAGCCTGAACATTAGTGCTTTGTAGAGGCTGTAGTCTTGAAAAAGAACCACCTTAGCTCTGACACAAAGAAACAAAAAGTAAGTTGAAAAGGAAGATGAATGCAAACACACGCCCATCCTGTGTGCACAATGGCAACCAGCTTTGGTTTCGTGGAGTTTGGAGTTAGATGGGCACATTTGTCTCAGAAAGGTTTCGAGGTCACGACTTGATTTCTTGCTGCTAATCTTTGTACTTAATACGTTGCTTAAGCGGGCAGAGGAGAAATACATTCTTGTGTTATTTTATATTTATATTTTTGGGAAGCAAATGCAGTAAAAGCATTAAAAGGAACAGCTACATGAGTAGGGCTTAATGGGTATGAGTTGATGCGTTACCCCTTAGACTCATGGGAAATTTTCAGCTGATGGGATTTTTGACCATATTCCCATATCAGTTCTTTTATGGTAAACTGTGGTGTGAAAATATGTGAAATGCATGACTTCCTTTGCTAAGTCTATCACTGCTGTATTTGTCACCATGAGATGATGATGAGGCCTTTCTTGCTTTCCTTCACTTTCTTTATTCATTCAGTGGTGTATTGAGCTTCTGAAGTGGGGAAAAAAATTGTGCCCATATCCTCCATGCTGGTATGCTAGCAAGTGTATTGATTGATATCTACAAACACTTTATATTAAATATTGAAAGTATTAAATGCTGCACTGAATAAAAGATACTGGGAGATGTTGCTGATGTTCACAATGTACACTATGAGGCCAATATGTGAACCCCCCCCCCCCCTTTTCGGTGACCCTGTAGACAAAGCGAGTTCCATAAAACCATGGTTTGGCCAGGTTGGTGTGGAAGAACTTGAGTGGCTGCACAGAGCCTTGACCTCAACCCCACTGAACCCCTTTAGGATGAACTGGAATGCTAACCCCAAGCCAGGCCTTCTCGCCCAACACTGGTTCCCAACCTCGGTGCCCAACCTCGCTGATGCTCTTGTGACTGAATGGGCAAAAATTCCCATACCCGTGCACCAAAATCTGGTGAAAAGTCTTCCCAGAAGAGTAGGGGCTGTTATAGCAGCAAGGGGGGGAACAACTCCATATTAATGGCTATGGGTTTGGAATGGGAAGTTCAACCAGCATACATGGGTGTGATCCTCAGATGTCCACAGACTTTTGGCCATATACCATAGTGTATTTCTTTAATAAAGGCAACACAAGTTTCAAATGAATGGTATGAAAGCAGAGTGAACTGACTTACAGCGTAACTTAGTGCACCCTGGGTAAATGTAAATAGAAAATAAGAAATAGAAATGTAACTCTGAGTTCTGTTATCAGTAATGACCCTGTACCACAGCAGTCATTTGGTGTGAGAGCAGCTCAGACAGAGAATCTGATGAACTGAAGGCAGGAAAAAGCACCAGGGGGTTGTGGGAAGTGCCAGTACACAAAGCAAAGTCCTGGTACCCCTAACCTAACACAAAGTATAGAAGTTCCAATATTTTGTTCCACTAAGGCCTGGCCCAGTTTAGTTCATAATTTCGTTAAGATATAATTTCTTTTATATATTCTAATAGAAGTGTTGTGAGCTAGTGGGTGGTGACCTCTTGGCTGAGGGGTGGGAAAGACACCGATGAGCAGCTTCTTCACCCTCCATTTCCCTTAACAAAATAATGATGATCAGCAGTTGACAGCTGAACCCTCATCAGGCAGTCTGGTCAGAGTAGAGAGAGACTTTTAGGGGGAAGTTTTGCAGGGAGCATCAGGCCTCCTGAATAAGACAGGGTTGCTGCTATTCTGGCCATATTTGTTGATTTGTCTTGGTATTTCTGCTGCCAGATTTGTTGTTTTGTGAGCACCGGACCTGTTCTGCTTCTCATCGGAGCTACAGCTCTCTTTTGGTTGCTAAATAAAGCCTGTGAACACACCACAGTATAAATTATTCTGCATCATAAGTAACTGACAATGTGTTCTTTCTTTCACTGTTCCAGTTTCTTCTGTAGTATTTTTTTTTGACAATCGTAGTCCAGTAGATCGGTTGCTATTTCTGATGCTGGTTCCCCTTGTAGCTCATAATCTGCTGGATTAATGATGGTGCTGAAAATGCGGCCCTCTTTCGGGAAAGGGGTGCTATACGGTGTGATAGGAGCGAAGCAGTCTGTCCCAGTTCCTTAAAGGGTTTATTCCATAGGAATGAAAGCAGCACTTAAGGTCCATGTTAGAAACCCAAGGGACTTAGTAACATGGTTTATATTACTTCTCAATGCATCTTGCAACCGATGGCGGCAGGACTTGCACAGATCTTTCTCTGTTGTCAAGATTATTCTCTCCATAGCGCTAAATTTTGGAATTATTTTACTCTGACTGAGCCTTTTAATATCACATTAATAAAACATAAACAGATGCTATTACTGGCATACTTTAAAGCTCAGTAGATGATATGTCTGCTAGCTGTCATACACACTTTGTCCAACAGAGACAATTCTGACAGAATACAAAGAACATCACTGAGCAAACTCAAGGAATGCATGCCATTGCATAGTTTTTTGTCTTGCAGAATAGAAATAGGCTCTCTTTATCTGCTGGGTCAGCTCTGGTCTCCATTTGCAATGGCACACTTGTTGCAGAAGCTCCTCAACTCTCAACCGTGCACAGCCTTGGTTAACCAAAGTTCTGGCTCTCTTTCTATAGCAATTATTTAACCCTGGTTTTCCATTAGCTTTTGTTTAGTTGTGTGTCAGACAGCGTGACACTCCTGGGGATCGCCCTTTATTTGATGCTTAGGCTCAAAGCTTGAATAATTCATCCAAAAAATAAAAAACCAGTCCTGCACCTTACAGGATGCTCACAGGATCAAGTAATTTAACACATGACTGGTGTTGACTTTTCCAGCTGAGATTTATATTTTAGCAATGTGAAAATGGCTTTCGGCAAAACAAACGGTTGTTGTTTTGTACTCTTGGGTATTGTGACTTGGACAGGGCCCTATCTTTATTTCCCATGTGAATTTTCCCCACGATGAGCTGCTCCGAGTCTGAATCAGACTCAGTCTGAAGTGCTAATGTGCGTTCATGGTGAGGGTTGTTAATGTGGCGGCACTGCAACAAGTAACACACAGTGTTTGTCCCTTTGCTACTCAAGCAGCTCAAAGTCCCGGGAGTTTAAAGCCCTCTCCTTTGCATGCTACTTGCATTTCGAAGTTGAGTTACTCTGGACGTTTAACACCTACATTTCCAAAGTTCATTTTCCAGCGAAGGTTCAGCCTTCTTTCATCACGGCAACAGGTGGTGTTCAGGCAGTCTTGAATGTGAGGAAAGAACTTGTAGTCAGTATTGGGATAACAGGCTGTAACCCCTTGATATTGGGGATCAACATGCTGTCACCGTGATACCAGTGTACAGCTAGCATGCCATCAGCAAGTGTCTGGATTTGCCCAACATCGTGGTCATATGGGTTTCTACACAGTCGCTGTCCCATGTTGATTTCTAGCCAGTTAGATGCTCGTAGATGTTTGTGGAGAAATCAGCAGTTGCAATGCCTTTTCCACCATCAGAGGACCAGCCTGCAGTGCTGACTTAACAAGCCATAGTCAGAATGATGGAAAGAAAACAGGTCTGACGGAAAGTGCCGGTAATGAGGCTGCAGCACCATGGGAGCATGGGGTGAAGCTGCAGTTTCCTCCCCAGCTGGACCACTGCCAGACGCTGTGATGTCTGTTTGACACCCCCGCTCCCCGATGAAGCGCTCTGTGATTTGGAGCCCAACTGACCAGTCTAACAAGCTGGAGCCGCAAAGTTAAGAGTGAAATTCACTTCTAAATAAATGTATTAAACCGTCCTGCATTAAATACTGTTTGAAGCGCTACAGGGAATATTTTTTTAATTATATAAAACAGAAAGCATTCTTATTTGCATTTATTTATTTAGCCAGGCCGTTTTGTGTAAAGGAGCATGCAGTCCATGACCTGCACAAGTGCATTTGGTGTCAGACAGAGAACTTTAGATGTGAACACAGAATTACCGTTTGTTGTATTCTAAGGCACTCGGGGTGACAGGTGGGAGAGGCGAAGGCAGAGCATGTTTATGGTGCAGGAAAACATAATGCATGCGCTCACAGGAGCCATTGCACACATCACACCACCGATATGGAGCAGTGCACACACCGATACCTGTGTGCTCCTGCTGGACACCATGCCAATCCCAGCACAAAGGCTAAGTTACCATTAATAAACCTCAAGTTGCTATAACTCCCCTATTTAGGCCTCATCTCACCATCATACGAGAAGGCAGAGATTTAGAGACCTATCTTGGTCCACATTTCCTCAACTTCCCCAACTGCAAGCTCCATACAAAGTGAAGCTCAAATCGAATTCCCGAGTCAGTGACATCTTGACTGACGATAATGTCTGAGGACACCTCTTAAAATGAACGGCATCTGGGAATTGAGCAGTTGCGCTATTAAAGGACATTTTGTTTGGTGCCACCGTTGTGCTAGTACACATTACAGACATTGTTACCTTGTCACCTTGCACCTCAAAGAGCAGTCATATAAATAAAAAGAGTAGGTGGTTTTGAGAAAATCCATTCAGCAGGAAAGAAAACCAAAAAGGAATCTGAAGGAGGTGGTTTCCGCGACCCTTCTTGAATGCCCAGATTTCACACCAACAGACGTGAATTTAGTGACATAGGGGTGTCCTCCAGAGGTGGAGGAGCGCAGGGATATTCCTGGGGTGTAGCCGGTAACCACGATCCATAGGTGTCAGGGTGCTGAACCTTTCCGTCTTGGAGATGGCAAACTGAGTCTTGAACTTGGTACGTCAGAGCAACTGTGCTTAAACACCTTAACCATTATACTGCTGTGGATTTTAAAAAAAAAAACCCACTATCTTTGTTTATCCTTCAGGTTTGCCACCATGGATCAGAATGGCTTGCTGCTGTACAATGGCCGTTTCAACGAGAAGCATGATTTCATTGCTGTGGAGATCGTGAACGAGCAGATTCAGCTGACCTTCTCCGCAGGTGCTGTGTGGGTTGCATTGCCAGATTTAAACATGCTGTTACACTGTGAAAGATACCATCAAGAGACAGATGTGGGTCTTCTGAAAAGTCTCCGAAATGACACTGCTGAGGCAAGTCTGCCTGACACTGTCAGGTGTAGGCATGTTCCTTGCTGACAGTTGACATCCTTCTTTGCAGGGGAGACCAAGACAACAGTGTCCCCCTTTGTCCAAGGGGGAGTGAGTGACGGCCAGTGGCATGCGGTTCATGTGCGCTACTACAACAAGGTAAGCAGAAGACTGATGGAGCTCAGGTTTGAACAATTGACTGCTAAAAAGTGTGTACATATGTGCAGTATTTTTACAGAAATGTGTGGGAAAACACATTCTCCTGAGCTGGAAACATTTCCAGTACTCCCTTTTTGTCTATTGTGGGGACCTTCACATGTGCTCCTGGTCAGTGGTGGGAGTTGACAACCTTTAGCGTAATGTGAAAGGACAGAGGTGGTGTAAACCTGGGTTGTGACAGTAGAAATTGATATGAAGTGTGGGGTGTGTTTTCCTCCTGCCTACAGTGTGTTGGAATAGGGAACCATTCATTATGGCTTTTACCTGGTTTCCTCAGTTTGCCATCTTTCCTCCTGCTGTCCTGCTTCTCCATTGCTGAGTCCACACATTTCAGCTGCTGCCAGTGTGTCCCAGCAGTGCTTTTATTGGGGCCCACAGTGATCAATACAATCATGCATATTCCCCTAATAGGCCATGAAATGGAAAAGATGCACAGCTAAGTGCAGCTCTTCCAAATGACCGAATCTTTTGTCAATACAAATATGGAGGAGTTTGGTTAATTATATTTAAAAGGCTTTAGACCCATTTCCATTTGACATTAACAGGAAATACAGTAGTACCTCAATTTGTGCTCTACATGTTTGCTTGACAAATGGATTGCTGAGGGAAACGGCACAGTATATTGCAGAAATGAAGCGTGAAAACTGGGCATGTGTGACCATAATTTGCAGATTAGTTTTGTATGGGATGCCAGGCTGTTACAGAGAAGCCAGCCACACACAATTTGTAGTGATAATTTATCCTGAACCGCACATCCTCAAATCCCGGAGGAAGCCCACGCCAGGTTCAAACCCCCTACCCTGCACAAACAGCCCAGTCACTAAGGTGGCAGCGCTACCCGCTGCACCACCATGCCACCCATTATTGATCATACTTTTGAAAAATCTCAAGAAAGGATTTAAAACAGTTGGAAGTTTATAACTTCTCAGACTGCTTTCTGTGTTTATTTGCTATTATAAAAACCAAGTACCCAGTGGTTCTGGAACAGGCCCCAGACTGCTGTGACCCTGACCAGGACAAGTGCTTAATTAGAATGGATGGATGGATTTAATTATATAATTATTATATATAATTCTACAATTAATTTTAATTATTATAACACACTACTGTAAATCATCATGTGTTTTACAGTTTTTTCCAGGAGAATCTGGGTTGGTTGTTTTTAATTGCTGCAAAGGCTAATATAAGACAACAGTATTGGAAAACAGCACAGTAGGAAGTAGTACTTACTGAGATATTACTCTATTAAACATTTAATCTTTGTATTCTTTCACTTTTGTTTTGTGTTTTACAAATAATAGTTACTGCATTGGTGTTGCTTCGAAAGCCAAAGGCAGGCTTTTTGTTGATTGTTTGGTTTCTGTGCCATTGGCCCTTAGACTAAATTAGATTAATTAGATGAAATGAGTTATTATTATTATTATTATTGTTGTTGTTGTTGTTGTTGTTATTATTAGTATTATTATTATTATTATTAATAATAATAATAATAATAATAATAATAATAATAATAATAATAATAATAATAATAATAATAATAATAATAATAATAATGGTGGTATCTTAGGCACCAGGTGTTTTGTTTTCTGGCATGACATAGAAACATGCGGCATCCTGTCCTGTTCAGCTGGATCAGCTTCTTTTTGGAGATTTCTGGTTCCAGTGAATCAGCGCTGACAGGACTATAGATTGGGCGGGCAGCCAGACGGAAGCTGAAAGGACTGGAATGGGGCTTGGGGGGTGCGCGATTTCACAGCTGGGTCCATATTTGAAAAAGGGGGAAAAAACATCCTACAGAAGCAAGATTTTTCCCAAGTTAAAGAGCAAACTCTTTATTTCCATATCAATTAGGGAAGAATTCTTGGATCTTGCAGAACCTCCGTTCCCTTGACCCCACCTTCTTGTAGCATTCCTGCTTCCCTGGTTCCTCTCCATAAACAGGAGGTGACATTTTGTTCTATTGGGGAAGATGTTTTGCATCATAAAGCTGTTTCCATGCGACCATCTTAGTCAGTGGGTACCATTTGACTACACCGCGGTCATGTAGAAATGACGGTTGCCGTCCATCAGAAAAGGACATTGCATATGATGTCAGTGGACTGCTGGCAGGGCAGGAGAAGCTGTCCTGGAAAGTCAAGCTTGGTGAAGCTGCAAGCTGTGTCTTAGACTGATCTAAACACACAAACCTCCATGAGGGCACAACTAAGCCAAAGAAACAAGCGACTTGATTTGCCTGCTTGACAAATGACAAGTTGGCAAACACTTAAGGAGAGTAAAGTTAAGCTGCTCTGGTAGTTCCCATAGACCAGAAGGTGTTTTTATTTATATTAAATAATAAAATTAATTGCAAGCTTTGTCCATTCACTGACATTAACTCACTGCTCAGCTGACTCTCACATGTGGATGGATGACTATGGTGCAGTTTACCACGGTAAGCGGGATTCTGTGGGTAAAGGAGTGCTTGGGATAGTAAAGTGACAATAGTTTGCTTGACTGAGGATGGCATTTTCTGATGCCGGTTAATGAACTTGCGTGGTCTCCCAGGTTCTGCCCCACATTAAGGTTTTAATGTGTAAATGCGTAGCTTTAAGCCAAATGATGCACCCGTGTAACTTTGAAGTGGTAATGGCAGCATTAAAACATGGAATTTGGGCCACTTGAGTTTGAACGGCTGAATTAAAACTGAAATTCCATCTCACTGCAGCACAGTTTCACTAGATATTATTTTGCTCTAAATATTAAGTTAGAGAATCATTGCTGACAGGACTATAGATTGGGCAGATTTGCTCTAAATACTAAGTTGCTGACACAGAAGATCAGATGCAGGTAAAAACCTAACTTTTGCACCCGAGTTTGAGCGGAGATATTCTAGAATGCTCTGTGGGAGAGCACTGGTGGGCTGTTTGTACATTTATTGTTCTTAATTGTAATGTTTAACTGCAATTTTTATGCTTTTTGGAATTTCTTTATAAAACGATGAAGTACTTTTTATTTCAGTGCTATAGACATTATTAGTAAATCCTGTAAATCAGTTTGCAATAATTAAAAAAAAAAACACACAGGGGCTCCTGGGAGGGGAAAACACCACTTTATACCCGTGTATAATCTATAATGTAAAAGGAGTAAAAATAATCCCTGTGGCTCAATGTTTGACTTCTGGTGTGTGGGTGGTCCAAGTGATCTGTGTCACAGGGTCTGAGATTATGCTGACGGGGACAAAAGAAATGAACAGTACTGGGACACGGGAAGGACGAGACCCTACCACCGCAGACTTATTTGTTCAGGGCAGAACTCCAACCCACAGCTCCTCACTATTTAAACCCGCACTTCAGCTATGGTCACTTTTATCGGTCGTGAATCTGACCGGTAGGCACCAGGTAATTTGTGGTCAAGGACACAAGCATTCTGCTGGGGGCTGGCTCATCACCAAAAGGACCGTGCTTTAAAAAAGCTAAACAAAAAACAAAAAGATAATAATAATAATAATAATAATAATTTTTACTCTCTTCTGCTCAATTGGGTATCTGCTGCTCTCCCAAAAAGGGAGACAAAGTGGTCTGATCCAGACTGTCAGACAGGCGTTTGCCTTCAAGGCTTTTTGGTTCAAGTTGCCATGGTTTTCAGCCCATGAGTAAAGTCATAACTTCTTCCTTTTTTTGTCTCTTCCTTTTCCTTCTGCCTGGGATGTTGGACAGCCTGTGTCAAAGTTGGCTCCATTACAGCAGTCTTATGTTTTGCAAACGGTCAAAAAACATCCCCCCTGAAACAAAGTGCCTTTTGTTATGGTCGAGAGCAAATATGTAAGCTTCAATCAGCTCTGACAGGACCAGCTTTTGTCTGGAGAGTAATGGGGTGAACGGGCTTTGCTGTGTGTGTTATGAGGTTAGTAGGAAGCGCTGGTGGGGCAAGCGGCCTGCAAGATGGTGGTAAACATTGAGGCTATGGAAAGGTAGACAGAAACCTTCTGAGCATGTCTCTCCTGAGGTGTCTCAGCATTTCAGAAGAGCATTTGCCCAGACATCCCAGGTTCAAACCAAACCCTTCAAAGAACTTCCTTTCCTCGATCTTTAGCCTGACATGCAGCATAAAAATAAATCCTGGCTCTTGAAGCAGGATGGGGGAATGGCTGTGAGCTGGTGGTGCGTGCAGTTGCCGCGCTGCTCAGATAAAAAAGCCATTTCCCGGTGATAACTGAGCAAAGAAATTTTTGGGGAATGTTGCGTTTATTCAGCAGGGGTGTTTTTGCTCTTCGTTTTTACTTGAATGAACCTATTAATGTGGTCTTTATTAGCATCATCGTGATGGTTGCACGTCCACATCCCTGTCCACTGAATTGTTTAACATCCACTAGAACACCATTCAGGTTTTATACCTTAGAATGAAAGTGGAACTTCTTCAAAAGGGGATGAATTATTGAATTTCCTGAAATGGTGATCTCCTTTCGTACCATAAAGCAGAGTAGTACATCTGTTGTTGGAATAAACCCAGATTCCATTTAGACTGTGGTGGTATTCTGTTTAAAACTGCAGCCACCTCACTTAAGGATCTTTAATGTTAAAATACTAATATGCAGGTTATAGGTCAAAGAGTCAATTTAAAGGGCCCTTCTGATTTTATTTTTGAGATGAGCCATTGTCCCCAACCTTTACCCCTGATTCCCCTCCCCTTCACTTGGTTCCTTTTGCAGTGGAAGGAATCCTTTGTTTGGTGTGTGATGCTGGCCTGCAGAGTGGAGCTCTTAGTTGTACCATCATGTTTGTGAACCCCCACCCATTCTTTACAAAAGTGCCCGTGTGTGTATGCGTTGTGTGTCTGTGTGTTGCATGACTTATTAAAGAGCTACACACACCACACTTCATTTCTCAAAACAGATTTTTTTTCTGCAGATATGTTTTCTTCATGGTCTGTCCCACAGCATAAACAGATTAGTTTTGAGGTACTGAAACTGAAGTAAAAGTACAATCTAAGCCAAGATGTTGATGTACAATTGTACAAATAAGTACAGTTAAAATAAAATAATACCCTTCTGTGCAATGAATCTCTTTATCTTGTTAGGTCCACACCGTATATGGAAACCATTCAAAGGCTTCAGATTTATTATTATTATTATTATTATTATTATTATTATTAGGAACGAATGACAGATGAGCAACGTTTCCGCAGGGGAGTTAGCAGGGACTTGAGTGAATGCAAGAAGTTATATTTAAACTTCCAATTTAGCATCTTGTTTCATGAACCCGGTTCATCTGAAGCGACAGTGACAAAGTCCCACAAGACGCCTCCTGTTTTCAGACACATTGATGCACGACTCCAAAACAAATTT
Organism: Heterotis niloticus; assembly: GCA_018136845.1. Lineage (NCBI taxonomy): Eukaryota > Metazoa > Chordata > Actinopteri > Osteoglossiformes > Osteoglossidae > Heterotis > Heterotis niloticus. The sequence goes on along the minus strand of CM030894.1, from coordinate 21,587,646 downwards.
AAATGTGTCTATTTATATCAACCCTTAAACCAGAATTGCATTTGTGAAAAGGGGGCAGTGGAAATCAGTGGATTCTTACGTATCGCTGTGACAGCGGTACGGCTTTGTGCGCCGTGGTTTGACGGCACGTGGAAAACCAGGCCTGGCTCTAAGAGGAAAGACAAACACGACAGCCTTTAGTGCCGTTCTCAAAGGGGCAGCAAGGCGCATATCAAATGATTTGCTGGAAGGGAAACAGGACTGTCAGACGCTGTGTTTATAGTAAATCTCATGATTTATTCTTTTATATTCACTCTCACACAGGCATCGGCGAGCTTTTGACTCAGTAGGAGACCGTCTTTGTGAGATAGATGTTTCAGGAAAGTGTGAGCCATCTGCTTTAACACTGCAATGGTGGTGCTGCCAGGTTTCTTCTTAGATGTTTCCTGACATGGAAGAACCCAAACAACAGCACGGGACAAAATTGGTCCTTACTGTTGATGTGCAGTAGCATCGCTGACACTCCCTCTGTTTCACACACACATGCAGCAACATGAGCGTCTCCAGGTAAACATGTTGACGTCCCCTTGGTTATAAACACCCATATTCCTATTCAGCCAGCGTCGTATCACACTTTGACAAACTTAGAAACTCTCCTCACAGATGAACAATGTGCCCTGAGACCTTTATTCTCACTCAGTGTTGAACTGCCCACAAGCAAAAAGTTTAAAAGTTTGTCACTTGCTGCAAAGTCATTCTTAAATGGAAATGTGAATTTCCTGCCCTCTGTGATGTGATTTGTGTTCATGCCTTCACCAGTTTTCCAGCTTTCTTCATGCTCTGCAAAAAGAGGCACTGTGCCCAATTCTCACTGCATCACAACGTTCTGCTTGTCTGTGGTGAGACAGTGAATACAGGCAGCCCTCAGCTATTGCTGTGCCCAGGAGGGGGCAAGACCTGCAATGTGCTATAGTGGAGAATTATATTTTATTTTAGTGTGGGACCTCAAGTGGTGTTTTTTTTTGTTTTTTTGCAGACTGGGTTTTGGTCATCTGTGATGTACCCTTGGGTTTCCAAGGCCTTAGCAAACACCCACTAGTTCAACTGAGCCACGTTTAAAGTTTCTATGCTAGAACTTAATACTTTTTTAAAAATTGCTGTAATTTATTTAAACGCTAATGAACTGGTTAATTTGCAGACATGTTGTACGTCCCATTACGTCACTGTGTTCTGTTTGACAAGTGTGATATCTGACCACCATGAGGGAAGATGTTCCAGTAAGGCCTGCAGTTGGCTGATTTACATTTATGATTTTTTTCATAAATGAGATGTGTGTTGGGAGACTCATCTTGATGTTGAAAGGGATTTAGCAGTTCTGAAGGAGAGAGGGAACTCACTATATTGAATCAAAAACTTTGGTTTTGGACCTTTCCATCAGGTAGAGGCGTATAGCAGCCTTGCCAAGATGTAGGAGGTGATCACGCTTTGTAGGTATTGTGCTGCAGATCCTTTGACTGTCTTATACAGCGTAACCACAGTCATGAGTTTGACTTGGGCAGCTACAGGGAGGTACGTGGGAACACTTAGATGGGTCAAGTACAATTTGTGCTGCAGCATTCTGGACCTTCTGGAGAGGCTTGATGGCAGAGGAAGACCAGAAAGGAGGGAGTTGCTATAGTCCAGCCTGCTTGTCAACCTGATCTGGAGCAGAGTGTTTTGTATTTGGGCTGATCCTTTAAATGTTACACTGAAGCTCTCTGCAGGACAGGGTTATGGCTTCATTCTGATAGAAGAAGCTGAGATTTGAGTTGATCATTACTCCTAGGGTCTTGACCAATGAAACTGATGAAATGATTCAAGCTTGATATAGTTTCCGACAAGCAGATGGACCTGCTGGGAGACGAAATATCTTTGTCTTGAAAAGGCTGAGTTGTAGATGGTGGTCAGTCATCCAAGCAGATGCGCTAGAAGCTGCAACCAGAGAGGATCCTATAGGTGGGGAAAGGGGAGGAAGAGTTGGTATTGTCAGCATAGGAGGAGGAGAACATATGAGCGACTATCAGGGAGATAATAAACCTGAGGCTTTGTATTATGGTTTATTAAGAACTTCCATTGTTCGTTTAGGAAAGGATATTTGTTACAGCTTCTCATTGTTTGATTTAGGGCTTGAAGCTGAAATAAGGCCTTGCGTTGGATGATGTAGATCTTGATTTTTTTTCTATTAAGGCCTGATAGAATAGAATTGGAGACAAATAAATCTAGGTGAAAACTGGGAAATATCAGGCACCTCGTGAAAATGGCTTTGTGAAGTAGAGTAGCATTTATGTATTGTTAAATTAGTTCTACATTTTTAGCAACAGCTGCCTTCTGGATCTGCTTGACTGTCCAGGCTGGGTCTCTTAACATGTGGCAGAAATTTATCTCAATTTTGCTTGCATGCAGTCTATTTTAACAGAAAACCCGAGACACAGAAATGCCTTCCACATATTTCCTGCCATCCCTGCTGTAGGTGGGTTGTTCTCTGCTGAAGGTTTTACCCATCAAAACACACAAACTTTCCCACTTTAGTGTTGGCAGTTGCTATATTAATTTCATATGACTTAAGTTCTTGTCTTCTCACTGCTTTTCTTAAGTAGCTAATATATTACTGCTTATGGATGGATAAATGCATATCTGTAACAAATATGTACTTTTTCAAGATGCCCAAATAATAACCCCTTTCACCAATTCAACATCCGATATTGCTCTTGTGTTTTACAGATGTGTATTTTTCTTTCTGTTCCATGTAAAATTTATAATAAAGGATGAGGTAATTCTGAGTACAAAGCGCACTTTGTGTTAAGTACCTCTGAAACACTGCCACGCTGAATGGATTAGTGGGGGCTAAAAATGGACGTTGCTCACGATCGCGTTTTTTTACAGGAAAACGCTGCTTTCGATAAATGGGCTTTGGCGATATTTTATTTTTGGTTGTGCTGTCACGCTGCCTGTCCTGGTTGCAGCTCGCGTGCAAGGAGGCTTTTCAGGCCTTCGCAGAGGCGAGTGGGCTCGTTCCACCATTGCTGCTTTAGCCGCTGTATGTTTACAGTAAAGCAAAACCTTCTCCTGATGAATGAGTGTTGAATTGTAGGTGTTCTCCCCGGACTTTAAAAATAAACATTTGCAGGAGCTTCTAAGTTGAGAGGCTTTGGTTTGATATGGTAATTGGTAAGAGGAAAAAAGTACAAAAATGATAATGAGATTCTTTTGAATGGAGAGACACTGATTTTTTTATTTTATTTTTTTTGTTTTTTAACCCTCCCCCCAATGTACCCTCAGCCAATACTGAGTCAGGCTGGCCAGCCGCAGGGCCCATCGGACCAGAAGGTTGTCGTGGTGACCGTGGATGACTGTGACACATCTGTGGCACTGAAGTTCGGCTCCGTGGTTGGGAACTACTTTTGCTCCGCCCAGGCCAGCCAGTCAGGATCCAAAAAGTAAGAAGGACACAGCCTGCAGCCATATTTCTGCAGATCTTTTCTTTTTCCCCCATTTTCCTTCTTGGCTGCAGCAGAGTTAGCTGCACTTTTAAAAGAAATCATGGAATTACAGCAACAAGATCTGCCGTATAATCGCATTCGAGTCAATTAACCTGTGATGGGCTGGTCTAGAACCTGGGGTCTCCTGCCGTTTTCTTAAGCTCCTGGGCCAGGATGAGTGCACCCTACCTGCACACACCAGTTTAAACTCATGAAAGGGTCGAGCATAAAGACTGATACAATAGTACAGTATGATCTATACAGTGATTTTACAAGCTAAGCTCAACGCTCAACTGTAAAATGCACACCTGTCTCCCACACGACTTTGCCAGTTTCAGGACAGCAACATCCAAAGACAAGGGTTCTTCTTGATGCGTACGATGTACAAGAGGACTGTGGAGAGGAACAGTATAGCAGATTTCTGCAAAGAAAATGAAACATTTTATTGGAAGGCACACCTTCACATTAAAACAAACTGAGGATATGACCCCGTTCAGGGGTCACAAATCAAACAAAAGCCCAAACATAAGAGCAAAAATAAAAATAACCTGGACCTGCTGTCACCAAATGTACACAGCAGTTGAATGCTTTGCATCTCTGCCCAGATTTTTTTTCCTCAGTCCTCTATCCAGCTGCCTAAAATGCCAGGGCTTTGTTATCCTTTCAGTTACAACCACTTGTTGTCCTTAACTTGAGCTGGAATGATGGAGGGAGAGGTGAGCTGCCTTTAAATCCCCCCCCAGCCTGTGTCACTCTTCACCTCGCATGTTGTTATGTTTAAAATTGTCAACTTTAAAGACAACTTTATGACAACTGATGTGCCGTTTGAACCCGCTGCAGTTTATACTATACTGTTAAACTCGCATTGCTGCACTGTGTCTCTGTATCTTGGGCATTTCGGCAGGTCACTGGACCTCACGGGCCCCTTACTCCTGGGGGGTGTTCCAAAGCTTCCAGAAGACTTCCCGGTTCAGAACCGGCAGTTTGTGGGATGCATGAAGAACCTGCGCATTGACCATCAGCCCGTGGACATGGCTGGCTTCATCGCCAACAACGGTACCACGCCTGGTATGTTCCTGGACCCAGCTGCTGGTTGTGGGATCAAGCCCAACCCTGTGTGTCATGCAGTTTCAAAAGAACATGAACCTCGTGTTCACAGTGATGATTCATAAATGATTTAAGTCATTTTATCGATTAAAAACATCCAGTTAGCCACCCACTTGTACTGTGGGATATTTAACCAAGTAATCGATTTAGACAGGAGGGCTGAACGTGTGGGAAATCATTGCTTTTTGCACTCTTAACACTTGTCTTTGAAAAGGAAAGTGAGGAAAGTGTTTAAAAATCGTTGAATACGAAACCCAAATCCACCCGGAACAGTGACACACTCAGCCGTGTAGCTCCTGCTTGGTATGTTTCTCGCCTAGCAGATGGGATGGTCTCCCACCAACCGGAGCCACGACAGACACAGTGTTGCTCCAGTCGGTGTCACCTGCTCTGCGCCGCCAACTCAGCCTCATCACGTGCTGTCTCATCACACCTCCGATTTTTCATACTTTTCCCAATGCGGTGTTATTCTGGGCGTCAGAAATGAATCTGCCTGCGATGTAGGGTGTAAATACTTTTTTCATGAATAATACCAGTTCTAAAATTGAATTTCACAAATTCCACAGCCCTTTCGCCCTTCCCCAGTCCACAGCTTTTCCTCATGCATGTCTGTTAGCAAAGGTTGACCACCCTGTCTGAACAAACCAATGGCCAACAGCTGGTTGTCAATGAAAGCCACTGTTTTTACAGTTATTTGTGTGTGTGTGTGTGTGTGTGTGTGTGTGTGTGTGTGTGTGTGTGAGAGAGAGAGAGAGATAAACCAGTAAGCAACTATTCCCTGATCTTCTCAGGATGCTCAGCCAAAAGAAACTTCTGCAGCAAAAACCCCTGCCTGAATGAGGGCACCTGTGTCAATCGGTGGGGTTCGTACCGCTGTGGCTGCCCTCTGGGCTTCGGGGGACGGAACTGTGAGAGAGGTAAGTGCGGCGTGGGACAGTGCTGCAATGACAAATGGATCCTTACAGAACCCTAGATCATTGGTCATAAAAGGGGATAACCTTTTGGGGCATGAAATGTTAGACAGTTCAGAAAGCACAATCTGAAATATCCCATGAGAACCAGCAGAACACTTTGAAGTAAAGCCATGGGCGCTAAAAGGCCTCCGACATTACGCTTGGTTTTATTACTGATCCCTGGACCACTGGTACCAAAGCCAAAGTCCACAAAAGGCTTGCCATGGGGTACTGAGATGAGTAGAAGGGTGGATCATGAGGCCATTTTATTCATCAAATTACCCATCCTGTTGTCGCCCATAAGTTCCTTTGTATGAATGCTGTGTCTTATTCAATTTCTATAAATAGGAAAAAGTGTAGGTTAATGATACATTTATATTTATTAGCTTGTTCATTCTGCTGAGGTTTTCTCTCCAAGGTGACTTAGTGTTAGGTTTTAATTACGTTTTATTATTCTTTAGTTATACAGTAGGGCTTAGTTGGTCACTTTGGGGTTTTACCCTCGGCAATGAAAGGATCTCGGTGCACTTAACATGGAAACTCCTCTTTGGAGGCAAACCCCTCAAGCTGAAGTATTTCTTCTGTTACTCTCACTCCTTACACATCAGGTCTGTTGCTTCTGTTTTGCACTGTGTAAGGTAGGCTTTGCTGTGCACTATGTATTAAGTGTGATTTTGCTTGCCGAAACGCGGCCTCTGTGTTTAGAGCTGCTGGAGTCCCTGAGGAGCTTGGTGCGGAGGAGGTGAGGCTCACACTTCTGAGGGGAAGCTCTGTCGTGCCTGTGGCTCGGATGTATTTGCGGTGCTGTCGCTGAAAGCTAATCCATTTCCTACCAGTCATGTACATTAATGACCAGATTAGCAGGGGTTCTTCTCCGACTTGTATCCAGAAGACATCACACTTAGGTTGCGCCTTAGACCCTCACATTCCAGTGGCACTCCAGTGTGTGATGCCAGCGGATTTGCTGAGCCATTGAACCTTTTTATCACTTTGAAAGTAAAGTCTTGTGTTATACCTGCAGCTTTTCGATCCTGCTGTGAAACTACGGCGACATTTAAACTGATGAAAGAACAGGAGGCAAACCCCTCAAGCTGAACTTAACAACTTAACATTTGTAAAATAAAACGGGCAACCCCATCATTATAAGTTTAAGCGTGGAAACTACAATGCTTCTGTGATGTGAGTCGATGTTTGGAGTCAAAGCAGCTTCAAATCCCCGGAGGGACGTCGACAGCTGGCTTTGTCTCGTACTCCCACCTGGCATGCGGAGCTCACAAGCTCCGTCCTAAAGATGGGTTCAGCAGAGCTGGGCCAGAGCAAATCCGGGATCCCAAATTCACTTGCGGCTGGTTCAGAAAATCCTCAGCACCCGATTTGCATAGTTAATCTTATTTTCACCACGAAGGACAGAACGGACAAGGGGCAACAATGTGAAGCGTTGTTGTGTGTGTTGGAGGGGAGAATAGGAGCAAATGTGAAAGACTTGCAAAGCCCTTCAAGTCGCCTTGGAGAGAAGACATCAGCAAAGGCCTTCTTGTATTCCAGCCCCTGTAGGTGCCAGGAGGAGCCATACAGACGAGGAGACACCGTCAGGCTGCTCATCGCCGATTCACCCAGCTAATGTGCTCTCTGGGGGTCTTGAGTGAGATGGAAAGTAGGGGCGCGTGGCTCAGACAGCAATGTCAATTTTCAGCCCCTTTCTTATGCCCTTAACCGTAAAGCTGCTGTTATCGAAGATGTGGAGCTTCCTATTAACCATCACTTTTGTCTCTCCCGTTCCCGGTTTCCAAGGAAATGGGGAGCGATTGCTATGTCTTTCGCACAACGTCTTGTCGGCTTCCTTTCGTTTTTGTATGTCTGCCAGTGTATAATCACAGCCTTCGCTCCACTTCTTTTGCCTTCATCCAATCATTCCCTTCCCCGGGGGTCCTCCGCCTGTCCAATCGTAGAGCTCTCATCACACACAACTTATTATTATGGATTATCATCATCTGGATTGGAGCTTGGAATGCAGAATATAACAAACACTCAAAGCCCAACAGGAGAACATTTGTGCTTCTTTGTGAATGGTTTGCTGACTGTGGAACTTCTTCTTGACACAACCAGGAAGCCTAACAGCCTGTGTAGTGTTTGTGCTGGTGTACTGTGATTAGTAGTAGCTTTAAATTTCCTCTTTTATTGTTGGCATGTTCTTTTTCCACCTCTGACTGTCTTACAAATGCCCAGTGGCTAAGTCCTCATTGTTTCTTCACATAAACCTCACCATATTTACCCACGTGCTCCATTTGTACACCACTTTTGCAGAGATGGGCACTCCCCTGCATTTCCTTGGCAACAGCTTTGTGCAGTGGAGCAACCTGGCAGCGGCTACTATGGTGCCCTGGAATGCCGAGATGATGTTCCGCACACGGCAAGCCAATGCCACGCTGCTCCGCGCAGCATCTGGACCCTATCACAGCATCTCCTTGCAGGTATTCCTCTCAGTCTGGGCTCTGAAGGATCACCCTTCATAATCAGCTGGCATTTTGCAAGTGAGGGAGCATAATTGTATGTCGTGTGCAAAGGTACAGCAGCATTAGACACTTCACTTAAGCAGCGTGCAATCTTTAAGCTACTTACATTCAGGGTAAGTACCTTGTTTAAGGGTAATGTAGAAGGAGGTGTGATTTGAATATACAGTAGTACCTTCAAGTGGAAGGGGGCAACACTATCCACTACGCTACCTGCTGCCCCGCATCACATGAGTCCTTGGTACCTGATCCCATGGTTTAGTCAAAGTATCAGGGAAAATCCTGCATTTATTTCCCTCTTTCTTTGTCCATTTCAACAGTTTATCAAGAAATGTAGTATTAGCCTTTAGCCTTTGTGTTGGCAAAAAAAGCTTGAATTGCTTGAACCGCTTCTTTGTTTTTTAACTTTTTAGAAGCTACCACACCTGTGGTCAATAGATAAATGAATAAATAGCCCTAGCCCTAACCCTAGAGTCGGTGTTATGAATATCTGAGTTATAAATTTGTGAAAATACTCATGCTTCCAAGTTTGATTACATTTTTTTCACCATTCTGTTTTGTAAGTTTCTCTGTTGCAGAGTGAAAATGGTTTGTGTTTCCATTTTCTGGTACTAGTTGGATATAAAACACAAGGGTTCTAGAAAAACAAAGGGGAAATGGAGGAGAAGCTGAGTATATGCCCGGGGCATGGTTTGCATAATTTTTATGGGGTGTGGTTTGAGTATTTTTTATCTGTTACTGTAATATCCAACATTTTTACAGAAGGTGCTTGGGAAATAGACATATGTGCCTATCCCTGTACTTTTTCGAAGGGTGACCAGATTTTGACAAACATGTTCATGTGAATCAACCACTTTCTTTTGGCCAATAAAATATAGTTGGGATTTTAAAGTGGAACACGTTTTTTTAATCCTTGCTGCAATTCACTGATCTTTCTGAATTACAGTGTTTTATTTTCCTGTGGCGCTTGAAGGACACCTGTAAAATCTTCGTGTGTGCAGCACGACATGCTGAACAGGAAGTTGTGGAAATCGAGTGTTCTTATTTTAAATCATTTTAATATAAACTTTAATTTTGCTTTATATTAATAAAAGATAAAATGCATTGAATGATCTGTTGAAGGCAGAATAAAGTCTTGCTGCAAATTTTTAATTTGTTTTAGCTTTATCTGATGTTTAGCAGAACATGACAATGAATAGGTTGATAGATTTGGCCATATTATTCAGGTTTTTATTGATTGTGATGTAGTAGGTGGACATATGAATGATTCCAGTGAACAGATTTCCAGCACCAGTTGTGCTCCTAAGATGAGGCGCAAATGTAATAGAAAATGTTTGCTTTTTGGAAAAGAGCCCCACCTGTTGGCTGCCTTGTGCAAGGGGGGTTGCATATTTTCACTAGTTGGTATTCTAACTGTTTGTAGTGGGCCTGATGAAAACCTTGTGTCCCTACCAACTCTGTTTGTGCGCAGCTCCAGGGTGGATTTGTGACCTTGCTGTTGCAGCGAGGTGAGGACTTCACCACGACCCATTTGGATGTGGTCAAAGTGGACGATGGAGACTGGCACTCCCTGCAGCTGGAGCTGCGTGGAGGGAGCGGCTCAGCTCGACCACAGGCCATGGTGTCTCTCGATTATGGGCTGCATATGGTGAGATCAGGAGGTGGGACTGGAGTAAAATGGGGGAGAAGTGGATGTGAAAAATCAGTCACAAAATGAGTTTCTTTGGCATCAAGAAGAAGAATTTGGGCTTTCTCTGCCGAACCATGTATATCCCACTTCCTCCTAGGAGCAAAGGAAATTTTATATTTATTTCAGTTTAGCTACTGGCAGAACTGGACATAGCGAATTTCCTTTTGAAAGATCCAGATCCAAATTTTTGTGTATAATTTTTACATTTTTATTCACACATATGTCTTTCTGCACTTTTTTGTTGGACCTGTGTCTTTGTAATGTATCTGCTCCCACCCAGACCAGCATGGAGGTGGACAACAAGCTGAAAGGTGTGAAGGTGAAAGCGCTGAGTCTAGGAGGTGTCCCTGCAGCAGACGGGACAGTGCTGCACGGGTTCCATGGATGTGTACAGGTACGTCGTGTCACCCTTGGACTCACTCTCATACCATTTTTCTCTCTCTCTCTGTCTCTCTCTCTGCTTCCCTCGCTGACACACACACACACACACACACACACACACACACACACACACACACACACACACACACACACACACAAACACGTGCACCCATACACACATACCAAAGCTTGCAGAGTCAAAACCTTGGTTATCTGGATTTGTGTTTGTGGGCTTACAGTGTGTTTATACTGTAAGAGGGAGTTTTGCGGTCTTCTTCGCTGTGTGTGGTCTATGTGTACATGTACAAATGTGTGTGCTTGTACAAGCACGTTTGTGCGGATTTGTATTGTTGTGTAGGGTGAATCTGTGTGCTCATTCTCATTACACAGCCATGTGTTCATGTATGGAGTGTGTTTGTGTGCGTGTTGGCTCCTCACTCTGTTTATGTAGGCGGTGTGTGTTTGTGCGAGCTCCCTCTCACCGTGTGTGCTTGCGTGTGGTCTCCTTCTTATGTTGTATTTATGGACTGTAGGGCATGCGCGTGGGCCAGGCCGCTTCCAGCGCTGTGTCCCTTAGCTTGGCTCAGGCCAGGAGAGTGAACGTGGAGCGCGGATGCAGTCTGCAAGACCCCTGCCGATCGAACCCCTGTCCCGCCAACAGCGACTGTATGAACAACTGGGACAGCTACTCCTGTACCTGCCACCCAGGTTACTTTTTTAGTTGACACCCTTACAGGATTCTTATGATGGCATTACCCTTTCAGGTTTGCTAAATCAGTATAAATGGGGAACCTCCCTCAAGAGGGCAACAGGGCTTCAAATCCAGTCAACTGAACGTGCAAACTTTTTGTATCTCCAGTTTCTTAACCATCTTTTTTAGTTGACACCCTTTGCATTAAGTAATTTGCCAGATGCTTTTCTGCAAGGTAATGTACTGCTCTGAGTAAATAAAAATACTTTTCACCACACCGACTGGCCAGTGGTGGAGCAGCGTAGTGGTCTTCTGGGGTGCCAGGCATGAATCCCCCTCCTACTGCTGTAGTACTTTCTAAGTAGGGTAACAGTATATGCTTTAGAGAAAAGTGTCAGCTTTAAGTGACAAATAAATGTTAATGAATTCACCCAACCAGCATGCTGAAGTGTTTTTCCCTTCTAGGTTACTATGGTGACAACTGCTCAGATGTGTGTTCTCTGAACCCCTGTGAGCACCGGTCAGTGTGCAGGAGGAAAGCAGACTCCGCCCACGGCTATGCCTGCGACTGTCCCAGCGATTACTTTGGCCACTACTGTGAGAACAGGTGAGGCTCTGGGCTCAGAGGTGAGGAAGTCCTTATGAATGAAAGATGGTCCTTTGCTCACTGTCTCAGTAATGCAGCACCCAGGCAGAGTAAATGTTTCCTATTCACTGCAGCGTTGATGTGTCCGACATCCAGTTTTGTGATTTATTTCCATTCCATTTCTGCTCTGCATCTCTGCATACATCAGCCACGCCTGTTGGCAAACCAAAGCCGTTAATGCATCAGAATGGAAGGTTCTCACTACCCGCGCTGCATGTAGTAGCTTTCAAGGTGTGTGAAGCAGTGTGAGTGTGACACATAACACCTGGGAGCGGTGCTGGCAAGAGGTGCGATGCCGGAAGATAATTGGCATCATTTATCCATGGAGCACTGGGTTCAGCCAGGGCGTCTGGCTTGACAAGATGATAAACACCCCTTAGGGAGGTGCTGGGTGCTGCATTGTGCTGGTGGCTTGTGCTGAGTGATGCTCTGGGTTGTGCCACTGTGTGTTGAACACACACACATTATATTCCCTTAGGAAGCTTTGTGCACCAACAGGAAGGCAATGGCAAGCAGCTGAGTGCCAGAGACAGCTGCTGCACTGTCCGTTGTACCGTTGCTTTTAGCCCATTTAGTGTGTTCAATGGCTTCTCAGTGGCTGTGTGTGGCGTATTACAAAGCCATGATGGGGCGGGGGGTCTGACTGCTTGCTGTCAAATTGGATGTCCATGACTGAGTCAGCTGGAGTTAAACACTGTCTGTCTGTCCTCAGGATTGACCAACCGTGTCCCCGGGGCTGGTGGGGCCATAAGACGTGCGGCCCCTGCTCCTGCCGCCCAGAGATGGGCTTCCACGCTGACTGCAACAAGACGACGGGCGAGTGTCGCTGCAAGGTGAGGGTGTCAGCTGGTCAGCCACCTTCTGCTAGCAAGTCACCTGGAGAGAAAGGTGGCACCATCCTGTAATGTGCAAGTTGTTGCCAATAAGCTCAAAGACAGGGCAGGGATTCCCCAACACCTCCCCCTAATGGACAGTCTACCGTGGGCCTTTACAGTAGAGTCTGGTGCAGTATAACACATTCATCTATTATTGTTTTTATTACATCTTTCAATGAAAACTTACAAATCATGAAATGGGAAGAAGCATAATAAGTATGTCTGCATATTAAACCCGTTGCTAAGGGTGTCATACGTTTGTACTCACATTTTCTTTTTAAAGGCCACACCTTCTAGGAAAGTTCCAGTAAACACATCGGGGAATTCTCATCTGTTCTTTCTTGTAAAGCCGCTCTCATTCTTCCCTCTTCTCATCCTTTTTGCTTTTTTCTTGGCATTCTTTTTTCATTTGCATGTAATTGTTTTGCAGGCACTTTTCTCCCAAGCAGTGCACAGTGACTATTGTGTCGTATTTAACTGACGTCTTTGTCCGAGGTGACTTGCAGGAAGCAGCGTGCTAAACTCTGTATAATCATCCATCCATTTATACAGAAGAACACTGTAACACACACACACAAACACAAACAAACCCGAAACGCGTCTTTGGACAGTAGGAGGAAACTGGACCGCCTGGAGGAAACCCATACAAACACAAGGAGAACAAGAAAACTTGTCCTGTCTCACTTTTTCTTCTTCTTTGCTTTTATCTAGCTTTTCCTTCCTTCTTCTTGTCTTTTTTTCTAAACCCCCCTAACTTCTGTTTCCCCCTCAGGACAACCACTACCAGCCAGATGGCAGTGACTCGTGCCTGCAGTGTGACTGCTACCCCATGGGCTCCGTCTCCAGAGCTTGCGAGCGCCAGTCTGGCCAATGCCACTGTAAGGCTGGCGTTATCGGCCGCCGGTGCGATCGTTGCGACAACCCCTTTGCTGAAGTCTCTCCCACTGGCTGTGAGGGTATGGACACCCTGACACCTCCAGGATGTACCTGTCCTTTTGGGAAATTAAAACTGTATTTTCTTTGTTTCAAATGTTACAAATGTTTCCTGCCTACCATAACTTTGCACTTTTTTGCATCTGCCAGTGATCTATGACAGCTGCCCCCAGGCTATAGAAGCTGGGATCTGGTGGCCCAGGACAAAGTTTGGTCTCCCAGCTGCAGTACTCTGCCCAAAAGGGTCTGTCGGTAGGTTCTTCCCCTGTGCTTTTCTCTCCATGTTGTATTTAAAAATACTCAGATGCTCAAAGTGGTGAAGCGGAGGGGTGAAGCAGCGAGAATCTGTGTGAGGGGTGTGCGTGTATCTGACTGTGGTCCTCCACAGGCACTGCAATCCGCCACTGTGATGAACACCAGGGCTGGCTGCCACCGAACCTCTTCAACTGCACCTCCCTGCCCTTTGCCAGGCTCAGGTCCACTGTACGTACGTCATTTTCCGCTGTACAGCTCATTCTCCTGACTGTGTGCGCGCGCACCTGTGACCCTCCAGAGACAGCAGTTTTAAAATGTTGCTATAATTTTCCAGTTATTTATTTAAATGTGGCAGCACCCTTTGTCTTCCTCCAGCCAGTCCACATACACCATAAGTTTGCTGCATGCAATCCATAGTATTCATTTTCATCTTACATGTGTCTATAAGGGGCAATAAGCTGCACAGTGGTTACAACTACTGTCTCTGGAGGGTTACAGGTTTGAATCCCAGTTCCTGCTGCGATGTCCTTGAGCAGCATATTTATCCTAAATTGGTCCCTTAGAAAGTTACCCAGCTGTACGAATGGGTAGATGGTTGTTGGTAGCTTGACACTGTGCACCTCTGTGGGAAAAAAAAAGCATTGACTCATTGAATGAATGGAAATATACAGTTGTTTATTCTATTTTAATTTGTCACACAATTTTTTCCTCAAGTCATTAGACATAATTTTGGGGGATTTTCTGTGCACTTGGGCTTTGAACAACCTGGAACTGCCCCCCTTAAGAATTAATTAGTCTTTTGTCTGGATATATGATATTCAGTTTGTTTTCAGGAACATGTAAGGATAGAAGAACGGGGACAGATGTGCTTGCATGAACATCCCTGATGCTTTCTATGCAGCAGCTGCTCGGTGCAGACTAGCAGTTAACTGGAACCATACACACAATTTAGACCAACTTTCCTGCCATATTCATTGTCCTCTATGATGGTTTCCAAGTTTACTTAACAGCAAATGGCTTATTTGGTTGCCGATCATTATGCTGAACGTTTACTGAGATGTTCAACCCTCTCCCTCCAGTCTGAGGAGCTCTCCCGCAACTCCTCGCTCCTGGACTTGGGCCGGGTGCAGCAGATGGCGGCCGTGCTGCGGGATGCCACGAGGCATGCGGGTGTGTTCTACGGCAGTGATGTGAGGGTGGCCTATCACTTCACGCAGAGCCTGTTGCAGCACGAGAGCGGTCAGAGGGGTTTCGGCCTGGCCGCCACGCAGGACGTTCACTTCACCGAGGTGGGGGGGAGGATCAAAAATGCAGTTTACATATATTGAGGGTGGAGAGACACAGTCAGGACACACAGATTCAACACAGACTCAGGACAGTGGTGTGCGGTGCTGCATTCATCCACTGCTCTGCCCACCACCATGCCAGGTATCTTTCACTCTATTTTCTCTGTAATGCAGAACCTGGTGCGTGTGGGCAGTGCCATCCTGGCCCTCGAGCTGCAACCACACTGGGACGTGATCCAGCAGATAGAGGGTGGCACGGCGCTGCTGCTGCGCCGCTACGAGGACTACGCCAACACGCTGGCGCAAAACATGAGGAAGACTTACCTGAGCCCCTTCACCATCGTCACACCTCATATCGGTGAGAGACGTGCTGCTGTATCAGTGTCACATACAGCACTGCAAAGTGTTTGGTCCCCTCCCAGTTGTGTTTTTGTTCAAATTTTTCACGCTAAATTTGATCTGTTCTTTTTTTAAATATATAAATGGAGACTGAGAGGAGGAAAATGACACCAGTTTTGTTTTTGCGTCATTCCCTTTGTGTGGAAGCTGCTAATGCAGCCAGAGATGCGAGAAAGTAAACCATCCTCCAGCTTTATTCGACCCAACAAGGGGGCAGCTGTTGTTGGATGTATGGACACAGTCGGGCCTGATGTGGATCAGCCCTGTTCCACACTTCTCATCTATTTGTACATCTTAACCAGCAGAACTCAAGCTGGGAGAGCAGAGAGTCGTAGAGGCACATCGCGCTCTGTTCAAAGGACATTAATGAACATCTCTGGAGCCCAGCAGTCTGGGCCAGATAACACAGCGATTTCATTATTTCCACACCAAGGAAGTGACAGAAACTCTGGTGTCAATATTGTCAGTTTCTGTCTTTTTATACCGACTTTCTAGCAAGCATGTGTTTGTGCCATTTATTTACCTATTTACCTCCACCCCAGTCCTCTCAGTGGATCGCCTACACAAAGTGAGCTTAGCAGGGGCCAAGCTGCCTCGCTACCAGGTATTTAGAGGTGTGCAGCCCACGGACCTGGACACTGGCGTCATGCTGCCCGACTCGGTGTTCAGCAAGGACCCCCCTGCCACTGAGGACAACCTTGGGAACAACACAGCAGAAAAGAGGGACCATCATCCTAACAGGGGTGACCAGGAGGCCATCGCGAGTGTTATTATCTTCCACAGCCTGGCTTTGCTGCTGCCCAAGCGCTATGACCCAGACAAGAGGAGTCTCAGGTTGGCAGCAGGCCACTCTGCTCTTGTTCCATGTTTGCACTTGGTGCTTATGTTGTTTGAAGTGCAATATAAATTTTATTTCAAAATGGAATAGAAATGGTTTGACAACTCAGAGCAAACCAGTTAATAATTGTGTGCCCCCTGCTGACTGCACCATGTTTTACACCCAAAAAAGTAGGGTGGCCTAGAGCAGGGTTTCATCCTGGTCTGGATAATCCTCCATGTATGCAGTTTTAGTGATAATTAAACTCTTAAATTGTTTATTTTCTATATTTCTATATTATAACTCAGTTTTACAGACCTGATGAGTATTTGACTGCTGTTTATGAAACCAGATGTGTATCAGCTCACGACTCTTCATTTTTAAATGCCACACCAGATTTTCTTTATTTAGTCATGGATTGGATACCTTAGGAAACATTTATTTTAACAATAAATATTAAAATGAGTAACAGTATAGTTATTGGTTCAGCCACACTTGCTATTAGAGTGCTAATATTCTAATATTTTCATTGCCTTTCAAAAATGCCGATTCGTCCAAAAATAGGTTCATTACGTCTAACATTAAATCTAAAAAATTTTCAAGTGAACCAAATTTTATAAATTCAATTTCCTTGAATCAACAGAGCAAAACTTTGGTACTGCTGCAGAAGCATAGTGAGAGGATTTGCAAGTTTAAATCTTGCAAATCATTATATTAATAAATTAATCATTACAGTAATGAAGACTGAAATGAGATTTATCATGACAAGGGTGCAAAACACTTAGGTTTTGTTGTTTTGCAATACTGCCATGTTAAGAAAACCAATACAAACCTGCAATTCAATGTTTTGGTGGCTGATTTGCTGGTCTTTTAGGGTTTCGCCCTTCACTATGCGTCTACATGCAGTCCATTGCTTCTATGCAGGGTTCCCAAGCGGCCGGTCATCAACACTCCCGTGGTCAGCGTTGCGGTCCACAGTGAAGAAGAGCTTCTGCAACACCCCCTAGACAGACCCGTGGTGGTGCAGTTCCGCTTGCTCCAAGCTGAGGAGCGCGCCAAGCCAATTTGTGTCTTCTGGAACCACTCGCTCCTGTGAGCCCCCTATAGAGCCTCTCTCTTTCTTCTCTCTCTTGCTCGCTCACACACACACACACACACACACACACACACACACACACTCTCTCTCTAACATGGGCTGTTTATGTGCTTCTTGTTCAACAGTTTTTGTTCTCCAAGTCCAAAATTTAGAAGATTACAGTAGCAAAATCATTGGTTAACCTCAGTGATATTTATATGAACTGTAGTTTATTTTGCTCATTTTATTTGCATAAAACAAAACAGTTATTCCTTCAGGCATGAATCGAAGTCAGATGTCTTCTGACAAACAATATGGATGGTGTGAATAATCATTGTGAACATTGGATAAAATGGAGAATGTACTGCCGTGGGACATCTGGAATCAGTTGTCAGGGGGATAATGGGTTACTGCAACTGCTTTGTATCCCTGCCGAATAGGAGCACTGGTGCTACAGGCGGTTGGTCGGCGAAGGGCTGTGAGGTGGCGTTCCGTAACTACACCCACATTACCTGCCAGTGCTACCACATGACCAGCTTTGCCGTTCTCATGGACATCTCCCGCCGAGAGGTGAGATGAGGCGCTGAGGGTAGTGTCACCCCGGTACAGGAGATCCGTTCCGATCCGCTATTTTACCTTGTAATCCATCTCTGCATGTCTGTGGACCAGAATGGCGAGATTCTGCCGGTGAAGCTGGTGACCTGGAGCACGGTCGGAATCACTCTGGGCTTCCTCTTCCTCACTGCACTCTTCCTCAGCTGTTTCCATGCAATGCACTGCAACAAGAGCAGCATTGTCAGCAATGGAGCCATTTCCCTCTTCCTGTCTGAGCTCGTCTTCGTCCTTGGCATAAATCAGGCCGATAGTCCGGTAACGTCCTTCCCTGCCCGACCTCACCGATGCTCTTGTGGCTGAATGAGCACAAATTCCCACAGCTGCACTCTGGAAAGCTTTCCCAGAAGGGTGGAGGCTGTTATAGCAGCAAAGGGGGAACAACTCCATATTAATGTCTGTGGGTTTGGAATGGGAAGAAACAAATATGGGTGCGATTCTCAGGTGTCCATGTACTATGGCTATACAGTGTACCAAGTGCATTTTTCACTTTAACTTAAAAAATATTACAAAAATGTTGCCTCTATACCCTTGATAAATTTTTATTGCCGGATAAATTCCGGAATCTTCCACACCTCACACTGGTTGATTTTGTCAGAAGAAGACTGTGTGTACGTGTCTGGTTGGACTGTGTCAGATTGATCCACTCCCAGAGACAGGTTCGCTCCTTGACCCCAGCTCCCCCTCTCCCTTTTGTCAGTTCCTGTGCACAGTGATCGCCATTCTGCTGCACTTCCTATACATGTGCACCTTCGCCTGGCTCTTCCTGGATGGCCTGCACACCTACCGCATGCTGAGCGAGCTACGTGACATCAACTATGGTCCCATGCGGTTCTACTACATGATTGGTTGGGGCGTTCCTGCATTCATCACAGGTGAGTTGCAGCCACCACAGGCATCATTGCGTTCTTCATGCATCCTGACAAGCTCAGCAGTCAGTCACTGAGACAGCAGTGGTTCCCAGTGACCTGTGACCCCTGAGATACCTTGATTTGTGGCCGATTACCAGAAAAATACTGATGGTGCTGCTGAAAAAATAACATCCCACTGTCATACTCACCAGGGAAACGGTCCAGCTTTCCAGTTCCTCCATCATTGCTGACTTACTTGGTCAAACAGAGTTGATACTATGATGTCCAAGCTGCTGTTAAAAGCTGCACTGCCACTGTTTTACTATAGTGCCACCATTGTTGTACCCCTGGCTGTGTTTCCTAGGGCTGTCAGTGGGACTCGACCCCGAGGGCTATGGGAATCCGGACTTCTGTTGGCTCTCCATGTACGACACACTGATATGGAGTTTTGCTGGCCCCATTGCCCTGGCAGTATCTGTGAGTACCAACACCCCCTCAGAAATAGAGAGCAACATGAGAACACTCATCACAGCAACTCATATACAAACTAAAAGACACGCACACAAATGCAGTATCTCTTATTCAGCCATTCATTCCATTGTGTGTTTTGTTGTATGAAACAAGTCACAAAGCCTGGGCTGTTCAGGTGTCAGTTTGAATCCACCTCAGTCTCTGTGGAGTTTGCATGTAATCCTTGTGTCAGTGTGGGTTTCCTTCCACAGGCCAAAGACATGCGTTTCAACTTATAATGTGTGTGATATGTGTGTGGCCACCCTGTAACTCACTGATCCAATGTGTATTTTCATAGCCTTTGCCCCCAGTTATTCCAAGATAGACTCCAGACCACTGGTAGAAGTGGTTAAGGATAATGGTTGCATGGAAGAGTATAAGAAAGAAATCACAAACTTCAGTTTTTCATTTATTTATTGATAACTCACTTGCAATTTTAATTAATAATGCAGCCTGCTTATTTATCGGCTTACTAAGTAACCCAAAATAATAGTATTCCCACTTTTCATCTGTATTGTCTATGATAATCAATGTCACATTGCTTTAATGTCCATTCCTACAAATTGCTCCCCACACACACACATACACAGACACAGTTTTCCTCACTGAGATAACTTGCCCTCCTGCGCATGGCTTCAATGAATCACTGCCAGTGGCCCTGACTGAGCTGCATCCCACCTTCCCAAACACCCAGATCTGTACACACTCCAGGCAGTAAGAGCCTCGCTGTGGGGGTGTCAGTAAACCCTGAGATGAGCTTTGCAGGGAGTACCTCTGTTCTTCCTCTACACAGTCAGTACTGATGATGGACACGATGGTGAAACCACATCTTTTTTGAAAGAAGCATCACACTGGGGGTCTTGCTAGGATATAAAGTTCACAGTACTGGCATCATACAGTCTGGGAATTTGCAGGCCGTGACCCTAGTGAACAAACACAGGTGAGCAACCCACATGCTTCTCTTAGTCACACTTAGGAACTTGCGAGAGTGTAGCACTGCAGTATAGTTCAGCTCTTAAGGACAAGTTGAAGCAAACATTTCCCCAGTTGAGCAAATGTTTACTTAGTGTAGAATCATGTTACCCACTTATGTAACCCAATACAGGCAGAAATCAAACAGTGTGAAATTAATTTTGACATATTTCACATTTACACAAACAAAATGAATCTGTAGCTCCACAGTTATGCAACACTGTGCTCAGATGTCTAGACAAAATTAAAGTGATGAAATGCAGGAATAAAGAATTCAGTAGTTGTGATCTTTGTGCAGCTGCGCACAAATTGTTGTTCTTCTGCTCTTTGCGTCATAAGCATTTTATCCACCTGCTAAGGAATTACTTCTGTACCGAATTCAGTTATTTCACTACATTTTCTTCTCTTTTTACTGCAAATTTTAGTCTTCCGAGATGTTTCATTTCAAAATTATATATTAATTATTCACAAATTATATACACGAGTATGCATGATTATTAATAATATTAGTCATCATATTCACCCTCTACTAAAACTATGTTTGAATCTAGGCTAGAAAATGTCATTTCACTTCTCTTACAATGGCAGCATTTTTTTTTCGTATTTATTTCCTGGGGAGAATCGCCTGCATTCTCTTTTGGAGTCAATTGTTTGCACAGTCCTGAATGAATATAGATGTTGTGTTTGCGTGTGGCAGACCAGCCCTTTAAGGAGGTTCCTTGTCAAGTGCACTGTACATCTGATTGTTGGCTTGGGTACCATCTGCTTCTCCCCCAGATGAGCATCTTCCTGTATGTCCTGGCTGCCAGAGCCTCCTGCTCGCTGCGCCACCACAGTCTGGAGAAGAAAGGAGGCCCTGTGTGAGTGCCTGTCCAAAAACACACTGTCGCTGTCTCTCTTTCTCTCTCACACACACACACTCAGTGTGAGGCCAACACCAGCAGCTTTGGTGGACATACCCTGAGCACACAACCTTATCATTTGTATGCATGTGCTCACCCTTCTCTCACTGTTTATTGTGTGTGTGGTTTCTTAGTAACAGACATATCCCACAATGAGAATGTTAGGGCTTAACTACCTGAGCTACCCAGTGCTGTCGGGATCAAACAGGTGTAGCAATGGAAAGATAAAAATTAATAATACATATAATCGTCAAACCATTTTACCATTTAAAGTGGCTGCATTTAGTACATAAGAGTGTTGTTGGACAGGCGGGCACCACAGAGAATGACGCACAGTAGTGATAGTCAAATGGAAAGGAAAAATATGCATCATATACTATATTGTCAAACTTTATTACCCTTACATCACTAATGTATATAGAATCATATGTTTGTCTTGTATAATTTATTAGTTTTTACATTTTCATTTGTTCACACATAACTCCTACTGTCTCTTCTGATCTGAGAAATGGATGGCGTTGACAGCAACACGCATGCCAACTGTAGCGATGCGTATAAAGCTGTGCATAAAGAACAAACAGAGCCTGAGCTTTACAGATGTAGAGATTCCGATTGGTGTCAACGCCTTTGTGCGCGCTTTCACTTTAGTTTCTTTTGTACAAATCAGATGCCGTAAAATAAAGCATGTTTCTATATTTATTACTCAACTGGGTCATTAATGGTGGTCACCCCTTGCAGGCTGGGCCTGAGGACAGCGAGCGGCTCGCTCCTGCTCATCACAGTGACCTGCCTTCTGGCTTTGCTGTCGGTCAACTGCGACTTTCTTATCTTCCATTATCTGTTTGCTGCTTTCAACTGTGCACAGGTAACCTTCTCTGGACCTCCTTATCCCTCTGGATTTTCCAGCTGTTCTCCAAGGTCACTTACAGTACTTAGGAATAGTAAACTGCTTACAATTATTTACTGATTGATAGAGCAGGATATTTTACTGTATAAATTCATGGTAAGTACTGTTAGCATGGGTGCTACATTAGGGGATTGGACCTGAGAACCTACAATTCAACAGTCCAACAACTGACCATACACCACTCATTTTTACCATGGTGTTTAAATTTAAAAGAAATCAGCTTTATTTTTTACTTAATTTTGCTAAATTAGTTAGTAATTATTAATGCAGGCCTGGTGGTGGATATAAAGTGACAATAGTATGTGATATTTTAAAATCAAAAATGTAATTTTATATTGAATAAGCTCAATGCATGGAATAAATATTTTAATAAAATTATTTTCTGTCAATAGTAGAATGAACTTTTTTACAAAAGCAATAACTTTTTTAAAAATTAACTTGTACGTTAGCGATGTATACAAAAATGTTGCAACAATTTCATCTTATGACCAGAAATCCAGTTGAAAAGTAATGAAATATAAGTTTTAAAAGTTAAAATGTACTTGTAGCAGTTGTGTAATTGGATATTCGTGTGCAGTGCAGGTATTGTGACCTGACAACCGACACAGTGAAGCGTGTAGAAAGCAGGTGAACGCATCTACATGACCTTGTCTCTCCTGTCGTGTCTCCATGCCAGGGTCCATTCATCTTCTTTTTCCACGTGGTCTTCAACAAGGAGGTGAGGAAGGCCATGCGATGTCCCTGCGGCCACAAACGGGCCGACATGATCAGCTCCAAGGCTCTGGCATCGGTACGTCTCCAAGTACGCTTGTGGATGAGTCTCTGCAGGGGTGATGTTACTCTGAACTTCT
Source organism: Heterotis niloticus (assembly GCA_018136845.1). Classification (NCBI taxonomy): domain Eukaryota; kingdom Metazoa; phylum Chordata; class Actinopteri; order Osteoglossiformes; family Osteoglossidae; genus Heterotis; species Heterotis niloticus. The sequence goes on along the minus strand of CM030894.1, from coordinate 21,564,926 downwards.
TTTAATTGTAGTAAATGTACGGTATCTGTCCACTGTTCATAGTCCTACATCTACAACAGTCCCTACCTGGACACCCACCTGTACCGGCCCCCTTTTGGAGACTCAGGGGTCTCCCTGAATGGCACGTTGCCATCAGGAAAGAGCCAGTTGAGCTACGTGCCGTTTGTCCTCAGGTAGGGTCATTACTCTCACTGTTACGTTTCCTGTAGCAGCTTCATCTTATCTTCTACAAAGGAAGACAGCGTATAGGACAGCTGTATGTTCATGTACGTATATTTGGGTGTCCTTACCTGAATTCAGTTGATTTTTATTGTCATTTTACAAATCGCAGCAGATGTAAGTGGAATTTGCTTCAAAAATTGTTTGCTGTGTTCATAATCCACCCATGTCTGCACTGCAGGGAGGACCGTGGCCTAAGTCTTAGCCAAGCCCACATCCCCCTGAATGACCACAGTTCCTTGCTCTGTGAGGCCAAGGACCATGCGAATGGTACAAACGTTCATGCATCTTGCCGTCTTCACGAGGGTCACACTGATACCCCACTTATGTTAAACATGAACATCTATATTATGTGGTGTGTGTTGGTCTTTGGGTGCTGTAGTGAATCTGATGACCTTTTGTCTAGAATCACGTTTGTAGCGGTAATTTGACCGAACCATAGGAAAACAGCATGAACCGACTTGCAGTGTAACTTGGTGCACCCTGGGTAATGAAATGCAGCTGTGAGGCTATTATGAATAATGGCCATGTACTACTGTACAACCGGTGTGGTGTTTCTTCACACCATCTTGTTCCGTTTCCCTCCTCAGGCCACGACTCAGACTCTGACAGCGATGTTTCCCTTGAGGATGACCGGAGTGGCTCTTTTGCATCCTCCAACTCCTCGGAAAGTGAGGAGGATGGGGAACCCTACCCCCCCGAGGCATGCTGGGAAAACCTGGCTGTTCATGGGGGCTTGTGGGCCCTTCCACATGGCCACCAAAAAGGTACCTTTGTCATGGTACAACCCCACCCCCCCAACTACCACTATGTGTTTGTTAGCCAAGAGGAATGAAAGTTTATTTGGGCACAACAAAGCTTCAAGGCAACTTTTTAAAGGCTCACTAATAAATGAAAAGCAAATTAAATATTTACACACAATTTACATTCACCAGAGCAACACCACCCAGATGGCCTGGTGACAACAGCCAGCGAGAGAGAGTCCTTGGGGATTATGGACAGGATCAAAGTGGAAGCACCACCCCATCAGAACCCCGTTTATTCTCACCGCCTGCTAGAAGAGGAGGCCGAGAAAGGAGGGGATGGGACCGGGAGGGCTAACATGCAGCTCTTCCTGCCCAATGCTTATCCTCAGAAAGGTAATGTGATCCACTGCCACATCACTTCCTCACTCATCCTGTTATTTCCTTCAGTGTGGTAAATCGGCGGACATACTTAGGCCACATCAATGCAGTACACAGAAATATGTGCCCACAAATTTAGAAAACACCTGCTTGGAACGTGTATGTGTGCTTCTCCATCACAGGCATCCTAAAGAGGAAGCCACTGTCTCCCATTGTGGAGAGGAACAGCACCATCCTCTCCCATGACGTGCTCTTGCCCACTGCCCCAGGCCCAGTCTCCTCGAGGGGCTCCTCCTCAAGTGAGGGTTTTGTCGACAGGGTCACCAGTCCACAAGGCCAGGTCAACGAAATGGGGCCGGTTGCCATGACGCCTGTAGCAATTAGTATCAAAGCGGGGACCGTGGATGGGGACTCCTCAGGCTCGGAGTGAGTACAAGTCCACCGCAAAGTAGGACACCAACCCACAGTCCGGACCCCAGAATATACCACCACACTTGGCAACAGAGCTAGATAACAAACATATTGCAGAACATATTTGTTACTGAAGTGTCCTCCTCAAGATGGACTTAGTAGCCAGTGTGAGGCAAAGGGCTATAAAACTACCTGCAAACCATGAATTTGTCAGTAAACTGGTGCTGAGGGCTGATTGGTTCATCTTCCTGTACAAACTTTCTTTGGATATCTGTTTGTCAGTTGGCACCTTACCTATAAGAAAAAAGTGTTTAAGTGCATTTAAATTATATTTGAACAAGGCATACACACGTTTTCACTGGTGTAAACATGGCCCCGAGCATCCCTCACCCATTCCTCTTAGTGCTGTGGATGAGGTTATTTTGGCTTCAGCAAGATCTGTTGATGTCACTTTGTTTGCTCAGGTTCTCCTTGGTTCTGTGTTTACAGCTGACAGCCACCTAAGAGAAGGTGGCCCAGAATAGCCTGTAGTTCACACCTCTTCATGAGATCTCAGGAATTGAACTGAAACACCAAGAGATTTTTTTTTTTTGGTTCTGACCATCCTTTGATAGTTATGTGATTTGGGATTCATGTTGGTCTGTATTTCCCCATCTTTACAATGACTGGGGGAATTTTTTTTGGTGATGAACATTAAGTGGAAGACAGCCCTATTTATTTATTTTTTTTGCATTTAATATTCAAACCGTTTTGTTAAATTACAAAAACCAGGGGTCAAGCTGGATCATTTATTGTGCAGAAAAAGCCTCCAAGCACAGTTTTGGTTGCATTTTGCAACATGAAGATTTCATTCTGGAAAGTTGGGTTTCAGTTGATAAATGAAGGCATAGCTTTTACACCAGGGGCATCAAACTGAATTCCTGATGGTTCTGGTTTCTCTACAACTTGGACTCAATTTGTCTTGATAGAAGAGCTGATCGATTTAATAATTTACACCACGTTGAGCCAAACGGTCTCCATTAGTCACGATCTGTCAGTATTCTCTTTTTAGTGCCGCAAACCCTTACTTGTGTTGGTCATTCAGAACTATTGTGGAGCTCTCCTGTGCTGGGTAGTTAACTGTTCCCGAAACCAATTACATTTGTGATGAAGCTCAGAGTTTAATCTTAGTTCCTACCTTTGGTGCTGAAAGAGTGTTTAATTTAAGTAGTGAACACTTCATTCAGAGGGAGAAAATCATGAAACATTGCCAGCCTTTTCACTGTTGCAGATGTTTCTGGAAATAGACAAATTCTACTAAACACCAGTAAGTAAATTAAATGAGGGATCACATTTATCTGAAATCCACAAAGCAGTCAAACAGTGCAGTCCAGCATAACAAAGAACTGAGGAACTGAGTTTGATGCCCTTGTCCACTGTTAGGTCTGTGCAGCTCAGTGCTTATTTAAAAAAAAAAAAAAAAAAAAATCCTGTTTTCCACTTATTTGCACCAAGGACTGGACTAACATTTTTTGCATTGAGAAGCTTTCATCTTTACTGCTACAGAACCAACAGAATGTCTACAATTTTTTAAAAATAATTATTTAGCTGTACCATTGGATTAAACATTTGCTTATGCTAATGTCCTTTAGGGAAATTTATGCCTGAACTAATTCTCTTCTTTCCCCATCTGTCTCTTCTTTCCAAAATCATAGATTCTTATTTATTAATTTTCTTCATTAAAGCATTGATTTGCATTGGAGTCAGGAGCTCTGGCTCACATTCAGCTCAGCATATCACATTCCTCACTCAGACTCAAAAAACAGTCTATGCACACTTGCGCTCCCTCATTTCTCGCACCCACGCCCATGAGCATTAGCATTTTAGCATTAGCGCCATGGTCACACATTGCTTGTTTTCTGTTCCCGTGTCGTGTTTCTTCGCCCTTCGTTTCCCCCTTTCCCGTTTTCCTCCGCAGCAACAACACGGTCGCCCAAGTGTGAGCAGGGAGCACCAGGCTGAGACAGGTGTGTTACTGCAGGTCCCAAGGCCTTGTGCTCTGACTGATCCCAGCTTCCTGTCTGGAACAGGGAAAAGTTAAACATGGCAGCATCTGAGCTTGGAAACCACTGTGTTGGCAGCCATCTTGGTTTGTCCTGTGTATCAGAACTTGATGGGTCAAGGATGCAGGGACCCAAATGTTTGCATAGTCACATGGCTGCTCGATTGCTTAAAAAGAAGTACTTTTGGTACAGTTGGTACAGCTAACTGGAATGCTGGACTCGTTTTTTTTTTAAAAAAAAAAAAAAAAAAAACAAACAAACTGAAGAATAAGTCCCAGGATCCTTGATGGGGCACAGTTACTTGTCAAAGGTATTTTGAACTTTCAGGGAATTACACAAGATGAGGAGCTCCTTTTTCTGTGGGGTCTACTAACAATCATCCTTGGAGAATCAAATGGCCAATAGGTCACTTTGGAAGATCATTGCTGCCCAGTCCTGCAGCGTCTTCCTCGGAGTCCGTGAGGTCTGCTGATGCAAGCCTCCTTCAGCTTGGTCCACAGCTGCTATGGAGTGTCCTCACCAAGGGTCTGAGAAAGGCTGCTGCATTGCTAGGGTCACAGGTGGCTCGTGATGATGCTAGAGACCTGGAGCCACATCCCCACTGGGATGCACTCATATAACGTACACTGGCTGCGTGTGTGTGTGTTCTGGAAGTTGACATTTACCCACAACTCTGTAATGTACCATCTGATGCCAAGACTGACAAGTACATTTTTTGCTCAATGTACATTGTGCTGGAAGCTTGTTTTATATCCTCTGTGCTGGAATTTTTTTTAACCTTGGCATTAAAAACTTTAAGGCACATTTGAGGATTTGTTTACACTGTATATAATTTTGTATACATTTATCACTTATGCTAAATCTTATTGGAAAATACACTAATCTTTTGTACTAAGCATCCACAATTCACAGTAAAACTTAATGCTGTGTTTACACCATTTCAAGGTATACACTAGCACAAGCCCCTCGTGTTTGTATGTGGTCGAATCTTAATGTATTCAATATGCTGACTTGCAGTACTGTTAAGCCCCCACTTCACATACACAAACACCAGTATCAATACTCGTGTCCACTTGACATTTCACACTTCAGACAACCACTTCCCAGTTTATAGTCAAGATATAAACTGGGAAGTGGTTGTCTGCAGTGTGTATATAGAGCTGCACTGTGCTGTATCTGGGCATTTTTGCCATCTATAAGAATAATGTACTGGATATTGATTATTAAATCTCTCACTCATTGGTACCACACATACACTAAGTGTGACTTAAGTCACATTTGCATACCGATTTCTTAACTTGTTTCTTGGCATTAAGAAGCCTTATGGGTTGCTGGAAGCAACTGCTGCAGCTGTTTATGGTATCCTTTGACTTACGAGAAATTATTTAACATCATTTCCCAACTTGCGACCAAATACGAGGCAGATTTATTTATTTTTTTTGGCCCTTACGTATTTCAGCAACACACCAAAAATAGGTAGCAGACACTTTTCTGGAATTGTATTCCCATAATGTTCCACTCTCTCAGTGCAATACTCACAACATGCGTTTGACTTAGCCCGTTTACAAAAGTATGTGACGCTTGTAAGGAGGGGATACCTGTAAAAAGCTGTGCACACTTTCCTTGAATTGCATTGAGGTTTACTGTAGAGCTTAGAACTTGGGCCAGACAAAACAGCAGGAATTCTGAAATGGAAGGTGTGAAAGGTGTGAATGTAAAGGGGCAAAGGACAATCCTTACAATTTGTATTCATCTCCTAAAATATCAAATTCCCCTGTTCTACACATTATTGCTGGTGGCTAAGACTTCTTCAGTGACCAAATCTGTTTGTTATTCCAACCAGTACACTTGGAGAATGTTGCCTGCAAATGAGCTTACATCGATACCAGATTACTCAACAGGAAATCTTGTGCTGACCGATATTTTTCCTGCACAACAAAGCAATGCACACAGAAATATAAACAGGTTTTCTGCCCAAATAAACGTTGACTTCCTTTCCTGCTAGCACCTTGTAAGCATCTTTTTTCTAGTATCTAGGAGTCACAACCGCTGTTTCGTGTGTCACCGCACAGCCTGTGCGCCAGTAAATCAAATTGATAAATTGACAAATTTTAGTACATAATAAAATAATGCACTAATATTTCTTCCTATGTGATAAGATTAAAATGAAAGGACCAAAATGAATTTTAGTAAGTTATAATATTATAACATAGCATTTTCCTCAGGAGCATAGGTGTTCTGCTTTGGCTCAAACCCTTCACACAACCAGCTGACACCTACCGCTCACATACCAATGTGGTATGGTAGTGATGCCCACTGGATACACGTTAGGCACCTTTCATTTTCGGTTAACCACGCAATCCTGCGTAGCTGGCCTTGCATAGAGCTAACCAGACATATGATCCACAAATCTTTAAGTACTCAATCTGTTTAAATTGTTTAAATACCAAAATCAATCTCAGCCTGGGAGAGACACAAGACAATACCAATGAAGAGGGGGAGAGAGGGGGGAAAAAAATAAAAATAAAAAAAATACAATTAATACTGATAGTCATCATTTCGGTGAATCAAACAACAGCACATGTAATCTACCATGATTTACTAAGAAACTGTAAAACTCACAGTAAGTAATGTAATACAATCAGACCTAATAGCCCACAAACACTAACTGAGCAATACAGGTCAGCACATTGCTGCATATCATCTATCCAGACATAAGAGTATACAAAAACAGGAATTTAAAAAGCTTCAGATGCAGTGCCAGCTCAGAGGGCCAAGGGAAAAACATTATGCAGAAAAATTTTTGTTGCAGAGAAAGAGATGAACTCATAAATGCTTTCTGCTGAGAGGTTGATAGTGCGTGAGGCCCACACTTGCACTTCAGTGTTTTATATCCAAGTCAATGGCTGGACTACAAAGTGATGCCTTTGCTTTCTGATAAAACTGCACCTGGAGCTCAGATCTAAAGGTAACTGTTCTGTCATTAATGTATGTTGTTGTTTCAGGGGAGGAATTTTATATAAAATACAGTAAATTCAAGTTGGACTACCACATTTGCATGTTCACTAACCAGTTAGCAGCTAGTTAAAAAAAAAAATAAAAAAAAAAAAAAAAAAATCACTCAACTGCTTCCCATTTAACACCGACAACATCTCCACCTCCAGCTCTCCATCTTCTATGACTAAACTCCAGAAACCTGAGTCTTTGTCACCCTCTTACAATCACACTGGACCTGACAAATAACCACCATTTTCCACAGAGTCTGACAACCACCATGCCAACAGCAACTCCTAAAGAACTAGTTGAAATGCCATTACACACACTTTCAGTTACAGCTCTATGGCACATATACTGCAAATTTTACTTATTTTTAAAACTTCCTTTGGGTACCTGCATTGAGGAATCTGGTACATCAGCCAGCACAGCTTGTGTTGTATAAACATGGGAGACCAGAGTGTAACAGCATCACTATTTCAAGCAGCTATCAAACATGCATGCAGTCAGTACTAAAACTGCATTTGCACACTTTAGTAATCCCATGTCACAGCAGTACACAACTTCTGCTAGCATGGACAATGATCAATATGGAGAAACTGTTTAGGTTTGTGCCACAGCTGAAAAAGTACAGCATCTCAGTATTAAGTCAATGAAGTTTAGATGAATAAATTCTCAGAAATTCTACAAGACAAAAACATCCAGCCATCATTTTTCTATTACTTGCACAGTACAAGTTTGCTGTGGTCTACAGCTTAGGATGGAGGTGCACCCTGGACAACAGTCCCTCACCATAATTGAGCCACCACTGCACTTTCTCCAAAGAACTGGCAAGATGTGCAACTATAAATATTTTCCAGCAGAAGCAAGAGACTGGAAAATGTATTCCTTGACAGTACCTGTAACCGACAGCCACTTGGTGCAGTGCAATGGGATTGAGGGTAAACACCCCAATTAATTTCAGACCACGAACAAGTCCAGTCATTCGCCACATTCATTTTTATTAAAAAAAGTTGTCATTTTATAGCAGAACATTTAAATACCAACAAAATTAATGTTTTTTTACTACTCTTAAAACAATGTTTTATGCCTAGTAATCCTATGAAACAAAAGCATTAGCATGCATGCTAAAACAGAAGCATAGTGTATGCTTGGATTACACACACATACACACGCACACACACAGATAAACAAAAACACAAATATAAGCACGTGTGCGTGTGTTGTGTGCAATTCTCAGGACCCCTTAGTGTCGATAATCCTTAAAAGGCAAGATCAGACTTGGTACCTATCAGTCCCGCCTTGGCCTTTAGAACCTCCCTCTTCTAACAGGTTCTTGCTCCAGTGCATCTCTGCACCAAATGCTTGTGATCCCCTCCTGCACCAGCAATTCAAGTAGAGTCGTCAAAACTTCCGCTCTTCTGGTCAGAGCTTGAACTGCAGAGGCGGATCATGATGCTCTGCAAACTGGGCTGTACGATACCCAGCAAAGGTCTCTGGGAGGGATCCCCATTCCAGCAGGCCTCCATCAGCTGCCAGCACTCCTCGTCAAAGCTGGGCAGGCGCTCTGGCCTGGCACCTGGCACCATAAGGCACACAGACAGCCATCAGTATACTGTGCCAAACCATACACATGCAGTCCTTCCCAGCATCCATGAAGCACAGCCTGTCACTGCTTAAGATCTAAACTTGGCTGTAGTCAACCACCACCAAAGCTGGTTGCTTTGACCAACAGAGTCAATGCCTCATGAAAAAAAATAAAGGCCACAATATAGTGGGAAAAACTAAAACATTACTGTATTCCCCATCTTGTATTTGCTAAGCACAAACTGTTGAGAAGGTTATAAAGGGCAAACTTCATTTATGCCATGAACTATAACCCCTTTCTGAATGATTTCTGCTAAATACATGCTCTCTAAAAACATTTAGTGATGAAAGAATCAAAAGATTACAGTAATGCATTATACAGTCTTAGTTGAAAAGGCCGTGCACTTTGTACTCCAGCCTCATGGATCTCATTTGTGTGTGTGTGGAGAGAGAGAGAGAGAGAGAGAGAGAGAGAGAGAGAGAGAGAGAAATCCCCTACAAACACAAACTCTGTACTACAGTAGTGAAGGAAATCTTAGCTTCCATTACTACAGTGAAGATCAACCTACACAGACACACGGAGTTTGTTATTCCTTCATCCCAGCCCATTTCATGTACCCATAGCAACCAATCGCAGTAAAATTTGGCCCTGACAACACAACCATTATTAGCACTAATAAGGAACAGAGATCTCGATTAATAAGCAGGATTGCAGACCTCGCTTCACAAAATACCTTCCTAAGGATCAGGTGGCAATGTGAGTCACAGGACATTTATATTAGATTTAAAAGCTTCACAAATTTCACAAGAAACTTCTCTAATGATTTAGTAGAATCAAATTCTTTCAAGGTGAACTGACTGATTCAGAATACAAAGGATTCTTCAATAAAGAATAAATCATAGGCATCTATTATGGTACATATACCCACTCCTAATTCATTTGTAAAAATTTCCCCTCATAAGGTCAATTGTAGAAGGAGCACTTATGTAATGTCAATTTAAATAGGAAATCCATTCCTGGTGTGAAAAAAAACTTCATTTACCCCCCCCCCCCCAACCTTACAAACTTCGTTTTTTTTTTTGTTTTTTTTTTTTTTTAAACATTGAAACTCATATTTATTTTTTATTGTACAGTGCTTGGAAAGCTGCATTTTAAAGATATTAAAACACTAATTTTTCTAAATTTCCCTTGTACAATCTCTTGAACTATTCATATTTACAGTAAATCAGTCATTTGTTATGACATTGCCTTCAAACACAATTCAAGTTTTAAACTGATAGGCAAGACCTACCTTTGGCTTTCCAACACCTTGTAGCTGTTTCTTTAATAATATTTTGCTTTACACAGCTAAAAAAAATTGAGATATATGGGAAAAGCTGAACCACATGTGGTAGGAGGCTGCTTGCTTTTAGGTGCTTGATGTTACTAAGGCTTTAATTTCAATTTTTGTTTTTGTAAGGCATTTGTCATTAAAAATTAGAATTTTACAGTGCAAATGACATGCTTGTAAATGCAACTTCAAAAAATCACTTCTTGTGCAGGGGGAAGATGGTATCTGAATAAGTATCAGACTAATTGTCGTCTTTGCAATCTCACACAATCTGAGAAATTGCACTGTCTTGTGCGAAACATTAGAACTGAAAATCTCACCTTTTTTAACATTGTTCCAGAGCTGATCCTTACTGGCACACTTCTCAAAGGCTTCTGGTAGTTTGACAGAGCCAGTGCACAAATACCAGAAGAGGATGCCAAAGGCGTACACATCTACAGAGTTGTCGTACTTCCCTGGAGAGCACAGGCATAGAAAGTTCAACTTTCACAGAAGTTCAGCTCTAAAGAGGCAGTGTTACTAAAAAAAACAAATGCTATAACCACTGGCCCTGCCCCAAGTCCATTGTCCAACTCACCCCCCCCCCCTTCGCGTTGGCTAAAAAAATAAATAAAAAAAATAATTACAGATACGATGGAACTACAATGTTCACTCAAGTTACAAAGGGGCATTGGGGAAGGGGTGGGGGTGTGTGTGTGAAATAACTGACCTGTGAAGAGCTCAGGGGCCATATGGATGGGAGTTCCCACAATGCTGCCTGACATCATGGCCTCTGGCTTACAGAAGCCAAGGTCTGTAATCTTGGCTCGGTTCTGTTTGTCCAACTATGTTACATAAACAGGCAACATTGTTTAAGCCATTTTATGAAATTCAACAGATACAAATGCCAAGTACTTAGAAAACTTAGAACTCAAAGGCCCTCACCAAAACGTTTTTCAGCTTGATGTCCCGATGCAGCAGGCCTTGGCTATGCAGGAAGCGGATCCCTTCCACCACATCCAGCGCGATCTGCAACCGCTCACGTAACGACAGTCCAGCCTAAAGGGAAAAACTTGCTTTGAGCTGACACAGCCTCTTACTGTGCCAAGTCATGGAGAGAATCCAAAGGCTGTAGGACAGATGGTCTTGGTTGGATGCATTATGTAATGTATAAACATCTGACAGCAGGACAGTAAGGACCAATAGAGGGCATTAACAGGTGTTGATATTAATCTACCAAACTCTACTTGGGTTGAGAACCTGGTCCATGAAGAAGCCTGAGGATTCAGGCTCAGCCAAAACATGCGACTCCCTGCAGCTCCATGCTGACCGCAGTTGAAGGTTAACGCTAGAAACTACTACTAGAAGAACCCTTTCATGACCGAGATACTGCTTATAAGGAACAGCTCTAAAAGGTTCAAGATGGCAGCATCTCAGCAGAAACACAGAGCAACAGCATCCAGGTCAAGAATACCAAGATACCTTGAGCCCTGTGTAAAGGTCTCGATGCAGTCTTTCCATGATAAGCAGCACAGCAATACTGGAGCCGCCGCCGTAGGTGTGGTCAATGACAGAACCATGCAGATCCACTAGACGCTCATGCTTCGGAAGGGATCTACTAGGACAACAGGAGACAAGCAATCTTGGGCAATTAACATTCTGCAGAGCTTTACCAAGCATCAGTCTCTTCCACAGAGCTAAAATAATCTTTGACTGGGTCACAAAACATTCATAGGACACAATGATCAATGACTGAAAGGAGCCAAAATGTGAAACAAATGCAACAGAGCTGCAGATAAGGGTTCAATTCTCTAGTAACTATCTACTGATTGTAAATGGACCGTGAATGAGAAATGGCAGATTCTGAGGAATTAAAAGGAATTTAATTATATTTCACAGAAAAGTGAGGAGCAGCTTCTTCCACTTTGAAGAAATGGAATTTTTATGCACTTTAAAGCATATTTACCACCTCCGGTTTGAAAACTTGAACCCCACTTTCTGTGGGAGCCACAATGCTACCTCATGCATAAAGATATTAATATCTGGTTTCAAAAATGCTAATTTTAGAATTATAGAACAAATAAAAATGTATACCGTAATTGTGAAAACTATTTTCCATTAGATGCTGGCTAACCTGAAGGATGCACAAAAAGGGAAACCAGCAACGCTGCCCCACCCTGCTCCTTTATCATGTTGACACACTACGATCCTTTCTCTGTATCAAAGTGACTAAAAGACCATGAGAAAATAGAACCTTCATTGTTTATGGAACATCTGAATCAATATAAAAGACAATTCCATCAGATTGCGATGGTTACTTTTTCTGACAACCTATTCAACCAGGAAATAGATTTTTTTTTTTCTTAAGATAAATTTGTACATTTAGCTTCTTTCATTTCTCTTATGCACAAAATTACTAGTTTTCCAGAAATGCAGTGGATTGGTTGACTTGCTGCTACTCTGATAAGCTGAAACTCAGGAGTCCTTAAGGATAACAAAAACAAAGACAAATAGGAAGACTGGACTGATTGAATGAGCAAAACTTCTGTTTAGAATTTTATCAAATATTCAGAGCTGTTGAAATCGGTTTTAACTATGACTCTACATCTTGAAAGTCTTCCGCACTTTGAATGGACCACGGCACTCCGTGGCTTTGAATCTTGAAATTAGCAGTTTGCATTTATCTGGAAAAAGGTTCATTTTAAAATGCTGTAAAAAAAACTAAAATCCTGATCAGTCATCATGTGGTTCACCTTTTACACCTGGAAGGCTCTGCATGAGGATATACTGCACAGCCAGGATGCAAGCTCACCTAGTGTAGTGGAACTCAAGGGCCAGATCATTCCAGTGCTTGTCATCAGGGGGTACAACGGACTTCAGTGCACAGGGATAGTGTCCCCCCCAGCTGTCGCACAGGTAGACGACGCCATACTGTCCTCGGCCCAGCTCTCGTCCTAGCTTTGGCTTGCCTGGAAGGTATACAAACAAAAGGCCTCACTATAACCCAAAGTATTCAACTGTGAGTAACAGAGGCAGCAATTGTGACATCCCTAACTGGCCTTCCAAAAACACATCACAGAGATAACTGGTTTGTATATGGTTGCAGGGACATTCCTGTAGCAAGCAGGATACCACTGATGACTGCAAAAAAGTCCAAGAAGAAACAGAACTGTAGCACTTGAGAGCAAAACACTGTTGGAACCAGTACCCTGTTGCATGAGTTGGGGCAGGGGGGCAGTGTGAACCGCCCTATACAGGCAAGGCTGAGGAAGTTAGGTTGACAGACTCACCGTGCAGTAGCACGTCCCGCAGCGAGCGACTCTCCAGTGACAGACGTGCCAGGCGGGGGGCGTGTTCCTTTCTCACACGGAGCCACAGATCCTCCGTACGCTCCAGCCGGCCTGTGTGGCCCTCTTCCAGCTGAATTAAAGGGACCCATGAAGACACCACCCCTAGGTTCCTCCACACATTAATAAAACCTTTAAGATCTGAACTGTAGCAGCCAACACATTTGTGTTTCTCAAACCATATTTATTCCATTCCACACTATAACATTATACCCTGCAGAACCATGTGATTATAAAGCATATGCATCTCTGTGCTGCATTCTCTCCTACTCAAGTAATGAGAACTCAAGAATAGCTGCCAAACCTGGACTATAAACTGACCAAAGGAGTTTACCACTTTCTGGAGTGAAGACCTCTCTTGTAAGCCACGTTATTTGCTAAGGAGTTTTAGAAGGCAATACTGTTTATGTGCTCTCGGCCTGGGGCTACCTGACAGCACCTGGTCAAAGTGAGGTGTCCATACCTGCCGCAGAGAGGCAGCGAAGGCATCATGGGAGCTGTTGAGACGTGTGCGGAATTGGGAGCAGATGCTTTTAGCCAGTTTAGCAGCACTCAGGCTCTCAATAGCATCCTGGGCTACTTTCCGCTTCCACTCAGCCGTGATAGCAGGGGGGTTCACCCATGTCAACCTCTGGATAATCTAGTAGGGGGGAGGGGGGGCAACACCATAATATAGAGGAACACGGTATCAGCCCAGTAAAAGATTGAGAATTTTTAATTGCTCATTTGGAAGTAGAGACTAGTACAACTCAGTATATCTATAGGATAAAGGAAAACCCAATGATAATGGACAATACAATAAGAAATTTGGATATGAAGTGATCTGGCCTTGTCCTTCTGTTCCCTTTCCAATCACCAACATCTTTTGACAGCAATAAATATATAGGATTTACTGATTTTCAGCTTGATATTAGTGTTCTTAGTATTGTAGAGGGGGGAGCAGTGGCTCTCCCATAATGCACTGCCGCTACAAGATTATAAATAGTTGTAATGAACCGTTGTGGGAACATTCGAGTCAATCCTGAATGAACTCTTACCTGTTTAATCTGCTCCCAGACCAACCGTGTAACAGATGAACCCGAATGGAAAGTAACCTCAACATGGTAGGCAGCATTAAGAATCTACAGGGACAAAAGCTTGCATAAACACTTAGGTACTTTAATGTCACCAGGTCACCTGAAAAATCTTTATCTATGGGAGGAAACCAGAGCACCATAGGTATTCATGCAAGTATTGAACTACTTAAGAACTCCACAGACTGAGTTGGATTCAAACCCACATCTGACCCCCTGCTGAGAAGCTGTGAGGCATATGTGAAGTTTATACAATGTACTGATCAGGCCATATGCGGATTCCAACCGTCACTGCCCTGGAGCGCTATGAATCAGCAGTTTCGTCTCATGACAGACATCCTAATGGAAATTCCAGCTAAGACAAATAGACCATACCAACTGACTTCAAAGTTGTATGTTACAGTAATCCAAAACACGTTCTGCTGAATTTATTTAAAAAAAAAAAAAAAAAAAAAAAAACGGGGCATTGGAATACCAACAAGGAGCTCCTCCCCGAATACTATGTTGCTGCTGATACTGCAAACCACCACAAATTACAGGAGCTGAGGTTCTCAGTCAAAGCTTTCAAAAGTCACCAAGAACTACAAAGAATTTTTTTGCGAGCCCCATCTTCAATGGTACATTCCACAAAAAATGCATTGACCAACCTGCTTCAGGTGGTTGGAAGTGATGTTGTGCACAGAAGTGTCTAGGTTGGACTTTTCCAGGCTGCTCAGGCAGCGCTCCAACGTGCCCACAAAGCTCTCACGCAGGTAGTCCACAGAGCTGATGAGCTTGTTGGCCACAGCCTGGTTGAGCCGCACTACGATTAGCTCCTGAATTTGATGGATGCAGGATTTGATGTCCTTGGAGGTCACAGGCTCCCCATTGGGCATCACGATAATATCTGCAGAGATCCGAAATAGACTGTTCGGCTGGGACTACTTACTACTGCAATAAAGCCTAAGAAATAAATACTGGGTTTTTAAAAAGTCACATACTATGAGTTCCTGAGAACCTTTTGTAACAAATTTTCAACTTGAAGCAAAAATATCACCAAATACCACACAAAATATGTAATGAGAAGCAAAAAAGCTCATGATAGCTGACAAAGTGCAGACAGCTTCTTGGACCTATGAATCCCCAGCTCATTAGTTATCGCATACCTGTGAACTCCAGGTTGGCTGCATCCTCCAGCAACTGCTCCTTCATGCTAGCTAGTGTCTCCACAATCATCTCCTTCATCTCCTCCTGCTTGCGGTTGGCGATGGCCATGAGGGAATTGAACAGCTCCCCCTCCTTCTCACGTGTGTACTCAAGTCTCCGAGGTGTGATTTGAAGGTCTCTCTGCATATCAAAAGCCTATGGGGGGGGGGCATGAACAGAATGTGGATGTAGTAAAAGAAACATCCTGAACCCAAGTCTCCACATCTTGTCACTGTGTGTATGCGAACAGGGATCTTAAGAAAAGGTCAAATCTAAGTCACTTTTTTCCCCCCTATTAGCAGTAACACTGTACCAAGGACATGAAGGCACAACACACCTGGTTAATGAAGAGGTCCAGGCAGCGGCAGTGCAAGCCGTTGAGCATGCTGGCGGCTTCTACCTGCTGGTTACTCAGGACCTGTCTGGCAAAGGGCACCAGCAGGCGGTGCAGCCTATCAAAGGCCTCACCTAGGACACTTTGGGGCTTGGCAGCAGGGTGAAGGACCTGAGATGGGGCCCCGCAGGAACAGTTGCCAGAAGGGCTGCTGAGGAAACCCAATGAGAGGAGCTGCCGATACAGGGGACTGCGCTCTCGCTCAGGGAGCTCACTGCCACAAGATGTATCAGCTGGCACTCGCACGAAACAGATGGGGAAGGGTAATGCTTCCTGAACCTTGCACAGCTCGGCCACCTGGGTGGCAGTGAGGAGGCTCTGGTTGACTGCGTACAGGAGGACAGGCACCACATCACGAAGGCAGTCCTCTAGGGCATCCTCAATGGGCTGCACAGTGGGGCACGGCACCACTATGATCCTGCCCTCCTGGGGGAGACATACAAACTGTGTGCAGCTCACATAGCAAAGACTGGAGAAGTTGGGAGTGCTGCCAGGATCCAGCAGCAGTTTACACAGTCTTACAAAATCCATACATGTAACACAGAAACAACACAGAATCTAGCAATTCATGACACTGTTCGAAATTGGCTGAGACAAACTGCACTGTCAGTTTGTACAAATGTTACCCCATTCCTGATGTTTCAGATGTATACTTTACCAGGATTTAACCTAAAAGCCAACTTTACATACTGTTTGTATTTCATTCAAACAGTTAGAAAACCAAGAAATCTAACCCTTGTCAAGTATATACATGTATATCCATTACTGTAGCAGACTTTTATCAATACAATTGACCACATTGCTTGTTAAAAAAAAACCTTATAATCTATTGCACAAATACTTACAGACTAAATGAAAGCATAAACAATTATACTGTGAGTGAACTAATAAAGCCATGCCCTCTAGTGGATATTCTGTACCACCACTACAGACATTGAAAATGGGAGCAAGACACAGGATGGCTGCAAAACCACTGAGATGCTTTAAGTTATCAAAGTGTGAACCCAATAATGACAGTCACCAGAGCAGCAAGAGTTTTTCCTCTCCTCACTTGATACCATCTCCTTCTCTAGAAAAACTCAGCATTAGTGATCATAAATGTTCCAAAGTATACAAAATACTCAATATTACCACAATGTATACAGCTAAATAAATAAATACATGCGCCATTTTTGGTATGCTTCAAGGTGATGTTCATGTCCAGGCACTGTGACCTAATTGCATTTGCTTCTTTACTGGTTCATCACTTTATTTTAAAGGGCTGCAAGAATGGTGCCTCCCACTACCTACTTGTACTCCATTAGAAATCAGATATAATAAGACACACTGGGACGGTTAGGATGGTTGGGTGTTTGATATAAAATTGATTTCTGCACTGTGTTTCCTTTCTGGTCAATTTTCCAAAGTTTTAACTGTAAAACAGTTGCAAAGATTTTGCTGCAATACATGTCATTGCTACTGGCAAGTTGTAGTCAATACTGTCACTATAGCTGTGCCCCAGTGGGGAAACAAACACAGATTTATTATAAACCATTAATCATGGAATTACTTGTTTATAGATTAACCTGTTTAGCTCAGACCAACTTATAAAGATGTGATGTGCTCCATTGTTAAAACTTAAGCTCTTCAGTTTGAGAATTTTACCAAGAACTTTGGATTTCATAAACACTTCTTAATACTGGTGTCTTTAACTACTACTGGAAAATGTGGCACCTTGTTTACCTGAATGTCATTAGTTATTATCACTGGTTTCTATTATGTTGGTTGACATTAAATATTGAAAATTTAGGTAGAACAATGTTACCATTTCACCTACTTTGCACACTTCCATACACTAATCAACCACAACATTAAAACCACCTGCCTAATATTGTGTAGGTTCCCCTCATGCTGTCAAAACAGCTTTGACCCAATGAGGTATGGACTCTGAAAGACCTCTGAAGGTGTCCCGTGATATCTGGCACCAAGACGTTAGCAGCAGATCCTTTAAGTTGCGAGGTGGAGCATCTGTGGGATGTGCCGGAAAAACAAGTCTGATCCACAGAGGCCCCATCAGATTGAGATGTGGGGAATTTGGAGGCCAATACAACATCCTGAAGTCCTTGTCATGTTCCTCAAACCATTCTTGAACAATTTTTAGTGTGGTATGGCCACTGCAATCAGGGAATACCATTGCCATGCATGGGTGTATGTGGTCTGCAACAATGTTTAGGTAGGTGGAATATGCCAAAGTAACATTCACATGAATGTAAGGACCCAAGATTTTCCAGCAGAGCATTGCCCAGAGCATCACACTGCCTTCTTCCCATAGTGGATCCTGCTGCCATCTCATCCCCAAGTAAACGATGCACACACCTGGCTGTCTACATGATCTAAAAGAAAACTTCCATTGCTCCATAGTCCATGTCTGATGCTCAAGTGCTTATTGTAGGTGCTTTTGGCAGTGGACAGGGGTCAGCATGGGCACTCTGACCGGTCTGCTGCAATACAGCCCCGTACCCAGCGAGCTGCAATGGACTGTGTGTTTTAACACCTTTCTATCATGGCCAGCACTAAGGTTTTCAGCAGTTTGCCCTACAGTAGCTCTTCTGTGAGATTGAACCAGATGGGCTAGCCTTCATTCCCCACACACGAGTGAGCTTTGGGTGCCCATGACCTTGTCACTGGTTCACCAGTTATCCTTCCTTGGCCCACTTTTGGTAATTACTAACCATTCCATAGCAGGAACACCCAACACCTACCGTTTTGGAGATGCTCTGACCCAGTTGTGTAGCCATCACAATTTGGCCCTTCTCAAAGTGGCTCAAATCCTTATGCTTGCCCATTTTTAATGCTTCAACACATAAACTTCAAGCAATGACTGTTCACTTGCTGCCTAAAATATCCCCCACCCCTTAACAAATGCCATTGTAATAAGATAGTTATTTACCTTACCTATCAGTGGTTTTCATGTTGTGGCTGATCGGTGTAAATTAAACAGTTGAAGTAAGCATCTACAAGCTGGAACACTGACAGGTTAAAGCATCATGTCAATCAAGTAGAAAAGGTTCACAACAAAATCACAGCATTAGTGCGAACACTGAAATGTTATGCCACGAGGTTGTCAATTCTCTTTCAAGGTGCTGGCAAGACGTCCGAGTTCAGCAGTGATTAAAATCTCAAATTTGAAACAAGGCTTAAATGTATTTGAAGTTCTGCAGCTATTCATGCAGTCATGAGACAGACTATCCTCCACTTCTGTGAAAGTGAGCAAAGTTCTCCATTAACTGTTGAAATAAATGTTCAGAAATTGTGCTCCATCACCAGAAAGTACCAAAAAAAAAAAAAACCATGCTGGTTGACCCACCACAGGCACTCTGTTACAGACTTGTAACAGAATGTTCTTTGGATCAAAGTCTTGAGTTTCTCATACAATGTCAACATCTTACACAGCACATTTATATTTGCTAAAAATTACTTGACTAATGCAATTTAATCAAAATACCACAGTAAATTTCAGTTAACATGAAAGCAAAAAAAATTAAAAATGCATGTCATGAGACAGAAAGTAGGTAGGAAAGCATATAAGTGAATGGTTATTTGAAAACATTACAGTCAGCTTCCCCCCTCTTTTCTCTCTCTCTTTCTCTCACTCACACACAGCTAGACAGCAATTACTCACTAAAATGCACAAAGGAGACAGTCAGTCCCATCTCCAGGAACCAAGAGCTTTGGTCTACTGCACAGCTTTCAATGGAGCAGAGATGTCCTGCTGTTACCCTCTCAGAGAACAAGGCAACAGCCTGGACAGCTGACATGACACTGCAGTCACTGTGGAGAACCTCCATGTCTGGCTACAGCATCCAGGGTCATTTCTGTGGCCAAAAAAAAAAAATACTGATTGCTGATGACATGTTTATCTTTATAATCCAAAAACCTTTAGAGAGAGTGTGTGTGTGTGTGTGTGTGTGTGTGTGTGTGTGTGTGTGTACGCGCACGCGCGCACATGAAAGAAACACTCCTGCAAAGAACTCACGTTTCCCATCCAGGATGCATCCATAACCACCTCTGTACCACTGTGATCCTGCATCGGAGCAGTAATTACTGGATGGAAAATGGACAGATGTGGTGACAAGTTAAAATGAGTTTAAGGCATTCCCACCATTGGGACCTTTAAGCCCACTTGTGTTCATAAATGATAGACATTTGATGAATTCAGTAGCTCATCCAGCCTACTGAATTTCAAAGCAAAGTACAAGCCACTCCTTCATTCTAAGGATGCTTCTTAAGTAGTACGGTGACCTACTGTATATAATGAGAACAAACAAAGCCATCATGTCTGACACTGCAGAAGACCTTGGGCACAAGGAACTGAGACAAAGCACACAGTGGAGGTGGATGCTGAGCAATTAGCAAGCTCCTGTTTCCACCCCTCAGTCCAGCTTTGTCAGGGGTGTGTGGAATTAGCACAAGGCTGCAAGGGGCTACAGGGCCTTGGCCGTAAGCTGGTACAAACCCGCTCCAACCGGCCAGCCAGCCAGTATGTTATGTTGGCTGTCGTTGTGGGGGGCAGGGGAAGCTCAGCTGTGCATTTGCAGATTTTGGGGTGCTGCCACACAACTGTCAGCTTCATGCGCATTATCATTGGCAGGTCAATTGGCTATGATCTTAGAGATGTCCAAAGATGACCCACACAAGAGCAAAATTTTGATAGTAAATCTTAAACTTTGTAAAGTTTGATAGGCTGGAGATAAAATCTTAGACTGAAATGTTACAAGACAATATTCAAACTTATCCTGGAAAATTATCCTACTAGCTTTTCATTTTGAAGATATGATTCTGTTCAACTTTTATAAAAAAAAATTAAAAAAAATAAAAAAAAAATGGAGAAACTAAGTCAGTGCTGGCAGACAAACCTCTGACTTGAAGTATTATGAGGGAGTAAGGGCTGTTTATGAGCTCCCACTGAAAGGTTATAAGCCTGACTGATATATACATGGATTAAGATGGGCCATGGGTAACCCCTAAAAAAATAAATTCCTAATGTATAATTATCTGTAAAATAGTTAAAGAAACCTGTAGGCTTGGGGAACAATAGGTAGCTCAGCTTTTGCAATGGCACTGAACACTGGACTCCTTCCACATGGTGGGAGTGTAACACTGCCTCTTGGCCCGCTGAAGTACATAGGGTACACAAAAGCCCTAAATACCAAATAGTCAGAAGACTCACTGTCGTTAACTAAATGTGCAGTAGTTAAACAATGAGCAATAAAATAGAAACCAAAGGCCAAGCGCTCATACACTATCATCAGGTGCCAATAATTCCACTTTGAGGCAACTCAACCAC
Source organism: Heterotis niloticus (assembly GCA_018136845.1). NCBI lineage: Eukaryota > Metazoa > Chordata > Actinopteri > Osteoglossiformes > Osteoglossidae > Heterotis > Heterotis niloticus. Next base: position 21,543,914 of record CM030894.1, on the reverse strand, counting down.
ATATAACAAAAAGCACAAACAGCTGCCTCAAAACAAAAACTGTGGGTTTACATGGTAACAGCAATGGAACCTAGAGATTCAAGACAATAACCATTACTACCTGAAGCAACTGCCAAAAATCTAAGTTACACATAATAAGCTAATTTATTCAGCTGCTAATGTTTACTGGAGAAATTTAGCAAACCTTGCTTATCGGTACTACAACAGGAGCAGGGAATAAAGCCTAGAACTGACAACTGCAACGTCACCTCCTGCACCAGTTTGAGGTGAAAGATCTCCATGCTAGCCAATGTTCACTCAATGGCTACTCAATGGAAACACTTAAGTTTCCCATTCAGGGTTTCACTTGCCTATCATAGGATGATGGCCCGCATAACCACGTGCCCCAGCTAAGCCTTAAATCGGTTTTTGTGTGTGTGTGTGTGTGTGTGTGTGTGTGTGTGTGTAGCAGGAAGGGGGGGAAAATGCAAAAGTTTCCTTTTCTCACTTAAACATCAATTCATTACATCATGCCTAATGCAAAACAGTGGTACTACAAATGAAATGACAATAGTTGCACTGTCAACGTTGAGACCTTGACCAATGTAATTTATCTGCATATATGTACTCGGGGTGGGTGGGACCCATTCGACTTGACCAATGTAATTTATCTGCATATATGTACTCGGGGTGGGTGGGACCCATTCCTCCAAGAAGTATGCTTCAAAAGAATAAACTCCACACTTTCAGGGGCTTTTGAATGTTGGTTGGAGAGACAAATTTTCAACACCAGCAATTACTGTGGCATGTATACAGCATTGTAGCCTAGATATAAACCCCTTAAGGATTTACCATTTGATCTGAATTTAACATTAAAAGTTATCACTTATCATTCAGACAAGATATCAAATAGTCAAACAGGTTTAAACCATCTTAGGGTTATTTTCCCTGAATTATGGAAATCAAAGGTCAAACTTCACCAAATTGGAAACTCTAGTTTCTTCACTTTCACTTTAGAGATTTTCAGGTACTTTTTCAGCATTTATATAATTCAGAGCAAACAGAAGGCAATGCATGAGTAAAGACAAAAAAAGCTGAATAAGAGGGAAGTAAGGCAGAAGTTGGCTATATTTTATGCTATCTACTTACTAAACATACCCTTATGTATTGCAAATAATTACCTTCAGGAACTGTAAATAATGCAAATAAAGAATCAAGACCATAGAATTGGCACAAATCACCCTAGAGATAACCCTGCTATTATGTACTGTAAACTCATCCAACCAGTTTCATTATTTTTTCCTCTATAACAATATTTCAGAATTTTTATTGAATAAAGATTCTGCAAGAAAAAAAAAAATCTATTTTCATCAAATCCCCACATAACTGCCATTCATACTGTACCAGCCTAAGAAAAATGTACAAATGAGAGCATGCTAGTGAAAGACAAAGTCTTCTTCAACAGGGATCCTCTAAATGCATCTGCCTCACCGTAGAATGGCTTATGGGCTGCAACAGTTCACCTTTACCAAAATATCATTATTATTGCATTTTTTCCCTTCTGTATTAGTCTGCTTTGACAGCTCGCTTCACTGAATTATCCTGGCTTTACTCTGAAGCTGGGAGTCCACGTCATGTCCCTTTCGTCCTTGTGACTCTCATAAGGTTTAAATGTTCCTCTCCTTTATGACCCAGCTCACTCCTCAGGGCCTGGCCTATAATTAGCTGCCCTGGATTACACATTCAAAAAAAGATATTCAAGTAAACAATATACAACAAGCAACAAAGTTGTTTTCTTGGCAATATGGGGATGTTTCAGAGGAAGACCGGTTTTAAATAAGAGAGAAAAGTGGTTGATGTACAAGCAGGCTTGAGCTCTACAGAATGATGACTGATAGGGTTTCAAAATAGTGTTCTATTCATCCAAGCCTTCTGGACCCAATCTGATAAGTCATCTTAACTTGGGGAAAAACCCTTGAGACATTCCCTCCAGGTATCCAGGCTTCTGGTACACCTAGGAGGGATTTTTTTTTTTTTTAAATCTTGTGCAACACAGCATGTTGTAAAGAAATTAATTACATTTAAAAAGTTCTGTATGACACAAGCAAACAAGCATCAACTTGTAAATATCTAAATGAATTCAGTTCAAAATATGGTCTTAGTTTCATCATATTTCATAAGCTCCCATATCAGTTCCAGTAACTGTGGGATTCAGCCTAAGAAATCTCACTGATGTAACAAGACACGATGTACACAACTGAAATGAGGTCACAAAGAAAGTTGTCAAAATCCATGTTGATGACCTAGTGGAACCTACTGCCTTCTTCTGTAAGCAAGAGAAACACAGGTCTTTACAGCACATGAAATATCCATACAGTTTGGCCTGAACCCAACTCCCCATGATGGCTAGGGAGGCACCTTTCATACAAGGCATGAAATCTTTACACCATATAAAGCAATTGTTCTGAAACTGACCGCACCCATCTTGCATGGCAAGTGCCAACATGTGTCAAGTTTCACTCCAGCCATGTTTTGGAGAAACAGCCCTAAACTGCCTGCATCTACTAGCTGGGACCTGTGACACTAAATAGAGGCTGCAGAAGCCCAGCTAAGTTCACCACACTTCACTGCAAAGTTTGAACACACACACATATAAATCATGTCATTTCTTCATCACTGTGTTTGTGCCCATTTGGAAAACAACCCAAAGAAAGAGATTGCACAGCTGTTTGAAATATAAACACACACCAAAAAAAAAAATAAATAAATAATAAAAAAAATAAAATAAAATATTCTTGCATACATGTACAACTACATTTTCCCTGTAGAGGAAATAAAACACCCACTTTTTAGCAAGTCTACATCTAGGGTAGGGGTGAAGTCTTACACACCTTACAGTAGTGTTGGTTCATCCCTGGGAAAGAGGAAAACTATTTCACACATTTCTGCATTCAACTGGTTTTGTTGTTTTTTTTTTTTTTTTTTTTTAAGAACAGATACTGCAAACAGTTGAAAATGGAAAGTTATTCATACTGTCACGGAACTTGCAGAACGAGTGAGTTAAAACATCTGACAATCAATGTTCCAGAAGTTTCATACATGTGATCGAATGCAGCCAAAATTTGTATTTTATATAAACAGCAACACAGTGAAATTTCATAACACCGAATAAATGAAGTTGCTGCTACGTTGCGAGCAGTTGAAAATTGTTATAAACTGAGGACGAGAGATAAGAAAGTGCTGCGTCTAAATGTGAACAGAGAACACCCAGAGGAAAAAGGCGGGGGGGGGGGGGGGGACAATCCAGAAATCCAAACATCACACGACAACAAAGACTCCAAATCAAATCCTGGACAGCCCAATCTAGGTTTTCGTTCCTGCGGGGCACAAAACCACATGAGTGGACACGCCACCTTCACTGAATTTTCCATTCAGAGCTCATACCAGTGTAAGATGAACTGGGAAACGTACTCAACCTGTTAAGACTCCAACTAAATGACCCCAATAATTGGTAAACCTCTAGCCGCAGAAAGAAAAGCTTCTTATTGCTTTGATACAGTGCTAGACATACACACTTTGCACTTTGACCTCAGTCTCACAATAAATCAGTTCATCTTGGACAAAGCACAACAGTCCCCACAGTACACACCCTTATTATGTAGCTCATACCTGCAGCAAGGTGTGATGTAGTGTGACCTCAAGCTCAGCTAGGCGGTGGGCTGGGTCCTCGCACTCATCCTGGATTTCCAAGTCCTCGCGTGGTACTGTGTCCCAGCGGCCACAGTGTGCTGCCAGCTGGTGGACCAGCTCATACTGACCAGGCAGCGCAAGGCTGAGGCGTGTCTGTCGGCCATGAGTAAACCGCAATTTGCGCCTCTTGCAGCTGCCGCCCTCGCCACAGACCATGCCACCCAATTCAGTTCCCAAAGGAAGCAACTGTTCCCCCAGGAGGTAGTTCAGCAGCTGGTATCGGGCAGCACAGCCCTGTCCCAAAATAATGATGGAGGGGGTACTTCCCACGCTAGCGTGCAGGTACTCTTCTTCATGGCGGGGGAAGGAGATGCAGCTCAGTTGGCCTGACATGGAGAGAGGGGGGGGGGGGGGGAGATCAGAGTGGATGAGACACTGAAGGAGAGCTTCAATAACCAAATGGAACTGTAAACACCATCGAAACAAAGGTGAATGGTGTCATCTTCCCTAAATGGTAATTACATAAGTCAATTACTTACAAAGACACTAAACTTCACAAAATATAAGTTGGGAATTTTAGTGATTTCATTGCTGGGTCAAATGTTTGTTTTGTGAACAGACATAGTGAGTACAATACATGCTCCCTTACGGTAGTCCATCACAAACTACTAGGCAACAATTAATAAAAAATTTAATATAAATGTCTAGATTTACAAGAGTGTAAAAGTGTCAGCTAAACATACATGTTTAATTTATAGGACTACTGCAATATTTTTAACTCCGTTACACCAAAATGCTAAACTAAATTCTATTAAATAGCAAATGTTGATGTGCAGCCATCCTCATCTTGTTATTGATCAGACATGTGGGTGTACAAAAGAACCAACAAACTCAGTACAAACAACTTGAAACAGGTTAATGCAAATTTTATGTTCCCTTTACTGCCCTCTGTGGGCTTTTGATGGCATATGAATTTGCTTTGCTACAAAAAAAAAAAAAAAAAAAAACTCAAAATTTCCTGAAAATGAAGTGGAAACTGGATTTTTAAAAATCTATTACTTGACCTTTAATAACACAGGAGTGTTTTTATAAAGGGGAAAGAAAAAAAGAAAAAACCACACATCTATTTTTATTGGTTTTTTTTTGTTGTTTTTTAACTGGGTGTGAACTTTTGCTGACACTACCCTGTTTAAAAACCATTAGGAATGACAATGTGCAGGTACTACAACATTTCGGTACATTCAGCAGTTAGTGCTCTGTGCAGGCAAACAGAACTGACAGTTCCAGCAAGTCTTAACCAGTTCATTGTACATCAGGAGACCGAAAACATTGTGGAGTGTGGGAATATCAGGATGAATTGATCATATCCCTTGTCCTGTGATGGTTTGAGGTGTTTGGGTAATTTCTCTCGTGCTCCTTCGACCATATGTTCTTTCCATCGATCCACACCCTAGCCCAAAAAATTGGCTGCTCAGAACCATCTTAGGAATTGGTCATAATCCGCCCTGCTGCTGAGTCACAGTGCACACTTATATAACACGGACCAAAAAAAAAAAAAAAAACAAGAGTGCTGCCATCCACCCCTCAACACCCCCATACCACTACAATTTAAAACAGCATTAAACAGCAATGTTTTGCTGATATTCATAAAGCCTTTTATCAAGGAAAAAACTTCAATGCATGCTGAAATTATACAGCATATTAAATTTACACTTGGCTTACCCTATATTTTGGTTCAGTTCTTATCACAAAGTCAATTATCCATGATACTACAGCACCCTTCTATACTACATGACAGGATGCCTCAAACACATTAACTTCAAACAGACCATGAAGAGGACTGTGTACCACAGACATGAACCACATCCTCCTGCCTGCACCTTTAAGAAGGCTCCTCCTTTTGAGCCATTTAATCAGGATTAAACATTTTGCCACTAACAATGAGGATCTGAGTCTGAACAGCAAGACCTTAAAGCTCAGAACTATTGAGAAAGCAGGAGGTGCCTGACAAAAGAGGAAAGGCATACAGTTGTACACTATATTGCATGCACCAACACAAAAATTAAACTGACAAATATAACTTACTCTGTAGAAACACTTGAAGATAGATTCCTGCTGGCACTGAGAAATTCACTGGTAGGACCAACCATACTGGGTGTTGACTCACTTGTGGGTAAAACCTATTCAGTAGTTTGACCACAAGAAACCCAAATGAAGAATTCATCTATGGACACAGATCTCAAAATTTCATGCCTGCCTGGATGGTTTAAGGTGTTCCAGGAAGACAGACCTTTAGTCCCTGATAGGATTACATTTCTGTGGTGGTGACTGTGGATTTAACAGGGATCTGCATCAGATTTGCAGCCCAAAAGGGAAGCACTCGCCAAAAGTTGAACCTGCAACCAGACCAGGCTCTAAATGAAAGAAGTTTTTACTCTGGTGGCAGACCAATTTGTTACATTAAAATATTTTACAGGTCAACAAAATTTGCAACGTTCCAAAAGAAAACTCAGCAGCCATTACTGTAAACATTCCTCCACCCACTTACGTATGGGATATGTTTACAAAATGATAAATGACAAACTAATCCATCAGCGTATACCCCATACATTTACACTATGAACTGAAAGTCTGGGTTTTCAAATAAATCAAGTTACAATCATAAGTTTAGTACAAAACTACTCAGAGGAGTAAACCTCAGATAAAGATACAATCAAATAAAATTTCTGTTGTACTTATTTTTTCCACCAACCACTTGTCCTATTCAGAATAGTTATGTCAGGGCCTATTCTGGAAATCTAGCACGAGGTCAAGGCTGTGGATGGGACATGTGGACAATTTCATTAAGTTTGAGCAATATGTTTCACATTTGTCAGGTGTGCTAGAAGAACCCAAACTAGCGAGTGGCAGGGATGATTGTTGGGGCCAAAAGAGAGCAACACCAAGGAAGGGCACTAGTGGATGCTTGGAGTAAATAAAGGAACAGTTACTACACACATTTATAATTGTACTAAAGGCAAATTAAATATCATGTACTGCTCTTAAAATGTTACTACTGTCTGCATGTCACTATAGCATGCGTGTATGTTGCTCTGTGGGAGATGAACTTGTGGAATCATGCTAAGCCTTCTTAAGAATGCTCACATGTTGTAGACAAGTAACTAATATGCTAAAGGCAACCAGTTTAAGGTCCTTCTGCCCAAAATATACTAATAAACTAATAGCTAGATTCAGAAAAGCAGGTCAGGTTTGCTTGGCAACAAACAAATACTGGAAAAGAGAAAAACAAAGAAAATGTTATTGAAATCAAATTGGAAAATCTTTCAAAATTTGTAACCTCATTGTTTCCAATACAAGCATCCAGTGTACTGTCTCAAATATGTGGTTTGCCATCAGTCAGGCTAAATATGAAAATATACTAAAACTGATAGTAAACAACAGTAATTATGTACAGATCAGGACATGGATACCAAAGTTCTGCAATAAGCAATGGGTGGCTGAGCAATGACGACAAGGGAGCCATATCACTCCATGCAGACCCTGCCTGAAGACTATCTACAATGCAGGCTGTGAACAACAGGCCAAGATACTTGGAACATGCGGAAGCCAATCTACTAAAGAGGAATATAACAAAAAATGGTTTTTAAACTCCTGAATGTTGAAGGGAACTTACAATAAAACTAACTGGAAAAAGATGTACAAGTATCTGCAAGCCAGAAATATTTTAACATTAATTTTCTGAGTACATCAACTGTATTTTTAAGCACATCATTTAAAACTCAATCAGCATTCTGCATTTCAGTGTAGCATATCTGAGGGATATTGCTACACATTTACTTGTCCTGTAATTCATTCATATGGGCAGAATGTCAATTATTTGACCATCACCATTTAGTTGGCCAATGCTTTTGTCCAAAGCAACTCTCAGCATTTCATTAATTTACACAGATTGAGTTGCTCTTGTAAAATATCATTGTACCCTACTCAAAAGGTAGGCAATACAGCAATAACAAGGCATGGAGCTTGATTCAGCAACCTTCTGGTTACACATCAACTTTAACTGCCATACAACCTGCTACCTACTTCCTCTCAACTAAAATCTCATTTTAAATGCCCACAGGTTTCATTTCCATTTGTCAGTCAAGAAGGGGGGGGGGGATCATGAACACAAGTACCTAATTTTAAACTCAAAAATGTGCACACTCAATAACCCCAAACAATTAAAAAAAAAAAAAAAAAAAAAAAAAAAAAAAAAATTAAACCATAAAACATCTGTGCTCATTTCTTTTAGTTCAGGGGTCTATACACTTCATAGACACCAGTGAACCTACAGGTTGTGCCAGTTTGCTGAAACATTGCCTTGCCACAGAATTCCCATAATGCCAGCAAATATGTGCGCTGACTGTAATAAGCACTGTCTTTTTAGAAATGCAGAAAGCCATGACAAGGCTTGTGACTTTTCCCTTTGCTCCAAATGGATGTGAGCAGGGCGTGGCACCAGTGCAATCTTTCAAACCAAACTTATTAAAGTCCAAGTAACCATATTAAACATACTATAGAAAGACTATTCCTATGAACTTGAGAACCAATGTTCACAAAGCTTTTCCATTAACACACATTATCATACCAATAAATGGGTTCCGACTCAAACTTTACTGGTAATTAAAAAAAATAATAAAAAAAAAATTGCGGTATAAGATGCCTATATCCACTGTGAACCTGTTTAAGCAAATCATACAAACAGGATGGATGAACCCCACAACCCTTATCCTAGAAATAGTCAGCTTCTACACTACACTCCCCTCTCAATGACCACAGACAGAATAAAAGTTGATACAAAACTCCACCACCACTAGCATTTGCCATCATCTTACTTTGTGTTGATATTAGCTTTATTCATATTTATTCATGTGTATTTCCAAAAAAAAAAAAAATTCACACCATAATATTGACATACCAAATCTCCAACGATGGGAAAACGCACACAAAAATATAAATTAAATAATTATAATAAAAAAATCAAATATTTAGCTACTTATATGTTGCAACCCATTATTAAAAATGCATCATCTAGGCTTGTAACTAAATGTCCAGCTTGCCATTTCAAGTTGCCTTTATCGGATGTGGGCACTCACTGAAGCAATGCAGGCACCTTATTCAAACACACAAAAGCGGCTTCCTTCCTTGGAGCAGAACTTGCGGCTCAGATTTCATTGCATGCCCTGCTTTTCTTCAAAGTGATATACCTCTTACACAGTAACATACATTTTTGCAAAGATATTAAGTACAAAAGGAGATGAGATTGGACAAATGCAAGACTATGAATAGAAGAAACACAAAGCTGTGGGTCTAAGTGTGTGATACCATACTGAAAGCAGATGTTCAACACAATGCTGATATGTGATAAGGTCAACACAAGCAGAAGCAACGTGACGCTAAGGATACAAATTTAAACTGGCGCATTCAAACCTGGCGGCATTCTATGTTGTGTAGTGTCACCAATTAGAAAATAAAACTGGACCATGAATATGAAAACAGCAACAGAATTTTTCAAATACACACCAATTATACAAGATAAAAAGTTTATCAATAGGAAAGATCTTCCATCAGAATTCTGCATAGGGGACTGCAGTTTTTTGCTGTCATTTTCATAAACTAAATATGGGCATAATAAATTAAACTTGATGTGGCAGAACAAAGTTACCAAAAAAAAAAAATAAATAAAAAATCAATATGGAAAATTTTGCATCTGAGTAAGATACACATAAGAGGATAAATTGTTAAAGCAGCATCTTGAGAAAAATTGGGACATTAAGAATTGGTTCAAATATCTTTATGAAGGCACTATGATTAAAAATAGGGGGGGGCATCCTGGGAATGTTTGATTCTAGGATCCACAAATACAATGCACCAAAAAACCATCCATCCTGTCTCATAGCCTGTGTTTCCAGAATAGACTCTGTACTGCCACAATCCTGCACTGGACAAACAGCCAATAGCTGGTTAAAATTCACATTCAGCATTAAATTTCAATAATGGACAACAAAATAATCCTTTTAAAATAAGTTGTTTAATAGATATGAAGATTACAAAGCTTTCAACAACAGCCCCTCCCCATCAGTTTAGCAACATCAGCATCATTATGTTAGAGGGGATGGTTCAAACAGAACCTCACCTTCACCCAGAGCTTCCTATGAGACACCTGCAAATGGATGAGTCTCCTGCAGGGATCATCGAGACCAAAAAGACTGTTTACAAAGCCTCAGACTACATAAACAATCAATATTTTGGAGTTTTACGGTAAAATACCATAAATTGTTTTTAAAACAAACAGGATAGAAATGCCAACAGAGCATAAAAGCACAGCATGCAGTCACTGCAACCTTACAAGTATCAAGTGACTGCTGACAAACAAAAACTAAGGACAATTCCTGCATTTTGCTTTCATTAAAAAGCCATGAGAATTCAACAACTCATAAAAGGATAGAGTGCATGAGATGTTGCTGGGGGAAGAAAAAAAAAATTCCTCTTACCAATCCTGTGAACGAGGGTTGTGGCTATACTGGCATTTCTTGACAACATGGATGAACAAGGTGATCATGTTCCTCAGCTAACTTATCAAGTTGATCAAGTCTACTGCACTGAATTTTGACATGCTAAGAAAACAGGTGGATGTCAAGCCATTTACACCATCAAAAATGTGAAAAATATTTAAATGTGAAAGCTTTAAAAGCTAAAAACTCCAAGTGACATGAACACCTAACAAAATAGGTCAAACAGTACCCACAGGATACCAAATTCCAGGCAGACCAAGGAACAGCTGATTTCCCTTACAAAGATCTTTAAACACGCACTGTAGTTCCCAACAGTAGCCAATGACTTTAGAAAACTGCTCTCTGCAGACTGGTCAATACTGACCCTGCTCCTTATCAAAGCTTGAAGGGCTTTATTCATGTTGGTAGCACATTGCAGTTTAGAGATTATCACAAACAGCAATTGACAAACTAAACACAAAGTATGCAGAATCCTGCACTGTTTCTTTATTGATCAGTACAAGGACCAAAACCTCCTAAAACAAAGTCAACACTTTAAAACTTTAATCACAACTCTGGTCAATTTGAAAGTACAATTTAAAATCAAATATAACACCAACACTCCTATGTTACATTGCACTGTGAATTTCACCAATTCTACAGAAGTGTTAGGGGTACACAAAGCTGACCAGGGTCAAAATGCATTTTGATGGCTGTCATGTCCATAAAGAAATTCTTCTGTTGCACAAAACCTGCATGAACATACAATACCTGCTTCACATCTGTGAGCCAATTTAAAAAAAAAAGTATACAATTTAAAGTTTTGGTTTTAACCACCTTGGACTGCAGTAAGGTTATCAAATCCATGCTGGTTTGTCTTGGTACAGTTTCCCCCCAAAATCAAGAAACACAGCAGAGTACAGTGCATTATACTACCACCACAGGCCTTGACACCATTTGTCCATCAACCAAAGAAACAGAACAACCAGGCAACTCTACCTGGTTTTCCAAATTTATTGGTAAATGTAACAGCCCTGAACACAAAGTCCCTCAGCAAAGCCCACATAAGCGAAAAAGTAAACAAAATTCACACACAAATAAACTCAAACATCCCTTCCATCCAAGAGTTTGACACTTGATTTCAAGAAGAAAACCTGTTTGTCTGAACTCAACCACATGATTATGGGCATTGGATTTTATGGCTTAGACAAGCATGTGCTACCTTTCAAAATGATGTAGTCTGACTGGTACTGTAAGAACAATCTGACATTTTTTACAGTCTTCATTACCTGTGCAATATTCAAAGGGCAAAGGGTTACTCGGCATAATGCAAACATAAGGCTGGACCATTTGTCCCTGTTTACTAAATGTTCAACATAGCCTTGCAGAGAGAAAAAAAAAATCTCTAAAATGAACATGGAAGTGTCTTATGACCCACATCATGCTTTAGACGGATCAGATGAAGAATGGATTCTCTCAGAAAGATGGCAAATGAATTGGAAGAAAAACAAAAGGACAACCAGCAACCACATGAATGGAATCAGTCACAGTGACAATGGACACATGTCAACCTCAGGACAAAAAGCAGAAAACAGGAACATTCTGTAATCACCAAGAATAAAAATCAAAGGCATTCAAGATCACGATCAGAACAACAGGTAACCGCTGCAGTGACCTGTCAACCACCACCATCGGTATAACAACCACTTGACAGCAATCGCAAAAGAGATAACGCAGCCCTAAAAAAATAAATAAATAAATAAATCACTGCCGGAAAAGTATGATCGGCTCCAGACACAGGGCCTGAGTGAGAAGGCCAAGGCCGTTGGCTTTGAAACAAAGCAAGTCAAGTGTTGGTGTTATTCAGACTGTACTTCATCCTTATTGTTCCTGTTTTCTAGCACCATTTCTAAACAACCACTGTAACGGGAAATAAGGGCATTTGTGTGCAGGTTTTAAAGTTAAGCAATGCACCCATCCGTGGCCCTAATCCTCCTAGATGTTTCCCTCTAAATCCGTCCAACAATTTGCATGCTTCAGGCTATGAGGAAAAGCTCACTTCCCTTGAGGAGGGAGCATGTGGGATTTAAATCATTTGGGGGTTTCATAACCAGATGAGCTCCCAGCACCATGTTTACACTGTTGTGTGCCAAAAGGGCCCGCGCACAGGAGACGATCCGGGTCTCCTGTGCAGAGTCCCAGCGCTCGGACACGCAGCTCCCCGGCTCCCACACGCCAAACGGGCCATTCTGCGCAAGGGGGCTGCACACAGGCGCGCTTTATGCGGCTCGCTCGCTTGCTTCTCCCCCCTCCCTCAGCCGTCCCTCCTTCGGCATAAAAGATTCATTGTGCGCCTTCGAGCGCCCGTCCCGTTTTCACACGCGCGAATCTGCTTTTCCGGGCCGACTGGGCATGCCAGCGCTGCGCCTCCGTGTTGCGGTGCAGTGCGTGAGCCCCCGCTGCACGCAAGAAAACACCGCGCAGCAGCGCACCGCAGAGCGAGGCGTGAGAGGCGCCCGTACCTGCTTCGAGGGCGGCAGCGTTCGCGCAGGCGTTGCCGCAGTTCTGCCGGATCTCGCGGAAGAACGCGTTGGTCTCCTTCAGGTTCTTCCTGAGCAGCGCTGCGTGCTTGTTGTAGTTGCCGAACACGCGGCTCAGCTCTCTGGCCAGAGGCGACGCTTTCTGCGGGTTGCCTCCACCCTCCATGGTAGGGGTCGTGAGCAGCCCGGCAGACCCCCTCCCGCCCGCGGCTCTCCTCCGTGGAGCGCGGAAGCCACAGGGGTCCAGCACGCAGGCGTCCACTACCTTCAGCTACGAGCGGACCACCGACCGCGTTTCCACCTGTGTTAACGAGTCCTGAGGACGCAGGTGTGACGCCCTCAACTAACGGACCACAGGGAAGCTGTCCGCCCCGTCTTCGCTCAGCAATATTTACTCTGCATAACCAGACGTAGCAGTCGTAACAACGTGTTAAACTTCCAAACAACACCCCCGAACGTCTGAAAACGACCCCCTGCAACGGAATCCTCGACAACCGTAAGGCCCTGCTCATCCATTCACTCTCGGGAACATCCTGGGCGCCAGTCAAACAAACAAACACCACAGTAACAAACAGCTGGTTAAAAGTTACCAGAAAGTAGTAAACAAAAAAAAAAAACCCAAACAAAACTGCTGACCAACTGTTCACTCCTCCAACTAGCTAGGTGACAGTACGGAGCGAAGCTAAACCTTTCGGCGGACAGCTAACGAGCTAACGTCGAAGTCGATCTGGTTAAGTTGTACTCTTGTTGAAATAAAGCGTCCGCGAGCTAACGAAAGGTGCGCGCTGCTGTAGAACCGTTAACCAGCTAACTAGTTAGCCGTCCCGCCGCCTCGCAGGCTGCATAACTTCGTTCGCAGGGAGCCCGGAGGAATTCCACAAAGACGCCCAGCGACAACGCCTCGGACAGCCGAGCAGGTCGCGCTAACGCAGGCAGCGGAGATGTTCTTCCATCCCCCGACCAGTCCGCTCATGCAGCCATGCTGAGAGGGTTCGAACCCCTCGAGTGGCGCTCCCAGTGTGTGCCCGGTCCCGCAGTGAGAGCGCCGAGCCCGCACATCGTCAGCCTCCCGACACGCCGAAACAAACAACCCGCAGTGGTGAGCAGCCGGCCAGCAGGCATTTCATAGGCGGCTGTGACAGTCTCGTGCGGTTGCATTCTGGGTAACGTAGTTTTACTGCGAGTCAAGCCCAGCTGCCGCAGGGCGAAATGAAAGAACGAAAGAAAGAAAAAAAACGACAAAATGTCATTTAATACCGATCTGGGTGTCTTCATGCAAATAATCAGCCCGCTGTTAATTTATTTACCTTTTATAGGAGCCGATGCTTATTGAGGCAGTTTGATCAGACAACAACATTTTCTCCTGGACGCCGCAACGCCTCCACTCCCACATGGGTCAAGCTGCAGTGTTTTGGACACAACGGACCTGAACAATTGAGTTACAAGCTGGTTGGGACTAACAACTGCACATGAAGCTGCAATGTGTTGCAGCAAGCGCAATGCTAATTAATAATCCATTACAAATAGCCAGATATTTTCTTTACACCTTTAGATGTAAACAAGTCAAAGAATCAAAGAAGTTTATTTGTCACATACACAGTTATACCAAGTACACCATGTAGTGAAATGTGCCCAGTGGCACAAGTATGGTTTACATCCTACGGTTTCCACACTCCTGCCCTGAAAATGAAAGACATTAAACATTAAGGACATATTGGACGTTTAGGTAATGAAATCCAGTTAGACTTTTAAAAATTTTTTACTGATTTTTTTGACAGTTCAACTTCTTAGATATCATCATGTTCAAGGTTTTATTTGTCATGGGTGCACTAACAGCAGCATAGCAGTGTTGTGGCCATGAAATGTGTTGTTTCCAGACATCCTCAGCAAATAAAAATATATAAATAAGATACAAGAAAAATAAATAACAAATAACGAAATGAAGAAAAATAAATAAGGAAAAAGAAGTAATACGTATACGTAGAAGTTAAATAAGTTACATAAACAACAAACAAACAACCAAACCAACAAACAAACAATCCGATAAGGGCATACAGGGCATACAGACAGACTCTGATCGACAGTGTCTCACTGTCCAAGGGAGGGGTCAGTGGTTCATCAGTCATATTTTGTGGGGGAAAAAACTGTCCTGGAACCTGCTTATTGTTGTCCGAATGCTTCGCAAGCATTTTACGGACAGGAGCAAGGAAAATAGTTTGTGGCTGGGGTGGCTGCGGTCCTTTAAGATGTTATGGGCCTTCTTCTTACGCCGCTGGGTGTAGAGGTCCTGGAAGGCTGGCAGATCGGTCCTGGTAATGCTCTGTGCTGTCTTGACCACGCTTTGTAGAGCTTTACGGTCTGACACACTGCATATTGAATATGGTCATGATTTTTTTAAGGATTCTGTAGTGAAAAATGCTCATTTGACCTCTACGGAGACATCAGTCGTTGGCTGCGTTGAGAGGTGTGTGTTTTTTTTATTGGAGCTTTGGCAAAAATGTAGTTAATGATCCCCGGTGAGGTGTGGGCAGAATTCATCAGAAAGTACCATTTGCTTTTGCTTTCAGTTCCACTGCAGTTGCAACAGTCCGGTGTTTTGCCAGTCTGCCATCTACAGCTCATAGTTGATACTGCACAGAGGTACTGACTGTACATTTACACACATTTGCACACTTTGGTGTAATATGGTGCAGTCAGATCTTGTGGGTTAAAGTTACTCTCTTTACTCTTCTGGGGTTTAAATAAAATGAAGAGCAAAGAGGTTTCCTGTCCACGGGCCTATTGTGCTCCTCACAGTGGTGATGTGTCTGTCAATTGTCTGACCTCTGAACTTTCTGCGGCTCCCGTGGTTTCCACAGGTGAAGAGAAAACACAGTTTGGTTCCGGCGGGAACTTGAGAAATGGCTTCCATATCCAAGGAAGGCAGCAGGGCTTCAATTTTTAACTACTTTTACATCCAGAATGAACAGAAAGTGTGGGCAGCCCGTGGCACCCGGACCCCCAGAGGCTTATTTTTCTCCCTTGCCTTTGTGTGTGGGATTTTTTTCCTCTCTTCAGCTGCTGCCACATTCATTTTATTGCTTTTCTCACCAGCAGAGTTCCTCTTGTCATTATGGTTAATATTTCATCTGTAGGCTTACTGTATATCGGTACGGTTTTTAACCTGATGTTCAGCACTTTGGGTCACTGCATGAGAAGAAGCACTCTGTAAAAATAAATTGAATCAAATTAAAAGATTTCAAGGAAAAATATAACTTATTGCCAAGTAAAGAGTATAAAAGAATAATTCTCAGCAATGATAGAGAGCCAGGGTGCCAGGATGACAGCAACATCCAACAGGGTTCAGTGTGCATCCAGGTTTGGGTATATTTTTGAGTATTTTGTCTTGATTTCATTGGCTATAAAGGCTTGTAAAATCCTCCTTTTTTGTCATCGTGTACAGGTGGGTTTTTAATACCACACTGAGGACTGAGAAAGAATGATCATGTTGGCAAACTAAATTTGCACTGGTGTTGCCTGTTTTCTGCTATTTAAGCTATTTTTAAACTATTGTTAAATTATTCTTACTGTACTATTTTGGCTCGTCTGGTTGGTGAACACTGAACTGTGTTCTGCTGAGGACTTTGAGAACTTTTGCATTTCACAGTTTCCAGGTACAGTGGAACCAGGGTGTTTGAATTCTTTGTTTTGTCTTTTTGAAAATGACCATTTGGGTTGCAGTTACTTTTTTGAACACACTTGGGTCCCTAAAAATCAAATCAAAAATCAAAATCAAATCATAATCAAACACAGATACTGAAATAGCAACGGAAATATGAGCAGTAGCGGCGCCCCCATGTGGCCGTAGCCGCCCTAACATCGACTGGACTGCGACTGCGACTGCGACTGCGTATTTGTATTTTGTCCCTTACGTACATAAAATTGTTAGATTTTTTCTTTCCTTCTTCAGGAAAAAAATAAGTTGGGAAGTAAAGCAGTTCCAATTCATTTGTCTGGAAAAATGCGGAGTTCCTACTTTTTTTGTCTGTTTAACTGGCGCTGACAAATAAACTCTTTTGACTTTGACTTTGACTTGCAATGTTAGGTTTCAGTAAAGTAAAAGTGCTTACAAGATCACAAGATGAAAATCAGATTTTTCCACATGCAGAATTTTTATGACAATCCAGTATGAAATGTGCTGTGGGCAACAAAAGATGCAGGATTGGACTACTCTCAGTCAGCAGAATTGAAGAATGTTGCAGCCAAGGCAAGAACAGCAGCTTAAAAGTGGAATCAAGCTACTGGAAATAAACAAACATCAGAATGGGCAGGACGTGGCATGTAAACAGTTTTGAAAGCGCTGTGATGGTTTGTGCCGGATGGGGTTCTAGCATCTCAGAAGCAGCCACACTCTGGGCAAACAGTGGCACCTCAGTGGATGAAAACACCTTGTTAGAGAGGGAAGTGAAAATCCAAATTTATTAAAGACCACAAATGCAAAAATAACAGCTCAGTGCATCAGTCATGTAGAATTTGTGAGACTTTGACTCAGATGGGCTACAGAAGCAGAAGACCGTGCCAGGCTCATCTCCTGTCATCTCAGGACAAGAACATGGGATTCCTGTGAACACAGTCCCAAAAACTTATCTACCGAAGAGCAGAAGGGCGTTGTTTTATCAATGAGAAACATGGTGATGTCAAGGTGAGAAAGATGCTTTGAAAGAATGATTCCACAATCCTCGCCTGGTGTCAACAACATCGACTGGTGGTGGTAGTGGTGAGGTAATGGTGTGGAGAAAATTGTCTCTGCTCACGTTAAGTTTTAGTACAAACCGAGCGCTGACTGAAGGTCAAAAAATGTGAAAACATTGTTGTCTGGGTGACCTTCATGGCCAGTCTAGCATTTTCCAGACTGCTGCTTCCACTTGAAAAAGGTGCCATGTCACCTCAGCATGGTTCCTCAAGCATAACAGGGCCTTTACTCCAACAACCTGCACAGCCTCTACCTCTAAAGCCAGTAGAGCATCATTGGGATGAAGAAAGGTTTGATCTCAGTAGAATAAGCATGTGACCAAGGAATCTGCTACAACATTAAGAAACTGTCAAGCCCTGTGTCAGGTGCGCAGCACCTTGGTGCTAAATTTACTGTTCTGGAGGCAAAAGGGGGTCTCCAAGTCTCTTCATCAGGAGAAAAAGAAAATCAGAGACATCGAGCTGATCAAACCCAAGAGAGAAAAGTACCTTTAATTCCAGACTGGTGGGAGGTGGCCTCATAAGTGACAGTGGCCAACTTAGATGAAACTTAAAATATGTGATGAACATACAGTAGATGTATTTTCATTTCCTTAAAGGTAAACTGTAAAAAAGACACCCTGTTTTGAAAAGAAGGAGTTGGTGGTTGATCTTGTTATCAACAGCCATGCACCTCTACAATGTCACACAAAAACTTGTAAGCAGAATTTTATTTGTTTAATTTTATTTATTTATTTATTTGCATTGCAGTTTACTTTTATGTGTCACAAGTTTCCAGCTGCTGTACTGCAAATTTCCCTGCAGGGATCAATAAGGTCGTGTCCTGTCCTGTGTTATCAGATTTCTGCATATACTTTGGTTAATGTTTTCAGGGAAAAGTTTAGGTACAAATATTTTCAAGGGATTTCCATTAAAAAACCCCTGTTGTCCAGATTAATGATTATTAAAACTTCCTTCACTGTCCTTCATAATTCACTATGCAAGCAGATGTTTAGGACCAAAATATGAATTATGAATGCTATATACTTGTACATACTGCTCATCCACAACATTAAAACCACTGACAGGCAAAGTGAATGATACTTATTATCTTGTTACAAGGGCACCTGTCAAAGGGTTGGGTGACATATAGTTGAGATATAGTTCACCAGTTGAACAGTTGCTTGTTGAAGTTGATGTGTTTTTCTCCGGAGAGCGCGCTCTCGTTCTGATCCATGGAGGCCCCACCTTGCAACTGGCAGGACTTGAAGGATCTGCTGCTAATGTCTTGGTGCCAGATACCACAGGACACCTTCGCAGGTCTTGTGGAGTCCATGTCTCAACGAGACAGAGCTGTTTTGGCGGCATGAGCGAGACCTACACAATATTAGGCAGGTGGTTTTAATGTTGCGGCTGACCGGTGTATAATATATAAACATGGATTAAATACTATTAATACATTTGAATCTTTTGCTGAGAAATTACAGCTAAAGAATGAAGGTGATCCCAAGTACAGAGCAGCATCTGCCACAGGGGAGAAAGGGATTATAGGTGTATTTTGTGAATTTCTGTAATTAAACAGTATATTAAGATGAGTGTTATTGCAGTTATTCATTTTCATTGACTCACTGGTGATGACAAGCATGCTGTTTGTAGAGATTTCTTAATATTTGCTGCTGTATCTGCGCTTAAAATGTAACTCAGCTTTCTGGGCCTCGAACTTGCAAGCAGTGCAGAAATTCCAGTCCTCATCGCATTCCTGAGCCGTTATGTCGACTAAGGTCTCGTTTCACACCTTGAGGGAATTCTTCAAACTTCAGGGTACTTTACGCTGAAGCAATAAAAGTGGTTTTAATTTTAATCGCCATCTTTAATTTATAGCTCGTTTATGATGCAGGTCAAGCATTTTAAATCCCAGCGCGCGAATGTTTGTCGTTGCCAAGGGAAACCTGGGGGGAATTTTTGCGAGCCGTGTTTCCTTCTGCAGCACAAAGGCATCAGTAACAATTTGGCTAAAGATACCATCTTGTCGTCTTGTCCTTATTCCAGACTGTCTGGTGCTGCAGGCTTCCTTGTGACGTTTTCCGATCTTCCCCCACTTACGGAAAGTGGAAACTGAACATTTCCGGCAGTATCAAAAACAGGCACAGAACATTCCTCATGTGTGAAAAAAACGAAACCAGAAACAACATTCGTAATATTTCCAATAGGAGAGTACAGTTTAAACACATAAAATACAAGCAAGGAAACGTTTCATCCTAAAAATCGTGAATCTCTAAGAACTCATTTTACTTTTTAGTTTTGCGGGTAAAAGTGTGATAAGGGGGTGCTGGGGGGTTATCTACTTTACTGTTCATATTTAATCTAATTTAATGTTCATGAAAATATTTTAGCACTGAGAGGTACAGTATTTTTCACACTTTTGGTTCCCCATACCTGACAAATCGGTGACACTAAATATCGGCCACGATGAGTCACACAGTGCTTATGTTTTGAAAATAAGGGAAAAAATCCGTGAACTTTCTCTGATGACAAGACAAAGGACGCCAGGAGAATAGGGGGAAAGTTCAGCTTAATCTGCAGGCATACTTTATGCTAATATTTAGGAATAAAGGTAGTTAGTGTTGTGTATTTAAGCATTTTTTGATTCAGCTGAAAAAAGTTTATATTGCGAAATCGACCAATAAACACGTAGTATGAAGTATTGGTTTGCAATTCTTTGGTTTAAGTGTAGCCTAAAATGACTTCATTTAGTAAAAAATGTTTAACTAACCACTTTATCCAATTTATACTGCACAAGAGCAGTTCAGGTGCATCTCTTTGCAATACTTTAGCTACAGAAATCCCCCTGTTGTTTCTCCCAATACTGTACGGCATTTGTATATCGAACAATTGCAGAATCTGGCAACCCTTGCTTTCAAGGCAACAGGCCCGCCCTTTTCTGGAAAACTGGCCAATCAGCGCGTGGGTTTTCATAAAACAGGAGGACGCGAGCTTTTCCGTGCGTTTCCCTGAGTCGAGGCAGACGTGGAAGAACGAGAGCGCGCTCTCCGGAAAAAGAGCCACATTACACCTTTTTGCTGCTTTAATGTAGGATTAGTTTTACTGAACGCTGCAGAATTTTTATTTATTCCACGATGGAGGGTCACGACTCCGTGTCCGACACCCTGCACAGTCCGGCTAGGCGGCAGGCGGTCAAGCGGCACCACCACAAACACAACCTGAAGCACCGATACGAGTTCCTTGAGACGCTCGGCAAAGGCACCTACGGCAAGGTGAAGAAAGCCGTTGAACGATCCGGAAGAACGGTAAGAAAGTTGAAGTTTCACGCAGTAAAATACGCAATATGCGGCACCGTATGGCTCTCATGAAGCAGGTACCGCGGTGCGAATAACATGCTGGCGCTCTCCGAGTGCCTGAAACCCGGTAGGCGCGCAGAAACAGAGACAGAAACGCAGAAGACTTGTATTTTGCTTTTGTTTGTGGTGAGATGGGGACACTTTTGATCCATTAACGCAACGCTTTCGGACAGTATGCAGTGTGTGTGTGTGTGTGTGTGTGTGGGTGGTGGTGGGGGTGGGCGAGTCAACAAGCTGCGACTGAATCCGGTTGGAAAGCCGTGTGTATGTGTGTGTGATGGAGGATTACACGCCGTGCTGTGTTAATTTATAGCAAGTTTATTATAGTAATTTGCACTTTTTCCTTTGATGTCGCATGAAATTGGCGCAAATGTTTATGTGCGGCTATTTCCTACCTGTTTCTCAGGTGTAGGGGTGTAACCGCTCCTGTCATGACAATAAACGCACATCACAGAAGCAGAGAGTGCAAACAGAAGTCTGTCACGCTATGCATCTCTCCTTGTATGAAAGGAAAAAATAGAGAATATAATTTGCTCTAAGGCCATGATATGAACGCTCAGAAAATGTACGTTGTACCTGACACATTTAATATTAAATGTCTGTACATATAAAACCATCTATCCATCCATTTATTAGCAGAAAGTATTTATTCTTGATCGGGGTCAACTATTCAGTTTTATGTGCTTAACCACTTTTTGAATATACTTTTGACAGAATTTATACTTTTTCTAGATTTTGTTTCCCTCCAAAGCAATTTACAGTGTTAGGATTCTTACCCCGTTTTAAGATTCTTATAACCACTTCACCAAACCTTTTGGAATATGAGGGCATGTTAGACAAAGCAGCTGTAGTCTATAATAATAAATGGGATTATGAAGTCATACAAGCTAAAACAAAAAAACAGGAGGAATGACAGTCAGTGTTCACCTGACAGTTTCATAAATAATGATAATCCTGTACAAAGAGGAATGAGTATGAAGCATGGTTGTCGGCAGAGAGACTGTGTACATTGGCTTATTTTCCCAGCTGGCATGAGGTGAGTTCAGAAACATTAGGAAATAATTGTTTTGCATATTGTTTTCCTGCACCATAGGGTCTCTTTCCCCTTGTAAAGGAGAGGGCATGCAAATCAAACACGTGACATGACTATGTTGTTCACACTGCTGTGGGCGTTCAGGTCTTGGGAGTCCAGAAGCAAATATCTGCACAAGAAGTGCGACTGACCCCATGAATAGCATGAAAAATACATAGCCCATCCATGAATAAGAGGACAGGACAGCAACCCTTTACTGGAAAGGGTGGTTTCGCTTTGGCATTTGTCTTGGCCAATTAAGGTGAATACCGTTGCTAAATAAAGGAGATTGATGTGTTTGTGCAGCTGTCACTGCATGGCCTAAAGAAATGGGTTTGTCTTTCCAGTCTGGCTGGGCTGAATGGCTAACGTGAAATGAACATTGCATAGCACTTACACATCACTCGGTTTCTCAAATGCTTTTCTGACATGCAAATGATGTGATATTTTTATGGCTCAGGATTGATATCTGCACAGTAACAAGAGAATGAGTTCAATGTTCATTGTTTTCAGTGTGAAAATTGGCTTCTAATACATGTGGTTATGGAACAGGGAAGATGGGCAGTTTTAGAAAAGTCAATAAAGAAACAACAGGGTGAATTGGAATTACTGCGTTGCTATCATTCCCAGCACTCTCCTAGATTTTTCTTTTTCTTTTAAATTGCATGTCATTTGAAGGAGAGGTTCAGACTTCTTGCTGAGAATTGTTTCATGTTACCTGGAAACAGAAAGTAAAAATGTAGTATCTATTACAGGAAGAACCAATAAATTCTTTCTACAGTTTATGGACCCGTACGAAATCCTCCTGTCAATGTGGCTGACCAAGTTCCCTTTGACTCTTGGGAAGAACCTAATTAACCTTTATTATAGGTAGCCTGCACAAAGTTGTCGAGGTGCAGATCTGAATGATCTACTTGATCACTACTCAGCAGTCACCATAAAATAAAAGGTAGTGGTAAAATCTTCAGGTCAGTGGGAACACAGAATTTTGTACTTTCTGTGTTACATGTTTGACAGGGAATGAAATTAGTTAAACTTTCACGTGACTGTTTTTTTTTTTTTTTTTTTTTGTTTTTTTTCTGAACCCACCCGACTCTCCTGGAGTTTGGGGGATTTAGAAAGCAATGCATTTAAAATCAGACAATAAATTTCCATAAGAAAACAACAAAGGCCACTCCCTGGTGGTTTTCAGAATGACCTAAGAGCAGAGAATAAGACACCTGGAGGGCCTTTGCACCGCATTGTGTGGTCCTACACGGGAAGGGAGTGTGAGGCATATTCCCTGGTATTGGAGTTGTTGTTTTCTAGAAATGACTTGACTACCGTGAACTCAAATAACAGGAAGCTGCTTCCACTCTTTCTTGAGGGGAAAATTGATCAGTTTCCAGTTCATCCAAAAAAAAAAAAAAAAACCTCAATTCCAAAACATCCATGGCACTGTAAAATACCTGTTTCAGTGTGAAAACAATTTAAATTGAAAAATAAAATGTACTGACTGCAGAAGTGAACAAAAATGCAAACTGCCATGCAAGGTAAAGACTGAGAACGTAGGTGCTGGGCATCTGCTGTATGTCAGTATTTTAATGGTTTTGTCTCAAGTTTTGGATCTGTAGAAACTGCTTCTTTTCTTTTTACAGTGAATCAGAAACTGGTTTGATGTTAGAAAATCAGAGGTGCATAACTGAATTTGATCATCCTGAGACCGATCCTTTTGTTTCATAATCCATTTTCCAGTTTGAAGTATTTTAGGTTCCAGGTAAATTAAATACTCCATTATCTATTGTGTTCCTGAATGGCTGCATCTGTTAGTCCAATGAAACAAACAATGATTTTGCTTCCTAGTCAACCATAAAAACCTCCCATGTTCAAATAAGTAGTTTGTGTGCAGAAATGTTATTGAAGCTGCAGCTCTTAAAATGTCAGTGCAGGTTGCCTTAGACAGCCTGTCCTCAGGGGATAGTCGTTGCACAACAGCAGTTTTATTGTCACTACATATTTACCTCCGAGTGAAAACCCTAAAAATAAATATCTTGAGAACATATGTGAAGTAGATGGAGGTGGAAGTAGGACTGCAGAATGCAGATGGTGCATCAGGTAGCTGCCAAACCTGTACAAACGTGATATTTTGATATCTTTGTATTCCTTGCCATTTTATTGGCTTGGTTAAACTGTAAAAAGAATCCTGGAAATGTTAAACTAATTCTTCATAAGGAGCACAGTGAAAACTATCATGCTGCTTTATTTACATGTGAAACCCTAATGTATCAGTCAAATGTACATAATTGCCCCCCCCCTCCAAAAAAAAAAAAAAACAAACACTTCATTGGAACAGTTGTGGTATTTAAATTGTAAACATGGAATTGAATGTTCTGGTTCAGCTGTACAGTAACAGACAGTGTAGGAATAAACATAACATTCACTGCAATTCCACCGAGGAAAACTCAGGTGGGGCTGCATGGAGATTTTGGCATACAGTGAGTGTTTGTGGGTGTTCAGGCCTCAACAGGTAATCTTGACATGCAAGACAAGTATAGACTTTCTCAGCAAATACCAGCAGTTCTTGGAGAACTGGAGAGAAGCACGAAGAGTAAGCCTTATGCTTAGCTAAGTACCTTGTATAAGTAACAGGAACCATAGAGACTTTGAGTCGCAGACTTTTGGAAAAGAGGTGGAACCAGCAAGCACACATTTCAAAACTCATTTATGTGGTGATGCCTTCTGGATGTAGCAAAATTATAGTTTGTGTTGGGACAATTTTGCTTTATTTTATGCAGTCATGTGCTCTAAACTTTTTACTTGACTACTATTTGGGCCTCCATTTTTAAACTATGGAATGACTTGGGCAAGTGCAGCTGCAGAGTCAATAGATTGACTGACTGACTGACTGAATCTCATTTTAGGAAACCAAAAAAAAAGTTCAGCATGAGGCTGTTGTTGGGGTGTCATGGGTTTGGGACATTCCTTTCCAGGAGTTGGTAAGCAGTGTCTAGAA
Organism: Heterotis niloticus; assembly: GCA_018136845.1. Taxonomy (NCBI): domain Eukaryota; kingdom Metazoa; phylum Chordata; class Actinopteri; order Osteoglossiformes; family Osteoglossidae; genus Heterotis; species Heterotis niloticus. The sequence continues at coordinate 21,519,039 of CM030894.1, read as the reverse complement.
AAGGATGAAATAGATGTGTCATTTTTGTAGTGTGTTGGAATGAATTGACTATTGAGTTGAATTCAGAGCTTGGGAGTCAGTGGTGCCAAGTGGCAGTGGTGAAAGTGTGTGCACATCACACACAAAGCTGTTGTGTACACAGTGATGGATGAAACCAAATGTTTTGGCTGCATTAAAGTGGAAAGGTGTTTCCAGGAAAAAAAAAAGGCGTGTTTTGTCTAACTCAAGCATGTCTAGGCTGACACCCTTTCACTGCAGCGGTGTGGAGTGGTGAAGGAACTTGGCTTGGTTTTGCCACCATGCTTAAGCTGTGGTGAGGGGAAACCTTCATTTTGCGGGTGGGTTCTGTTGTTGGAGCGCTCAGCTGCGTTCCTTAACTCCCAGGGGCATTGTTTTGGTAACATTCCGGACCTTACTCATGGGAGTGTGGTGCAGATTGCCAATATGAGACTGTGGCTCTTTACTGGCCTTTCATACATTTCCTGGAAATTTTATACCTGTAGTCTTTGTGTTCACTTAATTTACATTTCTCAACTTTTGTAAGCGTAAATCTCTGTATGTATATAAAAGTCTATATTGAATTAGAGCTCTTTGAATACTGTGTTAAATAGTTTGTTATAAAACCTTGGTTAATATAAACAAAATAAATGTCATTGTAGAAAGGTAAGCTGTAAATCAGTATACATTTGGTAGTCTTGACCAAACAGCAAAAGCTATCGTACAATAAAGCGTCAGTCATACAATAAATGCTGTAATATGATGGTTTTTTTTTTTTTTTTTTTTTTTTAATGGAAGTTTTACTGCTGGAGTCATTTGGAAAGTGTACATTAATTATGTATTGCAATTCCATGTTCAGATGTTTCAGGTTGATAAGCTTGTTTGGCCTACCTGTACCTTGATACCAGGCCTGAATATATGCCCCCTTTTTTTTAGTGTGTGAAATTAGTCAGGTATGGCTGTTAGAAGCAGTATATTACTTGCATAGTTTTAATAAGCATTTTGAGAATGATTTGCACTTCACGTTCTGTCAAACATTTTGGATACTGGCTCACGGGTATGGAAATTTAAATCGTCCAGATTGTATTATGTTACTGCCCTTCACATGATCTTTGGAACCCGTCCCTGTGCGTGTGAAGCCATCTTTCTCCAGCTTTAGCTGTGCCTGAGTGTGAGTGAATCATCAGCTCTGCTAGCCCCCATCTGCCTCCTTCCACCTGCGTTGTTCCCTGCTGACGCATTCACCAACCTGTCTGGAATTTCAGCCTCACGTGCAGCCGGCGCTGCACAGACACATTAACTCGGTTCTACCCCACACGTGCAGTGTGTCGCCTTAATTGTATCAGACAGGACTGAAGACATTTGTTCTCTTGTCCTTTCACCACTCTTTTCTCTTGATGTCTTTACCCTGGTGTGCTAAGTCTTTGTAACGATAGAGAGACTATTAGCTGACCAGTCTTCTCTACTGGTTGCCAGAAAGTATTTTACAGACAGTGAATTCAATGAAGGGATTATAAAAGTTTGAAGTTATACTGAGCTTAAAATTGATTTCTGGAATTATTCATTAGGAGAATCACTGCATTTTTAAAAATTAAAGATTCTTGCTTCTTTTTGTCTTCTTACAAGGTGGCCATCAAGTCCATTAGAAAATCGAGGATAACAGATGAACGAGACCTGATGCACATACGGAGAGAAATTGAAATAATGTCCTCCCTCAACCACCCACACATCATCGCCATCTATGAAGGTAGGACTGGAATCCGCCTATTGATGTCAAATGTGAGTTGGTGCAGAAGACACCTGTAGATCTGTAGTCTGGCATGTTTTACCAGGTAAACATTTTCCCCACCTTCACACAACTTTTGTTTTGTCACAATAATGGCTAAGAACTTGTGTATGTGGCATGTTTAAGCAACTTCACAATCCTCAGGTGCGCTAGTACAGTAGTACCTGTTGGTCCAAAAGCACTCAAGCACATTGTCCTTTTGAGAGTCTCTTTGTTCCATTACGTTTGTCAAAAACAAACAGTGCCGTTGTTTTTGATGGGTTCAGGAAAATAAGTTCCTTTCAGCAGCTATGGTAAAGCAAGACTCAAAGGCCCAACCTGCCTGCATTCTTGCAGCACAGCTGAAAGACAGTGTGCTGTGGATGCTTTGATATCTTTTGTTTTGGGCAACTTGGGGCTCTGTTATGTTCTCTTGTGCAAATAGGAGTGATATAATTGATTCTGAAGGTGCTGTTGACTGGCATGAATGGCTTTGATTGACACAGCTGCCCTGACAGCTCTGTTGGCAGCTCTACATGTTGCCCACTCCACCCTCAATTTGTGGGTGTGTTTGTTTGCTTGCATGCTCGCAGTGTTTGAGAACAAGGACAAGATTGTCATTGTGATGGAGTACGCCAGTCGGGGAGACCTGTACGACTACATCAGCGAGCGGCAGAAGCTGTCAGAGCAAGAAGCTCGCCACTTCTTCAGGCAGATTGTCTCTGCGGTACACTACTGCCACAGGGTAATGTATCTAGCGTAACTCCAAAATGATGTCTTGTTGCTCAGGTGATGCTTTTGTGAAAGCAAATTAAAATGCACCCATTTGGTATTTTACTGGAACCACTCAGTCTCATTACATTTCTCAAGGCTACAGTATCAGAACCCATCCTTGGAGTGGGTCTGCCTGCCCTTGTGGTCCTGCTGGCAGGCGCTTGGGTTATATAACTGGAATTATTCACTGTCAGTTTGGTCTTTTGAAGGACCGGGTAGCGCAGCGCCCCGTGGTGAAAGGCACCACTTAACGGTTGGGACACTTTGCAACCAGGCACAGAACATAGAGCTGGTAGTGACGCTAATGGGAACAAATGGGAACAAACGGGCACTATGAATGGTTACACAAACTTTGTGCCACAAGTAATTTGGGGTTTTATAATGTTGTCACCACTTCGTACCTCACAAGGGCAACCATTTCCAATTGTTGTTGCACTGCACTATAGCCGTAGGGGAGAATCTTTAAGAGTGTTTTTTTTTTTTTTTTTTTTTTTTTTCTTTCTAATTTTTGTAAACGTTTTCATAATTTTTAACAGCAGTTGTGTTTAAAGAAACTGGAAGCTCTCCACTAGTATATTTATTGGGCATCATTGTGGCATTTAACCTGGCAACCTTTTGGCCTCCAGCCCATTACCTATTCTAACTGAATATTTAGTATGATGTACTAGATCAAAAAAAGTTTTAAAGTAATTTTTGATAGTTAACCATTTATAATAAAAAAAGTAATAAAGGGTTAGATTGTGTCAGTGGTGTGTTGCTGGGTAGTTTTGGAGCGACCAGAAGGCGTTCCTGGTCAGACCAGGCGTCAGGTGGCCTGCATTTCTGTGCACTGGACTATGAAGGAGGCTAAATTTAAGCTCCTCAAGCATGCCTGTGGAATGTGACGCATTCCCCCCGGAGGGTGAGGAACAATGAATTGTGGCTGGAGTGCGAGATTGGACCCAAGCCCTGCCGATTGGCTTTTTCATGAGTCCTGACACCACAGGGGGATCTAAAAACAGGCACTCAAAACCAGAGTTTCTGCCAGAACTTCCAAATGGGATGTGTGAATTAGGCTGTTTGGTTTTATTTCTCATTTCCTCAATTCTTAATGTGTATTTTTAATCTAGATTTCTTTTCAGTTTTTATTAGCTATTTTCATTGTTTGTATTGGTGGCTTTGGTAGACTGATAAATGTCCTGGCTTTCATTTGGCCTGAAAGCCCATCCACCTGATACAACTCTGTGTCTTCCTAGTGAATCTAATGCAGTCTGCTCTTTCAGTACTGGTACCATTACAGTAGTACAGTTGGACTGGAATGGAGAGCTGCCTGATTCAAGCCTTAAAACTTTATTAAATTTGGTTTTTGGAGAAGAAGGCAGACAAAACAATAGTTTAGGAATACAGAATGAAGGTTTCCAGTCTGATGACTATTGCCTAAACCTTGTCTATGGCTAAACACTTATTGTTCCCTTGAGAAATAGTTCCAGTAAAATACCCAGCTATCAGATGTGTAGAAGGTTATTTAGGAAGCATTCTGTCCTCAAATATTCTCCCAAACAGTGTTGTGGGTTGTGCCCTCACTGTTTGTCATCTGTGTTTCTCCAGAATGGGATAGTTCACAGGGACCTGAAGCTGGAGAACATTCTCTTGGATGGCAATGGTGATGTGAAAGTGAGTGTGACAATCTTTTTCTTTATATTTCCATCAGTATACTTTTCCCCCTTCCACAGCCTGTGTAAGTGAAGCTTTACTTGTTTAATGTACGCTTTTCATTTCAACCTAATTTCTTGGCTTGTAGAAAAAAACTTGGACATGGATGTGATGTTGTTGATTGTAGAATTTGCCTTTTGTTAGGCAAGGTAAATTTTTCTCAGTTTAGTAATAATAATCCAAAAAAATTCCCATGTAATCTAGTTAAGATGACCTGTTTTTAAATACCAGTATTACATTTTATACAAGATTTGTTGTTACAAATGCTCTAAACTATGTTGCAGATTGCAGATTTTGGCCTCTCCAACCTGTATAGTGGTGATGAATACCTACAGACATTCTGCGGCAGTCCACTGTACGCATCCCCAGAGATCGTGAATGGTCGGCCGTACAAGGGACCTGAGGTAGACAGCTGGTCCTTAGGAGTGCTGCTCTACACCCTGGTACATGGCTCCATGCCCTTTGACGGCCAAGACTACAGAAACTTGGTCCGGCAGATCACGACCGGAGACTACCGCAAACCCCCAAAGCCCTCTGGTAAGTCCTCCAATTAGATTGTGTTGTCAGAGTCTCAGAGTGGATAATTGAGGTAAAAACATGTAAACCTAAAATCATAAAGAGGGTAGTCTAGCAAGTTAAGCACATGGGTACAACTTAATATCCCTATTTTTGTTGTGGCACCATTCTGTAAAATTTAGAGGTAAATGAGCAGATGCAGTTTTCAACTAAACTGATGTCTGAGCAGTAGAATAAGATGGTGGAGTGGGTTGTTGGTGTTTTAAAATGCCGCTTTTCCCGATTGTGGAGCATCTAATCCAAACCATTACCTTTGCAGAAGCCTGTGGTCTTATCCGCTGGATGCTCATGGTGAATCCGGAACGCCGGGCTACGATGGAGGAGATCGCTGGGCACTGGTGGCTCAACTGGGGTTATCAGTGTCCCCTGCCTGGTGAGAGCGAGACTGTAGCTGGCCAGCCGAGTGGGACTGGGTCCCAGACAGGAGGACTAGCCAGCATCGCCAGCTGGCTGCGCCGCACCTCAAGGCCATTTCTGGAGAACAGTTCCAAGGTTCGCTGTCTACTGCGGCCACAGGGGGGTGGCGATCTTGTGCGGCAGCGCTCTTTGAGGAGGTCACAAAAGGAGAACAACGTTGCTCAGATGAGGCAAGATGGGACCTCCACCAGACCTTTCAAGGGCATCTTGAAGAAGAGGGGGAGTTTAAGACAGAAGGCTCCCGGTGAGGCCCAAAGTGCAGACGCTGGAGCTGCAAAGTCTGCCACAGGGCTTCCCGTCTCCGTTCCACCTGCCACGTCACTCCCTCGCAAAGGCATCCTGAAGAAACCTGTAGAGCAAGATTCTGGCTACTGCTCTTCCTCGTCCCCCGAAACCTGTGACCCTACTCTTTCTTCCCAGCCCCGACGCTGCCCTGCTGCTCAAGGGCCTCCACCGCCGAAAGGTATCTTGAAACGGAATGGCAAGTTCTCCAGCTCCCATCCACAGGACTTTGGCTCCCTGGACCAGTTGGCCTCTAGTCTCCACCTCGGGGGCAGAACCCGACCCAGCGGGGCAATCAGCGAAGACAGCATCCTTTCTTCAGAGTCCTTCGATATGCTGGACCTACCGGAGCGGGCAGGGCCACCGGGCAAAACCAACCGGAACACCAGTGGCACCATGCGAGGCTGTGTGTCTGCCGATGACCTCCTGGGGCTCGACATGGAGGAGCAGGATGAGGGCGGTGGCAGCTTGTGGACCACGTGTTACCAGAGGGCCATGGCCGACAGCGCCTTCTCCCTCACTGACTGCGAGAATGTGACAGAAGCCTACAGGCGGGCTGTGGAGCGGTGCGCACACGACACGTGAAAGGGATTCTAACTCTGTGTTTGTCACGATCTCTCCAAGAGTCGCAAACAGACAGAGGACTGAGAAGGCCAGTGTGTTTGTGGGTTAGAAACCTGCAGGGACGACAGCCACCAGTGGCCATGTCTGTGCCGTTGTACAATTTCTTTTCTGCGAAGGACAGGAAGTGGTGTGAAGTGAGCAACAGGACAGTCTGTAGGAGAAAGCGATTTCATTTGGGATTGAACTTACGAGTAAGACTGATGTTTGTGGTACCTATGGGGCTCTGCTCTTTCAAGGGTTATGAGGCTGTTTTGGCCAAATTGATGGACATGGGGTTGCATACTTAATGAAACCTGCAGTGTGATGCATTTGCCAATACAAGCAAGATGAATGAACATCACCGGGTTACGAATGTGGTTTTTCCATTCAGAAATGCAGTAGCCCTTGACCCGAGCAGGCCGATTCGGTTTTGTTTCCGTTTTAACCGTTGGATGTTTTTCATTTTAATTAGATGCCATAGAGGAGAAGAGTTCACTCTTTCCACCAAAGGCCACAGTGGGACGTACAAGGGAAGCGGCTGCAGGGTGTCGCCTGGAATGTAAATGCTTAGAATTTAAATGCAGTTAATAGAGCACAAGAAAAGTGCTTAGTGCACACTTACAAGAAGCAGTCCTGACACTAAAGGGACTTTTTTATTTGCATATAAAAAGCAGAGCAAAACAATAAGGAAGGAGCGGTACAGATAAGGACTTTGGACATCTGAGAGATGAAGTTAATGTTTTGCTTTTAGCATGTGTTTTACATGGTGGACCCAGCTTTATCTTTGTGGTGATAGAGGAAAGGTTGGAAGCAGAGGGTAAAGGTTGGTTTCGCTCACTGTGAAGCTGCAGCAGGAAAATATTAATTTAAGATATGCTGTCGTGCTGTGCTTTACCTCTGCTTTGTTTAGGCCCTTTTTTAACCTTCAGGTGACATAAAATCCTTCACAAAGTAAATATCTGCTCTGGTTTGAACTGCTTTTTCCCAAATGGTGCAGCATTTTCAAGAGGGAATAGCTTTGTAACTTGAATGTATATCAGCAAAAGAGAATGGGTCAAATAGTGTTTTTTTTTTTTTTTTTTTTTTTTTTTTTTTTTTTTTTTTTAAATATATATATTTTTATATTTTCAAACAAAGATGCTCTCATGCAGGGCAAAGGTGCATGACTTTCAGTCAGTTGTGAAGGGGTAAAATTAAATGTGAATGACAAAAAGTCATTGTAAATCTTATAGAAGGTAAAAGCTTATAACTGGAACATTAATATGATTTAGAACTTTTAACAGCTGCTGTTTTTAAAAGTTATAAATTGTCTCATTCAGTGAGCATAGTTCACTCGTGGGGTCTGTGATCCTTCTCCGATCACTTGTGACCTGGCCAGTAGGGTGGGATGGAGAAATGTTTGCTTCTGGGATTGCATATGTGAACCTCACACTGTGAGGAAGGCTGACTTCTGCCAGCATGCGCTGCGTCTTGCCTTTTTTTTTTTTTTTTTTTTTTTTTGGTGCTTGGATTACAAACCTTTACCATCTGTGCCTACAGCTATCGTGACTTGCGTACCGATCAAAGATTTCCAAACCCAAATACATGACAATAACATCTGTGGCCTTGGTTAAAGTGCCTGAAATGCAGAAAACTTTTTATAGCCTTGGTAGTCCATGCAGGATATACATGCTGTTTAAACAAAAGTCTTTGCACAAGAGAACTTCAGATTGTTTTTGCAGCTGATTTTTAAAAATTTTTTTATTTTTTATTTTTTATAAATGTGTAATGTTTGTTTATGGATTGTCCACGTTTGTTTGAAGCAGACAGAATGCAATATAAGCTGCCCAATGATGTCAAAGGAATGTGGCAAAATGTGTCGCAGGTTTTTTCAAAATGCCCGATTTATCCGCTGTACATTTGTTCTGTTATTTCCTTCTGATTTGAAATGGACCACTAATCTCACAAATAAAGAGACCAAAGGGTGTCGGTGCTGTTGCTCATGACCTGTTTTTGGCTGATTCATGAGTCTATATTTGTAAATGCATTGGGGGAGGCTGCATAAACAAGAGGTGGTGTTCTGTCTGGACTCATGTCCCCAGTGTTCTGCCACTTTTCACTTTTGTATTGAACTTTTTCAAACATTGGATGTTTAAAAATTGCGGTGTCTGTGCGCTACAGCAAAGTTTTGCTTTACCTGCCAACCAACGAGGAAAGCGTTTTTAGCTGCAGCGTCATATTCTGTAATGGAGAAATCTGATAGTGGGAGATTCCTGGGCCACTGAAGGTGTTGATGTCACCATGAAAGGGAGAAACATTGCTTATGTAGCTGTGCTGTTGTCTTCCGTGAGGGAGGAAATCTGACTCCTGCTTTCCTCTCGGACCTTTGAGAGCGCTGATGTCACGAATAAGTGGTTCTCTTTGGTCATATTCCTGGGATCTCGGCTCTGCCAATAGTCCACAAGGGTTAAAGGGAGCCACTAAAATAGCATTGATTGTATAGTAGCTTAATAAACGCAATAGCCATTTTGTAGTCCTAAAGAGCTGAGTAGTCTGCTTCTATCATGCACATCTACACCTCCATTAGATACAAACCGAAGCCTTTATGCATATTTGTCACTAAATAAAATCCCTCCGATAGTAATCACATTATTCAGTCCTGTTCCCAAACCCCAGCATTAGCTGCTGAAATCTGACCGGCTCTCGCCGGAGCATTTTTATCCTTTGTTGAGTGCTGGGGTCCTGACCCCAGCTGACCGCTATGGAGGGGTCTTGTTTCTGTGCCACTAGGCTTTTGCTCTTTGTGAGGGGCATTATTCTACTGCCGATTCAGTGTATTGTGTCCCAGAGCAGGCGGCATTCGTGTGGTTCAGCTTCACCCGGCATGGTGTGTGGAACCTGCGCCACCCCTGCTGCAAGTGCTCATGGGGCTTTTGGTGTGAACAGTGCTTGGAAAAGGGCACCCTAGAGGGGAATCCAGCGCAACGTCCCCAGTGCCGATATTTGATGCGATTCATAACGTCAAAGTTGCCTTCTCGGAAATATGAGCTACGTTTATTGTTTGGCTTCCTTAACAAAATGCACAGATTCGGTTACAGTTTCAGAAATTGCTCTCACAGCAGGAAATGCAGATCCACATTTTAATGGTAACATTCTTTACAACTGCAGAAAAGAAGCACATTAGGTGCAATGCAAATGGTTATTCCCTGGGTTCGATCCTCTGGGTCATTCCAAACTTTTGTAAACAATTTGTCTTCACAACTGGAAGGTGTTCTTCATCGTGGTGCTGGCATTTCCTTAGAAAACCTTTGCTAACTGCTAGCAGTAAATTGAAAAATAACACAGTAACAGTAAATCCAGTCAAATTTTGTCATCTTCCCAACAGTTTTGGGTAAAATTCCTATTTGCTTTAAACATATTCCCCCTACAGCTCTATAAGGGGATGATGAGGGAATCCCATTCAGGCCTGCTGCTCCGTCTTCAGGGTCTGTGACCTGCCACACTGTCATTCTGATGGGTAGGGTTCTGCCCCGGGGCCATCATCCGCACGCTCCAAATGTCCGTGTGGCTGCCGGTCACGGCAGGCAGGGGGATCACAGGGTGAGCCGATTCCTTTGGTGCGGTGCAGGGGGGCAGGCAGGCTGCAATCATGGTCTCCATCTGTTCAAAGCAAGTGTGTAGGGAATTCTACACCCAGAGGAGAAGCAGGAAGAAAGAGTTTAGCACCTGGTTTTGTGATCAACAGTTTTCAAATTTGACTTGTAGGAGGGGAGAACTTTTAACTTCAATTAAGTTTCCTAAAGTGGTGTATAAGGGAGAAGCTTCTTTAGTTGTCCTGGATGATGGTATCTACTGCATATATGTACATAATGTACAGTCACACCTCTAGATATGTCCATTTGGGACACGAGAAGTTTTATTTAACTCCCTTATGAGGTATTCCTTCACATTAATGACAAGTTTGGATTTTGCGCACCTTCCAACAGCCGAAAACCTGAGACCCCACGACCCCACGAATGGTCTCCTTGGTAACTAATAGTTGAACTTTAAGAAGCTGCATGCAGATAAATAATTCACATCTTACCACATCATCAGACAAAATGTAATTTAAAAGATCTGTAAGCCAATCGCAGGACAGCGGTGATTCTAGAAGCTTCAGCCGGCGAAAGGCTGCTGCTACGCTGGCACAGGCGGTTATTGATGGCAGAAACGTAGAAAAGGTGTATTCTGCAAGAATGACATCATGTCACATGTTGGAACAAAAAAGGCACAAAATCCTTCTCATTTGCAAGGTGCTTTCTACTAGATCAAATCATGGCAAGAACATTTTAGAACCCAACATTTCCCCAAAAATTTAGCAAAAGACACTTATTGTAAATTAATTGTAATTGTTTAACCTCCCTGTCGCCCCCCTGTGTGCGTTTTAAACACATGGTGGGATCTAGAGAGCACAAGCTTCAGTTACACAGTGTTTGCCTGCATGAGACACTCATTTGAGTGTCTCTGGTGGCAGCCACAGACCAGCACATTTTTACCACTGTGAAGGTAATGTTACACTGCGTGACTGCAGATTTACCTTGGATTTATCTTGACCCAGTGAACAGGCCCTGAAGTTTGTATGCTACTGCCATGCCACATACAGACAAATGAAGTCATATGGTAGAAAGATTTTTTATGTGTACATTTATAACTTTTTACTATAGTAAATGAACCACAAAGGAATCATACTGCTGACATTTTTTTTGGTGTGCTCTTCCATATTTTATCATGAAACATATAAGGCGAACACAAAACACAGGGTGCAGAAAAAATAACTCTTTGATTTTAAGGAGACTGTGGAGCTGACAAAAACAAGAATTTGAGCAGTGACCCAAACTGAAACACTTGACTACAACTGGCCTGTCTCACAGGACTAACATGCGCTAAATACAATCACTTTAATGGTATAATAGTTTTGCAATTATATAACATTATTACTTTTTACCTTTACACCTGCAACACCTGTTTGACCCGATCACTGAGTTTTTATTGCTGCCCTTATCACACGTTGCAATGTTTATGATGCACCAACATCTCCATGACGTACATCAGCTTCTGTCCACCTTAACGGCTGCAGTTTCATGTCCAAGCCAGTGCTTCTCCCCTGTATGTTAGATGCGCATAACTTGCAGGCTTTTTTCCAGACATCATGGTGGAAAGGCACTAGAAAATATACTTTTTGTTCAAAAATGTACACAGCTGCTCACTGCACATGTATTCTGCACAAATAACACTGCATAACTAAATAAATGTTAGCAGTGACACTATGATGGGAGTTCTCAGAAATAACCAGGCGCGCCCGCTATATCGAAATGGGGGGTGTTGCTGAGTCTGTACAGAGTTAAAGGGATGAGTCCGGGTGGCAGTCATCAAAACAACATGTTTCTGAACATTCCAACATGCAGCTGAGATTAGGGTGAAAGTTTCCTGTAAAAATCAGAAGGTCTCCTTAAAAGCATGCTGTTACGCACCTGTGGCAGCCAGAGCAATGTAAGTGTGTGTGTGCCTGCGCAGAGCTTGTATGTTGAGGGCCAGGCTGGGCAACCGGTAGAAAATGTGCTCCAGGAAGTCAGAAGGCAGCACAGGTGCCAGATCCCAGTCCAGCCTGGACACGACCTTCAGCTCCCACCGCTGAGAACACATACAAGCACAACCCTGCATGAACCCCCCCCCACCACCAACTTGCCATTTGGCCACCATCAGCAGGGAAAGCAGATTTTTGTCCCGTTCTTCTCCAAGAAGAAGCTCCAACTACTGGAACAGATGGTGTTTTTCATAAAGGTGCTGAGATTTACGGCTTACAAAAGCAGTGCAGTTGAGTCATTTTAGCCATGAAGCAGCGTAAATGCTCAACTTCTACATTTCATAAGAAGTCTGCAATTTTACCTTGTAAGCAAAAAGGTTCATGGGGTCCTGCGGTCGTCCAGTTTGAGGACGAAGCATGAATTCTAAGCAAACCCAGGTAATAAATGGACAAATCAAGCATTTTTGACACTTCTGCTAGAAACAAATGTGGTAACAAAGATGTGGATGAAGGATTGATTCAAGAACGTTCAGCAGTGAATCCAGCTCCTACCAAGAGCTCAGATACGGTGACCGCTCCGTCTGTGTAGACGCACAGCTTGCGAGCACTCAGGTGCACACATTCGCGTAGCTTGGAGGCCAGGAACAGGCAGACAGTGCCCAGCAGCTGCAGGTGACTCCTGTCGACCATAAACCGAGAAAGACAGCGGTCCAAGTAATGGATGGACAGCGGGAACACCTCTTCTTCACACTTCTGGTCCTCACAGACCTGCGGCAGATTAACAGACAATGGGAAAAGTAAAGCGAGACCCCTCCCGACTGAGGAGCAAGGCATTGTGAGAGGAATCATTTTGTTTTAACTCAAAATACCCTTGTTTACAACACTTTCGCCTTGTTCTCTACACAGATTAAGCTTCCTCTTGGATTAAACCCGGCTGGCAGTAGGATTCTCCCTGAAATCCCTGTTATTTTAGAACTAAGATTAATCGGAACAGGGAAATTGTATTTCTCAGTGCAAAATATCTTGATGTTACGAGAGATTTAACTTAACCTACCACTCCTCCCAAAAGCAGCGTGCCAATACAATATTTTAAGAAAAGCCAGGAGGGGTGAGATGGAGTAGGGGGTGGACCCCAGGGGTTTACTTTTCTCCCCTTGGTTGTTGGGTTGTTTTCAAATATGTTGTAGAAATAATAACAATACCGCCTACTCCCATCAGGGGTCGCCACAGCGGATCGGCTCGTCCGCATATTTGGTTTGGCAGATTTTTACGCCGGATGCCCTTCCTGACGCAACCCTCCATTTCGCCCGGGCTTGGGACCGGCACAGAGGTGCACCCCCTTGTGGCTGGATTCGCATTAATGCCCAATGTGGGGCTCAAACCCACAACCCTGAGATTACGAGTCACATGCTCTATCGACTGAGCTAGCCGGGCAGGGCTAATAGTAGTAATAATAATAATAATTAAAAAAATGGAACTGTACTCACTTATAATGATGGGAATTTTTACTGCAACAATTCAGGGAATGCCCCGCACCGCTAAACTCTGCTACAGCCCGTGTGTGAAGGTGGGGATGGAGGCAACAACCTTCCGGTGGCAGACCCACGTGCAGGGACTATGACGGTGCGCGACGGTGGGCGCTGCTCCTGGGGCCCCACGCACTCCTACCTGCAGCATCCACCGCGCCACCACCGTGCGCATTCGCGGCTCGATGTCCGTTTGCATCCCGCCGAAGCAGGGCGTCGCGGGCCCATGCCTCCGCTCCAGGGCCCGCAGGTTGGCCAGCGCAAGGGGGTTCTCCAGCAGCGCCGGGTCGCACGGAGCCCGCAGCGCCGAGCGCCGAGACCCCGCGGCGTCGCGCCAGCACCCTGTCGTCGTCAGACTGCTTTCCGAACACACGAGCTCCATCCCGGACCCCTTCGCGACTGGTTGGAGCTGCTGTAGCCCGCCAGCGGGCACCAGCGGCCGGCAGAGCAAGCGACGCACCTCCAGGCACTGCAGCCACCGCGCAAATGGTAAGCCGCAGTCGTGCGCAAAAAGCGCACAGTCCGCGCAAAGTTACCTGGTGTACAGAACCCACCGTGGCAAGTTAAACTCTAGTAACTGGAATCGTGACTGTTAGTAAGTGCGATGTAGACCTCCGACATAAAAACAGCTTCCTGTGTCCTTCTGGTGGGAAATATTATTACCATGACTATTAATGATTATTATTATTATTATTATTATTATTATTATTAACTTGGGCCACTGTACAGTATAATACTTCAAATATACTTTACAAGTACACAAAGACTAGTGATGTGCCGACAAGCAGTAGCATAACAAATGGGGAACGTCTCTCTCCTTACTACATACATCACAGATATGTACCTCCAGGCAGTTACCAGCTAATTTGTTAGAATGAGGACAAACAGGCCAGTTTTTCCTCTCTATTGCACTCTCACACACACACAAAGTTAGTAACACATCATTGTGTTTTAGTTGTGGCTTATATCCGTATTCCCACTTTTTGACACCAGTTCCCTGACTGCTCATTCTGTTTCAACCTTTGCTATTCCATGCTTCCATCTCATAATGAACACACTATCCTTGAGTAATATTAAGGTGTACAAACATCATCGCTTCTGATATTTTATTAATGAGAACTATACCACACTCAAGATGGTTCAGATTAATGTTGTATACTTTTTAGACTGAAATGCTGAGAATCACAGCAGAGAACTTGCCAGATGAGCGGACCATTAACTGACATTTAACCCTAACTCATATGCAGTGGAGATACCGACACAGTTGACTTTAGTGCAGCACCTTCCAAATTACAGTACTGAATGGCCCCATTTCAAATAATCATTACAAATAAGAAGGATTTATCTATTAAACACTTAACCCCAGTGGAACTGTTTGGATGGAAATGTACGTTTATAGATGCTTTTCTTTCCTCCAAAGAGATGTCCAACTCCGGCTGTAGAAAAAAATGCACCAAGTCAAAAACATTCAAATTTTTCATTTCTATGTTTTTGAATAATTGGAATTTTCATTCAATATTATCATCATTCATAGCAAGGTGCCATGCATTTGCATTTCAAACATTCTGCTTCTGTCCACTCTTTCAAATTTAGACATGCATATTACAGACTTCTATCTGTGCTGTACATTTACAGCCATCAGTTACATTTCTTAAAAATATGAGCTGAAGCGTTACTCTATTTACAAGATGTCCAAAAAAAGCTACATTTTCATTTTTTATAAATTATCTTGCATGCCACACCAATGCTGTTCCTTTCCCTGTGGGGTCACCCTGGGCCGTTTCTCCACTTACATAACACAGTGAACAGATTTAAGCAGTAATTCTCACTTCAGGTATAACAGCCCCTCAATTCCTTTTCCTCTTCATTCCAAACAGAATATTAAAGATTTCTGAAACCAAAAAAATGTACAGGAGAACAAAAAATAGTTTATTTAACTTTATGAAGAAAAAAAACAAATAATGATGTGTTCCTGCTTATCTTTTGTTTTTTTTTTCCTTTGGGCAAAATCTGTTTTATTTCACAAATTATATGGATTCACTTATGTTAGGGTTTTTTCAGTCAAAAGCCAAGTTCTGTGTGACCAGGTTCACAGGGCTTGATTATATATTGGTGAAAAATATAGGGGAAAGTAGGAGGCAACTGTGGAAAAGTGCCTCAGTCCAGCGCCATTGTTGGTACTGTGCCAACTTCTTCATCCCTCGCTTGTGAGTGTACCAGTTCACGCCTGACCTCTAGGGAGATCTGAGGGTGCATCTGGAACCTGAGCAGCTCCAGCAGTGCCTCCTTCTGCTCAGAGGCCAAGTCAGCCTTGTAGCGCTGTGTCAGGGTGAGCAGGCTCTGGTGCCACAGCACGGGCAGAGTGCGTTTCTCATTACGGAAACGCAGGAAGTGGGCGATGAGAGCGTCCAGCACCCGGAAGGGCAGAGCATATTTCTTGTCCAACAGCAGGCGCAGAAATATGCTGTTGGCACCGTTGTATTCCATCTCGGCCAGTTTCAGCATGGCGGCACTGAGCATCAAGTGAAAACAGAGAAGACACAACCTGTGGTTTATACGTAATGAACAAGGAAATGTACGGCAGTGCAACACAAGCATCAGGTCTGTCTTTCCACAGTACCTGGAATGGAGAACAGGGATGGAGCACTTGGTCAGGATGCTGCCAACAATGATTGCTTCCCTTAGTGTGCAAGTCCCCGATTCGCATAGTGGGATGAGGATTCCTAAGTGGAGGAAATTACTTCATTTTTATGCATAAACATCTCCTTTAAATATGCACTACGCTCAAATATTACTAAGCAAGGAGGTGGTAAGCATGTGGTAAATATAGACCCCCAAAGGAAGATCCCTCTGACCTTTAAACCACGCTCCTGGCTTGAAGAGCGCTTTCTTCAGGGCACCGTAAAGATGGAAGTTGAGTCGCTTATACTCTGCAATGTCATCTCGAATCCGAGGAAGCAGCACCAGATTGTAGAAGCGCTGGGCCATCCGCTCCTTCAGGTTGGAGGAGAAGATCCTAAACCAAGGGAGATTAAACTTATTTGTCTAGACTCTTACCTTTGATCAAAGTTATGTTGGTGTTGCCTCAACTTAGCTAAAATGCACTGTTTATCTGTCTGCTCACAAATACACACCTTGTGGCCTGGTACATGGCTGCAGCTGTCCAGGTCTCGGGCTCGGTCAGGTAGAGAATCTGCTCCCAGTTGGACAGAGCTGGTATGATCTTAAAAGCCTTGGGGAGCTTGCCACTGCGATACTTGGAGAGGACCTTGCGATTGAGAGAGAGGAGCACACTGGTCACTGAAGTTTACCTTACCACATCTGAGTTTAAACCATCCAATTAGAAACTAATTTGAGTTGCAAAGCCACCCAACACAGAGTTTGAATGAGTAAAAAAAAAAATAAAAAAAAAAAAAGTCAGAGACATAATATAAACGCAATGATAAACAGTAAAAATTCATTTTTATCAGTTTGGCTATGAAAGAAAAATTATCCATCACACATCAGCTGTAAATATGGTAAACAGGTTGCTTTCACTTTGTGAAATAAGTGCAGTTAAAAATAAGTTGAGAATATACTCATTTCCAAAATTTAGCAACTAAAATTTTCGCAACACTCTAATCCAGTGCAATACTTTTTCAAATATTCAAAAATTAAGCTAATTTGGTAGTGAATTGTCATGAAACCGGATGAATTTTCTGAGATCTGTAGAAACACAGCCTTCTCTCTTCATCAGCTTTACATCATACTGGCAGAGGCTAACATGAAGCCCCCCAAACAGACAAACAGTCAAGAAAAATCTCAGGTTATGTGGAGGTGAATGCATCATACGTTACCTTGCTGACACCCCTGTATACTTCAATGACCCTGGGGTCCAGCTGGGGAACAGGTCTCCCAGAAACCTCTGACATAACTGTCCCCACCTCCGTTTGCTTCTCTGTTATCTTTTCCATGATGATGTCAGCCAGGGTTCGCCTAGAGACAGAACACAACTTTTCATTGTGAAACCTGAACAATGCTGTGCGAGAGCTATAAGACAAAGGAAGGGGGCAAAAGAGTAGTTTCAGGGAAGCTTGTACCTCATTTTGCATTATTGTTTACATAAAATTAATCTTTTAAAATGTTTTCAAAAAAGGTAGGCATGTAGAAATTCAAATGATTCAAGTATAGTAATTAGAACTAATAAATATGCTTGGTTAAGTTGCAATATATCACACAGAACAAACATTTTGATCACAGAGATTCCTTCAACTTTTTCTTACAAAGCTTCTGTCAGTGAAACATTACATGCATGAAAAATTGGAAATGTCACAGAATCAGATTTCACCTGACTGGAGGATTCTTGCTCATAAACATCTGTATAGCTTTCTCATCTTCTGGGTCCACTTCAATTTCAGCCCCACACTCCATCTGCTCTCCTTCTTCCTCGCCATGGCCCGGCAATGGCCACTCATCATCGGAATCCAAATCAGCAGCTTCAGAACCTACAGACAAGAGATTTTCTCATCAGAGCTTCTGCAGTTAAAAGGTCTGCCAGTCACTGCTAACCATAAATGCTATTTAATGCAAACCTCAAAGAAAATTACAATTTCAATTATTTCATAAGAAGTTCAGTGCTGAAAAAATGTGCACTATATGGCCAAAAGTATTTGGACTCCAGCTTTATAACCAGTTTGGAAAAGCTCCTTTCTGCCCCAGTATGACTGTGCCCCCCGTGCACAAAACGAGAGCCATAAACACATGGTTTGCCTAGGTTGGTGTGGAAAAACTGGAATGGCCTGCAGAGAACCTTGACCTCAACCCCACTGAACACCTTTGGGTTGAACTGAAACTCTTAACTGTGAGCCGGGCCTTCTTGCCCAAACTCACTGCTGCTGCACTCCAAAATGTGGTGGAAAGCCTTCCCAGAAGAGTGGAGGCTGTTATAGCAGCAAAGGGGGAACAACTTCATATTAAAGCCCATGACTTGGAAC
This sequence comes from Heterotis niloticus, assembly GCA_018136845.1. NCBI lineage: Eukaryota > Metazoa > Chordata > Actinopteri > Osteoglossiformes > Osteoglossidae > Heterotis > Heterotis niloticus. The sequence continues at coordinate 21,500,892 of CM030894.1, read as the reverse complement.
AGGAAGTTCAACAAGCACACACAGGGGTGATGCTCAGGTGTTCACAGGCTTTTGGCCATGTAGTGTAACTGCCTACGTGAATGACATAAAAGGAGGAGTATGAAAACACAATATGTGATGATGGATTTTATAGACAGCGAAATAATTTGAGGCCACTAATTCACATTATCAAGTAGATCACAAGACAGATTAAAATAAATATGCGACTGTGCGTTTTACAGTAACGAAACAAAACACACATCAGGTACAAGGGTATCAGGTATAACGATTTTGTAGACTTTTTTTTTTACAGTTATCAGAAATAACTTAGGATTAAACAGCTGATATCAAGACTGACTAAAACAGACAAAACAAGTGGATAAAACAAAGGAAAATGTGTTACTAACCAACGATCGCTTGGAAGAGATCCATTTTATGCTTACCTAAAACCGTTGTCAGTTTTTTCTTGGTCTCTTTCGTCTTGCCGATGCCATATTCGCTCTCCAGTTCCTCCTGCTGTATCCTTGCCTGCTCCAAAATTTTCCGTGACAGACGCTCGTCCACGTACTCGTCGTCATTCTCCTCAGCGCGGTCCCTGCTCTTCACCCGGCCGCTGGATCTCACCGCGTCCCCCTGGAGTATCTGGTCAGCCAGGGGTACCGTGCCTGCTTTCTTCTCCTCCTTACCGCCTTTCGACTTCTTTACCTTGGGCATTTCTGTGATCAGGACGAGCTTGTATAAAAGTCCGAAAGGTGTATAATTTGCTAAATAAAGTCCTCAGTAATAAATCCGTGTGCATTTGATAACTGCACACAACCAAACACGTGCAATTGCCACCATCAAGATGTCGAGGGGCGCACGCGTCATCAACATGCGCCTCTATGTGACGTCATCAAGCGTCTAAACGTACTAACCGACAAGTAGAGAAGTATCAGTGCAGTAGAACGGGATTGATATTAAAATCACAAATCCCTCCAAGAACGGAACTTTACAAAGAGCATTGTAAAGAAAGTAAATGAATAATATCTTAAACTAATTCCACTAGTTAAAAACTATACTTTAACATGCTATATGTTATACGACCGTAAATAGTAGTTGCTTTCTCCAGCGAGGCTTTAACAGGTTTTTAAAAGAAGTTCAGGAAAGTGGCGAGAGGCGCCTTCTTCGGGCTGCACTGGGAAAGCTGCTGAAACATGGGAGTCACTTGGTAAGCTCTGGGAGAGAAGTTATAAACGAACTTTTCCTGTTGGACACGTTGGACTGCGCTGTGGAAAAGTCTCTTTCTTGTAGTCGTTGCACGCTGAAGCGCGACAGCTGTACTCCCTCATATTTAATGCAGCAGAAATATTAAAAAGTTGATTATGCAACCCTGAAGAATGCTTTGGATGAAGGCTGCAATCCAAAAAGTTAATTAACAATAAATACAAGTTTACACCTTTCACATTTATCAGGTTAGCATCTGTAGTCACTTGCTGAGCCCTGACCGCAGCCTTAACAGTTGTACATTTATAAAGGCAAGTTTTTGGAAAGCTTTAATTTTTCTTTAGAATTTGTACTGTGCTGTACATGTAGGCCAATGCAACCGGAAGTTTCTTCGAAAAAGGGGTTTTAAACAAATCATCAATTTTTAAATAAATTGTCTATTGACTGCTTGTGTTTGTCCCTTCGTTTTAGTGTGTGCCAGGTGCCGGTTGCAGAGGGAAAGAGTGTTCAGCAGACGGTGGATCTTCTCCACAAGAAGTTGGAGCAGCTGGGCGCAGCAAAGCAAGGCAGCTTCTGTGTGGACTGTGAGACGTACCATGCTGCAGGCCCTACAAGTGGTAACTACAGCACTTATTGTGCACGAGACAGAGCTTTGAACCACATTTTTTCTCAGCTCTCGCAGTTTGTCTACCAGTTCTCAATGAAGCTACTAGGCTAACTTTCATATATACTCCTCAAAATGCAAGTCTTTGATATACAGGTTTCCATGTATATCACTGAAATTTTTTATAAACATTACCAAGTTACGATGACATATGAGGCAAATTTTTGGCAAAAGTGGTAAATACATCTCCAATTTATGAGACTTCACAATGCAGGCTAATTTCTCTGAATGCATTGTGCTCCTATGCAGAGAGGTACCTGTGTTTTTAAGTTCTGGGAGAAATATTTACTACCCCCAAGTGGACAAATGATATGAATTTGAGCAGCATTAATTATTGTAGCTTTTCTGTTAAAGTGTGATAAGTACCGTTTACCTTGACTTTTTAATGGAAGCACAGATAGTGCAATGGTTGGGGACATGGACTTGGTTGCTGTTCCGAATCGCACTGCTTATATCTGTTGTAGTGCACTTAAAAGATCTCACCTGTACAAATGGGTGTAATACTTTAACTCGGTAGATAGGTGTATCTTTTTCTAGTTGAAAAACAGATACTGTTCAGGTTATTTCAGTCAACTTCATCCATGAAATTCTTCTCACTGTTTACACAGGGCAGCCACCCAAGTTGTTATATGTGATGCACAACTCAGAGACGCCTCTCAGCTGCATGGCCATGTTTGAAGGTGGGCCCTGCCTCACTGCTGATGGCAACTTCGACGTGTTGATGGTGAAGCTCAAGAGCCATTTTCAGAATGCAAAAGGCCACAAAGTGGAGAGTCGTGGTGCTCGCTACCAGTACTGTGACTTCCTTGTGAAGGTGGGCGCGATCACGATGAGCTCCAGCGCACGTGGCATCTCCATAGAGGTACGTAAAAATGTATAAGCTAGGGACCCTGATGATGAGTGAGGGAAAAGACACAGTGGAAACCTTTTCTAGTACTAAACACTTTAGCTATACCACTGCTTGGTGCACTCTATGCACTTTACAGAATATACAGTATTATACCAATGGATTTCCCTCCATGCAAAGCCTCCAGCTTCGCCTTTCGCCCTTGCTATGCTCGGAATGTGTCACTGCCTATATATTTCTACCCCATTATGCCACTACTTGCCGCCAGCAATGGCTTCTGATGCCACGCTAAGAATCTGATGTAGGCTACCCAATGTCTTCCAAAACCTCCATGTACTGCTGCTGAAGTCTCATTCAGGCGCGTTGTCAGTTGTCCATAGCATTAAGCTCAGTTCCATCTCGTTTACCATTTTGCAGTAAAATGTCAGGCAAACAAAAGGTATTTTGAGCACTGAGCAGAAGAGAGGTCTGTGTGTATCTGTGCATAGCAAAGTCCTTCAGAAACACAGCAAAAAATTGTACAGTTCTTTAGTGAGGACTTTAGTCAGATTGTTAGCTGATGTTTGATAGGCAACATTCTTGAGAAATGTAGTGCTGTGAAAAAGTGTTTGCCCCTTCCCGATTTCTTGTTGTTGCATGTTTCAGATCATCAAACAAATTTTAATATTAGACAAAGATAACCCAAGTAGACACAAAATGCAGTTTTTAAGTGATGATGTTATTTATTAAAGAAAAAAACTATCCAAACCTAAATGGCCCTATGTGACAAAGTAATTTTACTTTGTCACATAGGGCCATGTAGGTTTGGATAGTTTTAAAAAGTATTTAATTCAAATATTTTTTCACAGCACTGTATATAAAAACTGAATACCGATTGACATGCTTTACTGCCAAAAATGTATTAAATAGGTGTGTGCAACATAACAAGGTAGGAATCTATTTTCTTATGAAATAACTAAAGGTAGAGGTTCTCTGAAGAGAAACTCAAGGCCAGTAAGGGAAGGGGACATTATTTAATAGCATTATTTTAGGACTTCTGCATGTTTTTCTTTGCTTTACAGTGGCTTGCTGTCTTGTTCAACAGAGGTGATCTTTAGCCTCTCTTTGTATGTCCCTGCACAGGTGGAATACTGTCCCTGTGTGGTCCCCGGTGATTGCTGGAACCTCATGAAGGAGTTCATGCACAGCTTCCTTGGACCAAATGTCCCTGAACTGCCTTCTGTATTCACCGCTAAACCCGAAGGCCTCTACGCCCCTGCAGATTCCACCGACACCATGACTCAGTATTTGGAGCTGTTCGGCAAGGTCCGCAAACAGCAAGTAGTGCCAGGGAGTACCGTGCGCTGAAACTACAACTGTGACTGTACTCCCAAGAATGCGACTTGTTTTTGTACTACCTTCTCATGTTATCTTAGGTGTCGACAGTACGAATTGTCAAGTAGTGTCTCAAACATAGGATGAAATGAAAGTGTGACAGAATTTGCTTTAAAAAATAAAAGGTCTTGGCCATTATGGAATGCCAGCAGATATTGTTAAAGCATTTGTAGTTTTTCATATTTCACATGAGTTGGGTATATGAATGTATTATTAATGGAAGTTTTCAAATCTTTTTGTATACCTGGGTGTTTTTTTCTTCCTTTTTTTTTGCTTCTTGTTTGTAAAATGTGGCATAAAAATTTTGGATTCAGATTGTTTGCCAGCTAGTGGTGGTTTCATTCAGCAATGTTCCAGTAAAATTATTTTCCTATATTGTGTGCCAAGGGAGTATTGAATTGACGTATACCTCAGGTGCTTTGGTGTAGCTGCTTGGAAATGCAAACAAATGGCTAAATGACACAACAGGTTCTTCACCATTGTGTTTTATCTACTATATACAGCACAGACAGACACATTATGCTTAAGTTTTAATAAGAATTAGTATTTTAGCTTTATTTTGAGATTTTAAAAAGCAAATTTTTCCTACATAAAAAGTTTATAACTTCAGTAACAGTGTTTTAACAAAATTAAGTACTTTGGTATTTGTTGTTCATTTACATACTTAGATTCACAAGTCTAATGTCATGTTATAACACCACACCCTTTCCCAGGTCTTACTGAGTAACATCATCCTGCCGAAACTGAATTCTTGTGATAAAATTGAATACAAAGGAAAAAAGCTCATATATAGGCACGAGTGCAGTTTACTTAAAAATGATGCAAGGCGCCGTATTCATAGCGATGTCCGGATTGTATGCGAAAAGTCAATTTTACTAGAGTAGTAATACAGTTGATTATAAATGAAAGGTTCGCTATAAGTTACGTGCCAGTTGGATTTTGTGAGGATGCACATCTGCACTCACAACACTTTGCTGTGTGAAGAAGGTGTTTTCTTCAGCACGTGTCCTGCACGTAGGAGCGCAGTGCGATTTATTCCCCATTGTTCTCGCTGCAGCCATCTTTAATTAACGCTCATTAGCTCGGTCAAGTCAGCACAAAGAGAGCAAACCAGTTAACGCGTAACATTGTTACAACGGAGACATGGCCACTTGCTAAGACACTTTTAATCGTAAGCGTTTTCGTATCGCTGCTGCTGTATTTCTACAACTTGTCCGCACTCAGCGGTCGGCTTATGTGCGGCTCCTCCAGCCTCAGCCCAGTCAGGGTGCGCGCGACCAATCGCGCGCGCCGCGGCCGCGAGCTGGGCCGGCCCACCCACCAGCCACAGCTACCGTGAAAGCGGCTTTTCATTTTCCGCAGCGCACTTGTGCCTTTCTGTGCGGCTTTTTATGCTCTCCCAAAGTGTGCGAATGCCGACCACTGTGTTCTCCGTCCATACTCTAGACTGTGGAAACTAGTGAGCGTTTAAGCGAGAAATTTCAATTCCATGAGCGGCCTGCAGCCGAACCGCCTGCCCCTACGTGGACAGCGTCGTTAACGCGATTAGCGAGCGCGCAGCGGGACTGAACCTTTTTAACCTTTCCCATAATCAATAGGATGATCGACAGTTCGTTGGCCAATGGGCGGCAGCGCTCACCGGAAGATTGATCACTTTCCACCCAATCAGAGGGACTTGTTGTCGGGGCTCAACTAGTTCGGTTGTCTCGGGGACGGTGACAGCTCGCGCGTGTAGGCGATGGCGGTAAATAAAACCGTGCACAAAAAATAAAATATGAATATATATATTTCACAAAGACGAATGCAGCAGGCGGCTGTCGGCGTCGCCAACGCCTATTGGTGTGAGGGCGGTGCGAGCGCAGCTCGCTAAAGTTCTCAGCGGTGTTCTCCGGCTCTCTTTGAGAATCGCTGACTTTAATCTGGGGTTGACCTCCTGTTGTTTTGTTCAGCGGCTCCTGTAAAAGTTGGTTATTGAGGTGTTTCCCCAACTGCGGCAGCTGATCTCGGCTCGCCGCCCTCTTGCCCGCGCGATCCGGCGGAGCAGCCCGAGTTGGCGAGCGGCTGTCGCGCGGAGTTGAGCTGCGCTCTTTGTTCTGGTAAGTAGCTGACTAGTAGCTAACTAGCGGCGGGGACGGTCCGCTTTGTGGGGTGAACGTCGCGGCGCCCGGCGGTCGTGTTCTAGCAGCTGAGCTTCACCCCGCCGTGGGGATTTGGGGAAACCGACGGCGGCGGAGAAGTTTTGAGTCGTTCGGACGGCTGAGCGGCGAGCCGGGCGCCCCAGAACGGACAAACTCCCCTCCTCCTTCTCCTCCTCCTCCTCCTCTTCTTTCTTCCCATTCTCCGTGACCACTAATTTGTTTCCTCCCTGCCACCAAAACGTGGAGATATTTACAAGTCGGCCGACAGAGAAGCAAAGCAGCTTTTCAGAGCAACTCCGCTTGAATGTGGACGCGGCGGGCACGCGCCAGCCCGTGCACTTTTCTGTCCCCAGGAGCTCCTCTTCTGACATGAATTCATCCTCTTTTGTTGCCCCATTCATTTGTCAACACTTGATGTTCATTAACACCCCAGTGCTCGCCGAGGTCGGTGTGCTTTTACGAAGTTGCAGCTCAGACCCTTTGCCCCAAATGTGCACCGTTTCCTCAGTGGGGCAGCCGCCGTGTTGCTGTGGACATGAGGTGCACGTGACGGGCACACAGGCCTGCTGACGGACTGCCATGTTGACGGCGCTCTCGGGCGACACACAAAGTCTTTCACACGGTAAGACGGCACTCGCACGCACGACATTGGTCTTCGTTTGAAGTCACAGCCTCTGCATGGGGATGCGCTCTTAAATCATGTATGCGGCATCTTCCTCAAGGGCAGAACCACTGTGCACATCTTGAATCGATACTCTTCACAAGCTGCATGCTTTCAAATCTGCCCCATTGGCTTGTTCTGGCTATTCTTTAAATGAGCTGCAATAGTGTTCCAAATTGGTTAATATGCTGACACGTGAAAGGTTTAGTCTGTTTGTAATATATGTTGGGAAACAGTTTTTTTGGGGTTTGTGACTGATACTTGCCGCTTTTCGTTGCTTTTAACAAACGCCCTGTTTCCTGCCACAGTATGAGCCTTTGCCGGGTGCAGGGGCACATGTCCTGATCTGGAGCACATGTGCATGCATAGCCATGGACCGGTGTAAGCATGTGGGACGCCTCCGCTTGGCGCAGGACCACTCCATTCTCAACCCACAGAAATGGCGCTGCGTGGACTGTGGCACGACCGAGTCGGTGTGGGCCTGCCTCAAGTGCTCGCATGTTGCCTGCGGGCACTACATGGAGGAGCATGCCTTCAACCACTTCCAGGAGTCTCGCCACCCCTTAGCCATGGAGGTCCGCGAGTTGGACGTCTTCTGCCATGCCTGCGGGGATTATGTGCTAAACGACAATGCGGAAGGTGACCTCAAGCTACTGCGAGCCGCGCTGTCAACTGTGCGAGGAAGCCCTGGGCGTCGTGCGCTGCGGTCCCACACCTCTGCAGGTGACTCTCCCCTGCGGGGAGCTGAGGGTGGCCGGAGCGATGGAGGTGCACGACCGACCATGCAAACAGCCCTTTGGCACAGGCGCCGAGTTCTGCTGGCGAGGGTGTTGCGCATGTGGCGTGGCCGTCGGCGTGAGAAGCAGCAGCAGCGGGAGCAGGAGCTTGAGCAGCACAAGGAGGAGCTACGGCGACGGAGGCAAGAAGTGAAGCGCAGGTTGCTGGAGGAGCTGGCCAACGTGCCACCCAGGAAGAGTGCCCGGTTGCTCACTCAGGTACCCCGTCGAACTGCGCTCATCCCACGTAAGTTCCGTGACCCTCCGGAACGAGTGACCCAACCGCATGCGCCACCCCTTCTGGGGTTTCCTCACAAGGCCCTCAGCAATGGTGGCTCTGGAAGATTCCGCCAGCACTACTCACCTGCTGTGGTGGCACAACGCAAGGTTGCACCAGGCGTCACTGGATTGCGTAACTTGGGTAACACTTGCTACATGAACTCCATCCTTCAGGTGCTGAGCCACCTGCAGAAGTTCCGGGAGTGCTTCCTTACTCTGGACCTGTGTGAGACTGAGGAGCTCCTAGCCAAAACAAAGCGAACACAAGGCAACAAAGTGGTGGCAGGCGGCCTGGTGAACAGCACCGCAGTGTCCAGGGGTGGTTTTGGCCGTATGGACAAACTGGGGAATGGGGGTCTGTCCATGGGTGGCAAGCAGGGCCCCAAGCCCAGTCTTAATGCGGCAGAGCTGGTCCAACCCAAGGAGCCACGTTCCTCTGCCCGCCACCAGATGTCTTTGTGCCACGAGTTGCATACCCTGTTCCGTGTAATGTGGTCAGGCCGCTGGTCGCTGGTATCGCCCTTTGCCATGCTGCACTCTGTGTGGAATCTGATCCCATCCTTCCGGGGGTACAACCAGCAAGATGCCCAGGAGTTCCTGTGCGAACTGCTAGACAAGGTGCAGCAGGAACTCGAGTCGGAAGGCACCAGGCGCAAGATCGTCATCCCCATCTCGCAAAGGAGACTGACAAAACAGGTGCTCAAAGTGCTCAACACCATCTTCCACGGGCAACTGCTGAGCCAGGTGGGCCATCGGTGCACCTTCATACCTGTGCTGCCAACCATGCAACTGACAATTCCTTCTGTTTTCTGCAGTTGTGCTCAGCCTGGTGTATTTCATGTGCATTTCTCTCTTCGGTTATTTCATGAATTGTAAGATGATGTAGATCACAAAACTGCTCATCCTTTGTCCCATTTCCAACCGTGCACAAACTGTTTTAAGCAGATGTTCAAAATCAGTGCAAAACTAAATACACTGAAACTAAATAATCAAGCATAGTGTATACAAGTATATCTGGTATCCGAATGTAATTGGTTCCTAGAAATAGCTTAAATGCTGCAAACTTGGATATCACGAAGCTATTATTTATTTTATATTATTTCTTACAAGGAAAATTATTAGTTTGAGGTTCATCTGAGGCAACCCGATTCATTTTCTCTAACACTTTAAAATAACCTTTTCAGCATAATAAGGGACACTGTAAAGAAATAAATTGCCAAATAGAGGTAGTAATTAATATGGGTTAACATGCAGTTGCATTTTTATGTAGTATCATACATCGTTTAATTTCTTATTGTAAGTAGTAATAGTAACACACATTTGATAGTGACGTTTATTTTTTAAAAAATGGAAGAAATGTAAAATGGAAAAAACAAAATGTACATACTGTGATGGCTGTTACTGTAATGAACTGTTGCTGAGATGCTTAACGGCTGAACAGAAGTGAACGAAATGATGAAAGCGTTTGAACACGGGCCAGCCGAGGCAAAACCTGAGGGCACAGATACTGGGTGGGCACAGTGCTGCTACCAGCTTCACACTCGTACTCTTGTAGAATATTTTTCTGGTTGTGTGTCAACTTTACTCAGTGGCTGTTGTGCTGGACTTGGTTATGAATATTTACCACTTTTATATCAGGAACATGGAAACTGGGAGCTCAAATGTCACACTGTAGGTGTATTTCAAATGGGACATAGTGGACTAAGTAAGAACGTATGCTTACTCTCTCATTACTTGGAAAAGAAAACGCTGGCAATTGATGGTTCCTGACACATCTGTCCACTTTCAGTAACCCCTTATTATGCTGGGGCAACAGGAGGTGCAGGGCTGATTCCTGGCAGCCTTACAGAATGATGTTATGTTAGCCTGAAATGAACCTGATATGGGGAGCCTAAATTTAACATAAAGATTTGTTACGGACCTCAGTAATGTTTTTGCGGGTATAATAATATATTCCGTTAGCAAAATAGCGTTTAGCTCTTTCAGAGAGACAGCAAAATTTTAATTTTGTTTTAAGGATGACAAATATGATTTTATTTATCTGTTTACATTTGGTTTTTGACTCATTCTTTTGCCAAAACTTGACCTGGGTATTAAAAAGCAACAGCATAATTTAACATCACCTAGATGAGGTATAACTGCAGTTTGGGATTAGGTCTTTGCTTTTGGTTTTCCTTTTGGGCACATACAATAATATGCAATGGCTTTTTGATTACTCACTTAGTTATGAGAGTTAATCTGTTTAACCAGTCATTTTTGTTCATGTCAGATTTACTGTTTTGCAGATGCTTATTGTATGTGTTTCTGAGTGCCCCAGCATGTGGTGCTCACTCTGTCCCCATCATTCCAGGTGACTTGCTTGTCCTGTAACTACAAATCAAACACGGTTGAGCCATTCTGGGACTTGTCGCTGGAGTTCCCCGAACGCTACCACAGCGTGAGCAAGTCGACCAGTGGCCTGGCTTGCCGCCGCAGTTGCTCACTCACTGAGATGCTGGCCAAGTTCACAGAGACAGAGGCCCTTGAAGGGAGGATCTACGCTTGTAACCACTGCAATAGTGAGTAACTGTCCGCCTCTAACAGCCATCTTCCCAGCTCACTGCGGTGTTTAGCGCTTAAAAATTTGTGGCTACTGCAGTAGTAGGTGTTATATTTCCCTTTTTTGCCAGAATGTTATAAAAGCACTGCTGTATTTAGTGCCATGCTGCATTTCTCACTGCAGCAGCCACTTTCCCTGACACTGACTTGTAAACCGAGTTGACTTGTAAACTGAGTTTAGCAGTTCACAGAGCTTAATTGGAAGGTCGCATTTTGGAGGCTTGAATTTCTTTGTGCCTTGAGTAAATTGACCAATTTTTTTCAGAAGAAATGATGTCACAAAAAATAATTTGTGTTTATCTTCTAGATTCTGATACTGCTGTGGTTTCTTCTGTTGTTGCTCAATACAAATTTCACCTGTAATGTCTCTACCAGCATGGAAGATCAGGGAGTGCCACATAAAAAGCAAACATTCTTTAAAATGTTTGTCTTTTTTAGTCTTTAAAACAATTAGTAAAAGAAAAGGCTAAACTGGAAAATCAATACGTAAACTGATAAATGGAAAAACAATATAACAATGCATATGGTATTTCCTTGTTAATACTTCGCTTTTGATTTTACTATTTATACTTGTATAACATTTAGGGTTTTGTATTGCTGCTGTGCATTTTGAATTGGGCCTTTCTTTGTGCATTATTGATTAGCTGTTACACAGTTTTGTTTATTTTATCATTGCCTCTTCGACTTTTCTTTGCTTCTGACTTCAGCATGCGCTGAAGAGTGGAAGCAACACCTTTGTTTGTCACTAGCTGAACATCTTTTGAATCTCATTGTCAGTAACCAACATTTGGACCCGACTTTGTGACGTTCATTTTACTGGTTATCTGCACATTTTGATCCACCTTGGCACCTTCTGTGTTCCCAAACTGTACTGCTGAAACAAACAGACTGCAGCTTTTTTAGCAGAAATGAACTGAGTGCTGGATCAGAGTGGAGGTTTTATTCTCAGTTGTATTGTAAGCATCATTCAGTAACATTCGGTATAAAATCAGAAGGCTCTGAAATTTGTTCAGCCGTTAACTTTGGAGTTTTTTTTGTTTGTTTTAACGTGCTTTTCAGGAAAAAGACGAAAAACTTCCCATAAACCCCTTGTTCTCACAGAGGCATGCAAGCAGCTGCTCATCTATCGGTTACCTCAGGTTTTGCGGCTGCACCTCAAGCGATTTCGGTGAGTGTACATGGTCTCCTTTAGGTTTGCCGTGTGCCCATGCACTTAGTGCCCCTTTTCAGGACATCAAGCAAATGTGCTGTCGCTTCTGTCTGTGCAAGCAAACATAATTCCACAACAGTGAGTGATGCCAAGTTGACCTACTTGTTTCAAAGTTTGCTTTTTTGTTTTGCTGTAATCTGGTCCTGGAAAATGATTTTACTATGATTTCTGCTACTTGAGTGCAGACAAATTTATCTTTATTTAAGCTTATATAAAAGACAGCTACAGTCTCTGAAGGTGCTGTCTTCATACACCTGTCTAGGGGTTGACTTATTTGTTTTATGTTGTAAAATATACAAAATTCATTAAGTGCATATAGCAATTTGTGTATTTTAACTATGTAGCAATAACTGTTAATATGTTATGTCTACTTTGGTTGTTGTACTAGCAGACTTCCTGTTCCAAACGGTTAGGATGGAGCTTAATAGCTTTTTAGTGTCTCTTTTTAAATCCATTAATAATTGGGATAGTGTCATTGATTTTTCTTAAATGTATCAGTGAGAAAATTTAGACATTATTGTGGGGGTGTGGTCGTGGAGGATCTATGCCTCTAGCTTTGTTTTACCAAGATTTGTATTTCAGCAGTGTACTCTAAAAGAAGCCTGCAAACACACTTTCTCAAAATTCCATGAACATATTTAATGTCCTGCATCCCTGTCACAGGTGGTCTGGACGCAACCACAGGGAGAAGATTGGGGTCCATGTGGCGTTTGACCAAGTCCTGAACATTGAGCCCTACTGCTGCTCGGACTCCTCTTCCTCCCAGCTGAGGAAAGGCCTCACCTATGACCTTTCTGCTGTTGTCATGCACCATGGCAAGGGCTTTGGCTCAGGGCACTACACCGCTTACTGCTACAACACAGAAGGGGGTAAGTGCTCTGCTTCAGGAAGCCTGGCCTGCTGCTTAATGGTTAGAAATGGAGGAAGTAACAGAGCGCATGTGGATACAGATATCAAAAATCTAAATTTCATAAGGATAATTCCTTTGACGGTCATTGTATAGTGTAGATTTAGGACTGTAATGGAGGCTGGTACATCACATACATTATGATTGGCCACCTTGTCTGTTCTGTAATCTTAAATGTAATCAATAAAATGGCTGAAAATGGTATATTAGGTAATGCTATGAATGTCAAATTTCATGTTTCAAATTTTCTAATTTACTACTACTATAGAAAAAAATTTAACTTGCCAAGCACCATGTGTTTTTGTGATTTATTTGTTGTGAGGTTTTGAAGTAATCACTGTTATACACTATATAAATTACCGAGTGCTGGAAGTAACTGTGTTTTTGTATGTTATTCTTTTCTTTATACTGTCGAATGTAGTCCTGACAGAAAATCTTTCAGTTATGCACAATGCATTGTTTCTCATTGCTCAATCTTTTTGGAATTATACACTTGCACATCTAGACAGCTGTACTGGATAGGTTTTTACTAAGTGTTTATATTTTATTTTAAGATAATATTATGATGATAACTATTTTAATTGCAGTCTACTGCTTAAATGTAAGTGTCATTATTAACAGTGCGGTCCCCCCCCCCCCCCCTTTCTTGACAGGCTTCTGGGTTCACTGTAATGACTCGGAGATGAAGGTGTGCAGTGTGGAGGAGGTGTGCAACACTCAGGCCTACATCCTGTTCTACACTCAGAGATCTGCCAAGACCAGCATGGCCTGAGCTCTCGGCCTTAGCCCCCGTCCAGAGCGCAACCAGACTGGGATAGGCGGATAGAAGTGTCCACAGTTTACAGGCAGGGGGGGACTGCTGGAGAGAGGCTGGGGATGTGAAGCACTCCAGACCCGACTGGCAGCTATCTTGTCGCGGATCATCTGTGACACGAAAATGCCACGGGGCCCAACAGGCAGTTTCAGTCAGGGGGAAGGAGTGCGTGCAGGTTGGTTCACGGTTTAACACCTGAGAGAGAGTGAAAGATGGAGAGAGAAAGAGGAGGGCGCAGTGTCTGCTTTGTTTGAGCACTGTGTGAGAGTGATGACAAACTCAAATCAGGAATTCTGCTATTTTGTACTGGAATGTTTTCTACACTGCTGTTTTTTCTCAGTTTTTTGGAATCTTAAACATTGTCTTTGCAGACAAAAACGGTTTCAGTTGCTGTTGTTGATATAGAAAATAAAATTTGCTTCATGAACTGTAAGTTATAGAGAAGTGTTGTGGCTATGAATGTCCTGCTAACAGGAAGTTGCAGTAGCACAGGCCTGTTGGAGCTCCACTCAGTGGCTGGCTGCTGGCTTCTGGCCTTCATTCTGTATAGTAGGAGCTCTGTCTGCCCTGTGATGTTGCTGGAAGGAAAAACTGTTTAAAAAAAATAATAAATAAATGCGAATATAAAAATTGTAAGCTGTTGCATATTTCAGTTGTCTTTACAGTTATAATTGAAATGGTAAGAACTGAGTAGTACTAGGGAAGGAGTATTCATTTACTGCCAAACAAATGAGTTTTAATAAGTTTATAATTAGACGTATGAATTCTTCATATGGCGCATAGGTTGAAATAGAAATTACATGAATTGGCATATATAAGGAGAGGAACATGTGCCTTTACCCTCCAGTGCAGGTCAAATGTTTTTCTATGAAGACAAAGTAATTAGCTGGGGATCAGAGGATCAGCACATTCAGCTGTCTTGCTAATAAGCTGGTTCTGCACAGGGGCTGTCGAGTTTAGCTTAAGAAACTTGTCCCTTTGGTGTTTCTATATGTGCTCATTCTGGCTCAGGATCTACCACATCTGCAGATCAGATTGGTCAGTAAATAATTTTGTGAGTATTAAGGTCCAAGTCTTAAAAGAAAAGTCAGAATCAAGTGTGAAGTTCCTCAGGATGGTTCTAAGACTTAAGTCTAATACTGATGTCATGCAGATGCAGTGCACCATGATCTCAGCATTGTTCACAGAAAAGTTCCATGTATGACAATGTAGAGCTTCTTCATGTCAGCAAAGCTTATGTAGAAGTATTTTGCAACTACTCCTGTATCTTTTCAAGGTGAAACATTATATTGTCGTTCCATGGATGGACACAAGGACGTGCTTATTATTCCTCATGGATCTGAAGCTCGACAACTAGCTGGACCATCTTTTCCAACATTCCAGTGTAGACTTTGCCAGAAAGACGGAGGAGTGCAATAGTTTGGCAAGAGCACACCTTCAACTCAAGCTTTTGGAAGCTGGAGATGGCCATCCACATTTGCCAGTCCAGAGGTATTGTTCCAGCCTTCAATGCAGTATTAAAGATTTGTGGTAACTAAGGAACCCAGAGCTTTTTCCATTTCTGAATGTACCTTACCCATCCCTGCTTTCCTGTCAATACATAGTTGTTCCAGTGCTGCAGGGACCTTAGCCGAAGAGATGATTAAAATCTTTCACAAGGTTGTAGGAATACCTGGGTGTGTCTACTTGGTTCAAGTATTTCATCTCCAGTTGAAGTCAGCACTGCCTGGCCCGTGCTGAGGTCATCTGAGGATATCAGACAGTTACTTCTCATAGCCTCTCTGAAGTCCTCCCACATCTAAGATTTTGTTTCTACAACTGCCTTCACCACAACTTGTCTGTACACTGGTCAGTGAACACTTATCCACCAACCTGGTTCTGGAGGTGAGTCCAGTAGCCCCAATCTAGCTAAGGTACTGTGAATGCTATATGCTCGTCTCCTAAATTTCATTGATTTCTATACAAAATTGCTCCCATTAAAAATAAAAAAATTAACGCCAGTTCCTTCAGAAATTATCCAAAATATTCAGGGCCATCATAAATACTATTCTAAGCTGTATAAAAGCTTTCTTTATTAAACCAGTTGTCCCATTATTAAGTTTGATAATGGTACTGTTAGTTAAAACTTTGTGACCTGAGTTGGTGAGTTTTAATATTCCTCTGAAGTGCCAAGTTTCACAATTTTCATCATTGCATGCAAACTGTAGTGCAGGGCAAACTTTTAAAAGCTTATTTGTTGATTGTTTAAGGAATGTGTGTATATTGCTAAACTTAAATGTACAGTATTGTTGAAGGGCAAAAACAAAACACATCAGAACATAGCAAGCACAGTCAGTTGCTGAATTCTGGACTTAGAAGACAAGTAGGAAAATGGTTTCTACAGCTGCTTTCGTCATGGTAGAATGCAGTTTTTGCTACAACTTTGTTTCCCTCGCTGTACCCAAAGCACTTCACACTTGGATGCCTTCATTTAGTTGATATTGTTGTCTAAGGAAACTTGCACTGTTTTGTACGCAACGTAACATACAATTCTTTGCCTATTTAAACAGCAAAGTTTTGCAGCAGCAATTCAATGTGAGTACCTTGTGTCAGAAGCTGCAGGGGGATTTTGACCAGGAACATTTGGACTGCTAAGCAGTAGCCAGAGCTACTGCTTACCCATGAGCAGCTGTATATTTTAGCTTTTCAGTTGTTGCTGGTGGTTTCTTACATTTTTTTTGTTCTCTTTGGGTCCCAGATGAAAGCAAAATAAACACAAAGCACCAAATTGTCAAAAGTAAGGACGTGGCCATGAGAACAATGCAGCCATTCATGACATCATGAACTGAGATGGCGTACAGTCCCAGCAACTTTGCCCTTGTGCACATATTTGTGTGTGTATGTTCATCCCCTGGGATTAGTGACTGATCTGTCATCTGTTCCTAGCAAGTGAATGCCTGCGTAACTAGCGTGTTTTTCCTTGAAAGTGTGTAGTACTGATGGTAATGTGCATGACACTGGAAAACCTCTTCTAAAGCAAAACATCTTGGCATTTGGCTCCCATTTGAAAGGTAAATGTATTCATAGGCTGTTGTAACACCTGCTGTCATTTCTGGGAAACACAAGAGCTTGCCGTTCATGCACATCTTATTATCTTAGCCTTTAGCTGCAGAACTAAACTCACTATTATTAAAGATTAGATTTCTCTAACCTCTGAAGTAACCTGCATCACAAACAAATTAAACTCACTAGAACCGTTGTAGCTCTGTGCCCTTCATGCCAGCCAACCTGCACCCAATCACAGTTTATCACATCAAATGTCCCAGTAGGGGGATCTTGAGCCACTTTTGTGATTTGTCATTTTTGTATCAAATTATTTTGATAACCCTGGCTTAATCTGAAATGCGTTCTGGCTTAAGGTGAACTGGTATTTATGACTTTATAGAGATTCATTCTGTTTGCAGGACAAGCAAATCTTAATACTAATCTGATGGCAAAGTGAAGGGCAGTGAGAGCCATAGAATATAAACCTAGAGGACTGATCTCACTGGTAATAAACTTATAGAAATATTTACAGCTGGTCTTCAAACCAGCAGCTGATGTATTCTGAATTATTGGCAAGTGCAACGCTACTGCCTTTCATCAACTCAAATCTGAGTTGTACCATAGAAAACAGACTGAAGAGCTGGGATACTTGCTGCAGTTTATTGAAAGACATCCACAACACAAGGAGTGAAAAAAGAGGGAAGCGCTTATTGATTTGGCACAGAATAACCCTGTTTTTCACAAATAACTTGCAAACCAGCTGGGAATTTGGGAAGCTCACTGATTTGGCACAGAACAACCTCCTAACCGTAACCCTGTCCACTTCTAAGACCAGCTAATATTAAGAGCCCTTTGTTTTACATTAGTCATTGTCTGCAAACTCTTTCCAGCAGCAGAAATTTTTTTACCTTTTCTTAGGCAAAAAAAGGTAATTTAATTTGTGACTTCCCACTGGATGACACAATCTTAGACAAACAGAGTGATTTTAGAGCAACACGTGTTCCATCTTGAGCAAACTTGAGGGGAAGAACCACCTTTAAAAACTGTCCACTAGGCGGTACTGATGGGTTAAAAGTGCATACATCACCACAGTAAATTTTACACTTCCTTAGCAAAGAAATAATTTATGGAAATAATTTAAGCGACTAAAACAAATGGCCTGAAACAGCAACATTTGTTACTCTGGGGAAACAGCAAAACACTTCATGAAAAGCACTACTCCTAAATGTTAAAAAAAAAAAAAAAAAAAAAGGTTATGAGGATGAAATGTTGATAGATGTCACTGTTTGACTGGATGTTTTGGTTGTCGGGTCGCAGGTTTCCCTGCCTTCCTGTACTGTCAGGTGAAATATATTGGCCAAAGACAGAGTTTCTGGTTAACTTAAAGTTAAAACATAAATATATGAAGGCATAAATTCAAATCTACCCAAATGCTTTAAAATGTTCTGACTTCTCAGATGACTCTCCATGCAATTCTGGTGGTATATAAATTTTTCAAGTAATATGCACATTTGAAAACAAGACAAAAGTGCAACATCTTTTCTATAGTAGAAATTTTTGGAGTTAACTACATTTGCAAAAGATTGTTTACCAAAAATATATATAAAAAGATCCCTTTTGGTTCATATCCTGGATTTGCTACTGTATTTAAAACTTTTGCACAACTAAGTTCCTTTGCTTCCTAGCTAGTATTTTTATAGAAAATTGCACATGCACACAGATTTACATTGTATTCATTTTTGCAGAGAATTATGTGTCTTAAGTTTGCACTGTCAGGGCTTCATTCTGGAAATTAACATATAGGTGTTCAATGCATATGTATGCAAGTAGTAAATAACATCGATTTTCTCATCATAGGTGCACAAACAGCTTATGGAGACGTGAAAAAGAAGTTGCTGCAAGACAGTAAAATTGCTTTTAAAAAAACAGTTTCCAGTACTCAAATTTAAATAGAAATATAGCCAGGGAGCCATTGTTACCTCTCCATTAATGTTCAGCTGTGTAACAAATTAGAATTCAATAAGAAGCTCATAGCTGTGGCTGCTGCAATAGGTTGTAAATGAGCTAAGACACTACTGTGGAATAAGGCATACAATATAATATCAGTGTTACGAATCAGATATTAATGTGGATGCTGAGAGACAATTAATTTTTGTGAATTTGTCCAGAGTAATAAGCAGGATATTTCTTCTTTGCAGCTCTATTGAATCTTTGCCAGAGTTAATGCCTTTGCTAGAACAAGTTAAAGTAGAGCAATAATGCTGACAGATGTGTGTCTAGAGTTAACAGAAACTATGGTTTGGGATGAAACATCATCGATCCAGAAATCGTGTTGATGTAAAACCCAGTAGACTCTGTATTTTGCACTGGGTGTTAATAACTTTATGTAGATGCAGTGACATTAAACATAACTGAACTATAAACATTTTTTCTTCCATTACATTCAGCTGTCTTATCCAGTGGTTAAAGCCCAAGTCAAGATGCTTGGATAGAGTAAAATATGGTTAAATGTAATTTAATATATTGACCAAGCTGTTTGCCTTTTTATTTAATCATTAACCTT
The DNA here is from genome assembly GCA_018136845.1 of Heterotis niloticus. Lineage (NCBI taxonomy): Eukaryota > Metazoa > Chordata > Actinopteri > Osteoglossiformes > Osteoglossidae > Heterotis > Heterotis niloticus. The sequence continues at coordinate 21,481,855 of CM030894.1, read as the reverse complement.
TTTTACTCTACATGTATACCTGACTGTTAAATGGCTCTGTTACCTTCATTATCATCTCTAGATTTGTATGTAAAAATACATTTAAACTTCAGTCTACCTTGCTTGCCTAAAGTAAATGCTTTCCAAGTTGAATTTGACTCCGCGCTCTTTTGAATTCTGATACTATTTTGATGGGTTGGGCTCCAAGAGTGATGCATTATTCTTGAAGGCTGGGGATTCTGTATGCATTCAGAATCCAGCCTTCAGATAAGGAATGCTTGTAAATTTCTTATATTCATCTGTTATAAAAATCCTCCTATTAACATCAAAAAGACCATTTGAACTGCAAAAACAGATTAGTCCTTATGTCCACTTTCAGACAATGTAATGCAAAAATTTCTTCTGGAGCTTTCAGTGTCCACGTAGTAGTCTTGTCTTTCCATCACTGAGAAACAGCAGTGCAGTGTTTTTATGAAAATGCTCGGTAAGACAGGTCTACTCTGCAAAATCCTTTTTCAAAGGATCACCCTTTGATGCTGTTTTTCACAGCTTGAACCAGTATATATTTTTGATACAGCTGATTTCTTTCTTTTACCATTTTTTACCCTCATTTACCAGATTCTCGCACTATTATAGCAAAACTGTGCAATGAAATTCCTCTCCCAAACAAATTTTTCTGCTCATCAACTGTTATTAAGGTAATAGTTTGGTAGTTTACCCCCAGTTGAGGGACACTGAGTTTAAATTATAGTACACTTTATATTATGGGATTTTTTTATTATTATTATTAGCATGGGAAACCCTGTGCTTTGAATGTTGCTCTAGTGCCTGCTTCACTTTTGTCCTTGTGTCATGCTGCTGATAGTTTGAAGGAGGGACACACATGCTTCAGTACATGGAACTGAAATAGTAAATACCTCTCATTTATAATAAAAAAATACTGTTGCTTTTATCTCAGCATGGGTACAAATGAACTGGTTCTACTAAAACAATATCAGCATTGTTTAAAATTCACGTATCCATTATCATTAACCGTTTTATCCTGACCAGGGTTACGGTGGTCCATGTTCTCCCTGTGTCTTTGTGGGTGTCTTCTAGGTGCTCTGGTTTCCTCCCACAGTCCAAAGACAGGTTTTAGGTTAATTGGACAGTGTAAATTGCCTTTAGTGTGTGAATGGATTTGTGTGAGTGTGTGGTCACCCTGCGATGGAATGGCATCCCATCCAAGGCCATTTTCACTGCTCATTGCTTCCAGGATCGGCTCTGGACCACCATGACCCTATTTGGGGTAAGCGGTTGACGAAAATGGAAGGATGTATCTGAGAAAAATAATGAACCTGTGTTTATGTCTATCCTATATCTGATGCAATTAGGGTGCAAACTGTAGCAGACCAAAATATAAGGCTGAATTGTGCTAAACTGAGCTAAAAACCATAAAGGTTAAAGTAGGTGTCATATTGTACAAACGCAATAAGTCAACAAGGATGAAAATGTTGAATTTGTGCATAAGCTAATTGTGGCATTGCTGTGTTAGGATATCTTCCTGTTGAGTTACACAGATTTTGCAATTTGCTCTACATGATGATTAATGAATAAAAAGATTCCCCTCAGAACAGAAAGTACGGGATTATCGCACAAAAGCATTTCACCTGCACTGAAAATGGATCAAAACTCCATGTTTGTAGCAGAGGTCAGAAAAGAAAAAAGTGCAAGTCAGTACCCTGCTAGTTAGCCATTCCGACCAATTAATGAAGTCATTTTTTGCACTTTACAAGGAGCTTCCTCCTTGTCAAGTGCAGTGCACAGCTTTGAAAAATGAACAAAATGACACGAAAAGATGCAAGCGGCGGAGCTGGTCAGAATGAAGTAAAGGGCATGGAAAGATCACGGTGAGTCGGATGTCACTAGTGAAAGATGTCACTCTTTTCAGCAAGTTGACGTAGAGCCGAGTGATTTTGTTCCTTGTGTCTCATCGTGTTGCCGGAATCTTAACACCTTCCAGAACTCCGCACCAGTTGCTCATGTTGCCATGTTTAGTGCCTCATTCAACCCTTCAGCCAAAGGGCAGTTCACCCAAAGGCAACTCAAAGGAAGTCTTGGTTTTTGTAAAACATTTACCATACATTTTGTTTTTTGTCTGATGAGAGTTCAACAGCTCTCCAAAACAAGTGTGGCCGCCAGAAGAGTGAGTGGAGTGGGTGACCCCCCTGTGCGCTATTCTTTTGGTACATCGGTACCCCAACCCGCTGTGGCAAATTGGACCAGGACCTTGGCAGGGGATTCAGCTAGTAGGGAGCCATGCCACTAGGAAGTCCCAGTGCTTCCACAGCAGAACAAGCAGGAGCGCAACTAGCACACTGGCAGCCATTCGCTCACGTGTCTTCATCAGGGGTGTGATGAAGTTGGCCAGCGTGGAAACAAACACGAGGAGTACGGCCATGATGGCCAGGATGACATTGATGAGCTTTCCCAACAAAGCACGGGCATTGGCATTCTCCACCCCCTCCAGCTGCACCACCTGCTGCTGCTGCTGCTGAAGCTCCAGCTTGGTGATCCTTGTCAAGCATGACTCCACCGCCTCCTACACAACACACACACAAACACATATACACAGAGTCAAATCTGCTTTCCTTTGCACAAACAGAAATGCACATGCATACAGTAGAGCAGGTTTCATTTGCTATTTTGTCGTTTTAATAGTGGACTTACTGTATTTCAATAGCTGTTTAAATTACTTAAGTATTGTAAAATAGAGTAAAAATTAATTCAACCTGTATGAATGAAAAATTGAATGCATGATGAAATTACATTCACTGTCTCACACACACATAAACTGCTTGCCCAAGTCAGGGATGCTGTGGTCTGGAGTCCAATCCAGAAACAGGGCAGTGGGCTAGAGGAGGTACACCTGGACAGGACACGAGTGCACTGCAGGGTGGCCACACATACTTACTCACATGCATTTCAGCCAAAGCACATGCTTTCTGGGACAAACTGCAACAGGAAACCACACAAATATGGGGAGAACATGCAAACCCCATGCAGACTGAGCAAGATTTAAACCTACACCTGACCAGCCTAGGTGCTGTCTATAACTCTTTTTGCCATTTGCTTAAAATTCTTTAATCGCAACTTCATCTGTTGCCCATCACTGAACGTTACCTGGCCTAAAATTTTAGGCCCCTGTCCCCTACCTGTATGTCTCTTGCTCTCTCGTATGACTGGTAGGCCACCTTCTCTTCCATGCTGGCCAACTCCTGCTTCAGGTTGGTCATTTCATTTTGGTGCAATTCTGTCAGATCATTAAGCTGCTCCTCCAGGCGCTCGTACCTGTATGGGAAGCAGTGGCTCACCAACACCGATCTCACAGGTCATCACAGACAGGAAGGCCCATGTTTATGGACATGCCCAGAAAACAAGCTCTACTGATCTGCACCTGTATCTCTCTTCTTGGAGGCACTGTGTCATATATGAGTAATCACTCTGTAGCTGCGTCTTCATGTCCTCCAGAGCGTCCTCCAGGTGTGCCTGGCTGGCCTTGATCTCTCCTAGCTCTTCCAGCAGGCTATCCCAAGAGCTGTGCACATGGTGATGGTGGTGACCATCCAGCACACTGGCCTTGGGGCTTCCTGCACTAGGAGCCAGGGCAGCCATTCCACCTGGCCCAGAGTTGCTTCCGGAAGTGGCGCTGGAACACTCGTCGTCACTACCGTACTTGGGGCTGGACACCAGGGTGGCACTACCACTGAGGGCACGAGGTGAGTCTTCAGTCCGCGGATCATCCAATGTGTCCTTCAGCTGGGTGATGTTATCTGCACTTCCAAACTTGTTACGGATGAGACTGGCAAACTCTCGTGGCTTCGAAACCACAGCTGCATGAGAGAGGGCTGACACACCCCCTTTGACCCCCTCCACCACTCCACCACCAAAGCCACTGATGCCGGCTCGAACGTTGGCCCCCACGTCCTTCAGGCCTTGCTGCATGTCCCGTAGGACATCCTTAGGCTGTCGGGAGGGCCCATTCTGCTGGGGTCAACGTTGAAGGTTAAGGCAGAGATAGAGACCAGTAAATTATGTAATTTACTAAATAAACAAATCAAATACTGTTGCCCCTGACTTAAAATATTAAAGTACATTTTTGGAAATACAAACATGTTTTGAAAGCTATTTAGTACTTATACTAATTTAGTTTGCAATATTTTTTATACATTTTTCCAGGAAAATTTTGCTGGCATATAATTTAAAATCAGGTGCCAAAAGTTCACCCAGCAGGATGACAGATGGACATCGTGAAGAGTAAGTGTTGATTTTTTTAGAGTGTAAAAGATGGAAAAGAAACAAACGGAGGATGAACAGATCAGTTCATGCTATGACTTTTAAATCTACCAGTTTTGAGCCTGTCAGTGAAGTTCCGCCTCTCCGCCATTCTGTACCTCTTTGTGATACCGCCAGCTCTGAGTTCTTGTCTGTGATACCAAGTTAAATTCCAAAAACTTCATCTATTTGTTAATACGCATGATTGTGATTGTGTCTGAGTGGTCAAATAAGGAACTGTGAAGCTGCAACACCCAACGCCTGGTCTAGTGCTGGCTAATATTTGGTGAAAATGGGAGAAATGCTCTGCCCTATGCTGCTCTGTTCCCATTCGAAAAACCCTCCTGCTGTCTCCTTCCAAACCTTTTCTTTGCTGTAGTAATAAGGAAATCAGTCTCTGGTGTGGCACTGGAAGATCAGGTTGCACTACGTTTATTTATATACCAGATGTTTTTCTCCAAAGTGACGGAGAGCTGCATTTCACAACTGCAGGAGAGATACAGATGTTGACACGCAGTTTTCAGAGTCAGTTAGTCTAGTACCCCCATTTTTGCTGACATGTGTTACCCAACTAGCTGCCTATATAACTAACTATGAGTCCCTTAGCTGCTTTGTGTCACATTCACCTTAAAAACATTTTGAGTGTTAAAACAAATCTAGGTCCAAATCAAACTCCTAGGTCAGGGAGCAACTGTACATGAAAATAGCTAATGAATTTATGCCAGTGATACCAGCAGCTCATGAATGTTGCTTAGTTACACAAAAAAGAAACTCATTACAGGAAAACTCCATGTTCCTGTGAATAACAGTGTTTTTTTCTCCATGCAAGCAGAAGGGTGAAACCCCTTTTTCTGTACCTGCTCAATTTCCTTCAGCTTCTTATGGTTGTGCTCGAGCTTCTTGTGCAGGTGGGCAATGGTCTGCGCTGACTTCTGGTTCTTCTTCTCAAAGACCTGCTTTATACGGGCAGCTTGCTGCTTGTCAGCATTGTGGGCCAGCTTCAGGTATTCAGCCACATTCTCATCACGTGCCTCCTGCTCCACTCGGATCTGCTCTGTGATCTTTAGGATCTTCTGCTGCAGGTGCTCGATGGCAGCCCGTGCACGGTGGGGGTCCGGGCCTTCTGGAGTCTCCAAGCTCACATTGCTGTCGGAACCACCGTGGCTGGAAGCAGCCGGCAGCCCCAGAGTGTTCACCTCGCCCTTGTCCAGCTGGGGGATTTAAGGGTGGTTTAGGGTTGAGGGTTGTTGGTAGCAGAAAGAAGGTTGTCATATGAAACTAGTGGTCAGGGGAAATATTCACCATAGAGCACCTTCTAAAGACTCAATGTTCAGAACAGGGACACCTTGCTGAATATTAAACAAATGTATTTTTAGTTCTGTAAAACTATAAAATGGGCCACTTTGGGTTATTCCTAAATGGGCCGTTTAAAATTTGCCTTCACATGTTAAAAAAGGGCCAGGTTGTCCCTCGTGAACACCCCATCCTTTTACACAGCAGAGTTTATACTGCCATAACAAACAGCATTCGGGACCCTTAACATGCAGGATTTTCACACACATTTGCCATCTAACCAACAAACAACCAGACAGTTCTGAATATTATAAAGTTTATATTTGTGTCTCTGTTTGAAAGATGTAATGAGGTTTCCTCACGGTCCTGAAGCTCACTCTTTCAGCCAGAGCCTGTCAAGACAAATCAGATCTTGTGACTGGTGTTTGGTCTCAGCTCTGTCCTGCCTCAACCCTTGAAGGGATTTTTGCTGTTGCTGCACTTTGTGTTTTCTCTGTCGACCCTGTTCTGTCTGCACACTTCAGGACTTCAGTCCTTTTGAAGACGTGCAGCTCTAATTTCTTAAGCCTTTTCCTTTTCTGAAAGAACACGTTTCAAGTGCCTTCAGAGTCCTGAATATACATAAGAGAGTTAGAAGACTCCTGCTGAGGAGGCCTTGTTTGTCCTGGGATAGTGGTTGTCCCACCAATGTGTCCATAGATTGCTGTCAAAATATCTCTGAAAGTGTAAGTCTGGATCTGCTGTTAATGCATCATTCACATTTATTTAAATGACTTCTTTCTGTGCCATAAAGGGATAGTAACAAAAACTGTACGTTATAATCTTTGAATGCATGATGGCCAAACGCTCACTATAATCGATTATACTGTGACCCCAAAAGGGACTTTGTGGACCTCATGTTTAGGAGGTCCGACGATACCAAACCTCAGCTCCAGTCAGGCTAAGGAAAATGGACGACTCCACGCATTCTCTCAGCATTTATTCCGCACACGGAGTAAATTCACGCTGAATTTGTGCACCATTTCTGCTTTACTTATGAGAGAATTGGCAGGAAACATGCGGTTTATCATCCAAAAAGATTTTACACACGGCTGAAATTATCAAAGGACCCATTGTACAAAAACTGACAGGTTGACGTTTCATACCTTAGTAAGGAAATTAATGTTGTAATATCGACGGCCATATTTAACCTGAGAAATATGATGCAAGAATAAGCAGGGAAATAAGCAGCTTTGGATAACAGTGACTGTCAAACAAATAATAATTCATCTACAGCCCCAAGTTGCAGTAATGAACTATGTGGTTACAGAATCACCACTTCCAGTTTTTACGGGAGCCATGTTGAACTGAAACACTACTTGTGAAAAGAACAAAGGACTCGGTAACAAACCAGCTTGGCCAGCAGGTGCTTGACGTGTCGAGGATTAACTAGCAGTTGCTGAAAAGACCAGAGGTCGTGCATTTAGAGAAATATTTGTCACAAAGCCATTACTCATATTTTGGCCGCTTTCACATTTTGTGGATGTTTACTCTGGTGAAACAGAAATGCATTGCATAAAGGTGTAATGACCGAAGCAGTGAAAGAGTCAGTAAAGGGAACGTTATTCACAACAGTTGCTGTCTTGTGTGCATTTAATAATAGCAGCTTCTGGAAGAAAAAAATGGCAGGTTTGTGGACATAAAATCAGTTTTTTATCATGGTAAATGATTTTCTTTATGCTGCTTTGAAAGGCATAGCTGATTCCGATCATCAATTCATCCATCCAGCAAATATTGCTTTGCTACCTGCTTGTCCTTCACAGGGTGGCTGTGGTCTGAAGGGTGTCAGACTTTCTCAGACACACACACACACACACACACACACACTGAGCAATTTAGACTCTCCAGCTCCCCTGAAATACATGTGTTTTGGTTTTAGGTGTTTGGGTGGCACCCAGAGGAAACTAAACTGATTGCAATGAAATATAATCTAATTCAAACTATTCACATAGGTCTGGCAAATAGTTTATAGGAAATAATTAAACTATGGAATGAAATATATTAAAGATAACACGTGAACATGTCAACACGAGATTATATTATGAACATTTATATGACGTTAAAGACGAGAATATCAGCAAAGTCAAAAAGAACTACTATCTGGACCAGAAGCAGAGTGGCGTTCAATGGGAGTAACAAGAAAAGAACGTGCATCATCTGATCTGTCCATTACTAAGGAAATGATCTAAGCGTATTAGCAGCAGCACATGATGTCTGTCTGACTATTTATTTATTCACAGTTAGCTGTGCTTGAAACCATGGCCACACCCGGCAGGATCCAAACTTGTGGTTCCTGTGACAGTTTCATTGGAGAAGGAGCAGTTTTACAGTCTGTTTATTTTCTGTTTTCTAGGCTTCGCAATGCAGATGACTTCCGACGGGAGTCTGTTTATCCGACACTAACCAACAGAAGCGATGGAACACTACAGTAATGGTAAACTTTTATTCTATAAGGAGGTGCTTTGGTTGGGTTGCTGTTATTTTTCAGAATAAATAGCTTTAAATGATTTTCTTCTTTAACAAAAAAAGGGACAACCATGTAAAAAACAACCAGTAAATAAAACATTGAAATTCTATCTAATAAATTAGAACTATTAAGTTTTGCAGCTTCCAGCCATCACAAACCTTAATTCAGAACAGCATATTTCTTATATGTGAATGTTCTAAACTAAACATTTGCCGGATGAATCTGAAATGTTTTGCTATGGAATAGTTACATATCATTCTATTATGAAAAGCAGGTTCATCCCCCTAGCATGTGAATGTCTGTCACCTGGCCTAAACGTCACCTTGCCAAAGCACCTCGTGTGTCTGGTCATCAATTGAGTGTAGTGGAAAAGAGGAAACTTTTTTTAGGGTGTCCATCTTTAAGAACAAGAACCCAGGCCTTCGAAGAAGACCACAGGGGTTTAGCGCCCTCATGCTCGGCCCAACCCGGTGAAACGGCAAGCTGACATCCAAACAGCCCCACTCATGAAAAATGCACCCTTCACACCATCAGCCCAGCGCTGCAAAGCAGCCAAGAGCTACAGAGCCACAAATCCAAGGCTAGACTTCATGAGACATTTATGTTTCCAGCTATTTCTAGTGGCTCTTAAAGCCCTAAGGAGTCAGACACCGTGGCTTATCCACCCAAGATGGACACGGCCAGTCTTACAACCGTGACCCAGTTTTTATCTCCTCTGCAATGGCAGCATTTTTTTTCTCTTGGTAGCTACTTATCACCGAAGATGACATGAGATGAGCTTCTGAGCACAATATTTGTTCACGACGCTGGCTAACCGAAGAGGGTGGCTGCAGGAAGGTGATGATGAAATGGCTTTTGTAGGACTATTAAGTAAACAAAGTGTTCCAGGCAGCCCCCCTGCGGGGACTTTCATTCATTAATTTAGCCCCCGCCTCCTTCATCAAAACAAAGAAATTTCATGCAGCGGCGCTCCGTACTAAGAGCTCACTGAGGGGGAAATAAGCTGAAAGCCCGACGAGAAAGGGGGCTCTGACGGCACCGAATGGAATCCAGCAATTAGCAGCAAATCCAGGTCCTGCTTCGGATGCTTGCCGACCGCAGGCTGGGCTGCGGATGCTGCGCCGAGACCCGTGGCTCGCTCCCTGCGAACTGCTTGGTGGCGGAGGATGGGGCTGAAATGGGACAAGTGCAGGCAGCTCAAAATGGATCAGGGAACAATCAGGGAACGTTACCATACTGTTTAGTCCTGGGTTGCGTCGGGTCTCGGAGGTCGGTCTGCAGGGCCCATCCTCCCCTTGCGTCTCCCACGGTCACAAAATGCCTCCCTCGCCTCGATCGACGCTCCTCTCCATCTGTTTGGTCTTCATGTGCGATTGTTTACAGCTAACATGCTTGCTGCGGCGTTGTCTGCAGCTCTCTCTGCTGCCTACTCTCCCTCTGTCTCTCCCACACCCCCCGTTCTCTCTCTCTCTCTCGCTCTCTCTGGATACGACGATCAGATCCCTCACATCAGCATTCTGTTTTGAAGCGCAGAGGGTATGAGTTGGTGTGCTGTGTATACAAGGAGAGGGGGTGCTGGTTGTAAGCGGGGACCCTCTTGCGCATGTGTGTAGGTGAGCTTTTGAGCTGCGCCTATAAATGTGCAGCTGGTGGGGATGAGCAAGCGGCGGGGGGTGGGTTGAGCGGAATGGGACCATCTCAGCTCCTGCTTTCTCTCACGTGGTCTCACAAGGACTTGGGAGCAGGAACAAGTGTGTATGTGTGTCTATTTCCGACCAGACAGGGACAGAATGATGACTTCGGGATCTGACTCCACACCATTTTTCACAGCTGACAGCCAATGCAGAAGAAGCTGACGTGACCGAAGCTTCCCAAATGGGCCCTGATGTGAAGCTTGGCTGTTCCAGCGTGTCACACCGAAGCCTCTCTCCATCTGCCTTCTCCAAGGGATGCTGTGACATTTCTAGAATCTAGCACTCGGTGACGGGGGAGGAGGGGATGACCCCAGAGAAGGGCAGCAAGGGGGGTATGAAGATCACAAGGAGACGATGAAAACACACAGGAAGCCATGTTTACCCGAGCGACTCTTAAAGGAACTGCAGATTGTTGGAGGTGCATGACAATGTCTCTCTGAGGTGCACCTCATGTGACTGAAAAGGAGTTTACAGAATGAGATGGAACCAAGATGGCACCAAATGCGTGAATGTAGCTGTCCATCTACTACAGTGTCCCCTCACCATTACCTACCTCTGTATTACTGTTCCTCCCTAGTGCTACCGCTCTGTGCTGTCCTTTCTGGCACTCATAAACTGAACAAGTATCTGTGAATTTTTAACATTGAAAATCTGCCTTTTATATAATTGTATAATACAACTTCAGGAGCAACATGAGGAGGCTTTCACCAGAACATTTGAAAGCATAACTACTGTAAATGTGTGAAATTATTACGCAATATTTGTGTGCCATATTGGATGTATTCCAACATGGTTGCGTTGGTCAGGTCTTGGCCGTGAATGAGCACAGGGTCCACCAGGGACAACAAGACAGTGCCCTCTCTGGTCTCCTCTCCAACTTGGCCAGCTGTCTTTGAAACGTTAAGAGGAGAAATCGACAAAACCAGCAGAAGTGACAACTCTTATAATGAACCGGGCAGCATGGCGAGGCGTGACTGTATCTGATACTGATCGAAAACGTGCAGTATTATAGGAAATGTTATGTGTTTCTTTTAAAGATCTGTAAAACTGTAAATGCAAACTTTTGGCTCTATGAAAAATTTGGCTTTATAACTTCCTTATAATTCCTGCATTAACAACGAATTACGAAATAAGTTGAGTAAAAATAATCATATGGCTGTATTTGTGTTATCTGATAATGAAAGGTATGAAACGGGTGTGCTGAAAAAGGATGGCAGGTGACACAACTGTGAGCTAGACTGTAAATGTGCAAAACAAGCCTTATAGGAAAAGGGTGATGTTTGGTATTGGGCATTCTTTGCCAATTCAACACAAATCATAGCTACCCCTTTTATTAGATGATGACTAAATCCATTTGGTCAGCATACATAAAACTGGGCAACAATGAAGAAAAAAATACTGATAGAGAGAACAACTTTTATTCAATTACATTACAGATCAAGATATATTGCAAATCTACAATTTTAACAGAATAATAAATAACTCAATTATAGACAGTGGCTTTTTAATAAACCATCTTGTACAATATGTGCATTTTAAAGTAATTTTGTGAAAAGATGTGTGCAAGCACAATGCAGGAAGACATTATTTTCCGCTTCTGGGGCATCCTAGCTGGGTATTCTGCACTTTCCCTATAACCCTCTTATGGTAAAGTTTGTAGATTCTAACAATATTGTCCTGTAAGTCAATAGTTTAAATACTTAGTCAACAATCGTATGTGAAACTGCTACAGAGTAAGTGGGTCTTATGTAGTTAAAGTTTAATAAAAAAAAAAAAAAAAAAGCATAAATATCAGACACTTTTGAGCTGAATATTCAAAATATGGCTTTAATCGACTGTACATACATTTAATTATATTATATATAAGTTATGTGCAATGCTGCAAATATCTAGAAGCTTTAATTAATCCTTAATAATAAAAGCTTGTGAAATCCCTTAACCAATGTTAGCAGCGAGGACTCCAGAGGCTAAATTATCACTGCTGTACTTTTGAGGTATCAAAAAAAAAAAAAAAAAAAAACGAACAGGAAAAGCTTAAGTGCCAATTTGAGAGCAAACTGCATCCAAATGGTTCCTGCAGCTGTTGACTACACTGAGTCAAACCATCACACTCCTACTTCCTGTTTCCTTGACCTGCGTAGCACAGCGATGTAGTGGCATCTGAATGCAGGTCCCGGTACAGGTGTTACAACGGACTGGACTGAGCATGTGAATATACATCTGCAGGACAGTGCCAACAAAAAATGTTTTCAGAGCAAAAGCAAAAACATAACCTGTGGAATTAAAAATGGCATAAAACTCGTAAAGTAGTCCAAAGTCAGATCCAAATATGCAGGCCAGAGCAGAGTCCACCCATTGTGGAGTGAGGGTCCTGGAGATATTCTGTAACGCAAGATATTCCTGGCATCCAAAACAGGCAACGCATGGTTAAAGGATTACGTTTTGATAGTGTCACAAATTTCTTAACTTTTGCTCAGCATCCATCAACTCTGGTCCGTGACCACTAAAGGATTTGAGCACATATTTTAAAGTCCGTATCTAGCAGTTGCTAAATTAACTGCAAACCTGCATTCAGGAATCGCTTAATCAGAAAAGAACAAAAAAGGCCGATAGACACAAAGTTGAGAAAAAGTCCAAGCTTTGCTGCACTGATAATAAAGTAACTTAGCAATGGCAACATCATACAAGGCGATATAAATAAAAGCTGGAACTGATATTTTCTCTCAAGTCTGCTTTAACATGAATCCACTGCCGATGAGCACTTGTGAGGCGAGAAACAAAGGCCGGCTTCTGTCTGGTTCAAAAAGCAGAAATGTACAACTGTAGTCCTCCTGCGTGGCGGCTGGGACCTAACCTTAAATAACAGATTACATGAACAGTTAAAAGTGTAGGCCCAGCAGCAAACACAAGGAAAGGAATTCCATCCTGGGTCCAAATGAAGTAGCAGGAAAAAGCCTGATCTCCTTTCCAGCACCAGTCCACACCCGCTTGAGAATGTAGGTGTGTGTGTGTGTGTGTGTGTGTGTGTGTGTGTGTGTGTGTGTGTGTGTGTGTGTGTGTGTGTGTGTGGATGTGTTGTGGCACCAATCTGCATCTGCAGGGGCAACAGAATGCACCAATGCATAATGACATCCCCCCAAGACCAGGAGGCTCATCTGGGCACTCCTACAGCATGTTTTGTCTCCTACAAGGAGGAATACTCAAACACACACACACACACACACACACACACACACAGCTAATGCTAAAGCCCTGACTTTGACTTAAATATTATGACTGTAAAACTGGGAGTGTGCTGTCTTCATGTCCCTCTACCAACATCCAATGAAGATCTTTTGTAGCAGAACCACCACAAACATGCAGGTAATTCTGGCCTGGGAAGCCATTTATGTGGATATGAAAATTAAATATATGGATATGAATAAAGTAGCTGAATAGAAGGGCTGCAGGGAGTGACTAAGAGCCACTGGTGGAGGATGGTGGCTGTCCCCGTTCCACCGTAATACTGCCCCCATACTTCTGACCATGATGCCCCTCGTGCTGGCCCCTCTCTCCTGCGCCACTGTGATTTATCCCTGCATTAATTCTCTGCAGCAGAGCCATTTTGGAGAAAATATATGGGAAAATTAAAGTCCATCTTGTTTCGCTCCGACTGCTGTAGCATCATGGAGATGGATGATACTGATGGTACGGTGAACACAGTGTTCACACACACCCACACACACCCAGTATGAACCCACTCGCACACCCACATCCATATAGAAACACAGCAGAAACCCACACACAACCAAAAAGAATAGACTCCAACTACAGATAGAAACACATTCAAACACAAATACACACTCAGTGTAGACACACATAGAGGAGAAAGAGAGGCTGCGCCAGACTCATCTATTTGTTTCTATTCCAGTCACGTCTCCTGTCCCTGACATGCACACACGCGCACACACACACACGAGCGCGCGTACACACACACACACACACACACACACAGGGGCTTCTCTCACCACCCGAGCAGAACCGGACCAAGCTGCCTCCCTGTGGAATTTACCCCTAGTGACCCCCACTGCTCCAGCATCCGCTACCTGTGCGCCACTCACGTCCAGCAGCAGCGGTGATGCAGGACAGCCCTGAATGATGTTCAACACCTGTAAATCACTGCCGAAGCCTAAGCAGGAAAGATATTCCTGGCATCCAAAACAGGCAACGCATGGTTAAAAGGATTATTTGATAGTGTCACAAATTTCTAACTTTTTGCTCAGCATCCATCAACCCCTGGTCCATGACCACTAAAGGATTTGAGCACATATTTTAAAGTCCGTATACACTCCCATAACGTACTGTTAAAACAATGCCATGATAAAAAATACAGTATTACAGAATTCATTTCAAATGCTGTATGCTCATCCTAAATTGTTCCATTTTTCCCCGAAAAAGCGACTCAATATGCTAACAAAGTACTGTTTAAAACTTTCAACAATGATTTTAAACGAACTTTCCGGCAAAACACGATTAATATAAAGTCCGCAACAAAACCCCATTTGGGCTCAAAGTCGAGGATACTGAAGGAATACCGCAGCTTACCATGGCTGTGGCCCAGTCGCCCGCTTCCACGCTTTGCCAGCTGAGTCGCGCACCGCTCGGCTATTTAAAGTCGCCGTCCCTGGGCCGGAAGTGGCAGCGCGAGGCCCCGCATGCCCGGGGCCTTGCAGCGCAGCGCGACATGTGGGGCAAATCCTGGCGGACAGGACAGCTAGGGGGCGCGCAAGCACCCGTAGGAACGAGCCCGTCCTTTCCCAGCGAGCGACCAACGAGCAACGCCTACGGGAGCGCTTCTTCACCGCTCGCCAAAAATGGCAAATATGTGTAGTATAAATGGTGACAACTCCTTGTGTATTGCGCTCAAACTGCCAGCGGCTTTGCCAAGTTTATGGTGCGGTGTGCGCGCTGTGGGAGAATGTCGCCGATGGGACTCGAAGGAGAAACAGGAAATTGGCGAAATACTCAGACGTTATCTCCCCCCAAACGCAAAACAGTACTTACAGTACTTAACCTCCTCATACGGCGGCCATTTTAATGGAACAACGCAGGAGTGGGGAGTGAGTGGCTCTTGAACCAACAACCTAGGCCAGCAAGTGGCGTTGTACATGTGTAGCCCTGCTAAGTTTAGACTCCAAGGGCCCAGGATCGAGCCCCTCCGCTGTAGTGCCTATGATAAATGTACTTATCTTCTGGGGTCTTCAGGTAATGTAGTAGTAAAAGCGTCAATATATATATATATATATATATATATATAGTGACGCTTTTGCTTTGCCATTTTTACCAGAGAGAGCTGGCACGGGCTTACGTCATTTCAGCCGTAGTTTTACGCCTCATGTGTAACCCGCAAGAAACCCCATCCAGGTCTGTAAGTTCGCCGCACCCCTTCTCTCACTGTCCTCAGGGGCCGGAGACGCCTATTTCTGACACGGGTCTCCGGGTACACGAACAAGCTAAATGTACGAGTTAGTGACGAAAACGGGAAGCCTCGCTTTTCCCCTCGAAGTCAATCCACCCATGAATTTTGTTTTACTTCCTGTTTCACCTTAGCTTTTACTTTACCCATTTGAGATAACCTTTTTAACGCTTATGCGACATTCCCGTACACCCACTTTTCGTACGCCATTACTCAAATGTACAATGACATGTATTTTTCAGCAGTGCGTGCGTAGTCTGTGTTTCAGGATGTCTTCCTAACTTGCTACGTATAGAAAGTTTAGCAATGGGTTGAAACTGCGCCTCAAATTTCCAGTAAGTTCGCCGATAAGACGCCCGACACATGACGACACAGCCGCGCTGGGCGTTCCGCCGCGGCACAGATTCGACGTGACTGTGCGAAACGGCGGGAAAAATAGCGGCCCCGCGATTGGTGGAGAGCAGGGACAACGCCATTGTAGCCCCGCCCGCCCCGTGCTCCCGGCGCTTGGAATGGAAACACGTGCGGCCAGCTCACGTTTAGAATCGGGCAATTCGTCACCGAGGAAGGCTGCCGTCCGCCAGGAACAAATCCTTCACCTTAACCGCAAACAAACCTGCTCGTAAACACCGACGACACGTGAGCCCAGTCCCGTTCTTGTCATCGTACTGGCAGCGCCCCGCTTGCTGTGACACAGCCCCAAATCACGGTCACACAATTGAGCATCATGGGCAAACCTGAGAAAATTATCGCCCTGTATGAATGGCGATGCATGAATATAAGCTGTATCATCGAAACCTAATCTTAAACATCCATCTATTCCCGTTGTTTTTACCATAACTGTCCAATTAAAGGCGACCCAGCACCGATCGGCGATCCACGATGAGGCGATTTGGTTTAAGAGCAACAAAGTTGTAGCACAAACTTTGTCCTACGTTTACGAACAATACTAAGTATTGCTGATACGCTAGATTCCCATCCAGAAGCCGTCCGTGGTGGCAGTGCGACACTGATGCGCTTCTGAAGCACGAAAGTAGGAAACAGAAACAACAGATGAGATGCAACAGGGCGAACGCTTACATGGTGTTGGGTGACAGCTGCGCGCTGGTGTCGGCGCCGAAGCGGTCTCAGTGCGAACGGGACCGTGGACGGAAGATTATTTTCTGTTCTGACTGAAGTTCAGCTCACCGATCGTCCTCGGTGCTCTGCTGTTACCGCAGTCTCGTTCTTGGACGAAGCTGTTGAGATGACTGTACCGAAGACGGACTGAGCCCGCTGCTCCTCTGGAGTTGTCCTTATGTGGGCGGGGCGGTAGTAGCTCGTGTCCGGGCGGAGTCTGAAGCACGTGTTTTTGTCCCGGTAAACAGAGGAGGACACGTGAGCGCTTTTCGCAGGGGAAAATGTGCAACGAGGGAGGAAATAGCGGTTCCTTTCGGATCCACACCCTCCTAAAGTTATTTTTAAGGAATACCCCGATTCATAAATGAGTCTCTGGTGGATCGTACAGCGTTTTACATGAGAAGCACTAATATGCTTTGCACAGTTGGATTTCTAACGCACTCACAGTGCCGCATGGATCAAGCATCATAAGCGAATTTTGACCTTGGTTCTGTCACGGCGCTCGATACCAGGAATGCCGTGATTGTTGGTGAAATAAAAAGCGAATTTTTCAACAGCATTTGCATTGTATAATAGTCTTAGATATGACTGGATGGGGTGCAAAGAATGAAGAAATGGTTCAAGAAGCTGCAGTATAAGAAAATGCCTACAATTTAATTGATCATTAATGGCTGTAGAAAACAGTTGAAATATTCATCTTTATTAAGTTTATCCTGAGAGAATAAGCAGATTTTAACCATGCACAGAGAGCAAAAAGAAAAAAAAATCTAAGGCATATATTTAGGCTAAAGCACAGCAGAAGAGGAAAGGAATGACGTTTTCCACAAGATGTCAAAGTCAAAAGAGTTTGTCACGTACATGGTTACCGAGTATACCATGTAGTGAAATGTGCCCTGATTCAACAGGAGACTGTGCGTGGTTACGTTCCAGAAAAAATTTACGAGTAAAAACAAACACCAAGAAGACAAGAAACAAACAACAAATAGATAAATAAGTAAATAAATAAATAAAATAAAACCTTAAGTTGCACTATGGGGTCAGTGAAGTGACAGTGAGGGGAGCGGTAAACGGATATTGTGGTCTCTGGTTTGCGAGGATTGTGGTGGCATGACTGGGTTCAGAAGTCTGATAGCCTGTGGATAGAAGCTCCTCCTGAGCCTCTCCGTTCTGGCCATAATGCTTCTGAAACGTTTGCCTGATTTCAGCAGGTTGAGCAGGTGGTTGCTGGGATGAGACAGGTCTCCGATGATCCCAGTCACTCTGGTCCTGCATCTCCTGGTGTAGATGTCCTGTAGGGATGGCAGATCAGATCTGGTGCGGCGTTCCGCTGCCCGGATCACTCTCTGCAGTGCCTTGATGTCGCGAGCGCATCTATTCCCAAACCAGGAAATTATGTTCTGAGTCAGAACAGTTTGTACAGCACCAGAGTAGAAGTTTTTAAGGATTGCCGGAGAGACCCGATGCTTCCTCAGCTGTCTGAGGTGGTAAAGACGCTGCTTTGCTTTACTGGCTTGAGCTTGGATGTGTACAGTCCATGTCAAACCTCAATAATGTAGATGCCCAGATATTTGAAGCTGCTCACCCTCTCCACTGCAGTCCCATTGATTGTAAGGGGGGTGTAGGACCGCTGCTATCGCCTACCAAAGTCCACCACCACCTCTTTAGTTTTGCTGACATTTAGTTGGAGGCAGTTCTCCTGACACCATGATGCCAAGTTCTCCACCTCCTCCATGTATGTTGTCTTATCATCGTTGGAGATGAGGCCCAGCACCACCGTAACGTCATTAAATTTAATGATGGAGTTGGAAGTGTGCGTGGCTACACAATGTGGGCATTGATAGCTGCAGACTGTACACCTGTAGTATTTTTTGCAGTGAACATGTCTTAACCAGTATCCATTCTTCCTTCCATTTTCTTTTATCTGCTTAAACTGCTCAGGGTCTAGAGCCTATCCCAGAATTACTAGGATCAACATCCTGGATGGGATGCCAGCCCATTGCACGGTAGGACCACGCTTGCAGTTACTCACAAATGGGGATGTAGCAATTAAGTGTCCAAACCATGAAAATTTAAAAAAAAACTGCAGTAAAATTGTTTTTAGAAGCCTCTTGTTTCACATCTCCCTGAAAGCTTCCCGTGTCCCGTATGCGTGTGGTGTGCCTGGCTCGGCTCAGCTGGCTGGTCCAACAATGCTTTAATTTAGTTATCCTACAGTTTGCAGATATGCAGTGAAAATGACAGAGTGATACGACAGTTCGGCTTTAGATCCACAAAGAAAGCATCTCGAATCCGTGTAGTGGGAGCATTTTGGATATCCGGAAATGATTGTTGTATATTCAGTTTGCAAAACAAAATGTGCAGTTTGCATTTGAAAAACTCTATGCACTGTTATACAATGGTATTTCTGACAGGGATTAAGTGTATTATCTTATTAATTTACATTTAGCCTAAAAATACCTCTAATTTGGAGACAAAGCCAGAGAGGCGAGATTGCGTTGGTTTGGACATGTGCAGAGGAGAGATTCGGGATATATCGGGAGAAGGATGCTAGGGATGGAACTGCCAGGCAAGAGGAAGAGAGGAAGGCCTAAGAGGAGATTTATGGATGTGGCGAAGGAGGACATGCAGGTGGTGGGTGTGATGGAGAAAGATGCAGGGAACAGGAAGAAGTGGAAACAATTGATCCGCTGTGGCGACCCCTAATGGGAGCAGCCGAAAGAAGAAGGAGGAGCCTAAAAATACCTCTAATCCTGCTCCAAAGCATGTCAACCAATCAGCTTTACTCCAATTTTAGATAGATATGTATTTTTATACATTTTTATTTAATGTAGTTTTATATGTTCATAAGGCAGATACAATATTTTGGTTTTTAAAGGCAGCTACAGTGAATTCTTAAATTCTACTTTTCCACCACCGTATAATGAATATTTTAAAGAGACAGACGCATTTTATTTGCAAGACCAAAACGATAAAACGTTTTGTGTGGTTTTTCCCTCCAGTACAACTGTAGTTTTATTGAATTAGACAAGTAATCCTACATTCACGTTTGTGTTACCGTGAAGACTACTGTTCCCATGGAGACGCTGAGTCATTGCCAGCACTATGTAATGGAGAGCTGAGGAACGCGGGAAAAGCGCGTGCAGTTTCAACTCTGAAGGCGGCCGTGCCTACCGCCATGTGTGAGAGTGTGTGCGGGTGTGTGAGTGAGAGGAACACCAAGTGAGTGTGTTGGTTGGCACCAGCAGGGAGCTGCTGAATAAAACACCTTTGTTCCAAGGTTATGCGTGTTGCCCCAGCCATTTCGGCTGGCGTTGGAGGGATTTTTAACCAGCAATTTTAGCCAAAGGTTTTGAAGCGCAGTGCTGTGGAGATTGGAGAAAACCGTACACTGCGTTACAATGGGCATTGTGGTGGGGTGTCAGCGAGGCCTGGATTTCCTGTGGTCCTAATGAAAAGCATTTAATAAGTTAGCAGCCAGTAACATAAGCAGGGTGGTGAAGGTGGGAGTGTGGGGAGGAGAACGGCTCCATTATGTAAGGTGGCAGGTTAACTCCTTCATGGACAGCAGACACACGTGTAAAATACAGCAAACACCACAAGCACTGTTGCTGCTCACTGCGTCCTACATGGTTCACCATTTTGTTTCCTTACCTCGCATTTTCATCTGTAGCAAGTTGTGGCATTTTAGCTTCAATATGTATATGTTACACTATAGTATGTGAGGTTTTAAATATGATCCACAGGGGTGGCAGGCAGCACAGTGGTCAAAAGATCAGAAGTTGCCCTTCTGACCCTGTAGTTAAGACCGTTGAGCTAGACACTGACCTTGAATTACTCAGGTAAAAAAAAAAAAAAATTACCTAAAAAGAGAATTTTACTTTAGAGAGGACTTTGATGGGCCCATATGTCTGCATGAACAGTGCAAAGAACTTTTGACACACAGCAACATCATAGTAGTTGGGTAGGTGCAACAAGGCTCTCTCCCACCTGGAACAGAGGAACACGTATGTGAGAATGCTCTTTATCGATTACAGCTCAGCATTCAACACCATCGTGCCCTCTAAGCTCATTGCCAAGCTCAGGGACCTAGGACTCAACCCGACCCTGTGCAGTTGGGCTATGGGCTTCCTGACGGGTGGCCTAGGCCCCAGGTGGTGAGATTGGGGAACACCATCTCCTCAGCGCTGACTCTCAGCACGGGGACCCCCCTAGGGCTGCGTGCTTAGTCCCCTGCTGTACTCCCTGTTCACGCACGACTGCGTCGCCTCGCTCAGCTCCAACATCATAGTCAAGTTTGCTGACGACACCACGGTCATCGGCCTGATCACCGACAACGATGAGCAGGCCTATAGAGAGGAGGTGAGAACCCTGACCTCATGGTGTCAGGACAATGACCTCCATCTCAACGTCAGCAAAACAAAGGAGCTGATCATGGACTTCAGGAGACAGCAGGGGAATGGCCATGCGCCCATCTCTGTAGCCGGCGCCCCAGTGGAGAGAGCGAACAGCTTCAGGTTCCTCGGAGTTAACATCACTGAGGACCTGTCCTGGTCACGGCCCACCAGCATCGTCATCAAGGCGGCAACACAACGCCTCTTCTTCCTTCGTCGGCTGAGGAGGTTCGGCATGGACAACAGGATACTTGTCAACTTCTACAGATCTACCATTGAAAGTATCCTGACTGGCTGTTTCACGGCCTGGTATGGCAACTGCAGTGCGTCAGACCGTAAAGCTCTACAAAGAGTGGGCAAGATGGCACAGAGCATTACCAGGACTGATCTGCCAGCCCTGCAGGACCTCCACACCAAGCGGTGCAAGAAGGCGGCATTTAACATCCAGAGGGACAGCAGTCACCCCAGCCACAAACTATTGTCCTTGCTCCTGTCCGGAAAGCACTTTAGAAGCGTTTGGACAAGGACAAAAAGGTTCCAGGACAGTTCCCCCCCAAACACCATAAGACTACTAAACCACTGATCCCCACCCTCAGACAGTGGGAACAGTCAATCAGGGGCTGTCTGTCTGTATGCCTGCCCCCCCCTCATTGTATAAAACTACCGGTGGTGTGGTGTTGTAGGTTTGGTTGCTGTGTCTTCTTTCTCCCCTCCCCCATGTATATTTTCATACCATATTCTTATTTACTCTAGCATTTATTTTCCTTTTCCTAATTCAAGTATTTAACTTTCCTGTACCTTATTTATACTTTTACATATTTATGTACATATTTATATTACTGAGGATACCCAGAAATAAAACTTTTCATGGTGACAACACTGCTATACTGTGTTGTTCACCCATGACAAATAAACCCTTGACTTGACCAATTAATGTGCAAAGAGTACAGCTAGAGCAATATGGGCATAAAAGTAGGAGAAATATGAGTATCGGTTATTAATGTTACACAAAAGTTTGAAATATGGAGATGTTAGTGGAGGTCACAATTTTACTGTCACACCTGTGGCCACTTCAGCAATAGAACGTAGCCAGCCTCTCCTCCCCTGCCTTCAGACTGGCCATTGATTGGTGTAAGAACGAATTGTGGATGACATTTAGTTCGTACCTGGACTTCCTGTAAGTGCTGAGTTTCTGCTGCCCCTCTTCAACTCTCCTGCAACCACTGTCTTGCTTGTATCTACTTTGTATTTTGAATTGTCATTTTGTTTACTGCCAATCCCTAATATTTAGCATTAGCTCCCAGCTAATGGCAACACTCGTTGGAAACAGCACTCAAAAAGTTTAATGGAACTTAAGACTTATCATGGTGTCTCACGATTGCTTCCAAAGTTGAAAAAAAATTTGTCAGACCATTGTAGCTCAAGGACCATCTATATGGGAAATAAACACATGAACATGACGAAAATACCATGTAGTAATACAATCGGAATAAAACATACTGGACTGTGGGAACAAAGGATTTGTTTTAACAGATTTGTTAGAAGCTGGAGCCCAAGCATGGCTGCTGCAATGCTCTGGAAAAGTAGACAGAGGGTCAAGAGACATGTCCCCCCCCCGGTTAGACAACCGTTTACAAACCAGCAGCTGGAGGAACCAATTGCATTCCCCCCCCCCCCCCCCCCAAATGTGTCCATGGTTGTCCTGGGGAATCTCTGTGCTTACCAGTCTGCAAAAGATGTACCCCTCCATCATGGTACTTCAGCTGCATGGCCTGGATTTGCTCCCTGCAGTGAATGGCCTTTTTACCTTCAGGGCACAGTGAGGCTCATTTTGACATCAGCTGTTCATGCACCAGTCTAGAAGTTGAAGGCAAGGCAGTGAAACCCCAAACAATGTCTTCAAGCCAAAGGTGAAAGGTTGTGGGCAGACAGTAAAGGTTAGAAGGGCGATTGAGAATGCTTTTATGCATACAAGAGGCGGCTATGGACGGCCATAAATCGTGGTGCATTTAGTCCAAAAAAAAAAAAAAAAAAAAAAACTCAAATGTGCAGTAGGGCTTCCATGTGCATTCCAGAAGATCCACACCAAGACAAGTATATGGAATGGAGGGAGGGTTAAACTACTGTCTGCTCAGGACCTTCCCTTAGTGGAGTGGAATACACAAACATGTTCACTGGCCAAACACTACACACATCTTGTAACTCAATCAGCCAAATTGTTTCTGTAACCATTTTAATTCAGAGAACATTACAAACAGTACAAACAGCAAAAAAGGAAAGAAGCAGGTTTGACTTCATTACTACAACAACATTCCTTCCTTACGCCCATCAGCAGGGAACACAAACCTGCAGCTTGACCCCTCCCCCACCACCGATACAGGCACAGCACAAAGCTGCTCAAATCACCCTAAAATGAAAGTGGCTAACAAACACAAACCCCTTTGCAGTACAGTTTGCACCACTTTCCACAGAGGAATGGAAATGGCTTCAAGTCCCAGCACAAATGTGGCCTGGATGGGCAAATCTTACATACAACTACCATCACCACATGTGGGGAAACACGCCTGGCTTTGCATGTGGCAATGGAATGGTACTGGGGTCTAACTATGATGGTTCTGCACAGAATAAAAGTACTCAAAAGATTTTCACCTGCATACACCAACTTATATACAAAACATGTAGGAACTCTGTACCCTGCATGTCCTGGGATAAGCAAAACAAACCGCTAAAAGATCAGATTAAAAAAAAAAAAAAAAAAAAAAACAAAAAAACAAAAAAGAAAAAAAAAACAACGCTCACAGTTTACATGAAACTAGATTAGGGATGATCATGTCTTCACAAGGCCTCCATTCTCAGTTCCTCCTACTTCCTGTCATTAGAACGAGAGCGGCTATGGAAAGAAGGGAAAAAAGAGGGAAAAAAAAATCATTCTATGTACAGGACTGAAGCCATGTGTGCATCTGTACTGCATCTCACATGATTCACAGCATGCAGTAAACAGGAGCACCAGCTGTTACCTTCGAGATCTAGAGAAGGAACGTGAGGGTTTGTGGTTTCTGTCCCGTGACAGAGATCGGTCCCTCCTCCTGTCTCTTGAAAGAGATCTGCAGAAGAGACAGGATGATGCTGAGAGAGCACTGTGGAGTGCAGCACAAGCAAGATAACAAAAACATTGCTTGCCCCCCAATGTGGGTACTTGCAGTCCAAAGCTGCTGCTGCTCAGGAGAGGCACAGCCATTTGGTACAGTCAGAAGCGCACATACCTGCTACGGCTACGGCTGAAGCTCCTCCTACGAGGTGATCTGGAGGGGAGGGGGTGGGATTGAAAGAGAAAGAGTGAACATCATAAACTCAAAGAGGTGGCAGTGGGCCAGTCTCACCCTTCACTCCCCACACCCATCAATGCTGCTGCTACACTTGCCCCCTGTCTAGGCCAAACGGTCCAAACGGTCCTCCTTCTCACTGCACAAGCATACCAGCACTGGGCTGCCCAGCTGCTCCCTGCTCCCCTGCTACAGGGTGGCAGGGAGGAGGCAGAAAGGTAGGGAAAAACAATGACAATAATAAATTACACCTGGGAGATTAACTTGCCAAATGGCAAAGGCTGGTAAACAAACTGACACAGGACATGAACAAAGCTGGCTGAAAGTTTTACTGCTAACCTTCAATGGAGTGCTAACTAATACAAAAATGCTACTGAGTGGGGGGGGGGGGGAGGGGAAGAAAAAAAAGAAAAGAAAAAAAAGAAAGAAAAAAAACCCCTTTACCGCAGCACAAGACTACTAGACCACAACATATACATCCACATCAATGGGACGTACCACTAAGGAGCAAATTCCTTAAGGAAAATTAGCTGGATTTGCTACACACACCAACAAGTACTGAAAACTGTTCTAAAACTTGTTTATGCACTTGTTCAAACTTCACAAACCAGATGCAAAATAAAAAAAGACTGCATTTTATATGCCAGAACCCTAAACAAATAGCCAGTTGCCTTTAAACTACCAACAAGATTACAGAAAGACAGCTCTTGATTGCTTTAACAGATTTTCCTGGTAGCAGCTCTCTTCACTTAAAACTTATCAGCAGAAAACCATATGAAGCAGGAAAAACTTACTAGTTTTTTGCGTTTCAACAAGCTAGAAATGACGAAGGGGAGCCAGACTGGCAGCCGGGGAGGTAGAATTTGCTGAAAGGGGTTTGCCAGATGTTGCGAGCTGATTAGTTGGTTGGCGGATGGGGCCTGGCTGTGGATTTTTCCTGCTTTTATTGGTTAGCCGAAGGCTGCTGCTCGTAGGTTGTTGTGTAGGAAAAGTAATACGCCGATTGGTCGGGAATGTGAGGTAGGCCGCTGCCGATTGGGTTAAGGTTGGAGAGGAGGCTGACAACAGCATGCTCAGGAACCAATGGGCGGTGCAACCTGACGACTGGCCATGCCTGGGTCATGTGACACGACACCAGCCAAGCTGATTGGGGCACGCTGGTCAGTGGTCACATGATGCTGAAAGAGGACTAGTTGACTGACTCAGAGGGTGGTGAGAAGAGGCATGGTGGTGACTCTGCAACGGGGTTCATTTTTATTAATATAAATTGTAAATTAAAATAACAAAC
This sequence comes from Heterotis niloticus, assembly GCA_018136845.1. Lineage (NCBI taxonomy): Eukaryota > Metazoa > Chordata > Actinopteri > Osteoglossiformes > Osteoglossidae > Heterotis > Heterotis niloticus. The sequence continues at coordinate 21,456,493 of CM030894.1, read as the reverse complement.
CTTCAAAAATAAATACAGCTAGCATAACAACCAATGTAGCAGTACCAAGTTCCCCATTCCATACAGAATCTCCTTTACGGCAATAAGACTGGGCTTTCAAACAGGATCAAATTTAAGTCCACATTGTTAGCGCATATAAAACAGTTGCGTGCCACTCTGTAAAAGGTCTACTCGAAGATTTCGGTACTTATTTGCGGTTTCAGGACAGAAATATTCCTTCACTTGCCCTGAGATGCCGTGTCCCTTTCGGACGCTCCATTTATCCACAGAACAGCCCAGTCTTATTTCACAACATCCTCTCAAATCCAGTTACTCCCCTCCCAAATAGCCACAGCTTTTCACTAATGTTAAATGACTAACAAATGACAATGAAGATGAAACTGCATATTCAAACAGCATGCCACTGTAACACCTCAGTCTGCTTGTCACAAGGTGGCTAATATACATACACTTTAAAAAATAGGGTTTAAGAAAGGAGGAGGAGAATCTTGGAACAAATAGGAACTGAGGACCAGGGAATAAAGATGGATTAGTGCTTTGAATCTAAAGGAATATTAACTTTTTATAATTACTCATACACCAGCCTAGACTAGAATATTGCCCGCAAGTGCCAGTCTTACCTGCGCCGTGGAGGTGGGCTGCGGCGCCGGTAGTCATCCCGTGGGCGGCGGCTCCACGATGGGGGTGGACCCCGGTTCCGTGATCGCTTCTCTCCATTGGACAGCTCCACTCGAACACGGCACCCACACAATGTCCTGCAAACAACAACCAAGCTACTGAACTGGGGTGTGTGTATTACTACTGCAGTCTACAGGTGATTTATGTTGTATGTAATGTGATTTTAGCCACAAACATTTGCTACAAAGGTCAACCAAAAAAAAGAAATCTCATCACAAATAAATTAATGTCATGCCAAAATTACATTATAAGGAGTCCCTGGGCAAATAAAATTGAATGATAATGTTACAAAAAAAACCCAGCACATTTTAACAACTCTTGCGTGATGTACTGAAGATCAACTCGAATGTTTTCCCTTTACCTTCCATCCAGCTCTCTCACTGCATCAGTTGCATCACGTGGATCTTCAAACTCGACAAAGGCAAAGCCAGGTGGGTTCCTTGCCACCCAAACGCTGCGCAGCGGGCCATAGTATCCAAACGCCCGCTCCAACTCCGTTTTATTTCCATTGTTCCCCAAATTACCCACGTAGACTTTGCAGTCAAGGGGACAATCTCTGTGCATGGCGGGATCTGAAAGGTAAAGTGAGAAAGATCTTTGTAAGCGCTGTCCTTCAGGAGCACCCTGCCACAAGCTTCAACAAAACTTAGCAATTATGCAGACTCCTCTAACAGAAGCACACAATTCTAAACATCTGACTTCACAACATGCATTTTTGTGAGTCTGCTAAAATTAAGGTTTTTTAAAAAATATTTTAATTATTTATTTTTAAAAAACAGCTTCTGTGCCACAAGCACATGCTGGAAAAAGCTACCTCAAGCAGTTCCAGGTCAGTACTGTGGATTCTGTAGCAAAGCTTTGTAGAAACAGTGCATTAGGGGCCACCATAGAAATCAATTAAACTGTAGCATGCAAGGTATGAAAATAAAGTCTTGTAATTACCTCCCATTTCAACGGGCCTCAATTTTCTAAACAAAAATTGTAACTCCGCAAATGTGTACGAGAAACTGAAAGAAGAATTATCCATTTAGATTTTCATGTAGTCCACATTTCCCACACATTACACAGCATTACAAAACACTAAATAGAAATAGACGTAAGGGCAATGCTTAAATAACACAACATTAGTGAGTTCAAATTCACAAAAGAGAAGGAACATCTGTACAGCCACCAGATGTTTTAAATTAAAATCAGCAAGCAGATGTTTGGCATAAATCTATTTAGTCTGGCGACACAGGGCCAAGCATGAATGGCGTCAAGCAGGTGTAGAGTGAGGAAATGCGCAGCACATGGAAATGCACAACTACTCCGCCAATAACCCCCCCACGTCGCCCAAAACGAAGCTCTGTTGTCTAAAGGGGGCCCGAGGCTAAAGAGCAGCCGCTTCCAAAGCTGTGTGTGGCTTCTTCTGCGCTCATCTACATGAAACGGGCGGACTTGTGCCTGCTCTTCGGGTCCCGCAGTTCGTAATAGCTGACCCGATATTAAACTAATAGTTTGACGCGCCGGTTAAATGCACGCCAACAGTAGTAACCGCTACAGACAGCGGTGGTTTCAAATCTCAGCCCCTCACGCAGCAACACGACGTATTTAGACCGCAATAAAAATTTCCTGAATACCGGGGCTATTCGTCTAATCTACATTTAGTGCATCGCAATAATACACGGAAGGCACGGGTTAAGAAAACTAAACTGAAATACGTTTAAATAAAAAAAGCAGCAAACGCCGTGTACTGGCCAACCGTGTACTCACTAACCGTTCTTTGTCGCCGAAAACAAAAATCAAAATGGCGACCGCTCAACTGTGCTGCGCTCCGCGGGATTCGGCGCCAAAAGGAAACATGCCAAATCAATTCACTAAATCCTCACTTTAAAAAAATTTTTTTTAAAAAAAAAGCTAGATGCCTTTATAAAATACATACGGTACAGCTAGGAAAAGGTGCAACGCCGTTTTATAGCTTGCTATATGTGCATTGTCCGGAATAAAAAAATGGCCGCCTCTTGCGTACTTCATATTAGCCTAAGCAGCTAACTTACGGTAGTACGGAACGCGAGTGTAGGGTTAACATTGTATTCTATTAATTGTGGTCATTCTAAAGCAGCACAATGCAATATATTTGATACTAAAATACATTCCAATGTCGTATTAAAACGTTACCGTAAACTACTTTGGTATCGTGCAGCAGTACTAGTTGTCCTCGTGACCACGTCGCTCTTCCTTAACAAACGCGAAATGGCGCTCAGCCGGAAATTCGCTGCGCTTATTACGTTCACGCGCTGCTCGCACACGTTCCAAACCCCGCCCTCTTTGTTGAGGGAGGAGCCGCGACAGGAAGTGACGTTCCCTTCGGGCCCAGAGAAAGAAGCGTTGAGAACAAAGGACGAAATGAGCGATTAAAATAAAATTCAAATTAAAATATGTCCATCAAAACAATTGTCATAGAAATTTACAAAAGACAGAGATAATTCGTTTTGTGACTTGTGCGGCAGCGTACGAAAACACTATACGTCTATTCTAAAACTAAATTTACGATAAATCGTTTTGGGCTGTTTTGAAAAATGTAATACTGTATATATACATTTGGTGGCTAAACTGATAACAAATAAAGATATTTCTGTTAAATTTAAATGTGAAAACATTGAGAAATATGCACCTTCGTGAACATTTTTTGTTAAATATCTTGTTCATAAAGATGGTGAAATGCTAAACCTACTATTATCCTATTGAATACTATGTTACAACATTATATAAAGACTTAACTGCAAATAAAGAATAAGAAAGCAAGGCGCACAACTGAAATGTTTCAACTGCAAGGTTCCTCTAACAAGCAACTGTAAACCCAGAAATGCTTGTTTCCTTTTGCTAGTTTTTTTTATTTCTTTGATTTATAATGTTCTAAAAATTGTTTTTTGTTTGCTTTTTTATTTAAAATTTAAAAAGTGTATCAAATAAGTGTATAAAATCTAGACCTGGCCCAACTCCGTCCCTCCTTTCTGCAGCTGAAGAGGTCAAGTTTTGACAAAAGGCATCTTGAGAATAAAACAAGTTACAAAATAAGATTTTAGCTTCTAGTTGATTAATGCTTGGACTGAGAAACTGCAATGGATTTACAACTGCTAAATATCCTTGTGTTTACTTGGAAGAAATAAACACACAGTGGTGGTCTCATACTCACTTATATCCTCATACCTATTCTTATTTATTTATTTATTTCCCTTTTCCTGATTGCAGTATTGATTTAACTATCCTGTACCTTATTTATACTTTTACATATTTATGTACAAATTTATATTACTGAGGATGCCCAGAAACAAAACTTTTCATGGTGACAACAGTGCTATACTGTGTTGTTCACACATGACAAATAAACCTTGACTTGACTTGACCCACTTATTTGCCTCTTAATAGTGAATGAAATTGTTTCACAGTATAAATAATGGACACAGATGCATCTGCCAAATAAGCAAAATAGGTGCTTTACCATGTAAAACACTCAATTTTCTGTATTCTGAGGCCTGATGACTAAACCTACTTGAGTGTGAAAAAAATGTGAGGAAAAAAGTTGTATGCTGCAGCACAATACACACTTTATGATATCATCCTTTTATCCAGTTCATGGTCCAGGCTGGGCAACAGTCAGACCTTTGATGAAAAGTGCAGTAAAAATGTTCATTGGTCATTTGTATGCACCTTCCCCCTAAGATGCTCTTCGGTTGCTAGTCAGAGGCCTCCAGTGCTCAGAAGAATTCTACATGATCTGAAGGTGGTCATTCTTGGTCGTCTACCGGCAGCAGGACTTAAGGGGCGTCTGCATTCCGCGTCAAAGGAGTTCACAGACTAGGCTGTCGTCAAGGTGCTTGTGCGCGTTCTCTCATCACGGCAACAGTCTGGTCCAATCAGGATTAATTGGAAACTTCTGGAGGGGGATCCACGAAAATGGCATTTTAACTGGAGCGCAAAGAAATAGAACCTGTTTAAAGAAATTTGAATGATTCCTTTCCATAAGTGAGACACTGGTTAGCTTAACATGCAGATTAATTTGTCTCACTCTCACTTGTACACAGCGCTGTTTGCTTGGTGTGCCAGACCATTTAATTGTAAAGCTTAATAAATAATTGCATTCTGTTCAAGCATGAAAGGTCATTTTGGTCTATTTCTCTTTCCAGTTACAGGGAGAGTCTTTCCTTCTAGACATCAGCACATATTTCTATAGCCAGAATAGATAAACATTTGTGGGGTTTTTACTTGTATTTAATCCTTTATCCAATATTCCAGCAGTTTCACAGTCACAAGTTCATGCATGTGTTTAATAAACAAGATGCAAAAAATGAACAGCTCAAACTGACATTTGAAATAATTCAAATAATTTAACAATAATAAAATAAATTAATAAAGTAATTCAATAATTATAATTATCATAGTTTAAACACATTATTTATATCTGGATGACATTAGATTGCAATTAGAAACTCATATTTAAAAGCACAGTCTGTATTTCTTCTTAAGTTCTGGCATGCAGGCCTATTTGCTTAGTATAGAAAAGTGAGTTTTACTGGGTGTATCTGAGTGAGGTTGTAGTGCAAGTTTTAACGTCACCATGCAATTATCAGGACACCATATAAAAAGCTGACCATCAAAAATGACCTCAGGTATTTCAGAGTCACTGAACTGCCTGCTCACCTCACGCCAGCAGGAGCCGTGAGTATACATGCCTGCCGCTAATACTGCCACATGTAAGACGCAGTTTAATAGTTTAATTGACATTGAATAATATTTCTGCTTTAAGTATGAATAAGCTCCACATAAATATTCTTTTGCTGTAAATCCATTATTTAAATACTGTTGCAGTCTGTGTTTGTACAGGAATTATTCTACTGTTAAGATGGAAATTCTAATCTTGAGCTCAATTTTCATTCCATGTGTATGTAGCCTTTTTGCACCGTAAAGTAGTATGCGTTCTGTTAAAAATACTATACATTTTAATAATAATTCCCTTACAGATACTCAGGTTTACTGTGATGTTAATAAATTTAGAAAACATATTATAATTGTTTTTCCGATAGCTGAAATATTCCAGGTAGGGCAAGTTAATTCACAGATATTCTGTTTTGCAAAATTGTGGTCATTTGTACTAAAAAACTTGCAATACATATGTGGATACTGCAATGCAATCAATTATTTTTTGATCTTTTATTAACTAATATTTAGTCGGCACACTTTTCCAAGGCTGTTTATAATGTGCAATATATTAAAATACTTTCAATTTCCTAATACCATGCAAATGCCTGTCCTTGGATTGCCACTCCATGGCTCAAAGAATTTGCTGCACATTTCATCAGCTAGTTTATTACTATTGTTATTTACATCAATATAACAATACAATAATATAATAATGCAACAGTGCACTTTTATTTATAAAACTCTTAGATGAAAAGTAGTTCAATTTTTATGCATCATATGTGCAGCTTTCTCTTCTTCGGAAGCAAATACAGGCTCACTGCACCTTGACAGCTGTGAACTAATAAGGATTTCTCCTGCTGCAGGCAATGCTTACATCTCAGAAATTACTCCAGTCCATGGCTGTAATGGTTATATTTATGTTTGCGTCGGCCCAGTGTCAGGAGAACAAGAGGTGGGTGGATCGTGATAGCCAATATTTGCTCCATACAAACCTTTAGTTCTTTTTTATTGCAGTAACAGCAACCCTGCAGCACAGAAATAGAGACAATAGCAGCCACACAGTTTGGCTGTCAACTGTATTTTTTAATACTGGAAAATAAGGTCAACACAGGCCTGCATTAAACTTTAGCACAGTACATAACAGCCAAACTATCTAGTTTTCTTCTGGTATAATATTTAACATTAAAACTAATTTTAAGCCCTCCTATTTATAATTATGGGGGCATCAAGTGGGAAAGATTTCAACTGGAAGCTTAATTTTATTGTAGCCTCCGTCTTATAGCCTGTCATATTGACAGGGATGACTTGAAATGCAATATGTCACCCAGTGTGGTAGAAAACATAAAAAAGTGAGGGAGAGAGAGAGCGATAGAATGAGAGCTTTACGGCATAAAGCCGTAAATAATGTACCCATCTAAGAACCACCAAAATGCAAGTTTAGCTCTTCTAGTACATGTATGACCAACCATCGGCCAGAAAAACAGTAGTGCGTGTCACACTGTCAAATACGCAAATCCATCCTTTGTGTTGACATCTCAGTTGGGTTGCAAAATAAAACCCATTTCCCTAAAACTATATTTTCCTTTGCTTGAAAGCTTGTCTGAGACACAAAAAGCAGCTTACAAATGGGGTTCCTGGAATGAGGGGTTTAGGTAGGGAGTTGATCAACAAAATTAATGTTAATAGGAGAAAAATTGGGTGACAAATCACCCCAAGAAATAGTTTCAAAAAAACATTGTGCTTTATCTTCAGACCAACAATTTTCAGGTTATTGCGCCGAGTTTTTAATTCCATTTTGACTGGCTTCTCTTGCTGCAGCTTGACTTACTGCTCCAGAGTAGCTACTGAATCAGCTTTGGATTCTAGCAAATATTCCAGAACAGAGATCTTATATTCAACCTTGCCAAAAGAAGTCTTTTTTGATTCTCGAGAGTAGACAATATTTTTACAGCTACCTTGGAAAATGACCATGTAACCCCCCCTACTGGTTGTTGTATTGTGTATGTTTTCTACTAAGAGATCTGGGTCACATTAAAATATTTTACATATAATGTGTAGGATAAAAAAGCTACATCTCTTATTCAAATTTTGCTGCTCTGACAGGCGGGCAGTGACTGAGCATCAACTGATGCACGACCGGGGACATGCTATGCAGAGCCTAAAGAGACTGATCTGGCTGTCGAGTGCCATGGAAGGGCTCCACACTGCTCATACCCGCATTCCCTTGGAGGAAGTCTCTATGGACTGCAGGGGGGAAAACTCCCAGCAGTCACTGGATCAGGTGGGGAGGGTGAGCAGGGCCACAAAAGGGGAGGTTCTACAGACACTGTGGAATGTCTTCACCAAGCCCAACCTCACTGGCCTCCCTACTGAGGAGAAGTGGCCTCCAGCTGGATCCATGTGAAGGAGCACTTCCTCCTCATGCAGAAGTAGTTCACATTCTGGTAAAAAATGTCAATATGGTCCCCAGTGATCCCCCACCACTGCTGAAATGTGCCCCGTTGAAGTTCTGAATTATTACATCTATGGTCAGAACAGACTTTAACATAAAACATGTACAATGCAAATTCTTCATAATGAAAAAAATGTCTTTTTTGCAGTTTGGATTAGCTTCGTTGCCTTCAGATTAAACGTATAACACCTGCAAAGCATCTACGGGCAGCATAATAAGATGATTTCATTTTCCTTGTGAAACATCATGGTTTTTTCAATATTCTGGCCTAAAAGATTGATAAAGTTTGACTACAGTACCACATAGCTCCTTTTGAAGTTAATGCTGCATGAATGCGACCAACAAAATATTAAATGTGAAAAAATATTACTCGTGACTGACGCATGAGAACATTTTCATTAAAGCTGTGAAAAACTGAAGCTGAGCGAAGTTCCTTGGGGTTGCTGAAATAATCTGGAAGGATATTTACTCTGTATTTATTAGCACTACTTTGTATTTTTTGCCTTTGGGATTGTAGTTGCTTGTAAATTTTTTTAATGTTTTGCTTACTTTTTTAAATTGACTAAATCGCAGCAACATTTCTCTATCTCTGCTATGAATGCACAGTGCAATGTTTTTCTTTTACGTTGAGGTTCACAGCGTCTTCAAGTTAACCAGAATAAAATCTGAATGAAACAAACCTGCCTTTGCCAGTCTGTTTCATGATCTTTACTGCTAAAATAAATATTTTAAGTGGGTTTATTTTATTTGCATATCAGACTCTTCAGTTTCACCTGTTCATACACACACACACACACACACACACACACACACACACACACACACACACACACACACACACACAGTACCAAAGGGCTTAGTACCAAGGCTATAACACAATAGTATCTCTTTTTTCAGCAGTTATTTATTGTGTTATTGAAATATTCTGAGTATTGTGGCTCTGTGTTTTGCAAGGTTATTTTTACACTCAATGTTGTGCGATAGGTGTCTGTGGAGCTCAGAGGTGCACCTGCAGCCTACGGACTCTATACGCAGCATCGCCTTTCCGATGCTATTTATTTGGAGCACATGTGCTCATCTCAGAATATATATATATATATATATATATATATATATATATATATATATATATATATATGGCTGAAGAACAGCATCTATGCTCAGATTGCAGCATTGTGGCAGGTCAAAGTGACAGGTTTAAGTCAGTTCATGACAAAGCAATAGGAACAGTAGGGCGCCATCATGGTGTGCGTTTTGTGGAAACAAACTCGCAGTCACCAGAATAACAGAAAACCACAGTGTAAAGTTTTAAGAGACGCATACCACTGTGCTCAGACCACTCCTGTGAGATAAAACAATATCGACTCAGACTAAAGCAGACATGCACAAGGTACTCAACAGCATTGGTGAGTTTAAGAATAAGAAAATATACATGTCATTTTTGTTTAATTTACTCTTTTCTTTTAGATTAAAGGTATTTTTTTACATAATTAACTTCTGTTTGAGCAGTATATTCATTCTACATCTTAATCCCCCAGCCCCAAAAAAGTTAAATGTTGTATTACATTAAAACTTGTTTTATATTCTTGCACGCTAAGATGGTTTTGCCCTCTCCCAGTCTTTATTGCAGTGATATCCTTTGTTAAACATTCAGGTAAGGAACAATTTATTTTATAATTTCTGAATCTATTATTAAAACTTTCTTATGATATATTCTGCAATGTTTTTACTTTTTTGCCCAGTTCAGCTAAATCGTATCAAAAACTGACAGAACTCATTTATTGATAGTATTCATCAAGATTATTCAGGCAGTTCAAATTTTCTCTTCAGTTTGTTTATTTACTTTTTACACTGTACCTAACTATGTTTTCCATGAAAGAATATGAATATCAAAAATAAGAAAAATGTGCTAAAATATATATACACATATGAACTTACATTTGCTATGGAGCGCTGCCTTTAAGTAATAATTGTTTCTCCAACTCTGGTTTGTGCGATTGTTCCTCCGACTTTGTTGCTTCTAATTTATAGGGAAGCAATTTTAAAATATATCTCATATTATGGATCATTCATGCTATCATAACAACAATTTTCTCATGTACATGTGTCCCCATTCCAGTGTCCAGTGTGAGGATTGAGCTATCTGCTGATCCTCCGTGGACAGAGGTGCTCACTGGAGATACAGTCACCCTCAGCTGTAAAGTCACAGGGTCAGACCCCGAAATAAAGTGGGAATATTCATGGATTAAATCCCAAAATGGAAAGGAGAACTCACTGTCCAGCAGCACAGGCGGTCACTCATCCACACACACCTTGGAGAAGGTAACCGAAGCAGACAGTGCAGCGTACCGGTGTACAGCAAAGGCGCAAAATGAAACGTTCATCGCTTTGTCACACATAGTAACAGTAACAGGTAAGTTACTGTGGAACACATCTATTTTCTCTTTACATGTAATTTCAATTGTTTTTGAAATGTAAGTGATTTTGTCAAAATTTGGTCAGCCAAACGTTCACGCCAGACACAGCTATTAAGAACCGAATTCAGTGCCTTTAAAGGGCATTTGAAACTGTTGCTGCTGTGCGGTTGACGTTGACCACAGAGTCTCCAGAAACTTCTGTCTTCCATGTGTGCCCATTAGCTTGAAATTGAAACGGCTGAGGTCATCTCACCGTGCATTACCTTTTCTTCATCTTGCTTCAGCTTTTCCAAAATTCACCCCCTTTTCAGTAGAATCCCATTTTCACACCAAATGTCCATGCATGATGACCTCAACCGCACAGCTTCTGCTTCCAGCCTCAGTTCTTGCAGCCAATAAGTTCCTGTGCAGCAGGGCACAGGCGAAGATAAATACGCACATTTTTAAAATCATATTGGAAACTGTGCTGCACCACATGATGATCAAGAATACAAATATATAAAAAAATGTAACATATAACAAATAATTGAAAAACATACAGTATATGAAATGCAATTCTTAAACATCTTTTTTTGGTGTGAAAAACTATTGCTTTCATAAATAATATTTTAGCTACTTTTGGCCTTCACAGTATTTTCATGTGCAAAACACCTAGTATTTCCAGCAACAATTTGTGGCCAAATACATGTAAACCAAACGATGTTTTATCATATTATTTAAAACCTGCAAAATATCTTTTATCTGTGTCCTCATTTTAATTAAAAGCGCATTTCTTATCTTTTCTTATACCTTTTCTTATCCATCTTAACCAACATTTTAAAAATTATAATGGGGCTACACCCCTAAATGCACAATGCAATGGGGAAGTTAACTTTGGACCTCCGGAGTGATTATGATTCCTTTTTTTTGCATGTACTGTATACACCATATTCTGCTTAATGCACTGTTGTGTTCAGCTCTCTCACAGGCAGTGCTGACCCTCCAGTCTGGCTGGACAGAGATGTTCTCCACTGAAAGAGTAACTCTGAGGTGTGATCTTCAGAACAGCAGCTTTCTCAGTGGAACTTCCACAAATGGTACAAAGATGGACAGGAACTCCAGCTGAACCTGGCTGGAGACACATACACAATCCAGTCTGCTGCACAGTCTGATACTGGGAGTACAGCTGTGAAGGACAATGTCGAACAAATCTCCGGTCTAAGAGGCAACATCTCAATTAAGAGTTTTAGTGAAATTGTTCTTTTGGCATCTCCTCCACTTTCATAGTGACATTAATTCTCTCATCGCATTCCATTCCCTGCTGTAAATATTCAAAACCTATTAATGCACTTGGAATTTTATTTTTGTTTTTTTAATGCATTATTAAACCTATGTCTGTCTCTTTAACCTTCTCCGTGTACCTAGAATACAATGGTGTTCTTTTAATTTTATTCTCGTGTCTCCAGATCTCCCAAAAGCAGTGCTAACCTGCAGTCCACAGATACGACGGCGATGTTCTCCACCGAAAGAAACAGCGCTGAAATGTGAGAGCTTCAGGGCAACTCTTACTCAGTGGGACTACAAATGGTACAAAAGATGGGCCGGAGGCTCAGCCCAAACCTGGCTGGAGAAACATACACAATCCAGTCTGCTGCCCAGTCTGATACTGGGACGTACAGTTGTGGAGGACAGTATCAAGACAGGGGTTGTTTCGATAGTGAGCAGCCCTCTCCCCTGAGCATTTCTGGTAGGGAATTTTTTAGTAGTTTCCTTCAGTGTGTGAATGTGTGAGCAAGGTGTGTGCGACTCTGCCCTCAGTTAGGTCCCGTCTCCTCCTTACTGTACAGCGCATGCTGTGAGCTGGCAGCAGGAGAGGTGCCTGCTGAACTGGGGCTATTATAGATATTGGGGGATGGCGGATGGATGGATGGATGGATATGCATTGTTATGCAGCTATGGTGTTGATTAGCAGGTTTTTATTTGTTGGAAAGGTCTTTCCTTTTTCTGTCTTGTGTTTTTCAAGCCAGAATTTTTTTTACCGTTTATGTTTTCATTTAATGTACGATTTCCTACAGTTGTGCTCCTACAGTTGTACTATCCATGCTTGCATTTTTAATAACCTTTGGTGCATGTGGAACAGGCCTATGAGGTGCTGACAGTCTGCTGCTTGTTACATTTTTGTCTTTACTCCTCTTTTATGCAACATAAACACCATGCAGCTTCCTTATTAATTCTTTACTGTCAAATCTCCAGATCTCCCACAGGCAGTGCTGACCCTGCAGTCTGGCTGGACAGGGGTGTTCCCCACCCGAAAAATGACTCTGAGGTGTGATCTTCAGGGCAGCTTTTTCTCCAGTGGAACTACAAATGGTACAAAAGATGGACGGGAACTCAGCCCAGACCTGGCTGGGAGACATACACAATCCAGTCTGCTGCACAGTCTGATGCTGGGAAGTACGGGTGTGAAGGACGAAATGTCGGAGCAAATCTCAGGTCTAAGAGGGCAACATCTCAATTAAAAAAGGTTTTAGGTAGGAAATTATTGTTCTTTGGCATCTCCTCCACTTTCATGGTCACTTGACTTGCAGAGAAAGCTGCTAATGCACTGAAGCAAACAACATTGTCAATGGGCCCAGTATTCTTCAATCTTACGTAAAATTATTAATTTGCAGTATTTTTTTAACAGTTGCTATACTGAACTTTCTACAGTCATTCCTCATGTGTGCAGCAGGGCAGTGTAACACACACACACACACTTTTACACACACACACACACACACACACACACACACAGAGAGAATGGGGAAATTTACGATTACCAGCTCGAATTGAAACACATCTTTTGGACTGTGGAAAGTGGAGCACCCAAAGGGAATCCAGTGAAACAGGGACAATGTGCACGCTGGTTACCACTCTTGTGGACCATTAACATTCTCCAGCAGCACTCATACTGAGGGTCCTGGTGGATGTGGCATTCCATTCCCTGCTGTAAATGTTAAAACCTATTAATGCACTTGGAATTTTATTTTGTTTTTTTTTAATGCATTATTAAACCTATGTCTGTCTCTTTTAACCTTCTACCATTAATACCTAGAATACAATGGTGTTCTTTTTTAATTTTTTATTCTCATGTCTCCAGATCTCCCAAAAGCAGTGCTGACCCTGCAGTCTGGATCTCACCGGCGTCTTCTCCACGAAAGAACAGCGCTGAAGTGTGAGCTTCAGGGCAACTCTGCTCCAGTGGGACTTCTAAATGAGCCACAAAAAGATGGATGGGAGCTCAGCCCAAACCCTGGCTGGAGAAACATACAATCCAGTCTGCTGCCCAGTCTGATACTGGGACGTACAGTTGTGGAGGACAGTATCAAGACAGGGTTTCGATAGTGAGCAGCCCTCTCCTACTGAGCATTTCTGGTAAAGGGTACGAGTGGTTTCCTTCAGTGTGTGAATGTGTGAGCAAAGGTGTGTCTGACTCTACCCTCCAGTTGGTCCCGTCTCCTCCTTACCATGCGGCGCATGCTGTAGCTGGCAGGAGGGCGCCTGCTGAACAGTTGTTATAGATATTGGGGGATGGCGGATGGATGGATGGATATGCATTGTTATGCAGCTATGGTGTTGATTATGAGTTTTTTATTTGGAAGATTCTTTCCTTTCTGTCTTGTGTTTTTTTCAAACCAGAATTTTTTTGCGTTTTATGTTTTTATTTAATGTGCCGATTTCCTACGGTTATTATACAGTTGTACTATCCCATGCTTGCATGTTCAATAACCTTTGGTGCATGTGGAACAGGCCTATGAGGTGTGACAGTCTGCTACTTGTTACATTTTTTTGTCTTTACTCTCTTTTTATGCAATGTAACACAATCCAGCTTCATAGTAATTCTTTACTGTCAAATCTCCAGATCTCCTGAGGCAGTGCTGACCCTGCAGTCTGGCTGGACAGAGATATTCCCCACGAAGAATGACTCTGAGGTGTGATCTTCAGGGCAACTTTTCTCCAGTGGGACTACAAATGAATTTTTTAAAGATGGGCGGGAACTCAGCCCAAACCTGGCGGAGACACATACACAATCCAGTCTGCTGCCCAGTCTGATACTGGGAGGTACAGCTGTGAAGGGCAGTACACAAGGAGACCAGTCCTCTCCAAAAAGAGCAATGATCTGTCGCTCAAGGTTTTAGGTAGGAACATTTTATTGTGGTTAAACCTGCGTATTCCGATCTTTACTTTTTTTTTGACTTACAGCACCATGGGTTATCTTAGATTTAGAGGCCTGGACACATAAATGCAAGTTATGGATTCTCTCTTTCATCAAAAATCCATTTGCAAGGTGTAACTTTTTCTTATTTACTTTATTTAGGAAAAAGTCCAAATGTAATGATAAAGAGGGACCCCCCCAATGGGAACATGTATACAGGAGAGACGCTGACCCTGACCTGCAGTGTTGAAGGATCTTCTACAGGCTGGCAGTATCTCTGGTACAAAGACATGCAGAGAGCAGTTGTGTCCAACACTGACAAGAGCGGGACTGACGGGTCCAAATACACTATCATCTCTGCCACTCCGTCCCACAGTGGGGAGTACTGGTGTCAAGCTGGACGAGGAAGCGATCCATTCCATGCAAGTTTTAGAAAATCTCTAAAGCTGGAAGTAAAAGGTAAATTCATGTTCTTGTCACTTAATGTTTATTTTGGAGTCAGATATTTTGGTTATTTTTTTGATGGAGACCTTAAAGTTTATTTTTTGTGATTAAATCTCCAGATCTCCCACAGGCAGTGCTGACCCTGCAGTCTGGATGGACAGAGATATTCCCCACTGAAAGGGTGATGCTGAAGTGTGAACTTCAGGGCAGGACTTCTCGGTGGGACTACAAATGGTACAAAGATGGACGGGAGCTCAGCCCAAACCTGGCTGGAGACACATACACAATCCAGTCTGCTGCCCAGTCTCATACTGGGAGGTACAGCTGTGAAGGGCAGTACACAAGGAGACCAGTCTTCTCCAAAAAGAGCAATGATCTGTCTCTCAGAGTTTCTGGTTGGTAGCTGTTATCTTCATACATATTTAGCACACGATTCACCTTTCCTATAATTTACAGCAGTTTGATTTTTTCAGGTATTGACTTCAATATCTGAAGCTCAACTGTAATGAAAATTACAGGCAAAGAAAAGTTCACAGCAGAAATTCAGTTTCTATTTCATTGTTCTGTATTAAAGCAGAGAAGTGACAATATTCTTTGTACCAGCGATAAAATAATGAGCTCCACAACTTCTCTGTTTTAGGAAGCATTCCACAGCCTTTGTTGAAACAGGAGCCCACAAATGATGACATCTACACAGAAGATAAACTGACCCTGACCTGCAGTGTTGAAGGATCTTCTACAGGCTGGCAGTATCTGTGGTACAAAGGCACGCAGGGAACAGTTTTGTCCGACACCGACAGCAGCGGGACTGACGGGTCCAAATACGCCATCGACTCTGCCACTCCGTCCCACGGTGGGGTGTACTGGTGTCGAGCTCGACGAGGGACATGGCCGTTCTACACGGACTACAGTGACCGCCTCATGCTGAACATATCAGGTGGGCACAGTCTCTTACTTTTCCATCTGCAGTAATTCAACTAAAATCTGAAATTATTCAGTGGCATCAAACGTAAAACTGCTGCTCTGCACGGACAACAGCCATATTGTTGACTTCAAAATACAGCATCATTCATTATTATTATTTAAAATTATTTGAATATGTTGCATGCCGTAAACATCCAATGTTTACTTGTTTATACAGCCACGCTGTCTTTAGCTATACTGAACCTTGAACCTTAAGTACACTAACTAGACTGACAGCTATGGGATGCCGTTGAGAATAAATTTTTAACCCTCTTCTCATTTTCTTTAGATCATTTTGTATGTGAATGCATTTTCATGAACCGCATCTTCTTCCTCTCACAGTCCGTCCAAAAGCGATAGTGATCCTGGAGACTGAATGGACCAAGATGTTCACCACAGACCACCTGACCCTGAGGTGTGAGGTTCCTGAGAGCTTGGCTGAGTGGAACTACACATGGTTTGGCGATGGGCAGCAGCTTCCAGAGCACCAGAGTGGAGAGAGACACACTGTGAGCTCTGGGACTGGGCTGTACACCTGCAGAGGCAACACAGAGCAGCAGCCGTTTTACACTTTGACCAGCGAGGCTTTCAGTGTGAACAACATCTGTAAGTTCAGTTCTACATTAGTTGCATCATAGACGGACGGCAGAGAAAGCTATGCTACCATCTATTCAGTGTATGTGGCTGTCAACTGAATTCTGTCCATTAAACTCCGCTTCATAGAAACTGTGTAAATATTCTAACTGGAAAAACTGATGTTTTTCGAAATTACATGCAGTTTTCTTTTGACTTTTCCCCTCATTTAGTGCTGAGGAGGAAGATTCTTGTGTCCATTGCTGGATGTCTTATTTTGAGTCCAGTTATACTTATATTGCTATTTCTTTATTTGAAAATGAGTGCCAAATCAGGTAAGAAATGCATTTTCATTCCTTTCCTGTTTCCTACTCCTTTGTATTCCCATGAAATCAGTCCATAATTACATGTGAATTATCTTTCATGTTCAAAAACTGGTTGAATTTTTAAAATATGGTGGTGAAAATTTGGAGAACAGATCAATTTCAAGGTTGTTATTAAAAAAGTTTTGCTTCTTTGCTTCTCACGTTTCACATGGTATTGAGA
Source organism: Heterotis niloticus (assembly GCA_018136845.1). NCBI lineage: Eukaryota > Metazoa > Chordata > Actinopteri > Osteoglossiformes > Osteoglossidae > Heterotis > Heterotis niloticus. Next base: position 21,439,566 of record CM030894.1, on the reverse strand, counting down.
CTTTTAACCAGTTTAGGTTTGAGGTTATAGTTAGATCTTATTTTAAGGTCCACTAATATGACTGACGTATAATTTCTGGGTCAGTTTACGGAGGCCTAATAAAAAGGTCTTTTAAACAAAAGCAAACAATCTGATACTCATGAAACCCGGATGTCCGATTCATTGTATAAAACAATTAAAAATATGTATAAAAGTACATTAGTATGTGTGTGTGGGCGTGTCAAATACAAATCCAGCTCATAAGTGACGACTGGCATAGTTTCTAAGGCAAGAAGGTATGGAAGTTGTTTGCTGTGGTCTTTTTACATGCACGCCTGAGGGGTGCAGACATGATGAGAGCAAACACACTTGAAGGATGTAAATCTGATTGACATGAATGGGTCATATTAACAGGTGCACCACAAAAGGAGGAGTTTTTTTTGCCAGACAGAAGGAATGCAGGTATGGGCTCAAGTCCCCATTCATTTGTACTCACTGACCTGTTTTTCTGGCTCTCATTATATTGCTTCTTCTGAAATACAACAGATATGCACTGAAAATTCTTTGCTCTTTCCCCCTTCAAAAGGGACAACAGCTATATATGCAAGTATATCTGAGGCAGAACATCCTTGCAAAAGAGAAGGTACTGAAATATATATTATTTGATACTGTTTAATTTAATTATTTATCTTGCAAATAATGTATGCTATGTTGTCCAGCTTCTGGTTATCACCAGTTGGTTTGTTTGTTGTTTTTGATTATGCATTCAGTAGAAACCATACTTCAAATTTTTTATTTTGATTTTTTTCCTGGGCAAGTGATATGCAGTACGATACTCTCTCCTGATGCAGGGCAGCAGCAGTGATCCGCATCTCTGCCACGCAGTCACTAGTGTATGCAACCGACACTGTACAGTGTTCTGTATTGCCAGCGTTTTTTTTTGGATACCCAAGTCCCCCTCGGTATCTACATTGTTTTGTACATCCATCATGTCTACGAAACGCCCATCGGTGTCTGTGTCTTCTGAAAGCAGTAGAAGCCTGTAATGACTTTTAAGGTAGGCTAGGCTATGATGTTCACAACGTGTTAAGAGCGGGTGGGTGGAAGCAATTGTGAGACACCACGATAATAAGTTTAAATTCCATGAAACTTTTTGTTGAGTGCCGTTTCCAACAAAGAGTGTTGCTGTTAACCAGGAGCTAGCGCTAAACATTAGCAATTGCCAGTAAACAAAAATGGAAAATGCCACAATTCAAAATAAACAAAATAAAAGGTTTTAGCAAGACAGTGGTTGCAGGAGAGTTGAAGAGGAGCAGCAGAAACTGAGCACTGACAGGAAGTCCTGGTACGAACTAAATCCCATCACGATTGGTTCCTGTCCTTGTCAATCAATGCTCAGTTTGAAGACGGGGGCGGAGAAACTGCCCACGTTCCATTGCTGATGTGGCCACAGGTGCGACAGTAGGTTAGGTGTACAGGTATGCGCCGCATAATGACATGTCGGTCAACCGCAGACTGCATATACAACAGTGGTCCCAAATACAGTACATAATACTTAACAATAACAATAAACTATGCTACTGGTTTATTTACTATACTGTACTTTTTATCGTTATTTTACAGTGTACTCTTTCTACTTATGAAAAAAGTTTACTGTAAAACAGTATGCTGTGTTACGCTGGAAGCAACCTCATACATCTCATGTTTACGGTCTGCTGTACCATGCTGTGCAGGTTTGTAACCTAGGAGCAATAGGCTAAGCCCTATTTCTCATCTGTACAACCTCATATTCAGTCTGACTTCTTTCATTATTGCTGTCTACTGTTTTCTCATTATTCTTGTCTACTGTTTCTTTCTTATTGTTGTCTCTTTCACCTTGTAAAGCACTTTGAGGTACAGACTACTGTATGAAATATACTATAGAAATAAATGTTGTTGTGTTGTTGATGTTGTAAACCATGTACAATAATAATAATATAAGTCAAAACAGACATGATGTGGCACATGTACACTCTATGATGTTCGGGCAACAATGAAATTGCCCAACAATGCATTTCTCCTGTTGTTAAGTGACGTATACCTGTAACTGAATTTTTAACTTAAAAGTCTGGGACCATCTGTATTGTGAAGCTGATCACTAATGTATGTATGTATTTTGGGTAAAATTATTCCTCCTTCAAACTTTTTTACTCTTATTACTGTTTTAAGAGTCATGCGATTATGAGACCCAGAACCACGGCCACAGTTCACCAGCCTGATACCCTAAGTTCAGGTTCTTTGATGACGTTGATGCTCTTTGTTTGTCGATGTTTCTTTATTGCTGAGTTTTTGTTTGCGTCCCTTCATTATCGCTGCATTTGTGTTTTGCTTTGTTTGTAGGAAGGGATATGGATGCTAAGGTTGGCTCATTGCCCCTTTATTCTGTAGTGAAAATGAAAAGTCACAGTGATGGTACTGCTCATTTTTCTCATTTTTACCTACCTTCTCTTTGTATTTTGTTCTTCATCGTATTTTTTCCCACTGTTATTATAACTGCACTGAACTGTGTGATGCTGTGTTCATTCAATTATATAAATCGGTCGGCCATAATAAGCAGAATTCCTCCACCTGCTGATGGCTTTGCTCCTAACTTGACTTTTATTCACATTTTTTCCATAGATGAAGAGGCATACGATATAATATATTCATGCCTTGATAATGTTTCTTCATCGAGAGGTAAATTTTTGGTACACATACAAGCTTCAGTCATAGCGATTTGTGAATTTTAACTCATTCTGTGGAGAATCAATGTCACAGTAATAATCCTGGTTTATCTTGGCTGACACCTGCTACCTTCCTTAAATTAATATTCTTATGCTGTTGTGTGTTTAGGTCAAGAGGCACAAGACCCAATATACTCCTTTCCTGACAATATTTATTCACTGAAAGGTAACTTTTCTGGCCCATTCAGAGGCATCGGGTCCTCTAGATGGAGCATTTGGACTTTATTCTGCTGTGAAACGGAAATGTTGCAGTGATGATCCTGGTCTTTCTTTTTAATTTTGAGTTTCATCCACTGTTTCTTTCTGCCTTGATCATTCACATTTGTTGTTTTATTATAAATGAATTTATGCTTTTGATTTTTCTGTTAGCTCATGTACACAAACAGCCATACATGTACATAATTTGCAGGCCTCCCCTTTTTGACTGCCACCTTGGGCCTCCTTAGCATTATTATACATCATTATTATACTTAGCATTTCCTGTTTTCAAGTCAAGAGGGAGATCATTCAGCACACTCTCTCCCTGAAAAAATGTGCTCATTTAGAGGAAAAATTTCAGCCCATCATCTGATCTCTAAATTACCACATACATACACACCCCTCATTCCACAGTGCTGATAACCTTCATTATTTCAGCAGGTCCAAGATATGAAGACATGCACTGAGCAAGAGGCTGTTATCCCATTTCTCCTAAAATACATTTCAATTTTATCACTTGGAGTATTGACAATAATTTGTATCTATTAAGAATATCAGCTCATCCCTTATTTGAATAGAAAGTATTAGGTTATTAATTTTAACAAGATAGAAAATATTTTTGTTTATATTTAGATAAAGCTAAGCTTTGGCTATGGTAATTGCTTCTCTTACACATCAATTTCCAATTGTTTCTGAAGATATTGTACATGATGTTTATACCTAAAATGCAAGGGAAACAAAAATGTTGACCAGACCTGCATACTGTTTCTGTATGTGCATATGTATTTCTGTGCTTCTGTATTTTCTTGAGGTTACCCTGTGCAGTATTGAGTTCTTGGTATAACCACAGCTGCTACAGTCCCACTTGACAGTATTAAGCAAACATTTGTATTAAAATACAGGTCTAATACATGAGCACAGTTACATAAATCTCCTGTGCTATTTAAATATATAGGTGAATAATTAAAATGAGTCTTGTCGTTTCCAGTCTCATCTAGCCCATCCCAGTCCAGTCCATCCACTCTTTCAGCGGTGCAGATCTGTCTGTCTGTCCAGAGGACAGGACGACTTTGTGATTATTACTGGTTTTGCGTAATGGCTGCACACAGCAGAAAATCATTCACATAGTTTTAAAAAATATGAAAAACTTTTCCTTTAAAAAGTAAAATAGTAAAAAAGAAAGTTCAAAATGCAAAGAGACAACCATAGTTCAATCAATTGCATCATACGAGATACAAGACACTCCGTATATGACAAAATGAACAAAAATGGCAAAAAATTGATTTTCAATGATTTCCACTAGTTTTGTTAGGCAAATGACCATCTTACAGCCAATTAAAACATGTATACATGGACATCTTACAGTGTACATTGAGCAGCAACTGTGCAATGACGTAGCATAACAAAAGTGTCTGCCAACAGCTATACAAAAACATACTGTATACAACTGAGCACTTACAGCTTATACTGTAGACAAAAAATGTAATGAAAACGAATCAAAAACATATATATCTGTATTTTTAATACCAGCTTTGCTCAATAAAGGAACTGCTATCTTTTCACATCTTTTTCTGTGCTAGTTTAGGTGTCACTGTCAGTGTTTGTGTGGCTTCCAACTTAGGACAAAATGTAATTTGTACCCAAACATTTGCATAGCAACCTGTCAACTCCTATGACAAATGCAGAAGGAGAACAGAAATATTAATTCCTGATCATTTGGACTTAAAAAATCTGATTAATAAATGGGTGTTGATGTCTGCCTCGTAGAAAAAAAAGCTTTACTATTCAGGTGGTAACTGGTGTCCTTAGGGTGCATGGCAGCCTAAAAATTCTACATTTTTTTGTATTTTTTGTATATTTTTTGCAGAACCCAAAGGTGCAATTTCAACCTCCACTTTCTCCGTAGACAGCATTGGCTTTGCTATATTGGTCTGCTAGCTTGGCTGGGCTAGTTTCTGACTTCCTCTATAATGTTCATTCATAGCATATGTGCTGACCTCAGAAACATCATCTGCACCAAGTTGCCTCTTAGCTTCATATGCAACAGAATATTTAAAAAGTCACTTGTTTCATATGGTCCTCAAACACTTATTAGCAGTGTGCAGGCATTTTACACCTGTGTACCATCATAAACAAGAAAGAAATAGCTGAACATCTCCATTTTGTGCATATTTAAAGGAAGAGGACGTACAGCAGGCAGATGAACAGGAAGCCACACACAGACACATACATGCACACACACATGCATGCATGCACACCAATATGAACAAGCCATATATTTTAAGACAAGATGCCTGAAACACACAGACGGAAGAGTGCCAGACTAAAGGAGAAATAAAGATGTTGAGTTTACTCAGGAAAATACAGTAGGCCAGTAATATGTTGAATTTCAATGCATAAAATATAATTTAGATTCTGTGCAGCAAACATATGAACGAACTGAATTTATAATGAAAGTATACATTTTCTTTTCATTAACCTCAAAATGGGCAGTGTGTTCGGCACACTTATTGCCGATCAAAAATAAATGAAATGAATAGATTTCAAATGTTGCATTAACTGAAATATTGTTCTATATTGTGGCTTGTAAACATCTTTGTGTCCTTTTAGTTCTTATTATGGTGGGTTTCACTACTCGACCTGCAGGTAAGACACAGTTTATGCTGATTCAATGACTATATATTTTGTACAGTATTGTTGGTACATTGCTTTAACAACACTTTATATTCAGTATAAAATGTACAGTCCAATAATGTGAAATAATTAACAGACTGATTCATTTTTAGCACAGGACAGTTTCAATACTGTTGTTTTATCCATATGTTAATAATAATTATAAACATAGACATACGGTATATCTACCAAGAACCATCTATTTCCTCTCAGAATTTTGTTTGAGTTTTTATTTAATTTTTTAAATATTCTTTCTTAGCTAGTATTTTGTTAGCTATTAATTAGTTATTTTAATCAGTCCAAATATATTACTGCATTTTTTATTTTTAAAAAAGAAAAATAATAAAAACAGTGAATGTATTACATTAACATTTTTATTGCAATACTGCATTTTATTTTACAAATCTTAGTCTAACTTTAAACTAATACATAGCAATAAAATTCTTTTCTTGGCCTCAGTATCTACCAGTTTGTTCTTCATATTCGTAAAGAACGACTTCATTTTTTTTGCATATTTATGTTAATTGGAAAATAGAGCTGGATTTTTCAGTCTTTTCTCGCTTATGGTTGATTGGAGATCATTTTTATTAATTTTAATTTACAAAAGTTTTTTCTCATAGAGCAACACTTACTTAGTGAGGATGCTGTCTTCATGCTGCTACCAAAGTTTCTTATGTTCAGCACACTGAAACTTTTACACTGCAGTTTGTATTTTCTATGTTCTGAAACAAACTTAAAACTGAGATGGTAGCCTCCACTTTTAGAAAAATAAAAATATACACGTTGTATTGTTATGTTTACTTGGAATGGGAAATGAACATTTCTTTATCTACAACATTTCTAAAACTTCCATATACTGCAAACTATGTTTGTTTACCATTCCAGTTTGACTGCAATCCATGCTGATCCTGGTGACCCATTGGACCGAGATGTTCACCACGGACCACCTGACCCAGAGTTGTGAGGTTCCTGAGAGCTTGGCTAAGTGGACCTACACATGGTTCAGCAATGGGCAGCAGCTTCCAGAGCACCACAATAAAGAGAGATACACCGTGAGCTTTGGAAATACCGGCAACCCCAAACACCCAGCGACCCAGGTGCATTATAAGATGTGTGAGCAATAAATCATTTTATGGACAAACCACCAATTATTATTTATTTATGCAACTCATACATTTGTCATTTTCTTAAGCATTTTACATTCTTTGGTCTTGTGGAAAAAAATCACAATATATGCACAGTAGAAAAAAGGATGTGATCAAAATAGGGATGAAATGTGGAAGGGAAATTTCTTATTAAGCAGTATGCTCCTTACAATACGCTACACTTGATAGTAGAATAAAATATGAATTAGTAAAACCTTGCTAAATAAATGCTAGATAATACACACAGACATGTATGTGAAAAATAATATGCCTATTTGAGGCTGTCTGCTGTTTTGGAGACTGGATGTTCTGTGTCCCAGGTTGAAAAGAGGAACTGCGCAGATTAACATAAATGTTTATAAGAAGCTAACGGTAGTCAATGCTATATATGTGTGTGAACTCTTAAAGTGTGAATTAAAGATAAAAAAAATAAAAGTAAAAAGAGTTTGAAGATCCACTGTCCTGAGGTGTGGTGTGGTCCCGCTGATCGACTGGTGTGAAATAAAGGAAATCTCTGAGTCCGTAAAGCCTGAGTCTTTGTGTTTGAGGTTTTTATCTTCCACAGAAAAAACCCCCGCAATATATGCACAACAGAAATAAGGATGTGATGAAAATAGGGATGAGAACACAGCACAGCACTTCACGGAGGCACAAACCGAGGCGGGGTCCATTCCCTGTATCCACAACATTATCCATTAACATGAGATATGAAGGTGGGTTAAGGACCTTCTGGGTGACAGGGACAGGCCTGCTGTCACTTTCAAGCACAGCTGAAAGTCAAACAATAACAACAAAAAGCGAAGTGGCATTGACACCTTGGCAGTAAACAATTGCAAATTGTGGACGAAATAGTTGAGGGGAAAACTGCAAAGAAACTGGAAACTGGCACAGCGATTGAAAATGAAGAGGCCAAGGAAAACAAAGGCACCAAAAATGACTGCACGTGGCAGAAAAGAACCCGCAGTCGCGGTTGCAGGGGTGTTTACATTAGCTTGCTGCTGCCATCTGCTGTGCAAATGGCAGGAAAATTTTGCTGATTTCTTATCTTACTGTGGACAGAAACATGCATTTATACAAATAAAACACCTTGTTTCTAACACAGCTAAACAGCGACATCTGAAAAAGACGGTGTGCATAAATAGTGGCAAATATTGACAGTCTTCTTCTTCTTCTTCTTTATCTTTCGGCTGCTCCTGTTAGGGGTCGCCACAGCGGATCAAACGTTTCCGTGTCTTCCTGTCTTCTGCATCTTTCTCTGTCACACCCACCACCTGCATGTCCTCTTTCACCAAATTCATAAATCTCCTCTTAGGCCCTCCTCTTTTCCTCTTGCCTGGCAGCTCCATCCCTAGCATCCTTCTCCCAATATAAAGTAAATAATTGACAATAAGAACACAAACTAACAAAATAAAAACTTTTCTCAGAATTAATATTGAACAACAAATTTTATCACAGCCATTAGAAACCTTAACTTTTACCATACTAAATATAATGGAGCGGTTTTCAACTGATGTTCTCTTTCACCTCTTGTGATTTCCTACTTCTTATTGACTCAGCGCACCTGTCCAAGCAAATGTGAACAATTAAAAATGCCATAAGGAGGACAAATAGGCCAGAAAATGGTCTGCCTGCTAGTAAGTTACCTGTGAATGAGCACAGCGGTGTAGGGGATGAATATTTTTCCTTCCATTCCTCTGGTTCATCAGTCTCTGTTCATAACGCAGAAGAAACTGAGCTTAAAACAAATGCCATGGCGTCACTGTACTTACACAATGTGTGATCGGGTGATCTGTGCTATGTTAAAAAAAAAAGTCAGAAAAATTGCAACAATAGGAGCGTAAGACAGAGATTACAATGAAATGCTTTATGTTTATTTTTATAGGGGTAACCTGCACCTTTGTTGCTGTTTGCAAAGAAAGTGAGACACAGGTCTCCAGTTGTTTTTTCAGCCTCCATGTCTATACAAAAAGAACAAGCAGTATTGAGAAGAATGTTGAAGACTATGTGCAAATTAAAAATATTTCTATATATTGACTATGGGAAGAAACTGAAAAGAACGGAACTGAATGCAGTACCTCCTTCGCTGGGGTGTCTTACATTATCCAAATATTCCTTTATCAGCATGAAGTTTTCTGGAGAAGGAAGGGGAAGAAGGAGAAGTTCCACGACTGCATGGTATTAAGTATTTAGGATGATTTTAAACAAAAATGCATGCATAACTTAAACCTTAAAGCAAGTGAACAAATGGAAAAAACAAGAACCAAGGCCCACACCTGCGTTTAGCTTGTCAGCCGAGAAATGCACTTCACTTTTTGGTTTGAGCGCTACATTCTCTGTGAATGCCAAAGTGGAAATGCTGTTACCTGTCTTCCATTTTAACAGCATTATTTAATGAAATATTTTTTACTTATACTTTGTGGTGTGAGAAATGTGAGATCGAACAGAATGGCTAGGCCCCACAACTCTCACCTGACTTTCGGCTCATTTTCAAACAGAGACACACCAGGATAACTGTCACAGGACCAAAGATGAGACATCCTGCGACCGACACAAGAACCTTCCTCTTTAGCACTACAGAGAGACAAAAAAACAATGAATGATTTGAGATTATAGCTGATAGTTGGAACAAAAATAGCAAAATTCAAGGCATTAGACCTGGAAAGGAGGGCTCTAGTGAGGAGGTGAAGCAGATGAATGCCTAAGCAGAGTCCCGCATTTACTGATCACTTTGGTAAGCCATTAGCCCCCTGCTGACCCACAGACTCATTCTCGCTGAGGCTGCATCACTCAAACAGACAACATCCATATGCAAGAAGAGTCCTGTATTCTAAACCTTAAGGGTAGGAAAAAAGCTAAACACCTTCTGAACTTACAGATGTTGTTCACACTGAAAGCCTCGCTGGTCAAAGTGTAAAACGGCTGCTGCTCTGTGTTGCCTCTGCAGGTGTACAGCCCAGTCCCAGAGCTCACAGTGTGTCTCTCTCCACTCTGGTGCTCTGGAAGCTGCTGCCCATCGCCAAACCATGTGTAGTTCCACTCAGCCAAGCTCTCAGGAACCTCACACCTCAGGGTCAGGTGGTCTGTGGTGAACATCTTGGTCCATTCAGTCTCCAGGATCACTATCGCTTTTGGACGGACTGTGAGAGGAAGAAGATGCGGTTCATGAAAATGCATTCACATACAAAATGATCTAAAGAAAATGAGAAGAGGGTTAAAAATTTATTCTCAACGGCATCCCATAGCTGTCAATCTAGTTAGTGTACTTAAGGTTCAAGGTTCAGTATAGCTAAAGACAGCGTGGATGTATAAACAAGTAAACATTGGATGTTTACGGCATGCAACATATTCAAATAATTTTAAATAATAATAATGAATGATGCTGTATTTTGAAGTCAACAATATGGCTGTTGTCCGTGCAGAGCAGCAGTTTTACGTTTGATGCCACTGAATAATTTCAGATTTTAGTTGAATTACTGCAGTAGGAAAAGTAAGAGACTGTGCCCACCTGATATGTTCAGCATGAGGCGGTCACTGTAGTCCGTGTAGAACGGCCATGTCCCTCGTCGAGCTCGACACCAGTACTCCCCACCGTGGGACGGAGTGGCAGAGTCGATGGCGTATTTGGACCCGTCAGTCCCGCTGCTGTCGGTGTCGGACAAAACTGTTCCCTGCGTGCCTTTGTACCACAGATACTGCCAGCCTGTAGAAGATCCTTCAACACTGCAGGTCAGGGTCAGTTTATCTTCTGTGTAGATGTCATCATTTGTGGGCTCCTGTTTCAACAAAGGCTGTGGAATGCTTCCTAAAACAGAGAAGTTGTGGAGCTCATTATTTTATCGCTGGTACAAGGAATATTGTCACTTCTCTGCTTTAATACAGAACAATGAAATAGAAACTGAATTTCTGCTGTGAACTTTTCTTTGCCTGTAATTTTCATTACAGTTGAGCTTCAGATATTGAAGTCAATACCTGAAAAAATCAAACTGCTGTAAATTATAGGAAAGGTGAATCGTGTGCTAAATATGTATGAAGATAACAGCTACCAACCAGAAACTCTGAGAGACAGATCATTGCTCTTTTTGGAGAAGACTGGTCTCCTTGTGTACTGCCCTTCACAGCTGTACCTCCCAGTATGAGACTGGGCAGCAGACTGGATTGTGTATGTGTCTCCAGCCAGGTTTGGGCTGAGCTCCCGTCCATCTTTGTACCATTTGTAGTCCCACCGAGAAGTCCTGCCCTGAAGTTCACACTTCAGCATCACCCTTTCAGTGGGGAATATCTCTGTCCATCCAGACTGCAGGGTCAGCACTGCCTGTGGGAGATCTGGAGATTTAATCACAAAAAATAAACTTTAAGGTCTCCATCAAAAAAATAACCAAAATATCTGACTCCAAAATAAACATTAAGTGACAAGAACATGAATTTACCTTTTACTTCCAGCTTTAGAGATTTTCTAAAACTTGCATGGAATGGATCGCTTCCTCGTCCAGCTTGACACCAGTACTCCCCACTGTGGGACGGAGTGGCAGAGATGATAGTGTATTTGGACCCGTCAGTCCCGCTCTTGTCAGTGTTGGACACAACTGCTCTCTGCATGTCTTTGTACCAGAGATACTGCCAGCCTGTAGAAGATCCTTCAACACTGCAGGTCAGGGTCAGCGTCTCTCCTGTATACATGTTCCCATTGGGGGGGTCCCTCTTTATCATTACATTTGGACTTTTTCCTAAATAAAGTAAATAAGAAAAAGTTACACCTTGCAAATGGATTTTTGATGAAAGAGAGAATCCATAACTTGCATTTATGTGTCCAGGCCTCTAAATCTAAGATAACCCATGGTGCTGTAAGTCAAAAAAAAAGTAAAGATCGGAATACGCAGGTTTAACCACAATAAAATGTTCCTACCTAAAACCTTGAGCGACAGATCATTGCTCTTTTTGGAGAGGACTGGTCTCCTTGTGTACTGCCCTTCACAGCTGTACCTCCCAGTATCAGACTGGGCAGCAGACTGGATTGTGTATGTGTCTCCAGCCAGGTTTGGGCTGAGTTCCCGCCCATCTTTAAAAAATTCATTTGTAGTCCCACTGGAGAAAAGTTGCCCTGAAGATCACACCTCAGAGTCATTCTTCGTGGGGAATATCTCTGTCCAGCCAGACTGCAGGGTCAGCACTGCCTCAGGAGATCTGGAGATTTGACAGTAAAGAATTACTATGAAGCTGGATTGTGTTACATTGCATAAAAAGAGAGTAAAGACAAAAAAATGTAACAAGTAGCAGACTGTCACACCTCATAGGCCTGTTCCACATGCACCAAAGGTTATTGAACATGCAAGCATGGGATAGTACAACTGTATAATAACCGTAGGAAATCGGCACATTAAATAAAAACATAAAACGCAAAAAAATTCTGGTTTGAAAAAAACACAAGACAGAAAGGAAAGAATCTTCCAAATAAAAAACTCATAATCAACACCATAGCTGCATAACAATGCATATCCATCCATCCATCCGCCATCCCCCAATATCTATAACAACTGTTCAGCAGGCGCCCTCCTGCCAGCTACAGCATGCGCCGCATGGTAAGGAGGAGACGGGACCAACTGGAGGGTAGAGTCAGACACACCTTTGCTCACACATTCACACACTGAAGGAAACCACTCGTACCCTTTACCAGAAATGCTCAGTAGGAGAGGGCTGCTCACTATCGAAACCCTGTCTTGATACTGTCCTCCACAACTGTACGTCCCAGTATCAGACTGGGCAGCAGACTGGATTGTATGTTTCTCCAGCCAGGGTTTGGGCTGAGCTCCCATCCATCTTTTTGTGGCTCATTTAGAAGTCCCACTGGAGCAGAGTTGCCCTGAAGCTCACACTTCAGCGCTGTTCTTTCGTGGAGAAGACGCCGGTGAGATCCAGACTGCAGGGTCAGCACTGCTTTTGGGAGATCTGGAGACATGAGAATAAAAAATTAAAAAAGAACACCATTGTATTCTAGGTATTAATGGTAGAAGGTTAAAAGAGACAGACATAGGTTTAATAATGCATTAAAAAAAAACAAAATAAAATTCCAAGTGCATTAATAGGTTTTAACATTTACAGCAGGGAATGGAATGCCACATCCACCAGGACCCTCAGTATGAGTGCTGCTGGAGAATGTTAATGGTCCACAAGAGTGGTAACCAGCGTGCACATTGTCCCTGTTTCACTGGATTCCCTTTGGGTGCTCCACTTTCCACAGTCCAAAAGATGTGTTTCAATTCGAGCTGGTAATCGTAAATTTCCCCATTCTCTCTGTGTGTGTGTGTGTGTGTGTGTGTGTGTGTGTAAAAGTGTGTGTGTGTGTGTTACACTGCCCTGCTGCACACATGAGGAATGACTGTAGAAAGTTCAGTATAGCAACTGTTAAAAAAATACTGCAAATTAATAATTTTACGTAAGATTGAAGAATACTGGGCCCATTGACAATGTTGTTTGCTTCAGTGCATTAGCAGCTTTCTCTGCAAGTCAAGTGACCATGAAAGTGGAGGAGATGCCAAAGAACAATAATTTCCTACCTAAAACCTTTTTTAATTGAGATGTTGCCCTCTTAGACCTGAGATTTGCTCCGACATTTCGTCCTTCACACCCGTACTTCCCAGCATCAGACTGTGCAGCAGACTGGATTGTGTATGTCTCCCAGCCAGGTCTGGGCTGAGTTCCCGTCCATCTTTTGTACCATTTGTAGTTCCACTGGAGAAAAAGCTGCCCTGAAGATCACACCTCAGAGTCATTTTTCGGGTGGGGAACACCCCTGTCCAGCCAGACTGCAGGGTCAGCACTGCCTGTGGGAGATCTGGAGATTTGACAGTAAAGAATTAATAAGGAAGCTGCATGGTGTTTATGTTGCATAAAAGAGGAGTAAAGACAAAAATGTAACAAGCAGCAGACTGTCAGCACCTCATAGGCCTGTTCCACATGCACCAAAGGTTATTAAAAATGCAAGCATGGATAGTACAACTGTAGGAGCACAACTGTAGGAAATCGTACATTAAATGAAAACATAAACGGTAAAAAAAATTCTGGCTTGAAAAACACAAGACAGAAAAAGGAAAGACCTTTCCAACAAATAAAAACCTGCTAATCAACACCATAGCTGCATAACAATGCATATCCATCCATCCATCCATCCGCCATCCCCCAATATCTATAATAGCCCCAGTTCAGCAGGCACCTCTCCTGCTGCCAGCTCACAGCATGCGCTGTACAGTAAGGAGGAGACGGGACCTAACTGAGGGCAGAGTCGCACACACCTTGCTCACACATTCACACACTGAAGGAAACTACTAAAAAATTCCCTACCAGAAATGCTCAGGGGAGAGGGCTGCTCACTATCGAAACAACCCCTGTCTTGATACTGTCCTCCACAACTGTACGTCCCAGTATCAGACTGGGCAGCAGACTGGATTGTGTATGTTTCTCCAGCCAGGTTTGGGCTGAGCCTCCGGCCCATCTTTTGTACCATTTGTAGTCCCACTGAGTAAGAGTTGCCCTGAAGCTCTCACATTTCAGCGCTGTTTCTTTCGGTGGAGAACATCGCCGTCGTATCTGTGGACTGCAGGTTAGCACTGCTTTTGGGAGATCTGGAGACACGAGAATAAAATTAAAAGAACACCATTGTATTCTAGGTACACGGAGAAGGTTAAAGAGACAGACATAGGTTTAATAATGCATTAAAAAAACAAAAATAAAATTCCAAGTGCATTAATAGGTTTTGAATATTTACAGCAGGGAATGGAATGCGATGAGAGAATTAATGTCACTATGAAAGTGGAGGAGATGCCAAAAGAACAATTTCACTAAAACTCTTAATTGAGATGTTGCCTCTTAGACCGGAGATTTGTTCGACATTGTCCTTCACAGCTGTACTCCCAGTATCAGACTGTGCAGCAGACTGGATTGTGTATGTGTCTCCAGCCAGGTTCAGCTGGAGTTCCTGTCCATCTTTGTACCATTTGTGGAAGTTCCACTGAGAAAGCTGCTGTTCTGAAGATCACACCTCAGAGTTACTCTTTCAGTGGAGAACATCTCTGTCCAGCCAGACTGGAGGGTCAGCACTGCCTGTGAGAGAGCTGAACACAACAGTGCATTAAGCAGAATATGGTGTATACAGTACATGCAAAAAAAAGGAATCATAATCACTCCGGAGGTCCAAAGTTAACTTCCCCATTGCATTGTGCATTTAGGGGTGTAGCCCCATTATAATTTTTAAAATGTTGGTTAAGATGGATAAGAAAAGGTATAAGAAAAGATAAGAAATGCGCTTTTAATTAAAATGAGGACACAGATAAAAGATATTTTGCAGGTTTTAAATAATATGATAAAACATCGTTTGGTTTACATGTATTTGGCCACAAATTGTTGCTGGAAATACTAGGTGTTTTGCACATGAAAATACTGTGAAGGCCAAAAGTAGCTAAAATATTATTTATGAAAGCAATAGTTTTTCACACCAAAAAAAGATGTTTAGAATTGCATTTCATATACTGTATGTTTTTCAATTATTTGTTATATGTTACATTTTTTTATATATTTGTATTCTTGATCATCATGTGGTGCAGCACAGTTTCCAATATGATTTTAAAAATGTGCGTATTTATCTTCGCCTGTGCCCTGCTGCACAGGAACTTATTGGCTGCAAGAACTGAGGCTGGAAGCAGAAGCTGTGCGGTTGAGGTCATCATGCATGGACATTTGGTGTGAAAATGGGATTCTACTGAAAAGGGGGTGAATTTTGGAAAAGCTGAAGCAAGATGAAGAAAAGGTAATGCACGGTGAGATGACCTCAGCCGTTTCAATTTCAAGCTAATGGGCACACATGGAAGACAGAAGTTTCTGGAGACTCTGTGGTCAACGTCAACCGCACAGCAGCAACAGTTTCAAATGCCCTTTAAAGGCACTGAATTCGGTTCTTAATAGCTGTGTCTGGCGTGAACGTTTGGCTGACCAAATTTTGACAAAATCACTTACATTTCAAAAACAATTGAAATTACATGTAAAGAGAAAATAGATGTGTTCCACAGTAACTTACCTGTTACTGTTACTATGTGTGACAAAGCGATGAACGTTTCATTTTGCGCCTTTGCTGTACACCGGTACGCTGCACTGTCTGCTTCTGTTACCTTCTCCAAGGTGTGTGTGGATGAGTGACCGCCTGTGCTGCTGGACAGTGAGTTCTCCTTTCCATTTTGGGATTTAATCCATGAATATTCCCACTTTATTTCGGGGTCTGACCCTGTGACTTTACAGCTGAGGGTGACTGTATCTCCAGTGAGCACCTCTGTCCACGGAGGATCAGCAGATAGCTCAATCCTCACACTGGACACTGGAATGGGGACACATGTACATGAGAAAATTGTTGTTATGATAGCATGAATGATCCATAATATGAGATATATTTTAAAATTGCTTCCCTATAAATTAGAAGCAACAAAGTCGGAGGAACAATCGCACAAACCAGAGTTGGAGAAACAATTATTACTTAAAGGCAGCGCTCCATAGCAAATGTAAGTTCATACGTGTATATATATTTTAGCATGTAAGTTCATGTGAGCAGCTATCAGACCCTCTTTTTATTGGTGCTGAAAATGTATTTTACAACAAGTTTAATCTGAGAGAACAATAATGATTGGCAGACAGATAAAAACAATATGTTGTTTCCCTATTAAAAGCTAATAAATTATTATAATAATTATTATTACAGCTCAAATATTTTTGAATACCGCAATCATCCCTCAGATTAAAAACTATCAACGAGCAACGAGAAAAGGAACGGTCCCATTAATACATTTCTCTGAAAATAATGGGCAAATACACACACAAACAACCAGCCTTGGTTAATAAACTGTAGTGAACATACAGGGACAGCACAATACACCAGAACCCTTACTACTCGTAACTAAGATGGGAAGGGTCCACCACCTAGGATGGAGCTTGTACGGTCCTGAAACCATTTAATGTTTGTATTTTTGCACAAAATAAAGCGATTCTGAGATAAAGTAAAACTAAGTAAAGCAGGTGTGTCTTTACTTAGTTTTACTTTACTTTTACTGCTCAGCTACCATCTGTGCACTGTGCTCATCATCGTAGGGACTGCTGGACATGCAGACATTCACCATGCCCTGCTGTCATATTTTTGTGTTTAAGTTGTTTAACCACTGTGGGGAGTTACAGAGACACATTGCGCCTGACAGTGATCAGTATTGTCAAGAGCTTCAGGGCTGACATGCCGCAGTGCTCAGCGACCACTGCTGTAAGTTTCCACGGTCCCACCTCCCGCAACCATTAGACACATAAGCACCATTAAAATGAACAGGATTAACGTTTTCCGTTTACAAACTTTCGGCCCGTGAACAGTTTTTCAGGACCTCATAATGTTTGTAAATCAAGGAATTGCTGCAGGTTTTATCTACAAAGCTTTTATCTACAGTTTGGAGATGTTAATATAAATCATTATTACCTATAATGACAGATGTAAGAAATATTTATACAGGCAGTCAATCAGTAAAAAATCGTATCTGCAGCATAACTGTAAATATGAATATGAATATTGGACAAAATAAACTATAGCTGCTTACCAGCTACCTGCGCAGAGCAAAGCAGAATAAGAAGGTCTGGGGAGAAAATGAATGTCAGACATTTAGCAGTCATAACAGATAAAATTGAAAATAGGTAATAGCTCATTCATAATAGCTATGCATGGTGAATAATATAAATTCATTTTGAGGGTGAAATTAATGTGTTTTGCATACAATATAAGTTGGGTAAATAATTTCACACAAATTTTACGTCATACTAGGAAATCAGCTACATATGTAAATTATGTACTATATTTTCGTTCTCATTTTTTATACAGCACTCACGTAAGTTTTGTCGCAGCAGCAGCATTTGTCCTTCGTCGTGTGATCTCAGCCACTGAATTGTGTGTTTCTCAGAATGCAGTGTTTGTGGTTTTCTGCATGCTTGCGTATGTGGCTGATTTCTCATAAACCTGTGGTGATCTGTTGCTTTCTCTAGCAAATTGTCTTCTCAATTGGAAGAACTGATAACTTTGTTCCTCTTACAGCTGAGGGTGTGGCCTTATCGCGGACGTACACGTGTGCCTCAAACCAATGTAAAAAAAAATTTGCTCTAAGAGCCATTTAAGCCAATGGTTGAACCAAGGGGTAAAATTATTCTTCGATTATCAAAGGGATAAAATGTTGATCATAAATAGAGCTTTCTTTCTCTTACTGTTTTTATATTTCTCTTTTCTATCACACTGGGTCACATGGTCCAGTTCAAAGTTTTCTCAGACAATATGACGGACTGCATGACCTGGGTTTTGCGATAAAATGATTTAAAATGATCACTTTTGATGCCAGCATAATTTTAGGGGGGAAAGGTATGTTTAAATGTTGCACCAAAAGTAAAAATTTTGTCTGTCCATTTAATATCTTACTAAAGTTTTATGCAGACCTACAATGGTCTTTCTATTTCTATTAATTTTAATAACTTAATAGCAAGGAAATATTGAAAATATCGCAGTTATGGTCATCCTTAATGTCAGTTATGCCTTTGTTTGATAAAAGAACTGTTAATCATAAGAAGGAAACATATTTAGACCTCGGTTTGTATGTGACCTCATTTCCTCTTCTGATTTCCCCTACTTCGTTGGTTATCGGGGTACAGGGTAGGATGATGGCTGAAAGTTTTTAGAAACTAGCAGGAGTGGAAGTCAGTATTAATCTAAATCTCTAAGTCCTTTAAAATCCAGGAATGTTAGTAAGGATTTCCGACTCCTCTGTGATCCTTGTCATGCATGTGGTTGCTGTTCAAAACCTGAAGGAGTTGAGAATTTCTGAGATATTTGATGCCAACACTCAGGGTCAGGTGTTTTTCCTTGTTCACAGTGGTGATGTCAGTGTAGGACATCCCAGGACAACCATAAGTACCAAAATATGGAGGGGTGATGGTTTCCATAAATCTCCTGTCTTTACCCAGTTGTCTCTTTGGCTAATGTTCACCTTTAGGGTGGCCCAACTAACAGTAACTGAATATAATATCCACTGCATTAATGTACACTGATGTCCTTCAGCACTGTGTGTCACCAAGCAAGATGTAGTGACCTGCCAGGTGATTTGGCTACATTCTTGTATGGCTTGCATGCACGCTGTGGCCAGCAGATGCTGTTTTTATTGCAGAGCAACCATGAAAACTGCAAAACAGAGGTGACTGTTAATTCCAAATATAATGTCTTCTGTTCATTTTGGGCTCAACTAAATGAAACAAATACAAACCAGTCTTCTGCTAGCTATGTTAGCTATGTTGGCTTGTAATTTTCATATGGTAAAATGTAACTTTTAATGCAACATTCCATTTACAGAGTCACTGTTGGCAGTTGTGAAGAAAAGTTCAGAATGTCTGCAGCTTCAATATCTAACAGGAAGCAACAGAAACCCACTGCTGATTTTTTGTTTGTTTTGAGGTTAAGTATAACAGCTTGAAATAACCACCATCTGCTAGAGGTATGGGCACGGCCTGTGATACTGCTGTAGGATGTGAAAGCACATGGAATGATCAATAAATTTAACACACAGGAAATGCAAGAGAACTGCAACAAAACCATTGAACAGCTTTTCAGCTTTATGACTGCACCTGCCAAAGTTTTTCTAGGCCTTTTATCATGCATTTTCTTATGTATAACAGCTGCACAGTTAACCTTTCAGAAATGAACAAACATGAGAAATAAATGTTCTAGAAGAAAAGCAACTCCTAAGGTCAGCTCTGTGTTCCATAGAATGATTTCAATTTCCGTCCTGTTGATTCATTTATTAGACACAGCAATGTTCAGACGTACAATGTAGGATGCTGAGAGGAAGGGCAATATGAAGATAAGTAAGTGAACATATAAGTATTTTTTACAGAGAGTGTAGCTTTTCATTGCTTGAACACAGTATTGTGGAACATACTCCTTGCAGGGTGTAATTTTCCTTAAAGACACTTGACATGTTTGCTCAGGTGCTATCGATTCAAGAAAAGTCACCGGGTGGTCTTCACCTTCAAATGTGTACATCTTTGCTTTCGAAATCAGCTTTGAACACCGTCATCAATTTCCTAGAAAAAAGAAACATACTTGAGGAAGACTTCAGAAACGGCGTTTAATTTGTAAGCCCTCTTAAGTATACTTGTGCCCAGTGCGCTGTATCTTGCATATTTGAGCAGCACAGTGCACGCTTCTGCAACTGTTTATACACATAAAGGCCTTTTGAGCAGCCTGTATCATTTCTGGCAACCGTTCTGTCACACAGGAAGAATAAGCCCACTTGAACCACAGCTCTAGTTTACTGCCCTTCCACCAGTTTGAGAAAAGCATTGCTCTACTGTTAGGATACAAAATTTGCTGTATGACTAAATGGGAGAAACAATAAAAAAATTGTGTAAACTAATATGATATCAAATAACAAGGCATATTTTGTACAGATTTACTGCACTTTCAAACAAGGCCATTTACAATGGTTGTATCTCCAGCGTTCATTCCCCTCTGCACAAATAAGGAATGACATATGTGGACGGTTTTGTTCATGAAGACCACAGAATTAATCTCTCTCTGTTCAGGGCTGCGGGGGGGGTCTGTGCTGCTGACTCAGAGTAACGCGACTAAGCCACCAGATGGACATGACCCTTTCTGGGGTGATTTATGGACCAGTGCGGTTTGGACACTGCACCCAGTTTAGTGCCCAACCATGAAAGGCCAGCTTAGCACAGATGAACTCCCCCAGTCAGGATTTGCAGAATTAACTAACAGAAGCATCAAAGGTGAACATCTGGGCTACTTCCCTTAACCACAGAAAAATGGAAATACAAGTAGATCCTGACCCTCATTTGTGGAAAGGTATCGGCTAAAGTGCTGTGTAGTTCAGTAAGGTACAATAAAAAAATACAAGGTTTTTAAAGGCCTTTTCTAAAATCTGTGAAGCTACTTGTAGTAAAGCAATGTTGATAGTATTTATATTCATATTGAAGTAATCTGAGTTTATTTACCGTGCTGTTACCTTAATTTAATAATGGAAGCAGATGTTTTTTCCAAGAACCAGGCTACAGTCCTCTATAAAAAACTAATGAATAAAAATGTACCAATTACTACTGACAAACTGTTAATGTTTCTATGGCAGATTTGCAGGGTTAATATTAACTGACCTGTGATTGGATGAATGGATTTATTTTTCGGGTATCACAGGCTCTGTTAAGAAAAATGGGGATGGTAAGCAGGACAAAATATTTTCCATGCTATTTAAATGTCTTTTTCCATATATTTGCTGTAAACTGTTACTATTTTGATTTTTACTACCTTCTGTATAACTAAATTTCATATTAAACACAATAGCAGCTGAGAGAAGCACAACTTAACAGTCAGATTTATAAAGCGTGCACTTCATCATTTGCTCTAGACCCTCCCTGATGGATGAACGGCCAGAACTTACGTTTGATTTCCAGCTTGCAGGCCACAGAGGCCTCCCCATGGGCATTGGTGGCCCTGCAGGTGTAAACTCCCCCATCGAAGTTGCTGGGCTTGCGAATTTCCAGAGAGCAGATGCCCTGGTTGTTGATCTGCCTGAACTTTGGATCATCGCCAATGATCATTTTATTCTTCATCCATTCAATCCTAGGCTGCGGGTGAGAAGGTAGGGGGAAGCCATCCAGTAAAAAAAACGTGTGATGTGTCCTGGTCTGCTACTTAAAATGAAGAAATATAAACAATGAAATAGGAAATAAATATAAAAACAAACTATATATTATATATGTTATAGTATTATAGTATATATGTGCATTTAAATGTATGTATTTGTGTGCATTTGTTTCAATTACAGTAGCGGCTTTCATTTTATTAGGCCCATTACATGTTTGTTAGCCATTAAGCTGCATTATATACAGTATGTGCAGTATAAGCAGTGATGCTTTTCTGCATGTTCACAATATCGAGACACCTTCACCCCCCATTTTGTCCGGAGAAGTGAGGACGGGCTGTATTTCCACTGTACCAGGTACAAAGTAAATGTGGCCAGAAGACTGAACAGAAGTGTGAATTTTCCTGTCATAACACATCAGCAGTAACAGTGACTGCCTGTTTCCAGCTTCTCAGCTGTTCAGAAACCAGACACCTGCCCCCTACTCAAGGCAAGGCTTTACAATCTAACTTAAAAATCAACAAGAACCAAGCCATCCACTTTGGATTTACTTTACATTTCAGTAGCAGAAATGGTGAATGACTTGCAAATTTTAAGAGGACATTACTTACAGGGATGACAGAAGAGTGCAATGGTTTGGTTACAGGTTTGAATCTCACTGCTCTAGCCCCTGTGAGAAGGATACTTGCCCAAAATAGACTGGGTAAAAATTGCCCAGCTGTACAAATGTGTAAATCACTGTACAGAAAAGCACTGGGTAAATGCAAATAAACACAGCACTCCCCTGCACTTCTACCATCCACCTCACCTGTAACTACTGGCGTACATCCTATTGGACCATAGAGTATGTACTTGAATCATACTGAAGTGTAACATTTAACTCGGCTTAATGGAATGCTAATGGCGGCCTATTAACCCTGACTCTGCAGAAGCAGAACAGATGACTACAACCCCGAGCGTCACGGCTTACTTTGGGGAACCCGCGGACAGCACACAGCAGTTTGGTGGAGTAGCCAGCGGTGGTGGATCTGTCAGCCAGAGGAGTGGTGAACTTGGGGGCTTCGTTGAAATCGTGTTCCTTGTAATCAGGTGGTTTATAGACAATGCCTGGAGAAACATCATCAAAACTGTCACACTGGCCTGCCTGTGTGTTCTCAGGTACTATTTGTGTAAAAGTCCACTGGGGTTTAATAAAGATTCTTCAAGGTTTGTCCCAGGTATCTGAAACTACATTGTTATTTAGGTGCAGGTTAATACTATTTGTACAGTAAGCTCTGCAGCTGAAGGTTCTGATTTGTAAACCTGAGCTGTTAAACAGCCGGCTGCTTTTTAACACTCATTGCTGCACAACATTCATTACACAAGGTACACCTTCAGGTTGCAGTCTCACCTGTTTTCTGAATATGGGTAGGAGTCTTTGTCACTGCTGCTCCCTCACCCCGGCCAACCTTATTCTCTGAGAAGACGCGGAAGTAATAGAAGTTGCCCATGATGAGGTCCGACACAGTGCCGTTTAGCCTGTGGTAGTGCTCCAGGACTGTGAACCATTGCTGAGGAAGCACAACACAGCGAGAAGAAGAAAGAAGAGGATTCAAACCAACAGCCGTCAGATCTTGAAGCTGCTGGCTTGAGTCTTAGATGAAGCTTTAAGTTGTAGAGAAGGAATTTAGCTTTAACGCTTTGACCGATGCCTGTGTAACAAGAACTGACACTGAACCACTGGCTTAACTTATGAATGAAAAAAGTTTTAGCAATTTTTTTTATTGCCTACGTTATCATCTATTTCTGAGGTTTTTGTCTGCAGTAGAGCAGCTGCTACCTGTGTTTATCAATTAAGGCAACAGATAACAGAGAGCCACAAGAGTAGGATTCTGAGGTCATCTTAATTCAGGTGGCTTCCACAGTATTACCTCGATGTGCTAGAGAGTTTAATAGCAGCAGGGCAGGGAGGTAAACCAGTACCATGGTATTCAGTACAAGTAATTGTACTCATGGTATTCATTAAGTACAAACAACAAAGGGACTTGAAGGCGATGAGAAGACGACAAACACGACGCATTCTTATGTGATAAACTTGTCTACAACTGGAGTGGAAGTGGAGTTTGTGGAGATGATGGATTTTTTTGGGGGAGTCATTTTACATTAGCTTGAATTTTAATGTGGAGCAAAGTGATGAAAAAGGATATAAAAATGTAGTAATAAAAAGTAGTTTTTTTAATTTACTGTAAGTATACCCAAGGCTTTTGTAGAACCTAACAAGCAAATAAATCAGGAGTTGTCTCTATTATTTCTATGGACTGGGACTTGGGAGTAAATGTGAGTTTGGATTTTTACACCCAGAAAATTGGCAGGAGCCCTCATGTTCTGTGTGTTCTCAGTTTTGTTAAGAAATATGGTGTTAAAATCTATTATTTAGTCCAGTATCTCATCAGCTAGAAAAAAGAACACCTCATGTTGCTCTCTATGTACCAGTCTAGCCAGAAGCCTACGGTTTTCAAAAAACCTTGTGACAGACTTCCACCAGTACTGGGTTCACTATTCTGGTCACATCAAATGTGTGAAAAGAAGCTCAACGGAAGTCAGCCTGTGGGTGAGGGGCAAGACAGTGAGTGCTTGCGAGAGAAACCTCTTAGAATCTAGAAGGTCCTTCATGAAAACTGCAGAGACCTGGCTCACCCCAGTCTTTTTATCCGCCTTCTGGATTGTGTAGCCTGTAATTTCTGTGTTGCCGCTATCCTTGGGTGGAGTCCATTCCAGGGCAACGTTGAATCCCCAGGTATCCACTATCTTGATGCTGGTTGGAGCACCTGGCAGCTCTACAGGACACCAATTGATAAAACTGCCAATCAATACAAAAGCAGCATGATTCGTGGGCAGAAATATACAAGAAAATGCAACAGGAAATTTGAAGTAAATCCCAGTATTTCCCTGCAAACTCACCAACAATCTGAAGAACAACGGTGACCTTGTCCTCAAAGCTATCAACCTTCACAACCATCTCATATTTCCCAGAATCTTCTCTTTCAGCCTTACGAATGAACAAAATGGTGTCTCTCTCCGTGCTACGTACATTAGCCTTCTTTGTGTCCAAGGGTTTGCCATCCTTGGTCCAAGTCACCACAGGTTTGGGTTTTCCCTATAGAAAACAGTAAATGCTCTACATTAATCTAGATCAAAACATTTTTTATTCTGCTTAGTTATTTTATTTTTCAACATACTGTAACTCTGTCCATAAACCCATATCTTTAGTGTCAGTACTGTCAGTGTACAAGTATAATCTGTAATCTCTAACTCTGACACTCAAAACCATAAGGTGGCTGCACACTTACTTGAAAAGGAATGACGATGTTGACCTGTTCACCAACTTGTCTGACGTACCTTGTTCTCAGGAAACGGGGAAGTCGTATCTTAGGGCGATCTGAGACGGACACAAAGTAGAACAGATAACACCCAGAGAACAGATGTCACTTCTCAGCAGCTGAGCTTATTGTTTCCCACACTGAACACCTTTGGGACGAACTGGAATGCTGACCCCAACCCAGGCCTTCTTGCCCGACCTCACTAATGGTCTTGCAGCTGAATGGGTACAAATTCCCCGAATTTTGGTGGAAAGTCTTCCTGGATGAGTGGGAGCTGTTTTAGCAGCAAGGGGGGGGGGGGCACTCCATATTAATGCCCATGGGTTTGGAATGGGAAGTTCACCAAGCACATATGGGTGTGATGCTCAGGTGTCCACAAACTTTTTTCTCCATTGTGAATCTATGGATCTCAGACATACACACAGCTTTATAGTGAGTGACTGCACATGTTGCCCTCAGCACACATAAGGTGGAGGGAGCACTGCAGCTGACAGCAGTCTACTTGTCCACAGTTTACTCTACATCTTGGTGGTTCCCGCTTGTTGCTTTTTGTTGCATTAAAGCATATATGCCCCAGGATTCTGGGCATGATTCCAGATATGGGGGCACTTAAAAAATGGACCATGAGACACCCAATACGTCACAACACCATGCCTTCTTTCTGGGCTGGAATTCCACTCGCACTTGTCACCATCGCTCTTACAGGCCACAGTAACCTAACCTCGATCCGCCAGGCATTCCATCAAAGGGCTCAGTAGAGTGTAGTGCCTCTTCTGGCAAATCCCTGTTGATGGTATCACTTCCCAGTTATTTTCCCAGGATCTGATAGAGTCCGGTTTGATCACAGCACCATTCACAGCAGACCTCCCATTGTGAACATCAACAGCCATGGCAGACGGTGCGAGTACCTAGCCAAAGAGACCCACAGCAAAGGTCCTAATGGGATCATTCAATTGTGGTTGTATTTCCAAAGTAGGAGGGGTGCTGCTTTTTCCATCATGGATCTGCTAATTTCTCTTGTCATCCAGCACTTCTTGATGGACACTACAAGCTCCAGGTTTCCTTACTGAATTCTACACTGAAATCCAAGAATCTGCACATGAGCAGAACACACTGTTGGGTTGGGGTTTGCTTTTCTACACAGCTATGTTTACAGAGACACTCTGACCCTGCCGGAGGAGGTGAACATCTGTAATGCCAAGACAAGCAAGAAGAACAATTTGTGTGAGCTTTTACAGAGTTTTTTTGCTTTCTGAAGGGTGTTTCTCAGCATTACCTTCCTATCTGCAACAATCTGTCACGTCCTCAACCGACTGCAAATTTAAAAGGACTCAACCTTCATCTGTTAAAGTTCAGGAGAAACATCATTTGTGCAAAAATGCTGCATGTTCAGCTATATGCGCAGGGTACAGTCTATGTAGATACCATTGCCATGACAATAAGAAACCTCATGTTCTATCAGTATGGCTAATGGATTCACATGCCTATGTGTGAATTCTAAGCGCAACTTCTGCCAGGTTATGTCAACTGGATTTATCTACTCACAGCTGGGGGGCGCATTCAGCAGGTTGCTATGAGCCAGGAGCCCTTGACCTCTATGCCCCAAAGCCAACGTGGAGACATCAGCAGTTCCTACTTCACTGTAGCCAATTAAAGTAGATTTATGACAAGGACTTAATATGGACTTGCTGCTTGCTTCCATGAATGAATCACTGCCAGACCATTTCCTTATTATAATAAAAAACCAAGTAACTGGATCAGCAGTAGAAGCCAATGGCCATGTACAGTAGGCATGTCTTGCCTCTGGTTGGTACACTGTACCGTAAGCCCTGGGAGCTGCAAAGAACATTCCAGAGCAAAGGAAGCAGCACAGAAACACCACCCACCCCAGCAGCCCAGCCTGTGCCCCCTCACTTACCAACCACCTCACGAATCTTCACGGGTTCTGGCAGGGTGGCAGGCAGACTGCGTCCCCCTGGGTTCACTGCCACCACTCGCAGGTGCAGGAGGTCATCAGTCGTCAGGTTCTTGATCGTGTAGCGGCAAGACGCTGTGAGCTCTGTATTTGCCACCACCCAGTCAGTTGCTAAAGGGAGAATTAGAGCAGGTGATGCAAACAAAACATTTCAAACAGACACACATGACTTTGTGTGACATTACATACTACATTATATTGTGTGATATTATCTTATTTCATCCAAACAACATTACGATGCTGGAATAATCAACAAGGCTTCTCACTGAAAAGTCATACACTGGCCAGCAAAACAGGAACATTATGAACAAAACGGACCCCATACACCATCAGCCACAGAATTCTGGGGCAACAACATCCATTTCCCAGACCCGATCTGATCATCAGAATTCTGCCTGACTTATTAAAAATAAAATCTACCACATTCACTGTATCTATTTTGATTTTTAAAAGAAGGATGGCTGCTGAGATTTTTCAGCATTCCATGTTATTGTTGACCTTGTTTTTTCCAGGAGAAATATGTGTGGTGAATGTGCAGAGCTTTCTGTTAGGCTCTTTATCTGCACTAATCTGGGTAAATGATCTGGGGTTAAACATGTCAGCAACCAGCACTGACCTTGGTTTGCATTCTAAATTCAGGCCGCACGCACAGTGTGGTCGTCTAAAGGCCTAATAGGGAAACGAGTTAGAGGGCAAATAAATATTACACTGACACATTGGCAGCAGGACAACTGCCTGTTCCATCCCGCTAATCGAATTATCATCGACATCTTTAACCTGAGATGCAGCCTGGCTGCAGAACTGCTGTACAGGAGGTTAACACTGATGGGTGTTATAGTGTGGTGGTTCATTCCATTTGATCAGGGTTATTGATAAGGTTAATCAATAATGATAAATGATTATTAATTCTAAAAATGTATGAAAAAAGTCCACCATGGGCGATACCTGTTTGGAAGCCAGTGAACAAGCATGGTTGAGTATTGGCGGCGTTTGAAAAATAAATCAGTTAGACTTACTTTGGTCTTTGCAATATTCCACAGTGTACCCATCCAGCCCAGAGTCACCAATCGTCTCTGGCGGCCTCCATTTTAGAGTGACTGAAGTGCTGCTGATGTCTTCTACAGTCAGGTTAAGTGGAGCACTTGTTGGCACTGGGGGTTGAAGAAAAGGGAAGTTATTGAAGAAAACACATGGTTCACAGATGTCTGGAGAAGAGCAAAGTTGCACTGCGGGCTGCTTCACGCATGCTTGAAACGCGGACCCACTGACTGCTGGGCAGTGTTAGCGGTTGTATCGTGCAGATATAGCGTGTGAGTACAAAACAGAGGGTCAGAGACACAGCGCAAAGGGAAGCCGCTGTGTATGGTTTTCACTGTCCGATCTGGGTTTGTGTCCTTCTCAACTGATGCTGAGGCTTGAAAATACGTGAAGCTCGTTTGAATGTGGCAGTAAACCCAGGAGGAGGAGATTATGGGGGATGCTGGAGTGATGCTTCGGTGTTCTTTGTGAAGCTGTACACAGCACGACTGGATACAGGCCCTCAGACCACATCCATTTGGTGCCCTATGGCAATGTAAAACTGCCTCTCCTACAAACAGCACAAGCAAAACTACCTAATTTTTTTCCAGGTGCTGCCTTTGTACTGCAAGGATTGCAATTTGCTGCATTTTTGTCTTTAAAGCAACGATCTTGTTATTATTCTGAGACCAGGAGATCAGTCAGCACCATTCTTGCTGATTTTTCACTGCTCTGTCCATCGGCATTATCTTCTGCTTTCTTCTGGACAGGTCTATCCACAAAATTCAAACCAAGCTCTTGCCACCAATTGCATTTCATTAAATACATACAGTATATGCACATATGATGATATATTATGATAAAACTAGATAAGGTTTGTGGGGGAACAGTTTCTATAATGTATGATAATATCAATAAAATAAAATATATACCTATAATATATTATATAAGATAAAATTATATAAATATGAATGTAGATATATAATAATATATGTTATATTATACTAGAGATTTCAGCTGTTGGCTCCTCCAGAACAATGTAAGCCAATAATGAGGCCAAGTGTGGGGAATGTTGAGAAGTGGTGACAAGTGGCACTTTACCTTCAGGCTTGGGAGGTGTGGGAGCTCTTGCCTCTGGTGCAGGGGGAGCTGGAGCTTCAGCAGCGGGTGGAGCAGCCTCAGCTGGGGGAGCTGCTTCGGCCGGAGGTGCGGGGGCGGGAGCGGCCTCAGCTGGAGCTGGCTCTGGGGCAGGAGCCGGAGCTGGAGCCGGTTCAGGGGCAGGAGCAGGCTTTGCAGCTGGGGGTGGCTCAGCCTTCTTGCCCTTGGGTGCCTTCTTTATAGGGGCAGGTTTAGCCGGCATGATCCTTGTTTACACCGGAGAGCCTCGGTACTTCAGAACAAATATTCTTGCAGCTCGATGTTGCCTTTATATAGCGCGGGGGGCACTGGGAACTCAAAGGGACTCCACCTCTTTGAGTATTTATGTCCAGAATGCAGATGGGGCCTCTGGGACTCACTTCATGATCAGGATATACTGTAATTCCACAATGAGATACACAGGCTGCCACTGAAATGAACTAAGTTAACATGATGGGGTTTTCATTATCCTGCACTCCATTTTGTTTGTCATCATAATGATGATTTACCCTTTTTACTATCTCAGTTTAGGCTCAGCATTTCAGTCATTGGTACTACAGCAGGAGGGACATTCAAACTGGCAACCTTAAAATGGCCCAAACCACTGCGCCATCTACTGGTGAAGGGATTCCCACCAGTGTGCTATCTGTTGGGCTGCATTACTGCTGCTGGAATGTGCAGTCTGATGTAGGTTTAATTCCCGTGCAGTGTATGTGGAATCTACATGATCTTCCCCTTGCTTGTGAATTTCTTTTGTGTTCTCTGGTTTCCTACCACAGTCCCAAGATGTGTGATTTTTGTGGATCGCTGACCCCAAACTAAAGTATTTAGCGAAGGGGGGTGTGGCTATCCTGCTATGCTAATTTTAGTGAAACACTGGCATGTACAGTAAATTTACTGACCTAGTGTGGTGCTGAACTTTTCCAGGAATGGACAAACAGTCTCTCACCTGATAACATCCAGACTCAGTTTACTGATGTCTATATTTTATATATGTTTTATATTTATATTATTCTAAATTGGGTATAATAGGCATCCATTAGAATCTTTATTTCATTACTTCAGTCTTTATTTTTCTTCATTTCAAATGTTCATTATGTTGTCCAAACAAAAACTGACATTTTTTTATATTTAGTTAGAGATTTAGGCATTGGCAGTGTAATTCCTTATAATTAAAATGCAGTACTGCTTGCACATGTGGACATGGTGTCAAGAGCTGGAACTTTATTAAAAGGTTTGTTTGGTCAAATGCAAAATTTAAATGGTTTTATTTATGAACCGTGATGGCTTTATGAAAAACAATAACAGTTCAGTTTACTCTGTGTCATGGCTTTATTGAGACAAATTAGCAGTGTTATACAGATGGATGTTTAATTTTAAAAACATGCCTTTATGTCTACCTATCTTCTCATCCCTTAGGGCCGGACCTTCTTCTTTCCGTATTTGTTTATTTTTTCCCAACGATTGTTGCCGCGGACGTTATTAGATATGTACAATTTACAGTTTTGATGTCCTGTACAAAGTAGAAATAAGAAACTTACAAAGGACTGCTCGGGGAAAAGAAAAGCTTGGTCTCTTGGAGGAAAGAAAGTCAAATATACAATTTAGTAATCCCACTCAAAACATACTTAAACCCACGACAGGTTTTGCAAACACACCAAGGTGACATGCAGTTTCAACATTTAAAATTCCATCAAATTTTCACATCTGGTATATTAGGCAACCACTGTTACACTAAAAAATAAAGTTAAGCACAAGCTCTGCAAGACTGTGTGACAATTCAGCAACCTGTGTTGGCCTCAGGGTAAAACAGTGGTGAGAGTAAACATCAGTTTGCCATATTGTTTTGTTTCTTGTTCTTTTTTTGCATTCGTTGACATCACAGGCAGTTCAAGGCAAATATTTTTACGTAATAAATTTTGGCACCTTTAACAAGAGGCAAGGTTTCATGGAGACTCAAATGTGAATATGGGAAGAAAACTTCCCCTTAGGTCTGCTCAGCAAAATAATTGTTAACCTGCCTTCAATATTATTAGAAATTGTGAAGTTCTGTGCTAATCAGCAGACTATCGCCTTCCCAATATTTGCTCTTCTGCTCTTAGATGATCTGAAGAAGGTGCAGAGTCTTTGGCTTATACACCCACACACAGCTGGAGTTCAGACAACAGCATACGTGACCTAAAGAGAAATGTGATCAGGATAAGCAGTAATTCTGTTCAGAATAAGCAGACATAAGGCCACCGGTCCTTAAAGTCAGTGGCTTGAATAACTTCAATCTATAATCGTCATCATTTTGAAAAGAAAAAAGAAAACTTATGTAATTTATTAAATCCAAACTGATCCATTTAGAAGCATCCACTGGTTCAGCCCTCTTGGAAAATTTTGGCATTGAGCAGATGTGTACGAGGTGTCGCTTGCTGTGAAGCCAGCAGAAGTTGCTGTAGAGTCACGTAACGCATGGCAGCCGCTTTCCAATGGCACAGCACGGCACGGTACGGTACGGCACCCACTTAGCAACAGGCGCAACAATGAGCACATTTTCACACAGGGAGGATGACGTGAGCGACACCTGCTGAGATACAATTGCCAGTCTGTCTCCCCAGGTGGGTTAAATGTCAGCACGGGAAATTCCTTTCCGATCATTTTTTTAAAAAACCAACCAACCATTTTAAAGGTTTACATAACCTTTGCGCACATTACCCTTAAACACCAATAACAGTAGCAAATACAGCTTAAACTAAAAGGGGTTCTTGTATGACCTTGATAGCATGTCCTTAGGATAAACAAAATAAATCAAAATTCAAGCAGCATGTTTCCCCTCTTGAGATGAGCAAATCAATGTACTTTTATTAATACATTTAATTCCATATTTATCAGAGAGAACAAATTCTTCTTGTATTCTAGACTTAAAATCTATTCCAGTTTAAATTTAATGTTTGGGACCTGCTGACCTGCTGAGCATGGTGGCAGATGCTATGGCTTTCACTTGGCTTTTGCAGAGGAAAGCAGTTTCTCCAGTTTCAATTGGGAATATACAGCACGGAAATACTATACCAACATACTGTATCAAATAAAAAATGTTGTATTTCTGCTTGCCGAAACTGCAACTTCTACTACTGAAACAAATGAAGTCTGTTTTAACCCGACACGCACTATGAAAACAACAGGCAAGGCCTGAATATTGTGTAATATTTAGAATGTGTTCTCTCCAAGAGTCATCCCCCTCCTTTTTAAGGTAGTTTGTTATTCTAAAAATTAGAAAGCATTTGGTATGTACATTTAAGAAGCAGAAATTTATTTTCCAGTTATCAGTCTGAGAGCATTGGTAAACGAATATGCCAAGGATAAAAAAAATCTGACCTTGCAAGCATTTCCTCTAAAATGCATATTCAAGAGTAGAACCCTTTGAAGGTTTTTCTTTATTCTTTATTCCTCTCACCTTACCAAGTTTCGCATGCAGTTTCATATTGCAGTTTTTTAAATGGTTCGACTCTGTCTGTAATGGGAACTTACTGGTCCACAACTGCGGCACGAAGCTCACAAACATATGACTGTGTGCAGAGCTGCACCTGGTGCAGGAAAGGTGGGTGTTTGCTCCCCCATGGCTGAGAAGTTAGAGCTTCATCAGAAGGTACCGCATCTCCTCACTGCCACTTTGGCCTGCTCTTCAGGAGGAGTGTAAACCATCATTTAAAACACCCACAGACAATATATACACCCCTTTCTTTAAAAAAAAAATAACTACAAAGCTGCAATACAACTGTGCATTTCTTTTTCCATTAATAAGTAAATAGCACCATTTACAGTTTCATACCTGCAAGTGAATTTTGGCAGCTAAGTGCTGAAAGAAAGTGGTTGCTTATTAACTTTGCTAACAAGAAAGCTGTACCGTCAATTCTACCTGCTTCCCTTCACCCCATAACTGCTCCCATTTTTGCCAGTTTGAAGGAGTAGCTCAGACACTACCTTTCTAGAAGCAGCTCTGACACCAGCAAAGGTGTCGTTTAATAGCACCAGCACAACAGAGTTTTTGCACCAATATCATCAAAAATGTTCCAAGGTTAACAAAACACAAGTAGGAGTACATAAACAATAAAATATTGGTGGTTCTTAGAATGTACATTCCTATTGATTCTTAGTAAAAAGCGTCAATAAAGTAATGGAACCCATGACAACCTATAATGCCTTAAGATATGATCTGCATTTTAAAGGAAGCGTGGCTACTGTAAGTACCCAACTAATAAGTGCTACAGTGCATTTTCATGACCAAAAGTCTCAGTTTGTTCCATTTTAGGGAAATGCTGGGAAACGCCACAAGCCCTCATTCCACTACATCCTATTGAGCACTTAAAAGAACATAAACAGCCTTCTGCTCTCCATAAATTAATGTAAAAATGGACAATACGTTACGTATTTCCTTGTGACAGTCACATTACTTTACACTGTGCAACTATCCTGGGAAAATGTGATGCGGGTTAGGGTGTGTCGGACGCGACATTTTAAGGACACCAGCAATTTTCAGTCACTGGTGGCATTTTTCCCGGTAAAGGGAAAACAGGCAACATTCGCACCATTAGCGTGACATCGGGCCGGCGAGCAAGCAGAGCAGAGTTCTCAGACCACAGTATGAGCGTCTGATGAATGAGAAGCACAGCGCAGAGGTGACGTTTGCATGCGTCAGTCCGTCATGTACCTTGGCCATTGCAAGATATGCGAATGAATGGCGTTTGTAGGCCACACATACTATTTTAGAAATGTCACTGTACATTTCATGACAAATTTCTTAATAAAATACATTAACAAAAAAAAAAAAATAAAGTGCCAGTCTTCTGAGTCATACTGCAAACTGAAGGCCATTTATCCACCTTACTTTAATTAAATGTTTATATTATATAATAAAGTATGCTTCTAATGTTAGTCAGTTTGCCTATGGACCTCAAAAAATATCCTACAGTAAGTGGATATGATATAATAAGGCATATTTTAAGCACCAGATTTCTTACATGTGCTAATTGAAGATTGCATATGTTTGTGGCTTTAGCCTTCTGACTGCGTATGCGACTGACTCCTGGAAATATGGACGACCCTCCGGATGGAACGCTATGCCAGCATTGCAGGACCTCTGTGAATAGAGGGAAATCAACACTGCAATTTAACATATGCCATTTGCAATCCTGTCTTACTCAAGAATCGAGACATGTTGTTTTTAGAAGCTGGTCACTTAAAATTTGCTTAGAGCTGATCGGGCGGCAGCGACTACATTTTTGCATGAGGCGCTACCAACCTGTATAAAACGATGCCTTAATAAAGAAGAACGTACCTTCGCCATTTCTATTTGCCGTTCTCTCCGTCCACAAGTCGTGAGGACCAAGGATGGGTAACAATACTGCAAGCACTCGTTCAGCACCTGTTTCCTTGAGTGGTGTGAAGAGCAGCAGCAGTGGAACAGTAATGGTTCCTGACCAGAGTTTTCTTTAATTAATAAAACCTCTAATACAATTTTCTTTGAGGAAATTAACAAAACATTCAAAATTTCTTGTTTATATGTTGCAGTGATTGCCATGCATCTGTCATGTAAATAAAATCTCAGAAGGACAGTAGAAATAGTATTTTTGTTTTTAAACTTTGTATGAGAAGATCATTTTTCTAACAGCACTATTTTTAAGTTCTACTACATACAGATCAGACTATGTCTGACAATTCATTTCCTTGTCCTTGGACTCAAAATAACAGCTGTAGCCTTCAAAAATGTGCAGCCTTGATAACCCTGGAGTTCAAAGCGTGGACTGGAGACTGGGATCTGTCGGCGTTTCCCGTTCGGGAGATTCAATGTAATTGGCGGCCTCCTGCAGCTTCAGCAGCATGGCCATCTGAAATGGACAAGTAGGCAGAGAAACAGATGCTCACGTCTTTCAATTCAGATTTTAAATGAAGGATGAAAGATTAATTTATCAAAGCGTGGAAGTGTTTTACGACCCTATTAAATTCATCATCATGTCTATGCATTTGCCTCACTGTAATTGTGGACAATTAATTTTCTGCTTTACCGTGTGCTTTGCTTTATTATCATCTTCATACTGCATAAACTCTACAACAGTGGCTGGGACACCACTTTATTAGTTAATTATAAGTGGGAATGTATGTAGGAGATTGGTTGGCAATAGAGAAGATAATGGTTTCACTGTTCCTAAGTACATACAATATAAGGGGAAATAAAGGAAAACAAAATGAAGATAGTTTAAACCACTGGTTTGTTGAGAGCTGCATAGGAAACTTTACCAAAGGGTCGGACTCCAAAGAGCTTGGTGGGGTCTCCTTGATGGGTCTCTCCTCACTAGTCTGCCCTGGGCTATCAGGACCTGTGCTGGGAGGTGGGAGGTGGAAGAGCTTGGCCTGGTCCTGTTGGGCTGATGGCCAAGGCAGGGTACCCCTCACCCACTCCACTGGATCTTCCCACACTGCTTTCTGACCATGGACCTGCAAAGCAAGCCTTGAACGATCAGTCCGTCCAGCGGTGCCTCTACAGAACCACAGTCTGTCAGTGTTGAGCCAAACTCTCTTTATTTGCTTCACTATTTTGCGGTCACTCACCTTGATTCCGTCTTTAGCCCCCTCCTGCAGATAGGGAATGATGGAGTGGTTCCACAAATCAATGAACCAGGACCGGAACTCTTCCACGGTGACAGGACAGGACAAGAAGAAGCAGGGTCCTAAGCACGTACAAACAGACAGTTATTGCATAATCAGGGTTGCCTTTTCATTTCTTTTTATACACATACGGTGTTTATCCTTGTTCTCATCAACCTATTTAGCATCTTCCCAGTTTGCATAAAAGTATACTTGTGCATCAGTTTACAAATCCAAGTGTGTTTATAACTCTGAATTGTTTGTAAAACCACAATGTTACAAAATAAGAATAATAATACAGCATAATCCCTTTATTATGCTTATTGATAGGGGACTTTTTGTTAAAAGCATCACATGAGGTAAAATGAGCTGAAGAATTTGCTATGACTATTTATCATAGCCTTGCTGCGGTGACACAAAGATGGGCTCAGGAGCGTTGCAACCCTGACCATGATAAAGTGGATAATGGAAATGGATGGATGGATGGATGGATGGACTTTATTTATTCTATTTTCATAAACAGTTCATACAATGCAGGGTGTCAGTGTCCCTTCATTTTGGAAGCACAGGGCATGAGACAGCATACAAAGTGAACTGGATATCAGTTTATTTATTTATTTATTTATTTATTTATTTATTTATTTATTTATTAAATTTAAGCAAAGCAGCATTAAAGCAGTATTTTCTACTTTTAAATAGCTGACAATAAAAATGCGTCACACCCACAAAATCAAGGTGCTGTGTTCTGCTTTATACATGAGCGACAGGGCTGCGTTCCTTTGTGTGTCAAGCACAGGAGTGTATTGCAGTGTAATAGAAAATCTTCTATTGGGGAAAAATATTAAAAAGTGTTTCATCCTAAATGCCAGCTGCATGTCTCATAGTAAACTTGGGACATAGTGAAAACAAATTTAAAAAATGCTTATGAAGTTGCTTCCTCTCGTTCTTGCCACCTACCAGCACTTAAGTTTCTATTCTATTTGAGTGCACTTTCCTGCCCCTAATGGCAGCAGGTGGAAATGCAAGCCATTTTCGCATGCAGTTTCATATTGCAGTTTTTAAATGGTTTGACTCTGTCTGTAATTTTTAGAAGACGCTCAAAGAATCATACCAATGAGGAAGTCGGAGGTGCTATGCTTCTCCAGAAAAGTATGCAAGTGATACCAGAGCTTGGGAACCCAGTCTAGGACCTTCAGCAGCTCTTCGCTTGCCACGCTGCTCTCGTTCTCTGCCTCCATTAGCTTCCTGTGCAGGTAGCGCACCAGGAAACCATTGGCTGGCTCTACGTTATTGGAGAATGTCACCATCCTGGATTGAAGGGAGTAGTGCAATACAATCATCCCATTTTCACAGCAAAAGTTCCTGCAGGTTTTAAAAGCTACACTGTCAAAGAAAGGCCAAAACTATGCTATTTTCTATTTGGTGGGATACAACCTGACACTCCTACCTAAAGCTCAGGTGGAGACCATGGTTGGGAGTCATCTTCACAGGCTGATTAGTAGTTCCAATGATATATGGACTGAAACAAACAAAAGCCAGTAATCAGTGTTAAAACAAACAGTACAGCAAGTTTAAAAGGAAAAGGTTTTGCAGTGTCAATTCACTGCCTGCATCTTGCTACAGACTAACCATTTGTGGTATTTGCAGGTTAGGGCACCATTGACCAGCTCACTGATGGATGCTGCATCACTGAGGTCATCCAGGACTACAACTAATGGGATGTCTGCTGTGTTTGTCTCCCGGTCAATTTGATTGGCAAGGTTAGAGAGGTACAACTGTAGGTCCTGAGAAACATGGAAAAAAGAACTGTGCAGTGCTCTTTTGATAAATACTGCAAAGAGATTTGTACCAGACAACCAAGGCAACAACAAAAATTGCTTAAAACAAGAACTTTTACCTTGCAGGACTGTCGGTGCATGTTGTAGGTGACCACAATGCCCTCTGTGACCTCACGGCCACTGCGTTCCACCAGGTACTCAGTTAACCGGGAGGTGAGGTAGGTCTTGCCTGTACCACTAGGACCCGACAGAATGAGGCGTCGGTGCTTAAGCAGTAGGCTGATGTAATGCTGCATCATGGGCTTGGGGACAAGTGTCTCAAACACAAGGTTGTCCACACACTTCTCCTTCAGGCCTAGACGTGGAACAAGACAGTGCCAGAAATATGTTTACATTAGGCTGTCCAAACACTAAATAGAGAAGGGAAATGACACATGACTCAAATGAACTAGTCATAACTTTTTAATAAGGAAAAACAAGATCAAGGCTTGATGGCTTAAACTAAAGGCTTGTCATAACTTTCGTGGTGCGAATTATTTGACTGGCTTCGTCCTCATTAATATATCCAAAGCTAAAAGCTATACTTTTGTTAGAGTGGCGCACCATGAGATCACCCCCAATGAATTAAGGGTGCTCACAAAACTAGGCTCTACCTGGCCAGTGTTACTGAGAACTGGAGGAAGCTTAGAGAAGGTACATTTCACAAGGACCATGTGATCTTGCAGTTATTTGTTGCACATTATTGCAGCATATCAAATGTCTCCTGCAAATAAATTGTCGTGTTCTAATAATAACGTGGGACGTACATTTAAAGGCTGTGCATCTTGACTAGTGTGACATTTCATCTCCAGGCATGGGGACTTGCTATGTAGCCTTTGCCAGCTGACATTCATGCCTAAGGAATATTCCATTTATCAGACAGCCTTCCACGCTACCCAGCACCCAGACCTCAGTTTCCATTGCTGCTCCACATAGAGTAAAGGGTGCTTCTAAGCAGTCTTATGTCCTCCAGGGCTCTCACTACCATGGACTTACAATGCCCTTTTAAATCATGACTTTGGAAACCCACTGTTCTGCTGTGCCTGAGCTGTAGGAAGCCTGACTACCATATTGGAATAAGGTTGCATTGGGCCAAAGTCCAGGACCGGCACGGAATCTCGTACCTTTATTGGTTGCAATACTTATTTAATACACAGTAACAGCATTGTCCTGCATAAGCTTATGGCTATAACAATGTTTCTTATGTTATCCTCACAGTAATAACTTTTTGGATTTGGAGGTTACTGGCCAGTTTTGTTCACAGCTGAAGCCAAGATACTTCATATTATAAGGGCCATGTGGTCCTGCAGTTATTTGTTGCCTGCTGATGTGCTGTATCACATTTCCACTGGAAATACATTTGTGGAATTGATCCATGTAATCTGTTACATTTATGAGCTGCTGTACATAAGCATATAAAACAGTACAATAAAAGCCTGACTGAGGTCTAACAAAGGTGTTAATTGTTTTTATATAGAAAGTACAGACACAATGGACCCAGAGACACACTTTAGTTTAATTTAGGGAAGTCTACTGTTTCACCTCATTTTATAATTTAAGGGTAAATACAATGCAGTCAAAAGATATGGAAGTCCAGGTCTTGTCTATTCCTCAAGTGAAATGCAGCCATAAATGAACCTTATTTTGAGTGTGGGTTGGATTCTGATAGGGACTGAGAGAGTAGCTTGTGAGACCGAGTCTTTACATCTTCACAGTCTTTTATAGATGATCAAGCAAGTGACATACTGTAAGTGAGAGGAGGGTTAAGATGAATGGCCAGATAAAGCTTTTAAGGTCCGAACAGTCATAAAAAGATTGCTCAAGGACATCTGCAGTGAGTGTGAGTGAAGTGAATGCAAGTTCCTTGAGCATGTTCTGCTTTTTTCCTC
This sequence comes from Heterotis niloticus, assembly GCA_018136845.1. Classification (NCBI taxonomy): domain Eukaryota; kingdom Metazoa; phylum Chordata; class Actinopteri; order Osteoglossiformes; family Osteoglossidae; genus Heterotis; species Heterotis niloticus. The sequence continues at coordinate 21,400,289 of CM030894.1, read as the reverse complement.
TAGAAAAAAACAAGAAAATGTTTCCAAGCCACTAAGTAACATTTCATTTCTGAGTGGACATATGAACCACAGACCTTGATGCTTTGATAAAGACTTTAAACTATTTCAAATTGTAAATGTAAGTGCCAAGCACAAGCAAACCAGAAATTCATAGCTTATACTGACCTTTCAGAGCCATTGTAATGCAGCTGGGACCCTTGCCCATGCAGCGAGAGGGTAGGGTTTCAGGGGGCTCAGTGCCTAGTACCCTCTTGATGTGGTTGACCTGGTAACTATAGATAGAGTCCACAGACAAGCCCAAGTTGGAGGTAGGGTCCACCTTGCTTATGTAGTCCTGGCAACAAAAAGAAAATGGTTGTTTACTGCTGGTACTGTGTTGGGATGCTGATGTTGATCTTTGCGATGCCATGTGCAGAAACTTACCCTGAAAGCCTGGATGATCGCTGCATCCAGCATGGCCCAGTCTGTTCTTCCGTTGATCCTCACCAATCCGATGAAGAAGTCCTGCTGCTTCACCTCCTGAATGATGAGGACAGACAGCAGGTTTGTGCGATTTCCGTAGGAAATAAGACTGTAAGCTTTTCCTTAGCTTAGGGGCAAAGGGGTAGTGCAACCTAGAGGTCTCAGTTCAAATCCCTGATGAAATCCTTTAGCTGTACCTTTGAAAAAGGTAATTCTGTCACAAAAATACTTTAATGAATGGGCTAGGCTCTTTCCACCTCATCTGCAAAACTCACCTGGGGTTTGAACATGCAGCAAGGCTAAAAGCTAGTGCATCTACTATCACATATGCTGATATTAATTAAATGACATCCATTGCAGATAACAGAGCCACATTTGCAAAGGCAAGCATTTTAAATAAATACATTTAAGCACTGTCATTACTACAGTAAGTACTGTAGCAAGTTTCAAGCCTCAGAGAAATTGTGTATACAGTGATAATATTGCTGCAGGTTGCTATACGATTTCTGAATGATATGCTCACATCTCTGAAAATCCTTTGGTCAGCAATGCGGACCACGATGCGTATGCAGTTGTCGTCCTGCTGGGATTGCAGACCTGTAACATCCATCCTGGAGGTGTCTGAGGGAGCAGAAGAGAAGGTTAAGGACACTGCTATGATTCCCTGAATTATCAATGCGCTCTCCTAAGAAATAAACAGCACCACTGAACCTCTGTGTGAGAAAATAAGAAGTAGATTTTAAAATTTTGTTCTATACTTAAATTCTTTCTGAGAATTTGGCTGCTCACTTGGGTCCTCACTGATGCTTAGGTTGAAAGGCTTGGTGAAAGATGCTGATATGGATTGCCTGGGTGAGGAGGTCATCAGTGCTGCCAGTCCTGAAGACTGAGAGGTGGAATTGGACGAACCGAAAGTTGGGGCACCCATCTTCAGCTGGTCATTCTCTGCTTTCAGATTCTCTACTGTCATCTGTCAGGAATTAAGGGATAGTTAGGATAGATTTGGGAGTTTGAAGTCAAAGCCAAAATAAAGGGGGGTGATAGCTGGAACCAGGACTATATGAAGCATTACAATAAGTTGAAGAAAGCTAGCATGATTTTTTTAGGCAGTGCATGGTCCCACACTGAGAAGATCTGAAAGACACATACCTGCATATTGTTCATGGCCTCCTGCAGCTGCTCTAACTGATGGGCAGAGCTTAAGGCCTCAAGACGAATATCCGTCAGCTTCCTCTCCTTTTCCCACAGCTCTGAGCGCAGCTCCGACACCACCTTTTCCTCATTCTCTGGCTCATTGCCCTCAAAGATTCTGAAGAAAAGTTCAGTCAGCATAACATGGACATGGCTCAGTGTTCACTCCAATACACAATAAAGCCAGGAAGCTTACACGGAGGATGAGTTGGAAGTGGATGATTTGATGGATGAGGTTGGGTTGTCCCCAGCATCGTGTGACAGCTTTGGGGATGAGGGGGCAGACGAGTCAGGGGTGGCAATCTCCTCAATGTCTGAGTATGAGTTTGCAGACTTAGGGCCCTTCTTGATGCTGAAAGCTTTATTAAAGGAACTTCTCAGCTAAAAGACAAAAACAAGAGAAATTAGATGTTCACATTTTGAATAAAGAGCTTTGATAGAGATGTGATGAGCCTAAACAGGGATTTTGAAAAATTTTTATTGAAATACCAATAAAATGGGTTACGCTTTATTTTTTAATTAATTTATTGTGTAATATTAAGTGACATTAGGTTTTATAGGTTTATTAGGTTTCTGGATATGAAAAATCTTTCATAGCAGTTCTGTGGAAATAAGTTTTCCTGCACTTCTGGCATGAAACTGTGTCCTTTGAAATGTTTCAACTAAGAAATGTTAAGCAGGGGTCACCTCAGAGTTTCCAATATACAGCTTTAGTGCATTGCTGTTGCATAATTCAATGCATTTGTTACATTTGTCAGTGGAAGCATAATACAAAGATCATAATCGTACACTTATTTTCATTTTTACTGTCAGTCTGTTTCAACTTTAAATAGTATTAGAAAACAGGAAATAAAAGCTCAGTGAGCTATTTTAGCACTTTTTGCATTTATAGACATTAAAGTACAGTCAGTTTAAAAATTTCCACCAAGAGTGTTACCACAAAGGTCCAATACACACACACACACACACACACACACACACACACACACTGTATCACAATAAAAAGAGAAATGTGTTTGTTAAATGTAATAGTGTCTGTGTGCAATTTGCACACTGAAAAAAGAAACACATGCACATTTTTGCATCATTAATTGTCAAATAATGCAGTACCACTACACGGTCTAACTGGCATGAAATGTTCCTGCTTCAAAAGCAAGAATAATGGCAGAGATGGTTACAGAAAGCTAATAAGCGTTCACTTTAATCCCTTCACAAGAAAAATGAAAACCTCAGTATAGGCGAGTGTGCAGTGAAGAACAATCCCTTCTCATTCTGGAAGGTTTTGAAATCACACAGCATGGAAATTAAGGGTTATGAATTCAACATGAGAACCAGCATAATGATTATTGATGCTCAGTTCTTGACTGGAACTGTTATTTAAAATAAAAAGTGAAACGAATACTAATTCAGGGATTATAGGAGGTATGTTAATTTGACATGGACATCAACGGTAGCTTTTCCAAAGGTTGGTAAGTATGATTCATTTGGCCAAGGGCTGGGGAGTTGTAGCTCAGCACCACAATACTCACCTCAAACACCTGTAATAAAGGTGAGGCATGGGAGAGAGATCGGAGTCATACTTAAGGTCGGTTTTGGAGCGCGTACCAAAGACAGACAACGTGCAATAAGACACACAGTTAAGCATTGATGTACTTGCTGCTGACCACAATGGAGCTTCTATAGCAGCAAGTTCCCCTGAGGAACTTCATACCAGAAACTACATCAGCTGCACTGCATCACACCCCTCTATAACACCAGGCAGCTGCTACTGTAACAGCAATTCAAAAGTTTCTCAGTTTTATTGAACATACCATGCTATATAACATGGAAAAACTGGAACTGCTTTGATATTTTGCAATACATAATTGGTAGTGATCAACAGGAAAGTTAATACTGTAACTAAATATGTGTTAATATGTTAAATGGTTGTTTATTTCTGTGATCGACTATTTTAGTTGCGCCACTATTTAAACCCAGCTGGAATGATAGGTAATAACATGAACATTAGCTTGCTTTCCTTGAAAATTAACTTGAATGTAAATTTTCCTTACAGATCTCAAGCACCTCGTAAGCGTCCGAACTAATAGAAGAACCAGCAATGGATGATGAAACACTGGCCTGATTCATTGCAGATATTTTTCTTCATAACTGAGATTTCTTAGTTTTGGCCTCCACGGTTAGATTCTCTTGTTTTCTGTACCCCTTTGTCAAGGGGTTTGGATTTGTGTGGGTTGGTTTCATTTTTGACTGAACACATTTCTAATCTCGCAGAGAATATCTCAGCCTTCATTGGATTTCATAAGAGCAATTCTTCTCTCTCACCCAGCTCTTTTTCTTTTTCTTTTTGTCAGCATCCTTGCAGCTGCCAGTACTTGAGTGGCTGGTGATGCTGTTGACGCTGGAGATGCTCTCAGAGGAGTTCTGCCGCTTGATGTGCAGGTCTGTGGAAAAAACAGGGCAGAGCGGAACGTTTTTGATTTCCTGACATATAAAACGATCACTTACTAAATCAAATTAGTAAATAAATATAAATTAATTAATAAATATAGAGAAATACTTATGCAGTACTGTAAGAGTACTCAAATAAGAGCCTGCAGAGAGTGATGCAGATATGTAATGTAGGGGACATCCTACCTTTGGGAGTATTATCTGGGTTGTTGAGTGCCCCCTGGATGATGGATTGGGCCTCTGTGTTCTTGGTCTTCAGGATGTCAATCGTCTCACGCAGGTCCAACAGTTCGGTGTCCTGCAACAACCAATCGCATCAGAGCAAAACTTGCACCCCTCCTGCATTTCATAGGCCACCTCTAGCCAGTCATCCAAAACTTCAGACACCATTCCGCTCACCCATCCTGCAAATCCCAGCTCAACATTTCAGTCTTATTTTTGAAACCCCATATCCATATGCCACTCCTACACTCCAAGCCCTAGTCTCACGCAACCATCCTGCAAAACCCAGTTTCTAAATCTTTCTGGGGAAGGATCTTCACAGTTGGTGCATATGTACTTTCAGACTCTCTTCAGGCTGATCAAATACTTCCATGCCCTTTACAAGGTACAAGAGAACACCTCTAAAAAAGAGCATTATAAAAGTACTTCTGTGCAGACCTGTAGTGATACATGAGGATGATGTCTGCAGTGATCTGGGTTCTAATTCCATAGACAGAACCATGGCATCAGTTCTGAAAATGAGATGTTAATCTACCCACTAAGACGGTAAACTAAGTAGAGCTGTAAATATGAACACGCAGTAACATAAAGATGGGAACACACGTGACTGGCTGGGCTTAATCATACCTTGTTAACTAGCTGCTGAAAAGCATGTTCTAGGTGTAGTATTCGAACTGCCAGACTTTGCCCTAGACTACAACACTATCTGCTCTCAGCCATCTACTGTGCTGTCCTGCATAGACTCTGGTTTCAGTTTGACTATGTCAGGGGTCAGCAACCCGCGGCTCTAGAGCCGCATGTGGCTCTTTCATCCCTCTGCCGTGGCTCCCTGTAGCTTTGGAAAAAATAATGTAAATAAATAATTGCTATTTTATTTTATTATTATTTTTTTTCCAATGGAATACTTCTCATTTTGGAGATCGTGGTGATCGAGGTAACATTAAATTAAATAAAAATAAAATGAAAGTGTTTTAATATTTTGTCTATCGAAATATGCATCACACCGGTCGCCACCTGCCAGGTAACTAATTTTGAATTTTCGACGCCCAGTAAGCTAACCATGGTTACAAACAGCAATAAAATGTCAATCGTTTTCTTTTTGTAGTTCTATGATTTCATAAATGCAACAAACTATAGTTCTTTTATACATAGCATAACTGTATATAAAACCTAATATGGTGTGTTATCTTCATTTTAGGGGTCAAATAGGTTTTATGGCTCCACGTAAATTTTATTTGCTGGGAAAGAGGCCAAAATGGCTTTTTTGATGTTGAAGGTTGCAGACCCCTGGACTATGTCATGTTGTAGTTTGCATCTATAATATCAAACAGCTTCGGAAGGAAACATGCATTGACATAGCTAAATTTTCACGATCTTTCCATATTAGAAAAGAAACTCCATACAGTTTTCACTGGCTGCTGGAGACTGTGTCTGAGAGCACTGATCTCTTCCAAGTTATTCCAAGCCATAAAGCTTTGTTAGTTCCACACTATCACCCACACATCGCTGTAGTCTAGCAGAAACCCTGGTTGCTTTCTGCATTTGTGTTCTTATTGGTCATTAGATCAGAACGTTCAAGGGGTCTTGCCTGTGGCCTACCTTCTGCTCGGAACTGACGGAGAGGGACTGCAGTCGTGATGTCATAAGTGCAAGGCTCTGCTCGAACGCCGCCACCAGGTTTGCCTGCAAGCAAGGGGAAGGTGAGTACAGGGGTCACTGAACAAGAAGGTTTATTTTAGTTTGCGTTCAGGCATGGTGGGATGGCCACCTGTAAGATTTAAATATGGTAGTACAAAAGGAAAGGAATGTTGGCTGAAAGGAGAGAAACATGAAGTTCATTATCTGAATGGGGGCAATTCAAATTAAATGGGGTATTTTCCATCACAATGATACTCAAACAGGTATGCTGTCAGAAGACCAAGGGTTCTCCTTTTTACCTACATACTAAAATGTTGACTGTGTTTGTTATGTTTCAAGTCTAATAAAGAAACTGAGCAAATCCAGAAAGCTGTTTCTGGTTTAAAAGCTGTTACAGCAATCTGTAGCTCTGACCAGTTAAGAGCAGCATCAGTGCCATCCGGTGGTTGGCCCTGGCATAGGTGCTGTTTCCAATACAGAAAATCACACTGAATCCTGTACTACTGCTTGCCAGCAGGTTGCAAAAAGACAAAGTCATGCCACAGTGATGCACAAAGTGGGTGCGGGGGGGGGCTGGAGTCAGCAAAGTCACAGTCAAACAAACCTGGCCAAGCTGCTACACCCAACATCCGGTGGTGTGGGTATGTGGCCGGTAGGCAGGAGGTGCCAGCATGTCCCGCAGCCATTAGAGCCAACAGTAGTTAGGGGAAAGAGGCACAGTGGTGTTAGGGTGGGTTGCAAACTCACACTGCCTGCATCCATTTGAGAAAGCTGGGTAAAATTCTAGTTAAATCTTGTGACTCTCACATTTATTTGTTTTATTAAAAAATTAAAATTCTTATTAAGTACTGTATCACTGTTGTTTTACTGATACTCCTTAGTACTGCAAAATGTTGCATGAATTAAGATATAGGACAAACATGGTGTGATAAAAGGCTTTTCTCCCTGAAAATGGGGTGCAAAGAGTCAAGAAAGTTTAGGCAGCAGAATCAAACGCAAGTAGAAAACAGCAGGTTATCTGCATATGTGATATACTGTAACCCTTACATATGAATGCATGCTTTATGCCCACAGTGACCTGTAGAGTGACGCGGGTGGGGAAATGTCAGCACTTCCACAAAACGATAAAGGGGTTAAGCACCAAGATGCCACCAATCCGGTCAGCAAGCCTTGCGCACCATGAGATCGAAGTACTCTAAGAATTCCACACATGTGTGGCACTTGCCCCTGAAATGAGCTGGACTCCAAAGTAGAGATTGTGCTCCTGCTGTGAAGTGTCATTTGCTGACATTCATTTGGTGCTAAAGAATCTCAGCTTCATCTCACCATCCTAAGCATCTCAGCATGTTTTCTTTTGAAATCAGAGCCAGTCAATAAATCCAGAGCAAAAGAGAACTTTCATGAGCTTCTCAAAATGACGTCTTTACATCATTTACTATAATGGGACAATTTTATAAGCAAAATAGATGATAAATATTCTCCGGCACAGCAAAAATAAGCTGAAGAGAAACCCAAGTTGTTTTAGGTGCATTTAAAATTACACTCTGTATGTGTCTAATATATTACCACCCACATCTTGTCTGTACACTGCTGGCACCAAGCATGTCCGCATACTGTATGAATCAGTTGTCATGCACTCCACACTACTCAACATCCCACTTAAAAAATGTATGCACTCCCTCTCTGCATGCCTTTCTTTCATAGGATACTCCTATAGGCCTGCATCACCAGGTCTTACTCCAGCTCTAACACAAGACACAGCAATACAAGTCGGACCTTTCACATTTGGCTCTAAAGATGTGGGTAACAATCATTCAGAATTGCTCAACCCAAATGCAGAGCAAAGTAGTTCTTTATAAATTTGGCTTGAGTTTCTAAAAATCTTTTCAAAATATTGTTTTACACTGCAAGCAATATCGAGGAACAGTGTGCATTGCTTAAGGGTTGTTGGTCTTATTCTGACTCCTCATTATCCCTCAGTGTGGATGTAGGTCACATACATCTAATTCTCTTTCTGTTGCTTGGCCAATTCGTGTTTCTTGTCCTGAAACCTCAGTGAGGTCCAATCTAGACATCTCACTTAAGATGTGCTGACTATTGCAAGAGGCAAGCAGATGAGTGCAGTACCACAGATGGCAGGGTTACAGGGTTATTTCCAGAGCAGTATGTGCCTGCTAAGTAGAGCCTATCAAATGCATGTATAAAGTAGCTATGGACATGCAGTTGAAGATCAGGACTGATGTAGGAACAGACAAAAGATTTGTTGTTATTTGACAAAGACATGATCATATTAAAATGTTGTGTTTAGACAAGGAACAAAGTTTTACTCTGGACAGCTATTGGATGTCCCTTTCCCTTTCATTTTGGTGTACTGGCTTTTCTGCTTGGAAATTACTGAAAAAGAGTTTCACATCTTAACTCAAAATGTGCAATAACCATTCTTCAATTGTAAACGCTGACTATATCTAATTTGTTCTTCATACATTGCCATAACAAAATGGTCAAGATGCTATGATAATCTACATACTGAGTGCCTAGATTCAGAGAGAAAGTATCAGTAAGTATAGATATTATAGCCAAACAAAATCTGAAAAGCATCACTTTTAAGGCTTCATATAAGTGAAGACAGGGCCATACAAAAGGCTTCGCTCCGGACTGATTCATGGCTCTTAACTTCTAAGCACTTCATAGACACATAAAGGCAGCTCTGTGCTTTCAGCTGTTCCAAAGGTACTGAATGGGGGTCATGGTTGTAGAGTATAAATGACAGTCACACATGGAGGGGAAGGATATTACAGAATGTAGGAAGCTGGAATCATTGAATATGACTGGGCATGAAGACAGGGAAGTACAGAAGGAATTGCCATTTTCTAAAAGCTTACTTGGAATCAGCTACAACCTTCACACAAAATACTAAAAGTTATATAGCACACATTAACATTTTAGCACTTGATCAATAAGTGAATGATAAATAACACGAATAGGTGTTGGGTGCTGTTTCAAGATCACATTTGATACTGATTTACTGCATGACCGATTTGGCAGGTGGGTTTTAACTGACTTTTGTACTTAACACCTTGAACGACTCCACCCTGTATCTTCCCTTAGAGGGAGGTCAGAGGTCAGGAAACCTGAGTATACATACATTTTCGGACAGCTGATTGGTAAGGCAGGCCACTTTCTCTTGGGATGACTCCAACTCCCGCCGAAGCTTTCGGATTTGCTGCACAGAGTTCGTAAACATGGAATTACAAGTGGGACAGAAATGTAACTTTTTCAAATCAAATTTTTTTTAATTGTGCTCTACAGAACTTCTGTAAGAGAGATACTTCAAGACGAAAAGTAAATCCACATTTAGGAACTTCCATGATACAAAAAAAAAAAAAACTAGTTGATGCTAATTTTTTTAATAACAAAGTTATAAATCACACATCAGATGATGGACAATGATATTTAGTGCATGGAGCAGAATGGTTGAAAGTATGAAGCGCTCAGTGATAGCACTGCAAAAAAGATCCCACCCTTGTGGTGTCTAAGATGGAGGATGGCACAAAGAAGGAGCAACTGGGGTTCAGCTAGAGACAGAAAGGTTAGAAATAAGCAACAAGACAGATTTACCTCGCCCTGCATCCTCTCTTCAGCCTGAGGAAGCATGAGGGACAAACAGAGACAAAGTAAGAGACCCCAGGAGCATGGGGAAGGAGGGAAGGAGACAGCATGTCTGCAGGGGGGCAGCTGTGTACCAGAATAAGAGGTGTGTAGGTGGTGTGATGGGGCTCACACAACGGTGTGGAAATCTCTTTGACTAATCCAACAATCCAGGATGTTAACAGTGTCTTGTGAGGAAAAACTTATGAAAGCAAACTGATAATCTGTAAACAATTTTTTTTTGCTTCATTGAATATGTGTATGCATAATCTATGTCCAAATATTTAATCTTAGTGGAAGAATGTTTCCAGAATAAAGTAAATAAGTTAAATACTATTTATGTCTGCTATTATGAGATGAGTGGATGATTGGACATTAAAGCCAAATTTCCATGATAACTTTAATAACGCAATAATAATTTGCAAGGTAAGCAGGTTCCCTGCACTGACTGTAGAAAGTCAGCATCCTTCTCATTGCCTGTTGATAGGAGTGGAACTGCTGAATGCCGTGTTATTGGGTCTCACATGCTGATCATAGTGTGAGAAGTGAGTCCCCTGGGCATGTGGCTGGAATCTTCTGGACTGAGTTGTGCTGCCCTTTACGGGTTTCACTCACCGAGGAGTAGTTTGAAGAAGCGCTGGATGCCAAGGAGAGGACTGAGCCGTGGACTGCATATAAAGAAACAAAATAAAGGTAACTACTTAGTTATAGTAGAAATCTGAATGTCATCATTGACTGAGATATCAGTGCTTGCCACAATGTACTCACATCATTTCTTTGTTTTATTCCTTTATTTTTTCTGTGTTTATTAAATACCAAACTATTTAAGATGTTGATGAATTCTCCCTATTCCTTTCCTTATTATTCAGTTGTTTTTGTGTTGTACTTGGCTTATGTGCAAAAATGTGATCGTATAGATTGTTATGCTTTTAACTGACGGGTTCCTAAAATAGCTAAAATAGTAGATGCAGAGCTGAGTGGCACAGCAAACTTGTATATGTAGTAAGGGAGAAACATATATCTTAAAGCGATAAACAAATCAAATCTGTACTCTATATATCTCTGCAAAGCTTAATCTCTATAATTACTTTGTTGTTGATGCACAGTTTTGTTTTTCAAGGACCACAGTCTTGGAATTTGGCACACAGGTACTTCTCACCACATATTAGGTTTTTGCATGGTCAAGGTCATTAAACTCTAAAAAGGCTGCTTTCTGTTTCAAAAATTAGAATTTAGCCTCTGACAAAGCTTAGAGAAGCAGAAGTACCAACGGAGCATACATACATGATGCTGGCAGATTTTCTCACTCCACACACACACACACACAATGCCACCATAAGTAATATCAGGGTAATAAAGGTCAATAAAGTCTGGTGACATGTACTTTGTTTTTCCTTTCTACTTGCCTACAATCAGCCTATCTGTGGCATCTGTCCGTTCAGTAATGTTAACAGTATTTATGCACTAAATACAACCACTTCAATGGCACCACAGTTTGTCAGTTATGTAATTTGTTATTAGTGCTCATCTTTCTACCATTAGTACATCACATGCATACATTAGACCTCACTGACAGAATCATATAGACAAACTGCTAATGTAAACTAAGTACAAATTTGTTCCATTACACCAATTTCCATGTCTCACCAAGAATGTCATTGAGGATATCAGATGATATCACCTCAGATATTTTCATGTTATCAGTTTCATAAAGTGCTGGAAATAGATACGGTCATGTTTGCTAAAAAAATTATGCCATATGAAAAGAGAACTAATATTAGTGCTAGCCAACCTGCATCCTCTGTTATCAGCATCTGGGAGGCAGGAATCACGAGTGACACTGAGCAGAAGGAAATCTGAATGTTAATGGATCAAAGGAGTGTTGGTGAGGTGTGGAGATGTTGGGGCCTCAGAAATGAAGCCGCTTGCTCACCATCATCCCCAGGTTCACGGAAGGAGCCAGAGCGGATCATACTCTTTGGCCGGTCGGCTAGCGACAAGCTGCTACCCAGTGGGGAGGTGCTGTAGATCTCAAAGGCAGCATCTTGAGTGGGGATGCTGTTAGAGCGGGTCATACGGGGGGTGCCAGCACTAGGGGTGGGGGCCACTATAGGGAGTGTGGGAATTTCAGAGGAAGACAGGAGGTTGCAGTCAGGGGGTAACAAGGACATCCGGGGATATGGTGTTAGAGTACATTTTTAAGTCTTCCTCAAATAATCAAGTCATGACACAACAAGAGAAGCACAGACATGTTATAGAAGACCTGCAGTCCTACCATAAGATGTCATAATTTGGGAGATATGTTTCAAAGAATCTGACAGAACTGCCCAGGGGTGGCACTCACCAACATTGGTGAGTGGGGCCTTCCCTAAAGAGACTATGGGACTGGAGGTGGGAGAGGGCAGCTGCGGTGGTGTGTCCGAATCCATCATGCTCACAATGGTGTGTGAGTGCCGTCTCTCCTTGCCCTCTTCCTCGGACTGACCAGAGCCATAGCGACTGGGGGACCACAAGGCAGCATGTTCCTTACACGTCACACACAACACCAAGCAATTACACAACGCCACAGAAACTCAACGCATTCCTCCAAAGGACATACCTTAGTCCTTTTTTGGGTAGGGTGTTCCTGTCCCTCGGTAAACTAGGAGCGGAAAGGATTCATTATTAGTGGCCCCGCCAATGGTTAACTTGTATTATACACCAGAGAGCCCGTTATGATTACATATTATGACAAGACTTAATTTGAAACATTTGCTTAAGTGACAATAGGCCTTTTAAATATACACCTATCCCTCAGATGGTAGCAATAATTTCTTCCATGAAAGCAGCCTAGTAGGAAAAATCCAGCTGTGAGGGGCTGGGATTCCCATTTTTCTTAGAGGTGGCATGCACAACATAGATGATTATAATAACTAGGGGCAAAAGCCATCTTTTCCATTAAGACAGATAAGAGGAACCAAATGTGTGGGGAAGTTAGTTTGTTTCACAATCACAGTCACTCTCTGCAGAAAGCAGAACACATCTCCTTGTTTTGTCAATTTAAAACGGAAGATTCCTGTATTGTACGAATCCTTCCTCACAGAGACTGCACCAGAAAGGATTTCTCCTCTCACCAGTAGGGGGCAATGATACTCCTCCCTGGATAGGAGTCATGGTAAACAGACGTAGCTTTGCTCAGCAGTTACACAGCAGAGGAGGCAGAGGGATTTCAGATACGATGGGTGGCTAGTGACAGAGATGTCCAGAGGAGCCTAGCAGTTTTGCACAACAGCCTCTTTTGGAGACCATAAACTATTAAATCGCTATGTCTTTGTCCATGGGAAAGTTCAAACATTGGAGAAGCTGCACTGTAGACTGTTCGTCATAACTGGGAACCTAACATGCTGAGAGCTCAATGAACCAGTCCAGTTAGAGGTTAACAATAACTGTGGAGACTGGGTGGCTTGTGTGTGCATGTAAACTCACCTATCTGGCAGGGTGAGAGAAGCTCTGCTGCTAGCATTCCAGACCCCAGAGCCCCTCTCCTGGTCCTGCTCGCTGGGCAGAGCAGGGCTGGATGGCACACTCATGTGCAGAGGCAGGGACTCCATGCTGCGGTGCAAGCCTGACAATTTGGGGTAGAGTAGGGGTGAGCCGCCCAGGCTTAAGGGCTGCCCTGAGAAGCAGCTGGGCGAGTCGATGTGGAGCATGGGTGCAGGGCTGGGAGTCAACCTGGGTGGGGCTGTTGAGCCTGCCAGGTCTTGGAGTTTGGAGAAGGGTGGAACCTTGGGAGGGAGATCATGTAGGGTCATGCAGGAGTCCAGGCTGTTAGAGTTGACCTTGTCCAGGTGAGCCAGGCTAGGTGGCCTCCCCAGTGACTTGCTGCTCAGCAGCCTGCATGATAAACATGAGAACAGAAGATAAAAGTTCATGGAGCATACCAAATATGAAGCATACCATTTGATAAAAAGTGAAATAGATTTTTATATTTGAAATTTGTCTCAAAATGAAACAAATATTCAGGAGTATAAAATGTTGTAATGTAAAATGTTTCCTTAGATATTAGTTACATTTAATCAATTATATTAATATAGGTTGCACATATTTAGGGACCATTTTCAAATGTTTAAACATATTCTAAGAATGTATTTTAAAATACATTCCTTTCCCATTCTGATTGTGGCTGCAGGATCCTAAAATTGAGTCAACGATAGCCCTGGTGTTGGGCGGCAATGTGTTAACGTACCTAGGGGTAGTGGGAGAGGACAGCTCAGAATACTTGCTCCCGCTGGAGTGGCGCAGACCCAGTTGCTTGGTGCTGGCTTCCCCAGGAACCTGGACCTGAATGGAGTCACCTTTCTGGGGGCCACATTCAGAATCAGAAGCCACTGCCTTAGCTTTAGCCTTCTCCTTCTCCCTATCAGTCTGGTTGACAGGGCTGGCAGCAGGTCGTGTGACAGATTTGCCCAGATCCTTGTGTCTGGAGCCTGTAGCTGCTGTAGGGGTGGGTGTGGGCGTGGCCACAGGTTTGAGGCTGAGCAGACTAGCATCGATGCTGCTGCTTACAGGCCGTCCAGCAGGACGCCCAGTGAGACTCATGACGCTGGACTTGGCTGGGCGTGGGAGGCTGCGGTACTGGATGTTATTGCGGGCGTTGGGTGACAGGAAGCCTTGGTCACATCCTGATGCATCCAGGCTGTTTTTGCGGCTTCCTCCACCACTGCTCCCCCCCACACCTCCACTCATTGGCTTCACAGGGATGCTTGAGGACTTGGGAGTCTTTCCAACAGTCGCTGAACCGCTGGAGATGGTGGCACCACCTGCCGTCATCACTGTCGCCATACCGGTTGTGGGCGTAGGTTTCTTGTACCCAAAGGAACCACCAGCAGAGGAACGGACCAGGCCAGAGGGGGGCTTGCGGTGCTCCCCGCGGTCCTTCCCTGCATCTGAACACGAACGCTGAAGGCCAGCTGCCTTCACAACCATCTTGGCCTTGTCCACTGCCTTCTGGTCACTCTTTGGTGCTGGAAACACACAAAACTGTTTTTCTAGCATTTCTGGGCAGATTTTCAAGATAATCACCCAAAGAATTGCAAAACAGAACACATGCACTACTGAAACAACCACCCAGTTACTTAGAGAGTGATTTATAATCTCTCTGTTATTATTTTGTAAGTACTAAGGTCAAGAAAAAACTTTTTCGGGATTCGACAACTTTATACTGTAATTGTCTTGATGCACAACTCAGTTGTCTGAATTTGTACATGTAAAAAAAGTTTTAATGTACATCTGAAACAACTGAGTTTAGTACTTAGTTGGGACACAGTCACAATTTATATGAAGGACTAACGCAGCGGCAATTTTTTGTTCATTATGTGATGAAGAATGGATGACCAAAAAACTGGCACATGAAATAGAGTCTCGTGCCATAATTGGTCTCACAATAAAAATAAATATATTTTAGACCAATAAATATATTTTAGACTTAATTATTGCCTTTGGGGACATATTTTACTGAGAGGGTCATAAAGGCCAGTTTAAAAAAAATCATGCCATCGATTTATTGTTGCTATCAGACAAACAGTTCCATATGTAAAGTGTTGCTGTTGAAAGGATATTGGCATCAAATTCTGCTAGAAGGGAAGATCATCTCCCAGAGCAGGAGTGAACTCACTGAGCTTTGTCATATATGATTTTAGTGGCAGAGTCATTTTTGGTTGTCAGCCTGCATGTATCCACAAAGCATGTGTCCACAGGTATATGACTGAAAGAAAGCCTTGTGGGCCCCTGTATAGCACCCAACCAGTACGCGATGAAGCCCAAAACAAAGAATGAGTCAGAGACCCAGGTGTACAGGAGTTGAGAAGGGCTATGGGGTTGAAAAATATCTTTGGAGCTTCAGCTCTCAGCTGGGGGATAATGCAGGTGGAGGGAAAAAGGAATGAGACAACAAAGGAGGGAAGCATGAAGCAGAAGAGAGAGAAATAAAGAAAGGGTTGAAATATTGGTTGGCAGCTGCCACTTTGCAAAAAACGACTGCCAGAGCCAATTTACTTACAAAAAGGCTTTCTTTCTTAAGATGCATTTATTACCCATGAAGTCCACAAAAAGACATGACTCAAAAGCAACTGGTAGGTTGACTGACTCTGAAAAAGACAGCTATGTTGCTGTGGATTCCTGCAACCTCTTCAGTACAGTAAACGTCCAGCTTGTGCTATGGGGGAGATGTACTGTAAGGCAGAGGAATTACCAAAAAAACATCTATTTTAATGAGCTCTAATAATTGGTACTTTTTTCCAAGTTGAAGCTGCACATAATATAAGCAACACATGTGAATGTAGCAAAAGGTGGGAAACTGTCCAGCCGGATAGTGCCATATGTGTCCGAGCCCTAATGACAGCTTTGTACAATTGTACATAATGGGTCTGCTTAAGTCTGACCAGCTCTAAAACGGCAGGAAATCAGCCAGAAGGTTTCTGGCCAAGAGAGCAGCCTGTCTTTCTCATTGTTTTTTTTTTTATTTTTATTTATTCAAGACCATCAGCTGAGCCCCTCCCACCAACGAGAGAGACAGCAGATGCTTTCTGGTGCAGAGAAAACCTCCGAGATGTGAAATCTGGCACGTCACTGCACCATTGCTCTCAGCGGCCTATCATGTACACGTGCCGTGTCGGCTTCTCCTAATCCTGAGAATGTGGGTGCTTGTGGTGTGGGCTGTCTTTCTGCTGACGCAGGTCTCCTGCTGACCGACAGGGGCTTTCAGGCAGCAGCATGCTGACAGCGTAATGGCTGCTTCCCTGCACCCGCTGGCAGCTGTTCCTCCATCTTGGCCATTGGCCTGTCCCTACAGAGTCTCCTCAACCCGCTTACAGACTGACGTGAAAAGCTGCACTTCATGACCCCTGTGGTCTGAAACAGAAGTGCAATCTACATTTCTACCAGCCCTTACCACAACACCATGGAATAAACTATAACAATCATTTGGTCATACGAGTTGCTTGCTCAACATATTTGCAGAAACCTTTCATTATTTTGAATATTTAATTTCTAATTAGCATTTTTTCCAGTCTTAAATTTGCTGAGAAAAATGGAACTTTTTCAAGGATTACAAAAGCAAAGTCAGCTCATGTTCCTACCTATAGGGACCTAACCTAAAACAAGCACATCTTATCAGCTTCTGCTGCAAACTTTTCTCAACAAGCAGACATTACAATCTGTCATCCATTAAGATTATTTCTGTGATTAGAAGCAAAAATACAAGCATTAAGGGTTTCGGATGCTGGTCATTGTGTTACAGTGCATCCTGAGGGAAGAGATAACACAAAATAAAAACAAAGCAAACATATTTCTTTCCCCCTTCCATTCGAAAGCTTTCATTTAAGGGCTAAACATGCCCTGCTGTAAATATATATTCCGTGGGAAAGCAAGGCGCATGTTTGTGCAACAAACAGTGGACCTTTGTGTTCAGCTGGCAGGACGTGGAAATGGTTACAGATGGGTGTTAGAACATGGCACTGTTTTCAAAGGCTCCTCATGCATCAACAGCTGCCCTACAGCGGTGCCAGAACTGTATGCCACAATTCTGCCCCAACAGGTGGTGATGCCAAAACACAATACCAATGCCAAAAACGTTACGTTTCTCAAGAGCCATTCTGTCCGTCTCATCTGTTTTGACGTCTTATTCATACACCCTTTCATAGAGCAACAAGGTAATAACACAAAGATGTTGTTTACTGTTGTTTGCAGGTTATTGTTGTCTAAACACCTCTTGTAAGTCAGTCTGGATTAAAGTGTCAGCAAAACACTGTACAGTAGCATTTGGAGAAAAATGTTTAGTAAATAGATGAATGTAAATAAAAGTATAGGAGGAGGCAAAAAGGTTGATGCTGGGAAAATCTTTTTTGTAACTTCATGCACAAAAGAAGAAAACTGCTTTCATCACAAGATGGGTTTAGGCTTCAGAAGATGAGTAAGTGAGTATGTGTATGACAGTCTCTCACCTGCGACTTTCAGCATGCTCTGCGAGGTGTGTGTTATGGGGGACGTGACCCCCACAGGAGGGTTGCGTCCCTTTTTGAAACTACCATGCTGACCCAGACTTTCTGGTTTTCTCAGTTCACCCTTTCCCCCTCCATCCTCGCTGCCACTCTCAGGCGGTCGGGACTTCCTCCACTTGCTAGAGGACTCGGTCTTGAGGCTTCCTGTGTCATAGCCACCACTTCCGGCCTTGTGGTGACCTTTGCCATCTTCGCTGTACCATGACAGACCACTCTCTACAAGAGATCGCTTCTCGGCATCTGTGCGCAGCTGTGAACATGGACAAACGGTTTAGGTACATTTCAATATCTTCCTTTTCCCTGTGTTGCATCTCAGCTTGACCACTGAGACTAATTTTTCTAATATGAATTCAGTAAAATACATACCTCTAATTTAAGTTATATTGATGTCCATCATTGCCCCTATGTGCTCCTGCAAATTTTCCACCATTCAATCACACTAAATTCTCCTTTTTAGTCTCTATTTCACTTTCACCACAAGCAGAAAATAAATATTCTAGGCTGAAAATTTTTTTGTGCTGAACCGAGTCACATTCCAGCAGACAGGCAAGAATTGAACTGAGCTGAGACTACTGCCCCTTTCATGTAAAAAGTCAGAGTAAATATGCCATTTGCTTAAAGAGTCAAACATTTTCAAATCAAAGTGAAATTCAAAAACAATTCAATAAATCTTTGATTTTATACTAGTAAAGACAAGGCAGGCAAACCACTCTTGTTACCGTCACATCAGAAAGTAGTAAATACATTAAAAAAAAAACAGCATTGTGACGTCCTCATTTTGACTCGCCTTCAAATGCTGAAAAAATTACGGACACTGTAATAATGGAGAATGACCCCAGAATGACCTGTTAGCTCCTGACCCACCTTCTGTGAGCATATGAACAAGGCTCAGACCTTATCACTACCATTTTATCTAACAGAAAGAATAAAACCTTCAAAGAAAAACAAATGGCTTAAATAAAGACAGACCAAGGGAGAATCCAATAAAGAGAAGGAAACAGAGAACCAAAAAGTGTGGAATGGTAATTAAGTTACTAAGTATGACAAACAATAAGTCAGAGAAAACCTTGCAATAAAGGGTTTGTCTGAGGGCTTAAGTTGCTTTCAATAAAGCATGAGAGCCAAAGGTACGAATGGAGTTTACCCCCTTCATATCATTACATGTGCAATGTCTTACCAATTTAAATCCATTTTTGTATTTCAAAAGGGTCAAGTTGTCAAGCAGAATTTGCCGAAACCCCGATTTACTGAAATCCATTGCCCTCTCTGAGAGCTGTCAATGTCATCTAAGGAATGCGTAGACTTCTCCCCTGCACAGAAGGTGTTTAGGAGTGTCTTGCCAAGGATGTGGGAAGTTGGTATGAGGATGCTGGTGCTAATATTCCATTCAGCTGAAAGGGCTTTCAGTTCACAGATTCTGGCTAAACTACATGTCCAGCAATTCCTTCAAGCAGAATTACCATGACAGCACCACAGAGTTGCTATAGAAGAAGGTGCCAGATGTTCTACAGAACCAAGAAGTAAATTAAAGATTTTAAGCCTTACCCAAAGCAGTACTCCACTGCAATTTATTTATGACAACTGAAACACTGAAGTGTTTGTTTATATTGAAAAAGGGGGACAATAGTGAACATATCATTTTAAACAAAGATGAAAATATGTGCTCAAATGATACAGTGCATCCTTTTGAACAGGAAAAGAAAGTGAAGCACTGAAAAGATATAACTCCTCATGAGTACCAAGCAATGTCATAGTGATCAAGGGTCACCCGAGATGAACAAGGGTGCCCCCCACATCAAGCAAAGCGATGAGTCCCATACTAAGGCCAGGGTGTGGCAGCACATCTAGACTGCCAAGATATGAAGCCCAAGCAGGGACACTGGTAGCTAAGCAGTTGGGGGAGAGTAGCAACGCTGTCTCCACTGTGATAACCAGGACTGTACCGGGCCGCCCCCTGAGAGAGGTCTGGTGATGGTATCGGTAGTTTCAGAATGCTGGTCATTACGGCTGCTCTATGCTAGATCCCACTGTACAATCAATTGCTCTTCCTCTGTCTCCTTTGTGACGCCTCTTGCTGGTGTAATGCGGCATTCCCAGCAAATTAACACTCAGCCTTCCAGACCACACCACTGTCTACACCACAATGCATGCGTCTCTTCAAGTTCATTAAGTCCAAATGGAAACCATCTGTCTGGTTCAGTGTAAAAACGCAGAGCAGCTACTTTGATACATTAAGTACATTATGGCTGATCAAATTTGATGTCATAGATACCACGGAAAGACACCAAACTCCCCTATGTGCATAAATCCACTTAAGGATGCATACCAAGCTGCAAATATGACTTTTAAAGCCTGAGTATTAGCTGAGTCCTTTCAGCGACACTGCACACTCACCACGACAGAGGAGTTGCGCCGGGAGCTTACAGGTGTGGTGGGTAGAGAGTTAAGAGAGGAGCTGGCGTTGAACTCCTCGGAGCTGAGGTTGTCCGAACCGTCGCTGAGGCCGCTGCTGATGGAACTGCTTTCATCCCAGCTAGAAGAGATGGAAAAGTCAGAGGTCAGAGCAGTGATTCCTAGAAAATTGACTATGTGGAGGACTGGGCTCCTTCTCAGGAAGTATTTCCATGGAACTCTGAAACAAGTCCGAATTAAAAAAAATTCCCAAAACTCAGCGATGAACCAACAGGTCCCAATCAAACACCATAAGAGACAAAAGAGGAAAGAAAGACATGGATTTCTTTTATGAGAGCCAGTGTACTTCTGTCAGCATCCACTTTAACAACAAATCCTTTAATGTATTATGTATGAATAAAAGCTACACCAAAAAAGCTACGCCTTGAAAATGCTTGGGATTTTCCTTTTGATTATGTGGACTATTGGTTAGCATTAAAATTTTAATCTTCTGCATCAGGATTCATTTTTTATTAATATACAGCTGAAGCTGCTTTTCATACAATCTGACTACACTGTATACAGTGTGCTCTGTAAACTTAAATGGATTTACCTTGCTTGCCACACCCGTACCCTTGTTCTCTGCTGTCTTTTTTCTTTTTTCAATGTATTTTTTTGTCCACAAAAGCTAATTCTGTCAGCTTCAGACTGCATTTTAGAAAGAGATTCTACTATGTAGCTAGTAATATAGGCCAGCATTCATGACCAGAGGTTGCCTTTAGTCCAACTACGGTCACCACCAAAATCTACAGCAAATCAATGCAACTTGCAACAACGGCAATACTGTTCTGTGCATTCTCCGAGTTGCGTTTGAGAGACTACAGAGTAGGCAGAGGGCTTCTTTAACTACATTTATTAAATCTTTACATGCAAGGACATTTACAGTTGTTCCCCTTAAAAGAACATGGAATTGTAATGGAAGCTTGACCTGTACAAGATGCTATATAATGTGAAGAAAATCGCAGTGCGACTGGTTTTAATGAAAGCTTTGGTCTGCTACCAAAATAATCATCCATTTTACTATTATTAAAGTTGTAATTAATACACCAGATGGAGAATTCTGCAATTTGCTCATTTAATAATAGCAATAATAATAATTTTCATTTCCACAAGACAAAGTCTTATTTCTAAAATCCCCTAAAGATAGTTTAAGTTACAGTTTAACCTGAGGAAAGTATTGTTAGAAAATGGACATTTTAAAGTGTGGTCAATGAAGCAGGGCAGGGCGACAGGGGCATTGAGTGCTTCCTTCAGAACTCCTGTAACTGCAGCGAGTACCACCCTACGTCAAGCTTTTTCTCACAGAAAAGGAAAAGTCGGTTTTCGGAGCTTCGTGCATTCCCGAGCTCTGGGCATCTTAGATAAGGCCCTGGGATGTCGCTCACTGTGACAGACAGCCTATGGGTCCCTTTGGAGATAACATTATAAAGACATTTCCATTTCCACTAACCAAGATTACAAAGAACACCTTTATGAGTCATTTAGCTGAAGGGCAAGCCTCTCACTTGGCACAACAGAGAAAACCTGCCCATACGGTGCAATGAAACTTTCTAAGGTGATCATTGTAATGGGATACATATATTAACAGTTTTAACATAATAAGAGACTGTAGTAACAATTTGATCTTCATATGCTGTTAACCTGTGTGCTTCACGCATTTTACTATCTTGGCTTTTTTTTAGTGCTGTATCTGAAAGACTTCAGTCGCAGATTCCCAAAGAGTTAAAAACATTGTTTTATATAAGTTTGCCAATATAAGACATGAAATGTTTCAAAAAACACCATTTTGAAAGCATTTAAATCTGACCGCTTGCAAGTTCCCAGAAAAAAATATTAATAACCCCAGAGGCCATACATTTTAGTATGCCGAGTTGACAGCTGATGACTTAATCTGTGTCTCATTTTATTGCAAAGAACCAGACGCTTCTACAGAAGAAACCAGAGCTGCTCCTCAGGCTGACAACTTTATGGGAGTTAGCTGGTACTATGGAAGTACATGCACTGTACAAATACTATAACAGGGTTCATTTGTTCTGAAATCACCAGTTAGACAAACATACTGGTTATTCATTTCTTTATCAACCCCTAGTTGTCCTAATACAGGATTGTGGTGCTCCACAACTTAAACTGGAATAGAGAGTGAAGGCAGGTACACCATAGATGAGATGCTCTTCGCCTACAGGAACATCGCACACTTCAAACACACCTTTGGAGTGTGGGAGGACCCACGTGGAGAAAACACAAATTTGTAATCCAGGAACATGATGGTTTTATTTGTTGTTTAACATCCTATTTGTAAATAGTAAAATATAAAATAAGACTTTAAAACACTGAAGTCTAAAACCCAAAGCTGTCATTTGTTTTAACTGAACCAATAATTAATAAAGTGGCTGATATTTATAAACTCTAGCACAACCTTTGCTGCATAAACAAAGTAATAATCATGACTGTTAGGGATTAATCTCTCAAAGCCTTGGAAGGGCTGATTTTGGGACAAATGACTCTAGGCAGGTTGTGAAATACTACCATTAGTCAACTTCATTGTCAAATCCCAACCTGCCACAAATGTAGACCACTAGCCACAAATATAGGTAACCCATTTGAACCCATTCATCTCCGGTAATTTCTGGAATCTCATCTCCGGTATGTCTATGTGTATAGACATGGCATCTGTGAGAACATCTCTAAATGTCAAACCCTTTCTGAATGCATTAGACTCACCTCACAGTTTGCAGCATCATTATCATGTTTGCAAAATGACCCAAAGTAGAAAAAGAAGCATGGCTTCTTACCCAGAGTCACTGCAAGATTCACCTCCCACTCCGCATTTGCAAATTTCAAATTGCCTTTTATAACATGGAACGCTGGGAAATAAAGCACAGTGAGTTGTGGAAAAAGTAGGAAACTGAAGTCCTGAAAGGAAGATCAAGACGGCACACTCATACATACACAACGGAAACACAGAACGTTGAATAAATAAACAGACAAAAGCACCTCTTGGCAAATTTCCATAGCTCTGATACTTCTTTGTGATGTTTAAAGTGGCACTTTTCCTGGCCTTAGTTGCTCTGCATGTCTTTGCCCCTCACCCATTGCCCAGATTTCTTGTTCTCCCCACGCAAAACCCCCATCTCCTTAATTATGGCTAGCAGGTCCTGCCAGAAGCTCAAGAGAAAGCAAAAAGCAAAGTCCAGCATCGATTTACTAAGCGTGCCATAAACCAAACATCAGCAGCAATCACAATGATGCTCCTTGAGTAGATAATAGGGCTATTACATCTGGACCAGGGTACTTTGCTAGGAACCCATGCTGATATTCAGAGCAGGATCTCTAGCCACAGACTTTGTTCCCACAGCACCAGGCACAGAAAAGTAAATCGAATTTGGTGTATCTCTTTACTGAGAGATGTAAGATCCCATGTGCCTTACTTTTGTCAAAGGAAAGCAGCAACAATCTGCTCATCTTTTTAAATGGTTATTATATCAAATATGAAATTTGAAGAAAAAAGAACAATTATTGACCTAACAATTAATTACGTAAAAAAGTGAAACAACATTTTAAGGACCATTTTCCCATTTTCCAAAAAAAGAAGACTAAAAACGAAAAGAAAAACAATAAGCACCGTGTCATCAGCTGGGCATGAAACAGAATAAGTTGTATTTGTGCAATTGCTAAAGGAGCTTTGAAAATAGGCTTTTAAAACAGAGCCTAACAAAATGTGAAGCATATTATATCTAAATCTGTGAGTATCAGGCATTATCTTCACCCCCGGTCTGCAGAAATGCAGCCCCCTACCCAGCAAGCTGCAATGTACTGTGTGTTCTGACACTTTTCAATCATGGCCAGCAGTAAGGTTTTCAGCAACTTGCCCTATAGTAGCTCTTCTGTGGGATCAAACCAGACGGGCTAGCCTTTAGCGACCCGTGCGCATCAGTGAGCCTTGGGCACCCATGACCCTTCCCCAGTTCACCAGTTGTCCTTCCTTGGACCACTTTAAAACCACTGACAGACCACTGCATATTCCCCACAAGACCTGCCATTTTGGAAATGCTCTGACCCAGTGGTCTGTCAGTGGTTTTAATGTTTTGTCTGATCGATGTATGATTATCATATAAAAGCACAATATGATCTATAACCCCTCCAAAAAACAAATGAATAAATGTTTTCACATGAAGGTGCTGATGTAACAGGTTAACTTGTCACACATTTGAGATTTATTGTGCATCTAACTTTACTAAGATCTGAATCTGAGATCTGAAAACCCAGTAAATACATCACCGTGACATCTCCCGTGGTGTAAGTCAGAATCCCCTCCCAACTCAGCATGACAGCGCCGCAAACACCAACAGGTGCTGCATGCAGACAAAACAAAAACCCCAACCAATTTCCCCAAATACCAGCAAAATGGTGTAAAATGCCTATATTGCTAACAAACCATCATCATTCTCTCTTCTCCTTGTACAGCAATTAACGTCTGGCAAGGATATTTGGACACCTCATCCCAGCAACCATCTATTCATCTTGCTGAAATCAGGCAAACGCTTCAGAAGCATTATGGCCAGAACGGAGAGGCTCAGGAGGAGCTTCTACCCACAGGCCATAAGACTTCTGAAACCGGACATGATATCACAACCCTCACAGACCAGGGTCCTCAATAATCTCTGACCACTCCACCCCCCACTGTCACTGTCCTTCCAGGGCACCTTAGGGTTTCTTTACCGTTTTACCTATTTATTTATTTATTTATTTATTTGCTGTTTGTTTCTATTCTTCTTGGTGTTTGGATGTTTGTTTGTTTTATTTTCCATTATAGATTTTTTGCACAGTCTTCCTGGATCAGATCAGAGCACATTTCAGCACATGGTACACAACCATGTACTTGACAAATAAACTCTTCTGACTCTTTTGACTCAAATACATGGTTAGGTTAAATAAACATTAAACGGGGAGCTCCAAATCTTTGGTCTAAAAAACAAGTGACCTTCTGTCAGGAGGATGTAAGCAGAGAGGCCATATACAGGGGGATAGGTGTCCTGGCTGATTATAACCTGCTAACTCAGCACAGTCCCTCCAGGTGTGGCTTTTTTTAAATAGAGTTGTTTTCCGCACAGGATGCACTTACGTTCGGTAACTCAGAATGAGGAACAGCTGTAAATAGTTTTTCTAATCTGAATATAGCCACTCTTCTTACAGAAGAAATGTCTTTGTTCTTGTAATAAAGAATAGTGAGACATCCTTGCAGTGTGCAATATAAATGCACAAATAATTAACAAAACTGATAGGCGTACACACACCCTGTGTACATGATTTTAAATTTCTATAAAGAAACTTAGGTTTAAGTTCACTTAGTTTTGAGCTGTCTTGTTTTGCCTGTGAGTTCAAATTTTGCATCTCCTCACCCCTAAAAATCAGTGGTTCTTCTGTATAATTTTGAGTGAAATGAAGGGCAAGGCAGACAGAGAAGTTGTGTGCGGTTTACTGTCCCTGTTGATACCCATCGTGCTTCAAATGTGTTGCTCCTGAGACACTGGCGGGCTGAAAGCCAGGTGGCAAGGCGGAGGGGTGGGGCAACCATGGCTAACAGGACAGATGAGATGCAATATGTGGTGCTAGCAATTTCCTGAGCAAAGATTCTGAGGATATTTTTGTGATGCTACAAACAGAGTGAAGGGGCTCAAGCTTTAGATAAGGAAACACAATAAAAGTAAAAAGGAAGATGCCCAAAAAGAGCATTAGACCCAATGGCAATAGGTAGTAAAGCACATGGGAAAGTGATGTGATGCTGGATTGGAATCCCAGGCGTAGAGTGAAAATAAATTTGTCTGGTGCTGACAAAAACAAGAGATTCATACGTGAGTAAAGGCTACACATCATACAGCTGCAAAAGGCTCACGTGCCATATTTCATCGAGAACTTCAGGAAGGTGTAAAATGGAGAAAGCATTGTATGTCAGCCTCCTCTTTCTACAGAAAAACATCTAGAGTATTACAAGTAAGTTAAACACTGAATATTTTAAATGCCTAACTACTGTTTGCAAAACCTGATGGATTAAAAGGAAGCTCATTCTGGTCTGAGGTTGAACTTAGCTTGCTTTTTTTTAAAGAGACTAAATAAGAGTGTTTAGGTGGTCTGTCACAATAACATGTTTTTTCCAAGTTACAGCACATATCCCAAGCAAAACCATGAAAATTATAGAGGACAGATCTGCACGTTTGGCTGGAGCAAGTGCTACAGTTTGTGGCCATTGTTCTCTTCCATGGATGACCCTTGTTTCCTGCAAGTAAAAGGACTGCAACACCTGTGTCAACTGTGACATTTCAAGGCATGACCGACCAGCTACTTGTACTGCCTGCATTTTCAATCATTTTATTAATGGAAGTAGTCTAAGCAAATACTGGTGTTACCACACCAAGAAACATAATCTCAGGGGCATAAGTAACAAATAAATGATTCTGTTACACAAACACCTAGATTTGAAGTTGGAAACCACGAGTGGAAAAAATTGTTTGTTCGGCATAAATCAACAAATGATTTGTGAGTTCTCGATACCTATGGTTGCCAACAATTAAATCATTTTGTTCAGGTTGTCATGGAAACTTATTTTCCCCCCCGTGAGAAATCCCAAGGGGAAATTTAACTCTGTTTACATGAAAACTTTGCTCCCGCCTTTGGAAAACAATTTTGGCCCCGATGAAGTAAACAAGACTGAATCACCTGAGTGTGAGTATTTTGTTCCGGGTTGATAAACCATTATGAAAATTCACATTTGCTCAGGCCATGTTGAAATGGCTAATGTGAAAACGACTTCAAGCACAGCAGTAGGGGGAGAGCAGATGTGTGTTGCCATGGCTATCATATGAAATTACAGAGAAAACCAAGAGACTGTAATAATTTATCATATTTTTAACAAAAGATTAGCAAGTGATGCAATTATAAGTACAGCCCAGTTCTGTTCAAAAGGAGAATCCATAGAGCATGCATTTTATTTGTAGGTCTGTAAGACAGTCATATTTCGATTATGGCTCTAGATGTGAGCATCAAAACTTTGAATCAGAAAGAGATCTTTAATGCCTTGTATTTCATAAATGGAAATAAAAAAATTAATTATACGTTCAATAGTAGCAAACAAACATGGAACAAATAGAAACATAGAGAAGTTTCCAAATATTATTAGAACTTACTGAAAGGGCTCAAATAAAAGAGCACTGCTTTGAAACAGCACTGCAAGAGTTAGGTTTTAAGACTTTAATTTGGCTGCATTTCTGTGGGCATAAGCCAATTAGGACAGTGGCTACAGAGGTCTCTGAATGCATGTAAATCATATTTTCATAATAGAGTTCCTGACACACAGCCATGTGTCTCTCTGTGTGCAGAATATTTAAAGTTTTAAGTCTGATGCTCCCCTTCTGAAAAGTAAATCTAACATATATTTGGATTTGAGCTCCTGGTTTCCGAATACCTGACATAACAAGTGGTATACATGAATACCCAGATTAGTATCTAAGTATTTCACAGCTTTTGGAACATTCTGGGGAATTTAACTGGGGTTTCTCAGATGAACCCAGAAACAGTCTTAATTGTCCTCATAAGAAATAATAGAAATAGCCTCCTGATATTCACATTTGTGATGTTCGAACCATTCCTACGAGCCAATTACACTCGGACACCGGCATTTAGGTATGTGTAATGTTTCAAGATAATCAATATTTTACAGGCTGAATACCTTAGAGCAGTATAGTTTCCCACTGGGCCATGCAGGTTTACATTCAGTCATGTCTGATCAGCTGGCAGTGGGTGGTGCAACACAGAAGTGTTTTCTTGATCGGTCTGACAAGTCATGTAGTTCGCTTCATACTCATTGAGCGATGATATGACATTTAATGGAGTGATCAGAGCCGATGAAGGCAGCACATTTCATTAGATAAGAACAATCTGCTTGCTAAGCCCTTAGGAAAACGTCTGATGTTAATCACGACTATCAGCAGATGTGTAGTTGTGTGGTATTTAAAATAACAGTTTCCTCAATATGAGAACTATGGAATAGAAAGCATTGTTTTAACAAAGAAGTATGATACTCATAACTCTGAAAGGTCTACCTTCACCTAAATCTTTACTGCATAAAAACGGCAAGCTTCCTGAATGAGCAAGTTCAACAAGCTTCAGCTAGGTGACAATGACAAGGTCAAGGATGAAAAGGTTAAAATCGATCAACTGTCAGTAGAGCCTATAGCAGTGAACTTGTGGATGGATGTGACAGAGCCTCAAGTTTAAAGTTCTTTTGCGTTTTGTCAACTTCGACATTTCAGACAAGGTGCTGAGGGAACTTCATAACCCAGCAAGCTTAGAGCGTAGACTGGGCTTCCTGGCCTCCATATGTGCACCATCGATTTGAACTTCAGACGTTGAGAAAATGTTTTGGTTTAAAAAAAGGAGGGAAGAAAAGAGGGGAACTGCTATACAGTCCATACCCCTCCTCATGTTGAGCACAAACTGAAACCAGCTGTGGTAGGAAAGCATTACGCCGCAGGTCTTCCTCGGCCTGCCTCTCCTCAACGTCTTGTACATGGGTTTGGAAACAAAAGTTGGCATCCTGTGCCACTCAAAGTAGGAAAAAGCACTTTTGGCCCCCCACACTGGAAAGGTTTACCCTGTCATAATGACAGTTTATATTTAATTAATACAGTTAATACTGATGATATGAGATACTACAATTATTTTGCTTTTTTAAGTCTGTCTGCACTCTACATGTCTCCACACTGTCAGCATTTAGGAATCAGATTAAAGTGTAAATAGATGGATCACATTAACTTCTCGACCAGTTTTCTTCAGTGTTTCTTGATCCGTTATTTGCTTTGAATGGAAAAAATGTAAAGCACTAAGCGTCAAGCCAAACAGAGGAGTAATATACCACTACCAAGTAGGAGAAACCACGTTTAGTTTCCATAAAATGGCTAAAAAAAACCAATATTTGCAAAGGCTTAGAATTCAGTTTTCACCATGGTGTAAACTCAATTTCTCTGCCTTCTACATATAGAATTTAATTAAAGAAACACACTGGCAGAAGTGCCACATCGGTGCCAAATGGTATTTGCGTTTTGTAATTATTCATCCTTCTTTTACTATACATGTACTACAGTACAGAACCCCCTTTAGTTACTTTTCATGCTGTGTTCCCCAACACCAACAACTACTACAGTATTTTCACCTCAATCTTCAATGCATTTCTTTTTAACCCTGATGTGCAAAGAGAATTTGACGTTCAAGTAAAAAAAATCAGAAAAATGAAGAATGTGGAGAAAAGAACTGAAAGAATGCACATAAACATTCAGCAGAACTGTCAGTATGCAAATTAAAAGTTGCTCCATTCTATTTATAAAACTTCCATTTCTAGCAGAATGCACTTAATGCTCCGATATTACAGCTGAGGGGAGCTCTCAGGTGCCGTACTATCAGTAGTGCTCAGTGGAGTTATATTGTACTGGGGGGCACATTCAGTTAATCTGAACATTAGGGCAGCCCCCCAATGTTGACCCACAAAACAGAAGTGCTTTAAGCTACTACATTCATGCTGGGATCTACATGCTGGATAAATGCAACACAGTATGGCTCCAGACTGTAGGAGGAAACCCATGTATTAACATGCATCTCCTTAAGATGAAACCCAATAAAATGCTCATCTCCCCATAAAATGAAGCACAGTAAGATAATGACTTGTCCTCAAGATGAAGCTCAGTAAGATGCTGATTTCTCCTCAAGATGAAGCCCAATAAGATGCTGACCTCACCTTGAGATAAAGTGCAGTGTCCTCCCCACTCGCCGAACCGGCAGCTGCGCTCTCCCACTGAGAAGATGTCCGCTCATGCTGTTTCATTGAGGAAAAGCGCACATCCAGCGCTCGTTCTCCAGATGAATGAATCTGCAGCCCGATCGCACTAAAGCGGGGCGGGGGGGGGGGGGGCAGCAGAAGAGGCAACACCCCAAAGGAGCCCCCCCAGCACGCCCGGTCGCCTCCCTCCCTGATCGCAACCAGCTGAGACGGAGCGCTGCCCAACTGCGGCAGGAACACAGGAGCGCACGCACAGCCACACGCCGGAGCGCCCTTTCGTCTGGTCAAGACTCACACACACGAACCACCCGTCGTTTCACACTCCTCCAGTGAATATGTCTGTGTATAATTGTGGGCAATTTGTGTGTATCAAAACTTAATAATAATAATAATAATAATAATAATAATAATAATAATAATAATAATGCTGAATGCACAAACTTGTCGGTATAGCCAGTGAGTTTCACTGAAATATTTCAGCGTTTCCTTCATTGTGTGTCTGTCAGGGTCAGGAGGGGAAGCCTCATATTTATCCCCGTTGACGGAAATTCTCTGCTAATCGCGCTTAGCTGTGGCTGCTGTTCCGCACTGATCTGTCGCAGAGAATCGGCGCAGAGCCGAAGTGAAGCGGCGCCTCCCTTCACGAAGGACACGCGTGTTGGAAAGGGGCTGCGACCACAACACCCGCACAGCTGCTGCTCAGTTCGAGTCCCAGCTGCCCTGCGACACCCCGGTGCCACACACAGTCTCCCGCTGACGGAGGAAAGTCTGAAAAACTACATTAGCACTTTTGCACCGCGATGAGCCTCAGATGTGGCTGATAAAATAAAATAAAGTCAGTACTGCAAAAAGCTGTCAATAAGATACGACTTGATCAGAAGGCTGCAATGGGGGTCTAGGGGGCGCTGTGCTGCTTCCATCGCGCTAACAAGGGGGCGATTAGATGGTTAAAGCAAGAAAACTATATAAAGTGTTTTATGCATTAATGAAATTATTTTGTACAAAAGATTAAACATTAGTTAAAGGTTTATATTTCCCTTATGCTTAAATAGGTCTTTTTCAATACTGGTGATTTTTCAGATTTTTTCTGTTACATTTTTGCAGTGGTTCCTGAAATACACATCTATAAAATCAAGGTCCAGAAAATTGTGGATGGACTGTATTGCCATTGCCACAGTATCATCTAAACATTTCAGATAGATAGATAGATAGATAGATAGATAGATAGATAGCTTCCACTCCCTAAACAATTATATGATTTCTGTTTTTGAAGGGTTATTACTGTACACAGATACACACAAACCTTTCTCTTCTGTTCAGTGCTCAGACAAAACATCTTTTGCTTGCCTGATATTGAAAGAGACTTTGAACTGCACTTAACATTACAGACAATCAACTGAATGCAAGTGAATAAGAATTCGGCAGCCATGCGTATAGGTGGGTGGCCGGAAGACTATGTCAGTTTGTTAGCGCAACATCAGGGGCCATCACTGACTGTGAGAGGTGCTATAAAAGGACAGAATTGCACAGATAGCAGCACATTCCATACACATGAAGGTTGAGAGGTTAGATTGGCACCTTCTCAGGGGAAATAAATTCTGGCACAGTGTGTATCGAGATGCGAGGTTGGCATGACAACTGGGGGTGAGATAACAGGGTAAGGCTGTTCTTATTTAGGACAGTTCCATCTTCCGCTCTGTACCTTCTAGTCGAGGTGTTTGAACAGGATGCGCTGGCTTACTGACTGATTCAAGCCAGAGGGACTGGAGCTGAGCAGCAGATATTGTAGGCTTGGAACATTTACATAGAGGAGTTGAATGTTGAACAGTGTAGCCTATCCAAGAGTCTCTGACACAGGGTAATTAACAAAACCCAATGTCCTCAAGACAAAATGGATTTATAGAGTTTCAACAAAGTGATCTAAGGCACCCGTCTGGTCAGTGATCCTACCGGTCAACACATCCTTTCCATCATAAAGGAATCTTTTACTAAGGAGACCTTTCTCATACAGTACATAACAAACTCCACTGAGACAGAGTTCAAGCAGCTGCAGTCCCTGTTCCCAGCCTACATTTAAACATGCTCACAGGCTCCAAATTTATAAAGGAAATAGCAGGAAGAAAGTGCCAGCAGCAAACAGTCAAGGGAAAATCAGCAAGGATTGTTGAAGAAAAGAAACCCTGTGAAATGTTTTGATCCATTGCTCCCAGCCAACTAAAACTAAAATATTTCAGGCATAAATTTATCTTGCAGATATGGTTCTGTGACAAAAATGTGTCTTCCAGACAGCACTGAGATGTAATTCTAATATGTTTTACTGTACTTCTCCATCAAAGCAGCATGCTCAACAAAGAAACCAGTGGCATGTCAGGTAAGTGGCTCTGCAAATGAGCAAATTCAACATTTTTCATTGAGAAAAAAATATACTTGAGTATCCTGTGGTAACACTAAAGGAATATGTTACACTGCTTAATTTTGGACAGCATGCAGACAGATCACCACCACCACTAACCATTCCTCTGATGTAACATCACCACCTTCACTACCAGCTGCTGCATTATAATGTTTGCACTGACAATACCATAAGAGCACACCTATTCATTTATGTATTTATTTATGTTTACCATCAACTATCTGTATGTTACCAATATGGTAAAATATGGTAGACTGAATGATACAGAAAGCCTTAAGCCCCTTCTGAAAGCATTATGTCAATGATCTGAGGGACTCATGTCTTTGTATTTTTTTCCACCATCCATTACTATGACAATTGGTTTTACACCTCAACTCACTCTGCATCAAGACCATTTAGGGATCTGTCTGCTTTAGCTGAGTAAGGGAAACTTTACTCTGCCCATCAATGAAGTTTAGTCACTGTCACTCAAAACTGCTTCATTACCATAAAAACAGACTAGAAGATCTTCAATCATTAGGAAATTCAACTTTAGCATGCAAATAATATTGAACCCTGGGTTTCCTTTACCCCTCTTATCCTGGAAAAAGTATGGAAAAGACATCAAACATCAATTGATCCATCCCTCCTTCCTGTTCTATTCTGGTGAGGGACGCAATGGTCTGGAGTCTATCTTGGAATGACTGGGTGCTGAGCTATGAAACTACATCCTGCATAGGACACCATTCCATTGCAGAAAATATCAAACAGACAGGATTTAATCGTCTAGAAAAGCAGACCTGAACTTCCAACTGATATCAGCTTTTAGGCTTTAACGGGTGTCTGAAAAAGAAGCCTCTCACCACCTGGGCTGTTTGATCATGGGTTCAAATCCAGCTCAGTCTACAAAGGGTTTATGTTTGGGTGGGTTTCATCTGGGTGCTCTGGTTTCCTCACACAGTCCAAAGATATGTGGTTTAGGTTAATTTATCATTATGTATTGTCCACTGTGTGTGCGGCCACTCTGCTATGGACTTGCATCTCGCCCAGGATGTGGAGTAGCTTCCTGGTCCAGTGATTTTAGTGAGTCAAAAATTCCCTCAATGACAAATATTGAGGGAAGAGATTTTCCAGATATGTGAGATAACCAGAATCTCCAGAAGATGGCAGGCAATGGCAGAACTTGTACTATGATTTACAGCATCCCTTAATGATACTGACTGCTAAACATCTCTGTCTCTGATTTTGGTGGCTGCTGCTCGCAGCAATACAAACAAAGGAGTCAGTCCATAGCACACTATCCTCCTGCAAGCCCATGTATTTCCTGGAGTGTCTCTACTGCTAAACTGTCATTCGCGGTGACAGCCCTAAACAGTGAAGTAATACTATGTAGTAAATATCAACGGCATTTTGTATATTGGCTTGGCAGACCCTGCTTAATAACATCCTGAGTGCCACCCAGGAGAGGGCTGGGAAATGTTTATGAGAACCTGTCCTAACATCCTGACCACAGGATGTATCTGCTATAAAAAACAGGCTCTTTGGTGAAAGCATTAAAAGTCAGTGAGTTTGTGTGTAAATAAAAAACAGCTAAACATCGGTCATCTTTATTTCTTGGGAATTATATTAGGTGTTCAAGCACAGTCACGACAGAAACATAAATAAGAAGTTCTACCACATTTACTAAGAGTGTAAATTGCAATGGAGACCTTTACAGGATTATATGGCCATTCAGAAGTAAACACCTTTATGGTTATGTAGTCGCTCAGTGATTAGTAATTCAGATACACAGACATTTCCTTTGTCTCCACATCTTTAAACATTGCTGTTGTCACACACAGCTAGAGACCAATATATCTCCCCTGCAAAGCGTTTTACCTGTCACTTCACATCAGGATCAAGAGTCAGTGCAGCCGTGAGCCGAACTACAATACTAACAAAGACCATCACCGAGCATGCAGCACTTGGGCAGCGCCACTGTCCAGCACCCCCTGCATTGTCCTAGGGGTTAGCCTGTACACACAAATATTGGCTCATAAGAATTTGCTTCACCGCTTGAACACCGTAGTTGTATCCCTTCTACAGCTGCAGACAGGCAACCCAGAACTTTATCATTCTAGTTCTCTTGAGTGTTTTTGTATTTGGGTTAAGACGTTCTTCATGTGTGAGTCTTGGTCAACTGACAGTCAGGAAACAAGTGCTGGACTCTGCCCAAAATACCATAAGGACACAGGGGAAGTGAAACTCCAGCCAAACAATGTCTTGCTTGCAGCCTCCTCCTCAGCGCCTATTGCTCCTTGTAAAATAGTAGAGCCCTAACCTGCTTCCAAATACAAATAATTCTTCACAAGGCAGTAAACGTACACGTTTAACGTGATTTTTATTGGATTTGTTTATTTCCATTGCCCTACGTGTACTACTTCACAAAGTTAGCTGTGCTGTATGTTAAAAACACAACACAGTAAAGAGCACAAGTTACAGTTTATCCTTCCAGTAAAATTGTGAACTTTTTTCAGCTCAGTTTTAGTCGGAAATACTATGAATGGTAAATTTTGAAGGATATACTTTCAGCTCTGTGTGATTTTGTTTTGCAGTCAGTCATGCTGTACCCTGGATGGGAACCTTGACTAGTTGGAAAGTTACGGTGGTAACAGTCAGGTTAGGGCTGCGAGGACCAGGGGTGGTCTGGTTCCCTTACAGCTGGGAAGACTCCAACAGAAATCACAGAGGGAAATGAACCAGGAGTGCCGATTCACCTCTGCTTAGGGCACTGTGTGGTCTCCTGCTGCACCGGGTTCAGTGTGGACACTGAAAATGAATGCCAAGGCAGACATAATGAAAGGCTTCTCAATAAAAACACTCCAGCCTTAAGTCATCGCTGCTGCAATCATATTTTGTACTTAACTTTTGCTATGGATTTAAAAATGCAAAAAACCGATCGGTACAAGACCGTGATTGCATGCAAACTTCTGTGCCACAAGCATATATTGATAGCTTTGACAAACAAAGAAAGGGTTGTATCCATGTTGGGGTTAAGTGCATTTTGCTCAAAAAGAGAATAACATTGGGTTCATTATTTTTATTTAGTCAATTTCGTAATTGCAAGTTAACGGGGAAAATGGGCACCAAACAGTCTACGTCTGGACAGCAGCAGTGGAAATGTGCATATATTTGGTTTCATGCACTCCCCAGAGAGGACAATAATGCGTTCCCCTCCACCAGATGATTTCATGTTAGTGACAGAGAAAGCAATTGATTTCACAGTCCTGCAAGTGTGCTGTGCTGTCTCAGCTGGAAGCAGAGATGCCAATACCAGGTGGAACAGGGTTACATACAGACTGTGAAAGCAGCCTGAAAGGGGAAAAAAACAGGGTTGTGGTTTATGTAGGATAAAGGAAAGAAATACATTTAAACAAACCAAATTCTTCAGCATTCCTCTGTACTTATCTGGGACAAGGATGTTCCTTCCTGTGAGGCAGGTCGCATTTCGACACTATAGATATTGCTGGAGCAAATAAGGAAGTGGGGTGGAAAGCGGTAGAGGGCTTTGCTACCCCCACCTTCTTCGACCGAATGCCCCTGGTGGCCACGGAGAGTATCTGTAAATTTAACACATTTTTCTTAAAAAATCAACCCAAGTCTCCTTTTTCCTACTTCCCACATGTACAGCTGTAAGTTGATTTCCACCAAATCTTCTTTAAGAACAAATTTAGCGTGATGTTCCAGTTCCTTTTACATTTGTCTCAACACCCATGGCTACAGCAGTAAGGACAGGGACCGATTACACTGTATGAGGAGTGATGTCAAGCAATGCAAACACTCTACAGCAAGAGGAAAAACAGCACTCCAAGGAGTTTTAACCGGCCTCAAAGAAAGGAGGGCAACTATGTTACCATTGGGAAATAATTGACATAGTAATAAATTTGTTATGATGAAACAAAGCATTACATCTGAATCATCAATCATCCCTAAAAGTAAATTCTCATCAAATTGCCAGCCATAAACAAGGGCCCCTATGTGCTATAGGAGTAACAGGAGGTCCTAACAAAAAAAACAGCAGAGCTCCCACTGGGCTCAGAACAACAGGTTAATAAATGTATGTTGTGCGTCAGAGTGGGGGCACAGCACACACTGATTTATATAAAGACCGAACTGCTGCTGTGCTCAGTTGGGGCTCACATGGCTCAGAGGAGCCCTCAATCGCCAGAAGTGTGTGAACATGCTCATGCAGCCATGCTTGTAGTGCACATACTACTGTATATGGAAGTGATGACAGTGCAGTCGAGAGTTTTGGAATTCTGGTTAGGCCTTTGTAGTCCACATTGCGTGTATACCTGTGTTTCACAGTCCCACATGTCTTTGGTACACAAAGCTGCATATGTGTGAATACCCCAGTGGTATTCATGAAAAAGAATTTTTTTGTGCTGTCTTGCGTTGGCTTTCACAAAATTATCCTGATTTCAATGCCGTTTAAACTTTGAATTTAAAGCTTGGATAATTAATTTTTGGGAAGTGAGAACACCTGTAATGGTTTTACAATTCCAATTCATGTCCGGGTTATTTGACAGTACACGAAATAGCAACAGAACATAGCAGAGAATATGAATAGTGCACAGGATGCCATTTGTGTGCAGCAACGACTGATTTTCTGAATTTCTCACACAGATCGAAGACATGTGCCACTGGTGGGTAGAAAACGTCCTTTGTATAAGTGGGCAGAGTACTCAAAAATACTTAGGAAAAATGACTGCAATGATGTACTAAATTACTGCAGTTATAGTACATGCCCTATAAAAATAAAAAAGGATCAGGAGGAAAAAACACCAAAAAAATGACTGAAGGAGACTTCTGAAACATAGATTCTTTGCCCACCTCACAGCCTCTAACCAGACTCTTGAACTGGATGCCAACGAAGGGATAAATGGAGGGGAGATCCATAGTGATCCTTCGGCAGGTCACAACAACTTGAGACGTGTGACTCTGGATTGACTGGAAAGACTTAATAGTGAAGGATGGAAGACTAAGTAGGAGGGAGTTACAATAAGGAGGGGAAGACTGAGAGGAAGAGAGGGTACCATGACCCTGTAAGGAGTGCAGTCTCAACAAGATGGCTGATACTGAACCAAGACTGATAAATATAAAGGGTACCATTCCAGGAAAGAAAAGCAAATAAATACTGGTTGTAGTCTGCAAGAGCTTCTGGGAGAAAATCAGTAAAGGAGACGAGACTGTAATTTTGATCCAAGTTTGAGTCCAGAGGACGTTTTGATTAAATGAAGGTGAGATGTCAGCAGTTTTACAGGCAGTTGAGAAGCAACCAGCCAGGGTGCACCCTGTATCAGGACCCAATTCTTTCCAAAACTGGATTAAATGAAGTTACCTTGTTATAAATAAGTGGTTTCTGAAAATTTATAGATAGATGGATTGAGAGAGCCCTGAAGTTTAAACAGGTGTCCATTGATTAAAAAGAACCACGTCAAAGACCAAGGATCCCGTTCACTATGGAGGCATGGATGTAAGCCACACCAGGATGGGTGTAACTGTGTGTTTAACCTTAAAAAAAGGAAATGGCTAATCTCTCAAGATCGCCTATATGCAGGCACAGGCATTTCCAGTTTCTATAATTAAATACAGGTTTTACCTTCCATATCTAATTCAAGATCTTGGCTCTAAAATTCATTCAGCATGACCTCTAAAAAACTGTTATTTTTGTAAGGGTGCTGGTGTGAACAGTGGGCAGTCAGTCATAATAAAGCATAAACACTGGACAGTAGAGTCATTTGACCTGCTTTAAGGAAACATACTTATATTTGGCTGCTCTGGAAAACTTGTTTATGTGAATTTTTAGTTTAGCAAAATACGATTCAAGCATATTGACTTTACGCCCGAATTGACTTTGTGCTGCTTTAACATGTAGATATCAGAGACAATAAGTCAGACTCCACCCAGTGACATACTGCATTTTATGCCTTTATGTTCATGGTCCAATTTACTGGACGGCTTGATCTTCAGAGCTAACCCCTTGTCTGCAGTAAACACATATTAAAGTGTAAATCTGAGGAAACAATCTAGCAGATCCAAATATCATTGTTCATTTACTTTTGAGCCTTAATCCAAGATGTCTTACAGTGTAAATTGACTACAGAATTGTACACTATGGTGCTTTTACTTATTAACAACTAAGTAAATAATCCAGTAAATAATCCCATTTAGAGTAGGGGAAGGAAACCAAGCACAGAAGATGGAAACCACTTGTCTGGCAAAAGGATGATGTCTGAGGAAAGATATTAACAATATGAATTTTTATACATCTAATAGGAGAGACAGCATCTATTGAGAAATTCATGTCATTTTCTGGTAGCAAAAGGGATAACAACATAAGTGTCTCACACTTTTTTCCCTGTTAAATGTATCTTCCATGCCTGCCAAGCCGGAAAATGAGAATGTGTCCCAAACTGGATAAAGCACTCAGCCAGTTTTGAATTTGGCCTTCATATTGGGGAATTTGCTTTGGCACTTTCAAGAAGCCCACCTGGTGACTACATTGCACATACATTGGTTTTGACCTATAAAAGGACTCAGATGATGAGGGATGAAGCAGAAAATGTTTTCTGGTTTGAAAAATTAGCTGGACTCTTTTTTTGAATTGCTTCTCTACAGGATTGATGCTGTCATCAGTCATAAAGCAGCACACTTGCTGTGACAGGCACTCCCTGACCTTCAGGTGTGTTTCTTTAGCCTGCTTCTACATCTTTTCAAGACATTGTTCTTACTTACACACTCTACAACCATGCTACAGTCTAGATATTCAGGTACAGTTTTGCAGGTGACAGCTATCTACTAAGTGCCCAATAAATATCCAGTCATTATTTGGCAAAGGTTTGTTTTACTCTCTGTTAGAATTATACTCAAGGATCAGCCTATGCAAAACTCTACTCTGCAAAATGCTTTATAGATGAACATTTGAAAAGAGCTGGTATGAATTATGCAATACAGACACAAGCAAGTAAACCTTTGTGCTTGTCAGACAAAGGTACACATACAGCATGCGATCCCAACCTGGAGTTAAATGGGCCTCTGATGAAGACACCCAGGTCTGGACTAAGTAGGGGCGTGAAATTCACAAAATGACATCCGAGTGCGTGCTTTTAACGTCCACAGTTCCTGATGCCAAAATAATATGATGGTGATGAAAACAGACTGCAGAGATGATGCAGAGCTTGCATGTTCTCCTCATTTTTGCTGTGGTTTCCTCCAACAATTAAGAAACGGGATGAAAACAGTAGTAAACAACTTTCATGCCCTCCTCTGCCTTGAAAAACATGCACATTGCTGCCAGGGTCTGACACTGGCCTGAAGCCACTTGGTGCACACCTAACTCGGTAAATATTCTCAAAAGAAACCTAATAATTAAATACCTTTTGTCACCCATCACTTGAGCTGTTCCTACCGATTATAGCTAAATGTCATTGTTTGCTTCGGGGTAATGAAGTCAAGTACTTAGTGGATTATAACAAATGAGTAGCAAAAGCAGTTAATGTTCTATTTGCATGAAGCCCCATGGCCAGTGCTTGAGTCACTGAGCAGAAAACATTGCTCCAGGTAATTTGAAAGGGATTCTGTAAGTTTATGGCTATGTGCTTAATTATTACAAAGGTCTCTTTTCACTGCACTGCTGAGAGGAAGATATGGCATAGTTATCTTTCGGAGATTAGTCCTGTTTATCATAATGACAGAATGGATTTTTGCACTGTTGTTTAGCTGGTGCCCTCTGTTGACAGGGAGAAGTCCTTCCCTGTGAACTTGGCTATTGCACGGCTTTACAGCCAGGGAATGCAGACACTAGCCTTACTACAACAAAAGCACCGGTTACCAAAAGAAATGAAACGTAAGGTTGAAATGAAACGAAACATCAATGCATTCGACTGAGGTTCAGTTTAACACAGAGCACTTAGTAACAGGGCTCCTGCTTTTTACCAGAACTTATTGGTATGTGCAGACAAAAAATGTTCTTTTAAATCACAATACCTACTGTATATCAGTTACAGTATATTATTGCCGCACCTATATTATATGGGAGACATTCAGGTATTGCTTCTGAAGTGTGCAACGGTTGGCCAACCAGTGTGAGCATATTTAAATTTTGACTCATTTAGCACTACTATTTTTACTCAAAGTACTCCTATTAAAGCTGCTGTTGGGTCTGCTGTCCATGCTGAAGTCTGTTCAGGTGTTGGTCTTCCTGTTCTGCGACCATATATATATATATGCACCCCCCGCAGTTCCTCTGCATCTGACTCTTTGAGTACCACCTGCTGGCCACAGAGAAAGCATCTGGGCCATGCATCCATTAATAACTAGGTTATTAAACACAGACTGCTGTTCTGTGTGTTTGACCTTGGTCTTCCAAACCTTTTTTTCTTTCATCAATGTGACAAGTTTTTTTTTTCCACTCTGTTGCATTCTTATTTTTAATGTTGTTAAAAACTATCTGTCACTGACGCTAATTGTTGCATGTGCGATTTACATGTATTACCATTTGGGTGTTTTGAAGCAACCTGCTGGGAGAGACAATATACAAAAATACGCTGAATGAAATTGAAAAGACTAAGTTCAGAACGCTGGCATAAAAACTGGACCATCCATGTTTCATTTCAGAAACTTTAGGGGTCACCCTTTGCTATAACCAGAACTTAACTGACACAGTAGCTTTGGACAGGCACTAAAGGAGACAGAATTCACAGCACCTGTGTGGATGAGTACACCAAACTTCAGTCATAGCATTAGCCTATATTTCTCAGCATATCGAGTGAAAAGCAGCCTTAATCCTATGGAATGGAGAACACATGAATCATTCAAATTTGTCATCAGGTAAGTCTTAATATCAGCCAATTTTTACTGCTGTGCTGCACCTAAATATGTAAATAGGATCATTTCCGCAATGGGTGGAATTAACCCAATCCCCCCTTACCGATTTCCACTTCATTTCCAAGCAAAGGGAAAAGCTTGTTCAGGGTTGCTATGGCAACACAATTCCTGCAATCTGCTCCGCCTTCCTGAATGATATATTTCTCATATGAACACACATTCTGTATAGCATTATCGCTTGACGTTTCTCACATGAACATACACATGTGGTTGTCGGTACAATGCATGTTCTGTGGAATAGTTTTTCTTGCCTTTTTCTGCACTTGTACTGACATGACATCTGGGGACTCATCCTGTATTACTTGATTTAAGCATTCATGTCTATGAATCAAACAAAAACTAAGATTCATGACATTATTATTATCATGTTGCACTAATATCAACATAGGCGGTGCCTTGCTTATGTTATTACGTAAATACAAACACAGGGAAAATGCTAGGAGACCAAAAGAAAATGTGCTGTACAAACACCTTAAGGGGCTTTTCTGGGTTCTATGGAGATCAGAATGCAAAAAAAGCATTAAAAAAAGTTTTTTTTTATGATTAGCAAATAAAGCACACAGCTACTTGACCTAGAGTGGTTTTCTCTGCACACACCCACATAAATACAGACACACAGAGAATCTACCACACTGAGGCTCAAAGGAGGGGGTTGCCAAGGCAACGCAGTCAGACTGCATGCAGTGGAGCCAGTTCT
The DNA here is from genome assembly GCA_018136845.1 of Heterotis niloticus. Lineage (NCBI taxonomy): Eukaryota > Metazoa > Chordata > Actinopteri > Osteoglossiformes > Osteoglossidae > Heterotis > Heterotis niloticus. The sequence continues at coordinate 21,358,350 of CM030894.1, read as the reverse complement.
GCTTCCCTGGCGAGGACCTGGGCTGTGTTGCTTTACCCAACTAGCTGAAACTGTTTTCCATTAATGAGGTCTTTATTGCTATTCTGTTCACATTTGCTGATGTAAACAGGTTAGCACATCATCTTTATGGGCTGAATCCATACTGTATTCCCTACCAAGAGACTAAAGCCCAACCCACTTAACAGCACGGTGCAAGTTTGATTTGTGGAACTGTACAAATACTTCATTTCAACTCCAGATTGCAAAACTGACCAGACCCCTAGCATTCTAAGCATAAACTATTTCTGTTGTTTTAGTTGAAGTATCATCAGCCAAAAAGTAAAAAAATTGCTTAAGTGCAATGAGAAATAAGCATTATGGGTGAGATTTAAGGTTGCGAGTCACCTAAATGCAATGTGTTTCTGGATACTGCTGAAACAAAAACATGTATTCCATCCATTCACTGAAAACAGACTAAAAGGGTGTCCACAGAAAAGCTGCTGAACTGCCTGAAAGAATCATCTTACTACAACCGCCACAGCCCTGTTTAAGATTAAGCGGTTAACAATAATGGATGGATGGATGGATGGATGTTGCATCACTTCAGCCTGGGAATGGAAATTCAGTGCTGCCTATAATCCAAGGACATTAAAGATACAGGATTTATAAAAATTAAAGGATTCATAAAAATTACTGGTTATCAAATGTTCCACCCTACAAAGTTTGAAAACATTTTGTCTTCCATCATGATTTAGGAATGGATTTGGGGCAGAGGTTGAGCAAGGTGAGTCATCTGTAGATCACCCAGGGTAAAGCCAAGGTATCTTCTTTAAAAGTAATTTCCCATAAAGTTATCAAGGTCTGGATAAAAATATTCTGGGTTTTTCTTGAAGCCACTGAGAAGCCAGTAAAGTTCTAGTTCTCTAGAAGAGAAGTCAGCAGGTCAGATTTTTCAACAGTAACACCTGTACTGCTAATTTCATGAAACTGGCTACATGTTTTTATTTTTATTTTTTCTGAATTTGTAGAAAGAAGTAAAAATGTAAAGAAAAAAGGACAATTTCTCTTCATGTTGAACTGGCCCAAGATGCATTACAACCCTTGCCAGTTAAAGTAAGCAAGCAGGAACAGAATTCAACACAAAGAGACAGAGACAGAGAAAGATTTGTGACATTTTTGTGTTAATGCCGCTTAATACTGACCACACCTGCAGAAGTACAGTGGATGTAGTTAGCCATCAAACAGAAGTTATTTTGTATAGTCAACTAGTAAAATTCTATTTGAGGAGAAAAAGAATGGGTTGGCCTGCTATTCTATTCAGAGAAATGATGAAAGGTGACCAAATAAAAAAGACAGAAAGACCATGAATACGGAGTAAAATACCATTTGAATAAAATGAAACTGGCATTTCTGTCACTTGTACTGTTTCCATAGCAACAGAAGATGAGTTTGAAGTAATGAAGAACTGTGTAATTTTTGGCTTTTTCTTATATTTGTGAGGTGATGCAACTAGATTAATGGGTTTTTCCTGAGTTTATATGGAGGCTATACATGCAGGATATAACAGCAGTAAATCTGCATATGCAAAATTGTATGCAGTTATGTCACTTTGTTTTAGGGCATCCTCTTTAGAGTGATGGGTAGTGCAGGAATAATATTCAATATTCAATTTAAATAGGCAATTTGCTCCCCAAAATTGTTTGCTGATTTAATTTTGCGTTACATGAAAAAATTAACCTTCACTTTCATTAACCCACTCATCTTGGGCAGGGTTGTGGTGGTCTGGAGTCTATCTTGGAATCAGTGGGCATTAGGTTAGGAGGGACTTACTCTGGATGGGGTGTGAGCTCATTGTAGGGTATCCATACACAGTTACTCACTACACGCAATTTATGGGGAGGAGCTAACCTAAAACACCTGTCACCGAACTGTGGGAGGAAACTCATGCAGACATGGAGTGAACATACAAACTCTGCTCAGAATAAGCTGGATTTAAACACATTTCCAAACATCCCAGGTGCTGTCCCACCCAGAGGATAACAGCAGATGAGTTTTTTTTTTGTATTTTATTTGTTCTTCATGGACGTCTGTTTCTTTCGAGGCTAACAAAACTAAACGCAGGTGGTGCACAGCAGGTAAACCAGAGTTCTTGTAACCTTGACAACCCACTGAGACAGGAAGAGCCTCACGCTGAGCCCGTAAGGGATTCTTTGATGTCACATCTATTGCTACAAAGAAGAAATTAAACAGAGGGAGTGGAGAATGAGCCTAGGTGGGTAGAGTACAGGAGATACTCTCATAAGCAGTGACTAAAGATTCTTCCTGCTGTCATGAAAGAGTCCACATTCAGATTTGTGTAAAACTGCTTCAAGAATATGATAACTTGCATGTTTCTCCCATGTATGTGGTTTGCTTCAAAGACACTTGTAAGTTGCCCCAAAGTGAATTTCTCACAGTATCATTGTGGAATACAGTTTAGCAAGCTTTCTCAGCATTAAACATCCTCCAAGCACCTTCACTGAGACAAAGTTTAATTTAAAACATCAGTCAGACTGGGAATGGTGAGGGAAAGTCCTGTAATACAGTGAATAAGTCCTATATAACTGGCACACTACCTGGATATAAATCTGCATATCCGTCCGTGTTTGCGACACTAAATCAAAGGCACGGTATTACAAGTCATCATCATGGCTGACATTTCGGCAAGTATACATTTTCCTGTCCACGGTAATTGAAATACCATAACCGTAGCTGTTAGAATGCAGCCTCTTCCACACATTTTTCCTCTGTCTCCTTCTTTCAGACTTTCTACCAGCATCATGTAAAACTGCAGTTTTTAAAATGGCAACCATGAAATCCCCCTCAACAGGTGTTCATCAAATGACAGTCATATAGCACCTGCTTCACAAATGACTCGCAAGGCTCTCTTAGCTGGCCTTTGTGCAGGGGACACGGATTTCTCTTGGGGGGCTCACGGTTAGCTCGCGTAGCTTAGTTCTAAAGCTAGCTAAAGCTGCATGTCCCGGATCATCTCCGCAGGAGAGCTAAAGTATTCCCATTTAGTGCTTAGCCAGACTCCCTGCTGCATCTTGATATCCCATTACAATCATATAATCTTATTAACATGTGCATGTAATACATATCGTTGCCAAACAACATACTCCGATACATTTGTCAAGGGGTAAACTATTTAAAATGGGTGTACGGTGTCAAATTTGACCTTAAAAGAAAATACTGCACTTACATTTGAATGTTAAGTGTCTCTTTCTGACTATTGATAACCACCTCAGTACATCAGAGTGGTGTGGTGCCTATCGTGGAAGCAGTGGATGCTAAGCTAGGCATGATACCAAACTGGATGGGACAATAGTCTACTGCAGGGAAGCCAGACACATTCACTCTTATCTTTACTCACACTACTGGCAATTTAGAGTTGCCAGTCTACTACCAGTATCCATAGTGTAGCCGGTTAAGGAAACCAGAGCATCCTGAGGAAATGCATGAAAATGTGGGGCAACTTTGCAAACTCACACAGACTAAGCAGGCCTCAAACCTACAGTACACTTTATTACACAGCCCAGGTGATGCAAGGCAACTAGGGTACCCATTGTGCCAAAGTCTCGCATGTTTGTATTCCTTTATTAAATGTTTGATTGTGATGAATTGATATGATTTTAATAAACCCTGTTGATTTACTTAACTTTTCAACAATTCACAACATTTCTCTTTAACAAAGGGAACATATAAAGTCCAAATATACACTTCAGCAACATTCACTCTCCAAATTTGCAAGCTCCCCAGCTGGAGAAATGCATTAATCTTACAGCCGTAGAGCGATTACTCACAAATACAAAAGCAGCACAGGAAGAAAAATGAAATAATTAAACAGTGTTGTTGACAGTAAAGAGCAAACTCTGCTAACTGCAAAAATTCCTTGAAAAGAAGTATATCTTGTACTCCAGGACTTAAGTGTCTATGAATTTTGGTCCAAACAATTTTTCAATATCGATTTTTATTATGAGTTTGTCCTTTATGATCTTTGTCAAGCTTTTCAGATGTCATGCTATACTTGGGAATATTTAAGCCATTGTTGTGAAGAAATTGTTCTATGCTTGTGGAATACAGGGCCTTCTTCTTGTGCACTGCCAGAAGTCTTTGAATAATGTATTTACCTGCAAAATCATCTAACAGAACCTGGCTCAGTAAGTCAAGTCTGATATAAATTCTTCTCAAAGCCAGAGGATATTCATCAGGGATCTTATAGATCTTGTCTTTCCTTTTGACTCAGTCAATCTGTGTCAAAGAGCATTGAATCAAGCTGTCCCCACTCTTTCCAAAACCTGCACCAACCAGAACACATTCTGCACTGCTTTACTCGTCATACCATTTCCAGAGGTTTGTAGATAAGCTCCTTCTCCACTGGCAGACAAGATGGAAAAACACTGATGCACACATCCATTTTCAACAGAAAAAATACAGAACACAGCTATGGCCCTGAAGTTGAAATTCAAGTAGTTTGGTTTAAGACAATCACTGAACCACCTTATTCGGCTAAATTTCTTCACTCACTGTCTTCCTAAGCACTTCAAAGTATAAGGAGACCAAAAAAATCATCCAGCACTCCAGGACAAACGTCAAATATCCCCAGAGAAATGAAACCTGACAAACAGTGACAAATTACCACAACGCTAGGTTTAGGTACTGAGGGGGACTTTATGAAATCTAGAACATTTCCAAATTAGAATCTGCTTCAACTGGACGCACTGTAAGCCTAAATAGATATTTTAGATATTTTAGTGCCAATGAAGCACAACGGCTTCCTGTACCAGTTAATGGGATTAAATAGGCTGCTCGGGGGGGAGGAATAAAAGAATAAAGAGAGGTCAGAGAGAGACTTCTTACCCATTGGCTAGGTCATCATCGTCGTCCTCATGCAAACTCTTGCTGAGCAGGTCACTGTCACTGAGATAGCCAGACTTGAGGTCACTGTCATCGACATCCAGGCTCTCCACCAGTTCAATGCGGGAAGTATGACTAAGCCGGCTGGGGCTGCGCATGGGCATAGTGTGGGAGGCATACTGTGCGGTCCCAGGCCCACCATGGTAGCCAGCACCAGTGGATGATGGGGCATCACCCGCCTGCAGGCGAGGACTCGATTGGCCATAGCGCCATGATAGTGGAGATGAGCGGTTGGACATGCTGGAGATGCTGCGGGCATTTGTTTCATCACTGTCATAGCCTACATTGCTCTCCAAGCAGCTGCGGAAAAACAAAACGGTATTTTAAAAAATATCACTATTGTTATTAATACCATTAAATATCACTACTGTATCTATGCATCTAAAATGTATACAAAGCTAAGGGGAGCAAACATATTTCAGAGCATAACTTGGTTTTTTCTGTTAATATGCTATTAATACAGTACAGTTAATATTTTGGGCAGGTCTTTAACCTTCAGCAACTGTTAAAATACATACCAGTATAAATTGCTTTCATTATTACTTTCATGTGAATTATGGCTTTCACAACACTTTTTCACACCCTCTTTTTCACACCAGCCAGCACCTTTTTGCATCTCTTTTTTGTACCACACCAAACATTTTTACTCCCTCCTTTATTGAAGCACAAACACATAAGGTTTCTGACAGTCACCTCTGATCAGTGAAGGCTGCAGCAGGAGTTGAAAAAAATGTTAATAATCCTCAAATGCTAAGAAGGCCCAGAAGGACAGTTTTTAATCCACACATCACAAAGGCATCTTCCAAGAGGAAATTCTATTCAGAGCTAAAGACGTTAACCCAGTTATTGTTATGTGCTTCCTAGTATGCAGTCCCAGAAGAACTAAGGACACTGCAGCTGCAAATGCTTCAGTGTCTGGATGTACCAAAACTTTCCCCTTACATACATTACAGTTTAATACTCTTGAAAACATATACAGCTGCAAATTTTGAAAATTATAAGGGTAATATTTTGTTCTCCTGAACAGTAGAGTCTCTCGTGAAATAGTTCCTTCCACAATGCTATAACCTTTACAATCCTATGGAAAACACTCCACCTTATGTCCAGGGGTGACTCAACTTCTGCAGGACACCCGAAGGTCATTTACTGTTTTACAGCAGCAGAACCCAGTGACCTGAGAATGAGTCTTGGACATCTGGAGTTTAAAAAACTGCAAAACAAATTGGAAGCAGTAACTCAAGGACAACATTGCCCTTTCTCACAGTAGATTAGGGCCTGTCATGGTCCCCTGTATTTAAACCTTCAACTGGGCTCAAGACTGGATTACATACACAAATGTGCCAAACCTAAAAGTAAAGGGCAGCATGTGCCCTTTGAGGGTAAGTATGTTGGAAATATATATATTTCCAGGACATGAACACTATGTGCAGTGTGGAGTTCACACTTACACAATGACTCAGGTTACCCCAGGTCTTCACTCATATTCTGATGCCATTTTATTTTACATTTGCAAGCTTTAAAGTGTGGTATTTCTCCTACGTGGTGCTGTTCTACAGTAACTGTGCTGCATTTCACTACTGAACTGAAATTGATAAGCATACTGGTTGTCTACTTCTTTTATTAGATAGGTGACCGATGTAAAAGAGAATCAAAATTAAAATGATAGTCTGCATATGTTATTTTGGAGATATGATCTTCTTTAAATAAATCATTTATTACTTAATGTAGCTGAATTAATATTAATTTAGTTTTCCTTAAAAAGGTGTATATTAGTTTATAATGTGTAAGCTGCTTACAATTACTCACCCAGTTACACATCTGGGCCTGATTTCAGAGTGCACTGCACTCCTTGCTTAGGGGTGCTACAGCAGGAAGGAATAGAGTAAGTGTCTTTACATGCCATCTCTTGGCAACTGCTTGCAAGGTTTTCACAGTAGGGAAGAGTATGGAAGTGGTTTACCATTACCTTCTACACGTCTCTTGGACTATGGAAGGAAACTCAGGTGAACATGTGGAGAACATGCAGACCTCACACAAAGATAAAATCAAATCCAGATCTACAAGGCCAAGTCACCGCCTGGGATCATTAAGACACTCCTGCTGCATCACTTTGCACTATATACACCATCATGCAGGAGTGGGACTCGAACCTTGGCTGTTTGAGTGCAGTGAGACGCTTCTAACCACTAACCCACTTATTTTATTTACTTAAATCAGTGTTTAAACACATATACATCAAATTAAGTTTCAACATAAAGTTTTCAACCGAAACAGTGAAAGTCAGCAGTGCTAAGTGGTACTCAAGGTACTCAAAATACATGTTTGTGATGGTAAGAAAGCCAGCTTGCATGCAGCTGGGGCGTGGCCTTTCTTCTTGGATGTGCATGTCCAGCATTGTGGTTACATGTTTGCCTCAGAGTGACCAAACAGGAGCAAAAGAATAGACTGGGAGCCTTAGAGGAACACGAATGTTTCATTTCCTCCATGCTGGCATTAGAAGAATAAAAATAACGCCAAGAACTCTTAAGGGACATAAGAGTCCATCGCTGCCAGTCTGTACAGGACAAATGGTCCAGGGACGAGGACAACTTGGGGCTCACCCTCACACATTTGATTTTAATACATGAAGTTTTCACAATCCAAGGGATGTACTATGAGGTTGCTATGTGTTTTTAGAAAAGTTGTAAATGATAAAAAAGAAAATGATGTTGAGATATGACCCATTACAACATGGCGCGGAGGCAGTAATTTAGTGAAATGTATAGGGTTTTACGATGAGGAGTAAGAGGTTTGTGCAAAATTCAAAATAGTGGTCACAAGACACATTAACATACATACAATATGTATTTTCTTTTTTTAGATTTATCTTCAGGTATAACAAATCTAAGTTTTGTAATTTGAGACATTCTAAGTTTTTCAGAAATGTGGAAAGAAGATTGTTATCCTTAGCTGCAGCTTATTTACTTAAATATTACAAAAGCTAACTGAAAGTGGGATTATGTTGAAGAAGACCATTTTAAAAGGAAGATGAATGATTCAGTATCATTGGGCCACAATAAATACAGATGATGGAAAAATTGCGGTATATAATTTCCTGGAAGGATTTGCAGGGCCCACAGTTTACCACAGATTACCCTTCCGTAAGGGCTGACCTCACAGCATGTGTAGGATGGAGGGGGGTGGGAGGTTATTGCTTAAATCCTAAGTCAGTCACCTATCCATCTGATTCAGATTCCAGGGTGCTATGTGGCAAAATGGCATGTCTGTGGTAACAGAGCAAATCTCAGTTGATGGCATTAATCACCCAGCATGAAGATCATGGGGAATCACCACCTACGATGTGAGCTGAGAGCACTGGTAGGTCAAGTACATAGCAGGAGACCACTGGGGCATAACACACATTTGCCTCAGTACACGCAGTAGTACTGTATTCTGTGTGATTGGTAATAAAATACACATTTTTCCCAGGCGCTTCGGTTTTTACAAAATAACATGCAACAGCAAAAACTTCCAATCCAAAATAAGTTTGAAATTCAAGTTGTACATTCTTAAATATGTTTGTGATTTCTATATACTGTATGGAAATGTATGTGCATGTGTGTGCCTTTCCAGGGTAGCGTGTGCACTATGAAATATTAACTACTAGTGGCAATGCTGAACTATCTCAGTCACTCCTGTGCAGGGATGGGTCTCTCTGCCAAGCCACTGAAGACTAAGATGTAATTTATCGCCACCGCTGAGAATTACCTGATATCAATCACACAGATGAAGCTAAACATGAGCTCCACAGCAACCTGTGGGCCACCACATGTGGTATAAAGGCAAAAACAAACAGACCATTCTGAAAATCATTTGTGCCTTTGAATGTTCTTCTGATTTGCAATGCACAAATAACAAACGGCAAACACATTGGACGTTGTCAAGCAAGAGATGAAGTTCAGCTGGTTGCGAAGGCACAGTATCAAACAAACTTTGAGAACAGTACTTGAAGGATTTCTTTCATGTATGATTTGAAGGCTAATCTCTTTATGGCTTGATGGAAAGTAGGAAAGAAAAATACAGTAGAATGGAATAAAATCTGCTGTTCTAAAAAAACTGACTGCTCTGGATTAATGATTCTGAGTTACACTAGAATACAATCTGGATGGTGTTTGCTGTGTGATAAATATTCCACTCACCTGTGGCTGAGCTGTGACCCTCGCAGGCTGGACATAGTGTCTTCTAGGTTCTGCCTGAGGTCAAGGACATTCTGCACAGTGCGCTTTCTCTGTGACTCTGGATCTGTAGGATGAAGCATTCAATGTATTGGATAGGAATTTCCATCATCCTTACAAATAATGTCATATGAAGATGTTAAATGCTTTGCCTACCTAAAGGTTACAAAGACCGTTGCATTTTAAGATATATGACAGTTAATTTTAACCATAGTAAAAAATTCAAGTTAATGCTATTCAGAACAATCCATTCAACTTTAGACATTTAAACTGATGTTTTGTTTGTGCTTCTCACTAACTTAAGATGTAGGATTCATAGACCATACATTTTAATGGAAAATGTAAAATTGTATAATGGTAAATAAGAGACTTTATAACTCAAAAAATGCAAGATTTTTCTAGGTAACTCAGTTGGGACACATTGAAATGAATAAAATGTCCCACTGCCAAAAAATGCACAACTGGTTTAGCAGTCGCACTTGGAAACAAAGTACTGACCCGCAGTGTAGAGGTAAAAGGTCTCACTTTTGTATTCAGCAATTACATTTCATTGACCAGCACTGTGTTTCACTGAGATGTTAATCCTTTCATAAAACAACTAGTTAGTGTTTTGAAACCTCAAAAAGCATACAGAAAAGCCACCACAAACTTGGAACAAATTTAAATCAGATATCTAGTGCCAGTGAGAATAAGTGTATAAAATACTATGCTAACTGAAATGTCAAGCCATGTATTTTTGTAATTATACTCTTATTTGTTTCAAGCAAAGTACAATAAATAAAGCTCCATAATGAAGACAATCATAATGTGAATGCAGTAATGTTTCATACTCCAATTACCAATTGCACCTTCATATACGGATAGCTTAGTAATATTTGAAAGGGAGGGTAAATCTGAACATAGGAAAAGCAGAAACTCTATCTGTCTACTACATGTGAAATCAGGGGAGCATCTGTTGAGTGGTGAAATTTTGGTGGGAGGAGACTAAGGTGTGCACACAGGTGACTGTTGGAAAACCATCACAGCTCATTTGCTTAAGCATGGTATCCATCACAACAAACTCCTCTGACCCTCAAAAAACCATTTGATAATATCATACTTGAGCTCCAGCTGCCTGCTAAGGCAAACTTGTGACTAATGAAATATGTAGAGTAACCTAAGCAATGATGCTAATTCAACTGTCAGTGACTATAATGCATGAAATTGATCTAACTGTTTGGCCCACGACCTCAGCAGGTGGCCTTGGACTTCCTCAGTCAGTCCTACTACAGAAAAGCACCAGATGGCTAAGGATCAGTCCCAGTTGGGGTCATGCTTGATGTGTTGCTTGAAGGCAAAGAAGGACACACTGGGAGTGGTTGATACAAAAGGGGTGGTACTTCTCCAGCCACTGGTGGTAGGGCCCATCTGGTTGGTAAAGGATAGGAAACAGATGCAGTGTGTTCGTGTGTGTGCGTGTGTGTGTCTGTGTGTGGGTGGGGGGATAGTCTCTTTTGTGAGCTGCTGGCCAATCACAATCCACTCTCAGTTTTCTCTTGAGAGCTCTGGAGGGGTTTGTGAAAGATAGCCCTAGAGCCCTCAGCCCATCATTCTGTGAAGTTGAACAAGGACAAAGAATTTTCTGAAAGTGAACCACCTCTAGCTGATTCTGTATTTGGTTTTTCTAACCAACTACAAATAAGATTTCATTTTTCTGCATGGATAATGCTCATAGTGCACTGCCTTTACAAATGTATTCGCTATGTATGTAATGACAGGATCAAATGACCTGCATTCCCACCTTTGCTCTAAAAGCTTGTCATAATCTCAGAATATTACTGAACATTATAGATCCCATAGTACATCTCAATCATAATTTCATTCCATGCATATAACATCTTTGAAATTATGTTGAATTTAAAACCAGGGGGAAAAAATGAATTTACAGTAGTTGCAATCTTATGAATACACCAATTTTTTAGCTTTATAAACTTGATGCTGACAAAAGGGTAAACTGTGAGATGGCTAAAGGGGTTTCTGGGTTAGCAATGATCATGACAGAAATTCTTTGACTATTATATCCTAAAACCCTGGAAAAGTGACAGTACTCATGGTGGGCCAGTCAGATAATCCCTATTGCTAATTGACACAACGGTGCTGGTGATTTATAAAGTCTGTAGTTTGGTGGGAGGGGGTGGCTGTCTAATGCCCTCCCTACTCCCCTGCTGTTCCAGCACTCTTAGGGCTGGATGCAATTGAAAGAGGAAATTAGACATGCATGTTTTGCGCGTCAGTCATTGTCGGTTTTTCTCCATTGAGAATCTTACATTACCAGTGACTGGTTAAGTAAATGGGTGCTGGATAGGACACACGCTTCTCACTCGTCCATTCTATGGCACAATTTAAAGGGGAAGTTCGAAGGATGCAATTCACTGTACTGCGAATACATTCATTACATTGTGATTGAAAACAAAGACACAAAGAAGTGGGCATTGACAGTCAATGCAGCACTGAAGATGATAAAGGATTAAGTCTCTGCAATAGACTCAAGGGTAGGCTGGATGTCTACCTCTCTACATTAGAAATGATTTACCAATAACATTTTTTTCCAAAAGTAATTAAGAATACTCATGTACTGACCACTCAAATGTGGTTGGTTTTGCTAAGATCTCCAACATAAAATGAATATCTTTATTCTAGATGGGAAATGGCCTAGTTGATCTGTGGAGGAAATATTGGTTTGACATAGGAAATGATGTATCTGTGAAGAAACACCAAAATTATTTGTTGCAGTTTTTTTCAGTGTTGTGTGTTTTGACCTCAGAGGTGATCAACCTGAGGCCTCCTACAAAAGAGTTTCTGCAATGTGAGGAAGATGTGAAGAACTTGCATGGCGACAGCCAACTGATGATCAGTTATTGTGGTAATTCCCATTGCAAGGGATCCACATAATTGTTTAATAAGTGGTCCCATTGCTAGTGCACATACAGAAGATTTATGGCAGTTGGAAGGGTACCAGATGCTTGCAGACTGCTAGTCTGTCTCAGATTCTCCATGTTTTTTGTCTCATGACCAGTTTTGGCAGAAGGGAAACAGCTTAATATTTTAGTGTTCTATAAGTGAGCTACATTTCTCACAGCAAGATAGAAATATAAATGGAGGGAAACATTTGCTTTAGAGTTTCTCAAGAAACTGTTGCAGAGCATGCAGAAAATACAGATAAAACATGAATATCTTGGCAACAAAAGCAGAAACATGCATTTTATCACAGTTGTATTGTTCTGGGAAGACAGAATCATTGCACCACTGGTTAGTGAGAAAACATGGTTTTGAACTTGGAATAGGGTCAGAGAAAATTAAAAATAAAATGTAAGCATTACAGCTGAATAGGAAAACAGATACGTCACTTTATTTTTTAAACATGATGTTAAAAGATTCTGTGGGTGTCCCTGTACCTGTGCTCAACATATGTTCCCACATCCAAATGTTCTATCTGTGGAGAAAGAGCAAAAAGAAGGAGAAACAGCTGATACTGGCAAATAGCTAATAGTTGATACCTTTGTCACCCCTGGCAAAAAAGGCAACTTCATTGATGATGTGAAGCCCTCTAAAGCCCTTTCAGTTCCCAAGAGAGAGCAATTTTTCCAAAAGGGGAAAGAGAGAACGTGGCTAATGTTGGCACAGAACTGACTTGGACAAACCCCTGCACTACACATTTTCTCATTTTGCACTGCAGCTAAATGAACCCTGTGGCTAAGTGAAGTCCCCTTGGACATTTCTACCTTTATTACTGATCACCCTCAACAACTCAACCTCTCCAAGACCAAGACCCTTCTCCCCCCAGCAGGCGCATCCATCTATCAGGAATTCTGTGACAAACTGGACAATTTGTTCATTTCATCTGCTTCATTGATCAAAAGCCTGGAAGTAGCAATTCCCTCAAATTTCAGCTTCTTCCAACACAATAAAACCATAACCTAATCCTATAGCCACATCTTGCATAACATCTGCAGGACCCACCCTTGTTTTAAAACACCCTGTACATCACTCTTGGTTCAGGTCAGGATGATATCCCACCCAGACTACTTCAGTTTAATCCTATCTTGTCTTTCGACATCATCCATCAAGTCTCTGCAAGTGAAACAGAATGCCACACCACAGGATGTGTTTGACCTGCTGAAGAATTCCCTGTATCTCTACTCCTCGTCTCTCTCCGCTGGTGCCCATTAGCTGCCCATATCAAGTTCAAGCCTCGGCTCACTACCGACAAAGGCACCAACAGATCTGCTCCACATTTATCTGCAGGACATGATCCCTACACCCCAGCCAAACTGCTGCACTCCCCCACCTCTGGCTTGGTGGTCCCATACAGGGGGTCCATTTCATTTCATTAGTAAGTTATACTGTAACCTACTGAAGTCACTTTACACAGAATTATCTAACAAAGACATCTTACAGTTATCACATTGAAAGAATTACTGTATTTGTTTCTGGATGTGATATTGTTGACAAGTTGGCCTGTGATTCAGCAGACAGGAACTTCTCTAAGATCCATAAAAGATGTCTGAATCTTTGACTTGAAGAATGTGTTCTTCTCTTCCATTTTCTATGAAGTCTTTGATGGAGATAGTGACTGTCTTATGCGGGGAGATTTTGGACATGCACCAATTCATAACTGCCATCCTGCATCCAGTGAAGCAGTTCTGTCCCAGATTGAGTATCTACAAGTGAATGAGCTCAGACAGAAATTGGCGAACCTTGGACTGAGACTTCCAAGTCATGGCTGTACCTGAAGGAAGAAATGTGACAGCTACATACCCTGAGGTTAAGCAGCCAGCTTTCAGAGAGTAAAGCTTACCCAGATACTGTCTGAACATTCAATACATCTGACGCCATCACTGCACAGGCAAATACAATTACGGTTCTCAGACAATTTAAAACAGAACCTGTTATTTCTGGCATTTTAACGTGGGCACAGCTGTGCGCAACTTGGGAAAAACATGCAAGTTACTGGTGCATTTTAAAAAGATTTTTTTTTCTGTAAGGGACTCTAGATGCCAGAAAAATGTGCTTTGCTGAATACAGGTTTCGGTAGGAACTTTACTATGCCTTTGAGTTTTTCATCTCCTGGAGTTAAAATGCTTCCATCATTCATTTAATGATCAAATTCCATTCCTTCTTAGTCCATATACAGATAATAAAACACCCTTCAGTGAAAACCAGAAATTCAACCAAAGAAAGTTTGAAGTGCAAAAGATAACAAAGCTAAATGTGCCAAAAAGGAAATGTACTATAATAAAGTCACAAAAGGCAAGCAATTGGTTAAGGATAGTATCAAGCTCCTTTTGATGATAAAGGATTACAATAAAAAATTATTCCAAGGTATCTCCTGTTTAGTTGACAACCATGATTGGAATTTAGAATGAAATATTATACCTTTTACATCTTTGGCTTTAAAGTCAGGGCAAATTGAAGGAAATACCATCAGAAGAAAATTAAATGTCATGTAGAAATTTCTAAACTCCAAAAGAATTTGTCACATATACAGTAGATCCACCCATACTGTATACAGTTCATCCAGTAACAAAATGACTGCTTTGAAATGCCAACACATAAATACATACACACACTCACTCACATTCATTTCCCTTTTGCTCTTTTAAGGGTTCTGGTAGTCCAGAGCCTATCCCAGAATCACTGGGCACCACACTTGGCGGAGTACACTCTGAATGCCAGTTGACTGCTGGATGGCCACACAGATGGACTTCTGTGTATTATATCTACTTGATACAAGTCACAAGTCTGCTCACATCAGCATGCTCTTTAAGCACCAGATCCAGTACTGGCAAAATCGAAGCCATGTTCATCCCAAACCCAACAGCCACAGCCATCATACATGCTGTCATACACAAACCAGGCCCAAAAAGACCAGTCCCAAATGTGTCACTGCATTAGAGGTCTCAAAGCCAGATGTTCAAATTTATATACACCATTCAAGCCAAACCCACTCACGTTAACAGATTTGTGGCCTTATTCCATCAGAAACCCAAATACAGCAGCTGTGCTTCACAATACAACTTGGACCACCTTAGTCATGCTGCATTGCTTTATTATGAGGCTCAGATGTTCTGGTGCTCATATGGAAAGAAAGCTTTTAGGAGAAAAGAAACAATGGTTATATTCTACTGCCAGTCAAATCATGCACAGAAAATCTAAATGAAGTCTCCTCGTAGTAGATATGTAAAAAAATGCAGTATTCTGCATTTAAATGGTATATTTAAATGGTAGCTAGATATGATAGATGATTGCATTTTGTTCATATTGGGTTCTTCTGTTTTTATCATTTACATGCCTGAAACTCAAATTTTTATGCTGTGTACAATCCAAATCTGCTCAAATGAACAGACCCCTTAGACCAAAAGTTTATTATCACTAATTTATTTACATGGCTTTTTCTCATTTACCAACTGGGCAACTCAAGGGCATCAAATCAGAAGGGGACTTGAACCTGAGACCTCAGAGAGAATGTTCACCACATTGTTTGCTACCCCAGGTTTCACACCAATGAAATACACTTGTACCCTGCAAGGTCAGGCTTAACCCACTAACATTCCTTTCAAAATCCAAACTGCCCAAGTGCCACCTCTGCTGTAAAAGTCAATGGACTTGCTCACATCAGAACTACTGTCCCACAACTGCTCCTTTTCTTAGTGCCTGTTGGATTATTCTAGTCAAATAATTTTATCCGCTGGGAACAATTTAAACTGGCCACTTTCAGATGTTCCACCACATTGATCTGAAGTCTTCACAGATGAACATCTGTTTCATGGTGTTGTAGTTATCTCATTCCCTAGTCCACATAGGCTGAGGAAAGATTCTTTCTGCCCAAAGCTGGTCTAATAGATCTATGGATCAGATTAAGCAGATTAAACATGTTTGCAGCCTGGAATTACTAGTTTATAACTCTCTCAGTGTAAAAACACATGGTGTTTGTGAATAAAGCTTAACACTTGCAGGGTTTTGAGACATGTTCCCTTATTAAAAGCTAAAAGGGGCTTATTTTCAAAGCAGTATAGTTTGACCTTGATATGATATTATCATTCCTGTTACACAATTGCCACACGAAAGGTGAATTTTGTAAATCTTCAAGCATCAAGTGAGCATAATCTGAATGAAACCTCTGATTTATATGCCAGCGACTGAAGTACATGGTCATTCAAATATAGATACATGTACACTTGATTTCCTTGGGTCTCTCCAATTTAGACTCTAAGGTCCATGGCTCATTACCATACTCCCTGGGTGAACTTCATTCTAGAAAGATGTAGGTCAGAAACTTGTCAACCAAAGAGCAGAACTAAGATGAGGATGCCCTCATTCCCATGCTTTTCCTCAGCTGTGCCATTACTTGCTATTACAATCACAGAATGACATTAATGCCCTTGTCTCCAGCTACAGTCCTTGATTTTTCTTTATTCTTCAATGCCAAGACACAATGATGTCATTTGGAAACTTGGTTAAAAATTTCTATATGCATATTTATGAAAAAGGAAATGAATGTGGGTTGATATATTTAATTCAGCAGTAAATTATGTCAGTTTAAATAGCTAAGTGATCATTTCTAAAGCTGAGAAACTTAGTACATTAGAAGTCTTGGTATCACCCAGTTCTTTTTGCATTCACTGGAATAATTGTGTCCTTTCAAGTAACTGCCTTGTGGGTTTGTGAGCACCTCCACAAGCTGAAGTAACCATGACTGCTGAGAACCATTAAAGCAGCCCAGATAGCTTGCAGACCTGAAACATAATTTAGCTTCAAACAAACATAAAATGTTAACTTGCCTACAGGTATTTACCCATTTAGACAGCAGAGTAACTGTTACTGGAGGATATCAGGGTAAGTACCTTACTCAGGAGTACTACAGCAGGATGTGAACCTCTGCCCTCAAAGGTAGCACCTCTTTGTACTACACCACCTGCTATCCCTGCTTCTTTCAACTTACACAACTGAAGAATGAAATATTAATTTACAGAACTAGCAACCGAAGTAGTTCTGTCGTGTAGTTTATTTTTTTGCCATAATAAAAAAAGTTTTGCCTTACAATAACGTCAAACATCAAAATTGGGCTTCCAACCATAAAGACATCAGACAAAAACATTTTACTGACAAACCACTGGTAAATATCGCAATGGCAGGCAGATGTGTAAATCCCATTATGCTTTGCTGCATGGTACAGTTTAATATATTTATTATTGTTCCAATCACTCTGTTATCAGCACATACAGTAGCTGTCAGTCGCCATGAAAACCTTCAAAATTGCCCATGCAACAAAATACACAATTGTAATTGATTGTATATGCAGTATTTAATATTTTCTGCAGTCAAAAAAGTTTGCAATATAAATTGCAATATAAATAAGCAATTTTAGCTCAAATAAATATATTCTTTTTTGTTTTCATATTTTTAAGTAGTGGTTTTATAAAAGAAATTTTGAACATATTAATCAAAAATCCCCTTTCTTCTTATGGATCATGTAATATAATAAAATCTAAAATATAAGCAATTTAAAATATAAAGATGAACTTAAGTGAAAGCTGAATAACTGCTCAGCAAACTCTATAAGGACCACTAGCATCCATGTTAGAGTTTGGAACTAAAATAAAGTCAGCTACATTAACCATCCATTAAACATATTCCTTGAGAGCGCAGTACAGTTGAAGGACCCTCTCCTCTCACAAACTTTGGTGGAAGTGTGCAGAATTAAATTAAGTTGAATTAAATTGCTATTTAAAGTGCAGCCGAGAGACATTAGTTTCCTAGTAATCACATTAAACATGAACTGACCGTTGCATCACAGACAGGAAAACAAAACAACATGGGTGTGCTAACAACTGCATACTGACACAGTTTTGTAACACTTGCCCAGGAAAGATGCAGGTCATGAAATGAACACTAAATGGTGAAAAGCTTAAGCTCATTGTATATTTATTCTGATTAATTCTACATGGGTTAATTTGGGCAAAGCAAACATGAACTGTCTTTCTTAAGAATATATTAAAAAAATATCCTCCTGACACTGTAGCAGAGGGCTTGACATTTACCATTAGTTATAGCTAATATTTTAAGAGAAACTGATCAAGACCACTTGCAAATAACAACAGGGCACAATATGCCACAACAAAATGATCTGATCCTAGGTAGTTTCTATTTAGTGTGTACATGAAGTTTTAAAGATGCATCTGACATTATGCAGTAAGTTCAAAACTGTTCTATTCTAAAAAGAAATTTTATGACTGTTTTTCATTAATCTTGTGTCAAGGTTTTGTAGACAGAAAAACTTGTTGAACAAATGAATGACTGAAAAGCAACAGTGCAAAATGCTGGAGATGCACCAACATAAATGCATATTTTTACTCAGAAATACAGATAAAACAGCACTGGACTCCAGCTGCTGGACCGTGGGTGTCTCGGACAGACCGCAGATAAGTAGCCGAATCAGACACACAGCAAAAGAAGATGGATCTGGTTTTCATTTCCACCCCCAGTGCTTGTCAGAATGAAGGTGCTTTGAGGTCACCCATGTGTCATAGCGGAGCCTCCTTGGCTGGAATGGTTAATAACTCTCATTTTCATTAAATTTCATCACTTTCATACTGCTTGCAGCAGAGGGATAAAGTGGTACATTTAAATAATCCATTATACTTCAGCTGATACTCAAAGTTATAAAACTCCTTTCAATTTAATCTAGTTTTTTTCAGGCATCATATTTTAAACATTTGACAGAATTAGATATTTTTTATGAAAATGTACCTTTTTTAAATAGATTCATAATGTAGTCACAGAACAACATCACATTGTTAGGGAATTTGGTGTAGAATGAATTTTGTAAAGAGGGAGTTGCTAAAACATGTTTAGAAAACATTTTGTGTGAAAAGTAACACGAATGCCATGAATATTACTATTGTTATTTATCACTTAGACACGCATGGACATTCCTCCATTTCTTCATAGTCAGTCCACATCCGCAGAAATCAAGCTAAAAAGGCCAGAACTTAACAGCAATAGGTAGACTGAGTCAACCAAAAACCCTGTGAAAATGGCATTAGCAAAAAGTCAGAGGATTCCATAGGGAGATGCCAGAATGATCCTGTGTCAGGACAGGGTTCCACATCATGCCTTCCAAAAATCCACTGGATGCATGGCTCAGATCCAAGCGGAACCAATAAGCCATCTTCATCTATACCCCAGATGAGACAATTTTTTCCTCAGTGATCTTAAAAGCCATTAAACCCTTATAACCATCCAATAAACACACATGGCATCCACAAGCCACCACTGAGAATGGACTCACGGTAGGAAAATGGAGTAACCAGGAGCTGACAAATGCTGAGGCTGAGGTCTGGAGTTGAAAGAACCGTTGCTTTTGTTTTTTGAGGGTAATGGCCCAACGCAGTGCCATGTGAAAGCTTTCTAAATTCGAGGTTAAAGGAAAACACTCTGCCCAGCAGTGTGGCATGTAAATGTGTTTCCAGTGCACAAAGAGTAAAGTGGGCTGAAAATATGTATAAAACTGGTGTTTTCAAACAAAACCTTTTCCTTAGCTGTGCTTGCTGGAGATAATGGTGTTTTGCGGGAGCATAAATGGAAGATGAGCAACTGCCTGGCTGCACTATACTGCTTTGCTCGCCCTGTGAGGAGCACAATAGGAAGATCATCAGTCAGGCACCGATGCAGGTCTCAGCTCTGACAGACATGAGCACCATGGCAACAAAAGAGACCTCAGCTTCCATTCAAAAAGCAGGATCGTTCGATACCGCTTCACATTTATCCTCAAAATATAAACAAACACCTCAGTAATGTGTTCCAGTAGCTTCAAATCAATTTCCAGTCAGAGAGCCCCCCTCTCCCGCCATTTTTCTCCCACAAACTAAAACCACACCCCCAGTCCACCATCCCTACCCAAGGCAGGGAAAGTACCATCTGTTGGTGTATACTGATGAGAGGGCTGTGAAGGCAAGTTAGCAAAAGCTGTCACCCTCTGCATCAGTGTGCATCACAAATGAATTCAGTACACCCTGGTTTGGCTGCACCCCCCCCCCCAGCCTTTCACAGATGTCAGTACTGGATGCTGCAGCAAAGCATGGTCAGAAAGAATAGCATCAGATGTACCCAGGTCAGGGTTCATCATGGACAAAAAAATCTCTAATGCACATGCAAGCAAAACCCATGATGAACTGAGCCACATGGAATCTCCAGAATCTCATTCTACAAACAAACCTTGCAGTCAGATAAATGAATCTTCTTTGTCTTTGCATGATTTTTACTCTTTGTTTTCTGTCACCTACTGCATGTGCACAAAGGAGCAGAAATACTTTGTACAGTGAGAGATGCTTTCAAGCTGCCTGACTCTATTGGCTAGACCAGACAAGCATCTATCCAGGCTGAAAAGCAACATGGAGAGTAGGAGGTGTGACGGCTGCATGGTGAAGATGTGGGAGAAACTGTCTGGAAAGTCAGGCTGGGTTTGTTACAGTCTAAGGGACATGTTAGGTTTGGGTGTGTCAGGGGAGTCGACAGCTGCACGCTACTCACCTAGCATCTGGCTGAAGAGCAGTTGCTCGAGGTCCCCAAGCACAGTCACCACCAGTTCTGGGTCCACTTTCAAGAAGGGCTTTTCTCCCTCATCACCTTCATCCCCCTGGCTTTTGGCCCCTGGTTCCCCTGAGGTTCCTTCAACCTTCTTTCCATTAGCTTTGGCCTTGCTGGACAAGATCTCATCGTCTGATTTGCTGTCCTCGGGAGCTTTGCTGATGGGCTTGACCTCGGCATAGGGCCCACGGGGGATGCGGCTCTGTTTGCCCAGGGCTGATGGTGCCGCCAGAGGGCTGAAAGGTTTGGGCTTTCCCTGGAAGAGCGAGTGCTCAGATTTGGATAGGCTGCGTGAGAGCTGTGCTGCCCCACCCCCACCCCCTCCTGTCGGCCTTGCCTTTCCTGCCTTAAGTTGGGCACTGGCAGGTTTAGCCATGTCGTCGCACCACTCGGGCTGGTACAGGTGTCTCTTCTTCTCAGCATCAGTGAGCACCGCTAGGTTGGTGAGGGACTTCTGCTTGCGGAGATTGGAAGGCACTGGCAGACGACCCTCAGAGCTGCCTGCCCGGAAGACCCGCAGCTCACTCCGGGGGGGTGCCTGTGGGACTCCCGACTTACCCCTCTTGGCAGCCATGCCAGCTCCTTTACCGTCCGCCTGCCCGTACGTCTTGGCGGTGCCCTCTTGCTCTGACTTGCGGTCGGCTTCTCTGCCTTTCACGCTAGCCCCAAGCATCCCTCCTGCAGGGAACCATTTAAAGACATCAGTGAAGAGACCGAGGGAAAGGACAACAATAACAATCCACAGGCAAAGCAAGTCTCCCACTTGCTCCTCTTCACCGCTCTCTTCTGCCTCGTCCTTGACAGCAAACAGATGCAACACAAAAAACGCTAAGGTTCGCTTTAAATGTGAGATTTTTCAAGGCAGGTGATAATCCAGGGTTTCTGCAAGGGATCGGTTGTGTTACAAATCCAGTCTTCTTTTGCAACCTCGCTCTCCTTGCCTGTCTCACTGCTGCAGCAGCTGCTCGGCTGCACTACCCCAACTGCCTCTGTGTCTCTCTCTCTCTTTCACCCGTGCTCTGTTTCACTCCTCCCTTTGCCAGGCCCTCCTGCTGTTGAATCACACGGCGGCCGAGTGACAGCAGGGCCAGGCGCTGCAACAATACCTCCCCCTTCTTCCCTTCCACCCCCCCTCACCCTCTCTCCACCACCCGTTCTCGCTCTCCTTCTTATTTAGAGATGCTTCAGTGTGCTTCTGTGTAACGTATGAAACCTAAGGGGTGGGCGATAAATTACACATCCTTCGCAAAAACCTGGAATGCTCCCAGTTTTCCCAGTGTACATCGTGCCTATGTACAGTATTCCCATGCTCCCCCCACCAACCCCCACCCTTTCCTTTGTTCCTCTACCCTGTTTTTCGCACACCTTAGGGGCAACTGACTGGGTAACCATACGCTCCCACCATGATGATCTGCTAGCCTGCAGTGGAAAAAAGATGAAATTAGAGGATGCAGTTACTTACGGCAAAGTCAAAATTCCAGTATGACAAAACAAATGACTGCAATCGAGTCATGTCATGCAGTAATTGTAATTTTTCCTGAACAAAAGAAATTAATTTTCAAATGAAAGAATTATTTTTGTTTCAGTGAAAGCTGGGTGAATCATCTGTTGTGACAGATGCATTAAAACAAAATGTAAAACCTCGCATGTAATCTTTCAACATTTTAACAGGATTTGAGTTTTTTTGAAAAAACATTACACCTCACAGCTTAATTTCTGGATCAAACTCTGCCCATGACTCTTTTCTGTCTCCTATCCACTTCACTTGTGCCGGGAGCACAGTTGCCTCATCATCACTGTCACCTTCCTGTGACTTTACACCAGTGCACTGTTTCACACCAACGACCACATAAAACACATTTTGAGGTGTCAGACAGTTGTGCTTTAGGACATTGCAGTATTCGCTGTCGAGCACATCTGGGACCATTTACTACACTATTAGTCATGTTTTAGCATCACTGCAGTTGCTGAGTAAGGTTTAAGACAGTATCACTCATCATGAAGGGCAGCTTATCTGGTGTTTTTGGCTGCCAGTCACATATGGTGCATTTTTAACCCTGTGTAGGGAGGGGCTGATGGTGGTGGTGTCTGTTTTGGGATGAGCTCATATGGAAAAACTAAGTCATTCAAGCAGTCCCCTTATGGCCTTGGTCTAACCCCAATTTCTTGAATACCATTCACAGTTTCTTCAGGTCAACAGTCGTATGAATGTACAAGCCTTTATGGGGTCCTTAGAAATACCTATGTTTAGCTTATTATATCCAATTTAATGCTGCCAGCAGCCACTGAGCAAATTGGCTCAAACCAAAATTTTCAATATTTGAGTGAAATTACAATAAATTCTTACTTTGAGACATCTTAATAAAATTAACAGACAAATGAGGTCACCCTGTGTTGGAGTGAGATCCCATGTTGGGTATAGGCTCCTAACCTAGTAGTGCACAGTGGCTCAAAAATAGGCTCCAGATTGCTGTGTTGATGACCAGGACATCCAGTTAAAAATGATGGACAGATAGATGGATGGATGGATGGACAAATGAGGTGTTAGTCAATGGCAGCATCTTTGACATTAGCATACAAAATTTGACAACCTCTCCACAATTCCTGTTCATCAGACTTCCATCTCTTTTCACATTGAAATCTCGCATGCACTGATTCTCTTGCTAGCAAAAATATCTTCATTAAAAAAGAGATTGGCTGTTTTCACACTATTACAGCTAAAAGCATTTGTAACAGGAGTTACTGTCTCTCTTGTATGACTAACACGATCAACCACAACATTGAAACCACTGACAGGTGAACTGAATAACACTGATCATCTCGTTTCAATGGCACCTGTCAAGGGGAGGGAGATATATTAGGCAGCAAGTGAACAGTCAGTTGTTAAAGTTGATGTGTTGGAAGCAGGAAAATGGGTAAGCGGAAGGATCTGAGCCACTTTGAGAAGAGCCAAATTGTGATGGCTACATGACTGAGTCAGAGCATCTCCAAAACAGCAGGTCTTGTGGGTGTTCCTGGTGTGCAGTGGTTAGTAATTACCAAAAGTGGTCCAAGGAAGGACAACTGGTGAACCAGCAACAGGGTCATGGGCATGCAAAGCATACTGATGGCTGCGGTGAGCAAAGGCTAGTCCGTCCAGTTCGATCTCACAGAAGAGCTACTATAGCACAAATTATTGAAAACCTTAATGCTGGCCATGTAACACAGTGTATTGCAGCTTTCTGGGTACAGGGCTACTTTGCTGCAGACTGGTCAAAGTGCCTGTGCTGACCCCTGTCCACCACTGAAAGCACTTACAATGGGTACGTGAACATCAGAACTGGACAATGGAATAAGGTGGCCATGACCTGGTCTTACAAATCTTTTTTTTTTTTTTTTTTTTTTTTAGATGACGTGGATGGCCAGGTGCAGGTGCGCTGTTTACCTGAGGAAGAAATGGCTGTAGAATGACCTATGAGAAGAAGGCAGTGTGATGCTCTGGGCAATGTTCTGCTGGGGAACCTTGCATCCTGATATTCATGTAAATGTTACCACCTAGGTACGATCTACCTAAACATTGTTGCAGACATTGTACAGTCCTTCATGGCAATAGTATTCTCTGACAGTGGCCCTGCCACACTGCAAAAAATGTTCAGGAATGGTTTTAGGAACATGACAAAGATTTCAAGCTGGTGTCTTGGCCTCCAAATTTCCCAGATCTCAATCCAATGGAGCATCTGTGGGATGTGCTGGAAAAAATGTGATTCATGGAGGCCCCACCTCACCACTTATAGGACTTAAAGGATCTGCTGCTAACATCTTGATGCCAGATACTATAGGACATCTTCACAGGTCTTGTGGAGTCCAAACCTCAATGGGTCAGAGCTGTTTTGGCAGCATAAGGGGGACCTACACAATATTAGGTAGGTGGTTTTAATGTTGAGGCTGAGCAGTGTATTCAGCTGACACAAAGAAAAGTATGGCATTCATGTAATATACTTCAAAGACTAGGAAAGCAAGCCAAACTAAAGAATGCAAAATGCAATGTTAAAGTAATAATAACTTGGCAAAATAAGAATCTCAGCAGAGTAGAAAAGGGAAATTATAAATCATTGTGATTCATTACCATGTGCAGATTAAATCATCTAAGTGGCTATGATGCAGGTATTCCAAGATCTGAGGTATGTGTAAAATTCCCATCAGTGTAATAAATAGGCCTTCACAATGTTTGAAAGTTAACACACTGCAATGAATGCTTCTCTACATCAGAGTACAACTCATAAAAACATATAAATACATGAGATATAATTATTTATAGTAAACATGACTGTATACACATACATACATATTACAGGAATACTTTGGTATATATTATTAGGCATATGGCATATAGCAAGATGGTCAAAAAGATTTGATGTTGTCTCACATATATTTTGATATAAATATCTGTGGTTTCATCAGTCCTAAAGTGAGAGTTCAAGAAGTAGGATATTGCTGAAGTAACAAAGAAGCAAACTGAAGCACCTTAAGTATTACATGTGAATCCTGGACCAAAGATTCAAAGAGTCTTTGAATCTTTGGTCCAGGTTTGTGTTTTTAATGAGGAACACTAATAAAAATGCTGACAAAGCTAACTAAACACTGTCAATGGGAAATGAGGAGACTGCATGCATAGTGTAGCCTGGCTAAATGCCACCACACGGGCTGCCACTGTGAGGGATAAATGGAGAGGGACTGAGGATCACAGTTATTCTGTTGTCAAAATCTATGCCACCAGCAGAAGAGATTGCATGAGAAGGTGCCTGAGATGCTCATGATTATGCAGCTGTAATGCTTTTCAATCACTGCTTATCCATTTAGAGCCACAGAGATATAGAGCCAGTCCTAAGAAGCATACAGTGTAAAGCAGGGCACAGCCCACAAGGACCTCAGCCAGCTTCAGGTTTATGATGATATATTCGAGGCAAACCATCAAAAAGGCTTTCATCCATCAACCATTTTCTACTTTCCTGGAGAATTTGCTGCAAAAGGCTTTTGTATGGATAAACTGTCGATTTGTCATCAATACCTAATATGACATCAGCTACACACAGGTGAGAAAGTGATTTAGATTATACCAACTGTTGCTGTATTTACATTGTTACAATGAAATCTGTAGCTTTAAGCAGAACAGGTTTGTGTTGCATTGATGTCACAGTTGCACCAGGTGCCTTAGCCTGGTCTTAGTGGTGTCTCCCATGAAAGTTAGAATGAGCTTGCCTAACAATCAAAACCATAACCTAGTAAAACCATTGTGTCAGTTCATCCAAACCATTAACAATAACAGAGATTTCTCCCCAGCAGCAGTTGTCATGAAGGGGTATAAAGACTAAACCTTAAATCTTCTCTAGAATAAGGGGAACTTAATCCCCTAAATCAAACAGATGGAATGCCTCGATATACATTGCATTAATAAAAAAAGAGTCAGATTTGAATACCAAGAAATGATTTTGGCTTGTCCTAACAACACATCCCATTTCATTAGCAAGTTTGTCCTCACATATTGCCAGAACAAAAAAACAGAAAAAAGAACAATGTTTTATTGTTCTTGAAAATGCCATGATCAAAATAAACTCTTTGCAGTGTTCATTGTTGCTTAGTCAATAACAATATTTGTGGCCGTGTTTTTTCTGACTCACTGTCATTAGCTGCTCACTCAGTTGAAGGTCACAGTGGTTCAGAAGCACAGGGCACTAAGCTGGTCAGTGTTCACCGTGGACAGGATGTCAGTCCATAACACACTTACTCATTCACATAATCATATACTAAGGTGCAGTTCAGAGCCATCAGTTCACCTAAAAGATATCTTCAGAGTGAGAAAACTTGGAGCTTTTGGAGGAAACTCACATAAGCACAAGAAAAATAAGCTAAGCCACCAGCTTTGCCATTGAGCTGTCTAGGTGTTATGAATTTTACTCATGATTTTTTTTGTGGCTTTAAGTTCTAGGACTGGCCATCGTGTGGCACTGCTTTGGCCTTGACAGAGGTATTGTACCATGACAATTAACGCACCTACAGAGTTAGAGAGATACTCAGTCTTACTGCACCCAGTGCATAGACGCATCAGTGGGAGAAAAACCCACTGTATTTACATTGCAAAAGAAGCAAAACTCACACCATCTGTAAGAAATTTGAAGTGCTTTGAAATAAAACATATTAAGTAATATGTTTTTCTGCATTTTGGGTCAGATGGTGACGGGGCTCCCCGAGGCAGGATAGTCTATGAATAGCAGGTGGTGGTGGAATGGGGGTGGGGGGTCACTCACATACTCTATTATACCCTGTCTGCCACCACACACAGGGCCATAACTGCAGGCCTTTTTAAAGGAGCAGCCAAGTATGTCAGCCAAAAAAATGACTGAGCCTCTTGTAAACTGTTCGAAAGAAGAAACTGTGAGGCAGCATGTCTAAAGATCTGTAAATGGGGTGCTTCCAGTGATCTTTATTGTTTTTACAGTTTTGATCGTGCTGGTCATAAACACTTTCACCCCCTTCCCATCTTAACTTTGCTGCATGGTGATGTCCTTTCCAGACAGCCCCTAAGAGGAGCACCTTTCTTGATATTCCTTGCACACATGGCTCAGGAGTATCCCACAATGCTCCACTGCAGTAATATGTTCCATGGAAACCGCACAGCTTACATCAAACACAACATGATAACCACTGCTTTATAAGAAAAAGCAGTGTCAGATATGAACTACAGAAGGAAATGTCAAACTCATTTAGCCACACCACAAGGTATCAAACCTGCACTATGCTATTGTTTTACGAACAATAGCATAGTGCAGGTTTGATACCTTGTGGTGTGGCTAAATGAGTCAGATAAAAAAAAAAAAGAAAAGAAAAAAACTCCATTTATGGCAATTTTGTGTTGATTTTCACATTTCCGTAAAAATTTTTTGGCTTGAGGTGTCTGCATTTCCTAGCACTGAGATTTTTTTCAATAATTTTTGTGAAATTTCAGGGTAAAATATACACTTTTTTAATTTAGTATTTAGATACAGTTGCACCAGCAATGAAGCAGCCAGAGGACTGACGTTTTACATACACAATTGTAAAAAACAGCAATACTTCAGGAAAATGAAATGAAATATATTTAATTCACATTGGTTTTCTCCGTATCTGACTGAGGCAGTTAGTAGCAGTTTCAGCTGCATGTTATGGCTTGGTTCTTGCTGAAATTTTTGCTGATTCTTCTCAACAGGTTTATTCAAGGTCAGGTTTGAACAGGGTTCAAATTTTTAAGCCAGAACAGAAAAGCCTTTTGTCTTCCTTTAGTGCTGAAGAGGAATCTCTCCATCGCATGATGATGCTGCAGTCCTGCTTAACTGCAGTCATGGGGATTGTTGAATGATCATGAGTGTTGAGTTATAAACACAGTATTTACACACAAAGGCCACTAAGCCTTTTGTGCTGCAGGATAAGATTGTTTTGTGTGCTTACATTAATTTAGGTTTGTCACAGCAGCCACAACATCTTTCAGTTCGCATTAAGAGTCTGTTCATTTCTTGATTATTTTCTTGCTTACATTTGTTTGGCCTAGAGGCTGTATGTACTGCTGCTTTAAAATGTCATAATAATAAAATATAGAACAGTTCGCAATGGCATCAGTACGTCAGCATAACTTGTGCCCCAATTTGAAGAAGACAGGAGTAACGTTTATGGTATTTGTTACAACTGCAGAACTGTTCTTCTGCATTTATCTGGAAGCACTAAAATTGTAAATGCCTTTGGTGGCACAAACAGAAAATATAAATAAGAACCGGCAGCGTACCTGTCTCCCTGTGGCTGCATACCAGGTCTGAAGTGTCTCAGATCCTATTTCTGCAAAACTAAGTAATGGTATAGGTATGACTAAAAGAAGAACAAAACAGACAGCATTTTCTCTCTTGTCTTCTCTCTGGTGTGAAAACCAGGCATACATGTGCTTGTGGCTGACACAGCAGGCCAGTCAGCCTCTGCTCCCATGTGGAGATGGGAATTTCACCATCATCTATGC
Source organism: Heterotis niloticus (assembly GCA_018136845.1). Lineage (NCBI taxonomy): Eukaryota > Metazoa > Chordata > Actinopteri > Osteoglossiformes > Osteoglossidae > Heterotis > Heterotis niloticus. The sequence continues at coordinate 21,329,553 of CM030894.1, read as the reverse complement.
AGTATATTCACACGCACAAGTCAACAACCTTCTCACTGGGATGCAGTCCATCACACATGGTTGCACAAAGAGATTTTTTATATGCATTTATGTAATTTCTTGTCAACTTCATTTGATTTCTTGCTGCAAACAGAAATTGTGTGAAAATCAAACTAATAGAATTTTTTCCTGTTATCCTTTTTTAGTCGTATACTGTATAAGTGGAACAAAACTTGAAGTGGCAGAGGATTTCCTAAATGATAGCAAAAATATCGCAGAGGACTAATATTTGGGTCAAACTGTTAATTATATTAGCCAGGCAATTGTGTTTTTAAACAGGCTGCAGTTCATTATTTGATTTTTTTACCAGTTCCTTAAGTTTCTGTTAGTGGTTGTCCCTAGACATACCAACATTTTACTGAGGTTACATTTAATCATCACACCTTTTTAAAACACAGCAAGACTTCTACAGCATTCAAACTGACCATTTCTGTAGCAGTGATAGACCCTAAATCCATAACGTAGGACATACTGCTCAATATGGGTCCACATATTCACACTGTTTATTTTTTTATGGGACCAGTTTGTAAGGCCAAACCAAAATCCAGATCAGGAGATTGGATTTTGAAGGTCATAGTTCAGCTTCTGTGATCTGCTGATGCCCTGAAATACCTGCACATTTTATAATCCTCACCAGATAAAGAGCAGTCATCCAGAATGCATCTGTAAAACACAAAATCACTGACTTCTTGGGTTATTACAGATGAGCCATTTCTGAAAAAACCAAGTGCAATTCCTCATAAAAGTAACCTCGGGATTATAGAAAGTGATTGGGATGCAAAACAATTTAACAATACCATGTCTGCAGAATGGTTTGCTATGTTATGGTCTGGAATGAAATTTTGTCTGGCTTCTTCATTATCCTCAGAAAATGACTATCCATATTGTTGTATATCTTGTTACAAGGTGTTCCTCTGAAAAACTATATGCTCCAGTATAAACGCATAAAAATTGTGCTGTCGTATCAAATCTTGTACATTTTAAATAGTAGTACATTGATTCATCGGTTGGCATTTCCATAACAAATGTACAAATGTTTTCCCACGTGAGAAATTGGAAAGGTGAGGACTGTGCTTTGGCTCTGTCAGATCACAAAATAACATCATTGAAAAATGAGAGTGGGTCTTCAGTCAAATGAACTATAATTTGAAACCTGTGATTCAGTTTTTCAACAGCTTCTTTCAGGATGACTGCTTAAATGTTATTCTGGTACAAACATCAGTTTAAACTACAACTCACCAGGGTTGAGAGTCATTGATATACAGTAGATTCTGTATTGGTTTGTACTCTGTAATTAAATAACAGACCCAGTCTGTCAGTCATTCAGATGAACACATCCTTCCCTGATGCAAACAAACCATAAACATCCATCCATGGTCAGGGCTGAGGGGGTCAGTATCTCAGAATCACTGGGTAATAAGTCATGAAACTGCACCCTGAATAGGATGCCAGTCCCCACATAAACATCGATATAAAAGCTAAATTTGTGTTATACACAAATACAGCCAATTGTCTTAAACAGTTTCGTCTTTCCCTGTCGATTCAGTCTCACTCATTAAAGACTATTTATAAATGAAGGATTACAACTCCAGACAATGAGCATTAAAATGCACAGGAAAGACCCAGTTTTAAGGCACAAGTCCATACAGATCATGAGAAGCTAGTGGTATTGGGATCAACTCACCAAATTCCTCACAGCACACTTCCATGGAGTCAGAGGAGCAGTCACTGATGTCCTCCAGAGATGATGCGTTATTGTCATCATGGACCTGCAGTCTAAAGAAGTGGGCAAAAATGCATCTGTGCCGCTTCAAATAAAACAGTGTCAGACCTGTAAAATACTTTTAAAACCGAATAATTTCAGCAGCCCATTGAATCTGTTATTGTACTAAATGCACAGCAATGGAAATTCTAAATGAGTAATAGTGGTAGCATGATTCCTGTCCTAAATGGGCAAATGAAAAAGAAATGAGTTGTTTTGCTGTCTCATTTTTATTGCAGACATCAAAGCCAGCAAAAACAAGAATTTCTCCATTCATTTTTCACCATTCTGTAACTTTTTTTACATCCTATTCATAGACTGGTTTAAAAGCTATGGGTAACTTAACCCATAGAAGTGCATCTCTTGAAGTAACCAGTGTGATTATCTGCATGGTCAGTCACCCAGGGGAATTGTCGGTGTTGTACAAAGAAAGGCTTCTTTATATAAAACATTTTCAAAATGTCTAAACAGGCCCAGTGGTAAATGCAGTGTTCTTGATATACAGAGCAAGAAAACCAGGCCAATGAGAAAAAACAATGCATAAAGGCCCAGAGGAATGGAAGCAGGGATGCAGGCAAAGGAGTGAGATGAGAAAGTCTGAGAGAGAGCCTTTAAAGGAGGGGATAAAAGTGAGCTTCTGAGGAGTACAAACCGGTTAAAAGAAGGGATTGTTATGATGGGGTTTGGTTCGAGGGAAGAAGGAAAGACTATAACTGAGGGCACTGTGCTAGAACAAATTCTGCGAATTACAATTTAAATATACACATTCAGCAAAGGTACCTGTTGTTGAAAAGCACCTAGAACTTTAATACTGACCTTACAATCACTGACAGTGTTATTTAGACAAGGGGACATGGTAAAACTTGCCACATAAGTAATAACTGTTATTACACTCACCTGTACCTGAATGGTGCAACGGCAGCCATATTAACATGAGGTGGCTGCTTCCAGCCAAGCAGCTTAAAATTCTGGCATTCCTGTAGAGGGCAAATGGTCAGGGGTAATGGTGGAAGTGGGCCAGGATTGACAGGGGACATGTTTTCAGGGGTTTCCATCTCCTCGTCTGAGAGGCTGTCTGAATCATTATCCTCCATATTAGGACTCTGGTTCCAGGTGCTGGTCAGACTTGCAGTCGGCATCCTGGGGCGAAGGTTGTTGTTGCTGAGTCTGGAAGGTGGCCTTGCCTCTCTGCCACCAGCCTGGAAGTCTGCCTTTTGGGAACCTGCATTATCTACTTGCTTACGCCAGGATTGATCAGGTCGACAGTTCTTGTTCGTGCTCCTCTTCAAATCTTGGAGGATGTTCTGGGATAAGGAAACGGGGTAGACATCCAGGGTGTCCTTGGACCTGGGCGCCTCCCTCCTCTGCACCTTGGGACTACTGCTGGCTGAGCAGGTGCCGGTGGGGGGCTTGGAGAGTCCCTCCTGCTGTAGCAGGAGCTGCTTTCTCAGTGTTGGTCCTATCACAGGACTGCTGGAGGAGATGTGGGATGGGACCCTAGTGCTGTGAAGCCTGATGCCAAGGGGTCTGAAGTCTGGCCTGGGAGAAGCGGTCATGCTGTTGGGCAGGGGGATGCCAGAACATGGCTTACTTCTTAGTGACGTCTTCATATTCAAACCACCACTCATGGTCGAGGAGTTTGACTCAGACTCTGGGCAAATATACATAAAATTTCAGTAAGTCACTTATTTTTAACCATCAAACAAAAAATGAGAATTCAAATGAAATCATAAGACACCGATACAGCAATAAAGTTCTCAGTCCATAATGAGCTTTGAATTTGTCCACATTTTGCTAACCACAAAAAAACACCGTAACCTCTATAGTATGGCATCAGATGAGCACTTCTAACACAGTATTTTATGCAATTCCGTGTCATATGTCATAGTTGGAAAGTACATTTCTTATTATGTTATTCTTATTCTTATTACATTTTCTACTGGAATTGTGTATGTTCCTCAGAACAGTTTATAAGATTACTTTCTACCCACAACTATACTGTAAACATTATATACATTAACAGGTTTACCTGCCAATATGAAAGAAATAGTAATTTAACAAAGTTTATTAATAAAGAAATGTGTCTGTAGATACCAAGAGCAGCTGAAAGACTGACAGCATGAACATATTGCTTTTCTTGTGTTTGGATGGCTCAATTCCGAGAGAATCCTGAGAACTGATGACAAGGCTGATCATAGTGAGAATCTCTTATTCATGTTTCAGAAGACTGAGATAATTTTGTTTTCTATATAAAATAGAAAATTGGAACTGTAACGTAAAAATTCAGATGCACTCTAACCTCTACTGTACACTATGTAACCCTTGTAAAGGATTGTGCATAACAGCTTGCACAAACACAACACACAAATAAAAATGATTATATTCAGACTCTTTGGAAGGTTTTTGCATGACTAAAATAAAAAACCCAGAGAAAAAAAATAGTTCTGGTCATATGCCCAGAATGTCTTAACAGTGAGAACAAAGATAAACAAAAATCCCGAATAAGGGTATACAAACAAAGCTAAATGACACATAATTAGTCTGTGTGTTAACTTTGTCAACTGAAGACCCAGCTAGACGAAAGGGCCAAACCTGTATTTGCGAGGATCATCTTAATGTTTATGAAGACTCTTATGTTAGCAGAAAAGAGCCTGTGTGTGGTCCTACTAACCCATCACAAAGGCCCATGAACACACAGATGGATCTCAGACAATATTTAACAGGGAGATATAGATTGGATTTTGCACATTCCATATTGCGGAGGTAATAAAAACTTGTCTCACCCCGGGTCTAGAAGAGTGGTTGCATGTGCCATTCTGGCTGACAAGCTGCAGAGTACAGAGCCCTAAGATTTATGTGGTTTGCATGGCTTCCAGACAATTGCGTCACAGAAGCAAACGGGCCATTTGAAGTTCTGATGGGGAGAAGGACACATAAATCTTAAATAATCTGGTTCGGTATCATTATTTACCATTGTTTTTATTCCAAATTATTCCAGCCATTTATTTTCAGAAACTACTTATACAGTGCAGGGTTGTTGTGGTCTACAATTCTGGGAACCACAGTCCAGAAAGCAGAGCCATTCCATTTCAGAGCACTCCACTCACTCACCGAGGGTACTTTAGAAGCACCCAGGGAACACACATGCAAACATGTGAAGTACATGCAAACGTATGACGTAGGACATATGAATGATCATGCTGCTTATTTTATGCTGCTGAACTCGTACCACAGACCAGAGGTACTTCATTTCATTCTCCCTTGCGCACCTGTTGTATAAGGCACCACAACATTAAAGATCCTGATTCTTCTTGCAGTCTTTTCCACTAAAGATCTCTTCAACTTATCATCATTATCATTTAGGTCCATTATCTTCCTTGTGTCTTATGAGGCATCATACACTGATGTGTGGCTTCCTGTGTGGAGAACATTCAGATGTAAGCAATGAACTGTTACCGACGGAGTGTTTTAGCATTCAGACTGATGCATGCCTATACTGACAGTTGTATAAACAAAAACACATATAGAGACACCAAGGACAAGAGGCCATGTTAAGTGATGAAAGACTGTGAAAGTCCCATCTGACTTTCAGTCACTTTATTTGTGGAAACCTCTTTCTTGACCTGCGGTGAGGCTGATCTCTTCCCCACTGACAAAGTCCTTCCTAGAGGTCAGTGAGTGAACAGCACATGTAAATAGATGCTAGTGCATATAGACAATATTCAGTCTGCCATGTTTCCCTTCACTGAAACAGATGTGCTGAGAATGTTCTCTCTAAACACGGCCCACTAGACGAATGAGAATCTCCCCCCGGTCCCAACAACCCCCGGGAGACCCTACACGCAACAACAAATGGTGCACTTTGGATTTCCACATGTGCTGTCTGGCACATGCTACAAAATCAACAGCAACAATACAAAAGTCAAATTAAGGCTGATCCATCAACCCTCTGGAACGTCCAGCAATGTTTGCGTAACGTTTACCAGACAGATCCATGGCAACTAAATGAGCCAGACTACTTACAAACGAAATTGCACAAATTTAGAAACATAACATCTCAATCTTACTTGAAATTGTGAAAATGCACTATCTGCGTGTATTATCTGGAGAGACTGATCTAAGACCAATACAATTAGTAATTTGACATAATAATACACTTTAAAGCTAACTATAGTGTTATTTCAAACAGAAAGCCCTACACTTATAGTTATAACAATAGAAAGAAGAATACATTAATTATTTACATTTAGTTAATTTGTGTAAATAAATAAAAAACTTATAATTCATTTCACATTCTTAGTTTGAGGAATGAACTGTTACTTTAAATAAACTTTTAATTATAGCAAAAAAATAAATGCATGCTCGCTCAAAAAGTATGGTACATCGACTGAAACTGTGGCTGATGGGTTTTTATTTGCTCGCAGTGTCTCAATTAAAGTAAACATATTTAAACCTACATTTTCTACATGTACAGTCAAAATACAGTTCAATGCTGACACAATCTGTGCTAAAAATCAATAATATATTCAAAATGCATATATCATTACAAGAAAAATAAGCAAAAATGCAAGTCAGTAGATGAAATCTAGCTTGTATATGAATAAGTTGTATCTGAAACAGTAAACTGTATAAAATCTGGAGTAGATACAAGTATTTGATCCTCACTGATCCCTAGTGACTAATAATCCATTAGCAGCTCTTATCATAAGCTAACAGTAATTCACTAGTAGTGATAATACAACTGGAAAGCCCTGTAACAGTATGATGGATGAACATCATCTCTCCAGAGATCCACTCAGCATGAGCCATGAACTGCTCTCAGGCCAAGGAGGAAACCTGAGTTTTGTATTAAGAGACGGAGGAGCTCAGGGATCAGTTAGCTCCTTGAACAAGTCTAAGAGGAAATGTGGGCAAAAGAGACAGAAAGAAAATAAAATAGGTGTGGAACATATGGAAAATCCTACATACTGACAAAAAATATGTATTTTCACACACACACACACACACACACACACACACACACACACACACACACACAGTTTTTATCCACAACTTGTTTTGTTCCTTATATTTATCGATGAGTTTACAGCATCTAAGCTAAATCCCTGTTTTAGGCACAGCTGGGAACCCAAATGACACAACACCTTCTTTTTGTTAAGAGTCTAAAACTGCACCATAAAGCCTTCAAGGCAAGACTGCAAAACACTCATAGGCTGTGCCTAGAGACAAGAATGATAAAAAGCCATTGACTGTGCCCTTTCCATACTACCACCCTGGTTTTCCAGCCGTAATTCAGCTACACCTCCGACCACCTCTTCCATAACCCCTGATGTTTGTTCAGCCTGTTCTCTCAAAGCATTTCATTTGTAGTTAACCCCAGAATGGTATCTGGAATTGGGCTTCATTTGAAATGCCACTATCTTCAACATGAAAAGAAGTCAGGAATTAAGCAATAAACATATCACCATGACACATCAAAGTGAAGCAGAACACACAATACCACTTCCAAGTTATGAGTATATATAAATGTTCCAGTTGATGTGGCCACTTTGATGTGTTGTGTCTCTGACGGTACAATCAAACCCATGATTTCAAAGTGAAGGTCATGTCTTCTTGCTGGGACCTAAAAGTGTGACCCATTGCCCTCATATTGTGTGTTTGAAAAAGTAATCTTAAATAATATTGTAGCAAAACTATGTTGTTTAAATGCTTTGATTTATCCCATACCTGGATAATGCTGACATAAAAATAAGTGCTGTACTCACGTTATCCTGCGCTTTGTGATTTATTCATCGATAAAGCCCTGTTGTCAACAACAACAACAAGAACAACAACAACAAGAACAACAACAACAACAACAACAACAATAATAATAATAATAATAATAATAATAATAATGCCACATACCACAACAATGCTAACCAGGATAAAATGATTATGATGATGGATGGATGGATGAATGAATGGATGCATGGATAAATTATGCTGTAATAATAATAATAATAATCATCATCATTTTTTTATTATCGATGTTGCTATGTTCTACTTCTTACATAAACTAAAGTTGAATAACTGATAGTTCTTGCCCTGACTTTCAGAAAACAATGTATATTATTACAGAATAACCAATTACCTTTTGCCCAGGGCAGTTTCTCCTTCCTTTTAAAATTTAATTTAATGGAACCAGAATAAATCTCAAGAAAAGATAATCATCTAAGAGTCGTTTGACGGAACCAAAATGATCTTCTTAGATGTTTAGTACATCCCCAGTTCTCATCACCCCAGGAAGCAGTTTTCATTTTGTTCAGCTGCTACACTGCTGTTCAGCAGGCCTGTTTGCAGGTTTACTCAAAGCAGGCATACACAGATGGACAAAGAGTCATGACTGCATTTGTCACCCAGTTCAGAGGATGTACTTTAAGTAGGAATCACACCAAGAGCAGTCCCTGCCGCCAGGTACAACACACCATTGCTGTGTAAGCTTATTCCCATGACACCTGCTTTTTTTTCAAAAGCAGCTTGTTGGTCAAAATGTGCCCAAATTAACACTCAATTGCTTAGCAGTTGACTGATGTGATGTACAGCCCCATGAAAATGCATTTCTACATCTTTTTGTCAGTTCTAGTAAAATGTGGATGGGGCTGAAGGAAGGAAAATAACATTTCCTAGGTGTGGAAGATGGTGAAATGTGCAATCATAGGTGTGAAAAAGTAATTTCCTAAATTTAATTTACTTAATTATGGGGTTATTAGAGTCAGCTGTCCCATAAAACCAGGTTTGATCTGGCCCCATCCAGAATCATTTCAATTGCTTAAACCCTTCATAGCAGAAATTGAGCAAATGATGCAAAGAATCACTTGGTACATCATTTATACATTTATATATTTGTATATCTATTGCATATCTGTATTTTGTATTATCTATATGTATTGGTGAACATTACAAGCACAAAAGTTTTCTTACACACATAATGTGATGTGGTGGAGGTTCATTCAGACACAACAGACATTTAACATAACTCTAAATAGAATAGAATCTATCATAAGCATAAAGTAAAAAATAACATTTCACATTGATATTAAATGTAAACAATGACTTAAATTTAAATATATTTGAATTTCATATACCGTGTTACCATTTCAAAGGCTTACCTGTTCTATGTTTGTTTATGAGTTGGGCTCAACAATAACCTTTTACTGTTCTAATGTCCAGGACTGTATGGATTATAATGTGCACTTCAGGGATGGATGAGAATGAAACTACATGGGGAGAAGAAGCTATTTTTGTATAAAGAAATACTAGAAATAGGATGCAAATTTCTACATACAGTTCAAATTTTTAGGAATTAGATAATAAGCCAAATGTCACAGAGTAAAACAGAATCATTCATTCAAAAGGTGCAAAGCTTAACATTTAACAATATAAAAGCAGAGATTTGGCATTACAACCTAAAAGAAAGGATATATATCCTTTTAAAATCCATCACAATGTTACTGTTTCTATCTGGCATGGAGTGTTCTGGTTTCCATAGCAACCTCTGCCCAGGTTTGAAGCAGAGGACAAGCCTCGAAGTGCACACAGCACCAACTCGCCTCTTTGTCATTTGTCACTAACAGGTGGGTAAAATGTATGTAATCTGGACAGTTATATCACAAGTGCAACAACATTACAGCGGAATAACACTGAAATTAAATGACCCACTTATGCAACTAATAAACTGAAACACCCACAGTTTTTCAGTGAATTTGGATTGAATCCTCAAGATGCAAAAATTAGGTCAGAAAATGAGGTTAGTAGAATATATTCAGAACCTTCTGCAATGTAACGCCAGTAACTGTCATCTCTGTGGGAAGACTAGCCTTGGCAGGGTAGCCAAAGCATACACTGTAGATCTAATTCCAGAAGGAGAAAACCAGCGCAACATGAAAGCAATGCTTTGTCGGTCTGTGAGATCATCAGAGCACACGGAGCGCCTCCAGTCACGCTGTTACACAACAGACACACTTTCCCAACAGACATCTTATAGTCTTGCAGCTTTAACGCTTTATTGCGCACAGAGCGAGGGCTGCGGCTGCTTTGGCGTGGGCTGGGATGTAGGTTAGCAGGATGCAGGGCTGAGTGTGAGTAATGGCACAAGCCGTGCATCCACCTCCACCGTCAGCCTCTGTAGGACTTCCACGCTGATAAAGTGCTGAAAGGTCACCAGTCTGCCATGATTTTAACCCTGCCTCAACCAGTGACCTTGTACCTGTGAAAACATTATTCTATAAATTCCAAAAAAAATGTCTTAGGCCAACTACTGCTCCAAAGAACTTAGCAGCAAACGAAATTGCACTTGTTTTGCCATGAAAGTCCTGCTGGAAATTAGAGCTGTTCTGATAAACAGGGAAAGCAGATTATACCCAGAAAACTAAATGGGAAGTCATTTCTATAAAACTTTGCTATTTTTATTTATGAGTTATTCTCAAGAGGTTTTTTTGTTTTAAGAATAGGTTTCTTTGTATTTTCTTAAAAATTCTCCCTATACATGGCAGCGCAGGAGCCTAACAAGTTGAACACAGGAATAATGTAAAGTGTCCTGGACAAGCTGTGAGTCAGTCAGATGAGCCCCCTTACAATGGGAGCATCTATCCCCCTGCCTCCAGTGGAGATAGCAAATGGGACTTTGACAGAGTGGGTGGTTAGTGACAGCACTTCACTGACAGCAAGACAATGGGATTTGATTATTACAGTCATAGCTAGTTCTTTCTGGAACAGAAAACTCGGCCCTTTTCCATGCTGGCTGCATCTGTGCTTTAGATGCACTTCATAATATGATTTAACGTAAGATCACAACTGTCTATTTTGAAATATGTTGAAAAAATTACTTGTGTGCTGGCATGTAAACCTTAATATTGCAAAATTGGGAAATCCTTTAATGCCGCATTATTTTTATTTTTGTGGCCGAGATATCCGAAAATGGACTGAACCAGAAAACTGGTGTGTCCACTGGGGGATAAATGGGATGGCTTTCACTTTCTTCCAGAATTACAGTTAAATGCATGAGTCAATGCAGAATCTGTTGCCGACAAACATATTATTGGCTGTTCCACCGATGTCCCATAGCTTATACAGAGTGGAGTTCCCTTTCTGAATAACAACAAATGTGACCCATAAGGTCCATTAAGTCATACATGTCTACAAGAACAGTTGCTTGTCAAAAACAACCCAATATCTTTGTTATTAGTTAACTTGTCAAACAGGTTACCAAAGATTATTTTGGGGTGAAACTGTACCGCTGTCCTTTCTGCACCATTTTGATTTCTGGAAAATTAAACAAGTCACAGGGGTATTATTGTTAAGTATAGAGGCTGCTGAATGTGACTGATTTGGTGTTTTGCAAGGAACTGTTCCATACTTCCATCTATCTGTCCACCATCCATCCATCCATTATCCACCCTACAGGTTCCGCATCAGCCGCTGTGTATCTCAGCAATGATTCTCTGTTATGCTTCCTAATGATACAGTACTTCTGAGAATGGGTAGTTTAATTTCCCACAGAGGGGATTCGAAACTCACATGTGGCCAAATATTGGTATTTGTGGATATGAAAATTTCCACCAAAAACTGTCTGGGCTCCAGGGATGACATTCAAAGCATTAATTTCTGCCAGCAAGCTGACGCATGGCTCCATGGTGCAGGTAATGGCGCGATTTGACATGGACAGATGGTCATCACCATCTTCAAAGTTTTCCCATTTAAACTCTTAGGACTTGCTAGTGGTTACTGAATTGAACCAAGACATAATTTTAGTTATAGCTATATGGCTGGTTTGCTTTTTGTCATTTTATGTATACACCGATCAGCCACAACATTAAAATCCCTGACGGGTGAAGTTAATAACATTGATGATCTTGTTACAATGGGACCTATCAAGAGATGGGGGGTATATTAGGCAACAAATGAACAGTCAGTTGTTGAAGTTGATGTGTTGGAAGCAGGAAAAATAGGCAAGCGTTAGTATCTGAGCAACTTTGACAAGGGCCAAATTGTGATGGCTAGACGACTGGGTCAGAGCATCTCCAAAGCGGCTGGTCCTGGTATGCAGTGGGTAGTGACTACAGTACTAGTACCTACAGAACCGGCATCAGGGTCATGGGTGCCCAAAGCTCATTGATACACATGGGGAACAAAGGCTAACCCATCTGGTCCAATCCCACAGAAGAGCTTCTGTAGGGCAAATTGCTGAAAACCTTAATTTTGAGCATGATAGAAAGGTGTCAGAACAGACAGTGCATTGCAGCTTGCTGGGTATGGGGCTGGGTTGCTGTAGACCAATCAGAATGCCCATGCTGACCCCTGTCTACTGCTGAAAGCGCCTACAATGGGCACATGAGCCTCAGAACATGGAGCAACAGTAGAAGGTGGCCATAGCCTGGTCTGACGAATCACATTTTCTTTTAGATGATGTGGACAGCTGAGTGAGAAGGCATGAGAAGAGATGGCAGTCAGATGCACTTTGGAAAGAAGGCAAGCTGGCGGAGGTAGTGTGATGCTCTGGGCAATGTTCTGCTGGGAAACCATGGGTCTTGGCATTCATGTGGATGTTATTTTGACGCGTATCACCTACCTAAACATTTTTGCAGACCATGTATACCCCTTCATGGAAACGGTATTCCCTGCCACACTGCAAAAATTGTTCAGGAATGGTTTGAGAAACATAACAAGGAGTTCAAGGTGTTGTCTTTGCCTCCAAATTCCCCAGATCTTAGATGTGCTGGAAAAAATAAGTGCAATCCATGAAGGCCCCACCTCACAACTTATAGGATTTAAAGGATCTGCTGCTAACATTTTGGTGCCAGATACCACAGGACACCTTCAGAGGTCTTGTGGAGTCCATGCCTCAACAGGTCAGAGCTGTTTTGGCAGCACGAGTGTAATGTACACAATGTTAGGCAGGTGGTTTTAAAGTTGTGACTGATCTGTGTGTGTGTACTTTATATACTTTATATATGCTTTAAGGTATATATAAGTTCATGTATAAGTTAAGTTCATCTTGAAATATAAAATATTGCGGCTATTTTTTGTTTTGCATTTGAACTACCTGTACTAAGAATTTTAACCAAGACATTCAAGACCAAGATGTACTGTGCTTCCAGTTACCAACACAAGGTCACCCTCAATTGGGCTGTCTGTTTAGAAAGCATGGAGCTGTCATATGCCATGGAATAAATGTCACTGGGAGAACTTCTCGGAGCAGAAAACCTCTCTTGAGGTTTACAGAACCATTTACTGCACCTGTCTGGTTATGCCAGGCTTGATTCTCACCATTCTTACGTGCTAAGCAAGCTGGAGAAAAAAAATGTATAAATTTCCCATGTCTATACTATACTTAGAATAACAGTTCCGGCTTTTCAGCTTTTATTAAACACCACCCACCTCATCTTTGAAATCTAATCCCAAATCCCACTTCTTGCAGCGTTCAAGGCTATGCTGTGATATGTTTCTTATCTCCATCAAAGCACAGCTGATGTCAGAAACAAGCATATACTTGCATTCCACCTCCAGCAGACACTAAGTGAATAGGAAGGTAAGTCAGATACAATCAAAGTCCTCTTGTGTGATCAGTAACTGAATTATACAGTTTGAATGCACTGTGCTGTTATATTCAAATATAAAAGCTATCATTTTGACTTTGTGCTCAGTACTGCCACCTGCCTTCTGACTTGCAACAGCACAAGGGTTTTGTTGACTGCTGTCCTGTGCATCACTGTATTTTTACTATGTTTTTTTAGTTCATAACATTGTAATTAAGATTTTTGTATGTTAATTTTATTTTTATCCTTATAAATATAGCATTTTGCCTATTTATTAAGAAAGCTTCAGTAAAACACCTTTTTAAAGGTAAAGTATTAAGAAGCAGAAGGTATGATACAAATAGGTGAATAAACATCAGTAGCTCAGGGCATTATCCTCACATTATTAGTCACCTTGGACAGGCATTTGCTAACTAACAAATAATAATAATAATCATTTTAAGCCACGTGTAATTTATGGAGTTCAAACTGCTCCTGCTGTAGCCCTAAGCAAATGCTCACTTTAGATTTCGCTGCCGAAACTATTATCTTATACAAATGGGTCAGTTGTTTTAAAATTGCATATAACTTGACACAGACAAAGATGATCCATCAAAATTCCCTAACTACTCCACTACCTGCATATTTAAAAATGGCAGCAATATAACATTTTGTCATTTTGTCTATTTTTCAGAGGGCTTTAACATGGACTGCAAAACCAGGGCCCAACATTGTAATAACAAACAAAGCAAAGTAGCTGTTTTGGTGAGGTATCAGAGCTGGACTCTCTGCTGTTCTGCAAAGCACTTAGAATAGACTGGAAAAAGATGACAGGGCCCTGGAGAAAGATTATGGGCCATAACGCCCCATTCCTTGTGCTCGGTTTACTGCTGAGATTTTATCCCAAAAGTTGCAGTCCAGTGCTTCTCATTGCTACAAGCAGTTCAAGAAGGAAGTTGAGCAAAATCAAGAAACTTGCACACTTTGTATTTAATGCAGATCATGCTAACAGGGAGAACCACTGTAAAATGAACTTGCACTGTATTACTGTAAGCACTTTCACCAGCCTTGCACAGCTGTCTTCATTATGTGTCTCAGGAATGCCTCTCAGTCCGCACAGCACTTTTCATGACTGCCCAATTATATATGGTACAAAAACCTAGTATTTATTAAACTGCACAATTTCTACCAACATAAAGTATAAAATGACAAAAATTAGTCAGTCATTCATTAATCACACAACTTGGCATTTTTTGTTTCGTTTTTCTGCCTGTTATTCCTCTTGCTCTCCAGTTTTGGGTGGTGTAATTGTCAGTTTTGGCTCTAAGCAACATAACAATGTTTCATGCACATTTTTGTTACACTTATGCCTTAGCTGTGTTTGTGTGTCTGAAAGAGGTGAAAAACACAAACAAGCAAATGAATTTCACTACCGCCAAGATATAACATGCAATAAATACACGCAATAAAATACTGAGCGCATTTAAAATTAATTTTTCATTGCCAAATTCAGGCACTCTGAAGCTGCCTAGTAAGAGGTATCCCTCTATTTTTGTCACTCTATACTGTACATGTAAACAAACGCCACACTATGTTAGCTATGAAGAGATACTGTACTCAGTGGAGAGCGAGAGAGCACAAAGCCAACAAGCATTCAGGCTGCTTATACCAGACAGCTCACCGAAGGTGTATCCAGGTCCGTCAGCAAGTCCCTCTTCCCTTGTAGAGGCGTAAAGGACCAAGCCCACTGAGGTGCGGGTCACACTCCTTCGGTGGGGTTTTTCAAAAGCCTATGCTGTTCGGATCCCTCTCCACTGGCACAGAACTTGTAAAGAAAGTGATGGCAACAGTTACTCCCCTGATCACCCCCCTCCTTTTCTATTTACCATCACTGACGCAGGGGCGTTTCTTGTCTGCTGAGCAGATCAATGGGGTTGGCCTTTTCCTTTGCCGCAGTCACCGCACAGCTAGGATTGCCTCCCCAGCAAATGGGCATGCTGGCTCTGTTCCCATGTAGGGCTACCTGGGCCATTAGTGCAGCGGCCACATTAATCGCTGCTCTCAGCTCAGCCGGGTCCAAGCGCCCATGGCAAATGCAGTGAATGCAGCCAGCTCCCAGACACTATTACACCATTGTGTCAGCTCAGTCAAGACAAGGGCACCTAGGAAAAGAGGGTCCCTTTTTGTCATGGCACAGCTACAAGCTGACAAGAACCTACAGCCCATAGCCAGTGTGTCTCCGACATCAACATTATCATCTGAGTGCTGCCCTAATTTTTTTCATAGGAGCTACCAGAGCGGAAATGGCCTGAAAACCAACACTAGCAGTGAGTACTTTTGACATTATTCTAGTACAAGACATTTCTTGGAGGTCTTGAAAACTATGTGAAATTTGGTGTTGCACATGAAAGAAGGATTGGAACCGCAAACGGATGAATTATGATCAGATGTCAGAAGCACAAGGGAGTGACAGGGGTCAGGAGCCCACAGTTAAGCCTGAATATCTGCTGATTCACTTATTGTAATTCTGCATCTCAGGACATTAGAACTAAGACCCTCTTGTTCTCATGAATATGATCCATGAAGCTGGTGTTGAAAAAGTTCAGGAGACGTTGTTTGTTGTAAGCCTCACTGATAGTGATAACATCATTCTCTGAAATCTCAGCATACATCACTATATTCTCTGCACACCGGCCTGAGACATCCACCATGGCTCTGGGGCCTACGACCGTTCAGGCACATTGTGCCAAAATATACAAAATTCCCCTTTGTAAATGAAATCCAAGACTCACCTGACAAGTAATTTAACACTTTATGAAACATTACAACAATATTATATCAATGCAATTTATGGAATATATGCTTGGAATATACGATTGACCATCACTTTTAGCCAAACTGTTTTGCATGTGATGCCTGACGCAGCAATTACATACCCACATAGTTTTGAGGGTACAATTTTTCATCTGAGAAGTTATATAATCCATTTTGGTCCACAAGGTATAAGCTGGCTGTGGGAAACAAGGAGAAATGATCGTCTAATGTCGACTGGTGACTAAATGGAGGTCACACAGATTCTTTCTCAAATGTTAATTGCTATTTCGGAACTGTGCCAAAGCAACTGAGAAACACTGCGATATTATTCTTATTATTCTGAAATCTATACAACGCCTAATTTATACTTTCATACAAATTCTTGCTTTGACCTGTGAACTACCTCTAACCAATCAAGCCCCAGTGAACACAGTTCTATCCATGCAAGCAGCATATCTCCTGGCTTTGGGAGGACAGCAATGCACATGGCTAATACCCACATGAACATCATGCAGATGCCACGAGTACAAGAAGCCTTATGGTTTTTTTTCATAATTATGAAATGAAGTTCTGTAACCCTGGTGTTCAACACTGAAGCTACACAGACAGAGAAGTAGGCAAACATGACCACAGAAAAATCCACGCTGTTCATAAAAAATCAGCACTTTGATCAGGGAAACTGCTAAAAAAACACAGAAAAGCATACGTGTGAGCCATGATCCTGTGGCCCAGCTAACATTGCTTAGTAACTGCATGCCTGAGAAGGATCAGAATCGTCATATGATATTTCTCTGAGGATTTTTTTTCTTGGTGCTTTAATTTATAGATCAAAGTTACAGCGAAGAGGCTAAAATGCAGCTGCTTCTCAAGTGACAACCACATCATCATCACCCAAGTATCCAGACATGAGCTCAGCATCTGCTGGTGGCCATATCCATGTGAATCAGCGAGGAGACCTTGACATGTCTATCACGCAGCAGCCAGTCTTTCATGAACCTACAGTGAAACTTTTAAAACTCACACAGCCCAGCTAGTAGATTTACTGCGCACTGTATAATAATATAGAGTGAGAGGAATTGATTCAAGGTGAAGGGGGCGGAGTAGGTGTACAGACAGAGCAGATGCAGTGAGCCCAGAGTTAATGATATCTGTCAACAGTCAATGTGCTTTGGGACTTGAGATATGATGGTGTGACCCTTTTGTGTAAATATCAGTGTTTAACCTGATGCTCATGTCCACAAGCTCAAAGCAGTTAAAATAGAAACAGTAAGGCATGAAAAAAGGAAGGCAGAGCATCATGATATCTGGCAGCTGGAAACTGATAGTATTTGTGACAGTAGAGTGTTCAGGGGACATACATGGGTCAATGGTGAAAACACAGCAGGCAAGAGAGTTGAGATCCACTGGCTGGCAGGTGCAGCAGTTGTCAGAACTGTATGTTTGCCAGAATGCTTATGAGGTTAAGAACAATGAACTGCAGCTCCCTCTGTTGCTGATTATTTATTTGGGTGTATGACACTGACATATACTGTATTTTCAACATGATGCAGTAGGGCAGCAACCGAGCAGCTGGTCAGAATCCCAAGTTACTATCAGGAACAGTGAATCTTATTGAGCACTAAGTAAATCTAGTCTGCTTGTGTCTAACCAATGTACATATGAACTCCCCAAGAACAATTTGAGCCCCTACAATATAATTTTTAAAAGTCCAAAAGAAAGACACTGTTCTATAAATGGCCCAAGTATTACAAGGCCAAAAGCAATGAGTGAACAGTAAACATGACCAGAGTGCAAACAAAATGCTTTACCACAGAATTATCCTCATGTTTAAAAGTCAACAAATATATTCAGCCCAAGTATCTTGAGTCAGGCTTTAAAAACTTCCTCTGACTGGTTAACAGTGCAAACAGCCTTTGATACTTCAAGGCAATGGAGCCACAAGCCTCCTTTATGGTAAGGAGGAGGCCCTCATGCTCATAAGGGTTCTTGTGTTATGCCTTAACCACCTCATGGAGGACAACTCCTTCATGGGGTTAACAAATGCTGAGGACGATGTAAAAGAGAGGCGGGAGATTCTTGGCTTATTGTGTAAACTGGCAAACGGAGCACTGGGGTGTAACCTGAGTAGGGTTCTCCTGCTCCCATGGATACTTAATGGGAACTGAGCATCTCCAGGTGCACCAGCCTATGAAAGTTATACAGTTTACACCTTATATATAAACTCTATGCTGAACTTGTGATGCAAAAATTGATCATTTACATCAATTTTTAATGAAAATACAAAATGTGCAATTTCTTGCTTAATCTTAATTCCTTTTCACCATTTTTATTTCCTCTTAATAGGAATCATTTTTACAAGAAAGCTTGTAAGCGAATTTACATTCATGAACTATCCAAAAAACAGGCAGCAATTAATTTAAAAAATTAAGGATAAATAAAAATTTTATTCAAGTAGAATTTTTTTTAATCTTTCTTCCTGATTTAACTAAGGAGCTGACAATTTTGTATAAAAACAAAGATAACACAAAACAGACACAAGAAAGGAAAGCAAAAATAAAAAGTTTTTTTTTTTTTTTAAATATAGACAAGAAAAGCGCTCTTCTTTACAGAGGGTAAACCTACGCTGTTCACAGTCATGTGGTCACCAGTCATTTCTTGCATGTTTGCCCACATACTGCTTAAATAATGTTGCAAAACTTTTGCTGCTCAATGCTGTAAAGTCTTCAAACAAAACACATATTGTTAAAGCAAAGAAGTCAAGGTCCCCTAGTCAAAGAGCACAAGGCAGTAAACCACAAGGCATTATGAATAGCATCAGTGCAGACAACTCATTGATCACTAAATATGTCAGTTAAAACATTTATGCAACAACTTGGCTGAAAATGCATTCGGTTAGATATAAATTTAAATACTGACAATGAATAATGCTAGAATTACTTGATGGTACTCACATAATTGTCCATGTACAGTATGGGTGTCTATCTGTTTTACGTACACTAAGTGTTGGCATATTCTCCCTGGTAATTTAAAAAGTATTCCAGAATTCACCTTCAGTTTAACTCATTGCACACACGTACACTCATACAACCATACACACATCCTAACCTCATGTCAGCCTGGTCACAGGTTACACAGTACAGGCATGCAACCATCACCAGAGGAACAGCGTAAACGAAGAAGGAGGGCTGTGGGAAGCCATGACCAAGCAAACCTCTGTTTCACCCTGCTCACCCAATTCTGCTGACCTTACTGAGCCTAACAGTGGAGTTTTGAATTCCAGAAGCGGGAACAGCACTTACTTCAGGTTACACAGTACAGGTAGAACCTCCTTGATCCAAGTGCATCCAAACCCAGGGTACTGAGCATATAAGACACACCCTCTGACTAGAGCACAGAATGGGATTTAAGAAGAATGACTCCTTTCTTCCCTCTCAGTGACCTAATCCTCTGGGATCCATGGGCAGTTAACTGGAGCCAACGCCCGTGATGAATGGCCAGCCAGCCAGGATGCGATCTGCGTGCTATAAATAGGGCCGACTGCATGACGCTGCTCCCCTGCTGAGCTTGGAGGTGGAGGTGGGAGGATTGATGCCCTGTGTAACACCCCGGCCCTTCCTGCTATGTCTCAGGTGTCTGTAGTTCTCACGACTGTGTCAAGAGTTTGGTTGAGCAAATAGATGAAAGGCAAGAACATACGTAGAGGTCCCTTTTCTGCTCATGTCACTGTGTCAGTATCACCACGCTACAATAATTTAGTCAGCTGCCGTGATCTTTATGTGGTTTGACAAAAACACAGCCAGACAAGTAAAATGCAGGTAAATACAGTAATTACGTGCCTTTTTCATTCAGTTATTAGTGTGTTGTACACCAGGATTCCATTAGCCTCAAGTTAACCATGAAGAGCACTTTCTTAGAGACTAAAATATCTTTGAAAATAAATGGACTGTCAATTGAGCCACTGCAGTTCCTGCGCATCTAATACTCTGATCCGCTGCCAGACAAAGCTCTCAAGAATTCCACATTGATCAGGCACCATAAATCTCCTACTGATTCCCAAATAATAGCACAGTAAATAATGGCTGCGGCACATTAACTAACTAATGCTGAGACAAGGTTTTAAGCAAATTTGACACAGTATACTGTATGCTGGGTACTAAGTTGATAGAAGAACAGAAAAAGGAAAACCATAAATGAGCTCCTTTCAGAGGCTTCCAATTCAGCTGTCACATGCTTGGTCATCACTCCTTGTTTGGGTATAGAGAGAGCTCTTCCCAGAACAGGTTGGGCCATATCTGTGACAGGATTCACAGCAGTGAGTTACTATTACAAAGGTGGAGAGCTGAACAAATGCCCTTCCCTCACCACTAAGTTCTAATGCTCTGTCAGTGTTGATGCTTCAAGTTTCCATATCTGCTAGCTCAAATTTTACTTTTATGATGATTCTCCCATTTTCTTAACATGCAATAAACTATCATGTCTGGAAGCAATAACCTCCCCCAGTCAATATCATTACCCATGAATCCTTTATCCGTTTGACAAAATGCTTTTCGAGGGTCTAGGCAAACTCCCCATCAGCTTTGCATCCGTAGCCAAGGTGTGCCAAAATTTTCCTGTAGCCCTAGAGGGAACACAACGGCTTCCCCTAAATGCACCATTCAAATCCAATAACTGGGCATCAGAGATGTAGTTCGATAACATTAAAAAAATAATTTCAAATACTATGTGAATATTGTGCAGTAGTCTATTTTGATAGAATATTCTATTTCAGTGATTTCACCTTTATTTCTAAATCTATTACCTTTCACCTTTTCTTACCAGCACCACCAGAACACTTGATGGCTATTGTAAATAAAAATAAGTTGAACAGAATAACACAGTTTTGTAATAAAATGTTTTATAAAATAAAATGCAATTACAGATGGACACATAAATACTAACTCAGAAGAAAAGTCAAAAATTTGAAAATGACTCATTTAGAATAATACAAAAATAATCACTGAATCATACCCAGATACAGACTGAGACCAATGTTGGGACTCAAACATGATAAAGTGTATGAATGTTTAAACAATACTAATATAGAAGAATAGTAATAATCCTCGCAGATAAACAGCCACACCTTAACTGATATCCAAGTAGTAACAAATATGTTGACTTGCAGAAGTGCACCCTTCTGATGTTATCACACAGCAGAGAGATGGCCACATACTGGACTCAAAAATCATATTATAATAAGGCAGATGGGACAGGAAATATTTGTAGCTGAGATCTGTCTTAAGTACAAACGCAAGTCTTTACTACAGAGCCTTCAAATATGTGGATTATTTTGTGCAGACAGCCTTACACTCCTAACTAAAGAAGGTGCAGCTTTTTGATATCCTTGTAAATACTGTCAGTCAGATGTATTGATTTTGTAAATGCAAAATGTATTACAATTGACTGTCACATTGAAGTTCACTGCTTCAATTTCTTGGATGAAGCTGGTTTGCTCAGGATCTTTTTGAGGTTAAGGTGGAGACCCAGCTTCACTCCATGTTCCTTGACACTGATTAAAAGCTGCTTCAGGTCTTCCTCATTTCTGGCTAATACTGCTGTGACATTAGTGCACTGAAGGTTATTGATAGTTCTTCCATCGGTTTTCACCCTTGGATTTTCCTCATATCATCCAGCCTCTCTGAAAATTTGCTCAGCTTATAAATTAAACACCTTACGGGGGCTGCCTTGTTATACTCCTCTGCCAATTTCAAACTGCTCTGTCTCTCTGTGATCTGTATGGACGGTTGTTTCTTGACTTATGTAACTATTGCGCATGAGGATGATCAAGTGTCCCGATGTAGTCGTGCTCCTTAATGCAGTGCAAAGTCTTTTTATGCTCTACATGGTCAAAGGTCTTGATGTAGCTAATGAAACACAACTTTCTGGTATTCTTTGTATTTCCTTGGGATCCATCTCACATCTGTGATGAAGCCAAAATATTGGATAGTAAAATATCCAGATGGATAATGACAAAAATAACAAATAGAATCATTTTTGTTGATTTGGAATCGTGTTGTTCCACATCTTGGATTAAGTCAGGCCATGACTCTCATTGTGGAAGCGCAAATAATGAGACTGAGCTCATGATTATGGAAAGATTCTCTGATCCATTGCTATGTTTATGAAAAGCTTAAGAAAAAACAAGAAGATCAACCAAGTGATACTAGTACCATACACAATGGATGCCCCTTTCAACCGTAAAGTCAGAAGTTGAGGACAGAACATTCTGGAAACAGTTTATTTATGCTGTCACCAGTGACTTAATTGCAGTTAGCAACCTAAATAACAAGCACATCAAAAATATATTTTTTAGTAAAAATAATCACAACCATAAGATGCTGATTCAACCATAACAATGGCAGGAAGCTCTCCTTTCTTCTGCACTGGTAATTTTAAAAGTTGGAAGTTTGAATGTAGATGTAAAAGTTTCCAACTGGGGTTCTGCCCTCTTCCTTATTTAGAGCCTGAGCACACAGAACAGCACTGACATCAGAACCCTGAATATGGATCTGTATAACATGCCAGTATTCACAGGAGAAAGAAGGCTGTCAGCAATGTAATCTGTCGCCCTCTTATTTTTAAACAAAATTAGGCAGGAATAAATGTAAAAAGCAATTTATTTTCCAAGCAGCACACAATTTCTCGAATTTCTTTCTTTGTTCAGTAGTTTTGACAACAGCACCATGGTTCAAATCACCTCCATACCCAGCATTATTTGAGTAAAACAAATTATTCTCAGAAAACAAAAAAGTTTGTATTTACATGCCCAGCACTACAATAACTGAGTACAGTTTTAAACCAGTTTTAATTTCCTCTTTCACCCACGCCGGCTTGCCGAGCTAAACATGGACACATGGTGGCAGCACTGGGCACTTTCACCCAATAGAAAGGAAACACTGTGTTCACCCATTTTGTTCCTGAAAAACTGTGCATTTATTATGCTGTCTTCTAACTCGCCAACAGGACTCGCTGGTTTCGCTCTAAGGTGTCTATATGTAAACCATATTGGGTCTGTTCCTGTTTGGTGTCCCACCCTGGAGAAACTGACTAACTGTTGTCATCATAACAAGCACCATGTAAGGATGTGCACAGAACCCCTAGCATGCCACAGTCTGACATAACACTCTGAGACACTCTGCAGCACTATAGATCATTCTCAGCACCAGCATTCTTACAGGTCATTCTCACTCTTCTGGAATAGTTTAAACGTGCCCAGAAGGTATTCCAAGAGTACGGTACAATCATCCCAAAAAAAAAGGAGTATTTTAACATTTTAGTTTGAAAGACAGCATCTAAAACTGTAAGGTAAACATATTCTAAGGAGAAAGCACAAATAAACGTAGATGGACGAATATGACGTGTTCCTTCTTCAATAAAATAAGCTATGTAAACAATTTACACTGTAGCGGAAAAATCTCTTGTAAAAGCAGCCTTCTTCATGCATGCAGAGCTAAAGAATTTTTTTTGGTCAGCATAACATCATGATGATCTCTCTACCATGATCGCTGAAGAAAAAGCAAATATTGCAAGGGATATGGATTAGGAGCTGCTTGTTTGACACAACATAGACAACCCAGTGCAAAGTCAAAGGTTCACCTGAACAGAGGTTCCTCTCATTATGGAAGGAATGTGCTGGAAATGGAGAAAACATGCACGCTCACACACTCATGGAGATTCATGTCTGATTCTAACCTGACTTCCTGGAGTTGTGAGGCAGCAGACAACACAAACACTGAGCAGACACACATGCATCACAATCAGCCATTCGGCCATCAATCCATCAGTCAGCAAGAAAATAATTATTAGAAGGGATTTTGAATGAAATACTGTATATTATTGGGATTTACAAAGGTCCTAGAAAGTTGTGGACGCTCTAATGGGCTTAATGCAACATTTTTAAATAATAAAAAAGTATTTTTCGTGTTTTGTATATCATATTATTCATAATTCATGCAAATATTTTTTGCATGGCCAGCACTTTAAATACCACTTTATTTCAAGGTCCCCTTAACTGTTTGTGGAGCAATAGCATGCACACATGTGACTGGGACTGTGTTGGTCCTGCAGTCCAGCAACATGAAAGAAGCATTAATTGTCAAGTATAGAAGCAACGCTGATCATAGCTTTGCTGATGAGTTCAAGTCCGGTCAAGCGACAGTAATGCCCTGTTTTAAGAGAACAGAATAGTTGTCAGCACGTCGAAAGCACAATGTCACCACACTCTATCCAGTCTGATATCTTGCAAATGATCTTTAAGACTGTAAGAAATCCAACTCTTGGAAAATCATACTAGAATATGTTTAATTTTAGTCTTTCAGTACCTTACACTGATCAGCCACAACCTTAAAACCACCTGCCTAATATTGTTTGGGTGCCCCTTGTGCTGCCAAAGCAGCTCTGACCCACTGAGGTATGGACTCCTCAAGACCTCTGAAGGTATCCTGTAGTATCTGGCACCAAGATGCTTCAAGACCTGCAAGTTGTGAGGTGGGACTTCCGTGGATCATGCTTGTTTTTTTCAGCACATCTCACAGATGCTCAATCAGATTGAGATCTGGGGAATTTGGAGGCCAAGACAACACCTTGAACTCTTTGTCATGTTCCTTGAACCATTCTTGAACAGTTTTTGCAGTGTGGTAGGGTCACTGCCATCAGGGAATACTGTTACCATGAAGGGGTGGTCTGCAACAACGTTTAGGTAGATGGTACCTAGGTGATAACATTTACATGAATGCTAGGACCCAAGGTTTCCCAGCTTTGCCCAGAGCGTCACACTGCCTTCTTCCCATAGTGCATCCAGCTGAAATCGTTTCCCCATGCACCCAGCCATCCACATCATCTAAAACAGCAAGCTCCAACCTTTTTTTGCACCATGGAGCGATTTCATGCAAGACAATTTTCCACAGATCGGCCGTCATGCACGTATAATAAAGCATAATAAAGTGCATAATAAATACAACTCACCATAACACAGAATCAGTAAGAACCCCGAGCTTGTTTCCCTGCAATGAGACGCTCCCATCTAGGGGTGATGGGAGACTGACACCCAAAGTGTGTTCCTTATGTCCAGTCTACTGTGTAATTTCCGTAATTACACCATAATTTATTGGCCATCAAAACTGTGACAGAAACAATTGTAGGAAAGGGGCACAGATGGAAGTGATGGGGAGATGATCTGGTCATTTTTCAAAATAAAACAGACTCCTGTGTGTGCCCTGGTACCAAATGATCCACAGCCCAGTACCGGTCCGTGGCCCGGTGGTTGGGGACCACTGATGTAAAAGAAAATGTGATTTGTCAGACCAGACCACCTTCTTCCATTGCACTATGGTCCAGTTCTGATACTCAGATGCCATTGTAGGTGCGTTCAGCAGTGGACAGTGGTCAGCATATGGACTCTGACCTGTCTGCCACAACACAGCCCCATACACAGCAAAAGCTGTGATGTACTGTGTGTTCTGACACTTTTCTATCATGGCCGGCATTAAGGTTTTCAGCAATTTGCCCTACAAAAACTCTTCTGTGGGATCAGACCAGATGGGCTAGCCTTCACTACCCAAACGCATCAATGAGCTTTGGGCACCCATGACCCTGATGCCAGTTCACCGGTTGTTCTTCCTTGGACCACTTTTGGTAATTACTATCCGCTGCGTACCAGGAACATCCAACAACACCTACCATTTTGGAAATGCTCTGACCCAGTCGTGTAACCGTCACAATTTGGCCTTTGTCAAAGTGGCTCAGATCCTTACACTTGCCCGTTTGTCCTACTTCCAATCAACTTCAACAACAGACTGTTCACTTGCTGCCTATTATACCCCCTGATCCCTTGACAGGTGCCATTATAATGAGAAAATCAATGTTATTCACTTCACTTGTCAGTGGTTTTAATGTTGTGACTGATAGGTGTAAATATTATATTATATTATATTATATTATATTATATTATATTATATTATATTATATTATATTATATTATATTATATTATTATAAAAAGTCACCCAGATAGTTTCTGTTTATTTCACTGTCTCACTATTGTTTTTCCCAACTCAGCTGATTTACTATTATATCAGCAAAAACCCTTTCTCTATCCACATCCCTTTTTTATAACTCTTGCCCTCCATACTCATCACCATTTCCCTTCCTTTCTTCTTCTACTAACCCATCTCCCAGTCTCAGGGTTTCAGTTTTTATAGTACATGTATAGTAATGTCTAAAAACAAGTAAAACAACAAAGTAAATATCTTTTTCTCTATTCTTCAGCTCATCCTCATTTCATATTTCCCCTCCTTCTTTCCACCTATCTGTCTCGCTCTCTTCTCTCCCAGTTCCAGTTTCCACTCCCATCCTGCCCTGCCCTGCCCAACCCTCTCCTATTCCTCCTCCTGTGGGCAGACACCAACCCCGCCTTCAGCTCTGATGTAGAGCACACTGTGCCCCTCTGCACTGGTCCAAGGCAGGCGGAGAAGCCCAGCAGCTCAGAGGTGCCACACATTCGCTGCAGCTGGACGCTCTAAGAGGACGCATTCATTTCAGACTCCGAGCTTGAAGCCCCAGCGCCAAAACCACAGGTAAGATGAGAACATCTCCTTGCTCTGAACATCAGCGACACGCACACATACACACACACACACACACACCACTTATTGCCATCATGATGCTCCAGCCAGCACTGTGGCATCACTGAGAGAATGAGGACCACCAGATGCAGCAGAGAAACATGTTTCCTTCTCATTTCCTTGATTTTAGTGTAACAGTTGCTCAGACATGGGATGTAAAATAACAAATGTCATTTTATTTTGATTGACATTTCTATTCATATAATGGGAATAACTGTCATCCCATCTAGGGTGAACAAGACAACAGAGAGTTTCCACCCAGGGTACAACATGTTAGACTTAAAGGGTTTCATTCCAGACTAAACTTACACAGAATTACAGCATTTTTATCTCCAGGCACTTTTAAGCAAAGCCTGAGTGTGCTTTGCATACGAATGCTAAGGGAAAAAGCACTGCTTATTAATTTCAATAATTATAACGCCTGCTTCTGATTTTATTGCTCATATACCATCATCAAAACTCACAAGCATTATACACCTCTTTTCAAAAACCCAGAAGTAAGTAAATGTCCTGTTTTCCTTCAAACCCAGTGGGTTTCTTGTTTTGTGAAAGTATAAATTAAAATAATAAATTACTGCTATTTGCTGCATTTCCCCAGTGTACCCAGAGCATACATTTAGTTTATATTTAGTGTTACATTGCATATCCTTCATGCTTAACAAGTCTTAACCATGGCTAGTTCTGTGTTTTGAACATAAAATATAAAATAAATTAAATATATGACCAAGTGCACATAACCTAAGAAAAAAAAATCTAATTTGTGTAGGACAAACTTGTAGAACTGTGAACAGTTGCGGCGGTCCAGAGCTTATCCCAAAAATAGTGGGTCCTAGGCTATGAAACTACTCCTGGATGAGATGCCAGTCCATTTTAGGGTCTGATGTTAGTACTCTGAATTAAAATTCAAAAAGAATTCTTTTAAAGTGTTGTTGCTCAAACTGAGTGCTAAAGGGCAAAACTGACAAATACAAGTGCAAAGTTCTTTTGATGATTCTTCCTCCTAAGAGTACAGGTATTGCACCTCAAGTCATGTACACTGTATGGCCAAAAGTATGTGGACACCTGAGCATCACCCCCATATGTGCTTTTTGAAGATCCCATTCCAAACCCTTGGGCATTAATATGGAGCTGTTTCTCCTTTTGCTAATATAATAGCCTGTGCTTTTCTGGGAAGGCTTTCCAACACCTTTTGGAGTGGGGCTATGGGAATTTGTGCCCATTCAGCCACAAAAGCATCAAGTAGGGTCAGGCATGAATGTCAGGCAAGAAGCCCTGCCTCGCAGTTAGTGTTCCAGTTTGGCCCAAAGGTGTTTAGTGGGGTTGAGGTCAAGGTTCTCTGCAGGCTATTCCAGTTCTTCCACACCAACCTAAGCAAACCATGTGTTTATGTAGCTTGCTTTGTGCATGGGGGAGCACAGTCATACTGAGGGAGAAAGGGGTTTCCCCAAATTGTGGCCACAAAGGTGGAAGCACACAGTTGTCCAGAATATGTTTATATGCTGTATGAGTATGGCTGAAAAAGCTCAATTCAATCATTAGAAGAGGGGTCCACATACTTTTAGCCATACCATGTATCAATCTACAGCCATGCTTTGATTTTTCTCCAGTAGCAGCCTACCAGACCACCCATTTTGTGAGACCCAGGCATACAGGAGCCAGCACCAGTGTAACACCAAGATGCCCTTTGGAGGAGGAAACAAGTGTGGCTGCTGCCAAAAGGCAGTGTACTTTGCTGAGGAGGTGCAGTGTGAAGGGAAGAGCTTTCACAAGTCCTGCTTTCTCTGCAGTAAGTGCTCATCATCCTCCGGGGCTGCATGGAAACACAGGCTGGCTCCTCACGGCATTTAAATGTCTTTAAAATGGCAAAATCATTCTCAGTAATAATCAGGTTCATCCCAGAAGTAAATCCCTCCAACATCTATGGCTAAACCATATACATATAATAATCTGACCATTTAAATCAAACTCGATTAGCTAACATATCAGAACCAGTCACTTTATAGAGTATAGAATATTTTTTCCAGTAAGGACATTACTGAACTCATTTAGCCAGACTTGTATTTCAGTAGAAGAATGTAGAGCATCTGGCCCTTGAAAAAGCCCCCTGTCCATGTTTTATACCATTGTCCATATTAGGAGAAGTGCAAATGACGCTAGGTTCATCTTCCTTTTACGGGGGGATAGCGACGGGCTACCAGAACGTGTCAAGGGAGGAACTCAGCTGAAGTGTTGCTGCAGTGTTGCTGAAGCATTTCGGAAGCTTCTTGCCATAGACGGTGGTGAAATCTCAGATGATTATCTGAAACGGCCCCCACAATTTAGAAAAAACAGGTTTTTTTCTCAGTAGTTCCAGGGATTTATGGCCTGTTTTCTTCTGGTTTTAACTTTGCAGTGTTCACTGTAATTAAAAGAACTAAAAAGAAACGCAAAAACGTTATATTCATATGCTTTCTATCAGGATTTTCCTGTCCTTAAAAAGTCAGAAAGCAGTTATAGACCTGAAGTTACATGGCTCAGAGGAAGCGGATTGCTAATGGTGTGTGAAAATGATCAAGTTTTTCATTTAAAACAAGCTTGAAATATAGAGAAATGAGGAGGTTTATGAGTTTCTTACTCAGTCGATTGTTTACTTTTTCTGCCAAGTCAAGATGTATAATACAAATTGTATATTTGGCCTTTCTAAACACCAACTGAGCCAGAAAATATCAGGATTTCAAGAGGCTGCTTGTAGTAGAGTATTGCTTTCAGCAGTCCAGTTGAACTATATGATAATGTACCTGTCCGTCATGGTGATCCACCTTTCCTTGCGGTTCACTTGTCCTGGTGCCAGTGGTGTGCAAGAAGAACCTGGACAGCACAACCGTGGCAGTCCATGTGGATGAGATCTACTGCAAGTCCTGTTATGGCAAAAAATATGGACCAAAAGGCTACGGCTTCGGTGGGGGAGCAGGGACCCTGAGCATGGACACTGGCGAGTCTCTGGGAATTAAACCACAACAGTAAGAAATCAGCAGGCTTTATTTTGTAATCTCTGTGGTTCAGTTTGCTTCATTTGAACCACATCTAGCTTGTATACATATTCCATATTGCCTTCTTTGCTATAAGCTTTATTCTTTGGTGACTGTCATCTAATGAAAAGTTTACCTAAGATTTATAGGCAGTTATGCTAAGTGAACAAACTACAGAAAACATTCCAATGAAGACATGTCTAATGTTTCCAAGAGTAAATTGCAGAAACAAGAAAGGATTAAATGTCCTCCTTGCAGATGACAGCTCTAAATTCCCAAGATGATTTTTTTCTTTCCCCTCCTTCATAGGCAGGCTGCCCACCGCTCAACCAACAACCCCAACCCCTCCAAGTTTGCACAGAAGGTGGGAGGCTCTGATGTGTGCCCTCGGTGTGGCACTGCTGTGTATGCCGCAGAGAAAGTGGTGGGCGGCGGAAATGTAAGTAGGAAGTACTTTTGCCTAGGTTGTAGCAGGCCAACATGTGCCAGGTCCTTGGAGTGACAGCACAGGTGTTAGGGGGTGGCAGAATAAAATACAAATTCATCAAGGTACAAAATGCAGCTGAAAGGCGAAGGGATACAGCATTTAGCAGGAGAGGCCATATTACACTAAGTTTCAGAAAGGTGCCCTAGTCTTCATTAGTAAGTTATGCCACAGGTTTTACAAACACATATTTACATAGGGAATGTGGATCAAGTGGATGGACAAATCAACATTTTTACGTAAAGGAGGATAAGGATATGGTCAACCCAGTCCCTAAGTGCTCTGTTTACTGGATATTTGGGTGACTTTTGCTGCCTTGTTCAGGAGTTCAATTACATTCTGGTCTAACTTCTTAGTCTTTCCATTTTCTGGTAATGTCTTGGACATCTTTTGGGCCTAGCAATGACTGACTCTCTCCCCCATTCAGTCCTGGCACAAGAGCTGCTTCCGCTGTGCTAAGTGTGGGAAGGGTTTGGAATCCACTACACTAGCTGACAAGGATGGTGAAATCTACTGCAAAGGTCTCTTTCATCCTTTACTACACCAGATTCTATATAGTTCCAGCATCACTGTAAATATACAGTACTCTTGCATATGGAGCAGAAAATGTATCTCACAACCTCAGCTAGTTCACTCTTATTTGCAAGTTGTTCTGCAGTGAACCTTCCTAGTTTGAGGGCTTGCTTCAGAGTGAACTATGCATTTACTAACTTGTCTGTTGGTCATCTGTCCACAGGATGTTATGCCAAGAACTTTGGTCCCAAAGGATTTGGATTTGGCCAAGGAGCAGGAGCTTTGGCTCATTCCCAGTAGAACTTGAGTTCCAGCACACTGGAGCAGCTCACCCCTCTGCATCTACCAAAAAGCTTAATTCACTCCCAGCATCTCTCAACATCACTTGACCTCACATAAGCAAGGCAGCATGAGAGCTCTGAGTCCCTTCAGCCTACAGATCAAAGGAAATAAACAGCAGATTTAACTACTGACGCAATGTTTACTTCTTAAGCAACACCAAGCAGTGTCTTACTTTTCCCACATCACTGTACCAAGCTGATCTTTTAACAGCGTATACTGTATTACATATTTATATAATTTTTTTCCTCTGATTTTTCTCAAATTATGAGACTTTCCTTTTTTCCTGCAGATGTTAATGATAGTGATGGGTTTTTAATTTTTGCACAGAGTTATAGAGCATGTTATAGTATTGCAGATGTAAATGTTGGTGGACTTTGAGATGAATTAACCAGTAACATCCCTACTGAACCCAGAGGCTGGGAGTAAAGTCAGTACCAGGAAAAAACTATGCTTACAGACTTCAGCAATTTTAAACTGTTTAGGAGCCCAGAGCACTCTAGACAGCAGCTTGTATGACTGTGTAAAATACCCAGTTTTATATTTGAAATGTAACTTTCAAGGGGATTGTGTGCATTTTAACATATAAGATCTAAACATGACACCATAATAATAGTTATTTAGTCGTATTTCATTCAGTCACACTGAAACCAGATGACTAAAACCAGTCTGAACAACTGAACAATGTCTAAAACAGCTGACTACTCTGTGGAAATTTCAGTACAGCTGAGTTTAACAGATACACCCATACAGTTTGGGTGACATCATTTTTGTTTCCAAAAAGCCTTTAGCATTGGATGCCTGGTTTGGTTTTAACTCCACACACTGGGCTGTTCAGTTCAGTCATACACAAGCACCGTCAGTATCATAGTTTCAAATTTTCCAGCAGTACTCTATGCTGTCAGCTCTGCATTCATGTGCACAACTTCTTTGCATCATAGTATGTTTTTGAGGTCTCCCATAATACCCTGAGAATGAGTAACCCCAGTGCAAGAAGATGCAAAGCCTCTGTACCAGTTGTGCTGTTTTCACATCTCAAGCACAGGGCAAAGTGTAAACAACGATTGGGAAAGAAAAACACTTGTCATTGATTAAACAACAGCGGCTTGTCCTCCCCACAGCTTTTTCAGCCAGCTGAGAATAATAGGATCCAGATGGGAGCCTCCCTCCCCAGCCGGCACCGCCAAATGTGGGGCTCAGTGACTTGCACACCCAGCACACATGAGGGCAGATAGGTTCATAGCCACTGAAGTCACATCTCAGCAAGAGTTTACAGTGTGTAGCAGGAGATGATGTAGGGGCAAAGTTTCACTCATGACACATTGATGAACAATTAAACAAAAATGGCAGACTGTGTGTGTCAAAGAAAAAGAGGATAGAAAACAGCTGAGTGATACACAGCATTAACTGTGAAGACTCATGAAATACAAATGTGTATGAGTAGAAAAATAAAACACATGCAGCCTGCTAAACTGAGTAGTTATTAAAACCATCATATGGTGCACATTTGTAAATCCCTTTCATGCTTGTTGTTCAGCTTTGCAGAAATTTAGACTGGGATTTTTGACACAATAAGTTCAACAACACATAAAAAATAAGAATGCAAATGAGAACAAAAATGGCACACAGAAGCTGTGCATTCAGGGGCGTTACTGCCTTATTATCTAGTGTTCCAGGTAATTGAAAGTGGAAAATATACTGCATAACATTAACAAAAGTGAGCACGTTTTACTCTTCTATTTATTTGGCTACTTCTTATTTAACAAATGCTTTCTATTTAAACATGAGTGTTTACATGAGCTCATCTGAAAAGGATATTCAACTTGCCTTATGTTTGGAGTGATGGTAAAGGGGAGCTTTTTTGCTTGAAGAGCCCCATAAAATGTGTAATGTGAACCTTCTGAAATCAGATTTTAGATGTACGCTTCTACCTCCTCTCACAAACACAACTGGGAGCAGAAATCTGTTACGTAGAGATCTATAACACTGAACTGTTTTTAATTCACCCACTATGTCACCATCAATAAAATTTTGTATAGCTTAATACTTTCATTTATTCATAGGTTAGGTTCTGTTGCAAACATAAAATGAAGCTAAAATGAGCTGCACAGCATTTTTACTCAAAGACTTTCATTTACTTACTTAATTTTCATCAACAGCTCATATTTTTAATCTGCTACGAACATGAACATCTTATGTAGACATCAACGACTACATTAATATGACAGTTAGCATGACCAAATACAGTAAACTCCTCGGGCGTGCAAGGCAGTACGGAATTTTCAGATCAGTGATTCTCACGGAGACCAGGAGATGGCGCAATTTCTGGTAACAACACCCATCATCTATTGGGCCATGAGTTTAGTTCAGGTTATCCAACAGTGTTAGAGTGACTCCAACTGCCAGAATAAGCCAGGCGGACTGACGTGCTGACAACACGTACATCATCATGGCTCAGGGTAGTATACAGCACAGAGTTAAATGCTGTGAGTAGTCTGTGCTTCACTGCTCTGTGCTCTACAAAACCTGCCAGGTTCGGGTGCTGCGTCAACGGTGTGACCCACTGCCGCCCAGAGCGTCTCTCTCCTGGGCCAAATACAGACACGGTGCCCGTAAAGTTCACTCTAGTTTACCAAGCACGTAACCCTGTCACAATGAAAGCATTATGCCCAGACAGGCCCAGATTATCACTTGTTATCACAGAGCGGGGATATAAATAACAGGCCTGAAGGGGCTTCATGTTCTTATAGCACTGGGTCCTTAATGCCATGCCGTTTAGTTTTCCAGCTCTCATTTCACAAAGTAACCTCTTTGTTACCAACAAATACACCAACACATCTACCAGAGTTGTGGCAGAAAATGCAGCAGCACGAAGCATTAAATAAATAAAAGCAACCACTGACAGTTAAACTACTATCTTGTTAGGAAACACTCAAATGAAACATAGTGTCCACAACAAACCTGGTTACAATTACACGATAAAATTATTTCACACATACTTTAAAATGCACTAGAACATAAAAAATAGTTTTTATATTTTGCATCAATTGCAATATACTGATTCCATCCATCTGCTATCCTCTCCTGAAATTCTCAGGATACCTTAAGTAATTAAAGTAAATTATTAAAGTAATTAAAGACTAGAAAAGAAATTTGTTATCAGTTATTTATGTAGTTTCTGTCTTCTGTAACAGCAATCTAGATCCAGTCACCTTATACTCTATTGTATGGCTTACTTCTGTGTTAATATTAATAGCTATAAGATGAATGTAAAATAATTTGGAATATACCATGGAAGCTTTATAAATAGTGATAAATTTAATACAATTAATTCCTGACTAATGCAATGAATGCATTTGTTGAATCCTTGGTGTCATATTTCAGAATTAATAACAACATTTGATCCTTGACTATTCTAGGGTTCACTGTGATTTTTACACCATCGCCTCATAACCAAAGGGTCATTTATGAGACATTTACTGGAACATTACGGTATCACTTCCATTTCACAGCAAATAAGTACGCATATATGAAACATACATATTCTGTGTAAATTTCACAAAACTACAGACAGAATTTTTCATAGATGAAATGTGTAAATGCCATAGAAACAGTTCCTCAAAGAAACACCACTGGAGCCCACTGGACACCTACAACCTTTCTGCAATTGTTTTACTGTAAAAAAGGGAGCTTCAGCTTTTGGGCATTAATTATTTCTATCAGAGTGTGTAGGAATAATTGAGCTGAATGTCCCTCACCACCCCCAAAATATCTTACAAAAAGCCTTGTACAGGAAGAGATTACAGTTTGATCTTATATTCAAGTAAAACTCAGTTCATGTGATGAGTCATTCCTAAGAGAAAGATGGCTTTTTAAATTACATTAATTCCCTACCAAATAATATTTTCACATATATTTTGGTATAGGAACATAGGCTGTCTTAGAAATAACTAAAACACACACACTCACATAGTTTACACCCAGCTTTCTCTAAAAAGTCCTATGTGTGTTGGCCTTTGAGTGAAGTTGTGAGCTCTGCCTTCCTACAAGTTTGTTAACCTCAGAGAACATAGTTTCATCTCACAAAATATCATAAATGGGCCTTCTATACAGTACCAGTTATCTGTAGGTTCCCAGCTTTGGCCCCAGTGTGGTGAATGAAATGAAATCCTTTGCTCACTCACAGGTACGCTGTGTCACCTTTCATGAAGAGCACTATATCCAAATAAATTGAATTGAACTGAATCGATATCAACACTGCAAACTGCTTCACAATCATGCATCTGCATCTGAAGCTCTCCATCTGCTGGACAATACACTTTTGCTTATTCTGAGTTGTATGTTGCATTGGGGAAAAGGACTGACTAGAAGAATAATGCTATTTCTGAGTTGTATGTTGCATTGGAGAAAAGGACTGACTAGAAGAACAAATGTAAATGTTTTTTGATTCAGTATTTAGATTTAAAACCAGCTAGCTCAGTCAGTAGAGC
The DNA here is from genome assembly GCA_018136845.1 of Heterotis niloticus. Classification (NCBI taxonomy): domain Eukaryota; kingdom Metazoa; phylum Chordata; class Actinopteri; order Osteoglossiformes; family Osteoglossidae; genus Heterotis; species Heterotis niloticus. The sequence continues at coordinate 21,293,893 of CM030894.1, read as the reverse complement.
ATGTGACTTGTAATGTCAGGGTTGTGGGTTCAAGCCCCACATTGGGCATTGATACGAATCCAGCCCCAAGCCCGGGCAAAACGGAGGGTTGCGTCAGGAAGGGCATCCGGCGTAAAAATCTGCCAAACCAAATATGCGGACGACCCAATCTGCTGTGGCGACCCCCGATGGGAGCAGCCGCAGGTCGGTATTTAGATTTAAAACCAAAGTAAGATAGTCACTACCCTCTGCATACAGCAAGTCATTTACACATTTTGTATTAATACTGAGAAAATCAGTGTGGAGAACTACACCATATCGCTACACAACAATGAAACACAAAATGTTCCTGCTGCTCTTGGCTTTTCAGACTATTATTTGCTATTAATCTGTAACTGCATTTCACAATGAAATCAAGAGATTTTCATTCTTTTCTATCCTTATTTGTTTTATTATAAATGTAAATTGGGATGTTAAGCCTTAACAGAGACGTTTTCCAATCTCCAAAAGCCAGAAAGTGATAGAAAGGAGAGCGCAGACCCTGACCTGCTGTCACCAGGGGAATGTCCAGCATTTTAAGTGCTGGACAACAACTGCTCCTTGGCGTTTATGTGTGAGAGAGAGTGCCCCAGCAAGTGGTCTATTCTTACCACCCAGTGATAGATGGGGGGCACAGTGGAGAGGCTGGGTTAAATAGCCGGCACATTCCACCACTGCATCCTTAAGTCGGGGCTGCTCCAGCACCAACTGCTGCAGGTAAAGGAAGGGGACTGGACATGAGGACAGGGGGCCAGGGTGCATGTTCATATACATAACACTGAAGACCTGTAACCTATGGACAGATACAAAAAGAGAATAAGTTCTAAGGAATATAGTCACTAGTTGCTGCTAAAAATAACATTCTGCCTGTAAACCAGGAGATACTAATTTCTTTGTTAGCTACAACTCTTTGTCTGGCAAAAGAGTTTTGCATGTCATCATCGGTAGCTGATATTAAGATATTTTTGTTCTTTTAGAATGTAAAGCATTCCTGAAAGCATGAATACTTGTGTGGATAGGAAATAATGATTTAAAAATCAGGTGTAATGAAAGTTTTTTAAATTATTTTCACTGGAGCAGGTATTAATTCAATTTATTTTTATAAAGCATGTTTTTTATCTTCAGAACTTTGTAACAGTTGTAACCAAAGGATCCAGTTTTATTGCATTATAGAAATATTACAAAGTATTACTACTTTGAATAATTAAAATGAAATGTTTTTAACTTCTCCAGCACTTTCTTTTATATTCATTTGAAAATAAAAGAACATAAATTTGCCCTCAAGCTTATGAAGGAGTTGGGCATTTTTGACAGTTATATATGGAATTATATTGGGAATTGTTGTTGACATTGTTGCTCCTATTATTTTAAATGAGACACTTTAGACAGTCACAATAACACATTTGCATAACTGAGACAAAAAAGGAAAATGTTATATAAGAAAGTGCTAAAAATACTAGAACATTCATAAGGTACAACAAAGGCTGGGGAAGCCAGTCACTTCACTACTTGAAACCTAGTGCTAAGAATGGTGATGAAAGGCCATTTATCAAACAATGCAGAGGAAATATGAGCACACTGAGAACTGTGCATCGTCTCAACCTGGTCTATAAACATTTCAAGACACAGCTGTTCCCTCTGGTCACGCAGTTCAGGAATAATCAAATACAATGAGATGCTATTTATCTTATAGGGTTGTGCTGTGCTGCTACAATATCAGAGAACATGTAAGTATGTTGCATCCTTTTCTGTCTAAATTCATCATTGAAGTTAAATATATTTCCCTGAGACTGAAAATTCTTGACATTAAACTGAAATTTACTTTATTTAAGACTGCATATTAAAAAACATTGTTTTCTTTATTGGTCAATTCTGAAAGTCCTGACCTTTTATTAGTATTTTTCTGTGGTGTCATATGCTCAGATGGTAAATTTCTCAGGAATTTCAAGTGGTAACAATAACTTTTCTGGAAATAACTGTTCTTCTCACTGACTCTTTCAGGGCAGAGGTAAGATTTTTACTTTATATGACATTTTTTTAATATGCTGCAATTTTCACCACTCTTTCATAAAGTTTTCCTGCTGAACGTTTCCCACCTTTTTATGCTGTTCCTTAAACTTAAAATGGAATTAAATAATGACAATAAACGCAGCACATTTATAGATTTTCAGTGGGAATTAAGTCTAATTTGTATTGGACATTCATGGGCAGGGACTTTTTTAAGTTTTAAATTATTCTTTTAAAGTTTTGCCATGAGTTATGGGCCATTAATTCATATGCGTTGGAATTTAAAGGCGTGTCACAGGATTTCTTTGTATTTGGATCTAACACCAAAGAACAACCTTACACAAGGTTGTCAGTATTATTCATGAGACACTTGACAAACAAACATTGTGATTCACCCAGAGGCCAAAGACTCAAACTGATCCACAGGCCAACATAATCCATGTTCAAAAAGCTGTCAGCGTCTCTCGCATGGCTTCTGGAAAACTATAGGTGTGACTCAACACTGAGTCTTCTCAAGAGTGGGATCTCTCTATCTTTTCCTGCTATTAAAGCAACAAAATGTGTGCAGTACTTAAGTGTTTAAAAGGGTTTCCTTTTTCAGCCACTGAGCTCACCAGATCTGTCAGTGCTGCAGCTGCCCCTTTAGTATCTTCAACAATTGCCCTTCTCAGCCAATTACTCAGTTTGGTATACTCGCCTGACCTTGAAGGTGTGTCTCGGTTTTGGAGCTCCTCACAGATTCAGAAGTAATTATTTTCCATGCATGAAACTGAATGCATAGGTGGATCCAAACACATATGAGCCTTGCTTGACATTTAGTGCAGTCTCTCAAGAAAATGCCAATTTTTTTTATTGCTGACACAAATGTGTGACCAAAATCTGTTTCCAAATTTTAAATTAGGTTAGATTATTAGTCTAAAAACACTTTGAAGCAACTAATTCAAAGAACTGTACTAGCTTGTTTTCTGGAAAGCAAATGACAGATGGAAAGGCACTGGTGACATGCAAATACTTGTTGGCTTTTTCCAGAAAAAGTCAAAAATATCTGCCTCCCGCAAGTTGATGCTGAAGGTGAGTCAGACGAGTTCATTAAACTTTATAAAACTCATATCTGATGAAAGCGCATGACAGATACATTGAAGGCACTAATAATCATCTGTAGGTATACAAAATAATGCTGTATATCCCACATTATTCATTTATGCATGCATCTCCTAAAGGTGTTTTCAGACATTTCTGCCTGCATCAGTGGAGGACAGACATTCACTGTAATCCATGCTGCAGGTTCCTACAAATTCTGCTTACATTGAATTGTATTCAGGTTCAGCCAGTACAGTACAGTACTTAAACAGTGAAATGAATTCATTTTGAGCTGCTGTATGTATGTAGGTATACATGTGTCTTTTATTTTGACATTTTCTTACAAGATGAGTAAACACTAATAATAGAGTTAGTTGGCAGTAAAGAACAATAACAGACTTTCTTGGGCGTAAACAGCAATAATAGCCTTTGTCCCCAAGTCCACCAGCAGTAAAATGCCATTATTCTATTAAGAATTACAATGTTTTGCTCCAGTGCAAGATTTCTTATGTTTTTCTTCCCACTTGAGACTGGGACCCAGTTGGGAATATTTCATAATGAGAGTCAAAGTAAAATTTTCAGAATGATGAACAACCTGAATGAACGTGTTTAAGTGAGCATATTTTCATATATGCATCTCTATGCATGTACCCAGAGCTTGATGGTGGCCAGGGCAAAAGAGGAGCTTGAACAAGAACTAGTAGAAAAGGAGGAGGAGAAGCAGCAGTACCTTACAGAGCAAGCACCCCCACTGAAAACCAGCGGCTTGTCCCTCACTCAGCTGCAGGTAATATTGCCCCTCCAGGACACAGCACAACCTCACAATTCCACAGCCATTCCCAAATTTATCTTGAACATTTTAAATTAAATCTTCTCAGCTCAGGGAAAATTTCTGCACCCTTTACCTTCACTGAGTGGACAGTGTTTTCATTTTCTGTAATATTCACAGGATACATTGCTCAGCTTTGCTTCAAAAACTATATCTGACATACAGAATTTCTTGAGAAAACATGTTTAAACTGAATTAAAATCTTTTTAGGAGAGACAAATTTCAAATCAATGACCAATTCCGTCACTTCAAGAATTACTGGCACCCTTTATCTAATTGATATGTCTCTAAATAGAGACAGATTGTAGCCATCCCAGATTATTATCCTGAGCCAACAGATATGAAAAATGAATAAACAGTTGAAAATAGCACTAAGCACAGCGAGGGCAATAATTAAAAGGTTCAGAAGTCTGGGATATTTGCAAATTTGACAAGAAGAGGACATATATTGGCCTCCCATACCGTGAGGAAAATGGTGAGAGAGGCAAAGAAGAGTCCAAGGATCACAGTTTCAGAATGGCACAGTTTGGTTGAATCTTAGCGTTATTAAGTTTCAAAATTAGCTGTTAGGCAGAACCTCCACATTAAAAGATCCTTTGGAAGGCTTCACTGGAACACCAGCTGGAAATGTGTGTTTTGATTAGTTAAGAATAAAATTATACTTTTTGGTTGTTAATATCTTTGGTGATAAAAGATGCAAGGAAAAGCACATATAAGTTCAGTAAAATGTTCTGGCAAATAATTGATGCTTTGGAACGAAAAGGTATACATGGAACAAGACAGTTCACAGGGGTAAATTTAAGACTATCAAGAACCTTGAAATGTATTGCATGGAAGGGTGGGCAGAGAGCCCTTAAAAAGTACCCCCCCATTGTCATACTTAATGGGAACAGGCCCAGCTCTGTTACAGGAGGACCTCCTATTATTATTATTATTATTATTATTATTATTATTATTATTATTATTATTATTATTATTATTATTATTGTTGTTGTTGTTGTTGTAGGGGTGCCAATAGTTTTTTCACAAGTAAACCATACTACACAATGAAATATTACTTGGAAAAATATTGTCAAAAAATAAAAGTATACATCTTCCCCATTTGTTAGAGCCCAAAACATGGCTTAGTGTACGGTATATGTCGTTTGTTTTATACATCTGTTTTTGCTTGGTTTCAAAAGGGGTGTCAATAATTCTTCATTTGATTGTAGCAGTATGAGCAAAGCAGTATTAATATTAACAGATGTCATATAAGTTAAACACTGCACAAATTGGAATAATTAAGCAGATGTATAAATTTGCCGTTTGTGCCTTTTCCCAGTTTTTTACCCTTTCCCTCTATTTTATAGGATCTCTGTCGCGAGTTGCATGCCAAGATTGATGTGGTGGATGAAGAGCGGTATGACATTGAGGCTAAGGTTCTACACAACACCAGAGAGGTACACCATGCTGGAATGGACCTTTTTCATCACATAAAAACAAGCATACCTTATCTTCAACTTTTCCAAAGTAAAGTGAAGGGTAGTTCGGGGTGCTACAGGTTAGCTGTAGTGGGTGAGGATGAAATCCACACATGGCAAATACTCAAGGTAAATGCCAAGGGGTTTCTACTGGTTGTTCAGGAATTTAAAACCTTTATTTATTAGACCAAGGTGTAATGACACTTACCTGCACTACTATAAGAAACAACTCAACTTGAAATGTAACTCTGCCCTTCCTCTGTGAGATCAAAGACCTGAATATAAAGGTGCTTGACCTGAGAGGGAAGTTCAAACGACCCCAGCTGCGGAGGGTGCGGGTGTCTGCTGATGCCATCCTGCGGTCATTGTTGGGCTCCAAGCATAAGGTTTCCATGGACCTCAGGGCAAACCTCAAGTCTGTCAAGAAAGAGGACACAGAGAAGGTGAGTCTGGCCAAACTGCTCAAGGTCCCAAACAAAGGGAAAAAGACAGACGCCAATCTATAGATGTATATACCAATCAGCCACAACGTTAAAAACCACCTAATATTTTGTACATCCCCCTTGCGCCACCAAAACAGCTCTGTCCCATAGAGGTATGGACTCCACAAGACCTCTAAAGGTGTCCTGAGGTATCTGGCACAAAGACATTAGCAGCAGATCCTTTAAGTCTTGCAAGTTGCAAGGTGGGGCCTCCATGGATCAGACTTTTTTCAACACATCCCACAAATGCTTGACCAGATTGAGATCTGGGGAATTTGGAGGCCAAGACAACACCCTGAACTCTTTGTCATGTTCCTCAAACCACTCATAAAGGGGTGTATGTGATTTGTGACCCCCTCCCCCCTCACTGCTTCAGGTTCTGAGGTGATGGCAGCACATCGTAAACCGTTCCTAGCAGGAACCTTAAGAGAGGGCGAGGGCTGGTTTTTATAGAGATCCATTTAGGTTTGTGAAGGGGTTGTTTAGTCAAGAGAGGAAGGGAAAACTAGAGGTGTCCAGACAGGAATTGGAGAGGTACTTAGAGGGTATTTATTCAAGCGCTGGGGAGATTGGGGAGAGGGGCCTCCCATTAGATATGCTACCATTGGGAAAAATAGTTTGCGAGTTTGATGTTAGTCCACCGAAGTGGAATGAGGTGCAGGACGTGGTAAGGAGTGCAAAGGCCTCATCCGCCCCAGGGCTGAATGGGGTCCCCTACCGGGTATATAAAAGTGCGCCGGATGTACTTTGGTTTCTGTGGAGGTTATTTAGGATAGTGCAGAAGATGCAGGTTATTCCAAAGGCCTGGCATAGGGCAGGGGGATTATTTCTACCAAAAGAGAGGGTATCTGTAGAGATAGGGTAGTTTAGGCCGATATGTCCGTTAAATGTGGAAGGTAAGATATTCTTTAGCGTGGTGACACAGAGGTTGTCAGATTACTTATTGAAAAATAAACTAATCAATACAACAGTCCAGAAGGCAGGGGTCCCAGGTTTCTCGGGATGCTTAGAACATACTAGTGTGATATGGCATCAGATTCAGGAAGCCAAGTGGGAGAAAAGGGACTTGCATGTGGTGTTCTTAGACCTAGCAAATGCCTTTGGCTCTGTGGCACACAGTCTTATCTGGGGTGCATTTGACTTTTTCATTGTACTAAGCCAGATAGCTGGCTTGGTGAAGGAGTACTTTCGGGACATTAGGATGTGTTTTACCACGGCAGGTTACACAACAGCCTGGCAGAGGCTGGGAATGGGGATCATGGCAGGCTGCACCATTTCCCCGCTAGCATTTACTATGGCGTTGGAATTAGTAATTAGGGCATCCAGTTGGGTAGTAGGTAGAGAAAGACGGCCAGATGGGCTCCATCTTCCCTCAGTTAGGGCATATATGGATGACATGATGCTGGTGGCCACAACAGCGGCCTGTGCAAGGCGGCTGTTAGGAAAGCTGGACGAGAACCTGAAGTTGGCTGGTTTGAGGATTAAACCAGCAAAGTCCTGGAGCATCTCACTGGTTAAAGGGAAGATAGAGAAAGTTAGTTTTCTAGTGAATAGTGAGGAGATCCCGTCAGTGTTAGAGAAGCTGGTAAAGAGTTTAGGGAGGTGGTACACTAGGGAGTTAACTGATGTGGATCAGGTAGAGCAGCTTAAGGAAAGTATAGTAGATGGGTTACAGAGGATAGAGAACTCAGGGTTTCCGGGTAAACTGAAGCTCTGGTGCTTACAGTTTGGCCTATTCCCAAGGGTGATGTGGCCACTAACTATGTATGAGGTATCAGTCACAAAGGTGGAGAAGCTGGAGAGGCTGATTAGCTCCTATATTAGAAAGTGGCTGGGGGTTCCTCGGTGTCTAAGCAATGTGGCTCTGTATGGGAAAGGAGTCCTACAGCTGCCGCTCTCAAGCTTAACAGAGGAATTTAAGTGTGCAAAGGTGCGGTTAGAATTGCAGCTGTCAGGTAGTAGGGATGAGGTTGTAAGAGGTTTGGTAGCTAGGATAACAACAGGTAGGAAATGGGATGCAAGACAGGCGGTAGAGGAAGCTAAGGCAGACTTGAGGCAGCTGGAGATGGTCGGGAAGGTACAGCAAGGAAGGGAAGGTCTTGGTCATCGGTTATGTGGAGTAAGGCAGGCCCGATAGAGAGAAGGAGGTTGGTGATAGAGCAGGTGCGTCGGCAGGAAGAAATAAAGAGGTGTGTCAGGGCAGTCTCACAGGGGAAGCAGGGACAGTAGGCAAATTGGGATGGGGTTGAGAGGAGGAGTCTGAGCTGGAGGGAACTGTGGAATATGGATGCATATCGAATAAGGTTCCTGCTAGGAGCGGTTTACGATGTGCTGCCATCACCTCAGAACCCGAAGCAGTGGGGGGGTGAGGACTCTGCTTGTACTCTGTGCTCGGAAGTTGGGACGGTGAAACACATTCTAGTTGGTTGTAAGGTTAGTTTGGCATTTAGTAGGTATACATGGAGGCATAACCAGGTGCTAAGGTGCCTGGCTGCAGCCATTGAAGACTGGAGGAGGCAGGTATGCTCAGGACAGGAGGTTGAAGGTACAGTGGTACAGTTTGTTAGGGAAGGGGGGGAGAGTAGGAGATACGGAGGTAGGAAGGAGTTAGGTGTAGTAAGGGGGGCTAGAGACTGGGAGATGCAGGTTGACCTGGGAGGAAGATTAGTGGTGCCCCAGGAAATAGTTAGTACAAGCATGAGACCAGATATGGTGCTGTGGTCAGCAAGCCAATGGGTAGTGTATTTTATAGAACTCACGGTTCTGTGGGAAGGATCGGTGGATGACGCTCATAAGAGGAAGAAGCTTAGATATAGCGAGTTAGCGGCGGAAGTAGAGGGGCGGGGCTGGAACACGAAGGTGAGGCCAATTGAGATTGGATGCCGTAGATTTATAGCCTGATCACTTTAGCGTTGTTTCACGAATTCAGTATCCAGGGGTGAAAGTTGCAACAGGCGGTGAAGGAGTTGTCACAGGCTGCGGAGCAAGGAAGTCTCTGGGTGGGTGCCAGCAAAGCATTAGCACATAGTTGTGATGGCGGTTAGCTGTTAGCAGGCGGTGTAGTGTTTGAGAAGCGCGATAAAATAAAGTAGGTGGCAAGGGGCTTCTTCCTTTGAGACGGAGGGTAGAAAGAGTGGTGAGTGTGAGGATGCTAAGGCAAAGGGTAGGTAATGTGAGGAGCGGCGGGGTGACGCAGTGGTGCGTGCGGTAGTGGAGGGGAGCAGCTCCGGGACGCCTGAGCTGTGGTTGAGTCTTCTGAAGGTGTCGTGGGCCTAACTCGATGAAACACCGACGAAGGAAGGCGCTCACTTGATAACCCCGATGAGATGCCACGCCATTGCTGCGCCACGCCATGGTTGGAGTTATAGTTAGTTGGCGCTAGTTTTGATAGGGTCGCCATTGTGTAGCAGATTTGTAGGCGTGCTGTGGGGTTAGGACGGGTTTAGATGGGTAATAGGATCCCCTTTATAATCCAAGCTCCTGGTATTTGGCACTGTGTGTGTAATATGAACAATGTGACAATGTTTAGGTGGGTGGCACATCTCAAAGTAACATCCACGTGACATGTGACATCCCAGGACCCAAGGGTTCTCAGTAGAACATTGCCTCAAGCATCATACTTCTCCATGGTCCAGTTCTGATGTTCACATGTCCTTGTAGGTGCTTTCAGTGGTAGACAGTGGTCAGCATGGGCACTCTGACCGGTCTGCAGCAACAGAGCCCCGTATGCAGCAAGCTGTGATGCACTGTGTGTTCTGACAACTTTCTAGAGTCCATATTTGGACAATGACACAATTTTCAGTATTTTGCCTCTACACCACCACAGTAGATTTGAAATAAAGCAATCAAGATATAATTGAAGTGTAGACTGTCAGCTTTAATTTAAGGAGTTCAACAAAAGCATCGCATTAGCCATTTAGGAAATATAGCCATTCATATACATTGTCCCCCATTTTCAGAGGCTCAAAAATAATCTGACAATTGACTGAAAAGCAGTTTTATGACCAGAAATGGCATCTTCCCTCATTATTCCATGACAAATTAAGCAGATAAAAAGTCTGGAGTTGATTCCAGGTGTTGAATTTGAATTTGGTAGCTGTCCATGGGCACTATGCAGTCCATGGGAATATGCAGCTCAAAGAAGTATTGATGCAGGTGAAGGACACCACTATTAGGCTTAAAAAACAAACAAACCTATCAGAGAAATAGCAAAAACTGTAGGAGTGCCCAAATCAACAATTTGGTACATTTTTGAAAAGTAGGAATGCACTGGCAAAACTCAAACACCAAAAGGCCTGGAAGACCACGGAAGACAACTAAAGTGGATGATTGGAGAATTCTTTCCTTGGTAAAGAAAAACCCCTTCACAACATCCACCCAAGTCAAGAATACTCGAGGAGGTTGGCGTATCATTGTCAAAGTCTACAATCAAGAGGTGCCTTCATGAATGTAAATACAGAAGGTTTACTGCAAGGTGCAAACCACTGGTAACACTCAAGAACAGAAAGGCTGGATTAGTTTTTGCTAGAAAACATCTAAAAAAAGCCTGCCCAGTTCTAGAACCAGATTCTTTGGACAGATGAAACCAAGATTAACTTCTACCAGCATGATGGAAAGAGAAGAATATGAAGAAGGAAATAAAGGTATCCCAAAGCATACAACCTCACCTGTCAAACATGGTAGAGACAGTGTTATGGCATGGGCATGTATGGCTGCCAATGGAACTGGGTAACTGGTGTTTCTTGATGATGTGACTGCTGATAGAAGTAGCAAGATGAATTCTGAAGTGTCTAGAGCTATATTGTCTACTCAGATTCAACCAAATGCTGCAAAACTGAGGGAGGCGCTTCACACTACAGATGGATAATGACCCAAAACATACAATGAAAGCAACCCAAGAGCTTCTCAAGGCTAAGAAATGCAATATTCTTCAATGACCAAGTCAGTCAGCTGACCTCAACCAAACTGAACATGCTTTTCACTTACTGAAGACAAAACTGAAGGCAGAAAGACCCACAATCAAGCAGCAACTGAAGACTGCTGTAGCAAAGGCCCTGCAAAGCATCTGAAGGGAGGAAACTCAGCATTTGGTGATATCCATGGATTCCAGACTTCAGGCAGTCATTGACTGCAAAGGATGTGCATCCAAGTATTAAAAATAATCCTTATATTATTTCAGTTTGTCCAATTACATTTGAGCCTCTGAAAATGGGGGACAATGTATATGAGTGGCTGCAATTCCTAAACGGTTAATGCGATACTTTTGTTAAACCCCTTAAATTAAAGCTGAAAGTCTACACTTCAATTACATCTTGATTGCTTTATTTTAAATCCACTGCGGTGGTTTAGAGGCAAAATACTGAAAATTGTGTTGTCCAAATACTTATGAACCTGACTGTATAATGGCCAGCATTAAGGTTTTCAGCAATTTTCCATACAGAAATTCTTCTGTGGGATTGGACCAAATGGGGTAGCCTTTGCTCCCCATGTGTATCAATGAGCTTTGGGCGCCCATGACCCTGTCACAAGTTCACCGGTTGTCTTTCCTTGGACCACTTTTGGTACTGAAGGTACTAACCACTGCACACTGGGAACATGCTAGTTTGAAGATGCCCTGACCCAGTCATCTAGCCATCACAGCTTGGCCCTTGCCAAAAGTCACTGAGAGTCTTACGCATATCCATTTTTCCTGCTTCCAACACATCAACTTCAACAAATGACTGTTCGCTTGTTGCCTAATTTATTCCACCCTTTGACAGGCGCCATTGTCACGAGATGTTCAATATTATTCATTTCAGCTGTCAGTGGTTTTAACCTTGTGGCTGATCAGTGTATAAAGAAGGTTTAGACCTTCCAAATGTGGATGAGACCAGCTAAAGATACTAATATTGCTTACATACAGTAGTGACTTGGTATTATCTAACACAAATAAAAGCTGTGTTGTAGTTTATAGACAAACCTTGTGCAGATCATCACTATCCCATTTGTTTCACAGGAGCGCCCTGTGGAAGTCAGTGATTGGAGGAAGAATGTGGAGGCAATGTCTGGTATGGAGGGCAGGAAGAAGATGTTCGATGCTGCCAAAGGTCCCATGCAGTAAGAAGCTGAATTCACATCCTAAGGCATGTGGAACAGGTCATTTCCACAGAGTGAAATCCTACTACAAACCCTAACAAGATCCATCAATCCATTATCAGAAACATCTTATCTTGAGTAGGCTCACAGTTGTCCATAGCCTATCCTGGAAGCACTGGGCACCAGGCTATGAAATTTCCCCTGGATGAGATGCCAGCCACACACACGCCACACTCACTACAGGTAATTTAGAGACACCAATTAACCTGAAACACACATCTTTGGACTGGGAAGAAACCAGAACACCCAGAGGAAACCCACCCAGACACTGGGAGAACATGTAAACTCTACACAAACTGAGCTCACAACCATGCCTGATCAGTCCGGGCACTGTAAGGTAACAGTAATATTCACTGAGTCATTGTGCCCTCCCTCTCTCTAATGAGATGTGCAAATCAAATTATGAGGTTCCTGTGTGAGAGACTTCAGTCTTGTAAAATTGTAGCATGAAAGATGGTTAAATAATTTCTGTACATTTCTCTACTTTGTGACATGATGTGCTAGCCAAACTTTTATGTCTTACAATTAATCTGTATTTGAAATTTCTTTGTCTTTTTTTTCCTGTGTTGGCACAGCCCTCATATAATGAAATGGAAATTTTGCATAGTGCACTTAAATCACAAGTGGACGTGTATGTATCTTTACTGATCTAAACAACAATAAACAGGGGTGATATAATTTAATTATTCTACCACTAATGTATGAAGTAGTACTCCTATTCACTGATTTCATAAAAGAACATTTGGTTTAATTACTTTTTTCCCCATTTAAATGAGAATTTCCTATCAATCGGCTTGTCTAGCAAAAAGCCAACAGGTATTTTTTAAATCTATCTATCCATTATTACAAACTGCTGTGTCCTGATCAGGGTCCTGGTTGTCTAGAGCTTATACAGGAATCATAGGGCATTATGTTATGAAACTACATCGTGGACAGGAGACCAGTCCATTACAGGGTATCTATAGGAACGTATTTCTGCAAATGGTTTTACAAATGTTTCAAATTTAGTTTACCTTAATGACTTGACCTTGACCATAGTTTCATACTGTAGATAGTCATTAACTACATGCATAATGGTGGGGCATACTGAGAGACTACCCAACTGTTTAGATACATCTGGCCTTTTTGGTTACATTTTTTACAAGTAACACTCTGGTCTGTAATGACATCACAGGAGACAGCAAGATGGTCTTCACTGACCACTGGATTTTGCAAAGATTTTTTTTTTTTTTTTAAATTTCAGTAGCCCTTGTACTAGTAGTTCACATATAAAATGACTAATGCAGATTAAAATGTTGACAATATTTTAGTAGTTACCTATTAATGGGGATTTGCTTTTTTTGAAATACAGGGTACAGTCTAGGCATCACTTGCAATATACAGTATGCATGTATAACACATTAAATGTCACTTATTAAATAATCTGAATGAATAGCATCTTATGTCAAATTTCTCAAAGAATAGATATGGAATATATAATCAGCCTTTGAACAGAATGAAAAATAAAATGGTATCCCAATCCATCCCATTTACAAAACTCCTTGAAAGTTATCAACATTGTCTGGATTACAAATTATACTGCAGATATTTTTCCAAATATTTGTGTACACAATAATATTTGGAAGAGCCAACTTTTGCATCAAGTTGTTTTGGGGTAAGTATGTACCAGATTTGCATGCAGTTTTCAGTTTTTTTTCCCATTTGTCTAGGCAAATCAGCAGTCACCTTTTTGTTATTGAACTACTGGATATTCCAGTCGACAGTGTTGGCTCGATAATCAGGACATGGATACTGCAGCACACCACCCAGACACTAAACAAAAACAAAGCTGTCCCTCAAAAACTCAACTTTAAAGCAAGACAGACTTGTAAGGAAAATTACAGAAAGGCCAAAAATAACTGTGAAGGAGCTACAGAGGTCGGTCGTGGGGAGGGTGCACCAGTCCATAATATCAGGAGTACTGCACAAATCTGACTTGTATAGGTGGCAGGAAAAAAGCCACTGCTCAAAACAATTATATATAAGCACAACTGGAGTTTGCCAGAAGTGTGGGGAAATGGTTTTTCCCCGGATGAAATTCAGATAGAGCTTTTTTGGCCAAAATTCAAAGCACCATGTGTGGCACAAGACTAATATTGCTCATGCCTCAAGAAACACCATGCGTACAGCGAAGTACATTGGTGACAGCATTATGTTTTGATGTTAAAAACAGGGCTAATGAACAGCGCAGTGTTCACACCGCTGTTACCTGCAGCTTATAGCTTCTCTGTGACTACTGATCATGCTGACATTTTGAATCACAACTGCAACGCTAATCCTTTCTCAACTGAATTACAAATTTGGTATTCATTTGGCAGTCAGTAAGACAATGGGCATGTAGTTGTCATCAGTCTTCTATTTGTTAGGCAGACATTTTCCTAAAAATGTAACATGAAAAGGAGTTCCAGTCAGGAGACACACCTTTTTAAGCTGACTCACACACTGCCCAAGGCACTGTAGCTCGCCTTCCAGCCCGTATAGGAGCTTGCCGCACCTTCAACACCCTTTACCCCTGCAGTTAAAGATGTGCCTGCCAGAAGGGTGGGGATAACATTACAGGGACTCTGTTTTCAGAACTATAATAACATTTTGAAATTCCCATGGATATTTTTAATTTTTGTCTCACCTTTCTTGGTTTTCTCATTATCAAATGCACATTTTCAAATAATAGACTTCTAAGCCATCGTCATTCATTCATCTGTTTCTCGTGTTTTGATATGATGAGTAGGTGTGTTTGAATGACTTCTCAGGAATAAACGGGGTTTGACGACAGCACTGCCTCAAGGCTGTACTCGGGTTCAAATTCATGCGAGTGTCACCAGGGTCCTTTCTTCATGAATTGGTAGCAGGTACTGAAATGATTAGAGTTGTTGTCTTGTGCTTGAATGAGTCAGGTTTGAATTGCAAATACTTAACATTTTACTTTAATTTTAGGAAAATGTCAGCTAAATAATTAACATTTGAATTTTATGAAGGCACCATATTTATCAACAAAAATACAAGCACACAGCATCTCACAAATTAAGTTGCATTAACTTGCAAGACAGTAACTGTGCATAAGCTCCTTTCACTAAACATGATATAAGGTCATGTTATTGTTAGTATTTAATAGTGTTATTAATATGTATAAGAAATTAAGAAAAAACTGTATATAATGAAATTTTTAAAAGTTTTTTTGCTGGCAATGCAAAGTGATCAATGTGAAATGGAGACATGAGTTTGAAGCTCATTTAGATATTAGTGTTTATTCACTACTCATTGAGTTTTTAATAACTGAATATGTTAATTGATTTTTTTATAAATCCTCTTGTAGAAAACAAATCTTTTAAAAGAAAGCAATATGACAAAATACATTTTTATGACTGCACCAGAGCAAAGGAAAAACATCACTAAAATGATGGGCTCTGATGAAGCATTGGGCTGCGGTTCATGACAACAAAGGCTACTTTCCAAAGGGTGCAACACCTCAGATATGCACTGATGATCAAGTTGGATAATCATGTTCTTCAGCTTCAATGAGTGCCAGTAACCGTTTTATGGAGTCATTGGAAACTTGCATATCTTGTTCATAGTGAGGATTAAATATGTCTTTAGTGAAAGTGTTTCCATCTATGCCAACAAACTGATGATGCACTTTTAATTTTCACAAAAGTTGAACTTATTTACTGCATCTTTGCACATAATACAAGAGGATTACAATAATGCAGGGTTAAAAGTATAATACAGTTATAGTGTGTGGTGCTGAAATCCCACATCTACCTACTGTATAGAGACAGGCAACACCTAACTCTGTTTTGGCCCCTTAATTTGCAAACTACCTGAAAGCAGCACAAGCTCTATTGTTCATCAGTTTATGCTCCAGGTGCCACCTTTGATCAGTCATAAAGCAGACACACCCCTGCAGGTCACATAGTGGTGTTGGCATCTTCGCACGGTGAGTTAACATCAAGGGTGGCTCAAGCAAACATGACTTCCAACTATAACCATGCTAAACTGTCATGAAATGTTATCCAGAATATAATTTCTGTATTTCACAAACAGGAAACCCATTATACTTTGAAAAACAAATATTTGCTTGTCATCAACCAGCAACCTTCTTACAGGTATAATTTAATTTTGTATTATTTTTTCAATCCTGTATTGTCCCATTTGTTTATATTCTTGCATAGTTCTGACTGCACATACTTGCACTGCAGCATCTCTGAACTCGAATCCAACCCTGCATGACAGCTTACTGGAACCTACGTTATCAAGAAGAGTTTTCTTGCAATTTTTCGAAAACAGGCAGAATTAATGTGATTGCATCAAGCCAATGCCCATCATTTTGGATACAAGATTACACTGAAACAAGTATTTATTGAATGACTGTTATATTTATTTATTTTTTTTAATCTTTTGATTACAATTGTTTGTAAAAATGTTCCTAAAACTATTTCGGATGAGCTGTCCAGTAATGGCGCTTAAGATGTTGTCCACTGTCAATAGGGGGTGCTCCAAACATCTATAACATATCTGAAACTCCACATAAGGTGGTCTGTTCTTACAGTAAGACCAAAATGATTCAATGGTAATTAAAGTGTTAGTTATTTCTTAATTTGCATTTGATAACACAAGAAATGAAATAAAAGATGTAGTGATTTCAAATTTAAAATTGTGTTTTTGATGCTTTAAATACAGCCATTTGTATAAATCCAGTACATTGCCAAAATATAACTAAGACCATAATGGAAAAACTCAAAAGCTCAGATTTGATCTTTGCACAGAAAAAAATGGACTGAAATGTACATTTACATATTTATTTATATATAATTGCAACAAAAAAAATGGATAAATTGCAAGAAGAGTTCTCCAAAAACAGCAATGCAAATGTATTTTAGGTTTAGAGATTTCTAAGAGCATGTCAGAGCATCAGCACAAATTAAAAGTACAACTGATACCAAAACAATAAAAAATTAGTATAAAGAATACAGTCAGTAATCAGTCAAACTCATTTTGCAACAGATTTAACACTTTACCAGAGTAAAAATCTTCATGTTACAAGATAATAAAATGATTTTTATCAAGTCCAAGAAAGGTTCGCTCACTGTACATTTACATCTTGGGTGTAGCAAGGGCAAGGCTAGGTATGACTGTTTCCCCGCCCCCTTTTACTATAGCAACTTTCCAACATGTGTTTCAGCATGTCCTGCAGGAGCACTTTGGGTGCAGGAGTTCAAGGTTTTTTGGGAAAACATGCTGAAATATCATCTGCTTATTTTAGACAGCCATTCAAACACTGAAACAGTTTGTCTCTGAAGCTCACACACTTCATAAAGATCTGCAGTGTGAATGGTGACAATAAAACTATTTTCATTTAATGAACCCACTAATTTCCCTGTAAGTATGTTGACTTAATACTTCTCTGCATTTTGAAGCAAAAGAGTTTTACTGCAAAACAAATAAATTACTTTTGTTGATTTGTTTAAAAGTTTAAATTTCTAGTGTTACCCAACTGTAATACTACAAAGTAAGAATTGCCTTAACATGTTGGTCTATTCACACTACTGCTGTAACTAGATACTGTATGTTTTGCAATTTAAGCTCATAAAAATATTTAATTGCAAGCAATTTGTTACACAGTCCATCAATGTTTAGTGTACTTACTCATCAGCTGGACTAGTACTTCTACGCCTATAATTCCATATATGTGCACCATTTTAGCAGAAGAATCCCTCATAGCACTAGTTGAGAGCTTGATGTTTACTTAATTAATGGAGCAAGCAAATAAGATGTAAATGCTGAGGATTCAAAGAAAGTTTTTTAGACTGTTTTAGATGTTAAAGTGAACATCTTGATTTAAATCTTTTTTTACGGATCTTAACATTGTCAAGTATGTCTTTGATCAGTACTGAATAAAGTTTGAGATATTGTCCAAATTATTTGGTGCAACTAATTCTAAAAGCACATAAAAGTCTTAATCAGGTCTTTTTACTTCACAATTTTAACATGTAATTTTGAATGATGGAGTTAATCTCAAATATACAACTATATCCATACCTGACTGCAACAAAAACAATTTTTGCTCTTTTACACAAAACCAAGATTTACAGAAAAATAATTTAAAATCAAGACAAACTTTGTTCATTTTTCCCCCCATTCCATCCACTGAATATTTCCTTCCAGTTAGCCTTTACTCTTTAACATTACCGTGAACCTTCCGGTTAAATAACTCCATAATATGTGATTGGTGATGGGTTGGAACCTCCTGCAAAAGGTTATTTAACACAGAATAACCTAGATCATATCTGCCAGTATGCAACATACAATCACAATTTGGAGACAGAAATCATTGAAATAAAGCTCATGTCTAAAGTAATATAACAGAAACTGGACAGTAACAAAATTAAAAAAAAAAAAAACCCCATATATCAAAATACATTCATTTTGGCTGCAGAATCCATTCAACATTGCATTTTTCTCCACATAGAAGTGTATTCATGTTGTATCATATGAAACATCCAAATATTTGCAACAGATCTGCATCCATTTTAATCCACTGGAGGTAATCATGTAACAGATAAAGAAAAAGTGTCAGAAACATCATTTTCAATTTTTAATTAAATTATAGGTTCCATTTTTGATATATTATGTACTTACCTTCAGCTCCCAGTTTTTATTAAACCGCTTGAATCAACTTTTGGGCAGATGTGGTGGTGTCATTAATAAAGGAGCCCTTGTGCATTCCTTGCTGTAAAAACACAGTATATATTAGTCTTTATTCTGAGGTTAACTAATAAAATGTCTTTTTTCCCCACAGATACAGAACAATATTTAAAATATTTATTTTCCCCTTTGAAAAAAAAAAAAAAGAAAAAAAAAAGGAAAATAACTTTAAAACTGAGTCTGGCCAAAGTATTCTTTAGAGTTTGCAAAATTAGGAGTAGAGCACCTGGCATTCATACATGAGCAGTTGTGAAGACAGCAATTTAAAAACATTTCCTCAATGCACTGCTTACAGAACTTGGTCTCTCCAAAGTCAGCCCTACAATGCTTTACATGTATACACTGATCAGCCACAAGATTAAAACCACTGACAGCTGAAGTGAATAATATTGATCATCTCGTTACAATGGCACCTGTCAAGGGGTGGGGGGGTATATGAGGCAGCAAGTGAATAGTCAGTTGAAGTTGATGTGTTGGAAGCAGTAAAAATGGGCAAGCATAAGGATTTCAGTGACTTTCATAACAGTAAATTGTGATGGTTAGACGACTGAGGCAGAGCATCTGCAAAGCAACCAATCTTGGGCGATGTTCCTGGTATGCAGCGGTTAGTACATACAGTACCAAAAGTGGTCCAAGGAAGGACAACCAGCAAACCGGCAGAGTCATGAGTGCCCAAAGCTCATTGATACGCATGGGGAGTGAAGGCTACCCCATCTGCTTCAATCCCACAGAAGAGCTACTGTAGGGCAAACTGCTGAAAACCTTAGTGCTGGCCATGATAGAAAGGTGTTAAAACACACAGTCCATTGCAGCTCGCTGGGTACGGGGCTGTGTTGCTGCAGACCAGTCAGAGTGCCCATGCTGACCCCTGTCCTCTGCCAAAAGCACCTACAATGGGCACGTGAGCATCAGAATTGGACCATGAAGCAATGGACGAAGGTGGCCATTTCTTTTAGATGATGTGGCTGGGGGGGTAAGTGTATGTCATTTACCTGGGGAAGAGATGGCAGCGGGATGCACTATGGGAGGAAGGCAAGCCAGCAGAGGCAGTGTGATGCTCTGGGCAATGTTCTGCTGGGAAACCTTGGGTCCTGCCGTTCATGTGGATGTTACTTTGACACATATCACCTACCTAAACATTGTTGCAGACCATTGTTGCAACGGTATTCCCTGCCACACTGCAAAAATTGTTCAGGAATGGTTTGAGGAACATAAAAAGTTCAAGGTGTTGTCTTGGCTGTTTTAGTGGCATGAGGGGAACCTACACAATATTAGGCAGGTGATTTTAAAGTTGTGGCTCATTGGTGCATGTGACCAAGTGATTACATAAGTAGGCCTCTGTCAAACTAAGATGCTCATTATTCATAGATTAACTGGTTTCACAAGATTCTTTGGGTTATTTGGGTGGAGGATATTAAAAAAAAAAAAAAAAAAAAAAAAAAAAAAAAAAAAAAAAAAAACTGCCGCAACATGTCTCCACCCTGCCCATTTCTTCCTGCCATCCATCCATTCATCAGAAAGCCCTGTTGAGACATGAAGTCCTCCAACAAGGGACAATACACCACACCCAACTGGATGATCTTCAATTTCAGTCTTCTCTGCTACAGAGAAAATCAGATTATTATAATACTGATCTAAGTACAACAACCACTGTACGTGTGATAGCACTTTTATTAAAGCACTTGTCAAAGTTTAACATAATAAATAAACAGGCACTGGTGTTTTCATTGTCATTAACCTTTTTACACATAAGTTAGGTGAACATTTTTCTTATCGTATGAGTCACTTAAAGTGACCTGCTCTGAAAACAAATATTTATTGTACATTCTTTTTACACCTTATTCTGGAAATGTCATTTAAAAAAAAAAAAAAAAAAAAAAAAAAAAAAAAAAAAAAAGTTATGCTCCAACACTACCATTGGTATTACCTTCTTAAGAAAGGACTGGAAATCTTTTTCTGCCCAAACACTGTAAAGGAGAAGGGATGCAGCTTGACTAGACTTTGGCAAGAACCTGGTAGGAGAAGAAAATCATCCCAATAGAGTCACTGGTAAATAACTTCAGATTTAAAGTAGAAATTGTCAGTGCCAGTGCAAAGACTTTTAAAGCTAACAAACAGAAGCACCACTGTACAATTATATTTGCAAGGACTGCAAAAAATTCTCTTTCAGTTACACTTGAAAACATGAACTTGTGTATTACCAGCATTATTCACATTTTTTCCATTAAAATCCAAATAGCCATTGCACAACATTCACCTCTGCAAACTTTCCAACTACAGTCCAATACTTAACACACCCACCCCTGTGGCTGACTTTACCTGTTCTGGCTGAGATTAGTCAGTGAGCTGACAAAAGTGTTGTTCAACAGCTTTTTTCCAATTTCAGGTTCCACCTTCAGGAGATTAAGGATAGTGTGGCTAGCTGTTGCCATGGTGTCATCTGAACCAGGACTATCCTTGGCACCAAAACTGACCAGATTGGCAAGTTGGGGTAATGTCTGCCGAGCTGACAGAGGAAAAGTAATTTGATGATTTCTTCCTCAGTAACCTAAAAGAAACCCTAAACCAATGTATTTTGCTTGTTGTGTTACACACACACTATTTCAGAAACAAAGCCCACAAAGCCTGATTGTTTCATTTTAAAGCCATCTGTACCTGGGAGGACAGGTTTGTGTAAGATGTGTTAAAGGGAAACTAGCTAAGCCTAGACTTAGGTCATAAACAAATACAGAAAGACAAACATTCCCAGACTGAATACAGGTGCTACTTTGAAGCCTGTCCGATTAATCATTGACTCAGCCATGTAAAGTATTTTCCCTTAAGAAGAATATGGCTTAGATGCAGACTTGTAACTGTGGAGAAGCTAGTTCAGCAGAGTTCACTGGGTAAAACAGCATGTTCTGTCAAGGACTCATGCAAGCTTACCCATAGTGCGCTGGAGTGATGGATTCCTTGAGAGGTTGCCCACCAAGGACATGGTTGTCTGCTGTAAACTAGGATTAGTGGACTGCAGCAGTGGCATGATGTTTTGCAAACCATTCAGCTTTTGCACGATGCTTTGGCTCATGAAACCAGAAACCTAAGACACAGAGAAGCTGATGAATTATGGTGTGGAGAATGACTAATCAATGTCAAAGTACATGATAGACTTTTTTCTCTACCAAGTTTCAAATTAGGACAAATTATGGCATTTCCCAGTATCATAATCAAGTTAACATGATTACTCATTGGTATCATATAATCCCTGTGGGGAACCAAGACTGGTGCTTACTGTTCCCTTGTGGGCTGTGAGGTTCTGGAGAGCACCAACACAGGCCTCCAGTGTAGCATCCTTCTGGCTGCTTTGCAGGAGAGAAAGGTAGGTCTGCATGGTTGAGGAGTGGAAGAGCCGTCCAGCTCCTTTGGGGTTGTTGTCTTCCATTACTGGATAGTCAAAGTAACTCTACAGGCAGAAAAAAAGCAAAGGATAAACAAATTATAGGAGACTTCTGATTAATGTGGTCACCTCTTTCAAACACAGAGTTTATACTCATTTAAATGCAAAGGATTTGTATAACTCATGCTAATATAAGGATTCCATTTCACCTGTCTGCACTTTCTGGTCTGTAAGTTTACAAAATCCACTACAACATGTCTCCAACCATACAAACTCATGGAGTTGCCTGCTTAGATCAATAACCACTTCACAAGTAAACACACAGACAACTGTCTGACCAAAGAAAGTGGCAGTTCAAACTACAACCTCATAAAACTTAAGAGCAACTAATTAAAGAAAACTTCTTTCAACAAACATACTGTAAGGAAAATAAACTTGTTAGAATGTTATATGTTCACAATCATTATTGGGTGAATTAATGTTTGTCTGAGAATGCATAATTTTTCCCATAGCAAATAATGGGAATAGCTTCTTCATTATTCAGACCCTGGCTTTATAGACACTCCTTCAGCAACAATTTAGGTTTGAGTATAAGGGAAAGGGTCCAGGGATTGCAGCTGTTATTACCCTACTGTTACAAATATAAAAGTATAATTTATGCAAGGATGTTTTACATTTTATACATTTACAGTCACAAAGAACTCATCCAAATTAAGAATACAAATACTGTGACCACTGATTAATTTTTTTCTTAAGTTTAAAGTTGCACTCCTAAGGTATAATAAAAGGTTTGAGTATACTTATTGCAAACATTTTTTTGCAAGATGTTCATAAGTTTCAGTTTGACTCTTACAGTAGAAATGTATATAATTTCTTAGGAAATTAGGGAGAAGGGTTTACCTCCTGCTCAGTCTTGCCACTTTGGGTACTGAAACATCCAATAGGGGAAGGTGTTTGCTGGCCCGTGCTCCTTATGGGAGGTCCTGCAAGGGCAGTGATCTTGCTGAACAATGCTGGGGACTCTGTCTCCAGTTGGTATGTTAGGTTATGCAGAATGCATACACAGTTCTCCACAGACTGAGAAACAAGGGTAAAGGCACAAAATCATGTTTCAGTCCCAAAAATATAGTAAGAGCTAAAGAGAGTAAGACTAGTGATGTCCTGCAAAATGTCCAAACCTGAAATACAGATCCATTCCAACATTAAGACACAATAAGTACAGAGATTAGAGAGGTACAGCAATAAACTGAAAAGCTTGTCCAAGTCAAGGTAGATACAATAAGCATTCCATTATTACAGGGACTAACAGGGAATAGACTTGGGGTTTTCTGCATCTTAAGCCCTCCAGAGATTTTTTTCTCCACAGGACCTTTTGCTGTGCCTGCTACACCAAGACCAAAATATCTAAACCACAAAACTATGTAACTTGCTGAACTTCTGTGTCCTGGTTCTCTAACAATCCTATAACATTCTTTACATCTCCATTTGTTCTTGCTATGGCACTTTTTAGTCACGGACAAGTAATGTTGTGATACTGCACTACATAAAATAAATCTGAATTTAACCAAATTGAATTACTATCAAAATAAACTGATGTAATGTGTTCATGGGATAGACTCCAAACAACTGCAACTATGACTAGGATAAAGTAGTTAATGATGAGGTACAGATGGGTGGATAGATGAATGAATGGTTAGGGAAACACAGATTAACAAAATAATAGTGATAATTAGAGGTAATGCTGTAACAGAGACCTTCCACAGTGATCGGTACAGAGATTGTCTCAGCGGTCATACCTTGTCATCAGGCCTGTCCGCAGCCACGCAATCCTGAACATAGGAGACCAGGGAGTCAATTAGACCATGTTGGTTTCGCATGGCTTGACGCGTGCCATACTTTGCAGAGCTTAGGTTTCTGTACAAGAATGGAAGTAGATGTTGCTTTAATTTATCATTAACAGTAAAATATGACAGCATAAGCAGACGCACAATGGACTTGCAGTCTGCAGATTCTATTGATACAGCAATCTAAGTCCTCACCGCAGGCAGGCAGTGGTGCTATAGAACACATCTGGGTCTAATGAGTTGTTAGCATTTTGCTGAGACCAGCCTGTGAAGGGCACTACCACAGTCTCTGTGAGGACAGGCAGGGCAATTCGCATCAAATCTGACTTCAGCTCATCTGACGAAGAAAGGTTCCACAGAAGACCTGCAGGGAAACATCGAGACACCCTAGTACTCCCAAGAAGCTCTGAGTGACTCAGGCAAAAAACACCACACAATAAAAACTACAGTATAATCATTTTGACCTTTTAAGACTCCATAATGATGCTAAAACTGAGTATAGGCTTCTGTTGTGTAACAAACCCACCAGTGTTTCATGTGATTTAGCGACAACTGTCACACTAAGACCCCATTCTGAGCACTGACATTACTATGAGTAGCAGTCCAGAGGACAAATATGATTAAACCAAACGTTGGCTCTACCTGTGAGATTTTTCTGAGTCTCAGAACAATCAGTCATCTTCAGTAGCGTCAAGGCCTCTTCAATGCCACCACATCGTTGAACCTCCTGCTTGTTCCTATTGTTCTTGAAGACCAAGTTGCGCAGTGCACCGGAGGCTGTCTGTTGAATTTGGGGGTTGGTGCTCTGCAGCAGTTCCACAAGCTGAGGGATCCCCTTCAGCTGCAACACCTGGAAAACGTTACATGAAACGTTTTGCTGCAGCGACCCCATTCCCTGTTCATCCCATGCTAAAGTCTTCTAGAAAGGGTAACCAAGCTCTAACTTTAGCAAAAAAAAAAAAAAATGCTGATTAAAGTAGAATCAGTACTTTCCAAAAGAATTTCATTAAAATTACTTTTGCAAGGCATTACATATTAGTGACCGAATACAAGTTATTACATAACAGATGGAAGTTAGTCATCACAATCCCTGAAGTCTATATGTGTGGTAGACAAAGAATCTGAATTAGACTTAACACTAAACAAGGTGCAGAACTAGACAAAATCACCTCCTGTTTTGCCTTGTCATCCTGGAAAGTGCTGTGTTGAATGAATGAGGCTCCTAAGTTCTGGTAGGTATCATATTGACTGGAGAGAAATTCTACAGCTTCCTTCATGGTGATGTTTGTACCATTTTCCACAGTGTCCACCCTAAGGAAAAAGTTTAGAAGCCAAAATCCAGTGTTATAATTGCAATACCACCAATTTCTGCCACAGAATTCAAGTTGCTTTCACTGTTTATGTTCCAATGGCCTCACTCACCCATTCTTGCTCCTCAAATTTGAGATCTTGATCTCAGCATTGGAGTGAGTGTAGGGGTTATGGTAAAAGCCAGGGGGGCTACTGACTGAGGGACCAGCACCATATCCCCTGAAGTGGTAGTTGGACTGGTTAGGTGGGAAGTGCAGATAGAGGCGCTGTGCTATAGAGGGAATGACCAACTCTGGGTTGCTGTAGCTGGTCTTCAGCTTGGAGGCCATTGCAGAACCATCATATATGGAGATGCCATTGGTTGGTCTCTCATATTGACTGTAGCTTCGCACCGGCTGCCTTCTTGTACCCTGTTATATAAAACGCACTTCAGTTTGCTGCTGTCAATGGGAATTTCTAAGGAAATCTATTACTGTGAATTCCTGAAAGTACCAACAAAAACCCAGATTATTTCATTCTTTCATCAGATATCCAGTGTCATGGACATTGCAGAAACTGAACATAAGGTGAGTTTTGTGGTATACTGCTGTGATAAATTTACACATATACTTTTGCCCATTGATCTAATAACAGAGGTAAAGAATAAAAGCAAGGTGAAACAGGTGAAGATCCAGCCAATCTTTATAACTATGCTAACAAAATCCTGATAATAACAGTCTAAAAGTAATTCAGCTTTTGCATTTTTTGACACTGACATCATTGTAGAAAAATGTCAATAATTCAAAAATGTGCTGTGTATGAATTCCCAAAAGACGTACCTGTGTTGCCTTATTGTAGTTGGAGAACCCATATGAGGCAACTCTGGAGAAGAAACTTTCACTAAACTGGGGGGATTTTATTGGACCTGCAGAAAAAAATAAATACATAAACATCTTCTTGAATCAACATACTACACTCACCTGCAAATGGCCAAGTCCTGCAATAATAAATCTTTTATCAGTTATGTTTAAAAGTAGAATTAAGAGTTTTCGCGGGGTCTTGTGAATTTCGCAGCGGAACAGCCATTAAGTGACCGGGTTTCAAAAGGCTTCCCACAGACATAAGAATTTTTTAAAAAGTCTTTAAGAAGCTAAACTGAATAATTTCAGATTTTTTTTCTAATTCATTGGATTTATTTAGCTACTTTGCTATGTACTTATTTACTTGGTTACTTAATTTTTGAACACCGCGGAGTCTCCTGAAAATTCGAAGAATAAAAATAAAATACAAATAGAAAACAAAAATAAGTGCCAAAGCATGAACCATCGGGTTAATCTTACATACTGTTTCCACAGTGGTTTTTTTTTTTTTTTTTTTTTTTTTTTAAATTGTGTCACCTACAAAAATTATATTTAAATCGTATTTCAAGAGTCCTATGTTAACTTACAACACTAACTGAAAAAAATTCCCTATAACAAATGTCACTTTTTTTTAACAAGCGTAGACATTTTAGTACTAATCTGTGAGGTAAACATGTGAGCGTGTGAGGAAATAATCCATGTTATCGGCAATATTAGACTGGTTTTTGACAGAGTTGCGTCAAGTTGAAGAAGCGGCCATCGCTGTCTGAGGCGAATATTCAGCCGAACAAAACTTCCGAGCAGCTCACTTCCCAAGCTTCGCAGCTCTGTAAAGCCCTAGAAGTGAACTTGTGTTGTCACAACTGAACTGCAATAACGTTTTAAAAAATGTTTATTCGTAAACGGAACCGAAGAGGTGAGACGGCGCACTCACTCGTGGGCGACAAGGACACGGACTCGGACCCGGACCCGGAGCCGCTCGCGCCGCCTCGCGACCTGCTGCGCTTCAGCGTGTGCACCTGGTCGAGCACGCGCCGCTGCCCGGTGTTGAGCCGGAAGTCCGAGGGCAGCGCGAGGGACGTCTCCTCCACGAACTGGACGGGCATGACGGAGCGCAGTGGCTGGAGCGTCATTTCGAAACGCGAAGACGCGAACTTCTCTCTTCCGCTCCTGTTCCTCGTCTGTGCGACGACCGCAGTCTCCCGAGTTTAATACGCGCCGTCCTCCGTAGCGCAGTGCAGCTGAACTGTGCCCCGCCCTGCGCCGCGAACCGAACCCCAGCCTTCCTTATTCTTCCACGCTGCGCGTACAGAGGACAGCGCTGCACTGCGCTTACGGTTTTGTGTCGTACTTTGTTCTGCAAGTCCTGGGTTTTCTTGACCACACCGTAATGCCGTATATTTTCAGCTACGAATCCACTTTGATTAATGCTCTTTAGGAGCTATGCAGAAGAGGGACAAATGTTTGCTCCGCACCCGGTTACTCTCAGAACCTGGCTTTCCCACGCGTGCCACGATCCGTGCTGAAAGCTGGGAGTGGCCGGGTACCGGGTGGGGAAGATGCGTGGTTGGGCCGCCGCCTGGCCCACACCCACACACACACGTGCACGCACACGGGATGGGCATTATTTCAAATCTGGTTTTTTTGAGGCGTCTCACATGGTTGAATGTTTTTGCATAAAACTCACATTTTGTGACAGCGCTGAAACGTCCCTTTTTTACTGAACCGCACCCAGACAAAGCATTTGAGCTCTGGTTTAAGCAATTTGCTTCTCAAAACATCTACAGGACTTACACCAAACAAGTGGACATAATGTGTTCAACAGTAGTTAAAACTGATGTGTAAAAAGAATTTATCTCCCTACATATTGCATTACCTTGAAAATACCTGTATACATTCTAGTCTCATTAGGTCTGAATATGTTTTTCTCCAAGAATCCAGAAGACGAATCCAAATTTGAAGGAAGCATCTCTTTGCATTTATATTACATTTATTCTTTCAGCAGATGCTTTTCCTCAACACAGCTTGCAGAGAATACAGCGTAGTATTTATCTTCCAACGCTGCATACACTATGCCAGAGCAATGCGTCACACAAACACACAAAAACATGAAAAGGGCAACTTAGAATGACCCATTCACATGTCTTTGGACTGTGGGAGGAAACAGGAACGCCAACAGGAAGAACAAGCCGATCCCACGCAGTGGCTATACCGCCTATACCGCCTGCTAACCGCCATCACACCTATTCGCTAACAACTATACGCCAATACACTAGCCGCCATGACACCTACGCGCTAATGCTTCGCCGGCACCCACCTGCTCATCGCTTCGCCGCCCCGCTACCATCCGCACTGGTCCTCTTATTCCAGATCCAGAGACTTCCTTGCTCCGCAGCCTGTGACAATTCCTTCACCGCCCGTTGCAACTTCCGCCCCCGAATCCCGAGTTCGCGCAGCAAATCAAGCGTCGATCGGGCTATAAACCCACGGCAACCGACTTCAATTGGCCTCACCTTCGCGTTCCAGCCACGCCCCCCTACTTCCGCCGCTAATTCGCTATATCTAAGCTTCTTCCTCTCATGAGCGTCGTCCACCGATCCTTCCCACGGAACCGTGAGTTCTATGAAGTACACCACCCGTTGGCTTGCTGACCACAGCACCATGTCTGGTCTCAAGCTTGTATTGACTATTTCCTGGGGCACCACTAATCTTCCTCCCAGGTCCACCTGCATCTCCCAATCTCTAGCCCCCCCTACTACACCTAACTCCTTCCTACCTCTATATCTACTCCTACCCCCTTCTCTAACAAACTGTACCACTGTACCTTCAACCTCCTGCTCTAAACATACCTGCCTTCTCCAATCTTCAATGGTTGCCGCCAGGCACTGTAGCACCTGATTATGCCGCCATGTAAATCTGCCCAGCGCCAGACTAATCTTGCACCCCACTAAAATGACATGAGAGTGTTCGCAAGGAGATTAAAGTTTTGCGGGACACAGGTGCCGCCCAATCTCTTATTCTTGAAGATGTGCTGCCCTTTGGGGAAAACACTTCGTGTCATTCTCATGTTTTCGTTCGGGGAATCGAAATGGGAACAACGCAAGTCCCGCTGCATCTGATCCACCTACAGTCCGACTTGTTATCAGGCTTAGTCAAGGTTGGCGTATGTGCTGCGTTACCTATTAAGGGAGTCTCTCTCATTTTAGGGAACGATTTGGCTGGGTGTAAAGTTGTGCCAACCTTAGAGGTTCTAAATACTCCTGCGATTCAAGATGACAACGTTAAGCTGGCGGAAGAATTTCCCCAGGTGTTTCCGTTATGTGCGGTGACGCGAGCTCAGGCACGCGCATTTCCAGATGTTCTGGATTTATCGCAAACGTTTTTAGCGGATGAGGATGGTAGTGCTGAGACCGGTCAAGCTACCAAGTCAGCAGTGGTAGAGATAGCTAGCTGCACAGATAAAACTTTTGCAGGTCAATCGTGCTGAATTAGTCGCTGCCCAACGGGCTGATGAATCTTTGTTGTCGTGTTTTCAGGCTGGGTTAAGTCCAGTTGAGGAACAAAAATATCCTGGGAAATATTTTCTGGAGAAGGATGTATTGATGCGAACTTGGTCGCCTTTGTCGGAAGACGAGGCAAACGTGACTAGCGTCAGACAAATTGTGGTTCCCAAACCATATCGTCACCTTGTATTGAGTCTTGCACATGAACATCCTATGGCTGCACACTTAGGGGTGACTAAAACATACCGACGCATTTTAAATCACTATTTCTGGCCGGGTTTGAAGCGAGACGTTTCGGTATTTTGTCGAGCATGTTCAGTTTGTCAGACGGTGGGGAAGCCAAACCAGCGTGTTCCTCCCGCTCCGTTACGGCCCATTCCTGTAATCGGGGAGCCTTTTGAGCATGTGGTTATTGACTGTGTGGGACCTTTGCCGAAAACGAAGTCCGGTAACCAGTATTTGTTAACCGTTATGTGTGCCGCTACTCGATACCCCGAAGCCATTCCACTGCGTGCAATCACTTCGCAGAAGGTGGTTAAAGCTTTGGTTAGGTTCTTCTCAACTTTTGGCTTGCCAAAGCGGGTACAGTCTGACCAAGGGTCTAATTTTACGAGTTCTGTCTTTTCCCAGGTGCTAAAACAGCTACACGTCCAGCATACTCTTTCTTCTCCGTATCGCCCACAAACGCAAGGTGTTTTAGAACGTTTCCATCAGTCGTGGAAAAATATGTTACGGTCATATTGCACTGAGTATAAAAAAAGGATCAGAGAATGTTTTGGCTGACGCGCTTTCCCATGCGGACTAGTAATGGCTGGGAAGGAAAGAAACTTTCACGTTCCCACTCCTGTATTGATTTGTTAAAAAAAAAAAACAAAACTTTATGAAAAGTTTGTTTTTTTTTGTTTAAGGGGGGGAGTGTTACGGTTCTTGTTTTTTTTTTTCTGGTGGGGAACTGTTGCGTTCCTGTTCGCGCGGTCTCTCCATAGGGGTTCCGCGTTTGACAAGTCAGTCAGAGCCAGGATTGGTCCGTCGGCGGATGACGTCACCCCCGCCAGCGCTTATCTGTGCGGACCACCATGGAGGCGGCGGCAACAGCTCCATCTTGATCGTGCTTTCTGGCAATTTATGTCTAGCGGGGGATTTCGCTGTTTGCCCTTGTTTTTTACAGTGTTAGCACCGGGGAGTACACACCCCTTTTGTCTACCTGTTGCTAACCCGTAAGCAATCTGTTGTATTCTGGGCTCAAGTTTGTCATTTTTCTTTTCTTTCGTGGCCCAGGTCGGAATGTCTGTTTTGTCTTCTTGTTGTGTTTTGAGTTAGGAACCGCCTATGTTTTGTATAACTGTTTTGCGCCTGTTTTCTGGTTTTTGTTTGATTAAGTAACTGTATAGATGTGCATCACCATCCCACTGTAAATAAACGTCACTTGTTCACTGTATCGGGTTCATGGTCAAAGAAGGTTCTTCCCCTACCACCTACATTGTCTCCCGTTTCCCTTAAAATGCGACGATCCTTAAAATCGGTCCCCTAGCCGACGAGCCGGGTCGTAACAGCAGGCTGAATGGAGATCAAACCCATGTCCTCCCACACCGTTTAGTTGCTGTGAGACAACAGCACTATCTGCTGGGCTTACCTGAAATGCTGAATCTGGGCAGGATGGTGGAAGGTCTTGATGCAACAGCTTTAGTAGAAAAAAAATATCCCCTTGGTCTTAAGTGTTTGAAGAGTCCAACAATAGCATTTATTAAAGGCCGTATTGCTCATAAATCTCTGGAACGGGTTAGATTTTAAGTGACAGGACATTCTGAGCTGGGCTACTGTCCACATCTCAGAGTAGAGCTCTGCTGGCACAACAGATCCAGGTAAGACCTGACACAAACACATGAACATTTTCATTGCTGACAAACAGACATAAATCACTTTGTGTCCATACAATTCAACAGCTGACTGACATCAGCAAGAAGTCTGCATGAGTGTGGTGTCCATCTACACCTTTTAATTTGTCACATTGTTCTGGTTAATCCCTTTGCTGAAGGGGAGTCAAAGCCCATCGAATGAATGCTGATATACAAAATATTGCTGGTCCCATCTTGTTTACCTCCTTTGGTTGGGTTAGTCCAGAACAAAAATGGATGGATGGAATGAATGGTTCAGTTAGTCCATTGTTAGATCACAGATTATTTATTTTAAGTCAGTTCTGTGCATTTTAGACTTAATAGTTACAAGTACAGAACAAATATATAACTGGGGGGATAAACATGGATAAAGGAAAAATACAGAAAATTATCATTTATTCTATATAATATACATAAGATTAAACAGTTTGGCCCATTGGCAAGCAAAGCTGTATAAAAAAATGGTTTTGCCTGAAAAAGGGACAACAGAACTGAATGTACTGTGGGTTCTGCACATTTTCTCTGCCTATTGAAAGATTCAAATTAGAGATTTAATCTGTCAAACATAATTAAAACTCTTTACATTTAATATGCTGTGTTTGTAAACTTTGTGCTTTTTTCATAACAAAATGTGGCCATAATAACACATTATAATAAATATGTATAACTGGTCCTTATGTAATAGGAAACATGGCAAAGGACCACAACACCTGGGGGGAATATAAGCCTTTTTGTCATAGCGCACACTTATTATTCCCTGCAATTGTATTTTTGCCAGGTTGCTGTCATAATACTTCTAAAACAGATATTTTACTCAAGGCTTACCATGTCTTTTGCTGTGCAAATAATGAAATTGAAAAAATGAAAAATAAAATGTACAAAGTAAGTGTACTTTACATATTTTACAACATAACTACATCCTGCTGGCATTGTACAAAATTTTAGAAATCCTTAGTGCCAGAAACACAACTGTTTCCATTGTGCTTTAGAAACTTTCTGTTAAATTCATTTTTCCCACCAAGTTGATTTGTACGGTTGTGCCTTCGGCCTTCACTGATGCCTGATGGCTGCATATTCAACAATTGTATTTTGTGGCAGGTGTTGCGCCTCTGAAATGATGCCCATATTGGCATAGATATTATCATATTCAGGTGTGCTTGTCTTCAGCTTTTTTGTCACTTCAGCATATTTTACTTGCGTTTCTTCTTCTTGGGCCTGGAACAAGGGACAACATTTCACAACTGAAGTTTATTCCTCATGTTTGCCAGCTGTGCTGCATTAGCACTGCTGTTATGTGACAGGTGGACTGATACATTTTGGGTTCACTGTAACACTGCAAGGTGTGCTTTGCTACATGTGAAGCTGTAAGGATGGCAAGTGTCCTCAACTGAAGTAGAACCTGCCAAGGACAGGTGAAATAAAAGCAGTTACCTGGACACTGTTACTCTCTGTCTGTGTCACTTGTTTGTCTGAAAGAAATAAAATATTTTGCAACTATTGTTCATTTTAATTCCTTTACTATTTTTGCTTCATAAACATGAATAAAAATTGCATTTGGAAGGGCCAGACTAGATAACATTTTGAAATAAATTTTAAAGCCATACGTTTAACCTTCCCGCTCTTGCATTTCCGTTTCCATATGAGAACAGCTATAATCAAGCAGAGAAGTAGCAACAGAAGGCCTACAGAGATGATGATGATAGGTTGAGGAGAAGATGACTCCAATGTAGAGCTGAAACACAGAAGCCCCAGTGTGATTTACTGCGATTTACTACACCTGAAACACAGATGCCTCCGGTACATGGAGGCAGTCTGCATAAGAAACAACATTATTGACAGTTAAAAACAAATTACATCTGTGGCCCTTAAGTACACCTGCTGCCCACCCTCCTTGGACAAATAGCACTAAGCTAGACAAAATATAATATTGTGTTTATCATTCTTTCTGTATTTAAGAGTAAAAGTTGCCTTAAAGGACTACAAAATTTCACTAAACCAAACAGGGACAGGACAAAGTTTCCTGCAGGAGAAATACTGTGGTCTGTAGTAGTGAAACTGTATGTGGTTTTTAGTAATACTACTTATCACTTACAGTATGTAAATGTTGTGTAATATTTTCTTTCTGCCCGTCTACAGCACAGGGACAAAGGAGAAAGTAGAAAACCGAAAAAAAGAAATTACCAAGTTACTGTTTTATCAGGAGAGGGGTTGGATGTCACTGAGGTGTAAGCACTCCTCTCTGTGACGGCTGGCACTTCTTTTATTTTCGGCTGTAAACTTGGTCTTTTGGTCTTACCATCTGTACAATACAAGGGAAACAGCCCACAAACAAAACTTTTACACTATTCATGCTTCTCAATTAAATGTGTGGTGTGATATGTCTGAAAAACTAAAAAAAAGTTTATTTTACTTTGGACAGTTTTAATTAGATAAGAAGTCTATACCACTGAAAATACCAAGTATACCAACAATAATTCATAGAACATAGTTTTTATGGTATGAATTCCACCTTAATTTATTGCATTATTATTGTACAGTTATAGTTAAGTATCTGATCACGCCACTGGGAACAATGTTTAGAAAGATGCTTATTTACCATTATGTTCCTCTGATGGAATAAAGAAAAATGAAGCCTGCATGTCAGCCATCTTTCAGTGTTTCATTGTTTTGTGTAACCATTTTGGATCCACTGATTTTTGTGGATTCTTACCTTTCTGTACGTTGATGACCACCAAGCAAGCCAAATCTCTAAAATATAATCGTGATATTCCACACCAGTACATCCCTGTATCGTCCTGCTTGATGGCTGTCATAGTAATATAGTAAGATCTTTCATTCTTTCTGTCTAATATAGAGATACTGGGGTTGTTTGTAGAGGAACGAGTGCTTTTAGTGGCTTTCAAAATTAAACAGTTAAAGAATTCGCTTCCTTTACACCAATATTTTGTATGGTCTTTGTAATAGCGATCATAGCTGCACTTGACCGTCAGACTTCTGTGCTCCTGGACATTTAGTTTTTGTGGACACTGGATAGCCTTACAATGAGTACCTGTAGAAAGGCCATGCAGAACCAGATTAAGATCATATTTATGACACTTACCAACAATTTCTACCATTTCATTTTCAGTCTTGAATCTCTTACAAAAGTTAAATATTTTTAATGATCAAAGATTAAACATGCAGACGTTTCCTACCTGCCAGAACAGTAAGGATCAGAAGCAGTACCATTGTGTTTGGACAGAAACAGAAGTGGATGAGGATGTGACAGCAGTTTATCTTATACTGGAAGTGTTTTTTTCTGTTGCAAAACTTCCTTCCTCTGTCCTCACCATTCCCTGTTCCCTTTTTCCAGTATAGGCTACAGCAGCAACAGAGAGACATTTGAAAACCATGTAATTCCAGCCAGCTAGAGACTGTGTTTTTGCTGCTGGATTAAGCTATGAGTTGGTTGAAAGTGTTACATAAGAGATTGAGATTGGTTAAAAATTTGAGATTATTTTTAATTTGGGGTGGATGGTAATTTATTGAGGTTTTTGTAATTTAGAGGTGTGGAATAGGATCATTTTATAAAAGGTAGGTTCCATGTTGCTGGAAAAGAGATTTATAAAGGAGATGTGAGACAGCTGCAGGCCCTGAAAATAACGTAACTACCATCAAGGTGGTATTAGGACTGAATATATAGAAATTCCGTGTCTATTTGTAATGGTAGAGTGTTGATCTTTTGTCATCAAAATATCCTATACCAACTGGTGTATAAAAACTTATTTTGCTATATTTCCCTCCCTGTTAATTACTTGATACAGATCTATCCTAAATCATAACTGCCATGTTTGTGTTGCTCTTGTGTGTAATTGACGACATTTCCTCTTGATGGGGCAGTTTAGGGCTAAACCAGATTTGGTAATTTTATTCCGTTCATAAACCAAACAACTCCACCTTGGTTGGGAAAACAACCATGACTGATAATGATTACACACCAGATGATGACCAAATCTAAATGGTTGTTTTCCAAACTGACCCCAGCAGTGCGGTGTTTAACGGAAGGTGGGTGTGCCAGGGGTACAGGCCTATTGGTACATGTATACTGTGTACCTTAGACACTAATAAGATGCATACATGTCCTCAGAAGTGTTAAAGAATTTTCAAAATAAATGATGCAAATGCATAGTAATTTTCTTTTACATTATCAGCAACCATTTTTCTTCCAGAGGAACCTCTACCAGAAACATAGGGCACACATTGGGCAATCCCAAAATACAATGAGTCACAGATTCAAGGGAAATTTTGAGCCACCAATTCACCTTAAACACATACATTTGGACTACTCTGGGAACATATATAATTAAAACAAAGAACATGCACGATATGTAGAGACTGAGCTTAATTCAAATACACATAGTATCCCTAGTCCAGAGCCTACAAGGCACCAGCATTACAAGTGGCACCACCATGCCACACTGCAGATATGTCCCCAAATAAAACATATAACTTTGACTGTCAACAAAGCAGACCAGAAGAAGCCCTGATTTGAAACTCGTATCCCAGTATGCTCACCTTTAGCTACCACTTAATCCTTGCCTCCAAATTCGAGAAAAACATACTGATTATTTGTACTTCACCACCTCAGGCCTCTGACACATGATCTAACAAGCAGCTTTGAAAGAATCCAACAAACCCAAATGTACAACATATTTTTCAAGCTTGGCTCAACAATCACAAAGTAAAAAGCAATGGCCAAGAACCAGCTCTGCATCCTATATTTGCCCTTGAAACTCCCCGTGTGGTCTAGCTTTGTAAAATTGTAACTTTGTGGGGCTGGGAGGATCACTTGAACACATATGCGAGATAATTTCCACAACGCCCTTTATTTGTTACACACATCTCAACACACAGACAGCAGATACAATAAATTGCACTGTGAGTCCTGTGGGAACAGGACAGAGGCAAAGATATTGCCCACACAGATTATAGTCCAAATGTGAAACTTCCAGCGGGTCCCTGACCTGATTCCCAAGGAATTCCCACTAGGGCAAAGCTGGGGGTATAAATAAATAAATAAATACAATAAAACAATGAAAAGGTGTTGAGGTCCCTCAGGGAATGCCATCCTTGCGCTGGCAGCACTGGGATGGGGGAACATTCCAGTCGTAGATGTAAGAGAGGCGCAGTTTCACTTCCTCCTTGCACAGATGACCCTCCTTCTGCAGGGTCTGATGTTTCTCCAGCATGTCCTCCAGGCTTTGCTTATGCGTCACCAGGTACTTGTTGTTGCAGCCCCGGGACTTGTACTCTGTGTCAAAGCGGGGGTCATGTACGCGATGCACGTCCACTGGGGCTAGCCAGGCCCCCAAGGACACGTCTTCGCTCTGCCACACCTTTAGATAGTTGGCGCTGATACGCACATAGTGCACCAGGTCAGTAGAGAGGATGTAGCCCCCACCCAGGGCATAGGGCAAGTAGTAGTCGCACAGTGTCCAGGTGCTTTCCTTCCACTTCCCTGCCGTTTTCACTCTCCCCCTTCCTGAGAAAAAGCCCCAGTAAAGTCTGCTGGGCTCCTTGGTCTTCAGCTCCTCCTTGATGAGGTCCAACCTGGCAAAGGTGTCATCATCGGCTTTCAGGACAAAGCTGAAGTGCACATTCTGGTCCAGCCAGGTGTACATGTGCAGAAGCTTCAAAGTAAGGTTCTCATAGGAGTCTCTCAGCTGCGGCAGTAGAAGGAGGTCACGGTGACGTGCCTGCTCTGTACCCAGGCTCTGCATATCCTCACTGTTCAGCCCCTCAGTGCCCACCACAAAGAGGCTCAACACTTCAGGGTCGTGCTTTGCAAGCCAGGTGCTGCGAATGATGCTGCGTCTCTCCGTGTACTTGGGTCCAGTGGTGATCAGCACCACAAGGAAAGCTGATATCTCTTTGGGCCGTCGCTCCTGTCGCTCGGCCTCAGAGTGAGGAACCGGTCCAGGCAGCTCTGGCGACTTCAGGGTTTCAGAAGTACACTTGGCCAGGAAAAGGAGGACCACTCCAAAGAGGCACAGGCCACCGATGACCAAGGCCGTCTTGTGGCGACACACCAAGCGCACCAGGTTCATGGTGTGAAGACTTGTGGGTGACAAGGGAAAGAAAAAAAAAAGAAAAAAAAAAAAAAAGCATTGGACAGCACTTAACATAAAATCCACTTTTATAAATTCTGGTGGTATTAAATCTGAAATGAATATATTTAACAAAACACTCTTGGAAGGATGACTACAATAATTCACTTTTACATATCATGGGGTAACTTCTGTTGTTAAGTAACAGCCTACTAGTGTGTGACCACAACAGGCCAGGTTACTAATCTGCAATCCTAGGGGAATGGAGAGGAGAACTCAATTTCTACAGCATTTTATTTAGATTACATTAACATTCCATGTTATTAGCTTAACTGACATCTTACGTAGCAACTGCATCAAAGGAAAACCACAGATATCCTAAAAGCACCTTTAAATAAATAAAATTGTGCAAATTCAGTCAAAGTCAATATAGCACATATGAGAACTGAATACACCTTTGCAATGTTTTCCTAAACTAAACCATCCAGAGCTAGTTTACAAGTTGATATGATTTGGAGAAACAAACATACGTGCGCACATGTTCACATATTGACTGAAAAACACTGAAGATCCCTTGGTTATAGCTCTTCCTCTATTTACATGCAAATCAGTCATTTCCATCTCTGTGTTATACTGATAAGCACAAGGTTGCACAACATTTAAACGTAGGAATCTACAGAATCAGGATTATGGTTAATGTACTTCAGCCTGAACTCTTGCAGTGTTCAGCTGTAAAAATGGCAAAAAAAATAGCCTGGAATTAAGTTATCATCTACAGAACAAAATGTTATACCTTTAAATAATAATAATAATAATATGAACACAGTATAGTGCAGTGGGACAGTGGGACTGTCTGCTTTTGCTTTTTAACTTGATAAAACTAGATGCATACATGATTTAAAGGTACAGGTATGCGTCACTTGACGGGGATACGCGTCATTAGGCAATTTTGTTGTTGTGCGAACATCATAGTGTACGAGCGCCGCATTACGTCCGTTTTGACTTGTATACAGTATAGCCTATTGCTCCTAGGCTGCAAATCACTGTCGTATTTGCAGTCCATCATTGACCAGCATAACGTTGTGCAGCGCATACCTGTAGTTTCTACACCTTCAAGGAGGCTCGGTTTCACCATCATTATGTAATAATTTCATGATGAATCATGGGAGTCCCACTGGCACAGTGATCACCTGAGCGTAAAATGAGTCACGTACCAAGTTGGCATGACACTAACCATCTTACCCCTGCCATGAAGCAACCCAGCAGTAATACCATCACAACAAACAGGTCTCTGGACAGTGACTTACTTGAGCATCACACTAGTGTAGATGCAAACACTGTGACTCAGAGGTGAAGCCACCTGAAACGGGGTACAAAAGGGTTTTGCATGCATTTCTACACTTTCTAGAAAGTCGCTAAGCCCCACCCCAAAACATGTGGCATTTAAAAAACACAGAATGCCCTCTATCAGGTGGATAAAGGCTCAATATTGTGTTGTGTACAAATTATGAAATCTATATCAATTAATGCATCCTCTACACTGGACAGAGATAAATGGCTCCTTCTCATGTGGATATAAAGGACAGCAAAACATGTCTGTCATGATGGCAACAGTTCTGGTGTACTGGTGAAGGTCAATTGGTGGTGAATTATTATATTATTAATTATTATTATTATTACTACTGATGACAATGTACATGATTATGTCTGTACTGAGAATTGCAGCTTAGTTTACGTTTAGATCCACTGTATCCAAAGAACACATCTGCTCAAAATCTAGGTTCATTCAAAAAGAATTTAACACTTTCATAAATGTACTACTTTAAGTATTTATGAACATGCAGTCTAAACCAATTTAAGTAACTCAGTTTTTATAAATATTACAAATGCTCAACACTACATCTCCTTATGATTCTTAGTTACTGAGTAATACATTTATGAAAGTGCTTATTTCTTTTTTAATCATTCTTTGCAATACCAGCAAGACAAATCAATAAGCAACTGAAAGTAGATTTAACGAAGAAATTGCAATGTCTATCAATACCACTTAAACATTTAAAAGGATCAGTCAACGGATTAACAAATGTGATCAATTCAATAAAAAATAAATAGGAGAAAACGCATTTGAATGGTGCATACTTAACATGTATGGAGATGGCAACTTCAAGCACTGCTAGAAACAGCGAACAACTGATTGTATTTTATGTGATGTGTTTTATTTTATCTGCAGTCTCGTTGTTGAAATCCGGTTAAAATCTCAGAAGACTCAAAGGCTAATAAACGGATTTCAGACTGAAGGCGGTTCTTAAAGCCCTGCTCTCGTTGCCATGGAGTCAATATCCACCCTGATGGAGGAGAGGAGAGGAAAGAAGAGGGGAGGGGAGACGAGGAAAGAAGGACAGCAAAAAACGGTGAGTTTATTGAGGGAGCCCCTGCACAGCGGAGCAGGGGACGGCGCCCGCTCGCCCACCTTCTACCTGGCCGCAACCACTGCTGTCATCAACGGATGCGCATGTCCCCTCGATCGCGTGCAGTCATCGTGCAAACGTGCCGAGCGAACGAAGCAGCTTTTCCCTTTACATTACATAGGTGTGCGTCGCCCCCATTGCAAACAGCACCAACGCCCAGCGAACGCAGTGCCAGTGGTCGCAGGGCCTTCGCTTCCCTTCCACGTCCAGCTCAACGCGCTCCCAACCGTGTCGACGCTCCCACTGGGCTGTATACGCTACGCAAGCGACTTCGGCGGAAGTAATAGAGCGGAACAGGAAGTGACGTTACTGAATGGGGCGGAGCGGGTGCGTGGCACGTAACGTGAGACGCACCCTGTGTTCAGTATTCGTAGGAAAAAATACTGCTCTTAAGGCGACTTAAGCGTTATGCAAACGTTGCCAGCATTAAAAATCTTATAAATTTAATGATGCTTTTAACATCGCTATTTAAGCAGTTTATATTTTCAAGCAGGTTGTACTGTCTGTCTGCTTTGTTAACTTTGCCTGTCTGAAACAGTTACAAAGGACAGTTACAAAGGGGATAATACACTATAGGTGATGAAAAAATTCAAAGAATATAGCCAGTTCTGCAAATTTTTTAATTAAACCTTGTATATTGTAAATCAGTTCTAGGGCTAGGGCTGGAGAAGTCACAGCAGTCCTCTGAGCTGTACGAGTTAGTGTTGGTCAGGATGTTTGGATTTATTCATCAGAATTCTATAAAAAGTGACCACAATTTTTTTTCTGCATCACCAGCGCAGTCAGTTTGTAGGTATAATACAGCACATGTGAACTGCAAAATGGTCCCTGTTAATCCATGTTCAATCTGTTCTTTTCTTTGGCAGCCATCTGTCTTGGAAAAAGTACTGCAGCAGATGCCGGTGACAGAGTAGAACCAAATGGAAAAAGAAGGAAGGGTGCAGTAGGTATAGGTGGAGGGCGGGAGGGGGCTGGCAGCACAGAGCAGTACCAGATGTTAAAAGCCCCTCCTCCTTCCTTTGTTAAAACATTCCTGCTGAGAGAGAGGGATTTCATCCTTTGCTCTCTCCATCTCTCTCACACACACACACACGTGGGAGTAGGACACGGCAGCATTTCAGAGCTCGTGCTGACTAAAAGTGTGATCTTCTTCATGATGAGAACTCTTTTGCTCTTCGTCGCCCTCTTTGGTCTCGTTGGCACACAGCACCAAGCCCTAATGGAATATCTGGAGCGTAGGCTTCTGGCCATTGAGGTAAGTGCAACTCCCCAGGCAAACCCTGCAGTCCGGGAAGCCAGCAGGACTGGGCAGTCCTGACAGAGGCACACTGCATAGGAGAGGCTTGATGAAACACAGCTGCTTAGTCAAGAAGTTTTAATAGAGGAACAGTGTTAGCTCTGCTTTTCATGTATACAGGAGACTTAACATAACACAGAGGGTGAAAAGTATGTACATTGATAACTGTTTGCAAACAGTTTGCAGACAGTTAAAATGCACCAGCAATTAACATTTCTTTGAAACTGTTGAATTTATTCAAGCTGTAATGTGAGGCCTCAGCTGAACTGTCACTTCCCCAGTAATACAATCTGTGTGCT
This sequence comes from Heterotis niloticus, assembly GCA_018136845.1. NCBI lineage: Eukaryota > Metazoa > Chordata > Actinopteri > Osteoglossiformes > Osteoglossidae > Heterotis > Heterotis niloticus. Next base: position 21,252,223 of record CM030894.1, on the reverse strand, counting down.
TTATCTATCTCAGCTGGTTTCTTGGACCTTAGTGCCTATTAGAAAGGAAATAAAAACTAAAACCTCACAATAGTAGTATTATAATATTCATACTGCATTGTGCATAAATGGATGTGAAAAATAAAAGTTTTTATATAAACTAAGTATACATGTGTACTAAGTATACTTTTTTTTTCACAAGGGCCTTGTACAAGTATGTGTAAAATCATTAGTAGTAAACAGGTCAAGACATAAAAGGAGATTATTTAATCCCATTTTTGTGTGAATTATGACCTTTCCCTAAAATCAGAACATTTATTACATTTTGATAATATCACCCTAAAATATTTTATTTCGATTTTGGTTATGATTATATGATTATGATATGCTATGGTTATGTACATGAGTTCTGAGGCTATAACAATACAACAACGGAGGCTTTGGGCCCTGACTGACTTTTCCTATAGAATTCAACTAGAAATGTTACATTTACCTTTCGATAAGCTATTCTAAGTCTTACATAAGAAATGGGTGAAGTTGCTTTACTTGGAAAGTTTAATGGTAAAATATTGATGCAAAGTGTGTCAAACGCTCTTCTTGTCTTTTCAGCAATACTTTCTTTCTTGCATGTCGAAATAATGGTTGAAGTATAAGTACATTATAATGTAGTAATTATTTACTGTTATGCTATAAAGGTGTCTTTTAACTTACATTTGAGTATGTGTATTTGTATTGACATATTGTGTTTTTGAGTTTTGCCTGTGTGTACCTATTACTATCTTCAGAAGTTCAGTTGCTGAAGCTTATATGGTTGTACAGTGGGTCTTTTGTTCACAAAAGAATAATAGGCTTGTTGTCTTTTGAACTCCCATCAGGACCGCATCTCCGTGTGGCATGAGCAGGCCAGCCGGTACGCTACAGAGCTGCGTGAGTTCAAGCAGCAGATGGTGGCACTGATGGAAAACCTTGACAAGGACAAGGAGATCCTGCGTTCTGACCTTGAAGGAGTTAGTACCCGTGTGGAGCGTGTTGAGAGGGAGATGGACTACCTGGACACCCAGAACGGGGCCCAGCCTTGTGTTGATGTAGACGATAAGTTAGTGGAGCAAGATGTCACCATAGTCAAGGAGAAGAACCGGGGCAAGTACACCAAGCTCACAGGTAAGGTGGACCGGCAGACTCCAAAAGTATTCTGTAAAAAATGAAGCTTCATCAAAACCTGGGCAAGTAACAGTGAGGCTATACACAATCTTTTAACGCTTAAATTTAACACTAACACCACAAATGCTCAGTATCATTTAAAGTGGTAAATGGCTTTGTTGACTAAACAGGTGGCACAAAAGCATAATGGTTTAATTCAAGGTCGAAATAAAACTTTAAAGAAGTAGTTATGATTTCTGTCTAAAATACTGTTTATATTGTTTTTAAAATTTATAATTTAATAAATGAAAGGATGCACAGATACTTTATTTCAGACACAGTCTTTGTTAGCTTAAACACAGCTTAGACACCAAGTATGCATTACAATACTTCCATAAATAATAATTTCAGGACATGCTATAACAAGGCCATTCTCAGCAAGTGCCAGCATTGTCTTGCTTGCTTAGTTTTGACTTTTTAATTTGTTGTGCTAAAGAACTTCTATCGCTAATGGACACATTACTAAGGTCCATAGCTACTGCTTTGAGTCACTTCTTCCTTAAAGAGACACCAAGATGATAATTATTAGTATTGCCTTTTGACAAGTTTTAATGAAGAACAATACTGAAAAGCAATTTGATCTCTTTGCCTTTCTATCTAAAGGTCTTTGCTCTTGAGCAAGGTGAGTTCTTTGAATACAATCCTAAAAGTTTAAGTTGAATAAACACATCACCTAAGTCAATGAGATGAGGAGGAAGTTAAAGTTCTGCATGGAGAATGGCTCACATCCCCTAAATAATGATCCTCCTAAAAGTGGTCATCATTGAGCTCTTTTAACCACCAGGTTATTTAGGGTCACTAAGATGCACTTCTGGGGTCCTTCTTACCAACAGCCATCCACTTCCATAATGGCACACTTTGACTGACTCTTGTCATCTCTTAGTTTCCGCCTCGTTTGTGGGAATTGGCTTCTGTTATGTATTATGGTTATTTATTGCATTTTTTATCTATTTTGTAGCTTGTTATGTGCCCTTTCAGTCAAGCTGCTGTACTGGCAAATTTCTCTGAGGAGATTAATAAAGTTCTGTTCTGTCCTATTTCCCAGAATGCAGGGACATGATCGCCAGTGTCAAAGCAATGAAGATCTTGAAGAGAGTGGGTGGACCCAAAGGGATGTGGACAAAAGATGTTGTCAGTCGGTCAGATAAGGTTTACATATTCAACGGCACTACTGAAAACACTGTGTACATGTTCAATTCTGCCCGAGAATTTGCTGCCTCTGCTGGCTCATCTCGTGCCAAAGAAATTATGTTGCCATCTGTCTGGCGTGGGATGGGTCATGCCATTTATAAGGGACATCTCTACTATATTAAAGAGAACAAAGAGTTCCAGGTGATAAAGTACAACCTCAAGAATGGATCTGTGGTTGACAGCGCTGTCTTCCCAGCCGAGAACCAAATACCTGTGTATAGCCTCAACCCCGAAACCTACATAGACCTAGCTGTTGATGAGGAAGGGCTGTGGGCCATCTATGCCACGAGGGAAAATGAGAGGAACATCTGCCTGGCCAAGATGGATCCCAACACACTGGACATTGAGCAAATGTGGGACACTCCTTGTCCTCGAGAGAATGCGGAAGCTGCCTTTGTCATCTGTGGTACTATGTATGTGGTGTATAACACCAAGCTGCCGAGTCGGTCCCGTATGCAATGTGTGTTTGACGTCAGCGACATGGTGTCCAACGATGATGCCCCTTTGGTGTACTTTCCCAAGCGCTATGGCTCCCACTCCAGCATGAAATATAATCCACTGGACCAATTGATCTATGCTTGGGATGATGGCTACCAGATCCTCTATAAGCTGCTCATGAAAAAGAAGCTGGAAGTGTGAGGACCCCCAAAGCATCACCTGTGTTAGTAACAAAACAAGAAACTGTCCCTAAAAATGAACAGTAAAATGTCCTCATAGAAAGGTTTTACCTTTACTGTTTCTTATTATCTGATATTATAAAAATATGAAAACTGCACATTCTCAGTATTTACAGAAAATATATATAAATATATTTTGCCTGGAGCAAAGATTACACAAGAATTTATATCTATTCTAAAATATTCTTGATATGTTATTCTATAAAGCTGTAATGATGTGGTAACTTTATTATGCTTGAAAACTGTGAGCATCAGTAGTATCAGAATAGGAACATATTTCTTGTCGGAAGATGTTCATTTGCTGTTAATCGCATGTTCTGCACAGGTGTCATCTACTGAAAACTGCATTATAAAATGGTAATCTTTCAAATGTTGCTTTTTTCCTTTGTTTCATATTTGGTCTGTCTCACTGTCCAAATCAAAGTGCTTGACTTTTTCCTGCTTGATCGCTGTACCTCATTTTCACCATTGTACAATGAATAAATCACCATTTATGAACCATGTGGATGTATTTAAACTATCAAAAATATAACAATATGGACTAAAAAATCAGAATTAAAGCAGCTGCTTGAAAATGGGGAAAAATTTAATTAATTTAGACCTGAGAATGTCACCCAGTTAAGGTAAAATGACAAGAATTTTGTAAGTGTTAAAAGCAATGGAGGAATGAAGCAAATTAAAGTATGTATATTGTGAGTCTCAGACTGCTTGAACCACCAGAGAAGGCTGGGTGTCAGCCATTACCAGACTGGGACCTGAACAGGAGCGAACACTTCTGGCTGTCACAACCCCCATGCAGCTCCAAATCAGAACTGAGCCTAAAGCAGTGATCATCTACTGCACTTTGGTGGAAGATAGTAAAGTTCCTAGCCTGCCCTGCTGTGGTGTGAGCACGTCTTTGAATCCTGACCATGTGCTCTGGCTACAGCTGCATGGTTGTTTGGGGATGGCAGGAGCTACTGTGTCCTCTCCACTGAGGTGCTGGAAGAGTTGTGGTATGTTGCTTCCGAGGCTCCTGACTGTTGTAGTGGCTGAAAGACAAGGCAGTGACTGACTGGCTACCTTTTTGGGTTTCTTCTCAAAGTTTTTATTGGCTTGACACTGGCATCCCTCACCAGGGTGTTCCTTCCTACTTCTAAGTTCTGGGACACATACCAGATGAGTTCTGCACAGTGCAATAGAAAGATTTAAGTGGGGAGCCTTACTAGTAGGTGGCCATATTGGTGGTGCACTCATATAGGAGGCTGTTTTTGGCTGTGTATGGAGCCAAACACAAATCTTACTATTGCATAAAGTCTTACCAGTGATGTATAAATGTAGAGAGCGATAGTAATAAGCGATGTGTACAAAGCCATTTCAGTAACATTTATGCAAATAAATTTAAATTTATCTTTACTCTGCTGCAAGTCTGACAAGTATGACAGACCATGGGCTCCTTTTACTTTCATGTTCATGAATGGCTGTACTCCTTTGTAGTCACACTTTAAGCATTTTGTCATATTCAACATGAGAATGTGGACACTGTAGCTACAAAGGCAGAGATTTATGTTCCTGTGCCCTTCCCTCCCTCCCTTCTCATTAACAAAGGATTTGCTGTGTAGCTGAGTTAAGGACAAGTACACCGGTACTTCTCAAATGATGGGAAGTTCTTAAGAAACAAAGATTCAAGTGTGGCCTGTAATTTTAAACTATTTTCTGGATGTGTCTGGATTTCATCCATGTCTTAACTGTGTGACATTCCCATGTACAAACTAATGCTTAGATGTAATAATGAGCAACAGACAATTTTTGCCTAGCTGTACTATTTCTTACTCTAGGAGACCTCTTACACTGAAACTCTGCACACGCTGAGCTGGATTCCACACATTATGTAAGCAAGCACCACGGGAGCTGTGAGGCATCTTCATCTCCTGCTGCACTACCCTGCCATGAAAAACAGTAGGAGGCAGCAAAGTTCAGCTTATAATGAGTTCCACTCTATCTCAGAGTGAATTCTGTAAACATTTTGTCATACCAGTGAATAACTTTTCCATCTTTGCCTCCCTACAACTGAGAAAACAAAAAGTGCAACCACACCCTAGACTGTATTGTGGAGGAATACACTGAGAAGTTTGGAAATGGTGTTGTACTGTCAGGTGAAGCAAAAGAAGAAACACTCAGTTTCTGAGTGATGTAGGATGTATGCCTAATGAAAACGTTTAAATACTTCAGTATTCTGTGGCGTATGACAGCGAGATGCAGTAAGCAAAAGCAACATGATCTCTTGCAGCTGTTCCGTCTGTAAGTCAAGGGCAACCCTTGTATACCTGCATCACAGAATACAATAAAACATTTTATTAGATCATTAACATCTTTAAACTCTTACTGTTCTATTATTGTGATTTATACCATGTAAGTGTAAATCTGTTTGTAATATAGTATTAAGGGGTTAAGGCAATTCATATTTACACAGCTGAAATTTAGTAGGTTGTTAACTCAATTGTTTACCTGTGGAACAACCTCCGGGAACTTAAGAGGAACTCAGGACCAGAGCATCATAACCACACCCATCTCTAATAGTTTCAGATTTACTGTATCTTGAAATCCTGATACTTCTGGCAAATCCACTGTAAAAGCATCAGTGTTTTTCCAATCCTATGTGAAACATTACTTCAGTGTATAAATATCTAGACTAAGCCCTAGATTCACAAAAGTACTTTAAATCAAATTTACCAGTTAGTTGCACTTGTCTTTTGTGACTCAAATTTTGCTTAACAGTGCTGTTTTTCTCCAAAGATGTACTAAATAAATTCATCAAAATAACACAAGTACATTATATTTTCTTTACAGGCACTTTCATCTGAATGCTACTTGCTTGGAGGAACACACTTCAGTCAGTGGATGCAGACACCCAACAGAGGTGTGATTGTTCTCCATGAGTTTGTTCAGAGGTTGTGAGCTGACACTGCAAAAATGTTGGCTTTTCCTGCTGTGTCTCCGGCCTATTAATACAACCCAACGTCAAACTGGGTTCAGTAAGCCTGCCTTCCACTATTGGAGCCCTGCAGTCACCAAACAGCCCTCCTGAGCACAGAACTTGCTGGTTGCAAAATATATTCAGAAAATTTTTTTAAATAGAACTTAGATTCATTACTCTGTACACTTCATGGCTACAAGTTTCTGGACCCCCCCCTTCTAATGACAGAGTCAAGCTGTTTCAGCTGCACCCATATAGCCATACAAACACATTTTAGACATTTGTGTGCTTCCAACTTTGTGGACATAATTTGGGGAAGCTCCTTTCCTGCTCCAGCATGACTGTCCCCCCATACGCAAAGTGAGCTCCATAAACACACGGTTTGCCCAGGTTGGTGTGGAAAAATTTAAGTGGCTTCACAAAGCCCTGACCTCAACCCTACAGAGCACCTTGGGGATGAACTGGAACATCAACTGTGAGCCAGTCCTTCTTGCCTGATATTGGTGCCTGACCTCGCTGATGTTCTTGTAGCCAAATGGGCACAAATTCCTATACCCTTGCTCCAAATTTTGGTGGAAAGCCTTCCCGGAAGAGTGGGGGCTGTTATAGCAGCAAAGGGGAGAACAACTCCGTATTAATGGCTATGAGTTTGGAATGGGAATTTCAAAAAACAAATATGGGTGTGATGCTCAGGTGTTTGCATACTTTTGGCCATTCGGTGTATCTTGTTACAGAAAACTGACTCATTTAAGATTAGTACATTAATAATAATATATTATTATTATTATTGATATTATTATAAAAGCTTACTGCTGCAAGTTTCATATTTTCATATATGTCTTGCAAAAGAATTGAAGTCATTCAAAAAGCAGTTGGTTTTGTGGGGGGAAAAAACATCCAAAAGTGAGGATTTAAATCAGCGGGACAGATCTCAAGCAAATGTCAGCAGACTAAAATGGAAATATAATTGTGTAAGTTGTTCAGACCAGTGAAGTCAACGTCTTGGACGCAGGAATAACAACCACAAGTATTTTAAGAAACGCAAACTCAAACTCTGAGGTTTTTAGGAACTGTTAGTAAACAGGGGCATTTCAGTGATGTTTAGCTGCGGTTGCATTTGCTGTTGACAACCTTGACCTGTTTCCTGCCAGACTGCTGGTTTACAGCAAGATTTACAGCAAAGAGCTGGACATTTTTGCATTAAGTATATTTTTAAGAAGCAGAGGGGGTAGTAGTTTGTCAACAGTTTTAGAGACACGAGTCGTGGTAGAAACACCTATCTTTGGCGTCCAGAGGAGAGAACGGGCCGGAGAAGAAGGTTCTGGAAGCGGGTTAATGAGCCCAAAGAGTTTACTGCAGTATTTTCAAGTTCTGGGTGCAAAAGTGCCGAGAAACGACTCTTGAGTTGTACCTGCTTTCGGAATCGAATGAAAGTGGAGGTTTTACAGCAGTTTTACACTTGAACTGAGCAGGAAGCGCTCGATTTTTCTTGCGAAGCCCCGGAGAGATGCAGCGCACAGGCCTCCAGGGAGTCGGGTTACACTCAGAGGAGAGGGGCGGAGCGGGGCTGAACCTGGCCGGGCTCAGTCCTCCCTCCCTCCCCATCCAGCTGCTTGCACACCGGTCCCGTCAGTACAGCTGTTGTTGCGGGTCGACAAACAGCTCGTCCTCCGGCTCTCCTCCACACTTCGTCCTTGCACATCCCATCAGGTGTTCGCCCTTCCTTCTTCTCCATTACCATTTAAGAGCCGTTTGTGGTCCAGCCCGGTTGAGTAGACATGGAGACAACGGGGGACTGTTTGGTTCGCACGCTGCTGCTGTTTCACCGTAAGTATTTATTCACCCGTTATTCCTTTTGTTCGGTTCTCCATGCTTCTACCTGTTTTCGCATTCCGTGCAAGCTTGGACACGTTCATCCCTCACATTCAGTCCAACTTCAGAGAGGGGGAAAAAACTTTAATAACTGATCACATCCCCGCAATGTTTATTTCTGCCGCAAATATTTACAGTGTTTAGTGCGACACGCCGTGCTGTCGTATTGTTCTCCAGCTGTATTTACGCTGTGCAGCTACAGATTGCGAACTCCTGGCTGTTTTAGTTTTCACAGCACTCGAGTCAACATTTGGCATCCAGCAATAAGGAATATGGAGGCATTTAAGGAGCTTTTTTTTGTCAGTAACAGCTGGAGCGAAGAGCGCGGATGTCGCCAGGAGAGCAGCACTGCTTATAATACTGAGGTCATTCGACTCTTATTAACGGAAAATGCCCGGCAGATAGGAGAAACACTCTCATCTCAGTGGTCAACGTGGTTATGGTCTACAAACAAATGAAAAAGTACAAAAAAGTTTATGAAAACAGCTAGATGATGGGGGAGCAACAGTGTGGGGCTGCTTTTCTTTGTTCTTCCAAATAAACAGCAGCTTGCTGGCTCTTTTCCATTGACTGGATAGCAGATCTGACTGAGAACACAGTAACTCCCACTGGAAACACTGTCACGCACAAAACCCAGGGTGCACGAGTCACAGAAGCTCAAGGCTACCTGACGAAAGTGGGTGTTTGAAAGTTTGATCGGGTTCCAGATTATGAATAGTGGTCACCAGGATGGTTGTCCATTTATGCCATCCCTGTGTTGAAACTCAGCCGTGCGTTCAGATGCTGCCCTCCTTGCATCGGGTTCGGACTGGCCTTCATCCGGACTTTCGATCACAGTTGTTTTCCCTTAATATTTGGTGCAAAATCTCAAAGTCAGCTGTTAATGGTGACCGAGGACACCAATAAACTGTTGGACTGTCGTAATACTCAGCACCCCAACAGAAACGGCAACAACTAACAGCATAACTTGAGGCATGCAGTGCGTTGCAACAGTATTCAGACCTGTGACAGAATCATACATATTTTAATGATATTTTAATTCAAAATAAAAATACTGGTACTCAAAGTGAGTTTATAAGCCAACATGAGTTTTGCGTCACATTTTTTTTTTTTTTTTGAAAGAAGAAACTGAAATATTCAATTTGCATGAGTATTAGCATTAAAATGTAACATGGAAAATAACAAAACATCATTCTGTTGCCCTGTGGGATTTTTATTAAAGGTCTGAATACTTAGGCACTATACATGCTTAGTAAGGTAAATCAAACTGCAGTTTTATTTTTGTATGGAAATGTTCTGCAACAGTATACATCTGACATAGCCAGACAGAAAGCAACTGTCTGCATTCCTTTATTGATAATGTGGTTTTATTGGCAGTAATTCCAAACGTTGTTAAAAAATAATGGAAGTGAATCAGGTCTGGTTGTTGATAACCTGTTTGCTTGTCCTTTCCCTGGACGAGAGCTTCATGCCAATGTGTTTTACATTAGAGGTGTGGGTGGTGGGGGCTGTTTGTCACACTGCTGTGATTTAGTTTGCTTGTGATTCAGGGTGATTCATTTTTAGGAGGAAGACTGTGGTGAGCCACAGATGCTATTTGCATGGTCAGGGTTTTAGCATCATTTGAGAAAATAGAAACAGAGGAGAGTAAGATGGGCATTAAAGCAGGGCATTTTATTTAAGGCTGTCAGTAATAGTGAACGTGACGGGGGCTCTGGGTACGGATGAGGTCAGGCATGCAGTCTGCTTGATAGTATGGAGACATATATGTGTTTATTAACATGAAGCTTGATTGAGATACAGCTGCAGCTTGCGTGGCTGCCTACTAGGCAGAACTTGAATCCAGCATCCAAGGTTTTCACCAGGGCACCTGACCCTCAGCAGTCTCACACCTGATGCCCAGTAATTCACAGGCTTGGAAGGCTCTCGACCCCTTTCATGCTCTGCAGGAAGTTGACGTGGTTGTGGGCTGCTTGAGGGTGTGGGTGAGTCGAGGGAAGGTTGCACATCTTTGACGCATCGTCAACACATTCCAGGCCTCCGTCTCACCCCAGCACTTTCCTGCAAACAGAACATTCGAGGCCAGAACCACTTCTGACTCCCATGGTTTTCAGGATTGATTCTGGTAACCAAAACAGATGTGATGTAAAATTCTTTATTTTTCCCTTATGCTTTCACAGAGAACTCCAGAGAATAAGGTGTCTTATTGCCATTACTTGCTGTCACATGCATGTTATCATCCAGTCCGATTACTAGACTTTGTGTCCCTAGAGGTTTAATGTACAGCTTGCCTTTATCAGAAACATTAATTGCCTTAATTTTAACAGTAAGTAATTATTATTTTTACATAATTTTTAAGAGAAAATATTCCAGAATGTATTAAAAGTGCCACAGGTTTTGCCATTAATGTTTTGAGCTGATGCTTAGCTATATTTTTTTCCCACAATGGAACAGTCATAATCACAGGTTAGATTTTTGGCTGCTTTTGGTGATTCTGTGTGAAAAATTACAGCATTTTTTTTTTACAAGGGCTTATGTCAAATATAAGAAACTGTATATTAATTTAAAGCAAGATGGTTGTGGCTCAGTATAATTATTCCAGCAGACAGTTTTGAAAGAAGTAATTTTAATTTACTTTTTTCCCTCATGCCATCATGAAAACTGCATTTGGTCTGTCAGTACTGTATATTTAGTGCTGGGTGACACAGATCCTTCCCAAGGACCAGTGTATGAAACCCTTTTGGATGACCACTGTAGTATGAAGTAGTGAGTAGGACACCCTAATATCACACATGCTGTTATTATTTTTATTATTTTGATGTGTTTCTGACAGTTGTGTCCAAAGCAGCTTACCATTTATACCTGGGGCAAGTTGCTTATGGACCTTGCTCATGGAAAGGCTCCTTTGTACCTGCTTATTTGACAAGTCAAAAGCCCAGATCTTTAACCTCTGGGTAAATCACATTGTGGGGTAAAGACCCACAAGGCAAAAACAGAATCCATCTAAAATAGACTTGGTTCTGCTTACATTGATGGGTTGGAAGGTGGATATTCAAGAGATGTGCTGTTTTTTTATTGTTCTCACTTTCCCTATGGTGCCCTATGACTGCATATGTTAAGTGTGAAATGGGGGCCTGCCGGTGCAGCCGAGACTGCAGGAATGCAAACCAGTTGGCTTCAGTGTGTCTGTATGATTTATTTTGGTGGTGAAGAAAAGCCCACAACTATTGCCCACATGTGAGGCAGATCACAGAGATATGCATATAAGTGACCCAGTTGGTTCTGGGGGACTTCCACTGTAGAGTCACATCTTATCATGTCTTATTCACTAGTAGACTCATGGACCACACATTAGTCACAGCTGGAAGTATAACCCAAAGGAGAGACTACTGAATTTTTCATTTCCAACACAGAAGGTTGCATGTCGAGCTCCCTTGAGCCACACTTACATCACATTAGTGCAACATGTCTGAAACATTTGTTTGACATCCAGTAAAAAAAGTACATATCGCTAGGTATTTTTTTTCACTTTAGTTTACTTTTTAAACTTAGAACTTGGTCTTGGCTAAAATTTCATTAATTAAACTACTTGTCTGAACACGTTTTTATTAATTATGTTTGATTGTTGTGTTATAACAGATCATACGTTTATAGCAACTTTAATAACCTTTGCCTTTCAGACTGGTATGGCAGTCATTGTTACTGTTGTTTCTGTAATGGTTGTGCAAGGAAAATGACACAAAACACTGTAAACTGCAGGGTTTTTTTTTTTTAATTGTTATTAATTACCATGGGTAATTTTGTTTTTGTTCTTTTTCCTCTACAATTTTTCACTTTCAGGGAGTACATGCAAAAAAATTCCTGCTTAGTTATTTCAGTTACAAAATAATTAGGTATTGTCATTCATGTTTATGACAGTTCTAATATTAAGATACAGGGAAAAGGCTGTCTGGGAAAAAGAACCCGATTATCTGACGTTGATTTGATTTATTCTGTATGAAAGACCAGTTGGATTCATGCCTTCTGCTTTCTACACAGTCATCTGTTTTGAAAATCGAGAAATGGTATTAAAAATAAAGTGACATCCTAGCAAAACCTCATACAAGTGGATGTAAATGACTGTACTGTTAATTGTACTCAGTTTTTTTGTTCCAGGTATGAATAAGTCTGTTGTATTTATTCTCTTTCAGTTATCAGTATTTTCTTCACTACTGGTGAGTTTTACATTTAAATTCTCTTACTTTGAAATTCTCCATGCATAATATAGTTGTCTTTTAAACTGATTCATCTGTAGTCTCAGCACCATTTTGCAGGAGATATTTACTTTCTTAAAACTTGGATTATGCACTATTATCGAGTATTAACTGGACACAACTTTTAATGTGTGCCAGCATTGGGGCAGAGCAGCATGGAGAGCGTGGTGGTGGCCGTATACAACATCAGCGCGCCCATCGGCTCACAGGTAGTGTTGCAGTGCCATAGCCAGCGCATGGTGTGGACCCAAGACAGTTTGAAGGACCGTCAACGTGTGGTGCACTGGGACCTGTTCCGCAGCTACCCCGACTACGCCATGGAACGGGTCCTGGACATGTTCTCTGCTGGGGAGCAACGCATCTACAACAGTTACAACAAGGGCCGCATCAGCATGCCCATGACCGCTTTCCACGATGGGAATTTCTCCCTCATCATCAGAGGTGAGCCTAAACCATTCTTATACATACAAGTTTGTCTCACGGAAGTTAAAATGCCTATTTGACTGCTTACCAGCAGGTCACAGTTGTAGAGCTTGGCCTTGATGTTTTTTCTTCATGTCTTGTGTGTGTGAAGATGCGTCAATGAGTGACCGGGGTATTTATTCCTGCAATTTACACCACCACTACTGCCAGATGTTTGAATCCATCAAAGTGCAACTTAACGTCACCAAAAATCGTAAGTTTTATTTGTTTTAGAACAGTTTTGGCTGTCATGCTAACCTCAGTCTCAGTCTCTTCTTGTGTTTCTTCCTCTCAGTCCAGCTTGCTTATATACTCAAGAGTTCATAGAAACATTTGTACTGAGTAGTAGCATTAGGTGTTGTTAGTGTCTAGAAACACCATGTGATTATGAATAATACCTCCATGTTGTAGTAATGTTCTTATGTACAGAATTTGCATATTATGTAGCTTAGTAAATTAACTAGGCCAATCCACGGTTGATGTGTTTGCTGTAAGACGATTCATCCCTGACTGTCATCATATGATAGTTATTTTACAACATTTTACCTTTTACTTTGCACTAGCCTAGCAGTATAACTTGCTTTGGACAAAGGCATTAGATAAATAGTAATGATTTGCATTACAGAGTCTGTACTCTGTGTCAGTAGTAAAATGCATCTTTGTCCTTGTTCTTCTTGTAAGTCATAGATTATAAGTGTTTAGCTAATGAAAGCCTGTCTGTGTAAATTCACCACCATGCAGCACGTAAACAGAAGCAATTCTGGGATGGGGAAAAGGCTGTGTTTGTGGTTCTGCTGGGTAGCACCGTGGTGTTGCCCTGTGAGAACCGCAGGCAGGTGTGGACTGAGGGACACAGTGAGGAAGCGCAGCAGGTGGTTCACTGGGACAGACAGGCTCCCGGCATCCGGCATGACCAAGCTGACCGCCTCATCGACATGTATGCCTCGGGGGAGCGTCGGCAGTATGGGCCACTCTTCCTGCGCCAGAAGATGAACATCTCAAATGAAGCTTTCTCGCTCGGTGACTTCTCCCTCACAATCTCCAACCTCCAACCCCTGGACGAAGGCATCTACTCCTGCCACCTCCACCACCACTATTGCGGCCTAAACGAGAGACGTGTTTTCAAAGTTAAAGTGGGACCCCCCGTCCGCCCAGACCTCTCAGCTGTCCCACGTGTCCTCCCCAACGCTGACCCTGGTAAGAGGAAGCAGTATTATGTTGCCTTCACTCAACTACAAGAAAAATGATAGTAAATAGAATAAATAGAATATAGTAGCATTTAATATGTTATTAACATAGCTATACATTTTAACACACGTACAGATCATAAGTGATTTTTGTCAGTGGTAAATAATATTAACCAAGGAGAACGCTAATGTGGTAAATGATGGTGATGATTTTGATGATTCTAGGGGTCGACTCCCAGGGAAGACCCAAAAAAGTTCAACTTACTTTCTTTCTTGGTGGAGCAGAGAAGTATTTGTTCAAGGGACCCAACATTTCTAGTTACAGCTCTGCCACTAACACTTGTGATTTATTCTGGAACTTTCCGTCTGCTTGACTAACCATTTAGCTGCTTGTAGAGTTCAAAAACAATCCTTAGTTATAAGTACTTTATAACGTATTTTTTATTTTTAAGGCAAGCCACTTTTGGGACATAGTTTGTAAATTTCAGAATAAGCTTTTGAAAATTATTATGCTAAAATTGTTTCAGTCCATCAGATGTTATTAATAATCAGAATAGTCATTAAGGGTCATTACCAAATTAAAAAAGTGACATGTTTTACAGAATAAATTCGACCCAAGCATTCATCAAAAGGGTGGACATTGGAATTTCCAAACTCCAGCTAAACATAGACAAATAGTGCTTTTTTTGGAAAACCTGCCATATGTACACCATATGCAAAGCTGTCAGAGGGAAAAACCTCCAGCTTTCTCCTTGCTTTCACTAACTATGTTGTTTTTCTCTCACCTGTTAAATGTAAGCCGTGAAATGAGGTATAGACTCATGTTTGTAATCTTATTGATGTAACCTAACTGAATAATAATGAATATAGACACTTGACCTTTTCAGGATTCTCCAACAATTGTTTGTGCATTGCTGAATAAATGAAGTATTTCTTATCCAGAATGATTTACATGAAAACAAATGGCCCACACAAAAAAAAAGCTCGGAGATTACTCTTGGTTTTGGACAAGTTATTGGTGCTATTAAGGCAGGAAAATGACATGAAAACTGCATCTTGCCACTCAGAAACCCACCTCTGGTTCAATGGCATCTGCCACATCATCACCCTCTGTCTCCTTCCAGAGGCTCTCTGTCCCCTGAGTCTCTTTTCTTTTTTCTTTCTTTCTCCTCAGACTGCAGTCGAACTCTGAGTTGGGGAGGGGGCATGTGGACTCAGAAGGCTCTGTAGACACAGGGTTATTATGTTTATGTGTGTTTTGTTTCACATTTCTTCCCACAAGAAAGCCTCACCTCCCCCCCCTTGCTTCCCAACCAAGCATAGAGGAGGGGAGTCTGAAGAAAAGGGCAGTGTCTGAAGTTCCAAGCTGGGTCTGCTTTCCTCTTCAAGTGTTCGGTCATAATCCTTCGAAATTATAAGTCTACTAATTTAATTTAGCGCCTGTTACCAGCCAACACCCCTCTTATACTGTACAGTTTTGCAATCAGTTTAGTTTTTTCTTTGCCCCCATTCTTATTTGTTTTTTTATTTTTTGTGTGCAAAAAAGTCAGTATCCCATTGTTTATATTTGAAGTCATGGAGAAGGAAAGATGAATATTGAAGTTTTTTGCAACTCGCCTGTTCAAATTCTGTGGCAGAGAAAAGAAAAATACCACAGCGTTCTGCTGCAAAACCACTAATGGTGGAGATATTTCTTTTTTGTAAAGGAATGTCTGCAGTATCTCCTGGAGCCAAAATGCAGCAAGGATCACGGGCAAGAAAGCGGCACCAACAGAAATAGCTCATTTTGTGATGGAGAACCAAAGCTCATGAGCTTTCTTTAAAATTCATAGGTCCTTGACTGGTTTGTTCAACCAGATGTGAACTGTGCCCAGATATTTAATGAAAAGCTTGGCCTAGTGTGGTACCATGGTGCAGCAAGTAGCACCGTTGCCTCACAGTGCCAGGATTGTCCAGCCATCGGTTCGAATATGGTTCTGTATGGACTTTGTATGGTGTCTCCACAATGGCCTGGGTTTTCTCCAGGTGCTCTGATTTCCTCCCTCAGA
The DNA here is from genome assembly GCA_018136845.1 of Heterotis niloticus. Taxonomy (NCBI): domain Eukaryota; kingdom Metazoa; phylum Chordata; class Actinopteri; order Osteoglossiformes; family Osteoglossidae; genus Heterotis; species Heterotis niloticus. The sequence goes on along the minus strand of CM030894.1, from coordinate 21,236,398 downwards.
CAGACACAAATTTGAGGTTAATTGTTTAATATTAAGTTGCTTTTAGCCTGTGTTTGTGTGAGTGAGTGTGTATTTACCCTGAGATGGACTGGCGCCTCGTCCACGGTGTATTCCTCCTAGTCTGGCGCCCAGTAATTCTGGGATAGGCTGTCATTGTGCTGGTTGTGACCCTGACCAGGACAGTGATAATGAGTGAAAAAATGTGGCTTTCAGTTGTTGGAAAATAAAACAGGAAGGAAATTATGTATGCGGCTGAACCATCTGCAGACTGGCAATAAATCAGATATCCTTTTCTGTTAACAGGAGATTATGCTGGAATACTGAAAAAAGTGAGCATGAGTCTTGGCCACCAGATAAATATTTTCTTTTTTGTTTACTATTTTCATATGTTGATGATAGTAAACATAGATCAAAGGTTAAGGATGGATACCTCTACAGTGCTCCCCTCCCACCTCATCCAGGGTTCTCTGGGTTGTTTATCAGCAGGAAAAGGAAGTTGGCTGCATCTGTACAGCATCTGGCCAACTTAAACATGAAAGTCCTCTGTGAAACTGTTTGAGGTTCAGTTCATCTCTCTGTATCCAAAATGCTGGCCGATAGCACAATGTTGTGACAGCCAAAGCAAACACAATCTACATCTCTAGATCAAAACAAATGATTTTTAACAAGGAACTGTATGGGTCTGTGCACAAGAATCTGGGGAAAGAGGCCAATTTTTGTCAGCCTTTGTTCCTATGTCCTATGGAGGGCAGACTGGAGCTCTGCGTTCAGCTTTGTTAATGCGTGAGGAATGTGGCGGCCCAGACGTTTCGTTTTGGAATGCTTTTTCCTTTTCGTGTAAATTGTGGAATTATGGAAGCAGTCACAGGCCACGCAGGCACATTTTCAGAAAAATAATATACAGTCTGCAAAGCGTAGAATGGGAAGCTAGGACAGTGAGTCATAGCTCCCCCCCACTACCCCCCACGTAGCTGTGTGTTTTAGGCTCTGGGTACTGAGGGTGATCGGAGCAATAGGTTTAAAACTGTAATGAGAACCAGGTCTGGACACATGTGTTGCTGTTTCAATTGCAGGGCAGTGAAGGGGGTGTAAAACTGCTGGTGTGGTGTGGGGGTACCCTGTTCTCTTCAGTGCACATAACACTAGACCACAAATTCTTCTCCTGTGTGTTAAGCACACCTTGACTGCTGTGTTTAAAAAATTCAAGATCAAGCTTTTGCCGTTCCCAAAAACCGGCATACAAGCTGTGGTTGTGGCTAATCTCAAGCTCTGTGGTCAGTGCTGGCTGGACACTGAGTCCTCCGTGGTCCCTGTTTTTCTCCATTTCAATCACTTTGTCTCCTCTTGCCTCATTCTAGCCTCAGCTGCACACTCTTGCATCCCTGGCTGGTAGAGCAGTTAGGTTATGTTTGGACTTTGTTAAAAGCCTCCCTGGCATTGGATGTGTGTTCTTGCACAGCAAAGAATGTGACCTCACTTCCTGCCAGGTGTCAGTAAGCCTGTATGATGATGTGTGGTGCGCAGAGAATTCGGGAAAGCAGGTGATTTCATGAGTTGGACAGACAGCCTGCAATTATGTTTCATCTGCATTTTTTCTGAAAACCCTATGTAGTTGTACTTTCAATGGCTAATCCAGAAAGGGGAGCGACACACTCAGCTGATTCAACCCAACAAACCACAGAAGGAAAGTCCCTCCCTCCTCCCTATTTTTGCTTTCATAGCTGTTTTCTGCCAGGAAAACTAAATCACTACATGGCTTCAGGTCTGGAACTCATTTCGGCTCAGAAGAACTGGGATACCAATGCCTAGTTCCTGCCTGGTTTGCAAACAAATAGTAAAAATACAGAAAACAAACCCTGGGGATCAAGCACAGAAGCTGATGTGTTTTGCCATCCACGGTTGTGTTGCTTCTCTTTATGTGCCCAGATGTTGTAATGCTATACTGACAGTTTTTTGTTAAAAAGATGTTCTAAAGAAATTTGATGAAAATTTTCAGTTAAAATTTAGCTAGAAACTATCAAATACATATGCTGAAAGTGTCATGAAACTGTTAAATGGGTTTCAACTGAACTGTAACAGAGCCGGTCGGTGTCTGGAATTACCAAATCAAATTTTTATTTTTTTTTCTATTATATCCTAATCACCTGCTATTGTAACTGAGCTGACCGCCATGTTACATAAGCTCATATCAATATCTGTACTTTTAAAAGAAAGTGGCAGGTAGTTGGAGGATGAAGATTTATTGAAGGTTTCAACTGAAATCTTGGGACAGAAGAACTCTAAAACCAAGCCACGAAACATTCACCCCCATTCACCCTATTTCCACCACACTTACACATTTAGCGTTCTTAAGGGAGGATCAGTATCCTCCACCAGACAGGGAGACGTGGTTTATCAGCGGACTCATGGCCAAAGCAGTAAAATGTATGGTACGTAGCAATGAGTTTTAAGCTCAGGTCAGTTAATTTGTGTGTAGTACCCTGTGTGCAACAAATAATGCAAAAGGCACAGAAAGCCATGCAATGCATGTCTCTACTGTGATGCGTTTGGATGCACCAGATGTTTTGCATAACTTAAAATAATGAATTAGCCTTTCTTTTGTTTTTAAGGAAACTGTGGTATATACTGAATTTTTATTTTTTTTGAGAAAGTATTATTTCTTTGCAATAGTACAACTTTGGAAATATTATCCAGTCTCCTTGTCACTGGCATGAAGGTTTTTCAGTGTCTGTATTAAAACAGAGCCATGTGAATATAAAGCACGTGGTACCGTAACATCATCTATAAGTGATCTCCTGCTTTTTCAGGCACCAGTGCCGTGGAGGTGCCGCGCGTCATCAATGTCATCCTCCCTGAGCAACGTAGCCACTTCCTGCAGCAGCTGGGCTACATCCTAGCCATTCTCCTTCTCGTAGCCCTCATCGTCATTGCCATCATTCTGATCACCCGGCGGCACAAGAAAAGAGGTTTTGTACATTTGAAATTTGTGTCATTATAAATAGCCTGTGTTGTCCTAATGTTGTTTTAAAGCTGTTCTAATGACATACATTCAATTTCAGACCTGCAGTATGACCTTCGCAGAGCCGAACGGTGAGCAGTTTGCTTAAACACTTTGCACAGAGTTATCCAAGTCTTGTTGCTTACTGTATGTGTTTCCATGTGTACCATTTCCTAAGGCCAACACCTTCTTCCATGAAGGTTGCCGGTTCCAATCATATCACCTGATTCTGGTGTAATGCCCTGGAGAATAGAATAGGCTGAACTGGATCAGTAAAAATGAAGAGGTGTGTAAAGGGATTATATATCCTGCGTTGCTGGAGGTGTCAGCTAACCAGCAAATTAATAATAATTTAATACTAGGGTAGCACAGTGGCACTGCCACCTTATAGCACCTGTGCTTTTTGGATATTTATTTGAATCCAGTTCAGTCAGTTTTGAGTTTCCATGTTCCCCCAATCTGTGTGTGTGTGTGTTTCCTCCCACAGTCCAAAGACATTTGTTTCAAGTTAATTGGTCACTCTAAATTGCCCATAGCGCACATGTATGTGTGGTCACCCTGCAACTGGACTGGTGTCCCATCTAGGATGTGATTTCATAGCCTGGCACACAGTGATTCTGGGATAGGCTCTGAACCACTGTGACCCTGACCAGGATAAAGTGGTTTACTGATGATAGACAGATGAATAATAATACTCTTCAAACCTTACAGTAATAATTCCAAGAACTAATATTATCATTTTTAACTGCATAATTCATAAGAATCATAAGTGTTTGTCAGATAAGATGCAAATTAATATTTATAACATTATTATATATTTTTTGCAATTCCCAGCATTCATTACAGTTATAAAGTTTGCTGTTTGTAAGTTTTCATAATATGATGTCTCCATTTACATGTGCAGGGGTCACGTGACCAATGACTTTGAAATGGAAGTCACAGAACTAAAAATGTGCAACCAGGAGGAGACAAGGCTGGGTGAGCAGTGCCAGCGCCCGCTGGGTCCTCTCATTCTTTAGTTTGCTCATAAAGCCTTGAGAATAAAAGTAGAATTTGCAACCTTTATATGTCCAGTTTTAACTTGTGTTCCAACAGACTATAAGAACAACATCATCAAGGAGAAGGCTGAAATGTCTAAAGTTCCTCCTGGTAAAGTCATTGACCTGGACAAAGGTAACAGCTGTGTTTCGCATGTAGTTACAGCTTGCAATGCCTTAAATTCGAGAGAGAATCCATCCACAAAGCACAGAGGACACCTTCATGCAAGCAGCCCTTCTCAAGCTTGGCTGGGATTGTCCAACATCCATCTTCCTCCTCGTTTCTGCTTATAGAGGTGGAGAGAGCAGCATGGAAGTGAGAAGCACCTTGCCGCTGGCTGGCCCAGGGCAGATACACAGAGAAGAGAAGGAGAAAACAGAGCCGACATAGGAATACGTACAGAAGGAACAAGAGCAGTAAGGGGGTCTTGCTCTTAGTGTTTTAGGACCACTGCACCAGCTGAGCTCATTTATGGACTTCACACTTATTGCATTGATGCTGGTCTTGGCTTTTTATTCACAAGGCTATAAATAAAAGGGCTCAAACTATAGCTGTCAGCATTTGTTGAGTGGGTTTAGGGCTTGCGTTTTCTATGTGACGATAGCTTCACACAAGCAAGAGGTCACACACTTCACAAACAGCTTAAAATGCTTTTATAGTATTCAGCAAAGCTATGCAAGTACTTCACAGGACCTGTAAATTCATACTGATGCATACTTCACTTCTCCAGGCTGGCCATGTTTTTTTTATCAGATCTCTAATGATGGGGAAAAGAAAGGTTTTTATTTTATTTTTGAATGTTACACCTTGAACCCAGCAGGCTGTGTTTAGCTCCAAGCTGTATGTTTCCTACCACTGTGCCTAAATATTTCATATTGTATTCTACAATTTTTTTTTGTAGAAAATAGTATTTTCTAGTAAATGGCATAATATTACAGTAATTGAGAAGTACCCTGATGTGTAAGGTAATAGGGCTCTGGGAGCTTATCTACAATATCACTTATTCTATATCTTTCAACTTTTTTCTGATGCTAACGAAAATCAATAATCTGTTTAAACTCTAATTTGCTATAACTGAAAATTTCAGATATAACTTCAGTTTAATTTATTACCCATTTCCATTTTCTGTATGCAAAAAATTGTGCAAATGTTATAAATGCCGATAGTTTACATGATTTTATGTGTGTATTATGGAAAGTTGACACAGTACTGCCTTATTACTTTTATCAAGTCTTATGGAAACTCTTGGACTAAGCAGCCTTTAGATAACATACAAGTGAAATTGCAATTTCATGACTTTCTTTTCAAGTGTTAATGCATTAGTAGCAATGAAAGAAATGAATATACAATGACAAAATACTCCGTGCAGCTTGAATTTCCTCAAAATTGCAAACCTTTTAAGGTAGTTCATCTTCTTAAGCACTATTATACAGGGCACATTAACAAGGCATCTGCTTGAGAAACAGCTGCTTTATGTCTTCATATTTGCTAGATAGGTAGAACGGGCAGATATGCACCTGAGTTTAGCTACATGGACATTAGCAAATAAAAGCTACACTGTACTCAATGTTATTACCTAATATATCAAGGCTAACACACAAATTTGCATGCTTATTCAACACTTGGTATAACAAGCCTCGGGCAATTCTCTAGCTGCAAAAAAAGAAAAATAAATAAAAAGGTAAACCCTTGCCTAATACACTGCAAATTCAATGTTGTGATGATGCTATGTTTTTGCTGTATTGTGTTAATCAGTAAAACCTTGGTTTAAGATGGGGACATTTTCATTTATTCATCACATTTTTTTCAACAAAATGACACTCTTCTTTCCTTCCCCTTTTTGGCAAAGATTTTCATTATTTTTCACAATAAGTGCTGTGATAAGGAAGAGCAGTTCTGCAACAAACAGCATCCCTGCACCCACAAGCTATACTGTCCTGCTCCTTTCGTAACATATCTTTGATAAAGACACCCAGGTTTCTTGTGATTTTTAACTGGGCAAAAAAAGTGGTCCATTTCGGTACGAGTTTTTTTTTCTATCTGCAAAGAATTGGCTAAAGTCTGAAAGTCACTATGGGTCCAGTTTTCCTCTGATGTGCTGAGGAAAAGGGGCAGGAGCTGCAACAAATCTATGGACATCATTCTGGAAGAAGTGGTGCAACAACTGCAATAAAAAAACACTGAATTGGTGCTTTGTGTCAGAATTTGTATTTGCATTTGTCCAGCACACTGGCTGCATACCTCTGTTTCCCCAACGAGGCAGGAGGTATAGTATCTGAAGACACAAAGTGGTGCTCTGCAGCTAAATGATTCAAACACCACTTCCTACCCCTGCTGTCATACCTTTTGAGAAAAAAGCTAACCTTAACCAGCTCCAGTAAAGTATCAAGCCGTATAAAGGCCAAGTAGTATAAACTTAATATAAAACCCAAAGCAACAGATGGATTACTAACAATAGTTTGGTTAAATTTCAAACAGAACTTAATATATGCCAGTAATGTTACATAACTATTTAGATATTTAAAGTCTTTTTCCTAAAAATTTAAACTTTTAGTCTTTTTGATAATTTAATTTTATGATCAAGGTCAAACACAGAAGTGTATGTTCTGTTAGCACCACTTTGAATGCTAAACTAATTCTGAGAGGGTGGTCTGGGGTGGAGGAACATTAGTTTGGAAAAAAAAGGTGCAAATATAAATTTTCCTTCATTAAGTTATTTTTTCAATTTGTTTAGTAGAAACAGCACTTCTTAACATGATATCCTGTCTATTAAATTTTCACACTTGTGTGAACTATTAGTTTTCTTCCATCCAGCTCCTTCGCAGGCAGAGAAAAGGAAGTGCACACAGATGAGACATAATGTAGTAAAAGAATGTAAGATACAAAAATGAAAACAATATGGTGAATAATAAAAACAATTGCAAGTAAATTATAATAATTTTATAGAGAAAATAATGAAATTGTTGGCATTAAACACTCAGACAATGGAATAAGTGACTGTTATATATATAAAACTGAAGTGCAGTAGTCTGGAGCATTTTAGTGTAAGTTGGAAAAATACATAAAAGCTGTTGTCTGTTCTAAAATGATTTTATTCTAAATGTATGACTGTAGTCTTATATGACCACAACCCTCAAGAGCAAAATCAGCTGCATGTAAAAGCCACATGGGCCACACACACCAGATGAGTTCACCAGTATGAAGACCAACAGAGCCAAGACACAGAATCAAGCAGCTCAGAATACCAACATGAAAGCCATTCTGGCAAAAACAGTTACTGAGTGCCAAGAACTCAATCTACTGCAGATGCAATGAGGCCCTCTTCTGTACAGTTTGAATAAATATCTCTGTTTAAAAATTCTTAGCTGTCCTCTTCAGCATATTTTTGTGAGATACTCAGATTTTCACTTTACAAGTAAATAATTTTCAAATGACTGAATGGGGTTTTTCAACTTAAGACTAAAATGCTTCAAACTGGCTCATGGTTTCGGATATTTTGGTCATAGTCACTGTCTGTACATAATATTTTAATTGAACTTTTTCATTATAATTTCTTTCTGTAGCATTATTGTGATTATTATGATTAACTTCTAATTTTTTGTTTGTTTTTCACCATATTGCACTCATGTGTAGCTTGCGATGGACAGGTGTACCTCCTTCATAGCATAGTGCAAAGTCATTTAAGGATGGGCTCTGAACCAACACCACCCTGACCCGGGCATGTAGCTAAGGACAATGGATGGCTGGATGCAGCAATATGTCTTCTACAGTGCAGAACTGTCTGTTTTTTCTATAACATTTCTATGATTCATATGACCTGTTGGTTACTCCTGTTTCTACTGCATTCACGTTGCTGTGCTGCAATAATATATATACAGTATACTCTAAATAGTATATTTTCACTGTAAAAATAACTTAAAATTGATATATTTATAAAGCTCAGTTTCTGACTGTCTGTTTATTTGTCTGTTTGATTTTTATGCACTGCGTTGCTATTTTATACCACAAACTTAAAATTTGGCACACAGGTATTTCTTATCCTAACTGAGGTTTTTGTGGAGTTTCTCTTTCTCACACACACACACACACACACACACACACACACACACACACACAGAGAGAGAGAGAAATGGACACATTACTAATGTAAGAATAATAAAGCTTGATGACATTTGTTTTATTATCACTTTTATCCTTCCACTTTTCCGCTTGACTTCGACCGGGTGTCACTTATATACTGTATACGACAAATTTTATGGATATAAGCTTCAGTGATATATAATGCATTATTACTATTTACCGTTCCTCTGTGACCTCAGCTAGTGTTATATATTTTCACTGTAAAACCTTTCATATTTTGTTTTAAATATTTATGGGTTTCAAATATTAAATAATACGGACGTTCAGGGCCAGACTGGGTAAAATTTGCGAGGTTGGGCCCGAATTATCTATCTATCTATCTATCTATCTATCTTATTTGAATTTTTATTTATCTCCTCGTTATTTATCGCGACGGAACAGCCCCGTTACACCTCGCTCACTGTCCACATGAGCGCTGCCACTGGGCCAATGTGCCAGCAGCGCCGCTTGGGGGCAGCACCTGCGAGGGAGCTCCTGAGCAGCCGCGCAAGGCTGTGTGTGAAGCGGCCCTTCCTGTTACACCACACACTGTGCAAACACTGCGAGACACCCTGGAGCTGCAACACACACACACACACACAACGATTATGTCTGTTTTTACCTCTGCGCGGCCAATGCGGGTTTTATTTATTGTATAAAGAAAAGAGGGATTGTCCGAATCTGGCTGCCACTGCGGTCACTGGTAACGTTCGTGTGTGTGTGGGTGTGTGTTTTGTCTTTATTATGGCAGCTGCAGGGCAGCGCACCCTTTTCTCCGGGTAAATGACCGAGCTGCTCAATCTCTCATGGCGGAGACAAAAATCATTTATCACGTAGACGAGGAGGAGACTCCGTATTTAGTGAAGCTCGGTATTCCTCCCGACAAAGTCACTCTGGCCGATTTCAAAAATGTCCTCAACAATCGTCCTGTCAACAGCTACAAATTCTTCTTCAAATCCATGGACCAGGATTTCGGGTGAGTCTCCTGCCCGGTTCCGCGTGTCGGCCGCGCCATCTCCTCACCGCTGTACAGAATAATGCAAGCCGAAGCTCTTCTGCAGCCACAATGGCACCTGGTTTCATTCCCGGACCCCACCGCTCAGGATGCGGGTTTATGTGGCCATTTCGCGTGCAAATGCAGTTACACTGCGCCGCGGAACGATTTGCATAATATTTCATATTTGCGTCTCCTTCTGGAGGTCTGGCGTGTTTAATACCCGCATTTGCCCGCATGAACATGGCTCGTACTGCGGCCGAACTCGGCCGGGTTTCCCGTGAATAAACCGGACGCTCTCATGGCATTGTTGCCCAAGTTATTAGGGAATTATTTAGGTATTCGTGTTAACCGAGAAGTGAAATCCCGTAGCAGACGGGAAAGAAGCGGGAGGGGGGATCGAACCCCCACAGGCAGCAATGTTGTCCGATGTTAACGTAGTTACGGCTCAGAAAGACGTGTAACGCGACATGTGACACTTGGGGTTGTAACCTCGTGACATGTGACATTTGGCTTTGAAGCGTTTAACCCCCCGCGAAGCAGAGTCGCTTTCCTGCCTGACGCACCTTTGTGTGTGTGTGTGTGTGGGCGCGCGCGCACGTGCGAGGCAGCGTCGCGTAGGAGTGCGTTAAGCGCGTGCCGCTGTCGCGTCGCCGTGCGGATGCGAGCGGTGGCGCGGCGCACAGCTGGAGCGCTCTTGTGTCTGAGGTGGAAGTGCGAACATGGCGGCCGGCTGTCGGCGGGGAGCTCCGGGCACCGAGCGACCACCGCATGGCTGTAGCGTCGCAAACAAATGTGGCTGTACGTTTGTTTGTTTGTTTGTTTGTGAATGAACCGCCAGAGATTTTAACTGGGCGCCTTGCGGCTGCCGTGTCTTATGTTAATATAACAATGTTGCCAAAGAAAATTGAGTTTTTAACTTAATATTGTCCACGTTTCTCAAATTTTGTGCTCAAGTTAGTTTATTGTAGCAGATTACATGGACGGAGATTGTTGGAACGTCATTTTCTCTGCCTGTGGCCTTTCTGTAGGATGAGGCTTACAGTGAGTGACGCTGTCCTGAATGGGACATTCGATTCGAAATTTTATTTATTATTTGCATTATAGTTTGCCATATGAAATGCTGTCTTCATGAAGGCACTCGGTCCAGCACAGAGATCAGGGGTTCAACATCCCCAGTCCTGGCCACACACTTTACAGCAGGGACGGTGGCCTAATACTGTCCTTCCCAATACTGTGTGCATGAATAAAAATCCTTCGTTGTGTGTCACTCACGTTTAAAATTTATTAGAATGACTCATGTTGTTATCCTCCAAAGTTAACCTGCAGTTCCAGGCGCTGCTGCTTTTCTTTCTGTTTCTGTATATTTTTGTGTTTGCTTCTGTGGGACAAAACAGTTCATGATATTGTTTATAAAGTTTTCTTGACAGTTTTCTTCTACTGGCTGTTCATTGCAAAATTCCCATTAAAAGGGGCTGATACAAAGTGTAGGATCTACCTACTGCACCATTAGTCTGATATGCAGTTATGCACAGAAGGTTCCTAGATCAAGATCCAGAATGGTGCCCCACTAATATGGCAAAAACTGTTTAACTTAATCTTTATCGATGTAAAAGGGAAAGGAACATCTTGCTATGCTTATTTGTTGCTCTGCAGTAAGGGCCTGCAAGGATTACTTTCTGTCCATCACATTATTTACCCCACTGCTCGCACATCAATACAAATAGAAGCTTAAACATCCCACAAGAAAAGAAACACTGTAAACACGGTTAAAATGAGATGTGCTTTTAGCGTACAGAGCTTCGGGAAAAGACAGCAGATGCCAGGAGGACACGAGTGCTGTACCCTGACCCAGTCTGATGCTGTTTTGCAGGGTTGTCAAGGAAGAGATATCTGACGATAACGCCAAGCTACCCTGCTTTAATGGCCGAGTGGTGTCCTGGGTAAGTGGGGAGTCATAACACCACATGAATGACATGTAATGGTATGTTGGACAGTTTCATTGTAACGCTTACTGTTTGGCACAGAATTTAATCATCTTCTTTATCTTTCGGCTGCTCCCGTTAGGGGTCGCCACAGCAGATCAACTGTTTCCATTTCTTCCTGTCCTCTGCATCTTTCTCTAGAGATGATTAAAACATTAGCACAGTGCATACATTCATTCATTCATTTATTATTTCTTCATTCATTAATTTATTAGTCCAGTGCAGGACCACGTTTGTCCAAAACATTGATGCAGGGTGCATCCTCAATAGGAGCCCAGTCCACACACACATTCAAAGATATACAACACATTGTCTTTGCACTGTGGGAAGTGACAAATAAACGTTAGGCAGAGAAAGTACTGTATTTTCCTGCAACTTGTTGTTTTAACTTGTGTGTGTGTGTGTGTGTGTGTGTCTGTGTGTGTGTGTGTGTCCTCAGCTGGTCCTCATGGAGAGTTCTCACTTGGATGGGCTCTCCCTCTGCACTGATAGCCATGCAGAGCTGCCGCCTTCACTCGAGAGGACAGGGGGCATCGGAGACTCCAGACCACCCTCCTTCCAGTGAGTAGCCTGCCTTGTGCTCCCCTATAGAACTGCATGTTAAACACACTTAACTCAGTCAAATCATCTGGATTGTTATGATACACATTTGGTATCAAATTTTAATCAAACTTTATTTATACTTTAACTGTAAGTTATTATAATTGTGAGAGTTCAGCAGACATGTATATTATATTAACTGAGGTATTCACAGTGTAGTAGGTAATCCAGCCACAAGGGGATGCACAAACTAGTGTATTTCTTCGTGCCAGTCCCAAGTCCGGATAAATGGAGAGGGTTACGTCAGGAAGGGCATCCGGCGTAAAAATTTGCCAAATCAAATATGCAGTACTGCTAGGTGACAGGGTGCTGGCAGAAATTGGGCTACTGTTGGCCGAAGAAGGAGAAGAGGCCGAAGGAAAAGAGGAGGAAGGCATGTCCGGAGGAAGGAGGAGAGGAGGAAGGTTAAGAGAGTGGACGTGAGGGTAGGAACTTTGAATGTTGGTAGTATGACTGGGACAGGGAGAGAGCTTGCTGATATGATGGAGAGAAGGAAGGTTGATATATTGTGCAAGAGACCAAATGGAAGGGGAGTAAGGCTAGGTGCATCGGAGGGGGGTTTAAACTGTTTTACCATGGTGTGGATGGGAGGAGAAACGGGGTAGAGGTTATCCTGCAGGAACAGTATGTTAAGAGTGTCTTGGAGGTGAAGAGAGTGTCTGACAGAGTGATGGTTATGAAACTGGAAACTGATGGTGTGATGATGAATGTTGTTAGTGCATATGCCCCGCAAGTTGGGTGTGAGATGGATGAGAAAGAAGAATTCTGGAGTGATATGGATGAAGTGGTGAAGTGTGTACCCGAGGGAGAGAGAGTGGTGATTGGAGCGGATTTCAATGGGCATTTTGATGAAGGGAACAGAGGAGGTGATGGGTAGGTATGGTGTCAAGGAGAGGAACACAGAAGGTCAGATGATTGTGGATTTTGCAAAAAGGATGGACATGGCTGTGGTAAACACGTATTTTAAGAAGAGGGAGGAACACAGAGTGATGTACAAGAGTGGAGGAAGATGCACAGAGGTGGATTATATCTTATGCAGGAGGGCCAGACTGAAGGAGATTGTAGACTGCAAAGTGGTGGCAGGGGAAAGCGTAGTTAGGCAGCATAGGATGGTGGTTTGTAGGATGACACTGGAGATCAAAAAGAAAAGGAGTGAGGACAGAACCAAGGATCAAATGGTGGAAGTTGAAAAAGGAAAACTATAAGGTGGAGGGCGAAGAGAGAGGTGGCAAAGGCTAAAGAAAAGGCATATGGTGAATTATATGAGAGGTTGGACACTAAGGAGGGAAAAAAGGACCTGTACTGATTGGCTAGGCAGAGGGACCGAGCTGGGAAAGATGTGCAGCAGGTTAGGGTGATAAAGGACAACGATGGAAACGTACTCGCAAGCAGGGAGAGTGTGTTGAGCAGATGGAAAGAGTACTTTGAGGGGCTGATGAATGAGAGAGAGAAGGTTGGATGATGTAAGGATTATGAATAGGGGAGTGCAGTGGATTAGCAAGGAGGAAGTTAGGACAGCTATGAAGATGATGAAGAATGGAAAGGTTGTTGGCCCAGATGACATACCTGTGGAAGCATGGAAGTGTTTAGAAGAGATTGCAGTGGAGTTTTTAACCAGATTGTTTAATGTAATCTTGGAAAGTGAGACAATGCCTGAGGAGTGGAGAAGAAGTGTACTGGTGCCAATTTTTAAGAATAAGGGTGGTGTGCAGAGCTGTAGTAACTACAGAGGATAAAATTGATCAGCCATAGCATGAAGTTATGGGAAAGAGTAGTGGAAGCTAGGTAAGAAGGGAGGTGACGATTTGTGAGCAGCAGTATGGCTTCATGCCGAGAAGGAGTACTACAGACATGATGTTTGCTCTGAGGGTGTTGATGGAGAAGTACCGAGAAGGTAAGAAGGAGTTGCATTGTGTCTCCGTGGACTTAGAGAAAGCATATGACAGGGTAACTAGAGAGGAGTTGTGGTATTGTATGAGGAAGTCGGGTGTGCCAGAGAAGTATGTAACAGTGGTACAGGATATGTACAAAGACAATGTGACAATGGTGAGGTCTGCGGTAGGAGTGACAGATGCTTTCAGGGTGGGGGTAGGATTACATCAAGGATCAGTTTTGAGTCCTTTCTTCTTTGCAATGGTAATGGACAGGTTGACAGATGAGATCAGACAGGAGTCACTGTGGACTATGATGTTTGCGGATGACATTGTGATCTGTAGTGAGAGTAGGGAGCAAGTTGAGGAGACCCTGGAGAGGTGGAGATATGCTCTAGAGAGAAGAGCAATGAAGGTCAGTAGAACTAAGACAGAATGCATGTGTATAAATGAGAGAGAGGACAGAGGAGTGGTGAGGATGCAGGGAGTAGAGTTGGCGAAAGTGGATGAATTTAAATACTTGGGATCAACAGTCCAGAGTAACGGGGAGTGTGGAAGTGAGGTGAAGAAGAGAGTGCAGGCAGGGTGGAGTGGGTGGAGAAGAGTGTCAGGAGTGATTTGTGACAGAAGGGTACCAGCAAGAGTGAAAGGGAAGGTGTACAAGATGGTAGTAAGACCAGCTATGCTATATGGGTTGGAGACGGTGGCACTGACCAAAAGACAGGAGGCAGAGCTGGAGGTGGCAGAGATAAAAATGTTAAGATTTGCATTTGGTTGTGACGAGAATGGACAGGATTAGTAATGAGTATATTAGAGGGTCAGCACAGGTTAGACGGTTTGGAGACAAAGTCAGAGAGGCGAGATTGCGTTGGTTTGGACATGTGCAGAGGAGAGATGCTGGATATATCGGGAGAAGGATGCTAGGGATGGAACTGCCAGGCAAGAGGAAGAGAGGAAGGCCTAAGAGGAGATTTATGGATGTGGTGAAGGAGGACATGCAGGTGGTGGATGCAACGGAGAAAGATGCAGGGGACAGGAAGAAGTGGAAACAATTGATCTGCTGTGGCAACCCCTAACGGGAGCAGCCGAAAGATGAAGAAGATTCACAGTGTAGTAGGTAGTGAATATGTCCTGCTTGTACTGTCCCTGCTGGGTACCTCAGCATGTGGTCTGCAGTGAAGTGTAACTGTGCCTGTGCTCATACCGTGCAAAATATAACACAGACTATATTCCAAAAAGCCAAGGAGAAGAGAAAGAATGAGAGGGAGTAGTTATAGTTTTTCATCTTAAGAAAATTTTTTACTTTATCCTCTTCACTAAGAAGAAGAAAGCAGGACTAAGCTAAGGCAGCATCTTGAACGTTACTAACATGGTTTCACACACATTCAAAACGAAGGCAGTGCGATGTGCCCTGAACACTCAAGCATTATGCACAGATTCATTCACAGAGAATCCAGAGCAAATTAAAATACTTGCAAAGAGTTTGCATGTGTGCATTCAAAATCAAATTTAAAAAATGATTAATTCATTGCTTAGCACCTTTATTCATACAACCTACAGGACATATGTACACCCATTATGGGTAGTTAGTAGTGGGGGGTGGTTGGGGGCTTTTTTTGTACAGCAGTTGCATTAGAATTCAAATGAATTGTATTAGATTGAAAGGAAAGTTGTACTTGTGACAGTGGTCCACCAGGGGGCGATTTACTTACGTTCATAAATAAGTGGTTCAGTGAAATAGAAAGTAGAAAACAGGAAAAACAGCAAAATCTCACCCAAGCAAAAACACAAATTGGACAGAAGCTCCAAAAAACCTTCTCCTATGTATTCTCCTGTGTATTCAACAACACATTTCCCAGCAGCTCACTGTTAATACTGTTTCCCTCCTGCTGAGAGGCAGTGAGGTGTGAATCCTGAGTAGAAAATCCCCTTTCCTGCACCTCCATGACTGTTCAAGTGGACCTCATCACACCTGCAACCTCCATTAGGGCTTTCACTGGCCTCAAATTACTGCTGTAGTGTAACAGGGGTCCGTTCCCGTTGGTGAGCAACTAGGTATCATGTCCACATACATCTGTCAGCTTTCTGACTAACTCGTACATTAGCTGTACGCAAAATTGTGCAAAATTTGAACGAATGCTTCTACTACCTATGGTTCTCCATATTGTTTTGGGATTATTTACATGCTCTTTAACAAACACCTTCCTGCAGATAGATGTGCTAACCATTGTAAGTCGGGACATTGTCCTGGAGCAGGTTTGGTTCAGCACTGCACTGGAAGGTACTACTAGAGAATCTCAGCTTTGGAGCCAGCCACCCTGTCCATAATTGTGAAGCTGCTGGCCGACTGTCTGAACAGAAAAGGCTTGTAACAGGCAGCTGATGGAGACTCTCATGCTGTCACAACAGATACTTTGACCTCCAGTCTGGGTTTTATCTGAGCTCAAAAGTGTTTTGGTGAAACTGTGCTCAGTGCAGACTGGTATTGGTAACGCAGCTTCTCTTCGCCTTTCAGCGCCCACGCAGTGAGCAGCCGGGATGGCCTAGACACGGAGACGGGCAGCGAGTCCTTCCTGAGCCGCCGGAGAGAGCGAGAGCGGAGCCACAGGAGGAGAGAGGCTGAGTGTGAGTACCAGGGTGACAAAAGATAATGTTAGGTCCGAGGGGGGGGGGGCTGAGATAGATCGGAGAAATGGGTGGAAAATGGGATTGATGGAGAACATGGAGGGTGAAAAGAGAAAGAGGTGAGCAAAGTGAGAGATGAGAGTGAAGTGAAAAGGAAGACTGAGGCAAAATACTTGAGAATGGAAACCAGTGTCTTTCAGATCAATAACAAGCACAAATACCGCTGGCTGCACTTCTGTCCTGCAGTTGTATCTTTTACTTTTTTAAACATCTGGTTTTTGTTTAAGCTACATTATTCTTAGTTTGGGTAATATATTTATGCTTTGGTGTGCATACTCACAAGAGAAAAAGAATGATAGCTTTTTTTTCTTAGTTATTATTAATATGAGGGGGAAAAATGCTTTCAGATTCAAACTAAGGCTTGTTCTCTCCCAAAAGCAAAAACAAGTAATGTTCCCCCAAATTATCTTGCAATTCTTCAGTTAATTTCTACAAGTGGAAAAACACATAGTGTTTACCCTGTACAGGATGTTAGCTGGTTAACCTACAGAGCTGGTTATTTCCCTGATAAAGGCTGTTAGCTTATTAAGTTACTGTCTCGAGTGCACGTGTGTCTGTGTGTATGTAACCACTTTAGTGAGTAAATGTGGGGTCTCTAAAACAGGTACATCGGAGTAGGCTGGAGGGCTGAGGAGACATGTCTGCAGCACAGTCAGCGAGGATCCATTCTTAGCCCTGAGGTGGTAGAGAAGCCCATGACGACAAACGGTTGCTCCTTTCAGATTCAGTGTTTAAGCTGTCTGTTATTACAGCTGTGGTTCTATTCCTCTTTTATAGACAAAAGCATGCTTTACCAAGAGGGCAGGGGATCAATGTGACCGAACTGCGGCATTTATGACCTGAGCAGCATTGTAGCTGTCTATAAAAACACCATTTGTAAGAAAAAGAAAAATGAACAAAGGAACCGCAAAGAATTCAGTATTGACTACGGTTTTCTCAGTGACGAAGGCTCTCCTTACACTACTGTTGTAAGCATTACTTTTAAGTGGAAAAAACCAAAACTGCTGTTACTACTGTCCTTATTGGCCTGTTGGCTGTATGTTGGCCAGTGCCAGCAATCTTCTTCTTCTTTCGGCCGCTCCCGTTAGGGGTCGCCACAGCGGATCAATTGTTTCCACTTCTTCCTGTCCTCTGCATCTCTCTCCGTCACCCCCACCACTTGCATGTCTTCCTTCACCACTGGTCAGTACCAGCAATACGTATTAAAATCTGAATTCCTGCCGTGAATATAATACGCAAGGAGATAATGTCGATGTTCATAATTTACATTTTATTTGATCTTAATTTTGGCCGCATAATATTGTGCATACATTACACTGTAGCAAGTTGAAACTTCCACTTGCAAATTAAATGGATTAAATATTAGACTATTCTACATGTAAAGCTGAAGGTAACGTATACCCTAGGTGGATCGTACTGAAGAGGTTTACTAAAAAAATAAGTGAACTCCGCAAGGATCCCCACTTAAAGAAATGAATACAATTCTAGCGACGTTATACGTTACGTTTATCGAACGATAAAAAAAAAATTAATAAAATTTGATTTGTGAATTTAATTTTGTGCACTTTGTGTGAGGGGCTTCTTGCACTTTTCAAGTGCAGCTACGGTGGTCGCCGAGGCTACAGCAATGCGCGCGTCCCCGGTAATCGGCCTCCGTGAAAGCCCCTCTCTTATCGCGATAACTCCGCTCTGAGTTGTGCCGGGGGATTAACGCGGGGGCGAGCACGGGAACAGGAGACGGGGCTGCTGCGCGTGAACGCGGCAAGGTGCACCCGCTCTGCGCTCGTCCAGGTAAGACGCGCGACTTCTAATCTTTCTCCAAACAGGGAATGAAGGTTTTTATCGTACGAATTGAGTGGGGGAAAATCTTGGCTTTATAGTTGCATTTTTTGCGCTGAAGAATGCGGTTATTCGCTTAAGCTGTGTATGTGCTATAATTTTACTGAAAGATATAAAAACAGTAAAATAATGTTGCATTTATTTTAAAACTAGAATGTTAATATATTCACGTCAATTAGAGTTAACATCGGTCGTAATTTATGTAGAGGAAAAAGCATGGTACATTTTTGCGAGAATCGAGATATAAAAATGTGCAAAAGTATTCTAAATAGCATATTGTGGGCAATGTCATAACATACAATTTCATATTATATTTGCTTAATATGCAGAATTATTTGTTGCATAAAACTATTTAACAAATATGATTTCTCATTGTAATTGCCAAGGTAGTAAATAAAATTACAATAAAATGGAAGAAAAAAAGGTAAAATGTTCCATAAAGATCCACTGCTATTTAAAAAAGTTGTGTGCAACTAGGTATTTGTAGGAAACAAGATCAGAATATTTGAACAAAGGACTGAGTTTGGTTGTTGTATTTT
This sequence comes from Heterotis niloticus, assembly GCA_018136845.1. NCBI lineage: Eukaryota > Metazoa > Chordata > Actinopteri > Osteoglossiformes > Osteoglossidae > Heterotis > Heterotis niloticus. The sequence continues at coordinate 21,217,730 of CM030894.1, read as the reverse complement.
ACAGCTACTGTGATTTTTCTTTTTTTCCTCCCCTCTTATTTACACTTTGTCTCTTTAGTTGATCCGCTGTGGCGACCCCTAACGGGAGCAGCCGAAAGATAAAGAAAGTTTACACTTTCTCTCTTTATCTCCCTTATTTGTTTTATTCTGTTAGTAATTCCCATTTCTTTTACCCCTTATTTTCCCTTTGTCAGTTAGCGAGTAGATTTTCCATAATACTGCACAATTTATGAAGAAAGTGATAAATTCAGCACTGATTTTACTTTTGTAGCAGCAAACTGTGTACAGTAAGCACCAATAAAAAATAGAATTTGTATAGTTAACCTTATGTCTTATATACAGTAAGTAATAACATGCATGGGGGGATTAATGGCCCCAGCATGGTGCCTTGTGGTACTGCATACACAACAGCTGAGTTATACTCCAAAAAACAGATACTGATCTTTCCATTAAGACCTAAACCACGACTGTAATTTGGTCCTTGCACTTCCCATCTATCACTTTCTCTTTCTGTTTTCCCCAGTTCTTTCCTCTTAGCCCCCCCCCCCCCCCTTGGGTTTTCCCCCTACAGTCCTGTAATGATAATAGAAATTATTATGGAAATATTATTACGGAAATTTCTGAAACAAGTGATACATGTATAGATGTCCAAGCGTTTAGCTTGAAAAGAGCCGTTGGATGTGTGTCTGAGGAAAGAGTGTCGTAGGGAAGGGAGTCAATGACAGGGATTCCCACACTGCTCAATTGTTGTCGGCCACGGAGAGCCTGTGCCCAGCAGAGCTCCCAGTGGCCTCACTGCCTCGCCCGACCCTTCCAGCCTGTCCGATGTCACCCCGAGACGCAGCCCCCTGCTCAGATCTGTACGTATAGGAAGGTTACTTTCTTGGTGTACTGTGCTCAGCCCATGACAGCAGTCTGCCAGACGCACCTTTGAAAAACTGACCCCTTCACATGAAGATAACAAGCCTAGTTGTCTGCTTTTTGTGTAAAAGTAACTTATCTTTTTGTAATTAACCAAAATGGCATTCAACATCTACCAATCTTTGTTGTGGAAAGGTTATCATATCATCACAAGAGATAAAACTGTGTGTCATTAAAATAACCATTACACTATGTTGTATGCATGACTGTTTGTATGCTGTACTTGCTATGGAGTACTGTATTTGCATGATGCCAGAACATAAGACCTGTATCTCCAGAAAGTTCCATTTGATCTGTCTCAGAGCCTTGGAAAAGGTTTGCTAACCCTTTCCAGACTGATATATTTACAGCTTTTCTTGTCTTCCCTTCTGGAATTTCCCTTGATTGTGGCATAGCATTCTTGTAGAAACTTTGTGGTGACCACTTCACTCTCATGGTGAGGATCAGTATTTAGTGAGGTTCAGATTCATGAGAGAGGCTGCAGTCAAGCTTGGCTGTGATCAGTTAGCTAAGTCTGAGTATCAATTAAATGTGCTCAATTGGTTCATCAAGGCATGAGACCTTTAACAGTGCTGTGCTGTTCGGCTGCTCCCAGTCCCACGGGTGAATGGTCATGCCAAAGGGGAGCGCCCAGCACGAGACTCAGCCATGGGTTGTGACAGCACCTCCATGATGAGCAGCGAGCTGGAATCCAGCTCCTTTGTTGACAGTGAGGAAGAGGATGCCAGCAGGTGGGTGCTCCTTTGTGATCCCCTGCTAGTTCACGTTTCAAACTCGTGCAGGTGCAAACATTCATTCCTGCCGCAGTAGAAATGTTGCCATGAGGTGCTATATCCTCTGTCCCTCTGCCTTCTTGCTGCCAGGCTCAGCAGCTCCACAGAGCAGAGCTCCTCCTCCCAGCTGATGAGGAGACACAAGAGGCGGCGCAGGAGGCATAAAGTGGCCAAAGTTGATCGGGTGAGATTCCCCACAGTTGTTTTCTGCCCTCTTGCTTAACTGTCATAGAGCATGAATACACACACACTCCTTCTCTGTTTCTTAGAAACAAGAAGAATTCTGTTTCCGTCACTGGTTAAGTGCTGAAAGCGGTGTATGTATGCTCACAGTTCTGAAATGGTCTCCTCTCTCCACAGTCATCTTCATTTAGCAGCATCACAGATTCCACAATGAGCCTCAATATTATCACAGTCACACTCAACATGGGTAAATATTTAACTTCTCACTTCTGCATGTAAAGTCCCATTTGTGATAGCTTGACGGGAGGCTGGATGCATCTCAGTATGATTTGTTTCACTGGTCTCTGTGGTGCATCGATATTTTCTGCCCACAACAGAGAAGTACAATTTCTTGGGCATCAGCATTGTGGGACAGAGTAATGACCGAGGGGACGGGGGCATCTACATTGGCTCCATCATGAAGGGAGGTGCTGTTGCCGCAGATGGCCGGATCGAGCCAGGGGACATGCTCCTGCAGGTGAGGTAGCAGATAACTTAGATGAGGTACAAAGTTGGTTCTCGTTGTAAGGGAGGGCACGGAATTGTGGCCTATCTGTGACCTGGAGTACAGTCACTCAGTACAGTGTTTTGTTCAGCCTTTGCTTCAACTTTAGCTTTGCTTTTAATTTTATGAACACCATGTGAAGAGACTCTTATTAAATATATTTCATCTTTATGTAGTGTTTCCAGCTATCTGAAATAAGGGTTGTTGTGTTACAGCACTGTACAGTGAATTCAATTGTCCCTCACTGTGACGTGGTGAATTACATACAAGTCTGTCCACTTCCATATGCACTTAAATATGCCAGTGTTGTTTAACAAAATTCAGATGGACTAATTTGGTTTATGATTGATTACTATATTTTGTGCAAAATCACAAAAAAAACTAAAAACATACTGGTGACATTTTATGTTTGCCAGGTTAAATCCAACTAACACAAGGCAGCTTTTTAATTGGGGACAAACGGAGAGATGGTTATTATAGAATACTGTTGTTGTGAGACAAATCCAACACTTTCCCTTCAGCCAATATTCTTAAATCAGCTTAGAATAATGCACAGGATTTGTTCTCCACCAAGACATTAATCGGTGGCAGGTCTTCCAGAGGGGGAGCCACATTATCTCCAGAGATAAACATGGGCAAGATACCCTTACAGCAGAGCAGCTTTCTGTCAGTCGCCCTCAGCCAGGTCTGCATTAGACACGGTCTCAAGATGTATGACTTGGAAGCATCAGAGGCAGTTAATCCTTTATCAACAGGAGAAAAGCAACTGGTTTGGATTAGATGGCCCCCTCAGGCCAGATGATATTCTATACAATTGCAGCATGCATTAAACAGGTTTTCTGTAAGCTCATAAGCTCTTGCTAAGACTATATATGAAGGGAAGAGTTGATGCTAACTCATGGGCCATACCTAAGACTGTTTTTATCATTTTGGAGGAAGTAAGTAATTTATTCCTGTAGCTCATTTGAAAGGTTTGGTTCTCAAGCCAGGTTCCATGACTGAATTCAATACATCATTTGTTCTGCCAAAACTGTTTCAGGTTTGTTTATTAATTGTATGAAAATGTATAAATGGCCATGGTAGTGATTCGATATTCGTACTTTGCAGGTGAATGACGTGAACTTTGAAAACATGAGCAATGATGATGCCGTGAGGATATTGCGAGAGATCGTCTCCAAGACTGGGTAGGGATGGATTTCCAAGCCTCTTTGCCTTTTGGTTAAATGAGCTTGAACAGCTTTGAAAACAGGAGATACTCATTTTCTCCACTTCAGTGCGTTTCATCATCATTGGCAATTTTCAATTTGTATTAAATGTAGAACTGTAATGTATTCTGGAAGAAAATAACAGCTTTATAAATGTGGACAAACTTGGAGATATTATAGTCTTGAAACACACCATTAGCACAGATTTATTGGCAGCTGGACAATTACTAGATGAGACAAGTTGAAGGTCATCTTTGCAAATGAAGTTTCAGTAAATCTAGAACACAGATAATAGCTAAAATTACAGGCAGCCAGATAAGGCAATTATTTGTTTGCAGTTTTTTGTGTAGCCAACAATCATATCCAATGTAAGCTACAGTTTCGCTCATCTGTAACAATGCATATTTAACTCACCAATTCAAAACCCTTCCTTGGATTCAACTGACCAGTTTTTCTTACGAGAATATGAACATGTTAGAGTGAAGCTGATATTTACTTTCAGGCCCATCACTCTGACAGTCGCCAAGTGCTGGGATCCTACACCCCGCAGTTACTTCACTATCCCCCGAGGTAAGCACCCTGAGCCCCCACAACCCAGAATGCATTAAAGGATCTGGAAGAAGTCCTTAAAATGGACTGTGTTTGTGTTTCTTCCCAGCGGAGCCAGTGAGACCCATTGACCCTGCAGCCTGGATCTCTCACACCACAGCATTGACCGGGTCCTACCCACAATATGGTATTATCTTCTTACTCATTATGGAATATGTTTATATTCTCATTATAATAACTATTAATCATGCTGTCAAAATCCATATTTACTGGATGGTAACATCCAAAGTTAATAAATCCCATTCAGTGACCCTGTGTTGTCCCCAGTTGTGTCACAGAGCAAGCATGTTGGACAGCAGAAGCTTTCCTCTGCACTGAAAGGAGGGCGTTTAATAGGGAAGCAAGAGTAAACTCTGCATGAATAAGGAGAGCAGTTTGAAAGCAGAATGTGAATGCGCGGCACAGTGTTATGTCAGCGGCTTTTGTCTTTGTCCCTCAGAGTTCGAAGACCTGCCATTGTCTGTGAGTAAGACTGATATGGCCACCATAGTAAAGGTGATGCAGCTGCCTGATTCTGGCTTGGAGATCAGAGACCGGATGTGGCTGAAGATCACTATTGCAAACGCTATTATTGGTATGAGCCTCCATCCAGTATGCAGTAGGAATGTTCCTGTCATTTCATTTTTGTGTAGCACTGTTCCCAACATGTTGCCACAGAGGCCTTAAAACAAAATCATGCAAAGGCTTTGAATGCAGCAATTCTCAATCATCATCGTAAGGACACAGTTAAAAACAACTGTGGAGAAAAAATAAAGACGGACTGTGCTTTGTCAGCATGGCAAATGTACCACTTATGTTGCCAAAGCAATTCAACCACAATATCGCAAATATAAATCTCATGAGATTTGTATCAAATAAAACATTTCATGATGACCTAATAGTCCACCTCTCCTGAGGATGCAAGTGTGACACAAATAAGGAATAGCATAATGTTTCATGAGCAATTTTGGGAACAAGACAGTTTGTTGTATGTCAGAGCATTTCTTTTGTCTCTGATATAACAAGCAGGTGTCATAGTCTTTAGAGCTGTCGCCTCATAGTCAATGGAGTCTGCTTCATATCTGCCCCTGCTGTAAAACCCTTAAGCTAGATCTTTACCCCAGTTGGCTCTACTAAATATTTCCCCAGCATAGATTAGATTTCATATCAGAAACTGTAAGTTGCCATGGGGGACCTGTTTGTGAGGGCTGCTGCTCTGACCGGTCCTCCGCCTCTGTGTTTTTGGTAATCACTGCCCTTGAATGGTGGTTGAAGCATCTGTCCAGCTTTATTTTTCTCCCCTAGGGGCAGACGTGGTGGACTGGCTGTACTCACGGGTGGAGGGCTTCAAGGACCGCCGCGACGCTAGGAAGTACGCCAGTAGCCTGTTAAAGCACGGCTACCTAAGGCACACCGTCAACAAGATCACATTTTCTGAGCAGTGCTACTACACCTTTGGGGACATCTGTCAAAGTATTCCCTCTGTTTTTACCTCTGATCAGAATGGTTGCCATGATGTAACTCTACACTCCACAGTTAAGTAAAGTAGCTGATGTTTGTTTGTTTGTTTGTTTGTTCATGACAGACATGGCATCCCTCAACCTGAATGAGAGTTCCAGTGGTGGGGGATCTGAGCAGGATACCCTAGCCCCCCTACCTCCAACCTCATCCAACCCTTGGCCAATGGGAGGGCAGCCATTCCCCTATCCAGGGTACCCAACTGGGCCATCCAGCTTCCCCCCAGGCTACTCAGACCCCTGCCACAGTTTTCACAGTGGCAGCGCTGGCAGTCAGCATAGTGAAGGTGAGTTTGAGGCAAATATTACTCTGGGTGGATGAATGTGGCACAATAATACCGTTTTGCCAAAACAGGATACAGGCATCGCTGTTGTATTACAACCCATGAACAGCAGGTGGCATAGTTTTTAATGATTTTGATTTGTAAACTGAAGGTTGCCAGTTCACTGGGCTCTGCTGTACTGCCCTTGGATGTGAGGCATTTACCTTTCATTACTTCAATAAATTATCCTTCCATACACAAATGGCTGACACTATTCTGTTAAACTGAAGCAATGGCTAAGCAGCAAAATTATAAAAAATGTTAATATTTCACTCTTAGTGGGGTAGACCATGTGGAACTCTGAAACACAGGATGGCAGACATCTCACCAGAAGTCGTGTTGTTGACAGGGAAGCAGCTTTAATTCAGTTTAAATGTTCTTTCATCTAAGGGGTGAAAGAGGAAGTGGGACTGTCAACCTGGACAGTTAGTTTTCCAGGAAGTTTTTCCCTTCCTCCCAGGCTCCCCTCCACAGCAGATACAGTATGTAGACCAACAGCAGCTGAGATGGCGCACAAAGAGGGTCTTTCTGTTTGCAGACAGAGACCTCAGAATGGAAACTGAAGTGCCGTCTCTTGTTGAAAGATTCCTGTTCCCATCATAAGCTTGATGTGCCTCTTATTGTTCATTGCTGTGATTTTTCTTAATAAGAAAATATATCTGTCTGGCCTTTACCTCTTTCTGTAGTGTCCTGATTCATGTTAAGTGTGAATACTGTTCATAAAGTAAGTGAAGCACTGCATGTTGCCTTGGGATATGACACCTCAGCAGCAATCTTGGTCTTGCTCCAGTGCAAAGTTGTGGATGAATCTGTGAGGAGCTGGCATGTTCTCGCTGGTTGTGTTCTTTGTTTGAGTTTGCTTTTGTATCTTCACCATCCTAACTGGATAAAACAGAATTGAAATTTGGCATTTCTTTATGTATCTATCCATGGTATCAGTTGTCTTAGTCTCAGCTTGCGGTGGCTGTCATGTCATGATTGAGTGAAGTTGATTCCTGAAGATCACTCCAGGTCTGTGAGGTCAAGCATGGGTTCACTCTCTGTGGAGTTCTCTCCATCTGCGTGTTTTTACCATGTTTGGATGGGGTTCCTTCAGGTCAGTTAGTGACCTCCAGTTGCCCATAGGGTGCCACTGTATGACTGAATGAGTGTCTGTGATTTGCTTGTTATGGACTGGCTGTACCTTCCCTTGTGCCCTATACTTGTGGGATAGGCTGCAGCACTCTATAACCCACGTGTCCAATCACAGGAGCCAGTAACCATTATAAGTGAGCAAATGAAAATGTAAAAATTAATACACATCACTGCACACATTGATGTAAGGATATTAAAGTTTGGTGACATTTTATTCTTTCCACTTGACTACCACCGGTGTGCATCACTCTCTGTGGCATTCACATGTCTGAAAGCACCAACAATAGTTATATACTAAATGCAACTACTTTAATGTTATAATAGTTTAGTGATTATATAATGTGTTATTACTTTTTACCTTTATACTTGCTACACCTTTTTCAGTCAGGCACAGCCAGATAACTCAGCCTGCAGATGATGTTTCTGGGAATTCAGACAGATATTTGCGTGGGTTGAGGGAAGGCGGCTGACCATGTGCAGTGCTTGGCATCACTGAGGTTCACGTCTCAAAGTGAAATTGCTGCTTTCATAAACACTCTCCTTGAAACCTTATGAAACTGTGGTTTGTTATAAGAGGGAAGCCTTTGTTTATGGAGAATTTTGTATTGTACTCTCCTTCTCTCTTCTGGTTAACAGAGAACGAATGGGTGGTTTGGCTCTCTTTGCTGGTTTACTTTGTGATCAGTAATTATCAGACAATTAACCAAAGACATTTTTCCATATCAGATTTTGTTTGTATACCAGACTTCCTTCTTGAGACAAAAGCAGAGGTTTATCTTTTGAGGAAACACTTTGGTTGACAGATACGTCATCGTACATCATGTCAGACGCGAGTTGTGCCGATAAGCAGTTCATGTAAAGAGAATCTTGGCTGAGACATCCAGTAGCACAAGATCCAACAGCTGTACCCTGTTCTGCTGTGGTACAAATGTCAGTGTTTGTCAATATCTTCTAGACATTTGTGGAAACTGTTCATCTCCTGTACTCTCCATTCATTTCATGACTACCATTACTCTGTCCTCTTCTCTCTTTTATGCGGTCACTCTGTTTATGTCTGCTTTGAATTCATATTCTGAATTTGGCTACATTCACATTTGCGTAGTGAAAAATGTTAGCGGGTTAGGGAATCTGATTTCCTCACCTGAGTGACTTTGGGTGACAAAACCCAGCTTTGTAAAGAGAGTGTGTGTGTGTGTGTGTGTGTGTGTGTGTGTGTGTGTAGCTCTACATAACCGGCATCATTTCAACATGCACTTTAAATACATGATTTAAGAAAGGGTGGCTTTTAATTTAAATGCCGTGCATGAGTGCACCTCTTCCAGGCTTGTCCTTTTGTCCGGTATTTTGTTTTGTTGTATGGAGTTTGAATCTTGGGTGAGCAATAAAGTACTATGAGGACTACGGGTCCTTACGTCCCAGACTTCTGGTGATGACTTAAATAATCTGGGTTAATAGCAATCCTACTTTAGATTTGTAGGCAAAAATGACCTGCTGACTTGAAAAGTGGCGGTAATTGAGCCACACAAACCAGGTGGTGTTAGTTTTCATCCAAATGATACTTGCTGGCCACTTTATAAGGTCCACCAGTTAAAGGGGATCCACTTGTGACCTGAACTGCATAGATTTAGTTACAAGTTCTGGACTTTTTTCCACAGGGTTCTTTATCCTTGACGGTTGGACCCCTTTGTAGTTTGTGTAGCTTTTTAATGGCGCGTTCATTGTGTTAATTCACGTTCCACCTCATCCCAGAGATGCTCTAATGGTTTGAGAGGTAGGACAGTACAGGCAGTGTCATTTTTACGGGACAGTAGTGTGTACAAATCCCACAAGGTGGGCTTTTTCTGAAATGCTGGCACCAGTGGGACTGCCCCCAATGATCAGTAAATGTCACTTATACCTCAAACTTTGTCTATTGTATGCTTTACATACTGAGTCACAACCAAGTGCAGGGTGAGCCATGTGTGTAATAATATATGTACGTAATAATGCCAAAGAGTGCATGATTTCCTTTTGTGATTTCAGTGGCAGAAAAGTCCACTGACACTGCAGCTCCCAGGACATAACTGGGTACCCCAAATGGCTCTGTGCTCTAGCTCCCCCTACAGGGTGTCCCAGGACTGGTGTCCTAGTGTCCTTAGTATTTGACAGTTCTGTCCCCTTCAGCTTGGGGTACAGGGGCTAAAACTGACAGCTAGCCAGTCTAAGCTGGGCTCTGTGTAACTTTGTTGTTCCCTTTGTTTCTGCTGGGCAACGGTAGACTGATGAGGAGGAGGTGATCCCAGGACTCTGGGGGGTCCGGTAAGACAGCTTCCCTGCCTACCTCTTGCTTGCTCGCCCTCTCTCTCTCTCTCTCTCTCTCTGTGTCTCTCTCTCTCTCTCTCTGTCTTGTCCTCCATTCCCTGCCACCCACCATAGCTTGAACATCTCCGCCACGCTCAGCCCTCACTTGCCCTCCTTAGAGAAGCCGGCTGTCTTCATTACAGTGCTCCACATTGTGCCTCTGTCCTTTGTACCTCTCAGCATGTTTGATGGTATTGTGTGGTGTTGACGCTGACTCTTCACACTAGCTCGCGCACAGAGAGTGAGGGTCATGACACACAGGAACACCTGGCAGGAGACAAGCAGGTGCTGAAACCGGGGGGACGCGGCATTTCTACACTTCACCGTTGCGACTTGAATGAGAAGTTGCTGATGGAGGCATGACTGTTGTGACAGTCTGCAGTGTTCAGAAGCACCACTGTACACTTCTCACAGGATCAGAACTGAATCTGTTTTTGAAGACAAGATCATGTCAGTCACTGCCATATTTCTTATGTGAAATGAATAGATGGAATCAATTGATGTCTTGTTTTGTGTAAGTTTGTGGCCATTATGCCCACTTTCTCATTCTCATGAATGATTCTGAGCTGTCAGCTCTACTTGGCTGGAGTGGACGAGGTTACACTGATAAAACTTGTTACTGGAGTACATAAGGCTCTCCCGGGACCAGTGTTGGGTAGTGGTGTTGAACCTCAGTGGGGATGTGTAGAATCCACGTGCCTCATGATGCCATCTTTAACCATCAAGCTGCATACTGTATGTATGCCTATAGATAGGTGCAGTGTGATGTATTAATTAATTTGAATTGTTTTGACTTGAATTTCCTGAGCCAGAGTTGTGGTAGCTGTACGTAGACACCCCTCTGTTTCCGTGTTTGTGTCACGCCCATGTCTGACACAACGCTATGTCTCTCTCTGAATGCAGGCAGCCGAAGCAGCAGCTCCAATCCCAGTGCCGGGAGACTTCAGCACCAGTCTTCACGGGAAAAGGACCGCAAGTCAACAGGAAGCGGGGGCAGCGAGTCCGAGGCGGGCAAGCGGGACAGGAGACAGGGTGACGAGCGCTCGGCCAGTCAGCTAAGCTATCATAGCCACAGCCACTCTGGCCAGAGCCACAGTCGCTCATGCCACAGCCATGCACACTCGGCCTACAGCCGAGCCGCCTCGCACAGAAGCCACATCCATTCTCAGCGGAGTCGTGCGTCCTTCTCGTACAGCCGAGCCCCTTTCAAACAGCACAGCCACGCCTCTTGCACTCACAGTGAGCGCAGCCACGCATCTTCCTATGGCCCCCCTGGCCTCCCCCCTCCTTACAGCCTTGCTCGTCTTGCTCCCAAAGCTTCGGTGAGCAGTGGCCCCCCAGGGGCACCCCCTGTGCGCGAGCTGGCCGTCATTCCCCCAGAACTCACTGCGAGCCGTCAGTCATTCCAGCATGCCATGGGCAACCCCTGCGAGTTCTTCGTCGACATCATGTGACAGGATTCCGCCTTGTCAGCTGCAAAAGGGTCCATCCAAAAGAGTAGATTTTTGTCCTTTCCACTCATTTAGTCAGTCAGTCAGATTCTGCTAAGATGTCACGTGACTAAGCAGTATCCCTTTACCTGTGCATCAATCCAAGGTGTTATGCTATATTTCAACTGTGATTGTGCCAGTATAACAGATCCAAGTCAGTTTACCTCAATATACCAACCCATTTAGATGGTAAAGCACAGCCGTCAAGAGAGGATTGAAATTCTGCTCACTCTGCTGTCCTTTGGATTCAGAGGCCTGTAGGCTTGGCTTAATTTATGAGAAGCTTGCATGCCGTCCCACAGAAACTTACCAAGCAGGTGAACATTTTGACTGCCTTTTCCAAATCTAGCTGTATTAAACTCAACAGAATGTGTGTAAGTATAAAAGTACATTACAGTACATTCATTACATGTACAAGGCTATTTCTTTGCGACGCCTGAAAGTCAATCGAAGCACATTTCACAAGAGCCGTGCCAGCTGTAGTGCGATTCAGGACAGATACTATATATACAGCAGCAGGATTTTGTGCATTGGAGATGGCAAATGGAAGCCCTTGTTGACACTAAAGCTGCAGCATGTATGGATCATCGAAAATCCTGCACTTCACCTTTGACCTCGCTGTAATCTTCTGTAAAGCTCCTTTAAAAATCATTTCAAAAACAATGTGAAGCGCTAGTGACACACAGTATAATGCCAACGTGCTCAGTTCTAAAATCGTCCTAAGCAGCTTTGACTGCTTTAAAAAATGTTTATTAATATTTATTGCATCCATCCTACCCCCGCGCCATGAAAGCACTTTTTAAAATCCCGTTGTTTTTTTGTGAAACATTTACTTTTATTTTTGGTCCTTTTGTCCTGTTGTGGGACATTAAATTGTACATATGGCATAGAGCTATATTGTATATATGAGAAATAAATTTATATGTATAAAGCCACGGTCCGTCAATTTTTGCGAACCCATGCATTGTACATGGATACGTTCGAGTTCGTATTTAAATCTGTCATTAAGTTGTATTGTTTTAATTAAGCTGGTTCTTTTTTCAAGTAGATATTTATGGAAAATAAAAAAGCTGAAAATGTGCTTGAGTGACTTCTTGTAAAGCTGTATGGAAAGCACGCAGCTGGGACACAGTATTCTGTTGAGAAATAAGCACCACTCCTACACTGCTTTAGGTGCCATAAATGCGGGAGTGATGAAGAGAACGAGAGTGGCAGCGAATTCCTCATTGCAAAAGACAAGAAAGAGAAAGTGAGGGCATGGGTCTTAAAGGTTACGCATGGGATTTCCCATAAAGCCTGCAGAAGAGATGCCCGGCAACCCTAAAGTGTTCACATCACCTAGGCATTTATTGCTTAATACTAAACAAAGGCAAAATTAAACTGCTGTCCAGTGACCAACTTTGAGCCCCGCTCACCTGCTGCCCGCCCACAGGGCTGGTAACTCTGGTTACTCAGTGGCGAAAAGTCCGTCACAGCAAGGCTGGTGGAGGGGAAAACCCAGTGGGTGTAAAGGGTCGGCGAGAAGGGCAGGCATCAAGAAGTGCTCAGACACGAGTCTCGCATCAATTCCGCGTCTAACAAAGTGCCAACGGGAGGACGGGAAGCACAACAGTGGATAAAAAAAAAAAGACAAATCCTAAGGGTGCTCAAGGAGGCAACATTTCAGTGGGAACGTGGGGGTTTTCACATTAACTTGAAACGCAAGTACCGCTTGAGAGACCGATCCCAGTATTTTTACCTTTGCTTGTGGGCAGAAACGCACTGTCGTCACTAGGGGGCGCCATGTGCGATTTGAACTATAAGCTACAATTGGACTGGGGACAACACCAGCACTGCTTTACAGTAAGAGTAAATGCGTTGTTCCAGTATATGAGTGACGGCTAGGCCGAAGGCTTTTAACGTGAGAAACCGTAGGCATACAAACACCCACTTCGAGCGATACGCGCTCAACTGCACCTCAACCCAGCCGACTGACTTAAAGGCCTAACGTTAGGCCGCCTCTTCCGGGTTTTGCCTCGATGACGCGAGGCGGACGGCGCTTGTGACTTTGCGTCACTTGATGTCAGCAGTGACGTATAGCGCTATGCCGACTTGGTACGTTCGCGGCTGTCCGTGTGGGACGACGAGGGGAATCACACTCGGTGACAGAGTTGTACTTTAATTTTTTTTTTAAGCGAAACGTTTAACAAATACACCCGGGCTCATTCTTTGTGTCCTACCATGAATGGAGGCAGACTTGGACACTTACGGCCTCAGGTGAGTTTTCACATCCACAAAAGTGATAATGGTACAGCAGGAGATGATGGCACCGACGTGGAAAATTCACACGCAGTTTACATTTTAATCTTTTACAACCCAAACAGTATTGTAATACTTTCACATTACACCACCACTTCCTCCTCTCTGCCTCCTCCACGCCCATTAACTTCATCTGGTACTTTACCGTAGAGAAGTGCTATGCAGTGTATAAACACGGTATATGTAAAACAATTTGCGTTCATTATTGTTTCAGCAAGCATGTAACAATAAAGAGCAAAACTGACATGTAAGCAGTATGATGCTATAGAGTAGGCAGTTAACTCACAGTTTGACCACAAGAACCATGTGTTTTCTTAACCTTTCTCCGGCTAATAGCAGGCCAATGACATTCAAAAGCCCCTTTGCTTCACAAATAAAGGTGAATCATGATGCTTCTCAGCGCACCCCCACAACCCCACCAGCCCCCTACAACACTCTTTTTCTAATCTGCTTTCATCAGTTGTGAATGCCACTTACCCAATTTCCCAGGCTGCTGTACTATAGTTGCCAACTTAAACAGCGGGGAGTTCTTCTTACCATAGAACTGTAGGGTGAATACTTAGAACAAAGGTGCAAATGCGTCTTTGAATTGCAATTTTAACACCTACAGTACTTTAATTATGTGTCGATGCTAGCAAACCAAAATTTGCTATTTTCTTTTCCATTGTAGCAGTGCTGTGTGTTTTAGACTGCTTAGCATTTTCTTGAGAGTGTGAAGACGTTTTAGTTCTGTGATTTGATGGGATTACTGGCAAACAAGTTTCGGTGCCATCCTGCCCCAGTGGAATGTGCTCGCTCCTCCTTTACGGACGGCATTTTTCCTCACCTGAAAATAAGGATTAAGACACCATGTGTTGGTTTGCGCTAAGGGCATTTTGTTTCACCGCTTTGCCTGTTAGACAGGAAACAAACTGCCCACCATGTCCATCCTAAGGAAGCCCATTGGAAACGGTGGTTCTGAGCTGCAGGTGGTGTCAGGAAAGCTGGGAACCCTGATGGTCCTAGCCCTCTAAGCTCATGAGCTTCTCTGGGTCATATCTTTTCTCAATATACCACTGTCTGAATCTTAAAGCTTGCATTTCCCCATTTAGCAGATACTTTTCTCCACAGCCATTTACAGTGCAGATTAAACAAAAGTACAATTCACAACAGATAATACTGGAAGTTGCTTTGGAGAAAAAGCTTCAATTGAATGAACTTAACTTGAGGAGCTCACATCATTGACTGCTTGGAAATTAAGGAAGTGTGGATATGCAGGATGACTTAAAATGGAAATGAACTATGTTCAATGAGCAATGCTGGAAAAAATGAGGAACTGAATTAAACAGTGAAAGTAATGCATTGAAAGCCTTGTAGTCCTTTTACTGTCTATTCTGAGCTCTGCTTCGATGCATGTTGCATCCATTAAGTGGTTTGCAGCTTTGAGACATCCAGAGCCAGATATCTAGACAGCATTTCTTTTGCTAAAGGATTAAACTTTCACAGCAGCAATAAAAATTCAGTTGATGAGAGGAAATGCCCATTGTAAAAATCACACTTCCACTTGGTGGAAGATATTCAAGTTGGAATACGTTGCCCAAATGTCCATCGTTTACCAACAGCACCTGATGTTTAACACCCCCCCCCCCATTCATGCATTCCCCAAATGCAAGTGTATGCGGTTTTAGTTACAGTAGGTATACTGTATACATGTGGGACTTTTTACCTTCTAATTTCATGAATGAAAATAACACTTCATATCTAATGACCGGGGCAGACCTCATGTGTTTGCGTAACTGTAGAAATCAATTTCCCGGAAAGTGGAACGTGTGCGTTATGGGGTTCTAGCCTGACACTGTAAATGAGATATTCTGTATGGGCATGTGTGTAGTTAATGGGGTCATTCAATCATACAGAACTGAACCACATCTTGGGAAATTCAGCACATCTGAACAAACAGCAGCATCATATGGAGCTGAGAATATAATCCACCTCCATCCTCCCACCTCTTTGTTTAAACGGTTTGAAACCGAAACCCAATGAATTATCTTGGTGCAACACAATTCTGCCTCAGCAGGAGACATTTCTTATATTACATATTTTATTGTATGTTTCATCAAACTGAATGCTCAGAACTGAAATTAATAACTGCCCCATGGCAACAATTTATATTTGTATGTTTTTCTTATGATTTAGATCTTCAATCATTTTCCAAGTATCTCAGTTTCAGATGAGCTTTGACCTGCTACATGGTTGAATAACCTGTATGCGTGTATATATGTATATGCACCAATGAGCCACAACATTAAAACCACTTGCCTAACGTTGCGTACGTTACGCTCGCGCCACCAAAACAGCTCTGACCTGTCGAGGCAGGGACTCTACAAGACCTCTATAGGTGTTCTGTGGCACTGGGACAGTAGCAGCAGATCCTTTAAGTCCTGTAAGGTGGGGCCTCTATGGATTGGACTTGTTTTCCAGCACATTCCATAGATGCTCCATTGCACTGAAATCTGAGGAACTTAGAGGCCAAGATAACACCTTGAACTCTTTATGTTCCTCAAACCATTCCTAAACAATTTTTGCAGTGTGGCAGGGAATACCATTGCTATGAAGGGGCGTACGTGGTCTTCCAAAAATATTTAGGTAGGTGATGCGTATCAAAGTAACATCCGCATGAATGCTAGGACCCAAGGTTTCCCAGCAGAACATTACCCAGAGCATTACACTGCCTTCTTCCCATAGTGCATCCTGCTTCCATCTCTCCCCCAAATAAATAATGCACATGGACCCAGCCATCGACACGGTCTAAAAGAAGATGTGATTCGTCAGACCAGGCCACCTTCTTCCATTGCTCCATGGTCCAGTTCTGACGCTCACGTCCTCAGTGTAGGCACTTTTGGCAGTGGAAAAGGGTCAGCATGCAGGAACACAGCCCTGTACCTAGCAAGCTGTGATGCACTGTGTGTTCTGACACTTCTGCTATCATGGCTAGCATTAAGGTTTTCAGCAATTTTCCCTACAGAAGCTCTTCTGTGGGATAAAACCAGACAGGTTAGCCTTTGCTTCCCCTGTGCATCAATGAGCCTTTGGCAGCCGTGACCCTGTCCACCGGTTGTCCTTCCTTGGACCACTTTTTGTACTGTAGGTACTAACCACTGCATACCAGGAACACCCCACAAGACCTGCTGGTTTGGAGATGCTCTGACCCAGTTGTGTAGCCCTCACAATTTGACTTTTATCAGCGTTGCTGAGATCCTGACACCTGCCCATTTTTTTTTTCCTGCTTCCAACACGTTAACTTCAACAACTGACTGTTCACTTGCTGCCTATTATACCCCCCACCCCTTGACAGGTGCCATTGTAACGAGAAAATCAATTTTATTCTCTTCAGCTGTCAGTCGTTTGAATGCTGTGACTGATTCATGTGTGGAGAGAGAAATTATCTACATCTGTGCTCCATTCAAGTTTGGAATCGCTAAGAAATTTCTTTTTCTGCAAAAATTGTTACTTTAATCAAATATAAGTCAACTAATCTGGCAAACGCTTATTACTGCTTGAGAAGACGGATTAATAGTGTATTATTCGTTTATGACTGCATGGCCCCATTTGCAGCAGCCATTTCTCCAGTGGTTTGATGGTGAATCTATTAGCTCGGCTAATATTTATTTATGTTTAAATGGAAATGGGTTATAGCAGAATCCAGTGTCTTTGTGTTAGCGCAGCAGAAACGCTCGTTATTTAGTGATGTTGAACAATTTTTTGACAAAACAGACATTAGTTCGGTTGCGGGGGGCCGAGCGGGGTCGCACCTCTGTTTTCCAGGAACGCACGGCCCCCCGTGGAGTCAGAAAGTGCGAGGCGGGAAGTCCCCCGTGGCGTTCAGCCGCAAAGCAGCGAGCGATCCTTTTTTTTGGGGGGGCGTGACGTCACATCAGAGCTCCACCCAACCGTAAGAGGCACGGCGGTCCCGCCGGCTGCTGTCCTCATTCTGTCGTTGTCCGTGTGCGCGGCAGGTGTCGTCCTCGTCCCTCGCTCATCCAGAAGTCGCCGACATGCAGCTCGCCTGGGCGCTTGTGCTTCTCGCAGCGGCGGGGATGGCGACTCCAGACCACCATAAATCCGGCTGCTCCGTCTGGGAGATAAACCACAGGAACAGCGAGGAGGTTTGCTGCGAGCAGTGCCACCCAGGTGGGGATGCGCTCGGGTGTGCAACGTTACGGCTTTTGAGATCAGTTTTCCGGATCCCTACGGGGACTCTTATGCCTACCGCATGCTCGGTGCCACAAGACAAAATAGACTGAGTGTTTTCGTAGAAATTTCTGTTCATATGGCACCTTTTTTTTAAATGGTATAACTTGCGTGGACTTATTACGGTTTACTTTCACGATGCTGTTTTGTGGGGACAAACTCAACTCAGAGTAAACAAAAGTGCATTTCAATATCAGTGTTAACGTGGCTGAAATGGGGACTAAAATTCATTTATTATTATTATTATTTATTATTATAATACGTGCTTCCAGAGAGACAGATAGCAGCAGGTATAGCTGACTGTCAGAGTAACCTGATAGCTGAGGGGAGGGCAACAAAATTCTCCCAACTACACAGAGATGGAGGAAAATAAAGCGCTGTGGGTCCAAGTATCTGCACTTGGTGGGCATTCCAGTGTTCAGCCAGGGCACCTGGTGGATGTGTCTACATAAAGAGTCAGCACTGAGTCATGTTCTGGTGGTGGTGGAAGTGCTATCAATTCAGATCTAACAAAAATTTGGCTATTTTAAGTTCATAGCTGCTGATCTGGTGGGTTGTGTTTGTCTGGTTTTATGGCATGTAGTCCATCTGTGTTTGATGACCTTAACTCCTGCTGAGGACTCCCAGTATAATCGCTGTTTGGTTTGAACAAATTTTATTTCATGAACTGTGAACTATTTTAAAAACCAACGGTCTTAAAATGCATGCAACCAGATGTTTGTGATACCCCTGCACTATGACCACTACCGTGAGGTATTCCGCATACCACGGTCACCATGGTAATGCGTAACCAGAAAGCACAGGATTTCTTGAAGTGAAACCAAAAGCTTGTCCATATTGTCACATGAATTGGACAGAAGACAGTACCTCAGGCGCAATGGTAGTTTCCCCAGTACTCATGCATGACACAGTATGTTTGTATTAATTCCAGAGGAGAGTTGCTACCAGCTGTTATAATTATTACTGTTATTCAGGTACTTAATATCATAGCTTCTGCAAAGCAATCGATTACTTAAAAACTGCAACTGATAGTTCTTTTGTTAGCATTTACCGGTTTTATTTTCTTGTGATTTTGGTATTGGGAACTTGTTTTTTGTATTTGAAAATGTTTCCTTAAGATTTTCTTTCACTAAAGCTACGTTGGTCGCAGATTAGTGTGCATCTACCTGTAATATTACAGGTGGGCCTTTTGTTAGATACAAAGGAGTAAGGGGTTCTTCCACGCATTTTTGGCTGTAGGGTCATTCCTACTGACTAAATGCGGCAAGGACCCTAAGGAACTGTGCCAACCCTGTCATGATGGGACCTTCTCCACCGTCCTTGGGCAAGATAACTGCACGAGGTGCACACAGTGCAAAGGTGAGCCCCCCACCACACACACACACTCTTTCTGCATGTTGCAAAATGATGTGTTAAACTAAGGTTGCTAATCGCTTCTCGGCCTTTTGGCTAAGATCAAAGTGTAGTTTATTAAGCTAAGGTGTCTAGAGGGACTGTGGACAAGCAGATGGGATACTGAAGTGATGGGACTCTTGTAGAAAAATGGTGGCAAAGTTGCAGACACAAAAACAACAAATCCTCCTTTGTAACTACAATGAAATATTATAATGAAATGAATTTACTCATTTATACAGCGTGTTAAATTTGGGGTAATCTTTAATGGGGCATTGTGTGGGTAAGTACCTTGCTGAAAGAAACTGCAGCAGGAGTATGTTTCACGGGCATGACCCTGCCAACTGCCCCATATTACATAAACAATAGTCAAATATAGTCTGTGACTTTCCCTTTGCTCTTAAAAAAAAAAAAGTTAATTTGTTTGTCCCCTGCCTCACTGGTTGACTCATGCTTTTGTCCAAAGCAGAACTGTACAAGCCCAGCACTTAGCAGAGCTTTTCAGGTTGCCTATTCCATGTCCTCCTTTGCATTTGATGCCTACAGATATGCAGGTTATGAGTCTGTGTCCTTAACCACCACCTCCCCGTTCGGCCACTATGCAATGCTGTGGATGCGAGTTACTGCCGTTGCTTTATTGAAGCGTAATGGTGCTTATTGATTGGTTCTTCAGAGTTTCAGCAGGAGGAGAAGCAATGCACCAGTTCCCAGGACAGAGTGTGCGTGTGCATGAAAGGATACCGCTGCAGTGACCCTCAGTGCTCCACCTGCGAGCTTCAGTGTTCCCAGGGGCAGGAGCTGGTAGGAGGTAAGGACAGACAGGACAAACCAGACCCTGACAATGAACAAGGGCAGGAGCTGGCAAAATTGACGGGAACTTGCATTTTAAGCAAGGCGTTAAGTTTATTATAGCACATGTGAGCTCCTTTGGTTCATGTTGTATGTGTGCATGCGAAAGGGGTGAACTAAGCACACGTTCATTTGTGCACAGGTTCGTGTCAGCCCTGCCCGCCAGGAACCTTCCAGAACGGGACCCAGCGGAAGTGCATCCCGTGGAAAAAAGAGTAAGTCCTGGGTAGGGTTTCCATCGTGCTGAGGATTGCTTCTCTGAGGCCTGAGTGAGTCCTCTCTCCTACCGAAGACAAATGTAATTTTTTTTTTTTTTGCAGGTGTCCTCACTCAGACCCCCATGTTGTGATCGAAGGCACCGCAACCCGTGACATCGTCTGCGGCCCCCTTTCACCCGCCCATTTTGGTACCCACTGATGTTAAGAGCTTTTTCTGAATGCTGACCCATTGACCCCTGACCGCCTAACCTATGCTCTTAGCTGCTCTGTGTCTGTGTGTCTTCTGTTGTTGCAGGCTGGATGGTAGCAACTCTGAGCATCAGCCCCATACTATTTGTCTTAACTGTGGTAGCCTGCGTGCTTGGCAGCCGTATGAGGACGAAGAAGCTATATAAGCAGCAGTTACCTGAGAAACATGGACCAGGTAAACTGTTTTGTCCAAATCTCACAGTAAACACTTCAGTGCGCTCAGTGTTTATATTCCCAAGCTGGTAGGAGCCATTGATATTGTCAGTTGGTCCTTCTTGAGTGGTGGCCACTCATTGCTGAGTTAGGTACGGAGGGGTACTAGCGCTGTAATGATGAGTGACCATCTGTTCCAATACAGTATTGTAGTATTAATGTATCAGTAATGCAATAACAACCTCATTAACATGAGTACATTCAAAAGAAATTAAGTTAAAATATTCCTAAAAATACATTAGACTACTGTACTTGCTAATCTACAGTTGTCAGAAAAGTGAATCTTGAAGGAAATTTAATGGATTTCTTATGGCAAGGCAGTCAGCAGTTGCTGCAAAAGGAGCCCTTACTGTATTTTGACCCAAGTACAGTTGCAAATAGGAACATTTTTTATAGATGACCCTGAGATGGCCTGTAGTTTGGTTACATGGCAGTTTAACTCCATACAATTCAGTTATTTTTTACAAAGTGATAGTGGGTGCTGAGCAGAGTTAAAAAATCATGGCAGGCAGCAGATATAATGGCTACAGAGTGAACCAGTTAGCAGCTGAGGAGAGGAAAACAAACCCCTGGGGTCTATGTACCAGTGGTGCTGTAACATAGCTGTAGACACTAGAAGCCAAACTCGGTGCCTGGGTGCAGGGTTGATGATCTTCTCCATGGTATGCAGTCCTGTTCTACTGTGACACAAGGCCCTCTGTTATCCTTTCTGAATTTTGAATGTGTTGTTTTCCACCCAGACCCCACAAGGGCTGACAGGAGGGCGGTCCAGGAGAACTGCTGTTTCCCTCAGCAAGAGCAGGGTAGCGACCTGTCCTTGAACTCCGAGGACTCAGAGAAGCTGGCAGGCTACCCAAGTTTGCTGCGGGCTGAGATAATCTGAATGGCCACTGTGGGGCTGGCGACCCGCATCCCTGTGTAGGGCAACCCACAGCGCTCACCATCACCTCCCTCCAGAGCTGCCGCCAAAGCCTTGGATGTGGTGGCACTGGGACAGATTGATCGGCTGGACCTCAGCTATTTCTTACACTCTGGTGCATTTGGTTGGCAGTTTTGCAAACTTCTGTGTTTGTCCTAAGGGTTTCTCACCTTCCTTTTCATTTCAGGCTACCTAACTCTGCCATGGTTTTGTAAGGAACAACCAGTATTTTAATGAAAAGCTGTCCTCGCTGATGCTTGTGTGTATGGCTGTAGCAGCAATGAGACAACTTAAGTGAGAACCTATACAGCAATGAGACAACTTAAGTGAGGACTAAGTTATTTACTGAGGTATTTATTTCAAATGAAATGTTTTATAAGGCCATGTTTAGTATACATGTAGTTGTACACTGGCTGTACGTTTTCTTTTAAATAATCATGAATGGAAAGTATGAATTTTCTGTATGAAATGTACTGTAGCCCAGACAGCATTGTAGTTCTACAGTCAGCAGTCTCAATGGAGGGATTTAACTTTCTGCTATATTTTCACAACCCTCACAAGCAGCCTCAAACCTGGTATTTGAGCTCTTGAGTACGTCAGCACCAGCCATCGCACACCCCATCATGTACCGTACTGCCACAGTAGGTGTGCAGTGACAAGAATCACAACCTTTTTATAGTGGCTTGCGCCTGCCTACACCTAAGCATGAATCACTGGCTCTGCTCTTCGCTGTTCCTGTAAAACAGCATGGGAGTTCCCCAGCTTTTTACCCCAATCCTACGAATTTGACTTTTTACATTTAAACAGTAGTTGGTTTAGTCGTGTTCCAAGTGACTAAACAAAAAGTGCCAAGAAAGGGCTTTTTGGGGTCGCGAGACCTCAAGAAGGAAGGCTGTGCATGAATTTCCTGTAAATTGCGTAAGTGTAGCAGGAACTGATGTTGCAGTTCATGAGCATTTCCTAAAAACCACCAACTTGTACAGTATTAACTATCTGTAAATTATTGGTAGCTTCAGTTGAGCTTTTTTCTTTCGACACATACATACTTTTATATTCTTCAAGGTGCTTCTCTAGCTGAGTGGAAAGATCAGACTAAGTAGAAAATGGAATCTAATACTGTTGTGCCTTTTCTTAAGCATGGTAACCGTACACTTCCCCTATTTACTGCCTGTGGCAATAAAACTGACCTCTTGTGAGAAGCAGCAACTGCATTGTAAATACATTTATACTCCCAGCAAGATGATCACTGGTGCAGTTTACATATGTATTGTATATAAATGAAATTTTTACACTTGTAGTTTAACATTCAAAACATACTATTTCAGATAAGTTAGGCACTGAATTTGTATGGATTATATAACCTGTCTCTGTTATTCATGGCTGACAGCCCGCTGAAATGAACTGGAAAACAGTGGCAGTCTGGTGGACCATAGCCAGTGCTATACGGAGTGTACAAGGCAATCTGTGAAGTTCTTCTTTCAAGGTTTACCAACCAGAAACTGCACAATGTGTAATTTGTATTAAATTATTCTTTTAAAATCTTATAGACTGATGCAATTGATTTTGTCCTCTGTTAGTATGGGAGGGGGAAAAAAGCATAGTGATGGGTTAAAGAATACACGCAAAGACACTAACAAGCAAGATTTTAGTTTGAACACTAATTTTATACCGAATGGAAAAGGCAACCGAACCTTTAAACTATTTCAAATACAACATTTTCCAACAATACAGTGTAAGGGCTACAAGCCTTTTGTGTACAGCATTTTCTCATAACTTTACACACAGATGAGTTTGTTACCCACTGATCTACACGCCAATGTGCATCATTACTGGAGGCTGAGGACACGTTCTGCTGGTGGTGGCATCTCACTAGACAGCTGATGCTCGGTACAGACTGACTCCCAGGTAGCCAAAGAAACGCGAGTCAAAGCCGTGCTGTGATGGGGACAGCTGAGAAGAGCATGTGCGTACAGATCAGCCCTGCAAAATGCCCTCTTGCAGTGGGTACGGAGACCCAAAAACCCATTGCTGTCTAACTTAGGTGTTTTCAATTTGGCTTAAAGTGCAATGACTTTAACAGAGTAGCAGAGTCAGTGTTAACCACTAAAAGGTACTAAGATTTTTACAATTAGGCCCTATGTTAATGAATCAAACATTTCCCTTTCAAAGATTAACAGTCTTTACCAATAAGAATTGCACTGATTTTTAAAAATGTGCATATGCCTCAAAAATAAATTCCCATTGTAGTGTTTGAAACATCAGAAACATGATTGTCTACTGTACAACTGATCTACAGCAACCGATTCCTGTAAAAAAAAAAAAAAAAAGCCATGTAAACATACACATCAAATGTGAATACAGATCAAGAGAAACAGAGCTGCTTTGCCATATAAAAGTGAAATTTTTAAATTATATAAAGTAAGACTACACTACTACGAGAAAAAGAGAAATGATACAGCTCCACTAGCTGTGGTGGACTTAGCGTGTGGTTGTTTCATGTCTACTATGTGTTTCCAATGAGCTGAGTCATTGGTGTGACTAGCAGTAGTGTGGGTTTGACAGTGCAGCACCACGAGCTGCATCTGCAGATGAGAGATGCATACTTTGCACACTGACGTCACTCACAAGCAGGGATGATGAATTCTACCTCAAACTTATTTGTAGATTGTTAAACCCTCCTCTTTATAGTACATGGCTAAACTGCCCGATAAAAATAAAAACTGCAGATTATTTTGCCCCAGTATTACATTGTGATTACCTTTAACTGTACAGGGTGATTTAAAGCCAACTGAACACTTTCAGAAATTTATTACTCAGTAACTAAGCATCACCTGACCATGTAAGCATATTGACCATTTGTCAGATTATGAAGAAACTGAGAATCTGGTTTAGACTGCATGATACGCATGCATGATTCTTAGTTGCTGAATTATGACTCCTATAATTTATCAGTTGCTTTCCACAAAAAAATTACTAGTACAAATGTCATGGTTGGAAAAAAAGTGTTTTCCTGAGTAAAGCCTTATGACCAAAAACAGATAAAGCTACTTCGGTGAGTACACACAGAGTGGAACTGCACTGTATAGCTTTGCTGAATAAACTGTAGGGATTGAGCTCCACTAAGGGAAAATGTATCAAAATGGAGTGTTAAAAAAACTGGAGTGTAAAGTAAGAGTATAGTGTTAGAATCTTATTTTTAATTTTTTCCTCTAAATGGGGGGGGGGGGGGGGAGAAGAAAAAAAAAAACCTTTTAGTAACTTTTTCCGCTATGGTTAAATGCCCTGCCCATATTACATTCTGTGTACTTGGTTATAGTACCGGGGGGGAGAGAGAGAGACACACACACACACCCTAGAATCTAAATAAATGGAGCAAAAAAACCTAGAGGCTTATCACCTATTTCCGAGTATAAAATGCTTTCATACTTGTTTACTGCTCGGTCCTTGAGAAATTAATCACTCTATTGGAGCAACAATACCTCAGTGCATTTGATTTCTTTACATGTGCAAATCCATGTTTGATGATCTTATATGATGATCATTCAGCATCTCCAGCTGCAATGGAGGCTGCCTTACAGTCCCTTGATGATCGTCACTGACCTCAGATCAGGTATGTGATGCAGGAATGAAGCAAAGAGCTGCATATTCCCCATGTCGTCAGAGGAAGCAATGATGTTTCTCAATGGAAACAGAGGAACAGGTCACTGCTGCTTGCAGCTCTCCTTCTTGTCTTTGACTTTGGGATGTGATGATTTGCTGCTTTGCCGCTTGGTGGGTGGCACAAACATGGGCTCTTGCACGTAGTCATAAACAGCAGTGTGAGGGGATGTGCTGGGCTGGCAGCTCCCTGAGTGATGAAGAGTTCATTAATAAACATTGGACAAAGGTTGAGGGCAGGATTATTTTTGAACCTTTTCTGTTTAACAGAGCCACATGTTATCATTTAGTTCATTTTTCCACTAATTTACAGCCCCTCACACATGGTCCCTATATCAGCAATTAGTTTTTTGTGACTGTCCATCCACTCTTAGACCACGTCATCCAAAAATAAAGTGGGATGTTAAAGGAAAGGGTATCAATTTGAAATTCTGCCTCCTTCTGAATGGGATACAGGTTTGTTTCACAAGGATGGAACTCTGAGCAGATGTTGTGAGCTAGAAACAAACACGGCAGACACCACATATGACAGTGACACCCACCTGAGCTGGCCTGGCTGGCTGGGTTACTACCCTGCCTTTTAGCCTTGAATGTGGGATCCAACTCCTCTGCAATGTTCTTCACCGGATGGGCCAGCCTACAATGAAAGATAAGTAATCTACATTAAGCAGCCATAAACAAAATTCATAAAAATCATCAAAAAATGTTACCTTTCATTGTCAAAGGTGCAAAAAGGTTTATAGTTAGCAGTACAACCCCAAATCAGAAAAAGTTGGGACAGTATGGAAAATGCAAATTTAAAAAAGACACACTGATTCTTACATTTACTTTGACTTTTATTTCATTGCAGACAGTATGAACCCAAGATATTTCATGTTTTGTCTGGTCAACTAAAAATTTATTTGTTAATATACTGTACACCCCTTCCTGCATTTCAGGCCTACAACACATTCCAAAAAAAGTTGGGACGATAAAGCATTTACTACTTTGTAATGTTGCCATTCCTTCTCACGACACTTAAAAGACAGTTTGGCACTGAGGATACCAAGCGATGAAGCGTTTCAGGTGTTATTTTGTCCCATTCTTCCCGCAAACACGTCTTAAGGTGTGCAACAGTATGGGGTAATCCTTGTCGGGATTTTTTGTTTCAAAATTCTCCACACATTCTCTATTGGGGACAGGTCAGGACTGTGGGCAGCCTAGTCCAGTAACTGTACCCTCTTCTTCTTTTTACCTCATTACTAGCTCTAAATTGCCCCCATCCCAACTTTTTTTGGAATGTGTTGCAGGCCTGAAATGCAGGAATGGATGTATATTAACAAATGAAATGTTAGTTGACCAGACAAAACATGAAATATCTTGGGTTCATACACTCAAAGTAAATATAAGAATCACTGCATTTTTTTTTTTTATTTGCATTTTCCATACTATCCCAACTTTTTCTGATTTGGGGTTGTAGGTTTCCATGCAAAAAACATAAAGCTTATAATTTCTTTTCTTGTTTCCATTTTCTGCTTCCTTTCTAATTAATGGCAATTTTGTTTATGTGGACTGAAAACTCACTGTACACACGGCAGAGGTCATAGTAAGAGAATGCATGTTTAGTTTGCTGCTAAAGTGTGTGTACGCGTGTTGTGTCGTGTCAAGGGGTGACCAAAAGGCGGCTGGGACTCACGGCACTGTGCTCACTGGACTGGAGGGCTGGTGCTCTGGAGAGCAGTCTTCACCGGGGGAGTTGAGCCCCTCCGAGTCCAGGCTCCCATGAATGGCATGGGGGGCCTCCTTGAGGAGCAGAACATCCTTGTCAGTCCTCTAAATCCCAGCAGGCATCCCCACTTTCATCAACTTTTGCTTCACACGCAAAGTCAACAATTTATAAAATGAACAGTAATTCAATAACAGAAATTAGAGGAGTTTTAACCAGAACGATTTGTTTGCATTTCTCTGTTTGCATTTTAAAATGATTCCTAAACCACTAACTGCTGACATGCCTTTCTCTCTGAACGGGACCTCCTTTTGCAGACATCCCCTCGGTCTTTTCGCTCACGCCACGTCCGCTCATCCTCACCATCATGATGTGACCATGACTGAGACCGCCTCTCCTGGTGCTGGATGTAGTGGGCAATCTCCTGAGAGAAGAACCACATGGGTCAGCAGTAAGTCACAGGATATTTGCTGCTTTGGCGTTTGTCATTTTTTTATTGCTTAGTCTGATCATTCGGTGTAAATGAAACAGTAACAATTAATGAGTGTCAATTATTTATACAGGAAGCTATTTTAATGCACCAAGTCAATTGCAATGGAACAACAACAGACGCACTCACTACTTGAAAGTATCCTCGAGATGCTCACCTCATCCTGGGCCACCTGGGCCACTCGAAAGTCTCCTTCCATGTAGTTGGTTTTTGGGTTAGAGATGGACTGTGAGCCCTGGAAACAACATGGCACCATGAACTGTGTGTCTGTGTGGTGAGCAACACAACGAACAAGATAACAGAAGTGTAACCCATGGTACCTCGGCAAGAAGCTGTTCTTCCTCTTGCAAGCGCCGTGCCAGTTCCTCATCCAGCAACACCTGCTGCAGGGCTCCCAGCTCCAGAGAAGCTCCAGGGCCACTTCCTGTAAGGCAGCAAGGATGGTGAACTTGGGGGGGGGGGGGGTCAGTCTCAGAAGATAGCATGTATGAGGGAAGTCCACTAAAAGAGGGAAGTCCAGTCAAAACACAGGAGGGCTACAAGTTCCAGAGGTTTTCAGTGTCCCAGAATACAATCTGAGAAAAGTTAGAATATGAAATAACGCTGTTAACTGATTTTCTACCACAAAACCAAATATAGTAAATTTCTCAATTAGTGTTCTAGGTGTATTCTCAAAAATTCAGCGTGAACTATAAGAGGTCACAAATACAGTATACTGGATAAAGATAGCAAGAAAACTGTGCATGAGCAACATAATACAAAATAGTTATGCCTTTAACATCGCTCAAAATTACTTCAAATGCTAAAATGAAAGGGCACAATTGCAAAACAGTCCTGTAGGAGGTAGTGCTAACTGAGGTATTACAGTACCTGCATTAGTGTCTAATAAAAATGAAACAAGAACAAGATAATGGCCAATGTGATTAATAAATTCCAGACTGTAGCCGTCCTACTGTATCACTGAACAAACCTTCACTACGGCAAAGCAACTGCATATTCAGAGACAGATCTGTATCACGTGGCCCTCTGTGAGCCTCAGGCAGCACTGCCCTGGGAAGGAGATCCGCTCTCCAAACAGCACTAAACATTTTCTCCACACGGGCTTGAGCGACAGAACTGGAAGAAAATTTGGAAAACAGGCACCCAGATGGGATCAGTAAGTTGTCCATTCTGAGAAAAAGGAGCATTTATCATCATTCATCTTAGAGCAGCAGGTCCTTTTGCAATAAATCACTTTGAGCAATAACAAACCTCTCAGAGAGCAACAGCAAAGAGATAAAGATGAAGAACTTTCCCTAAGGCGAGCCCAGAATCCAAACAGAGAAACCGAGAGGGGACACCAAGTGTCAGAGGCACAATGTCTTCCCCGCAGAAGAGAAAGGCTGGGTTCATGTGCAGCCAGCCGGGTTCTGGAGTGCGGTGCGCTGGGTTACCTGCTCCTCTGTGCCTGGCCCTAGGTGTAGCCTGGCTGCCGGAGAAGGTTCTGCTGCGCTGGACACGGTCCGGTCGCCGTCTGTCCCCCCTCTGTCCCCCCTCCTCCTCTGAACTGGAGGGCTGCGAAGGCCATTGCATGCTCTCGGCCCGTTGTGCCCTGCGCTCGCCACGGCCGTCCCTGCTGGCTCCACCCTCCATCCTCCTCCTACAGCTGCTGCTCCTCCTTCTCCTCCTCCTGTGGTCCCGCCACTCCATCTCCCTGCCTTCACCACGGTTACTGGGAGGCCAGTCATCATCACTGTACTCAGAGCTGCCCTGCTGTCCCTGCTGATAAACCCTCTCCTCCTGGACCGTATGCTCATTGGGACGTTCTCTGTGCCCACAAATCCTATCACCGTGTGGATCCCCCCTGCGCCACCTACTCTCCAAGTTACTCCTTCTGTCCCGAAATTCGCCTCCACAAGAGCGTCTGCTCAACTCGTCCCTTTTTAAAAACTGACCACGGCAATGAGCACTCCGTTCTTCAAACTTGTTATCATCCCTTCTGTCCCACTTTACATCGCTTTGGTAGCCCTGTCTCACAGCCTCCCTCCGGACCCTGGAATAGTCATGGCGACTTTCTGAGGAAACTCTCCGATCATCACCATGGAAACTGTTACAATGCTTTCCCTCGTCTTTAAAATGGACATGTCTCTCTCTTGTCCCTCTTTCCTTGTAAGTCCAGCTCCTAACACACTCTCTCCTTCTGCTACAACAGCCATGACAACCATCAGCTCCTCCCTCACCAGGGTCTCTATGGCAGGTGCTACGATGCCACACATCCTCTCGGACACTGTGCCTCCTTCGTAATGCCCCCCTGTCCTCCCGATCACAGGTTTCGGCGTCCTTCTCTATCCTGTAGCTGGTATGAAGACTGTGGTCCTCCCCATGCCGAGCGTAGCGATCACCACAAGAGGCTGTTTTTTCCCGTCTATGGCCTGGTGTGTAAGACTGCACACCCTCATCATTTGAGCCTTCTGGCCAGCTGTGGTTCTCATCACGCTGCAGATCACGGGTGCAAGTCTTTCTGTGTCCATCTGGAGGACCACGGCTGATCCGTGTGAAAGGGCCCCTGCTTTGCGAGAAGTCAGGGCTACCTCTCTCGTTCCCTCTCTGTCCTACGCTCTCCTCATCCCTTAGACCAGGGCTGGTGTGAACCGGCAGATGCAGGTACAGCCGGGCAGGTGCATTGGGCCGTTCTTTCAGCAAGCAACACATGCAAACACAAGGTGGGCAGGGGTGGAGAAGGGTTAATGGCGGTGGGGTTAGACCAGTGCACGGTACACAGATGACACTGCCAGGGCTTGATTGGCAAAAGGAGCGTGAAACTCCTCACTGGAAAAACATGCAAAAGGGGAAGGGTCATCCAACAATTTGACAAGTGCAATATTCAGGCAACATACATGTACAGAATGACATCACATCTTAAACACTATACAAAATGGAAGATCTTGTAACATTTTCAGGGAAAGCCATTTAATTGTTAGAAGACCTTACATGTTTGAGATCTTTTCCTTTGAACCCTATGCATCGTACTGTTAAAAAACAGAATGTGAGTAAAGTGGAAACAGCAGCAGAAACTTAGGGGTCATGGAAGCACACAGAGGGCCATGCGGCAGGAAGTGAGGTGTTAGGCAGGTACAGCGTAGATCTCCACAACACAGATATATAACAAGCTTGCCATATACCACAATTGCAACACCTGTTCATGACTTTCTGTAATTTTTTACCAATTCGATATAAAGTTCATTTCTACTGCATGCTGGTAAAAACAGTGGAGTTGGGCTAAGACTGTACTTCAAGAACTGTGTGCCTGTCTAAATCTCTGTTGTGAAATGTAGTTCTGTTTACTCCAAGTTGTATATCGCTCCGAAGGAAAACATTTTTGCAAATGTAAATTGTTGCTGGAGTGTTGACAGCTGTTTAAAAGATCTCTTATGGAAAAGGATTGCTGTTTCAGAACAGGCCAGTCAAGTAACATTCTTAAGGAATGTTATTGGATTTCAGCCTAGTCACCGCTACAATTCTGTATCATTGTCAGTACAATTACTACGAAAAGTCTTAAAATACACCCAAATCACCTTTTTTTTTTTTTTTTTTGGGGGGGGGGGGCAACTTTACCATTGCTTCTTTATAAGCACTGCATTGGTAAAACTGAGAGATACTTTTCAAATTTCTTTTCTAATCTAACCAAGGACATAATCTTTTCAGGAATAAAAGGCAGTTGCTGTGGAACTTGGCACATTTTAAGTATATCCTACCATGCTATATTTTTGCAATATCTCAAACAAGCACCTCCAAACCAATTCAGAAATGTTACTCCAAAGCCAAGCCAGTGATGGAGGACTAACATGTCAATTCATTTCCAGCGGTAACAGTATAAAACGTGCTATATCAGGTAAATCACAAAGATCCCCGTTGCTCACAGGCACATTTCCTCATCAACCACATCTGTGGTTTAACAGTTGTAAGATTCTCCACAGTTGTTTGTACAAAAGTGTCACCTATGCAAGTATTTCTGTCTATCGCAGTACCTGTGAGTTTCCAAATGCAGCCGAACTTTGGTATAAAGCGTAAAAACCAGTAAAAACTTCCTACAGAATCAAACAGACTCTTTGCCAGTCCCCAAAACATATATACAAGATATAGCCAAGGATAGGTCATAACCAAGTCCATTGAACGTACCTAACACTACATCTCATTTTAATTACTTTTCTGAAAATGCTCTTGAATGTTATTAGACTTTAAATAGCCACATTTTTCCACATACAATGTCAAAGCTTTCTGGAGGAGAACTAGATGACCTCTGACACCCAATATTTTACTCTGATTTCTCCTCCGCGCTGTTTTCATGATTTATTTTTTTCACGTCCACTTTCGGTGAGATAAACTAAAAAGTAATATAATAAAAAATTTTTCTGTGTGCTACCTTCAGGGAGTGAAGAGGACTCAGAACTGCTGTTGTAATCGCTGACCCGCCTCTGGCACCTGATATCCATCTCCTCTTCTTCCTGTAGTCGCTTGGCAATATCCTGTCAAAAATATTTTTTTTGTGTGAATGAACTGTTTAACTCGTCTGAAAAAATGAGCTTAGTGATAAAAAGTGCCTCATAACCACATTCAAGGTGCAGAGAAAATGTGCCTTAGCATAAAAAATAATTTCTAGGAATAGGATGACTTTCTGTTGTACTGACAATTGAATAGAAAATTAATTTAAAATTGAGATATTAGTTTTCAGTCACTTAAATAATTTAAAAAAAATCTACATTTGGTGGAAGCTAGCAGCAATAACAGCCACAAAAATTGTATTTAGGTATATTTAGGTATGCATCTTTACCAGCTTTGCACTCTGATTTAGTCAAGTTTTGGCCTCATTCTCAGAGGATTTCCTCAAACTGTTGACTTGCTAATGGGCACCTTAAAGACCGAGGGGTCTAAAACAAGCAAAGACTGAGTGGGCTACTCCAAAACCCGATATCCTTATTCCTAAACCACCTTCTGTCCGTCCTCGGCTCCATCATAGCACGTTAAATTCATCCGTTTCACAGAAAATATATATTGACCTTATACAGCATTTATTTGTTGGAAATACTACACATTAGTGATGTCACCTGAGGACAATTGGACCACATCCTGCTTCTGTACAGAATTGATCCACAGCCACGTAGAATGGGGTTTCTGCAGCCTCAGTAACAGCATTGCTCACCTTCCTCTTCTGATCATCTGTCATTACCTGGAAAGGCCCTGAACTCGACTTCGCCTGGGTCACCCTTGACCTTACAGCTTCTCCTCGTAGTATAACTTACTTTGCTGAAACATAGATAATTCATCATGTGTCCATGTAACTATCTTTTGCTATGCTTATGCCTGTGGACATCTCCTCAAGGAAACTAAAACCACACCACGGTCTACAATATCCTCTAACCACTCCCCCCTTACTGTCACTGTTACTGTTCTCACAGTGCACCTTAAGGTATTATTTTGATTTATTTTATTTACTGTTTTATTTATTTACCTATCTATTTATTTATTTACTTATTTATTTGCTGTGTGTTCTTGTTTTCTTGGGTTTGGTTGTTTGTCTTACTCGTCTTAAATTTTGATATGTAATCACGCACAGTCTCCTGTCGAATCAAAGCACATTTCACTACATGGTATACTCAGTAACCATGTAAGTGATGAATAAACTCTTTTGACTCTTTGACTATACAGGGCTTAGCATTCATTTCTGTCTTTAGGTCATCTACATGACATTTTAACATACTAGTTTATTATTTTATCTGGCCCACCAAATTGTGCACATGCCCAAGTTTCGCACATATTAGAAAGATAAAAATAAGTAAATATTCATGTCAAACATGATATATTTAAAAAGAAGTAAATATTTACATTTAATATAACCTTTAACAGGTTAAACCTTAATGATCTGACTGAAAGTTTAAGCAAAGAACCCATCTAATACTCATTCAGTATTTGTGCTGAGGAAAGTTGTTGCGAGATCTAGGGCTGGTTAACAGGTTATTAAACTGAACAGACTGACCAAATTCTGTTGGGTCTTAAAATGTTTTCCAGGCAACATCTGTAAATGCAATAATTCAGATTTATTTTGGCAGCAACTTGGAGCTGAAGATTTAGTTTTAAATTACTGACACTGCACAAAGCAAATGTGTCTCAGCAAAAATCAGACACTGCAAAGGTAAAGAGCATAAGCACTTGTGAAAAAACGCAGTGCAGACGTAATGATAACACTCAAACCGGATGCGAAAACCACATTCTTACATGTCTCCAGAAGAGCAGAAAAACAGACAGGCTAATAGCGATGTGCTGATGAGTAGCTAAATAACTAACAACACTGGTTCAAAATGATAAAAATTCCACTTTTAACACTAAGCCAGACTAAACCAGGAACTTTAGAAAAAACAGTCCAGTTAGATACCTATGCCTCCATGTACTATGTGCTGATTTGTCAGTCTTTCTATGGTGAAATTTGAAAATAAGAATGGAAAACACATAAAAGAGAAGCAGGTTCATTTTCTGTGCCATGATATATTTTTGAAAGTACTAAAAACCTTGGTTAAGGTTACTGGTATGGTGAAATAAATCAATCATCAACCATTTTCACTACATTGTCACATAATTTTGACCATTAGAAAATATCAGCATTATTAACAGGACCGGAAAGCTGGAAATCCATCAGTGCTCTTGTACAAATTTTTATCAAGAACACCGAGAAAGCAAAAGTGCATCAACTCCCCAGTGATGCTAAACAATGCAATGTGGTAAACAAAAATATGTAAATATTGTCAGAACCCACTGAACCATCTATCATAGTAGGGTATTGATTTGGTCAACATCTAGAATTCTTTGGGAGGGAAACAAAAGCAATCTTTGACCAAATCAACTTACAGCTCATGTATGCGTTGTGTTTTGTTCAACTTCTTCATCTTTCGGCTGCTCCTGTTACGGGTCGCTACAGCGGTTTAATTGTTTCCATTTCTTCCTATCCTCTGCATCTTTCTCTGTCACACCCACCACCTGCATGTCCTCCTTCACCACATCCATAAATCTCCTCTTAGGCCTTCCTCTCTTCCTCTTGCCTGGCAGTTCCATCCCTAGCATCCTTCTCCCGATATATCCAGCATCTCTCCTCTGCACATGTCCAAACCAACGCAATCTCGCCTCTCTGGCTTTGTCTCCAAACCGTCCACCCTGTGCTGAACCTTTAATACACTCATTACTAATCCTGTCCATCCTCATCGCAACCAAATGCAAATCTTAACATTTTTATCTCTGCCACCTCCAGCTCTGCCTCCTGTCTTTTGGTCAGTGCCACCGTCTCCAACCCATATAGCATAGCTGGTCTTACTACCATCTTGTACACCTTCCCTTTCACTCTTGCTGGTACCCTTCTGTCACAAATCACTCCTGACACTCTTCTCCACCCACTCCACCCTGCCTGCACTCTCTTCTTCACCTCTCTTCCACACTCCCTGTTACTCTGGACTGTTGATCCCAAGTATTTAAATTCATCCACCTTCGCCAACTCTACTCCCTGCATCCTCACCATTCCTCTGTCCTCCCTCTCATTTATGCACATGTATTCTGTCTTAATCCTACTGACCTTCATTCCTCTTCTCTCTAGAGCATATCTCCACTTCTCCAGGGTCTCCTCAACCTGCTCCCTACTCTCACTACAGATCACAATGTCATCCGCAAACATCATAGTTCATGGTGACTCCTGTCTGATCTAGCCAATCGGTACAGGTCCTTTTTTCCCTCCTTAGTGTCCAACCTCTCATATAATTCACCATATGCCTTTTCTTTAGCCTTTGCCACCTCTCTCTTCGCCCTCCACCTTATAGTTTTCCTTTTTCAACTTCCACCATTTGATCCTTGGTTCTGTCCTCACTCCTTTTCTTTTTGATCTCCAGTGTCATCCTACAAACCACCATCCTATGCTGCCTAACTACGCTTTCCCCTGCCACCACTTTGCAGTCTACAATCTCCTTCAGTCTGGCCCTCCTGCATATGATATAATCCACCTCTGTGCATCTTCCTCCACTCTTGTACATCACCCTGTGTTCCTCCCTCTTCTTAAAATACATGTTTACCACAGCCATGTCCATCCTTTTTGCAAAATCCACAATCATCTGACCTTCTGTGTTCCTCTCCTTGACACCATACCTACCCATCACCTCCTCTGTTCCCTTCATCAAAATGCCCATTGAAATCCGCTCCAATCACCTCTCTCTCCCCCTTGGGTACACTCTTCACCACTTCATCCATATCACTCCAGAATTCTTCTTTCTCATCCATCTCACACCCAACTTGCGGGGCATATGCACTAACAACATTCATCATCACACCATCAATTTCCAGTTTGATAACCATCACTCTGTCAGACACTCTCTTCACCTCAAAAACACTCTTGACATACTGTTCCTTCAAGATAACCCCTACCCCATTTCTCCTCCCATCCACACCATGGTAAAACAGTTTAAACCTTCCTCCGATGCACCTAGCCTTACTCCCCTTCCATTTGGTCTCTTGCACACACAATATATCAACCTTCCTTCTCTCCATCATATCAGCAAGCTCTCTTCCTTTAACAGTCATACTACCAACATTCAAAGTTCCTACCCTCACGTCCATTCTCTTAACCTTCCCCCTCTCCTCCTTCCTCCAGACATGCCTTCCTCCTCTTTTCCTTCGGCCTCTTCTCCTTCTTCGGCCAACAGTAGCCCAATTTCCACCAGCACCCTGTCGGCTAGCAGTACTGGTGGCAGTCGTTGTTAACCCGGGTCTCGACCGATCCGGTATGGAAATTTGTATTTTTGTCCGTAGATTAGGTGTGGCAAATTTTGTACGCCGGATGCCCTTCCTGACGCAACCCTCCCCATTTATCCAGGCTTGGGACCGGCACGAACAAATACACTGGTTTGTGCATCCCCTTGTGGCTGGATTGTGTTGTGTTTTGTTCGACAAAGTTATAGAAATATACTGTACAACCGAGTTCACATCTTGTGACTAAGAAGATGGTGACATTTGGAGAATACAGGTGCTCTGATTCTCCTGAAAGTCACCCTTCTACAATGGAGGGATAGGGTCGACAACTGACTAAAGGTAAACTGCCCTAGTATGACTACGTTTCCTCTCACAGTCCAAAGACATGTGTTTCAGGTGGACCGTGAATCTAAACTGTCCATAGTGTAAGTGAGCATTACATCGCTCTGCTGTGTAATTGAGTAAATATAGGTAGTGCACTGCAGTGTATCTGCACTGTAAGTCACGTAAATACTACACGATGTCCACTGTATTAAGTGGCTGTGGAGAAAAGCCGAACACAAAAATGTAAACGTGGGCCTACGTGCAAGGATGACAATGAGCACAGACAAAGGTACCACAGGCCCCTACTTCAGATTTCACTCATGTATGAAGCCAAATTCACACATCAACATTTACAGGCAAAGTGAAACCCCCACATACACAAACAGGGCCATGTCATGGTGTTTGGGGTATCTTTCTGGGGTTTTAACTGCAAAGGCCCTGCAGCTTTAGCACAGTCCACCAAAGGCCTGATAAGCAGATTTAACAGTGAGGAGAAAAGAGCACAACTGACTGCACCAGGGTGAAAGATCAAACACCGGGGATAGGACGGTTGAGAAGTGGTTAGAAAACCAAGTGTGGAGATAGTAAGTAAACAGACACACACAGATACGTGCGCATCTGATACAAACACGTACGTACGTATGCACGCATGCACGCACGCACACGCACGCGCACACAGGGTCTTCAAAGCAGACCATCAAGTTTCCCCTTGGGGGCGTCCTCGATGTGATCATGACCCAGTAAGCTCACTTTTTCCACCCGGTTTCCACTCAGCCTTCTGAAGCCTTTATGCTGCATTTGTTAAAACGTGCTGCATGTGGTCATGTCAACTTGATCCATTTCGACAACAGCACCTCACTTATGACAGCCTTTCTGCCATATTGCATCTGCAGTGACAACAGACCTGCAACATACAGGAGCCCGGTTCATGAAATTATTAAGTGTTGTACAGAACTTCCTGAGTAGAATACACACATTAAAATGTGTGAACTAACAGCACGAGTCTCGAACAATGAAGAAACCTGCATATAATGAATACTCACTTAAGACATTGTGAAACTCATGTTTTTTGTTCTTAAGTCGTGATAAAGTTCTCCATAAACTTCATTAAATGGCAGGATAGCTGACAGTTCAAGAAGAAAAAGTTTGTGAGAAAAAACATCTGCCAATAAACAAGTTCAAAATAAAACAAAACCGGGACTTCACAGGTATGCTTGAAACTTTTTATTACTAAATGTGGGATTTTGAAATAAATTTATCCTACACAGACATGCATGTCAACCAGACAAAGCATAGTTTGGGTGCATCTGTGAGCTCAGTATTAGTCACTGATGGAAAATTTATTAGGGGGAGCACTACATGAGGGGCTTCACAGAAAATGCAGCTGTCTTAATGCTTTTTCTATTTTAATTTTAAACTCTAAAAGTGAGCTTCACACAAACAACACTGAGGACTCAGCTGCACTGCAGGGCAGACGGACCTGAACAGTCATATGTAACAAGAACAATTTTCAGCATGGTGAAGACAAAGCCAGTGCTGCGTTTGAATGAAGTTTTGTCGACTGGCTGGGCAGATCAGTGCTGAAGGTGGTGAGAGACTGACAACCGTTCACGTTGCCTAGGGTCTCACTGATGTTACATCCTTGGCAAAGAAGAAACTGCACACTCGGGATTTTACAGTGCAATTTTAGGTATGAAACTGGCCTCAGGTACTGAGAGACAGTCAGGGACATTTGCTAGGACAACACCCCTGGAGATGTATGGCTCTGTCCTCCTTATCCTGGATCAGCTGTCACTGCAGCAAAAGTCTGATTGCTGAGATACAAGTTTTGTGTTTCCCACTTCACATGCTGGATCACAAAGTAGACTGACCACTGCCCTTTAGAGAGATGTTTGCCATTTCTTCATAGTCACAGCTTCCAACACACTCGCGCCCACACCCACGCACACAGGCAGAGCACCAGCTCGGTAGGTGGAACAGCCGCCCCAAGCTGGGCAACGTCACTGCTGAAACGCACACGCAGAGTGAGTCACGCAAAGGTGTCTGCAGATCACACATCAACCCCTGGTGAAGATGATAAACACATTCTGAATTAGCAAGACCGTTTAGCCAAAAATAGAGTACTGACTGTGTGCGAATTGCTGTGGTGTGGACATCAGGCTTGAGGCCAAAGCAAAAGTCATCTAGCAATGCAGATGTTGCCTACATCTTGCTTGTAGGTAATGGCTATTCTTGATTTTCAGGGGCCAGCGTGCCTAGAATTTGATAAGTTACACCCACATTTCCCCATGAGTGGGGTGCACACGTTAGATAATATTTCCAACAGTCGCAGCAGAACCACTAACCAATTCTTTCGGTTTGTGAATTTAACTTTAAAAACAGCAGGCAGGGTTTTCTATTTGCAATGAGAAAATGATCAGCCGCTGTATTTTTAAAAGTGCTAAAATTAGTTGGTAGGAACTCCCCCTGGCTGACACAAATGCACAACCAGCCATAGCACGTTCCGCTGAGCACCAATTCTTAATACCATTTCCTCTCTGCAGTGCTCTGCTCTACTGCTGGACTAAAACCCAAACCCACACTGCATTTTTACATACAGTACTTTCAATTAAAAATAGGGCAGAATAAGTGGAAAAAATTTGCATGTACACAGGTATCCATTTGTTGTCTCAAGTCCTGTTGGCTATAAGAAATGCTTATTTATTGAAGATCCCTTAATTTAATAATCAGAGATGGATAGCAGACGCTGAAGGTGTCACATCTCAATAGAAATTGGCCAAAGAAAGCCAAAATAATCATTAGAGTAATGTTATGAAGGTTGCTTTTGATAATTCATATAATTTCAAGGGTTTAAATTGCATACAGGGATGGACATTTTTTGAATTTTTTTTTTTTTTTGGAAAATCCCTGTTGTGTGAAACACTGCATGTCCCACAAAATGAATTACTGCAGATATGAAATTCACAAATGTCCTTGCATGCAACCTTTGGCTACACACGGTAGTTAAAAACGATGTCTTCCGAAGCCCTGGGAAAGATGAGCACGAACAGTGTGGCTGTCTGAAAGGGGAAGCAAAGGATGACATCAAGTACGAAGCCAAACTTCTTTGGATTTTTTATCACATTGTAACAAACATTGTTAGGATATCTGTAAAAAAATAAAATTATCTCAATTCATAAATACATAACTATAATGGTTAGAGTTACTACCTTTGGATCTGCACGTTCAAGTTCCACCTCCTGTTTTAGAGCTCTTGAAACAAGGTACTTCATTCAAGTTCTATTATGTTTAACCACTTTATCCTAGTCAGTGTTGTGCCAGCACAAAGGCTATCCCAGAGTTCCTGGGAGCTACGCTAAGAAACAACACCCCACATAGGACGCTAGTGCATTGCAAGATGGCCACACACACTCTATGGGCAATTCACAATGACCAATTAACCTGAAACATGTCTTTGGACTGTGGGAGGAAACCAGAGAAACCAGAGGACAATCACACAGAGATGGGGAAAACATTCAAACTCCACCCAGACTGAATGATATCACCTACAGGAGGTGAATTAATGACCAGCCAGGCCAAAGTCTCGCCACACTCCCTTATCACCCCCGATCACGCCATCTGCCAACACTGACACCTCTCCCCTAGGAGGAACA
This sequence comes from Heterotis niloticus, assembly GCA_018136845.1. NCBI lineage: Eukaryota > Metazoa > Chordata > Actinopteri > Osteoglossiformes > Osteoglossidae > Heterotis > Heterotis niloticus. The sequence continues at coordinate 21,177,758 of CM030894.1, read as the reverse complement.
AAGACTCCATTCTCAAGGGAACGTCAATGCAGAACATTGAAGGAAAGTCATAGGTGGCCCATAATGCAGTGGGGCCCCAACAACAGACCTCCTTTGTACCGTGACTGCAACTCTCCTGGCTGGATGTGTATAACAGAACCCTCATCTGAGCCTCAGACCACTTCTTCAGATCATTTTGTTCAATACTGCAGCGTTTTTAGTTGGTGTACATAGATACATGTATACATTCATATTTTTTCTGCATTTTTTTCCATTTCACATGTTATTCTGTAAGCAGTATGTTTTCTCTAAGCACACCCTGTTAGAGACGCCCTTTCAGAATAAGTTCAACATGACTATTTTCACCTCTATTATTAGAGGCCATCGACTGTGTGGTCCTACATGTCAGATGTCTTTTTCTCCCCCTCTCTGGATATCTATAATTTATAGTCCAAGATTCCAGAGTCACTTACAACTGCCATTATCTAACCAACAACTGAGCTGGATTGCTCCCGACTGACCTTGTGGCAGAGCTTTCACCTCCATGACTGGGTGCACAGTATAACTATAGTCACATGAAATTCCAGAGAGCCTTGAAGCCCCATCATTTTTCCAACTTGTGTTCACTGCTCCAGTGACTTCTTGATCCTTTTGCCTGGTCTAGGGCAGTATTTTAATCCCAATATAAAACCACACCGTGTGAGTGAGGGTCACGTTACTGGAGTTAAAAATTAAAGCCTCAAAGGAACAAAAAGCACAACAACAGACCGTTTCATGAGTAAATCTGTTCCCCTTGCTATGAGCTGATAGTCAGCTATGAGTTACAGTTTCCTGAAAACACAACACTCATCTAATTTACAGATGGCAGATCCCTCCTTCACTATGAAATACTGATAAGATACAGGTACTCACTCTATAAAATCTACAAGTTGTCCACATGACAATTACAGAATTCTACACAATTACATGCTTATTACCGTAATTTAACCTTCATTACATCAGCATGTAGAGTTCCATATGCTGCAAGCCCCATCATGAACGCAGTAGTAAACCTAATTTATAGATCATATAATAACATCATTTGAATATTATAAAATTGGTTTCTTCTATCAGTATATATGAGGAGGTTAAACATACCAAAAACCTTCATACTCTGTTGATTCTCAAGAGATGTCTGATGTTCATTAAACACAGAGTAACAGTTTCCAACCTACAGTCCATAATCCAACCCACGAATGCAACAGTGATATTAACACCAAATGTGAGGAACTGTAGCGCAGCCCAGGGGTCGGCAAAGAGGGTTCTGTGCTCGGGTGTTTACAATAGCTAAAACTGTCCCTACATTTGGTTGTTTGGCCTGCTCTGTCACTGGAAAAGGTGCAAAGTAAAAACTGTTTAGACATCAACTGCTAGCCTCAATGATGCCGATTTCACCAACAGTGCCACTAATGTTGTGTACCTCATCCGCCTCCTCCCTCCTCCTGGTCTCCTCTGCGTGCCTCTCAATCTCCTCCTGAATCATGCGGGCATATTCCGAGTCCTGCTCCTCTCTGCAAAACAGCAGGAATGCACGGCCATATATGTGTGTGTCTTTCATACTGCTGTGCAAAATGGTTGGTTTGCTGGGAAAGCAGCTCAGCCAGGGCCAGAAAAAAGCACTTGTGAGAAGTGCCAGTGTGCATAAAGAAGTCTTGATCCTACGTAGAGCACAAGTCTCAATACTATACACTGTTGGGTTACTGGCTCAACTCAAGCACTCTTGTGTATTAATAAGAATAAGCATGAGCTTACAGCTGGCGAGAGGCTCTGTTCTGATGTACGTGCTGCTCCTCCTCATCCTGCAGCCGCTTGGCAAAGCGGATGTCATTCTGCACCAGCTGGTTCTTCTGCACATTGGCATTGTAGTACTGCTCAACTGTGAGGTCAGGGCCACAGTGGGAACATCAGGGTCAAGACAGCATCCTTAATATTTATAACTTACTTCTAAGTACAGAGAAGAGAACAGGCAACGAGTGCAGGTAACAAGGGGATCAAACAAGAAACAAGGAGACAAGTGAGAGTCAGGCTGAGGGGAAAGAAGAAGGGATGAAGGAGGGAGTGCTGCCAGGAGGGCAGTAAAAAATAGCACTGTGAGGACTGTCTTCTTGAGTAAATGTACTTACTCTCCTGCTCCTGCAGACTGTGAGCCAAGGCCCCATCCTCCAGCACAGAGAAACACTGGCACACTGGAAAAGATGAACCAGGAATAGGCATCAGCGGAAAACAGTCTTTGTGGACATCCAAAACTCAACCAGACATCCAGCAGCCACCAGTGAATAACACAGAGGGTTACAAGAGAGCAAAAACAGTTCCGTAGCATATAACTTTAAAACTCATTTAAAAATCTTTCTTTAGCACAGACCTGGTGGTTAATATAAGCCAAAGTATACTTAGAAACTGGAGATTTGATTTTAAATACCATGAACGTTACTTTTCAAAGGGAAAATAACTAGATTTTCTGACTAAGAAAGGTTTTCTGTGTGAGCCAGATGACTAAATGTCAGTGTAAAGTTAAATAACTACATTGTGACAAAAGGTAGTCACTATATGATAGATACTGATACAAAGGATAATACAAAGGACAATTGTGTGGAGACAAATCATTAATGAAGAAGAGCATAGTAAGAAGACAACTATTTTAAATCTATTTATAAATAGGATCCGAATAATCTGGAAAGCTTTATTAGCCGAATTAATAATAACTCATTCAAGAAAACTACAGACCAATAGAAAACCTTGAATCCCAAATAGGTTGCATGATTCTGCTTGCAGTGGAAAAATAAGCTGAAGGTAAATTCTCTTGGTGTCCCAGGACCTGACCTAAACCCCAACATCATCTCTCCTTGCTCAAACTCACATCATCCAGGGCTGTGCAGATTATCATTAAATCAACAGGAAATATTCCATACCATTAAAAAAGTTGAGCAGATTCTGGAAAAATTGCTTTAAAGTAATGGTTCAAAGCTACATTTTAGAAATGTCAGAAAAACAGAGCAAAATGTGTGTTAAAAATACATTTTGTACCAACTGTACACTGTAGGGCTGAGAATATCTTCTATATCTCAACTTTGCAACTTAAAATAAGAGGCACAGAGAAGTTAAGGGTGGTCAGTGAGGTTTCATAATTGTAGCTTCTAAAAGCAATGATGTACATAAAGCAAAGGAGGTTCTGGCTGGATTGTGATGTTCAAGAACCACAACAAAGTGAGACTACATCCCTCTATGCCACACATACTGTACACAGACACATCCAAAGCATGGTCAGGGTCACAGCGAGTGCACGTCGGGACACGGTTAGAGTGTGTGAGCGGAAAGTGGGTAGCGAGGGAGGCTCGCCAACTAGGTCAGGACAGGCACGAGAGTGAGCCGCTGCAGGGCCTCATTGTTTCCAGACCTGCGGTGAGCGTACATGGAAAATAGCGCTGGCAGCCAGCACGCACTCAAGACTCTGCTGAACACATCACTCTGAGTCAGACGTCGGGTTAGGGGCTCAGCTGATGGTTTACGAGGCGTACGGTCGATTTGCTCTGCTTTAGCACCAGCTGGTGGACACAGTTCTTCTCTGTCACCAGTCCAGAGGGTCCTATCACTCCCCTGACACCGACAGCCAGCACCTGGGCCTTCTTGATCAAACTCCGTCATTGTAGAGTTATTTATATATATTTTTATTTTTCAGATTCAAATTTATCTATCCAGCTGTCATCTTGCTTTAAAACAGCTTTGGACGATTTTCCCATTTACACAGCTGGGTATTTTTTTATTGGAGCAATTGAGGGAAAGTCCCTTCATGAACAGTACTACAGTGGGAAGGCAGGATTTGGAGCTGAACCCTTCAAGTGCAAAGGTAGAGGCTCTAACCACTACACCACCTGCTGTCCCAACTAGGCACTGCAAGTGTTCAAAACTAACACAAGCAAAATGCCTGTTTTTATGGTGTATAGAAAAAGATAAATGTTATTGATGTACTTTGTATTTTTCTGTTAAAATAAATTAATTAATTAATTAATTAATTAATTAAAAAAAGCACAACCCTCCAGAAAACTGCTCTTAAAGTGGTCACAAAAATCACGACAATGTAGGACTTCACATACAGAAGTCATATCCAACTAGTTGTTCTTGTTACCACCTCAGACATGGCATGATGGTATCTGTACATCTCCAGGTGAAGGAGTGGCCTGAACACAGCTTTGCATTCCCATGGAACATCAACATATCTGCAAACCGTACTTTCCATCCTCCATAGAGTGATCTTAATCATAACTTCTCACAGAAAAATAAGCATTAAAAAAATCTCTTTTGGACAACATGAATGGTGAAATGAAGTAGAAAACCACTGAATTTACTGTACATTTGGAGTTCTTTGCACCAGAGCTGGCAAACCTAAAGTGCAGTAGAAACCCAGATGCCAGACACTGTTGTGCCCAGTCCCTTTGTTTACCTCTGGTCTGCAGCCCACTGTGCTCTCCTGCTTTTTGACATACAGTACAATAAATTGGCACTAGTGCATCTCCTGTTACTTTCCTTTGTTCCATTCATTCTGCATTCTTTGAATTTTCCACACAGCATCATATTCACACTCTGCAATGTGTCAGCTCAACTTTCAAATCTGTTTACAACAGAACACCTGTAGGAAAACATAAAAACTACCGTGTGCACACAAGTTCCTACCACAAGCATGTTTTTTCTCAATTATATTTTATGATGCCTAAGTTACTGAACTAGGAACAGGATGAGGGACTCCCTGCCTTACTGTGCACTCATACCTCTGGATTTTATTAAAGGGAGTCACTGGATCAGCAACCACCACACGAGCTGGCAAGGCTCCACCACTGCTAGACTGTGTACTTGTAAAATGCTGGTGTTGTAGTTGGCTTAACCACAACTCCCTCAGAAAGCATTCTGAAGCCATGTTAATGCGACTCCACCACCCTGACAGTGCTATAAAATGCTCTTTAAATAGCTGACACGAAGGGCCATACCACCAACCAGCTGGTTCTGATCCTTCCTCCTTTGGAATTTGTCAAGATTCCAGCCTCTCCGAGTGGAATTCCCCAGCTGATACTGAGGCCATTCACACCTTAGCCTCTGTTAGGCCCCTTGGTATTGCAACCAAGACCCCCGCATCCCACATGACACACCTCAGTTATTACCTTACATTTACTTACCTAACTCCAGAGAAACTTGCAGTATTAAATTACTTAAAACACTTTCCTCAGTAACACAGCTGTGTAACTTACTGGAGAAGTTCAGGGTTAAGCACCTTGTTTGAGGGTGTTATAGCAAGAGGAAGGATTTGAACCTGCAACCTTCAAGTCCAAAGGTAACAGACCTAACTAGGGATGCATGATGATATTGGAATCATACTGATACCTGCTGATAATTGTTGAAATATGTAATTCGGCATCGATGCTCAGATTTGGCCGAGAATTTAAACCAATATTTGAGGATGCAATTACTGTATTGTGGAACAGAAGAATGCAAAGGCAACGTGGGCGATGATGCAGAAACATCTGTGGCGTGAAAGTTTTTGAAAGTGACCAGTGTGGACTGCAAAAGATTGTTCAGTGAAGCTTTTAATATGGTGAAGGAATTTGAATTTGCTTGTTTATTAAGGAAAATGAACCCCTCGAGTTAAAAAAAACAAAAAACAAAAAAGAATGATGTGCTTTCAGGGGGGAAAGTTATTGTCATCAGTTTTCATTATTTTAATTGTCAGATTTTTTCAATTAAAAGAAAAGTGAAAAGTATTACATAGCATTTAAGGTGACAGCCTGCAAAACCCTTCCCTACTTAAGCACCATGAAGGCAAATGTGGTTTAGCAGATTCCGTTTATTTTAAGGTTTGTATATAGTATGCCTAGCTGAAATGTTAAACAAATACTAAATGTTACATTTGTCTATTATCATTCATTCCATTTTCTCCCACTTCTGTATTTTATAAATGTGTTTATCTGTATTGAAATTGGAAAATAGGTACATGAAAATTATTGGCATCTACTTGAGGAGATGCCACATAATGTGACAGTTATACATGCATCTTTTCAGATGGAGGCTCCTGCTCTAGCATCCCCAAGCAAGGAACATTATTTGACTTTCTTCAGCAGAATCCCTAACTCTCTCAGGTGACGCGGTGTTAATACAGGTCAGATGGTGGCTACCGCTCCAGAGAACTGATGCAGCTCTGAAGCTGTGCTGCAATGCAAACACACTCCCAGGGCAGAGGTGTGCTGAGCAGGCTGCTGCTCTGGATCAGTCCCAGTAAAAATTTGAGAAACAAACCACAAAGGGCTTCTGTTCGCCTGGCTCATTGTACTCATTACCTCTGCAGCATCACTCTTTCCATACAGCAGGCAGATAGAGCCCCTGTGTGTGTGTGTGTGAGAGAGAGTGTGAGAGCATGAGAAACAAGCCCAGTCCTTCTAGGGAGCCCATTAGCCCAAGGCCAGAGAAAACCCAGGAGATGCTGAAAGCTGCTCTTTGTTCCCAATGCTTTAAAACCTGCTACATCAGCAGTTAGCAGTTACACATCTCACTACAAACAACTGTTGACAAAGTATTCAGCTGCAAATAAGAAACTAAATTTAACTGCCACAGATAAAGGCTCAATTCACTAGCAACCATGAGAGAGATTCACAGTGAACCATCTGAACTTTGTATAGCTCTGACTACTTAATAAACTAGAAATCCTTTTAAAGGTTGACCTGATTTAATCCAGCTGCCTTTTGCTCACTGCCCTGACTGGGATAAGCTCAGCCATCAGCAGTCCCTTGAGGTCTTCACCTGCCTGGAGTCAGACAGATGGCGAAAGGGGAGGTGTGTGTGTGTGTGTGTGTGTGTGTGTGTGTGTGTGTGTGTGTGTGTGTGTATGTGTGTGTGCGCGCGCAACAGGGCCCATATGGACACAATTGGCATGTGTCCAACATGTCAACCAGTTGAGAATGCGTGTGAGCTGTGTGGCGTAACTGGAATACCACATGTGTACAGCAGAAAGCTTTGTAAACAAAATTATTTCACATGCAAAGAATAACCATTAGTGCAACTGAAATGATGCAAGAGAAACTACTCCGTCCCTGTCACCGAAAGGCAGTATTACGCTCCTGAATGAGATTTTTACTACACATTCAAATTTTATCATCACATTTTAATAAAGTCCCACACCAAAGCTGGAAAGGGACACAATAACATCTCTTCCTGAGCACAACAGGTTTAAGGGAGTGAGGAGACAACAAGTGGCACAGTAGTCAGAGCTGTTGCCTTTCAAATGAAAGATCACGGTCTGAATCCCTGCTCCTGTCTCAGTACCACTTAGCAAAGTTCTCACCCCAAATTACATCAGGAAAAAACACCCAGCTATACATATGGGTACATAACTAAGCAGCTTAGAGCACAGATCTGACATTGTTATCCACCTTGGACAAAGATGTTACTATAAAGGGGTTAATAATAACAAATGCAACAAAAGAGTAGTGAATGAGGAGGAGCGCAAATGGATGAAGGCTCTGTTTCCAGAAAACTAGGTCTTGACCCCCACCCCCACCCACACACACCAAGTAGCCACCCCCCCATTTTGTCTTCCTTCTCTCGTGCGATGTTTTGACTAAATTTGGTCCCACCAGTTCCCAGAGAAGGAGCTGATATAAATATCTGGCGCTAGAGGGGGGGGACATAGCAACTGAAAAGAATGGGGGTCAGCCTGGTGTCACATGTCTGAAATTTTACTGTGTGGGGGTCCTCCTTATGGAGACGAGTGTGGAAAGACCGTCCAGTGCAGGGGGGGATGGGCCTGAGCTATTCCCACTATGTCCTGCTGATGACGGACCTCTCGATAAACAAACACTACAGTATGTATAAGCACGGCAAATCATAAGGAGGTTTAAAAAAACAACAACAAAGTGGGGTGTGGCACAGCAGTGAGAGATGAGAGGCAGACGCACCTCCAACAGCAGAAACCAGCCGGGGATCATCACCAGCTTTCAAAGAATCCCGAACCAGTTCTTCAAGTTAACAGCACAAGAGAAACATGGGGAGTCGAGATGAAAAGGCGAGATGGGAGCAAAGGAGGCCTCTGGGAACTCAGGCGATTTCGAGGGACCAGAGGCTCAAAAATGCCTGGGAAGAACAACCTCTCAAACCACTGTCTCAGAGAACAAGATCCGCAGGACACAAACGTGATACAGGGGGGCTTTGTTTTCCACCCCATGTTGGTGGGGCATGTCCTCACACTGCACTCCCATTGTCGGGAGAAAGGGGGCAGAAAGGAAAAGGAACTGAGTGCAGGAGAAACACGGAGGCCAGCATCAGAAAACATACATTGACGTCTGTCAAAAACCCACATCCTAGTCAACTGCTAGGACTTCAGAATACAAACAATCCATTTCTCTAACAAAACATTTTTCATTTGTCTTTACTTAGGCACTATCCATTGCTTACATAATTATTTAATATATGTTGGACTTCTGCCAAGCACACCTCTTAAAGTCCAAAGACACGTGTTTCAGGTGTACCGGTCACTCTAAATTGCTCATACTGTGCAACTGTATGTATGCAATCACTGTGTACCGTACCTGACATAGTACCCAGGGATTCCAGGATAAGCTCAGGACCACGCACACCACTACATACTCACTCTCACTCTCACTCTATATATATATATATAGAGAGAGAGAGAGAGAGAGAGAGAGATCAATTTTCATCAATTGATGAAAATTGACTCATTGCTGGTCTCCTTACTGGGAGCAGAAACCCTCACATTAAAAGTCCTTAACCACTCTGTTGCACAAGCGATAATGGCACTGACATACATGCGGTATCTGAATAAACAGAAAAAAGATAACTAGAACAATATTTTGATACTAAATGCTATTTTTTAACCGGAAACAAATCAAAATTAGAGGGCGTGCAACTGCTATGGGAGGTTAAAACAGCCAGTGAAAGGGTGAGTTGTCCTTCCTTTGCAACAGAAGCACGGAAAAGCAAAAGTGAAAATAGCACAATGACATCACGTTGGGAAGAAGTGCACGGAAAACAAAAGCTAAGCTTAGGACCTGAACTGTATACAGCAAACGTGCAGGTTAATCTCTTTTGGAATCCTTTTTTTTTTTTTGCATATATTCTTATCCGGGAGCAACTATAGTGGTTCAGTTTTAACCCAGCAACTGAGTCAGACCGTGGGCGAACGTATCTGGGGACTGGCTCACGTTCCCAATCTCGAATGCCTAAAACATTCCACACTCTTATCAGCCGTGCTCAGGCCACAGAATCATCATGTGGGGGATGTAGGCTGCCTGGCGGACCTGTCACATGCCCTGTGGGACTTGTCAACACTGCAGATTTATTGGGCGCCAAGCTATACGCCTGAGCAGAGCTCAGCCCTTTCCTACAACAATCCGGTGGACAGAAAATCCAGGAATAAGACAACTATATACTCAGCATGGGCACAGCGGTGACCATTGTATATTACGGCATTTATACCTTACACACAGTATGGTGGCACAGTGGCTATTCCCTCACAGCACCTGAACTGGTTGGGCATGGGTTCAAATCCAGCTCAGTCTGTGTGGAGTCTGCATGTTTTTCCTGTGTGTGTATAGGCTTCCTCCAACAACACAGTCCAAAGATATGTGAGACTATCTGGTGTCTTCTAGCTGGACAATAAGTCCTTGTAATAGGACAACTACATGCTTACCCGGTGCACAGTTAACTATACACTAGACACCAGACACCACCAGTCAGACATGCCCCCGTTTACCAGAACATCCAAAATCCAAGACCGTAGCATAGAATAGAAAGAACAACTTGCCCAAATGTCTCAGATGACTCCTGCACAGCCGTTCTTACCTTCCTGGACCTGTGGCAGGTGAGACTGGTCCACCTCCAGTTCCGCCATGACTCCAGTTCAGACCCTCATGGCCCACACCTGCAGATGGCCAAACAGGCTGCATTACCAGAGCAGCAGGTAGAGAAGCAGTTAGAGCCATGACAGAAAGATGAACGAACATGAGTTTGAATCCCTGACAGACGGGCATCCGAACTGGGGGTAGCTCCATAGCCTAGAGCCCGGTGATTCCGGGATGGGATCCAGATCCCTGTCACCCTGCTCAGGATTAGTGATAATGGACATACGGCCTTGAATCCCTGTTCATGCCACTGGTCACTGTGCTCAGATTCGCGGTGCAGGGGATGCACCCAGCTGCTTAAAGAGGTAAATCGCAGGTTTACTCGGTTTTTTTTTTTTGTAAATGACTTTAAACTCACACTATGCACCGGGTACTCCGTGTTTATACGTGTGTCTCGTTTTGCCAGTGGCCAAAACTGCAGCGCTACAGGAAAAGGGCTTCCGCGTTGTTTTAAACCCATTAAAGCGCTCCGTCCCGTACAGGCGCACTAGAAGCTAGCCCGCAGCTGCAGCTACACCTACACACACACACACACACGCACGCACACACACACACACACACACACACACACACGATGGAGGGAGCAGAACAGCGCCTCCCCGACCCCTCGCAGCTCATCCCGCAGGAACATGACAAGCACAAACGGTCCCTGCGGCGCTACCATCTTCCCCAAATGTCCCGAACGTTCACGATAAGGTGAGACGGCTGTTTATTTACCTGAGGCCGGCGATGCGTGATGTGTTCGTGCGAAGGCTTCCCTTCCCGTCGGTCTCCCCCGGCCTTTTGCGCCCTCTATGCCCAGCAGATGCGGGCGCTCCTGTTGCGCGGCCCCGGGTGGCGCACGGAGCGAGCGGAGCGGACGGTGGCCGCCGCGGCCATTCTTCGTCCGGTTACTAAATCGCAATTTCCGCAGACGTCACGGGAGTTCTTCCCCATCACAAAGACCTCTGTGCTGTGCTTCAACGCATTAACGCACACCGCAGGTTCTAACTTTCCTGCTGGTAAAATAAGATGTGAACTCAAAAACACCACAGTGCATGGCATTAAACGGAAACAAAAAATGAATGTACACTGTGATTTATTACCATAAGGTATTACTGTATTTATAAGACAAATATACAACATGCAAAGGCAAAGCCAACACGCCCCTAGAAATGTCCCCAATTTGCTCCTTTTTTCAGGGGTAATGCCCTTAGCCTTTAGCTTTCATTACAGCACTCATTCGCCATGGCATCGTTTCAATAAGTTTCTGCAATGTCACCACATTTATTTCCATCCGGAGCTGCATTCATTTTTCACCAAGATCTTATATTGATGATGGGATCGGACTGCTGCTTAAAGTCTTCTCCAGCACAAAATCCCAAAGATTTTCAATGGGGTTAAGGTCTGGACTCTGTGGTGGCCAATCCATGTGTGAAAATTATGTCTCGTGGTTCCTAAACCATTCTTTTACAATTTGAGCACAATGAATCCTGGCACTGTCATCTTCGAACATGAAGAAAAAAATCCATTGATGGAAAAACCTGGTCATTCAGTGTATTCAGGCAGTCAGCTGAGCTCATTTTTTGGGCACATAACGTTGCTGAACCTAGACCTGACCAACTGAGGCAACCTCAGATCATAAAACTAAGTTAAATCCAGGTGGTGACTTTTTTTTGGCCAGGCAGTGTATAAAGGTCAGTTCTTTATACACAGCAGACATGAAATTTGTCACAGTGACACTTCTCACCCTCAGTGAGGTTTTTGCACACACACGTTGTCTCTCTGTCTCACAAATAAAGCTTACATACTTTTTCAAATGCCCACAAATTGAATTTGTGTTCAACCACAGGAACCAGTAGCTGTTAAATGTGAGCAATTGAAAATGTAAAAATTAATAAATTCATAAGAAATTATATATGACTTACAGACACTGTGCATCACACAGCAGTGAAGTAACGGTAATAAAGTTTGATGAGATATTTGCTTCGCTCTGTGGTGTTTTCCTGTTCACTAGCATTAATATATACATATTAAATACAACCACTTTTAATGGTAAAACAGTTTGGTAATTATATACTGTGTTACTACTTTTTACCTTTACACCGCTACACCTTTTTGACCCATACAGTGCTACGTAGCTCCGCTACTATGTTACAGGGGTCAGTGTCTCAATAAATTTATGACAGCAACACAAAGTTTGAGTCACTGGTTTGGTTAAGGTTTCAAACGTCACCTTCTATAAATAAATTAAAAAAAAACACCTCACTATTATTCTGTCGGTGCTTATGCTGACAGACATAAATATAACTTTACAACTTCAAGCAAGGAAAATTAAATGATGCGAAGCAGGACAACTGGCAGAAGGGCCGTGAATCATTTGAGTATCTATCAGATTGATTTGTTGAGCAGTGAAAGACATAAAACCAGTTTGGCTGCAACATGAAAGGTCAACCTTCCCATTTCAGTTACCAAACTGTGTATATCATTTCTAGTTTAATATTTTATTACCATTTCTTTGGACAATTTGTACATATCATACAACCCACCTTATGTGAGATATAATAGCACATTCATGTTTAAAAAATTGTTTTAAAAGAAACTGAAGCGAAAAGTCACCTACAGTAATTTAAAAAGGTGGCAGAGGGATCTTTGACATTAAGGTTATGGGTTCAAATCCTGATTCCTGTTGTCCTCTACTATGGTACTGACCTGGAATTGCTTTACTAAGTTACTAACCTGTTGAAATAACTGTAAGCAGCTTAATATTCTAAGTAACTTTGAAGAAAAGCATTAGACAAATGAAGGAATGAGCAGTACACTAACTGTCATAAAACTATAATGAAAAGAAGCACACACTGTAGCATTGTTGAAAGTCTCTCTTACAACCTACTGACAAACAAACCCTAAAAAACTAAGTTGCTACAAATCTTAAAGAAGAGCCTGTTTCCTCCTATTTAGTTATATAATTTCAGTTGTCCAGCAAACTTATCTATGATTTTTCGTGGCCTTCTGTTTATTTCTTTGCCACAGATCCAGTTCTGGTCACCTTCCATGCCAAAGACAAACACAAAGGAGCTGAGGGATGGTTGATGGCTAACCTGCCCATGCTAATTTCTCTGGAATTTGTGGCAGTTTACTTGTACACTAGGTGGAAGGACCCCTGAATTATTTCCTTTCAAACAACATCTCTTCCCTAGATATTTGTTCACAGTGTTGCCCATTTACAACAAAATATTTAAACAACTTGCAATACTTTTCAATTGGGCAGCTAAACATGCTGCTGATGCAAATAAGGCTAAACACAAATTTAAGGGTAAAACAGCAAATGCCACTCCAGGAACTTCAACCTTCAGATTATAATTCCATGCCACCACGATGACCGCTGCTGTTTTTGATTTTGTGGTTGAGTTTGCCAGGAAGTAATGATCAGAGCTTTGCTGAAATATCTAATGTGCTATAACCAATACTTATCTGGAATAATACAGTCCAAGTAGCACCCATTTGTTTAAGTCATAGAAGTACAGTCTGCATCTATAACCTCCAATTGTCCACTTGAGTAAGTTTTTAATTGTCCATCAGTAACTTTGCTGGGAACTTCTGACTTGTTCCTATGGGCAGCCTCACAGCTGATATTTGTAGGGTTTCTTGTGTGTCTGGTGTCTTACTGCCATAGACACTGATGCAGTGGCACTTTGCACACCTGGGTTCCCCCAATTTATGGACTCAGTAAAAGCTGAGCTACAGCTGGCTCCTCCCTGACGCACTTCTAGCTTTTATTGTTTCATCTGTTTATCCATCCTTTTGGATTTATGACCGAGAGAAGATTTAAAGGACTTTGGGATGTGGCAGCAGAGGGTGGGTCGGAGGGGTGATTGTGTCACTCCCTCCGGTGGGTCCATTTATAAACCAAATTTGGGGGGACAGAGAGAGCTCACCCATCTCCAGTCTGCCAAGGGACTCTCAGAAGGTTTCCAGATCTCCCACCAGCAAGATGATGTGCAGACTTTTTCTGTCTTGGACTCTGCTGCTCTGTACCTCTGGGTTCCTTCTTGCTCACCCCATCACAGACTCCATGGAGATGGCCTACTCCGGTCCAGGTGAGTCCAGGAGCTGGGTGAGACACTTTGTAGCCATATCTTGGACAAGATGTGCATCACTTTAGAATGGAGCTGGCACTTCTTGACTACTTCCTTAGCTAGTCTTTAATTTAAAAACTTTCATCTACTACCGAACTGAAAGACATAACTAGTGGTGTCTCCGTGTAAGCAAAGTATTGATTTCATCCAGCTGCTGAAAGGGATGTTGAAGACACCTCTTGTCTTCACACAATAATTTAGAATTTCTAACTAGGTTGCTGTGGTGACTGTCCACTATTTTTCATTGCCAATATATGAAATGAGTATAAACTTACGTTTGTGGCTTATTTTTATTAGGCACGATTCGTTTACTGAAGAGTTTTTTTTACCTTCTTATTGTCGCAAAGCTGTTAAACATTTTTTAAACGGAATTAAAGGAAAGAAGCCAGTCTAGAAATTACACCTTTGATGTCTTGAGATGCCATTGCTCCTGTCCACAGAGAACTACTTTGATGAATGTCTTCTGCTCGTGCACAGTGTGTGATGTGGAACAGTGATGATGTGGATGGTCTGTGGTTACAGTGTCGGCAGAGGAGAGTCCAGCTCTTGGTCCAGAGAGGCTGACTCTGTCTGATCAGGCCTACCTCTCACAGAGTGGCACAGGCTTGGCCTATCCTGCCCTGCTAGCCCAGGAACTGGGCACAGATGGTATGACCCTCTCCCTAATTCTGGTTTCAGTTGTTATCCAATCCAAAAAAAATAAATAAGAAAGTTTCATTTCGTCTCACTATTATGTACTACATAAGAAGTTATATAGTTATTTCTGACATCCCACAGTTATTGAAACCCTAACCCCTGTACCGTACCTTAACCAACATCTTCAATATTACTCACAGGTCTCCGAACAGCAGGGTTCCTTCCCAGGGAAGCAGTGAAGGAGGTGAGACTCTCTTGTAGTCTTTTGCGCCACTGTACATCTAGCTTTCATTAGGAGTCCACAGCAAGCAGTTAAGGCCAGAACTCATGTATCTTGAAATTTTGTTGTTCGGACACAGACGGCCTTGCTGGTCTTCCCAAGCAAGCTGCATGAATGGATCCTTTAAGAATTTCTGTTTTATAATATGGGAAATATGTACACATTATGTACAACAAATTGCTTCATTTTTAGGTCCTTCTGGAGAAGCAGAACAGGCTGAACCCCCTTAGCCGTCTGCTGGGGACCAGGAAGCAGTACAGGAAGCGAGGGAATACATCCGAGTGTTTCTGGAAGTACTGTGTTTGAGATCTGTAATCCTATGCTCCTGTTCACTCCCTCTCTTACACAAACACACAAAGTCAGAATACTGCACTGTCCACAGAACCACAGTCCTGTCAGGAACATTGCTTCCATGTACTGCCTTACTCTCAAGGGTTTGTGTATGGAGGAAAGTAACACTCGCAACATTTTATAACAATCTATGGATAATAATGAAATAATAAAACATCAATATGGGACTGTGAGGGGAAGATTATTTTTTTTTTAATACATTGGTCACACTGGAGTCTGAAATGTAAATATAGTAAACCTTATGACTATTCTGTATGTAACGTGAATAAAACCTGTTTCAAAAAGCCTTCCTGTTGAAGTTTTTACATTGCAAACTAGACTGCTGGGTGTAAAATGATTCCTTTGTCAATGAAAACTGCTAAAAAAACAAGTAATGGAGGACAGACAGTGGCTTAGCTGCATGAGAACAGTTCTGCTAAGGAAAACTAAATCTAATGAACTGAGCAGAAGCCCAGTGCCCATAGCACAGAACCAGATGCTAGGAGGCATTTCAGTAATATAAACAAAATAAAGCGATCAGCCTTAACGCATTAGGACCAAACTACCACCAGAAGCCTGCAGGACCACGGTCAGAAGGGCAGGTGTGAGCCAGTTGGCAGTGCTGTACACTACATCACCTCAGGTGGCTCCTTTCCATGCCTTAATGATCCTGGTCAGCATCTGGCATCTGTGAACACAGACATCAGTGATAATAAAGTCTTGCCCTCACAAGCACCAGTCTGCACTTTTCTTCCAGCTTCCTATTCTTCATCAGAATAAACCGACTCATTTTTGTCCTCCAAAAATTAAAAGTAAACATATCTAAAACATCAAATCTTGTGAAAGCCACAGTAGTTGTCAATTTATTTTTGCTCAAAAGAAGTAAAAATGACTACTGGATACATGAACATATTGTGTGCATGCTTATTATTGTTACAGACACACATATGTGCGAGTGTGCATAAACGCCAATAGAACAGCGGCGCAGATGTTTGCAACCTCATGAGTTCAGTAAAAGTTGTTTTTAAAACAAGCACTCCTGCACCCTTTTTATCATTTGTTGTGAAGGACTTAACACAAGCCTCACCCCATTTTCCAGTAGCATCATCACCGGAAATCCCCGTCTCCCCACCTTCATGTGAGATCTTGTGTTCTCAATTTACCTAGAGAATCTACATGTATTATCATCATCATTATATTTTGTTCTTGATTATAGGTAGTAATAGCAACTAACATTTGAATCAAATTTCTTCAAAAACTGCCAAATGAACAAAACATAAAAAGGAAGAAACAATACAAACTTATCTTCTACACTGGGCTGCTACTGTCATGAACTGTTACTGCAGTAGTGAACAAAAGTGAATAAAATGATGAAAGTGCAAACTGTATTTGAACCCAGATCACACAAGGCAAAGCCCTGACATGCTGGGCGCAGCAGGACAGCTTTGCACTCATACTTGTTCCAGATATCGGACCTGGCTATTGATAGATGCCACTTGTTATATTGGGAATTTGGAAACTGGGATCTTGAATATCCCCGTACCACACAAAGTGGGGTTTACTAAGTGTTATTACAAAAATTACCAACTACCAGCAACAACTGCAAATTTAACAAAGCAGAATTAAATTGATTTAGTGTATCACTTATTAGAAAATCTGTGCAAATACAAGTAGATTTGTCTTTTTATTTAGTTATTTCAGTGTCACAAAATATCTTCTGAACAAATGTCAAAACTGACCCATTTACACATATTTTGTAAGATTTTTGTACATTTTTTGTAAAATACAAGGTATTGTAATACACTTTTTTGCGCAAAAAAAAACAAACAAAAAAAAACACACTGTACAAATCCTTTAGTCTCCTGTCCTATGGGAAACCTGTAAAAAAACCTCCTGGCTGCTGCAGACAGCCAGATACAGACACTCAAGGACACTCACCTGCCGGACACACACACACACGCTTTTCTAACAAGGAAAGAACATCTAGTTGGAGAGGAGAATAAACATGAACACAACAGTGATCACTACTGAACATTAAGACACCAACACACTTTTTGGCATGACATTTCAATAAATTAAAAATTTTCAGGTAGCTGTCACCAAAGATGCCCACCGTGACATACCATGTGGTTGAAGAATGAATGGGGGAACGGACTGGCTGGGCATTTTCATGATGTAACCGAGGTCTGCGACCGCATGACTGCTCTGCAGGTGAGTGAAATGGCTGGCATCAGCCTGAAGGCAGCGCTCCTCTAGGCTTCCTTGCAGGAGACTCACATCTCAATGCGCTTGCACCCAGCCAGAAGTTGGTTAGTTCTGTCACTTTCTGACAAAATGGACACAACAAACATGGTTCTACAACACAAGCAGTGGTTTCAAGTTAACTTTCAGAATAAAGCTGTCAGAACCAGAGAGCTGGTCTGTTGTACGTCGCAGAGTGGATGAAGAACATCTCTGATTGAATGTGAAGAGGTACTTGTGAACAGTTTTACTGAAACAGCTCTACGCGGTCTATCAACATTCACAGGGATGTGAGTCATTGTCCTTTCTTCCACTTTTGGAAAACTGCACCAACTGCATTAAGAACAGCAAAACAGGCCCTGGGAACATGGTTAGATGCAGCAGCCATGTGCTGCTCTCCAGACCACCCACCCACACGCGCGTGCGCACGCACACGCACACGCACACACACACACACACACACACACACGTCCTGGTAGACGGTACATATGATGCAGATGATTCAAAGACAGTGCAAAGGCAGCACCTCAGCCGGCTATGTCCGCACACATGTGCATGCTTTAAGTGCGCCAGCTGATAGGTTGCCACCGACCAGTGTGCAAAACAGACCCAGATGTTCACTTGGGCCTGTGCTGGCAGCAGTGGAGTCCTGCAGAAGCTCACCATGGGAGAGGTCATGATTTTAGGTCCCAAATCAACAACAGCATCCTAATGAAGACAGTGACAATTCAGCAATGGTTCCCCAAAACCAATGGAAGAGTACAGAGGAAAGTAAAATTGTGTTGCAAGAAAGAAAGAAAAAAAAAAACAGATACCATAGTGCTTAAATACAGCCTACAAAAGAATAAAAATAATTTGCATGTAATTATAAATATATACTGCTGAAAGGTGAAAAATTCACAGTTGCAGGAGTCCATCTTTTGAAGATGCCTATCAGAATGGTTAAAAACATTAACTATTCAAAATAAATGTTCTCTCTGGTAACTTCACTGTTGTCATTTTGTACATAAACCGTGTTTTACATCAGCTGTTCATGCTGATTGCAGGTGTAGGCAGAGCTGAGTGCCGGTGCTGCAGGGACAGTTGTGGTTGTAAGCCACACCCCTCATACAGAGAAGCCCCAATAGGAAACTGTCCAGATATTTGAGTGGGAGGAGTTAAGGTGTCCTGAAGGTTTGGCTTATGGTTGCCTGCCTGCGGACGAGGCTACTGTGGCTGGTC
The DNA here is from genome assembly GCA_018136845.1 of Heterotis niloticus. NCBI lineage: Eukaryota > Metazoa > Chordata > Actinopteri > Osteoglossiformes > Osteoglossidae > Heterotis > Heterotis niloticus. The sequence goes on along the minus strand of CM030894.1, from coordinate 21,159,018 downwards.
AGGTGTCTGGGTCATCGCCAGCATCTTTGGGCGTGCAGTCCGGGGGACAGGATGAGGTGTCAGGTAGAGTTGCGTGTGGAGAGGAGGGAGCAGGACCCTCAGTCACACTGCTGCAGATCACACAGCCCTGAAGGAAAGTGGCAGCAATGTTCATCTGACAATTACAGTGACTCATTAATTAAAGATCAGCTGTACAAGTTGAAAGTAACTATTTAAAACCAACAAATGATCCTCAGTTTAAAAAGTTTGGCGAAATCTATTCTTCCAGAAGTGGCTGTGATATTAAAAAGAAGCCTCTGTGTGTGTGTGTGTGTGTGTGTGTGTGTGTGTGTGTACACAAACAAACAAGTACCTCTGTGTCGATCTCCTCTGGTACGGTTTGCTGTCGGATCCAGGGATGCACTTCAGCAAGCTCCTCCTTCTGCTCCTGCGTGAACCATGGCTGCAGGGGTTGCAGTAATCGCAGCTTCTCGCGGTCCTCCTTCAGCACCTGGGCCTTATCCCTGAGCACACGGCAAGCCACACTTTATTTCACCGGGACGTTCAAAGGGTTCATGAACACGTTCCGGTCTTGATGCAACTGTTAAAAATCTCAGAATATCAAACACAATGACACAACTGTTTAAACAGCAGGACTATTTAAATAATAACTCGCACCGCAGTACTATAAGTCACAGGTACCAGGTATTTTAGCAGTAGGTTCACAATGGAATAAATGGGTTTGAAAGATTCATAACCACTCCCTGTAGACCGACTAAAAACAGATTTTGCCACCTATGCTCAGATGGAACTGCGTAACTTCATTCAGCAATAATTCATCATGTTCTTATTAGAAATAAAACATCACTGGCTTATCAGTGGATGACATAACAGAAGCATACAGGCCTTGATATTACTTGTAGATAAATGTAAATACAAAGCAGTTCAAACACAAGTGTTTAAATATCAGTGTACACTACCAAACACGCTGCTGCAATGAACAAACATGCTCATCCAAGTCCTTGCCTGTATCACTGAAACTGTCAAACTCTTCATCAGTGTTGCTGTTAAACAATTCAGGGATCACTGGTGCCTTCACTGGTCACCCTTCATATTATTCTGGAGTGGTTCTCTCTTTAGTAATCAATTAACAAAACTACCACTATAGAGGACACATTTTTTATTCAAATATTGCATCAGAATACAAGACACACCAGCACAGGTGAAGAGAAAAAAGTGCAATTTATAGTCCAGACAATACAGTAATGTAATGCTATAACACATTAACCATGACGCTCAGTGTGGTACCTGCTGTGGATCTGGTATGTCATCATGATGGGCTCAGGTGTGCCCTGGATCATGGTCCAAAGTGAGTCTTCTACACACTTGTCAAAGCCAGCCCTTTCCTGGCTCTCCTGGGCCTTGCAGGCCTTGGAAGATGTGTCTGAGGAATCGTTACTCGCAAAGTATTTGCTGCTGTTGCTGCTGCCTGCACAGGGAAAGTGGGGACACGCGTTTACTCATTTTGCTTATGCATTTAAGAAAACTTCAAAAACCATGCTGCTTCATGACATGGAAGACCCAACAACGAGAGTCTCAATTTTAGTTCAGAAATCATTTGACCATATGTATGCCTCCTCTTAGTGACAAATTTATCTCACTTATATTTATACATGTATTAATTTAGGGAACACTTTTCTCCAAAGCAACAGTTACTGTTAAGTAGTATTTAGGCAACACCTATACTCAGGGTAGATAAACTGCTGATGGGTAATGAAGGAGCATGGACAGGATTCAAACCCATAACCTCATGGTACTAAGAGATTATTTTCACCCTGAATCTCATGGGGCCTTTCAGTATGATAGCAGCCCTGTCCCTGAAGTCTCTGGGGTTTGGTGAGCATGACCGCATCAGCCATGTGCTGCAGTCTGCTCACTGACCATAGCCGAATTCTGCTGAGGATAATACAGGATATTCCAAAATGACAGCCAAGAGTTTTTCATCTCTATTAGGCCAGCCAGAGCTGCTTCAGTTCCTTAAAAAAAGAAGGATGCTGCATCTCTCCCCCACACATTGTTTAGCAGGTATGAGAAACCCACCTATCTTGTACGTACCCTTCCACTGGTGTTTAAAAGGTCTATCCCACTGCTGACAGAACACATGCATCTTACCTGGCTAGTAAACAACACAAGAGTATCAACTGATTTCCCTCATCTTAATTGATTCTGTAATAATGCCACCCAGTTGTCTATAGCTAAACACAATACAAAATTAACTGATACAAAATTAACACATGGTGGAAGGCTCACAAGAGCATCACGTTCTCAAATAGTGACACGTGTTCCTGTGGAGTGACTGTGCCTTGGAGGTAAGTTTGTACCTGTGTGGCTGGTGGAGGTTTCATTGGAGCCAGAACCAGAGCCTGAACCCAATGACCCACCAGACTCCCCCGAGCCGCTCCCAGAGACATTGGAACCCGTGCCGGAACAGGCATCCTCATGCAGCAGCAGGTCCAGTAGCTCGCTAGAGGTGGACTGAGCGTCATGCTGACCTGACTCACTGTTAGCATCATCCTAAGGTGCAGGAAGCAGGAGGGAAGCATGAAGCTATCACATGTGGTATAAAAGTCTGCCACTTTAAAATGCAGACAGTCTGTCTGCTGCTGCACCATCCACAGAAAAAGATCGGTGAACATCGGTGACAAACCACAACATTAGCTGTCCCCGATCTAAGTTGCTGGTTTATGGTTTACATCACTTCACAGGATGTGGGTGATCCAACAGGCACTACCAGCATGCTTGTGCATATTCAGCAGTCCTTTTTTTTCCCCCCCTTCAGCTCAAAGTGTTGCCACTCTGGGTGTCCAGCCTCTCTTTGAACTTACCCCCTTGGTGCACTGCTTGTGTAGGCTCTCTGTCCGCCCTGTGCTCGTCTGAGGTTCTGCAGGCTTGGGCAGCTCTTCTTGGAGGAGATTCAGCTGCAGTGGGGAGCTAGAGCGTGAGCTGGAGAACAGAGCAGGTGGCTGGGTTGCATCCAAGTCCTCTCCCAGGGCAGATGGGGGCCTGGGGGAGTGGAGGAGGAAGGGAGCAGGAGGGGATGGGGGTACCATAGTGGCAGCTTGGGGCATCTGAGTCATGGGCAAGGGAACAGAGTCAACGCCTAGGTTAAAAGGCTGAGGCACCATAGCTGGGGCAGGGGTCACCATGTTCACCCCCTGGGGGTAAATGGGGTAGCTGGGATATGTGGTGTAGTTAGGCAGGATAAAGGCCATAACTGGAGCCATGAAAGGATTCTGCATTGCCTGTACTGGCTGCATTGGCTGCACCGGAATCATGGTTTGCATGTTCTGTTCTGGCAGAAGGATGAAGGGAACATTGCCCTGCTGGATGCCAGGATGGAAGAATGCACCATTCATGGGACCGGAGGCACCCACATCCCCACCTACCTGCCCCTGAGCAGGGAGGTAGGGGGGCTGGAAAGGCATGACGAGAGGCGGCACAAAGCCCACATTGGAGGGCTGGGGCTGCGAAGACTCTGAAGGTGGCCAGGAGGAGTCAGGGGCAGCGGTTGGATGGTGGAAAGAGTGAAAATTCCCAGGGGGTGAGGTGTAACTATCAGAGGAGCCCTGGGGTTTGGGGCGTTTGTGTTTGGGTTTGGATTTCTGCCAGCCAGCTGCACTCACTGGTCTCATGACGTAATCACCTGGAACAAAGCAAAAAGGAGACGCACATCATCTATGGGTGCAGGGTCTGTTTACACTTAAAAGACTTTGCTTAATTTACAAGTGGGTTAGGGACTGGCAGCAAGATGGTAATGTGCATCAGTTATAAGTTAGATGGTACTCCTGACAGAGTGATTATGTGTAGCCCACCATACAGTAACTTCTTTTTAAATGTTTGTTGATTTTTGACCTTGACCCATCTTATTTCTGACCGCAGTATAATACATTACCCATTTCATCATTAAATAATTCATTGCTTTGTTCTTTACCAAAGTTTTTTTTAAAAAGAACAGAAGTTCATAAAATTTTTAAATGCTTCAGTATTCTGTGTCATACAACTGCGAGCTGTACTAAGCGTAGGCAACGTGATCTTTTGAGGCTGTTCCATCACTAACCCCACTGAGGTTGTTGGTAGCTGGTCATCAAACAGTTCCGAAACTAGTGTAGAGGCAGGGGTGGTGCTATAGGGGATATGGTGGCAGTCACGGGTTTACTACTGCATCTTAGAAGTTCAACAGCAGGGCTGTAACTAGCCCCAGTGTTTGTCCCCATGTGTCCCATTGTGGCTCTCACCTGGATGGTGTGAGTGAGCCATGCTGCTGTTGTCCTGCTGCAGGTACGAGCTGTAGGGGCTCTGCAGGATGCGATGGCGGAACCGGTCTACATACTCCTGTTCCTCCTTTTGGGTGTGTGCCGAAAGAACTTTCTTTGTCAGCCCAACCACCCGGAACTCCTCCGGAGCCGCTGCAGAACTCTGTGGAGGGTGGGGTGGTATGGGGGCGGGGTCGGCTTGCTCGCTGCCCATTGGTGCATCTTCCAGGGCAGTCACCTCTGTCAGGGGTGGGTGAAAACCAGAAGGCAAATATCAACACAGGTTCCAAGTTAGGGAACTGAATTGCTGGGTTCCATAAGTATAGATCCTTTACACTCACCAGACTCTGGTTGGGGTACATGGACAATTGTGCTGCTGTAGCTACACTGACTGGTGAGAGACACCACACTCATGGCCTCCGTAGACATTGTCATAACTGGTAGGGGGGTGCCCACCACTGCTGCTGTGGAGCCTGCAGAAACTTGGGGGGCCTCCAACACCACCTCTGTTTGGGATAGGGGCCCCAAGTTGAGACCAAAGAGCCAAGTTGGTCAAACATATCACAGCTAGTTTTATTTCTAATTCTTAAACTACTTGGCTTTAAATACTCTTAGTGTCACCTTGCAAGTTCACTGCATTTTCATGTAAAGCAGTAGGGCTCTTGTCTTCCTCGGAGGAGGAGGAGGATGTTGTGATGGAAAGAGACTCGCTCTTGCGCTTCAACGCTGGGCCTGTGCAGCTCTCCAGGTATCTGTACATGTAACACAAAGATGAGACCTTTCAAAGTGGCTGATATTCACATTTACAGTAATGCTAGTTTTTTGTTTAGCCGCATGAAATCCCAAGGGGAATGCTCATTTACTCACCATTACCATCTTTTACTCATACATGTATTTTGGGTGGTTCTCAATTTGTGTCTTTTTCACACTACCCAAGAGGGCTAGGTAATGATTTGTATATTTTCAGTATGGCTTATTGTTTATCAGTTCCAACCCTCCTTGTCGGTAAAACAACAAACTTTAATGTGAACACAGTAGCTTAAAAATTACACCAGCTGGCTCTCACCTGATGATATTGTCCACACAGTTGATTTGCTGGTAGGATGGAATGTGCGGCTGCTTCCTGGAGTCCTCGTGGGGCTGGCTGTGGTGACCCCTGACCTCCACATTTTGTGGCCGATGAGGAAAAGGGGCTGCTGTCCCTGCACCATATGACAAGTGTAAACGTTAGCAGCAGGCAGCTGGAGAATGGGTGGGTGCCCTGGGTAGTCATCTCCCTGAGCCACACCATACCTGCAGCAGCTTTAACAAGAGGGGTGAGCTTGTTGCGGGAATCCAGATAAGCCTGCTGGCCCCAATTCTTCACCTTGTTCACGTCAGTACAGATTTGCTGGAGGGTCATCTGTACCGTTTATACAAGCAAAAGTTACAGTAGTCACCAAATGACTCATTTAAATACAGACGAGAATAGGCCATCCAGCAAAATCGTAAAGAAATACTTCTGACATACAAATACTGGTTTTAGCCTTATGTAATATTTAGCAAGGTCGTCAGGCCAATGGGGCTATGTCTCACCGGCTCTCTGTGTGTGTCCTCCCAGAGATTGCCGTTGCTGTCACTGGATGATGCCACACTGATGTAGTGCTCATGTGAGCCATTGCTCCCCAGGCTACCGTAGCCGCTGGAGCCGTTGTTGTGGACCGGCTGTTGGGCAGAGAAGTGCGTTGGCCACAGGAGAGACAGCCAGTCAGTGAGGGAACCAATACTTCACTACTGCATGAGGTCCTCAAACAGGTCTTTCAGAGCCATCTAGCTGCCACTCTTCTTAAGATCAATATCAGCACACATTTTTGTATACAGCAGCTATTCACAAATACAAGGAGTCCCAGGTCACTTTCAATACCAATTAAAAAAATAACTTAATACAGACTGATGTCTGTCGATTTATCAACTTTTACAAAAACCTCAGATACAGTATCAAAAAATGTCAAAACATCTTTTAATCACATTAAAATTAAACCGTAATAATAATAATAAAAAACTGAAAATCAAACTGATTTGCATAAACATCTTTTCAGCTCCTGCTGGTGACCAATTCCCTTTACATGCAGGGGGAATATTCATCATCCCAGCACTTCATCACCTCCACTTTGCTCCTGCTAACTCTCAAAAACACCAAATGTAAAACTACTCCTGTTCTGTTAAGTTGCAATTTACTGCCATATACTTCCTGAAAGAGTAAAGACAGCTGGTGTTTGACTCCAGTGCAGTACATAGCAAATGTCATAAAATAGTGCAGATAATTGAATATGCAAATTTAAAGGACCAGAAAAAGGTAATGGTTTCTAAATGTTTAGTTACTTAATAAACAATTACTCATTCTGTGCCCCTGAAAAGTATAAATGGATGAAAAAGCCTAAACAGAACTACTGTTTATTCTGATTCATTTTCATTTCACTAAAAAAAGCAGCACATTTTGAACGGGTTTAATTCCATTTGAATTGCACTATGCATCCTCTGAGACTTGAAGGCCTGGAGCTGTATACTATGGCCACAGAGGAGCAGTGAAAGGAAATAAAATGTTTTGCAAAGATTCTTCACAAAAACATTGTGGATGACATGTTTCAATAAAGAAAATGTTTTTCAAAAGATGAGTTTCTGTACAAGACCCAACCTGGAGGAAAAGTTTGTAGATCTTTGCCTGCAGCTCCTTGATTTCTTCGTAGACGATGGGAAGCTCTTCTTTGCTCCGTGCGGCAAACACATCCTCATTGAGAGGACCACTAAGGGAACAGCAGGAAGAGGCACAGACACAAACATAATCAGAGTCAGTCTGAAGTGTCAAAAACAGAATTCAGGGTAGATTGTTCTGAATGGGTAAGTTCTGCCCTGCAAATGGAGTCAGCACAACTTACGTCCGCACTTTGTGCCGGCCAATGATAAAGGCCACCTTGCGGCTCCAGGGGTTGATGAAGCTTGACCAGCTGGTGTCCAGGGTAATGAAGTCGCCATTCTGGCAGCTGAACCGAATAGGTGAGTGCTCAAAGGGCACCTGACCTGCGTATTTCAGGACTGGTGACAGAGAAAGGGTGCAAAAGCATTAAACTACTGCTCTATATGAACAAAAACAGGACAGTGGGGCAAAACACAGCGATAAATACAAAGTTTGGCAAGGAGTAAACACAGCACAAACTCAGAATAACATGAAGCTTCCTTTAGCTAAAGTGCTAATGTAAAAAAAACTGTTAAAGAACCAAAACTAAAATTATTATTATTTAACAATAAAAAAAAATAAAAAAACGTAGGCATGCTGAAGTACTCACTTTTGCGATGCATGGCTAGCATCAGAGTGCGGTCCTCAGGGTGTAGGCAAGTCAGCATTGAGGTGCCAATGAGGTCCTGAGGGAGGTATCCCAGCAAAGGCACAGCTCTGTAGGCACGCACATACACACACTCTCAACAGAAAGCTCTGTACCCACCTTCCAGCCATTTCAGTATACGCTTTTCCAATTAGGGTGGCAGTGATCTACACACGGAGCCAGGATAGGTAAGGCAGATACACCCTGGCCAGCTCACCAGTCCATCAAATTCACTTTGCAGATTGAGTAAAATCCACATATGACCATAAAATTAAATCTCTGAACTTGAAAAGATTTCACACATTTTATAGGGGAGCTGCAGCACGTTGACTGTGAACCTACTTCCTTGCTTTTCACACTCACCGATCATCAACCTCCAAGAAGACACAGCCTGGAGAGTGCGTGGTGGTGAAGATGCGTTTGTCTGTAGGGATCCGGGGGGCTGAGGAGGAGCAGTGGAGTAAAAACAGCATCACAATGTGTCTTTTAACATCTGTCACTTTTGCAAATCGCAGGTGAAGTACAGCCATCAAAAAGGAGAAACCGCTACTGGTAGAGATGGTAGCTAAAAGCATTACTGTGAGACCTTCCATTATACCTCTTATTTTGGACACACATACTCACACATGTTAAAGGAAACTTAGACGAGTTACTGAAACGTGTGTCTGTGTGAACTGCTACTGTCTTTATATGCAAAGACTGACAAAGACACCCTATCTAAATACTGCATAATCACACGGTTTAAAGTGAACTGTTCAGGTTTCAATAGGCCAAAAAAGACAAAAAAAAAAAAAGGGGGGGGGGGGGAACTAACCTTCATATCCTGAGATGATTCGCTCAACCAGCGCCAGGCAGCAGGGCTGCTCCTCATCTCCATCCTCCCCTTGCACCTTCAACAGGTACGGCGTGATGCGGAAGGGGTTGTAGCGCATCTCACCCTCACGGTCCTTCCCACCCCTGCAGAGGCATGGCAGAAACCTTAGCCTTTCATGTGCGAGATAACTAAAACTGGCCATAATTCCATTCAATCACTGCAGTCTAATGGGAACCTTATTCATCAAACTTTCATTATGGTAATACCTCTGTTGGTGCTACCTTGTATAGCTCTGCACTCACTATACTACATGTTCATGTGATATTTAATGTAGTTAATAAGTAATACATTTAGAAAAGTGTTAAATTCTTTTTGGACAATCCATGTTACCTATAAAATAGAGCAGGTTCTGTGTTTACCCATTATTGTTAAAGATGAAACTAATCTGTTTTATATTAGGTTGTGCATGCTCAATTTTCAAATTTCATTTATGCAATAGGCTGTATTAATGAGGTCTTGTGCCATTTCATTAAGTTTAATTTCTTAGGAACCTAGACTGCTAATTGAGGTATAACTGTGCTTGCAATAAACGATGAATGAAATAAATAACAGATGCTGCTTTTATTATCTGCCAAAAATGGAATAGGAGAAATCTGCGGTCAAGCAACACTGCCACCTTCCGCTTCTAAAGGTGTTTTATCATTTTTACTTCTTACGACAAACTCAGTATGTCATGGGAATATGTGAAAACTGTGCAGACGGACCTGATGCGGCAGAAGAAGGACTTGACCTGGGCACATTCAAAAAGGATAGCAGCTGTAGGGGGCACAAGCACAAACATTAGGGTTCCTCAAATACTTGAGGAGAACTGAGAAAGCACCACTTCAGCCCATGTGGGTAGAGCTCAGCGCCACCCGCACCACCCCTCTGCCCTATAGGAGCCATTCTCTCACCACTGTCTGAGCCCACGTTCCAGGGGGGTAGGTGTGGCTGTGCTGTGTGCGAATAGAAGACATTGACATCCTGGTGGTAAAGCAGCTCCACAAACTTGACTGAGTCTAGCAACTTGCGCTTGCAATTGAGGATGCTGGAGGCCTGTTCTGATGCATAGAGGACTCTCCCACTGGCCAGGGAAAACACGACCACAAATGTGTCCTGAAAAGAAAAAAAAAAAGAAAAAGACACAAACCAGTTAGACTACATGGGTGTTAAGTTTTTTCCTTTTGTACAATTATTTAGACAGGGAAAATGTTAAGTTACCCCTCAATTTACGCACCTAACTGATAACTGAAAAGGCTACACTGTATGAAAACACAAAAATCACGACAGCCAGATCCAGACACTGATCTAAATATTGCGCTGGAAAAATTCAGACTGAGTACAGCACCAGTGACATTTTCAAATTTACCCGCTGGATGTGGTTTTCAAAATTTAACAAGTCTGAGAAGAAATTTAACTGACATTGTCTTCCAAGGTCCTCTACAGCAGTTTCCAGAGATGAAGCATACCTGCATGTTGCTTTGTTTTGGGTTGCTTGTCCATTTAATCCCATACAAATAATACCCAGGTCACATACTCAAACTTTTGACTGGTACCATACCCCTAGTTTTGCTTCTACAGTCCATACTGCTGTTTCAGGCCAGCAATGCACAGCAGAAACAGTCTGCATAGGTGCTGCACCAGGAGAGGGTGGTTTACCGTGTTTTTTAGGGTGTGCTCTGAAGTAATGCTCTCTAGCTCCTCCAGGGTGCAGACTGTGGCATCACGCCGCTCCTCCAGCCCGTTGCACATCAGCAGCTTGTAGTACTCACTGTTTGCTACAGGGGGCACCAGACAGTCATTGGTCAAGTAACCACTTGCATCAGTTCCCTTGCTTTTAGGAAAAGTCTCATCTTCTATCTCAGCTCGTTTCACCAGTGCACACCATGCGAAAAGTGAAGCCCCCCAGGTGTGAAATGGCACCCCATCATTCCCTTAAAAAAAATTCACAAGGGTACATGTGTTGCCCAGGAGAAGAGAACTTCAGCGTGGCAATTTGTACATGTCAGAGCCAAACAGCCTATGAATGAGCAATGACGCTCACACACCTTCTTCAAGTAGCTGATGGCTATCGGCACTTAAACCTCACAAGCGCAAATGCTGAAGGCCAACAGTCACTTGGAAAGGGCCACCCCAAGAGCCATAACTCATCCATCTCCTAAACCAACAACCTACTGGTCTGTCACCTTGTGAAATGGTGCACAACACACACACACACACACACACACACACACACACACACACACACACACACACACACACACACACACACACACACTTGTGCTTACAAAGTTTTTGCTTATAGATAAAAATAACTGGATGAGCATAGTGTTTGAACTTTTTTCAGCTAGAAAATTTAACTGAAAATTTTTCTGACATGCTGGATACTACATACATGTAAGTGTAATTCCGAGATGTCTGGACACCCTTTCTGGATCCTTAGATAGTGGTCACCATTTTAAGTTTCTTGCTGCACTGTTTCTGTGACCCATTGCTGTTTTGTTCATTATAATTAAAAACAGAAATGAAGACAGGTTGAAGACACTTTGCTGTGTGTTATATTTGAAGGAAAGCAGGTCTGTGCCCGCCCAGGGTTGCTGGCACTGGACTGTCCTTTCTGAAGACTCAAGTTATGCAACACTCCTTCTGCTATTTACAGTACAACTAAGAGCTCAGGAACAAACCAAAATGGCAGACAGTCATACAACACTGTGTTCACACTGCTACAACCTGCCTGTCTTTTCACCCACACAACTGGATTTCTAGGGCATTTCCCAAGCAGCTATATAAGCAGCTCCGCCTGGAAAAGGGGACGCACCTTGCACTTGCTTGACACAATTGAGCGCGTAGTTGAGGGCCTCCACAGTGCTGGCCTTGCTGCGGCTACGCTTCTCCGACGGCATCCTCTTCTTCATTTCCTGCATGGTCTGCATCATCTCACGATGTGTCTGGTCCCGGTTCAGGGATTCACTATGTTGGGATTCCAGGATAAAAGTCAGTAGGTTAGTGAGCGCTCTCCCCCCTCTCATCACTCACTGCGAGAGCACTCAGGGAAAAGAGTCCCACCTGCCATAGCCCCTGGCACACTGGGCAATGCAGGAGGACATGCCTGGGAGACGCGGAGCTGCAGCCATGAGGGACAGAGACACGGGCAGAACACACACATGCTGCTGTCTGGCCCAAGGGGCTACGGGAAAATAGCTCTTCTGCATCTTTGCAGCTACTAACACAACAATAAAGGTCCTGAAGGCTACACACACAAATTACTCACTGTATGCTAAATCAGCTAAATGGCATGCAGTCAAATACTCTCTTACTTGTGGTCAAGGTCACGGCAGTCCAGAGACTATCCCAGGAGTATTGGGCACTAGGCTAGGAGGCCGCACCCTGGATAGGACACCAGTCCATTGCAGGGTGGCTACAGACATATTCATTCAAGACACACACTTTACAGGCAATGTACAGTGACTAATCAATTTGGAACACATGTCTTTGTACTGTGGGAGGAAACCCACACAGACACAAGTTGGATTCAAACATACGTCCAGAGAGCTTAGGTACTGTGATGTGGCAGTACTAACCCTTGCACCACTGTGCCACCAATGCTGCCAAAGAGTCCTTTCAAAACTTTCTGCACACAAAGACATTTTTTGGCACTCGCCAAATGATAAAACTAAAAACAAATTCTCGCAGGACAGCTTCGCTGTGTGACTTGAGCCCGGACAGCTCGGAATAAACACAAAGACATTTCAAGGGACACCACTACGGTACTCAGGCGGGCAGAGGATACCTCTTGGGACTCCCAGGACTGCGGTCGGTGGGGGATGACAGCTGGCAGGAGTTTCCGCTGCTGGAATCAGGCCCGCTGTTCATGTCCATGTCATCCTGGCCTTGGTCTCTGCCTGGTGGCCCACCACCCCTCCCCCTGTGGTTTGCTGCCTTACTGGGACCACTGGTAGCACCTTGTCTCCCATTTCCTCCTCTGTCCTTTCCAAAAGGGCTGGTCTGGTGCCCGGCCACCTCCAAGGCCTCATCCGTGTCCCCAGCACCCTTCTTGAGTCCCGAGGAAGATGCCACATCTTCCTCCCCTTCTAGGAAGCCTTTGTCTCCTGGCATCTACACTGTAAAATTGTCAGCACTCAATACAACAAATATGGGCACTGCCCTTATGACTCAATAATGCTGCTTCATAAAGAAGTGGACTCCTCCTTTTGGTTTGTTCTGTGCTGTCTGCTTGTTGCTGCTCTCCTCATCTGGCATCTCTACTTTAGGCACCTACAGGTGAAAGGAGCAGACAAAGACTACTTTAGGGACATAATTTCCATCACTTGCCTATACTGGCCATCTTGGACTTAGCTTAAAAAAAAAAAAAAAAAAAAAAAAAAAAAAAAAACAGGGTAGATTTGGTAGAGTAACTAAGTACCAGTTGAATATTTGGAGGTAATCCACTGTCAATATTTCAGCATATTGTACCGTACTGAAAAATACCCAGCACTTATACAACTTTTCCGCAACAAACACGTGAATGTCTTCATAACAAACATTAATGAGAACAAGACTAGGGAATGAACTCACTAACAGTAAATGATGGGATATCAGAAGGGTATATCAGCGCTATCTTCCACCTGATGGACTGAGCTTCAAATCCCACCTCCTGTAGTACCCTTCAACAAGGTACTTACCCTGAAATGCTCCAGTAAAACTTACCCAGCTGCATAATGTGTAAAGCAAAGGAATAAGCTTTGAATAAATGCGTAGGTTAAATGAATAAATGCACAAGGAAATGCTGCTTCATCTAGCTGAACTAATAGTCAAGAAGCGACACCTCAGAAGAGGACAGCTGGAACACGGGATAGCCAACCTAAATCACTTCTGACAAGTTTTCAATAAAAATATAGGAACCGTAAACAGAAACTCGAGTCCCACTGTTCACTAAAACAGGGCAGATTAAATGTTGAAATATTAAAGAAGGATCATTAACTGCAAAACAAATAAATTGGAGATATACAAGTGAACATGCTACTGCACGATGTCTGACAAGGCTTGGTGCAAAGTCAACACTTAAGTTTTATTTTGGCACGTGAGCTATCACTACAATTCACGGATCATCCAGCAAAAGAGCAGGAAGAAAAATCTGGTGGGACAGATAAGCAATCAGCACCTAAGTAAATTTACACCAACTGTGATGGGAACCCTCTCTGCAATGCTGGCCAGTGATGGTGGCAAAATGCCCAGTGTGCTCTTACTTACACCATCAGTCAAAGCAGCACACAGTGTGCAGGAATTGCTGGCAAGTGTCCCAGAGGATTGCAAAAGGCAGGTGAGGAGCCACACATACGGCACATTGCTCCAGTAACCACACGTTCCGAGTTTTTAAAGAAAAAAAGTTCAGATGTGTGTTTGGAGGATGTCACGGTACACCCGATACACCCAAAAACAAGAGGTGTTCTTGGCCTCAGGCTTACTCCTTGCTGGATGTACAGCTAATCTCCCCAGTTCAGGACAAGAACAGATCACAAGCTGTAACTTTTTTAACCTCAGTTCACCCATCCATAAATTTTACTGGTAAGGAAACCGAAAAACATAATTGGGGAAAAAACCAAATCCAAACCTCATGCACAAGGTGGAGAGAGGCGGGGAGACACTGGAAAACTATGACAAAGCAACACCGAGTTTCAGGGTGAACTATTTGTCCAGCATACGACCGTATTCAGCATGACATAACCGTTAACCATCTGCATACTGAAGGAATTTAGGTGCCATGTTCATGGGTAAAATGGCAATAATATTTATTTTTCAAAAATTTAATTTAGCTGGCACTCATCTCCAAAGCGTCTTACAGTGTTAAGCTGCTTACAATGATTTACCCATTCATACAGCTGGGTAATTTTTGCTGGAGCAATTGAGGGCAAGTACCTTCCTGAAGGGTATTAGAGCAGGAGGTGGGATGCAAACTTGGGTCCATTGAGTCCAGAGGTGGCAAATACAACCACTACACCTCCTGCTGGCCCCATAAAGGAACAGCAACACTAGCAACAGTAGTAATAATTTGCATACAGGTGCAAAAAAGTTAACCTTAAATAACCCAACCTTTAAGCACAAGTGCTTAAGATTTTTTTATATGCTAATTAAAATAGCTAGTTGGGCCCACATAAAATGAAAATAACATAGAAAGCAGACCACACGGAGAACCTGTTTGAGACAGGAAACAGCCCGTAAAAAAAGGGACAGGTACGGTTCCTGTTCTCAGGCTGGTTAAATTGCTTCCCGTTCAATTGGGTTCAAGCAGTCTTCGTTGGGCCTGGCTGAAGCTCACATATAAAAAGGACCCTTGTAAAGCTTAGCTTTACCTCAAATACATTTACAAGTCCAATTGAAATGAAAGTGAAATTGCTAAACCGTTCACCATGCAGATAGTAAACACTCGACCAAGCAGTGCAGGTGTGTAACAACTTAACAGGTAGCAAAGGGGTCAAAAATACGAGCAATAGTACTCAGAGGAGTTATATACAAATACTGAGGTAACATCACTGCTTCCAGGAAAATCTGCAGCAATTTCTCCCTCATGCATCCTTTTTACATTTATACACCAGGAGAAAGGCCAATATGGTTGAGCATGAATAGATAGTTAAAAAAAAAAGTTTTTACTCCATCAACATGTAATTACATTACTTAGGCCTTTGCAATTATTTAGATACCATTTTTCATTTAAATATTATGTTAGTCACCCACATTTTTTGTTTTGAGGCCTTTACAGTTCAGCTGGAGTGTGGAACTAAATAAGTCTAATATCTACCCTGTTACAAACATCAGCCTTTTGAAAGATATGAATTTTTGTTTTTAGCTACATTTTCTTCATCTTTTCATTTCCTAATTTTTTCCCCCCCACTGCCCAGTCAGTGGTGAAACTCAAGCGCAAGAGGAGGGAAGGGGATGCAGCCTCATGGAGTTGCTCAGTTTATTCGGTACGTTTTATTTATTATAGGTACAACCAAGACTTTAAGAGAAACTGCATAGCAAATACTTGTTTATTATTATGCTTTGTTCATGGTTAGAGTTAGACAACCATATTCTGACATTCAGATCTCAGATGAATTAGTTGATTTCTCTGGATTTTAATACCTTTTAATATTTTGTCCTCAAGTAACCTTTCATTAGACTACAGCTCGCCCTTCTTTCCTACAGCGTTTGATTCGCCTGCGCTGCAGCGATCGTTAAATTACTTGACAATTTAAAAAAACAAAAACAAAAAAACATTTTAAAAAAAGCATTAAACTTAATTTTGCTTCCTGTTAGTAAAAGAGCATAAAATAAAGTGGCTCCCCATCCATGTTGCACTGTCTCACTCACACTCTCTGTCTCCTCAGCAGAGGGGCGCCGAGTCCCTGCACTGTAAGAACTGCTGGTGAAAGCAACACATAAATACGAGCCTCGCAGCAAGTTTTTAATCCACTGACGCTTTGCATGATGTTGTTAACTGAGCGACTAAACTTTATTATACAGCTTGTGCTGACTTTGACTCGAGCAGCTCCGAGTTACGAACAGATTTCCGGGCCCGACTGTGTTCACAAGTTGAGGTGCACGTGTACGAGACAACCGCTGATGAGCAAAATATTTCGAGATTTTTTTTTAACTTCCAAAAAAAAAAAAAAAAAACCAGCTCTGTCAGGCTGCAGGAAAACGGCAAAACTTCCAAACATCTGAAACATTAATAAAACCAATTGAGTCACCGAAACACGCGAATTTCGCCGCTTCCCATCACCGTCGGAAATGCCGCCTGTGTGACTGCCCTGTGTTTACCACGGCTTGCACCGTCCAGCCCCACGCACAGGCCCGAGCACACGGGGAAAAGGCTAGCCTCCGGCGTGGGGGGCGCGGTGCACGTCCAGGGCGAGCGGTTCGCGCCGTCCTGCGTGACGAAGCCACGTAAATCCCAATGGACACGAACCAGCAACAGAACCGCTGAGGGGGCGACCTGCCGGGCCATTCCTTCCACACAGAAGTCGCCCCCTCAGCGGTTCGCCAGCCAGGCAAAACGGGCTGTAATTAATGGCAGCTGAAGGGCGGCAGAAACGGCCACACGCGCACCGGATACGCCGAGGGAACAGAACGTGCTCGCCAAGCTGGCGACTTCTCCAGAGCTTCTTACTCACCGCGGAAGGCTCTTACGGAACGTCCATGGCCGGAGCTCTGCGCTGTATCCGAAAAAGAAGCCCAAAGTTTCGCAAAACGAAGCTCGCGTCGCCTCACTTTCAGTAACGACCGCCGTCAGTCCAGCAGAAGCCTGACACATTAACGCAACGTGAGTGCGGGCATCGGAAGCCACGCCCTGTGGACGCCCATTCGCCAGCGGCGACTGCCCTAGACCGCTTTCATTGGTCGAGATAACGGCCGGTGGCCGTTTCCACATGTCTGTCATTTGATACAGAAACGCAACGTGAGTGCGGGCATCGGAGGCCACGCCCCGTCGACGCCCATTCGCCAGCAGCGACTGCCCTGGACTGCAGCGATTGGACATGGCAGCGCAGTGTGGGCGTTTCCTTTGAAGCCCTGGCGCTGAGCGGCTACCGCGGGCTCCTCACGTGGATCCCCATGTTACACAACGAAGCCGCGTTTTGCGCCGAGAAATCAACACTAACGGAGGGGGCGGCTTGCTCTTTCGGTCGCGTCTCTGTGGCTCCTCATTGGATGGCCGCACATCGAGCCCTCCTCCCGTGCATCATCGACATGACGACATATGACCCCCCTCCCCACACATGAAAGAAACTGGTTCAAGAGGTGAGGGAGTTTGTTCAGCGTGGCGCCCAGCAAACTGCTGCTAAAAGGACAGAGAGCCCAAGGTGCACCAAGTAACACAGAAGGTAAAAGGGGGGGGGGGAAACAGAAATCTCAGTTGGTATAACAGAAAAAGTGTCTGTCGTCCCTATGCCAACTCTCATGGTCACCTTTTCTAGTCATGCTGACACTATCAAAAGATTTTTAAAAAGTCACCAATTAATTTGTAGGAAGTGACAAATTAAACAGTGGCCCAATAATAATGCGAGCTCTTAAAGATGGTGCTGTATGCTTGTACATTAACCATTTGTGTAGCTGTGGCCTGTAACCCATAGGTTGCCAGTTTGAATCCTACTCCTGGTCAAGGTTGTTACCCTGGCGTAAATGTCCAAGTCAGTTGCATTAGCTAAAGCAAGAGGCATCAGATTAGTAAATGCTGGAGGGGAAAAAGTGGTACATTTTTGAAGGGTTCATGACCATTTCCCAGTGCGCATGTAGGACTGTAAGTAAATAGTTGGCAGGACAACTGCAGGTTCTATAGAATAAGGGCTGGTCAACCCCTGGTGCTGTGAGCCATTTAGTTTAATGAAAGTCTGTGCTTAGCAACCATATAAATACAGGAAGCAAGTGAATTATGTAACTGGTGCCTCACATCTTTCCATAGTTCTGAATTCAGCCTGCAGCTAAATTATACCCAATACACGTTTAACTTTTATTATTAATGCTTTTCAGGAGTACCTTACATGTTGAAATGTGGATAAGAATCAGCTGCTTCAGTTAAACACTGTACAGGTATCCCCTACTTACATGTACTGTGTTCCTGGAACTCAACTCTTACAACAAAATGTCAAGTCAGACACATTGTCCATTACTTTCAGTGGAAAAAGTGCTCCTAAGCCCAGTCATTGCCATGTTTGTAACACCAAAACCCATCAAAACAGCGATAACATCTATATAAATAAATCAGTTTATTAATATATAGCAATGTAATAATAATAATAATAATAATAATAATACAGTTGCACTGGATAAAGTGAGACCACAAGATTGCATACAAGAATCATGAAGCACAACATAAAACATAAGTGAAGAGACAGTAACTGCATAACAGGTTTTCAAAATTATTACTGACCTCAGAAGATTGGGAATACTGGTGCTGCTCTCAAACTGGCACGTGCACACCCACAAAAAAAAAAAAAAAAAAAAAAAAAAAAAAAAAAGGACATATGTCCAGACAGGACCAAATGATGCTCGTGCCATCAAACCCAACAGACACAACTAATCTGTCAAAAATGTCACTAACAAACTACAGTGGCTACCAGTGCAGACAGTGAAATGCCACCATACTTGGGTCTTGTAGATTTTTTTGTGTTTACAGGTGACATATTTGCTTGTAAGTTGGTAAAGGATATTAAAGAATTTCCCTTGTATATGCTAAAATGCATCTTGAGGGATACCTGTACTTGGAATGAGAAACGAAATGAGAGAACATTTATACTTTACCTAATTTCTGTCTTATTAAAGATATATATAACAATGGAACATTGTAAATAAATTTCTACATTTCTTTTTAAAAGAGACAACTGAACCAAATTAAATCATGGGAATTAAGTATTTTACCTTTACATTCACAAATACACCAGTACCACATAGCTTAAAAAAACCTGCAAATGATAGAAAAAGAATGAGTCACAGAATTGAAATTTGGTGACAGAAGTTGTGAATTCCACTTTATTAAGGAATAATATAAGCAATCTGAGATCAACATTTAAGGCAAAATTTACTAATGGCACTTGAACTTAATATACAAGCATTCTAAGGAGGACTAAAATTGCAGCAAAAAGTGAATAGAAAGTATGGCACACTTCAAATAAGGAATGAGACAGAAAGTTCCAGACATATTTAAGGCCACTGTATTGCAAAAATGTCTTAATTTCCTTATGTTGAAGTCTGAATGGGCCCTGAAGGTGTCAGTTACAGAACATCCAATAGAGAAGGCCAGGAACCTCTGACTTTACCCCCTGATTTCAGCTCTCCATCAATCTCCTCTAACTCTGCTGTATTTTATCTTGGCAACTCTCAAGGGTGGCTTAAGTATGGTGTTTTGCAGTTTTCTGTTCAACACAGAGAAGGAAGGGGCTAAAGAGGGTGTAGAAATTTTTTTTTTCTTTTCTAGTTCAGTCTTAAGAGTTACTGCAGACCTTGACAGGTTCCTCAAGAACATGAACGTTCATTCTTTAAAGCTAAGTAAGTATACAGCCCTTGTTGGCAACTGTGGCATGCAGGAAAATCATTATGTATGCTGGTTTTTTTTTTCCAGGTTGGTTTAGCATTGAAATAGCCATTAAAATCAAAATAAAAACAAATGTGCTCAATATATCTTACAAAAACACTCTGGAACTCAGCAGGTTAGAACAATTTAGTGCTGGAAGTCAGGTCCTCCCCCTCCTCGTCATCATTCCTAGGATGAGCTTTAAGAAACATTCCAACCTGAACAGGAACATCACAGGGAATATAGTTAAGGAAAGTTTTAATTTTTGCTCCTCTTGTTATAACACTCCTGAAACTAAAAGTAAATAACCTGGAACATTTCACGCAATTATCAGGATTTACTGTTCTATGGCATGAGTCTTCCTGAGACTTAAACTGACAACCTACGTAACACGTCACATTAAACACATGTTGTGAGCAACACTGCATAGGAATAAACAATTTAAAGCCATACAGATTAATTTGGGTACTTACTGATGATGATGATGATTATTATCAAAACTACTGCTATCAAAATGGCCCACATCTGCAGATGACAAAACATGGCATGTTCATTCTTCCATAAGGAAGTAAATATTTTCTATTCA
This sequence comes from Heterotis niloticus, assembly GCA_018136845.1. NCBI lineage: Eukaryota > Metazoa > Chordata > Actinopteri > Osteoglossiformes > Osteoglossidae > Heterotis > Heterotis niloticus. Next base: position 21,138,881 of record CM030894.1, on the reverse strand, counting down.
AAGAACTCTGAATATCATTTGCCATCAACTGGTCACGCCATTAAAACATTCAGCTGTATCGATGAATAAAACTCCACCATTTTGGAGGAAACATCAGCTAAATGAATGAATGTAAATGTGTAGCAAGTACAGAGCTAATTATCTACAGGTGAAACTTTATCACCATCTATGATGAGGCCTCAAGTCAGCAGGAGAACAACCAACTCAATTTACGATGATTCATTAGTTAACCCACAAGATTCACTTTATTAGCCAGGGCAGTGACAAGCTGGTGACCTGACAATGTTCCCTTGCTGCGCACACACGTGGCAAAGTGTCCTTGAGAATCACCGCTGTCCCCCCCCCCGACACACTGTACCTTACAGTTCTTCCACCAGTACTTCCTCTTCAGTTTGGCAGCGCTGGTCTCAAACTGGGAGGCTCCAGCTTGCAGCGCATCGGCTCTGTCGTCCAGTTCCGACAGCTTCTGGTCCCTCTCGAGGACCTTGTCAACGTTGACCCGCATGATATCCACAACCTGAGGACAAGAATGCAACAAGACACAACTGTTAGCTTCACTGAAGCTGCAGGAACCCAGCACAAACTCTACCAACATTTTCTGCACTTTGAGAGCATAGGTCAGTTGTCTGGAACTGGAGGTTCTGTTTGAGAAGGCTGCTGGAAAGCAGGAATAAATCAAAGATATGTATAATTAAAATGTTTTCATTACTTTTACACTTCACTGAAGTATGAGAAAAGACTAATGAATTGTATAGCTAAATTATAAGCATAAACATCAGTTCTATTGTTATACACAGAGCTCATAAATATCAAGGTGAGTTCTACTGCAGATACAGCAATAAGCCTAACCTGCATAGATTTCATTGTGAGTTGCTAGATTTCAGGGAGTCTGTGTTGACACAACACTGGAGTATAGCCCTGAGACACCACTGCCAAGATGCTCCTAGGTTGGCCCTATTGACATATCCTAACTGATAGGCAACTCAATGATTCTCAAAACTGAGTACTTACAACTTAATGACAACAAGAATATGAAAGAGTGATAACAGTAACTATAACTGCTGGTGAGAGCCAAAAAAAAAAAAAAAAAAACTGTCCCGAAGAAGTAAAGGAGTGCCTGCTGTCACAAAGGCTCATGTGGAAGGCATCTACGCTCCTTTAAGAGCACCCTAACCACGGCTGTGGGGCAACGTGTGGCTGTTATGTAACGATGGACTCCTTTACATAAGCAGCAGAAAGCCTATTGGCTTGGCGCTTGTGGAGCTGGGCGCTGTCTAGCCACCAAGGGGTCTTTGTTCCCTGCCTTCTTCCGGCCCACTTGTTGCAGTTGGGCCAATGGGAGCGCTGCGCCACAACTGCTTTTCGGGTGGGGACAGACTTGTAGCCTTTCTATACGTACGGCATGTCAGAGACAGCAAACGTGGAGGTGATAGATTTTCCGCATCAGCTTCCCTTTCGAGGAACAAAGTGTTTAACACACTAAATGCGGCCTCTGTTGCACACAACCAGCAATACTGAACATCTCAAAGCACCACACCTTCATTTTCACAGATATTTGCCAAAATTGAACATCTCACAAACATGCATATAAAATTCAACTTCTTTCTCAATAATATTGGCTTTATGGTGCCATCAAGCAAGAACTCCTTAGAGTTCCTGTACAGGTTTGATGCAGCCCCCCCGACCATTTACATTTGGACACATTTGAGAAGATCAGCCTATTTAAAGTAAGCACATGATTTATCAAAACTCACGACTGTCCTATTTCAGCTGTGAGATTTACTCCGGGGGTGTGGACTTCATACAGAAAAGGGAGTGATTAGAAAGCTAAAGACTCAATTATGTAACAAAGAGGCAACTATGACCACAAGCACATGGCTGCACACAGACATCATGCACACAAGCTGTATATATTCACTCACATTCAGGTGTGTGTATTTAACCAGAAAATAAAATCACTAAATTATTAAAATTTCAACATCCTACTCTCAACACAAAATATTTTCCAAAAGAGACGTTATTTTTAATTTGTGCAGCCTATTACCATAATTGGTGGATTTGGCACAATTTATTGACGCCATTACGAGTTTCCTTCAAACTTCAGCATTGAGATGTGTGCACGATAAAGTGTCATTTTGCACAGACATTTCCAACCTTACACACAGTTTCCAAGATCATCTATTTCTGGGGAACTTTTGGCTCAACCTGTGTGTGGAACTCCTAACTGCTCCTTCAAATTGTATTACAGCTGGCATCCATCGGCTTCGTATTTCCCCATCGCTTCTACAGGAGGCTACCTGTGCAACAGTTGAAGGTAGAAACAGGAGGTATACAGAAGGAGATACAGGAGGTATAAATTGCTTTGAGCAACGTGTGTGTCTATCTACTGCATAGTAGCACAGACTGGTGTAAAACGTACTTCTATTTTCTCTGAACTGTACGCCAGTTTGAAAAACATCTGCTGAATCAATGAATGAATGAATACAAATGCAAAGTAACAGGTTTTATTTGGCTGCTCACATACAGCTGCTTTATTGGCTTTACTTGTTTATCTTCACATATTTTCCACATCTAGAATGACTCGTTTCTGTTACAAACCTGGCTTCCTTCCAAGTGCTGAGCTTAAGTTATGTAAGAGGAACTGTAACTGTAACCATGCGGGGGGGGGCTGGAGAAATGAGTTCTGGAGACAAAGGCCTTTTAAGCAGGAATGGTATGTAGTCATGAGATAGTTGGCGTCATTAAATTTTTCCTGTATTTCAACATTTTAGTCTATGGAATTTGATCTTTAAAAAAACAGGCATATACTAAAATCATTATTATAATCTGGTGAGGCCTATGAGATCTGCTGTAAGACGCTCAATGAGAACACACTGAAGAACACAAAGAGCTTAAAGAAAAATGACAAGAGTGTAGAGTACTTGGTGACTGTGCGAGTGTGTGGCTGTGTTACATTCAATAGAAATGTAGCCGGTTCCATCAAAATTAAAAGTTCCATCGACTCAGCAAAACTGTAGTTTGCTGCAGGGTTAGAGCAGAGGAAATAAGATGAATTTCTTCGGGAAAAAAAAAATTAACCATTTCCTCTCATGATTTCCTTCACAACCAGACTACCCATCAATAGCTTTTCTGTTTTAAATAAAGAAAAATCCTTAAGACTTTAGGATTTTACTCAGATTAGTTTGCATTTGCTTTTCAAGGACCACAGCATCCTTTCCACCCCAATGCCAGCAAACCGCCTGCATAATGAGACTCATTTTCAAGTGATAAACGGCATGAAAATCCTTCGTTCTGAGCAGCATCTTTATAATCCTCGTGAAATTTCAGGACGGACCAAAAAAAAGCCCTGCAATTTCAGGCTATGAAGGTTTTGTAATCCTCCATTTTGCTAAGTGCTTATCCCATCAGGGTTTCAGTGATGCAGATGTGCTCTGCAGGAAGGACCGGATATGAAGTGGAGAACTGCTAAACCCAAAACAGCAGCAGGTGATCCCCCAAATCTGTTAATATCCCAATCTGTAATGTAATTATATTATAATAAATGTAATGAAGTTTTCTACCTAAACTACCACTTGGGGTGTTAATATATTTAAGTGTAAGTGGATTTTAATATTTTGTGCTAATATTTTACCTGTATGGTAATCTGAACTCTGGAAGATTGTCACTTTTCAGGCTCTTCATACATACAACTGTTAACAACCCATTAAATACTATAACCATTTTTCCTCAGATTAAAACATGCTTATAAGCAACAAATTCTCACCCCAAGGCCACTGCCAGACCTGTCACTACACAGCTGCTGCCTGAACCACATCCGAGCATGGCAAGAACCATGACCAAAAATTCAGAGGACAAACTTCAAAACGAGTGGACTGAAGTTGGGCGTAAAACTGATGCGCAGTGCTGTATTACACAGTCTTGCAAAGAAATGCCAAACACTTTTGCAGACTAGTACATGTACATAAAAACCGTAAATTATAAATAAAACTTTACGCCTCCGCATGACTATGTATATGCGCTGCTCTTTGTTGTAGCTGACAATTTCTGGCATGTAAAACACCACTATGGTTAAAGGAATATTCAGTATAACTGAATACCATAGCTCTAGTCCCAAGGTTACTCACTACAGCAAACTCAACTGGATATCAATAGTCTGCTTTTATGACCCAGTCCTATTACATGCAAAGAAATAAAATACAGCAATAAAACGTTTTCAAGTCTATCCAAATTATAAAGAGGGGCAATATACTTAATAAAAACATAATACTTGATATCTTCCTCCTAAAAAAATCTAAGAGGACATCTATGCACTCCTATGCTGTTTTATTTTATTATAATTGCTCTGCTTAGACAATGACTAAACCGGTACTCAAACTGTAATTAAGATATGCAGAGGAGAACCTGACAGCAGGACCAGGCCATCCTTCGTCACGGGGCAGCATCCCATTACACCGAATACAGTCTACATCGGAGGTCCTACAGAGACCCAGAAGAACCGCCCATCCACCAAGCAAATCCCAGCAAGCCTTAGTGTACCTCACCTCATCTACCTGGGCCTGCGTCTGCTGTAGTCGGCGATTGCTCCCGGCCATGCCGGATGGTCCGGAGCCTTCCGCAGCTGGAGTGGACCTGTTCGGCACAGGAATCATCACACACAATCAGTTTCCTTGCACAAACTAGTCAAGTTAAAATCAGAATGTTAGAATATTTCGGACAAACGTCAGCTACGTCAGGCTATACAATAACTCAAGTTCTAATTACGTAGGAAAGCATGGAAAACAAGAACCGAAACACTACCACTTTAAAGCAAAGAATGGCACCATTTTACATAATCAGACATTGACTAAAAGGAAAGGTTAAATGACCGTAGGCAAGCATGCTCCCCCCCCTTTTTTTAAAAAAATATAGTCATGTTGAGATTCACTTTCACAGGGGTCTCATCTTAATTCTGCTATTTTGACCTATATAGCATTTCTGCTTGTTTACATTCATCCATTTTGGATTTTGAGCAAATCACAACAACCGAACAGTGCAAGACATTTACGTCTACATTTTTTCCCTTCAGTGTAAGTTTTTCTCCAAAGAGCTGTAAAATGATTATTACGTGGCATTTAGCTGAAACCTTTATACAAGGTGACTTAGTATCAGATATAGCTTCATAGAGCAAAGTAACTCACACAACGAGCAATACAGTGTCAACAACCCAACTGAAACACAGGTCTTTGGACTGTGGGGAAAATCTAAAGACTGTAAAGATCTAAAGAGTAACGTATTTACGCTTGGCGTGACGTTACTATGTGCGGTGTGTGATATCACTGTACTCCTGCTTCTCCCAACCTCACCAGAGACCGAATTTTGAAATTTCAAAATCGCAAACTCCAAAAAGGCTACTTAATGAACTTGCCTATGCAAAAACATCACTTGGGATGAAAAGTATCACTGTGCCAAATCATAGACACATTTAAGTACAAGTAAATGTCACTTTTGGGACTTGGAAATACATAATACTTTTGACTACTGTAACTAGGAAACCACCAAAGGTAATGTTCAAGTAGTAGTGGTTCAACAGTACCACCACTTTTCTGTTATACTCATTTTGTGAAATGCATTCTATACTGAGCAGCAACATGAAGCGTAATGGTTACAGAACTGAACTTGTAGCCTCAGGTTTGTTCATTCAGGCCCCACTGTAGGACTTCACCACCCCCTGAGCAAATCATTTAGCCTTAAGTGATTCAGAATAAAACAGTAAAACAAAATGTATTCGTTACCATTCAAATTACACTGAGCAAAGCTATACAGCACACAAAATCACCACTGCTAAAATTGTAATAAAAGCCTTTGTTATGGTGTAAGTTACCAGCAGCACTTCAGTCACCCGCAGGAGGCAACAGTCCTCCTGTAACAACACAGCTACATAATACCTGCTGTCTCCAGAAGAGGGCAAAAGAGGGCGAGGAAAGATACTTGCATGACCCCTCGCATTCTTAAAAAGTGGATTTTACAAGCTGCGTTTATGTCTTAATGGTGTGTTGTAACACTGCACAGAAAAAGGGTTCCCTCTTTTGAGGAGGAGAAATAGATGATTTCACTCTCGGAACACGGGGCCAAAAACACTCCACACCCTGCGATCCTGCATCCCAAGGGACCCCAGACAATGAGATCATTTCCCAATGACACAATATCACTTTCCCTCAAGCCAACTGCACTTATTTTACTCCAAATGCTGCGATTCAAGAATTATAGTTGGAGACGTGCAAGCAGAGCCACCTTCTCCAAATAGAAATGCATCATGAAACAACATCAGCACAACCAATTTTCAGCCTTTTACGTCTACAAAGGCCTAAATAAATTTTTCCAGCTTGCATGCTGCTTCTGTTAACGCCATAAAAACCAAAACTGGAGCTGATAGTCTGTTGCCGATTGCACAACAGGAAGATGAAACATCTCCTTGACAAATGCTTCAAAAATTATCCAATAATTTAAAGGTCTACTTCAGAAAGGTGGTACAAAGTCTGTAACGGTCTTTGTGGGAGGTCTTCAAAACTAACAACTTCACTGCAAACGTTTACATTCTGCCTTCTACTGCATGCAGAATACCTATGTAGATTTTAAACACATAGTGAAACAAACAAGGTTTTCCAAAATGAAATACTGTTGAACGACTGACTTTATCGATCTCTTGATAAAACCCATACATAGTGATAAGCTCTCGTGCCCTATGCTTTTCTGAATAAGAATTTGCAGGCACACTGTGAGACATAGTGTCAGAATCAGATTTATTTGGCCAAATATACAGACGCATGCAGGGAATTTGGCTTCGGTTACCAATGGCTCAGCTTTCAATAGACGTTATGTTTTCATAGCATTGTTCTCTAGCTTAGAGCTTGTGAAATCACAACACTGGAGGAGGTAGAGAGATAATCTGAGGCTGAAACATAAGCAAATTCTTCATGGTTGCCTCACATGAGCCTTATGGACCTGAAGCTGAAGACACGCATCATGGCAGCAGATAGAGCCCTGAATGACAGATGCAGGCTGCAATTTAAGGGTGTCCACATCTGTCTTTTTCGCTCTGTGCAAGGCCCTCTGGGTACAGTCAGCGCCAGAGCCATTGTACATGTCTGACAGAGCTTGTTCAGTGAGGAATGTGAAGCTGGACTGCGGCCTCGTGATCCCACCCTCCTCCCACAAGCCTGTGCCAACAGATGATGTTAAGCAGGCAGGAGAGCATCTCTTCAGAGGACCCGGCTCAATTGTCCCAACAAAGACACAAAACAGCGGTGTGATCCACCACGACCACCTTCTCCTCATAACGCTATTTCACAAAAACGGCATCTGGCTGGACAGCTGAGTGACTGGGAAAGGCTGGAACTTTCCACAGCCACAGAAGAAGATAAACACAGGGTAATCCTTCCAAGAGTTTGCACAAGACACACATCAGGCTCACTGCTGTCTTCCTTCACTCTGGTCTGCTTCGCCTGTAATCCCAGCTCACGACACCAACCTTTAAAAACCTCACACTTGAAAGGTTATGACATAAGCACAAGCTAAATTTTATTCAAACCACACTTGTGATCTTTTCCGCTATCTGCAGGAAGACAAACAATTTTCTTGTGTTTGCCTTTTCAAATAAAAAGCTTGTTTAATAAATGTTATTTATTTGAGCCTAATATTCATCAATATCTATGCTCATACAGAACACAGCTGTATCTGAACCAAAAAAAAAATTCTAACCTTTTAGTGTTAGAAAAAGCAGTAAAAAGACCAGCCCTCTATTGTTAAAAAAATGCACTCATACATGTAACCCAAACCATGAATTTTGCTTAGGGTTACATGTATGAGTGCATTTTAAAGTTCAGTTCCCATGTTCACTGGGACCGGATGTTGAAACAGAGTACCTTCTCCATCGTGTCGCAATAAACAGCAGGACCCTCTCCGACACCGAGACTTTTACCTTGTGTGAAGTCTTTTTTACTAAGTAACTGAACACTGACCAACAGTGAAAGAGGCTGGCCTGTGCACCCGCAGGTGTTTCCTTAGGGCACGGAGATGGAAGCAGCCTGGCAAAGTCCACACATTGTTGTGATCCAGTCATGACCCTTGCACCACTGAAACAGAGCTGAGCTGTTCCTGGACCCTGCGCATTCTTTGGCCTCAAAAGAGTCCAAAACAACGGGATGAAGGTTACATCCACATTTCCCTGTTTTTCAGAAAATGACTCTGGATGTTCTTTTGCACTGTACACGCATGTCTGCTGCTGCCTGTTAAATTCTGGGCCCAAAGGCCTGTCTTTTTTTTTTTTTTTTTTTTAAAAAAAAAAAAAAAAAAAAATACAGAACTACTTTCTTCTCTGTATCATCACCTTCTTCCAGCCAAAATGAAAAATGGTGCTACAGTGGAGAGAAGCAGAACTTGTTCATGCAAGAAGAGGCTGGCATGCAGAAAGGTTCGTATGTAGTAACACTCAGTCCCTCAGAATGAAGGAAGGGAAAAAAAGTTTTGGGATTTTCACCTAAACCTGACAACAACAGATGTGAGAGATGGGGAAAGAGACATGGCACAACATCCAGAGACAGAGCAGGTAAAACCGCTAACTGACCATGAGTCCCTCAAAACAGCATTTGATGTAAAGCTGACCTTTAGAGCTGGAACCAAAACCTGGTACAACTCAACCATGGGTGGACAGCGATTTAACATTAACAGCATTAATTGCTGAACCATTTGAGGAACTGAGACCAACTAAAAGCAGACTGCACAAACATGAGAGAAACCTGCGAAATCTTCACGGATCTCTACCAGGCTGTGCACAGCACGAAGCAGCACTTTTACTCCCTAGACTGCCACCTTTTTACAGAGAGGCAAATTTTGAATGGAAATTTTTAAGCAAACATGCCGATTGTGACCAGACTCATGCCTCTGCAGGCCTGGTGGAATAAATATCTGTGGGGTAAAACTGTGGTACAGCGATGGAGGGTCACATGTGTAAAACAGGGTATAGTTGGTAAAGGTGTTCCCCGATCCACCACACACATCCTTGAAGGACACCAACGGGTGGGAAGGGGGTTCAGACAGTGTGGTCCAGAGAAGATGGACACACTCGCTCCACTTGTTCTGTTTCGCAGTATAAGGAGTCCAGTCGGTACCGTTCGCTCTATTAAAGGCATTTCAGCCGATTTATAAAATAGTGGTTTCGACAACAAACAGGAACCCTTCAACAGTTCACAATGGGGGCCTCCGGCCATCATGAATTATGGACATTAAAACGATTACAGTGCATCTTTAGGGCGTGAATCCTGCTTAAACTTCCCCCCCCAACTATTGACGCCCTGGGAAAAAATGACACTTTTCAACATGTAAATGCGGCGGGACGTTGGTTCAATTCTCCAGGGCCCGCACAAACGGTGCCAACAGTACCCCGCGAAGGAACACATCACCAAGGGCAAAGAACAATACAGCATTACTTTGGATCATAACACCAAAATTATTTTGTGCCGCTTCTCCGAAGCTGTGCCATATGTAGCTAGCGCGTTAGCCCGCAACTTCACACTGCTAAGACGACGGAGTTAAAACTGTGTTCAAAGTGAACAAAGTAAATCCTCAACATCTGGCTCCACGTTTCGGCGACAGCTGCTGCTGTTTGCTTTATTTCATTTTTATTCGCTTTCTGATTTTTAAAACCCCCGCAGCGTCGCACAAGACCTGAAGGCCGGGTCCGAAGCGCGCAACTCACAGGGAGTTACTGCCAACTTTACACGATGAACCACGCCAACTTTTCCTCATGTTCCGTCCAAACATCGGCATTTTTGTCGTGCACTGGTGTTATGCTTAGGAAAAAAAAGAAATACTCACATGTTAAGCAGAAAACAAAGTAGGAAGCTGAAGGAAAGTAAGCGACCGCCGCCGTGACGACTGCTACTAACTTTCAGCAGCGAATTCAGTCAGGGTCGAAAGCGCCCCTAGCGGAACCTTATGGAATGACACCGTATAACACAGCGCCTCTGGTGGACACTGCTGGAATGACACGGTGTGCCACAGCACCCCAAGTGGAATATTATGGAATGACACCGTATAGCACAGCACAGCGCCTCTGGTGGAAACTTCTGGAATGACATGGTGTGCCACAGCGCCCGACATCCCCCCGCTCCCCCACCCCCCCAACAGCCTGATGCTCAGTTTTTCAAAGATTAGTAGTTTGCTCCACTGGATAAAAATAGGGCGTCAAGTCTATTAAGTCACCTTGGATAATGGTAGTAGCTGAACACTGCAGTTTATTCATTCTATCCCTTTTAAGAGAAGGCTCTGTTTTAGTGAATAAACGTTCATATAACATGAGTAAGTGTACAGGAAGCTGGCATCCAATCTAAAGAAACTTTTCAGTAAACTGCAACCCTTCGCCTCTTGTGGTGTTGTTGTTCAACTGTTGATGACTATTCATTGTCTGGCTGATGCATTCTGCTTGCTTTCTAGGCAGAACTTCAGCTTTAGCGATAGTGTCATTTAAATGGCTGCTGGAAAACATTTAGCCCACATCAGTAAACAAGGAATAAAACTTGTTTTTCATGCCAGATGGCTCTCAGATCATCTACCCTGACTGAGGAAAGCAAGTTCATAGGATGTTGCAGAACAGCCGGCTGGCTGACTGCTCTGCGGTGCGTTTATTCCGGGTTTATGTGACTAAACGTGGACGGGAATATCTAATGTCACTGAGACAGCAGAGTTCATTTATCAAAACAATATATTTTTTATCATATGTTCAAGTTATACAAGGCTCAAAAATCATCCACAAATGTTGCTAGTTAAATGTATTGCAGTTGCTTTCTGATTTACCACTGAATATTTAAGCATTGTTGGTATTGTTGGTGGTTAAAATGGTAAAATGCATATTTTGTCAAAGTAACTTGACACAAGCAGTGTTTTTGGTCAGATTTTTAATTAAATCAAAGTATATTTCTAAAAGAAAACATTTTACAGTAAATATTTTTTGAACGATTATTGATTTTTACTGCTTTACCCACCTTTCTTAGTGCGGGAGATATAGTTTGATGGATCATCTTTCACTTTTCATCTGACATTATGCCAGGAAGAAGCCTAGGATCCCACATTATTGCCACTGAATGTTAATGTGGTACTGGATCTTGAGCAGTATGGGCAGCCATTTCTTGAGGACCCCATGGTCCTTTGTCACACAACCTTTCACCTCACAATCCAAAAGCGGTTTCCTTGATGTTCTGCCATCGCCAAACAAAGCTGTAGACATGGATGAAGTGATAGAACAGAATGGACACCAGGACGAAGTGAGAAACCTTCCATGACATCACTACACGCAGACATTACTGAACCTGTTAGGATGTTCCACAGCACGAATTAAGAGGGAGATTTCCACTTCATCCCTCACAAAGCTGGAAACTTTTATTGTTGAAGCACAATCCAGTATAGCACTAAACAGTGAAGTCCCCATAATACAGCATTATAAGAAAGACTGAAGTTGCTCATGTCCGAATATACAGAATATCACAGAATATTTATGTTTTGTTTTCATTAAAGTATCCATGCCAAGTACTTCTTAAAAGTAGGAACATAATGAAAATTATGGTCCAGTAATTTCCCTTACAAGCATACGAAGGTAAAAGAAAAAAACAAACCATGCACATTTTCTCAATTTTTTTTATTATTTTACAGCAGAAAGAATATAAAGCATTCAGAAAACATCTTCCATATTTTAAGGGCAATTCAAAATGTTTTGCATGGCTTCAGCAGCTGAATTTTATTTAACTTTTTTTTTTAAACATCTCCAGTGATGTTTTTACATGCACAATTACATAAAATGAAACTTAGAAAAGAGAGGGAGTGGGGTGAGGAGTGAGGGGGTAGGGAGAGAGCGTGAGACATTCTGGGAAAACTGAAGATGAGGAGAACGTAGCAGTGTAGGAGAAGAGGGGGAGACAATGCGGGAGGAGGACGGAGAGGGGGAGAAGGAAAACAGGTCTAACACTAGTCTCACATGCAATGTGTCGGGGGCCTGCTGCCTAGTAAAAAAAGCAAGGCCTGTGTTTTTTTTTTCTTCTTCCCATTTGAAAATGGCGAAAACGTGCAGATAGGGTGTGTCGTGTAATTGCTCTCAATAAACTACTGAATGCCTGCCTTGCAATACTGGCAATTGCATAAAAGAAATTCAAATGTGTGTGCCAACTTCTGTTGTTCCATCTATACTAGATCTAAAGATCTCCACTTAGAAAAGGAAAAAAAAAATTATTGCTCTGTGTCCGTAAGTGGAAAGCCTTGCACAGTGGTTGCTGCCCAATGATTACCTCTATTTCACATCTTCCTCTTGTTATGGTGCTGTACAGGAAGGCAATATTTAAAAAAATAAAAAAATTTAAAAAAACCTTTAAAAAAAAACCCCAAAATAAATGTATGTTAGCAAGCCAGCAATATCAAACCAAGGAAATTGTAATACTGTATGTGCCTAGAGGTTATCTTTCTTCAAAATGATGCACAGCAATGAAACATTTGCAAAGGATAAAGGAAGTGCTGAGGAAAACAGACTGGTTTTGTCCTTCTTCACATAAACATCCTATAATCAGGTGTCGCAAACCTCATGCCGACATTTACACTTTTGCGGCCCGATCACCGAATCGAAGAAACATTCGGTTCAGCTTAGCAGTGAAGGGTCAAAACTGACCAGCTTGTGGCAGTAACCAATATGAGGGGGGAGGGAGAGAGAGAGAGAGACAGAGAGCAAGAGAAAGAGAGCGAGACACACAATGAATCATCTGTATTTTTCCTTAGCCACATTCTACTTAAATATCATTAAATTCATTGGTTTTCAGACAACCAAATATCTCATTCAGCTTGATTTAAATAAAAGGTAGAATAATCTTGTACAACAGTACACAAGGGATACTGTGTTTGACCTCTGTTTGTGGTCTTTAAACAACGTCTTAGATGTCCCACCTCAGCGGAGAGTTACATCTCCTGATAATCTATGCTCCACTCTCTCCTCCATACTTTGGCACCCTGAGTAAAAATACAAAAAAGTTCACTCTAAGCTACAAGTACCATAAATAAAGTCACTATTCCAATAGTCTGCTCTTTCCTGTGTGCGGCCAGGTGTGAGAGCAGATGCGGTGCATGGCACAATACTTGTGTCCTCGAGTATTCCCCATCATTGTACATGTTAAAAACACGGAGGGCAATATAGAGGGAACAGAAACAGCTAGAAAACAACATAAATAAATAAGCAAACAAATCAGTCACAAACAAAACATCTTAACTCATGCTGCCCCCGTAAACTTTTTTTTTGCTTCCTCCAAGAACACTAACGGTACCTTTTCTCAGTTAGCTTTCTGTTCAACCTCTTCTTCCACGTTGCATTTAAAGGCCCTGTGTCCTTCCTAAGTGTCCAGGGATGACAAACAAATGTTCTCGGCTTCACAGAAAAATAAGGTGTTTATGAGTCTACTTCACTACCACTACTAGAAATGCAAGCATGCTTTGGGTGCTGTTCACAAACCCAGTTACCTATGTTACTCATGCAGGAGTATAAGACCTTCTCACTTTAGCATCGCGGTGCAGCAGCTCGACTCCCCCACCGCTACCCGGCCTGACGGATGCGAGGCAGCAGCCAGTGGACTTACTGCGTCATCTCGGAACAAGAATTGTCTCAGCAAGCCGTCGCTATTTGGAAACGACAACTCTGTTACGCCGGAACGAAACGGCGTCCTGCAGCGCTGAGGATCATCACAGGGACTTTTTGGAAACAAAGCTGAGGACAACGAAAAGGAACGCAATAACTGAAACCCAACTGACCTACTGAAAGCTCCAAAGGCCTGTTGAACTGGGGGTTCAGAATCCATACCTTGTTTCTATTGGCGGGATTGTGACTGCGTGTTTTCCAGCATTGTGCTCCTAGTACATCACACTGAGTGTCATTTGTACACTTTTGTTCTTGAAATACACTTGAAATTGGCTCACTGCCTATAGGACATGGTTAGGCACTTTCTAGAAGGTTTTACATAGTATGTCTCTGCAACAGAAACAGAGGCGAAAATACACCCAGGGATGCAAGCGGCTCCCCGGAAATACAGTAACAGCAATGCGCAAGTACCATCCCAAGAAAACAAAACATAATCACACAAAATAAGAATCTTTTTGGCATGGCGAAGGGTGATTCTCTTACAGCAACTATGAGCAAAATTCACTCAAGTTCTTGCACTCTGCACTTTGAAATGGAAATCCAGCACCTGCCCTACCAGCTTTGGCCATTTCGAAGCACCCCAAATTCATAGCTGTCTTTCACGAATCTCTAACTTGACCCCCGGTAAAATGAACTGCGACCACATTTCTGCCCCTCGAAGCTGAAGTTTCTCCAATAGACATTTTATCTTTTCTTTCACCGTATTCACAGTCTCATAGAGGTCACTCTTTCAAGTTTAACTGAGTGATGCCCCCCACATTTCAAAGGATGACCAGTTTCTCACACTTGACAGGTTCTGGAGAACCTTAAGGAGGCGAAACCTTAAACCTGTGGTCCCAATTTGTATCTCACTGGTCCCTCACTGAGCATTTTTTTTCTCTCCTTCAGCCTGGAAGTGCATTATCTAAACCACTGCCTTCACTTGGTAATGGCTGACCTCAGCATCCCTGTTGAGCACCACCTGGGCTTGGAGACCCCAGTGCATCAGCCTACCTCTGTCCTTCTGTTGGACATTTGGTTCAGTTGGCTGGAGTTTCAATATACAAGGCTGCTATTCACAACAGCTTCAGGCCCTAATAAGACATCAACTTTCTATCGCAGCCACTATTTTCCCATTTCAGCTCAGAAACGTGCAATTCCGTATTGCAGCTCTTTCTCCTCATTCCCATCCCACCTGCACCATGCACGTTTTGCAGTGGCAGGCCAATAAAACTGTTTTTCAAGACTGTGTTGAACATGTTCTTAAAGTATTTTCCTTTTTGCACTGTGTGGAGATCTTTACTTGTACGCTGTTTGGCCAGAGTGTCATCTTACGGAGTTAAATGCTGGAACGTTTTGTGTGATGATTATCTGTTCTGCTAAGACTTAAAATTAATTTTCTTGTTAAGCTATATAGCATTCACATTACTTGGCACCATTGGCAAAAAAGATTAAGTTCTCGATAGGCCCAACAAAAAAAAAAAAGAAAGAAAAACAAACGGTAACAAAAAAGTAAACAAAACTTTTTTACTTTGATAACTTTGCATTTTCCTAATGCTAAAGATTTTTTACGTTTTATATTTGCAATAAGGTCATGCTTTAGCAAAATGTCCTTTTCAAGAACATTCAAAATAAAATACTCTTATAGTGAAATAGTTTGAATCATTTTACAGACCATAGCCACTAATGCTTCTTTATATTTTTTGTATCTTTGTTCATCACTTAAATTTTCATGCAAATAGCTCATTTTTGTACCAGGTATTTACAATATATACAAAGAGTACAACCATTCTTCTTGGCCATTCAGACAAAACTATACAAATATTCTGTGTGTGTCTCGTGCCGTGTTATTGTCCCCTTTTATGAATAAAATAATATATACTTTTTTAAATACAATCCCTTTCAGATAATTGTTCTTCTTTGAGTACCTTCAGCCATCTTTATGTACAGACTCTGCTCAGTAGTCAAAAATATGGATCTGTCTACCCGCAGTTTCCAGGGTAGCATAGGGACCCTTTACAAAGTCTCTAAGAAGTCAAGGCAATGCATGTGACCTTCCCCTCGAAAGCCTTTTATAGCTTCCTAAGGTCATTTGAAATGAACGAAAACAGCGATCGAAAACACACTTGTTGCAGGAACAAAATGTGCAAGATGCAAGCTCCTGCAAGGTAGAACTGAAGAAAGTGCTGTAAACAAAATTAAAACAGGGCAAATTCAAAGTAGAAACGAATCACAGAGAAACTCACAACGTGTACAAGTTCAACATAAAGTGAGTCGAGGTGGCGGAAGGGAGCAGAAACAGGGATGGATGCCACAAAGAACAGAAACACTTTTCTTTAAGCACGCAAGACAACGACTGCCCAGAAACATGCATTTCTTCCCTTTTCTGATTAAATTCAACAGCACAGGACGCACAAACACAGGCTAGCGATAAAGGCGACATTTAAGTAAAAGACCGATTGATCGGAATTTCAAATAACAAAACTCTTAAAAAGGGCAAAGAATATATCTAGGCCCGATCCCGACACAGTCCCACCCAAAATAACAAAATGAGATTGTTTCAAAACCCCTCCCTATCTGTTTGCTTCCCTTCTACATTCGAGTGAAGCCCAGCCCCTTGAGCTTGAATGCTGGGGTGGAAGGCTGCTTGACAGGAATTAATGTGTTCTGGTAATGATGCCTCTGTATCACTGAGCGTTGAACTGCAGGTGCAAATGGGTTGATGAATTATGACAAAGATTTTTGGTTCATGATCACTTTTTTCCTTCTTTTTTTTTAAATGGATTACTTCTAAAAATCATATATTTAGAAGCAGGTCCCAACATGTATACACTGTAGCTCCATGTTTGCAATTCGTCTTCCTCGGCTCTCTGTCTTCCTGGCTTGATCGAAAGTACAACCTGGACTAGTCGTCTTGTCATCTTCCACATTTCCAGATTTTTTTTTTTTTTTTTTTTGCTCCAGAAAAAAATTAATGAAAGTGCAAAAAATGCTATGAAGTTAATGTTATTCCCCCCATATTTTCCCCATTATAGTTTTTTTTAAAAAAACTTGCCACTTTCCCGATCTGAAGAAAGAAGAAAACAATGCAGAAGTAGAACCTTTTGTAGTGTTGTAGTAATAATTGCAGTGTCTATCTTGAATTTATTCCATTTCATTTCTTCTCTTGTAAAATGTTGCTGGTATAAACTGAAAACAAAAAAAGAGTCTGGAGAGTGACGTCATATCGTGAGCGGGTTCTTCTGGGTACTCTCATGTTCCTTGGCCCTTCTCAATTCTTTCACTCTGAAAGACAAAACGGGAGACATCTTAGTATAGGTGTCATAAAGTTCGGTACGCTGAAGACCTGCCTGTCATGTCAGGCCAAAGGGAGGTGGCGTTATACCACAGAGTGTACTGCCACAGCTGGGTCAAGAACTGTTTGCAAGTTCCAACTATATGCAGCACAAATGCAAAGAGTTTTGTAAGTGCTTTCTCATGTAGAACATGTATTTGTTTTTTTTTTGCTTATCTCAGTCTATTGCTTCATAAATCATCAGCAACCTAGTTTATCAAACCAATCTTAAACCTATGGCCTGTCCGTTTACCATCTTCAGCCTTTCCAGTGAAGACTATCTGTCTGAGTTAAGACTGACACTGACAGTCCCCGGTGCTCTCAGCAGCAGCATTCAATGCATCTTCGAGATGGTCAAGTACAAACTGAATACAAATGACCTTTCCTACATCTTGCTTGTTTGGTTAAAGTGAAACTGAGATGTTTACTGAGATTTTGTATTGCACTGGGGAAAAAACCAGTTGAAGAGATGACTGTCCGTGAGTTTTATCAGGCACTTCCTAACTTAAATTAGGATATTTTAGGACACAATCAAAAAAATGAAACAAAAAATAGCACAAAATAAACAGTTTACTGAATACTGTACAAAGCAGCCATTAAGGTGAACAGAAGGACTGTTTGTTCTGAGAGCACTGAACACCTTCTGCTTGACCCAACCTTACTGACACGTGATTCCATGTTGATCTCGAGGCAAATGGGAATGAATTGTCTCACGTAGTTAAATTCATGGCTTCAGATGCTGAAAAACACCGCATACAGTGGAATGTCTAAAGGGTACCATTGGTGTAACTGTAGCTGCAATCATATTGTGTCCCTTTCTCCCACCACTGAGCATGATGTGCCTCCCCTGCAATGGCACTCAGACAACATGGCACTTCTCTTCAATGTCAGCAAGCAGGAATGCAGGTCAAAATCTTGCCCCCACAACCCTCAGCTCAGGAGTGTCTCCTACTAACAAATGCAACAAGAAGGAAGGAGGGAGCCACCCACATCAAAACAAGAAAAACAGCAGGCAGCCAGGCGTTTCAGAGAACATCCTGCCCAAACAGGAAGTGGCATCAGAAACAGCATGCCTACAAGTTAAATAAGCAAGGCCCATGTTCGTTGTTGGTCATGCAGCCATGTCAGCATCATTCAGCAATCCTCTAGTCCTCTAATGTGCATCTTCAGATCAACAAACAGGGAAAAAGAAAAGGACAGCAGAGAAACAGGAGGCACTTGGTAGGTGGCTGAGGTGTCATTGTCATTTCTGTAGCTTGTTAACCATTAGATCTGTCAATCAGAGGGCCTCAGTCCTTCTCTGGCTCCAGTCGGCAGCTGTCATGCAAGCAGGCATCAGGCAAAAGTGGCAGGAAATGGGTAAAACAGGGCTGAGTGGTAGCAGGAGGAGCAAGGGGAGCATAGGGAGATGGAGAGAAGGTGTGGGGGGGTATGAGGGTCTAACAAGAGAGAAAAACGGGTACAGAGTGAGAGAGAGAAAAGCACATACTGAGCTGCTGAGGCTGCACTCACCCGCTTGAACAGTCTATGGTCCATCAAGGGGCTTTGCATTAACAGTAAAACAACACCAGATAGCTATTAGCACACACTGGGCACTGGGGGAAAGGGTGGAGGGATGCTGGAGGTAGGGGTCAATACTATGGTGGGGCCCAGCAGAGCTGTCATGGCAGAAGGACCCCTGTGAGATTGGGAAAATCCTCAACATTGGGAAGCCTTTTCATACTGTGGGAAAGTTCACAGCAGTGGTCAGAGTCAAAGGCTGATTTGGAGGTCTTTTTGTGTGTACTTAACATGTCTAGTGGGCTCAAAAAATAAGTGTGGTCAGCTCTTTTCTTCAGCTCATAAGAACTCATTATATGATCTGTTGTGTAACTGCAGCAGCATCTGTTTATAACACTGAAAATACAATAAGGTGCAGAGAAACTAGCATGCAGCTGTGAGAGGAATGATAGAACTTAAGCTAAGGAACAAGGAAGAGCTTGGTCAGGTTTTCTTGCAAGCCTCTGAAGGTGTTTTCTTTCTAGTTGCTTGAATGTTTACATGTATACGGGTGGATAAACTGTATGGCTGCTTGGATCGAGAGCCATCACTTGGACAGGTAATCATTTCCCTTACCAGTAACCAATGCTGTAGAACACTCACCTGTGGCGACAGCGGCGCAGGAACCTCATGATCTTGCGGGCAGCCTGGTCTTGCTTCTTGGTGAGCAGGCTGCTTCTAAAAGACACCAGCAGGGGTACGGGGTATAACTGAGCCATCCCATCACATCACTCACATCTATTACTACAGGTAGTGCTCCACTTGCGAAATAGGCATCTCATGACAACCTGGACTTACTGATGGGAAACCCATTAACTGATTGTATCTTTTTCTAAACTATATACAGGTGTATTGAGGCACAAGTGTTTGATTTACGAGTTTTCACATATATGAGTGAAACTATTTAATACCTTTTACTGAGCTGTAAGCAAGTACACAGCAGATTTTTTGCATTTTACAGATAACAAGAGCCGATCGCGGAAAAATTTCAAAGTACGTGTCAGTAGCCACTGCATTGCACAAGTGTGTGGATCTGTGATGGATTAGTTACGTCTGTTTGGTTTGATGCTCATGAGTATAATTTAGTCTTGACCAGATGTATAAAAAAAATTTCTTTCTCATCCCAATTTTCCTTGTGGGTGGTGTCTTTCATTAGACTCTGCCAAAGGTTTGGCAGTTTGAGGGAACGGCACAGCAGTGTTGTTGTTCCTAGGATTGCACTATTCTGGGCTGAAACTGACATCATTCCTGGGTTCTGATGGAGCCACTCCTCCACCTTAGTGATCACAGGCACCCAGTGCTCATATTGGGAGGTTGGTGGGAACAGCATTATGAGTCTTGCCCAAGAATTCAGATCCCTTGAAAGTTATGAAAGTTATTACATTACCTCTATTACAAATTATACTTACTTTTCAAGACCGTATTTTTTGTACATTTATTACTTATTATTATACTTAATTCCATCAAGAATCTGTGGCAATGTTTTAAAATTGTAGTCCTCAAGTATCATCTAACCAAGTACTGTACTGTACTTGTATTATTGGTGTATATTAGCATTTTTTAATACAAATAATATGCAAAATTTGTGAAAAATATAACAAAGTCCTTATTAAATAAAATAGCACTCATGCATAGTAAGGGTTTATGAATCCTTCTGGTTTGCGTATACGTTGTATAAGGCAAAATGCGACTTGCAGCACAGCTGTTCTGTAAGCATTGAAGACACACAAGTTTGCGGTAAAGCCACAGGAAACAGCAGTTATACCTGTGTTTGTAAGGGTACACAAAATTATAGTTACTTTAGTACCTGAGTTTGTGCTGCACCAAGGCAGCAGCTGCTCGACGATGGGGCCTCAAGCGGCCAAATTCCTTGTAGCTGCGGTAGTATTGCTGTATCAGCACGGCAGCCCGTCGGCTCTGCTGGAACTTCTTCTGCTCATGGTAGCTGCGGAACTTACTCTGGATAAGGATGGCGGCCTGCGTCATCTTCTTATAAAGTGCATACTACCATGGGACAGAGGTACACAGGGACATCAGTGGAACTAGAACATCACCAGAGATGCCAAAATGTCAGATAAAAGGAGCCCATTTACACTCATATTTCACAAGTACCTCAATTTTTAAAAAATTTTCACCACTGATCATATAACATTTCCTTCAACAAAGCATAATGAGAGAAATGCAAACAACTGATAATGTGCATTAAAAGCTCTTTGTATAATTGTTTTACCCCCAAGGGATGTTAGAACTTTTTATATAAACCATTAAAGGTGCACAGTGAATGGGGCCCTGCAGTCAATATAACATATGAAGAGCATCATATTACCTTCAAGGCTATCCAAGTCAGCTTGTGGAGGAAGGAGGAGAGGTGTCAGAATGGAGTTGGAATACTGTCTGTATCAGCGAGGATGAACTAACAAAGTTTCAAATAGGTCACGATTTGTTCAAGATCTGTCAAAGGAACCCTGGTGCCCTCTTTGTACGAAAAGCAGCAGTAGTTCACTAAGCGCCACCCAGAAGAAAATACTTGTCTCATAATTCAGAATAAGACCTTAAAAGAGGTAGCAAGTACCAAATGAGACTTTCCCTTTCTTATCTAGTTCAGAGTTATAATTCTGACTTTTGTTTAAAACAGTACAATATAAATACACCCATTCCTGGTGTAACAAGGTTAATCGTGCTGTTAGGCAAGTTCTCATTGTGTGGGAGGTCAGGTCCCAGAGGGCAAATCTACCCAGAAAGCACAGAGCACAAGGAAGGGTACACTTTGGCTAGAGACATTTTGATAATTTGGTTCAAAAATGCTTGTGATATAAGAAGTAAAATTATAATATCACTGCCTATCAGACACTACCAATCCATTGATCCATCAATCCAGTGATCCATCCATCTTTGTTAACTGCCTGTCCTGGTTTGGACTGTGGTGGTCTAGACCCTATCCCAGAAACACTGAGTGCTAGGCTGGGAGACCTATCCTTGGACAAGAGGCCAGTCCATTATACATTAACTACACACACATTCACACTGACCAATTAACCTGATGCAGGTGTGTTTGCATTGTGAGAGGAAACCAGAACACTTGGAGGAACATCATAAGGAAAGCACACCCACTCGGGAGGCATCACTGCTTTTGGCCTACCTGTTTGTATTTTCTGTAACAGCGCTGAATGACGGCAGCTGCTACTTCCTGTTGCTCTCTGAGTGGGCGCCCCTACAGGCAATAAGAGGTGAAGAGTTTAGAGTGAAGGAAGGGGATCAAAGACAGAGGACCTTGGTAGCTTTAGCTGCCTGAAGTGGGAGTTGGATCCTTCAGTAGAGCTGCACTGGTGGTTTAAAAACAGTAACTTGAAGGACACCTTTTCAAGAGGACAACTGCGGTGATGATTAGGTGCCCTGCTGTTGGTCCCTACCTTCGGGAGCTGGATGAAAAGATGCCTTGGGATGACAGTGAACAGCTGGAGATGTGAAATACCATTAACACCATTTTTTGGGGGGAGAGCAAGGGTATTTCAGGGAGCAGGTTTGGAAGCAGCCAAAGATGCGTTTCAGAGAAGGACAACGCAGCAAAGGGAGAGCAGCACTACCTTACAGCCAGGCCATGCTCTGCTCAAGCCACTTTCCCCATGCTAACAACACTGAGACTCAGTGCAGGTCATGTGTGCGTGTGTGTGTGTGTGTGTGTGTGCGTGTGCGTGTGTATGTATATGTGTTGTTGCTGTTGCATTGCACCTCAGGCTCAGGACACTAAGACAGAATACTCACAGCTAAAGTACACCTGAATTTTCCTGCTTTAGCCCAGTAGAGGTAGGCACAGTCATTTATTTTGATGCCCAGAAAACAGTTCAACCGAGAAGGTAGAATTTACTTTACTAACATACGGATAAAACAGTGGAAAGTACAAAAGGAAAGTAATGCTTTTAATATAGTAAGCATCGAGGCCAACAGCTCACCATCACCTGTCCTAATGTGACATGTGGGAAAGGTCTCCTTGGAACCCAGCTGTACCTTGTACTTGCGAAAGGCAGTCTGCACCAGGCGAGCAGCCTCATAAAGCTCCCGCTGCTCAGGATCTGAGAGGGTCAGTTGGGCCAGGTCCCGCTCCACCTTGCTGTTGGAGGCGCTGAGGAAGTCGCTCCAGTCAGCAGGAGATGGCAGACTCGGCTTTTCTAGGGGCCCCTCACATGCTGGAGAGCCTGCTGGGCTGAGGCTGGGGTTGGAGGATGGAGTCAGAGGTTCAGGGAATAGAGACCTAAAGGAGAGAGGCAGCATAAGGCCTGATATTGGTGTAACACATATCTACAAACCCTAACACATATCTACACACACCTTCCAGTCTTGGCCTGTCTTTAGTTTTCATTGGTAAAATATGCTTAATTACATGGAATGTACAAAAGGTTACCCTGTTTATTTTTATTGTAAAGAATGTTTTCACACATTAAATAAAAATCTCACTGTCAATCTTTGATACAAAATGCAATATAGTCACAAAAACCACTAGGAATGGTATTCTATAAATAATAAAATTCACAGGTGTTTATTCTGGCACCCTACATAATGTACTAAACAACAGACATCACGCATATTTACTGTAGAGTTCCACATAGTGTCCTGAGCTGTAGATATGACTCATGTACCTTCTGATGCCATGCATGATGAATTAAATTACAAGCATTGCTTTTATTCATTCTGGCATTCCGTGGGGTGTATTAAAGTACAGACGTCGCTGCAGACGTCTGTCGTGCTGCGAAAGTGTATTCATTTGCCTGTGGGAGTGCTCACCGCAGGTGTATAAGGCTGGGCAGGTGCTCCACATCTCCCAGGTAACTGGCCAACCAGCTCATGGTGTTGCTAAGGCCAGTACTGTCCAGGGGTACCACCTCAGTAGCCACAAAATTCTCCCTCTTAATGCGCTCTGGCATTGCCTCAATAATGTGCTCTGCCAGCGACATCATATTCACCTGAGAGAGGATCCACAGACCACAAAAACCTCAGACACATCAATGTGCAAACATTCCATTCAGACTTGAGCAGAAATGCAAGAGGTCACACGACTTGAGAGATGCATGGATACAATGGAAATCCATTTAAAGAGAACGAGTGAGAACTGCGGGATGGACACCTCCCTTTGCCAACATTCCTTTCAAAGAACACTGCTTCAAAATTAATGTGCAATGTGTCAAGGTAAGAAAATACCTGGCCTATAGTGATACCTGGCCTTTGTGTGGTTTCCTGGTCATGAATTCATACTTTTTCTTTTAAAGATTTATACTAAGACAACCAACAATGCTATACTACAAGCCATTTGGCAATTAGACCATCACTCCTGGTTGCTCTTCTAAAGTTGTTTGTATGCTTGAAACTCTTGTGTTGCCCATAAAATGGGGTGCACTGCTGAGCAGCAGCAGGCTTAAGCAAAATTTAGCAAGAGAACAATGCAAATGGTGTCAGGAGTGTAAATTCTGACAAGTAAACTCTGCAACAAGGCCCGAAGGAAGGGGACTGATGGTCACCTGCAGGTTGTCCATGTGGGCCAGGCAGTCTTGGTTCTCTAAGTCTTCCCGGTAGACTAACAGGTCGCTGTCCGCCACCTCTCGTTCAGACACCATCAACAGGCTAAGTGGCTCACGCGAGCGCAGTCGGCTTGCCAGCTTCTCCTTAGCAAGGCTGCTGCTGCCCCCACCAGCTGCCTTCTTGTCTGATGTCCCCACCAGACTCAGGTCCCTAGAGTTCCATTTTGGAGCTCTGCTTCCTGCTCCAGGCCCGCAGAATGTCCCCGTTTTGGTCTGGGGCAGCCCCCCAGAGCCAGCTGCCTCTTCCAGGCCCTTGTCTGGACCTACATTCTCAGGATGCAGGCTCTTGGGGCTTCCTGACACCTTGTGGAGCTGTTGCTGCTCCAAGCTGAGGGGGACGGATGCTGCCTTGTCAGGCCGTAACTGGAAGGTCTCAGGGTTGGGCTTGTGTTTCTTGGCAAGCGGAAGGTCCCTCTGGCACTCACTGCTATAGTAACTGGAAGGCTCTGATCTGGGTCTTCTCAGGTCTGTGGAAGCACAAAAGGAAGAAAAGGAAGGCTCAGGGATAGCATCAGTGTGCAAAAGCCCAACTGTGACATTGACAATTTGATACACAACAATCAGAGAAAACAGAAAATTGAGCCATGCTATAGGAGGCAGCCATCATCAGTTAGTGACAAAACATCTCTGCCAAGGAGATGCTTTATGGGCTTAGTTTTGGTAGATCTTTTACTGCATTAACCACGCTTCCTCCCCTGAGATACCCTGACCTGTGTTGAGATTCGACACAGGGTTGGTGCCATCTGTTCCATTCTTTTGGCCAGTGGACACTGCCAGGCTGTCGCTGCCCCACGTCACCATCCAGCCATCGGACGCCGAGCCATCAGGGGCAGGAGAGAATGCCATACGGGGGGTTGGGGGCAAAGAGGCAGGGGGCTGCTGCTCCTCCCGCTGCAACTGCTCCAGACATTCAGCCAACTTGGTGTGCCCACGGGAACGTGCGATGGCCAGGGGCAGCCGGCCCAGGGAGTCCGGGATGGTCAGCGCACGCCGGTCCCACTTGTACAGCACCAATGCTGCCTCCAAGTGTCCCAAAGCACACGCCCACATCTGCAAATAGAAGTAAGCGGTATGTAAGAGCCAGGGTAGGAGGTAGCATGCGGAGCAGGAACACATATGCTCCAGGCTCTGTCTCTTGGACAAAGCTGGCAAAGCTGGAGGTGACTGAATAGGGAAGCCTTTTTTAAGGAAGCCTTTGTTGAGAAATAAATTGAAAATTCTGTATCGCACCACACCACAAGGATGTTGACACAGGCTTTGGCTAAGCAAATCTTTGCTTTCAAAACTGTTCAACTGCAGCAAGAAAGCTAAACAACACTGTTAGCAAATATTCCAACCATTACTGAGGGTTCATCTGGGTGACAGGAAACCTGATTTATATCAGATTCACACAACTGGAGGAACCAAGGTGAAGACCACAAAAAAAGTTAATGACTGTTGCTGCGTGCGCCTACCAGGGGAGTGCAGGAGAAATGGTCCACATTGAGCGGGTCCACCTCCAGTTCCAGGTCAATGCTGTCTACGTGCTTGTTGCTGTAATGGGAATTTATATTAATAAACAAAATTTGGTGCCTTGTTTTTATTAACACATTGCATTCACAACTCTTCCATCATACTTCATCCTAACATTATTCACTTCGAGCAATACCAATTAGTGACAATGATCATTTCTCACTATCCCAAAATGGCTCAAATTATTATCAGGAATATCAAAGGATTGTATAAATGAAAGTTCATTTTCATATTCAAGAATTAACAGAAGAACTGAGTTCAGCTCTCCTACAGTTTTTTTTGTATAGTGCCCTTCTTGTAAGGCTGTCTCAGAGCACTTAATGGAGAATAATTTTAGTACAGAGGGTCATGCAATAAGTGACATAAAAAATAACAATATGGTTAAAAGATGGAAAACATGCCCTTGGGCAAAGGAAGAGATTAAATTTAATGCCAAAAGCTGATAGAGGAAAAAACCTGAAGTCTAAGAACAGCCAGCTACCCACCCCTTGTGGACATGCAAATATGACAGAATTAAGACAAGTGTTAATACTGTATAAGCTGTTTCTGGAAATGTTAGAAGGTGAACGGACACCCTCTGTGCCCATAAAATGACTAAAGTAATGAGATAGTTAGTTAAAGCTCAATCTCTTGACACATTTAACACTTAAGGCAGTATTACTGACAGGGCACATGAGTGCAAACAGAGCTGCATAGGACCTGACTCTCACCGCCACTTTATGAGTGTCTGGATGAGGGTGGCATAGCCTTGTGCGGCTGCCAGGTGCAAGAGTGTCATGCCACGGAAGGTCTTGGAGTGGATGAGGTGTTTGGACTTGGCCCAGCAGGTCCGGTTCATCATCTTCTCACACACTACCACCACTCGGCTCTCAAAGGAGCTGCCGGCAGGGCCCTGGCCTGCAACAAACTAACAGTGGAAGGCAAAGAGAGAAAACGCAATCACATTGGCCTCATTAAGATTAACAGCATTTGATAATTAAGGTAGTATGAATTCCAGAAAGTGCTTTCATTACATCTGAGGGCAGAAAGTGTGATGCAGGAGATAGCAGCACTGACACCAAAAACATGTGTGTAGTTTTAGCAAATTATCAAGTTCATAAAATGAGATTTAAATACTAAATAATTAGCATCCTCTTTGCTATTACTAACAAACCAAACTATTTATGGGAGCTACATGCCCTCTTTGTCATTGAGCTATTTTACAAACAATAAAGAGGCTATGGTTCTAGTTTGTCCCCATACACTAGGTGAATGCAGTTTCTTCAGCTTCTCACCTGTGACTGACTTGTACTGCCCCCATTGCCCCCACCTCCGCTAGTACCACCTCCTCCTCCTCCAGCTCCGGAGGCTCCTCCACTCCCCTGCTGATGGAGGCCTGCCATCTCAGCCATCCTGCGCTCCATCTGCTCCAGCCGCTCCAGGATGGACATTCTGAACTGGTTATCTGCAGAGCAGGAGGAACATAGTGGACATGATCAGTGTCCAGCCTATGCTGACATACAAACCACAGTCAATGTTCACTGGACAGACCATTACACAGGAATGTGTCAATTGTGACCCAGAATGCACAGCTCTGCACGGCTGAAGACCCACAGTTGGACAAAATCTGTTGAGCACAATGGGATCCACCCACGCTTTTTACAACTTGCTCACACATTTCAGCTCAGTCTACTAAAAACTGAGTTGTGTTGTGCAACCAAGAGATACAGAAATATTTGTATGTGTTGCCCATGTTCACCAAGAGGCCCATTTGGCAGGTGTCAGAGTGAGCTCTAAAAGGACATTGAATAATGGGACACGTTACCTGGAAACGTAAGGTATTGTCTTTATAATGGATGCAGCAGTTGGATCCACTACTACTACTTGCTGTGTATTATCTGAAGTGCATATCTTTAAACATCCAGGGTCCAGACATCCAAGTTTGGCTATTTGACAGTATGCTAGTACAGTATAGTGCTTGTTAGACTGGACTTGACATCTGAAGAACGGTACAAAAAATGTAAGCAATTTATGGGTATTTTAATAAACAAAACAATGTCCATGCTTGACAGCACAGTCCATCAGAGGTTTGCAGACTAAAAGTGTAAATGTTTACTTTAATTGCATTGGAGGGCTAGTAACAGATGTAGGGAAGCCAGCTTAGCAGACAGGTCCAGATATGCATAGAAAGTATGCTACAGCACTTTACTTTTAAAACCAGTGAGAAAGCAGATCAACATTTCCTACTGACTGGGACAAAGGGTCATGGGAAATGAAGGACCAGGTGAAATTTGAAACTGGACACTGAAGCTAGGAGTTCAGATAATACGTCTCTGTACACTGCCAGCAGTAAACACCTTCTGCAACGGTCCAGCACACAGGGTATTGACAGCCACGGGACTGAGTGAGGCACGCTGGGTAGGCTGCAGTGGTCTACCAGTGACTGCACTGGCTCTCTTCCATGAGGTGCTTTGAGGCCGTTTCCACAGCAACCCACTGCTGAGTGGTATCCAAGCAACAGGAGCATGTGTGCAAGTTAGTCTGTGGCTTTCGCAGAACTGCCTTGTTGGTGCATAGAAGGTGGCAGACACAACGCAGGAAAGACAGACAAAGAGGAAAAAAGAGGCTGGCACACAGAGACCCAATGCTGGCCATAGCTGACAACCGTGCCCTTTGTTTCTATGCAAACATTTTACTATGCTTTTCATTCACCCAGGTTCTGTTTACAGGGTTTTATTTAGATCCTTGCAAATTATAAATGACAAATACAATCTGCGCACATGTTACTCTTCCAACACTGAATTTCAAGAGCACCTCTGTCAATATCTCAGCTGATTTTTATTTTCCAGCTGTGAGTCAAGATAAAATGCGTGCAATATAAAACACAGACTTCACTGTTGTACGGCAAATATAACAGATCTCAAAATGATAACCTGGCTTTCCTAAAGATACACAGAAGGCATTTAAGACACTTTTCATTCAAAACATATATCTACAATCTACAGTTAGCATTTACTAAAATATCATTTGGGCACACAATAGGCTTTCAATAAGCAAGAACATGAGGATGAATTTTACCATTAACAGTGTCTGATATTAAAATTAACTTTTGGTGTGAATACGTGAGAATAAGGTAAGACAGTTTTTCCATCGGGAGAGTTCTTTACTTTAAGAATTCAAATTCCTCTAAGAAATAACAAATGGAGAAATTTAGGTCAAAATTATTATTTCATTATTACCTGAATTTTCTAATATTTTTTATTTAAAAGTGACTTACATTTAGCTTAACTTTCAACTGTATACAGTATCCTTCTTATATGACAGAACGATCATTCTTTTAGATCCTTCTTATAATTTAACCTGAACACAAGCAGTTAAGGTTTCAGGTCCGGCTTCATACACACTATGATATGAGCCACTGTGTACCATTTCACAGTGCTTTGTCTGTCCCTCACAGTCACACTAGTGCTACAGATGGAGGACTGAGGTAACACTGCCCCCCAGTCATGAGTGCATAGAAATTAAACATTTGTTGTTGAGCTGCAGTCATTGTGTAGACCCCATCTTCCACAAGCTTTCACGATGTGGGAGGCCAGACCGTAGCTGGAGGTACAGGAACAGGCAGACCGGACACGTCACACTGGAGGTGTTAGTGTGTGTATGTCTGTGTGTGCCTGGGCCTGTTTACATGTTTTGTGTGTTACGCATATGTGCACGTGTTTGCGTGTGACCGCGTCTGCATGTGAAGACAGGCAGCGGTAGCCCCTGGCATGTCTTTGTTCAGACAGTGCTGCAGTGTGCTGCAGTGCAGATGATGTCATCTCCACCTGCTGCCTCTCTCGCGGCCCCCATCAGAATGCGGCGCACGTACGCCACGGTGGGGTGGGGTGTAGGGGGTGAGGGGGAGCTGGAGCACACGACCGAACAGCACTACAACAACACCGTGACATAATCACTACCCTCTGCTGTCTTTAATGGCCAAGCGCCACTATCGGCAGTCAAAAAAAGACAATGGGGAAAGAGAAGGTCACACACAGGAAATCAGCTTGTAACAAAACTCACAACACGGACCACGGTGTCCACAGATGCGCTGCTCTTTCTGCAGCTCATGTGCTGCATAATTCAAAAATACTACTTGAAAGAGCAGATATGACAACTGATATTACAGCAATTAAATGTTAGCAAATCTTTTTTTTTGCTGCCAGACACCAGCATGCTATCCACAGGATATCAAGGGCGTTCAGGTACAAAGTGATATAACAAATGGCTTTGATTCCATTCAGCTTTCGTTAATTATTGTCATCAGAGCAAAAGTATTTGACTTCCTCCCTTGTAGAGGCTCTGTCAGCTCACACCTCCAGAGTGAACCCCCCCCAGGCCTTAAGTTAGGTGGCACAGAGGAGTCAGCACCTGCTGGAGAGGCTCTGTCTCTCCGCTGCTGAGCACCTCGGCCTTGCAGGCCTGTCCGCTGCCAGGATGTGCCGCTGGCCTGCCTCTCCCCTCCACCCCCACCCCAGAATCTGTCAGAGCCATTTATACGCTTCGCCCTGGTTGCTCACTTTTATTGCGGCGTTGCATCATCCCCGAGTCGGCAGGAAAAACGCCGCATTCGGTTACTTTCTGCTGCATGCCACAGTGCTCTGGGGTTTGCTCGATAGCAGCCATGGACAGCTCCTTCCTCCAGAGTGGGAGACAAATCATCATCTCGTTTCAAAAATGGGGAGCTTGTGCTGGAGGTTACAGCTATGGACATGGGCTAAATCATGGACTCCAAGGCAATACGAGTTAAAGGAAAAAGAGTAACCTAGATTCCCAGAATGCTGCACCTTACTCCCAAAATGCTGAGCCGTTTAGCCTACTGGGTATGCTTGTTCTTGCTCGGGGCTCTTCTGCAAACCCCCCCAGTCTTACTCTATGACAATTTCTACACATACGGAGAATGACTCTCGAACGTGTGAATGAAGTTCCACTACAACGTCCAGCTGTGCAAATCTCACTCACTCTGAATGCAAGAACTGGCTGAATTATGACAGAAATGGCACTGAAATGATTACTGAAAACACATTTACTCATCAGCAGTGACTGTGCATTAGTGAACAACTCTCTGTGACCTTGTATTCATCACTGAAGACCTGGCTTTTCCCTTGTTCACATCGCTCTGATACACCCCTCTGATGTTTCATTAAAAAGGCAAGAGAAATCTGAAGACCAGACTACTTAGCTGGAGCTCAAGTGAGAGCTTCTGCTTTCTGCTCAGACAACCAACCCTACGGTTACTTTCTTTTTTACCCACAGCGTACCCACTTGTATCAAAAGAAGACCAATTCAGGGTATGACATGAAAGGTCACACAACTTTTCATATATCCATTAGCATTAGCCAAAACTATAGCTGTAATGTAATCAACAGAAAATGAATACATTGGCTGAGCATATAATTCATAAATAATTTTTTATACATAAGTGGAATTATTACAACACTCAGTGTCAGAGAATAGAATAAATATGTATCGGGTCGTAATAAAAAGTGCGCCTGGGGGGTGCCCATTGAGCCCTTGTGACCCCTGTCACATGGGCCCAGTATCAGGACTATGGCGCAATTAGCGATGGATCTTCACAGGCTAACAACGCCACATGGGAATGGGTTTGAGCACAGAGGTATAGTCCAAAGACTACTGGGTAACCTTTTCCCAGTAAACAATTTAGAAAAAAAACTACTCATGCTGAGTATATAAAACATATAGACCATACTTGTTAACTATGAGTTCAGCAAAAGCTTTCATCTAAAGAAGCAAAAAAGTGTAACCACACATAAAGCTAGATCTTACACTAAAACAATTCAGGTTGAATATGTTTCTCATGGGTACAACAAGGCCTGGGCAGGGGCCTGAACAAACAGCCTTTTAATCAAAAGTCCACCTCCTTCATCATAACTTTATGTAGACCACAAAGGCACACATGCATATTCATACCTAATGAGATTGTTTCAACTTGTTAGGAGTTCTATAATAGATTCTTTATACTGCAAGAGCACTGAGTGCATCTAATGGGCCTTGAATCAGCTGGATGCTGGCAGCTAGCCGACCTAGCAAGGATTAAGGGTGCAGAGTTGCTAAATTATAGCCCAACAAGGGCTTGTTAATGAGCCCCTGTCCACATTCTTGAGGAGACTTTGTGTGGAGAAGTAAGGAATGGGGACACATGCATCAGCCCTTTGGCATAACTCTTCCACTGCCTGTATATTTTATACCTTACTTTACTCCTCATACCGTGCATGGTTTTACGCATGAATCTCATCAAATCTCGAAAGAGGGCTGCTTTACCACTTACTGGCACACATTAATGATCCAAGGCAATTTAATAGCAATCAAAAGCCACATATGACATAACCTTTTCTATTAATGACTCTCTACCTCGCCTACCACAAGATTCTGTTACTTCCTCTTATGTACAGTATGTATATGATACAACTAGCAGAGGACTCTTTACCACTATCCTGGGATGTCACTCCTTAGTGACTCTGCAAGCATCTGAATCTCAGTTGCCCATTGGTATGTCCCTCCCTTGCTGTATCACCTCTTGGGTCTCATACTTTGATATAATACAGCCAAGGCTTGGGAGTCCATAACTGTGTGACACTCCATGGTGGCAACTCCTGTGGACCATATTGGTTGGCAGCCAAGTGACCACACTCACTAGCAGCACCTTAGCATGTGACCCTTAACATATGTGGTGAAAAGAGGAGCAATGAGCAACACTTTTCTGCCCACACGCATACAAGCACCCATAGCCATGAAAGACCTTAAAAATAGGTGACATGAACACAGCTAAATGTCACTTGGGCTCAGTGTATGAGTTTTTCAAAATCTTTATTTGAATGGTCTAGTACATCACTGTGCCTTAGCAAATTTCAAGATATGCCATATATAATGTGTAATTTTTGTACATTTCACAAATAAATGCACATTGAAAAATGAACATATATATATATATACACACATGTGATTCACTGTACATAAAAATACACACAGGTATAGGTCAGCAAGATAAGATACAAGCAAGGTTAGAGTCATATAAACCTTGCTGATTTACTCATATAATAAGACTGGGTTTGTGCGTGTTGTGGTAAAGTACAAACAGTACAAATGGAGCAGTAGGTATTCTGACCATTTAAACACCCACAGTCTTAACGATAGAAACGGGCATTTAAATGGTCCTCTTTTCATGTACGGAACTACGGAACAACTGTAAAAATAAAAAATTTTTAAAAAAACTGAATCAGATTCATCATTCATTTGCATTATTTCGATTTGGTCACCTGTAATTCAGAATAAACACACCGAAGGCAACATAATACCAGACCAGTGAGTGGATTTCAAATAAAGACTGAAATGTTCAAAATCGCACTGCTTTTCACTCCTCAAATGTCAACATAGAAGAGGACTGTAAACAAGCAACTGTGAGAATGAAAATACGACATAATGAACCACAGCAATCTGTTGGTTCAGTCTGCAGTCTAAAGCTTACCTTGTGGTAAAAAAGTGACATTTTATATCTTATCCTCTTGATAAAAAATCCGAAAGCAGTCAGAGATGTACCCAGCTTCGAACTGAAAGGAATATCTGTATATTTCAGATTACAATTTAAAAGCAATAATAGCTCTGCAGCTCTCAGACAGCTAGACTGTAATAACCCACATGCTTGCTTTAAAAAATCTAAAATGAATAAGGCATAAGGTTAAACCTATATTATAAACAGTCCGGTTGAAAGAACCCAATCAAAGCACACATATTTACTGTAGGCTGGGTCACAAATGGACAGCACACATATGAGGTGCACAAGACAAAATATAGACAATAAGTAGAGAAGACAAATATTGGTTGTGATCTGTCTAGTCAGGAAGATGGAAAAATATGGCTGAATTATTATTGTATCAACAGGAAACAGCCTAATGAGACTTAGAGCAAAATGAATCAATTAGGGTGAGATCACTAACCCTATGCTCACTGTATTATTATAACCAGTCTTCCTGTCACTATGTGGCACATCTCATCCCAAACTCCATAAGGGAGAGCACAGTCGCCACACAGATCTCCTCCAGTCTGGGTACAAAGTCCAGCCATCTGACTTTGACAAGGGAATCTGTGAAATGGCTGGTATCCTCTCACTTTTAGAAAAAAGTCCACAGCTGCTGGGTTACATCAAACCCACACGGGATGCTGTTATTAGTGTGAACATGACAAAATCCCAATTAAGTGACCCAGGGAACTGCACCCAGAGATCCATTTATTGAAAAAAAGCCACCAACGTTTAAAATTTAGGTATAAAATTCCCTTTAATCATTTGTAAAACATGTAAAGAGGCTTTTGGGAAATTCAGGTAAGGAGATATTATCCATCCTTAGCCTATAATCAGTCTCTAGGGCAGATGTTTGCAGTTGAAGGTGGTGAACCAGTGCGAAAGCTGGAACAGCAATCTGTCTTCTGCTACCTGTGAGTCAGTGTGTTTCTACTAGAAGCGGAATATGCTCTTGATCTGATTTTTACAGATACGACACAACGACAAACCTTGACAGTGTGAATTTTTCCCGAGTTCTCTTTGATCAGGAATATACGAAGAAAATTAGCATACAAAATTTCAGTAATGCATGTTTAGGTGTGGGTGTGCTTTTTAAACAAATGAAAATACCTTTATCAACATAAAAAGATCTTATTTGTTTTTCCATAACATATTTTCCATCCATCCATCCATCCATCCATCCTTAACCAATGTTTACTGGTCAGGGCTAAGATTGTCCGCAGTCTACCTTAGAATCACTGGGTGCTGGGCTATGAAAATGCACCCTGGATGGGACACCAGCCCTTCACAGGCATTTTCTATCGCACTGAAAATATATTGCCTCAGTATATAAATATTAAATTAATACCACATATACAAGCATGCATGTCAGTAGCATTGATAAAATGTTATTCCAGAATAAATATACAGTGTTTACATACTAAAGTTACAGTACAGAATATTTAAGAATATTTATAGGAAAAAAGTTCTGCAGACTTGTTTACTCACATACTTCAACACAATTTCCTCAAGAAACAAAATTAGATATTGAGCATGTCAATGAGGCTTGCATGGACAATTTCCTCTTTGTGCAACTGCTTCCTTTTCTCAAAGAGCACCGTTCTGAGGACTTTGACCTGAAGGTGCTTCATTCTCTGACAAGCATTTCCACCTGACTGCATCTCATTTCAATTTGCTTCAATCTTTCCCTACAGATAAAAATTAGATGGGGAACATGCACGTCGCCATCACCCCAGAAAACCCTCCATGTGTAAAGTATTAATATGAGCCCCGGTTCGACTGAACCTGTGTACGCACAATCGCAAAAATTGCAGGGAAGGCCAAAACACCTGTCTTACTCCATCAGTGTCTTTCACAGAGACCTGCAATCTGGGTACCTGACGCATTAGTTACAGCTCCACACAAAATGCCACACTGGACAGCAATCGGTAACTGTTTATGATCATTATTTATTACTTGTACTGGAGTAAAATTATGAAATATGCCCAAAACAGTTAACAGCTGCAAACAATGTATCCCAGCCCTCTGACTGACATGGTGATTCTGCAGTTCACACAGGTTGTTCAGCTAGTGCTGGACTGGAGTAGAGAACCATCAACAGGTTGAGGCGGCACTGGGATTGAGAGACCGTGTAATAGGTCTGTTTGAGGGATCAGGAGCGCGGCACACTTAACACTGAAAAACGAGGCAAATGGCCAAAGTGTGAGCTGCTCCTCACACCGGTCTGTCACCCCTGGGTCACAGCAGGGTGGCAGTGTCCACGGTCCTCCACAGGCTGCTGTCTTCCAAGGGTAGTACTGAAAACTGAAGGCAGCACTTTAACTTCTTCTTGTGCAAAACACACTCTGTATTAGACTACGCAAATGTTTGGCTTTCCAGATCAAACCGAATTCTTTAAGTTTATATAGATTTAGGTTTGACGACAAATATTCCAGTGCAACAGATGAGCGGTGACTGCTGCAAAAAATGTTAGCACTGTTCGGTCACGCTGTCCATTTCTGAACGGAGAAAACGATTAAATAATTCGCGTGGACAGAAATACTTCGGAGTGTATGAGTGCGTTATGGAAAATGAGAGGGCGTTCTGAAAGCGTGTAAAACCCCGCAGAAGGAAGTTCGCGCCACTGTGTGGGTCGCCGGTGCGTGTGGAGCCGTGGAACGGCTGAAACGACACAAGCTGCTCCGTCCTGATGTGTGAACAAAGAAGCAGCGGCTGGAGCACCGGTGTGCGAGCTGCGGGTGCCCGACGTGCGCTCCGCTCCTCCACTCCATTCATCGCGTGGGGCGGTTGCGCAAAATCCCACTTGTTACTCCGGCGCCTCCACAGCCGCTTTGTGCCACTTCGCGGCAGCTTTTCCGACAAGACGTCGACGAAACGCCGTGCTTTTCCAACAACTCTTCCTTTTCTCGACGCAAAAACCAAGCTCTTAATATCCTCGCGGCAATACCGAGCAAATCTTTTTCAGGCGCCGTCTGGAGTTTACGCTGAACGCGAGCGACAGCTCAGCGTCTTTGTGGCTTCAGGTGGTTTCAAGTTTCGCAAATGTTTTGAAAAGTTTTAGAAAAGTGCCTAAATGACCGCTCGGCTCGTTCTGCCGGAGAACTCGCGGCTGCGAAGTGCATCGCTCGGAGCGCAACTCGAGTCCCGCGCACTGTGTGGAGTCGCCCGGCTCCACACGCAGCCGAAGTGGAGCGCGCAGTAGCTGCCTGACGTACACGTCCATATTTAAGTTAATAGGCAAGAGCGACGAATTACGGCAAATTCGACGAAGCAGAGCAGAAACGGCGCGAAGGGGCGTCTAGCACAGAGCCCTGAGGCAAATCCGTGCGTCAGCAGCAAAGCCAAGCAGGTAAAACACACAAGTGGAGCACGCAACAAAGTAGGACAAAGAGCACAGAGCGGACGACACAGAAGAGACGCACTGACCTGTCACCCGTGGGGGGGAAAGAAAAGGGACAACTCCGGCGGCAGCGCCGAGCGAGACAACAACGCGTCCACAAGCCTGACCTCCCGCTTCACGAACGCGCTCCCGCGCCTCTACGAACGCTTGCGGTCATCGCTCGGCGCGAGCACCGGAATGCCCCCAGCGGGCTCTGTCGCCTCTGTCGCCTCGTCCGGATGCCCGCGCGCAAACATGGGTGAATCCTCCCCGCGCGGCGAGGAGCCAGAATGCTCAACAACAATAGAACAAAGTGGAAGAGCGCGCGGAGCGACAAACCCCCCGCCCCTCCCCCCCCGCCCTCTGAGCCCGCAGTCGGAAGCAGCGGGCGCGAGGAGACCCCGGGCGCGCACGTGCCGCAGGTAAACACACGCCCTAGTTTTCCGGCAGGCGACCACACGCGCCGTCTCCTCCGACGCGACGTCGGTCGAATCCGACGAAACCCTGAGAAGGAGCGCAAGCCCGCGAGACCGAGACCTTTTCACTGCGAGCGACGTGGCACCGCGGAGCGGACACCTTTCTCAGTCATTGTCCCTTTTTTTTTTTTACTATTATTATTATTACTATTACTATTATTATTGTCATTTTCCTCCTGTCCCCAAAGGCTGCCGCCATCGTGTTTACTCGGCGCTTCGCCCTGGGAGTGGCTTCCGGCTTACACGCCACGTCCATCTCCCGTTGTCTACTAATCGCGTTAACCCCGACGCCTCCTCCGCGGATGTCGCCCCCATTACGGCTCGCACCACGGACGCTATAGGTGCTGCCGTGCGCTGGAGCCGGGTTGCGGTTCTGCCTCGGTTCGCGCTGCCCGCTGGCCCGTACCTGCAGCGCTGCGGAGAAACAGCCCCCCCACCCGCTCCCCCCTCTGCATTATGACAAATCAAGAGAGGCAGCTGTACCATTTAGCCCATCACAGCGCGCTCTCCGGGCGGCCTTCCCCAGCGCCGAGCGGCACCGGCAGCACAACCCGATCCGCAGCAGTCCGACTGTGCTCCAGCCGCCGCCACATTCACACGGGGACTCGACGTGCCTTTCATTGCTGCTGCTGCGAGCAAAAAATAATTCATAACTTGTTTTTGTTGCGTGCAGAAATATGCAGCAAAAAGAAAAGAGGATGCTGGATACATTCATCTACACAATGCACCCTAAGCCTGGAGGAGCAGGGCTTGCAGGATCACGCAGGACTGACTGAACCTATGTGAGCAGACAGTGGGATGAGCAAAGGGGCGAACAGTCAGTGAGAAAAACACTCAGTGGGGTTTAATTTTGGGAAAAAAAAATTATATATACACTTAAAAAACATACTAACCATTGTAATTGTTTTAAACGAATGACTTTGTTGGCAAAGTAAAAGTACTGGAACTCCTTATCCAGTAGTAAACAAAAGTTATGTGAGGAAATGCAAATGAGCAAATGAATTTCCTATTGTTTACAACAGTTTCTCAGTTTGTGAAAGTTCATTTATTAAGGCTTAGTACATTTTTCAAGACCCAACTGCATAATTATTCTACCTTTCTGACACTGTTATGCCGCCTCCATCGGATTTTTTTTTGCACTGCGTTACTATTTAAGCAGATGAGATGCGAATGGTGGCACTAGATAAGGAGCATCATCTTTTCCAATTAAAAACACCCAAAACTACTTTAAAATTAAAACTCATTTAAAATTGTCGAAAATAAAAACACAGCATCGCCACAATCTCCAGCTCGGTGTCTATTTATCTCATAAATGCACAATGTTTGTCTGCTACTGGGCATCTTCAACTTCATTATCTATATGATCAATAAAGCAGAAGGCAATAAAACAGATGTACTTCATTTATAGGTAATAGTCCGTAAATATCTCAAGACACAGCTTTAGAAAAGAAAAATACTTTGTACGACTTTCCATGTTAACATTTTTAATGACTCTGATGTACACTGAAATCAAATATGTGCTCTCCATTTTCAGACTGTTCAGTTATCCATGAACATGTTTCTCGTCTCACTACTTATCACTCAAGCCAGAAACTCCACACAGGAGACAGAAACACCATAAAAACATGAGCGTAATGAAGGCTGTCCTTCACTTCTGTTGAGTTTATACAACAGCCAAGATACGGAAAAGCAGATTATTTTCCCTAAGCAAGAGACAAAAAAAAAACAAAAAAAAAAAAGATTGGCACAGATAGCACAATGAAAAAATATGTAAACTAAATGGAAAATGTTCATATCTTCAAAACTTCAGAACTCAGATGTACCCCTCCTAGCCCAGATGAGATTAGCACTAAACTTTCGGTCACCAAAATGTCAGGCATTAGCAATACCCA
Organism: Heterotis niloticus; assembly: GCA_018136845.1. Taxonomy (NCBI): domain Eukaryota; kingdom Metazoa; phylum Chordata; class Actinopteri; order Osteoglossiformes; family Osteoglossidae; genus Heterotis; species Heterotis niloticus. The sequence continues at coordinate 21,099,946 of CM030894.1, read as the reverse complement.
TCATTGCATACTTTGCTTGTATGGTTACCAAATGCAACCAGTAAGGCTCTTGACTAAATTTTCATGACTCTGTGGCAGGACTGACAGGTAGCAGATGTGTGATGGTGACACGTGAGTGAACTTCACTTCATGTACAGCAATCAGGCTGCTCCAAGGACTATGCCATTCACATTGGTAAATAACTGTTGTGTCATATTTTACCCCCAGAGCAAGGTGAGACATCCTGATAAATGTGAACAGGGAGGGTGAGGAGAGATGGGGAAAGGCTCTGTCAGTCATAGTACATCAGGATCACACTCCATCCTACAAACCCCCAGTGTACCCTGGAGGGGGGTCCCAGGGTGCCTCTCTGAGCAACTAGCTGCACAGGATCTCCGTGAACTGACACTAGCCATCCAATCTTTATGTCTTTATTCTGACTATTTCATTATAATACAAAAAGAATCAGTTGAAACCACTTGCAGAACATACACTTGCCAAAATGTGGACGCCTGAGCATCACCCCTATATGTGTTTGCTGAACTCCCCATTCCAAACCCATGGGCATTCATATGGAGTTGCCCCCCCCCCCCTTTGCTGCTATAATAGCCCCTACTCTTCTAGGAAGGCTTTCTACCAAATTTTGGAGCACAGCTGTGAGAATTTGTGCCTATTCAACCATAACAGCATCAGCGAGTTTGGGTTACAATGTCAGGCGAATAGGCCCGGCTTGCAGTTGGTGTTCCAGTTTAACCCAAAGGGGTTCAGTGGGGTTGAGGCCAGGGCTCTGTGCAGCCACTCAAGTTCTTTCACACCAGCCTGGGCAAACCATGTGTTTATGGAGCTTGCTTTGTGCATGGGGGGCACAGGAGCAGGAAAGGAGCTTCTGCCCCAAACTGTGGCCACAAAGCCGGAAGCACACAAATGTCTAGAATGTGTTTGTATGCTGCATGGGTGTGGATGAAATGGCTGAGCTCAGACATTAGAAAGGGGGGGTCCACATACTTCTGGCCATACGGTGCATAACAAGGCAACATGCACTGCATTATCAGATCCACAGCAGACAGAAAATTGGAGCCTGGAGACCCCAAGTCGCACTGTCCATCTTATGCAAGGCCGTTCTCCATTCCGTCTAAGTGAGTCGACATCCTTCCCCATCCTTGACCTTGAAATGCCAGAACCTGCCGTGTCACAACAGTCAATAAACCATTTTGTTAATGGAGAGCTTCTCTGCAGCCAGTTACATGGATGGCAGAAATATCCAACTCTGAAGTAAACAGTTTTCCACCACTAAAATTAAATAACTTTGGGTCACGCCACATTATTTCAGTTTGAAAAAAAAGAAAAAAAACATTTGTCTGATTTTGTTTTGCCAGCAACATTCGACAGTGTAATAGGCAATAGTTGTAGTATTAAAGAGCCAGTAGCTCCTGTCCTTTTGTTTACGCAGATGCTTTTAACACTTGGAATCCTGCTATACACATACACAGGCCTGAGCCAAATATTCCTGCAGACATACAGCTTCTGATAATCTGCCTTAAATCCTTAAATGTATGTGCATTTTAACATCTCCCACAAGGAGTTTTTGCTTAAACTAAGCGTGAATATCCCAGGAACGAAGGAGAAAAAAGATGCTAATATTTAATCCACATTTCCAAAGTAAAAATGTGTAAATTAGTTTAGTAATGGTGTATGGTCATTTAATGTAATGATGATTACTTTAGCAGGTAAATCACTATGGTTTATGTAATTTGTTATGGTGCCACTGGTTTACATGGTTTGAATAAAACTACATTTTGTTGTGGCAATGTTATCAATTACATTTAAAATTAAAGTCATTAAATCAGAACTCGTACATTTTACAGGTGACAGGCTGTATTCAAAATACTTCATGTATTATTTAACCTTTCATATGTATGCACAATAAGACTAAATGCATTCATTACATAACCTCATTTTTACAGGTTGAATATGAAGATTATGATGCTTTGTCACTGCTGGAAAGTTAGCATTGTTTGTCAAATCTGCTACTGCAGTGTAATGATATTTTCAGTTTACCTGTAATTAATTGTGTGAATTTTTTTTTACATGGTCTTGGTGTTAATGTCTTGTTACATTTTAATGTCATATTTTCATATTAAACTATTATCTTACCGTCGCAGAAATAAATTCCAGTTTCAGCATCATATTTAAACTGTGAGTTACAATTTATCATGTACACAGAGCAAAACAAGCTTTCTCAAGACATAAAATTGCTTATGACACCCATGACCTTTGGAAAAAATGTGTCTTTCAATGCATTTATTAAGGTTGAAATTAGTCAACTTATAGACAACTTTTGTTGCTGTAATTTGGGATGTAGAGTGCAAAAGTTATAATGAAGTCAGACCATCTTCTTCCAGCATCTGGTTAACATTCCACATCTAAAAGGTCAGAAGGACTGGAGCATTTGACAAGTGTGACAAAGGATGAAGCCCCGTGCAACACAGTCACAATTAGAAAGATGAATCAGATTGTTTATGGGATATTTTAACAGAATCATATTGTAAGAGGGCATTAACTCATGTAAGACAGCAAAATCCACCCATTATAGTTAACTACTCAAGTGTGAGCAGGACCACGATGGTGTGGAGCCTGATACAGCATTATTGGGTGCTAGGCTTATGAAACCATTCCTGGATGGAACACCAGTCCATCACAACTTGGCCACACACGCACGCACGCACGCACGTGTGCGTATATAAATCACAGTAACTGGTGCTCGTTGTATCTCCATTGTGCTATGTTGTGCAATATGATCCTGGGTCATAAATGAAGGTTTAGCATCAATTCAGAGTGAACAATTTACCAGAAGTCCAAGTCTTTGGACTGTTGGAGGAAAGCCATAGGGAGGACATGCAAACTCCACACAGACTGAGCCAGAATCAACCTCCCACCTGACCAGCGCAGGTGTTGTCACAGCAGCGCTGCTCATTGTGCCACCATGTCACCCACACTACAGTGATGTCATTCTCAAATTATCAGACACAAATTAGTTACTTTGCATCTTTGTAAGCATTCCTATTTTTGTCCCCGAAAGTGCACTCAAGGCCTGAACTTGGAATTGTTGCTCCTAGTTTTCAATAACTAACTAAAAATAAGCTTGGCTTATATTGGCAATTGATTTCCCTTTTAAGTCTGTTCATGTTATTGACGGCATCCAAGCTGCAGGTGCTTGGCGAAATTACAGTATCCATGCAAGCAGCCAATTTTACACAACTTACATAAACTGGTGCATTCCATAGATTCAAAGTGCCAAAGAGCCAGTTTAGAGCTCTGACTACAAATAAAAAATGTTTATCAGTGAGCAATGCAGCCACAATATTCCTGTATGCATGTGTAGGCCATTCAGAAACAAATGACCTCTTTACAGAGTATTTGGGGTAACTGCCCTATATCCAAGGCCATTGAAAAAAAGAAATATTTGCACATTTCCTGAAAACTGCTTCTGTTTACTCTCCTCGGTGGTTATTAATATATTGCGATGCAGCAGAAGATATCTGCAGCGTAATCCCTCATCATGCCTGGATCACTGTACAGACAATGAAGCTGATATAAACAATTTAGAGTAGAACTTGGTGACCCTGCAAACATTTCCATTTATACATGGCAACTGTGCGTATAAATCAACAAGAAGTCAGTTTTCACCAAAAATGAGCACTCTAACTATTCATATGGTATTTTTTGTCATTGGACAAAAAAGTAGTCACTTTGCAAGGCTCTCCTGCTCTTCATAAGTGCAATGTTCACTAATGTGATCAACTTATAAGTGATAAACCCGCCTCTGACCACACAACCATCCGTGTCTCTCATGAGAAATGGGCGGAAACGGTCCAGAATGGAATGGAAAGATGCCGCGGTCAACTCACTCGACAACTGCACCCATAAACAAGCCTTTCAACTTATTATTTTCATTTGGTTTGGAGCTTCGCCAGCACTTCACCGATTCCCACTTAATATTTCACTGAAATATTTGTTCACTTAAAAAGTTACAGAAACTGACCTAGTGCAAAATAACAAAACATGCTGTTATTTTAAGATATTTCTTTAATGTTATTTTATTTTTATCAGTAATTTAATGATGTTTCTGAAAAATTACAGACAGCTGAGGAAAACGCACAATTTCGGACAGTTTGTGTGAATACCGCCCAAGTAACACACACGCTAACATACATGCCCGAGTCAATCTGTGTATATCATTACCCTGTTTATTGTACTGTACACCGTGGTTCATGAGAAACTGCATTTCATTCTCTCTTGCATGTGTATAAGAATGACTATGAAGTGAACCTTGAACACTTAATTCCAGCTCTCAGGAAGTCCCTGGAAATTAATTAAGCATTCCTACAGTCAACAGAGACTCTTTTTCATTTTTCTACCCGATGCACCAGCACAGACAAAGGGGCTGGAGCGAGTGGCCCAGCGAGCGAGGCTGGGGATCAGGTCCACCTTTGTTCAGGATATCCAGATGAATGAAAATGTGCTTCAGAGCTGTGTGTGAACAAACCCATGAGAAGGTGTCCCTAACATCGTGGCTTCCTTGCTTTCCATGAAGCTCCAGTTGGCGAATCCTCATACTTCGCACCCTCTCCCTCTGGGGCCCTCTGCATTGCAGCTGTCCCTTTCCTCTGCTCCCAGCAATGCCCTACTTTATCCCTTCAGTGTACACTGCAGCAACCCTCCCCCCACCCCCATCCTGCACACATCCTTGCTGTTCCCCCACTATAAATGGCTGACCAGTCAGCGACCATCTTCCCACATTTCCCAGTTAATGCTCACACTGCTTTTCCACCTGATCTTCTCTCTGCTTTGGTCAACTGCTAAGTCCTCTTGGCGACAACATTTCACCTGTCCCTATGAATGAGGATCCGTGATCAAACTGAATGCTGCTCCTTGCCAGTGCTCTGACTTCCTTGTTCCTTGTAATCGCACTGCTATGTTTTCTTCATATTAACTATGGAGAACTGCAATAACAGTACAATCGTTTTGTACTGTTATTATTTTTCCCTTCTTATCAAATACCTCTACAGTGCATGGTCACAATGGTCCAGAGCCATTCCCAGAAACAGAGGGCCTGAAGAACAGGACACCAACACATTGCAGGGTAACCACACACACAATGTCACACACTGCAGGCAATTTCAAGTCACAGATTCATCTGAAACACATGTCTTTGGACCATGACAGGAAATAGGAGCACGCAGAGAAAACCCCAGTGAATAGGGACAGAAAATGCAGACTCCACACAGACTGAATCCATTTTCACATATCAAAACCCACAGCCCAGGAGCTGGGAGGGAGCAGCACTCCCAATGTGTCACCAACCTATGTCACCCTACCCAGTGACACACAGTAACAGTCCAATCCATACTGCAGTGCCTTCCTGCATAGACTATGCACTTCCCACAGTGTGGGCCATCATTTAGACCACAAGTGATGTTCTCAGCATTTCAGAAATAGTGTAGTCTGAAGATCCAGAGTAGAGCTCATGTGTGATAGTGGACTACTGCAGAAGATCCAGTTACATATTCAGGGTTTGAGCAAAACTGAAATTCCCTCCTGAATGGTGTGGGTGTGGGATTATGATATATAAGAAATGGGATGAATAATATTAGAAGACACATATCTCTTGCATCTACATCTATTGTAATAAAATGTACAAAAACAAGCTATACTAATAACTTTAAATGCAAAGATTACCAGAGAGCAAACAATTTTTACATTTCAACCCCTGCCATAACTTAAGATCCTCAAATGGTAGTCCGCTGAAAATTCCAAAAGCTAGGCTCAAAAGAATCTTCCCACTGAGATTCGACAGGCTAGTATGATGGCATACTTTAAGAAGCTCTTAAAAACCCATTTCTTTAATATGGCCTTTGTTCTACCTCTGTCATAAATGCTTTCCTTATTATAATGCTTTGCCTTAATTCATTGCATGGACTTGTTCCTGTTATTCTTGTTCAAGGATCCATGGTGATCTTTGCTATTCTCTGCTGTCTCTCTTTTCCGGTTCATCTGTGGTGGCGTACTACGCCACCACCACCTAAAACTAAGCAACAAGAAGCCCTCTCAATCGCTGGTAGGAAGGCAGATGCCCCAGATCTCCAGGGCACCCTCATCAACGTGTGTGGCAGAATGACCAATAAAGACTGTTCTAGAAATCCCACTGTTAGATAGAATGCCCAGTGGGGACTGGGCGGTCTTTTGGCCTTGGAACCCCTGCAGAAGTAGTTTTTTCTCCAGTCTACCTGGAGGTTTTTTTTTTGTTTTTTCTGTCCTCCCGGCCTTTAGACCCTATTTATTCATCTGTACAACCTTATCTTATCTCATCTGTATAACCTCCACTGCAGTCTGACATCTTTCATTATTCCTATTTACCATTGTCTCTTTATTCTTGTATACTGTTTTCGTTCTCATTGTTGTCTCATTAACCTTGTAAAGCACTTTGAGCTACAGACCACTGTATGAAAGGTGTTATACAAATAAAAATGTTGTTGTTGTTAATATGACACACAGAACTATGTTAGAGGACACCATTTTGAGGTTTTGACTGTTCTGCTCAGATTTCTGGATCTGGATACCATGATCTGTCATATCTTGCTTTTAGCACCCAGTAACGCCAGGACAACTGGGTGAAGAATAATGGATGGATGGATGTATCTGGCAAGCTCATTTATTTGCTCTTACAGGCCTGTAGAATAATTTTAACAAGGTATTGTGTCACATGAAGCAATAAAAGGGTGTTAACAACAAATGTTACTGCAGAAAGTTATTTTCTATAATGAATGTTCTGGAATAACCTGCAATGGCCTAGCATCCCATCCAGCATACAGTCCCCTAGCCTAGTGTACAGTGATTCTGGGATACGATGTGGACCACCACGGCGCTGATCAGGAAAAGCGGTTAATGGAAATATATGGATGAAGAATGTTCTAGTACAGGGATGCCATGCTTGTGGACCGATGATTGCATGTGGCCAGCAAGAAAATTTATACATTTATACATTTTATACATGAAGGCACAATCAGGTGTTGAAATGCTGCAGCCACTGAGAAGTGGAGGGTGCAGGTAATGTCAGGTTGCGAGACTGGAAGTTCAGTTGTTCAGTTTGTTAAGGAAGGGGAGGGGACTAGGAGATGTTCAGGTAGAAAGGAGCTAGGACAGTTAAGGGGAATTAGAGACTGGGAAATGCAGGTTGACCTGGGAGAAAAATTAGTGATGCCTCAGGAAATAGTTAATACAACCTTGAGACCCGATGTGGTACTGTGATCAGTAAGCCAATGGGCGGTGTTTTTTATAGAGACAATAGTCCCGTGGGATGGGCTAGTTGATGATGCGCATGAGAGCAAGAAACTCAGGTTTCTGAGCTGGTGGCAGAGGTAGAGGGGTGGAGCTGGAGCATGAGAGTGAGGCTGACAGAAGTGGAATGTTGCGGTTTTATAGCCTGGTAACAACAGCGTTGTTTCGCGAACTCGGAATCCAAGGACAGAGCTTGCAGCAGGCAGTAAGGGAGATGACAGAGACTGCTGACCAAGGAAGTCTTCGGATATGGAGGAAAAGGACCAGCGCGGATGGAAGTTGGGTGATGAAGCCTTGAGCTGGTAGAATTTGGGTAAACGGTAGTGGTTAGCAGTAAGGAGGCGGTTTGTCTGTGTGGATAAGATGAAGCGTACATTTAAAGGAGTGATAAAGATGGTAGGAAAGGAGTTTCTTCCTCGCGGGTAGTGAGTAGCAGAATGGGCGGTGAGCGGATTGTTAGAGGGGGTGCTAAGGCGAATAGCATGTGTTGCGTTGTGTAGCTGAGTAGCCCAGTGGTGTGCGCGATAGTGGAGGGGAACAGTTCTAGGATGCTTGAGCTGTGGCCGAGCCTTCCGGAGGTGTCGTGGGCCTAACTTGACGAAACACTAACAAAGGAAGGTGCCCACCTGACAACCCTGATGAGATACTGCACCATCACTTTGCTATGCCATGTTTGGATTTGTAGTTCGCTAGAATCGGTTTTAGGGAGATTCAAACCATTGCATAGTAACTAGATGGGCTTGTGGGTTGACTGTGGGGTTGCTGTGGTGGTGGAGGGTTAGTACAAGGCTTAGGGTGAAGGTTAGGTAGGTAGTTTGATCCCCTTTACAGAGTGAGTTCTTTTGTTAGCACTATGTGTTTGATATGAATCTACTATACTATCCATAAATATTTCAGATTCTATTATATTGCATAATAATACAGTTATAATTGGGCACACACAGTCCACACACACCAGACATACATGAAATACAGCAAGAAAAGTTATATATTTATATGAAATTCACTATAATTTTAACACGTGGCGTTCAGAACAGTTAATAATAATGACTGTCCCTTGGTCAAAAAAGTTGGACATAAATTATTTCGAAATAAAGTCGTACTAAAAGCTGCAAAAATTGAGTGAGACTGCTCTGCAATAGACTGGCATCTCCTCCAGAGTGGATTCTGCCTCAAACTGTATTCCTCTGAGATCCCGACAACTTGGACCCTGCTTTGGACAAGCAGTTACTGATACAAGATGGATGGATGAAGCATTTGAAGGCTAACCGATAAAAACCCTTCTTTACTGCAGCAAGATAATCCACATTATGGCCGCCCTGTTGGACTCACGGCAGCTGTTTATTCCACAAAACTTGACTCTAATCCATCTAGGTCAGGTTCTGAGTGGTGGAAAGGACTGAAACGGAGCCTCCAGCTGAAGAAAATGTGGTCCCATGCTATGGGCTGAACCCACAGAAGGCCTCTGACGTGGTTTCAGTTAGTCCTGCGGATACCCTGCAAGGCCGGCATTTATTTTAAATAATGAACAAGTAGTCACAACATTCAAGCCACACTTAGAGAGCAAAGAATAATGAGACATTCTCATAGTTTTCATTCCTGCTTAATCATTTTCATTTTCAAACAATTTTTGCATGCCAGTGACATCATGACTTACGTACTGTGAGGTTGGCTATTTCCAGTCAGTCTTGTCTGACAACTTTATCCACCTCTTGCCAGGTCACAATCTCCCACTTATCGCCTTCCTAACCAATCATCCAAACACTCCTCAATCCCAATCACTCCCACCACTATTTTAACCTCACTTTTCCTCAGTTACTTTGTGAAGTCTCACTGTTATGTTTGTGCCTTCCTGAGGACTTTTGTAATTAATGTTCACACTTGAGCCAACTACCTTTGCCCCTTAATACTTTGCTACCTTTTTCTTCCTCTCTTGTGGTATTTTGTGCTTTGCTTGTGTGATCTTCAAGCAAGCCCATTTCTTTTTTTACTTTGCTGATCTCTGTTTTTAGCCAAGCAGGAAGCAACCGCTCATAAGCTGTCCCTGGCACCCAGCTTACCCTCTGCAGCGGAGTACCCCAGCACCAGGTTCCAGCAGATGCCGATCATTCCTGGTTCCCCCCCCATCATATCCCAGCCATCACCTGTGGTTAATAACTCTCTCCCTCATAGTAGATGTCCACATCTACCTATACTGTGGGCAGATAAGGGATTTGTATTTATGCATTATCTATTATGTATTTAGAGGCAGGAGACTAAGAGGTGCCAGACTGATTCTTGCTAAGGGTCACAGAAATCCTGGTACTGGTCCGGGTGACCGTGTGAATCAACATTCAAGATCCTGACCGGGTGATAACGGAGCATTTCTCTATTCCACTCAACAACGGAGCATTGCATCTCCTCAGCTCAGGAAAAGATGGTGCATGGCGCACAAACACTTAACCATGTAATGTAAAACCATCAAAGAAGAACCCAGAAGTTGTGGTGAAACAGCTGATAAAAACCATAAATATCACAGACAGACCTCTGAGATCCATTCAGGGGCCTCGACTCCCCAAGGATCACACCCAGAGACATAGCCGTCACACAGGAGACAACGCAGAGGGCGGCAGGAAAGAGCCTCACCATCCAGAGACAACCAGTCGTGCTGTGAGGAGGGCAGCGCAGGCAGGGCACGGGCCTTATACTCAAACACCACTGAGTTGGAGATGATCTGGTTGCTGACCGCCACCTGCAGTGTGACCAGGCCTGTGTCGTGGGCTATGGAGAGAAAGGAGAGGGGATTAGATCCTACGCTATCAGCAGTGCAGCTCCTGTACACTCATACCAGGCTGCAAATGGAACTCAGAGGGTCACCTGGGCAGTAGCAGCGCAGCACCCCGGGCTGGATGAGCGAGGCTGGCACGGTGATCTGGTCAAATAAGCAGCTATAGCTGCTACTGGCCTCCTGCCAGGGGCCGGTGATGAGCACCTTCACACCACCCTGTAGCAACAGTGACAGCATCATGGCCTCATGATGCATGAGAATCAGCAAAGTAATCGTAGTCATACATACAATCATTTCACAGCATTCACTTGTGTTCACCAGTAACTGGACCACATATTTGTTAATGGGGGGGGACATCTGGCCTTGGTGACTCAAGGGTAACAATGTGTGTGAATCCCAGTGTACACCTTCCCGACCCTGTGGGGATACTCCTAAACCCTCGGTCCTTCACAGGACACACATATGACACGCTTTACTGTACAGGTGTGGACAGTGAGTGCAAATGCATAATTTTGGATCATATCCATTATTACCTGGCCAAAATCGTGGAAATGCACATATTTTGAGCAGTGCGTCTGAGTGAAGTGTCTTAGACTTCGGCTCACTGAGAGAAGCAGAGCATGGCTGCCATCTTGTGTTCAGGAGTGCATGTGCATGTAGACAGCACTGATGATTCCAGTTCTTGTAAAATGGTTTTTAAAAAGCGCCAGTTATAAGCTATGGAGTGCTGCAGCGGAGAGACAGACACACTGATAGCCACCCTCACCAGCTTTCTGCTTCACACATATCTGGCAGTGGATGTCACAGTTATATTTGGCTGATGCTTACTACTAGGGTAGCTTGAGCAGTTGGTATTTATCACACTTTGTGCTGGAATTTAACACCTCCCTGCCGCTAGACGTTACTTTGCATGGTTTGTAGTTCTTCTGGTCTACCTCATTCCGTAGGTGAAGCTTCACTTAACTATTTTGCTGTGTTAAAACAAATCAATGAAATAAATATTCCTGTGAACAAAGTTGGACAAAGGAGATGCTTGAAGTCATTCACCTTACTGACACTACTACATTTTGCCCTTTGAGGAAGTGGAACTTTTCCTTCAAAACCAGCACTTCTCATAAGGACCTAGTGCTCTTTTCTGTTCCAGACAACCTGGTTCTTTGAGTCTGAGCTGCTCATCAAGCAAAAAACTGCTATGGTGCACAATATGGCCAAAAGTATGTAGACCCCCAGTTTTAATGACTGAGCTGGACTGTTTCAGCTGCACCCATGCAGCATACAAACACGTTCTAGACATTTGTGTGCTTCCAGCTTTGTGGCCACAGTTTGGGGAAGAAGCTCCTTTCCTGCTCCTGTGCCCCGCATGCACAAAGCGAGTTCCATAAACACATGGTTTGCCCAGGTTGGTGTGGAAGAACTTGAGTAGCTGCACAGAGTCCAGACCTTAACCCCACTGAACACTTTTGGGATAAACTGGAATGCTGACCATGAGCCAGGCCTTCTCAACCGACATCGGTACCCGACCTCACTGATGCTCTTGTGGCCGAATGAGCACAAATTCCCACAGCCACACTCCAAAATTTGCTGGAAAGCTTTCTCAGAAGGGTGGTGGCTGTTGTAGCAGCAAAAGGGGGAACAACTTCATATTAATGGGATGAGCCCATATGGGTGTGATACTCAGATGTCCATATACTTTTGGCCATAGAGTGTATATGATCATTATTCATAACAACCTCATGGCAACATTTCATTACCCAGGGTGCACTTTGCAAGTGCAAGTTATGCTGCAAGTCGGCCCACACTATCATTCGTTTGAAATTTGTGTCATATTTATTAAAGATATACATACTGTGAACATTTTTTAATCAGTGTAAAAATGCAAAAATTAATGTTCAACTTAGTTTGCTGATAGCATTATGCATGCCACAGTGTCAATAAGGGAAGCAGTGACATTGATTTTTTTCTCTACAAGCAGTGAATAAAGATGCCACAGAACTTTTTATTTGTGGTTTGCGGCTACACCTCCGAAGTACAGTTTTTAAAATATTTGTTTCCACCCATGAGACACTTTGCTATTAAAAATTAAAAGTGGAATTTGCAGAAAAATCTGCAAATTAAAAATATTTCAGATTTGTCTTCATTCTGACAAAAGCCTGACATCTTGTGGATGTGGCAAGAACAACAGCAATCTTAACTGAATATTTTCTTAATTTTTGCCAAATATGTGTTCATTTAAAACTTCAGAAAAAAAACATGTGGCTATAAACCTCTTTATGTTATCATATGTTATGTACCGGAGGGCAGCACTCAGAGAAGAGAACAGTGTGAGGGTCTCACCTCAGGGTAGGACCACTCAGGGGAGTAATCGGTCACCATGAACAGCCGTCCAGTGGCCTGCAGCATCCCAAGAGCGCCGTGCACCACAGCTGCTGACACCACTTCAGCCACGTGCATGTAGGCCAGTGATCCTGCTTCTCCAGCTGTTCCCGCAGCTCCTCCCCCTGGATTCAGAGACTGGGGACTGCAGCAAGGTTGTAGACAAAGCTCAGAAGGGCTGTATCCAGTCCCCTGAGCCCCCGTGTCCTCCTGAGTTGGCTGTGCAGCCACTGTGGTTGAGGTCTGGTTCTCTGCTCCAGGTTGGGCCATCAGTTGGTGAGCGTATATGGCACCCTGCCCCACCGAGGCCCCACCTCCATCCACAGAGATAAAGTCATTAATGAGGTCAGAGAACTGGTTGCCAAATGAGATGTCAAAATGATCCAGGGTGATCTCCATGCCTCCTCCACTGGCCCCGGCTCCTCCTAAGCCCTGGTGGCTCCCCATTGTATTGTAGAGCCCCTGCACCAAGCCTGCGCCCTGCAGAAGGGGCTGAAGCTGCTGGTGGGGGCTACCACCAGTGCCGTTGCTGGTGCTCCCATTGTGCAGTGTCCCTCTATCACCTGCTACAGCCCCTGGTGTTACGCCTGTTACACTGTCAGATGTGGTCTGCAGGTAACTGTCTGCTCCCCCTCCTTCTGCACCAGGGCCCCCACAAGCCTGGAGATGATCCCCAGACTTGTGTAGCCCCTCCACTCTGGTTTCTGAACCTCCTGGCTGACCTTCCCCCGTGTTTCCTGTCTGCTCCATGCCCACAACCTCTTCATGCTCTGTCCCCATCCCAGCGAAGCCACCTTGGTACTGCAGTAGCTGAAGCGATCCAGCTGGGCTGTGTCGTTCTGCCGGGGGGCTCCCGTTGCAGTTGGCGGCATTGTGCTGGCCCTGGTGAGCGTGATGTTGATGGAGATGCCCGTTGCTACTGGGAGAGTCTGTCTTAATCACCTGCAAGCCTAGGTAAGCCCCAGAGTCATGGGAATTCTGCTCCAGCAGGTGTGCTTTCTGCCCGGAGCCCTGGGTACCCTGTGACGCTGGCTGGGTTGGTGGTGCGTCCTGGAGGAAGAAACTAGGTGACCGACTCTGGTGTGCCAGATGGGGGCTGGACATAGATTGACCATAACCTGCTGTCACGGTCCCAGAGGAGTAGTCCTGTTTGGGCTCGATGGCGCTGAAGTCCATCTGTTCCAGGGTCGTGCTGGGACTGAGGCCACCACCTGAGGGCATCAGGGAGCCTGTGGGTGTCAAGGTGAGAGGGCCCTGGGTGGTTGCTGCTCCCACAGAACCTGTCACACTGCCTCCACCACTAACCACCTCCCCCATCTGGTAGCCACTCTCTTTCGCCAGTTGTTGCTCAAAAGAAGTGTCCTCTGTCTTGATGTTTTTTACCAGAGCAGCATTGAACCCATACCCATTGTCAGTGATTGGAGGAGAATGGCAGAGGCCTCCGTTGGTGCACCCATTGCCTCCGGAGTTAGTGCCGCCCTCCGTCTTCAGCCCATTGCCTCCATAGGTCTGGCCCTGCTTGGGGTTGTTGAGGAAGCAGTCTGGATCAAAGTTCATGGTGGTCTCAGGTAACTTGATGCCCCCAGAATCCAGGCTGCTGGAAAGGACCAACTCCTCTGACACCCCAGGAGCTGACAGCATGGCAAGCCCTTCCGTGGTGCCAGTCCCACCTCCAGCCCCACCCCCTGTGCTGGGATAGGCAAATTTGTGGCTGTCGGAGGTAACTGCCAGCACCATGCCCTGGGAGGAAGCGTCGGGTCCCATGAGATGGGAATTAGGACCAGTGGGAGACATGCTGTAGACAGGGTCACCAGTCACCTCGGACATGAAGACACTGGCGCTCTGGGACAGGCCACCCATAACGGAGGCCATGTGACCCATAGCTGCCACCACAGGACTGTCGGCCACATCGGGGTCGCTGTTGAGGCCGCTGCTAATGGACACGGGTGAGTTCTGGGTGGTGTCTGGCACCTCCACCTGGTTGGTAGAGGAAACCTCCGTGCTGCTCTGGTGCAGCAGTGCTGGCTTCTGTACCTTACCGTTGCGCTTTTCCCGAACGTTGCCCCCGCCCTCAGCCCCTCCCCGAATGTTCTTAGCCCCACCTCCGCCATGGCTGTGCTCCGTTTTGCCTTCTGAGACGTCATTGTTCTGCACCTCTGAATGCCCGCTGCTGTAGGCCACGGAGCGCGGGTCAACCTTGGGGGAGATGATGCGGTGTTTGGCACTGTTGCACTTGTGATGCAAACTGCTTCCTGCACCTGCAGGTAAGAGTAACAGACAAAGAGACAAAATGTGAATGATATGCTTAAAAAAATTATATATTTGCTCATTTGTTCAAAATATTTGACTGCACCTTCAAGGGAACTGAGCCTGGATAGGCTCTAATCCTCTGTGTACCTGAACTGGACAAGTGGATATGGCCAATGAATACATGAATGAATGAATGAATGAATGAATGAATGAACGAACGAACGAACGAACTAACGAACGAATGAGGTTTAATGACTACTTGGTTTTTCCCCATGTTTGTGTTTTTTCTGGGTGCTCAGGTTCTCCCACGGTCCAAAGACATGGTTCAGGTAAGCGGGTGACTCTACATTGCCTGTAGTGTATGTGTGTGTTATACTGCCATGGTGCAAAGATGTGTACATGACCATAGGAAGTTTTTTGTGTCGGGCATTGTAAGTCAGTGTAATAAAAACGTCAGCGAAATATAACACAGTAATCATTGTATGTCATTTTGGAGAAAAACATCTCTTAAATGAATATACGCTGTCTGGGCAAAAAAAAGTCACACACTAAAATATTTTGTTAGACCGCCTTTGCCTTTGATTACGGCACACGTTCGCTGTGGCATCGTTTCAATAAGTTTCTGCAATGTCACCATATTTATTTCCGTCCAGAGTTGCATTTATTTTTTGCCAAGATCTTGTATTGATGATGGGATCGGACTGCTGCGCAAAGTCTTCTCCAGCACATCCCAAAGATTCTCAGTGGGGTTAAGGTTTGGACTCTGTTGTGGCCAAAATGATGTCTCGTGCTCTCTGAAGCACTCTTTCACAATTTGAACCCGATGAATCCTGGCACTGTCATCTTCGAATATGAAGAAAAAATCCATTGATGGAAAAACCTGGTCATTCAGTATATTCAGGTAGTCAGCTGAGCTTATTTTTTGGACACATAATGGTGCTGAACCTTGACCTGACCAACTGAAGCAACCCCACATCATAACACTAAGTTAAATCCAGGTGGTGACTTTTTTTGGCCAGGCAGTGTCTGTAAGTATCAATATAAAATTAAAAGACAAGGTTGAAATGATTTTTTTATATTTTTGGTTTACTCAGCAACTGATTTTTTCCATGAAGAATACTGTCAATTTGACCCCCTCACAATGGAACAAATTAATCTAGTTTTTCGATGGGTGTGTCTCACTCTTGGTCAACTTCTGGCCACTGTCCTTAGGTTGATTCTAGTGGGCTTGTGTCCAGTTAGTACATCTCATATTTACAAGAAGCACAAGAGCATAGTTCAGGTCCTGGTTACATTAACAACAGCCCAAAACAAGCAGAGCTGCTGTCAGAAAGTATGGAGGAGTTGCATGCACAGAGGGAATGTGGATGCAGACAGATATGAATGCTCCTAAAGAAAAATGGCACATCAACAGCACAGCACCTGCTATAGCTTTGCGTGGTCATGGTTCTCGAATAGCCCTGGTTGACCCTGGTTTGACCCTGCACTGGCCCTGGCTCTACTGCCCTGCCCTGTTTTACTCTGCCTTGCCTGACCCTTTCCTGCTACCTGGCTACCCCCTTACCCAGAGTGCCTGTGCAGAGACAGTTGTGAGTCCGGGGAGGTGGCTTGGTCTGGTGGCTGTCCAGTATCTGCTGCACCAGCTGCTCCACAGAGAAGCCAGTGCTGCTGTTCCCATTGCTGCAAGTCCACTTGATGCCATGAACTGCCGGGAGAGAGGAGACAGAGTCGTCAGCCAGCCACACAGCCCACCAGCCTCGCCAGCCCCTCACTGACCCTGGCCACTTCCACCTGCTGAGGGAAGACACTGCCGAACTTCCTGCATCTGCATCCCATTTCATTCTTTGGTGGATGCGCTTGTCCAAAGAAACATCATTTCATCTGTTTATACAGACGGATATTTCACTGGAGCCTCTCACAGTTGACGTTTCTGGGCCCAAGACTTACATTTTAAAATTTCAGGTTTCAGACCTACGTTAAAAATAAGCTGAGCTTTTTTTTTTTTTTTTAAATCAAACTTTAATAGAAAATATACTGACTTTTAACAGCCAGACTCTGGACTCGAGCGTAGCGGCTTTAGCGACACCTGCTGCCTGGCTGCTGATACTGCAGCTTGTGCTGCGCCACTATGCACGGTGAAGGTGACATTCCCCACAACCCCACAACTGCAGCAGCAGAAAAGACAGGCGAGACCTGCATTCCAGCTCTGCCTCACTTGCATTCTGGCTAGGCCTTGTAAACACGTGTGGAAACACTGCTAGTCTCCTGCCACCATGCTGTTCTTGCCCTAGGCACAGCTCCGGGTCTTGAGTCTGCTGCAGCAAGCAGCATGGGTACCACTACTGCAACAGGCCTTCTATCAAAAAAAGAAAAATGTAGTACGTGATAAAGGGAACAAGTACCGAAGAAAAAAAAGTCAAGGCAGGTTTAATGCAAACTCCCTATGCCCCTAACTCTGAGACTTTAAGTGAGAAGGTGAGTGAAAGGAAGAGGGTTTACAAGCAAGGACATGCAAAGATGGAATGGGGTAGAAGACACACCAGAGAGCAACAGAAAAACATGTTTTTGCATTGCTGCATCCTGGGTGAGTGTGAGCTGGCAATGTCACCACTTGCTGTATTACCCAAAGAGCAGGGAGGGCGGAGAAATAACTCGGCTGACTGAACACACAGCTGTAACAACCAAGGGGTGACAGGCCCATAGGATACACCCAGCTGGCCTAAGCAAAGCTGACATAGCTGTTCTGTCCAGTAATTATGTGCTATTGGTGAAATGCAATAACCAGATTACAGGATTGGATCTCCTCAGACAACCATAAAACAACTAAAACATACATTTAATCCTTAACCTGAAGAGTTATATGTTTATAATACCCAGAACTGTGCAATAAATGGGATGACTATATTGCAAATCCAGGTTTTAAGAGATGCTGGTGCTCCACAAGTCGGTGTAAAAGACTGTGGCCCAAATAAAAGGTGACAACAGGGTCATATACATCAGTCACGACTGTTCTTTGTTTTTTGCTTTTATCCAAAATGAAATGTTGCAGTTTGATCAGCTGGACACTAGGACCGATTCGCTCAAACCAACAACAAGAGGGGCTTGACAACCTCTGTTTGTGCCCCACAGCTGGCGGTGCAAGCAAACACATCACAGTGCAGCATCACCAGGTTTAGAGGAAATGTTATTCGGCATCATTACCAACGTCAAAGCAAGTTCAAGAAACACAGAATTCTGTGGGCTCTGCTTAGTGCCATTCCTCTGCTGGGAGTATCATACAAACAGGCTGTCCTCCTGCCACCTCCCCCACCCACCGTGTCAACCGGACGTCTCCTCTCCAGCTGGGCCTAAAAACGGCGGACACTTCTGCGAGCCTGCGGACGTCTATGAGAGACTAAGCAATGCACTGCCGTGGAGGTAAGGCTGCACACTTCACACCTTCCTAAAACACCAGTTTTTTTCACCATCTGGTCCAGATGCTTAGGTCAACTTAAGCCCATCGCCCCCAGCCTCCAGGAAGAGCAGTGCCAATTATGTCCCCTTACTATGGAAGACCAGGTCATCACCTTTCCTGGCTGAGCCACACAGGAGCCCAGAGCTGATCTATTATTTATACATGAATAAAGCATGCATGACATCTGCCCACCTCATTCTTCCCACGAGCTGCTCACAGTAACTGACCTGCACCATAACTATGGTACCACTAGATGGTAGTGCTGCCATGCATGGACTGTGGGCTTCCTCTGGTCACAGGATGAAAAGAAAAGGGCAGCACTGGCCTCTGCGCTTCCCATTTTCATAAATCGCATTATTTTTATTATCTCAGTAAATGTAGCTAATGACACAACACCCACTTCTTATGAAAAAATGTTAATTTAAATTAACACAGCAGTATTAAGGTAGATTAACTAAGGGACATTTCGGTAGCAGCAGAACAGACTGAGTGTAACCGGTTGCAGTGTTTGCGGTTTTGGAGTGAAAGTACAGTCTTTCAGGGCGGAATTATTTGTTGCAGGATTTTTGCTCTGCGGCATGTAGGTCGATAGAGTCGGGAGCCTATAAAATGCGGGAAACGTGAAAGTGTACAACGTGACTCAGAACTTCAGCAAGTGCAGGAAGCTGAGGAGGACCGCGTCTTCATTGTAAACGTATGCGTGCGATGTCAGTAAAACCGCAGGACCATCCGAGATCACGTGTGCTCTCACCGTGCTTTTTACCCATCAGGTGTATGTTTAATGTTGAGAGTTCAGGCTGTACGCAATGGTTATTAGATCTAACCAAAATGTGTGTTTGTGAAACAGATTTAATTTTGCACATGTGAATAAAGTAAAAGCTGTCGCTTATCTTCTAACCTTTGCAAAGGAACAGCTGAGATCCACAACACTGCTCAGTTACTGACAGTGCAGGCTGTAAAGGAAGATGTCGACTACAACGGAGGGGAGGAAGGAGCAAACTGCTGCAAGGGGGGATTCTTGCGCTCACTCACACATGGGCTTGAGCTGACCGATGAGCTCCTCCTTGGTCCACTTGGCCCACTCCTTCTTATCTGTGTTGATGGAGCACAGGATGGGCCCACATGGCTTCCCGCAATCCTCGATGGCCGGCACATTCAGGTAGTGCACCAGCACGATGTCAGGGTTCTGAAGGACAGCCGGAGACAGAGGAAGAAAGAGTTTGACACAAGCAAGGACATGAAATACATACTGGAGACCACAATACTGAAATGGTACCCTGGTGAGATATCCGGTAGGTGACATGCGGTAGGAAAGGAGAAGCTTGGTGTCCCAGCCCGCACTATGCAACATTTGCGTTGCCGCAACAGAAAGACATGCAGACAGGTGGCAGAAAACAATCTGAATTCCATCTGACACGTTCAGCAAAGACCAGAGAGGGGCTGGAGCCCACATAGCAAAGTGAAACGCAGCCAAGTCTGAAATCAAGGAGGTGGGGGATAATGTAGCAGGGGTGCACTAGCAGCGGAGAAAGCGAGAACAACAAGAGACGGCGGAAGCTGCCCCGGGAGTGGCCGTAAATGGGAGGGGGAAGTGTGCGTGGGGTAATTGGCGAGTTTGCGCACGCAACACCACATCACCGCGCACAAGTGCGCCCGTCTCCGAGGAGCTGATGCCCTCAATTAACTTCGCAGTATTTACCAACTCAAAACGTCGCCCGTTCGCAGGCAGCAGGAATTACAGCAATAAATTACCCAAATTGACAACTTATGAGTAATAGGTGCTGTTTAAAACCACATCGAGCAGTCTGAAAACATCAATTCCGTTCGGCGAGCATGAGCAGCTTTGAGTAAAGAGCGAGGTAAACAGCCTCGTGCGAAAACGCCGAAGCACGGACACACGCACGAAGGCCCGAAACACACATGCACACAGTTATGTGGCCTCTCACACAAGCCCCAAGTTTACACTAACCTTTAAGTATTGGACAAACCTCACTACAAGCGTGGAGCACGTGCGGGTCGGGCCTGCTGGCTAATCGACTGGGGAGCTTTCTGCCACCGCAGCTGCTGCTGCTCCGTACGCACCTGATCGGCGTCGCCATAACTGGGATGGGAACACCTGAGCAACATGTGGCTCACGGGAAAGCAGAAGCAAAACCTCTCGGAGACACTGCCTACACACCCGGCGCATAGATGGTCTAAGCCAAATGGATCTCCTCACACCGGAGCAAACTAGTGGCGTGACTCGGTAAAAACTTAAATTACTACAATGCAGGACTTGGAAGTGATCTGACAGGTATGTGAGGAAGTCA
Source organism: Heterotis niloticus (assembly GCA_018136845.1). Classification (NCBI taxonomy): domain Eukaryota; kingdom Metazoa; phylum Chordata; class Actinopteri; order Osteoglossiformes; family Osteoglossidae; genus Heterotis; species Heterotis niloticus. The sequence goes on along the minus strand of CM030894.1, from coordinate 21,079,476 downwards.
CGGAATTGAGAGCAAAGGGTTAACACAACTTGCCTTTGAACGACGAGTGCAGAGGGCAAAAATCAAAGAAAATCATTCTTGGTTTTTTTTTTTTAGGGGACATTAGCATTTTAATTCTGTGGCGTTTTGGTTTGAATAACTTTGCGGAAACTTTGAAATGGATATTTGAAGGTGTTTGCACAGTACCTCTCCTGGATTTGAAAACCCGGGCTGATTTAATCTCTCTTTCAAATATCGGGGGGGACAAAGTCTTTCTTCAAGGGGATCTTCTACTGTTGGTGCAGCAGCGCTGTTTCGTGGCAGGCTGGTGTGATGGAGGTGACGCCGACCACTGTGCACAGCAGAGAAAGGGGGCGCGCTTCCATAGCAACACACGATGCTCCTGTTTGCACCCCGGCCCAATGCGATGAGCCCGTGACGGTGGCAGTGTGTTACAGCGTGTGTCACAACTTCAGTTTTCACCACATTCGGTCTAGATCTGAGCCAAACACCTACTGACACTCACCGCTGCACTTCTTTTACCCATTTGCAGTGCATTCACCAGATATCTACCAACACTTTGGTGTGCTTTTCCTTTCAAGAAAGGGAAAAGAATAAAAAGGTGCAATATCAGTTCAGCTGGGTGCTAGTTTATGAGGATTTGTCTTTTTACAAGGTAATACAGGAGGTTTTGGATGTAAGAAAACAGTTTTTTTTTTTTTGCCCAGCAGTTTTTCTAAGAAAACATTTCAATAATGTTCTGAATAATTGCATAATGCATCTTTTTTCTCTCCATCTGTTTACTTTCAAGGCTTGGCTACAGCAGTCTAAAGCAGCAGCAAGGGCTGATATGTGGGGTGACCGTGGTATTTCCAGGAGCTCACTGCCTCACCCACTTATACAGGTATCAATTCCAGGTAAGCACCGTACCCTGAACAAGGGCAGTACAACTGTAGGTGGGAATGAGGCTTGAACTGGCAAACATGAGGTTATAAGTTCAACTCCTTTACAACTATAATACCTGCCATGGTGTAATGGTTATTCAACAAGGTCCGTTTTCCCTGTTTATGCGGCTCAATTCCCCCAGCTGTGACAATGTCATCTGTCAGGAGAGGTTCCTAGATTAAATGTACAGTAAAGGCTTAACCATGGTGGGGATAGTGGGCCTTGTAGGAGGCTGTGCTCCAGGGCACCTGCCCACAGCACTAGCTAGTGTTCCAAGATGTGTACAAGCAGCCAACCCCCCCCCCCTTAACTGTGCTGCTTGCTTGGCCAGCTGCATACACAGGTCATACGTGCTTGTTTGCATACACCGCATTGCACCTTAAACCGGCAGCACGGGACATTTTTGGTCCCCAGTCTTGCGGGAAAGCTGTTCTGTTCACCTGGAGCTGTCGGGTTATGCACCACTACACAGCGTGGCAAATAGGCAAACAACTGCTGATTCAAACACCTGAACACACACTGCTACACAACCCTTGGGCTTCTTAACCAGATTTACCTCATTTACTTTTTCATAAGCCAGTTACACAGCCAGATATTACATTTTCGGCTTCATAGAGACATCTGCTTAGGAAATGTGCAGTGCTCAAAAAACTTTTTACCTATACGATAATGCGAAGGAACTGGTGTGTGAAAATGAAAGTGATATTGGCGGCTCAGTACCGCGGCATCGTGCCTTTGGTTAGGCATCAGCCAAGCAAAAAGTCGGTGCAGATAAAGGTATGTGTGCTTCGTTTTAATACCTTAACTGTGCCGGATGTGAGGTGATCATGCGATAGCCATCCCGCAGCCCCTACACATGTGGAGGGGCGAGGAGAAGGCGCTTATAAGAAATGTGATGTATTGCATGCCCTCCTCTGGTTATAGCTAAAGTGTCCCTCGCTTTCAGACTGGTAGCTGTCTGAACCCCTTTACAATGACAGCATCAATGAAACTCTAACGTGGCGCAAGCCCCCAGGAAGAGCCAGTAAGTGGTATGATGGAACTGGGGTTTGTCCTCTAATAAAACTCAACAACGCAAAGCAGGGGTTTCCTTGTTTGTCTCTAGGTGCCACAGCGAGACATTATAAATATACTGTTGGTTCTGTGTGATCTTCTTCCACTCAGTAAACATTCCAGCATTAATAATCCCTTTCTTGGGCTTCTCTGAGAAGCACATCCCACCATATCATCAAACAGGGCAGCAGTAGTCACACTGGTCACTGCAACCAGTTCCACCTATTCAGTCCAAACCAGCCAACTGGGTGCATAATTCTCAGCATTATGGTCTCCAATGCATGTTATTTAAGGTAAACTAAACGTTAACTTCTGCTGGGTAAATGTGACCACGGGCTGAAGTGCTTGCTCATTGAAATCAAAGGTCACAGTCTGGGTCACACGTCCAGTCAGAGTGAAGAGACGGTCCCTTGGTGTCACTGGGAATTCATACGCAATGTATGTGACATCAGGTTGATTTTAACTATGAAATGCACTTCATTTATTTATTTATTATTCATCCTGCATCTTTATTATTTTTTTCTGTTGCACGTCCTCTTTTTAAGCTGGTCTACAGCTGATTAATAAAATCCTATCTTATCCTAGTCCTGTCAATATGATTATACCTTGATTTTTAGTTCTAGCTGATTTTAGCCTATAGACATGTGAAGTTCATCTGAGACACAGGGACAGACAAGGTCTGCTCCACCTGCTCATCTGGAAAGGGGGTTAGGCCCCAACTGACAGACACCCATGACTAATAAATAGTGAGCGATTTTCGAGTCAAACACACCTGTTGCGAGCAGAGCCATTCAATGTGCACCGATCACACACGACTGCCTCCTTCAGAGCCACCCGCTCCTGCAGTTGTACCCTTCATCACGGTGCTTAACCCAAATTGCTGCAGTCAGAATATCCTGCTGTATGAATCGATTCAACATTACAAGTTGTTTGTTGAACAAATATAACATTATAAGTTACCTAGAACAAAGGTGACAGCTAATTAAATGAAATGAAGAGTATGTAATACCGTATTTATGGTATAAAAGTGGGTGGCGGGCATAAGATTAATGTCAGGCTTTTGAAATTATGTGTACCGCCCAACATTTGTTGAATTTTACTTAATTAATGTGTGTTTTCTACATAAAATGACTGTGCCTGAGTCTGTGTGTGTCTGTAAAGAATTAGTGTGGCTCTTTGATGGATTGTCTCTGCATTGTGCGTGTGTATTTGATAGAGGCAGTAAATGTAGGAAAGCACAGGCGTATGTGAGTTTGTGAGTTTGTGAGTTTAGGGTATGGTGGTGGGCTCTGCTTAATAGCTGCCCTGGCTCTGGCACGGTGACAAATAGACACAGCGTGGTCCTCACAAAGCAGATGTCTGCACCCTGGCACCCCAGGCTAGCACTTAAATACACCCGGAGCGCACGGTCTCTAGTCGCTCCTGTTCATTTCAAGGTCAATTGCCTCTGCGGTGCAGTAGACTCTCTTGACCAGACAACACACGCATACAGGTGCAGACAAACACTCGCTTTGCATAAGCATGCAGGTAGACGCAAATGTTCATAGATAACCAAAAATGTTCACAAGTCAAATGTCGAGTCTTCGACTATGATACACAACAAATACAGTAATGGACGTGATGCGGTACAAAAGCACACAGAACACAAAGGGGGGCTCCCCCCCACACACTTAGTCACAAAACTCCCACGCGTTCATTCATGAATGTTGCTGCAGCGTTAATTATCGCACTTTAAAAAATGAACAGACATTCTCTGGTGTAGATTTACACATAAGCATACAAGTGCCTGCTTTGTTGGCAGCTGCACCTTTTGTCGCTTAGGGATGTGCTGAGTGGTCCTCAGCTGTCTTTCAGTTGTTTTTTTCCCTACAACACAACATCAGCGCACATCTCCTGCATCCCCATTGGGGGGGACTTTTTAAAAATGGATCTCCCTCTGCCTTTACGAGATGGGTTGCTTCAATTTTTTTCGAGCCACCCAGCTAACTGCATTGGCTGACGACAGCGACTGGGCTCCATGAGAGAAGCGGCTCTGGGTGTGTGACGTGGGGCCGGAGTCAGACGGACTCTGCTGAGCGCAGAAATATGACTAACCCCCCTCCCCAGGGAACACCTCTCACTGCCTGCACCGCTCGACGCAGAAGGCCTTCCACGATGCCCGACCGACTAATGTCCTCACCTTGACCTTCAGGTGTCCTTAGGAGCCCAGGTCAGGAAAGGTGACAGGGAGATAAAAAATAACACCATTACTTGGGTCTGTATTTGTGCCTTTGACAGCAGCTGTAATCCTCAAAGGAAAAGTCAAAGTATTGGGGCAAAAGAAATGGAATAAAGTTACAGTGCACCATAAAATAAACCCGACAAAGCCTGATTACCTGCGGCTAACAGCCACAAGGTCAGAAAACAATTGCTTTTGCTCTTTCTCTTCTATTATTCTGCAAGATATCATTTACTGCTTACAAAGCGTATCTGAAAAACTGCTCTACAGTCCTGGATCAGACTGGCTGCATCCTACTTGAAAACTGTCCTGGCCTACACAAGGGCAGAGGTGGATGAGTTTGTGCCAACAGCCAGTAGAAACCAGCTGTATTCTTCCTCCTTGCCCTTGAGGGGCCTTCTCTCATACCTCAAGTTCAGCTGGCGGTTCAAGCACCCAGAACATGTGTGGGTGCTTCTTAAAGAAGGGAGCAGCTGTCCCTACTACCAGCGTAGACCCCTACGTTTACAAAGCGAGGTCTTTTATGGTTCTGGGCCCAGTCCGAAAAGAACACCTACGGTGGCGGTGACGGGGGCAGCAATTGCTTCCCCCAGAAACGTGCTTATCATAAAAGACCTAACTGCCCAAAAGGTTTGGACCATTCTCCCGTGCACAGGTTATAGAGAGGTGCCTGGGACGCGGTCTGTCTGCCTCACGCATGCATCAAACAAGTACATTAATGCTATGGCTGCACCCCCCTGCGCACCCCTATGGGAATGAAAGCTCTGGCTGTTGCCTAGCGACCGGCACTGAGTTTTTCTCCTGTCTTCACCCCTGACCCAGATGAAAAATGAACCAGAGTGAAGGAGATAGAGGGGCGGAGGATGAGATGTGAGGAGGAGGAAAGAAGGAGAGGAGCAGCAAGGGAGAAAAATGGAGGGAGAGGGATAAGCAAGGGGGGTTATTTATTTATTTTTTGAAGGAAATAAACGGGGGAGTAGGGCCCATCTGTGCGCTACTTTTGGTGCAATTCTGCGAATGACTCTGGTACATCCTGTGAAGCTCTGAATGGCCAGTGTTGACTGCAGATGAACAGGAACTGTGGGAAGTGAAGCTATGGATGATGAGATGTTAGGGCATCATGGGAGGCATCCTATACACGGAGAAACAACCGGGTCAATACATAAAAGCAGCGCAAAAGGTGCTATACTGGAAATCACACAGCAAACGCTAGAAACTCTAAGCACACAAACACTACGGAGCAGTTCACTATTTTGTATTTCCAGAAGTCTAAGCACCAGTGGAAAAATTCAGAACAGGACTCAGGCAGCACATCTTTGGCCTTTTGTGGTGCAATAGGAAATTAATCGAGACGATTAATAGGGCATTAATCATTAAAGCAGAGATGCTGAGGTGGCAGTTTTCTTGAGTGTGTCAGACATCTGCCGTGAGAGCCTGATGGTCACTGCCACACAGAGGGCAAGAGGGGGGCGAATCGGTGGAGCATGGGGCAGATGAGTGAACACCAACTTAATAGTGGGTCAGCAGAGTGATGGGGGGCTCTTTTTACACCCTCTCTGCAGGAAGAACAAGCAGCTGAGCCCACACATTTATACACTTCTATTTACCAATCACTGCGGGAGCACCCCATAAACCCGAATGTGGTAAATGGTTCCTGATCCTCAGTTTAAATCTAAAAACATATGAAAGTTCATTTGAAAGTATGGATGCTTTTTATTAACAAAATGTTTACAAACTTTTTAAAACCACAGGTTGTGGATGACTGCTTGTTGTACCGGTAGCGGGTGGATAAAGCTGGACACAGGATGGGAAAGACCAGAGGAGAATGAGAAAGATCAGTGCAAAATGGGAAAAACTTGGGACATAAAGAATAAGACTAGAGCAAAAGGGGTACAGCTGAGAGTATAGACAGAAAGCGAGAGACAGACTGGGCTGTCTTTTTCATTCATTTTTTTATTTCTCTTTCTCTATCAGGATGGCACCAGTGTCATATGGACACTTTCATATATTTATATGCCTTTCATTATATAACTTCCATATTGATTACACTACTATGTGCATGCAAAATGAACATATAGGTTGTCTGTGTGTGTGTGTGTGTGTGTGTGTGTATACACACCTGTAAAAAAATTCTCATATTGATTTAGCTACATGTTTATGTATGTGTGTGAGAAAAGACAACTTGGAAAGATTTCATTTCTGCTCTGGGTATATTGTACAATGTTATATTTCATATTGTCTGGTACGTAATCATATTACAGTTCAGGTAAGATAGCTTGGAATTTTCATGTTGTAAGAGAAAGCATATTGACAGAAACAAATCCAAATCCCTCTGTGGTGTTTCATAACCAAATAAACAAACACACAATCTTCCCTTTGTATTCCATGGAGTAGCATTTGAATTCACTTCATGCTGTGTGTTTGTTTTCATACAAAATAATGAGAATGATGTGGTTCAACACTGGATGTCACGGAGGCTGAAGTAAGTAAGTGGGCTTTCAAAGCGTGGTAGCCATTTGGTAGAGGAATAATTAAGGGGCAGAGAAGCAGGCATCAGTCTTGGAGGCAAGCGAGGAGGTTCCTCCACAAAGAAGCAGGAGCTCCATTAGTTATTGTCTGGGGCCCACTGGCTAATTTGTTTGCATCAATAATACATTCAAAGGATTTATCTAACTTGCAAATGAGCATTCATTTCCTGGTCCGACAGGCAAGGAGGAACCTGAGAGCACATGTGGTCAAGGGCAGTCAAGAGCAGTTAAAGGAGAAGATTAACTCCTACATGCCCCCCAGCTGAGCTTCATGAAGAAACAGATAAGCTTTATTCAGTGCGAGTGAAGGAACTTGTAGAGCAGCAGTTAGCATTCTGAAGCTGTGCCTGCCTGCATTGGCCTTGTTCAGCGCTGGTATGTAGTAAGTTTATGTGGTTGTAGTTCTGGATGAGGAAATCCTCTTGATGTTCATGGTGCAGCTGGCAGCATAGTGGTTTGAGCCATGTTGTTTGGGTTTGACAGATTCATGTTTGGATCTCATCTTCTGCGGTAGAACTTGCGATCAAGCCACAGGTATCCCTCAATATACAAATCTTTGACTTAAGTATCCATGCTTATAAGTGAAATTGTTTACTACCCTTTACTATATTATGGCCAGCGATGAGGCAGATTTTTGAGCGTGCTGGGAACTTTTCCAGTTATTCAAGAAACACACTCAAAATGATCGACAGACACTTCTCTTGAATTGCATTCACTCCCCATAATGCGCCACTGCCTTAAAAGTATACTTTCAGATTATCCCTTGGACTTATGAGATTTCACCTTATGAACTGATTTCCAGGAACACATTATGCTTTTAAGTATGGGGGTGCCTGTACTTACTCTGAATTGCACCAGAAAAAAATTTCCTTGCTTTTTAGAAATGGGCAAATCATTGGAAATTGTATTGGGTATAAATAGCCGCTAGAGGGTAAATAATGTAAATGGTCCTTTCTCATGATACTCGGTATGAAAGCCTTACAAGAAGCATTTTGATTGGGAAAGCACAGACTGACTTAGAAAATCACAGTAAGTAAAACAAATACTCCAGCCTCTGTCATCCCTGTCATAGAGCTTCCGTTGTGCCAGCGCAAAGCTTAGCATCTTACACCTCCATAATGCTTGCTGACAGCATAGACCTCAACATCTTACACCTCCATGCACGGTCACCCACTCTTCCCCTCTGTTTTCCCTTTCTGTACCCCCTTACCAGAAAGCACAGCTATTCTAAGTGGGCCTCTATCTAAGACAGCTGCACTGCAGATGGACCTTCATTTCATTTTTCGGTCATTAGCACCTGTGCTCCCAGGTCAACTGGTTCATATCAGTTTTGTGTTTCGGACAGCTTTGTAAATCGATCTTAAATAGACACAGCCCTTCTCTCTTTCTGTGAAACGCACGCACTCAGTGTCAACTGCTTTAAACTACTGAGGCTAAAATAACACCCTCCTGATTCTGTACTGTTATTCTTACTGCACACACATCCTGGATGGTCATACCAAGGTGTGGCAAGATACTAATGGCTTTCCTGGTGCCAGCCAATTAAAAATCTATTTCTCACCTGCTGGGCTGCAGAGCAAGGGTCACAGAAGAAGACAGCATGCAAAGGCAGGATACAGGCACAAGTACAGCTGCACCTAAAGTATGTGAACATGCATATTCAGTCATGCTGGAGCAGGAAAGGAGCTTCCCCAAACTGTGGCCACAAAGCTGGAAACACACAACTGTCTACAATTTGTTTGAATGCTGCACGGATGCAACTGAAACAGCTCAAATCCATCACTGGGGGGAGGTTCCCCACATACCTTTGACCATATAATGTGTGTGTGTGTGTGTATGTGTGTGTAAGAAGCGAGTAAAATAAGTAACTAGATTGACAGCTCCGAAAACGAGACTAATGCCAAAGTGTCATGCAGTAGTACAGAATTTAAACAGATCCCATTCCGCATGTAATCATGGTGACAGAACAGAGAAGGATATTTTTCCTCCGTAACGCTGGACAGCTACACTATAACTGAAAGAACGGCCATTCTGCCACCAAAAAAAAAGACGAGTGGACTGTGAGACAAATGAAAGTCCTTTGTCATGACAGCTAAGACAATTGTGCTGACTGGCAATAAAAAGTTGTCTCAACTGGTGCTATGACAGCTGATGGTGGAGTGAGAGATTAGACACAGAACGCACACTCCTCTAAAGCCTGCTTCCCAGCCCTTCAATTGATTCATAAAGATGTAATATTACATTCCATTCACTTCATTCCACAACGTGTTGATATTTTTCATCTGCTTTTCTGTTGACCGGAGAGGTTACTGCCGTGTCTGATGACTTCACAATGACTGCTGGGGGAGTGACCCATTGAACAGGATAATTAGCAGTTCAAGGCAGCTGGAGTTTTTCGCAGCACTAAGCAATGTTCACATCCCTTCAACTACACCGCCTGTCAAGGTATACAGGGTATTCGGTAGAAAAGGATGCTGCGCACCAGCATACACGGCATGTATGCGCACATAATGGCCCTGCGCTTTTATCACGAGGTTGTTGAGGAGACAGGCAGTTCAATAGACAGGGCAGGATTATGTTTAAGGTTATGACATAAAATGTAATGGATGAAAGGCGGTAAAATACATAACTGTCTCCCCGAATCTTGGGGTATGTGGAGGGAATAAATATACTATTTCCCAATTCAGTTCTCAACCGGGGATATCTTTTCACTAACATACGAAAGCCAAAGCAGTTGTCCACATGTCCATGGCGCTCATGCTCAGACAAGGACCGCTTTCCTTCCATGTTGTCATCCTTACACCCCACCCCCCTGCCCAGACCCCAGAACATTTGGCTGGGTTGACACTGACGTTAGCAAATTCAAGCAATATTCTCAAAACGACCTGCAACAGCAGCCTCAACTGTTTGCACATTTGCACTATGTGGGAATCTTGTGTCTTTCACAGGAATAAACTAGGATGTCAAGCAGCCCTTTTTGCTACACCGCATGTTGAGAGGTTGCCCAGGATTCGTGGCAGGGCTTCCTCTGGGGAAAAAAGAGCTCACCTAAGAGGGAAAGAAAAGTGGTGCCCTATAAGTGCTATATATGAGTAATTAGAACAGCACAGGTACCAACCTCAGGGAAAATCTGCCCAAGTCCCAGAGGACAGGCAAGACTAAGCTATAAAGGGGTGGGCAGAAGGTACTTCTGCTCACTGCAGTTCATGGTAATGTCATTTAGCACACATGGGGTACCCACAGCAATAAGGTTTCACAGACAGTGTTTTGCTGGGCAGTAAAGTGTACTGTGCTGCCAGCACAAATACTTGAATATTGAGGTCATTTTCAGCAGCTGGAGTAACCGACAGTACCGCCTACACTGTACCCTAGGAACACTCTCAGTTTGACCCTGAACAAAGGTGCTGGTGGACAGAAAGTGTAGGCATATGCACATGGCCTTCAAGCTAAGTGATGGAAAATGGAAAGAAAAAAAAAAAAAACTTTTAGAAACAACTCGGAAAAAGGCATTGTTACGGAGGAGTTATCTGCCGTTGTCATAATCAAGACGATCGGGTCTGTTAGTGCTACATTTTTAGCTTCCAGACATGCAAATCCATTTGTCATACAATATGTCGCCCCTGAAGGATTACCTCAAAAATTATTTATTCGCAGATGTCTTGCTGGTATTCAGAGGACTCTGTAATGTTAAAAGTAGGTAAAACCTTACAATATTGGCACAGAGGAAAATCCGTTATAATTGTGGGTCTTCCCATCTCAGTACTTTCCAAGTTTTCGTCATGGCGATGCCCCGAGGGCATTAAAAAATATGCTAAACACCCCACTATAATATAGCTGCATATTTATATGGCCACCTTGAAGGCTGTTGCAGATGGAGGACTCAGGTGGCAGGACTATCAGACCGTTATTCCTTAACTTATTATTCTTACTCTTCTTTATTTCTGCATTGAATGTCTGAACAACCAATGTCCACCAAGCACTGTGACACACCCAGACCCAGAAGCCTCAAGCACCACCTGGGCCAGGATCCTCCCTTTAACTCCCCACAGCAGCTAGATAACTATTTACATGTGCAGCAAAGCATGATGGGAGAGCCACAGCTCCAGTCCCTGCTACAATGCATAACTAGACTTTAAACAGGGAGCCGAGGAAAAAAGGCACATTTACATTTACAGAATTTGTTTTTTAATGAAAGTGTTTCTACAGTTAGTGACTCACATATGTCTGGTGAGTTTTACAAATTTCTTTAATGTTTGGCTGAATGTGAGCCAAGGCTCACATTTCTTCATCAAGCATTTCTGAACATCCGAGTTTTAATGTTTTTATTTTCATCATCACAGAAAAACTATCCTCACATATATAAGCGGTTGCGAACTGCCACAAAATAGTGAAGAGCTTGTTCAGCCGACTGAGGAAAATTTTCTTGTCGTGAAATGTAGAAGCTGTCTAGATCGGTTTCTTTGGTATTTCAGCTTCAAGCTCTGGTTGTTTCTTAGCGCTGTGCGCCAACCACTTTGTGTTGCTCATCATTTCGGCATGGCTCAAATGCTCCACAGTTTTGCCTTCCGCACGACCATGTTTAGCAGATTAATGTCAAAAAAGTTTTAGTGACATACTCGTGCCAACTTAGTAGTGGTGCCGGGGGTGTCCGAGCTAACAAACTTGCACGAATTCTCGCTTTAACGCCGCTGAGGTGTTTGCACGGATTCACACTGTAATTCCGTGCGATCGCATGTCTTGGGCGTTGAAGTTGGGCATTCTCCGTGTTCATGCCAGTTGCATCTGCTGAGGGATTCTGGGATTGCTAGCAAATGGAAAGCAAATACGTTCTTTCATTATGGAAGGTTAAGTTAGAGCAAAATCTTTGCGACGCCCCTGAAGCTGCCTTGCGACACCCGGTTTGGAATGTTCTGCTCTAAGTATGAGCATGAGAAACATTCATGGCGGTTTGACTCGTATTTGATCCGTGGGCCTTGCTGACAACCTGGCACGATCAGCCTCTTCCTGCCAGTCATTGACTAATCAGTCCGAGAGCTGAAATAAAGCCAAGCAAGGCTGAAAGAACACAAGTCATGTAGGTTTGTTCCACGCCTGACCCTCACATTATCCCATTTTATGCTCATGTCAACAGCAGTACCCTTTTCCTGCGTGTAATTTTTGTATAATTTTTTTTTTTGCTTGTAACTTCTAAACAAAATTGCACACCAAGCCCTGCAGAGGTTTTCTGGCATTTTCAATTGTTGTTGTTGAGGCTGTGCCTATTGGCAAATGTCACCCTCACCCAAAAAACAAAGCACGACAGTGACACATTTGGAACATGACATCCAGCCAAAACATAGTCAGGGACCTGAGGCCACCTGCCTGGCACTGTCTGGATAGCTTTCAGCCCCTCTTTGTGAATTTGCCCTTGATCGGCCTCCCTGTGAAGTTAGTGGACTAGTAGAGAGCAACTAAACTACTCACAACGGCATCAGAAAAAGGGGTGGGACACAGGGGGAAAAAGAGACATACTTGGTACCCCTAATCGTGTACTTAAGGAATCCTTTTGGTGCGAAACTTCTGGTATATCAGAGCGCAGTCCACCCCTGCTGGGAAGGGAAACGCAACCGGTGAGACTACATCTGGGCAAACCATCACACAGCGCTTTTGAATCAATTCTGTAGACACACGTACGGGACTGCGACGGAAGACCCAGAGAAAGTGCAGGTGTCACCGTTTCGAGACAGGCCCAAAAGGGCAAAAATATATTCTCGAAAATCGTGCCATCTCCTAAACTCTGTAATTTGAAAATTGCTTTTTATTGCATATGAGCACAGAGCCAGTTTAGGCACGTGACTTAGTGTATCCTTCTTCACATGTTAAAGCATCCCTCAAAAATCAGTACTTTCCTGGCCAGCTGCTCTTGTCACTTCTCCTTGAAGGAGAGGTAGAGCAAAGCTATCATTTGGGACCAATAGCTATGATCCTGAAAAGCGGTTTGTGGTACATTTTGACGTTAAAATAACTCGCTTTCTCCACGTCTCCTAATATTTATATTTGCAGCTGTTGTAGTTTAAAAAATGTTCTCATTAATGCAGATCAATTTAATGTTCTGCAGTGGTTGGGCATCCCATCCTTGGCACTTGGACTCTGGAATAGGCTCCAGTCTGCTGCGACCCTGACCGGGACACGCAGTTAAGCATAATGGATGGATAATTCAGTGCTATAATTAATATCCATTCAACCATTTATTATCATTAACCACTGGTCAGGGTTGTGGTGGCCCTGAAAAAAATCCCAGAATCCTTGGGCCTTAGGCTATGATAATTAGTATGATAAGTATTTACTACCCTACATTTGTACATTGTTCTGGTTTTAAATGTACATATTTTTAATGTTTCTGTTTTCCTTTGGCATAGCTGGAGTTATGACCAAAAAGAGAGTTACTGATTTTTTCACTCTAGCTTGAATTCAGTGAATACCTAGATTACTGAAAAAAAATAGTAAAAAAGCATATGAAATTGTGACATGTGAGGGGTAGGGGGGGTCACAGGGCACAGGACCTTTCACCTTCACATACATATCACACAGGACCTTTCACACTATACACACCAAAATCTGGATACCCCTGCTGGACTCCAGGCCAATCCTATTACACATGTCTGGCTCTGCCGAATGAACCCATAGCTGCCACGAGGCCTTAAAACCTCTTCCATCCACAGTAAGAGAAGGGAGACGGAGAAACAGGGACTAGATTCTCTGATCCACTCTTTCCTGAGCTTCAGAACAAAGTGACACTAAATCTGAGTTCCTGAGTTCACATCCTCTTGTCCCACAAACCAGCTGTCGCAGTAATATTTCGTGTTATGGGTCATTCTTTTGGAACACAACTTAAGAAGATTATTGCACATTTGTAGCATTCTGACAAAAATGGAAACCATTCAAAATACTATGAGTTGGACTTATATTTATAGCAGCGGGTGGTAAAATAATGGCATTGTAATGCTCCCGTCTGTGGTCATAAAAACTGTGTAAAAATAGATCATTGGTAAGCCAGCAGAAAGAGCAACTGCTCGGCAGTCATATGACTGTCACAGAGGCCGGTGACCTGTTCTTGTGACAGGAGTGCTGTGCTCCATCTCTCTCCCTCACTAAAGGTTTTCAAGCTGCTTTCCTGAAGCATCTGAGGGTGGAAGCAGCCAAAAAAGCAGAGAGCTAATCCAGGACTTGCCCTCTGCCTATGTGTCAAGATTGAAAATGAGAGGTAAATATTCCATTTTTCTAAGTGCCAAACACCACATTTTCTGGGTTGCGTATATCTTTCCCCTGCCTGCACTCGACACACTTAAATAGGCTTTCCATACTAAGGACACCACTCACTCTACGACTCGGGATATGCCTCTCCTACGTGACCTTTTCTACTAATGTGGTCAAACACCAATTTCCATGTCTGAGGCAACATGCTGAAACCCCATCTGAAAACCTCTGTGCTCCTGCTCACAATACTGATGTTGGGTTCCAACGTAAGGCTTCTTATTTTCGATGTCACGTTTAAAGTTATAGCAAAGTTCCAATCGCCGTTTGTTTTTTTTTTTAGGCCTCGATGTTCCCGAAGAGAGAGCAGAACAACAAGTGAAGTTGATGCCGCTGCTCGGTGAGAAGCGGCACACCTCACCCTAGGCCTTGTCAAGGAGTCCGGCGAGTGGTTGATGCAAATTTCAGTCATCCCAGCTGGGTTGGAGATGTGGAGGGAGGCCTCCTTTGAAGCACCATTAATCACTACCTGACGCTGCACTATGAGTCATTTCATTATCTGCTCAGGCACCTCTCGCTTTCTCCTGTCCTTCTTTCGTCCTCCCACCCAACCCCTGCACCATTCCAGGACATTAAAGAAGTCTCCAGCAAGACAGCCAGCATCCAACGAAGGCACCATGGTACAAAGACAAGTTTTCTTTTTTAGCCTTTAACTTCAGCCAAAACTTCTTCCAACTTTTTGCGTTAAATACAACAGTAGAACCCCCCACACACACACACACACAAAGTGGAGGAAACCCACACAGACACAAGAAGAAATATGCAAACTCCGCTCGGCCTGAGCTGGGCTCTAACTTCCGTCGGATCAGCCCGGGCGCTGCGAAGTGGCACCGTGCCACCCAAGTTCAAAAGCAGCAAATTAAAGAACAAAAAAACACACAAATTAATTCCCGACCGGGTGTACAATAGCATTTCATTACAGCTGGAAATGACAAGTGGACGAGTCGAGGCTGAATTAAGCAGCAGGGCCACCGACACTGATGAAAATAGGAGTGTGGAATACTGTGTAGTGCTGTCCTTCCAGCGTCTGCCAGCTATGCTGTTTACAAGGAAAATGTTTCCAGCAGTTGAAAGATTATTAAAAACTGGTAGAGAACACTGGTAGTTTGCAGACGTTTGTTTCAGATGTACAACAAGCAAATTACTGCAGTTATGCCTTTGTGTGCAAAAGAGACTGAATGACAGCATCAAACCGTTTTTGGAAGCCCTTTGTCTCTATAAATGCTCTCCCTATGTACCACATCCATTTGCAATCAGGGTCCTTCGGACCGCGTCCAGACAAAACTGAACATTTGACAAATGCCTTGTGCATCAAATATATACCCCCAATTCACCCACCCCCCCCCTCCAAATGCCAGCCACTGTCCCGTAAAGGCTTCACAGAGAATCTACTGAACTGAAATGTGACTGCCAGGACCTGACTGTGTTTTTGCAGCATAGAGAAAGGATGACAGTAGTCACATTTTACCCTCCTAAATTCTGCATGTAAAATAGTGCAACTACTTTCAAAAATACTATGACCTGAAATTAAGCTTCTAGAATAAATTTTTAGTGCAGTACAGAAATGTTAAAAAAGTATTGGAGTGATCTGTGAAGTGTTTAATAGACTAAGTCTTCTGGCAATGTTTCTTACTTATTTGGGAAGTTACTCTTAGAATAGAAGAATTCCCGGGAAGAGATGTGTAGCCAGGGCTGCCCACTTAGGAGTGAGGTATCAGGAAGGGAGGGTTGTGAAGAGTCCTGGTTTACATTCAGGCTTTGCTTCTTGGGTTCTGGTAGACAGTATCTCTGTCTCCCTTTTTACTTCTGCTTCTGTCTCTTTTTCTCTTAGTACTTCCTGCTTTTTTCCCACTTTCTACCACAATGGGTCATGTGTTCTAATTCAGGTGGTCTCCGACGATACAACAGACCGCACGACTGAGGTTATTGCTGCTAAAATTCATACTAAAGTTAAAATGATCACTTTTGACGTCAATACAATTAGATATAGGGGGACTTCAATATGTTTTATTATTATTATGTGAACGTGTGTCTGTTTAATTTTGCACTAAAGTCTTGTGAAGGCTTGTGTTAGTGTTATTTCTTTTCGTCTTTATAGCTTAACAGCATTTTACCGCTGTAGCTCGTGCCTAAGCTTTTCTGTATATGGATGATTCAAATGACGAATTCTTGTGTCAGATGAAGTTAATATTTGATCTGCACAACAACTTATACGAAGTCTGCACACTTTTTTAGGGCAATGGATTTGGAAGGTGGTGCCTGACTGCGTTCGTGTAGTATGCATGTGTCTCTCTTTCATGTTGTTTTTTCTTTCTGTTCTGTTGCGACCTGGTGCTGCTTCTGCTGCAGCAAAAAAAAAAAAAAAAGATCGAAATTTGTCAGTATAGCCTTTAGTTGAAAAGTATATCCCTTAAATATATCCCACAGATATATTTAAATACACTTTGACATAATTGGGCATAATTATAATGATAAAGTGCTTTGGTTTAATTTCACAACTCATTGTGCACATAAACATTATTAATGTGCATCATTCCCTGAAAGAATATGCAGACAGGTGTGCAGCCCTGTGTGTTTCTGTCTGAGTGGGATTATGAGTCCAAAAAAGTGCTTTTCTATAAATTGTCATAGATAAAGCGCAGATCATACCTGTATATTGTGGGTGGTTAGGAATCATTCCATCAGATTCTCTGTGGCTGTTTTCTTCATTGCTAAGAGCTCTAGATATTTTCTGGATGGTACTTAACTGCATCAGCTAGCAATGAAAAATATGAGTCATTAAAGAAACACTTTAAACACTTAGTAAAATCTATCTGACCTGGACTTGTCTCTGGTCACTGAAACAAAATCCCCAGCATGGTTGATGAACTGGCCTGTGTAAGCTTAGCTATCACAAAGCCTCTTTAAAAAGCATTGGGAGAGACACGGAGAAGATTAAACGACTTCTCGGAGTGCGGAGAACAAAAGCAGAGGTGTGGACTCCAGTTACCCCCTCTCCTTTCGTCCTCTCCATCATTACAGGGGCCTTCTCAGTTAACAGGATAAAGAGGCTGTCTGAAGTAGCCTACAGGCTCGATCCGCGCACAACCCCCCTCTCATCAAGCCAGATTACAAACCTTTCCTTGGAAAATAAGGGCCCTTCATCTCACGCTCCAAATGACTCTTTGCTGACTCTTGAATTCTCTGGCAAATGAGTTATGATCAACCTCATTGTTCTACTTCCAGTTAACTATAAGTAAGGAACTTAGTAAATTGTATGTAAGGTGTGATGTGGGACAGCCACAGCACACTCATATCCTCAACGCTCACATCACCAAAGATGACAACCCCCACTCACACGTCCTTAACGCCCACACTCGCGTCCCGTGAAGCTCGGTCCGCAACACCACGTCTAGTTGCCATGACACCTGCACATAAACCCCATCTCTCTGTTTACAACAGGAGTCTGCTGAAATCCTAGAAGCAACAGAGACAGAGACGGTCGCCTAGTTCCAGACGCCTTCATCTTGGCCCCGTCTTCAGTTTGGATGAAGCGAGTCCATCTCATACAACCTCTGTTCAAATATAGTATCCCTCAAAAGGCCTCCTTCCCCAGCTCTTTTTGTCCTGAACCAGCCTTGCTACATATAAAAATAAGTGTTGCAAGGGTGTAAATACATGGTGGAGCAGTAATGAAAAGGTAGAAAGTTTGCAGAGGAAACAGGATAAAAGGGCCGAGAGGTAAAGAACTGGCAGTGTGAAGAACTGGATGGACTAAGGGAAGAAGTGATGAAAGCCGAAGAGGCCGAGACGCGGAACGGAACAGCGGCGGGGGGAGTGTATGGATTCAAGGATTAAGGAATGAAGATGTGGATGAGCTGTCTGAGAGATGTTTGGAAGGAGACATGGGTAGAAGCAACGGGGAACGAGCAACACAGCAGCGAAGGTGAACTTCTGGAGATGATCGGCTTGCGGAGGCCATTTAAATTACATTTATCGGGGGGTGCAATCAGAGGATGAAGTCAGGCACCTAAAATAGCTACGCTTTCCATTTACGGCTCAATGTAAGCGATTGGATGACTTACATATAATGAAACTTTACTGCTGATTGCATTGTGGTTATATTAGCCTAATAAAGGCAGAAGACACGTTGAGTGCCTTTTAAGTGTTGACTTACAGGCTAATCTAAGGTGAAGGAAGATCAGAAACCTCAGACTGAAGGGCAACGATGTTTGTTAAAATGATCTATGCCATGGGTATTCCCTGAAACTCGCCAGCGGTGCCACGGCACCCCACTCAATGCAGTCGGTGCTTCTCGCAGCAGGAAGAGAAGAAGGGAGATGCTGCTGAAACAGGAAACATGACCGACCATCTCCACATTCTCCCTCCTCTGTTCCATTCGCCGAAGCCAAGAGGCCACGTCAGACTGTTCTTTGATCTGTCTCCGGCGGGCGGTCGGGGAAAGGGAGAGCCGAGGGTGAGCGGGGTGGAATGGGGGTTTATGTTTAATCTTTCTGCCTGGCTTCATTAGCTCACAATTAGACTTAGAAGAGCTCTTAACAGCTTGTACGGAGAACCTTCTGAAACAGCAAAGACTTCAGAACTATAACAATAGGCAACAAAGATTTGCCCTAATAGGTGTCAAGTATAAATAGATCAAAGTGAGACATCCTCCCTCCACACACACACACACACACACACCCATGCCCTCCACACACCACACACTCAGGAGAGGTGCCACCTGTTCTGCCAAGGTTGACATGCTTAAAACAGAGATGAAGAAAGTGATCAAAGTCACAACCAGTACAGAGGGTTTGCCCATCTTCTTTTTGCAGTTTTATTTTGAGAGAAGCGAGTGAATGTATTTTCAGAGTAAGGCTTTGCATTACCTTGCTGGTTAGGGACAGAAGGGGACATGTGGCTAACTGGGACCCAGTGAGAGACACAGGGTGCATCATAATGGGAAACAGTATACACAGGATGTCACATTCCTCATGTGTTCTGTCAGAATGCAGCCACTGTAAAAATACACTGTATGGCCAAAAGTCTATGGACACCTGAGCACCACCCCCATATGTGCTTGTTGAACTTTCCATTCCAAACCCATGGGCATTGATCTTTACTGCTATAACAGCCCCCACTCTTCTAGGAGGGCTTTCCAGCAAATTTTGGAGAGCGGCTGTTGGAATTCGTGCTCATTCAGCCACAAGAGCATCAGTGAGGTCAGGTGAGAAGGCCTGGCTCATGGTCAGCATTCCAGTTCATCCCAAAGGTGTTCAGTGGGGTTGAGGTCAGGGCTCTGTGCAGCCACTCAAGTTCTTCCAACTTGGACAAACCATGTGTTTATGGAGCTTTCTGTGTGCATGGGAGGGGGGGGGGGCAGGAAAGGAGCTTCCCCAAACTGTGGCCAGAAGCTGGAAGCACTCAATTGTCTAGAATTTTGTTTGTATGCTGCATGCGTGCAGCTGAAACAGCTCAGCTCAGTCATTAGAAGTTGGAGTTTACACACAGTACTTTTGGCCACACAGTGCATATATTAGTGCACAGCTGCATATGCTCATGGTCTGAGGAATCATAGCGTTCCTTACCTGGAGGAGCCAGTAGCACCTGCGGTGGAAGGTGGGGATGATGGAGGAGTGGACATAGCAGCCGTAGAGACACTGCAGAGAATCACACAACAGAAAGCAGTCAAAACTCAAATACACATTTTACTTGGATCGCACCTGTACCCAAGTCAGTTGTACACTCTTGGTTCATGGAGACCCTCCTGTGGATCACCAACTGTACAAGTCAACTTCAGCAGAAGCATTAAGGAAATAAAGTCCATAGCAATGAAACTGATTTACTGTAACAAGTAAGGTCTGGTAAAATGAGGCATACTGAAATGACATATAGGTTCTGAAGTGTGAGTAACTGGATGAGACAGGTTTACGAAAATGAACATTTTGAGTCAGGTGTCTCAAGACATGACAGATGTACAGGCTGAAATGGATGTGCAACATGGAGCAAGAGTAGTGAGACGACACAAATGAAGAAGATGGGACAGGTGTACTGAAATGAGGGAGATGAGCAGGATGAGATAGGTCGGCTGAGATGAAGCAGAGTGAAGCAAGGCATGCAGGGATGAGAAAGATGAGCAAGATGAGGCAGGTGCACTGCCTCGTACCACTTTCCCCCCAGGCCGCTACACCGCTGCCTCCGCCTCCACTACTCTAGCACAGAGTTATTAATCTCCTTATCGTAAACAGATAATATGCTGGCTGGGGGTGTGGTGGTGGTGGTGGTGGTGATGTGTGCGTGCATGCGTGCGTCTGTGTGTGTGTGTGTGTGTGTGTGTGTGTGTCTATGGGGGGGTGCTTGTTACCAGTGAACATCCGCACAGCCTGAAAGGGAGCCAGTGCTTCTGACAGCAGCCCAGAGAATCTGGTCGAGCAGGTGCCAGCTGCCATTTTCTATGCAGGGAATGCTTACATGAGAACCTCCTGTTTGTCACTCTGTTGGGCTGCCAATGTTTCAACCACTTCATCAAGTGTGGTTTCATGCACCCTCATCAGAGCACCAAACAATGTGTCTGCTGCAAATGTTTGACCTCACTTAGATCTCCTTGCCGGTCCCATTGTTTTGTTTGCTCCTGTGGTCGTATCAGTGCTTGCTATCTTGGATGCACCGCAACGGAAAATTAAAACAAAGGCTCTCAGGAG
Source organism: Heterotis niloticus (assembly GCA_018136845.1). Taxonomy (NCBI): domain Eukaryota; kingdom Metazoa; phylum Chordata; class Actinopteri; order Osteoglossiformes; family Osteoglossidae; genus Heterotis; species Heterotis niloticus. The sequence continues at coordinate 21,058,780 of CM030894.1, read as the reverse complement.
CAACAGTATATTCGTGAACATAGCGACACAGGCTGCACTTAAAACTAGCGAGAATCCCTTTGTCTAGGACGCATCAAATCACCGGGTGTAAGATTTCAGGCTCCTCCAAGCAGAGCTATCTGGTGGTCTGGAGGGAAATGCTACTGTAGATGCAGATACGCTTGTCTGCTGACTCACGTAGGGACACGAACTCATACAATCTGAAAAGCACAGACATATTCTCTCAAAAACACCCACATGCACATTCAAGGTGTGTACACAAATACACACATTTTGACACACGCGGCATCCTTCTCCTGCCTGAACTTTCCTCCAGATGAGCTGTCTGCATTCAATAGTTTGCGATGAAGCGTCTTAAAAAACAACCAAGACAAACTCGCGCAGTAAATCCGACAGTACGGAGAAAGAATAAGGCCTATTAAAATGTAATGTTATCTCTTTCAATCAACAAATTTCCACTATCGGCGGCACTACGGTACAAACTACCAAATACCAGCTTTGGATCACCAACCTGGAGTCAAAGATAAGAGGCTGTCCCAGACTGCTTGTCAGTCTGCATCAATTGCAATATTTACTCATGCAGACCAGGTGAATAGTAGAGCAGTCTCCTTCCTTCTGAACCAGTCTTTGACCAAACGTACTGACCATCCTGTCCCTTCACCACGACTGTCATCTCCCTGTGGCAGTAAGACCTGAGGAATCGCTTACTTAGTTTGGGAGCTGCCCCTCTACCTCAGTCGCTGTGCAATTCTGTCCTCTTGGCCAAACTTGGTGGTGTTTGTTTGGGCACAAGACACGTGCGGTCGCTCCAGCCCACAGTATAAGCCACCCCAGCTGCGTGTGGCACGTCATACGAATGTACGCCTCCTTGTTTACTCAGCCCAAAAGAACCCATACGCAGCATGCAGCTCCGCACAAGAGACAAACATGCCGGCAGGGGGAACGACAGGCGGCTGCACCTGCGCAGCCAGATGCTGGATCCCACTTTCGGTCACATATTTCACATACAAACACACACACACAAGGACTCACATAAAAGCTGTACTTGCATCCGTGAACGCTCACGGGAGTGCCGACACACGCGCGGATATATACACAGCTATGGATGCATGTGCAGCCTTGGAACCAATGTGCCTGGAACGCGCGCGCGCGCGCGTGTGTGTGTGTGTGTGTGTGTGTGTGTGTGTCACAAGACTAACTGCCCGGTGCACAAGCAGCAATCTGTAATTCTGCACGCAGATCATTACCTCTGTTTCCGACGTGCTCTCAAGGCTGCGTGGCTACGTGACAAAGCGACGACGTCGCAGGCCATTATTTGCTGTCAGCAGGCTGTGACAGGCGACAGCATATTGGAGGCCAAGCAACTAAAGCATAATTATATTGGCAGCGTACGATGCGAGTGGCCAAAGCGTCTGAGAGGCGCTACCTGCATATCTGAGACCGGTGGTCAGAGCACGAGATTTGCCTCAACAGGGACTGCCATGTTAAAAATTGTGTAAGCCCTGCAAACGCACTACAGTACACGTGCTTCCTGAATCATGGCGAAGGGAGACGTGTGAGCACCTTCTCCACAGGAGACACTGCTATAAGCAGAGGAAGCTGCTGCTCTGTAGGTGTTACGCTTTAATATCTATGACCTGTACCTACTCTGCCTGCCTGGTGTGGGTCCCAAAAGGGCAAGGGAGACAAATGTTTTATGACACTGCGACGCGGTACACAAATTTTAAAAAGGATAAACATTCCCTTCAATTAACGCCCCCCCACACCCACCACCACCTTGGCCAATTTCGAAGCGCCTGTCACTCTGCTGCCGTGATCATTACAGGCGGTCGGCGACCGTGCCGTTCCGGCAGAAAGGGAAATTCTTTCATTAGCTCATAACAATGTGTGAAGGCACCCTTAATCAGACAATGGCAGGTTATTTATGCTGCCAATTTGGTGTTTCCCACTGTGACAACACCATCTGACTATCTGGGACCGCCAGACATCCGACCATCTCTGAGGGAAGATAGCTGCCTCGCATCAGATACCCGCCCTGCTCCACCCCATCCCGTGTGACCTTCTTGCCCTCTTTCACCACTGTATCTCAACAGCTGTCTTTAGCTGAAAAGCTTGCTGTCGATATCCAAGCTCGAGACTTGAGTTCAGTTTCGGGGTCAGGTGGGCAGAAGGGGAGCATGTAGTATAGTGGTGACGGAAAAGAACTGATATCCTGAACTGAGCTCAGATTCTAGAGGAAGGTGCTGAACTTTACCCTGTAGCAATGCTGTTTTAGGTCTGCAGCATATTCTTCTGAACAAACGGGCAAACCTGCGATGGACTGGTGTGCCATCCAGGGTGTGGTTTCGCAGCCGAGTGCCCAGTGATTCCAGGATGGGCTGCAGAGCATTGCGATCCTGACCAGAGTTACTGAAAATGGATGCCATGGACTGATAAATGAGCAAAGCTGTAACGCTTGTTTTGTTAAAATGCTTAGGACATAATAATAATAATAATAATAATAATGCTTATTTAAAAATCCTTAGAAGCCTAGGGAAGTACTTGTGGGAAATGTAGTCTTTTACACAAAGCCTGGAATAAACCAGTTTGAGCAGGAAATGAGCTGAAATGTCTTCCTTGTTGTATTGCAGCAGGTCCTATAGATGTAGGACACTGTGTGTTGCTTTTCTTTAGCCCTTCTGTTAATTCATCCTAACCAAGTACTGCCCTGGTAGTCCAGGTAAACTTAAACTTTTGACTGATATTGTGGAAGCAGCTCTGCAAGTCACCGATTTATTATAAGCCAATTGCACACACACACACACACACACACACACACACACACACAAGAAAAAAATACAGATGTAAAAAATCCACATAAGACGGCATAAAGGAACAAAGTACAGCAAGTGGATGTGTTAAGAAGTAAATGAAGACAAGCCAAAGGTGACAAACTCCCTAGTGTCACACAAGGACAGAGGTGTGATGGGCACCGAGCCGTGGTGCAGGGTGCGTGCTTCTGTGTGTGTGTGTGTGTGTGTGTGTGTGTGTGTGTGTGTGTGTGTGTCTGGTAGTGAAGACACGCTGTCTGTTGATGTTAATGCCAGGCTGCCGGGCAGGGGGCCAAAGGCATTAAGTGGAATCGAATTCCTCAAAAGTAGCTTCAATCAGCAGGTTTTAAGGTTAGAATTACTCTCTCTCCTCCAGCCTGCTGGCCAAGGTTAAAGCAGGCAGGATCAGAGCTGAGGCAATGGGCTGGAAAGGTGGTGGCACGAGCTGCGGGGAGGCTGGGAAATTGTGGGGGCTCTCTGAGGTTGTGTTCCTTACTTGAGCTTTGGTCGGGGGTGGTCAATGATCGCTCTTGTCATGCGACATAGACCGCATGAAAAAAGGAGGAAAACAGCATTCTGCACCGCAACCCTGAGTCTGAATCAAAGAGAATCTGAAAACATCTCATATCTGACATGAGAGGAAACAGCCACATGAAGGATGAGGGATGGCAAGGCATGGTATAAAGGGACAGCGACACTGTGTTTGTACAAGATTTGGGATCACCAGGTATTGTATAAAGTGACAGAGAGTTTTTACTTGCGTCAGGAGCTGGAGGGCAGCAGTTTGCTCTACATTCACTCATTGAGCAGAATCTCTTATCCAAAGCAAGGGACCACTTCAACAAAAAAAAGACCCAAAGGCCACCCAGACTAAGCAGGGATCAGACTTACATCCAGTCATACAAACCAGGCACTATGGGGTCCTGGCGCTACCTGCTGCACCACTGTGCTGCCCTTGGATGGTTATAGAGTTAGCAGTTCTTTCAGCAGGGTTAGACTTTTAACAACAGACCCATGCCATTACTTTTATTCCATTATTTGGCTGATACTTTTGATCCAGAGCCACCTATCATTGCCCTATTCAGATAGTGCTCCATCACATTCACATCAGTATGAATAATAAAAAAAACAAAAAAAAAAAACATCTATTCTCAAATCCAAAACCAACTGAGCTTCACCACATATATTTAAAATGGAAAAGGCACAGGGAAGCAAACCAAAATGTGTTTGTGAGGAGTATTAGCAGTTAAGAGCCATTCACAGAACTCTGCTTCACACATATGGCTAACATATAAATCACAGTGATATAATATTGATGGTTGGCAATTACACTGCATTTATAATGCGTTCTTTATGTGGTGAGGAAAACTGTTTATTTCAGTTTAAAAGGTTAATCAAGGCATTTATGAGGGCAGATAAAATATCTATTTTCCACGCTGCTGGATTGTTGTCGCCAACCCGCTGCAGAACTATGAGCTGATGGAGCTCTTTAACATTGTTTAGCCAGTTAAAAGCACTGAAATGGGGAGCAATGACTACTTTGCAGGTGTATTTAACCATTAAGTTCAAGTTAGGACAAATGAAGAAAGGCCCTTTGGTGACATTAGCGACAAGAGACTACAGATGTCAATGCCCACCCTAATCCCTCTGTTCTCCATTTCCTATCCCTTTTACCAGAATGTCATCCCTGAACTTCCAGTCTCATCCAAACATTTTAATGAATGCATGGATGGAAGAAACGAATGAAGAAACGAGGACTTGAAATTTGGAGGTACATACCGCACACCTGGCTAACTTTTAAATATACTATACGTGTCGGCTGTTGCTTTGCCGGTGTCCAACTCAGCACATAGCACAGCATCCACGCTCCACCCAGATGGATGCCCATCCCGGCCTTGTGTTGTTCTGCTAGGTGGATGAGCCCCATGATTCTGGGGACGCTGTCCAGAGCGATGACACTGCATCAACGCACGGAACAGGAATTTATGGAAGAGTAGGTTGGTACAGCAGGCAAACAAATCAGCGACCCAGAGTGTCATAGAGTGGAGCATGGGGAGGAGTGAAAGGTGACTTCATTACACTGAGGGATGAGTGAGACTGAGAACAGGATAGGGGAAGAGATGGAGATGGGACAGGCAGGGACACACTAACAGCCTCCTGAGCAAGGGGACAAACCCTTCCCTCTTGCAGGAGTGACAACTACTCTTGCCCAGGTCCTCAAAGAGATTAAAAAGACCCATTTGTATTCCCTTCCTGTTTGGCATTCGACCCAAGCCTGCATGTTTGTAAACACACGCTGGTTGGAGCTGCTTAATCTTCCCAACACAAACACAGGCCCTGTGGCTTGTGGGCTTGAGGGGCAGGGGAGGTGTAAAGGTGATGTGGATGGAGAAACTGCAGAAGAACACAAAGAGACACTCCCCAATGCTTATAAGAATCCCAATGGGGTGGATTGACAGAGGGCAATAAAATCCATTTGTGTAAGCAATAGACGTCACGCACGTAGGCCTGTCGTCATTTGTCCAGACCCATCCCCAGTGGGCTGTGCAATGAGACAAACAGAAGTCCCACACATCCAGATGCACACCCACACCACCCTTTTCCTGGTCATGCCCCCCACCCTTGATGCCATCCAATCTCACATCCCCATTGCATCCTGCTGCGCAAAGTCAATGGCTGTACTGAGGCCCCATCACAGGGTGGCTTGGAGAGAGACAGCCACTTTATTCAGCCTCCAAACTCCCAAAACCCCTACAGCCTCCATAAGAAAAGTAAACTCTGTGGAGTCCAGAGTGAAAAAGTGAGGGTTTGGAGCACCAGAGTATGATGAGTGACAGATACTTAGGGAGATCAGTGAGAGATAGTGTTCCCCTTTAGTTTCCAGTGTCTTATCGATCCTTTGGGCACCTCTAAACGTTCCGGATGTGTCTCCATAGAAACTACTTGATAGTCCTGCCTTCGGCCCTTTCACATCACTGTGATAATTCATTACAATGAATTTACTGACACGATCTTTTGAGTAATGCCCTTTGCGAGGTTGACTTTAAACTCCAAAGGAATGCATTTTAAAATATGTCTTACAATTTGAGTATTGCCTTTGCACGAGTTTGTCCATTAATATTTCTGTGGAAAATGTCTGTTGACAGCACTCAGCAGCACTGGGCAGAAAATGGCTTGAGCCACCTTTTATATAGTTAAGCTAGTAAGCTGGTCAAGCAGGTGGATCCGGGGGTCAGTCGCCTGTCTCTTGGTTCAAACGGTTTAATCGGATGCTATGCACATTCTGGAGCAAATCATCAAAAGCACGACAAGGTTTGGTCATCACAAGGATCAGCATAATTCGGTTCAAAGGAAGCGTCGGGCCCGGTGATACACCCTACGGCTGCCCAAGTGTCAGGGCCAGACCTCTAACCTCCACGGCCATCGTGCAGATGTCAGCCAGGTTTTCCAAAGGGGAGATTGCCTGTAACACAGGGACGTCAGGGCACGGTCACGCAAAGCCCGGCAAGTCGAGGATGACTTCAGGGAAAGGCAAACGGCAGGGAGTTAAGGAAGTAGAGCCAGCGTGCATTTCATTACATGGCTCCAGGGGGGGAGGGGGGCTGGGGGGAGGAAAGGAGAAAGAAAGAAAGAAAAGTAAATGAAAAGTGACACTTTAATTCAGAGGCCCTCTTCTGCTCGAGTTATTATGAGATGTTTGTAAGCTGGCTTGTTCAGGCGTCTCCTCTGGCCAGCCCGTCTAAATTTGCGGCGCTCACGCGCTTTGCTCTCTGTCGCACAGAAGGGGGCAGCAGTGTTCGCAGCCCCCCTCACGTGTCACCCTCTGTACAGCAAGGTCTCAACACCACGCGCGGCCATTTAGACCAACAACACAGGCTGACATCCCGGCGCTGCTTTGACAAGCGACGCCTTCCCATATCCGCTCTAACTAATTGATATTATTTTAATCTTGTGTAGCACGTTTAACCTTGACTGTCCTTTGTGTCCCGAGAACGGCGTGCCTCATGTAAGGAATATTAAACCCTTTCACAAACGATTTTGTCACCGCCGCCGCTGTCGGCGATCGGCGACATCCTGAGCGCGGCTCGCTACCCGAGACACCTTGAGAGGAAGTCGACGCCACCCTGCCGGACCTTGGGGTGAGAGGTGACAAAATCAGGCCGAGAAGTGACTAAGCGTTGCTTTCTCCCAGATAAAAGCCAGGCGCTCCACGTCTGTAGGGTGAGAGGTGACTAAGTGATACCTTCCCTCAGGTACAAATAATGTAATGCGTTCCGTGGTATGTTTGTGATTTATTGCTCAGGAAAGCGACAGGCACAGTAATGGATGCCAGAGATATGAGCGTCCCTCAACCTGCAGCTTTTTACTGTACTGCCTGTCAGTTTATCTTGGACCGCGAGAAGAGTCACTCTCAATAAGAATAATGGACCCGGTGTCATTATTTTTAGAGGTGTAGTCATTACATTGTCTTGCAGAGCATGGCCGCGACCGATCCCTGCTGATGGGGAAGGGATAATGAATTCATGTGTGAAGGCGGAGGGCCACTGGAGATTCGCATGCTGTATGCTTAACCACACTGGGAAGTGGGAAATAGAAAACTGTCTCTCCTGTCGGCAGTTGGCAAATTAGTACATAGCTAAGCCTTGAATATCTAATACCTACTTGTGACGTTCCAATCTAACCGAGGGTTTGGACTTGGTATTTTTACAAATCTATTCCGCTCACAGTATGTGGTGTTCCGTGAAAGCCCTTGCTGTAGTTCAAGGTTACGACGGGAAAAGAAGGAAAAACACATTTTTCTGCTAATGTGTTCTTTTTTTTTTTTGTTCGAATCCGTTCAGCTCCTTCCCTCGCAGAGAGCGGTGAACTCAGTTCTTGATTTATACGGCGCACACGCCATTAATCCAGAAACGATGCGTGCCTCAGTCGAATAATTGATCTCGGTACTGCTGTAACTAAATCCGTCAAAACATACCGAACCCGTCCCCCCACCCCATCTTTGCTGCTGGTTTTGTTCCCACTACGTGAAGAAATAAACCTCTATGAGGAAGAGCAAGGGATTCAACAAGGGGCTGAGGGCAGCTCATTTTCATGTGTGCACCATGTACTGCAGCTGCCAGAGGGCATTTGCGGTTGTCCCTGCCCTGTCTGGGTGAACAAGAGGGTATTGGCAAGACAAGAAGAAAGGACCGTGAACCTTGTTGATGGGATTCACATTTCCCCGAGGAATCAATGCTGGAAAAGGCCCGATGGCTATACAATCAGAACACAACAAGCTTCGGCCACAGTGGATTAAGCGCTCAGACAGGGTACCACTTCCGTCGGAGCGAGCAGAGGGCGGCCTTGTCCTGTCTGGAAGTGTCCGCCAGGCCTATTGTGTCTGCGGAAGTTAACAATGACGCTTACTTCACGCCCCTGAAGTCCTGCTTGTTGATGTGCTTTTATTTATTTATTTATTTTTTTGCACACTGCATTTAAAGCAATACGTGTCCTGTTTAATAGCCACGCATCATAAATCAAAGGGAAATAGACTTGTCATTTTTCCGGGGGAAAAAAAAAATGAGCTGGGCCAGTTATCATTAGAAACATGGGTTGCCTTGTCCATGCATACAAATGGATGGATCGAGGATGGTGGCACACACCGACCAAGGCCCAGTCTCTCGAAGAATTTCATCTTGACTTGAAAAAATATAAACAGATTGATCACTTGGTGCTGCTTGTGTATCACACCGGGCAAATTTGCATAGACGGGGGAAAGCGCTAAACTGCCCTCCTGAATCCCACTCCCACCCAGGGGAAATCCCTCACATGTGAAGAAACACTGACACGGCACAGCTGCCTCTGAGAGAGAAAAAGGAGCCAAAACCCAGCTGGACTCCAACCCTGCAGGGGGGCACCACTTTGGAATCTGCCCATTAGCATCCATCCAGCAGTAAGTCACAGCCAGAAGAGTGAGGTGAGTTAGAGTTTAAAGCAACGGTTTAGTACTCAAGAGACGTTCTGTCTTCTACTTTCTCTTCTTCTAAAGCTTTGTATGAGCTCAACAGCTGGCTGAGCTGCGTCCATACCTCTCCAATACATTACACCCCAAACGAGGGCACTGCAGCAAGCAGAATAAGGAGGGTGTAAGATGTAAGGAGAGTATGTGAAATATCCTGAAATAAGGACAACAGGAATCCTCTACTGTCCCCATCGGACCTTCTCGAGGCTGAGGACAACCAAGAGCACGGTCGACCTCCCTCTTTTTTCCGCAATCTCAGCACGGCACTGCGGGCCACCGGAAGACCTCCGTTTCACTGTGTCCAGTCTCCGAATCCAACTGTGCCACGTGTGAGACGGAGAAGAACACAGCGAGAGAGATGTGAGCAGGGGGCACGGGTGTTGGAAATCAGATTAAATAAAACTGCTGCAAAGCAGAAGATGACTGACAAAGACAGAAAAGAGAAACAGACAGAAACAGAAATGAAAATGAAACAATCAGCTTCCGAAAAAGGATGAAATAACATTTACAAAATTTACGGGTAAATATAAACCTAAATTGACGTGGGCAGACTGAAAAAGGTGAATACGGCCGCTTTGATTGCTATTACCGGCACGAGCGATGACAGCGCACGCTAGATGGGAGAGGGAGATTGAATTTCATGTTCGGTGGAATGGAGTTTTAAATGTGAATTTTTTTCTTATGCACTGAGCAGTTTTTCTCCCTGGCTTCCTATGGCTGTTGCCGCCTGACGTGTCCAGCGCAACTTCCTACCTTTGTGGAATGTAGGTTCCAGCTGGGGCCAATGAGGAACCTCACCACTGCTAACCCCCAAATGTAAAAAAAAAAAAAAAAATTAAGTGTAGAAAAGGCCTCTAAAATATACTGCATACATATATTTTAAAATATAGGTCTTTTCTACACTTTATTTTTCTCTCTCTCTCACACACACACACACACATCCCTCACCCTTCACATGGGCCCTGCACTGCAGCCTGGTCCTGACTAGGTTCGGGATGGATAGGCTGCAGTGCAGGGCCCATGTGAAGGTTGAGGAACGTGTGTGGACGTGTGTGTGATAAATAACTCAAAACCATTAAACTGCTGCGGGACAACGCACAGCAGGTGTGTGATTAAGAGTAATTGTGTAATTACAGAGGAGGCCTTTATTAGCAACGCAGCGACATGGGCTGTCCCGCCGAGGGGACTGAACCCCAGAGTGGGGACAGTAAACACATTCTGTGCCTGGGGGGGGTGACAGTCATGGTCATGGTGATACTGGCTGGAAGGTAACACGTGCCAATAGAGCTCCTCATTAATTAAAATTGATGTAGCCACATTCTCTAATATGAGTGGGTAAAGCCAACCAGAAATGCACTAGCAAGCCTCATCCTTCAGTGGCTTGGCCTCCTCTGCATCCTGCACCAGAGTGTGTGAATAAGAAGCAGAAGGAAGGATAGCCAGCAATGCCCAGGTGGTGCATAAGAGAGGCGTGGAAACACTAAAGGACATGAGGTGTGTGTGTGGGGGGGTGAGAAGGCTGGAGGCAGTAAAGACCAGCAGGGGACAGTAGGGGCATCTCTTCGTGCCTGACACATCCTGTTTCCCCTCTTGCAGCACGTCCTGGCAGTGGCAGGCACCTTTGTGTGCGACTCTCTTCTCCTGAACTTTTCAACTCGTGCTGCTTTGTCCTCCCAGACGTCACGCTGGCTGCTGACCTTGGCTGAATAATAGAGCTCAGAGGCTGGGGGCGAGCATATGTATGTATCTCTGAACATGGATACGTTTATCTGTGTGCCTACACGTACCTTTGTGTACAGAGTATCTGTGTGTGTGTGTACATGGATGTGCATATACCTGTGTGTGTGTGCATGCACACACATTACAACAGGCCTCGCTGCACTTTGAGATTTGTGTTTTCGTTAATATCTGCTTTGTTTTTTTTTATGGTGAGCATACATGGGGCTAAGCTACTGAAAACGTAGATGGAGGGACAAGCAGCACTTGCTCTCCCCAGGTGACTGGGGGGGCTTCTCAGGTGTGCTTTATCTCTGCTCAGCACCTGTTCCATGGTAGAATGATTGGATCAAGCGAGCAGAGCATGCGCTTTGGAAAGGGTGGGATCACAAGGGACAAAGTGTAGGAGGCAGGTACAATATCTGTGACAGCGAGACATCAAATGACTCCATATCCCGAGTTAACAAGCAGCGAGACGCACCACGCAGTGGAAGGTCGGCTCGACGGGCAGGGACTGAGGATCTACAAACCTTTATGTGGTGAAGGGCCAAGCTACGTACGCATTTCAAAGGCACCGGCATCACTGGGATTTACGGAGCGATAGTGGGACCATTTATGCAGCAGTAAATTGGGCCATATGGGGACTGGACTTGTTATGGGTACATGGAGCAGGCGGCACATGCAAGACACCCGGGGGGGTCTCAGGGCTGCACACAAAACCTTATTACACTCAGATGTCTCCACGGGGAATGTCCAAGCCAAGGCTTGGTGGTCATGTGCTTAGCCATGCTCCTCCTCTACCTTTTCATCCCCTTAGATTCCTTCTCGTCTCTTCCAGGCTGTTAACAATTAATGAGACATTAATGGCGTTTGAATGTAATGTCAGAAGCCGTAGCAGGGCGTGCGCTGTTCCTTCACAGTCCCGGCGTAGGCAACCGCGCTGCTTTGTTCACTTGCTCTTTGACAAAGTACAGATTTGCTCCTAATCAGTGTTCAAAGCAGAACATTCATCAGTCACCGAATGAATAAACCATCTCTCATCGCACCAACCCAACTGCAGAAATTATGGTTTTCCCTCTTGGTCAGCAGAAATTTCATAGTAGAGGACAGAAATGGAAAGTGCAGTAGCTTAAATTTAACTTAAATTTGACTACACACGTTAATATCAAATATTATTTTCACTACATAGCCAGCGCTTGCAAACAAAATGACTTACAATTTTACAGCTTTACATGCACGTCAAGCAGTTCGAGTTAAGCTCCTCGCTCAAGGGGAATACATTTGCCGTCCTTTCACCCCGGCCTGCCCACCACAACCGTGACGATGAACCTGAGTGGGTTTGGGTCTTATGGAATCCTCTCGCCGGGTACGCTTGAGATGACTTCCCGGCGTTCCAGTTGAGTGAGAGATGACTGACTTGCCTAAATGATCTGCGCCATTTGCCCAGAGCATCCTTGGGTATAATAACTTGACAGGATGAGCGAAATAAGTGCTAGCTGCTCTAGTCTGGGCTACATGCAGCCAGGTGGTGAGGGGAGTTTAAAAGCCGAGGAGACATGCAGTGGTTTTATTGGGCTTTAATCACGCTGCCCCGGCAACAGAGATCAGGCTCCCAGTGACTGGGTCCCAGTAAAACCTGACAGAAGCCCCGCGCTCTCCCTGCGTTGCCCTTAATGAGCCAATTAGCTGACAATAGCCTGGCTAGGGCTTTATAAACTGCTGTTTACGCAGAATTAATAATTAATATGGCATACTTAGGTATGAATAAAATGAAAAGCGCAAAGAGAGCATTAGCTCCCCACAGTGAATTCTTATTAAGGTGTTATGTGGTTTTGCTTTTTTGGGGGTAGGTAATTGCTCACCATAGACATGGCCGTGCCGCGTAAATCACTGCTCTCGCTCCCTTCGCCACGGCCCCGCTCGGCCGGCGGATGGCACAGCCCCGGACCCGTGTTTATTTTCATCTCGTGCCGAATTATTTACGGTATGCCGAGGGGCCAGACTTTGGCAGATTTGTCCAGGCTTCAGTGGGGGCTGGGGGGATAGCAGGGCGAATGAGGGGAAGGAGGGGTATTTACAATTCGGGGCTGTTCAGGTTCCCTCCTGCAAGGCCCCACTTTTGTGGTCGAGATCTGGTCGTGCCATCGTATCTTACTTTGAGTCCTGGCATCTTGTCCCTGCTTTGCTCCTATCTGCAACCTGCCAGGCACCAAAGGGGGAGTGCCTCGGTCTGCCCATGTGAGCTGTGTCTTAGAAATGATGCGAACCTAGGCTGTAGGCTTCACAGACAGAGGGGTGCATTGCAAAATCAATAAAACAGAAGGCTCCCTGGCCAGCAAAGCGGTGTGTGTGTGTGTTTAAAAATGGGCAGCCTACATTGCAGATGGTACTGTCTGAGCAAACAACCCCTCACACTGGGGCAGCAGGTGGTGTGGTGGTTGAAGCTGGTTGCCTTTGGGCTTCAAGGGCCACTCTTCAAATCCTACCTCTTGCTATAAAACCTTTGAGCAAGGTACTTGCTCAAACAAAAATTGCTCTGTTGTACAAGTGAGTAAGTTGTAAGTAGCTTAGCATTGTAAGCTGCTTTAGAAAGACATCTTTATGTCAGTTATCCTGCTAACGGAAAAACTGACTCCACCCCATGTAAGGAACCCATTGAACGGAGCTTCTCCACTTCCTTTCCATGTTACAGCCATACTTGTTCTTCCAGAATGACCTGCAGAGAACCTGCAAAATTTCTTACCACCTTTTCTACATGCATGAGGACAGCATATCATGTTGAAAGTTGTGGAGAGCATTCTGAGGAATCTATTTAGAGAGGGACACTTTCAGGTCCACGCTTAAAACAGAGCTGCTTGCTCGTATTGCTACCAGTCAGACAGAGGTGCCCGCAAGCTTCAGGCTATAAGCCTCAACCACTATTCTACCTGCTGGCCTTATGTCAATTAAAACACTATTTGATATAACATGCAGACACCTGCTCCTTGTACGAAGCTTCCTGGTTTAAAAACTTTGGGTCTCAGGGTAGGGACATCGAAGCAAGAACCTTACTGAACATAACTTCAGGACCGGGCAGTCAAGCTACTGCCAACATATGCTCACATCCCAAAGAAATGCATGCAGGCCAAATGCTTGAGGTACACAGATGTTTCATTTTCTAAAACCACGCGCAGTTATATACTTGGTAGCCATAAACCCAGTGTGGTTATTTAGTACCTCTTACTAAATAAAACCTTGGAAAACAGGCAAACAAAGCCTTATATTAAATCAGACCTGTCAAGATTATCTGATTTAGGAGCAGAGGAGGTCAGGTGTGAAATGAATTAAACTGAGCCGGTGTGGCTAATTACACCTGCAAATGCGCGGACAGGAAGCAGGAGCTTGGGTCCATCAGCAATTCCCTTGAAAAAGGGTCCTGTAGAATTTTGAACCCCCCCCATCTCAGGTGCGAGGGCAGTGTCGTTGGGCGACGATGTAGTGGCCGAGCGGGCAGGCGGCCAGCCCTCTGACGTCCACAGTCACCCTTCCTGGCTTGCAAGCCCCCCCCGGGACAGCATGTTCAGCACACAGTGGGAACTTGCCGTTGGCCTGACTTATACACTACCCAACGCATCACTCTCCTGCCACCCCCACCCCCCCGATCCTCACACACCTTTCCTTTCCGCATCTCCTCCTGTACCTGGGGCTCTTGTTCTTTTATAGCAAATTGAACCTCTCACTCTGAAAGAAATAATTACTCTGTGGGGAAAAGGCGAGCAGCATGGAATGCTGATATGACATTGCAATGTCACCTTGCCACTCAGCTCTGTTCACTCGTGGGGATGGGGACTGCAGGGAGAGACATGGGGACAGGCCCACGTAACCACACCGGAAGAGTGGAAGCTTAAAAGATGGACGAGACCAAATCAGCAAATGGGAGGAGGAGACGGAGGGGAAAGGAGGTGAAAGAAGAGCTAATGGGACCAAGGTAAGGTGTGGACAAAGGAAGTGGCATGTGCTGCATCCTCTGCGCATGCTGAGCTCAGGGACAGGGGGGTGAGGGCAGGGCGAGGGGGGACAACCCCCTCTGCAGGAAAAGGAGAAGTGGCCCCTTGAGAGATTCCCACAATCAGTGTCTGGCTACCAGTCAGGGGAACCTGCTGTTGCTCAGCATCCCTGGCAGATACGAGTGTTGTACTACACATGGCGTATCTGTGTGTGGCTGAGAGCGCTGGAAACGGAAGCCAGACCTTTCACGAACTTTTACCTCCGTATCGGCTTATAATGCACTTCGATACTTGCCACAGCTTTCAGGAAGGTGAAAGCTTATAGCACATAATTAACACACCTCTAACAGGTAACTCCTGGTGAGTTTCACACGCAAGCACACACGAACACACACAAAAGCCGTCTACAGCAGGTCCACTCTTCTCACAATGTAATATAAAAGGGCCATTTTATGTTGCTTCCAAAAGTAAGTGGAATTCTCCTCAAGGTAACATCTCACTGCTGGGTTAGAGGCCCTAAAGTTCTCACCTGCACCATAAAACTAACATCCAGCTTTTATTCGGCTGCTGAAAGCGAGAGTGGGTTTACGGCTACAAAGCAGTAAGAGTGTGGAGAAGTTAGAGAGTGATATTTCATAAGGAAAACCGTATGAAATTCAGGGAATGATGGAGCCGTAGGAGCAGTGAGAAGGTGTTGTAGTAAGTTCTAGAGACAATAGGGTCTCCTTCATTTAAAACAAAATCTACACAGAAGCAGCACCAGACAAATATGGTATGTATGCTCTGACACTTACCTACAGGCACACACACACACACACAAATGCACATGTCCCAAGTCGATGGCCTTTATCACCTCACCAAGGACTTTTATCTTCTATCCCAGGCCAGACATGACACCTCCATGATGCTTTCAATTTTCCGCTCTGTGCCTTGGTGTTTTACGAGCCGCCATGGTGCTGGGACCTGGCCGACTGCTGCTCGCCATCCACCCAGCTGGAGCACCAAGAATCAGTATTTGCTTGGGTGTGTGTAAATCTGCTGATTAACACATATGGCAGAAAGCAGGGCAGCACTGTGGGTCAGGACACCACCTCTACCAGACCCGCACACTGTGCCTGAGTCCTGTGAAGCCAGGATTGGGTTCGATCTCAATTGTGCGCACATGTCAGCTGAGCCAAAATCTGCAACCGCAAAAAGGCAAGTGGGAGAAAATATGCAGTTTGGACACAAGTGGAGAAAAAGATGCAGTTTACTTTAGGTGACTGATCTTGGGCTAGCTGTCTACTTCCCATCTGTGCCAATTTCACTGCTTAACTTTTTTTCTTGTTTCTTATATTGATTGCTAGTTGGAATCTGGGCCTTTGTGTTTATAGTTATGAGGTTCTTCTGTTAAAAAAATAGAGTTACAATAACACCAAATTCTCAGTGACCCTACTGGTCCCTGACCTTCCCCGCTACAACCCCCCCCCCATCACTTGAGACTGTGAGAAAACAGCCAATCAGCCTCCCTGCTATGCAAACTATTAAAAATTGCCCTCCTGCTTTGATCTATGGACTTATCACAGCTCATATCCACTGTGATCAATGTGACAACATTTGGCAAGGCTACAGAGAAAGAAAGTAAAAAAAAAAAAAAAAAAATTACAGGTAAAAAAACAAACAAATAAACATCATAAGCTGTAATGGTACATTAGAAATGATCAAGTAAATGGTAAACAGTGGATGACAGTCCCCAGGGGGTCTGGTATTGTGAATTCATGAGCGTGTTCAAGTAGGGGCAGCTGTTTTCTTCTTTCACTTTCATTTGTTAATTTATGAATTGACGTGAGGACGGCAATTTTTTCTGTATTCCCAAGGGTGACGATCAGGTCTGAGTAAAAGTGTCTTTGAATTTGCACAGGAAGGCCCGAAGGACACCGAGTCCTTTGGTGACCTTTCAGTTCTCAGGCAGACATTTATACCCTCAGGCTGAGTCCCTACACATTTCATATTTCCCCATAACATTTGTAAGTGAAGGTGCCAGTGCTAGCAGACTGTCAGTCCTTGGGCCCCATGATCCCTTCTTCGCACCTGCTGGGCCTACACGGAACCTAAACCAGTGAGGGTGGGGTCGTTTCTGATACAGACAGGATATACCTTGGTTGCCTGGCTACCTTCCACATAACGAATACAAATCCTGGGCAGAAGAAAGACAAAGTGAAATCTGGCTTTGAGGACAAGGACAAGGTGCAGGTTGAAGCAGAATGCAGTGTGATGCATTACGGAGCAGTATGGCACCCACAGCCTCCCCACCCCCTGCTCAGCTGAACTTTGAAAAATATTGCTTATAAAAGAGATGACTCCTAGCGACGGCCAACTTCTGTAGTTTTATTACACCTTGGGGCTACGGCGGCCTGTCTTCGGAGAGATAAGGTTGTACCCTTTTCATTTTGTATCCCCAGGCCGATATTTTAAGCCGGCTTGTTAAGGGCAGGCGAGCCGCATGCCGGAACGGAGCTTGATGCATTGCTTTACAACGGGAGCTGGGCTCATAACGCTCAAAGGCCGATCATTACTGACCTTAATAGCCCGGCCTGCATCGGGGCTTGATTGATTGAGCCTAGCAGGTTGTGAAACAGGCCATCTGGATGGAGGGGAGGGGTGAGCTCAGAGAGGGGCAGGCAGGCAGCATGAGCCGAGCGATGATTTAAAAAAAATCCCAGATTCCTGCAGCAGAATTGATGGCCGCGTTGAGAAGGCAGGGAGGTCTAATAGCGAAGAGAGGCCTTTCTAGCACTACAAAGCCTTGTCTCTGATATATGGAGGTGTAACTTCACAGTGATATGCACACACTGTTAATCCTGCTGCTTCCCTGGTGTGACCTGCTGGCACCTGTTTACTCACTGCCAGGCTCGCTCATGGAGAAAGGCGGTGTTTAATAGCAGGCGCGGTCGTACCCGAGGAGACCTAATGGTCTGTACCCGTGTGCGCTTCCCTTGGGGGCGTGTCTACCAATTCTGCCGTGGCACTGTCCAGGCTCGCCGTACCGCAGACCACCCTTCTGAGCTCTGACCTGCTGTCCTACTGAAGCCTGCTACCCCAAGCAGAGACAGCCTCCATTACCCTGCCTGTCTACATTTTATCAAATTAATTTAAAACAGAGGGTAGAAAAACATTGTTTAAAAACGCTTTCTGGTTTTCTCTCCTCTAACCCCAGTTAATTAAAGTAATTATTCGCTTTACTGGACCGATTCTCTAATTTCTCTTTGTAAGGTCAGTGTATATTGCTTACAGGTTATTCTTATTGGTTCCTTGCTTAGCTAACTCTTCTATCAAAAGTGTTCTTAACTCATTTATGCTGACGGATATTTCACTGGAACAAACGTGGAGTCCTTTCTGGGATTTGAACCCACAACCTGCGCGTTACACGGTCGCATCCCTATCCAGATGACGAGCTGCAACAGTTTGCCTGTGGGTGGTTTTTCGCTATGAAATGTCTTCAGCGCCGTCCTTACCCGCAGTTCGTCTCCCACCCTGCCACCGTCATGTCCTCTGTCCAGTTTGCTAACAGGAGCAGCGAAGAAAAGACGAAGACAGAGGGAGCAAATAGGTGCGAGGAAACGAGACTAACCCACTTCTGTTTACTCCAGAGTCCTGACTCAACGTCGTCGCCTCACCTATTTCCACCCCTGTCACGGGGTTTGTGTTCTCGGTGGCCCTTGTGAGAATAGTGAAGGACACGCTTGCTCCCCAGCCTCCCGTGCCGGCTTGGAAAGTGGGTTCCCTGGAATGCCGCAAAGTGGGCCGCTGACGTGACAGGATTTATTAACAGCGTGACAGGCAATAAGGGGAGCAGTGTTTTGCGTGTGTGATAGAAGTAGCACAAATGGTTCATATCTCATCTTGGTAGTGAAAAGGGGACACGAAGGATAATGTGTGCA
Organism: Heterotis niloticus; assembly: GCA_018136845.1. NCBI lineage: Eukaryota > Metazoa > Chordata > Actinopteri > Osteoglossiformes > Osteoglossidae > Heterotis > Heterotis niloticus. The sequence goes on along the minus strand of CM030894.1, from coordinate 21,040,347 downwards.
AGTGATCCCCTGCTTCTAATTAATATATGGTGTCAAATGATAAAGCTTTTCATTTCACGGCAAGATACAAAGAACTGGAAGCGGATATATGCACAAAAATAACAACACGCAAACAAATACGAGAACAAACAGACACGCAAACACAGGCACGCGACAAATGCGTGCACTCATATCGTGGAGACCTTACAGTCACTATAACAAAATATATCATTTCAAATTCGTGTAAAACTGACTAAATTAAAGAGGGCATTTTACATGGTGGACATCTCCTCAAAGTCTGCATTGGAAAATGATTTTCAGAAACATGCATACAAGACAGCAGAGTCACAGGTGGTTGTGCCTGGTGCTCCAGCAAACCCTCTCATGGAGGAAGTTGAGAGCTATTGATTTTTTTGCTTTCTGTTTTTTGAGGGCCATTTGTTTAAGAGATGTACTCCACCACGAGAGGAGAGCTCCTGCGCTCGGCAGGCGAGGCCAGAGAGACTCGGGGACATAAATAACAGTGACTGGCAGCAGGCTATCATCTCTGCCCTGCAAGGATCACATCCCGCATAGGACAATTTCCTCCCTTCTTGCCCCCTCCTGTCCAATGGCAGGAGGCAAAAGGCTCTTAGTGCTTGCGAACTAGGATGATCTGGTTCCTGGGGTGTCTCGGGAGGGCCTTGTTACCTCTCCCCTGCAAGAGGGCCATGAAAAGGAACACACTGTCACACAGCTCAAGTAGGGCACCCAACAACGCAGCCAGCAGGAAGGGTTTGTTCTATCACCTTCACAGCCTCACGTCACAGATGGATTCTCCAGGTGTGGAATCAGTGCAGGCATAGACTGGCCATACGCAAAGTGAGAAAAGCCAAAGCAGACCTTTAACTCATCCTCACCTTCATAAAAAAGAGACTGAGCAAAGACATTAAAACAAGATCCCATCAGTAAATACTGACTACGTTTCTGACGCGGTGATTTATGTGGTGGGGGCTGGCCAAAGCCGCAGACGCTGGAATGGTTATAGCAGCTCATATTAAAGGACCTACACGCTATGCCAATGTCACAATCTTTTTGCTTAGCTATTACTTTTAACTAGCCTAACATTTTTTCCCCATTTGTACATCTGGAAATTTCACTGGCGCAGGTTATGTGCCTCAAGTGTACTGCGGCTGGGGCAGGTCTACAACCAACATCTGCAACAATACAAGTTCAGAACCCCACTAGGCCACCTGCCAGTTATGGTCATCACCTAGGACCACAGGCACCTGCATGCCTTGAGCTGTAAGTGAAGAGGTCCTTGCATATGTTTGACTTTTAATGATCAAACGGTCCCAACCCAGCACAAGACTAAGCCGTTAGCATGGACGGATGAATGGATGATCAACCACTATTTGCTTTGGTTATGAACCACCTAGATCTGCTGGAGAAGTGAGGATGAACTCGGGATGAAAAGCTGATAGCAGAAGAAGATCCAGCTCTCCCCAGCTTTATGAAAAGAAATCAGGATATGGCAGAATAATTTATCACCTTTGGTTGGAACACACTAGTCATGCGTAGCCCATGGTAAACACACCACGGTCAGGAATGTAAAGGCCCGAGGGGGAAAATCCTATTGAAGGTGCTTTGTTAGGAAGAGCCAGGCATTCAGGTGCACTCAGCTCCGCATTGGTGTCAGGGTAACAATGATGCATGGCGTGACCTTACCCATTATGCCAGCCTTAATCTATGCAAGTGGAATGAATGAACTGGGGATGCCCTGGGTGCGTCAAGCAGCCATTATCAAGACAAATCCCGAGCCTGGATCCGTGGTGTACATATATTCATAAAAGTCAAGCCACCGCAATACAACAATTTGATTTGGGTCTCAACATTATGGTCCCCTGGGATGCCAGCCACTTCTTATTGCAAATGTGAACAGATAAATGTGTCATTAAAGAGGATATATAGCTTCTGATGGTGAAGTCAAATATGCAAATCTACAAGCAGCTGTTTATGGAAAGGCAATGATAGGTGGGCTGAGGCAGAAAGGGGGATTTTCACAAAACAATTCTGCATTCGATCATACGGATTTTTTAAGCGAGTATAAACAATGTAAACTTAAACTTCATGGGTGATGCAAGTTTTGGCTGAAACCTTTTGCCAAAATTAGCTGAGCTTGAGTGGCTTCCATCCAATGGTCATAAGCAGGCAACCCTCTGTGAGCCAATGTGGTTGGACACAGGGCCTTGAAGATCCATTGAAGTAATCCTACTTCAATGAAAAATAAATAAGCATTATCTGACAGAACACACTGAAAGGTGCATGTCAACATGGTATTTCAAAATGTGTGATGGCGCCAGTGTTCAGTAGCGACAACGATGATCCTTGAGATAATTGTTGAAGGCACCAACCCTGTTGGCTTCCAAGGGAGCTGGGAATGACCTGGAAAAGACATGTGACCCCCTTTCCCTGTCTCCCTGGCAGGGCAAAAGCACCGCCAAGGGGGGAGGAGCGCTATGCATTATTCTGCCATCCATAGCGCTATTTATATCCTGCCGTCCATCACTGACACTTACTGTTTTTCGCCCGCCTCTTGACACCTCACTGCGAAATGGAGTTTTCTTAAAGCTGCCCCATAAATCCTCTGCAGTTGAACATCCCATGCAAATAGGGGGTTTGAGGGTGTTTGAGGAGGGGTGGAGAGACAGCTATGCCGTGCAGGGGAAACAAATGGCATTTCTCCGCAGGTGCTGGGACACAGTGGAGGGTGAGCTGCTGTTAGGCAAGCGACAGGCCCATGCTCTGTGCTTGTGCAAAAAGGCCAGAAGAAATTCTGCCGCAGGGAAACTATGTGGATTCCAGTATTGCGGAGGTGTGAGCTGGTGCATGTTGAGAACACACCCGCAAGCTTCTCTCTCGCACGCCATCTCACCTTTACTTTACCCTTGTGAATCAGGGAATCCAGTGTAGGTAAACAACACCATGAATATAAAAAACCCAGACACATACAATGCTGCAACTGCTTACAAGCTGCACTGTGCAAAATTTAGGTAGGCAGCGAGGACGTAATCCCAGTTCTAGTCTATATGCTTGAGTAAAAAATTATTTAAGAAATATATTTTTTGCACACCTAAAATGAGAAAAGTTTTAAATATCTGAAAAAGACTCGGACACCCTTGCGAAGGGCTTAATACAAATCGCATCTGGAGTGTATTTCTGGCTTAGTGGTATCCCTTATATTGTTTGTTTGTTCGGCCCTCCTGGTTTCACTCGTTGAAAATGGTTACGCTTTTCTGCTTCCCCTCCACACTGAGGTCCCATGACAAAGAGCAGCAGGTTGAAAGGCGGGATTTTAAAAAGACAGCTTGTGTCGCTCTGGTCATGCTAAACCCCACATTAATAGCGCTTGCTGCCAAGTTCTCCTCTGAATCCAGTAATGTGCACACCATTGCTTTTAATTCCAAAAGGAAGGCCACATGCTGTCAAAAGCTGACACTGTTTCCACAACATCTGAGGGCCACAGATACCTTCACTTATGTTTTGGTCCCCCTTTCCTGTGTGTTCAGGCCAGTAAACAGAACAGATGACTGGTGTGTGTGAAGCTGGTCTGGACAAAGCTGCTCAAGAATGCAAACTCTCCCACCTGGACTAGAATGCAGAATCAGAGTGGCTTTGAAACACAGGTTAGAATTTAGGCTCAGCTGACCTGCAGATACTGCAAAGCTCATCTCATACTGGGCCAAGGCCCATGAAGATACATCACTGCACCAAACTTGAGACAGATAGAACTTAAAAAAAATGTACAATTGAGTTGTTAGCTTGGTGCTGTTAGCCAGGGGTGCTGGTTCAAGTCCCATGAGGTGCTTATGTAAGTAAATGCCTTGGGAATAAGTGTCTACTAAGGTATGAATTCCATTTAGTTTATTTTTACACTGTGTCCTTCCCAACTCAAGTGTACCTGAGTCACAGAAAGAAGGTGAACACAGCAATAAAAGTGATACTGCCAATTACAAGATTGAATGTCTCAATAAAGAAAAAAAGTATCGCGTACTTTCTAGCACAGGGCTTATACTGTATGTGTAGGGAAAAAATGCTAAAATATCCGACGGCTGGTGTACACAGGTCTTCTTTCTGTAGTCCAACTGAATCTGTTCCATACTGGCTTCATCTCACTCTTTGTGGAGAGGGGCAAAAGTTTAATGGGCTTGCGGGCCTCTGGCAACAGCCATCGCCTCAGCAGGGAGAGCCGGAAATTAGAGACAACCTGGACAGGCCATGCAGCAAGCCAAGGAAAGGGGCCCTGGCCCACGTGTCTGTATCCAACGCTGGGACCTCCTGACTGTGTCTGGATTACAGCCACAACCTGAACTCAGATGTCAATGAGCTTCAGTCAAATCAATTCTGGATGTATTGGAGTGGAAGAGCAACTTACAAATAGACAAACTGCTGTCTGCTACATCTCTGGCTCAGGCAGTCGCCGCACAGATGCAGCTACAGAATTAAGCTTCTCTGCTGGATTAGCGGTCACTTTCTGAAACACTGTGCTGGGGCAAATTTGTAGAATTAGTGCTACAGTCATCTGTATAAGTGGGTAAAAGCTGTAAGTCACTTCACATGAACACTGGTTGGTTGACACTATGATACCGAAGCAGCAATAGGCAGTGAGAGGGATCAAGTGTGACAGGATGTGCTGAGTACGTTTGTGGTCCCAGCTTCTAGGATGGAGCTGCATGGTAACAGCATAGCTCTTGGCCCCCGGGGGCACATCTGCCCCTGATGAGCTATCATTAGCAAACTAATGTGCCTTAACTGGCACACATTGCAGTTGTTGGTGAAAGCTGGCCCCTCAGCCACCCCAAAAACTCTTTCCGTACTCCAGGGAGGCTGTCTGCAGACCTGAAGGATTTTTTAAGGCACCAGTACTGCCAGAGGGTGGCTCACTCAGGTTCCAAAGAAAAAGTCACAGCCTTTGAATGAGGATCAGTTTGCAGCTGATTTCCAAAGTGTCTGCAGTTGCTAAACTAAAATAAATGAGAATAAATAAATAATAATAAGAGCTGGTCAGGGGATTGTTGTCCCCTTATGCTAGGCGATAGTTGGAACTATTTGATGGACATACCGTCATCCACCCCGCACCATAAAATGGACATACAAGTGCCATTCTCCCCTTGGAGCTCACCATAGCTGCAGCAGAGGGGCAATCCATTATTAACTCCGCAGATAGCGGCGTTTAATAAAGAATGATGCTTTGCTTACCGCAAGCTGGCACATCATTAAAAATAGAAATCAATAAGGGTCTGAGGCGAGCCCATCATCAACAGCACAAGCGCAGGAGGCCGGGGCAAATCTGATTATGAACAGACAGCTGTGGGGGCGGGGGTAGACATGCTAAAAGAGATGTCCACCATAATTGCACCAGGCTAGTGAGAGATTGCACACGGAATTTGACATGCATATCCACCATTTACAAAACCCTTACATCACTGATGTCAGCATGGCAGGATAGAAAAAATGGCTCCAATATGACAGAAAGAACAGCAGCAGCAACAGCAGCAACAACAGCAACAACAAAAAGATGCTGAGTTAAACCCCAACCCCACCCAGCTCCACCCCATCCCACTGACCTGCATTCTCACCCTTCTGCTATATCTCAACAGCTGTCTTTAGCTGAAAAGCTTGCTGTCGATATCCAAGCTCGAGACTTGAGTTCGGTTTTGGGATCAAGTGGGCAGAACGGCAGGACGTAGTATAGTGGTGACGGAAAACAACTGATATCCTGAAACATGAGTTCAGATTCTAGAGGAAGGTTCTGAACTTTACCCTGCAGCAACGCTGTTTTAGGCCTGCAGCATATTCTTCTGAACAAACGGGCAAACCTGCGATGGACTGGTGTGCCATCTAGGATGTAGTTTCACAGCCCAGTGCCCAGTGATTCCAGGATGGGCTGCAGACCACCGCAATCCTGACCAGAGTTATTGACAATGGATGCCATGGATCGATGAATGAGCAACACTGTACACATACACACATTTAATATGTAACACTGTAGAAAATTTACAGTAGGAAAGGATCCCATACAGTCACATTTTTTCTGTTAACATGCCAGGAATCTATGACGCAAAATAATGTTCAGTTCAGTTCAGTTTATTTTATATAGTGCTCCTCTCAAAAGAGTGACAACGAGCTCAACTACTTTGTTAACCGCACTATGAAAAAATGAAAGTCCTCCATATTATCCTACATAAATTTGGTTGCAAGAATTCTAAATGTCTTGCTAAGGATATACAACCATGCTGGGGTGGAAAGGCAGGCTGACACACAGATGAGATCCTTGTGTGAGTGAAGGACAGGTGACCAAGGTGACCCCGTGACACAGTGAGCGACAGTGAGTGACAGGCGGACACAGTCAGTCAAAGAGTGCCGGTGTCAGATATTCCCATCTACTTCCTCTCTCGTGTCATTCATTTGCCCCCAGAACACTGATTAGTGGGCCGATTAAAACTGACAGAATGATGTAAAAAAATATAGAGGGCCAGAGGAGGTCGGGGCCAATAGAGACTGTCTGTTACAGAGTCGAGGGCAGAAGAACCTGCACGCTCCCCGGTGGGTAAGAGTCGAGGGCATAGAAGTGGACAATGACTGCGAAATATATGTGTAGTAGAAGTAAGCGAGAGAGATCAAGCAAGGGCTGGGCGTTGTCAGGAATCACAGAAACTCCCCCAGATTAGGGACTCAAGACCAAGACCCTTCAACCTGTGGTGACCATAAACAGTGCTAAGGTCTTCTGAAGGATAACCTCAGCTTTACTCAAACAAATCCCACCAGTAGTGTGGCCTGGGTACTCAGAAACGCAGCAAATTCTACTCATTTTCTCACTGTAAATTCTATTTGTACAGCTGAGACATAAAACATTTAAATGAGAAAGGGCTGTGCAAGTGCAAGTTCATAGACAATGACTATTTACCCCGTGAGAACTAAGGGCTTTAGTTAAAGAGAAAGGATCTGGCAATAAAATCACTAAAAGTGACAAAAACCTGCCCCCAGCTTTGACATCACCGCTACTTACTGATTGAAAGCAACAATTTTGCTGAAATATTCATATTCAAATGGACCAGAATTTGTATTCCGCATTAAGCACATTCACAGCCTTAATAGGAGAAATTGAATTATTAGTATTCATTTGTCTAAAAAAGTCAATTTTTCACATAAAACAACCATAACATTAGGGGTTTTACAAGCTCGATGGAAACCTTACGCCAGGATTGATAGAAGTGGGATGTGAGACCTTTTCATTAGTAGAAGACTTCCTTCATCTTCGCTTCCCAGAATTCTCCAGGCAAGATTTATTCCTGCCTATTTCTGCACAATTTAAATATATTCAACACTGCAAGTGAAAAGACCTCTAACTAATATTTCTAAGTTGTTTGAACTGATTTGTTTGAAATCAGCACTTTTGTTTCAAATTCCCATTAGCAGGGGCAAAAAAGTGGAGCAATACCAATTCTTCCCAATAAACTCCAGTCCTTGAGCATCTGGTTTATTTATTTGTGCATTTTCTATTTCTGTAGTTGCCACCTTAGTTTTAGTTTTTTGTTTTTTTTGGTTTTTTTTCCAGGACGGTCGTTTCTCAGAGGCAGGAATGGCGTAAACCTCTACAGGGGAAAAAGGACAATCTGCTAACCACTAAATAAGCGCGATATGCCTGATGAAATGAGGATCCTAAGCCGAAAGGCACATTGCCGATCTGTTTGTACTGAAAATACAGCTTGCAGGCCGAGTCGGCAGAGGCGTTAATGCTCCGGCCATCTGGAAGCTCGCTATTGACTACACCTCGCTGCTGCGCCTCTTCCCTGGCCGAGGGACTCACAGTTTGCACCCTGCCACCAGCAATCCTTCTGTTGGCTTCCCACAAATTACCTTACACTGCCTTGGGGAGATGGAAGGGGATCCACAAAGCCTTTGCTTCACTTTCTTTTTTTTTTTTGGATAAACACTCTTCGATAAGAAGCAACAGAAATTCTGCTTTGTAAATTGCAGGAAAGGGTCCTCAAGGCACGGCTTTCAGAAGACATCTCTATACTGATACTCGCTTGGCTGATTTTCATATATTTAGCAACTAACATTGTTCAGTTGCTTAATTTTTTTATAGCCTGGTAAATTTTACTGAAGTAATTTATGGTAAGTGGTACGCTCAATAATATCACAACATGGGGGAGGAGTTAACGCTGGGTCCTTCAAGGGCAAGTCAACAGATGAAACCACTATGCTATTAGCTGCAGATAGTTTGAGAAGGTAGACTGAAGCTGCTGCTGGAAGGAAGTGAACGCCAAGGGTTCATGCAGTGCCTCCAGCTGCCAAGCACACGTGGAGCTGGATGGGAGAAGCTGCCACTCCTGCCCAGCAAGCCCCTAGCAAAGTGACATGACAACAGCGCAGCGAGGCTGACTGGACAACATGTGTCTTTGTTAATTCAATTAATTCTATTATGCCAAGATGCTGCCTTCGTACGGGTCTCAGTTAGGCTGCTGTGTAGGGCTCCTCTCTGTCTTGTTTATCAAGCCCTCCACTCTTCTGTCACTCCAGCCATCCAACCGCCACCCACGAATCACATGGCCCCTGAAACCATCTTTCACGAATGCGTCAAAAGTCATTCATAACCAAGTATTCTGTTGAGGTTCTGCTGGGGAAGTGCATGGGTGACCCCGTATTTTTATTGCCCTCTGATTAGTCTTGGACCTCTGGGTAGTCCTGGAGTGTCAAATGTACGCTCTCAGCTCACTCACTACTCACTCGTTGTTAGCTGCTTATCTAAGTCAGGATCACAGCGGTCAGGATCCCACCCCATAAATGTGGGACATTGGACCAAGCCAGGTGGACCCTGGAAAGGCTGCCGGTCTACTGCAGTACATGTTCTCCGATTTATGCTGCAAACTTCAGACCGCACTGAGGCCGCTGTATGATGGCAGATTGCGGAGCGTGAGGAGGAGTATTCACGGCACCCCTTGACACTTTGCTTCAGCACTTTTTCTTTATTGGTTGATGGCTCCCTGCACATTACCTGCTTCCCTGGGGGTCTTGCTGCCATCATAGCCCACCTCCTGCTCAGGTAAAGAGCTGGGGAAAGTGGAACACCACCTGACCCCATTTTCTCTGCCCCTGCCATATGGGTGCTCTGCTAGCAATGACCCCTGCCCTGCTGCTCTGTGTTGATGCTCCAGTAAAAGAAAATGCCCCGTCAAGAGGAGAGGTCAGTACATAGGGCCACTCTTGTTTTGCAGACACACACAGATGAGCACACCAACCACCCCCCTTCCAGCTGGCAGCAGAGCTTACAGGAACACATACTGGCCTGTGCACATGGCCAAGGGAGACAGTCTGGACAGTTTAGTGTCATGTACGCCAACGCGGCTAGTGAAGGCAACAGAGCTGGGGACTGTTAGCATTAGCATCCAAGGGCCATGTGGGTTGAAACTGGCTTCTTCGTGGCTGCGGAAAGTCTGCTCTTTGGGTGATCCACAGAAGTTCTCACACTATAGTGCTTACAGTGTCAGTGCATGGAAAACCAAAGCTCACATTATTGTATCAGTACTCACAGTATTGGTACTGAGTGTACCATAAGTTACAATATCAGGGGTCACAATATTATGAAATGCTATCGTATACCCAGGGGAGCTCTGAGGCCTTTTGTACAGGCGGGAAGATGGCATGTGGACTTGGAAAGAAGCCGTTGAAAAAGGGGGCTCATAAATCTTTATTCATCAGGGAATTTGCACAAGAGTTGCACTGCACTGCAAGCACAGTTTATACTGTGGAGCACTGTCAAACAACAGGGTCCTGGTGAGTCCTGCTCTACAAGGGGTCTCCCTGCAGCTGAAATGTGATGTGGGGTGGGTGAAGAAGGAAGAGGCAGGGGATTAATGCTGACAGCGGAGAACATGCAACTCAGCGGCAGGGCAGCCGGGGCTGGGGGTATCCTGGAGTGCCGGCATAAAGGGTTCTGGTGGAATGGGGGGTTCAGTTCGTCCTTATGTCTGCTTGTCATCTGGGATACTTCATGTGGAGCAGAGGGAGAGTGGGGACTCGAGGGGATTAGGAAACTTAAGAGGACAGCAAATCATCTGGAGGGTGAATGCCAACTGATGGGAAAAGCAGGGAGATACTGATGAGGCATGCACAGAAGAGGGATTTAGAGGGAGTCATATCCAGTCAGAAAACCAGAAGTTCTATGAAACAAAGTTCCTGGCCAAATATGTGCACGGGATCATTTGCATGGTGGCCAGCATAATGAGATGTCCACTGAAACTGAGGATGAGCTTGGCAACATTGTGTAATGCGTGACGTTCTGTGGACCCTGTCCAGATATGACTGCAACGGTCAGTGTGAAAGTCTGAGCTAACAGGTCAGATGGACTGTATACCAGAGTGGTGGTCATGCAGTTGGATTATTTCTCACCAACATCTGATCACACGGGGCCTCCCGTGCAAGCACTAGGATTGGTGGAACACTGCTCCCTTATAACACCTAAGTGAATCTCTCACAGGTGCTGAATACCTGGAACTACGTTGCTAAGCCAGCGATAAAGCCAGTCAAACCTGCACTTTGAGCCAACAGTACACCCCTAGAGCCACAAGTCCTCTAGGCTCGCAGTTATTACAAGGATGCACATTGCACTTCCTTCTGATGTATTGCAGTATTGCCCATATAAGCATCCTGGAGTAAATTGGGACAATAAATTCAAATGGACCTCACGAGTCTGGCATCTAGCAAGTAGGCAGACTCGTAACTCCCCTTGGCTGACTGCAGAGATTCAATTACAGTTATAAGAATTGGAATCAAGTTCTGCCAAAATTAACGTATTACACGAGTGCTGTCTATCAGTCTGTCATAACATCTTCCAGCATTAAAGTTTTATGGCATAAAATGTAAAATGTTCATTTTTACATTAAAAAGTAGACACTTTAGCCAAAGTCTCGTAATAAATACAAAGGAAAAAGGAAAGAAATCCGACAAATGCTTTAACACGGAGAACAATCTTAACATGAGGTACAAATGCTACAACTTCCCTTGTTGAAGACTTGGCAGATATCGTGGGGAAAGAAGTCAAACAACTCTGAACGGTTTAAAATTTCAATGGCATAAATGACTAATGGAAAAAAAAATCGGGTACGGGAGAGGGGTCTGGATTGTCTTTCAAAAGGTCAAGCCTCTTTTTACTTTCCACAAATATTCTTGGCTTTTAGAATTAGCTTGGCAAAGAGAGATGGTTTTTCTCCAAGACCAAACGTGGCTCAACAGCAGGGAAAGTGACTGCCATGGCACACACAAGCCCACACCTGTCTGCAGTGGTCTTTATTTCCGTGGTCCTCCATTCTAATTAAGCTCCGGGATTCACTGATTCTTCTGAACAGGTGGGACGTGTGGTCTGGGGAGAACTACTGACAATCGTGGCTTCGACAGCTTGTTTACGGCCCTGTCATTTTCACTGACGGGGTGGGTCTTTTGTGTTTGCCGATAATTATGGTTTCCCTTGGTATAATGAAAAAACCACTGACTCTGTAAGAGTCCCTTTGGTCTCCTCATGAACAATTCACAACTTGCGCTCTTCCTTCCCCACATCTCACAGAGTGCTGATGTCACTAAGCCCTTCTGCTTGCTTCCTTGGTGTAGGCGGACGTTTTGCTTACCTCATAATTCTCAAATAATTTTGCTGCTTTTCATTTCAATACACAAAAGAGCAACGCCATGCTCATCCTTGGAGAATATGCAGATGTTACTCTATTTGACAGGGGGACATGAAGAGAAGAAACCACGGCACCGATATTCCCAAGTAACTTAAAAAAATGCATTGCGGCAGTGCAAAGGGGAAGAAAATTCCATATTTAAACGGCTAGGATTACACATCTGTCCTTACATCGTGCCAAGGTCACAGTTTGAATTAGATTTTTTGTAGGCTTGATAATAAGCACTCAAACCCCTTTCTTCCCACAGTGTGTATGTTCCTCTACCTCCAAAAGGTTGTTTTTCATTCCATTTTTATTCTTCTCTGTGCAACCCAACACTTATTACCTTCAGATTCCACCATGGTAGCCCTCGCATATAATTGAATAGTGAGTTTTGCTGGCTTGGAAATCAATTCGAGAAGGGGATTTTTGTTCATTATATTGCTCATCCTTTGGACTGTATCTCCAATCTCTGAAACTTTGGTACAGCAGAGCACCTTCAGTTTAGAGATCTGCTCCGTCTGACCTGGATAGAGGGTTTGACAGAGGAGTGGGGTGGGGCGGGGCTGTGAAATGACAAGTGGAGGAGATTTGAAACAAGACTGGCCAAGGTGATAAACACCGAAGATGAGCTGCGGTACCACTGCGCGATCCCACCACCAGATGCTGCTGTGCTCTAAGCTGAAAGCCTTAGAGAAGAGACATGGGACACGTGGGTTGACAGCCTTTCATGTTACTCTCTGGGAGCCCCAGTGTGTGTGGGTTAACCTGGCATCTTTATCTACATGAGTGTGTTTGCATTGTGCTCCTGCGGTTGCCTGTGAGCAGGTGTGCCTTGCATCTATATTTGGCGTTGCAGGCTTCAACCCAATCTCCTGCTGTTTCAAATCTCACATCACACCGTCTATCTGTACCTCTGCAGTAGCCTGTCTTACAGTTACAGTCTCCCCAGAGACATTAACCTGTAATGGTGGACCCTAAGGTTTGTACCTCGAGTACCTCAGCCCACAGCAACAGAAGACTCGAACCTATAAACCCATGGGTCAAAGGTCACACTCGGAAGCCCACATCCTGCCATTTGGGGTGTTGATGAACATGCGAACACGCACCTGACCAGAACGGAACGGCTGCTTTGGCTGCTGAGGAAATTAAGTATTCCAAAGTCGTCCAAGATGCACATTTCGGAACTTGCATTTTTTATGCCCCCCTTCCCATTAGCATTCTCAAATGCGCAACATCAAAGCATTTCTGAACAATCGCTACTGGCGCATCCGACGTGAGACACAAAGGGCCTTGTGATGACACCCAAACAAAAGGGGGAGAGCTCTTTGTGGGTATTTTTAAACACTATAAGCAAGTTCCTTGCCACCGTCGCCTGTTCCCCTCGTGCTCACCTCAGATTATCGTTTATCAGACATGCCCCCCCCTCCCTCAGGGGTTGCGAAGAGTGAGGCGTCATGCACCAACTCTGGAGCTCAGATTCCTTCAGTGGACATAATCTATTAGCAGCGGTGACCTTGAGAGAGTGTCTTGCCGGTCTTTTGGGCTTCCTTAATACTGTATACTTGATTGGGTCCATTAGCTGGTTCTCCAGCTGACAGTGAGAAGGGAGAAAATGCGAACACACGCTTGAACACAAGCACCGTGTGAAAAGGAGGACTACAAATGTGGGTGCCTGTATTGGCACCCTGTCCAAATGCTTCTGTCCCCTCATGGTTAGGGGGATATGGTGGGATGTCTTCTACTCTTGCCCTCTGAAAACGCTAGTGTTCCAATGTGGACACCAAGTTAGAAAGATTGCTGCCAGAGCGTGGGCTTGTTTAAATTCTGCAGCCCGTATACTGTTAGTCTTAATTTTTCTACATTGGTGAAATTATTCAAATGCAAAATATAATAAGAATTTATGAAATTATTCTTTTCCAAATGGCCGTTCCCCCTTTTCCCCAATCATTTTTCAGCCAAATCTCCCCATTCTAGTTAGAATGAGCAATGATTCCCTTGCAGTCATATTGAGCAGTAATTTCTGGCCAATCTGAATACTGTGATAACCCCATTCCAAGGGAGATTAAAGCTTTTAGGGGGATGAATTTATTTTACGTAAAATTAGGACGGTTGACAGCGAAGTCTGCCGCAGGTAAGAGAAAGTTTGGTTTACCATGAGGGCTTTAATTAGAGGTGCAAGTCCCACTCCATGTTCCCTGGTGGCAGAGGCCTCGCCATGACGATGAGTCTGCTGGAACCAGGATGGCTGCCAGGGCCAGTTTATCAGTGAAAGTAGGTGGGTAGAACTTCACCAGCTTCCTCTACTAAAGCGCTTGCCATGTTTCTGTAAATCGTGCAACAGAAAATGCGGGTAAACATTCCGTGCGACCGAAGAGGGACGACGCTGAAGTCACACGCTCAGTACCACTCTCCGGGTGTCCATCCATCTGGGCTCCTTAATGTCATTAGGCCTGTGAGCCCCCCCGCTTCTTTTTTCCCCTTACTTGCTAGTGGGCTGTATTTGCATGCATTTCCATACACAACGAAGGCACCCCTTCCCAGAACCACCGCCCAGTTCCCATCGCATGGCCCACTCCAGCTGTTAATCCAGCAGTGCCGGTACCTCCCAGGGGCAGGTGATGCCGTCAATTACGCCGCAATTACTTGGGCAATTATACAGACGAGGAAAAGGGTAGACGCACTGGGAGGGGTGTTGCCACGAGGAGAGACGGTTTATTTCAACGTGGCGATGAGCGCGCTGGTAACTGCGCTGGTCGTGATGGGCAGTGAGAAGCTTCCATGACAGGAAATGCACTGCTCTATCACTATGAAAACAGCTGTCTGCCCCCATGGGGACAAGAAAACAGACACTTCAGTTAGTTTCAGGGCAGCCGACGCAGTCTCACCACGCGCGGGCCTGCCTCCGCTCCACTCTGCTTTGATGGTGACCACGGAACTTCTTTTCATGGTGCCTCCTCCATCTCACCTCTTTTGAACTGATGCAATGGGGAGCTGGAGGGAGGTGAGCGTTTTTGCTTCCCAGCATCCTGCCCACCAGGTGACTTTCTCTTCGTCACATGGGGGTGTCATGTTTATCCTTGTGAACTTGTTCACGTGGTCACCATCAAGGATAAATGTATGCAAGTCAACATGACAGTCTTCCCTCCTGGGCAGAATCTCTCTGTTTGACCCACGGCAACTAAAAGGTTAAATTGCAGATCTCAGTTCCAAGTGGAACGATCAGTCCTCACACAGATAATCTCACAGAGGAAATAAGGGTCTCCTGCAACAGGATGCCATGAACTAGAGGTCATGCAAGGTTTCCACGGGTTTCTTCATTTCTTTAACTTTACCGATTTATGTTAACTAATAGTTGTGCACGCTGTGATTTTCATGAAGTAATAACTGGAGGAAATGTTTGCTCAGAACAGGGACAGTGACAAAAGGCCAGGCTTTGGTTCTCTGTGTCTCCCACTTGCTATGGGTCCATTGTATCAGCTTCCCCTTTTGACAACAGCAGATTGAAGAACTGGTGGAGGTGCAATGTTTGCGCCATTCAAAGCTGGCAGTGTTCTCAGCAATGATGAATTAGCAAAAGGGGAATGGCGCCATCTGATCTTGTAAGTTTGCTAAGAGTGGTGGAGACTTGCATTGACCATGGGGATGGGATGCGGTAACCCTGATGCTCTGAAAAAAGGAGCTGCCATGGGAAAGAATATCCTCCTCTTCATCAGCCAAGCTGGACAACAGCGAAATAAGTAATTTTTCATCAGGGCTTAATTTTAAAGCAGCCAGACGAGGGGACAAAGACAAGAACTGCCATGACATCCAATCACCAATGTCAACTGGCATGTCTCACCCTCGCTTTGTAGGAATGTTGAACACATACCGAGTAGCATCATGTTCTGATGCTGATTTTTAGAGCAGATGCTACTGCTGCAATGATACATACACACTCAGCAAAATGTCAAACTTCCCTTGTGGCAAACAGGTGGTTAATGGCTCCGTGCAATTATTTCTATTTTCATTTACCCAAAATAAATTACTATTTTATCCGTTCACAGAATCCACCTCAAGGGTACTACAGCAGGGTCCCTCGTAAGATATGGACTAACAGTTAAAAACTTTACATCACAACTCCACACTGCAAAATAACAACTATATGGACATGACTTATGGGAACACCTTAGCTCATACAGTGAGAGGGGAGCAAGCCCAGGAGCAGCTGCGAACCCTGCTAACTCTCCACACTGCGCTTGTCGGCCGATTCTCCAATACCAGTAAGTCAATTATACTACCATTTACTGCTCTGACACAAGCTAATGCCACTTTATGGCACAACAAGACCAGGAGAGCTACAGAAAAAGGGAATCCTGAAAAAATATACTAGAACAGACCTGAAAGATGGGTCTCAAGACAAGATCAGAATGGCTTGAAATGTATTTGCTGTGGTCCACTGAATCATGGCATACACGATTCATCCATTTACATGTCACTGGCTACAGGGTTTGACAGAAAAATAATCTGAGGGGAAAACAATTCTGAGCTAAACAGACCACACAGATGAACCAGAGAGATTGAGCAGAGGACAGAACTAAATGGACAAGGCTGGGAGAACTCCAGCATGCAGTGCTGCAGGCCATCCGGTGACAGTCCTGTCCTTGAGTGTGCAGAAGAGGCAGAACAGCCCTCTGACAGTGAGCTCTGGCTTCAATGTGAAGGAATTAATTGAGTGAAAGAAATCTGCTTTTCAAGGTTGAAGTGGGTTACGGGAGGCATTGTAACAATTGTATTTTACATGCCTGAGGCTGTGTGCTGTTAATTCCAGTTCTCGCTCCTTCTCGGGCAGTAATCCTACTCTGGCTCCCCCTCCCCTTCTGACCTGTTCTGATTCTTTTGCTGTTTCATTCCTTGTTTTTTTTATTTTGTCTCCCCTTAATATTGCTGAGCATGTGCTCGTCCTTGTCGGTGGATCTTGACTCCATCAAGGCTTCTCCACTCATGTTATGTCAAACGGTACCAAGGCTTCACACGTGCGCATGTGACTGAGAGTCAGAGTTGGTGTGTGTAGGGAAGCGTTTGCTCTTGTGTGGCAGTGTGTGTGTGTGTGTGTGTGTGTGTGTGTGTGTGTGTGTGCGTGCATGGATGCTAGTTGGTGTGGCATGCTGCATGTCAGTGTCTGTGGGTCTGCAGCGTGCATCTCTTGGTGTGGCGTTATGGGGGAGTTTGGCTCTCCTTACTCAGTGGACAACATAAAAATGTGACCATTATTAGAGACAATGAACATTCTGATCAATGCTGCCCTGCCGTGGAACAGCAATAAGACAAACCAATGAAGGTGCTTGACTGCCCACAGCTCTGGACAGGCTGTGTTACAACTCCACGAGTCCACCTTTGAGGGCTTCACACCATTTGCCTGTAAGTCTTGCCGCTTCCACACCCCTTCAGTGTAGAAAATGAGGTTTCTATTATCCTATTGTAAAAACATATGCTATGCTAGAATGGGCATTACATGGGTCATGTTCCCATGGGTTTATGGGGAATAACTCACTGCAGAAAGATAACTTGATTGTCATAATCCACGAAACAAATCTCTACGTAGTTCCATATAGCTCATTAAAAACATTTATGTCTGGGTGTCATGATAACCAATGGAAAAAGAAAAGCCTGCATGCAAACACAACAACACACAGACTGGAAAGAGGTGCCCGGAGACATAACTGTCACTTTTTCACACATCTCTCTGGAAAACTGTACAGTATTGACTGGAAACACTTGCATCCAGTGCGTATTTGCGTGTGCATGTCCATATTGATGTAAGTTTGTGTAACAAACCAATGTGTAACAGTGTATGTGAGCATGGGTGCGAAATGTGTTTTTGTGTGACTATGGATGAATGCATGTACACGCTTATGTGTGTCAGTGTATGTTTTGATAAGGCCTCGAGGAACAACCAGGGCACTGACAGAGCTGCTCTTATTGAACGAGATCCCGGGACCATGCCTGAACGCGGCATAAACGATCCATCTCTGCTAATCTTGGCTCTAATGTATTTCTAACCCAGTAACTGTCTTGCAGCTCCTAGTGAATGCAACCCTCAAACCACAAACAAAACAAAGGAAGTGAAATGGAGTGGAAAATGAAAGGAAACAGAACAAGAAGAAAAGAGCGAGGTGGCGGGGAAACAGACAGTTTTAAACCGATGCTTGAAAAAGACCAGCCACCAAGAATAATAAGGCAGTGGTGTGGGAAGCAAGAGGGAAAAGAAGACGAGCGAGAGAGACGGAGAGAATCACTCTAGTTTCTCCCTGTCTGATCCACTCCTGCCCCGAGTGTAAAGGTTTAACCTGTTTCCACTGTTAAACTCCTCTTAAACACTCCTTTCATGCTAAATATCAGTCCCTGACTCCCCTTCCTCCTTATCGGCCACTAAATAAAAAACTCTGTAAACACTATATTATTACAAAAAACACTTTAGCATTCCCTTTGAACTTGGGTGAACGGCGCTTTACACACCCCTCAACGGCTGGGTGCTGGAATGCTGCTACAATTTGATGTTACACTTATTAAACATAATGCAGCAGCAAATTGCCTCCGCAGCACTGCTTTTTGAGCAGAGCCAATATATAAAACACACACTGCTCAAAATGGAAGCAGACACACATACAAATATGCTACCTACACTTATGAAGTGGTGCTTGTGGACAGAAGGGCCTCCCATGTGAATCACGGCAAAAATGATTTCTGCAGATGGAGCATGAACTGTGACTTTACGATGACCCTTCACTTTCACATCACACCTGCGGTGACACCAGGGAGGATGCCACCCCTTTTTGTTCAGTGTGGGACCATGGCTGTGGCATGGAAGAGCTGGCTGGTGGATCCATCTTACATGAGAAAAGTGAAGTACTGATATGAAAGCGGTGGTATGAAAAAATGTGCCCTCCCTCCATACGCTCAAATTGTAGGTAACATGATCAAAAAACCAAGACTACCGAAAGGGATCGAATAAAACTAAGGGATTTATTTCACTGGGGCAGCAGGCAGTGTAGGGCTGATTTGTAACATGGGGGCTGTTGGTTGTTGTAAGTACGGTCATTGTGGACAAAAAAGTCAAGGGGAAAAATTATGAAAATGTCTACTACATTATTATTTTGTCAAAAACACAAATTCTTTTCTAAAATAGCCAACTAACTCTGCCAGTTTACACAGATGGACATAGTTTGTGTTTGTCCTTAAAAGACCAGCTCCAAACAGGACAAGGGCAGGAGACACGAAATAAACACAGGCAATGACAAACAGGAGCTGGCAGCCAGTGCTGTCGATGGGAGTATTCTGTCGAACGGGCAGTGCCTGGGAATTCCCGGCAGGTCTAATAATAATCCATACTCTGCTCCTTAAGATTCTGGAGAAACGGCTCAGCTTAACCCTTCAGGGAGAATCCTAGCCGTTTGAATCATTTAGCCTTTCTCCAACCCCCCCACCACTTACATCAGGGACTCTGGTTCAATACATCATCATATTACATGAAGTTCACATTCATTTATTTTAAGGAGATCCAACGCAGAGCAGGGCCTCCACATTAGTCCTGCTGCGGTAATGAAAAAATAATAAAAACAACTGGGGAGGCTACCCAGAACATCTCTTCCAAACTCTGAAATGGTCCTGCAGCTCTAAGCACGGAAAAGATATGAAGAATGCATTTAAAAATTACATCCCATTTCTGATACCACAATGTTGACTTCCACAGTCTCCTCAGATTTGGCCAATCTGCACAAACATTTCCTACAGAAAGATTAATAATGCTACAAATTTCATTAGCCAAGATGTATGGCATTTTCTGCGTCAAGCAATTAAAATAAAAGAGAAGCACATTAAAATCCTGAAACGAAAGTGTTGGTTAAAAATATCATCTCAGTATATGTAGCTGTCTGTATAAATAACATTTTTTATTTATATTTTGGAAATAATTATTGAAAATTCTGCTTTTCACTTGGACTGAGAATGATAACCATGATTATTACAACATGGAATCAAACATTTGCTGCGTCTGCAAGAAATGGTGATGCGATGAGGGAAGTTCACTGGCTGTGTGCTGCAGAGCACGTAGGGGCAGATCACCCAGTAAGAAGGCATGGTGTCATTCTTTGCTTCTTGACTTCAGTCTACCTTTTAACACACCTGAAGGTGACACAACCACCCCACCCCAGACTCAGTGCCCTACCCCCTGCTGAGCCCCCTGATGGTGGCATTAAAAAAAGGACAAAGACAAAGTTCAGAATCCCATGCAGTGCATAAATGGAAACAGGAGCAGTGGGGCACCTAGTTGAATCTGGCTCCTCTTTCAGACAAGTGAAAGGGCAACGGAAACTCCATCCCGATTCAAATCTTAGCCTCTGTCGGCGAAGGGCGTTCGTCCACCCATTGCTACACTCCGCTCCAGCAGGGCAGAAGCAACAACCAGGAAATTTAAACAAGACTTATTTGACTAAGGCAGTACATTCTCATCCCACAGGTCACATAAAAACCAAGGCAGAGATCTTGCTGGTGGGGCTGGATTGAAAACCTTGAACTTCAGGAGCTTTATTAGTACCATCTTGGTGAGAGACAGAGGGAGCTTAACTGATGTCAAGCTGGGCTTCAAACATCGCCCATTATGGAAAACATCAGCAGAGTAAGATAAAATAAAACAGCTTGGGTTTCATATTACAAGAACCCTGATTCTTAAATAAACAAAAGTTAAAGAAGAAAAGAATTGCTAGGGGACTGATACTGAAATTATAAAAATTTTTCACTGAAAATACATGCTAAAGATTGACAAAAATGCAAAACACACGCGTCAGTCAAAGGTCTTGGACCTTCCAGCATGATCTAGGCCTTCATTTGTGTCATGCCTGATACCTGGTCCCATAGCGTGGTGGCATCAGCCCTGAATCCAAAGAACATTGGAGATCCAATCCAATGAACCAGGAGAACCAACGCAAGGTTGAAGTCCAGGGCCATCTGTCAGGGGTGCCACCAACAACAGGGAGTCCTTTCAGCACCGCTGCGTTGTTGGAGGCAGGTCACATTTCATCCCAGTGTCACACGTCCCTAATGGTGTCCATTCTGTTACGGCATCTCCGACAAATGTCTTGACATTTGTCTTCATTATTATCAGTGAGGAGGAACGATGGCACTCTATATACGCTCCATTACCTTTCCTCATTGCACGGTTGCACGCCTGAAGTAACACATTAAGTGGATCCGAAATGAAATAACATGTTAGAACTGCAGGGGTCTGCCTAATTACATGGGGTGTGGGGGAGGGGGGTGGGGAAACATGCAACCCTATGCACTGGCCATATTGGTGAAGAATGAGGAGTGAGACATCTAGACAGGGAATTCTACTTCTGGCTGCTCAACTAGCTGCTGTAATGAAATAACCAGTAGCGTCGATACATACTTCAAGTACATTTTAGTGTTACTGATATAGTAGAATACTTGCAGGAGAGCGTAATGGCGGGTTGGGATTTCATTAATTACACTAATAGCTGAAAATTAAGAGCTGGGTGAGCCGTAGTCACTGACAGTAACCTTGGCACGTACCCTTCCACTACTAAAATACTGCTAGAACCCGAGGAGGGTCAAAATCTAGCCCTCATCTCCAAAATAGGAACCAGTCGGTTTCTTTTTCATTACCAGTTTCACACCACTGTCTCTTATACACCTTATTTAGGGTTCTAGGTAGATGTTTGATGAACTTAGCAAAAAATCTCCACAATTCCAGGCCAGGCTGTTCAAACAGCATGGCTGACTATAAATTAAGCCAAATGCAAGACTGGAGAAGGCCCGTCACCGGCCACCAGTGCAGCAGGGTTCTATTGATAGACCTTCTTCGTCATGGTCTGTGGAGGCTTAAAACACCTTCCCTAGCAAAATACTTCCTCCACCCTGCGAATAGAGTGCACGAGTAGGTCCTCTGTTCAACTTTACATGAAGAGAGTCAAGAGAGCAAGTTTTGCTATGGTCCTTAGCACCACTGGGTGTTAAGCAAAGAGGAGAATCAAGCAAGACCACACCGGGTAATGAAGACTGTGCTCAACAGGGAATAGGAGACCAAAGCAAAATGTATAGAACGATTCTACTAAGTGGCTGCTGTCCCTGTTTGTGTAGATAATCAACCCGGGGGCACGAGACTGGGAGTGTGCATTGATTCATAATCTGTCTGCATTGCTGGAGTGAAAGATGTATTTCAGGAATGGAGCCTGGTATTTCACTTCGGCTCTAACAAGGCATTTGGGAAGAAAAGGGCAGATTGGCTGAGCTGTAGCTGGGCAGGGCTTACACCGTGCTGAGGAGTGCCAGGGGATCATATGGAGACGGAATCCACAAGCCTTTGGCAGGGCTAACCACTCTTCATCATTCTCCTCACTTATTTATGTGCCTCCATGGCTTGGTGGCACTGAGTGCAATTATTGGTTTAGTAAACCTGTCTGGTACAGTGGTATCACCAGGAGACATGGAAGATTTGAAGGCTTTTTCTTCCTCTACCTAGCATCAAGCACAATGTTCTAGATCAGCTCTCCTTTAATCCTAATCAATGCTATAAGGTCAAGCCATTTATCTGAGTTTACCATCAACAGACCTACAGTGGAGAATGGAGGAAAAGTCATTCTCCTGGATCGTGCAATATCAGCAGACCACCTCAGCGCACTGGGCAGAGATCATGCAAAACAAGGCTTGCAGTCCGCCGAAGTCCCAGCGTGCTCAAGAAGTGGATAAAGACAAAAAAGTGAGAGTTGTGCAAAATGTTCACATGCCAAGTTCCTTGCAACGCTGTCTCCAAGCAAACCCTTTGACCCTCGACCTTGCATGCCCTCTGAGATCAGCCTTTCTCCATAGCCCTTTTACCAAACACTGTGCCCCCTTCTCCCTCTACTTCCCGGCTAGGAGAAGCCTCATCAGTTCTCTGACTCCTGCAGCTGCCACGCAGCCCCTGCAGCATTTAGCACTTGGTAAATTGAAGCGATTTGCATTGAGGAAACATGGAGCGGAAATGTCACAACACCAGCTTGCCAGATGAAAACACGGCTGATGGGAGAAGCAGTGGCGCTCAAACAATGCACAGATTTCTCTCCAGAATGGAGGGGAGGGGTTTCATGAGTCCTTTGGTCTGTCTGAAGTGGAATAAAGTCCTTTCTCCTTACTAATGTCAGGTGACATTAGCACTGTCACTTTCCAATCCCAGTTTCAAATCTCTGCCCCTGCTAGTACTCTTGAGCAAGGTATCCACCAAACATTGCTCCAGTTAAAATTATTCTGCAGTATAAATAAATCAGTGTAAGCAGCCTATAATTACCAGCATACCAACCGCACACTGTAAGTAGAAAGGTATCTGCTATTGGGATAAATACCAAATACTCGTGTAAAACTGACCAGCCTTATCTAGATACTTCTATAAGTCGCATTTCACCCCTGACAAGCATCACTACAAACAACCAAACAAGGGAGCAGATGCAGTAGGCTGAGATTATATCACAGATGCATCTCATAAAGCCTTAAAAATGTACCCAAATAATGGTAGGTGCCTTCGTTTTACTCAAGGTTATATCTAAAGACACTGCACACTGATATGAAAAGCACAGTGCGAATGTGAACATAACCAAAAATATGACCCGTAACGTCAGGGAATGAGAATACCAGATGGAGAATACGGAGACATAAATACGGTGTCCCTATCTGTGATCCAACTAGCACAGAATAACTTCATACATAAAAATGGGACCATCCAGCCAGTCCGATACGTCAACCTTGAATGACAAGGGTGAAAGAGAAATTACAAAGACAGGAGAAATGGCTGGCATGAGACGCTTCCTGCTGGCTTCTTCTATTTGGGGCAACCCTCTGTCGCTCCTTCCTGTGTCTATGTTAGCCATGCTGGTCCACTATGTCCAGCAACCACAAGAACACGGATTTAAACCAAAACTCCATTCACTACTCACTTCCTGCTCCCAATGTGAAGATAAAAGTTGCAGGGAGCAGAAGAGCTATGCAGCTCTCCTCGGCTCCTGAGGCTCTGAGGCCCCTGCTGCAGCATCCTCTCATAGGGAAGATTAATGGGGGCCCAGCTGAGGACAGGCAGCACAGGAGCTTGAAGTACGTAAAGAGGGACCAGCAGTGAGCTGTGCCCTGTTCCTTCCTAATGAAAACAATAAGCGGGGTGTGTGTGCGCACGCGTGTGTGTCTGTGTTTTAAAGAGAAATTGTTCATAGCTTTCTTTACATATCAGTACCAGAGCACGGATGTGCGAAAGCACAAGAGAGGCACAGGTAGGGCAACGCGATGCATGGCTTCACAGAAACCTTCCCACTTCCTGTCAGGATCCAGCAGCCCCGACCGCTCACGCTCAGCAAGTCCCCGACACGCCGTTTTCCGACATTCTGATGGCTCCGCCTACTCACCTCCACACCCTGCACTTTGAGTTTCATGTGATCCTCCCGTGTGGTCTTCCCATCCTTGCGCTTCTTCCAGCAGTAGCCATCCTTCCTGTACTTCACCTTCTTCCTGTTGTAGAGTATCATTGACCCATTCTGCGGCCTGAAGAAGAGGGAGGACAAGAAAAGCCAGAGACTGAGAAGGAGGCGTAGAAGGGTCGCAAAAACCAACTGCAAAGGGACTCATTTGAGAGAAGTACAAAGCCGCAGCACAGCAACCCGAGACTCGGAGAACCAGACGATAACATTCCCTCGTGGCTGAAGCACATTGGTACATGCGGCGTGTCAGTGAATGAACAAAGCGATGCTCTGCATTAGTTTCATCTAAAGCAGACGCCCAAAGCATGTCTACCAGTTACATTTCTACAACACAAAGAACAACAGACTCCCTTAGTTTTCGCACACAGTTTAATGAGTTATGATTTAGGGGTGAAATTCTGCCAAAGAAAACATTGCTGGCTGAGCACTGTACAGCAAAATATTTGTACAAATTTGGACAAATAATCCATTTATCATTTTCACTTTGCTGATCATGCTGTATTCTTCTTGTTTGTTGTTGTGGCAATACAGCAACACACTTTTTTCCTCCACCGATACAGTACAGCTTTGCACAACATCATATATTTCTTAAACCTTAATCAGCTGCTGTCTTCCTAGGAGAGGTGAAATGAGAGGAACTGACTAAACAAAAGCACGACGTATGTGTTCCGCACCCCTATTTTCCTAAGGGGGGTCTCCGGGGATCCTCCCTGACGTCGTGACAGAGGTGGATAAAAGGCCAACCTCCTGAGCGACTAGGTTCAGTCAGTCATCTCAGCGAAGCACAGCTCAAAGTTACGGCTACCACGTCTTCTGCCATCTCTCTAATATCGCACGCAGATAACTCACGGAGCCCTGATTGTATAATCGTGTCCCCCGGCTCCTGGATTCATTGAAACTGAGTTTTTTGGCGTCTATTGTTTTGTTTTGTGTTATTTTCCACCTCAGTTTTATCCGTAATGCATTGAGCATCAATCTCCATCGTGGCTCATGGGGCCTGACTGTTGTTTATCTTGCGGTCGCTCATCAATCATGCCCCAGGATGAGTCTCGGGGGCCACGAGAATGGGGTGGGGAGTTCCCAGCAGCCTGGCACTGTGGCCCTTGACAGCCCCTTTTAATTAAAGACGCTGATCAAACCGAGACGTTGAGGGGCCTCCTTCGCTGCCCCCAAATGCCCATCAACAAGCGCCACATGCTCACCAATGCTGCCTGCTCTCCTCGCGCTCAGCATCTGTTCTTCATTCCACTGGCATCTCTGCCCCTCCTTTTCTATTTGTCCCATTGTTTGTTTATTCCCTTCTTACGCTTTCAAAACACTTTTCTGTGTTCTTATAATCCCTCACATCCCTATCTCACACTTTTTGCCCTGTCTGATTCCAAGCGAACATGGAGATGGTTCCAGTCCTTTAGTGGATGTTCTGGACTGTATTATCAATATTGCTCAGGGTAGCCTCAGAGTTATGCTGCTCTCCACTCCCTGATATCTGTGTGTCCCCTGGTCACTGGGTTTGCTGCGTTTTCTCTTAACTGTACTGTTTTTGCTGTATCGACGAGCTCTTTGCCTAGCAGGACAGATCATATCCAGTTTTGCTACGGTGCAGAGTTTAACTCCCCGAATGCCGCTGCTGAAGCCATAATGATGCTTGAACTCATCCAACAAGCACTGATTGTGCAGGAAACGCCTCGTAAGCACTTATTTAGCAATAAGCAATGCTGTGTTCTTTGAATTATAATTTATTAAACATTACGCACCGACACCCGCACCAGGACAAGTGGACTGCGTGTATTACCCATTTTTTCCAGAACTCTATATGAACTGTCACTTATTATATTATTCTTTTTTGTGCAGTTAATACAACTTAATTAGCATGGAAATTTTAACTGGGGTCACGTGGCCCGGTCAAAGATGGTGCTTGAATTCCGGTCCTGCTCAAGAAACCCAGTTTCTTATCGGTTTTAAATGGCCACAGCACAGAGGTTTTGCCATGCCTTGTTCCAAGGACTAAAAAATAGAAAGAAACAAAAGTAAGAAAACGCAACAGCTGATTACCGGACCATCAAAAACGTAACGGACACACGGATTTGGTTTGGCCTTTTTAAAAATTGTCCAACTAAACAAACACAAGCCAATAAAAGAGGAAAAGTCGGAGAACGTTTAAAACCGTTAGGGTTGGTTATGTCCAACTGAACACCGAAAACGATTAATGGTTTTGTAATACCAACCCCCATAAGAGCAATTTAACTTATTGGCTTAGTTTAACAGCCAGTATATTATTTACCAGGCGATGCGACTTTGTTTCAGAATTGTTTATTTTGCTTATTTCCACTTTCCTCCATTACAAACAGCTGAAACTGCAGCAACAAGCACTTCATCAAGCTAACCATGTCCATCAACTATCTACGGAGGACATCATTTCCATTCATCCAATGTGTGGATGAATAGGACGCTCGCTCGCATGGATCACAGATAAAGCAAGGACTTAAATTACCTGCTTCTTGGGGATATCTGATGCATGTAGAACCTTTTTTCAAAACCGAGGCAAGATTGCTGTATTGAGTACTCACAAAACATATACTGTTTTAAATGAGTTATTTATCTACACCATGTGAAAGATATTTGCTCAGCCGTTTTTTTTTTCCTGCAGGCCTCTAGGTAAGCTGCTTTTTAATTGAAGGCAGGATGTACCGGAAAAAATGCACTGTAACATCATATTAGGAAGCAGGCCTGCAGTTTGCACACTGGCAGCACTGGCCTCGCCGTGTTCATCTTCTGGCTCTGTGTACTTGGGCGATTCAATTAATCTTATCGGAATTATACATATTTATACATGGAGGAGGGAAAATGCTAACCGCTTTGTTATCTAGCGCTTCTGACAGGAAGCCCTCTGTTTCAGGGGCCAACGTGGCAGATTAAAATGAAGAAACAGCTTCAGCAAATACAGAAACCCATTGGCATTTTTTTTTTTTGCTTAACCCCCCCCCCCCCCCCATATCTCCATAGCGTTCATAGCCATAATAAGCTGTGCTGTGAATTGTTGCAATCTGAGAGGAGTCCTCCAGGATACGTTCATTTTCCAAGGTAAAAATGTTCTCTCAATAAGTTTTATTCATTTTTTAAAAATTAAAAAGCACAAGGAATGGTTGGAAATGATCCTAAAGCAAAGCGTATATGGATGACTAAGACCGATCCCATGGCCCTAGATCACCACGAAAGCTTCGGGTTTGCTCTTAGCCATTTCCAGTTGGCGCACAACCAGAGAGCTGAGTCCGTGTAATCATCAAAGCATTAGAAGATATATAGAATGACTAAATTCTGCTCAGTTAATGAAGCAGTTGGTGGCGGACACTGTGATGAAATGAACTGAGGCCCTTAAGCTGAACTGAAGGGAGTCCCTTCCCTGTCCGGTGAAGGGATATTTGGGGGGAAAAAAGAGGAGGGTGGTTGTTCTTTTGTCACTGGAAATCTGTGCTGGGATGTCTATGCTGCTGTGAAAAAAAGACAAGATGAGGGTTAAACAGGGATCACTGAGAGATACACAGTATGGGCAAAAGTATGTGAACACCCGAGCATCACCCCCATACGTGCTGATCGAACTTCCCATTGCAAACCTTCTTCTTCTTTATCTTTCGGCTGCTCCTGTTAGGGGTCGCCACAGCGGATCAAACGTTTCCGTGTCTTCCTGTCTTCTGCATCTTTCTCTGTCACACCCACCACCTGCATGTCCTCTTTCACCACATCCATAAATCTCCTCTTAGGCCTTCCTCTCTTCCTCTTGCCTGGCAGCTCCATCCCTAGCATCCTTCTCCCAATATATCCAGCATCTCTCCTCTGCACATGTCCAAACCAACACAATCTCACCTCTCTGACTTTGTCTCCAAACCGTTTCCCATTGGAAACCCATGGGTATTAATGTGGAGTTGCCAAATGTTTCAAATGTTTGTTGCTATAACAGCCCCCGCTCATCTGGGTAGGCCTTACACCAGATTTTGGAGTATGGGTGTGGAAATTTGTGCCCATTCAGCCAGAAGAGCATCAGTGAAGTAGGGCATGAATGTCGGGTGAGAAGGCTTTGGACCACTGCAACCCTAACAAGGACCAAGAGTCTACAAAAGTGACAGGTATCTTTCCTCAGGGTGACTTATGACAGCTTTTTGCACGACATACACTCTTACATATTTAAAATACATAATATTCCTGTTAGAGCAACTCAAATTTTATGTACCTTATTTCAACCCTTCAGCTTACAAGTTAACAGTCATAACCACAGAATGACCCATTAGCTATAAGCAGCTCTGTTTTCTTGGGTTTTCAGTTTTTCCCACAACTTTCTCAAGTTTTCTTTGGGCCCATGACAAAAAAAATGAACAAAAATAAGAATGTTGACAATGTGGAGACAAAAGATTGTGCTGGACACACCGGTGGAGTTTAATTTTAGTGCTGACAGCGAGGATACAAACGCAAGGCGCAACCAGACTGGGATCTTGACAAGTGCGGAAAGTACAAAGACAAAGCAGAACTGTGACAGGGCTTGACTTGGCGGAAGACGCGATGCGAAAATCTGCGGTGTCCCTTTCTGTCTTTCAAAGTTCCCCTTAATGGGCTGGGCTGGTATGTAGCCGGTGTGCTTGGACGCAGTCAGCCCTGTGGTTGTTACAGAAGTGCACATGAGAACACAGCACAACGCTTCATCTAACACGAACTGAAATGGAATCTGTTCCCACCATCCTCAGCCTGTACTCACAGCTGTGTGTATTTATCTGCTGGGACCACTTTACCACCAACTGGTCTAGCTAGTTAGGTTACAGTATTGTTTAGTTAATTTTACCTGTCACCCTTTCATTTCTGGCTAACTCCAGAATGGATATAAAAAGAGTACAGTTGGGCATGGAGTTAACATCCCATCCCCTAAAAATATTAACTTGCTACAGAGAGTGATGTTTCGGTACTACTCGCCCAAATTTGTTCGATCTGCAGAATGAAAAGTTTGGAAAACTGGGGCGGTAGCTGTACAAATTCATGCAGTCCAGACAAGCGAATGCCTGTTTAAGCAGTTATAACGAATAACGGAGAATGTATATTGTCTGCCCTTTGTTGGTTATGACTGAAGCTTGGGGTACCTAAGAACAATGACAGTTATTACACAGTTCATATAAGTTTTGGAAGCCATTTCTAGGTTCGAGATCCATCGGCCAGTGGAGGAGACGCTGTCCGGTTAAGCTGCACTACAGGGAACACCCGATAGCTGAACTTCCTCCGTGTAGGAATGAGAATGAGGAGTTGGGGAGTCATGCTTTGGACCTCTGCATTTTGATGTGCCTTTGGTGCTTCAGCAGTCAGGATGTGGTACTGGGGATGATTGAGGAGTAGGATGGTGGAGGACAGGGAGGATGGAAGCAATCACACAGGGGGGTGGTACCAGGCTCCCCGGCAGTGCCTCGCCTGCCTATCTCCCCGCCTGTGATTGCCTGCAAACTCTTGCCGACACATTCCAACACAAAACAGATGTTCCAGGCATGCTTATCTCGATGGAAAAACCAAAGAACAATTTAAAAAGAATATAAATTACAACTGCAGCACGTCTGTGCCCCTATACAGCTCAGGATGAATTAAAGATTTGGGGGGAGGGGGCTGAGAGGTTCCGCCACCTTATCTCCCAGCGAATGCGAGAGAGCAAAAGAAGGTTGTCGACAGTCGGTGACATGGTGCCCATAGCAAACTGCAGCCTACATGCATTTGTTCATGTCCCGAAAAGGCACCTGTCTACCTAGGCATGTCAGACTGCTGATGTGTCCAAGAGGAAGTCTCGTTTCACCCTCAGATGAGAACTGAGCAGAATGTCTTTCAGGAGCCACAACAAAAAGACAACTATAACTTTTCATTCTGTTTTCTGCCTTCCCTAATTTGTGAATCTTCTGCTTCTATGAAAAACAGACAACTGTAGGCTCAGCGCCATCACGTTTTAAGGGATTGCACTGCGGTATTTCTCTATCCATACTACATGCACGCAGTGTAAAAAAGACACAAAGTGCCTTGAAAAAGTATTCAAACCCACTGAAAGTTATCAGCGTCACCCAGACTGTAAATTCAAAGTATTCATATTTTTCCCCGTCAGTATTTTTATTGCAGACTCATATTCTCCAACGAACACTACAACTTGCAGCATAAACGGGTATGGATCTTGAAGGTTAGTTTGAAGGATATCGTCTTGGAATTGTGACCTATCATATCTGTCTGTGGAAGACCGGGCTGTGATGAGTGCATGTTTACTGTGCCAACAAAAATGCAAGACAGCGAAAACACAGCCACCCTAGTTCGACCTTTATACTCGATTAGCCGTAATGAGCGAGCACAGAAGTGACTTTCCCCATCAGAATGTGGCAGTTCCTCTTTCCTCAAGTTATTCAGAAAGTATTATTAAAAGGGAAGTCTCCATGAGATACCTGTAAAAGGCTAAATATTTTTAATATAATGCTGACTCTTAAGTGGGTGAAAAATATTGGAATGCTGTTATCTTCAAAGCAGACAAAATGTAGAGGTGTAATTTAGGTTTTGGAAGAGTAAAGCACTCAGCGTGAATAACATGATGGACACTTAGTACGTTCGGGATTTGCCAGTTACAAACATTTTTATGCGATCAGCGCATGGGCTGCCCGGTTCAGTGTCCATCCCCGCAGCTTTGCCTCCTAGCAGGAAACAAACTCATTCCACTCAGACTACATGGAAAGCAAACCTCGAAGGATATGTTCGCTGTCAGTGGGTGTTGTGTGTGTGAATATGTGTACGGCCGCCGTTTGTTATTTCACACCCGTTCAACTCCCCTATGTAATTGTCCGAAGCCTATAATACCTGCTGCTCAATTCCCATCCCGCTCATTTCAATCAGTCACTGAGCCGATGCATCCTGTTCAAACCTCTCGACTGGAAGGCGCAGACCGGGGGCTGGAATTGTCCTAAATAAGTAGTACCTCATCTCAATTGCCTCCTGAGCCGGGGAAGTGCTGTCCAACTGAAGGTGCTTGATATGAAATATTGCAATGGAGGACACTTTGCATCCTAAAAGACACTGGGTAGGGGTGACATACTGTCTGTACTCGCCAAGTTACTGCTACTAACACAGCTCTGCTAAGACCACAGGGCTTTCCCCTTACACTGAAGTGGAGTTCAATAAAAATGGCATTATTACCAAACGAGATCTGGGCCAAAAACCTTCCTAAACTGCTAAAAGAAAGTGGCAGTTCAGCTGCAAACTGTTTAAAGTGTTTTAATGTAGTGGTTTCAAACACCATCTCATCTATCTATCTATCTATCTATCTATGTAGTGCATTCATATATCAAAATTGACCAATTTCTAGAGGAAATACTTTAAAGTTGCACCCCAGGGTGAAGGGAAGAAAGTGGTTTTTTTAACCCGGCTTCAAAAGTTTTTAGTCCTCAGGTTAATATCTACAGAAGAAATATCCCCTCTGACAAGAACTTGTGAGAAAACACTGCTGGCATGGACTGCTGTTTAAGAGACAGCCATCACAGCTGTGGAACTGACTGCAATGATATTAGAGTTTTCATCTCTGAAATAATTTTACAGGCTTGGATAGATTTTTGTCACTTCCTTTTCTCCTTTCTCATCTCGTCTCGTCTAATCTCCTCCCTCCCCGTGACTTCATATGGGAACGATCGAGAAGGGCCGCTGTGGGAGACAGACAAAAACACTGTAATGCTGAGCTTCCCGATCTTAACTCCTATGAGGCACGTCATAAGTCATTTACCGCACTTCTTGACAGTTCCCAGTGCTTCAGAAATCTCGCACCCAAGCTTTGCAGATTTAACACTGCAGACCACATGGTAAATATCTTTAATAAAACATCACCTAGATGCTCAGCAAAACTGACATCACAGGCGAGCATGAACAAGCTGGTGGAAAAACCAGATTGGAAAGAGGACTTATGCTTCAGGTCTTGTGCCTCGACCGGGAAGACTACTGAAGTAATGTTTTGCCAAGCTATATTTTCCTCTGCTTTCATCCGGTAAATCCTACTAATATTCAAGGAAAATCTTCGTAAAAAATGTGTACTTCTGATACGATGAGTTAGAGGACCTTGGAGTAAGAAGAGGTCAGTAATATTTTTGCGCCTGACTTGAGAATTGGGGCCCTTGTTTTATGTCTTATGTTTTATGTTTTATACTGTGCATTAGCCAAAGTGTAATGTATATGTAGATGCATTTCAGAATCCAAACTCTAATTAGACTCTTTGGGTTTTTATAACATCATTAGCAAGCATATATGTCCAAAAAATAGAATTGTTGTTCCCCACATTGCACCTTACTTTGGGTTTCTTTGCTGCTTGCTTGCAATAAGGAATTTTTTATTTTACTTGTCTGAAGGCTCCATTTTTTCAACATGAGACTCCTGGGCAGAAAACTAACACATGCATTCCTTACTAAAAAACACCATCAGGATTAGATATCTTCACTTAGCCGGATAACTTGAAACCTTCCTAATGACATGTTCCATAACAATGACTATTTTCTTGAGCATTTTCAAAAAATACTCAAAATAGAAGAACAAAAATCCTTATAAAGTTCTATCTCTGTTTATCTTTCTGTTCTTTATGCTTCTTCTCACCCTTACTGAGGGTTTTGTGTAGTCGAGTTCATTAAATGCCAAAAATGCTACTTGCTACTTTGAAAATTTTTAATTTGGTCTCTGATGGGACTTGGAGAAGGAGTAGCGATGTCACATGCAGAACATATGTATGTGACACTGCCAGATTTTCCTGCCCCCCCCCCCCCCCCCACACACACACACAAAAAAGAGAGTTATATTTAGAGTTATAAATGCTATTAGTATGGTTCCTGTTTAAACAGTCTGGATGCAGACCAAAACACTACTAATCGAGACACAAAAATAATTTTTAAGAAAAACAGATAAATTGCCTCCTGCAGACATTCAGTATCACATAAGGTTTAGTTCTGGGAACTGCACCCTTTAAAAAAGTCTCCCAGGTTTACCGACAAAAACTCATTACTCTGTTATATAAATTGCATGCGTCTATCAGTTATATTGGACTGAAAACTGTGTCGAAATCAAACTGCAGTGCCACTTTGACTAAAGACTGAGTTAGATTAAATTTGAATCAATCATTTTAATCCTTTTGTATCTAAGTTGATTAGAATTATCTGAAATGTATCCTGGCAATTATGGAATACAGTACATGGTCCCTACCTGCCTCTACAGAACATCCAGCACTTGATTTAGATGTTTCTGTGAACCTTGACTTCTGCCTTATCTTACAGTTGCTCAGCCATAAACTTGAAACTACAAGCTTTCTAGCTCTTCTAAATGTGAAGCTAGAACTGTCACTAAAACTAAAAATGGTTAAATTATGCTTCATTTTATACTTCAGAGCCTTTCTGTAAAGAACTTGGCTGGAAAAATTACACTAGTCATTTAGAAAGCACTAAACGGGCTTTTTCCAGGGTGGTTAAAAACGCTCTTTTTTTTATCACCCATCAACTTTTCCATTCACAAAACAACGCCACACCTGAAACTTACATATGTGAATTGTATGACAGGTTTTCCTGTCAGTTCATCACACTGATAAACACCTGGATCTCTAAGAAGTCTGGAGAGGACCTGAATTCCTCGCGGTTGCTTCTTCGAGTCTTCTTAATTTATCGGTGGACCGAAAAGGCAGTGTTTGTGTGTGAATACAGCAGTCTCCTTGGTGCTTGCTTCAGCAGGGCCCGCCATCTCCTGAGGGAGTCTAAGCCCTGCACCGCTGCCCAGGATAGGTTTAAGAACTACCAAGGTGTGCTCACAGACCCCTTGTTGCCAGATGTCATCTTGGCACTACTGCAGCCCCCTCATCCCAACCTTGTTGACCGAAGTATCTTCTTCCAAAAACTGTACAGCCAACTACTGACTTACTTTTCCATCAAGAACAAAGGAGATTTCAATCAGCCATAACAAAGATAACCTCTAAGTGATAAGGAGAGGAGCAACAACTTGCTATGCAGGAGCAAAGAGACTTCAAGGCGGGTGGAACTGATGAAGCAGACCTGCTGAACACCCATCCATGTTTAAGTTTCACTGGGAACCATTCCTGTGATCCAAAAACCAAATTGCACTGAGCAGAAAGTATATGGACACAGTGAGACTTGGTTCTTGGCAGTCACATCTAAACCCAACCAGTGTGTCTGGAGGAACCTGCAAGACACACATTTACTGTTTAGTGGAGGCAGGATGGTCAAGGATAGGATGCTGTGGGTAAGTGACAACACTGTGGGACTCAGGGGATCTGTTTCTCCAAAAGGCCATAGGCAGCGCAGCACTTCTGCTTTGTTTTGAGAGCTAGCTCCTGTGTTGAATTTCAATGCACTGAAAGTAAGACTGGGAGGAGTTTAAGCTGGGGTTGGGGGGCATGGTGTTCAGGCTCAGTGACAAGGGTGAGAAAGCCTTACTTATGGCATCCTCATCCCAGTTGCTTTTGGCAGTGTGAATCAGAGTGGAGCCCATCTGGGTGCCAGGGTTTGTCAAGCAAGACCTGTTGACACAGGCCACTGGGGGCAGCGGACCATTGGGGAGAGAAACGCCAGATCAAATCTGATGGATGAGCCAAGGCCAGGACCTCCAGCAGACTGCTGCTGCACCTGCTGTGCTCTGGGATAATTCTTGGGGTGATGGAGGGGAATGTCAGTGACGGCACCACCTCTTCCTTCTGCCCTGGGACCCACAGATTGTGACCCCGTTTGACCCTGATTTCACAGAGCTCCCCCAGGTCCAGGTATAACCTCCGGCAGGACAGCGAGATCCAGTTTCACCAACACCTGAAGTCATCAGCGGCAAACGTGTGGTAAGCTCATTTGTTGAGGACTTGCTCATCTCACACACATGCCCACTAACTCCCATGTGTGCAAACCAAGTGCTCCACAAAACCAACCACTTATTCCTGTACTTGCAAATTGAACCACAGGAACTCCAGTGGAAGTAACAGACATACAGTATACTGTATGCGATAGACCATTTTGCTGTCAGAAAGTATTTCCTCCAAATGCATTTTTTTTTGCAAAGAATGGAGGGACTTGTCTGGTGAGTATGCACTGCACCAAGGAAATATTGTTCAGAAGTGCTTAAAACCGGTGACACAGCAGGCCAGCATTTCAGCAGACAATGCGGTTGGGCCCTGTGCTTTGTTGATGGAGATGCGAGTTCCGTCTGAGCAATGGAACAGGGGACCACAAAGATCTGGGACGCGTTATTTAAGTCTGTTTTTTTTTTTTTTTTTTTGGCCGGTCTGCTCCGAGACAAACTGACAATTTTCACTGTCAGCCACAATGACCAGTCAGTCGGGAACCTCCAACAAATACAACAGAGCTAGAGGAAACTGAGAAGAGCAAAGATAAAATGGATGATAACGGCACAGAAAGCACAAAGAAACAAATGTTTAGGAGGGAATGTGTGGATGAGAGGCACTTTGTGTGAAAAATAAAGTAGTGCCCCCATGACTTTATACGTGTAATTAAACTTTCCTCCTTGCCTTTTTATGGCTTCCTTTGTGCGTTACAGAATAACAGGACCATAAAGCATTGCTTGGTCTTGTTACATCAGATTTATACCCTTTGTTAGCAAAAACACACCTTCTGCTTATGATCCCCTGCAATTATGACATGGTTTCCCATTCGCTGAGGCGGCTACTTGTTTTAAAAGTGTCCTATTGGCTTTAAAAATCATAGTAGGCACAAAGCGAAAAGGCATGCGGGGGGAAAAAACCCTCAGTGGTGCAGTTTTCATTGATCTCTGAAACCATGAGCAAAACTACAGTGGTTATAAATAGAAACCTTGCATAAATGTCGTGCCTCAAATGTGCCCCTGCATGCAAAGGAATGGACAACAGAAGACAGATTGCACTTGCTGTGGGTTGCCGGACTTGCTTGGTCTCATTTAGTTTGTCCAAGTTTGGGTGGCAATGTATTGGTTTGGGGCCTGGGGTTATGGGGGGGGGGGGTCTTAGGGGACACACTTTGAGACCATTAGCAAGTGCTGAAGATGCTGTGGAGGTTTATGCAACTATGCAGAGGTCAAAGGGTGAAGAGCAGTCCTCACCAGGGGTCCCTTGGGGATCTGATGTATGAAGGTGACCCCACAGTAGTGGTCACCAGTGCGGTGGAGTGACAGCTTCCCACCTGTCCCCACACACCCACACCCACACACACACTGCCTTTTGCTTGGTTCACTGACCACACTGTCATCACTCACTGGAGGCCTATCTAGGTGCTGCGCTGAAACCAGCCAAGAGAATTGCAACCGTTTAGGATGACAGGGAATGTCTGGTGTAGTGTGTGTCAGACAGCCTATGACATGTTGCGCAGTCTTAAAGGTAGCGAGCCCAAAACCCTGTGTGCTGAACACTGTGACGCTGCTGTGGCCTTTTGAGAGACACTAAGAGCAGCTCTGAATGTGTTTATATATCAGAAAGAGGGGTCTGAAAAGAAAAATGTACCCTCCGCTGGCCCTCTCTCGCTGTCGTTTGTCAAATAAACACCAACTGGTGACACCATCTAAAGTAGCAGTGCAATAAGAGAGGGTCTATTTCAGTTTTCGCACTATTGTCTGACCACACACACACACACACACACACACACACACACACACACACACACACACACACACACACACACAGAGAGAGAGCAGGTGAGAACAATAGATGAGAAAGCGGACATGGCACCCAAAGGTTCTCTGTTTAAATTTTGTCAGTAGTCCTGTTCTTTTACTTTTAAGAAAGCTATATAACTTGAAATTAATTCAAAGCAATTTATTCTTTCCTGAAGAAAGACTCAGAGCTCGTAATTACTAAAGTCAACAATAAACTGTATAAATGAGCACATTTTAAAGAGCGTAAAGCATGTAGATTTGGCTTTAGAGATGAAAGGGAATCTTTTAAACAGAAAACTGATTACTAATAGTCAATAATTTGTGAGTGCACTAAGAGTGATGAATTTAAAAAGGGCAGAAAAGACTGTCCTTTGCGTTAGACTAAATGGTGTGAGTGGTTGTTTGTTACTCTGCAGAGTGGACTCCATCCTGAAAACCATAATCATAAAGCTGCCTGCTCTTCATGGATCTCAGAGGCCCGCCCAGATTCATTTGCTCAGTCTGCTAGTAAGGTTGCCATGTTCAAGTGGTTTTTGAAATGATAACTCTAACCCATGTGTGTGAGACCTCAACCTGTTCTCTGCGGTGTGGACAAATGCCACCCAGCATGCAAGAAGAAGCACAATTTGTAGGGAAAAATTGTTAAAGAGGAACAAGGTGAGGTAATAAAAGAAGCACGCATACTGCCTACAGGAATACTGTCAGATCCCGCGTCACACTCCTGCCACCTCCCTGGCTCTTAAACAGATCATTTGCTCATTTGCACGACGGGAGCCAGCTGAGCCTAACTGGGAGACACTTTCAATCTGCAGGCACCTGCAGGCCTGGCAGGGTTTGAAGAGCACTATCCCCTACTCCTCTCCTCATCCAAAAAGAAGCAAAAACCTGTTGTGTTACAGTAGCTTTTGCAACTTCAAAGACCGAGTCTCAACCCAGGAAGCTGTTTTTTCACCACAGTGCTTTTTTGCTTTCATACCTATTTGCAGGATAGGCCATTCGCAAACAGCTCTTCAGTACAACTTTGCTTCTGGTGAGGTTTCACTGTTTAACTTGAACAAGTTTAAAGATAGCTCTGAGGTGTTAAGACTGGGTCCTGAACCCATTACCACCACACTGGGCTTCAGCTTCCTCGAAAAACAAGTGCTGTAGGGATCTTTTGCCAAAAACCCCTGCATGTCCATATGCAAGAAGAGACTCACGATGTGTGTAATCTGGGAGGGTCTGAAGATGGCAACGCAGGAAAGGAAGGGTTGCTATGAGGAGGTCGGGGGGCAGACATTACACTTGCAGACTTTCGCTTAGTTTTGTGGAGAAGAGAAATATAAGAGAAAGAAGTGAGTGTTGCAGCAGGATAGGATGCATGCAAGGGTGAAGAGGGGTTTTGATCTCATTTCAGTGATTTTCTAAGATGCATTCTGCGTACCTTGCCCTGCAGGGGGGTTGCGATTGGCCGTGTTCACACAGCTACTCTGACCCCTGAAGCCCGGTCATCTCTTCCTCTCAGCAGTCCCGTTTCCTTCTTTCTCCCCACAAGGTGAGCTGACTTTAATCCTCTTGCTATAGCTCATCCCATCTGTCCCTCTGGCTCTTCATTTTGTCCCGTTTTCTGCTCCTTTTTCCTCTTTCCTCTGTTTTCTGTAATTTCTTTGCGGAATGAAATGGTTTGCAGATTCTGTTCTTTTCTACTGCTGTCAGCACAGTTATTTTATTTTCAGCTCAGGATTCCCAGTTTTGAACTGGTGTACTGTATCTGCCTGACACCACAGTCCAAACGCTGTCATTCCCATTAATCGCCAACCAAGGAGAATCCCTACAAATAGCTCCGCGGTACCTGCATGCCCTCTCAATGCACACAGCCATTAAGAATGCCTGGAGATGAAACTAAGAAAAATCAAATGAGGACGAAAGCCTGCCCACAGCTGTCTCTGAGGTTTAAACAATGTGCTCGCGGCACCGATGAAAGACAGCGTCCTGCAATCCTAAAGCAGGTGGCTCTCGATGACAGGAAATATTTTCTCCGACATTTAATTACATTAAAATGGTAACATTTTTCATTATTTTGAATGCTTTCTTTAAATCCAGACACCCAGCGTTTCCATCTAGCTGCCATGTTCTCTCAACAGTGCGAGGCACCATTTGCCAACTAGATGCCAGGTGGAGGAGGTGGAGGCACAGGCCACTTGCAGAGATGTCTCCTCCTCCCTGAAGCAGACTCCAATACGTTTCCATTACACCTGTGTGCGGCTCCCCAAACAGAGCTACAGAGGCAGAAACCGCTGTAATTACTCTTTAATTTACTGACTAATGGCCACAGCCCCTGCAGACAGCTGCAATTGTTCCAACATCCCCACTGCCCAAACAGCACACAAGTCCTTTTTTGGATTCCTAACCAATACAATTCATCATTACAAGCACATTAAATTGAAACATACAGACCATAACCACTGTAATTTATTCTTTTTTTTCTTTAGTGTGCTTATGATCTCAGGTGGTTTCACACTTTTTGGTCCCATGGTCGCATCCCACAGTGGAAAGTGCCCAGATGTTTCTCACTCGTGGCGATCTGCCATTTTTATCACTTTGGCCAAATGAGCATTTTCTCCAGTATAAGGAATTGGGGTAACATCACGGTGCTCTGCGCTGTGCACAGCGAACTTCCATGACATCATCTGCTAAAAAATTGTGCTCTCTACCCATTCTATACGTAGGTTCTTCTATAATGTCAGCTGGCAAAAACTATGGTATGGAACTAATTGATTGCACTTTGAGAATCCCATATTTGCATCCATATCTGTCTGCCTGTTGTGAAAGTTGCCACTGATTTGTACACATTGCTGTGGAAAAAGGAACAAATGGTCTACTAGCTGAATAAGTACAAACCAAAGTGTAAACCTGTGCACAGTCGCCATGTTGGTCACTGTGGTGTCTCTGTAGATGGGCTTTATTAGTCAGGTGGGTCACTGCAGGGGTTAACGGTTCTATAGCGTCACCTTGTGAACTGGAGAACATCCCCGGGGTCCTTCCGCCTACGCCTGACGTACAACTACAGAGTCGTGACAAGAACTGCGTTACGTTTGCTTTTAAGGTGCTAATTTTAATCCTTCCCACGGTGGTACAAATAAAACTTATTAGCGTACACATGCAGGTCCCATCTCTCCTCCCCCTAAACACAAGGAGTCCCTGAAGTTCAGGTGAAAGTCAGCATAAGGTGAGTAGTTGCTTTCTGACAGAAGACAGGTCAGGAGTCTGCAGGAGCCTAACCTTACGTGCCCACAGTTACCACAGGCCTGAATAACCAAAGAGGCTCCAGCAGGTGCAAATGGCTTCCAGTCAAACACCATGGCATAGAACTTTCTTTTATTTCCTCTTTTTCTCTAACACCCGTGGAGTCCACTTTTCTCGCTCAGATGTCAGACTGATCGATAACCCCCAGCAGGGCTTCTGTATCCCCGGGGAGTGACCAGAAGGACATAGAGAAGTGAAGGGGACACGCCTACGCCCCCTTTTCCGCCCACCCCCAAGTGGGCGTCTGGATGTGGTGTGATGGAATGCAGTGAGCTAGATTGTTGGAGGTGCTGTCTAGCACCCCTCCCGCCAGCCCCCCCCCCAGCCCCACACATCTCTGAGTGAAGAAAGCAAGGACGTAGTATAACATCGCTGAAGCTGTGACACTATTGGTTGCGTGCGAGTATTTCTGAATGCGTGAGACGATTTTTCGGCACACGGCTGGCCACGTGCGTGTGTACAGATGCGTACGCACGTACGGATTTAACTTATATACACTTTATATATACTGTACATGTGTAAGGGTGTGTTTGCATACATGTCAGCAGTGCTTTGACAGGGTATTGTAATTAAAGTAGTTTAGCAGCTGTCAAGGGCAAGTCTGTCCTGGTAGGAGCCTCTGAAAAATACACTGAAACGTTTAATGAAAGATTCATTAGATCACAACTTAATGAGCCATGGTTGATGTATCAGCCCACTTTAGTTGACAATACCAGATATGCATTTCTGCCCCGAAAACCTTGTTTATGATTGCAGACCATGTACTAGTTCTATTTTCTCTCACCCACTACATTTCTTTGTAACCGAAGATCAGATCAGACACTGAACTTGGTTATTTTCAATTTTTTTTTTTTTTTAATGCTCATTCTAATATTCTTATTTTGGGTCTGCAGTATACATTTCCTTTACCATGTGTTGTATGACAAGAATATGGTGTTTGCTGAGGTGCATCTTCAGAAATATTGCATTGATAATGGAACTATAAAACTGATCATTTTATAGTCTGACAATCCCAGTCCCAAATGCATTTGAAAACCATTTTCAGGCAACATAAAATTTAACATAGCACTACATCTGCCAAGCCAAAAGATCCCCAACTACATGGAACTTGGATTTAATTACTGAGAGAAGGCCATTGCGCTACAGTAGACTGGCTGTCCCCCCTCCCTCCCCTTAGATCACCTACAGGTTCCCTCCTCGCTGTGTCCATGTCCTCATGTGCAATGGGCTGTGGGATGGCTGCTGAGTCAAACAGCTCTGTGCTGCAATCGGTTGCTGGCAGAAAGACAGAGAGTCATGCTTGGCCAGTCACTCTGAAGCCCAGAGAAGCATTCGCAGGGGCAGGTTATGCCAGGACAGAGGGTGCGCACCATCTAACACCTCCACTCTGCTGAGTCCACACCCCTCTAGACAGCTTCACCAATCTGGAGTGTAGACTGTTGATCTGTGTTTTCCTACCTCCTCCGTCATATGAATCTGCTATTAAAGTCAAGAACAATGGGAGGTGAGAGCACTAATGAAAATGTAATAATCACAAAAAACACTCTTGCGTGGCTCATATGTATAAAGCACGTTAAGCATTGTCGGGTGTCAGGTACGCAGGCCGCTCGGGGGTCTGTCCTGAACTATGGACAGTGACTCTGCTGTGTCACATTTGTGATTCATACCTGACGCACACACCTGGGCCTCATCCCTTCGACGGGGAAAAGGATGGAAGGTAAAATGAGAGTTTGTGATACCTTGCTGCAGATGATGGTTTTGGAGGCATGAGCGAAGTGGACGTGCCCACAGTGCGAAGAGTACTGGCTCGTTCCACCCGGTGGCCTGCGAGCTTAACCTGAAACCCTCTGGGCAAGCAGTGTTTCTTTGCAGTGCTCACATGCGGTCTAAAGGACTCAACAGCCCGAGCTACAACAGATTACACGCTACATAATAATGAGCACCGATGAGGACCACATAGCGGCTGTACAATGTCAACGTCAATGTCAATCACAGTGTGCGGAGTCTCTCGGAGGCGCAATAATGAATCTCCCCATTGAGGCGGTCGCTGTGCTCTGCACGCCATCACCTGGTACGCATGAGCAGGATGCTTATTGCAGACCAATCCAGGGGACGCACAGTCACAACGGCAAGCAGCTCTCCAGCATCCCGGAGCACGATGAGCCTCAGCGTGCAGGAACACTCGGTGAGGCTCACATGTGCACACTGTCACTTGTTAATCTGAGCGTAACCAATAACTGTCAAACATCCAAGTCCATTAAGCAGTTTAAATGCATATTTAAATTTAAACGAATAATTTCATCTTTAAATTGTGTATATTAGAAGTAATTTTGGATAAAAAGCATGACCAAAAATTGCCTGTAAATATTGCTGATCAGCTCATTTTTTAAAAATTCTTTCAACTCTTCCAGCGGTTCCCCTTGCTTTAAGCCTGCTGCCTGGAATGAGGCTACTATCCAGCTTGGAGGCTGTGGTTCAGGTTGTTTTAAACAGCGCCAGCATCTCAGCTCACCACTGCAAAGAGGGCCTTGAAGCTCCCGGCAGGCTGAGGGAGGAGGAGCATATGACCAGAGGAGCACACTTCTCATAGCACCGACCGCTGGCGGGTACAGATGCACAACAGCAGGCAATCACCTCAAATGAGCCCAGCAGGCTGCAAGTTATTTGATTTTGTTCTTGTCCTATACCTTGTCACTACCATTATGGTGTGGTTGGTGGGAAGCAGCATGGGGTAATATAAAGGTGATGGAGTAAGGGTGACAACACAGAGAAGCACATGTCAAATGGGGATAAGCCCTGTGGAAACCTCGCTCAGTCCTGTAGCTGGAAGTGAGGATGTACCCTGAGCCTGTTGGGAAGTTGATGGAGGGTTGGGTAAGCGAGGTGGGCAGTAGGCACAGGTGTGGAACAGTGGGGATAGGCTGGCACTTGCTGACACATCCACGGTGTGGTTTTCTCTTCACACACCGCTTGGTAGCATGCAGCAAGTGAAAAGCAGCTTCCACACCCCGCAGGTGCCCCCCACCACTGCTAGTAGGAAGGCCGTGGGGTTCAGGAGGCAGATACAAACCCAGCCCCTGGCAGAGACTGCTTCTGGTGGTTATGCTATCACGTGATTTGAGGCCTGAACTGCAAATAATGTTAGCACGCCTAAGTTTACCTAAATGCTGGTATGCTGCAGAGCATCATGTCAAAACCAACTGACATTATTAACAGTGGTAATGAACTCTTAAAATAAAAGAAAAAAAAAAACAACTCCATAAGATGCATCGAGCAGCAATATTAGAGAACAGATCTCCAGACCTGAGCACCATGGTTGGACATCGCTGCAATATGTTGGAAATACAGTCCTTTACCTTGTTTGAACTAACGTTAATATTCTCTCCGAGGGCCGAGGGAGGCGAGGAATGGCAAATTTGGATAAGGAGAACTATAAACAATTTAATGCTGTCACAATTTTTAATTCAGTTTTCTGACATCACATGTCTAAATGTCAAGGATTGAAAATAAACTGTGGCTCATAATGAGAACTAAAAACCCGGTGGACCGACAGAGGTTTCAGCGTTGTTGTCACCGGAGCTGATTTGCTAGTTCATTTACATGACTGCCAAGGGACAAGGGACCCTTCTTCTCTGTCCACTCTTCTCTGCTGTCCACTCTTCAAAGGCACCGTGCACTACAAATCTGCCCCGATTACGCTTAGACGCCAAAGCAGCGCTGATCAAAGGCAGTGCACACGCATCCCCAACCCTCGGCTGTCAACAGTTGCCACCTCGCACACCATTGTTACCCATTAAATTACATGGATTAAATCAAAGATCATTAATTAAGCCCAATAAAAGTGCCGTGCGGCTCTCGGGATCCCTCAGATGTCAGATTAGGCAAGACGCGGGGAGGACGTTTGAAATTGCGATTCGCCTTCCCGTCATGCACCTGTTCCGGATCATTGGAGTAGAGCTGGGTGCCCGAGCACTTAGCTTCACCAGAACAGCACCCACTGATGGTGCACCTGTAGCTGCTCACCTGCTGGCTCAGCTCTGTGTGCCAGAGAGAAGTGAGGAACAAAGCGTTGGTGGTAAACAAGTGAACGGGGAAGCGGCAGAGCAACGGAAGGTTGCGGTTC
This sequence comes from Heterotis niloticus, assembly GCA_018136845.1. Classification (NCBI taxonomy): domain Eukaryota; kingdom Metazoa; phylum Chordata; class Actinopteri; order Osteoglossiformes; family Osteoglossidae; genus Heterotis; species Heterotis niloticus. The sequence goes on along the minus strand of CM030894.1, from coordinate 20,996,110 downwards.
AGTTCTCAGTCCCCCCACATGCCCCGTGAAATTTGCCCTTTTCCTGCACTAGATTCAGTTAATTTGTTGTTCTGTTTTTGTGCCTTTCCCGTTTGAAACTCTGGAAATGCCTTTTGAATGCGGGCACAAAGGCAAGAAAACACAAAAACAAAAACAGCCCCCGGCCCCTACACAGTAAGCCTCCCGCATTCGCTCACTGAGGAGCGTGATCGCCCCAGATTTACTCGCTGCCAAACAGGGAGGCACGAGAGTGCTGGCACAATGGGCTTTTATGTAAGTGCGATTTACTGTGTGTGCACGCTCACGGGCACAGCCTATGTTGTGCCAGGCCAGTACCTGCTCGAGGAAAGAACGGTTAAATTGTATAAAGAAGTGAGTGTAGTTACCCTCATTGACCTGATGGTCTGCAGACACGTGTGTGGGATCTTCGGCACAACGAGACCCTCCGTCCACCTGGGTCGCAGCGTAAACACCAACCCTCTCAGTCTGTCCCTCCCTCTTTCTCAACCTCACTCCATAGCAAGCCTGCTGTTGTTAGTGAGACATGCAGCAAAACACAAACTGCCACTTGACGTGCATAAAAGCGAATAATAAAAAGGGTCGGGTATTAATCTTAATTAAAAAGACCTCTCCATACAGTTAATAGGCAACTCCCATATTGCGGCCTCACCCCCACCCCTCTCACCAACACAGTTGTAGAGCCTCTTCAAGAGGAAACGTCAGCAGTGTCAGTAGGCCACAGTGCAGGCCACCGTACACACAATGATCCAGCATAGCTGAAGGGCAACTACCTTTCAACATGTGGAGCTCCATTGGTGCTCACCCCTTTTCTTCCCCAAAGCAAGGCTGAAGCACCAGGCTGGGCCGACCCCAGTCAAAGAAACCGTTCCAGGCTCACCGTGCCTGTCTGATCTATGCCCGAAGGCTGGATCGCAGCAAGCAGGACTGCTATAAACCTCTATGGGGTGATGCAAGCCCATCGGTTCTGAATAATGGAAGCTCTTCGCATGCAATACAACATCATTTTATGATTACAGACAGGATGACTCTGTTGGGTGTGTCTATTGATTTAACAATGACCATATTGAATCCTAAGCTTTGCCTGCCTGTAAGACACACCCTTCTTCAACCAGGAACTCACCGAGGGAGTGGTGCACACAGATTGGTAACCCGAAGGTTACCAGGTCAAGCCCCAAGGGGGTCACTGCTGCAAAACCTGAGCGTTATGTTAAACCTGAACTGCTGCAGTAATACACTGACTTATAAGAATAGCTAAAATTATAAGTCGCTTTGTAGAAATATTTTGGTTAATCACACAAACTGACTGTAGGACCAGCACAAATAACTTTGCTATTTTTGCATCCTCAGCCCTTACTTACGAGAGTGCATCTGGCGCAACTGGGGTAGCTGAAGTTGTACAACGACGTGTAACCACTCATCGGCACAGCGATAAAACATTACAGGAGCCACGTTGTGTTTTATTATTGATCCAGCAGTTTGTCAAAAGACATCATTAAATTTAAGAGAAACCGGTAATTTTCAGGCGACGTTTACATGCGGAACAATGAGAAATGGAAGGATTCATTGTACTGTGACGCTGGTTTCACAGGTATGTAATTACAATGCTTCCATCCATGTTTAAATAATCCAGATTTTTTAATATGTATATATATTATGTGAAGCTAACTTTTTAATAACCTGCTGAAATTGCCTCAAACACAGAACATTTCCCAGACAGAAAACGCTTTGAGTTTCTGCTGGATATACCAATAATGCAATGAATGAGGCAATTAATAAATAAAAAACTGCCAACAATTCCCTCTTCTGCGCATCCAGATTTGAACTTGTCTGCCTCCACAAATTGTTAATTAAACTTGTTTAAGCCCTGAATCGACAGCCATTTTTTTAACTTCATTAGGAAAGTTATGAATATTAATTTTCCAATTTGAAATTGCTCCTTCCTCCCATTCCCAAGCTTCATCTCACACATGCACACATGCGCTCATGCACACACACACACACACACACACACACACCAAGCTTAAATAATTTATCAATTAAAGTTATACATTTGCATAGATTCATTTTAGTGTTATTTCCCGAAGCACCTAGAAGGAGGAATGATTTGTCCTAAACATCATTTAAAATGATTTATTTTAAAGATCGATAACAATGTTTTTGTTCCCTCTACATACATACGTAACTGTATAAAGTATACATTGATATTCACTCTGCTTTTGACTCGTCTTCACTTTTGTCATATATGTGAAAGATTGCGTTTTGCGGTTATACAGTAACTAAAACGACATTGCGGGGCAGTGTGCAATGACTTCAGACTGAGGGCATTAAGTCTACCAACATGTTCAACAATTCTAGCTTTTGCTACCCGAATATTACAAGTTGTTTTGCATTCAACTGTCCTGAGAGATTTTACTCAAACTACAATGAAGGAGCATGCGCACTGCTGCTCTGAATTGAACTGATATGCAGGGCAGTAAGGGTGAATTTTACAAGCTGAAACCCCCTGAAGAGTGACTTGTAAAAAACACCAGATTAAAACTGGCCAGAAGCGTTGGCTGAAAGCGCTGGCTGAGCAGAACGACAGCAGCAGCTCGGCAGGGGCCTTTTGTTGCAAAAATCTTCTAAACTGGTAGCGGCTGTGAAAATTCCCGACAATCCTGCTTACACGACACAAGGCATGCTTTGTCGCACCTTCTCCGAAAGGGAATTCCACAGGACAAGATGGCGCATATTTATGGCCGCCGCTCATTCACTGCCACTCTTTATGCTGTCACATCTCCAACTCAAGCCATTTCGTGTGAACCCCCCCCGCGTCCTGTGACAGCAGACAAAATTGACTGTGACTTCCAGACAGGGAGGTCCTGTCTGAGCAAGGCCGGTCCACCAGTCTGTTCCACTCCAGGTCCCACATTACCGACACAACGTGCAGGCCATACAGCCAGAACAACAGCTCACAAAGGGAGGTGACCATTTGGTCTGAGTGGATGACTGGGCTGTGATGGGTGGTTTCGCACACCCCTTGGCATCTCATGCCCTTTTCCAGGGTGCCGTGCGTCACCAGGAGCTGGTACTCCATGTCCTTCCTGCCTGGCAAGGCCCCAGCAGGAGTGCTCTGGGGAGGTGGAGCAGTGGGAGCAGGGCAACTGGGACAGGCACGACCGCTGACTCAGTCGGCTCCCTGGAATGTGTCCAGTGCCTATTTTCACCTCCATCTTATGCAACGTACATCCTGCTGTGAATCTGGCATCGGGCCCCTGAGACCACCCTGCATACCCAGACTTGGGCCGTTATAATAACTCCATTTCACATGAAGGTGGCCCAAACCACCCATGTGTCCACTCCACTGACAAACCATATGAAAGTTGTCATCCCTAGCTCCCCAGTTTGAGGGTAAGTCATCTCCTGGGTTCCTTGGATTCATAACTGGAACAAAGCAGTTCTGCGGGTGTGAACTGACCCATGGGTGCCGGTGCTGCGGGAGGAGAAGACAACAATTCACGTCGCTATTAAGCTACTAAGACAACTGCAGTCGCCAGCCAACAAAGTGGAGAGGGAGGCAGAGAGCGACTCACTAAAACAATCATCTGAGAGGTGGAAGTGCAGAAGCGCCAGAGACGCTGACCTCCATTAATGTGGCGTGGACAAGGGCTGATGGGATGCAGAGTCCAGAGGCTGGAAAGACACAGCTCACATTTCAGCAGACTCCGCTTGCATGTCAGCCACACTGCTTGACGCATGTCAAAGCTGGCCCTCCCCCTGCTGTCGGAACAAGGAGCTGCCAGCGAGAGACCGTCAGCACCAGGTGTGCTGTTGAAAAACCATAATTCAATTAAATCTTTTTTATCAGCCCCCAATAGACCGAACCCCCTCCCACCTGGCTGAGGCTTATCCCCTCAAACACCCATCTGACACTAACCTTGCTTTTAACTTACTTATTGATATTTTTCCTTTGGATACTTTATGCAGTGTCTCAAAAGTTTTCTCTGTCCACGGAGTTTTAAGCCTCACATCTGATGGCTCTCGGTCACTGTCTGTTTGGAAAATGCTCCTGCATGTTCTCCATCACTAGACGATGTTGAAGCTGTTCTGTTACACAGCAGTGTGTTGCAGAGCTGACACCTCCCTAATAAAGAACTGAAATCCATGTATCAGAGAAAATGTTCAGCATTAAGCCAGAGATTCACCCCCCCACCATCTCACATATGGTACGGATACTTCGTCTGAGGACATCCAAACAGAAGGCAGAGTTGGCTGTAGAGACGCCGTGTGGGTCCAAGGTAATTTATAGACGCTTCCCTCCTGCTTGTTCATGCACCCCACACGCCTTTCCATTGCTGTCAATTCATGTGCCTCTCCCATTCCATCTCAATCCCTTGATCTGCTCTCTGCTTTTCCCTTTCTCCTCTGCCTGTGTGCAGATCTACTCAGAGCCCCTCATCTCGCCGATCATCGCTCACTGGTCTGTCTCTGCCCTCTTCGTTCCGCTCGTACTCTCCCTCCTACTGACATGTTGCCGTTTCCCACACCCCTCTCGCTCTATCATCCTTGTCTGTGCTTGTCCTCCCACACCGACTGCCCAGGTGTGTGTCCAACAAGCCGGCATCGGACCCAGGACGTCGAGGAGAAATGGCTGGGTTGGGAATGACTGTGCTCTGACATGGCCCAGGATTGGCTGTGTTGAAATTCACAGATCCACTGAGACAAGAAATCTAAAGCATCACTCCTAAGGCTGCGGGCTACTGTCGCGTGCGCACAATGGCTGACTGTAAAAAGGCTATAAAAAGGACCCTTATTTCCGCACAGGTGACTTTGTGGCTGCTGTTGTTGAGCCCCAGCATCCTTGCTTCATCGATGCTGTGGGTACTAATATAAGAAGTGTCTTTGGAAGAAGCCTTGTGGGACGAGGGGGTTTCATTTCATAAAGCACGGGCTGCTGAGTGAAGGGTGGGACTGGGGTAGCTGAGGTGAGAATGACTCCAGGCCCTTTGAGCCAAAGCTCTTATTGTTTGATAGCTGTAGTCCCTGTGAGCACGGCACCCCAGGCTGTCCTTCGAAAGGCTCTGCAGAGGCGCAGCCAAGAGGACTGTGGAAAAAGGAACAGTCTGATCCACCCTGAAACAATCTCCTACATCCCGCTGGAGCTAACAGGACATTACGCCTGTGCCCTATTCTCTGCTTCGAGCATTTAACAATGCAAAGGAATAGAAACATTTCTCGCATTCTGAGCGACTCTTGCTTTGAAACTCTCCATGAAATGCATTCTGAGAAATTAAATGGGCTTCTGCATTGCACATTTCTTGATAAATAGGGCAAACTACGATTGCTTTCACACTACCGCAACACCGAAACGCTCAAAACAAGCAGCTACCTTAGCTTGTAGCATTTAAATTGCATTCATATAGTACAAATAGTGAACATGGAGACATATACCCTGGTGAAATCTTCTGAGAGAACTTAAAGTGCCAGAAACCGCACGCGTACCACTGATGTTGTGAGTAGAGCACAATATGAAAAATCTACACAAGAGACTTTCCAGTCGTACTCCATTTATGGGAGCAATAAAAGCTGCAGCATTTTGAAAAAGGGTTCAAAAGCATTCCTCAATCATTTTTTTCTGTGTAGCTCCCTGTAAAGTCTAAATGGAAAATGTTTGTAAACATGGAAAGGGTGGGTCCTGAGCAGTGTGTAAAATAGAAGGTACTGCCGGGCCTGAAACACTCATCGTGGCATCCTGGCAGGTGAGCCCTAAATTAGTTGTCGTGTTATTCAGGCTGTTGGCCTGAGCACAGATGTATTGATTTTAGCCATGGTTGCATTTCCTGTCAGCAAGAGAGCATATATCACCAACACGGGGTAATTCGACCAGCCGGCAGTGCAACTTACAGGTCTGCTGGCGAAGGAGCCGGGAACAGGCCACGCCCCCATCTCACCCTGCCCTGCTTTACCCAAATCCATTCCACTCCATATTATTTTCACTTGCCCACACTGGTGAACCCACCTGTGAATTGAGGGTTGATCAAACCCAGTGTCTAATGGACCAGGAGTTCAGGCCCTGTACTGTATATTCAGACCCCAAGTGCTGGGCTGTGGTGCAAGAGGGAGCCTGAAGGTGGTTGAGCAGCATAGCATCTGTGCTCCGTAGGAACCAAGAGCGGCCAATACACAGAACATCACCCTGCTGCTCTTTCATGACCCCACGTAGCAAACCTAGCACCTCTCCAGGAGGTCTACTAGGACAGGCAGAAGATGCTGCCGGAACTGCTTCTGTGGCATTAACCTCACCGTCGAGAAACCCCCAACCTCAACTCCTGGGGAGTCTTGACCCCTTATACTGTACAAGGAATACAAGCAGGCACACACCATCAATCACCATCAGCTCACATTGCCACAGCTTTTGAGGATGGCAAGTAAAATAGAGGGTTGGAGCACCAACTGCCAGGGAAAACTGTCCTGACCGGGGGGGAGGTTACATTACAAATCTCCTCATTTGTCCAATCAGCCATTGCAGTTGACAGTTGGATGCATAATGCTGTTGTGTTATCCAGTGGGTGTGCAACCTGAGACTGAAAAGTACATGTGCAGTTGACCAGCAGCAATGGGCTTTTTGTACTTAACTTTCACTGCTCCCTATTTTTAACTCAGGAGATTGATCCTGAACAGAAATAGAGCATAATAAATTGTTTGGCATCACCTGACGTTGAGCACATCCAGTTGCAGGGGTCTTCGGCTATCATGGATGTGCCGGTGGTTTTTGTGGCAACAGGAACGCAGAACTGCAACAGGGATCGGGAACTGCTTCTTGTCCCCTGTAATAATGTGGCCGGAGATGCGCTGAGCAACTGGGACTTAAACTCCCATCATGCCTTGTTTTTATCATTTTTTTTCAACAGGCACAGGAGCTGCGTGCAAAATCCTCCATCCTTTGTTGCACTGTGTCCACAGGGCATTTGCACATGAATGAGGAAGCTTATTTACACCCGCAAAGTCGTACCGTCAACGAGCAAGGAGACAAGAGAGACGAGCTGTTTTAAAGTCTGACAACACAGTAACCAGAACAACTCTTGAGTGCCCATCCTCCATTGTTTCATCAGGAGAGGCTTTTCTTTCCTCTTTAGAAGGGAATGAAAGGCTAGGGGCAGGCTGCCTGACGCTGTCCGATGGAATGAGAGCCAAACAGCTCTAATTGGGAGTGAGTGGGGACTTCCTGGTGCACGGGGGGGGGGGGGATTCTCCGCTGCAAGCCAATCTGACTTTTCCAAGTAGAAGCCTCTCACGCAAACACATACGCAAACAGACATTTTGCTCACACGTACACTTGTGCATGCACATCGCTCACGCATACAGGCACACATACACACGCTAAGGGACACGGACCCATTGGATGCGATTGCTATGCCAGACCCCTCTACCAGCGTGTTTCTCCTTCACATTATCAGGACAAAAAAAAAAAAACAGCAGACTTCAACCAAGGGCAATGGGAAAAGCAGGAAATGTTTGTCTGGTTCTGTTTCGCGCACTGTTGCTTGCTTTTTTGACACATAAAGTGAAGATCATCAAAATTAATGCTCTTCCCGCTTCCCGCTCTGAGCTCCCTTAGAGGATAGGGCTGGGGAACTTGGGCCAAGCCTGGCTGCACATCCTGAGCAGGTGTCCGTTCGTGCTATGACCCTTGTGGGTTTCCCAGATCGCCGTGGCTTCATTAAAGCAAAGGATGGCTGAGCACGTTGTTCGCTTCAGTCAGCCCAATTACTTTGAGCGGCCCTGGGGCAGGCAATGAGGCGCTGGTGGAACATGGGACGGGAAGGAGATTCACTTTGCTCACACCTCCTGTCGCTAGTGCCACGCCCCCATTGCCATTATGTCATCATAATTAGCTGTAACTGTAAAAAAAAAAAAAATTTTTTAAAAAAGACGTTTCGGGGACTGCCAGCAGTGACGGGTGCAACGTCCTAATAACCGCAGACCATTCAGACTCACTGAACTCAGGATCCATCCTTCCCAGTGGCGTCAGTCTGATTTATTTATTTTTCACCAACAAAGTGTAAGCAGACCGCCGTTGCCCTCACCTGTTCTGCTGCCCACAGCACTCAGACACCCCATCAACTGCTTCCAACCTGGGTCCCAGACCCTGTAATCAAGTCCCAGTCAGAGAGCAGATCGACCCCGGCGCTGCCATTTATTGGTGGATGGACGGGTAGTTGGATCCGAGCGCATTAACGCAGCATTAATGGTGTAAATGAGAAAAGAACGCATTATGTTAATAGACCCGGCTGCAATTCTGAGTTATAAGTGGGCATTAATATTCCATTATCTGTCTGCACGACCTAGCAAAAGATACAAGGCTTTTAAAAACCAGGAATGTGCCACCGACAGTATTAGACTCAACATTCTTAAGGTAACACGGCTCACGCGCATGCTAGCAAGATATACTGTAGAGTAGCAAGTAGTGGAAGTTTCAGGGCTGTCACCTTGTAATCTTAGGGTTCTGGGTTTGAATCCCATTCCTGCAGTGGTTCTTGCTCAAGGTACTTAACCCTAAGTTGACACAGCAAGTGTACCTGCTGTATAAATGTGTAAATCATCGTACAGCTGATTATCTGATCTTTGATGGCTCTTCGAACAAAGCGGTCACATAAATAAAGGTTACCACCATGTGGCCCCAGACCACCACGCTCTCACCTTGTTTTCGGGGACGTTGTTAACCACTCTTCATGCTTCTCAAACGTTATCAAGTAGGCTGCAATTTCCTGCAAAACAAAAGGGAAAAAGGCTTATTTTTCATATGTGGCCCTTTTTCGTTGTCAGATCCTCTTTGTTTCCTTGAGAAAATGATCCCGTATAATTGCTAACTGTTGCTTGTTTTTAATTACCTGAAGTGTGTGAGTGCAGGAAACCACTAAAAATATTCAGCGCAAAAAAAAATAAAATAAAAAAATAAATAAAAATAATGTCTGCAGGAAAAGCATTATGTTAAACAGGGACTTACAGCATGAGAAACAGCACAAAATTGGGGGAGGCTGATTTTAGATCATATTTTAGATTGCGTTTTTTTTGGACGGAGGTTTGATAAAATTGCTCCCGAACACTTCAGGGAGCAGAATCCTGGACTGATATTACAACCCCTCTGTGTGAGCACTTTCCTTGTATCTCTTATTCTCATTACCGCGCAAAAATGCATAGGTTATAGTTTGCCCTTGACATTCCACACCAATCAAATTTCACCCAATAAATGAACATTTTTTTCCCCGTTCCTCTTTGAATTATTAGGTCTGGTTAGAGCATGAGTTATCATTGCAGCCCCTGGTCGAACACTTACACCTCTGACTCTCAGCACAGCGGCAAAAGCAAAAAAAAAAAAAAAAAAAACTTTTACTGTCAAACATGTGAATATGTATTGTCTTCCCCGCTCTGAACGCTTGCTTCTGTGCTGGCGAGCTGAAAAATTTAGTAACAAAGCAAAACGGCAAGAAACACAAGCAGTACAACTGTCAAATGGTTTTATTAATTCAGTCCAATAAAACTATTGTCCTTGGGTTATGAGCCCTTTCTTGTGAACAAATGACTTCAATGGAAAAAAGTTTGTGGAAAACAACAGCGGTGCAGTAACACCTGAGGAGGGAGAGAAGATGGCCGTTATATTTTCAGAGGCCTGCACTCTTCCAAGAGCTTTGAGCACTGGCAGTAACAGTGTTATTTACAGATTTCATCTTCGTGAAAAGTTTCTGCTGTTACATTTTTATGTTTTGAAACCAAAATTAACATATAAATAATTTCTGCAGTAATTTTTACAAACGTTATTTACATGTTTTGTCTTCGAAAATCTAGTTTTCTCAGTGTTATATTATACTATTTATAGTGTGAGCAAAAAACAAAATATGTTACCTGAAACAGGTTTACAAATTATTTTTACATAGAAGGTATAATTCAAGATTTTTTGTAATATTCCTTGTATATTAAACAAAAGTTGCATGGAGTGGGAATACCAGACATAACAGCCAGTTGTGGGGTGTGTTTATTACTGTACCAGCAAACAGTAAACTTGTTCTTAGAGTAATAAAGAGCTTTCCCAGTGTCAGTGGGGAGGCAGGGGGTGGCAGGACTGCTGTGGAGCATCAGTGAGGCCATCATGTGACAGACAGGGGACAGCAAGCTGAGCATGAGCCCGCTGGGAACCGCATCGCACTCATGGCTCACTATGGTGAAAGGAGGAGGCCAGCAAGTCGCACTTCAAGGATCCAGGCTAACCTGAAGTTCAGGAGTAACACAGGAGGAGCCCCGCTGTAGTACTCTTGAGCAAGATACTTAACGTCAAAAATTGCTGAATGTAAGTTGCTTGGGAAAAAAATAACCATCTAGGCAACAAATTGTAATAATCGTTTGCAACTAATGGTTTTGATAGTGAAGGCTGCCCCCCTACGTGGCTGCACTGGTCCCTTCGATCACTTCAGGACATACAAGCAATGCTGATGCTGACTGAAGACCCATGAAGAGGGACAACCGGATCTGCGCGTTCACCTCCTTGTCCCCGGTGGTAAGCAATATACCACTGATTCACTCCTCACCCTGTGGGGTGAACATTTCAGGAGGCAATGGTGATCTGATGACTTCATGGCTTCGTTTTAGGATGATCAGGTAATGGGTGGTAGATGGTATTTTACAGTCAGGCCTGTCACTTCAGGTCTGAAGGAACATTAGAGTTAGTAAATCACAACTAAGGTAATAGTAGCTTTGCACCCTGCATTTTAAATGCAAAACTGTATGTTTGCAGTAGGTGTGTGGGCCATTAACCACAGCAAATGACACTAGAAAAAAGAAAATCTAAAATCAAAGAACCACAAGAGGATGGTCCTAAAATATTCGAGACACCTGATGGTCAATAAAATATTCATACCGCCAAAAAGAGAAACATTTCATCAAGGTATTAGAAAATTACAGAAAAAAATAAGTGTGACAGTCTCAAACAAGAGATGTGACAGGTGAAGTGAATAACATTGATTATCTCATTACAATGGCAACTGTCAAGGGGAGGGGGATATATTAGGCAGCAAGTGAACAGTCAGTTGTTGAGGTTAGAAGCAGGAGAAATAGGTAAGTGCAAGAATCTGAACGGCTTTAACAAGGGCAAAATTGTGAGGGCTAGACGATTGAGTCAGAGCATCTCCAAAACGCCAGGTCATGTGGGGTATTCCCGGTATGTAGTGGTTAGTACCTACAGTACCAGAAGTGATCCAAGGAAAGACAACCGGTGAACTGGTGACTGGGTAATGGGCGCCCAAGGTTCACTGATGCACATGGGGAACGAAGGCTAGCCCGCCTGGTTTGATCCCACAGTAGAGCTACTGCTGCACAAATTGCTGAAAACCTTAATGCCGGCCGTGATAGAACAGTGTTAGAATAGACAGTGCATTGCAGCTTGCTGGGTATGGGGCTGTGTTGCTACAGACCGGTCAGAGTGCCCGTGCTAACCCCTGTCCACCGCCAAAAGCACCTACAATGGGCATGTGAACATCAGAATTGGACCATGGAGCAATGGAAGAAGGTGGCCATGGCCTGGTCCGATGGATCACATTTTCTTTTAGATCACGTGAACGGCCAGGTGTGTGTACGTCATTTACCTGGGGAAGACACGGCAGCCGGATGCACTATGGGAAGAAGGCAAGCCGGCAGAGGCAGTGTGATGTTCTGGGCAATGTTCTGCTGGGAAACCTTGGATTCTGGCATTCATGCGGATGTTACTTTGACATGTGCCGCCTACCTAAATATTGTTGAAGACCACGTACACCCCTTCATGGCAATGGTATTACCTGCCACACTGCAAAAAATGTTCAGGAATGGTTTGAGGAACATGACAAAGACTTCAAGGTGTTGTCCTGGCCTCCAAATTCCCCAGATCTTAATCTGATCGAGCATCTGTGGGATGTGCTGGAACAACAAGTCCGATTCACAGAGGCCCCACCTCACAGAGGCCAGGACTTGAAGGATCTGCTGCTAACATCTTGGTGCCAGATACCACAGGACAACTTCAGAGGTCTTGAGGAGTCCATGGCTCGATGGGTCAGAGCTGTTTTGGCAGCACGAGGGGGAACTACACAGTATTAGGCAGGTGGTTTTAATGTTGTGACTCATCAGTGCATGTATGAGGCTAGAACCTCAAGGAAACCATTAACTATTTATATCTTAGATAAACTGCCACATTCTCATGCTGAGGCCTTGCTATCAGATGTGACACAAGGAAGAGTTTGTTATGTGCTGAATAGTCTTTCTCACACCCTCTAAGTAGAGAAGCTGAGGGTTGCTCCTGCTCCTTGATGGGTTGTAAAACTGGAATAACGGTCCAGATTGAAGACAAAAACAAATGAGTCCATAAAACAGGTTTCTTTTTGGGGGAGGTCAAAAGCCACAGCTTGATCAGAAAACTGGCAACTGTGAAGCCTCAGGAAGAGGCCTTGCCAGGTTCTCCTTTAATCAGCTGCCCCTTGCCAACAGTGACTGTGTGCTTCTATGCAGACATTGTGGGAGGGTAGACAGAGGTCTTGCCTTTGCCCTACCTGCTGCAGACGCCGGTCTGCTGGAGCAGCTATTCATCAAGTGTATTTGTTTGTCTACATGGCTCCAGGAAGACCAATAAACCCCTATAACGGCAAAAACAAACAGAAGAGTATGGCCCTCTGCTGGCAGACTGTGGCCGAGTGAAGTCTCTGCAGGTCCCTCTTGTACTTAAGATGACTGCCGAAGCTTCCAGACACTCAATCCCACAAGCGCCCTTTCACCACCACAAACCACAATCCCTAATCTACTTCCTCCCAAATTCCCACAAAGACCAAAGTCCATCCTCATCGCAAACTCGACATTGGCCCACTGACGGTGCAATGGATCCCACGAGTCCCAGCACCACAGTTCCACCCAGGTCTTTCTGGGCACAATCAGCAACTGGAAGATTTTACCCCCCCGCGTGCGAGTGTCTCTGTGTGTGAGGAAGAATCCTGCTGGTAAGACCCAGGTGGGAGGCTCTAGCAGGAACCACAGGTCTACTGCAGAGAAAGACGCCTGTTGTAAAAAAATGTCAAGTGGCGCACCAGGAGCTGCCCCAGACAACACATTCATCCTTGCCCCAGCACTCCCCACAGAAATCATCCTGCTTTTCCTTGGCTTTTTTCTTAACATTTGCCACTCCACTTTATGAAATGCAAATTGTCCTCTTGAGGCAAAATCACTATGCACTGTTTTGAATGGAGACGACAACAAACGGCTCCTTTTTTCAAAGAGCACACCTACAGCGGGGATTTGTGGCCAGAAAAGACAGAGCGGTGCAACTCCCAACAAGGGAGTGGTCTTACAAAATAGATAGTTTATACAACTCGGGACTCCTTGTTGCAGAACTGATTTAACAAACTTTTTCGCTCCATTGCTCATGTTGTTAATTCACACCAGCAGAGATCCCCTGTTGAAGAGCTTTTTTTTTCTGAGCGATTGAGGCAGCGTTCCATTCCTGACCCCAGGCTAGGTTATTTATTGTTTCTGCTGATTTATGTCAGCAAAGGGAGCCGTTGAACGTTAAAGAAATTTCTAGGTAAAAGGATAGGAACTGCATGGTCAAAACAGAAGCTGTGACCTTACATCGAAGACACGGCTGCCGTATTTTAATGCCTGTCAATGGCTGGTGTTGAAGTTGATTAATTAACTGGCAAATAAAAAGACATAAAATGTATAATTTATATATGACGCTATCTTACTATAACCTTTTTACTGAGGTTTCTGGATTTTTTATCCTATGATCAAGCCAAGATCGATCGGTGGAATGCTGTGGAACTGAGTATCAGGCCAAGACCATCCAACTGTGTGGTCTTTCCTAACCCCTGAGCACATGGAATGGAAGGTGAAGTATCTCAATATTTCAAGCTCTTCAGCCATCATTTGATACTTCCACCGGAAAGGGCTATATCTCCAGCTTGGCCAGGGGAAGATATGCGTGGGGTGGGAGGAATTAGGCTGCCACAGGAACCCCCCGAAGGGGGACATCAGGAGGCAATAGGACCCCGAGAGCCGAATAGGTGGGGGTCCAGCTGTAACGGATCGCCATGGACGAGTGGCAAAAACATATTGACTCATATGAACAGCAAAGTGCCTGTAAAACAAGAAACTCCAGAGACAGCCAGATTGTCAGTAACCTTGAAATTCAGTGCCCCCTTCTTTTTTCTAAAAGTGTATGTGTTGTTCAATTCCACATCTCAAAACTCTATTTTGCTCCACTTTGGCCCTCGTGATCATTTGTGCTAAAATCTATCTCTCTGCATATCTGCACCAGAATGTATACGGTCCTTCATTTAATAAAATGCTTAGACCTGTTGGTTTCATAACCAGACTGAAATTTTGCAACCCAGAGAGACGACGAACAGAGAATGTTGCCGATGTGTTACGCATGCCCTGTTTTACTGGCCAGTGGTGGATAACGAAACCTTGAATATCTTCTTGCCGCCTCTGTGCACCACAGACACTAACAGAATCAATCTAATATGTTTTTATTCAGAATTATTTCATACAGTGTCTTTCACGAGATGTTGTCTACGGGAGCTTGTTATGCAATATTTAATTTAATTTATCCAGTCGACCATTTTCTCTGGTCCCGACATCTTTCGGCTCAGTAAGGAATCAGATAGGGGCGTAACTGAATGGCACTGATGGTTGCACCGCCAATGCAATGACAAAAGCAAATGGACTACCTTCTGACCACCTAATTTTCTAGCTATCATTTTGCCCTTCCTGGAGGCAAGAGCTTCGGTGAAACACATGCCGTTTTATAACCTCAGTGTCAATGTTCTGTCTCAGGTTTCTGTGTCTAGTGCGTCTCATAAAGAAAGTGGACTCCAAGACACTGGAGAGAGTCATTTGTGCTGGATGCCAGTTTAGTGGATGGTTTTAGTGTCCAAATCTCACACTTTTGGCATACTAGTGGACTTGTACTAGGGTAAAGCTGGCTGTTGAACTGACTCAGCTCTGCATTGTATCTGCTCTAAGTTGGACACTGACCTCACAGGGATGACAGATTGTAAATCATATTTCACCCTGAGTGAAATATGATTAAAATTTAATCAGAACTGGAGCAAATCCAAACACTCAGTTCACCCAAAGTGTTAAAGTTCTACCCGTACGGTATTAAAAGAAATGATTATACAAAATCTTCCAAAAACTGTGTTAATTTACATCTGCTTCAGGCAGAAATATAGCTAAGGTCTTGGGCCCCTCCCAGTGTAACAGGCTGAGTAGAAATTAAAAGGGGGGCTATTGTTCACTGGCCAAAGTCAAATACCACATGTAGAACAACTTCTGAATTTATTGTTTGTATACTCATTTAAACTTCAGCTGGCAAAGTAAACAAGTATCTTTGAGAAACTTTGAGATAGTGACTGTCTATTGCCATGGAAACCAAACCTTCTTTAAGAAGCTGTAACTTGAGCTCAGTGATTTGAATGGGTAGACATTACAACACACAGCCTAGCAACCTGAAGGAGTTGTTGCTATTTATGTATCGATTTGTGTGTGATTGTGTGTATGTCCGTGCACGTGTACGTGTTCACCGGGGACAGGGAGGAAAGAATGAGAGGCTAACAAGCAAGACCAGAAAGTTTGTTATAAAGGGAGAGTATGTATAGCCCACAGAAAAGAACTGAGTTGATAGTGATGCAAAAATAGAGAGAAAGGTGAGCATTCTCAGTGCACTGGTACTATGAAACAGGACATATGCACCAGTATGCCAAAATTACTCAGTTGCCAAGAGTTGCCCCAAAGCCAGTGAACGCACCTGAAGGGACAGATGTGGAGAATTGCCCCCAAATGCCTCAGTGTAACTGGCCTAAGCTGCACCTCTATAGCTCTGCTGTGTAAGACATTGTGTAGTCTGCTATAACACTGAGAATGCATTCTTAATATCCTTTTCTTATGTTTTGCCTCGGGAATTTGTGTAGAGAATAGTAAGCTTTAATTATTATCCTACCCAGTGATGTATATAAATAGCAGTTTGTCTAAACAAAGGCTACTTGTTAATTCTGGATCGGGAGCCTTTTTCCGCGTGCATAATCATGCAGTAAATAGCTCATCGAATTCACAAAAAGGAAAGCGATTGATAGTGACTGCAATTAATAGCTTTTTCCTAAGATTAATTTTAAAAAATTCCTCCGCTCAAATGTGCGGAAAGGCCGACAGGCAAGCGGAGGAACAGTAAAGGGAAACCGGGACCTTTAAAAGGGTCCGCAAGCCTTCGACTCCACTCGGCAACCACGGCCAACCGCATGTGGGGTACAGCTACAGTGAGAAACCGGGCGTCAGCAGAGAAGCCCGGTTCGGAGCTCTGGGGCAGGGCCACGGTCGAGCGGCGCAGATGGAAGCTGCGCCGTGGTCTCGCTCAGCCACGGTGCGTGAAGGTCGTTGAAGAGCAGAGTCCGTCGGGGCTGTGGTACTGCCAGGACGGCCCACGGGAGCTGCGTGATGGAACGCGTGGCGCATCCTCCACGACACGACGGCCCATCCAGAACAGTGCATGTGACAGCACGCTGGGAGAGAGATGTGTCCTCCAGCGCCCGCTCGGGAACTACCCCAGTAATTCAAAGCTCTGATCCATCCGGAGTTGCTTTGGGAGGGTGACTCAACTGTGCACAGAAAGTATATTTGCTTTCCACAGCAGCGCCACTACCTATGCAGTGCTCTGGCTTCTGGACTCTCTCTTTTTTGCGTGGAAGCTACGAAAACTCACATGCTCACACGCATGCACACGTGCATAGACACACATAAGCAGATACATACACAAGCTTACGCACCAAAGCAAACTTTTGAACACGTATAGGAGGCGATAAAAAAAAAAAAAACTACCAATTTTTTTTTGTTCTGAGAAGGGAATAAAATTCGTGGTATTTTTTTCACCAACCCTTGCCTGTCCATTGCATGCACAAACAAATGAACAGGAACAAACAGTCACCCACCCATACAGATGCATACATACATGCAGGCATGTACGTCGCGCACCCACGCAGACTTCATTACTGCTGAAACAAGGCATCTCTTCCCATCAACATCCCACAAAGGGCTTCAGAAATGTTTCCGTGACACTTAGAGCAGCACCATTGAACTGACAGGGTGTACGATGTCTTATTACAGCATATATATGGTCATTACCAAACTTCCCAGCTGTTGCGTGAGATTTTACTCATTTTCCGCACCGCTCCCACACTCTGTGCTGTAAGCGGGTCTCCCGAAAAACTGCACCGGAGTAGCGGTGCGTTTCCCTTTCGCGCTGTTCCTCCACAATCCATGGGGCCTAAATGCATTCAGCTCAATGGCAAACACTCCTGCTGTTTGTCAAGTCTACTTCATAAATAGGTATTTAAAAGGCCCGCGCATCCATCAGGTAGAAACAAATGCAGCTGAGGTATTTATCTGTCCTCTAAAAGACGATGGGGAAACCTCAGGGGGACTGGCAGGCGGCAATGCTGCTGTCGGATCCCGTGGTGTGTAAATGAACCTGCATCTCTGGTGGCGAAATGCATCGATGCTCATTGACTGTTAGTTGCGGGAGCCAGGGAATTTGGGATGGAGTGTGTAAGGCAATAAAAGAGGGGGAAAGAGGAAGACCTAAAATTTGCCATCCCAGAGGAGGTGCATCGAGTAAGTCAGCAGGAGCAGCGCATTATCTAGGCATCTTCTGGCTCAACGAAAGAAGGTGAGTATCAGTCAAGACGTGTCAAATATGGTGAATTCGCCCTCAGCCCCAAAAAGCCCCAGTGGAGGTTGATCTACAAGCACTTTTCTTTCCCTGGTGGCAGCTTTGGCTGTAAAATTCTGTAGAATCACCAGGTAGAAGTGACTTGTACAGGCTGCACGGTGAAACCTGGTAGTGTTGAGCTGGCATGGGAGAAAGGGAGCTGAATTGATGAGCTTGTGTTAAAACTGAGCCATATTTATGGTAAAAGAGCCTGGGGGGTTTGGTCAGTGGACTCTCCTGGGCCTCCTCTCCAGTGTAATTTGCTCCTTCAGCCTCTGAGTTCCAGCCTGTCTGAGAATAGCAGTGCAAGAATGGTGGTATTTTCCTGCCTGTTGGAAAGCTCTAGTCACGGTGTGCTTGTCTGTTCTTGTGCTTTAAAGCTCCAGTGGCACTGGCCACCCAGGAATCCAGCTGGAACAGCCTGAGCAAATTCAATTTTCTAAAAACAACGGGACATATTTTTGCATACACCGGTCTCTAACTGCAAATTCACTCATTTTCCCACCTTAGGCTGTCCAAGCCGAGCCTACCCGGGTTAAATGACTGTATTGTATTTTTTTTTGCTGCCGGTCAGTCCACTAATGCAGTATCTAATGACGATTTTGGGGATGGCAATGTCCAAAGTGGTGGAGGCTTCAATGCCGTACTGAATTCTTGTGTAGTCTAAATCCAACCAGTAGCAGCCGGTTTGATCTATACCTCAACAAAGCTGAAAATGCAGCGCAGTTCTCCTAAGGGGCAGACTTACCAAATGATTCTTTACCAACAAATCAGGTTTTTACAATTTAGGGCTCCATGACAGAAATCAATAGTTCACAAGCACTCTCTCACAAATAAAAAAAACATGGACGGACGCCCCACTGAGTAGAGACATACTTGGAGGAAGAGGCAGACTGCACAGAGGAGAACAAACAGATGCCACGGGTCCAGAAAGGTTGGCTCTCTAAAGGATCGTCAGAATGGCGAGAGCAGGCAAGACAAAGGCGAGAATAAGGGAGGAGACGCCTGCAGACGCCGGCTCGGTGCACGAAGAGCATGCTTTCAGACAGAGTAGAGCAGGAAGACAAGCCTCCCTCCACCCTCCTCTAGACTGCCGCGACAAACAGCCGGCCCAGGAGAAGACCGCCTACTCCAATTACTGGCAGGAATCAAGTGTGTTTTAATAAAGTCTAGAGCTAAGTTCGGCTCCCCATTCTCACGTCATGGGGATTGCTTTTCTCATTCCTGCCCCTCTCCCTTGTTCTCCCTCTCCTGCTGCCAAGTGATCTCTTTTCCAGAGTAGGACAGGATTTCGCCAAAGTGTGTTTGTGTTATCTGCCCCGCGCTTTTGTTTGGCTACCTGACGGGACCGGCTGTCAGGTGACCCCCTTTCGTGCTGACATTACAATAAAGAGGACACGGACCGGTGAAGGTCACTCCGAGGCAGAGAAGCATCGGGCCAAAACTTTTCTCCGCAGCGTCTGTCTCTTCAGCTGTGACGAGGCAGGCGCTTTCGCCTCGCAACGTTAACCCCTCACTCTTTCAGTGCTGTCACTCATGTTGCTGCTGCACGTCCTCAGCCCTGTCCGCTGACCCCCTGAGCGTCAGGCATCGAACAACAGCTGTCAGCATAATCTGTGTCATCTTAAAAGCATTATGGTTGAGAAGAAGTGGCTTTGCTTGTGGCGACAGCAGTGGCACGCCATTGGGGTTCCATGAACGCAGCAGTGCCCCTGCATCGTCCTCACATCCCCCCGTCCGCCGCTCCTCCTCTCTCATCCAGCATGCCGCTGCCAGCTCACACAGCTCGTTGCACAAATTTCCGCGTTCTCCTGGACGACTCGGCCAGATTCTGCCTCCTGCGAACTCAGAACTCTCCTGTGCCTCACTGTGCTGGTATATCGCCTCCCCATTAAATGCAGAGCAACACTATCAGTTGTAAAACAGTACAATTAGTTCCCATGTTGCTGAACGAGGGCCCGTCGCGAGGATGTAGCAGGGAACAAAGTGCCGAGGGTCCAGGTGCTGATAAGGCACCCGTGTCAGTAAAGTTAAACAAAAACACCATAGAAGTCCCAGGGCATTTGTGTTCATGTCCCTTAGTGTCCGCTGAAGTGAAGATTTATTCAAAAGTTCTGCACTTTCAGCTCCCTGACTGGAAACAATTAAATTAAACTTTTCATTGCCACGTACAAGACGCATCCAAGGGCATTTTCTGCCATCAGCTGCAAACAATGTATCCTGTAGGATCTGTTGGTCGCTTTCGTAGCCTTTTATTTTGGCCCAAGGTTGAGAATTGTTCTTATTAACAGTTAATAAACTGATGATTTTCAGCAAAGCAGTTTATGCCGTTAGGTTTCTGCACTACGCTACTTACAAATATTCATACAGCAGCTTAACCTCTATTGGGTCCATTTCAGGTAACGGCTTTAAAAACCGTGTTACCTGCTACTGCGGATATTTGTGAATGGAGGCCCCGCCCCTTTTCTCCCTTACATCATCATCATCATCGTCGGATAAAGGCATTTAGTAGTTCCACCACACAGTTACCTTCTAAGAGTTCCTCCCACTGTAAAACCCCCCACCACTTGTTACGTGTTTTTCTTTCTTTTTTTTTCCAACTCGGGTTTTTCCTTCCCGAAAAGAACCACTTTTGACAAATGGCCATATGTGAGGAAATAAATAAATAAATAGTTGGAAGAAAAGATGAATTTGGGAGTGAGCAGCTGCGATGTAGTAATGTAATTCTGGGCCATGCATCATGTTTACTGGGGGCTGCTTCGACACTACGGCAAAACACAGAATGCCAGGTGCCAGTGCATCAATCTACCATGCCACCACGAAGAAACGCCACTACCGCCCCGGCCAGACATCGGGCAGGTCGAGGACCATGGTTCTGAGGCCTAGGCAGAGTGCCACTGGGATGTTCTTATAAATTCATTTTATCTCTTTTCTGATAAACCTGTACTTGTATGTAAAAGTCTGGGTATCTTTGCATGTTCCACCAAAGAAAATTCATACAGTCTTTGAATATTTCGAACATATCTTTTTGCTAATTACAACACATAACTACTATTTGCTTGCCAATTTTAAAAGGCCTTCCAGGTAAATCATTACTGCTCTTTAATTTGATTCAAAAGACCCCAAAACTTGAACTTGCTTGGCCTTAAATTATTTTACTTGAAGATAATTCCAAGAAAAATACTCCAACCTGTTCAACCTCTCAGAGAGTGACAACTGTTATGTCTTTTAGCTAACATGTGTTTATCTAAGCAGCTTTCTGTATACTTAAAAATAAAAATAATTCACTGTTAAAAAGCTTGCAATTTCTGTAAGAAGCATCATTAACAAAAGGAAACTAACGGGTTCTGTTGAAGTCTTTGATAGCATGGCCCAAATACTGTCCAGATCTTGTAAAGCCAAACTGGCACATCCCAACGTAGAGGTTTAGCTGCAACAGGAATAATAGTCGACAGATAAAGCATTTATTACAAAAAATAATAAGCATGGAAGATTTTTCAGAGCGAAACCTTTCTTTTGACCTCAGCAGAGAAGTCTGCATCTGAATTATGTAAAACAAAACCTTAACAAGCTGGAACAAAGTGCTGTGGACTGACAACAAGAATACTGAGCTGTTTGGCAACACACGCAGCAGATACATTTGCAGAAAAAAGGGTGAAGCAATTGAAAAAATAAACACTTTGCCAACCATTAAGTATGTGGGTAGATCTGTAATGCCTTGGGTTTGTGTGTCAGTCGATGGCACAAGAAAAATTGTGCGGGTTGAAGGAAAAACAGATTCAACTAAATATTATCAAATCCTAGAAGCTCATGTCCCAGAGTCTACAAACTGAAGTTAAAAAGAGGTTGGATATTTCGGCAATACAACAATACAAAATCTACCTCAAAATCAGGTTTCACAATGTCCTCCATAGTACTATTCACAGTCCCCAGATGCAACCTCCAGAATATTGCTGCAAATCTCAAAAATGTAGCGCAGGCAAGAAGACCTTAGCATATTTCTAAGCTAGATGAGTTGTGCAAAGAGGAGTGTCAACAGAGAACAGGAAGACTTGGCTTTCTACAGCAAACATCTGGATTTCTATAAAACTACTGACTGACAGGGTGCCCAAACTTCTGCACTTGCCATACTGAGTATTTTATTATTCCAAATATCTACAAACTGTAAATTCCAAGTGGGAATTAAAATATCCAAATAGATGATGGGCTTTACTTTGTGCCATGCACAGGTGGTGGCTGCTTTTTGAA
This sequence comes from Heterotis niloticus, assembly GCA_018136845.1. Lineage (NCBI taxonomy): Eukaryota > Metazoa > Chordata > Actinopteri > Osteoglossiformes > Osteoglossidae > Heterotis > Heterotis niloticus. Next base: position 20,974,089 of record CM030894.1, on the reverse strand, counting down.
TTAAACGTTTATTGAAGCATAAAATTTGACCAAGGAAACAATTCGGTTGTGAATTTTCCCTCCCATAAAGGGTTAAGACTCAACCAGACTTGATCTCTGCCTCCAATACTTTCATCTCTTTCAGCTCACCCATCTGAACCTATTCCACTGTCACACTGGACCTTCATCTGCACTGAATTGAGTTTATGTAACACTGGACCTTTAATCCCAGGAATATGGCCTTTTATTTCTTCTACTTTATTTCTTGTCTTCCAAGACACTCAGCCACTTTTTTACCACAGCGTTGTCTGTTCGCTATTAGAGCGGCTTAAAATACACCAGAGCTAGGATGGGTGTTTTTTTTTTTTTTTTTTAACCATTTTTTATCAGTTTAAGCCTCCATCGTTGCAAGAAGGGGTGGTCCTCGTACTTATAATTTGCCTCTTGACCAAGAAATTTCAGATTTTCGCAGAAACAAATGCATTATATCAACTTCACCAAAATAGGGCCTCCACCAGTTTGGAATTCCGACTTTGCCAGGTCAGGTCAGTTCCTCGACAAGAACTGACTACTTGGCAAAGAAGCTCCAGCTTTTTCACAGAGATGAAGGCTGTATATCCACTAGACGGCTAACCATTCCTTACTTGTCAGCAGCAATAAAACTCTTTGACCTGCATTCCTTCTCTTTTGCGTTCAAAGACTACGAGAACAACATCTGCACTTTGCCTCATGTGGGTGCAGCGCACGGCTTTTCAGCAAACCCAACAGTTCTCTGCCAGACGAACCCACCGAGCAGTTGGGAATGACTTATTTAACAGATAGCATTTCTTCTGGCGTCAGCAGAAAAGGGGGGCCCTGTTTAAAATGGGATAAAACCAATGTGGTGTGAAATCAGAGGTCATCCAGAGACAAATAACACTAACGGGTGAGTGCCGAGGCACAGAATAAAAAAAAATCCTCCTTTCATTCCCCAAATTAATTAGAAACACAGTTCAACGCTGTGTTTTGAACACAAATAATAGCAGTTGTTTTTGGGTGAAGTCAGCAAGAACAAATAGCCTGCCCTTTACATTAACAAAGCAGATGCGTATAAATACTTGTTCGAAACACATATTGGTTTGTACTTTATATGTCCTTAAGGCGCGTTGATCTTAATCTGGATCTATTTTGATGCCTTTGACATATCCATTCTGGGCCGTGATAACCATATGCCCCCCTTCCCTGCCTGGAACACTCAGGGAAAGTGTGTCTGCTCATGACCGGGATTTAATCTATAACACCTGAGGAAGGACCGTGGGAGTTGCGTGCGTTTGCTTCGGTCCTGTTGATGAAGTTTCAACCCGTCCCCCACCAGAACTGTCCTGCTGAACGCCCTTGTAGCACCTAGGGTAAGGCTCCAGACCTTTGTGTCTCTCTCTCACTCACACACACACACACACACACACACACACACACACACACACACACACACACATCGTTTGGAACTAAATATTTTCAATGCAACAAAAATGCATTTGGTGGACCACCGGCGACATTTCCTTCAAACAATATGGATTAATAATATTGTGTTACTTACATCACATTTCTAACCAGCAGTGATGCTCTTTTATAACTAGGTACTTTTTTTCCTGGAGCCATTTGAATTAACCATCATTGCCAAAGGAACAATAGCAAAGGCACTGTGGATATTTGTGAAAACAGTCTTTCCGTGACAAAGCTGTGACCTTTATCACTATACTACTTGCGTTGTTAAATAAATCATGCAATTTATACTACCCAGCAAGAAAGTAAAACTTTTGTGGGGGGAAAAAAATACGGACACCTGTTACAATTATTGCTAATTCAAGCCACGTAAAAAGAAACAGTATTGATCCCGGGCTCCAGCAAGGCAAGACAGTTGAACAACCAGACTATCAAACATAAATCCCCAGATTTATTAATTTCTTTTCACGGGATAGGTGTGCCGAAAGCACCCCAGCCCGAGGCCTGCCGTTTACCTCCCCCCGATGCTTTTTCTGTACCATTAATGAATACAGCTGGATTTTATTATCTTTATTACTATTATTTCCTCTTTTTGTGAGACATTTTAACTGTGTTTCCTAAGCCGTACGCATGCTGCTACAAAGTATAGCCCTTTACAACAAAAAAAGAGAAGGCCGGGTGCTTGTTGTGCATGCATGCATGCCCATTAAAGACAAATGCAAGCATGCACAGGACCCTCTAAGAATACAGCTGAAATCCAATAACATAAAATCTATGCAGTGGAACAGAGTAACATCTGTCTGTGCCACCTGCTTCTTTGTGAGAGTCTACTCTTGTAGCCAGATAGCTACCCTATCCCACATCGAAACGTAGGATGCATTTGGAATTGCGTGATCTGAAGAGTCACACACTAGAGCGCATGGCCTAGCAAAGGAGATCAGGAAGACGCAGTCAGGAAGTGGGGAGTCCTGCAGCCATGTCTGAAAGATTGTTTCTGGGCAATGAGGATCTTTGGTGTGCCTTACAAATAGCATTATTGATGGCAGACATGGCTCTGTCCATCTGTGTGTCACACAGAATAATTCAACATGTCAGTACAATCCCTGCGCACAGCAGGACAAACAGTGCGGATGCAGAACAACCTTCACCGACATGGAGAGGCTCACCAGCAAATAAAGTCAAATGTGGAAAATCCTTTGCTTGCTGGTGCTCTTCAAACTGTGGTGGATCACAGGTCTTTAAAGAGATCTGATGTGCAGGCAACGTGGGGCAGCTCAGTCCCTTTTCAACAGCGCACCAACAGTCCACCTTCCCAGGCAGTGATTTGGGTGACCGCTCGAGCCGCCAATTTTAAGATTCCCCATTTCACTGAACCAAACCCACTTCACCTTCAACCTACACCTTTCAGGCCTGTCAAAGAGAAAAGTGTACAGGTTGTTTGGGTCGAAGTAGAAAGCAACGACCTCTGAAGAGCACCGGACGAGGTGACACGCTCGCACAATGGCCGCATCAGGTCCGTGAAACCAAACGTCCTGGATTCATAAGCCGCTGTTGCTCCGTCGCTGAAACCTGAACATCAGGCAGGTTTCATTAACAAAGGAGGGTCCACCTGCACAGCAATCAATGGGAGAACAATTGTCAGGACCCGCAGTGTTTGTGGTAAAAAGATCGAGCCAAGCAGATGCCCGGTTATTAAAGTGAGATTGCATAGCTACGGAGCAAACACCTGCCGATGGAGGAAAGCAAATATCTGGCGCTTTGCACTTTTCGTGTTTACGCAGTTAGATGCAAATCAACAACGAGGCAAATTCCGTGGAGCCCAGAACTTCAGGTTTATCATTGCTGCTCATTCAAAGAGTTACATCTGCATCAACTGGAGTAACTTGTTACCGCCACCCCCCCATTTGAAGGGGTATCCACGGAAAATTACGTGTTTCCCCAAGACCCCCAGACCAATTTGCCTTTGAAATGCTAACACTGCCGCGGTTACTGGAGCGAATTGCAGCAGGGCCACCCTAATTGGTTTCCGCCTCTGTTTGACAGCATACCCCCTTCGGCACCTCACAGCAGACCACACCGGCACTCCCCCCCAAAATTCCCAGCTTGAGCAAAGGGTGGGGCTGTCCGCCCCTGCTCCATAGAAGCAGGTTCTGAGACTTAATTGGGGAGCCCAAGCTTTCATCTCGCCGCTCTCCCTACCAAGAGCCTCCTTTGCATCAACCTGCTCTGCTCAAACTTATTAACTCCCCGTACAAATATGCTAGCTTGTAAACAACCCCATTACAAGGTAACCTCCACTTTCCAGGGCTAATAATTACAAGTTTATTTATTTATTTATTTATTTATTTATTTGAAATACATCTTATCCTTTGCTATCTCATTTATTATTTATTTTTTAATTTAGGCTCTGTGTGAGCCGGAGCACATTTAGAAATAAGAACATTACTGTGGGGGACTAGTGGTGTCCACTGTCAGTGGATCCAGTTCTGAACACCCCACACGCTGGGTTATGGTTTCTGTCGCCGTTGGTTGTTGTGTCTCCTCCTAAACACATAGAACTAAGTCCTGCTTCCCTCCCTGCAGCATTAGTATGAGAACAGGCTCAGGTTGCAACCAAAACCAAGGGCAGCTCTCAACTGGAAGTCTCTTCTGCCCCACAGATGAACAAGGACGCTCCAGAAGCCCAGGGCACAAGTCAATAAATTGTCAGTGCTGTCAGCTGTTGTCTCGTTGGTCTCTGCCTTTTTTCAGCTTCTGGCTACGCGACTCAGTAAAATTCTCTGATCTCTATGAGTGGTAGACACGAACCTCTGTACATCTCTCCACATCAGGCAACCAGTAGCCTTCGAGGCCTCTGTAATAACACGCCAAAGAGGTAAATTAAAATGCAACGACTTAGAGACTCATTGTCTCCCATGTGTCAAGTGAGCCAGAGAGCCATACAAATCAATAATCTATTAATAACCTGCTCCGTTTCAGCTTAGACAGATGCACAGCTGTCCACTCGGGCCCCCGATGAAAAACTCAATAGAACCCAACAGCTTCTTGTGTTAACACAGAAAGACTCTTAATCATGTATGCTTCCCATTGACTTACTCCCTGAAAAGTTAAAAAAGGGTCTTGGGCATTATCCAGTCTGCCATTGTCATGTTAGCAGAAGTGGAGTTTTCTCAGTGTTCACGTTTACCTGATCTCCTGATGCCTATCTATGAAGTATCATGCCCAGCTTAGAACACTGTGTTAGGCTGGGTCAACCAAGGTAATTGGACACGTTGCTACTGCTATCGACAGGCTCAGTCCCAAGCACGGGGAGGAAATGCCAACTGCACACACAGATCTGCACACCCACCCACAGCCGAACCCAAACCCATATCATGTACCGCATTATTTTATTAGACTGGACATTTTTTATATGACATATTAACAACCAGTCTGTTGACACCAACATTGAGATGCTATACAGACAGCATAAACATTCTGAGAAAGTCGATGAACCAAATTGAATCAAAACATCTGGTAAAAGCACATAAATGTTTGTATTGACACACTTCGAAATTATTTAAATACGTGAACAGGGAACTCGGTCGGAACAGATGCATGTTTCTGGCCTTGTCTCCGTTCGTTCACTTAGCACATGCTCTTCTCGAAAGTGACACAAGATTCAGGGAAAACACAACTCAGCACCCATAGTACCAGCCTGGCCAAGAGATCATCTCTCCTTTACAGCGCCGAGCAGTTTTTTTAATGCCAGCTTAACTTTTACCCCATATTCTATACCCTCATATCACACAGTGCAAGATAGGATAGAATCGGACAGAACTTTATTAACCCCTGCAGAGAAATTCACCCCTACAGCAGCTTGACACAGAGGAAACATAACAGAGTTACATAAATATCCTGGATTTGCCCTGGGTGAAGCATATTTTTCAACTTATATCTAAGACCATTTAAATTAAATTTGATTTACCGACTATAACACGAAAGCGAATATATTTTTAAACAATAGTATGTGTTTAATATTTTATTTTAACTCAGACTGATTTTTGTATTTTATAACTCTTCAAAAAACAGTTTTTCATTTTCTAGTGCCTTGCTCGGTTTTTATTTTACAAATCTTTCCCAAACCACGGCTATAGCTGCCAGTGGAGTGGGATACCGAGCGATTAAAATTGTGTTATGGCTGCCACTATCGCCAGGCAACATCGCTCATCTGCTGTGCGCAATTGGGCTTAACAGAAGGTTCCCAGTAGTCAAGGCCAGCCAGGCAGCAGTGTGTGATGGGAAATAAAATGGCCTCCTTCAGCAACCCCTGCTGTGCTATAATGTTCGACAGGGTACAATAAACTGAAGCGCAGCGCCTCGCCAGTTCTTCCGCCCTGCAGCGTCCCCCAGGGGCTGGAAGTCTGGCCTGCAGTTTGAGGACACGCACATGACGCCCCGCCCTCCACCCCACCCCGTGGTCATTCAGCAGGGACCCACCCCCTCCGGTGAGACGTGGCCATCTCATTCATCTTTGTCAGGACGCTGCGTGCCGCCCATTCATCAGCGTGACTGCCAGTAGCAGCCTCTCCACCCTGAGACCATGCATGCCGAAGCCTGACTACTTTATAAATGTATGCGGAGATCAGCGCCCAGCCGCTCTGATGTATTTATTTATTAGGGTCTTCATTACGCAGCAGGTCGTTCCGAAGGCACCTCCATTTGCCTGCGCCTTGTCTTAGAGAACTCAAAGGATGGATCTCAGCTCGGCGGCAGTCCTGCACATTACGGAATGTGTACCGCAGCTTCGGATGATGCGCATCCGTTTAAGGTGCCCCATCCATTTGGCATGCCGAAGGCGAGTCTGTTTTTCACCGGGTTCTAAAGACCTACCGCCCCAGGGAGACGTTTCCACGGGGAAAGTCGACTGTGAATCTTAACCTTCAATCTTCATAAGAGAAGGCAAGGAAAAAGCTCCCCGTTCTTTATTGCCCAGTTGCAGGCATTAAAATGCCTTTCTATGACATCGGTTTCCACGATGGCTTTCAAGCCTTGGGTTTGAGGCGGCGATCGCGGCAGTAGCTTGACTGCAGTTCCCACACGATCCAAGGGAAGCAAAAGCACACAGGTGTGCTCCGGGGCTTCAGTTTGGTCTGCAAAATTTACAGCTAGTCTCGGGGAGGCCGTGCGTACAAGATGGGTCCTGGCGTTAACATCGTGGCGGCAAAATACCTCGTGTCAATGCGAGGCTGTGGAGTTCCACACAGGAACGGGGCTTTCCAGAAAATCCGAGGAGATGGCGGATCCGATGCGGCGAATGCCTACCCGACGCTCACGCACTAGCGACTCGGTTTGATGCGTCATGGTTTACATGAAACAAATAGACATCTCAGCTGAATCCCAGTTTAATTGCAACAGATCCTCGCCGTGTGATCTTACGCTCGACAGTAATTCGGGGCTCTAAAACATAATCCATTCAAAACAAACAAGCAAGTAACCTCCATCCTAATTTTCCTTCATTCTGCCATAATTGTGCGGGTCATTCCACCTGCATTGGCAGAGGTAATGGACAATGATTGGCTGGATAAAATATAGCAACATGGGAGGTTCTCTACTACCGAGCAGATGGGAGGCTAATCTGGCGTAATTCACCACACCTTAGTGCACTGCGAATAACAGGGCATTTTATGCTTTCGTATCCACCGCTGAAACATTTGGTTGTGGCGAAGGACTGGCACAAGAAAAATGCTGCAAAATGCATCATTTTTAAAAAAAGTCGCTAGAACAACGCGCTCGAGACTAACGGCTTCGGCAGCAAAGCGCACGGGCACCGCCAGCCGTGACAAAGTCATTTGTTTGAATTTAAAATCCCAACAACAACTATTACAATCCTTTAAAACACAGTCCACGGAGGCATTCTGCCGAAAAATACAAACAGGAAAAAGGGCAACGCATACATTTTTAATTGCCGCTACTTTGTGTTTCAATTCTCGGCTAATGACAATAAAGTTGCTTTTTCAACAAACCGATGCAGCGGCATTAAGCCGAGGACTGATGCAAAAGAAGCATTACTGTACGGAGACCTTAGCTTGAATAAAATGGGAAATAAATGCTTTTGTTGCAAGCGTAACATTAGCCGCGCTGTCAGGTCGCTAATAAAAATAAGCTGCAGGTGGACCGAATACAAGCTGCTCCCGGCTCCTCAGATGAGACTTTTTTCTCTGCGATTATATCTGAGCTGTCGATTGCCTCCCTTTTCCGTTAAACAGCGCTGCTCGACGAAATCTGTTTGGCGCTCGCAGCAATTCGCTTGAAATGGGCTCTGAACGACAGCCCGCCGGGAAGCGATGCGGGGCGACTAGGCCGGGCCTGGACCCACCCGAGAGTGCATCGCGCCGCCCGTGTTGACTCCGGCTTCGCTGGGTCGCAGCGTTGGACACCGGGACAGTTCCGCCGTCACCGACGCGAACCTGTGAGGGCTCGCAGAGTGACACAGCTCCGCAGATGGATGTCAGTCCTTGACTGGGGACACAGCTAGAATCGAATTTTTTTTTGCGCCACGCATGCGTTTAGCATCGAGATGTTTGTGTCGTATGCAAAAGAAGCTCGCGCATGTTCACGCGCCACAAAGAGCATGTCCGTTTGTGTCCAAAAAACGCTGATAACTGTGACAGCATGTTAGGACGCTAAAAAAAAGCAAAGCTCAACTGTCAGAGTCTCCTGACCAAAAACTGGAAGGGCTTATTCATGCCACACAGACCTTGAGTTTCAATCTTTTGGCTGCTCCTTTGAGTGATATTTTTTAATTAAATGTGGCTGCCTTTCTTCTCTTTGAGGGAGAGCGTCGCGCTGATACTACTTGAGCAGCGCAGGCTTAGCCAGGAGTCAGCTCCGATAACGTATCTTTCAATTACAGTTTTTATTGGGGCTATTATCCCGTTATTATTCAGGCCGGCTCCTCACACCGGAGTGCACCTGCAAATGGAGAAGTGACACATGGCCTCAGACTGGAGGAGCGTTGATTCCCCTCATCACGCTCTGGTGAAACCAGAGGCTGGCCTGTTTTATCTCTGGAAGGATGTAGGGAGGAGGGGGGCAGCGGTGGGTGCCTCGGGGTGGGCTGGCAAGGGCTCACGAGGAGAGGTGACGAACAAGACCGGGCACGCACGACACCGATGTCTGGTTCTTGGTACAGGGCTGAGATCAGCACCCACCTCTGCTCAAGAGGTCAGGGAAAAATGCCCAGGAGGTTCTGATGCCAAGAAGGTGAACTCCGGTCGCAGTGCGGCTGGCGGCATGGCAATAGAGGAGATCGCATTCCGGGCCATATCTGCCATCATCAAAGGCAAGAAGGTATATTGTGAGCTTACCCTCTGAAGCAATCTAAAAGGTCTACACTATATTATGCCCGTAGACCAAAGACAAATTCATCGGAGCAACAGAGGATGACAGACGATTGGAAAGGAGAGCAAGTTTGCTAGCTGAAATATTGCACTGCACCTGAAGTAGAAAAGTATCGTATCTCTTTCTGAACAATGCCCGATACTGTAAAACAATACAAGCGTTCTATTACTTAGATGAAACTTGTGAGCAAAAAGTTTCCGGTTCTCACCTTATATTGGCAAATATTTCACAAGTGCCTAATTCAGGGGTACGGCAGCAGAGTCTTGCTTTGGATTCAACCTGCGAGTGACACCCGGGTAACTTAAACCACTCCGCCCCGCCGCTGCTGCGCCGCATACAACCGCGGCCCTGTTGTCGTACCGCTGAGAAGCAAGAAAACACACCTGAACTTGTTGAGCAAAAACGAGATGAACAAATGAGCGCGTGCAAAAGATAAAGAGCCGTGGGAGTTGTCTCGGACAGTTAAAATGCTCCTCATCTGGCAGGTCATCCCGAGGTTTGCCAAACGACAGGTCCTCGGGCTCGCCCGCACATCTCCCCTGCGGGACAGCAGTTGCCGAGGCGCTCAGCAAGGTGTTTGAGGCTGACTTGGGGAAGGATCAATCACAGGTATGAGGGCGCGCAACAAGTGAGAGCGGTTTTCCGCATGGCAGAGCAGCGCGCCAAGCTGTGGCCGCTTTGATGATGCCTATCGCAGACTTCTCACACCGCCAAAAAGGATCGCATTTCCCATAAGGCTGCTGATAAGATGCACGGTGCACAGCAGCTCTGGTGCAGGCTTTCCTGCGCACCGGATCATATAGCAATAAATATATTCATCCGGCTCTAAAGATAGAGAGCACAGTCTCTTGTGCAATGTATTTTTGCGCGTCTGTGTGATTTTGCGCGTGCGTGTGCGCGCGCGTGTCTGTGGGTCGCCTCCGCCCCATCACAGCTTCCCGTTTTATGTCTCATTCATTTATATATCATGTACACGCCATATCATTTCGAATCAAATGCCAGCAAGAGCAGGAGCAATTGTGCTGGTAAGCGTTTCAAAGCGCGGGTCCCTTTTACGGCGGCGCTCACCTTAATCTGCACTTCAGCGGGACTGTTGAGAGCCATGCTTTTATTCCTAAGCCTTAGCTCAATAGCACGTTGACATTGCATTAGAATAGTGCTTAATTTGCTTTTCCCTGTGATTATTTGCAAGCACTGAGTCAAAGCAGACTCTGTAATAAAGTTGAACCTCTCGCGCTCAACTCCCTCTCTCTCGCCTGCTCCACATCACCCCCCCCCCCCGCCGCGCACCACTCACCCTTTGCCATCTTCCCCCCTCCACCCCCCTCTCTGCCAGGCCTCTGTCGATTTCTCTGTCTCCTCTTTTCTTTTTATCTCCTTTCCATTATTTTTCTCCTTCCCCAATTGTTTCACCCACCCCGTCATTAGGAAATTCCATTCCCGCTCCCATCCAAACCCCTTTCCAAGTATCAGAAATCTAACATCCTCGCGGTAATTACCTTTGCATTAAAACCCCATTTCCGCGCTGACAACAGGTCGAGTTGAAATGAAATTGCATTTACTTTCAAATTCTCCCCCTGACACATTCTACATGCGGGGATATTAAACAGCTTATCGACACAGCATCGGTGACAGAGGGCCCGGTACAGAGCTCATTCCTGAATAACACTTTTATTCAGACCCCACAAGTGAGACCACGCTGTTGCTTAAGTGTCATTAACAAATAAAGGCAGCCCTCTTTTTATGAGTTAAAATCACCGCGCTGCTCCTTTCTGGAAGATGGACGATGAGTTGCGTGCAATTCCACACTCGACACAAACACATTAGCAGTGCTGTAGAACCATTAAAGCTGGTTGGAGTGAAATTTGCTGTGATGTTTACAGCAGCCACTAAGAGCATTATAAAACATTTACATTAACATAGCTTTTGCTGGCAAAATTAAACCATAGTCCTTCTCACAGTTTGCCAAATGCCAGACAACGTAAAGTGTTTGCGAAACACTGTGCCTCTCTGCTGCAAACCGGCTCAAGCGATCCACGCTGCTGAATGCATACGAAAGTTTGTTTAAGAAAGTGCATTACATTATTCATTGGTCATTGCGCGATTCATTATTTAAGCAATGCTTTTGTCCACAGCGACGTATAGTTTTGACCATTTATACAGCTGGATGTGTTCCTGGAACAATTGCGGTTATGTAACGTGTTCACAGGCACTACAGAGGGGCCCTTGGATTTAAACCAGCAGCCTTGATTTTACCTGAAGTGGTCTTGAGGAGACCCATTCAGCACATCGCATTCGTCCCCGCTTACGCGGCTAGCAGTGGTCACAGGAGATCAGGCCAGCTTGGCCGTGACCACCGGCGCATCACTGGATGCTGCAGAGCTCCTCGCGGGACACAGGAGTTTGGGCGCAGCTGGAGAGGGTCATGCATTCCAGGCAGCAGCTAGTACAATTATGCTGTGATAAGACAGCGCTAGAATTAAAATGCCCGTGTGTGAGGTCTCCCTCAAACAGGCTGCTCATTTCATTCTACCCAGTTAGCACTTTAGACTTCTTCATATGCTCCTGCCTTGATCCTTTGATTTTTTTCCCATACTGGCTCGCCTTCAGCTGTGGACTCTTTTTCTGCCTTCCTAAAAAGTAAAAATAGCAGAGCCCCCTGGGGCAGCATGGCTGGCTTGTGGGGGTGGGTTGCGTGCAGACACACGTTGTGGAAGCTGATGATGTTTGAGGTTGGAGGAGAGCGGTTCGGGCTCTGTAAAGAGAGGTGCGTGCACCTCTTGCCCAGCTTGGGCCGCCGGGTGCAAGTTTATACGCTGCTAATGGCATTTATACACTGCATTTGTCGTTTACACACAGACTTTGTCATTTACGCACTACGCGGTGGCAGTTACACACTGCAGACGGCATTTATACACAGCACTTGGTATTTACACGGTGCGTACAGCATTTATACACAGGGCCTGGCGGTTGTACACGTCACTTGGCATTTACACACTGCACATGGCATTTGCACACCTATGGCATTTACACACCGCATATGAGCATGTAGACAAAACAGCTCCGTCTGGAAAGAGCAGGAACTCTTCTCATGTCTCGTAATCTTAGCGAAATTATAAAAAACCATCTGCCGAAATCCCAACAATAACCGTAGGCGTTTGGAGAGACGGGCGGACCGATAAACTCGGAAAGACGAGCAGACGGACGTCTCCGCGTACAGCATTCCTATGCTTAGCGAGCGTCTAGATGGACGCGATGTGAAGAAATTCTGCCCTGGACTGTTTATACGCCGAACGGCCTCACCCCTCCCATTCCGTGAGCTCGGAGTAGGGGGACCTGGGCAGAGCTAAAGGAGGGGGACTACGAAGCTATAAACAATTATAAAGACAGAAGCACATCTGTGCACAGATGAAATATTCAGCGCCAAAGCAGCTCACCGGAGGAAGGCCGGCTACAACGGCCGGCACCTTCTGCGGCGTTAATCATTCATCGACATCCATCCCGCGAAGCCGCCGCCAAACCGCGGACTCATTAAAGCAACCCCGAGCTCTGCGAGGCCCCAGCTGCTCAACGTAAATATGTACACGCATGTGCAGCATGCGTGCGTTTGGTAAAGCGGAGGTCCTGCTCTCTGCCTTTAGATTTGGGTTTTCTCACCATGCCTTTGTGCACAAAGAACACACACCGAGCCACTCTTGAGCACTGCTGTGGCGATCAAAGCGACCAGACCCTGACGCCATGTTCTTGGTGTTGCTCTCTAAGTGGCCTTAGTTTGCAGAGCATTATTCCGCCTACGTGGGGGCACCTGACACATGGGCCAGTATGTTTCAATTTGCGGCACCGGAATTCATTGCTTGCTCCGCCAAGATGGTCGAGGATCAGTTTAATAAACGGCAAGACCCACGCGCGCTGCTCCAGGAGCAAGGCCTGGGCCTGCCGGGGTCGTGGGGACTGTGCTCAGAACGCCTGAATTTGACGCTGATTTATGTGCTCAATTAAAACCCACTAATGTGATGTCTGAATGAGCAAATGGGGCATCTGGGTGGGTCTTGAGCACCAAGACCTCCCAAAAAGTCATTCAGCAAGATGTACAGCAGTGCAAAGCATTGACATGGCAACACAGCTGCTTGTTTCACGAAGAGGAACACACCTGGGATAAATAACAGCTTAAGCGCCAGCCTACAGCCCCAATGACTGAGTTCAGAAGCCCAGGAACCCGCTTAGACGGAGTTGCTGTAACAGGGTCGGGGTGGAAGGGAAAAGGAGCTCACGTGAGTCGTCCTAAACAAGAGCGATAGCGCGGCTACCCTGGCCGGCTCGCTCGCTTTTCTCCCCGGTTGAGGAGGAAAAATTTGTGCATCTTCGGCATTCTGCTTGTTCATGATAAGCAATCCAGATGCGAAGGATGAGAGCGCAATACAAGCATTAGTTATTTTGGACCAATCGATCTAATTCCAATTAAGTCAGCACGTACTTAATAATTTATTGCCAGCGCATGTGATGCTTCTTTAACATTCATGCAAACAATTCGCACATTTAAGATTTTGGCAAATCCAGCCAAAATTTGTACTAAATTCCAGGACACACTCGATGTTACAGTTAACATAATGCTGAATGCGATGTAAATAATGTCGACCGCAGTAACAGTAACAAAACAATCTCTACGCTGTTGCACATTTTTAACTTAAACATCGAGACGAGTCTGCATAAAAGCACTGGCAAAGCAGCAGAATTATGAGAGAAATTAAGATGAATAAGGACATCACACACTATAAGAAGATTTTAAAGTTGCTTCTAAACCGGTCGACTCTAGCCAGACCTGAAAGCCGAGACCTTCTGGAGCTCAGCACATCTGTTCTTCTCGGGCCTGGACTTAAGATGGGCTCTTTCGACCGGCAGATCTGCTGCCTTTGGCACCAGAGAGGTGACACGGTGAAACGTTTCCTTGGGCAGGAATGAGGGAGGGGAGCCAGGCGGAGGCTGAACAGGGTAAATCTATTAACCTTGGCCGTTGTTTTAAATGTCAATATTTTCAGCTGACACAACAAAAGAGCAGCAAGGCCGTTCTGGCTCCGGCGCATGTAAATGGCTTCCTCCTGAGGAAATGACTTCCCGGGCCTGAGTGTTATTAATCTAAATTCTCTGTTAGTCAAATTGTTGCACATAATATATATGGAGAGGCTTATGATGCTTATCTACTATGACATTCCATTCTGGCAAAACATTTCTTTCCCAGCATTCTCCTCATTCCAGTGTCGGCAGCGTTTTCGGACAATATAGCCCCACAGAACAGCTTGGCTCCTGAGAGCGGGTGATTGTGTAGGGTGCGTGCGTACGTGCGTGCGCGCGGCCTGCTGCGGCCTCGATCACTTCTACATCACAAGTCCATTCGCATGCACTGACCTGGGGCTTCATCTTCCCGCCTGTTGTGCCGCGATGCCGTGACGCACGACAACAGACCCCCGCCGTCTCTACCCGTCTGCCTGTTCGGGTAGCAGGTCCACAGTGACTAAAGACACAGAGCGGACCAACTTTCGGAAGCAGCTCGGCTGCAGGAGCAAATTAATCTTAGTTGCGTCAATCAAAATATAACAAGACACAAATTCTAAAGTCACTTGGAACAAAAGTGTCAGATACACCAGTAAATAATGACAACAGTTATAAAAATGTACACCTGGTGGCCAACACTAAAATGTTGACCATCTCCTGTCAAAGTACCCACACACGTGAGTAATAACACACACTCATATGTATGTGTGCAGATGCACACTCTAGCGTGCACACACTGGCACGCGGATGCACACGCGCACACACACACACACACACACACACACACACACACACACACACACACACACACACCACTTTAATTAGAATGCTAGGGGAATCCGGCCAACTAAATTATACACACTAGCGTGTGGCGTGGTACGCTGTCAGCGTGCAGGAATGATGTTTTGATCCATCGTGAGTGTGTAGCTACATATCATTACAGGGCAGAACATTTGCAGCTGAGTGAGGAAGAAGCCAATGACAGGGAGAGGGCAGGCCCTGCTCTGCATGGGAGACTGCTGCTTGTCGTGATGTCACTGCAAATGTGCTCAGGGGGAGGATTTAATGGGATGGTGGGTGGGTCACAGTCCCTGGGGGGGCGGTGGATCCTGGACGTTGCAGTTAGGAAGTGAGGGTCTGTTTAATTATGTCCTCAGAGGGGCTGGCGAAAGAGTCTTGCTAAAAGGTGCTGCGGAAGTGCATATTTAAATCGCAGCGCGAGACATGGAAAGGACCGCTTCTTACACCATCAGCTTTGACATGTAAACACAGAGGGGCGACAAGGGGGAAGCGGAATGGAAGACATGCAGAATGAGGGGGGGGGGGGTCAGCGAAATTAAAAAAAAAAAAAAAACAGCCTCGAACAACTCAGTTTGTGCAGCAGTTAAGGGATTTAACCAAAGGATGCTGGTTCAAGGCCTTGGAGGGTACCTGATGCGACACCTTTGGGCGAGGTATTTAAATTGTATGAATTCATTTAAATATTATGCTTTAGATAAATGTGCACAGTATTTTAGATGGTGTGTTCTGGAAGGGGAGTGTGCTGATGGGCTTTGAATAAGCCTGGCCTGGTGCTGGCCATGGAGCGAATGTTCTCTCTGTACCCGGACCCAAGGTGCTCCGAAGCCACCGCTTTTCTTTTTTTTTTTTTGCAATGAGTCCATGTCAAAATCTTGTTAGCGGTCACTTTAATTCAGTTACCTTCCATACAGCAAACAAACTCTAACGCGTCAGGTTGTAGTTTTTACTGTCATTTGTCAAAACGGTTGCATTTCTCATGCTATCATCTGGGAAAACTTCTCAGTTTAACCCTTTTGTGCAGCTGACGTTTTCAGTATTTTAGTAGAGTGATTCAGACCAACCACATGCCAGCAAGGATCCTCTGACTGGTTAGAAGTCCATGTCCTCAACCTCCAGGCCACCTGTTGCCCCTCGGGTATCATCTGAAGCATTCTGTGAGTTGTTCAGAGGAAAACTCAATGGACTGCCATAAAGGGTCTGTTGGCAGCAAATCTTTATTTCGTATTTTCCTTTTGTGGATGAATTTGGGGTTTTGAGCAGCGCCAGGCTAAGCCAATTGGGAAGCTGCCTTCAGCTTGGCAGACAATCCTACAGGAACCATCAGCCATAATCTCAGCCCCCCATCAGACCTGAATTAAAACAGCAAATGGGAAATTGATTTCCCACCCCTCTGTCTGCTGCAACATCTCTTTGTCTTAAGAACATTAGCTGAGTTGAGCCTCGAGCCAAAATGATTTTTTTTAAAACTTTCATTAATGATGTGTGTGACTGTGCGTGTGTGTGTATGTGTGTGTGTGTGGGGGGGTGACAGAGGGCCAACTGTAGGCCTTCTCCATCTTGCCATGTACACTACGAAGTTCACAAACCTGTTCTGAGGGATTATGAATACGGGGCTGTCCAGTCTTTGTACCTCTTCCTGTCTCAGGGAGGGAAAGCGCTTACCAAAGCAATACAGGGTCCAAAGAAACGTGGAGAACAAACGACCCGGCGAATGTGATTTTTTCTCATGATGCGTACAGATGGTATCATTTCTCCACTGTTATGTCAGTTCCTCCTCATCTCAACTCTTTGTGTGTGAGGCTCATGCTTTTTGTGCACTGCCAAGTGTACTTTGTCATCCTAATGTAGCATTGTGTGGAACGATGGCTCTCAGAAAGATTGCTCACGGTGCCAGACCGTGTACCCCACTAGCTGTGATACAGGCAGGAGCTCACCCTTTGCCCCAGCCCATGACCCTGAGTGCAGAGACTGGGAATTCACCGGTTTCTTACAGGGAGTTGACGTGGTTCACAGCAGTCAAACCACAAAGCTTTACCCATAGAAGACTGCTAGCAGGGAATTAAACCCAGAGGCATGTAATAGGGCTACCAGAATGAACCCCTCTCCACCCCCAGCCAAGCCCCCGTGCCCTAGCACAGGATCTGATCGCTTAGGCAGTACCATGAAAATGCTAATGTGGGCTCTAATAATCCAGGAAATTGTCACGATTGAAACTGTGCACACGTCCTAGGCTTTCTGCTTACGCTGCTACTTTTCCGTACGTCGGCCCAGAGGCCCATCCCACCCAGCACACACACAGTCTGCAGTCAAAACAGGTTTGGTTCTCACAACTGTGCGGGGTTCATCCTACTGGCCCAACACGGGGAGTTGAGGGGTCTTTGGGTCCCCAGGGAACAAAGTTGAGAAAACTGGAGGACAACCAAAAAGCAGCCTGGTGACAGTGACACTCTGCTGCCCATCATCCACCCGTGTCTGTGCTTTCCCATAAAAAATGAATGAGAGGCACAACAAAACATTTACCAGTTAAATTTTCTGTATTTATTATGGATATGGAAAGTGGAAAATTGACTTCCTCACACAACAGTTGCTGTGACCCCCTAAGACACACAACATTTATTTTTAGCCTAAGGAGACTTAAACTTGTGGAAGTATGATCCTGTCGAGCAAGATTTTTCTCTGTATTCTTTGTGCCTTGCAGATAGAGAGATTTCCTCAATCCGATTTGGATTTCCCATATGACTTAGCTCCCTGCCAAGTCTGCATGCACATTTGTCCAGTGTCACCAGCATTGTGCGATCACCACAAAGAAAGGCAGACACCAGATTCGTCTCTCATGTTTCCACAGAGAGGTGGCACAGGAAAACACCTGTGGCGCGCAGGAGATGAGTGTGGGAGAGGTGAGACTGCTCTGGAGGAACAGCTGTCATTGGGACGCAATGGATGCTCTGCCCAGCAGGTACACACCGGCCAAGCCCAGTTGCACAAAAACTGAGCTCTGTATTTTCCACTGCACAACTGCACACGAAAAAACTTCTTAACACCTCGTATTTCCAAACATAGTTTGTAACCGAGCTTCTGCTTTCTAACGTATATTTACATTTTACACTTATTCATTTAGCAGACTCTTTTCTCCAAGGCATGTTTAGCCAACACCTTTATCCAAGCTGACTTACTGTGCTAGATACACTACAGTGAACTACTTACTATCATTAAACCATTTATACAGCAGAGGAATGCAACACACACACACACACACACACACACACACTATGGGCAATTTAGGTCCACCAGTCCACCTGAAACACATATCTTTACATTGGGAGCACACCAGAGCACCCACATTAAAGCCACACAAACAGAGGGCAAACATACAAACTCCACAAAGGTAGCCGCGCTAACCACTCTCTTTCATACACGATTTTTTGGCTACCAAGGTTCACTGAGTATTTAAGTAGAGAAGCATATGTCTGAAGTTTGGCCTTCTTGCATTTGTTCAAGAAAATGAAGGACAAGTAAGTGAATAGCAGAGAGATAAACAGGCTGAGGTGTGCGGTTATTCCCAACATCGCCCCTAAGATGAACATGTCTTTGACAGGCACAGCACCTAAGTAACTGAAATGCTTCATTTTTAAATGGAAAGACGTAATCGAAAAAAACAATCCCCAATAATCCTTTGATATAATCCTCTAATTTAAGGATTACCTTTGGAGCTTGTTAGGATTATGCTGACAAGGTTTAAGGTGAATATGTTGCGCACTGACATCACCTCTCTCATCGGGTGCAGACGGAAGGTGGGACCGTTGGCAGTGGTGAGTGGCAGATGCATGCGCGCGCACACACACTCACGTACCAAACCCGTATGCATTTCCGTGGCCACATTAGACCCCTTGAGCAAGATAATTATCAGGGACAGCAGGTAGCAGGGTGGTTGAGGACAGAAACCTTTCATCCGGAAGATTTCTTCTGGTTCAGTTCCCAGTAGCGCTCCTGCTGTAGTACTCTTGAAAAAGACACTGGACACTCAGTGTTAAGTGCTTTGCTTCAACAGCTTCAGCCAAATATTCGATGCCTGACACTGTAAATTGCTCTGGGTAAAAGCAAAGGCTATCAAGGGACAGTAAGAGAATGTGCTTCAAGACTGGACCGGTTGAGTGACAGGGCACCACCAGGGGGTGCCATCAGAGAACGGCGCTTGCTATAGGCGCACGGCGAGACGCGTTGCATCCTTAACGGGATTCATTCGTTTTTCTTATTTGTTTTCTTTGGCTGTTGAGCTTCTCCGTCAGATTTTGTGCACCCCCCAACTTCGGCATATTCCAGATGTGTAGCGGACTCTTTCGCTTGTCTGAGCAGAGTGCATCCGTGGCGTGAAATGAGTTGGCATTCCATCAGTCAGCCAACACCCCGCCCTCATTGTGCTTCCCCGAACTCCGTCAGCGAGCGAACGAGCGAGCGACCGGCTTTGTGAAAGCTGGGAGAAACCCAGTCAAACACAATTTCCACATTCATCTTTCCGTCATTACCATATTTTTAATTACAGTTTTTAAGAAGGTTGGGATTTTAATGAATAAATTTAAGAACACCAGAGTGGTTATCATTGGGATTCCTGTCTTTGAGGGTGGAAAGGCAGACACAATACCTAGAACTAAGCAAGGAAAAAACTTTATTGCTGCCATTGCGCTCAAGTGTTCCTATAGGAGGGAAAGAGAGGCCAGGATTTATGTGGATTGGAAGAATTTACTCTTGGACTTGTTGTACACACGGTTCCTCAGCTAATCTGACTGGGTTTTATTATAAGCAACTATTGGTGCACTTAGTGTAACAGCCCTTTTATTGGGCTCCAGTCCAATGTACCCACAACAACATCCTTTCAGGATGAAAGTGGCGTAACATAGCAGCCATTAGCAGTGGCTCTGCAGTTAGAGTCAACGCTGTCTGCTTGTATTTACTGGATATTGCCAACATCCGGGGGCGGAGTCTGTTCCCGGAAGGAGGGCGGGGCATCTCAGGAGATGGTGCAATTTAAAGCGTAGGAGGTGAGGGATGGGTTGTGAGCATGGGTGGCACCCGGGGAAAGGTCGAACGAGCCAGACCCATCAGGTGGGGAGCTGCGGACAGCACCAGCGCAGCTGCCGAGACTGTGAGGCGCCCCGTCATTGACCACGCTCCCTGCCTAATTACCTCGCTGCCCCCGCCGGCCCCCTCCTGTAAATAAGACAGGGTTACTGACAGGGGGATGCATCTCTGACGCTTCTCATTAGGCACTGTCAGGCCCCTCTGACCACACTCCATTAGGCCAGAGGAGAAGGCCAGCGAGAAAAGGCAAGACAGAGAGACAGAAGGAGGGAGTGAGTGGAGAGAGGGAGATAGAAAGAGCCAGGAGGCTGGTGTGAGGGGTTGAAGTGGTGGAAGTGAGGGTGAGCGAGCCCACATGCTCATCCCTATCCTGGCGCTGGGAGCAACCACAGACCTCAAGATCTGACTGGAACCTCTGTCCTCAGCTGTCCTTAGGGTCACAAAGGCATGACACCGCCATTCCTTCTTACTGCGTGCACACACAGGGACACTGGAGGTCCAAATCAGAATGTACTGGAATGGGACTAATATCCTCCCTCCCTCCCTCCCTCCCTCCCTGGGAGCCATTCATTCCTACTATCAAAATAAATCCAAAGCGACGTTATTAGTAAGGGAGTTTGAACTGCTTTAAATGTTTCTCAGTCCTCTATTGTGAGCGCACATCACTCGTGAAGAGCACACAGCGAGGTCTCAGATGCCTGCTTCCAGACAGTGGAAGGTGTCACACAGCCTCATACACACTAGCATTTTCAGATAATATAAGATTAGCCCGAATGAATACGATTACACATATAACAGAAGCTACAAAGCAGCTACGGGGCAGTCCATTTGAGGGGGATATCATCTCTTGTATGGAACAGGGGCACATTGAGGAGAAGCACGATAAACTCTGCCCCAGGTAACCGGAGGGCCTTTCTCCCCCTTAACATGGACTGGCCTCTTCCTCTGGCTCCGCTGCTTGGAGCCGCTTTCACAGTGGCAGGTGCTGTTTCACTCTGGGGGCTTACCGCTTTTCCTGTTTGTTTCTTTACCTCCCTTTCATCTGTCTTTTTAAGCCTACTCCCCTCACCTTCGCAGCTCCCCAGAGACAGGAGAAGAACGAGGGACGCGGGGCTGAGGGGAGCCTTTGAAGGAGCGAGAATCAGAAGGGCCGGGATATAGGGGGGAGCGAGAGCCAACTTGCCTGTGGGGATGACGGAAGGAGAGGTAGAGACGTTTCGAACCCTGACAAGGGGGGGTGGGAGCTGAGCTAAAGGACACAGAGAGGAGATGAAGGGAAGGAAGAGACACAAAAATCAGAACAAGAGGATATGGGTGCGACACAGTTGAAAAAGGGGACATGGTGGTGAAATGATATTGGCTTTCCAACTAGGCATGCAAGAAGAACAGGAGAGGTGGGGCCAGGAGAGTTTAACTGCCCCCCTTACAGGGTGCTCTGCTGACCCTTAAAACGAAACATGGCTATATTATAGGAAAGTACCATCTAAAAGCGGGTGTCGGCCACTGGATAGTACATGCTGAGAACTGGGGGGGGGGGGGTCTGCTGACCTATTGCCTGTGCTGTTCCGGGGGGCCTCTCATCTTGACACCATCCTACAAAGACAGGAGTCCGTTCCCCACTAGCATTTCTCCAGTTCTTTCCCTGGATCAGTAATTAGGATTTTCCTTTTCTTTTATCAGGTCTGCGTGCTGCTTTATCTGCTCGGTGCATATTTCTCTGCTCTATTGCCCGCTCTCCAGATCGGTCCCGCCGTAATCACAGCGCCGAGAGAGGATCAGAAAGGGAGCGCAGGGCACGCGATGAATGGAAAGAGGGTACTTTGCATTTCCTTTTGTTGCCGACCAAGTGAAGTAGTCCTTGCAATAAAAGGAAACAATCCTTTATTTGTTTTACCCCCACACCCGTGGGGGTGTCATTTACTTGTCCCTTGCTTTGCTCACTTGGCATTCTCACCAGCGCTCTGAGTCATCTTACTTTCCCACTCTCATCTACTGGCATGTCGGTCCCTAGTTGTCCAGGTTCGCATCACCCATAAGGTTGATGGAGAACGACACAGACCTGGTCTTTAGTCCCCGGTGACAATATCTCTCAGCCACCCACGTGGACTAAGGCAGCTCCCCAAAGTCATCGAAGGATGGTGCATGTCGGTACAACTCACCTCCCAGGAGGAGCAGAACTCCTAGAAAGCTACATCGTGGGACTCTAGCAAACACACCCCGACACACCTCATTGGCAGTGATCTGCAGCTAACAGAATAAACTACAGCTCCAATGTTCACATAACCCTTTCTGAAATTTCGCTAAAACAATGCTGTTGTAGTCCTTCCAATATACCATATCGTGACACCCCTGACAATACAGTACAACCCAATACTGTATCACCGATGTCCTTGTTAACATAATGCACCATGAGATCCCTGCTGACATAACACCCCGTGACGTTCATCTGACAAGACATTCTCTGAGATCTGCGCTAATGTTACACATTGCAATCTTTCCTGCTGCAATAACGTTTTTGCTACCGGTGACACACCGTGACACTCCCATCAAAAGTCTGCGACACCTTTGCTAACATTACACACTCTTATTGGCCCGGTAATGAAAAGGGCCTCTAAACAGCCAGTTGAACAGCAGTCTTGCCCATCTTCAATGGACCAATGTTCTCCATCAGGTCTCAGTGGCTGTGGTTAGCTGTAAGTTAATCATATATGTGAGTGTTTGCAGGGGTGCGAGGTAGTGGATCCTGCGTGTTTACACTAGCAGGACGGTTCCGCTCTCCTGCCCCAAGGACACACCCTTCTCCCTGACTGTATGACCGCTGCGCTGGCCGTTCTTCTTTTAGTTCTCTCCTTTACTGCTTCACTGCATTCCCATCCCAGGCTATCTGTCTCACCCTCTGTCTGTTACCGCTCATTGCTGCTGGCCCATCCTTACCAGCCTCTTCGCAAAGATGGGCTCCTGGGATACGGCTAACAAAAGGAGGAGGACCCTGGCTTCTGGCCCACAGTCAAAGACAAAGGTCTCACACATACAATAACAGGAGCACTGCTAGTGTAAACAACCTGACCCAAAAGGTAGGGGTCCCCTTTAGCCTGGAGCTGTATAATGACCTACGGATTTTTATACTGCAAACACTGCTGCTATTTCAGCTAAACTCTCTTGATAAAGTGATAAACCTTGGGTCCAGGCTGAAATTTCACAAAATCCATCAGTTTACTAATCTGCAACAATCACAATAAAACATCCAGTAAATATTTTCAGCCCTAGGAAGGAGCGATATGAGCTATCTTCTTAATTTTTTGCTATATATTTAGTATGTTTTGTTGCATGATGCCACAAAGCATTTAATTATATTTACACTGTTCAGTTGCCAATGTGCGGCATGCTTCAATTTTGTCAAGTCAGAGTGCATCTTTAATCTGTTTACTACAGCACTGCATACTGTATGCTCCACATGCAGCAGCTGAGTTGTGCTGTAGCTCAGATGCTTGATGAAAAAAATCAAGACCGAAGAATGAAAACAACAAAACAACACAACACAACACAGCACATCATCTGTAGTCGCTGGCTTCCAGTCAAAGAGTCTCATTTCACCACGAGCCTTATCAGCAGGATAGGAACTCTGGCACAACTGAGCCTACAGATAGACTGTTTCCACCTTGTAAACTGGGAACTGGGTAAAAATGTGGGCGGTGCGTTGGTCCTGCACTCGGCAAAGATCTCATTCCAGGAGGCTGCACTCTTAAAAATAGCGGTGCAAAGGAGAAGAGGCAGGCAGATGGGGAGATGGCTGGTAGGAGGGAAGAAGGAGAATTACAAAGCAAAGAGTTCCTCTGCAGGACTCTTCAGCAGATGCCAATCAGAAGATATGAGAGACAGCCTGAGGTCCTTGGGGGGGGGGGGGTACAGTACAGTTCAATGTGAAGGCAAGGACACTCTTCAGCACCAACAACACAAACGACGTTCCTCCTCGTGTGCACAGTACCACAGTCAGAGCACACAGACACAGCAGAAGAGAACACACATTTGCACAGTGAACACAGACCTCGCTGGTGGGCCCAGGGTACCCAAAAGCAATGCACTCTCTACCACCTGCCAGTCCAAAGAGCCATGTGGCGACTAATACAAACACCGAGATGCACAATGGCACTGCTAACAGATGCCTCCTGCATGCAGTTTTATTCCCTCCATCGTAAAGCGATCCAAAGCACCAGAGACAGCTTGATTTTTCAAAAAGGCACAGAAGGGGAAACTGCATTTTTGTTGCACAGTTTGCTTCTGTTGCAGACACTCTGGTGCAATATAATGCAGACAGTATTTTAAGAGATCCTGTCCATTTGTACAGTTTGAAAAATTGTTGAATGAATTCTAGTAAATCAGTTCACAGATACGAGATCCAGACTCTTCAAAAGACCTGAACCTGAAACCATCTCATCCTGAATTCAACACACTTACAAAATATGCAGTAGTAATACCTGGATTACCGCTATTTCCAACAGTGCTGTTTCGTGACATTTTAAAAAATATTAAGGCATTTTCTGGACTTGCATTTGTTGCGTATAAAATAGTCAGTTTTCCTTGTTTATTCACTATCACTGAAGGTATAACTAACCCATTTTGTATTTTTGTGCATGTACAGTTTTCAAGCTACGTTTATGCAATATACTCTGTTAATAACTTCTTACAGCACGATTTCATTAAGTGTTCCATCAGTGCATTCAGAGCGCCAGACAGAGTATTACTGTATTGTAAAATGTGAAGATTTAGTAAGGGTACGAATATGAAACAGACAGGAACGAAGGCACAGTGTTAGGTGTCAAGGAAATAACCTGTCTCGTGTGGCCTCAGAAGGAATGAGGATAAAATGCACGCAGGCCGCGGTGCACCTTGCCACACCCGGCGTACGTCATTATCGTCCTCCCACAGGGAAGGCACGGACCCGCATTCGTCCCCGTCTGACTGATTGACTTCATTAATTCCTTATCTTTTACCTTTTCCATTAAAGTGATAAAATAAAACTCCACTCGGTACGCTGCTTTCTTTCAGCAAAGAAGTACCTGTCATTCACAATCATGGTTTAGTCAAGGTCGCTCTTATTGGTGAACAGAAGGGTCAAACTCGCCATTATGGAGGAATCCCCAACAGCAACAGCGGGAATCTTTGTTTCTTTGTTTCAAGAGACCAAAACAGCATTTTACTGTTAGCCGATTATCGGTCATGGCCGACTAAATGGGGGAGCGGGAGCATGAGCGCGTGCAAGGTCTCGACTGTTTTCCACTGCCCCATGTGTATTGGTCTCTCGTACACGGCTGTGTGGGACGTGAGAGCCTAGGCTGCGGTCCCAGTCGGTCTTCCTGCTTCTGTGTGCAAAGCAGCCAGTGGCATTCAGGCAGGCTTCTCCACTGGAGCTGCGCTGTGCCTCCCCAGCCGCTTCACTGCACCAACACAGGAGTTCGCTGCTCTCCTGCTGCTGCTGCTGCAGGTGCAGGTGGGACTCGGTGGTGGGTGGCTGGCACGGGTACAGAACTTCTGACTAATGTGAGCTGCACACTCCCATCTTTCACAGCTGACCTTGAGCGAATGCTTCCCTTTCATTTCCGGCGAAGTTGTATAATTGGGGCGGAAAAATGTTTAAAGGAGTAGACTGTGTTTTCTGGAAAAAGGCATTTCCTGTGCAACAGCACAACAAAAGCGCTCTTTGATTGTTAGTATTATAAAGCTACAGAGCAACACCTGGTGTCTAATAAAGCTACACCGAGAAGCAAAGCAGCCGGTAGGCATCCAACGCTCAACCGGTGATGGGAGGAACAGGCAGCAAGAGTTTCTAAATAGACTGCAGTGCTGATTCAGCAAAAGCAAACCAAATACAAGATGCTGCACACATTTTTTTCAACAATAATTTTCATTTAGCTTAATCTAGCTGCTTTGATGGCCTTAATACACTCACTCATCATTGATAACCATGTATTCAGAATCTGTCCAGAAAGCATAGGGCACCAGGCTAAGCAGGAAACAACCCCAACGGGACACCAGTCCATCAGATTATAGCCACACATACAGTACTATAGGCAATTTATGGTCACCAATCTACCCAAAACATGCTTTTGGATTATGGGCGCACCCAGCTGAAACACATCTGATGCTGTGGGTGCTGTGAGGTTCTCGCTGTACCTGCTGCACCATCAAGCCCCCCCTTAAACAGCACATGTTCGTGTTGTTACGAGATCTATAAATAGCAAGTAAGCTGACCTTTTTTAACATGGCTAACAGAAAAAGTGATTTTCATTGTACACTTCACCAAAGCACAGGAGAAACCTTACGAGTATCTACCAGTGGACACGTAATGGGGGGGAAACAAATGAATTAGAATGTGTTTAACAGCTAGCAAAAGCTGGATCAAATTGCTTAGGTAAATATTGTAAATGTAGTCTGAAAGGCTGCGGTGCCACACATCGCCCCAACGCAAGTCCCCGAAGCGCAGTAGAAATCTGCCCTGGTGCCGGTCTCCCAAGCCCAACAGCTGCTGGCCATGGGATTCCTGCATTTGTCATCCCACCCCAGAGAGAACAGCTTATAACCTCCTCTTTGAAAATGCTGCTAATGTCAAGACCTTATACACCCCAAAGGGTCCATGATGCACGGGGTTAGTCATAACTCACACAGAACATATCCCAGACCACACACAGAAATGCAGAAATTGCTTACCTGTGGTCCAAATGGGTGGGGTGGGGAGGTTGTTCATTGGTGGCCAAATCCAAGAGGGATGCCAGGGCGGGGGTGGGAGAGGGGGGATGGCAGCGAGAAGAGAAAGACTGGATTAGTATGTGCTTTGTGTTCTCGGATGCGCTGGGTGGCTGTCATTCTGTTGATACAGGCTCTTACAAACAGAACAGAGAGGGAGGGCTGCTATTCTACCACTAAACCCAAAGATAATCACTTTCACAAAATTATATTTGCAGTTTTGTTTGCAGTGGAGAATCATAACAGAACATGGTGCAGCACGGAGAATTAAGGAGGAGCTTTTCTGGGGGCTTCTCAGCTACAAATTTTGTTAGGCA
Organism: Heterotis niloticus; assembly: GCA_018136845.1. Taxonomy (NCBI): domain Eukaryota; kingdom Metazoa; phylum Chordata; class Actinopteri; order Osteoglossiformes; family Osteoglossidae; genus Heterotis; species Heterotis niloticus. Next base: position 20,947,261 of record CM030894.1, on the reverse strand, counting down.
GACCAGCAGCAGGGGGTGGTAGCGAGGCAGCAGAGCTAAATGGAGAGCACGAAATACCATCAAGGAAGAGGAAGAGGCTGGAGGAGCCTGATCATCTCCTGGCTTTAAGTATGCAAAAGGTTAGGTGGAGAAAGGTGTCCCGTGTAGGCCAAGGCTCCAGCACGCCCACACACTCACCCACGCACGTGCGCTCAGGGACATACATAAACATGCATGCACACTCACGCACAAGCCCATTCGGGGAACTTCTCGCTGTGCTTGAAAAGAAAAATGTGAGGTAATTGTACTGCGTTCCACCGAAGGTTGACCACATTCGTTCTGGCAACTGCCCATCATTCTTTGCAAAGACAGGAATGAGGATAGCCTGACTTGGCACCCTGAGGGCATCACAGCATTTCTCGAATACGCTTGCACCCCCGAATGGTAAAGGTGTTTGTACATTTTAACGTTCCGCTCATAGCAGTAGACATTTCCTACAGCTGTGTGGGTTGGCTTCCTCGCTGAAGGACACAGCACCCCTTGTGGGATTCCAACCACTTATACACTACAACAACCGCCATTGCAAAGCGTGGCCACTCGCCCAGAACCCACGACTGCTCTCGCCGTTTCCCTTGAACGCACACATTCGCAGCTCAACGCGGCCCAAATCTAATCTGTCACAGCTTACGCACCGCACAGCTGATGTTAACGCCTCTTGTTGGGCTGTTTTTGCTGCCGCCGACAGGAGAGCAGAGTGACTCACTGTGGCGGTGGCAAATTCCACTCAGGAACAAAGGATCCGTCGCGGCAAAATGAAACCGAACCTCCCGTCTGACACCTCTTGTTAGGTGGCCGAATGGTAGCAAAATCCATGAATAAATGAATGAATTAAGATCCGAGTTAATCATACCTCAGGATCCCTGCACATTTCCACTGGTGTCCCATATGCCACAAGACATGGAGGAGAATATGCAAATACCCTTATGGCCAGTGTAAAATACAGTATACCATAATTACAAACTGGAGGCTCATTTACAAGAACCTCAGCGCAGGCCGGGAACAACTGGGCTTATAATCAGTATCTGGACGCAGGCCTAGGTGTGCGTCCACGTCACGGCCAAGTCGGCATGCTCGACAGGAAGCACGCAGCCACCGGGAGGGGAAGAGGCCAAGGAGAACAATGTGATACGGGAAGGAACGCGAGTTGGAGGAGGAAGGCGAAGGAGTGCAGAGAACGAGCACGCTGACACCAGGAGGCACGCGTGTAAAAGCAGCAACATGCCGTTATGTAACACGCTGTGTTTTTCGGTGTCTTTTGGCCACGCGTAGGTAGCAGCAGGGCGAGGCTATTCTGGGAGAGAAGACCCGCCCCCTGCTGGCCAGCACGCACGCGCACACACACACACACACACACACACACAATTTCTATGTGCATAAGACATTTGCTCTTTTCCTTCTCCAAACCAAAGAGGTGGGCTGAGGGCAAAGGGAGATACAGGTGGAAGGAGGCAGGGCAAAGGTGCATGGAGGTACAGGCAGAGTGAGGCAGGGTCAGTGAAGATGGCAGTACTGGTGGAGGGAGACAGGATGAAGGTACACGACAGTCTTCTACCAATAGAGTGCTACCTGTACAAATGAAAGTGCTGATGAAATGGTCGAAACTCAGGAGAGGCACTGCACTGTTTCCAAGTCTGTCATGACGTAAGCCAGAAGGTTGCTGCCTTAAAGAAGAAAGCTGTACATTTAGGAAAATGAAACCGGAATGCACCGGTGTAAAAAATTTATTCCGTATATTTTTCACCTGTGAGATACCATGATGGATTGATAATTTTATATTTTATATTCATGCACGTCTGGTAACTTCTGAATGAGAATCTACTTTAAAATCTAAAATCTAGAACACAGAACTGTGATACACAAGTAAAATAAAAAAGGCAGAAAGGCTCACGTATAAGTTGTCGCTTATATGATCAAACTCTGACAGCAGATAGCTAACGCGTCACATTTGTCCCTCTACACTTGGGTGTCTTTCCTTCACACTGTTTTTAAAACCCTTTTCAGCAGACAGGTTAGTCACACTCCTGGCAAAGCAATGCATACAGGGGCCACTACAAAGGATATGATGAAGTCCCTGGGCCCTTCTGGAAGAAGGCAGAAGTAGAAATGAGACGGCACGGAGAACGCAGAATGACGACGGGCTGGAAGCCAGTGCATGGAGTTTCTCTGCCACGGGCCCAGCGGCTCTGGTGCATGGCAGTAAGTGAGAGTCAGGACATGCAGCTGAATCTAGGACAGCAGTGGGCTGACGCACCACGCACCCACTCTGGCCAGAAGGCACTGGTGTAATAATGGCCAGTAGAATGAGGCGTCATCGCTTTGCAAGTGGCCTGTTATCGATTAGGCAGCACAGAACTTAATCGCTTTTGCGCCCACCACCACGCTGAAGGCTACCAGTCGATCACCCAACCGCTGCCTATGTAGGTGACATACACCTGCATTGTTCCCCCAGTTGCACATGGGGATACTTTATTCCATATGCAATGGAGGCCTTTATTCCATCCACCATGTCCATTCCACCTTCTGGGAGTCCCCACACTGAGTGAGCAGCTGCTCTCTGGGGGGAAAATGCTTTTCCAGCAAATGGAGCACGTCAAGTTCTTGAGGCCAACTCAAGAAGAGTAAGCTCTCAAAAAGGGACTGAGGGAAACATCAGTATGAGTGTGAGCCTTCGATACATAAACACTGTGTGGCCATCAGGGCTACATAGCCCTTCTGTGGCAGGTACGCTGGGGGAGGAATTTAACACGAATCCCAACATGCACCCCTCCATTCTGCATCCATCTGCTTCCCATGGAAAGAGGCAAGAGCACGTACCAAAGGTGCTGACATGGAGAAGGGGGCAGCTAAAAAGTTGTCATTCAGGCGTTCCTGTGAGCAACCACAAACCTCTTTGGAACAAGTCCGCAAACAGGCTTTCAGACTGAAGGAAGCGCAGTTGATGTGAAGTTCTCCAAGTTTGGTCGTGTGTTCCTAAAACAAGAGCCCAAGAGTCAAACAATCATGTCCTTGTGTGGCGATCTAGCCAGCGCTGACAGCCAGCCTGGCCTCGGATGACCAACAGATACACTTTTCGTGTTGGAGAATCCCAGCCTTCTACTCAAATGGAACCGCAGTCACAAATCTACAGGGAAAGAAAACGCAGTGTTTTCCTGAGGAGCAGCGTGCATCGCCACACACTGCTGCCAGGCAAATTGATTCATCTGAAAGCTGTCTGTTGCTCAGGAGCTTAAAATAGAAAATCCTAATTGAAGAACAACCTGCACATAGCAGCAGAGCCTTCTTGTCACCTGGGTGAGTTCCCTGCTGTGTGCCAAACCGTTAGGAGTGTCAACCTGCTGACCCAGCCCCATCTCCTCACCCGGGGTTCTACTGCACCCACGCTAACAAATTCACTTTACAAAAGTAAATATTGTTAACAGAGCTAGGAAGCTAATTTTTATCATGGTGGCGGAACAAAAATAGCACGAGGCAACAAAGCAACAAGGACATATGGAACAGGGACTCAAATGGAATCTCCCACTCCTTCCAGGAGTGACAATGTGGCTTAGCAAATGTCTACAGATGGCACAGAAATACACTGCTAAACACTGTAAATGCAGTGGCGTGGGGATAGCGCTGCTATCTCAGGTTCGAATGTGAGGTTCAATCTGGTTCAGTTTGTGTGAGTTTGCCTGGCCCCCCTTTGGGTTTCCCACCAGAACTCAAAAACGTATTCCAGGTGAACCGGGGACAGTAAATTATCTGGAGTGTGTGTATGGCTTGTGTAAATGTACATGTTACAGTGTGCATGGATAAATAGCTGTAAGTAGCTTAGTGTGTTGTCCATTGCAAGGTGCCTTGGACAAAGGTATCTGCTGCCTGCCAGATAATTTATGCAACTTACTGTTCTTCCCAAAATGTACTTATTGATATACCGTTAAGCGCAGTTACAGACAGCTTTGTTAATGTAGGCTAAATTAAAGATATATACGTACTATTTTCAGCAAGGGTCTGTTTAAGTGGACCTGCTTCTCTAGATGAAGTTCCATTAGACTGCACAAATCTGATGGCCTCCTCAGCGTTGTCTCATTAACCTTGCCCTATGTCTTATTATTCTAAAGAGACGAGGATAGGCGTTTCGACAGCTAAAAAAAGCAATGATACCAAACAAGCATTCCTCATTTCAGTGGCTATTTGTCTGAGGAGCTTTACTGTTTCTTTAGGCTCCGCATGTGAGCAGGACTACAAGGCGGTTAAGTACCGAACCTCCAAAAAAGGTCAGGAGCTGTAATGAGGATAAGGTTTCAATCTGTGTACTGTGACCATGCATATTTTAAGAGCAAACTCCACTACACTGCATACCAAGAGAAGCACTGTGAGATCCAAAACAGATATACATTTCTGATTAAAAGCGGTGTAATATTTATCACATTATGCTGCACAGAAGTAATTTTAATCATGCGCGTTCTGTGAAGCAGCATCTAACAAGGGATTTTCTTTTTGCCGCTCTTTTTTTTTTTTATTATTTTTTTTAAAATTTTGCTCGTGATGAAGGAAGACAGCGCCCAGCGGCACTTTTCCACTCAGCTTATTAGTGAAGCCAAACAGAAAATAAAAGGGGGCTTTGGAGGGACCGTCCATTGTAATTACGATGCTCGGTGCGGGATGACAACGCGGACCTGTCTTGGCCTGGGGCAACCTTTCACCCCCCTCCCTCGCTGCACCGTGCCCGCTTGTTAGCACCTTCCTGTGGGGCATTGCCACCCGAAGGCTGGCTCCCGACATTGCCCAGGTACCGCAGGAAAGGTTGTCGTGCCAGCGATGGATGGCGAGGACATGACAGAGCGCCTCTGAGGGCTGAGACATATACATCTTTGTGTCGCCAAATTATCACGAGAACAAAATAGTAATTTTCATTCATTAAAATTTCAAGCACCGATACTATCAAGGTAACCTTAGGATAAAGAGCAGATTAGAAAGCATTGCATGACACAAGTTTTTTAAAATTTAATTTACAGTTTTGTGGGATTTTACTCCTTAAGTAATACACTTATTCCAAATAAAATAGCATGATTTTGTGTTTGCCAACATTAATGAGATAAAATGTTGCTATAGAAACACTTACACAAGTAATTACTTAGCTAATATAGGCATTGTGCTATAATAAACCCATTTACTGCATTTGTAATGGCATCCTCTGACTTGAATATGTTTACTTTTTACAGTATTGAGGTGAAATGGGGAATTTAATCTATGGCAGTGTTAATTTGGAAGGAAAATAAAACTTTGCAAAACAAATCAGTAGATCATTCAAAATTAGCTGCTAATCCGTTCTATAAACCAAAGTCTCGTGTATATAAATTCCATGGAAAAACTGTTGTATTAACACCTTTTTAAGAAATATTTTGATTAATCACAAATCACTGGTTTTGGTCACCACTTAAAGACTCGGTGATCATTTGCAATATTCTTCTTCACAGAGTGGCTCAGAGACCTATTTCATAAGATCTCAGCAATTTACACTTGGCTTTTCCAAACTGCTGTAAAAGCTCAAAAACAGAGAAAGAGTTGCATGTTTCCCAGCATTCGTCCCAGCTCGCGACTTCAGAAGTCTTTCGGAGGTTAAGGTGTGCCCAGAATCAGAACTCAGTCTAAAAAAAAAAATCTAATTATAACTATAAGCATTATTAGTGAAAAATCAAAGCTGGCTCTGGTCCAGCATCTCCCACCTCCATCTTTTTTGAAGAGCCATTCATCATCAGACACATCAATGAGACTGCAGAGAGCTCTCTGAATGTGCAGCCACCTACATCACTTTTGGCTGCATTTGGCCCCCTGCACTGGTGGAATCAGTAACACAAATATTTAACTTTATTTACTGCACTACAGTACAGACATTTAGGTGATTCCAGTCTTGCTCAAAGAAAGGTTGCACCACTGTGGATGGCAGGCAGCGGGAAGATCTGCACAAAGACAGTGGGCGCACATCTGGGGAAGCACAACTAAATTTGAGACATTTAAGCTCATTTGTTCATTCGAAATCAACGATGCAGTATGCTGACATTTAACTTTTTAATATGTAGCCTGCACACCTTTTACATCAGACTAAAACATTAATATAGTAGAAACATACAATTAATATTTTCCTTTTGTTGCTAATAGCTGCAAGGAATAACTGGCTCATTTGGTTACACATAAAATAAATAGCTGAAATACGAAAGAAGAACACGAGAAATCATTACAAAACTTCTGACTTGAAAACAAAGATGAGAAGTAACAGGGCGCCTTTATTTTTTAAAAGGCGCTAATCGGCATTAATGATCAAAAATTCTGACGCAGCTCACAGAAATGCATCGCTGAAGCAGTTAAGGAATGCGAAATGTAGAATTTCACAAAAATCACGGTGAGTCCCAAGATGCACAATTTAGGTGCCAATTTAAGACCCTGCCATCCCTTCCTATGGAGATAAAGGATGGGATAAATATACACAGCTGCAATTTTGCACAACTAAGGAGCGATGCCATGCGTGGGTGCCAAGAGATTAACTGGCATTATTTAACTCAAACAGAAATAAACATGCAATTAGTGGTAATCTATAAAATTACAAATAACATCCAAATGAAACAAACCATGGCACGACCCGGGAAACAGGAAGACTTGCTATTCCCCTCCACCCTTCCTGTGCTTTGGGAAAAAATGCAACGAAGCAAGGCCAGAATAAAAGCGCACCAAATCATTAGCCTGTAACACGAAAATCAACTTCTCGCTACCTCAGCAAAGACACCTTATGGGAGATTTTACGGAGGCTCCTGGAATACCAATCGGCCTCGGCTGAAATTCGGATCGCAGCCTTCTGAATTCAGAGGTGATTTGTTCGTATCCCCCATCGCATTCTAGAAATCTATGAAGAAACGGTTTGCCAGTTCTGTTTAAAACTGTTACCCGCAAACGTGATGTTTTCAAGATCATGATTTACTATTTCGTGGTTATTTATTTTTTTTAAACACCGGCATACACGGAATAGCTACAGTTTAAAAAGTAAGGAGGTGTTTGGAAGCAGTTGGGAAGAAAGATGGGGAGTGAGCAGGAGAAGCAGGGCCTCGGCTCCGTTCGAGGAGCTGTACAAAAGCCTCAAGGTTAGCGAGTCAGAGGGAGCCAGGGAACGACAAGGAGAGTCGTGGTGGGGGGCTTAGAAGGAATGATGAGAGAAGATAGCGAGAAGGAGAGAGGAGAGCAGTTGGATTGGAAAGGCCAAGAGAGGGAGGTGGACCCACAGTCTTCTGAAGGACAGGACCAGGAAATAAGACGAGAAGCAGCACTGTAAGACCTGCAGACCACCAGCCTGTAAACTTTATGTTTCAAAAACAGATTTTGATCTTGCTTGGTTGGTAAATAAGTACACAGGGAAAAGAAAAGAAAAAAAAAAAAACTCCATTATCACAGGCAGTTTGTTAGGGTTCCAATGTAAATTTTTCTTGTGCCTCAAATTGAAGTGCATTCATTTGCAGCGTTGGATAAAATTGCTTTTATTTTATTTCATTTCTTTATCAGATTAAAGAACTCAATACTTGCAACGATTAGACGGCAATAAAATCAGTTTAAATGAAATTAACTTTTGAGTACGGACTCTTCTAAGAAAATAAATTAATTTAATGAAAATTAAGACAAATGAAAAGCATGGATGGATGAACAGAGCCCTGGAAGTGTCCCCAAATACAGAAGAACAGAACAAAATGAAGAAAAGGAAAGCAGAACGGAAGGCAGGCTGTCAAAATCATGTCAAGAATAGCAGTGTTGGGGAAAAAATAGTGGAGAAACAAACGAGAGCAAGAAGCTATAGAAAACCCATTATCTCCCTTTCCTGTAACTTGACTTTTCCTTTCCATTCTAAAGCTGTCTTGGGATAGTTTTCAGCTCTTATTCTGAGACCAGGCCGGTGGTGCATTTCCTTACATAGTCTGGGTGAAAGTGTGTGTGCGGGCGCGTGTGACAAGAAACATGCCCAGGACCCGACATGGACGCGGTAAAACTGTCTAGTACAGTCAGAGAAACATGCACAATTTTTGTAACAGTGAGTATCACTTAAGGTTACAGATTTCACACAAAAACACCAGTGTACACAGACTCCTAACGTTACCAACCGTTGTATTTTTCCTGTCATTTTGAATTACCTTTCATTCTTAAGGAAGTTGAAATTAATAAAAGTGTTTTAAAAAAATCATGCAAAGTACTTTTAGCTGCTACAACTATAGCAAATATGACTATACAGTAGAGCGAGTACCTTAACTGTGAATATAATGTACAACAATTGTATTATTAAGTTTTTATTGATCGTAAGCTAGGAGTAAAAGTGACATTAGTGTTACAAACATGAACTGGAGCACAATAATAAAGTAAAGACGGCACAAAAATAAAATAACAAATGTGTGTATATGTGATACGAAAAAATGGATTAACTGTGGTGTGTTGTAGCTGTGTAGTTATTCCAGAAAACCATTTCCTAGCGTGCAATCAAATCATATTTTTATTTGAATCGATTGCAACTATGTAGCTGCTGTTGGCACCCAGGGAGTAATGTTTAATTATAAAATTCATTCATTCTGAATTAAAATGACAGGACTCGGTGCCATAGTTGGCACTTTTAATGACTGACATTCTACAATTTTACACTACTTTCTTGAAAGTGTAGAAACAGGTCTAGTGGTATGAATTTTATACTGCCGGTGAGCTCAAGCATCCAGCTGCAGGAGGCTTCCAGGACCTCCAATCTGCTCACCGTAGGCTACGGGCTCAACAGCACAGTCACCGCTTTGAAAATGTAACAATACTCTCTCAACTTTGCTTAGCGCATATAAGGACTAGGAGCTAAACAAACTCTACCAAATACTACCGAATAATGTTGTATTGACTCTAAGGAGACAATTTCACTGTCTGCAAGAGATGTTCTCAATAAGATCCATCACAAAACCCTTCTGCTTACAAAAGCAGTATCCTGGAAACCACACTGGCATCTCTTGTTTATTGACTAAGAGGAAAGCAAGCTTGCCAAATCCTTAATATTTAACAAGGAAACACGCAGCATATAATTGCCAGAACTTTTAAACGGGGTGCAAAAATATTCAAATCATTCCATTTTGTGGGGCAATGCTTTACATGAATGCCAGTATGCAAGACTATGTTCATTTGTATTTAACTTTCTTACCCTTATGGGTTATTTCTTTTAGGAAGCGTGGACGAAAGGCCCTCTCAGGCATAAACTCAGAGATGTATGCAGCGTATAGAGCCGTCACAATTATTATGAAGTGCACTGACAATTCCAACCTCCTGTAAAATGGAAAGAAGATATAAAATGGGCCCATGCCTTGCATGGCCTCACTGGCCTGAGCGGGAGCCACATCGTATTCAGCTGTAAAGCACTCCATCTGAGAGCCTTCTCAGCCCAGGCTCAGGATGTTACTACAGCGCTGCTCCTCTGTGACATGATTATAAGAGATATGGACCCTGCACTACTGCTGTAACAATTTCTGTTATACATGTCAACCTCTTAATTTCCTCTCTCTTTAGGTTTTTTCTCCCTCTTCCCCCAAAAATGCTGCCAGGCTGCAATAAATATTTGTGTTCAAGCTTAGACCAAACAAACTGGCACCAGCACTAAAAAAAGGTATTGATGATTCCTTTCTTCTTGCCTCTAGCCCTGCGCGTGAGTACAGTCGCCTCACCATAGCAACAAGAGTCATTCTGGATGAAAACAGTATACACACACACTGAGCTGCGTTATAAAATGCCAGGTCATTAAAACAAAAACAACCAAAGAAGAGTAACAACAGTGCAGATGGATGGCCCAAAAACAGGTCACTAAACATTTAGGAAGGACTGTAATATGGCGCCTAACTATAATGGTTTATTACCCTGACTGGCAGAGTTGGCAGCCCTTTGACCTTGATCCTGTCCTTCCTTCTCTTGTAGCGTGGAACTGACTGGCAGCTCTAAGAGGTCAGACTATCCATAGGGTAGGAGTGCACAGTGTGCGGTGGAGCTGGAGAGATGACTCCAGTTTGCCCCACCTCGGATATCGTGCAGCTATAAATGTCCTTCTGCTGAACCTGAGCACTCTGGGTGTTACCACGTTTCTCACATGGCTCTCTGCGTGTGACTTGTAATTGCTCACTTTGTGAAAATGCATAGTCTCACATAAAAGGCTTTCACCCAACCCGTCAAGAATGCACGGTTTGTCTGAGGTGTTGACAAACTGGTCTGACCCTAAATGCCGTATATGTGCTCTCAACGTCATAACCCCACCAGCAGAAAGACAGAGGCACTTTTCAAAACAAGGTACCAGTACCACTCACACACATTTAAAAAGGAAACAAAAAGCTGGAACCCTTCAAACATGACTGCATCCTGGAGTCCAAGCACTACCCAGAAATGTCCATTGCCCATGTGATATACTGTCCGAGCCATGGGAAATCACCATATACGTTGTTGGATCCCGACCACTTTCTTGGTGGTCTGGGATGTAGCTGTCCATTATTCTCATCTTGCAGGTGCAATATTTCCATTGCATTCTATGCCAGAAAAGCTCCGTTTCCCCTCCCATGTTTCATTGCAAAAGTTCTCCCTTATCGATCCGTTCCACAGTGCTCTCACAGGCAGATGAGATTTCTCCCATTCCGACTGGAGGCATCTTTGATTCATTGACCTTGGCCAATTAGGAGGTCTGAGATGATGGGAAGGAGGGAAGGAATCCCAGGCTGCTGGACTGCCCCGGGAAGAATGGTTTCTGACAGCGTTTCAATCTTGGCCGTAGCGCTCTCTCTCTTTTGGGCTCCTCCTCTTCACACCTCTGTGCCCTGACAAGTCAGCTCCAGTTATCATTCACTGTCTTAGTGGGGCAGCCAAAGTACAATACAACCAAGTATAGAGGCCACTCTGAAGGAGAAAAATGTATTTTCATTGCAGCTCAATTTTCTCATATTAATAAATACTCGCTGAAGCCAGCTGACACAAAATGAACAGCTAAAGCAAGAACAATTTATTATTATTATTATTATTATTATTATTATTATTAGTAGTAGTAGTAGTAGTAGCATTATTGTTTTTATTAAAGCAGATACAATTCAGTAACACAGAATGATAGGGAAATATCTGAAAATCAACATTAAAGTGAAACTGGTGGATTTCACAAAACAAAAACTTATTCACTCATTCTTTTTCTTTTACCTGGCATTAGCAAAAACATATTTTCACTTATGAGCATGTTTTCCTTCCAAATGATTCTCATGAGCAGCCAGGCCAGCCTACATTACAGCTCTCCACAGGGAAGCCATCATTGTTTCCAGAAAATGTGAGCATTCTTTTTTCATGAAAGACTAAGTACTTTCCTGGTCCTTGGATTCCAGAAAGGAAGGAGCAAATGATTTTACAGACATCAGCCGCTGGCTTCAAGAAGAAGCCAAACTGCATTGTTCCTTCTATCTAAGTGAGAATTTCATTTCAGCCATCAAAGGATGGCTGTTGTTCCGGTACAACAGCAATGTATTTTAAGGGGGTACTGGAAGATCTGGCACTTCACAGAAGAAGACTCTTTCTGGGTGTGAGTCTTTACCCTCTCACTTTAGGGTCTGTGCTATAAATTTTCATTATCTGTTTTACATGATGTAACAAGGGCTGACAAATGGCATCAATGATGCTATAATTTACTCATGACAAAGATACAGCTCATATACAACTCTACACAAAAATATTGTCCAGTTAAATGATTTGTGAAGGGAAAACAAAATGTAGCATTCTGGACAACAGAAGGGATGGTCAAAATAGAAATACAAAATATTAAAAAAAAAAAAAACAAATAAAGCAAAAAATGAGTATCTTTAAATATCTGTATCTCAAGCATTCATAACAGAAGGATTCAGCATATACAAACTAGAAAGTTTAATTTAAGGTAGAGGAAATATGTATTATTTATGAGTCTGTATATATTTTTATACAATATTTAGTTATGTATTCATATACAGTATTTGCACCAGTCCACAACGGTATTTAGTCAACCCCAATCCCCACATCTCCCCTGCATCAGGCTAGAGGAGAAACCTAATGGTTTAGAAAGGATTGTGGTCAGAAACCCTGCAATGCTGGTCACTAAACCACACCACAATTTAAAACACTGTGGCTTCACGGTTTTAGGGAATGTGCAGAAATATGAAGCAAGTCACTGTACAAGAAGAAAGATAAATAATTGCCCCGAATAACTCTGGAATCTAAGTTGCCCTAAATAACACAAAACTGTAATAAATGTTGCAACACAACCTACAGGGAAGAGTGCCACTGTAATTTATTCTTCTGCCCAATGTGCTTTTGTTCATACCGCGCAGCTCTCCTTACATTAGTTATTCACAGAAAGTGTACGTGCAAACTGCTGTACATCTGGGACCGCTGCGGTCCAATTTTTTTCCCCTCATTTTACCATCTTACAAAAAGCAAATGATAGATAAGCCGCCCTAATTAGTTTACCTTTATTATTAGTATATTAGACACTCCATTTGTTTGAAAACGTGTACAAAACTACACTTTTTCAAATTAAAACCACAAATGTGCCAAGGAGGCTATTAAGTAATCTTTCGTTCCACCTGTTTTTTAATCTCTCACAATTTTCTTGTTTCTCGTCGGCTGTGATTAGAAATTGCATTTTTGCACCCCGACACTGTTCCAAGGGCTATTCTTCCTCGCTTTGAAAATGCTTAAAGATATTCTTTTCTCTCAGCGGACTTCTTAAAAGGACAAACCAGGTGGACTTAACACATATTTCTGCTGCTGCAGACAGCAGGTAGCGCGAGTCGCCTCGAGGTTAACTGCAGCGAGAGCCGTGGTGTCCTTCCTGCTACACGGGGCACCCGTGTTGGCCAGTAATGAGCATCAGCCCTGACCTACAGCTACACCATGGGTGAGCCAGTGCCAGTTTGGTGGTAGCAGGAAAGCACATTTGAGGAGCTGCCGAGTCAGACCTGAGTCAGAGCTACGAGTTCTCTAATCCGAAAGCTGTTCTTCTCCATCTAGATCAGTGTATTTCAGGCTTTCTGTATGGAACTGGTTGGCCCTTTGCCTGGATGAAGGAGAGCGGAGCCATGCTTTGCTCTGCGGGGAATTTGTTTAGAATAGCAGCAATTGGCAACCCTCCATCCGAAAATCCTCTGGTCATAACTAGGCCTCTGAATTTCCAAATTTGAAAGAGCTGAAGACTGGTGCAGTGCTGTTTTTCCCTGCCACACTAATAAATGGCATCTGATATAGAGCATAGTTCATACAGGAGCCGTGTTTGTCTGAAGCTCAGTAGAGAGTTGGCAAATGTGCATTTCAGCGGGTGATTTACACCACCATCGCAAATGAGTCTTTAGCATCATCAGCGGTTCTCAGGACCTCTGTATGATCTTTGGTTGTCTAGGCCTGTGAAGGAGGTCACTGTGAATGCAGTCCTGTGACACAGTCGACATGTTACTGAGTTGGAGGGTTCAGGGGGCAGTGCTGTGGGACAAGACAATCTGCTAGCGAGTTAGCATGCAGTGGTTAAAGATGCAGTGTAACCCTGTGTAAAAGGATCAATTTGAAATTCCCTTTCCAGAAAAAAGCCTCTCATTTCTGAGCTGGCAGCTGCATCTTAGCCATCCCATCATTGGCAGGGGACACCTACACTCCTCAAAGGGTCATCACTGTTCTGCATGTTCACCATCAGCTATGGCTACTCCCCTGTGTGAGTTTCTCTGAAAGGAATCGTGATGTATAGTGGTTAAGGAACTTGTGTGCTACAAGCCGCTGATTCATATCCTACGCGGCAAAACTTCAACCCGAATTGCCTCGGTAAGAGTCCAACTGTATAAATGTTTCAACAGTTAAAGGATACGTAAGCCAGATGTGTCATGCTGAATAAAGGCACTTGGCAAGTAAATACATGGCGAGCACAAATACAGAGGAACACTTTGTTGTGCTGGATGTCCTTGGATGGACGCTGCTTTAGAGGCAGGCGGCTGTTTTCTATGAGGGCTCATTTGTTTCCTAGCCGTCCTCCGTGTTCCCGAGTTCCAGCGGGGATCGCATCAACTGCGCTTTGCTCTCAAAAACTGTTAGTCAGCGCCTGTAAAACAACAGGTTTGGCTTTTTCTGGAATTTTATTTTGACAAAGGTTCCATTAGTATGTGCTCCCCCATACCCCACCTAGGGCTGTACCGGGGGCATGGCCAGTCAGCAGTATAAAGATAAGTGGGCCCCTGTGACAGTGTGAATGGCGATTCTAACTCTGCTGCACTTTCACGTTCCCTGCAGGCTTCTGTCTGTCAGGCAGGACCGTGCCTTAGAGGAGAACATTGTCTCACTTTCAAATCTCAGCTAAGACATTTAGCCCTTAACCCTCCTTGTATCTCTGACGAGTCTCCCCTGTTATGAAGGCCTCTGGTCCTAGGTGAAACCGTAGTACCTGCAGCCTAGCTGTATCACTTGTATACAATATTTTGCTTTGATCAAAAATTTGTTTTTGGGAAGACACATAAGCCTGATGTGGAAAAAAAAAAAATCCATTCATGGTTTTGTGATTTAAACATGACTTGCATAAATTTAACGCTCTAAACTGCGTCGAATAGAAACATTGCAGCTGGAAAAAAACCCATGTGGATGAGTAGAACCCACTGAATAGTACTCTTCACATGAGAGTAAGAATAGTCCTGGAGGAGCATTATGTGCCAGAAGTTAGCATCAAGACCTCCTGTCAGCTGTGCTGCGCCATCAGAAGGGCATTATTGAAGACAGCAGGTGATCCATAAAAGCCATTTTAAAGCCCTGTTAATTATTCTTTTAGAAGTCTAATGCACAGAGAGGATGGAAATGAGCACAGGGTGATTTTAACTGCATGAAGCGAGGCAACCCTCCATTATTCACTGCCTTTTCTCCACAGTCATTCATCAATACGGAGCTCCTCCTTTATGATTACCAATGTTTATGGATTCAAGATCAGTGGAGCCTTGCCATACATGCCCATACAGTAGCTGCCATAGCACAAAGCTCTACAGTCATACACTGGTGTTCCAGTGGGGGTGGAGCATGAAATCCAGGTAGGGGCCTCTACCGTGAAGCAGAGGCATCTCAACAGAACTTCTCACGCTAAAGGAATAGTGTGTGGTTCTCTTTTAAGAAAGACCCTGAACAGACACCAGCATGTCATTATGTTTTAAGGCCGTCCATAACCAGAGTGCTCTTGCCTTCTTTAAAGGTGCCCCCCGCCGACTGTTCAAGGCTGTTCGGCTTCATGTGTTAGGTACCCAAAGACAAGGCTCATTTTTATTGACTCTCCACTGCTGCTTTTAACCCCTGACCTGTGAGACGCGGGGCAGAGGTTATCAAAACAAGCTTAAATACCCTCATCGGAGACCTGCGTGTAAACCCGTTCTTCGTCTATGAATTAATCAGCAAATTAAGTCCGACAGTTAATCCTGCCAGTTGTTTTATTCTTGCTCTTTTCAGAATGCATAACAAGCGCCTTAGTGCATAGATCTTATGGCCCAGACTATGAGTGTGGGTAATGACTCATCCTTCCGCTACACAACCATACACCCAAACGCACGAAAGGATGCACAATGCACCATATGGAAAGCTGTGGGAATTTATAAAACTCTGAATCATGTTTTTCATTAAAACATTAAAAGCAGCTCAAGAGATTTTCGTGTTTGTTTCTGAATAATCAAATTTCAATTTCGCGTCTTTTCGGATTCAGAGCAAATGAATAAATAGCTGACACTTTTTCAAGGAAACTGCACCACAAGAGAACTATTTGCACCTGCCATACTTCTACTTTATATAACTATAGTGTGATGAAAAAATTGAAAGGATCCAGCAAGCATAGTCTTTTCCTTTATAATTGTTTCTTTTTTTTGAGGATTTGACACTCATATTCCGTTTCACTTATACTTTTTACAGATTATTGTGTTACTATATTTATAAGCTTAAGATGGCGCTGGACACAGTCAAATCTTTTGGTCTTTCCAGCTGGTGCGATAAAGCCCTTATGGACCAGAGAATGGAAAGAATTAGATTGCAGGTAAATGTGTGATGATCTTTCAAAGAAGGGAGGTCAATCTTCAGCTACTCATAATAAAACTTTTCTAAAAGTACATTTCAGAAGAACCCAACCCCGATAGCAGATAAAGGACTGCTTCTTTGATGGTCCCAGAAGCTACAAGGAGTTGAACGTGAGCCAGAGCATCCATCGTGGACAGCAACGCATGCTGCAAAGGAAGCAGATACCGGGTCCACTTGCCCAAAGCCAAACTCTAACAAGACTGTTTCAGCAGATTGCTGACTCATCTCAAACTGCAGCGCTGGTTTTTTAAGTTGTGTCATACAGCGATGATTGTGTGCGGTTGTGTGAGTGTGGGTGATGTTGTGGAGGATTCCTTTTCGGGTGCTTCGTAGCCTTCTGGATGTACAGTCATGGATACTGCATTTCTGCAATATCAGACGATAGTCGACCAGATTTATTCCTGTTATTGCTATTATGCTGATTAGTTCAAAGCAAAATACAAGCTTAGTGCAGCTGTCCAATGGCACGGGTTGGAATTTGCTGGTGGGCAGGGGTGTGAGGCCATCACAGACTGGAGAAGGACGCTTTCAGAGGAGTGTGGAAATGAACGATCAGGTACAGTGAGCAGACAGCCAGTGCCTTAGTCTCAACCTGGAAGTGAAAGGAGCAGTATGTGGAGGAGTTGTGCCAGTAGGCTGTGGGGTCCCAGACTCAGAATGCCTTACATAACGTTATCTCCAGCATCTCCTTGCTGAGTGTTGTGTCATCAGAGTCTAAGCCTTACAGTGTAGTTTCAAATCAGATGTAATTATAAGCTGAACCAAGACAAACCAAGCATCATGTCCCACACACGCGTGCGTGCACGCGCGCGCACACACACACACACACACACACAAACACAGGGAGAGTGGAAATCCCCTCCAGAGTCAACACCAAAAGTGCACTTCAAATGCAAATAGCTTACATTTGCCTCTCCCTACCATCCACACCTACTGCTGAGTCAGCCAGAAAAGGATGGTTAAGTTTACAGCTTATTTAAATAGCTCCCGAAAAAAAAAAAAAAAAATCTTTTTTCTCTTCGTTCCATTGCAGTGCTTATCATGCTCACCTTTTGTACCAACCCTCTGCCCCCTCCCCCACCCCTGACAATTATGTGTTTTTTAAATAGGAGCTTTAGAAAGGGAAAGTGAAGCTAGCAGAACAAGAAAACAGCCATTTGAAGTTCATTGCGGCTGTGCTGCTGAGGTGAGCGCCCATGTACGTCTCCCAGGTAAAACTAAGCTGGAGGGAGGGTTCAGAGAAGATGGGACTGATGCATTTCTCAGTTCCTCTTAATTCTGATGGGCCAGTTGCTGTTAAATACAGAATGAGACAAAGAGTAGTTATAATCCATCTGTTTCCCTGTGGACTACTTCATGCTGGCTTACGCAGCCATGTCTGATAACTGAAACAAAAGATCAGCACGCATAACACGTACATCAGGTGGATGGTGGAGAGCAAGCATGGGTCACCACTGGGGTTGAGAGGTTCAACCTCAAAGGAAGAAGCGACCCAGCAGTGTTGAGTGTGTCTGCTGCAGGGGGTGTGTTAGGTCCAAATGACATCTTCTGTTAATCCACAACAGTCGTAACCCCAACCCCTCCTCTTGAGATGAGGTCACTGGCCCACACCTGGCCACCTGCAAGGCCATCTCTGCACCACACTGTTCCCTCCATTTCCACCCAGATCACCCCCTTCCAGTTTCACTTGCTAGTGAGTATGTGGAGAGTCCTCATATCCTGGTGAGTCACTCATCCACTGGTTCCTCTCTGACTCCTGAGCTATTTAAAGAACAGTTCCCATTGAGGAGTTGGAGGGGTTTGGGTGGGCAGAGAGAGGAGGGCTATGAAAGGTGTAACGTTCAGCTTGGCTTTCATGCCAAGTCAAAGAATCACTAAATTCCAAAAGTACAGATTATGAAAAATATATTGATTCTTACATGGCAGAAAAGGACAATAAAAGCATTCTGATCAGCCAGAAAAGCATCTTTTTTGTCATGTCCCATAAAAGTGCAACATCAGAGCCTGAGACAATGTTGCTGAGATTTAAAAGACAAAACCTCCCAAATTTCTAGAGGACACGGCATCACATTAAATAAGAATTAACACGGAGCTCAGTAAACAGAACTGGCATGTATAAATTAAAATATAATCCTGAGAAAGCCTCTGTTTGGCCAAGAACAAAAACTAATGAGAAAATAAATATACTTAAATATACTTTAATGTTTAGCAAAATCTATACTAAGACTTTTTTTGGCAGCAAAGCATGATATCCAGCTACAGAGCAAGACATGAAAATAGACACCACCAATAAAATGCTTTTTTAGGAATATGGTTCATTGACGACAAAGCAAAATGCACACAATGCAAAAATATGAAATTAGCACAAATACATTATTAATCAGCACTGAAGAGTGAGCAGTTAAATCCTGGAAACACCAAAAAGTGCAAACTCCCGCCTTCCATCACCCTGAGGGCCACAACGTCCCCGGAGACGAGTTCAAAGGGAAGTCCTCCCCACCAGTTCCGTGCGCTGAGTCGGTGTGCAGAACCTGGTCGGCACATGGCAGCCTCGCGAATGGCTTGGCTGCATCCGGGAACAGCACAGAACACCAGCCAATGTCCTAGCATGGTCAAAATTGCTGCTGTGACCTGAACAAGTATAATATTAAAATAATAGTTTTGCTTTTCAGATAGGGGGCTTCCTGACTACTTCCTTATCTTATATTATTTCATTTATTTTCTTCCCAGATTAACTATCCCTTTTAAAATTTCCAGTCTGAGAATGGATAGCTTTTGTCTGGTGACCAAACTGAATTCTGTGTGCGACAATTTAGAATCTATCAGCGTTCAACTAGAACCAAAATCCCAGTAGATAACCAGCCCATCAAACACCACAGTCACCTCTGCACCAAACCACCAAAGAAAGACAAGAAACAGCAGAGAGCAGCTTCAGCACCAATATGTTGGAGTCCTCTGCAAGCATGAATAAATATAAAGTGAACATTGAAAGCTGACAACCCCAGGCCACTGTTTATCCTGAAGTACAAAAAAAAAAACATCAGAGAAGTAAGAATAATTGTTCAGAAACAAAGCATGCTGGGTCACAAGCTGGCTGTCCTACTAGATGCCGACAAAGTTGCAGTCCTCCAGGGAGAGTGACGGAGCGATGCGGCGCTGGCGGTTCAGTACAAAGTGTCCTGCCTCAGTCTGAAGGACAGCCAGTCACTAATTGTTTGTTGGATGTTCTGTAGCCTTCAGCGGCATTTAACTTTCTCACCTTTTGGCACTTACATTTAATCTATTCACTTTTGTCCTTTAATCGTCTGAACTGTGATTATCATAATTTTCATTCCATGCATTCATCCGAAATGTACGTCCCACGAGTGTGGGCTCTGGGTCCCGCTTACTTGCGTTGCCGCTGCAGATGCTGTACTTTAAGCGGTTCAAAATGGTTTCTGTCTAAAAGTAGTAGGGCTGAGCAGTGCAGTGGCCCACAATAGGTCTCCAAAAACAAAAAGGATGAGGGCATGGGAATCAAAGCATCCCCTCTCTTTCTGGCCAGTACATAAAGTTTGTGAATGTTAATTCCTAATGACAGAAAACAATGGAGCCAGATAGACCGTTTGGAGCAAGAGAAAGAAGATGTAAACAGGACGGAGGAAAGCAAGAGCATTTGCCTAAGCGCTACTCAAAAGCCAGAAAGATTTCTGTTTGATCTCAGTTAACCTCTGCTCGATCTGTAGGCTCATCCATACTGAGTGTGCGCATGGGGATGCAGGTTAATGTCACGTTAGAGCCATTACAGCTGTTTCGGGTGTAAAACGTGCATGAAACTGGTTGGGAAACATGGGGAGAAGGGGAGCAGAATTATGGTGAAGCTCTTCAGACTGGTGTGAGCGTTATACTTTATTCATCCACCATTAGGGAACAACTGCCTTCTGCTTGGGGTTCTCGTGCGTGCTGGCACTCGGTACCGTTGGCTAGCTTAGCATAAGAAGACATTTCCGAGATCAATTTAAGCAGGACTATTCCACCCGACACGACGATGTTCCGCATGAAGTTATTTCCATGTACGTCGTATAATCCCCCATTTCATAACGGACAGAAATAAAATGCGCCGTTTGAATCTTTAAATAGACAGGCCCAGACTTAGGAATTATTCCACGGTTAATGTGTTTTTAAATGTTTATATGCAGATCTGCAATTAAAAAGCAGTTTTTTTGGCCTTGCAGAATGGGGGGTGATAAATTACTGTAATGATTTCTCAGCAATATCGTTCCGCGGCATTGGTGGGGGAAGTTGCAATTCCCCAAATGCACCTCCAAATTGCCAGCGGAGGAGATGGGGTGCTGTGACACTGCTGTGACACTGCTGTGACACTTAAAACAGCTCCCGCTTTGTCCCAATCCAGCAGGGCACGTCGCTGTCCCCTGCCCCCTCCCGACTTCTTGCTGCCGCCACAAGTCACGCTAATGAGCCCGGGGCGTGTTTCCCCGTAATGAGGCACCACGCCCGCAAGAGTCACCCTGAGAAATCCGGCCGACTGTCTTCCCATTGCTGAGGTCCGGGGTGGGTAGGTTGATTCCGGTTTTGGGCGTGGCCTCAGCTCGAATGGAAGTGGCACTATGTTCCGCTCAGGAGGGCAGAACAAAGTCAGCGGTGGTAGTTTACGCTTTGGAGCTGGTTTACCCGAGTGGTGCTTGCGTAGCTGGTTTTACTGAAGACCTCAGCTGGCTGGCTGAGCTCCTGTGTGAGTGGGGCTGGAAGAAGGCGTCCATTTCATGGGGTGGTGTCAAATCACTCAGCAAATACGTTAGTGACAAACAGCCACAAGTCCCTGCTGTGCACTTAGGCTTCCCCTGCTTTGGATATATTAATAAGCATCCACCAGTGTATACTAATGCCCCCTAATAAATGAGTCCCGCGTGTATTAAGCTGTGCAAAGGTATGCAGATTCACGCAACCGAGTCCACTTTCTGTGATTAACGCGGGCGAGTGCTGCTCGCTTTTGAATTACAAATGTGTTAGGAAGTGCTTTTGGATTCCAGTGTGCACTAACAAAGCAGACAGCATCAATAGTCACTCATAAGGAGTCCTGTCACCATAGTTTATCCCTGGTTAAAGGAATTTGTTTTTATCTTGTCCTTCTGCTTGAATTTTTTGAAGCCCTGGCCCAGGCTACGGGGTGTTCCGTATCGCAAGAGTCGATTCGTGCGCTTGAAGACCCTGTAGACAAAGGGGGAGGTGGGACTAATAAGTTAAAATGGATGAATAGCGTGAGCGGGGAATCTTCTGAAGCTGGCTGAAGGGAGTTCAATTGAAACAACATGAAGGCAGAGACCCTTCACAGGATGGGCTTCACAACACTCAGCCACCTTCATGTTCCAGAGCTAAGACCCTGTCAATGTCGGGGGGTGGCGATGACCATGCTTTTAGATGCCTCAGGAAAAAATAGGAATTACAGTTTACGTACTGGTTTTAAGGACCTTTGTATACAGTAAATGCTAAAATATGTCAGTAACAAGGGGACACAAGAGATACCACTTTGTTGGTATCTATTGGTTTTGGGCGAATGCACCAGCTCAGCAACAAAGTAACATTAATTCTGGGCCTTCCTTTTGGCACAGCATTCTTACAGACCATCCTTAGCCTGATAGCCATTTATTCTCTGTAAAGCTAAGGGCTAAGGAAGCTCAAGAAACAATACTTTATGTAGCCCATAAAAGATGTTCCAGAGTGTAAAACCATTACACAAAAAGCAGGCAGAAACTATTTCAAACAGGAGGTGGCACAATTAAGTAAACAGCGTTTTCCAAAAAGGGCTTTTATAACAACAACAGTGGCTTTTACAGAAAGCTTGGGTTAGATATCTTCTGGAAATAATGTTTTATCTCCAATAGTCCCCCCAACAAACTGTCCGCACGCTTGTCCGTAAGCACCTTGGTTAAATGAATGATTGACATTCGAAAAACAACCCACTGCCGCATTTGGACAAAGACCCCTGACACGGAATCATCAGTTAAACCTGGAGACCTCTCAAAATTCCCATTCATATGAGTATATGGCTCCTCTCAGTTTATCAAACTGCGAAATATCCACATGTCTGCGCTGTATCCAACTATCCTGCTGCTGAAGACCTGGTGGACTGAAACCAGAGTAGAGGAGCATTGCGAAGCACCAGGAGCTCAGTAAAGAGACCCAGTTGTCCTCCAGTAACCACCATCCCTCCCACACCCATGAGGAAAGATATTTCCAGAGCTTTCCTCATACCCCAGCGGAAAAGTTAGGCCACTAGGGCTCTTTACTACTAAAACGGACAACAGAAAATACTTGGGTCGCACAAAATCTCACACAGACACACACACACACACACACACACACACAGTGAGAAAGAATGCGCCACTATCCCTTGCCGCCGTAAATCAGAGGAAGGAGATGATAGCCCTCTGTAATTAATCTGCATGCTGAGCGCTATACAAGCTTTTGCTGTATACCAGCTCCATGTTTATGACTTTTTCATAAGGAGTTTCATGTATAATGGAGGCCAGGGGAAACGAGAGAGGAGCGAGGGAAAGCAGAGAGCTTGTTAGTGGGCTGGTATCGGCCTGTTTACTTTGCCACCCTGTCCTTGGCTGGCCCTGGTTAAGAATTCATAGGGATAATTTTTTGCCTTTTTTTGACCAGCACACGCAGAGCTGGCACACGCGCCATCAGGGAATTCTTACGCCGCCTCAGACATTTGTCCTTGCACACAGATTCCCAACGAGAGCGGGAAAATGAAGTGTGTGACCACGGTGAAAGAGGCGGACGGGACCAAGAACATGAGGATAGAGCCATCGCTGTGCCCTGGTAGCTGGGTGTGATAAAATGGATTAATCACAGCTACCGACTCCATACACAACAACACCACCGAGGTTTCACTGTAAGGCTGGAGGTATGGGATATTATTTATATTTACACACTCAGTCACTATCTTTAACCACCTGGGAAGTCAGCGCTAGATGCTGAGACGAAGGAGTGAAAACACTCGCTGAACGGCACTGGCACAACGCTGGCCCTGACAGAGGCCTGTGGGCCTAAAGGGATGAAGCTTCTTGCAAACAGAGCCTAGAGAAGAGCAACAAGGAGTTTGGGTAAGGGAGTGGAAGGCCCTGAGGTGGTTCCACCTTTTCCCTTCGCGGGTGAGAGGGTTGGGGCCCCCTGCTCCAAGCATCGTCCACTGGGAAATGACAGAAAACAAACAGCTAGTGGACACAATAAAACACCAGGCACGGAGACAAAAATGCGGAGCACATTAAAACAGACTAATGTGAAACGCTGAGGGAAAACAAAAGTGAAGAAGAGGCGATTTAAAACATGGAATTGCCATAGCCCCCTGCCTGCCCCACAAGTGAGAGATAAAAATGACGAATTTCCGCACCACGTACTGCTGAATCTCTTCGACGCTGGAGAGACTGGGTTGTGTGTTTTCAGATCGAGGGGCAGACTGAAGGACAAGGGAATTCAGCATAACGCCCTTCCTTTTTCGATGTCCCTGTGTCAGTTTTCTTAGCTCTGTTGCATTCAGACAAAAGAGAGAGGCAGCCTGACTTCTCCAGCTCTGCCAGGACCCCCAAATGACTGACAAATGGCTGCATTACGTGGCGCCCAGCTTAGTCCCTGGGCAACACTGCCTACCTGGGCTCAACCCATACACTACCATACAGAGTTATTGTAATGGTAATAATAGTCGGTTTGTCTTCTGCTACGAGCCTATTGTGCACACTTCACTGTCTGTCCCCAGTCTCCCAGGGAGAAACTTCTCCTCCCGAACTCCTCTATGGGTTTTTGCAGTTTGTATTCAAAACAATATTAATCACTGCAATTTAAGCAAGCAGATTCCGTCCACGTACGATACTCGCAAACTACCTGCTGCCTCTGGATGCAGAAATGCATGGATGTATGAAATAATAAAAAGTTTGATATTAAGCCCCCAGGGACGATGTTTCTACCCAAGGATGACGGCTCAGTTTTTTGTATTTTAAAGCAAGCGGTGATGTAAATGTGCTACTTTCTGACCCTTTGACCCCCTTACATAATTAGCTGTCTTTTGCCAGTCACTACACTGCTATGGCTCTCATGGAAAGACGCTGGGCATTAGCAGTAACGGAACATCTCAGCACCCGAGTGATACTGTAGGGATTTAAAGACTCTGCCGTCTGAGCCAGGCTGCTCTCGTCATTGGCCAGAGCATCAATTATTCACAGTGATGGAGAATTCCTTTCAGAAGCTGCTCCTGCTTTTCTCAAGACCCCTGGGAGATGAATGGCCAGTGGTAGCTCAGCCCCTGGTAGCTCTCAGCATCGGGCCGTGCCTTACCAACACCTGTGGGTTCTTCGCACCCTGGGGGCTGGCCGGAGAATTGCCAGGGTACCGTGGCGTTTCTACGACCCTGTTGCAGCACTTTCTGCAGAAAATAGCTAGAAATAGTCGGGAACCAGTTTTTCTCCCCTTGCGACCTTAAATGAAATGGCAGCTACCCTGTGGGCCCCATCTTAGGTCAAAACACATACGCTCCATTTTATACTCATTCTATCCCACTGATAGAGAAAATGAGGTCTGTCCGTGGGAGGCCACAGCCCACACAATTGCAGCCTCCCTTTCGCACCAACTTCCCTGCACACTCCATTTGGGAGTGAAATGGGATGCCATTCATTTTTAATCACAGCGCTGCAGAGGGGACAATCTCCTCCTCTGGTGGTGGGATTGAGGAAGCCCAGTGTGGTCAATGGGGTTCCCCTTGGAGGAAGGACAGCCTTCCTGAGACGGTGATGCTGTGAAGGATGTGCAGTCTGGATGAAGGAATTCTCCGAGCCTCCCCAGTCTGGTGGTGAGATTGAGGAAGCGCAGCTTGGGCAATTCCCACTGAGGAAAGGACAAGTGCATTGGTTAGGTGGTGGGATTAAGGAAGAACACTGTGGGAAGTGTGATTCCTGCTTGACTAAGGTAGACCAGCTCCACAGGGCAGTCCCAAGTGAGGGATGCAGGAGGAGCTCAGCAGTGGAGGTGTTCCACCAACAGTGGCTTTGGTTCTGATCCCAGCATTCCTGTCTGCCTCCCACACTGCAGAATTCACCATGACGAAACACAAACCTCCACTGTTGTGGCTGCAAATTCAGGCCATGCCACTCTTTTAGTAATGTTAGTGCTGAGCAATGTCTTTAAGCACATTCATGTGACCCATAACACAATGACACATGAACTTATGACAACAGCGATGTAACAGTGGCACAGCAGCTTGGGTGGCACATTCAGTCTGAAAGAGTGTCTGCAGGAAATAATACCAGTCTCGAATCCCATTTTCAAACCACCACGCTGACAGGCAGCGAATGAACTGATTAGGGGTTTCCTGTCTGCCGACTGTCGGAGCCCCAGAGCTCAAACAGCAGTGTAAAGAGATACGCATCACCGTGTTCGCGGCAAAAGCACAACATAAGGATAAATGTACCAGCTTTCAATATCAAAACAAATCTATACAAATGCGTTCAACTATGTTGCTCCGTTTTGCTACTGTAATGTTTAATTACCCCCCTCTTCGGCTTTTTCCCTCCACAGCGCGTCCTTATCAACGTCAGTTTTCTGGTGGTTGTCCTCTTCAATTAATTCAGCCGTCATCGGAAGAATAGCATTGCTGCTATTGACAAGCCGTGGCCAAACCGTACAGCTGTCTATTTAAATTTAATTAAAACATATCTTTTAATCGGATCAAAGAACTAAAAAAAAAAAAAAATCTATACACGGATAACTGAGAGGACTTTGCTGTGCCCCAAGCCAGCTCTTTTTTAAATTTTAAAAATTTTTTTAAAGCTGCACTCTCCTTCGGAAAGCCATTCTTCACAGCTTTTTTTCCCCCACCTGCGCCTCATTCCTTGCTCCGGTCGCTCCCGTGTTGCATCCTAGAAGTCATCTGCGTGCTCGCTTGTCTCGACGCCGCCGCCGCCGCTCGCCGTAGAGCTGACGAACATCGAGTCGAGTTAATCGCAGTTAGTTGGGTAGGGCCACACCGATGGCGAATGTTAGCAGCGAACTACTAATTAGGCGTGGCGACTGGCGCGGCAGGTCTCCGTCTATTTTGGGATTCCTGACACGTTACTAATATATGGAAAGGTATAAACAAACAGCAATCTGGTTGTTTAGCTTCTCCAAGCCACTTACAAGGATCCAATTATGGCAGATCCCTGGAGCCAGTAACACAATCAGGAGAGCAGGGAGTTATGATTAACCATGAAGGCTGTGCTCACAGCAGCGGAGGCAGCGGCACGTCTCGGCTGCCGTCAGCACCGTCTCGGGACGGCTGCGCTCCGAAATCTGCTTCCCTATTCCCACGGCTCCCAGGGAGTGCGCTACACCATCGCGACGTGACGCGACCGAGCCAGGTTTGCGACGACTGCCATAACGCAGAAGCTCAGTATGAATACTGCATGACGACAGCGTGGCCTTCTGCCGCTTGGCCCCATAAACAGAAACTGCTCCTCAGACGGGCTCTCTTTCGCGCTTGTGCGATGAGATGATGGTTGTTGGGGCTGGACCCTGACAAACAGGACTGTGTACAGCCACAGCAAGAGCAGTGCAGACAGCGGCACTAAGCTAGGCAGCGAAGCAGTTAAGGCCACGATGGATGAGACGGGCTGCTTCTGCCATTCATCATACGATGCTGGAGGTCATGTGCAGTTAGCTGGGGTATCTGTAAAACACTCTCCCTGACGCTCAGCTGTCAACCACAAAGCTGGGGAGAACAAGGCAAAACACACACGATGGTCTCCCCACTCAGTGTATCTGTAGAGAATTATACTTTTACCCTTTTATACAGATAGATATTTTACTGGAACAATTCAAATTTTAGT
This sequence comes from Heterotis niloticus, assembly GCA_018136845.1. Classification (NCBI taxonomy): domain Eukaryota; kingdom Metazoa; phylum Chordata; class Actinopteri; order Osteoglossiformes; family Osteoglossidae; genus Heterotis; species Heterotis niloticus. Next base: position 20,920,259 of record CM030894.1, on the reverse strand, counting down.
TCGAAGATGCTACTGCAAGCCAACCTCCTAGGACGTGAGCAGGCAAGCTTCAAGTGGAAAAATTGTACACACCAAGCCACCTGCTTCCTGTTCTCAAAACAGCACCACTGAAGGTGCCCTCTGCTCTCTACCTCCCTGGTTCCACAAAAAAAAAAAAAAAAAAAAAAAAACTGCCAGAACTGAAATCAGAGTTCCCTGGCAGTGGATTGTAGGATGCGGGTTACTAGGGCCCATTTGCTAGTAAAATTATCTGTAGGTCTTAATCATTCCCATCAAAAGTGCTGCATTTTTTGCATTTCCACCATGTCTCGCCATTTGGTGGTCCCACACGAAAAACCTACATTCAGAAGTCTAGAACAGGTTCTCACTTTTGGACACAGTTTTGCCCAATTACCTGCCTCTTTCCTTCAGAACTGCTGAACTCCTCCAGCATTTAAGGGTCTCAAAATTAATCTTTTAAGAACTCACTTTTGCCCTCATCTCCTAATGGCTACATAACTGTGTATCACACCTCTATCACAATCACAGCTCATGTGATGTACAGTAGCAAACATGATTTTTTTCAAAAATACTGTGCTTTGTTCATGCATCTCCATATAAAATTCTTAATGCAATACGACATGCAGTTTTGTTATTCCAGACTTTCATGATGCTCTGCAGAAAATCCACTGATACATAAACAAATATAATTTTAATAAACAGAATGCCTGTGTCATTAACCTGCAGGTGAACACCAAAGTGACAGAAGGGGAGGAAACTTTACACATGGTTGAAATTAGCATGGCGGTGGTCAGACTTCAAACAGAAACAATAACCGTGACTTTGGCTAAAACTGACATTGTCCCGCGTTGTGTCTGACTTTCTGCAGAATGCATAGGACTCAGGCTTTCATGATGCCTATGCTCTGCTGAGCTGCTATTTCGCCTAAACTCAGGCCTCGCATTCAGGATGGACGCTTTACATCTTGGACTTTCCCGTGTTATTCTCACTTGAGCTGTTCCCTCGGACATGAAATTATACTGTTGCTATGAAACACAGCAGCCATCACTGAGAATGAAGAACTTTGTCCATAATGGAAAATAGCATAAATGTATAAGCACGTCATTTTGTTTACCTTCAAAAACGGATTCAGTTTTGGACTAGTGGGGTAATACAAGAATAAACATTTCATACGCCTTGCGTACTAAAGTCTTCACACACCTAAAAACATTGGGTGAAGATAATATTTCTGCCCTATATACTTAATTCAGTTTGAGGAATTCTTTGTTACTATGATGTGGTGAGTTTGGTGGAGGAACTCACAAAGATAAGATGAAGTTGCAACTGACCAATAAGAATGAAAAGGAAAAATAAAGATGCAAAGAATATGAACCATGTTCACATATACACATACACATATAAAATATGTACAAACCTTTCCGTTTACAGCACTTTCTGCTCTCTAGAAAGTTAACAATAACTTTGCATTTTCTATCTATGATGTCAGCTAACTCTTCAGCTAGTGCATACATACATTGTGTTTGACATGGCCATGGGTGTGGTGAAACACTTTCCTCTCAAACTTTTTCTTTTACAAAACGCCAATAAATTTAATCACAAAACTCATTCCTCCCCTCAACTTTTCCTATCCAGCATACATATCAGCGTGTTGCCCAAACTTATGCGTATTATGACTGTTTTCTAATCTCGTGAGCCCAGTTTGGATCTTTTCTGTTACCTACATTTACTTCCAAATCTTCTGTACCCATAATTCAATCTGTAAACACTTAACTTACTCCTGGTTATATTTGCAAAAAATGTGAATAACTTTGTACAAAAGCCACATTGTAAAGTTGACATATTTACTTTTTGTTTGATAGTTTGTTTTTTTATTCTGTTCCCTTTGGTTGGATTTGTATTGGTTTGTGCGTGGAGACTTTTTTAGCAGACAGGAGGAAGCTCTTTATGAGTGTATAACAGGAGGAGGACGCTGATGTGTATGCAAGTGAATGATGTGACTGATGTGTAAGAGGAAGAGTTAGCCAATGTGTATGTGGTAGGAGGAAAAGGCAAGCCGGCACCCTGCAAGAGACATGCCCACCAAAATCGCATGCATGTCAACAATGAACTGGTGCTCAGACGGTTCGCTCCATGACAAAGACCAGGACCTGCCAACATGGTGTAACTGCAACTTGTGTGAAAACAGGACAGCGCCTCAAATAGTCTTTTTTGCAGTGTAGATGGTGTGTTGAAATCTCCTGTCATTGCGGAAATTCCAGCACCTTTTTTTTTTATTTTGTACGAATGCGTTCCCAGACAAATGTCTCTCAGGTGCAGAGGACAATCACAACATAGAGGCATTTGTTCCTATTTTCCTTCACCTTCTCTCTTGATGCGTATGTACAGTGCCAGGCCCAGCATGACGGTGATCGCTGGGTCTCGGGATGCCAGGGCTCGCCAGGGGGAGGGAGCCCATCCCCCAGTGAAACAGCCAGATCGAGCGAATGAGAGAGTGGTGCTTATCCGGCAAAATTGCTGCTAGACGGAGCAGAAAGCGCACACATTTTCGATGACACCCCAGTAATGAGGTTTTATATTGGCCCGAGTGCACTGCCGGGGGGATGCCCGGTCGCCGCTCTCCCCCGTTGCCAGCTAGAGCCCCCCAGCTCTCAGAGGCTGAGTGATGGGACTCGTCTAACCAGATGATCAGTTATTCCAGTGAGGTACTGCTCATTGGGTTTTAATTAGGCTCTGCAGACTGCAGGTATACCTGCAGCAGAAGGAAAGCGAGAAGTTCATATTTCAGATAATTGCCAAGAATTTATGAAAACATGGATGTTATCTGGATATAAAAATCCAGGTACCAGGTACAAAACAGGGTGAGATATTATGCTACAGCAACTGTGATGCAACCATTAAGAATGTGTATGTTTGTAGTTTGCTTGGGAGTAAACATACAGTAATGTGCTGTTGATACCTGGCATAAAAATCCCTTAATACAAAATCAATCCGTACTGGCAAAGAAGCTTCTGTTTGTTCCTAATGACATACCAGGGAATTTCAAAACACCACATCAACTCTAGTTGAAATGGTCAACTTTAAATGTTATATTAGCATTTTGATGCTGCCTCTCTGACCCTGAGGAGCTGTTTTCACGGTGTCTGTATCTAAATAGCACCAGGGAGCTCAGCGTCGGCCGCAGAAGAGGGCCTCACTCTCTTGGCTGCCAGCCTCAAAGGTCATACCTGGATTTTCAGCCTTTTGTTCATGAATATAACTGGTAAATATTTCAGTTTTATAGCAAATAAAATAGATTTTTCACATAAGTAAGCACATCTGTCCTTTATAAATATTACACTTAGTTCTGTGGGGAACTCACAGGACTGGAAAATCAGTCCCATTAGACAAGGGATTAAATTTTCATTTTTTTTCCCTCCATCTTCTGATGAACTAATATTTCAAGCACCAGTAAGCTTTAAAGTAGAACTGTAATTTTAATGGTATCTCCTAAACAATATGCAAGAGAAACGTTTAAGGTGTGCAGCAGCATATTTATATTAGTGCGCATATGCACTGTAAGCATCTGTGTGTGTATAGCACACAACAGAAATAACTCTCCTGTTTGTGTTTAGTTCATACTTGGCATAAGAAAAGCCGTTGCAAAAATAGCTGTTGCTGAAGTGACTTCTGCTCTCCATCGTAACAGATGGCACAGACCTTTTTGCAGTGGCCAGTTTTAAATCTTGTTCTCAGATAAACATTCATTTGACCTTTAAGGGTTCCTCCTCTCTGCAAAGAAACCTGGTGCAGGAAGTGAAATCAATATAGTAACTCTGGAGAGACTGGATTGGCAAGGTCCAAAATGATTATTTCATTTCCATCCATACTGGAGAATCTTTGGTAACTTTTCAGCTGGGTCCCACTGCCCCACACCCCTTGGCACTGCCCAGTTCTGCCAGCACCAGCACGCTGCAGGACAGATTGAAGCATTAAGTCAAATCCCGCACAGCTGTCTGATGAATCCACAGTCAGAGTAGCAGACCGATCCCAACTCTGACCCCATCAGCTAATACTACCATTACAGCTGCTCTCATTCCTGCCTCATTGACATTTGATCGGCGAGATGATATATTGGTGAGCGCGGACCTGTTCAGAATTATAAAGGAACTTTCGAGGCAGAGTCAGAGCTGGAGGTCTGTAAAATGCTGAGGAACATTTCCCAAAGGCAGGCATTACAAAATTAACCACACAGAAAGCACTGTAAGGTTTAGCTTTAAGGCAAAAAATGTCCACAAACGTCAATCAAAGATGATAATGATCATAGGAGCACAATCAGTTTTGGTGATGCAGCTGTCCTCCATGCCAACACCAGCACTGAAACCAGCAGTAACTACTCTGTGCTTGATTCACTGACTAGGTTTGCTTGGGCAAAAATATAAGCTTGGCCATCAGTGCAACCCCCCTGGAAGCCATTTTAATTTAGCTTAATTTTGCCACCCTCTTGGGAGTTCTGCTGGTGACCTGTGTCCCGTGGGTCACCATGACAATACCTTCTGATTGGAAACTGATGGGCAACAGCCCTATGGACGGTGGCCTCCCCTCTCTCAGGCAGGTGCATGAGGCTCTGTGCCGGATACTGGCGGCTGTCTGCCCCGCTCTCCAATCAGCCCCCGCTGGAATTGGCTTCCTGTCCACCTGCAACCTCTTATTTAGGCTGAATGGGTGAGCGCCTGTCGCTAAGGGAACTCTGGGCAGTTTATGTACATTCTGTTACTTTACATTTTACTTAATGCTTCCGTGCTGTTGATGGTCTGATTTCCATTGATGTAACAGACTTCTATAACACTGGACATGCCAGAGTTAACCTTTAGAGTTACAATGAAGAGCTGCAGTAAAACATAGCTAATACATACTGTAAATGTGTTCAGTAAAACCTTGAGATAATCTGCTCAATAACTGTGTAGCAGAGTAGAGCAGTCAGATCTAACATACCAAACAGACCTTTAGTGCGTACAGGTATGACATTTCACAGTAGCGTTCAAATTTGACAGAGAAGCAGCTTCCACTTATCTGCACTTGTAGACAAAGCAGATTTTAGTGGCTTCTCTGGCAATTTGATCAGCAACGAAAAACACAGGAAATTTGCCAATAGCTGCTGAAGACCTACTGCATAAATAATGGGAAATAAACACAAACTCCTGCACAGACTTTATGTCTGTACCCGGATAAACTGCTGGAAGGAGGGAAAGTCTAACATAGGGCCCCAAGGACACGTTGCAGACTAAGCCAGGGGTTGGGGGCAGTATTGTAAGAAAACTGACATTTATCTTGCCATGTCTACGATCATTCTTAAATGAGATGGCTCCTCGTGGCTTGCTTTTGTTTTCAAAAAGTGAAGAGCAAAGCGGTGCGTTTCTCTTTGTGCACATCAAAACATCCAGCTGTCACAGCTCCAACACAAACGCGATGTGGAGACGACAGTTTCAATTTAATGAGAAAGATTCTCCTTCCAGAATCATCCTTTATCACATTTTCACACAGATGCGTGTTTGAACATTACCAAGGCATGTGAAAGATTACGTGAGTTTTAGGGAAAGGGAGATCGCACAGATTAGTGTGACTGGGAGATCAAACAAGGACAAACTGTACACACATTCGTTCATTCACACTTGTGTCATTCGGTCATAGTGTTACAAGCAGGTCTCACACATTTATGCCTGCCTGCATCAAGATGCGGGTGAAAAGAAAAAACTTTGCCATCACAAGAAATCCAGCAAGAATTATGAACCATCAGCTCCATTCCATTTTATTTTCCTGTCACCCTCCAAGCAGGGCCAAAAGCCAAACCACAGCGCACATTATAGACGCAAGTAAGATGCCAGGGACCAGTCCACCGGTAGTCTTGTGCTTACAGCTGCCGCCTTGTAAACAAAAGAACCAGGTTTAAATTCCTGCTATGGTACCCACTGTAAATAAGTTAGAACTGAAACCTAACACTGTAATCTGATTTGGAGAAAAGCGTCACTTAAATGAATAGTAATACTTCCAACAGTCATTCTTACTTGACAGAGATCCACAAAACCACATCAGCTGTTTGTTTTCCTGCAGCTTAAAAAGCCATCAAGCAGGACTAAGACTGATGCATGCCAATCAGCCACCTTAGATGCTGGGACAGTCATTTTTACTGGTTATCTCTCTAGAGGTCCCACACACCCCATTAGCACTGCCACACACACTTTGCCGCGCCTCAGGCTTTTAGCCGAAATGGAGCCTCCCCTGAGTGGGGTGGTGGAACAGTTGACCTCTGTCCAGCAAAGTCGCTCGCACAGCGGACACAAATGAGATCCTAAAAGGCTGCACCGCATGCAACAGCTTGGAGTGCAGGTGAGAGGCAGGCTGGATCTCATAGGGCATAGCAGTCTGGCACAGCAGTGCCCCTAGGGGTGAAATTTGGCACTGTCTCCAGCAGGATTTATCTTTTGATTACAGGGAGGGGAGGTGGACGAGCAGAACTTGATAAGGTCACTCATACCTCTAACACAAAGCTGAGTGACTTCTTCCATGCTCGTCGGTGTCCAGTGAAGGATACTTACATGCATAAAAAGGTCCCCCAAGAAGAGTGCCATGTGTGACAGGTGACCTTGAGGAGGACAAGCTAGCACTAATAGCCTCCCTTCTGTGTCTGCAGCCAGATCTGAACATGTATCAAAGCCATGCAAACTTCATTATAATGGATTTGGGGTGCATATGTATAAAGGGTCACATTCAGAATTGGAGTGTCAGTGATTTATTTTAATTTCTTTAGTAAACACAACTATGTGAACAATTCATAAAATATGGAAAATTTGAAGGGGTAAGAAGAAAAACAATCAGGCCCAAGTGTCAGCTTGGAAATAAATGTAAAAGACACAGTCCATTGCGCTCTGACTGGGAGGTCTAAGACCAAGTCCCTCAGACCTCAGGAAGACTCCCGGAGGTCAGATCAAACGATTCACCGCCAAAGCACTTTTCTGCAGAAAAACACATTTGTTAGGGGGAGGAGGTGTCAGTGTTTGCTTTACCTGGGCTCAATTGCAGGTACGTCACAGTCACATCCATGGTTTGCATACAAAATTTGGGCTCGGTCACAGTGCAGCCCCAACTCTGACATGTGTCCAACAGGAAGTGGTGTCTCGGAATGAAGGGGGTTTTTAATATATTGGGCCGGGCTGGAGGGGGACAGCTGCCAGTGCTCTTGTCAGCACACATGGATGTCTGCTTGTTTTAGAAGGAGCTGAGAAGATAAAAGGGGAATGTTTAAAGGGGGGGGGGGGGGGTGTCACCACTCTGCATGCATTCTCGTCCATCATCTAAACAGAGGCCAGGCTGGTAGGATCCATGGCTAGGGCCAATGACAGCACTCTGACTACAGCCCACGCCTCAGAGCGCCAGGATAACTAGAAACAATATTGCACGTCCATCATCCTGCACGTCCCTGCATCTGTCCTTCAGAAAGACCCGAAGATGCAGACCTCCACAGATAAATTACTGGGACTCTGCTCCCTGAATGAAACAGGCCACCATACAAACAAATACACTCTGCATGCGCACACACCCTGCAACTTTATCATGTTAGACCTACATGAGGAATTTCAAAGTATGCCAGCCCTGAAGACTACATTTTCTAAGATAAATGTTTGTATTCTGATGTGAATACAGATTGCAGCTCATATCCAGTAAAACCCATGCACGTGTGACTTGGATCAGTTACTGACTAATATAAGTCATATCTTGGCCCATATTCTCTCATTTTAATGCATTTAATGTTTTATTGTCTCACGCGCTCACCACAGCAACCCCCCCTCCCAGCTGGCTCAACACAGAGAAGAGGCCGGCATTTCAGGGCTCTGACTATCAGCAAACATTATAGTCACGAGTGACAGAGAAAAATCCTTGATAATAAAGAATGGCAAGTGAGAATGTCATTGAACATATTCTTATGGCAATACTAGAAAAGAACAACAACATAAAAACAAAAACAAAACGTACAGGACCACATCACAGCAATAAGTGTTTTATTTTACTAAAACTGAAGCAAATACGGAACAGATAGAGAGGTTTAAATAAAAGGCAATGAGAAAAATGCAAAACAACTCTTTATACCCACTCACATCACAAATGTATCATCTCTAGTCATGGCCCATTGAAAAAGAAATGTACTAGAATCAAAACTCACAAAAATTTAATGCCTTTGAAAATTAGCCACTGGATGGATAATGCAGGAAAATAAAACAACAATGAAACAACAATTAAAAGAAAAAACCAATAACAAAAAATGAAATGGTTACCAAAAGTATGCAGGAGATCAGGGTTCAGAGGTCAAGTTCAACATAAACAGGGAAACATATGGCGGCTGCATGGATGTCTCTGGAAGAAAATAGAGCAGGGAGAAGCGGTAAGTACACTCATCAGTTACCCTTGACACATTCAACACAGAGATGTCATCATAAAGCAGATTTTCTGCCACCTCAGTCATTTCATCTGAGATCTTCAATTATTCAGCTTGTCTGTAACATTTGTTTGGCCTCAGCTAAGAAGGTCTTGTCTTCATAATTAAGACCACTTTAAGTTTTCCCGGATAGGTAATAATCAGATGGGTATATCGAGATCTAAAGCAGCAAACAATTTTATTTAACAACACCGCTACAGCTGGTTTCTCTCTCCATCTCTCATCATGCAGGAGACTTTAGTGTAATTTTAATACACTAAAATACCCCGGAGTGTTTCGGCAGCTACTATGAAAGGTAAACGTGTTGACAGACTCAGACGTCACCTTTTTATCATTCAACCCCTGTAGCCAGATTGTAAATCAACACTCTGCACATTTCAGAAGCTCTCAAGCAAATTAGGTGAATTAGACGGCATTCCGCCAACTGCGCCTGTTGTGACGGGTGTGCCTGCTTCACGTGTGTGCATTGCTCACGAGTCCAGTGCCCTCTCTCTCTCTCTCTGTTGATCTCTTACCCTCCCCTGCCATACTCAGAGAAAGAAAACGATGGGACACATTTGCGTTGCAGTTCCTTCCATACAGCAATTAATGGAATACAAACACAGTCCTACAGGTGATGAGCCAGCTCGGGGAAGGTGTTCGGCAGCAAACAGCGTTCAGAGCTAATCCTACAGGTGGGGCTCTCGCCGAGCTCGGTTAAAACTCTGCTCACGTGCTGTGTTGCTGTAACTCAGCCCAGTCTCCAGCAGGATAAGCTCCTTCTTCAAAAAGCAAATGAGAACTGGGCAAAGGTGTGCGGTGTTCTTGTGCTACAGCTCCAAGTTAAGAGGCTCACAGTATAAGACTGCAGTGTGACACAGTAGTACAAGACTCATGCAACACTGTAATATCACATCAATAAAAAATTATTTTAAAAGCGTAGTATATACTAATTCCATGGCGAGACCCTGGTAGTGTCAAACATTAGCGTACAAATAGTGGAACAGTGACTCATGAACTGTAACAAAACACTGGTGTAAGAGTATACGATTGTGGCTTAAGCCTACTGCGTAAGGCTGTACTGTCGCTGGAGTCTCCCTCCTGTGTGTGTGGCTGATACCCTGATCCTGCACAGACTCAGCTGTATCAGTGACCACTGAGACTGCTTCCTGGACATACCAGTATACATGGAATCCAGGGTGCTCCACTCAGGAGCCATCGTTCCTCCGTTCCAACGTACAGTCCTAATGAAATTACCATAAACGCTCTGCATCTAATATGTGTTCTGTACCGCTGGGAATATAGGCGTTAATGTAATCATCTTACTGTGACTAAACGTATTCTGTGCAGGACTGTTTTCCTTGTTAATTTGGACCTCATTACATCTTGTTTCTAATCTTTCTTTGACCACCGCATCTAAATATATAATTAATGACTGTCTGCAGTCACGTGCTGCTTGAAGAATCAGAGCAACTGCCAGAGGAACTGTGATATTTGTTCATCTAGATTAGGATGCAAATTAATGTTTGAGGAACATAGTATTACTGAGCTAAGTTTTCATTTTATATAAAATGAACTTTAAAATAAGTAGATACACATTATTACAACAGTGTATTAGAAAACCAGACTGAGACGCTGAGAGAAAAAAAAAGGGTGGTGGGGGGGTGGAGGTGATGCTGCCTTTTTGGTTGAAAAGATAAATGTGCATTGCAACAATTGCAACCATTCATGTCAATGGTTGCTAAGGCCTCATTCTGTGTGTGTGACATTACAAATAGAAGGACTCAATTCCTCTGCCTTCTTTTCGACAAAATCTTCGCTCAATAAATAGGGATCTCATGACGCAATAATACAGCGCACGTTCAGGGCTGGTAGTCACCTCCTCACTGTACATAAGCTAGAGCAGAGGTAGCAAAATGCAACATCACACTGAGTCTGCAAGGAAGCAAGAACCGCGGTGTACCGCTCCTACCAACTTGGTAGAGGTGATCCAAACACATTTGAGTCTTAGGGTTCCTTTACTCAGCCGGGACAATTAAATATCAGGGGTTTATTAAAGGACGGAAATTAAACATCAAACGCAGCTGATCTCCTAGTAATATATTGCTATTACACATGTGATAATGTAGTGTAATTGAGACATAAACATGCTTGTTAAGATTGCCCTTCATATATTCCAAAAAGTCACATTACCTTTCGGCCCATCTATATCTGCAGCCACAGAATCTCACCCAAAAAAACACTACTGCAACCCCCCCCCCAAAAAAAAAGAAACATTTTACTTCCCTACATGGTTGATCAGCAAACAAGACAGGACAATGCATACAGAGCGCCATCCACAACAAACTTCATAGACAAATCAGTGTTCAGTAAGCAATACTGGAGAATCAAGCATTCACACTAAACCCCATTTGTGGCGGGTACTTTATCTGCATGCATCACATTTCAGGAAGCACTCACGTGTGGTTTTTTTCCCCCACAAGAATTCTGGTTTGGTCAGACTTTCACAGATGCTGCCTCAGAAAAGCAGATGAGTTTGTTCATTGGTAGGACTCATGTGTAAATTATACTGGACCTAAAAACCTCAGTTAGGCCAAAGCCTGAGAACATGCAGGTACAATTACCCCTCCGTGGGGAGATGTGCTCCAAGAAGTTCATCAATACTGATTATCATTGTGAAGCAATTGAAATAGCAAGGCCAGACTTTTATTTCTCCTCTACTTCCACTTTTTTAATCATTATTTCGAACAGTGTTCTTGGGGGCACCTGGTAATTAAACAAGTTTGTACGTTTATCTTTGTTTGCAGAAAGAAGGTACTTGGAAGAGGAGTTACACAATACATACATTTCCCCTGGACCAATAAGTTTGTGTAGCTCAGGGGTAAAGGACTGCTTGTGCAGCTACCCTTTTACAGAGATTGCATCTCATCCAATCTATAATCATGGAGCCAAGAATGCTGGGATACCAGAGAATTTCATTTAAGATGGCTGCTGGGTCACAGAAGAAGACTCCTCTGTTGGTATCTAAAGTAAGCGCCACAGAAGTGAGCATCAAACCTGAGGGATCTGACCACTGAGTAACCAAAAACAGCTATGTGTAGGAGTAGCTCGTAGGCTAGGAAGTGAGAAGGGATGGGAACCCTCACAACAGGGACGTTACAGTCCATGAATGGGGACCGCCCAAATGTAATGTAGAGTGACCACGAGGAGATGGTGCTGTTGTGGCTAGAAACACTGAGCTTGTGCAGGTATGCACTGCTCAGTGGTTTGGCTCATGGTCTCCATGCTACTGTTTTATTGCTTTATCTGCATCCTCAATGGAGTGATCACTTGCATATTGATATGGATGTCTTTGGAAAACATTCTAACCAGGATGCTATGCTGGGTATTTGGAGAGAAGCAGGATACCACATACTCCTTCAGGTCAAGTCAAAGGACTTGTGGATTTCAAAAAGAAACATTTTCCCTAAAAGCCATGGAGTGCCCTTCCTGCAACCCTTTTTCTATCTTTTCCATTTTTGGGTGACTGACAGAGCTTATCATCAAAGCACAGCAAGAAGATTTTGTTGAGTCTGTTTTCAAGTAAACCTGATTAGAGGCCAAATTTCATTCTGCCCCTTGCAGGTACCTCTTACCCTTCTGCTTGCCTACCCTCCCATCAGCTTCCTCCTCGATGATGGACTTATGTGCTAAGGCTCTTTATTCCATACACCCAAAAAACAAAACCACAATACATAAGTCCATACAAAAATAGTTTTTTCCACCTTGCTGTAAAGCTGCACAACTGATCCCTGATCTGGTTTACCACCATGAAAGAAACAGAGGAAAAAACTGGACTAGGTTCCGGATTTTAAATTACTCTAGTTTTGTTTCATATACTTTGCTATTTTTTTTTTTAATGAGTATATAACTGTCACTTCTTCAGCATCACTTTAGCTTAAAATTTGACCCTGTCAGCCAGCTTTGTGGTAGCCAGCTACAAGGCCTACAAATTGTTAGGATAACTGGGTAGGTGGGTCTGTATGGATGGTTTGGACAAACATAGACTCCTTTCTTAGAAACACAAACATTACCAAAAAGAAAAAATGAGGAATGAGAGCCTGGGATCAAATACCTTCGTTTGCATGTGGAACTGCTCTTCTTCATAGGTCACAGGGATGAACGGCGCATTGCCCATTCTCCTTAATGCTCTTTAATTCAGCTTGAAAGGAGACTATCAGGGGCTCCTCCAGTCTACCATAGTTGAAACATACACACACTTCAGCATGGATGTCAGAGAAGAATTAATCTAATCTCAGACTCAGTTAAGTGCACTGGGTATTCAATTAGCCGGGTACTTGACGTGGCTTTTGAACACAGCCAACCAATTACACATGGTGGGAAGCTTAAGGAGAGGGAAACCTGAAACAGTAGGGTTTGATCTTAGCTGACTGAGAAGGCTTTAGCAACATGTGCTACATAGCCATCTTATCATTTGACACCTTTTTCTTAACACACAATCTCCGTCTTTAAGCTCATCCTTTAACTTCAAACAAATAGGAACAAAAAAATGTAGAGTTATTGGCCAAGGAGAATGAGGAAAGAGGAGGAGTTTTACAAATTCATGCCCGAGCTGGAACAATTTTCCATTCTTCTCATTGCACAAGCACCTTGTCTTGCTGCATAGCACACTGTTAATTCTAAGGCAAGGCAAGGTTGTCCTGTGCTACATTTTTTAAATCACACAAAGCCAAAACTGACAGTGTCACATCCGTTTCCGAAATGAGAAAGTCACGCGAGAAAAGAAGACTGAGACTCACCCGTGTCCTTCGCTGCTGAACGTCACAGTACATAAAGCACATTTAATATGCTGCACGCGCAGATGCTCCCCAGCAGGGCCTAGGCCCATGAGCTGCTCCCCCTGATGCTCCCCCCACTACAAATGGATTGTCTTTTTAACAGCTTGCTGGATTCCTGAGCATAACTGCCATGGAACGGCCACTGTAGCTCGGAGCTACATTTTTCAAACTCAAAAGCAGCTATGTCTGTGTTTTTATTGCTACCCTGACAAGCTACTGCAGGTAGGCACAAGGAGGCGTGGACACTCGTAAGGAAAAAGGCAGCCCATCAGCTTATGGTGTCTGCCATTCACCATGTGCTGACCACAGATCGATGCCCCACAATGCTGTCAGGTAAAGGGTTACATCCTTCCATGGGGAACACTTTTAATGGCTTAGCCCCAGAATGAAGGCCACAGAGCGGTGAATGGACAGTGGGAATGTTGCAGAGTCCCCAGATATTTCTTCGCAGGCGGAAAAAGGGAACTGTTATCTCATAAGGCCATACAACAGTGCAGCTCCAAAGGACCTTGCATGCACACTTTGCTCATCATGTAAACTGCTTTTCCCTGCGGGGTATCCCTTCTCCAAGGAAAAGGAGTCGGCATGCTCCTTGGACGTGCGCTCCAGCTGAATCCTGGCTGCATCTACAGTGTTCTCCTAGTTGCCCTGTCCATATTTTGCTTTTTCTCCGCCAGTTTTCTGTCAGGTCTTGCCTCTGAATGGGCACAGATGCTATTTCTATTCCGTTTACATTGCCAGTCTCTGCTCTGAGCCATGCGCTGATTAAGACAACCTGACCTTTTCTTGTGACCCACTCTCCTCAATAGGTCCGTGGAGATTTTCTTCTCTGGTTCTTAAAGAAGCCAGGAGATTTCTCCATCAGATTTGTGGAAGCACCAGTAGTCCAGCATCAGTGCAAATGGTATCTTGTGTTCTGGACTGAAAACTGTAAGTCCTGGGTGTTAAGTTCGCCACTTTTGAATCTCACAATAATAATTTACACTGCATATTGGCTATGTCAATGCCAGCTAAGATTAGATCAAATTTTAGAGGAAGCACTTTACAGCAGACAGAGATTTGCCATTTCTCTGCAGAAAAACAATATTCTATGTGGAAAAACAAGACCGTGAGACTGCTGCAAATATGAACTGTGACTGGCTGTTCTCAAAACCTCCGCTGCCACTAGCCAATGGTACAGTTCCATTGTACCCCAGCTGTTCAACACTGACCACTGCGGTGTTCTCACTGGGTCATACGCAGCCAGCGAGTGTGACACTAGTAGTGTTAAGCCTGTCACTGCCATGCATGCCTCACTTTAACCCCGGCAGTTCCTGTGGTTTTCTGAAAACTTTTGAACGGAGAAAGGGACAAGTCATGAAGATGCAGTCTAGAGGTGTGGCCTGTCCCAGACAGATATGACCCCTGCCTGGCTGCCTTTTGAGCTATGTGTAAGTTGACTGGTGTGTCAAAGTGCCATGAATAAGTAAACATGCAGTGCCTCTACTTTAGTTTGAAGCTGGAACTGCTTGGGGCAACCCCCAGAAATAACTGCCCAGGTTCAGGGCTGAGCTGAGATGCTGTTCCAAAGATTCTGGAGGTGCCTCTGCAGTCCTCAGTGCCTAGGTTCAACACATTCAGAGACAGGACCAGGTCACACTCTATACCTTGATCTCTATCACAGCAGATCCATCTCCCTACCAAGAATTCCATGACAGTATCAAAAAATGAGAGGGAAATTCTGTCTGTCTTCCATAGCAAAGTATTGCAGCCTGTGGCAGCGTTTGAGGTTATAACAAGGAAGCATACAGCAAAGCAATGCCCATAAACATGTCACCTCCACTTGGGCCTCAGACAACCACAAGTGGACAGATGCAATCGAGAACAAGTTCCTACATGCTGTGCGAAGCCATTATTTATTTTGCATTTACAGTTTTGTTGGATTTAATATTGTTCGTTGTCAAATTATAATCAGTGAGATAAATACCCACTGTCTGTGCAAAAGGCAAATGTGTATGCTTTGGGACACTAATAATGGTAATAATAAACAAATTTATGCTTGTAAGTAAACCAGAAATAGTAAAGTAAGTAAACCAAAATATTCACACAATTGAAATCTTCACATTTCTTTTTCCCCATATATATATATATATATATATATATATATATATATATAAAAAACAGGTCCAAGTAATAGTAGTATCAAGTTCAAATGCGGTTCAAGGCTGGGTGTTTGTACTCGATTGCATAGTATTTATGCTGGAATTTTCAGTATCTTCTGTAAACTTGCAGCTAAGAAATTAGAAACATAAGCTGTGTAAATCACTGCATACGACCACTATGGAAAACATAACACTGAGTAGCAATATGATAGCATAAGGCTGAACTTTACTGATGCCGAAGGGGAATTTGTCCATACAGCAGCTGGACACAGAGGACACATAAGACAGTCAGAAGACACATAAGTTGCAAAATAAATAAATAAATAAATAACAGAAGAAAATTCACACCATGTGAAAGAGCATTTTTAGGCACTCATCAACACTGTGTTTTTCTATATTGCCAATGATCCATCAACATTATTACAAAGACCTCAACTGTTGAATGTTATGAAAGATATATTACATGTAACTTGTTTCAAGTCATTTCCAGGATGTTCCATATGCAGGGATTCTGAGTTAATTTACTTTAGACTAAAGTTCCCTGGATAATCTTTTTTCCTCTTTATTATAAAGGAAAATAAGAAAGACCTTTTTCTTATTAGAGATGTTCCATTTATGAAAGGTTACCATTTCACACTTTTTAAGACCTGAAATCTAACTTTAAAAATATAATCTTCATAAAGGGCTAGTATTGTATTCAAATAAGGTTTTGATTTTCACATTGTGATGTTCAGAAGAATATTAACTCTTTGAAAAACTTTCTCACTTACCATCCATCTTTAGATGTCAAACTCACTGTAAAGTCACAGCTCAAAAGACTATAACATTGTCTGTTTCCTCTAACTTTAGACTTGAGCTCCGTATTTGAATAGTCTGACAGGACGCTGGGGACACATTGAGTGAAACCACACTGAGGCATGCGGGAGCAATAATGCAAGAGGTTACAAAAAACGTAAACCCACCAAGCTTTTTCATCTCCCTTTGCGGAGAGCAACTGGTGCATGGTGACAACAGTCCCTATCCAACTGCAGGTGTGTCAATCTACAGCTGTCACAGAATGACAGGACACTGCACAGCCAGGCACATGGCACTTCTGAGCAGTGTGCTAAACTGCAGCAAGACAGCAAATCAGCTGAGTTCAGCAGCCTCCACACTCATGCCATATAAGGCTTTTTTCTTTTTTCCAAAAATCAAAATGGTACTGAAAGGACAGCGCCACAATGCTGTCTTGAACATGGCTGAAGTTGTGTTGCAAGGAACTGTTGCACAAGTTACAATGTGCACAAACACATTATTCTGATCCATCAGTCATCGCAAATGTGGTGCATGACAAACTATGAACGGCTCCAAACTATCACTCATCTTGGCCGAATGTGAAACGTGACCTTCCGCCCTGACCACAATCCCGAGGCGAAGCATCATCTTGTGGCAATGTTATCAATCCAGATACTATAGGGGTTACCAGGCTACTTATTGGGGCAGTATGTAGTGAAGTGTAATGTGCCCAGACATCATTTAAACATAAATTTGGGCATCATTTGAGTGTGTGTGCACTTCAAAAACAAAAGACACATCGCCAAATCGAGCTGAAATAACAAATAATTTGATACAGAGATAAGGATCAATTAAAATAAATGAGAATGGGTAGGACTAGGACTGAGAAGACCCCTTGGAAAACAATGGGTGCCAAACATTGTGTCTGGTAAACGGGTGTTATAAAGGTCGGCTATTGGATAGCATGGCTCAGGTGACAGGAGTGAGATTGACAGGGGCTGGCGCGCTGGACCAGACCTTCCAGATGGTGCCAACAAGCCCACTGGGGCTGGCTTACCCCGGAATGTTATGATCACAAGGAAACAGTGTCCACTTTCAAGGCATTCTTGCTCCTTCATTTGGCACACAGTGAAGTGAGTGGTGCTCTGACTGGTTGTTTTCCAAGACTTGGTGTAGGACTAACACTAGCAATTGTCTCAGCACTGCTCATCTCCAACCTGCTGGAGGCAACATAGCAGGTTATCCAGACCGATCTGGAACAGAAGGTGAACCAGAACAATGTTCAAATGAACTGCTTAAGAAAGCCTGATTGGGTTATTTGCTGAGAGATCCTGGGCTATGAGTTATTGTTCAAACTGATTTCTAGTGTAGATTATCTCTTAGTAAAGGTGTGCATAAACCACAACTTGTGGGCTCAGTGGTTAATGCAGCCATTATGGGCACAAAACACAAAAGGGTTTCTTTTGACTGATGGGTCTCTGAAAGTTATGTTAATATGTCAGTCTTAGCAGCTGGGAGTTGCAAAACTGCAATAAACACCCCAAGGTGGCTATTGTGCATAACCTTATAAGAAAGTAAACCTTTACATCTTGAAAAAGCAAAAACATCAGGGCTACTTATGGTTTAGCAGTAGGAATAAAACTGTCTTTAATGCCACTGTTCTGATTTACCTTAACAGCGTACTGGCTATGATGAGAGCACGTCCAGGCTGTTTATTCAGAGAAACTTATTGCTCTCCGGAAAACTTTATTGTTGCTGCAGTATTCTTAGCAGCTGGCAGTAATGTGTTTATAGTATAAGTGACAGCCACACTGTGACAGTATATTTAAGTTAAGAAACCAGAAGGCTGCACCGGTGCCAGTTTGGACAAAAACAGGTCTTTATTTTAGTGGTCACAGAAGCTAATGTTTGGCATGTAGAATTATGGTCAAGGAGACTCACTGAGTCCCACATTACCACCAAAGAAAAATTCTAAACCAGAAAATGTTTGGCTGTGAACATTACTGTATGGATAAAAATAGCATAATGGAATAACAATGACAGAAATCCTTGACAAAAGGTAGAGGACCACCACATACCCTATGTCCTGTCCATCATATTGTTCCTACTCTGTTCTGACAATATATTGTATTATTGTGGTCTACAGTTCTCAAAGCTGTCTAAGTTCTCCATCAACTTTATTGAGAACGATCTTATCCTTTACTTTGTACTTGTGATTGAGGGTTTGATTTAGTTATTAAAGTCAGGCCAGGCTGGATCCTGACATTTCCATTTAAAGATACCAATCTCTGATACTTTGACATTGATTAACAGTTGGTGTTGCTGTGTCTGAATTGCAATCGATAGATTATACATACACCAATATGCATGGCAGCAATCCATTCTCTCTAAAAGGAGCCACACATTTCTGCCAACTCATTAATGCTGCTTGCCACAAATGAAACACTCAATTAAAATACAGTTTATGCTTTGTGACAAATCAGGTCCACATTCGCGGGAGGGAAATTGTCTTGTCTTACATACAGAATCGGTTCTGGTGAACTCTGGCTGCTTTCACCAGAGTTCAGAAGGTGATAAACAATGTGATTAACTCCCTCCACTTACATAAGTAGGTAACTGCCAGGTTCAAAGATAACAAAACCTGACTGAACAGCACTCACTAGAAAATTTTAGCAGCCCACCCATAAAACTCCTTGCCTGCTAGTCATCGTTTCATGGGCATCTTATTTTTGATACTTTTTGTACAGACCCCATGAGCGTACTCTGTTGACTTAGTCCATAATAATAAGGTAAAAAAGCTGTTTAAGAAAAGGGTGGACATGAATGGGGAAAAACAGACAACTGGGGAGCAAAGAGCCACACTTGACAATACTAATGCAAAAAGGTATGGGGCTGGTTTACAGTGCTGATATTTCTTTTAAATGCATTAACCTGTAGTCAAAGGTAAATTCAGCGTGGAGAAGTATTTTCCCACCAAAGTAAGCTCTAACTAAGGCTGGCAATTAGTAGATTTTGAAAAAAGCTCAAGTTTCCAGCCAGGAGATCTGTTGTGGTGGGAGGCTTCTAAGCAAGTCATCTTGTTGGAGTCTACAGTACCTTGGGAAAGATGGATGGAAAAGGCTCATGACAGGAATATGATGTGGGATGAGAAACTGGTAGACTGGCAACTGCTCAGAAGGTTGAAGGGCAAGTTGTGCGCCCATTGTAACAGTTAATGGTCTGCAGGAGCTTTGCATGGACATCTGTGTGTAGGCACTATAGCAAGTTGGGTGTCACAAGCAGCCAGAGGAGGAAGGTTGTTAAACTTTTTACTGAGGTTGAAGAGAGAGGACATCCAGATGGCTGTAGCTCAGGAGTGGTGAGCTGTGGGTTCAAGGTAGTGGCTCCTGGAGACTGGCCAGAGCCTGAACAACCTTGGCTGGGTCACCTGGGTGAGGGTGTTTTATGTTGAAAGACCTGAAACACCCAGTGACCTCAGCTTACATTACTTATGATGCATTTAGGTACACTACTAGATGTGTAATATTTTTTTAAA
Organism: Heterotis niloticus; assembly: GCA_018136845.1. NCBI lineage: Eukaryota > Metazoa > Chordata > Actinopteri > Osteoglossiformes > Osteoglossidae > Heterotis > Heterotis niloticus. The sequence goes on along the minus strand of CM030894.1, from coordinate 20,900,525 downwards.
AAAGGAGAAAATGAGTGACAGCTCCATTCCATGTTTGTCTGGCAAATGCCAGAGTCAACTCTTTCTCATCAAAAGACACTTCAGTTTTGGACAGTTTCCTAACAGCTAATGGAATTAAAATCACAAGTTTAATAAGCGATGTAGGCTATTATAAACATGGCGCCGTGACAGCCACGATAACATCTGACTTGGGAGGCCAATCTTGGAGGCTACTGTGCTGTTCTCGCACTTCAAAAACACCAACGGCACACAAACATGCTGCCATCAAAGCATATTGATTTTCCAATCAAGACCAAACGATGACTGAGACAGATACGCACCTTATCTTCCAGTTTACAAAATCCTGGAGTCAGGACTCATTTTGACTTTGCAGTTTCCTATACTAAAGGGGATTGCAAAGACAAAGACAAAAGCAAAGCTTTATTTTAAAAGAAAAAAACGCATACTATTACTCAATCAGGAACCAGGAAAACAAAACTACAATATCTTAATTGACTCGAGTTCAACAACACTTCACAGTCACTTAAAACAAGGTGGTGCATTCTTTTTCTTTTCTTTTTTTTTTTTTTTTTTTTTTTACAAAGCTGTGTTGCTGTTTGAAATTATCAAGTTGTTTATAGATTTATAGATTTTCCCCTTTTTGTTCATGAAATAAATACTTCTGGTGGGCTCAGACTTCAAATTATGTACAATAAACAAAAGGTTCTCAAACTGAAACAAAAGATGCATATTATAGGAATCAACACTATGTGTTTAAGGTGAAAATCAACACCAAGAATCTACTGCAAATGCTCAAAAATATAAACAAGGTTAATTTTTAATTTTGTTTGCCATTATATTGTAATAAAATTTTATTGCTAGTCCAACACTTTTTAGCGAAACAAAGAAACAGCTTTTTTACTTATTTAAATGATCGGAACTCTTGTAACATTCAGTTTTTATATAGTGCCTCGGCCAATTTATTTACCTAAAATGAATTAACAAGACATGCTGTAACATTTGTTCTGTTAAAAGTACATGTGACACAATCATAATATTGTTGGTTTTGTGTTGGGCTGCCTTTATTTCTGAGATTTGGAGACTCTGCCGTCTTCTCCTGAACTCCCAGTCCCTGGGAAAACATTTAAACTGGTTCTGAACCCTGATGTGTGATATTTAATGGGCTCCCTCTGTACTGCATGAACCATCCCAGTGTGCATCAATTAGCCGGATTCTCCATTCAGCCCGTTTTGTTTCAGAGATAATTACACTTTCTTTAATAAACCTGCCCCTTGGTCCAACGCCAGCCTCCATGCTCTTATCCACCCTCATTCTCTGAGGATCTGGGACCCATGGAAAATACACCCGATCTTCACACCTCTAAAACATGCATAGGGGGGCAGTTTCAAACTGTACCCAGGAGTAAAACGCTTTGATGAATAGGGGTCATTGTGTTACAGCTGCTTGTGCTAATTACTCTATTTTCTGAGTTATTACACTCTGATTCCTCTTCCAGAGTCAAGTTACTGCCGCCCAATGTATTTCTCTTGTAAACTAAAGGGCAGTTTCAGTCTTGTTGCTTTGTATTGCTTTCTCAGCATGGGGACACATTATTTTATAAAACATTACAGGCTGCAGATTGGGGTCCCTTAGTGATGGTTATGCTTTGTTAATAAAGAGTTTCATGACCATTACATTAGAATTTCACTTGTGGCTACACAATTTCCTAAGGAGGGCAATGAGAGAGTGAATGTGGCTGCTAAAGGTTTAAGTTACAGTAACAAGGTTTATACATGCATAAACTGCAGCAGGGGCTCAAAGCATAGAAGAGGAAGTTGGCATTACATGTAGTGACTGGAGACACTAAGCTACAGTCTGCAGCCATGGTAACTATGGTCAGCACAGCTGTAATCACTACAGTAGTGAATACTCTTCTAAGTTTTCATTCATTCATTCATTTCATTGCACTATGTCTTGGCAGATGGTCTCCCGATTTGCTAAAAAAGAGGAAAACTAGTGTGTGACTGAGGTTTGAGAAGGCAGCTCTTTGCACTCAAAGGGCAGATGGTTTATAAATGAGTCATGTGACCATTTACTGGCATACTTGTGTGCGACATTTCTGTATAACTATTTGTTTTTAACATGTTATACTATGTTATTAAGCTTTGTTCTCTTCATGCTCAATTTAATAATTGTTTGCCGGAATATGCTGTTACCCAGAAGAAAAGTAGAGCACAACATGCACTCCTGTCTTGGAGTTTGAGCATATATCCCTTTTACTTTTCGCACGAATAGTGATACATCACTAATAACAAACACGGCCCATAGAACCAAACATGAGCCACTACAGCAGCGTAACTCCTAAGTCACAATGCGGTACACACAGTGGTGCACCAATCAGTCCAACACAGGGCATGAGCTCACACTATAAAAAGTCATTAGCAAAATCTATTAATAAGTCGTGTGTTTCAAGCAATTCATGACAAAAAAACCATGTTATAAAGTGTTAGTCAGAGGCCTGTAAACACAGGACAATTAAAAAATAAATAAATAAATAAATAAATAAAACAGATGGACGAAGGGTTATTTGATTATCAGTTTGCCACACAAGACCATTTTGAGTGATTACCTATTTACTGCCTTATCTGTCTCCTGCCATATACATCGCTCTCTCTGTACAAGATTGCTTTTTATTAGCGTGCTCCCATGGACTTTACCTAAATCCCATCTCGCAGCATGAATCCGCTGATCCCCAGCAGTCCTGAAGGTTATCTGTGTTTGTTTCTCACCGGAGGGTATCCATTATTCACGCGCCAGCTCTCTGGGCCCCTGGGCTCTCTAGGGAGAGGCGCTAATGTAAAGCCTGCCTCGCAATCTGCCACTGGGCATCATGTCCCGACCATGCCCGTCCGGACAACTGGCCCCCACCGTCTCTTGTTACTGAGGCTATGCTCTATAGCCATGGACCACAGGGAACTGTTCCTCACTCATTTCATGCAACGGAACAGAAGACAACACCAAGGTGATTGTGTTAAGGTAAGGTGGCACAGGGGGACCAAATATGAGTGCTGCATTGAAATAAAAAGACAAAAAAAAAAAAAAATGAAAACACAAAAAGAACTTATATCTATACATCCGATCATTGCTGATTTTCTGATTAGTAGATGCTCATTTCAATGAAATACCATCCTAACAGTAAATTACAATAATTACAAGATAAATTGAAATGTAAAAAAAAATATTTTCCCCTTGAATATGTTATACATTTACACAAATTAGGTTCATCAGAATTAACTATGACATTAACATGTCTGCATTTATGGTTATTAAGTTTATGTCTGTCTTGCCGCATGTGCCTGCAAGCATATAAATTCTTTCAGAAACTCTTCACATGCTTGATGTGTTCTTATCTCAATAATAACTACATTGTGTTGTCTGAGTAAATTTTTTGAAGGAAACCCACACAGCTGGGTATTTGTACTGGACACTTGTAATGAAGTAGGGTGATATTTACACTTGCCAGCTTCAGGTGAGAAATTTTTGTCCTGAACCACAACACCACCTGCTGCCTATTGCAGTACAAGAGAGCTACTTTTGAACAGGCAGGGAGTAAATCCTATAAATGCCTGTGCTGTATTATCTGAACCACACCTATATATGCATAGACAGAGCAGCACTGCTGCTTAGGGTTCTCCTAGACTTCGAGAGAAAGTTACGCTAGCTGAGGTTTCAGAATTTGACCAACAAACCAAATCTAATATGGTTGTCCTCATTTGAAAATCATAGCTGCCAGGCAGCGTTGGTGCTGCCGGTCACCAAGTGTCAGCGTACATGAAATGAGCTTCCGTCCATCACACTTGCATGTTTTCCTACACTTACACAGCATGGTGTGACCCTCCTGTGGTCTGGGGGATGTTTTACTGCACACTTTACATACTCTTTTACAGACTATTGCCCTGACTACAGCTGAATACGTCACAGGACTTAAGAACTTGACCTCTCAAAAATACAATTTCAGTCCACCTGCGCTGTAGAAGGGCACAATGCATGTGTGTTTAAAAAAAATTTTTTAAAAAAGAAAAAAAAAAAAAAGGTCCTAATTTGGCAGTGTGCCACTGAAATAACCAAGTGCTTCTGCAACACCCTGATTGACATCGGGGCAGCTGTATGTTTTAGTAATTCTGGACACGTTTACAACCACCAAGGTGGGAGAAAAACCCGTGGCCACAGTTAGCTAGTTAGATGTCAGTGCTTCAAGGACTTGTCATATCAATAGTAGAGGTGACAGCTCTGACAACTTCTGAATTGATACGGCACCAGAAGGACACTTATCATAACAAGACAAGACAGGGGTCATGGCTACGAGCGCACATTACTGCAGCTGTGCCTCATAATTAGGTCATTACTGTTTACAGAAGCAGCATTCAGAGGAGATGAACGCAATGGTGGTACTTTGTACTTTGCAATGAGGAACTAAATGATAAACCTCTGAGGCGATTGTATACACAAGCAGTGTAGGAGTCTCCATTGGCATTCCAAGTGTTCTGTAGGTATCCTGAGGTGGACAGCTTTGATCACAACATTAGAACCATTTCAAACTTTCATCTCAAGGACTGCCACTGAAGCTTGGGGGGGGGGGGGGGATTCTGAATCAACGTTGGCCCAAAGTCTCACTGGGTCTTAGGGTGTCCTCACTTTACTTTTCTCACTCTACACTGTCCAGTTCCATTCTTGGGAGTGCACTCTGGTCAGTTGTCCCAGACATGTGAGCAATGGGGAAATCCTGACCAGTGAACGGGGTCTATGGAAATATGCATGAGGTCATATAAAATGTACCTCCCTTCTGATAAGTTAGGTTCTTTCTGGCCAGTGTCATCTTTTTTTTTTTCTTTTCTTTTTTCTTTCACCTGCTGATGGAGCATTTACTGCATTTGTTCATCAGTTGAGAAGTGCATTGACTTTTGTTTGGTGTACAGCACACACTGAAAAGGTTATGTGATCCCAAGTGAAGAATGATGGATGCATGTTAAGGCCTGAATGAGTAAATCTGAAGGTCTCATTAATAATTTTGATTTAATATCAGTTAATAATGACCCCACTGCAGGCAAAAAAAAAAAAAAGTAAGACTATGGGTGCACAGCTGGGGCACTGAGCCTTTTTGTTGATTCCCGGGAATATTTCCTTAGGCACGGTGACTGCAGGGAACATTGCTATAAGCACAGATTTAAAAATAAACACAAAAGTAAACACTCTGACAGGGTCTCCTGTAGCCACGCTCGATAACTAGGGAGGGAATTTGGCTAATTGGCAGCGTGCGCAACTGACATTGATCATATCCAGCTGTAAACAAAAACAAATGAGTGAACCGGTCACCATGGGCTCCCAATATGAGTTTGATTTAAACAAGGAAAGTATAAAATTATTATAGCTGGAGCTGGCACTCAAAATCATTAAGCTTGCAAAAACGAGCTGATACATTTCAACGGGTATGGTCAATGCGCAGAAGATATTTTTTGAATTTCCCATCAGTGAAATTTGTTCTGCATGTGGGAGATAAAGGACATTGATTGTCACACTTTTCTCCCAAGGGCAGGGAAAGGAGATGATTTTTGCCAGGAAATTTTTATTGCACATCATCATACAGTATGACCTGTGGACGGTGTATGATGTTGTGTAACATACAATTAAGTGGCATTTTGTCTCCTTGTTAAAGGCATTAATATATTTATATTCATGCATTTATCAGAAGTTTTTTCCCCCCCCCAAAGCTACACACAGCGAATAAAAAGCAAAAGAGAATTTTACAACTAGATAGCCAGAGATACACAATATTTTGGTCTGATTATCCAATATCATTGTTTTTTTTTCCAGCACACACTACACAACACACATTCTATATTTTTTCTCCCTCAGGTTGTCTGCGTTGTTCTGTGTCATCATGCTGTCTGCTTAATGTGCTGTATTCCATGGTCCAGGAGAAATGTTTTGTTCTCTCATGTACATCTGTACAAGTGTAGAATGACAATAAACTGAACCTTGAACAAGTAGCTACCTCTAGAATTAAGTATGATATGAAGTATGATATACATATAGGAAGAAATTTGAAAATGATTTTGAAAGATAGTATGGCACAAATTAATGTAGCTAAGGTTGCTAAGAAGGATTACCGTTGCAGCTAAGATGAAAGTGAAACAAAAATGGACTGTCATTGACACATGTGATTTCATGTACTTTAATAATTCAGTCACCATTTAAGTCCGTATGTACACCCCTTTCAGTTTACGAGTTTATGACAGGAATGCAGTGGACTTGAATGAGAATAGATACTGAAGATACTTTACAGTATGGTATACATAGTAAGGCAGCATAGATGTCTGTTAATTCTGAAGTTAAAATAATCTCATTCAGACCTCATATTTTTTTATGTGTTCAGTCTTCAGATTAATTAGATTTTACTCAGCTGTTAATGCAGTATGGGACTGTTTGGCTATATTAGCCCATTTTCCTATTTGTCTTATATCTGTACAATAAGCTCACACTGAAGTGTAGGTTAAGAGGTGTACTTGTGCAAATAAATACATGCACCTTTAGAGAGATTTCTAAAACGATGGAATTAATTACTTAACCAGTTCATTTAAATTAAAACTTTTTTAAAAACTTCAGAAATACTTTTCCTGTATTTTTGCCTGGCAACCCTCTCCAAAGCACTTACTATAGCAAGTAACTATAAAGAAAATATAAACCATGTGTTCAATTAACTGTTGAAATGAACCTTTCTAAAAGGGCTTGAATGGTGCAGGAAAAAACCTTGTATATAGTAAGGACCACAGGAGCAGAAACAAAACCCTTGTCTAATATGCATAATGAAGACCTTTACATCAAATCCACAAGAACACAAGGTCAGGCGGCTTCCTCCTAACCTGCTCACTGCGTGGGCAGAGGGAAGCGGATGGGAACAAAGCAGTGTGGGAGCAGATTAATGGTTTATCAGCCTACATCTAATGAAGATTTGTGTCTGGTTGCCTTATTTATGAGGCAGGGCCATCTCTGGTGACTGGAGGGTCACTCCAGTGGGACCCGAAGAACCATAAGAGTATTGTGTCTGTAAACAGAACGTCACTGTAGGTGCACCATTTTGGAAACAGAAAAACAGAACTCCACGGTTGAGAAAAAAAGTTTGCTAGTCTTTTGCAAGGTACATGACGAGCAAGATATTACTCAGGTTAACATGACTCTCGTTCTGTCTATACATAACACAAAACCGCAGAGAACCATCCTTGTTCATAATAAAACTGTTAGCATTGGGTCTACAAATCTTTTGAGAGAATGAGGACAACATCAACACGAGACTGTGGCCAGTTCTTTAACTGAGCTCCTTGGGCGAGCTCTTTAGCTCGCCCAAGGACGAGGCCTTCATTTTGCAAAGACAAACCATGTGCAGGTACTCTGTGAGCACAGCTTACAACAGAAACGTGCTTGTGGGAAGTAGACAGGTTGCAAAATCCCTACATTATCAGTGACAAAGGGCCATGGGTTGCTGTGGTCCATGGCTAAAAGTAGTGTCTGTATAGATGTTTTCATCTTCATCTGTCATCAGAGCAGCTCTCTGACCCTTCCTCTGGGGACAGTCATATTCTTTTGCCACAAGCCAGATCTGTGGCATATCCACAAATGCGTGCACACACACACACACACACACACACACAAAAAGTGGTGTTTTTGGAAGCATCTGCCTGACGAAAGGAATTACAGTCATGGCTGGCACACTGCTCTGACTTGATAAGTAAAGTCAATTTGCGGTAATTAACAGTGGCGCTTCAACGGGCAATTATTTAAAGGGAAAAACAACAGGGTCCTTCTTACTTGCTCCTGAGAAAGCCCCGCCTCCCCCGTTTCCTTGCACATTCATGCCGTGCCCGGCGCACCACTCCGAAAACAGGATATATTTCTTGGCAGCATGGGGGCTCTTATACTCACTTGCCTCCTACAGCAAAATTGATTGTGAAATTTGCTATTTCTACCCACCTGGGTAATGCATTTTCTATTTTTGTTAATTACAAAGAAAAAGGTATCTGATAGACACACAGACAATAACACGGTGACACACACGGAAACCTGTGTGCTACCGTACAAAATCGAGATCTAGCTGTACCATATATTGGGTTGTTACGGATCAATGATTAGATTGCTCCTGAAACCCCCCAGAAGACACATTGTGAAGACAGTGGCAGTACAGCATGTGGAAAAGGTTATTCAAATCTAGCTGGTTCTGTGGATGCACAAGGCCTTGTACAGAATATAAAGGCTGTGGGCGGGGAATTGCAGTGTGGCGGTGCCCGGGGGAGCGGTGCCCCCCAGCAGATGAGAGAATACTAACCTTTTCATTGTGTGAAATTGCTGAGCTGCTCAGAACACTTGCTAATTATGTAAACATGACTTTGAAAAATACTGGCGGAGGGAAGGCTGGGCTGAAATCTCCTCGCAAACATATACGTTTAAATAGAGAAACGGTGCAGAATTTTAATGACGCCTCAAGGTTTTGCTAAAGGACAGGCAGAGGGGTGGAGCGGGGGCTGAGGATGACGTGGCTCTAACGGAAGGTGTGGAGGCCAGGCCCTTACTGTGAAAATCCTCCACTCGGTACAGACACCTTGACCTTTAGGGTTTGGCAACAGAGAAAGAAGGTATGTATGAATCCTTGTGCCAATTATACGAGCCCAGTTGAATCCTGGAGCCCCTCCCATCTGGACTTGATCTGCCTACCAGTTCAAAAGGTCAGTAGTTGGAATAAGGAAGAAGATAGAGGGAAAAAAAACTGAACCCTATTGTCCAAATAAGACTTTTTCCCCAGTGCGGTATAGCTTTTCTTATCTGGAGAAACATGTGCAAATACACACATGAATTCTTGTGAACAAGACACGCATAATTCAGCACTCAGTAATCAATCATCCTTAACAGCACAGACTTGAAGGAGGGATGCAGTAAGGGAGACAGAGGTATGAGGGAAATGGTACAAGAGTGGAGGAGAGGGAGACAGGATCGCTCAGGGTCCTGCAACAAGTCTCTGCAATCCCTTCTTCCGGTGCCTTAGAGACAGACTTTTTCCCTTTCTGATTTCAGAGGTCACCGGGTTTTTGAGTAGCCTAAAATCCTTCAGAACTTCACCAACTCAACACAGTTTGCCAAGATTCAATTTTACATACACACTAATTTTATTTGTGCCAAAACAATGGTTAAAAGTAGTTTTCTAATTAAAATACTGTATAATTACAACAATTCAATTGCTGCTTGTTGACATGGAGTTCCCTTCAAGTATAACTAAGAAACGAGAGTATTTTTGCTAACAATGAGTCATAGTTTCTACATTTTTAAAACTATTTTGCTGCTGTGTAACACCACTTACTGCTTTAAAGGAAACTAAACTAGTGACAGTTGAGGATGCATGTTGCTAAACCCCTAAAGCTTTGCAAAACATTTAATATGAATTGCATTGGTACAAATGTAGTTGTATGAATGAACAAGTGAATGATATAAGCTGTGTTATACATTGCTTTGGACAAAAGCATCTGTTGAGCAAGTGAATCGAAAGCAGCAAGTTTAGATAGATTTTCCATATTAGAGTATCGACAGTACAGAACAATTTTGATAATTCTATCCTTTGTCATCAAAGTGAGAACTCAAATCAGTTATAAAAACAGCAAAGCTCCATCATCACTGTACACCATACATAATTATGGTACGATAATGATTTTTATTACAAAATGCATTCAAAATGCAAATGTGTAAGGTCTAAGAACAGAAAGCGAAACCATTGTCAGAAAGGAGTCAAAACCAGCAGCGGGCTGACTAGTGGTTATAACTTGAAACCATAAGTTTGTTAGAAAAGAACCCACCAGTAGGCTGTGGTCCAGTAAGCAGTCAGATGACCAGATATATTCATAGCAAAACCACTGCCTCTGATGGCAGTCACCATGATGGAAAATGAAGGACCCCAAAGTCATTTTCAAAGAGCAGCATATTCAAGTGCCAATGATGCAGGCAAACCTTTCATAAGGAGAGACACAAACAAAACAACTAATCACAAGTCTGTCAAAGCTACAAGATGGAGAGGAAAGCTAAAACTTGTCCACAGCATTAGCATTTGGCTTCCTAATGCCAGTCCCATGGGAGAAACTAAACTGAGAGCATGTTTCTGAAACTCATTTGAACCTTACTGCAGGACCTCAGAATCACAGCCATCCCCTTCCTCTTTATAGCAACTTTTTGGACTCAACCAGTGACTGCACATCTTACTGGGAAGGACAGTCTCCTGTTACCATCGGTTCCTTACACTTGTCTGGACAACTGATAGGTACTTTAGTTTAAGGCAACGGTGTGCTGCCACTCACGCGGGAAAGCCAGATTCTGCATCTACAACTCTTAGAAATACTAAGCAAGACAAGCTCCAGCAATTCAGCGGAAACCTACTCTTAGACCCAGAGATAGACATATAGAGATGGAAAAAGAGAGAAAGAGCTCTTTCATAGAAAAGTTCTGCTCCTTTCAGCTACACACACAAAAAAATCAATACAATTACAAATCACTAAATTAACTTTCTCAAATTTGATTCAACTCTAACGATTTAATAGCATCCGTGTGGTCGACATGCAAAGACTACTGGGGTCTATAAACAAACAAATAAATAAATAAATAAATAAATAAATAAAAAACACTCAAATGATCACTTCTATTTTTCCCCATAGACTGTTCCCAGTGCAGTTATGGCTCTTAGCCTTTTCATACAAACAAGTGAAGATTATAACATTTTTCTTGAAAGTTTAATATTTTTTCATCTGAGATTTGATATTGTACAATGTTTCTTGTACTGTACTTTGAAACTTATAAAATCGCAAAAATGCCTTGAACAGGTCACATTTTTCTATAGACTATCAGCCCTGCTGCCATATCTCAACTCAAGTCTGTGAACGCATGACAGGGAAAGTTGGGCCATGATCACGTGGAGTCTTGGGGATCACTGGCAGGCAGCAAGCTACCTAGCCAGGAGTTGTCCATCACAAGCATAGTCGAAGATGGGCCAGGGTCCAGATAGGTCTGGGGAGGATCCCCGCACACACTTTCCTCTTTCTCAAGGACCTTTAGAGATCAAAGTCTTCCTCAGAACTAAACGGAGGGGAGGAGGTCCCCCTTCTGCTGATTAGCTGACTGCTTCTCCACCAGCCAATCTGAAGAAAAGGAGGAAATCATCCAGCAGGTTCAGTGAGAGTTGGGCCAGAATGAATGCTAACTACCTTTTTTCAAACCTAGCACTACAACGATGTGCCCCTCTCACCTCAATTCCTAGCTCTTTTCATGTTGCGCTTTCTAGCACACAGCTGTAATATACAGTATACTATTGATATGTTAGGAGTAAAAACGTCTCAACTGTCCAGGGGGTATGTGACATAGCATGTCTACTCCAGGCAATGGGCCTGATGTTAACTGCACTCAAGCCTCGTAACTTTTGACAAAAACTTTGAAAAACCACAACTATTCTAGACATGGTTTCTTTTTCTTCATCTTCACCTATGGGGTCAGTTTTCACTGTGCTACACAGTGGCATTAATTAGAGGTGTTCATAAACAATATGCTGCACAGCCTCTTAGCCTTTTCCAATCTATTGCTTCCCAAAGGTGGGACTTTTCATTTTACTTTATTTTTGTCAGTAACAGTATGTATTCACACCATGTAATAGTACTGTGTATGATTTTCCTAATACAGCAACTTTTGAAAAGCTGGCACAGACAATGGAAGAATTCCCTTGTTGCACTGAGGAAACAATCCTTGTCAATTTGCTGATTCAGTCGAGCCCTCGACAGCCACTCAGCGATGTCCCATTATCAGTGGGCAATGGGCCTGCACAAACATGTCCGAATTTGTCCGCCATCCCCAAGAGGCGACTGTTGCTCAACTGCAGTAGTATAGTAAAAAAATACACAAGAGGAGGTGGACCAAAGAATTATAAAAATCCAAGTGGTGTAAGTGACATGGAAAACCTAAAGACACCAAGAAAAGGGTTCAAAGCCCTATGACTCTGAGAGCCACAATGCTCTCTCCTTCTGCAGCTGCAATACATATGCTTTTTTTTTTATGTTGAGTGTACAGTTGGATCTTTGCTCTCACACAAGATAAAGACAGGGTGAAGGAATCAAAAGAAAGACACCTCCGGGAAGCCCTACATTTGAGAGTCCTGCAGAGCACAGTTCCAACACCTTGTCCCAGTCTTGACTGCAGAAAATTATGAATAAATGTCGGCTGACGGACCCATAGTGTAAAGGACCACTTTATCTGCCATAAGCACGTAAAGAATGGATGACACAGTTGGACACCTGATTCGTAGCACGGATGATCGCTCCAGTGCCGGCCTGGCATCACTACTGAGGTGCAGGTGGGCTGTTGGGGGTGGGAATGCATGCATAAAATGCTCATGCCACAAACGGGAGTTCCTGTTCTTTTTATCTAGTAAATAAACCAACAGTCCATTACAATATGCCAGCACAAAAGCCTTACCCAGCAGTTCAATACAAAGAGGAGAAATCTATTCCTCCATCCCTGAATAACTTTGCACCTCAGTGAGCACAAGAGCTGGAGAAGAGATGGAGGCTGGGAAGAAGGGTCTGGGGGACGGGGGGGCTAGGGTAGAGAGAGAAAGCGCAAAGGAAATAAAAATCGAAGGCACACAAGCTGGGTTCAATTTGGAGGCTCCCAGAGGAGGGGAGCGAGCTGTATGCGATGGAATAGAGGTCAGGCTGCTGCGTATGGGCACTGTGCTGTGAGAACGTGTCACATAACCCAGCACAGTGCTGCAATCAGCCACAGAGGCCTGGAGTGGGCATCCTTACAGCCACTGCACATGGGGATCCCAAAAACAAGCAGGAACAAAACAGACAAGATCTGAGGAAAACTTAAGCACGTCATGAGTTGTTGATGTGTCTGTCTATCTTGCACCACGTGCACGTGCTGAACATGTGCATAAGACAGCTCCTGCAATAGTGTGTTGCTCATAAAGTGTAACCCAGCTGCTCACCTCTAATACAAGGACTGAAGATTACAAGCTCCACTTTGAGCCACCAAAAGATACCATTCATCTTCAGGAACCAGTTGAGCTGGGAGGTTTGAGAATGGAAATGTTTAGGGCAACACAGATTCACCACTGACAGAGAAAAGCATGCAAATGCTCTACTGTGCTACACAGGTCCAGTTTAGGATATAATTTATTACATTCCTGTACAAACACAATACAACTGCTATGCAGTTAGGTTTGCTGCACACAACAGGGTCTCCCAGAACTACCAACGTGTCCAACATCCCAGTGTCAAAAATCTGCCAGTTTTTCCACACCAGTCGACTGAATGAACGTAACAGGACTCAGCACCAATTGGAGGAACAACTTGATACTCAGCACTGTATCCAATAATTTTAAATACTGCTGGCAACTTGACAAACTTACAAGCTGTGGACCAAAGCTGAATACATCCTCTCTTTGGCAGTTTGAACCAATGTATTCCACTGCTGGGTCAGAACAAGTCAAGTCAAAGTTTATTTGTCATGAGTGAACAACACAGCGAATAACAACACAGTGAACAACAAAAGTGAATTACATTGTCAAAATGGATGTTGTAGTCCAGCACGTAAGAGGGTGCAGTGTGTAGGGGAGTGACTAAAAAAGTAAACAAATCATCAACACTATACTTTCTGTCCTGAACAGTTTTAAAACTTAAGTCAGAATTTAGTGGTAAATGCCATTTGATTGCATTTGCTTTTAAAACCCAGTAAAATCCACACTTCCACAAGTGGCATTTTAAATGTTAAAATTTCCACTTCCAGCTAAAGCTATCCAATCTCCTGTAGACTGTGTTTCAGTATTTCCAGCTTGAACCTTCATCGAACACATTCACAAACTGCTGCTCACACAACATTTATGTGGGCAAGAAAAACACAACGTGACCTTTCATTTTGAACCCAGAGAAGTTCATGGATGTCTCCGCAAAGGTATGCTCAGTATCCACAGTTAAGACTTATTAAACCATGCTACAAAAGGACTTACAGGTTTGGGCAACAAAGAAGGAAATAAATGGACACAAAAAAAAAAAAAAAAAAAAAGCTCAATTACTTACAATCTTTGCTTAATTTGTTTCCACAAGTGGGGAAATGTTTTAAAATAAATCATTAGACATCAGACACCTGGTTCTTTTCAGTTGAACAGTTAAATCAACAGAATCAGCACCATTCTAATCCTTACAAGAAGGTTTTAATCCCAGCAAAGCCACAACTGAACAGCCGGTGCTGTACTACGGCTGCAGGAGTTCCAACATTAGCCGTGCTGTTTCTGTAGCCCACATATGGGGTTCTGTGTGTCAATGAAGTGGTTTTAGTTTGGTTTTTTTCCCCACTGCACTAGCCAGGTTACTGGATTTTCTTCAGTGGGAGACTGATAAAACTTGCAAAAAGGAATCAATACAATTTGATTTTTGCATAAAGTCAAAGTTTTGAGCCCACAGCTACAGTCAAAGCAATATATTGAAAACAATACTGGAGCACTTACTGTATTCCCACTGTGTATGGGCTACAGTGTTAGCACTGTTCTGGTGGTGTGAACCCCTGTGCCACTGGTGTCAGAAACATGCTGAATTTGGACTGCGTTCAAAATGTATCCAGAAAATAAAATAAATCCAAGTCAGTTAAAACCATCAGGCTAGAAGAATTTCCCCAACTTGACACAAGAGCTTTTCATCTGTAAATTGTGTTTTAGAACTCATTTATTAATCCATTAAACCTTACAATCATTTGTACGCTTTATCTGCTCATTTTCTTGACTATGTGCATTTCCCCTCAGTAACTTCTTGACTGATTGCAGTCATTCAAATTTAGTTCAGTTGAGCACAGAATTAACTGCATTCAGAGCATAAATACTTGCCTTGATTAACATTTTTATCCTGAAATATCTATCGCTACAAGCATTCTGCTAGACTTCCAGGTCTTTCATCTCAGTCATTTCGCTTAATTAATGGCAGCATGTCAATGCTCCGCCCTCTCCTCTTTGAGCGACATGACTAGGTCATCTGAAGCCAGAGACACTGTGCTCAGCTGCATTCTTTTCCCTCAGCAACTGCCACTTCCAAGACAACAAAACCAACTGTTTGGAGCTGTCTAAAGTATAACTCTAGAAAAGGTCTCCCAAGGTAGATCTCTCGAGTAGAAGGCTCCAAAGTAGCTAGAGAAGGACGAAGAGCAACAACTAGAAGCAATACGAAACAACTCCACCAGACATGAAGTTCATTTTTGTAGCAGAGCAATGATTTGCTGAAGCATGAGTGCAAATGCTTTGTACTGCACTGTTTACTTGTGTCTTAATGTTAGATAAGGGCAACAAGACAAAATAACTTTTCTTAACCATATAGAAATGTTTGAAACACATAAACTTTGTCAAAAAAAAAAAAAAAATCCAGGAAGAATTATGATGGAAATGTTTCTGAAGCATTCAGTACAGAGCACAGTTACCACTGCAGACTTAGTGTACTCACAACTTTCAACACTGTTTTACAGCAACCTTAAAAAATGAAATATATATCACATCAAATCAGGACTGTCCAGCTATAGTCCAGCGGGCATCTCAGCTCTCCTCCCACAACTCACAAAAACAGCTTAACACATTCAGTCAGGACAGCAAGTTGAACAAGCTGGTTTTCTGCCCAGCAAAAATTTTAAAAAAAAATAAAAAAATAAATAAATAAAAAACACATCTTGGAATTAGTTAACCAAGATTATTGCAGGACCGCCTTGGAGCAGATTCGCAAAGTGAAATGTAGCCCCAGAGTTGTGTGACAGTTACATGCTTGATTGACTGCAGCCAGGAGTTGAGTAACAGGATGCAAAGCACAGGGCGACAGCAAGTGAGAGTACACTGGGATGGCACTCCAAGACCCAGGTCACGTATCCCTGCTGCACACCAGAGGATAATACCTCTTTTAAATGATGCTTTGTCAATAGGTAATACCCACAACCATTTTAGCGACACACTTATCCATTGGAATCTCTCTAAATTGCATTTGGACAAACGATTAAGCGTGACCCACCTGAACACTGCTACTTATCTAACAAACGGTCTATCTGCACTGATGGCTTTCGAAATAAAGAAATGATGGGTTTTGAACAATCAAGCTCAGTGTGAAACCTGATGACGTGTGAACCTGTCCATATTTTTCAGCAGTGACTGCACTGCTTGCCGACTGCACTTTGCTTAGGAGCTGCTTGATGGCAGCATGGATGGATTCCAATCCGCACATGGCCTTGAGGGTCTTGTCGGGGGCCCACTTCCAAGGGTGGAGATACAAGTTCAGTGCATGCCAGGAACCAAAGTACCTGGAAAGGCACCTTGAGTTTTCCCTCTGGTCTCCTCCTTCATATCCACTTCAATCAAGATACCTTCAAAACAGTCATTACCCACACAGAAGGAAAGGGCAGCCTGCTCCCAACACACCAACTGAAAGATTTTATGCCACATACTTAAATATAACAGCAGGGGCTGAAGCAGACAATGAGTGTAGAAAGTAAGAAAGATTGAATGAAGAATGGAAGGGAGAAAAAAAAAAATCACTCATCTCCATCCTTTTATCATTATCACACCTTCCATTATCATAATAATGATTTTCTCACCAATTTAGATTTTTGACCATTCAAATGCATTTCTAAATTTAATGGTTTTCAGTGTTATTATCTTCAGTAAGGCCCATTTCCCAGGGGCACAGAAGCTGGGAAAAGCCATAAGAGCCAGTCACAGTCTGCAGCCCAGCTCTGGTTCAGAGGCCTGGAATACTGACATCAGGGAACCGTGGATGACATCATCAAACCACTCAACCCATGCTCCACTTTTTTGTTCATAAAATGAGGCACAGAGTCCATCTACTGTCTCCCATTCCATTATCACATTTATGTTTGAAGCTGCAATCTTGTCTAGACAAATTCCTGATCTACATGGCTGGTTACACTGCACCACCCACAATACCATGCATGTCCACTTAAGAGTGTGCAGCTGTACCTGCAAAGCCCACCAATTTAACTCTGAATTGGCTTCACCCATTGCCCTGTCAGATTTTGCCCATAATGCATTCATAAAAGCCTTATCCTTATTCGTTTTGTATTCTGCCTGTATGTCTACACATAGCCAATAAATACTTTGACAAGAGCTCTGCCTCCCTTCAAAAGGCATAGCCTATGCTCCTCTTCCACTCAGGTCTTAAAGTTGCCAACAGAGGACCTAATACAAGTCATAGTACATGATGAGAAGTCTGGAGAAATTAATAGAAAGTCCATCATTCAGAGCCAAGTGTCAGGTCCGCTCAAGTCTCCTCTCCCCTCTCCAGGTTTGGGGAGAAGAAAAGTGGATGGTGGACAGCACAGTGTGCATTGTGTGCAGCATCTGTTACTATTACAAATGTCACAAGTCCTACTATGAGTTCTTCAGACCTTTGGTTGGTGAGTGTCAGGCTGTCCTTCCTCTCACAGCTTTTGCAACAAGAAATCAATAAAAAAAATTCAGAAGTCAAGCCTTGTTTGAAATGTGTGGGGGGCTTCAAATACGAAGATTGGGCTGGACCCACTTGCCACTCCACCTGTCCTCTGCAATTGCTTCTGTTCTCCAGTGCAACACAGAACAAAGATGGATCGCCCCTTCCAGAGTTCTGACTCTGAGCTGTAAAACGAGGTCTGTTTGATCTTGGAGGAAGTAAAGGATTACTGCTTTCCCAGTGTTTTGTCCTTCTGAAAAAGAGATTGTGATCTCAATGGTACCTGTCCAGTGAAAATGGAGGTCACCTTGTTGGAGTGCACTGGATGGCAGCCCCAAGCTGGTTTAAACCTGTGAGGAGCTTACACCCAGTGGCTTTCATGAAATTTTTCAAACTAAATAGTAAGGTTTCTTTACTCTGGCTTGTAAAGTACAGATGTAGAAGGAATTTGTCGACTCCTTTTCTGACCGACAGGCCCCATGTGTGACGTACATGATGGCTGAAAACACAAATCTATGGCTTAGTTCCTAACAGATTAAGTACATCTTTATTACGTTCCCTGCATGCCAGCATTTGGCACATTATTAATAATAAGTGTACATTCTGTTATCAGTGTTTAAAAGCCCTAATAACATTTGACATCCACTAAATAGTTCAGCTACCTTCAAGTTAAGCCTTGACTTTTGGATAATAAAAGTTGAGCATGGTTTGGGCAGAGCCAAGCATGCATGTACACTTGTGCCTTGAATTACAGATTTCAAAGATCCAAACATTTCCCAGTTTGTTTCAGCTTCCATTTTCTTCACATTTTATTTTCTGTAATTTTTCTGTTGTGGAGCAAAACTGTCTTGCATTTCAAATTTCTGCCATTAGAGGAAAAACACAGTATAAACTCACATTACACTGTGGGGTGGGCACCCTTTCTAAAATCTTGACAGGTGCTACTTGTCCCAGTGTTTTTATGTGTTGTAGCTATAGGAGAGAGACGTTGAGACTTTGTATGAGCTATTGATCAGAATGGAATAATAAAGGCCTTACAGCCAATTTTTAATTCATTATTGTTTATCTGATGTTTTTAACAGAACCTGACCCATGAAAAAAAACGAAGGAATAAAGCCATATTATTTAACTACTGTTGACTGTGATGTGGTGAGTAGACATGTAAACAACTAAGTTGCAGACTTTTGGTCCCAAATCCGTTCATAAGATGAGGTACAAATGTATTCGAATTTTATATATTTGGCTCTTCTGCCTTATTTACCACAATTTAATTTGTTTATTTCAATTTTTAGGTTCAGTTTCCTTGCTCATTCTGGAGCATAAACACATGCAGAGAAAAGAAAGGCTAAAAATTAGATGCAACTGACATCAACAACAGCTCCCACCTCCCACCTGAGTCTCCTGAGAATGTCCCGACGACAATGTCAACTCTGACCTGATGGGAGCAGCAGATCTGCTCAGCCTTAATACTTGATAGATTACTTCATGGGAGAAAAGCCAAGTAATCTTGTCTTCAGTAAGGCCCAAGAAACTGCCATGTGCCATGCAAACCAAAAAATTTGTTTTTTGATAACAACTGTCTCATTGTTTGTTGATTAACCTCAGCTTCAGCAGCACTAGGAGCAATTGTGTGAATACATCAGGTTGTGCTACCTTGTTAAGACTGTATTCAATAATTATAGTGCTAGCATCACCCCAGCAATGGATATGGGAAGTCTTTAATTACATTCAGCAGACCCCAGACACAATATAGAACATGAACAAGAGGTGCCCAGAAGATAAACTGATATCTTCATCTCCTTACTGAATATAAAAGGTTATTAGTTACATGGGGTGTGGACCTATTCCTGCAGCAGAAATCTCACCCTGTCAGACTGTACACAAGACTAACACAATGGCCAAGATGATCATCTTACTGCTGTATGCTGTAAGCTCCACTGTGCTTTACTACCAGGAAAAAGCTCCTGTAACTCAGCTTCTGTATGACAACCAACAGACCTGTAGACATTGGTAGCCTGTATGACGCTACAGGCACATTTTAGCCCCATCTAGGATAAAGCAAAGCAGGATCCCAGAAACACCCCTGCTAATGTCAGTTTTGATTTTTGCTTATGGATTGCTTTTATGTTTTGTTGAGTTAGCCCTTCAAAATTAACTTAACAGAGAACTTGGTCATTTAAATATCCAGGAAACTTTGGCTTTTGTAACTTGAGAGGTTAAGAGAAAAAAAAACACAATCTCAAATGGAAATCACAATGGGACTAGGTTCTTGGCTAACTAACACCAAGGATGGTTGCTCCTGCTCTGGTGCGGTCCGCTTGGCTCCCCGCTCAAAAGAGCGGCGCCCACGTCCCAGCACTGTCATTCAGTTCCTTTACACAGCGTTTCCCCCCACAACAAAGCTTGTCACAACATAAAGGAAGCAGGTTGCATTGAGAGATCAAAAATGGCTTTCAACAGTAATCCATAAATACACCTTTAAAAAGGAGGAACATCACTGATTTGTCACTCTGCTGTGGCAGCAAGGCTAAAAGTGACGCTAGACAGACAGGTGAGTTATGAGGTTGGGAAAGAAGTGGCAGGCATTCCTATTTCATTTTTGGCCATCTCTCTGGGGGATTTGAAAGTGTGAGACTTTGGTTTTGTCCTCCACTCTCACCCTATTTGTTCTTTATGACTTAATGTAAATGTGCTCATAAGAAAACAGACTGAAAATAATGTATTTCTATGCTGGTTTATAGTTGATATTGTAGTGTCTGGTCCATGCATGAAAGATGTCCAAGTATACTGGTATCTGTGTTCAAAAAATGGTAAACAATTGGTCTTAGTCCTCATTTTAAAGTAAGCTAAATGGCTTCACTTCATTACGCCTCCATTCAGTAATATTACAAAGCACATAGAGAAATACTTTGCATACTAGAAAACAATCATACCATGATGTTTAATGGTTCTTTTTTTATTTTACACCTACTTAGTGCTGTTCTTTTCCAGTAAAATTTTTATATGCCATCATTTGTGTTGTATTCTTCTCCATCATTTATTTTTTTTTGTATTTAGGGGCAATCATCTACATCCTCTTTACTAACAATTCTTGAATTTTGTAACTGAATCACATATGTAGTTAAGGTTTTCTTCCATGCTTAAATGGCAATTTTGAATATATATCCATCTACAGAATAAAACAGTCATTGCGTTCAATCCACTTAAGATTCCTTTTATTCTACTCCACACCTAACAGAAGTGAACTTCCTTTTGTGTAGCATATCACTCTTAATGACTAAAAGAACACAGCATCGAAATAAGTTCCACCCACCCCCTCACCACTGACAAGGCTGCTTGTTTGCCAACATGGCTTACACCACACCAAGCTCCATCTAGACCTGTTGCATTAAACTGCAGTTCCTTTTGGTAGTTTGAAGAGTTTCTTTTAGAAATGTTGCATTTTTCAGTACAATGCCAATAAATAATATTCAGCCGTGGTCTCCTGGTACACAGCATGCAGCATCTCGCAGCAAGTCCACATGTCCGCTGGACACGAGGAACACAAATCAGAGGAGATGACTCCTCATTTCCATTAAATGATAAAACAGGTGCGTTGGTAAAAATACGAACGAGTTTAAAACAGCTGGCCTGTAGGTCACCAAGCACCAAGGCAAAATGCTTGTTCCGCTTTTTTAAAATACACAAATAAATACAGCATTTTATGTTTTTAAGTTTCTATACAGAAAGGCTTGAATTTATCTTACCTGAACTCTGTTTTTTGCTTTAGTACATTACAATGCCTACAGGCTCCAAACTGAATATACAAGCAATGAGGAGTTTACAGTTCCTTGAACAATAAAAAAGAACAATGTACTTCATCACTAGGTATATTACAGCCTCCAAACTTTTTCGACAGAAGTTACACAAAGGCATATCATGCATAACCAAAACTATTCACCCACAAGACATCCAATGTTGGAATCTTAAAATAGCACAACTGATTTGTGAATACTAGTTTCTCTGGTATCACAAAGTGACCTTATTTAGTAAATTTTGATTAAAGCACTCAGAACCCTTCTTTTAAAATATGAAAAGCTGGAAAAAATAATCAAATAAACCCCATAAAACATTGTCTGAAATACCATTATTTATTAAGACAACTAGAGAGAGGCAGAGAGAGGAAAAATATTCCTGAATTCCTGAAAATTATAATTAGGTGGCCTCTGATTTAAACCTGACTACTGGGATAAACAAACATGTAAAGTTTAAAAGCTGTGATACATGTAATTTGGAAATGTATTCAGCTGACCCCAATTGAAAGAATGGAAGAGGGGCAGCATAAACTGATGGAGGGGGCCACAGGCTGCCATGTTGCCCCCACAGCCTGCACTCAAAGGTACTTTAGGCCCTTACCTCATTAGTGTTCCATCGGTGTCTTTCTTTGGGCAGCGAGGAACACTTCGGCAGGCATTCAAGCAGCTTTTTGGGCAGGTATATTTTCAAATGTCCATGTTCATCTGAAACAAAAGCAAGGTAAAATGAGACTTCAGCATCAGGTGCAGCAACGTTAGAGAAAGAAGGCAGTCTAGAACCACAGAGTAGATCAGGGCAAGAAAACCATTTTAAAATGCCCTCTGACTTGAAGGATGATCAAAAATACTAAGAATTTTTCAGTTTTGAGAAAGGAGTAAGATTTTTAGTGCTTTTTTTTTTTTAAATCAACTCTTGTACCGTTTATATGTATACTTTTTAAATATTATTGATCTATAAACAGGGAAATTAGGCAAGAGAGCAAAATGTTCTTTAAGGATATTGAAGACCATTTTAAAATTTCATCCTACTACTTCTTTAGCCACCTGACATTTGGCCTCCAGGAAAAAGCCTTCCTTTTTTCAAGTACTCCCTATGTGTAACAGACCAGAGGTGTTTGTGCAAAGTCTGAAAGTGAAACCTGACTTAGGCATTATCCTCAGGAACTTACAGGGAAGTAGCTGATATGGATGTGTGGATTAGTTGGCAGTGGTGTAAGCAGTGTTGGTGGTGGGGCGTGTATATGTGTGTGTGTGTGTGTGTGTGTGTACACTGTAGGCACCATAAGCAAGTCAGATAGAGGAGAGGGGTGCAGAAAGCAACACACAGACTTCTGTATAGGATCACACAACAGGCGTGTCACCTGCGAGTGAACTTCCAGCCTGAATTATTTACGCTTTATTGGCAACATTAAAGGAAACGTGCAGAGCTGACATGTGCTCTCTGAGCTGCGCTGCCGAGCTTGTGAACAATCGAAGGTACGACACAAGCCATCCCGTGTTGTATGCTTGTGCATGAGACAGGCATCCTCTGATCCCCCATCTTCTTGCCTGACAACAAAATTGACAGGTTGGCTAGAACATCCAGTTTCTCTGGAAATATTCCACAGGCCTTCTTGTTTCTTTTGGCATCATTCAGCTGTGTCGCACCAGGCCAGCTGCACCGAGCAGCACTGAAATATACAGCTAGACACAGAAATATTCCATCTAGAGATCTCTGTACCTCCTTTTGCCCTCTTGGATCTACTACAGCTCAAATCTGACACAAGGAGAGTGAAACTTCTTTTCCCATATTCTACATTATAGCTCAGATGACTGAAATCTAGGCTTGTTACTATAAAATCATCCCCCAATAATATGAAATGGCATTCTTTGTGTATGACTTCACACTCTGTTAGCCAAACTACACTTTGAAAAACAAAAATCACTAAACATCTAAAATTTAAGAATTCAAACCCACATTCCTTTGAATGGAACATGATGCAAAGAGATCATAGAAGGTCCAAATATTCTACTACCCACTAGCCACCAAAATAAGTAATTTGCTATTTTAGCAACTGCTACCCAGTTTGGAATCTGGGCAGGTTGTGGTGTAGTGAGCAAAAAAAAAAAAAAAAAAAAAAAAAAAAAAAAAAGTCCATGCAAATCCGGCTCAATTCCGACCATGAGGCACCAGGATGGTTGTCATCAGTGCTCACCTCAGAACTGAGCTATAAACTGCATATGATTTGCACACATAATCAATGGACTTTTTTATGTGGTATGGTAAATATTTATCTCTTGTTTAAATTCAATACAGCTTCAGTCTGTATTCCCAAAAAATGCGGCCGTTACACTTTTTTGTTATTTTTAATAATTAGCTTCTCGCGTGCAGCAGCTTAAGTCTAAAATCTCATGTTCACCTCACTGTTAAAAGAGACTCTGAAGCACAATGCTGGGGATGATTTCCAAGGCCCCCTACTTGACTGATACTCTTTCTCTTGCTTCTGTGTAAAAGCTTCCAGTTACCAAAGCATAAATGCCAGCAGATGATAAAGTAAGAAGGCAGGCAACTTATTTAGAGGGTAATTAAGGCAAGTCTATATATCTGACTGCCTTTCTTCTTTCATGTCCTTCTTTTCCATGCTTTTCTTTGGCTGTTCTGTCACCAAGTGACTGGGCAGAGCCAGCAGAGATGCTGCCATTTACTTTCATTGTTCTGCATTAAGCCAGACCTTTTATATTACACCGACAATCACAACCACAAATTCAGAGTCAAATTTTAATCACCGGCCTTGCTCGCTATCTGCCAAGTCATGTCGATTACATGTCTGTCCTGCATGGTGAGCCACTTGTAAATATTCGCTTCCTGTTCGACAAGTAGGATCCTGGTAGCAGAGTATATCAATACAGTGACATTATGTGTTCGGAGATGCACATTTGACTGTACTGGGCATGGTGTATGCTCACTGTAATCACCTATACAGTTGTAAACAGATTTTCTGAAACAGCAGAATTTCCAATAGTTAAAATAGTGCTGACGCAGTTAGAAGCCAAATTTATGATTTAGCACTCCTGAGGAATGAGAAGCAGGGCCAGCTGTGAATACATATTAGCCTCTGGATTGAACCTGTTTGTTATGTCACATTTCCATGTGTTACCCAGTGTCCAACAGTTGATCTGAGGAGATTCATATTACTTTTTGCCTTTGAAAATACACAAAAAATGCACATCAAACTACTTCTTTAAAGTGAATGCCCAGATCTGAAGACTTTGCCTCAGCTTTGGTAATGGGAACACCTTGACTTTCATCTCAAAAGTGCTGTTTATGGCTTCTCTTTGAGAATACAGTATATGTACAGTATGTTAGTTAGATTATAGTTTACCAGGAAATGAAAAAGGCATCACTAGCATTTGCTTCAAATGCGATTATTAAGATCAATGGTGAAAAGGATATTTTGTATCCTGCAAAAAAGTGTGGGACTGGTGATTGTGAAGCCATACACAAACATCAAGCGAGTATCAACTATGTGCAGTTTTGGAGCTGGCTTCTGAGGACAGGGAAAATCAAAATGAGATGACTGAGATGAAGAAGGGACACGGACAAAACCCACTGGATGGATAATCCTGCCCAGTAGCATGGTAGCAACAAAGACTTTGCAGCTAACTAATCGGAGAGCCGAATACCCAAAAGCAGCTACACATTCCTCCCAGAGTGGAGACCGGGATAAGCCTGAACAGCGAGGAATTTGCAACAATATGCTACAGCCAAGCATACAGACGATAAATTCAGTCGATGCATGGCCCTCACATGATAGGTCAGACGGCCCATCTGCATTGCCCATACAGAAATCCATAGCAAAATACGGAGACTCCCATTGTCTCCAGACACGGACAGGTCAGAGCCAAGGCGATCAGGCCGATTGGTGACAGGTTGATAAGGGAGTGAGGGCGGAAGATAAAAGCCAAAGGAGGAAAAAAACACAAAGAAAGCAGAGGGGAGGAAGTGACTGATTTGGCAATATAACAGGGCATTTGTGTGGAAACAAAAAAGGTGTGGAATTGATTTCTTTTGTGAGGCAAAGGAAAAACGGGCATGACAGACAAGACAAAAAAGGTGCAACGCAGACAGCGTGAGATTCATTTGGAAACTGGGGGGTGGGGGGCATTGCAGGCAGTATTGAATTGTTCATGTACCACCAAAGTAATAGAAAAAGGAAAAATTGCAAAAGATAGGGAAGAAAAGAAAAGTCAGGGGGTAAATTTGTTTGAATTTCCTTTAGACTAAATACCCATCTGGACCATTAGATCCTGCACTTTGTGTTATGAATGTGCTTTTATTGTAGAGGGAACATTTAAACTGGAGGATTTTTTCCTCTTCCTGTTTCACTTTTTGTTTGTACTTTTATATGCAAATTGACAGATTGAAACAGTACTCATTGACAAAAATGGAGCCAGAAAAACGTTATAATTCTAGTCTAATGAGCGTGGTTACAGCGTACCCGAGGCAAACAAATACCACGCCGGCTCTCTGGGGGATTACCGTGAATCTGACAACTGTTATTGCTATTATTTGCACACACCGAGTTCTGCTGAATCTGGAGGTCATTTGTTCTGCAGCCAAAATTCACTTGGTTTGTATTTATTACACAGAATAACTCTGCCTTTTGCTCTACGTGTATTGTGGGAAGTGCTGGCTCCAAATCTGTGTTTTACAGCAGGTTTGTACATTCCATTCCTTGTTCAAGTGAAAGAAAACCTCACAAGTTTGTATTTTAAAATGTCATACAATGTTTTGGACTACTTCCAAAAGGTTTGCCTCAGAACTGTTTCTGCCTCTGCTGACGAGTGAAGTGCTTTGGAAATATCCATTGCAAAGGAATACATTTGCCTTTTTTCAGCATTTTCATTATACAGGTTCTTCAAAGTGGTGAGTTATCTCAGTTAGCAGTATACAATGTACACTGTGTATTATATATGAAGTTCTGTGTTTATATGCATACAACAGCTACAGACCTTGGTACACTTTACAGCTGGAGAAAAAATACTGTTCTGTTAAAATAATAATGTTATGCTAGTAAAACCTTACTTTTATGCTGAGCATCTCCTTGCTGACATACTGAATTTCCTTTCAACAACAATTCCTCAACTTATCAATAGCAGAGGAGGAACTCTTGAGGATACTAAATTCTGGACTCAATACAGTAAGCAAAAATGATACTAGAATTGATATCTGCCATTTAACAAATTAAATAAACAGGCTGACCAGAAAATGCAAACGTATAACATGTTCACGTTCAACTTCCTGCATCTAAATACAATTTTTTCTTAGTACTCATGCATGACTTTACCTGAAAATCTTTCATAAATGCTGGAGTCAATACTGTAGTCCAATTTTGTACTGATCACTTTTTAACTGCTGTTGGACATGAGAAGGAGCTATTAATAGAAACAGATTCCAAAAGGCCTTAACATACTACCCCAGCATACTCACATTATTGGATCTGGCCTCAAGTCAGTCACGACGTGATAGCTGCAGCCCACTGCTGCTGATATGCAATGCAGGCAGAAGCACCTCTCTTCATACTCAGCACATCGGCATCCTTCTGCACCGCTCAGCCTGTAAAAGTGGTCTCCTCTCTTGCGAAGTCAAAACTGTGCTTACCAGCTTTTTAAAGGTCTGAGCCTTCTATGAGCAAGTGTAAAAGACCAATCTAAGAGGACTGTATGAGCTGGGTGTGCAAAAATTAAATAATTGCACCCCCCCCAAACACTCTGTCCTCTAAACCATTATCCATAAACTCTTTTTTGCCTCTTGCTGTTGTCAGTGTTACTTTGCTTCAGTTTTACACAGTAGAGCTGAAGTTCCCGATTACTCTACAGGTGTAGGGGAAGGAGACGTCCTTTGAAAAGAGGTATTTCAAAAAGAGTTTTTGCACTGGTGCTGCAAATCTGCTGGTTCAGGTGGTAGCCTGTGAAGCAGTGACAAAGCAAGTGCCTCCAGCCCAACTGGACCAAAAGCATGGAAACTCTTCTTGTGTTCTTGAGTGAAACACTATATCCCACTGCACAAATATTTATGCTACATTTGACACTGGCCAGAGTGCCTTTTTATGAAGTATCATATTAGTAATATAAACTGATCTTGTCTCAAACATAAACTGGACATATCTTTAATTTTGAAAAAGACAAAGGTGACTAATCACTGTATTTAAAATCAACTCTTTTGCTGTTACAGAAAGCAGCACACATGCTAGTTGTAGTACAGTGGAAAGGAAAACAGTATTAACAATATAGTATATATCACCAAGCTTTATTACCTTTTATTACCATTTTATCACAGTCACCCTCCCTGTTGCCATTCTGTTCCAGCATAGAAAAACAAAAAATAGTCTTGTGATGTATATACTGTATTCAGCACGTAAATGATCATATACTGTATAACTACTGGCTTCTGTTCTTACCAGCTAGGAGCCTGTTGTAGACATTTTGAGCAGTGGGCTTTAAACTGATTGCATTTAGTACATGAGGTGCATGTAGACATGGCACAGTTGTTCCCCTGAGAAGGTTAAGCACGAAAAAGAAAACGCAGATGCCACAGAGAATGAAGTGCATACCCTATGCGGTGATGTGCAGAGAGTAATAAATTATACATCACCAAACTGTATAACCCTTAATGTTTTTTGCATTTAACAGCTGAACGGCCTTGTTTGTCATCCCACATGCATGTGCAATTTGGCCAGCATGATGTATGCTCTGTGCGTAATGTAATTGTGTCCTGCATGTGAAGCAAGTAGGAGCACATTTCCAAGCCTTATTTCAAAGTAGACATTTTTAAGATATTAACTGGAGTTTTTGGCATATAATGAAGTTGACCATGCAAAAACTTCCCTTACTCTGAGAAGTTTTACTGTGCCAGATTTCAAGTCTGTGGCTTGAAAAACGTAGCTGTCCATAAAAAAGCAAACTGACAAGCAAACTGAGATTGAACTTTATAAATATAGAGCTCACACCCATTACTTCACTAACTTTTTACCTTAAAACTGTCAGATCCACATTAAACATATTTCCATGAAACAAACTAATGCTCCTGTGAGACATCTGTCCATTAATTATGACATTCTCTGCCATTAAGCCTCTAAAATGCTGAAAAAGAAACATTTATGTTTCCCTGTAGAGATATTATAATGGAAATATGAGATTTTTTCTTTCGCTCCAAATAAAATGAATGTGACATGGATGAAGCCTGTGTGTGAAGCAGCTGAAGGGGAGATGTGCCTGAATGTTAATGTATTGCATAGCTGATAAACTTCCATTAAATAATTCCTTCCTGACTGACATACAAGCACATGGGGCCTCAGCATGGAGGTGCTCATTAAAAAGACAAAATGCAAAGCCATTTGTACACACGCATATCTGACTTTGAGGCTCAGATTACCATGGGAAAAGTCTATCAATCGTGCAGATAGTGCTGATAAGTAATTTTGGTGAAGGCCTGCAAGTCAAGGGTTATACTTTAAATATAAGCCAGGTGTTTACCAGATGTACTGTGCTACCAATAAGCTCAACATCACACATTTAACTGATGATTGTGACAGTATTATCACATCAAATTCAAAAATGAAAAGTGACATAAAGCAATAGATCCCCCTAAATACAGCTCAATAATCTGTAATCATTACTGATTTTAAAAAAAAGAGAATAAAACATCTGTGCAGACTCCTTCCAAGGAAAGCTCCAGCTAAGCATCTACTGTTCTGGCAGGTACACAGACTGTCTGGCATCTCCACACACAGTCTAGGATTTTTTTAAAATTCTTTTTTGACTACCTGTGACACCACTGTGAACATCAACATACTGTCTCTCCCTCACACTACGA
The DNA here is from genome assembly GCA_018136845.1 of Heterotis niloticus. NCBI lineage: Eukaryota > Metazoa > Chordata > Actinopteri > Osteoglossiformes > Osteoglossidae > Heterotis > Heterotis niloticus. Next base: position 20,871,354 of record CM030894.1, on the reverse strand, counting down.
GGATATTCAGCCATCTGAACCCAGTACAGCCCCTCCTCGATTTAGTGAACCTTGACTTTACAGATTTTGGATTTTATGGACTGCCACAAAAATATTACAGAACATAGAAAAAATATTGATTACAAATAATAAAATTATTGAAAACACATATTTTAACTATAAGGGGACATATTTATATTTAATGTTTTGTTTGGAGTGTTCTAATCAAACTGTACAGTATCTGCACCTTATTCACAGCTTTTTGCATATAATTTGCCATTCTGTAGGTGTGTAGGTTTCAACTTTATTTCTATTTACACATTACAAAGTAAATAAAATTGTTACTGAGGTACTTAAAAAGTCCAATTTTCCAGACACCACCTGGACATTTCCTGAAATATCTAGACATCAGCCCCCACTAAATATTCCAGACACATGAGAACAGACTGTACAAAGCAGGTAGAACCATAGTCCAGTTTTGTCTTCAGATGAAAGAAATGGAATATGACAGTATCCTACCAATTATCGAATGTCACCTCACAGGGACTGAGAACCTCACAGGTGGATTATGAAAAGTGGCATTTCTACTATGTCTCAACTTAAAGGTAATCTTTTCATTATAAAACTCAACCTTACTTCAATGGCATATCCCTAGACAGACCTGGTAAAAAGAATAAAGGTACTCAGTATGTAATTTAACTTCCTATACTGAATGATTTTAGTGATATTTATTTTTAAATACTAACATTTCACATCTTTGTTGTCCTTTGCACTTGTTGGAGCCTGATCCATTACATGCTAGGTACCATGAAAGACCTAAAGAGGCTTCTCTAAAAAGGGGTGCATTTTTTCCCCATCTGATGACTGGAAATGCTGACTGTAATTATGTACAGCATTAATAATGATTCAACTTGCAGCCAGTATGCTGCCCCAGTTCCAGCGCTAACGTTGAGGTACTATTTCTGATTTAAGTATGGAAACTGCTGAATTGAAATACATACCAAAACAAACGTGAAAAAAATTCACTTACTAGTTAACTGACAAGAAAAAGCCCTATAAAATGACGCAATAATGTATATATCCATGATCATTTTAAATTTGTGCTGGCAAACACAAAGCAATGTTTAAATGCAAATACAGTGGCCTTACAAAAGTTAATGGATGTTAATGAACCTTGTGTGAACCTTACAAAGCTACTGTATAGATACCAGTAATTTCTCCATCTATGGACAAACTGATATTAAAATTCACTTCATAGGTTTCTATCAAGTTTTTTTTCTTCTAACTGTTAAAAAGCCAACAAAGACCCATTTTTTAATAGAATTTATTTACAGTTATAAATGTGAAAAAATGATTAAATAAATAATCTATAATATTTTGGGTCCTCTGGTTGCTGCCCAGCTTCACAGTGCTCAGCAATCCCTCAAGAGCAAAAGAAGAAGAAAAAAAAAAAAGCCATCCTGGACTGCAGAGCTGATCGTAGGATTATCACTGGTTTTTTCCCCAAAGCCCACAGTTTAGGACTTTTACAGCATCTGTCATGCTGGCTTATACCAAGCTATGCTCCAGAGGGCAGAACGGGTGTCCAAACCCAGGAGTTGAGACACAAATGCATCACAAATCAATACTGCCCCCACAAGACCTCTCCTGTCTCAGTCATTTCAACTACAGTTCTGTAAGCCTGGGGTAAAATTACACATCCACAAAAAAACAAACTCACAATCTCCAGCATATGAAAACATGACAGATTAACAGTTTCTGAAAAATTCAACATTAACACACTAACATAACAATGCAACATACAAAATAGGGAACAGTATGGAATTTTAATTTAAAAATATGGTCACATTTACAGGCCTAGTACTGATTTCTGTTGTTATTGATTAGTGAACTCAAATTTATTTGAAGAACTGTGATTTATGCAGGAGGGCACAAGTAAAGCAACATCTCCAAAGGTTCCAAGAGAACAGTTCACATCCCTTGTTCCCTCCACCATTCAATCTCCAATTCAAATGAACATCAATCACTTCTCAATTTGGACAGTTCTAAGTTTGGTGTTCAATTTCAGAATTGATATCAATCAATATCAATTTAATTTGGGGTTCCCTACTGTGCCCACTAAAGCTACAGCTTCTTTATTTACTGCTTCTTCTACTGCCATCTGTAGCTAAGGCTTGATTCAGCCTTTAAAATGGACCACTAGACAGAATGAAGTGCAAGTAATTGAAACTAGACCATGTTTACTGTATGGACCCTTGAGGTACAGGGGTGCACTAAGGGTTCTGGAATGAAACCCAGTGGGTTCACAGCTTTTACTGGAGAACAAGGGGATTGGACGTTGTTTCCGTGTTTTTCTGCACTGAGAAGGGTTTGACCTTGGGTAAACAAGATCATTAGCCAAAAATTTTAAGACCGAACCAAGCCACTGCTTCAGAAAGCGGTGAAAAAACAACATATAAAGAAGCTGTAGATCTACATTTGACCTGGCAGATGCTGAACTCAACATCATTGCAAATGCACACATAACTGTAAGACGATGACATGACAAGAAACAAACCAAGGTCACCACAGAACAACCAGAAGGCACAAACTGCATGCATGCAAACACACAGAAAACACATTTGCCAAAACATCCAAAATGCAGAGATATGCTTGTATGGTTCATGAGGGGCACCAATAGCATTACAGTAAATGACACAAATATAGGCAGGCAGATGCTAAAGACACATATGGACTCAAGTAAAGGGTGTGATGTGGGAATTCTGCAGCCTTTTGTAAGCATCACAATCTGACACAATTGTATGAAGAGTAAATATTACCATGGACCCACCACTCTGTTTTGTTCCCTTGAGAACCGCCAGATCGATTTCAACTACAAATCAGTCCTCAGACAGATGTAATAACAAAGATGGCCACAAACAGAGCAGACCAGGGTTGGGTTAACTATCCTTGCTTTGCCCACTACTGAAAATGAGCACAGTGATTTAGAGATCTGAATCTTCACCATTAACAAAACACACACGTATCTCTACTGTCACCCAAAAACAACACAGATCATACCATCTGTCTTCATTCTTAGTACAGCTCACATGTAAAGAGCATAAACACCTGCGAAAGAGGACTGAGAAACAGCACTGCAACGACCTCTATCCCTGCAGTGGCCCAAATGTGGCAGGATCAGGACCTCTGTACAGGTCTACTTATTGTATAGTCTGAGATGGACCAACACCCCATTTAACTTCCACTACGGCAGATTATGGAACATCACCTGCGCCGTGAGAAAGATGTCTGCTGTCACACAATCTCCTCACCAAAATATTTACAGCCCTACTACACTCCAGGGCTCATGGGACTCAAGATAAGCAATGCTTTGCTTCTAAGTCTAATAAAACACCTCTGATTATTTTGTCATCTCAATTAGTGTTATTTCCTTTAATTAAAATGATCTTGGAGGCTAAGCCGTCCTTCTGCATACTTGCTACACGCTTCCGAAAACGAACCTGAGGCAGATGACACAGCAGAAGAGTGTGATTTCTGTTCTGCTGCCGGGGAGAGCAAATTGAATAGCGTCATATTTCCACTGAAGTAAAAGCCTGATTTTCAAAGGCTCCTGAGGCCAACTTTTTCTTGTCTAGTGACTTCTGGCACGAAGTATATCAATAAAACGCAGTTTTATGTGTTTATTTAGTGGCGTAAAATGGAAAAAAGATATTGAATTGTTTAACGGTAATGATGCAGAAATGATGTGCCAGCACTAAAGAAGGATGCTGGTGGAGGGAATAAAACATATAACTACAGGAGTTACATGTAAGCAGGCCTTGTGGCAGCTTCCAGAACTGCATAAAAAGCATATAACATCCTTTTTCACTAATGTTGCAAGCCAACTGGAGGGTGGTGGGGGCCAGGGGTAGTGAACTAGAATAGACTGACTTCACACTGGCTAACGGAGCTTAAGGTCCAGACATGGTGAAAAGACGACACTGGAACACAGTCAGTAAATTGACTCATTTGAGAAAAAAAGGTGGGCTCGGTCTGTAAACACGCCTCCAACTGAACATCATTTGAAAATTGTGATCATCCTGCAAAGGTGGACTCTATAGCCAAAAGTATGTAGACACCTGAGCATAACTCCCATATGTGCTTCTTGAACTTCTAATTCCAAACCCATAACCATTATTATGAAGTTGTTCCCCCCTTTGCTGCTATAACAGCCCCCACTCTTCCGAGAAGGCTTTCCACCAAATTTTGGAGCACAGGTATGGGAATTTGTGCCCATTTAGCCACAAAAGCATCAGTGAGGTTGAGTACTGATGTCGGGCGAGAAGGCCTGGCTTGGGGTCAACGTTCCAGTTCATTCTAAAGGGGTTCAGTGGGGTTACGGTCAGGGCTCTGAGCAGCCACTCAAGTTCTTCCACGCCATCCTGGGCAAACCATGTGTTTATGGAACTTGTGCATGGGGGACACAGTCATGCCGGAGCGGGAAACTGTGTCCACAAAGTTGGAAGCGCACAGTTGTCTAGAATGTGTTTGTATACTGCATGGGTGCAGCTGAAACAGCTCAAATCAACCATTGGGGGGGGGGGGGTATCCATATACTTTTGGCCATACAGTGTAGCTACACAGTCACCTGTTGTGCCAAAATGAAATGCAGCTGTTAACAGAGCAAGACCTACTACTCTCTCATTAGATACTGATTCTGAACCACATTATTATTTGGCAAAACATAACAGTCACTGTTAAGATACTGCAATATAGTGAATGGACAAGGTATCGGTGGTGGCATCTCCTGGCACCTGTAGTCAAATAACAGGATGCTCAGATCCTCCGTTCTGGCACAAACTCTCCCTGTGTGTAAACTGCTGTGTGTAAAGACAGCAGCCAGCTTGGTAGGGAGTGCGGGGGCATGCCATGCCTTCAAGGCGTCTCTTCATTAATTCAGCCTGTACCAGTCCAAGTCTGAGAAAATAAATTGAACTGAAATTAAGGGAGGAGAAATGAGTTGTTCTTTCTTAGATGCAAGAAAGTCATTTTTCATCCAAATTATTTGTTTGGTATCCAACTGACTAAATATCATTTCTAGAAAGCTGGCTGCTTTTCTGAACTTGGCTTCTATCTAGCTAAGACTGTGCTGTATAAGTGCTGCTGTATTAAAAATGTTTCAGAGACCATGGCAACTATCCTCACTGTGCCTCTTCTCTTTTCCTCCCTGCAAATAAATACTTTCCATTGGGGGAACCCCACCACACAAGAAGAAAAGATCCACATTGCACAGGGGAGCAAGTGTGCAGCCCAACCACCATCTGCTTTCACACCTTTTCACAAAGTATCTTCCATATTGACTGTAGCTCACGTTACACCACACCTGAAACAATTGCAAGTGTGCTGTTTAAAGATGCATAAAAAACTCAGACGAGCAGGAAAACAACACAGTAACACTAGAGTAGCTGAGTAAATGTTAATATCAGAGAAATGACGACAGACAGGGCTCTTCATTATCCACATCAACCAATTTGTCAGTAATGGTTAAAAAACACTCAATTGATTAGTCATGACAACAGGATATCGCTTCCAAACAGCAGCAAATATCACACAGAATCGCTGTAATGAATAAATATGATTTGCAATGGAACTCAATGGATGTAGAAGCCTTCCTTAAAAAAAAAAAAAATAAATAAAATAGTGTATCTACCCAAAACATTTGTGATTAAATATCTAATCCAACCAGAAAAATGATTTCAGATTGTGTTCTGCAGTATGGCAATATAAGAGTGTCACTAGAGTTGTTCTATTAGAAAAAATAAAGAGATCAATTGAGCTTGAAAAATATGTAACTGGAGTTTGAGATTAATTTCAAATCCACTGGTGGAACGGGTCAATAGATATTTGAAAATGAAAAGTAGGCTAAAAAAGGTTGAACAAACCACATAAGTGGCCTATCTAAGGTTTTTTAAAATAAATCATTAGTGTGTTCAACATTTAAGTTCCCTTTAAAGATCAACCCTGGGTGCTCATGAAGGAAACCTAGCAGGGAAATTGTCAGGGTTAAATTAAAGTGTCAGTGTTTGTTTGCTTTTACCTCAGGTCTTACCCTGAACCCCTGTCCGCAGCCTTTGAAAATGACTCTCAGTTCAAGACAAACACTACTGATATTGACCGCATGCTCCTGTGAACTGGACAATTCAATCAAAAAGAGCCACTTGCAAGAATGGCTTCTGGGGGGGGGGGGGGGGGTGTAGGTAGGAGAATGAAAATCACAGCAAAGTAAATAAATGAAATCGATGAATGAATAATAGATCACCCTCAGGCACTGGCCCCTTTCGAGCAACGCTACGGGATGCAGTATTAATAAGCAGCTCTTACTGTTCATCTCCGTGTCATCACTGACACCCTTAGGAGGAGCGTGGCCGGCATAACCGACGGCTGATCTGTACATTCGATCTGGATTACGTATTCTCTTCAGTCCTTCAGGAAGCAGGAGAAGAGCAGAAGAGGAAGAAGAAGAAGAAGAAGAAGAAGTAACCTAGAAGTCTTTCCCCCCATTCCATAATGAGTAAGCAGGTTCTTCTGTCAACCATATTCCATGCACAATTAAAAGAAGTGAATACTTCTGCAAGTTTTACAGCAGTGGAACAGAAGGCCCTGCAGGTTTTGCACCCCATCCATGCATAGCAGCATGCATCACAGTGCTCCTGACAAACACCACCCTCACATACCCCTCCACTGCTACCTGAAACCCTGCTTGCCCTCTTACCAACTCACCCACTGTGTATTTAAAAGGATTACTTGGCCTTAATGAACTCTCCAGGGGCCGTGGGAAAAACGTTATTTCATTATCCAGTTTTCCTGCTAAAAGGCAGGGAGCCAGCTGATATGTTGTGGTGGCTTCCCTGATCCCTCGTCACTTGCACCTCCAACCTGTTGCCCTCCCCAGCATCCACATGTTGAAGATGAGGAGCCTTTTTTTTTTTTGTAGGGAGAGCTCATTTGTGTTGCCTCTTGTTCACAGCTCTGAAAACGTGTGAAAAAGGTTCGATCCCTCCACTCTGTGAAAGATCATTTTAATGTGAATACATGCACTTTGTGGAAATATCCACAGAAAAGTGATGTGCCAACATCTTGGTGGTCAACAATGTCCCAAAAAAATCTTTTTTATTTTTACGTTGTTTCGTATTTGACTTTTGCATGCCACTCCATCGTTCTGTTGCTAAGTTGTTGCTGTTGTTGTTGATTCATTCACCAAAGCCAGGGCCATCTAACAAGTAGCATCCAGAGCACTGTCTGGTCCACTGTAAACCTGTCATCCAGCTGATGCAGGTCGATGGACTCTTCATCTCAGGTTAGCTGGATCAGGCCATGAAATCAATCCTAAGAGCAGGTGACTCTCGTTGAAGGACCGATCTGCCTCGGTGGCCTAGGTGGGGGAAGAACACTTTCATCTCTTTCCGCCTTGTAAATTCAATTAAAAGGAGGAAAATCCCAGGCCAGATGCCACAAAGTGCACGTTTAGGTGCTTTGGTTTTGTGCCTGAAGAAAATATCTCAACAGAGCTGTTCTCTTTGGGCGCCAACAGACACTATTCACTTCCATACTAACAACACACCTAAAACAGAATAATGTTTTACAATGATTATCTGCAATTTAAAGCAAGTTTGGCTTAGGAATCCACAGGCACCCATAAGGTAACCAGTCCATGTCCTTAATTGCTATGCTGCCTGAACTGACAGAGAATCCCACAGTAAAGCAACAGAAAAAGAAAAGCATAAAATATAAATGACTTCCTTAGAATGCACCAGTTGTTAGTCACCTTGAATAAAAGCATAAGGCACGTAAATGAATGAATAAATACAATATTTGGTCTTCGTTAGATGTGTCATGTCTTTGGCAAAAATGGAATCCCAGATCCCCCTCCCCCATCCACACACACGCTACTACTACTCTGCGACAGATAGAAGGCAAGAAGACATATAGAAGTCCCCACATGAGGAAGGAAAGCAAGAGCATCTCTGTGTTTACATTACTGTGCTCTCTGTTGTCCAGTCTGTCCATCTGCTAAAGGAATTTAAAACACTGGAAAAACATTTTTAGGATTTCTCACTGTGTGTCAGTTACCAAGAAACCATAGGCCACTTGGGTACCTGCTGGGTGGGAGAGTGGGGTCACTGTGTTTATGTAGAGGCACATGCCATGGGCTCCCCCTCCACCGATCAAGTTCTCAAGAATTCCCCTGCTGGAACTCCTCTGCTCATGTCAGGCTTTCTACAAATCTCTTGCCAACTGAGAGCAGAAAACACTAAGCCAGTGTTTCTATTGTGGAAACTCGTGTATATATGTGTGTGGGCATGCTTGTTTGTCATGAGGTTTTAAATTACCATTAAAGAAAAGTCCCTTTTGTAGTTAATTTAAAGGATTTTTTTTTCTTTTTTTAAAGTTGCCATGTTCCATTCGCCCTAAAAATATGCGCGATTTAGGGTGAATTTCAACAGCTCCATATCGCCCCCATGTGGACCCTCAGTTTTTCCTAACAATTTTAAGCAAAAAAGGCGCCTCAAAACTTTCTATTCTTTCCAAAGACACATTTCTGAGAAAATAACCTGAACGCGAGGTTAATCATTTGTGCAGTCAATACAAAATAAAGAGAAATTGTTTCACATCCAAGCACGATTATTATCCATTAAAAAGGATTCCGTATTAAGCAGCACATTTCCACCCAGGTAGCTTCGTGAAAGCTTATGAAGAATCGAGGCCATTTCATGATCACACGCCACACTCCCTCCGGAGAGCCGCTTCGGCTGTGCGCAAAGGTGCGTTAGTGCGGCTATCAGGTGCCTGGTGTGTTAATTAAGGCGCACAGCTCGTCCGGCTCCCTCTGCCTCCACCTTCTGGTCAGTCTACAAGCAGGCGCCACCAATTGCGATCTCGCCGGCTTTGCTTCTTATTAAACACCAGGTGAGCGCCAGTGCTCCGTGCCCGGCACAGTGACGCACCTTGGTCACCTTTGCCGGCACCCTGCTGTCACCTCGGGAGCAACCCGTATCTTCCGCAGGGCCAGAAAAGTGGAAAGGTTGCGTGCGGCTTCTTCTTAAATGGCTCCATCTCTACTTTATTACTTATTGTCCGTGTGGCACGCAGGACCCCCCGGGCTGCTGAGGGTCAGGTTTAGGCGGAGGACAGCCGGAGGACCGGAACGGTCGCGCTGGAGAGCTGGTCTTGGTGTGGATGCAGAGACTGTCCGATGCTCAGTTTCGTGCATATTTGGAAAAACCTCACGCCCGGTCACTTCCTGAGGCGCTACAGAGTGCAAAGCGACGTATATACTTCTCTGCTTCTGGTTTAGTAAACTTTTTTATTCTTCTTATTATTATTGGAAACAGCCCGTTTTGCTGGACGCCGCACGTAATTTGCCCGGTGCGCGCACGTGCACCGCCGAACGAGCGCGTGTCGGCGCGAGGTCACGCTGGGTGTCACGCGCACACACCTTCTCTCTGTCCACGCACACTTTCACTCCTGTCTACACCCTGCAACGGGCAAAGTGGGGTTTTTTTCCTTAAAAATATTCTGACAGGACACCTGCATTCATTTCATTCGCAGAAACTTAAATTGGTGGCCACACTTCTGCTCCACTGCGAGAAACGTCGAGTTTGACGACAAATTCCGAGCAACAGTGCAGGAATAAAGTTATTTTACCTCACTTTGCCTGCTTATTCGCTCATTTTGATTTTTGAAAGGGTCTTAGAGCTGCTCCAGTGGCATGAGAGGGAAAATAAACACGCAAGTGAGAACGTTGCACTGAAACACTCCAGATCAAACCCTCCTGTCCAAAGCTGGGCACCTGCGCTCTGTGATCAGCAGAGGAAGCTCAGGGGAAAAACTGACATTTGTGACAATTTAACCCGAAAGCGGTGCTCAGTGTCCGGCTCGTATGGAGGAATTCCGCTCCGAACCACAGAGCGTCTGCAGGTTCGACAGCTTCTGTCAGAACGCCTCCTCTACACAGCGCCTCTCACACACACAACACACCCGCCTCGGCTCCCTGTCAGTGTCGGCTGAGCGTGGCCCGCTGGTGCATACGGGATGGGCTCTCGCTGTAAGGAGAAACGCGAGCGAATTGTGCGGACAAGCCGTACAAACGGGGATGTTTTCTGACCCCGGTTCTCCACAGCTACCTCAGAGCTAGCTAGCTAGGCTAAATAACCCACCCCCCCCCCGCGCGTTTGCCGTTTCACCGCGCACACCGGACCAACAACCGCCTCAACAGACCCGCAAAACTCGTGCCCTCCCCTTCTCAAGTTTAGCTTTGATGGAAAACACATTTTATCTTAATAAAAACGGAAAAAAGAACCCCGTTATTTCTCTCTTACCTTCCGGCTTGTTTTCGGCAGCCATTTCCCCTCCGCGCGCCACATCCTCCTCCTCCTCCTCGCGACCGGGGGGACCGCGCGCGTGCACGGCGAGGACAGCTGAAGGAGGGGGGCGGGGGGCAGCGGGTGGGCTCGATGAAATCGTGGCTCTCATTGGTCAAAATTGAAATGATTGACAACAGGCATGTGAAATGAGTCGTGAATTTACTAGCGCCCCCCTTTTTATATCTGTCTCAGCGTGTCATTGGTCAGAAAGCAATATTTAGGGACACCTTGACGAGCTTTTGTCCAATAGGAGCCGAGATACACAAGTCGTGCTATCGAAGCTGTCAGTATTCGGTATCTGCTTTTAAATTTATTTAAGAGGTAGAATCTGTGTCTCTCTTGCGTTGTGGTCTGATGCCATTTACTATATTCTCACGCAGCACCGTTAAAAAAGACAAGCTTTTTTTTTAACCGTGGAACGTCTCGGACATCAATTTGATTTATCGGACTGTATTTTATTTAACTGTCAGGAGACGGTAAAGGCCATAAACTGAAATGTAGAAGGGGTTTCATTCCTAAATGTTTACTTTAGATTCAGAATACTTTGCTTCATTATTTGGGAACTTTTTTTTTTTACATTCACCGTAAAAGGCATTGATCACGCAGGAAAACACTTCGTAGAAGCTGCCCAACTGTGACGACAGAATGAAAAACGGACTCATGTGGAAGGAAAAGGAGGACAGAGGAGACGAGCGGAACAGATAACGGAGTGGAAAAGCACTTTCGCGTTTGACAGTAACGTCGAAACCAGCGTGACTCGGGGCCCGAGGCTCGTGCTTCCCGAGCGCTGTCCACGCGCTGGTGCTGAGCGGTGGCACCGAAGGGACAGCCCCCCCCCCCCGTTGTCTGAGCGCGCGGCTCGTAAACATAAACACACTTCGCTCTCCGGCTGACACTCGTCACTCGGTTCCGTTGCGCACAAACAGTCACATTCAAACTCGACATGAAATTAAGTTTTGAGGCAAAGGGGTCTTCGGTGGAAAGACACGCGTGTCCGGGTTAAACAAAGCAATATAAATGTCGCAGAAGCTGTCGCGCGTGGACCTCGTTGTGTGAATTCGGGAGGTAGATCCGTGGCCGTTTCGTTGCTCGGACTACGAGGGAACGTCCGCGGTCCGAGGAGCGTGGACACACGGAGCGCGAAACGTCACAGGGCGGGACGCGCGTCCAACTGGCGCTCCAGCTGAAATAAACAAGTCGGCCAGACGTCCGTGTGAAGTGCGCGGAAGGCTGCACACCTTGCGCAGGTATTTATACTACGCATAGTGAAGCTCACATTGAGCCGCAGCTCATGGATGAAAAATAAAACACCCCGCCAAAAAAAAAAAAAAAACGCCCGCTTGAATTATTGCTTGACTACTTGACACACGGCAGGGCACAGCAACCACGTGACGCTTAGGAAAACGACCGGATCGAACAGCACCGACTGACACATGCGTCGTCAGCAGAATAACAGTCACCGACCACCGGGTTTTGATTCCTGGAATTGATTTATTTATCTGAAGCTTTTGTCCAACACAACTATCGGCCTCAAAGTATTAATAATTTGCCCCCGTATGCAGCTGGGTATACTCTGGGCACCTTGGGCGTAGGGAGGCATAGCAGGAAAGGGACTGGAACCAGCAACCTTCCAACTGCGAGAGTGCAAGCGCACCGGCTGCGCTGTAAAGTCGCCAGTAAAGGTTGCCAATAATCACGGGTGCCCTTGGCAACGACCCACGACTGCTTTAAACGCCGTCGTGGCGGCACAGCCAAGCCTTTATGAATACATCGACTAATTCGTATAACTCAATAACGGATTAATGAAATATGTTAATAGGTGACTGATTTAAAGTTTCTTCGCCCCAAGCAACAGCACAATTGCTCCAACCGGATGACGGTGGGTCCCCGCGCGAAGCCTCTCCAAAACCGCGACCTTTCACTCGCTCGCAGGCATGCGAGTCACGAAAGCCATAAATAAATTAAAGAAGGGAAACTGCGCGCCCTCGTAAGAAGCCATTCGCGCAGAAGCGTACCTGCGGTTTACTCTTGCTTCTGTACACAAGCTAGAATATGGGCGTTTAGATCAAATTTGCCTTCCTTATCGCGCGAGCAACGGTCTTGGGAGGCCCCGTGCGCGTCACACGCAGCTTAGCGCCACCAAAGTCGCATCTGAACTTCCGTTGAAAATAAACAAAGCAGCCGCGTCCAGTGCGTTGTTTCTAACTCTTGTAAAAAATCCGAAGGTTTTGCGTTCGAAAGCCGCTCCTGCTGCAGTGCTCCGATACTTCTAAGAACTGTACGTGCATACATATGCATTATGCCGTATGCATATTGCATAAATGCGTATTAAAGTTGATTTTCCAAGATTTTACCGTACCTTGAACAAAGATGACAAACTACTACTGCTACTGACAATAATAAGAATAATAATAGAATTCTGAATGTGGCCGTCCATAGGCAAGCGCAGTAGGACATTCCTGCCCCCAGGGGGCGCTCCCTCTCCACTACCTCCGCCGCATCTCCGTGTCCCTCCGCGGGCCGGTTGAAAGGGCGCAGGAATGGCGGCGGCCGCAGAGGAGGGAGAGCTCGACAACCAGGACTACTATTCCCTGCTCAATGTGCGGAGGGAGGTAAGACACGGCGGACAGGGGCGCCGTCTTTGTTGGGGTTGGTCGGGGGGAGGAATGTGCGGCGCCGGCGGGTGCGGCCCTGACGGGCGCAGGTGAATCGCGCTCGTGCTTCGCGCGTCGCACTCCCCCCCCCCCGCAACTTCACCCGCATTTGTGAGTCAAGCGTGAGCTCCGCGTTTTGCACATCTTTTTTCTTTCTGCAGTTTCGACGCGCAACCTCGGCATCAGCGCGACACAGTTTTTATGGCGCTGTTATCGCTGTGCGTTTCATACCTCTGCCTGCAGTCGTGCAGAGATCCTTCGTCTGAACTCAGACCCGGCGACCGTTTCCAGTGCTTCCTTCCCAGCCAAACGCCTACGAAGGAAATAATTTAATTTATATGCGCCACAAATTGTCTACAATAGCATCGCTGCAGTAGCGACAAAATGTTTATAAAAAGAAAAGCTTTGACAATTCCTTAAGCCCCTTGTAAAGTCATTAAAAGGATTCAGTTCGTTTCCTGCACAGCCTTACAGTGCGCACTGATTTAATATTCTGTACAATTTTGCACATCAGGCGTTTGTATTTATAAAATTGGAAAAACCGTTTGCAATTGCAGGTGAGCACTCGCAGCACAGACTGTATCCCACCAGATTTACACACTGCTGCCTTAGAGCTGTCAGTGGTCGGATTTGTTGCTTTTTGATCTTGTTTTTGTTCACAAGTTGACCTTACCGTAATAACTGTGATTCGGTACTTTGTGTTTGCGTGATTATCGTCGTTTTAGACAGTTTTGGTGCTTCAAAACCCCTGGACTGTGGTTGGGATCAGTCTCGGTGTGTGTCGTGCATGTTTTCCCCATGCTTGTGCGGGCTTCCTGCCACAGTCCAAAGACGTGTGTCTCGTGATTCCTAATTCCCCATAGTGTGCGTACTGTATGTGTGAGCGAATGAGCATTGCGACAGGCTGGATTCCCATCTGGTGTGCACCCTCGCTAGCCTTGCACCCTGGGATTGAGCGCACACCTCCGGACCACCGCATCAGACAAGCACTGGAATAGCAGGTAGTGATAACGGGTGGAGGGATGGCGTGAGTGTGTGCGTGTGCGCGCGTGAGTGAATCCACCTTCATACCTTCCAAGGCTACAAAAAGTAGCTTTGGTGAATTCTCAGCACACCTCTTCCTGCCTCTGGGTTTCTTCGCAGGCCACGTCGGAGGAGCTCAAGTCATCGTACCGGCGCCTGTGCATGCTCTACCACCCCGACAAGCACAGGGATCCCGAGCTGAAGAGACAAGCGGAGCAGCTGTTCAACCTGGTGCACCAGGCCTACGAAGGTCACTCAAACCCTGCGCCGCGGCTGTCACGTTGCGCCGTCAGAGCTTCGTCATTGCCAGGACAAGCAAGCGTGTTCCAGTTTAATGTGTCCTGCCCTTTTTAGACCTTCTGTCTATAAGTTACGTAATGGCTGCACACGCAGACGTTCAGTCTGAAGGTTGCCAGTTCAAGTCCCAGGTTGTGATGAAAGCGGCATTTTAGCCACTAAATTGCTATGTATTTCGTGTACGATTAAATGTCTCTTATCCTGCACCTCCTTTGTTTCTCCCAAATTGGGTCTCAAACTTTCACGTTCTTGGAATGTACACAGGGCTCCTGGGCCAAATGATCCTGAACTCATCAGCTAGTGTCTAATTTAAGATCTTCAGTTAACAGTTACTAAGGGAAATACATTGTTGGCTAAAAAAAAAATGTTCTAGCCTATATGGTATTTTTTATGTGTCATTGTCTGTGGTGTGTTTACATTTCTGTATTATTACATTTAGATGTTTTGTGATGTTCCAAAAGATTTTGTTTGACAATGACTGTCTTTTCTGTCGGGGGTTTTCGCGATGCAGTTCTCAATGATCCACAGTCCAGAGCCATATATGACATCTATGGAAAGAGAGGTCTGGAGGTGGAAGGATGGGAGGTACGTGCTACCAGGAGATCTGCAGAGTTTCACTGTGGCTTGAAGTAACTTCTGTCAGTTCCCATGAAGAACAGAGAATGTAATAAAAGGAAGTATTTCTGGAGTATCCTAAAGACCTGGAACCGTTTGATGGTTTCTCCATAAATCTTTTGGAGATGCTTCCTTCTGGCAGAGCACAGTGTCTTCAGTCAGAGTCGGTCAGCTTGAAATTCAAGTGACTGTTGGCAAAACAGCAACACATCAAGTTGCAATGACAGCAGTCCATGTTGTGAGTTTTCCTAGTGGACTTGTGTTTGTGCGCCCCCAGGTGGTGGAGCGTAAGAGGACACCAGCAGAGATTCAAGAGGAGTTTGAGCGTCTGCAGAGAGAGCGTGATGAAAGGAGGCTTCAGCAGAGGACCAACCCCAAGGTGCCCAGCTTATATGAACCCAACTCAGGGCTCCTGCTTATCTACCTGTTTCAGACTCCACCCCAGGGCCCATATCCTTCTATCTGCTTCTCCTCCCACCTGCTGCACTGTCTCCATCCATGGTCCAGTGTCCTCTTAGCTGCTTCACTGTCTCCACCCATTGTGTAGTGTCTTCCTAGTTGCTTCGTAGTCTCCATCCATGGTCCAGTGTCCTCCTAGCTGCTTCAGTGTTCAGAGTCCACAGACCTGTTCCCATACCTCAGACATCACAAAACTAACTGTCTTTCTTGTGCTTACATCTCTATTCAGGGAACAATAAGCGTGGGAGTAGATGCGACCGACCTCTTTGACCGCTATGAAGAGGACTTTGAAGACACTTCCAGCGGAGGCTTTCCACAGATTGAGATCAACAAGATGCATATATCACAGTCCATAGAGGTATCAGTCCAGTTTTTCCGATCCAACCCTCCTTTTGTATATCGGCTTAGGACTCTTAAAGGTCTTCTGCTCATCAACAAAATTTTGTGTCAAAAATATTTGTTTTCCTTAAATCCTGCGTGACCCAAATTGGAGCGGTGGGTTGCTTCTGGTGGTGTTGCTGGTGTGTGTCATGAAGAGATGTATGGGTGCTGTATGGTGATTGGCTGACATACTGAGTGTGTGTCACCCTTTCTAGGCTCCGCTGACAGCGAGGGATACGGCTGTGCTCTCGGGCTCCCTCTCCACACACAATGGCAACGGGGGGGGCACCATTAACCTGGTGCTGCGAAGAGTCACCTCTGTCAAGGGATGGGGCGAGGTGGGGGGGTGTCGCCAGAGAATATTGTGTGTTTACCCACATACACAGCTGACAGTTGCATCCTGAACATTTTCACAAGCTTAGGCACATTAGGTATATCTGTCTCAACTGCTGCTAAAAAAAGAAAAAAGCATTTTCAAAGGTAATTAATTTTTTTGACTTAAGTAGTTCAAATGATGGAGCTGTTTATTCAACTGGGTGGGAGTGCTGAGCCTGAAAAAGATGTAGATCAGGAACTGGGATTGGGAGTCTTGCACTTTCCTCACATAGGACCTGGTTTGTTGGACACGTGTGCAGTGAAATAGCTAGCCCTCAGTTTGTGTGTGCATCTGTGTGGTTATTTGCCATATTCAAATTTGGGGGGTGTTGTACACAGGTGGAGTTTGGAGCCGGAGACACGCAGGGGCCTCTGTTTGGGATGAAAGTATTCCACAACCTGACGCCACGCTGGTGAGTTTTGGGGATGGGGGTGGCTGCTACATACTGTATCTACAGTTTGCTTACACAGTGGATGGATCACCAGTCTTCTCAGTGATATGCATCATGACAAGTCCATCCTATTTACTCTGTATGGCCAAAGGTATGTGAGACCCCCCCCCCAATGGTTAAATTGAGCTGTTTCAGCTGCACCCATGCAGCATACAAACACATTCTAGACAACTGCGTGCGTCCAGCTTTGTGGCCAAAGTTTGGGGAAGAAGCTCCTTTCCTTCTCCTGTGCCTCCCATGCACAAAACAAGCTCCGTAAACACATGGTTTGCCCAGGTTGGTGTGTAGCAATTTGAGTGGTTGCACAAAGCCCTGACTTCAATCCCACTGAACACCTTTGGGTTGAACTGGAACGCCGACTGTAAGGCAGACCTTCTCACCCAACCTCACTGATGCTGTTGTGGCTGAATAGGCATAAATTCTCCAAAATTTGGTAGAAAGTCTTCCCAGAAGGAGAAGGGTATTATAGCAGCAAAGGGGGGGGAAGAATTCCATAGAAATGCCCATGGATTTTCAACGGGAAGTTCAGCCACCACATATGGGTGTGATGCTCAGGTGTCCACATACTTCTGACCGTGCGGCGCATATGGTGATTATACTCACGTCAGTCTAGTCGGGTTGCAGAGTGAAAACATGTTCACGTGCTTTGTTTTTCTTTTTTTCAGAAACATTTCAGTGGTGCATTGAAGCAGCAGATGTTTTTGACTGATTCATGCTGAGAGAACTGTCGCTGTACATGTCAGTCATCTGCAGGGTTCATCGTTTATTATTACTTCATAATTTCTATATGTTTATCACTTATGAGAACTGGATCCTTCCTTCAGCAGTTTTTGTTGATGTCCGTTGGCAGGGTGCAGCGAGCCGCACTGGACTAGGGTGGTCATACAGTATGTGGTAGTGGTCTCAGGTCACAGAGTAAACAGCACCCCCATTTGGGGGACTGTGCGTATCCCCAGGGCAGGATGCGAGCAGGATGCTGCTTTTGCCACATACTTGCTGATCTGTTTAGGGCAGAATTATTGCTTTCGCGAGCACATGATGATATAAAGTAACCAGACATGACTGCTTCATCCAAGCACATGTAAGGTTTGGTTCTAGAAATGTGCTGTATAAAATGCAATGTGACTTATTGTATTTATTTATTTAGCTTCTCTCCAAATCAATGTAGATTTAAGAAGAAGCGGAAGAGCATTTAACCAGCGTCATTAAGTGATAAAGGAAGAAGACCCAGAAGAAGTTTGGTATCCAGCACATTTTGCATTTAGTCTTGTTTGTTTAGCTTGTTCTCTTTTCATTGGGCAGTTTTGCAACGGCGCAGTGCGGGATACAGTTCTCATCCCGTGGCGCGCGGCCCAACATCGCTACAGTGTTCGCGCGGCACCTCGACAACAACACCGTGGGATATCTGCAGTGGCGCTGGGGCACACAGTCTTCCATGAACACCAGCATCGTCAGGGACACCAAGAGCAGCCACTTCAGTCTCGCTCTGCAGGTCCGCATGATGGGACAGGAGCAGTGTGTGACTGCGAGGACTGTATAACAGTTAACTGGTACAGCATAAGATGCAAAAAAGGACCGGCCCCAGCATGGCTGTAGTGGGAAGCATCAGGGTACCAATGCATGTTGAAATTTGCTTGGCCACAGACGCCAACACGGCGTCTTGTCTGCTAGCCCTGAATCTTGTCCCTCTCTTTTTTTCTGCCACTTCTTCCTCAGTTGGGGGTCCCTCACTCCTTCGTCATGGTGAGCTACCAGTACAAGTTCCAGGACGAGGACCAGACCAAGGTCAAGGGCACGGTGAAGTATGTGTCTCAGAATGGGGGGCTTTGGGTCAGCTTGTGAAAATGAGCCCTGAGCTCTACACTCCAGAGGCTCCTTTACCGGGGTCACCTCCATCCTCTGTTCTGTCCGGCAGGTCGGGCTTCTTTGGCACGGTGGTGGAGTATGGCGTTGAGAGGAAGATCAGCCAGCATAGTGTCCTCGGGGCCACTGTCAGCATAGGGGTCCCACAGGGGGTGTCTCTCAAACTCAAGTAAGTACACAGCCAAACTGAATGGACTTTTATAGGCAAGCAGATGAACATTTTATAGACATTCTGGTACTTAAAAATTTAAAATGTGCACCTTTGTACGTTATTACATAACAAGTTTGCTTTACTTAACAGGTGCATTTATCTGTAGCCGTAGAATGAATATATAAAAATGATAAGTAGTTTTGACTTTTGTTTCTCTTTTTACCTGATAATCCTGCGGAAGCTTCCTGACTCTTGTCGGGTTGTGTATGATTTTGTTCCTCGTTCTTTTGCCCACATTCGCTTCTTTGACCACCTAACGTGCTGCTCTTGAGTTTTCGAAGAGGTGTTTTTGGTGTAGACTGCATGATGGTGCTGGGCAAAGTACCGGTGCCTCACAGCTCCTCTGGGTTTGGACATTTGGTCATATCCAGCTCAGGAGTTTGGAGTTTGTGTGTCCTCCAAGTGCTCTGGTTTCCTCCCACAGTCCAAAGATATGTTTTAGGTTAATTGGTGACTGTAAATTACCCTGTGTGTGAGACACTGCCCTGTGATGGACTGGTGTCTCTGGCCTCACACCCTGTGTTTCTGATAAGGATTTTGGAGCACTGTGACTCTCCATTACAGAAGCACATGCTGATGTATGGATGGATGGATGGATGGATGGATGGATGTTTATATCCACAGCAGGTACATTCCTAAGCAGAAACGACAGAACTGGTTAATTTTAGTCTTTACTAACACGGGTTGATTTAGCAAAATTTTTGTCCGGTTCAGCCAATTTAAATGCTATCATTAATCAGGCTGTTGTTTCGCTTCTGAAATTGATCTTTTTTTGTTTACCCCATAGGCTGCCCTGTCATGATGTTCATTTAACCAGAAGCATTGAATGTGATTTCTGAAGTACAAACTCTTAATCGTATACATTTTGTACGCTGCTTAAGGATGATCATCGTACGTATATTCTGGAAAACGTTGTTGCCTTGTGTATGCGAGCATTATTCGTATGGAGAAAGGGATGACGCGAAAGTATAACTGCTGCGTTCCTACCCTCCTTTTCGTGTCTCTCTTGCTTTGTCTTGACGTTTGTTTTTCATGCCGGATCTGCTCAGCTCCAGCTTGTAGTTCACGGAGACAAAAATGTTGTCTCTCCAGGCTGAATCGAGCAAGCCAGACGTACATCTTCCCCATACACCTGACGGACCAGCTCCTCCCCAGCGCCGTCTTCTACGCCACGGTGGGACCACTGGTCTTCTACCTGGCCATCCAGCGACTCGTCATCCGACCATACGCACGCGCCCAGAAGGAGCAGTAAGACAAGCGCTGCCTTGTTTAGTGGTGCACATCCGGAGTGCACAGCGCTCACTTTGTTTGCTATGCGTCAGTGTTTGCGCACCAGCTTCTCCTTCTCGCGGTCTTTAACCGCCGGTTAGGAAGATATGAACATCTTCCAATTTATTTACTTTTAACTGCATTTTTTTGACTGAGCAGTTTTCTAAGTTCTCTTAGTTGCACAGAGACCAAAACCAGTGTTTACACAGCATTCAGTTGGTAGTAAAATGCACACAAACAGTAGGAATGTGGGAGAGCTTTGACTCTGCTGATTTCCACATTGTTTACAAATGGTTTTGGTCTATAAAAATAGGATATGGCCCATGTTTATGTTGTGAATAAATAGTGCATCAGTTGTTCTGGAAACCTTGCATTTTTATCATTTTTAAATTAATTTAATATTAATACAAAATGAATAATTAACCATTATATACCTTTGTTCAGGACACCTTAATGTTACATTTGTGCGCAAAGCTTACATTTATTAACCCAAATATTCAGCCGTGCAATTTCTACCACAGTAATTCAGGCCAAGAATGATGCTAAAGGCTACAACGGTGGGACGGAGGATTTGAACGTTATGGTGGCTCTAACTGCTATACCTCCTTCTGTAGAAAGTTACTTTTACCAAGACTTATACAGAACTTAACTCATAAGTAAATCGATGGATGCTTGTATTGAGTTTTTAACTGATGGCCAGTTTGGGGTAAATGTGCCTTTGGATTTGCATACTGATAAAAATGAGGTTCAGAGTTCACTTTGTCATTCAGAGGAGAGAGAGAAGGAGAAGGAAATTTAGTTTCTTCTGGACCACGGTGCACAGCAGACTAAACAGACAGCATGACAACACAGACAGGCTGATGTAAAATGTTAAGAAATATGCAAATAGCTATTGATAAAAAGAATATGAGTAGATAAAAAGATAAGAAAAGAGTATTGGTGCAAACAGGGTCAGTTACGAGCAAATGTAAATTATGAACGGACTTCCTGTCCACCTGTGTTTCTAAGATGAGGAATATATGTGTTAATAATATATAATATGATAATGATATACGCTGCCCAGCCAAAAAAAAAAGTCACCACCTGGATTTAACTTAGTGTTATGATGTGGGGTTGCTTCACTTGGTCAGGTCTAGGTTCTAGGTTCAGCAACGATATGTGCCCAAAAAATGAGCTCAGCTGAATATACTGAATGACCAGGTTTTTCCATCAATGGATTTTTTCTTCATATTCCAAGATGACAATGCCAGGATTCATCGGGCTCAAATTGTGAAAGAGTGCTTCAGGGAGCATGAGAGAGATATCACTTTCACACATGGATTGGCCACCACAGAGTCCAGGGCTTAACCCCACTGAGAATCTTTGGAATGTGCTGGAGCAGACTTTACGCAGCGATCCGACTCTCCCATCATCAATACAAGATCTTGGCGAAAAATGAATGCAACTCTGGACGGAAATAAATGTGGTGACATTGCATAAGCTTATTGAAACGATGCCACGGCGAATGCATGCTATAATCAAAGCTAAAGGGGGGTCCAACAAAATATTAGCGTGTGTGACTTTTTTTTGGCCGGGCATTGTATAATGAATACTGCGCTGCACTTGTAAACTCCCATGCAGAAGGACACCCGAGTCTGATTTCCCCCCTAGGGACCTGGAGAAGCAGAAAGAGAATGCAGCCTTGGAGATCGCTCGGAAGAAGCAAGAGGCCGAGTCTGCTGTGAGTTCGCCCGTGTAACAGGCAACCTCGCAGCCCTGGGAGATTAATGCAGCCTCAGGTCTGAGTGATTATGTTATGAAAGCGGGAAAGGAAGTTGGGTTTTTCCATATCTATCCAAGCTGTCTGTCATCATAACGGATGGGTTTTTTTTTTTTTTTTTTTTTTTTTTTAAAGCAATGTGCTGATGTCACAGTCTGCTTTCGCTCTCCAGGTTCTGCTGATGCAGGAATCCGTAAAGAGGATCATTGAGGCCGAGGAGTCCAAGATGGGTAAGACGAGTTCAACAAACCGAACAACACAAGGCTGATCAATAACAGGATGCGTTTGCTCTACGTTTTGTGTGACTTCTTCACGGGTCTTTGTAGGTCTCATTATACTTAATGCATGGTACGGAAAATTTGTGGCCGACGACAGCAAGCAACAGGAAAAGGCAAAGGTCATCGATGTCACCGTGCCCCTCCAGTGCCTGGTGAAAGACTCAAAGCTCATTCTCACAGAGGCCTCCAAGGTAAGGAGCAGCGTTGCTCAACACAGCTATTGCACTGTTTACACTCTACTGCAACTTGGCTTGTACACAGACTAAATTTTATTTTATCGATTCATTGTCCTCAGTGTATTTAATACGCATTTATTTTCCGTTAACGTGGTATGCTGGTCAGTATTTTGCACCCTAGTTGTATTTCGACCTACAACCTTGACCACGGATCTTATACGCTGAACAGCTGACGTCCTGCAAATGTGAAGTTAATAATGCAAACACTGATGGATGAAATTTCAAGTGCCCTTGAGTGATGGTGGTGGTGTTTGTATAAACGCTTCCATTTGGGCTGTGATTGATGCTCAGCGCACTATAATAATCCGAGATAAAACTTGTCCGTAAAAACGTCTCAATATGCTCTGCCTCGTACGCACGGTGTATGGGATGAACAGTGACGCTGATACTTGCGGCTGACTTCTGAGCCACTGATTTTGTGCCATAGTGACGCAAGCGCAATCCTTTTTATGGTTGAGGTGGATATTTTTCCCTCAGTAGAATGAGGTAATGAAAAGTGCACGCAGCAGAAGCGGTGGACTTGTGCAACTGCATCGGCAAAGGACTCGGTGTTAAAGAAGGTGGGTCTTCTTCAAATATGGCATTGTTTGTTCACTGACCTGTGTCCTACAGGTGGGGCTGCCAGGGTTCTACGATCCATGTGTGGGTGAAGAGAAGAGCCTCAAGTTGCTGTACCAGTTCCGGGGGGCGATGCACCAGGTCTTGTCTGGAGACACAGAGCCCCTCCGCATACCTAAGCAATGTGAGCGTGGGACCCCTTGTGAGGACATGGGTGCACTAACTGGCCAGTCTCGTATTTGTCATACGCTGGTTACACATTGACTGTCTTTCTTTTTTGCCATTCTTGCAGCCAAAGACTTAATATTTGAAAGAAAAGTACAGAAAATGTTAATCTGTCTGAAATGTCTCCTTTCTTTTCCTTGTGCAGCACACAGGATCAGCGCAGATGCTTAGGATCCCTTACCTGCTGGGTCAAGACCCTTGAGAATACTACAGTTAGAAGACCTGAAGGCTGCCTACAACCTTTTGTCTTACCTTTCATGTATATAAGATATAAGACACTCTTCCAAGTGTTTCATGAAACCTCTAGGAGATTCTGCAAGATTCCTGTATGTATGTAGTAGGTGTGTCTGTGTCCTGGTGTGCCACGGTCCTGAGCTCTTTGGTCTCAGGATGGAGTAAGACCCTAGTAAGCGCAGTGCAAGGTCTGAGTCCTGTGGAAGCACTCGCTGCCCCCCTGCAGCCCAGTTGAAGGCTCTGCAGTGGACCGCCCTAGTAGGAGCCTCACTCATCTCAGAAAGTCCAAACTGATGTTCATACGCCTGTATCAAGGCAGGACAGAGTTCAGCTGTGGAGTTAAAAGTTAGAAAAAGGCAGCACTTAAGGAAAACTTATATTGTGTTGCATTGGCAGCAATTAATTATGCATTGATATTTTATAAAAAATATAGAAATCCACCTTGCTAAAGAGGTGAAAGAGGTGCTTCAGTCGGAGCAGAACCAAAGCTGCTTGACAGTGTTGGCCAGTTTTTATATTCATTTTTGGCTTCTAACTGAATCTTTGTACCTGCTTCAATTCCAGCCATACTGTGGACATCTGAAAGTCCTTGTGATCACACGTACATTCTGGCAATCGTGCGATGAGCCTGGATCGATCACCTACGGTGATCCAGCAGGGTGTGTGTACTATGCAAAATGAGCAAACGCTGACTCTGCGCTGGAAGTACAGGTATCCTCCTCCTTACTTACTAATTAATGCGTTCCTGCAAGTCAGCTCGACAGGTGAAATCTCAGAAGCCTGAAGCGTAACACAAAAGTATTGGTTAGAGAATGGGACATTATGGGAAGTGAGGCATTCCAGAGAAGTGTCTGTCAGCCATTTTGGGTATTTTATTTAAGTTAATAAATGGGGAAAGTTCCCCCACGCTTGGGTCTTTGTTATGAAAAATCAGCCTCATATTTGGTCGTGACTCAATACGTGATATTAAGTTTCTGGAGTACGCATGAAAACTGGTAAGTCAGACTCGGGGGTGGGGGGGGTATGATACCTGTAACATAGTCTCAGCATAGAGTGCGGATGTTTAGAGCACACGCCTCAGATGTGCACACGTATTGTTCCTTTTTATAAGCCATGGAAACAAGCAAACAGTTTTGAACGGAGGGGTGAACGAGGGATGAATGCAATGAATTTGTTCAGCATTACAAACTAAAGGGATGCAAGTGTGTCTGTTTGCATTGCAAGTTATTCAGACCCTTGCAAGAGCACACATTTTACTGGATAACAGAATGGTGCTTTAATATTTTCTGTCCATGTGATATTTTAATTCAAAATAATACTCAGCAAGTGAATTTTTATAAGGCAACATGATTTACACATCAAAAGTTTTAAAATAAGGAAATGCTATACTGAAATATGCAATTTGTATAAGTTTTCAAACCCTTGAACTCCATATTTGGCGCAAGCACCTTTTTGGCACCAATTACAGCACCAGGTCTTTCTGGGTAAGCATGTACCGCGTTCTCACACCAACTTGGTGCAATTCTTGCCCATCTTATTGGCAAAACTGCTGAAGCTCTCAAGTTGCTTGGAGGTCACGTGTTGACAGCAGTTTAAGTTTTTCCACAGATTCTCAGTTGGGTTCAGATCAGGACTTTGACTGGGTCACTAACTTTCATCTTCGGAAGCCACTCCAATGTAGGCTTGACATTGGACCATTGCTCTTTTGGAAGATGAAATGTTGCCCCAATGTTAAGTCTTTAGCCTGACTGGCAGGTTTTCCTATAGTAGATGGTTGAAATGACAAACTTCTACTTGAGTTGATTTGATTTAGTGATGCAAAACGCATGTTAATTTTAAGTACAGATGGTCCCGAGTTATGATGGTCTGATTTACATTTTTTTTTTTTGACTTTACGATGATGCGATAGTGATATGCATTCAGTAGAAATCGTACTTTGAATTTTGATTTTTCCCAGGCAAGCAATATGCAGTACGATACTCTCTCATGATGCTGGACAGCAGCGATCCGCGTCTCCCAGGCTGCCACGCAGTTGCTAGCGTACGCAACCGATACTCTACAGTGTTCTGTGTCCAGCGTTTTTTTTTTTTTTGGATACTCCTCGCCCTCCCATATCTATGTTGTGTTTTGTCCATCCATCATGTCTACAAAACGCCCATCGGTGTGTCCTACTAGTGGTCAGAAGAAGAAACTCAAGATAATTGCCCAGCATGGCTGTAATTAATTTTAAGGTAGGCTAGGCCAGGATGTTTAGTAGGTGTTATGGCATGGGCTGGTGGAAGCAATTGCAAGAGACCACGATAGTAAGTTTAAGTTCTGTTAAACTGTTTACTGAGTGTTGTTTCTTACAGTGTGTTTCCATTAGCTGGGAATTAGTGCTAACCATTAGCGATTGGCAGCAAACAAAAATGGAAAATGCCACAATTCAAAATAACAAAATACAAGGCCTTAGTAAGATAGTGGTTGCAAGAGAGTTCCCAAGAGGCAGCGGAAACTGAGTGTTGACAGGAAGCCTGGGTAGAAACTAAATTTTGTCCACAATTGGTTCCTACGCCAATCAATCAATCCATCAGAAGACGGAAGGGGAGCGACCACCTATGCTCCGTTGCTGAAACGGCCACAGACGTGATAGTAAATTGTGTATTAAATGCATTTTTGACTTACAATGGGGTTACAGGCCTCTAAACCCATTGTAAGTCAGGGGCTGTCTGTATTATTCTTAATTAAAATATCACATAGGAAATTGATGCAGCATTTTGTCATCCAGTAAAATGCTTTTGGAAAGCACAGTATGTACAGTATCTACTGTATTTGACTGTTATATACAGATGTGCTTTACAGAAGTATATACAAGCAAACAGTTGCATACTAAGCTCTTATATAGGTTGTGCAAGTACTGTGAAAATAGGTTTGCATACAGTTGTGTGAACCTGCACCCAGAAACACGGTATTAGTGTTTTGGGTATGTTTGTCACTTCCCCTCTGGAGGGGCTGCAAATGTTGCTCTGTCTGGGAACTGCCAAAGGGAAAGTGTTTCTTAATGCAGTCGTCTAAATCTGTCTGTTCACTATTTTGTGTCTGTGTGCCACTACACGTATTCTCATCACGGGCTGCTTCCTGATGACAGTTTAGAACTGTTAATGGTGTTAGCGTATTAAACTGTACTTCCTTTTTCCTGCAATATTAATGTCCCTGAGAACTATGCTGTAGTGAATTTTTTTTTTTTGGGTCTGTAAAGTAATTGAATGCTTATTTTGAACTCGAGAGATGTCACTGGACTAAAAGGGCCAGTGTGAGGGGGAAAAAAACTTAGAAAATAAAACTAAATTCTGGTTTTCAGTAAATCACTTCAAAAAAACAAACTTCAAAGTGTCCTTACTGTTACATGGTGAACATTCTCCTTAACTGCTTGAACAGGTCATCTGCTTGACTCAACGTACTGCTCAATTAAAAAAAACAAAAAAAACCCCTACATTAGACAGTATTTTGCTCAAAAATGCCAGCAAAAGACTCAGTAGCACAAGTTACTGTCCACCTCGACATTTTATTAACCTGCCCCAAGTACTACATTTATGCAAATGGCTCGCTGTGGAATGAGGTGCAGATTCGGGCACAAGCCTGTTACTCAGACACTGTGAGCAATTGCTGTGTGGAACAGGTTCATTAAATACCAGACTAGCAGCTGCCCCAAAAATGATTTTGATAACCTTTACTGTGTTGACCTGCCATGTGAAGCATTTCTGCCTTGAGGGAATCGTCTTCCAGCATCTGGCTAACAGGTACAGGAAGGCAGGATTAGAGTCCACAGCTGAGACTGGAGGCTCAAAATCCACATCAGATCTTGTTCCTTGGTATCTGTCAGTCACGCATCTGCAAACTACGAAAGATTTCACATACAGCACAGGTTGGATCAGGAGCATTTCTGCTGCAGCAGCAATACCCACAATGTCATTAAAATCAATAGCTCTTTATTTATGACATTTCACAATATATAGTTTCACAGAAACAGCTTCTCTGCTCACCCACTTCATCTCCACACGCAAACGGACGAGTCCGACCCCCGCTGTCCTGCTGTGCTTAAAACATTTCTCCAGATGTTGGGAAAAGTCACAGAGGAGGTACCTTTGGTAAAGTGTAACAGCAAAATATAGTGAAGGAGAATTTTATAGACATTACCACACCACTTGTGCTAATTAAAATTTAGTTACAATGGCATTTAATGGGGAAACCAAAATGTGTTTTCTTTATTCTGAATTTGTGAAAATTACAATTTAAGCACAAAAATGTAAAAATGCTATTGCAGTATCCAAAGTATTTAACTGGGAAATATAAAAATCTAGATTTGAGCGAGAGATGGTGCATGAGCTTGGAGACCCTGCACCCTGACATGATGACCATATTGGCACCAGCAACCAGAACTATGGTCCTAAAAGGAGAAAGAGCAAAAGTGCAACAGCTCAGCGGCAACTATAGAGGAACAGAGCAGGACGACACATCCTGACCTGAACAAGCACTTGTCCATCTTCATCTGGGTTGTGTGTGGATTCTGGAGTGGCCCACATACCTGGTAGGCTGTTAACTATGTCTTCACAGCATCCAGCTTTACTGCATTAACTCACACGATGTGTGTCCTTGGTTGTTGCAGGCCTCTAGTTCATCAGCTGTGACAGCTGCTCTGCATTCCTCCTTGTATTAAAACCCAAACTTATACACTTTCCGCTCGTCCGTATTCCAGTGTTGCAAAAATGAAAACAATAAGGCAAAGACATTCTACACTATAAATAACTGTAATCTTTGTTTAATTCCATTTATCTGTTGTGCAGTTTAACAGAAATGTCTAGTGGAACTGGGTAACCTGACCAGCCACTATGCAAATCTTATTCCCCCAAACATAACATAAACAAACATGGATCTGATGCATCTTGTGTGTCTGGGCTGTGTATTGCATGTGAAATGAATGAATGTTCTGTCCACAGGCTTGCACACATGCAGTGGGCACAGGTGGCAGCTGGATGCCACAGTGGCACCCTCACTATTGGTCCCACTGGATCTCAACATCACCTCATATCATGTACCCGCTTAACATAGTTACAAATACACATAGAGTCAAGAAATGTGTAAACTTGAAAAATCCACAAAACAAGATATTCAACAGTAACTTCTCCATTTACAGCCTCCAGAAAGGAAATCAAAACAAAATGGCAGAATACTTGTTCAGAACTGGGCAAATGCTTAATATAAAAGGAGATTTTGCTACATGAAAGAACAACATGAGCTATTTGAGAAGTGAACCAACTGCAGGAATATCTCCAAAATGTAATAGACACCTGTGCATTTTCAAGAGCAGACGAAAGGGGGAAGGGAAAAAAAAAAAGTTTCCCCTCATTTTAAAAAGTGCACCGTTTGCAGTTCAGTGAAAATACTGCCTAATGTACCAGTTTCTGGTCATTTAAACCCTGAAGAGGTCCGTCTCCGTTCACCTAGAATGATCTGTCTTGCTATTCTGATTGCCATGCAGTTTGGACGTTTTTGGGAAATGTTCCTCAGATGTGCTGGAGACTCGGTCGCGATGAATTGATCAGTCTAAGAGGTGCTTCCTGGACCCCGTTCTGGAACGACTGGAACGACGGATGTCGAACTTTGAGTCCTTGCACCTCTGGCAGGTGTAAGTCTCGGGGACGTTGGATTTACGAATTTTGGCACAGGACAGGTGGATCCAGGTGCTGCACTGGCTACACTCGATCATGGCCCGTCCAGCAAAAGGCTTCATGCAGAAGCATGTTACCAGATCCCAGGAGTCATCGTCTGGCAGAAAGTGACAAGAGCAGAATGTCACTTGGTACAGCAGTCACCAAACATGTTTTCAGCACTTATGAAACAACAAAGTTACTTTATCAAAAATGCCTTTATAATTGTCAATTCTTGAGTCTTAACAACAAATTAAAACACCCTGCAGTTGTGTTTTGTTGTACAATTTTGATAACCATTGTACTGTATAATGCTGACTGCCATGAATTCTACCAGTCCACTGCATTATATGACCACACCCTGTTTTGTGATGAAACAGGAAGAAAAAAAAAATAAAAAAAGGAAAGATTTGGAGGAGTGTACCTGAATCCACCATGATGTCCTCATCATCTCCAGAACCGTCCTCATCCCTGAACACCACCTGCTTGCCAAGCCGGATCACTGTCCTCTTCCTGGAGGTGCCCTCTACTTTCACCGCTGCCGGCTCCTCCTGGAGCTGCCAGCCCGGCTGTTCAGTGTCCTGCTCCTGCTTGCAGTCTGGGTTGGACTCCACAGTCTCTGAGGGAGAGCTTGGCACACACATGGAGGGGCTACTGATGCTGACGAAATCCTGTGGCTCCTCCTTGATCACTCGACCCACAGGAAGGAGATCAGGCTCAGCTGGTTTCTCCTCTAACCGATGCCTAAGCTTCTTCTTTTTTTTCTTTCTCTTGACCTTCTCCATCTTCCTCCTCTCATCCAAGTGGGAGCCTGTTGCTCTGGCATGCTTCAGAGATTCCAGGTGTTCAGCAGCCCCCTTAGAACCTGCATAGCACTTGTGGCTCCTGGGTCGAGGGAGATCGCTGGTGGAGGGGACCCTGTGGCGTGGTATCTCCCAGCCATCGCTGTCCACCGTGCTGCCTGTGCTGTTTGGAGGACTCGACTGGCTTCTGAGTGACGGCTCCTGCTAGAGACACACAGGGACGATGGGGGGCATGAGATGGGTCACGTGAGGATTATAAGCTTTTGTGTCTGCAGCACATTGCCCCACAGAAACTCTGGCTTTCAGAACCTTCCAGCTCAAGAGCTTGGCATAATGTGGATGCAGGAGATGAGTGAGTGAGCCACTTGAGCCTCTGACTGCATTCACAAACCAGTGGTAGAGCACCATCAAAGCTCTCAACCCTCTTGCCTGCTTCTCTTCTTTCTGGCATTACAGGGTGCATCTACTGAGCCTGACTTTCTTATTTTCATTTCAGCAACCACATTTTGTGGTGGCTGCACAATTCACAAAACTGCAAAAGCAATTATTTTAAACACAAAAACTGCATTTGTGCTGTAAGGTAAACCAGTGACCCCGATTAGGAATTCAGTGCCTTTGGAAAGGAAAAATTAGTGTGAAGTTATTTTTGTGAGTCCAAATGGATGCTCACAAAAAGCTGAAATGCTTCACACTGGGGAAAAAGACAACAGTGTGAAGCAGAACCTGTTTGTTTGCTCCTCAAACACAGCAACAGCTGGGTACAATCAAATGGAAGGCAAAGACAAAATATGTACACGCCACAAATGTAGAGCATAATAGTCATATAAATAAGCATAAAAACTTTTTTAGATTACCAATTAGCTTGCAACCCTCAGCTTGTTGAAACCACATCAATCATATATCTTCACTTATAACAAAAATCTTCAGGTCACTTGAGGTTACACAGCTGAGTGGTTTAGCAGATTTCATCCAAACCCAAAGGGCACAAGAGCACAGGGGTTCAATAAAAACATTTGTCACTTTGCTAGATAATGATTATTAAATGTGACACAGTAAGGGCTTCTAAATCATCATCTAAACAGATGTGTTTCTACAAATACCTCCATCCTACCCATGACTTTGTTTTGTTGCTTAACTTACAGTTCTTTTCAATTATAGTGGATATTGCTGATTACTGGATGTAAATGCATATTTCAAGGGCAAAATGGGACCCCTACTGGAACTTGAGGCTCCAATCATTCCCCATCCAGAAAAAAGTAGACCAACTGACTTAGTGAACTAACTGGGGGGCCAAAGGCAGACTGTTAGAAGGTTCAGAGCAGAGATACCTGAATAAACAGTAGAATGACTTCCACATCACCATTACAACACAATAATTAAGAGGGCAGAGGTGGAACAGACTGTTCCACTGACAAACATAAAGTTAATCTCCCACCTGATTATTTGCCTATCCCAACAAGTTAGAACACCAGGTTTTCTTAAACATACTAAAAATATAGTAAAAACAGTATCACACATGCATGGAGCAGTAACAATAATACACCTAACACTCTTCTTAAGTTAAGCCATTCTTCTCTTAAACTCTGTAATAGTGGCTGATATGCAAAATACCATCCATCATCTACTGGTTTATGCTGGTCAAGGTGGTCTGGAGTCTGTCTTGGAATCACTAGACTTAGTTAACCTGAAACACATGGTTTTGGACTGTGGGAGGAAACCAGAGCGCTGGAGAAAATCCATGGAGACACAGGGAGAAATGGACTGAACCCACACTGAAAAGAGATATCACTGTTACCCATAAGCAACATCTGTTTAGTTTATTTGCGTTATATGGTTCATAATAGAAAGCCAGGTGTCTGTACTGTGCCATTTCAACCAGTAGCTTCTAGACAAACTTATTCTGTAGGAAGCACAGTTGCTGCACAGACTTTAGGCTACTGTACAAAAAAATAAATACAGCTCAATAAAAACAAATTTAAAACATTAAAATTGCTTTAAGTTCTTAAAACATGTAAAAGACTTTCAGAGTTTGCATGTGTTTCTTCTCATGAGTGCATTTGCAATACTTTTGTTCACCAACACCACACTCACCTCAGATGACCGATATAGCAGCAGCCACTGATTTCAAAAACCATTTAAATGAGTAAAATGAAGTTAAAAACAAGATGAAACTGATTTTAATTCAAAAAGCAGAAGACAGCAACAGGAATTCAGCTCAAGGCATGCTTTCACAGAACAAATTTACCCTATTATATGAAGAATGGGTGGATCATATTGCATAACATTAAGATTTTATTTCCAAATTAGAAAGAAAGTTGACCACAAATTCAACTGTTCTCTTCACCTAATTAATATGTTAGTCTCAAATAGTATTGCAGAGACCTTGGATGGGCTTCCACAACAGCTTGATGAAAGCACTGACCATATTGCTCATCGCAGGGGGTGACCCAACATGGCTCGGCAGTTAACAAAAACATGACATGTGTAACATAAAATAAAAATACAGTGCAGAAGCTGATGTTAGGGGGTTCCCAAAATGTTTTTGCCCAGTAGAAAACAGGAGGGACCGGGGGGGGGGGGGAATGCTGGGTCACATATTCTATTTTGAGTTTTCTATTGTTTCACAGTCAAACTGAATTTCCAGTTAAATTTTTCTCCCATAATACCACTATAATTATGGATAGGATCGCGTATATTTGGTTAAATACTATATTAAAATGGAAAACGGAGTGTATCTGTTTAATACTGTACTGAAGTCTTACATGGACCCGTGTTAGTCCTATTTTTTTGGCTTTAATAAAACTCTGCTTTTGTCATCTATACTCAAACTGTCCCCAATAACAATGAACTCATAACTACGCATACTTTATACTTTTTCTGTGTCGTTTTCTTTGTTTTTGTGACCAGTGGTGCTGTTATTGGAAAAAAATAATCATTATTATATTTTTTAAAAATTTAGTATTTTAGTCCTCCACAAACTGGATTAGTTTGAATAGGTGCTTCAATCAAAATGAAGATCATCTAGTGACTGCCTGGCCGCCCAGCATCTCTGGCATGGCTCATTCTTGAGTCCCGCTGGCAAGTTATAGACTGTCAGCACTGACACATGCAGCACCCCGAGACCTATTAAAAAGCTCATCTACACCGTTTTATATCCAACATCCAGAGGCATATTGATTTTGTCTACATTTTCATTTGATAGTTATGTTACATAGCTGGCTATAAAAATGAATGTTTCCATTTTTTGGAAACCAGCTCACACAGTCAGTAGTGATATCAGCTACTGTACAGCTTCAGCTCACATACTATGTTCATTCCACTAGTGTAGACATACAAGCCTTAGCAGTAACGCATTACTATGTTTAATACTGTTAAAGCAAAACAACGTAGCATGAATGTCTACTGTGACAAATTTTGTTTCCCTTAAACCGTGCAGCACGTACACAGGGTAATGTGTAGAAATAAGTCTGATACAAAACAAAGAACAAAAAAAACTTAAGAAAGCAGATAACAGTGCAAAGGGCGAGAATTATCACCTGCAGTGAGAATGGTGCTCTCCTTCTCACAGAAGACGTCTATGATAATGTAATGCAGAATTTCTACAGTAAAAACTCCAACTAAAACCCTATTTACAGTACCCACCACGTATTCATGGAAGCTGTTGCAAAAAATTCTGAGGCTGTACCAGAGTCCCTAGAGATATGGGTCTTTGACTTGAGTTTTCACGTTTAGAAATAAAACAATTTAATATCCTTTACAGAGTTAAGGTTGATTTTTCAACGATGTCTACCATTTTACCCTACGAGCCGATTTCCAGGAATGTTTTACACTCCCAAGTGTAGTCACACCTATCTAATTATAGGGAAAACCCACTACAAACATTTAATGGATAATCCACGCATTTGTTAATTTACTAACATTGTACCCAATTAGAGTAATTTTGACGCAGTTCCAAGAAGCAAAGTGCAATGTGCATTTGAGGTCAAGCCTTCACGCAGCAGTGAGCCATTTCCACATTCATGGCGGCACAAATTCTCGTGATAAAAACATTTCTGGAAAAATGCGTAAAAACACAGTACCTGAGGGTAGCACACAAACATCAGAAGAACTTGCAGAAACCATAAAGACTGAGCTGGGCCTGGATATGAACCTGCCACCTTTTTCTACAATTTTCTCTCTGTAGTTACTTAGTTTTGCAAGGTGGGTATGTCAGGGATCACCAGGGAATTCAGGAGGAAATCATCCAGTATATTTAATACAGTTGGATTAGTTTACACAGATAACATTAAAAGAGCTATATTGCAAATTCTAATTCTAAATGAAGAAATATAACACCAAAACAACCATTCAAAACAAAAAAATGTACTATGGTGTTACTATGTGCAATTCCTGATATTTGTAACTTCATGAAACACTACTAAGCTGTCACATCTGATCTGAAAACAGCATTTGATCCCACCTTGTTTAATTTTAATTTGATTTTAATTATTATGAACCAGAGAACTTAATGCAGCATAAAGTAACTGGCCAACTCCATGTGCTCCTACTTGCAAACAGCATGTACCTCATTACATGGGCAAAGAGTAAATGACTCAATATTCAGTTAGTCAAATTCAGACAAAAACACCTTCAATCTGACCAGTAACTGTGGAAACTTGCACGGTTTTAGTTTTCTGGGAGCGATAGTGTACAAACAGCACTCTAAACACATTAAAATACTGTACCTAACTGTTAAATACTTCACTGTGGCAACCTTTATTTAAAATAAAATTAAAAAAAAAAAACACATTACGATCATTGACTGTCAAATTCCATAACTTCTCAACAGGTGTATTGATTATTAGACTGCAATAAAAATGAGAATAAGTGTTGCCATTTTGAAGTAAAAGGCTATAACCTAAAACCACAAATTTCTGCTGTAAAATGCATCATTTAAATTGCCCTTCCACCAAAAACAATGTACAGTATATAGTGGTAAAATTCAGAGTTACCCCCACCAACATGACCTCAGTTACCAGCAGAATAACCTTCTTGAACAAAAGTTGTTAATCGCATATTTTTCCCTCATTAGAAAGCTTTTCTGAAGAACCAGCTAGCTAATATCCACACCATGCAGGCGTCGACTAAGTAAGGCAAATCCGGCCACTAAATTTTAAGTTACTTGTATCTTGCTGTGCATGTACCAACTGTGCTATAAAATCCAATAAATATTTTGAAGCACGGCTTTTGCAAAACTGTTAATCTCAGTGATGAGATTCTGAGGTGACAGAGCTCAGCACAACACTAAAAAGAGAATGGGTGGGAAAACGGGTTTCACAGCTCAGGTGGTCTTCCAGCCCCCTTTCACAGATCAAATGCAAAATGCAAACAAGATTGGCTACTGTCTCCCAGCTCACTTCCATTCTGGACCGGCAACAGTCCACGTATTCCAATTTGTGCATACAGAGCAAAGTGTGCACTGCAGTGTCGAGCATGGCACGGAGGCGAGGTCTGGATGAGCGTGGAGACTGGAATGGCCCTCTTACCCTGGGAGAGGGACGTGCCTCCAGGACAGAGAGGAAGAGTATTGGCGGGGCAGTGTTGTGTGGGGAAGCCCGGCACTGCAGCTGCCCACGCTGCTACTTATCTGTGGATTAAACAGAGTGAAACAACAGTAGCACAAAGCAGCACCACGACACAAAGCAAGAGTCCATGGCACCGGCCTGCAGACCACCACTCTCCATAGACTTTTCGTGAGCTGTCATCTCAAACCCCCAAATACGCAGCATCCACTTGAAAATGCCAGTGGTCAATTCTTCACGAGAGACAAAATTCAATCGGTATGATTCTCCTGACGCACACTTGCTCACCAAAAATGCTGAGAAATGCTGAAACAGGACTTTTGGGAGTTTTAACCATACATGACCTTCGACCATTGATACTTGTGACAATTTTTGGCTTGCAAAACGAGACACTTCGTGGTATATGGGGCACCAACAGTGGAAAGAAGGGATTTAAAGAGAAGCCTTTTCTCATACAAGATGTGAGCCTCCACTTACCTGTTCGGGGTAGGGAATATAACCTGCATAGGCCAACACAAATGTGCAGAACTGGTTAAAGTCCTCCACGGTTCGCCGCCTCTTACAACTTGGGTTATACTCCTAGAAGAAGAAGGGGAAAAAAAAAAACAGAATTATTTTTAACATGAAGTGTCAATAAAAAAAAAATTACCAAAAAAAAAAAAAAACAGAATTATTTTTAACATGAAGTGTCAATAAAAAAAATTACCAAAAAAAAAAAAAACCAGAATTATTTTTAACATGAAGTGTCAATAAAAAAAAAATTACCAAAAAAAAAAAAAACCAGAATTATTTTTAACATGAAGTGTCAATAAAAAAAAAAAAAAAAAAAAAAAAAAACTAAATTTCTGGTGACGCGTTTATGCTTTTCCATAATAACATTACGCACACAACTAGCTTTAGCTTTGTAGCCAGGTACCGAACATTAGCTTGCAACAGCTTAAAAGTAAGAAACCAGTACTGTAGGTGACACCGCATTGATTTCGTCCTTATCATGTGCCACTACAAACTGCTGTGACTACCACTTACTGAAATGCCAAAGATGCCAGCGCAGAAAAACGCAGCATATACAAGACAAAAAGGGTCAGACAATCGTCGAAAGCAAACCGAACCGAACCGAAACGCGCGGCACATCGGGTCGGCGCGCGCGCCAGCACTCGCCGGAACGGCGGTAACGGGAAGCGGCGCGTGGACGCGGCCGGGCTGGGAAGCCGCGCGCTCCATCGCGCGCGCCCAGCCTGCCACCCCAGGCAAACGCAAAACCCCGCAGAAAAGAATGGCGGCTTCGTGAACGAACCCGAAGCAGCAGCCCAAGCCGAAGACAACCCGGCTATTAGGCACGGCGGAGCTAGTAAGTTAGCAAACCGACGGAACGCACAGCTACCTACAAAACCAACCCGTAAAACTAACTCGTTAATTAAACCAGTCACAAACGCCACACTTTTAACATTAAAACCGGCCGACTGTCTGACTGACAGCTAGCGCAGAAGGAGCCACACAGCGCTGCTAACTTACTAACGTTAGCGAACTAGGCGTCAGGGGCGTTACGGCGATGCAAATAAAGAGAACAATAATAAACGCCTTAATAAAAGACTGCATTTGAAGGGCGAAATACAGCTGTTAAGGTAGTTTGTCAGGCAGTTGAGGCGAACTTTGCGGTGTGGTTACCGGATTAGGTCCGTCTGCAGGGACTGGCGATCTGGCCTTTTCTCAACTCAAATACAACAATGTAGACCTCTAACAAAACAAGAGCGAAACATTTAACCTGACTCGCACACATCTGACAGATGAAAGAAAACAAGATGGCGAGCGAGTACAGTGTTATTAATACTGTAAAAGTACCCAAGGGCCCCCGAGCAGAAGCCGGGTGCTGGACAGTACAGCTGGGCAAGCGCCCAGTGTGGGGCGTCGCAGTCCTAGGGCCACACGAGACTGGCATTAAAAATACCGAAGGCACGGTCGTCGTGGGAAAGCAGGGACGATCCGAACTCGGTGGAAAACAAGATGGCGCGACGCGTAACGAAAAAGCGGACAGACGTCAAAGAAACAGACACCAAATACACTGTACTACACTGTCCGCTGTTTCACACCAACAAACCGAACCGGAACATAGCCGGGAGCCGCCGCCGCAGCAGCAGCAGCAGCATCGCTAAACACCCGGAGCACAGTGACACCGGCAGACAAGCTAGTGGGGTAGGAGGGAAAAAAAAAAAACCCCACCCTGTCGGACTGGGCCCACAGTAAATGAACAGTTAGAAAGAGGAATTAAAGACAGTCTTACCCCTGTGTCGAAGGTGCACACTGGAGCGGTTTCCATTTCTGCAGGGACAGAGAGGAGAGAGAAGGGCGTTAGGAAGTGCTGCGAGAGTTCGGAGGATCAACATCAGTCGCACATCCACGTTTCTCACACACGCACAGTTTTCTGGCTTTTAAACCGTCTCTGCTGCGTTTAGACGACACCGGGCATCCAGCCAGAGATGATTCTTCAGTGTCTGACACGATGTCGGGCTTCGCCGCTAGCCTCGGAGTTGGTGGGCAGAGCCGAGCTCGGCGACTAGCACTAGCCTCAGCACGGATTATAATATGATAAGGGCACGGAAACCGCCGACACGTTCGCCACACACCGGCCACGTAGTGTGTAGGGAGAGATCGTGGCTTTTTTTTTTACGCGCTGTCACCGCGCTGCGGTCACATTCAAGTTTCAGTAACACTGGCGGAGAGCTAGCCGCCGGAGCTAACCAGCACAGGCTAGACGGCTGGCTGGAGATCCGCAGCAGCGACTGCTTGATCGTCGCATTTCCACGACCAGTTCCGCACAAATTCAGCAAACGGTCGACGCTAAAAACTAAATATACCTCCAAAACCCGCTCTTCTGCTGAACTTCTTGCAAGGCGGACAACTACCCGCAGGTAATCGTTGCAAGTTCGGTCAGGAGTGCAAGTTCGCTGAGGTTACCTCGGACTGATCCTCGCGACGTATCCATGGTTACCGCCGTTAGCCTCGCATCGAAGAAAATGAACAGATGCGTTAAAATTGCGGGATTTTGGTGTGCGCGTCACAATGATCGCGGGGCACTCGACACACCGAAGCCGAGGCGCGCCAAGCACACATCTACAGCCCCCGAATGGGCCGTCCTGTGTGACGAATTGCAACATTATTCATGAGAAGGCGGGGCCTGAGGTTCCGCCATTTCTTATTCAAAGAGATTCAAAGATTCAAAGAGATTTATTTGTCACATACATGGTAACCAGGTGTGCCATACAGTGAAATGCGCACTGAATCGACAGGAGACTGTGCACGGTGACACTCAAAGGAAAACTAAGACATACAGCAAATAGATAAGCAAACGAAAAATAAAAATAGATAAGTAAATAAAAATAAAGTTGAATAAAATTAAATATTAAATAAGCCTTAACAGTGACAGTGTGGGGGGGCCCTGCCTGGCTAGCTCAGTTGGTAGAGCATGTAACTCACAATCTCAGGGTTGGGGGTTCAAGCCCCACATTGGGCATTGCTGCAAATCCAGCCACAAAGGGGTGCACCTCTGTGCCAAGCCCAGGCAAAATGGAGGGTTGCATCAGGAAGGGCATCCTGGTGTAAAAAAAAAATCTGCCAAACCAAGTATGCAGACAAGCTCATCCACTGTGGCAACCCCTGATGGGAGCAGCTGAAAGTCAGTCTAGTGACAGTGTGTGTGGGGGGGGCAGTAAGAGGATGTTGTAGACTGTGGTTGTGAGGATTGTGATAGGTTCAAAATCTGGCCTGTGGATAGAAGCTCCTAAGTCTCCCCATTTTGGCCATAATGCTCCTAAATCATTTTCCTGATTTCAGCAGGTTGAACAGATGATTGCTGGGGTGAGACAGGTCACGATGATCCTAGTCGCTCTGGTCCTGCATCTACTGGTGTAGATGTCCTTTAGTGATGGCAGATCAGATCTGATGCAGCGTTTCGCTGCCCGGATCACTCTATCCAGTGCCTTGATGTCACAAGCACAGCTATTCCCAAACCAGGAGATTATGTTCTGAGTCAGAACAGTTTGTACAGCACCAGAGTAGAAAGTTTTAAGGATCGCCGGAGAGACTTGTAGCTTCCTCAGCTGTCTGAGGCGGTGGAGCCACTGCTTTGCTCTACTGGCCTGAGCTCGGATGTTTACAGTCCACGTCAAGTCCTCAGTGAAATGAATGCCCAGGTATTTGAAGCTGCTCACCTTCTCCACTGCAGTCCCGTTGAGTGTAAGGGGGGTGTAGGACCGCTGCTGTCGCCTACCAAAGTCCACCACCATCTCTTTAGTTTTGCCTACATTCAGTTGGAGGCAATTGTCCTGGCACCATGATGCCAAGTTCTCCACCTCCTCCAAGTATGCTGTCTCATCGTTGTTGGGAATGAGGCCCAGCACCACTGTGTCGTCAGCAAATTTGATGATGGAGTTGGAGGCTTGCGTGGCCACACAGTCGTGAGTGTAGAGGGCATAGAGCAGAGGGCTAAGGGCACAACCTTGTGGAGCTCCAGTGTTGAGCGTGATGATGCCGGAGATGCAACTACCTATTCTCACCACCTCTGATCTGCCTGTGAGGAAACTGAGAACCCAGGCATGTAGGTGGCAGTTCAATCCCAAGTCACTCAGTTTAGTGAACAGTCTCTGGGGAACAATGGTGTTGAAAGCTGAACTGTAGTCAATGAACAGCAGTCTCACATAGTTCCCCTGTTTCCTGTCAACGTGACTGAGGGTAGTGTGCAGGACGTGGGATATGGCATCATCCGTGGATCTGTTGGGGCGGTAGGCAAACTGAAGTGGGTCTACAAAGCTGGAGATGGATGCAGTGATGATGGCTTTTATGAGTCTCTCAAAGACCTTCATGACTACCGAGGTAAGTGCAACAGGCCGGTAGTCATTTGGGCATGTAGGCTTGTTGTTCTTTGGGACCGGGACGATGGTGGAAGTTTTAAAGCACCTAGGGACTGTGGATTGAGCCAGAGACTCATTAAAGATGGTTGTGAAAACCGTGGCCAGCTGGTCGGCGCAGCAGCACAGCAGAGGCCTGGAGATGCCGTCCAGCCCCGGTGCTTTCCTGATGTTAACGTGCTTCAGCTCCTTCCGCACATCGGACTCGGCGACGGTGATGACGTCACCAAATGTCATCGACCGGTTGCGGCCCTCACTGCTGTCACTGCTGACTATAGCGCAATCGGGCTCGAAACGGGCATAGAATGCGTTGAGTTCGTTGGCGAACCTAGAGTCTGCACTCACAGCCACGTTAGATTTCCTTCCGAAATCTGTGATGGTGCACAGAACTTGCCATAATTTGCGCGTGTCACCCCAGTGGAAAAGCGACTTGACCCGCTCCCGGTATTGGCGCTTCACGTCCTTCACTGCACGCCGAATGCCGTATTTAGCCTCTTTGTAAGCGCTCATGTCGCCGGTGGTGAGACCTGCATTGTACGCAGCAGTGCGCGCATTCATTGCTTTGCGGACCGTACCATCGACCCACGGTTTTTGGTTGAGAAAGCTCTTGATTGTAACCGTGGGGACAATGTTGTCTTCCAGCATACTCACAAAGCTGACCACTACCTCCGCGAACTCGTTGATTTCGTCCAAACTTGTCCTGAACATGTCCCAGTTGATGTCGCAGAGCGTGTCCTGTAGCGCGGCTTCCGATTGGGCAGACCAGTGCTTTACCTCTCGCGTGGCCGGAGCCTCAAGACGAGACTTCTGTATGTAAGCCAGCATGAGGAACACAGCGTTGTGGTCCAACTTTCCAAACGCCGGCTTTGGAACAGCTTTGTAGCCCTGCTTGTACGGCGTGTAGCAGTGGTCCAGCGTGTTGTCCCCTCTAGTCATGCACGTCACATGTTGATACAAGTCCAGCATGACTTGTCTGAGGTTCGCATTATTAAAGTCCCCCACCACTATGGTTGCTGCATCCGGGTGCTTGTGTTGAGTTGCGCTGAGTGCCTCATGCAGGTCAGACAGGGCTGTGCCAACGTCCGCATGAGGTGGAATATAAACCGCCGTGATGATAACCGAGCTGAACTCCTGAGGCAGGTAAAAAAGGACGGAACATGATGGTCAGATGTTCCAGATTGGGCGAGCAGGACCAAGAGAGAACAGAGATGTTGTTCACTTCGCACCATTTAATGTTCACCATGAAAGAGACTCCCCCACCTTTGGGTTTGTTAGCCTCCGCCGTTCTGTCCATGCGAAACACAGAGAATGAGTCCGATGGAGTCACTGCCTGGTCCGGCACAAGGGGGGTCAGCCATGTCTCAGTGAAACACAGGATGTTACAGTCCCTCACGTCCCATTGGAAGGTCACTCTTCCTCTCAAATCATCCAGCTTGTTCTCCAATGACTGAACGTTCGCGAGCAGAATGTTGGGCAGTGGAGGACGATGAGGTCGTTTCCGAAGTCTGTACCAAAGTCCGGCGCGGGTCCCCCGAGGTCTCTTTTTGCGTCACCGCGAGGTCTCTCGATTGCGTCCGTCATCATTATCCGTCATCCGGAGTATCTCAACCGGCCACGAAGACGCATCGGGTTTTAAGAGGTCAGAAACCATGTAAGGAATCTGATTCCCAATTTCCCGAAGTGTCACACTGTCATACCGTAGCATCCCGTTGAGGGTAATGGTGGAAAATCAAAGGTACCTTGAACATCTTTCACAGGTATGAACGTTATTCACAGGTACCTTGAACGTCTGGATGGACTGGAATCTCACTGCAGCTTACATTATTGTAGTAGCCATCTTTGAATTTTGTTCCTTTTGTAACCGACAGTATTACGACAGTATTATTAGAATAATACTCTGTTTTGTGTTAATGCTACAATAAATGTAGTATTACAGTAATTGGACATAAAAGATATTTTGGAACTTAAAATTGTATAAACTTTTTATATGTTCCAGGGTGAAGAGGTAATTTACGGATCTTAATCTCACAACACTACTATGTATTAATTTGTTTTTCTTCATTGACAGTGGTGTAAAAGCCACTTTAGCCTGTAGGAGTACCAAGGGGTAGCATTTATATCCCCCCACTGTCCAGTACAAGTCTGATTAGTTCCTGCTAATTTTTTGCATTATGCCTCTGTGTATAATTGCTAATATTTTTTGGTATCCCCAAAAGTGACAAGTGTTTTGCTTTGCTTTAGGTGTACACATTTCAAATATTTGAATGTAGTAGCAACATTCCCTTGTAATAGTGATAGCTAAAATATTGCAAGGAGTCAACACTTTTACTAAACTTAAAAAAAGTACATATAAATTTGCACATTGCAAAATTTCTAAAAAGTTCAAACACTGTGAATATGTTGACAGTTTTGACTCATAAATGAAGTTATACTTTTTACATGCAGAAGTCAGAGTGCAATGATACAGCTCGATGAGTCAACCTTAGTGTCCACTAGCATGTGCGGCTTCTGGGGGAGGGATGTGCACGGAGGAAGGAGGAATTCAGGAAGGCTTGGGGGGGGGGGGTAAGAGAGAGAGTGTTGGAGAAGGTGATTGGTGCAAGCCCTAGTTTGTCATCTAGCTGACATTGTCACAGGGGAGGATCCCATCTCCTACTGGGCCACGGGCTTCTCCGCAGATAAGAGGAAGTGCTCATCAGCTGTGCACAGTGTGT
Source organism: Heterotis niloticus (assembly GCA_018136845.1). Classification (NCBI taxonomy): domain Eukaryota; kingdom Metazoa; phylum Chordata; class Actinopteri; order Osteoglossiformes; family Osteoglossidae; genus Heterotis; species Heterotis niloticus. The sequence continues at coordinate 20,828,417 of CM030894.1, read as the reverse complement.
TAGGTCTACTGCATTGTGTGTTGTGACTGCATGTGCACTGTATAGTGGGACAAGTAGAAACCAGATCACAAGAGGAGCTGACTCGTCTGAACAAGGTCAGAAACAGTCTGTGAGTGAGTTCTGTTCAAATTTTCCTTCAGGTATTTTTATGAAGGAGACTGCGATTTAAACATTCCCCTTATGGGTACAGTATTTTTTGCATATTTTACTGTGAATGAGTCAGCAGTTATGACGTAGGCAAAAATGTAAATGAAAGTGAATGAAATATATGGCAGGAAGACAAAGACAAGTGCAAGACTTACTGCAGTACAGTAATTTAAAACAGTACACAGGTCTCCACTGAACCAAAATACTTTTTAGTCCTAATTTGCTGCAGTTGCATACCTTATACTGAGGCTATTTTGCTTTTGCTTTTATGTTACTTGGTTTACTTTCCTCAACTACTACAAAGAGGTTAAAAAAAGTAGATAACAATTGCTACTGACTAGACCATAAAATGTGTCAGCAACTTCATCTCATTGAGGATGTAACTGATATAGCAAAATCTTAATAACGGTGTCCATGCTCTTTTACTTAATCATGTTGTCGTATTACGTAGCTCAGTATTTGTGTGCAATGTGAACACTGCTTACGTAATAAATTTAATAAACTTGCAGTGTGGTAATGCTGACATGTAGGCTTAAACTTTTATACATTTCCTTATATTCTTTTGCATGTTTTTTGTGCAGTACTGGGCGTGGCCAGTTTTTAACAGTTGAATTTTGCTGCAAAATGTTTGCGAGAACAGCGAACCTTATTGTCACCTGGTTATTGTTGTGATCCTCCATTGGCGCAGCACAGGGTAGCTATTCAGTATTATCAGTGTACAAACGTCTAGGCACCTCCATGCTTATTGCAGCTTCTGCATTTACCAGGATGCAGTAGTCGACTGCAGGAGTCTAAAACTGCTGACACCGTTGTGGTGGCCAAGTAATTGATTTCTACAGCAGAAACTCCATCTCTGTGGGCTTTATTATCAGTGTTTGTCAATAGTGCACTTGTGTTTTTAATGTCTAAATTTTTATGTGTTACTGCAGTACCACAGCAGATGCACAGATGCCTCACAGGGTCTTAGCTGTGTACATGATTGTAGGTTCAATCTTCATTCAGCCTAACCAGAGTTAGTGACTCATAATTCTCTTAGATTGTAAATGTATGAGGGAGTGAGTGTGTCTCATTGCCTTCTGATGGACTAGCATCCTGCCCAGGGCCTGCCCTGCCAAGCCTAATGTTCTAAGGTTCCTGAATAGGCTTTGGACCACCACTATCCAGCACAGAATAATTAATTATAAATACTGAATATATACTTTTGACTCATTTGCACTGGGTTGTCACAAGAATAATACAAATTAACTTTACTCAGATAAATGTTCGGTGAGACATTTGAATCTCCCAGCCTTGTTAACGTACCCTTTTGACTAACCTCTATACGGAACAATAGGAATACATTTTGTCAGCCCAAAGCTGACCACCACAACATATTCAGATTATTGATGATTAATTTTGTGCTTTGCAGGAAGTAAAGTGATGGCCAGAAACCTTATTAAGAACCCCAATGGGGAAGGTAAGTCTGAGCTCTTTATACAAGTTGGCAATGAATTTTAGTCTGCCAAAAACCCTTCATTTTAGTGGGTTCTACATTTGGTTGTTTGACTTGATAGTTATACAGCATGGTTGCAGCTGGGACTTAATTGCAACCCATTATTTCTATTCACTCTGTTAATTCACTTTTTTGTTGTGTAGAGAATTACATCATCTCCCTTGTCTTTCAACTGCTGTCACAGTCCTTTTGTTCACCAAACGTTTGTTCATGTTTTATATGTTTTTAGTGCTGTCTAGCCATTGCATTTCACCTGCCATTACATGAAGCTGCCGTGCTCACACCTCACCTTATTCCTTGTACTGTACTATCTTACTGTTTGCTGTGTCGCAAAAGCAGCCTCTGTAATGTTCAGTCTCTTACAATTCCCACTGCACATTTCATCATCACATAGACTACTTTTCATAATTACAAGGATTCAAACGAGGCCTACAAGGGGTAAAGGAAGGTTATTTAATAAGTTTAATTTAGCCAATAGATATAACAATTAGGACACATTAACTGAAAGATAATAAGTTTCCTTTTTGTTGGCCTCTAACCTTGCCTGCGCTCCATGACTTCTACTCTATTTTTTCATTATAGAGGACATGGTGTTCTGGGAGTTGACTGACAATGGTGGCAGCCAGTGGAAAGTGGAGGACCTTCCAGGGGACTGTGGCCACGCCTTCAGTGACGAGAATGTTAAGAAATACTTTGTCACCTCCTATGAGTAAGCAATGTAGAGGAAGTGACATGATTATGAATAAAAATGGCAGGGAACCAAGTGGACTGGTTATTAACCACAACTATTCTTCAAACTGGAATACTGGAAGGGAATAAGCAGGAATGAAAGGAAAAATGGAAAAAAGCACCTCATATGTCAAAGTTAATGACAGTTTTCCATTCTGGACTGGACTCTCAGGAGTTTGCATGAGATATGAGGAATGGTTGTATCGCCCCTATATTTACAGATAGTCATATACGGTGTTTAGCAGGCATGACACTTTTTATTTGTGCCAATGTCTTGCTATAACATCCCTGTAAATGCAGTTTTAGACTCACAGGAGGGATGTAAATTAAGATATTAGAGTTGCAAGAAACAAGCGTGTTTTATGTTTTCATTTGAAATGGTCTTTCCTTGATTAATGATGCTGATGGATTTTCTTGCGTTACACACATAGATGTACATTCTCACTCAAACACACATAAATGTGAAGATAATATTTGTTAATATTTATTACTGTCTGCACATCAGTCCACACATCATACACACTCTACACTCACTCACACACACACACAGACAGAAACACAGACACAACTGTACTAAATCTATAACCATAACCCTAAATTCCTAACCCTAACCCCCACCCTAACATTAAGGAGAATAACATTTGGTGATATATAATTTGCTGTGTGAAAATATTGTGTATTACTAGCTAATCACTATGTGGTGTTTGCCTGTCTGTCATCACTAACAATACTTACTAAATACAACCACTTTAATGGTAAATCACTTTGGTGAATATATAACTTTTCACAGTTCCATTTATGTTACTTTTTGCCATTCTGCCATTACACTTTTTTGTCCTGGGCAGCATTGGGTAACTCAGTCTTTCACTAAGTGACATTTGAAAGATATGTAGATAGCAAGGATCCTGGTGATCCAGCTTAACAGTTAGTCCTCATCCTCCTCCAATAAACTCCAGCATTTTATTTTTTACAAAGTAAAAAACTACACACATACACAGTGGAGGCTGCATCTATGCACACATCCTCTCCTACAGTACATAATCACATTTTTGCTGTAAAAATGTAATAAAAAAAGGTGTTGCTATCAAAACAAAATAACAGATGGTGTTATTTGTAAAACTCGATCCACCTTAACAGTGTTTTTTTTTAATTATTCGTACAGATAAAATAATACTGATTTGCTTTGTTTCAACATAAAGCAGACTTTTTCTTTACATGTTGGCCTCATGTACCAAGGAGCCTCTGTAAAAACAGTCACAAACTTTCCCAAAGTTTGAGTGTTTCCCTTTTTGTCTTAGGTGGTGCTTAAAGAGACAAATAGTGGACTTGGTGGAAGAGGGTTATTCACCAGAAGACCTGGATGCCGCGCCACCAGTAAAGGTGAAAGACTGGTGAGAAACCTGATTGTGTGGCACACAACCTGAATAAATATTTAATCTCTTCAGCAAGCTACACAAATATATCTAATTGTTTTCTGCACTGGTTTTTTGTGTTCCATGTGTGTTTGCACAGGTACTCAGGCCGCACAGACTGTGGCTGCACCTATCAGCTCACAGTATGGCTACTTGATGAGAATCAAGAAGTCCTTCAGGAATTTAAGCCTGACACAGTGGACCTCTGCCCAGAAAGTGACTGCTCTTGGAAAGAGGTATACCGCTACAGTGTCACACTGCTATTGTTGCAATCTCAGACTAAACTTACGCTGCGTTTAGTCATACTGCATCTTAAGAATAAAGATATAGTTTGAGATAAGCTGGTGAAAATAATATAAATAAAAACACACGGAGAACAAAAAAATGTTCACAGCAAGTGGTTAAACAAAGTCTGAGCACAGGGTGTTAGTATTAAGAAAGTGGTGTATTAGCACACAGCATCCTCTCTGGTTCTGCTATTTGTTTTTTGTTTTTTTTGTGTTGTTAATCAAAGAGTTCTAATTAAATTACAGTTTCATCTAAATCAACAAACAAACCTGAAATGTGTACTGATTGAATGCTTTCACTGTTTTTAGGTGAGCCACACGTTTGCGGACTACGGACCAGGTCTGCGCTTCATTTCCTTTGAGCATGGGGGCAAGGACAGCAACTGTTGGGATGGCTGGTACGGAGTGAGAGTTACCGAGAGCTCTGTTGCAATAGAGCTTCAAAAGTGAAGTTTATGAAGTGTGAAAAAGAAAGGCAAGCTTAAATATCAAATATAAACATACTGTATAAAAAAGGGAGAAAGAGGCAGCAACATTACTAACACATTGTCTGTTACCACTTGCATGTCCGTTTGCACATTCCATCCCAGCACTTGACTATTCCATTCCCTTTCTCTGGGTGTAGCTTTGCCACACTAAAATAAGTCATGCATAAATATAGTACAAGTACAGTATAAAGTAAATATAAAGAAGTATAAGTACAGTGCACTTTCCTCCAACAAGAAATGTAGTTGTCCAATTCAGTTAAGCACTTAAGAATGGCATACAATTGAAATGGAGACGTTTGCAAATTTATTTCTTGGGAAAGCCTTTGGGTGGCAGTGTTCAACCTTGAGTCCTTCTACTTGAATTAAAACGTTTAATTTGTTCCTGAGTGGACACTTGACAAAAATTTCACAATATTTTATAAACATTACATTGTTCTGATCTATATGAAACAATTTGTTTGTATTATCAGGTTTTTTGAAGGCACTACCAACTGTGGTTTAATGGGACTAAAGTGGTCAGTTATACAAAAAGTGTATGGTTAAATTTTAATACCCTACTTTCCTGGGTAAGGAATGAAGTAGACTTAATTTAAATAGAAAACCATCTGGGAAATGCCAGCAAAATAGAGCAAACTCTGGACACAAATTATCAGTGGCCACTGAGGATTTTGACAAGAAGAAAAATATTTTACGAGGAACAGGAACATGGATTCCACAGCTCGTGTTGCATAATTACAATCATAACAGTTTTATTTTTGTTTCATGCATCAAAGTGGAATCAAAGTACACAGCTGAGGTCACAGTGCAGTGTTTCATGTGGAGACTTACTGAGACACCCGCACCGTCTTCGTCCTGACACACGACTGTCTTTACGACCGTCTGTAAGGACTGCAATGACTGTACTGACCAACCTGAGCAGCGCACTCATTTGGTTTGTGTGCTCAGTCATATTTATATTTACCTTGGAGTCAATGTACTGTCCTTGCAAGGTGAAAAATCCGGAAACCCAGAACAGTCATTTGTATCAGGGTGAGTGGTACAAAAAATGCTGTAGGCATACATGCCTGAAATAGGGAAAGGCACTACGTTATTGTTTTCAGTTGAAAAAGTGTTTACTGGGCATTCATTCAGAGGATTTGGTTTCAAGATGCATTATTAAGAAATAAAACAAGAACTGAAAGAAATGCAACCCGAATCATTATTTGTGCAAATAATAGTCCACAGATTAGACAGGGTTTTATATTTAAACCTGAAATGGAATAAAATGAATCACACATAATTACCACTGGAAGAAGACAATTTTGTGTTAGTTTGACCTTACTGTTTTAATTTGTGAATAAGTTTATTGTAGCATTCCTGCTGCTTTTCTTTGATGCAATTGGTGGAGTCAAACCTGACCTTTTATACATCCCCATTCGGTTAAAAAATTTTTTCCGTTGTGAAAATTCAACATATGAAGAATATTTTGGAATACTATTGTATTATACAACCTGCGTTAACACCATCTAAAGCTGTACATCTTACTGTATGTGTGGCTTTCATACTTATTTTACCTGTTCTGTGTCATATGAATGCATGATTTTGGAGATTTTCTTTGGTGCTTTATAGCAAAAAAAATTTTTAACACATTGAAATTTCAAAACTGTAGATTATGTAACCTGTATGGAACCTGTTGGAAGGTAAGTATTGCCTGTAGAAAATGAAGTTGTGAATAATGTACACATGTGACCACTGTGTACTCCCAAGTGGAAAATTTGTCATAGGTTTTATTTCCAGTGTGGTTAGATTTAATTATAGTGTTCTTTTTTTTATGACACATTGGTGTAGTGTTTGGGGAATATATTTGTGAGCAATTCCTTGTGGATCACATTGTGAGGAATGGCGTGACATTGTACAAGAGACGATGGCCTTCAGCTGGCCACAGATGTGTATTCTGTGTGATGACAAAAGACAGCCTGGCTTTGAACTCACAGGTTGAGGAGGGTCAGGTTTGACTCAGGCAGAGGACGGTTCTTCAAGTTTGCCAGTTAACATTTCTACATGAAGACCACGCTGGAAAAGCTGCACACAGCCACAGTCATGAATATGCAACCTCAGGAAGAATGCAGCATAATGTATTTAAGATACAATGAGGCAACTTGAAGCAAAAACTGTCAAAGAATCAACAGAAACACATCAGCAAAATGAACCCACACAAAAGCATATTATGGTAATTGGTTCCTTACAGTTCAGAACTAAGAATGAAAATGGTTAAAATATGTTGCTGTATTTTCCCCTAAAACTGCATGAAAACAGAAAGTCCTATTAACATACTACAGCACGCTATTGCTTTAGCAGCAGAATACTGTCTTCCCAACTGCTTTCAGGATTACCACAGCTCTCGTGCGTAATCCAAAATTCCTGTCATGGTGCCTGATTTGCCAAACTTTATTTTGGAAAAAAATACTAACATTAAGCTGCCTGTAGTTTCACCCATAGTAAAGAACAAACATTTTTAATGGCAAAATACAGGTTACTTGGCTTCATTGTACAAATTCATGTGAAAATCCATGCCATACATTTTTTTAACTATTTTAAAATGCTGATTCACTGCATAACAAATGTAGCTCTAGGAAAATCAGCAAGAGAAGCATGAGGAGCGTTTCAGTAAGACGCCTATTGTGCAGTGTAGCTTCAACTGTATGTAAAAAGTATAAATATGGTTTGCATGCACTTTTAATAACACATTTTAAAGTGAAATTACAGCAGACTCCTCGTCACATTCTTCATATAAAAATACAAAGAGCCAGGACTGTAAGAAACACACTACTGCATACACTTTCTAAAAACAATACATAATACTTCAGATTAAAAACATACTCAGACATTTCCAAACAGTACTGCAATTCAAAGAACTGTTTTTCTTCAGAGATACAAAACACTGGGGAAAAAGAATCATTTTAAAGTCATTACATCCACACAGTCATTAACGTAGGATACTGGTGTCAGATTAAATTCTGTGATGTGGTACAAGGTGAGGGTTTAATCTCTTAATAAAGAGGAATAAAATGATTTGTGGTTTCAAGAAACGCTGGGATTAATACAGACCTCTAATACAAACCTTTCAGAAAACATTCCTTACAGAGCTGAATTTAATACATATGCTGCACAGCTGTACCACTTATTTTGAGTGTTATGATGACAAACACTTTGATCTCTTGGCCCCTTTAGATTTTACTGTTTTAACTCACTGTGGTGGCTCAAGGTGTTTGGGATCACAGTAATACATGCGACATGTAGACGGAGGCCGAAACCCAGCCTGCACCGATGCAAAGTGTCACTCTGCAGGGGTCTGCATCTGCTTGCAGAAAGCCTCAAACTGCTGCTGCTCCAGATCCGTCATCACCTTATTCAGGGCGTAGATCTGAAAAGCATCACACAAGAATAGCTTTTTAAACGTACAACCGTACATGTAACACTGCTAAACCACTTTACAGCACATTTTTATTTTCCTCAACAGCCTTTACATGGTTGCCGCTGTATGTTCTCATCTCCATTTGCACCCATGTCTCATTGTAAGACTTTATCTTATAAGATTTAAGGAAGGATGTAATTTAACTTTTGTTTACACATTTATTGTTTCATTTGAGTTCTGTTCTGGCTGTTTATAAACATTACCCTAGATATTTTCAATTATTTATTTATTTACATTATTCATGATATTTCTTAAGCACTAGTAGCAGATATCTTTTACAGTACAACAAGACTGTTGTTCCCTCCTGCTACTGTAAAATTGAACAGGCTACCATAATGTACTATAATAAGATGCATTAAAAACACTGTTTTGACTGCATTCTACATGTATTTTCACAGTAAACAATTAAAATTTTTAAATAGGTTTGTAATTTTATTTGAAATTTGTATGGGATTTTGTTTTAGACTGATATGGGCGTTTCCAGCCGGGGGGTCCACATTAATGGGATTTCCCTTAGTTCTTATGGAGGCAGTAACCCGCTTTGCGCATTTTCTCGATTAAAGTCGTATAAAGGCACCGTCTGTGTGTGCAGATCAAAGAGCAGAGGCAGCAAAGGGTAAAATGAAGACTTTGGGAGACGGCGAGGGTGAACCTCCGCTCTCTGGCGCTGTTTGAGCTCCTGCTGCGCGGATTTCTGCTTGGTGCGCTCTCCGCGGTTTGGCGTCTCCTTCGGTTTCTGCTTCTCTTTGCGGCAAGTCGGCTCCATGAGCGCCTCCTCTCTCCGCTAAGGGGCAACGAAGCGGGAGCCGCCCTGCGGGACAGCACCAAGTTCATCAGCAGCGGCCATTTTTCCCCCTGCAACGAAGCGCGTCTCTGCAGACAATTTAGAATTTAGCCTTATTGCAGGTCTTACCTAAAACAGCGGGCAGTAACACTACAAAGACAAGTAGCGCCACAGAAAATGTAAGAAAACGAAAACAATTAATTTATGAAATATAATTAACTGACTACGAAGACAAACCCTTTATTTGCAGCTATTAAAAAAATCACCACTACTTACAACAAAAATATTTCTTTCCAAAGAATTTTGTTACAGCGGAAGCGGTATGCCGTTACTTTGGTGCACCGGTTTAATGGTCTCGGTGGGGTACAAAGCGCAGTCCTACTTATATTCCGTTCTGGGTTCTCCTCGTCCCACACGGCTCCTTTATTTAGCTGCCGCTTTCTTCCACGGTGATTTACATCGCCGTATTATCAGATAAACAACGTTTTGCACATTTTAACACTTTAAGACAAATTATTACACGCTTCTTAACGCAAGTTGTACGCAGTGCACGAATTTATACACCTAAATGTCAGTAGAAATTGTGCACACGAGGGGGCGCTCTTGTTGTGCAGGTTAAGTTGCCTGCGGTTCGCTGTTGAGTTTGAATCCTCTCGTTTGCCACACTCCGATACTGGTGATGCTGCTGATTCGAAATAATTGTTAATAACTGTCTTAAGATAGTTTCTGCACATCACTCTTTTAAGTTAAAATAAAGTAAGGCTTCCTGGGATCACTGCTTTAGCTCATATATTCATGGAGCACATGCGTGTGGGTGGTGTCAGTATCTTCAAGGGTGTTGTTGGTGCAAACATAAAATAAGTTGAAGCAACTGAAGAATCAGCAAAACTCACAATGGATCTTATGTGGAACCACATCAGCCCAGTTCTTTTCTGTACTATGAAGGACTACAGAGCGTATTTGTCCAGAGGAGTAGTGAGAAGCAGCAGAATAAATGGCAGTTGTGGTGCCACATTTGACCCCTTTGGGCTTTGGTGATGCTAATACATGCTGTAGTCACTCACAGTACAGAACAGAACTGGACAGATGTCACTCTTCTTAAATATTAGTTACCACTCAGTTAATCTCTCTAGATGTGCACTGACTGCAGGGGTAACCAAGCGACTCAGTCCATTCATCTGTGGGATTGTCTGCCTCCAGACAGACTAGGCCGCATGAAGAATTTGATTTAAAACACTCCCACAAACAAGGGAAAGCACTTTCTCTTGCTGTTTTGACATTTTAATGTATTAAAGCTCTTGCACTGAGTTACCCCAGGTAACATAATTCAAAGGCTTCGTTTAAGAGTCTCCTGTGAGACATAAATTTAAAGCCTGGACCTAAACATGAGCTGGCTTTACATCTGTGGCCACCAGCATCCTCCTGTATCAGATGCAGGGTGCATTCGAGTGTTTCCTAACATGGCGGCGAGGTAGCAATAAATACACAGATTAATTAAGTGACAGACATTCTAAGGGGCTCAGCCCACCAAGGAAAAAAAAAAACCAGAGCCGTGTTTTCATATCTCTGAAATATATGACAGAGGTGAGAGATGTGACGTGATGGTGCTTTGTCAAGTGTGAGTTAATATTGGCGGCAGGCGCATTACTGTGAAGGCCGTACGTACATTACATTTATTCATGTAGCTCTTTTCTCCACAGGGACTTACGGTGTTAAACTACTAACATTTATCCCATTTATACAGTTGGGCAGTTTCTAGCTGGGAAATTTATGGTAAGTAATTTGATGGAGGGCGCTATAGCTGGAGGTGGGATTTGTACCAGCGCTTCGAGTCCACACTACCTACTGCCCCCCATATTGATGTCCTTTACTGCAAAATTATAAAAGTAAACTGGCAGGATCTTTTGCTCCTCCTTGTCTGGATGATTCTTGATTCTGCAGTATCGAATGACACAGGAGGGCACACAGTCGTCAGTAACAAAAAATCTGTACATTTAGGAGAATAACTGCAATGTTTTTTTGCACGTACATTTTAAACGCCAGCTGAGGGAAGGTAAGAATGTGTGTCATCAGACCCACCTGCAATGTCTTTAACTGAGAACAACAAAGATCCTGGTCATCTGGCTGAAAAGAGGAAGGTGATGCGGACACAAGGGCTCAATGTTCGCTCGTCTTTGGCCGCCTGCTAATCCTGCCAGCTCAAAACTGTGTTAATGTCACAGGATGGAAATCATCGCTCTCTTTTCTCTGCATTCGGCCAGACATTGGTCAGTTCCCATAAGAGCAATGTTGCCTTTTCATCTGTTATCCTCAGTTAACCCCAAGTGCACTTCGGTGATCTGTTGTACATGGCTGCGTCAGTCCATCTCCTCCCACATCCCCAAATTTTGCTTGAGGACTACCTGAACTAGTGTATAGACTCTGTTATCCAAAGAGTTTCACTAATACTTGGTTCTGTTTTTAGTGTTTTAATAAAATATTTCCTGTTATGAGCTTAGCTGAGTAACTTACGTAAGGGACTGCAAAAGGTGCCAGCTCTTTCAGGGAGTGTAGATTTTTGTAAGCTTTTTTTACACCATTTACCATAATTTTCTTGTAGACCATATGGTTCTTTTGCAGATGAGCACCAATAAAAATAATTCCAGTACAAATACCAGAGTTAAAAGTAATAAAGTTTGAGCAAATCCTTGAGCACATTTTAGCGATTGTTCTCTTTTGTAGGTAGAATATAAATAGCCAAATACTGTACATATACACTGTACTGTACATATATATTTAAAGTATATACGGTTGTTTGATTTGTCATTATTGTTCAAATAATGCAGTCTGTTGCCAGGCCCGTTCATGTAATGTAACAAAGGAAATTAACTATACATTTGTACATGTGAACAGTTGTCACAGCCAATAACTAAACCGATAGGGAGGTCATTCCAGGTGTGGTTTGTGTTTCTTTCTCCGCTCTTTGTTGCTACTTAGATCTTCTGTGGGCATTACTGTGCCACATGAACTTTATCAGGGGACATTCCAGCGTGTTTTCCCGGATACCAGAGTCCGACTCCCACCAAACCAGCACCCTTGCTCTGTAATAACAACCCAAAAGGAACAGCTGATCCTAAGCACAACAGAGCCCTCCAGGTGACTTTACTGCAAGCACACGGCTTTAAAGGGGATTTTATCTCCAAGTGGAAAAAGGGAATTACGGAGTCTAAGGAGGGGCGCGCAGTAGATGGTGGAGATGCTAGAGGACGAGTGGGAGGAAGAGTGGCTCCCATGGAAAAAGTGGAAAAAAGTTTAATCCTCTAAAATTGCCAGCAAGTTGATAAAAAAGTAGATCTATAAAAAATGCATATAAATATAAATATAATTTAGCTGCCATAATGAAAAGTAAATACACATATGGATGAATGTCATTTGAGAACATAATGCACTCCTGTCATTAAATGATACCTGAGAGCAAATTATTAAAATGCATGCAATGTGTACTGATCTGTGTTGTCTGTATTCTTCCAGAAAGGGGGAAAAAAACTGGATAAAATAGACTTATCTTTGCATTACAGTATTTGCTCACACCCATTATATAAAACAAATGTCTTATTGCTGAACAAAAAAGACACATACACGACAGTTCACACATTCAACATATTTTAAGGCAATACATTTTGGCAATATATAACTTATCACTATGCATGTCACTACATCCAGTGTACACGTTGCTGTCTGCGTGTTCAGCCACAGGAGCCAGTACACACACATACATACACACACGCGCGCACACGGTGATAACTTGCTAAATAAAATCACTTAATAATTTTATATCATTACTACTTATTACTATTAATATGTTTATATTTAGCGGTGATTTTATAATTTAAATAAAGTGTTTTTACACCTTACTTTTTACCTGTACACCACTGCACCTTTGTGAACCAGGCACACCGGGAAACTCAGCTAGTATTACTGTAAAGCATGAATTAATCCTTATACACATCTAATCAGCACAATCTTAAAATGTCTGACTTCTGTAACTGATGGATGATTTAAATACAGAGGAAGCCCTCAGGATAAAAATAAAGAGGGGGTGAAAGGGGTCCTGTGACGGGGCTGTCTCGCTGCCAGCGGTGAATAGACAGCTCTAACCGTTACGGAGCCCAGCTCTGTTCTCTGTCGCTCTCAGTGTTATTTCAGTCTGTGGCCTTGGAAATCTTTCTCTGCTGCAACACTCAACCTTTTTCGGGGCTAAAATGAGCCCCACTGCTAATGAATCCCAAAATAAACGCCGGACTGAGGCCCTCTTTTCTACACCTGTAGCTGGCCTGGCCCACTGAGAACTGCACCATTGTGGATGGGGGACCACACCGAGGAGAAGCTGGGATGATCTCACTCGATGCTCATCTTGGCTGCCGGGAATGAAATCGGGCCTCACATTACAATCTTTTGCAGTCAATGCTTTGACTTTCATCAAATTAATTTCTGCAGAAACAATCTGAATCTCACTCATTCGGTTCACTGAATATAGATCAATTCTTAGAAAGTTTTTGCTATATATATATATATATATATATATATATATATATATATATGCATCTCTGTATCAATTTCTATCCATCTGCTGTTTCTTTTTTTGTGCAACTTTTTTGTTTGTACAAGGAAAAAAAATAAAAATTTGACTTACAGGTATTTTTCACTCTAAGTAAGATTTAAGTGCATAATCAAATGTATTAAATTCCAAAAAGCTACTTACTATTTTGAATTTGCAAAATTTGGTCTTTGACAGGAGTAGTGACATCAAATGCAGAGGGTATGTATGTGACACTGATGGGTTTTCTTGCTCCACACACACACACATGCACACACACAAAGTGCTGCACACATAAGTGATGAATGGGTAATACAGGTGGAGCATATATTTAGTTTTTCTTTCCACTTGACTAAAACAGGTGTGCGTCACTCTCTTTGGTGACCTCCTGTTTGACAGCACTAACAATACTTACATATGTACTAAATATAACTACTTTAGTGGTCAAACAGTTTGGTGATTATACACTGCCCGGCCAAAAAAAAGTCACCACCTGGCTTTAACTTGCGGTGTTATGATCCGGGATTGTTTCAGTTGGTCAGGTCTAGGTTCAGCAACATTATGTGCCCAAAAAATGAGGTCAGCTGACTACCTGAATATACTGAATGACCAGATTTTTCCATCTATGGGTTTTTTCTTCATATTCAAAGATGACAATGCCAGGATTCATCGGGCTCAAATTGTGAAAGAGTGGTTCAGAGAACACGAGATATCATTTTCACACGTGGATTGGCCACCACAGAGTCCAGACCTTAACCCCATTGAGAATCTTTTGGATGTGCTGGAGAAGACTTTACGTAGCGGTCCGACTCTTCCATCAATACAAGATCTTGGCAAAAAATTAATGCAACGCTAGATAAAAATAAATGTCGTGACATTGCATAAGCTTATCGAAATGATGCCATGGCGAATGCGTGCCGGAATCAAAGCTAAAGGTAGTCCAATGAAATATTAGAGTGTGCAACATTTTTTTTTTTGGTTAGGCAGTGTGTAATGTGTTATTAACTTTTGTCTTTCCACTGCTACACATTTTTGACGTAGGCAGTGGTGGGTAGCTCAGCCAGTTCATTTAAGAACAGTAATATGGGAACTTTCAGTGTGATTGTTCCGAAACAGAGAGGTTAACAGTGTGGATGACGCTTAGGATAATCGGTTGGACAGTTCTGTCCCTTTGTAAATTTTGATATTCCAACACAGAAGCAAATTCAGAGCAGTTTACAAGTATAAAGAACAGTGTGTAAAAATAGTCAGGGTCATAGAGTAAATATACTGTGAGATACAAAAGTCTTACAGCTCGAGGAGATGTGAAGTCAGATTTCAGCGCTAGGACCACAGGCAGCAGACTGCTGTTGACAGGGGGCAGTGTTTGGGGTCGGGTAGATTTAATGATTTGAGGGCTTTAGGCAAAGAGAGGAATGGGCCCGTCATCATTCCCAAATCTCACCATTTTCTATACTTATTAGTCTAAACAAACAGGCCTACAGTAGTTATAAAAACACCTTTTCCGTGGACCCTGGACTGCTTAGCAGTAGAGCTGCTGCAAAAGTTCAGGCTGTGTTTTGTACAGTGTATTAAGATATCCTGTGAGAGAATACTATGAGCAACATAAATGATTAGAATACAAATGTTACATTGAAAAACTTTGAAATATATCCATAACTCTACAGCTTAGTCCTTCACATTTTTTGTGAACAAAGATGAAACTGTTCTACCTGTCAAATCCATTAAGTAAATGTCTATAGCGAGTGCTTAAATTTACCAGTCTTTTAATTTTGTGCAGATCGCAGGCGAGTCGATGAGGATCACAGATCGAGGAGGATGTCTGATAATTAAAATAAATTCAGAATGTAGATAATTTGGTTTTACTGTTAAAAATAGGATTGTGTTTTTGTACCTGTGATCCGTCTCCAACCGATTTGCTCCGACTAAATGCTGTACCTGACTGTTGCAGACCAGGTTAACAACTGGCCAGCAGTCCCTTTGGCTGCTCCATCTTGCAACAGATGTGTAGTTATTTCTTTACAATAAACACCACACAAGTGTGTAAAATACAGTGAGCCTGAAACACAAAGCTTTATGTTATAAACGCACTATTACAACCTGGACTGAAGGAGAACTCCACGTTGGCTATGTGACTGAAAATGACAGCAATTTAGTTATACTTGATATTTCTGAAAGTTTAAATAAAAATCAAAGCAGGTATTTTTATCAGTGCTGTAGGATTCCTGAGTCCCTAAGCACTTGCCTACCTTTGCCTGATGGTAAGTCCACCCATGTCTTGGAAGCGGTGATTTCAACTCTCTGGCATCATTTGAACGTTGGATGAAACCCCCCTGCTTTCTGACTACAGGGTCTCCCATTTCTCTGAGGCCCACATGTGTCATTATGCTGTGGTTGTAGGCATCTGTTGGCCATCTTCCTTCTTCATCAAAATGCAATCTCGTATCGCCATCCAGCCTATGCCACATCTTGACACTCACTACAAAGAATACTGGCTCTCCCTCTTGCTACTGCACCATGTCTCACAAAGCCGCTTGGAGGTTACAACTTCAGCAGAATGTATGTTGGATTGCAAAGAGCTATCACAGGTTTAATCTACTATATTAATCGTCTGTATGCCTGTGGCAATAAAAAAATCAATTTAAAAGAATTTTAAAATGATAGCAAACCTGCCTGTGAACACCGATTTGCCCAGAGAAGTCCAGCACAACAATCTAAATGATACTAAGATGCATTAAAAATACATTGCTGAATGTCACTCCACATCCACGTGTCTCTGTACTCGTGCGTGTCAGCAAGGATGAATGGGGTTGAGGCGTTCGCCTTTGAGGAACCCTTCAGGAACGCATCGAGACCGAGCTGACAGGTGTGTCCTTATGGTGGAGGATGCCGTGGAAGACACATGAAACCAAGCAATTTCTGCTGGGCCAGGCCAAACTGTCCAAAGCCCATGAGGGACATTTAGTGGTAGCGTGGGAGTGAAATGCCTTGAGCAGCACTGCTTTAAAAGTCTGAGGTTTCACAGGTGTGTGTGGGGTAACAGTGGAACTCATTATATATGCATTATGCAAATACTTCCTTGGCTGGAGTACGCCCCCTTCCTTTCTGCCCCTCCCCTTTTTTAATACAAATAAACCTCTGGCAATAAATATATACTAGTATTTCCTTGGTTTCATTCCCTTGAGCTGTTGTCCATATATAAGTTGTATTTGTCGGGCGCCCACCCCCGGACTCCGGGGCCGTCGCGTGGGTTGGGGCACCGGGGGCGTGCAGGACCAACAGACGCTCTTTCAGGCCGGCCTGACAGGCCTCCAGTGTGCGCACCCTGGCCGGTCCCGGGCTTTTGGGGCGTCCCTCTTAACCAGGAGCTGCTTCTCATTATCTGTGTTTCTCTTGGCAGGGGTCACATGGCACTTAAGAGAGCGGAGCGGCACTCGGGTCCCAGCCAGCTCGCAATGTTTACATTTGAGGAAAACACGAATGCCGGTTTCGTTTAGATGGAATCAAATAATTGGCGAAAATGTTTCGGTCGAAGCCCTGCTGAGAGCCAAAAATCACTGTGTAAAACAAATCAACAGTTTTATTTTCTGCTCAACTGTAATTTGGATAGTAACCATCTCCGTTTTCTGTCTGCGGCCACTTGCGGGTCGTCCTGCTGCTGAAACACCAGAATAGCGTAAAGATTTTATTTCTACCACCGTAGCCCCGCATGCGGTGCAAATGGCAACAGCGGCATCGGTGCCCTCTGCAGCTGGCACGAATGGAGCCGAAATTGTTAAATCGGATGCTGGTAAATCAGCACCAAGCGCCATTGTTTACCTGAAATTTTACATTCCAAGTTCCAGGAGGACTTTGGTACAAAATCTTGTACGTGGATCCCTGACCGGCTGGATCCAGCTGTATATGAATGCGCTTTTTAAAAGAAAGTGTCTTGTACGTCTAGCAAACCTGACAAATAAGCTGCAGTCACACCAGTCAATTTTAGAAAACAAATGACAAATGTGAAAAATCATGTAAAATTTATTTTTGAAAACATTTTCCGGTATATCACAGCTATAAGAATAGTCTATTCCTATTTTTTTTGTTGCTTGTTTTGACCAGAAGAGAGATGTTACCAAACGTTTACAACTTAGTCACTACCTACCTTTTTACTGTGTAAAACTGTGTCACTTTTGCTAAAAGTGTTGCTGAACAACAACAGGTTTAAGGTGTTCCACAGTTTTTACTGCTGTGACTGTAATGACTGTCTCATATTGCTGTAAGGAGCTGGAAAAGTTTTTTTTGAAATGAACACATTACAAGTAAGTAAATGTAAATGGAAATGATATCGGGGGCACGCTGAGGTGGGAGAAGTCATTTGGTTTAGTCAGCATCTACAAGAATATATACTGTATGGCTAAAAGTATGTGGACACCTGAGCATCACACCCATATGTGCTTGTTGAACCTCCCAATCCAAACATATGGGACTTTCCCCCTTTTCCTGCTATAATAGCCTTCTCCTTCTGGGAAGGGTTTCCAGCAAATTTTGAATAAATTGTGCCCATTCAGCCACAAGAGCATCAGCGAGGTTGGGCACCCATGTCGGGGAAGAAGGCCTGGTTCATGGTTGGTATTCCAGGTCATGCCAAAGGTGTTCAGTGGGGTTGAGGTCAAGGCTTTCTGTAGGTCACCCGAGTTCTTCCACACCAACCTGGGCAAACCCTGTGTTTATGGAGCTCGTTTTGTGAACTGGGGGCACAGTCATACTGGGGCAGAAAGGAACTTCCCCAAAATGTGTCCACAAAGCTGGAAGCACACTGTTGTCTGGATTTTGTCTGTATGCTGCATGGGTGTGGCTGAAACAGCTCAACTCAGTCAGTAGAAAGGGGGGTCCACATACTTTTGGCCTTGTAGTGTGTATTTTTATTGATATTGGTGTAGGGTGTGTGTTGGTGAACTCTTCTTAGTTGGTATCATTATGAGGGTCTGCAGATCCCTTTGACAGTTTATCTAAAATACACAGTACATGCGGTGGAGGACAGGAATCACTGGGTACAAAGACAAGGTCCCAGATATTTTCTCTTCCCAGCCCTGTAAGAGGCCATGAAATTCATCTCATCTGTTTCTCAGAACCAGGATATAATGGAGAGGAAATGAAAGAATAAAGTTTGACAGCTGAGCTCACATAAACCCAGAGTTAGAAGAGACTATCAAGAGAAATATGCAGCTTAAAAGTTTTGTGGAAAAGCAGATACACGGACAGGACCCAAACAAATAAACAAACACAAACTGGTCAAGACGGATGCACAGTAATGCGAACTGGCTGCTTGTGAGTTGGAGAAACAGGGCCCGGGGCGTCGCTTTCAGATGAAATGCTGAAGAACAGTGTTTCCCTGGAATGTACAGCAGAATGCAGCTGTTTAAACAGGTTTCCAAAAGGCACACAAGTACTCTTTAGTTTAGAAGCAAGCACAGGCCTAGCAGCCTGTGCCTGTTAGCTGCTTGCATCTCCTTGATAACATGTTGTTTCACCTTGGGTCTTCAAGTCAATTCACAGAATTATGCCAGTAATTTAATAATATTTTAAACATAATTGGGCAGTTTGAATTTACACATAGAAAGTGCTAAAAACACAAGAGCGTATGAATGCGTTTGTTATCGGGACCCACTTGTCCAATGCGGGGTCACGGTGGTCCACAGACCACAGGGCATTTAGCCTACACACACCCTGGATGGGACAGCACACTGTGTCCGCTTGATGCTTTAACCCAAAGGGAGAGACATCTTCACTCATTCACACAACACTCCTGCAGTAATTCTGTTATGTGCGCTGGTCACAGTTACAACATCATTGCATCTTCAATATTTTAAGCCATTTTTTATTTTTCATATCTATGTTCTTAACATCTGTGCAGCAGTTTGCAGGTATTTAACTAAAGCAACTCAAGTTACATCGCACAACATTGTGCGCAAAGGTAAGACGTTTCGACAAATTACTTAAAAGATGTCGTAGTGCGCCAGGTGTGACAGGTCTGAGGGCTGACCAGGCATGAGGTGTTGCGCGTACACTTACACAGCGTTATTAAAAATGTAAGGGAAAACGTGCCATGGGTGACAACACAAAACAAGAGCTTTCGACAGCAGCTGTATCAACACTGGTCTGCAATGTAGCGGCTCCCGTGTCAGTACATTAAATAATACGTTGTGTTTCCTGACCATTTAGCTAAAACTAGACCGACAGGACCAGTGTGGCTACCAGCAGCATTTCGGTAGTTTATGCTCACATTAACAGGGCAATGGTTGTACTGACATCTGTCATCCCTGGCCTCCTGCTGCCAGAGATATCAGTGAACACAGGTAGGGTGAAAGTGTGTCTGCCTTGAGTGTTGCCAACCTTTGTAGTCCCTTGGGATTCCTCTCTCCATACCTCTTCGTTCAGTCGGGACATCGTGGCCACCAAATCTCGGCAAAGTGGCGGGTCCGACAGAGCAGTATGTGCCTTTAGACCAAACAAACCTAATTAAAGGAGACACATACGGTTTGTGCCGCTGTTTGACTTGGGTTCGAAAATGCGCTGGCAGGGGTGTTGGCGCTGGCTGAGTTGTCTGCACTGGACGGGCCTGCAGTGTCTGTGTGCCAAGGAAAGGGTCTGGAGCAGGGCTTCTCTAAAAGCTGTTTAAACCGAACCACACATAGAGCAACCAAACCCACTCAGCACACAGAGAAATCAACAGCAACTCAGACACTAACATGGAAAGAACTGTAGGGCTACTGAGCTGGAGAACTGAATGCATCAATAGAAAACCTCTCCCTCTTGCCTCTATGTTCATATTTTTAAGCCTTGAATGTGGGGCAAACCCTTTGCTATGTTTCTGTTGAACATGCAGCTGCTCCATTCTAAACGGGTTATAGCCGCAACCGTGTCCAGCAGAACACGTTAGTATGAAGAAGGAGGAACTATGTCAGGAAGCTATAACCATGTGCATGAGAACAAGATAGATGAAGAAACACCACATCAGAAAAAACAGGAACAATGCAAACCACAGGAGGAGAAGCAGTTCAAGTTCACATCACAGCGCGGACCCTATTGTTGTATTCAAGAGCAAAATGTTTGACCTCACATTAACTTGTAAAATATCAAAAAGTATATCTGTCCATCCATCCATTCATCCATCCATCCATCCACCAATTATCAAATTCTTTATCCTGATAAATGGGAACAAGCTTTAATAAAAGGATTTCAAAAACAATGATGGCTAAAATCTATAACAAAAAAAAAAATTGTAATAATCAGTTGTCAAGAACCTTAAAGGGGAGAAAGAAAAGTTTCTGAAAATAGATGACACGCGGGAAGAAGACGAGTTCTGTTTAGAAGGTCAAGTCACGCCGCGAGCCAGATGCTGAACCGCAGGCTTGCAGTGATCTGCTTGAGCGCGGGCTGGTGCTCACAAGCGTTACAAGGCAGGTGTTGCGAGTCAAGGCTGCTTCACACTGCTCTGCATTAAATACGGGCTCGACACTCGATTTCATTTTTTTTTCACAAATTACACCAGAGGTATTTACTTTAGGAGAAGACGCACGTCAGAGTTTGGTATGCTGTTTTCATGGTGCTTGCAAAGATGACACGGGTGATCTTACTCCTCTTACGCAATTCTTCCATTTTTATTGGTATCTCAAGACAAAGATCTGCCACAAATAGATATGGTACAATTTATTTAAGAAAATTTTTTTTAACTAAAATGAAGGGGGCAGTTAATGTTACTGTTAGCAAAAGCTGGAGTTAAGGCAGCCAGAGCAGGAGCAACATGATGGTAAGGAATGAGCAGAATTTTTCTTTTGTTTGTTCCAACTCAGCAGCTGCATGAGAATTCATGCTTTAGTCAGTCAGTGCAGTTGTTGAAATTGCCATGGAATATTATTTTGGTGCTGCATTTCAATCTATAATATGGTTCGCCATTAATGGTATGGAGGAAGGAGGAACTATGGCATGAAGCCACAACCATATCCATAAGAACGTTAATTTGTTATTACGAACAATTTATGAAGGGAAGTGAATACTGCAGAGGTGGTTTGCTGATATTTTTCTATTTATTTATCTCCATGTCTCTCCATAAAATTATATTCAGACACACACATTGCTGGAAGGATGCACTTTAACTTGAAATGAAAAAAATTTAAAATGTTTACAGCTTGGAAAAGCTCTCTAGACCATTGCTGGGTAATTTTATATTTTTATTATAGGCTCATTCATTGGTCACCGAATCCTTCTTCTCGGTTGCTGACTTCAGTTCCTCCACAGGCGCTTGGCTAACATGGGCTTTGTTTATGCTGGATTGAATTGCAATTTACGCTGCATTGTGTTTTATGGGTATTTTTGTAGCTTCAGAATGCAGGTTGCTTCCTGGGATCTGGTAGATTTTAGGTCACAAGTTCTGTCCCGTAACCAGCGCTCCCCATATGTCATGCACATGGACCCAAGGGGAATGGTGGCTCGACGGTGTAATGGTGAGGTGTTCGGACATTGGCTGCAAGGTAATCGCACCTGCAGCTGGTGAAGGACCCTCATTCTGCTGCCGCAATGTCTTCAGGCTTGACTTGTGCTGCTGAAAGCCAATCTCTCCACTGCACACATCCCTGGCTCACGGTTGCTCAGGGCCTCGACGTTTGCGAGCTGCAGGTGGGTCAGTGTTATTGCTGTGGTCTGCGCCTGCAACCTTGGCCCTATTAATGGTATTACACGCTCGACGGACTGCGACGGTCGGGCCTCTCCAAAGTCCCTCAGAAAACATTGAGAAACGCTAAAAACGAACAAAATTAAACCTTCGCCTCCAGTTTAACTGGCGCTACAGTGAAATCATTCAGAGTGGTGTTTTTAATACTCGCCTCAGTTTGTACGTTTGGGTTTAACATGTGGCAGAGAACTGGCCAAAAAACACCGAGTCAGATTATAACTTTATATTAGGATTCTAGAGAGACTCAATTATGGCGAGTCCTGTTAAACAAATCACAGAAAAAAAAACGGGCATCAAGCTTTCCTCTGTAGATTTGTGAATCCTTACTTGTGTTTTTGTTATTATTAAAATAAAATCGAAGTTAATTTCCTCTTCTTCTGCTGTATCCATTATGAGTTTTTTTTTTTTTTCCACAAGGGTTTTTCTTTATTGTTCCTTAAAAAAAATCTGTTTTTCTTTTTTCTTTTCTTTTTTTTTTTGTGCCGCAACTAGGAGATGAAGATAAGCTCGGCTTCGCCGGGGGTCCGTTTGTTTGAATCTCCATGCTGCCTGAAAGAAGAGGCACAGCAGTGATGGTGCGAAACTCAGAAACTCAGAAAACAACAGGAGTCGGGGAGGGGAGATGGGAAGGTGATAAAGTGTGGCCTGTTAGACCAAAGTGAGAAAACCCGCTAGTGTAAAAAAAAAAAAAAAATGTTTGCATAGGGATCTAATGAGAACCAGACCAACAGGGCAAACCTTCCTGTTATTAAAGGCAAATTTTAGGGCAATAATTACCCCACAATTACCATACATTGAAGCTGAGGTGCACAGCATAATAAAATCAGCTGGCTTGGAGACAGGCTTGTGGTCGGGCGTGTTTGACGCAATCCAACTCTGCCCTGGCTCTGCCACCGACTTTGCCAACCCCCCGGTTTCCTGTCCAGCATCCATCTGTCTCTAGCTTGCCTTATTATATCCTGCCTCTCTTACGCTGAAGCAGGCTCCAAATAAATATTGTCAACATACAGGATGTATACACTGAAAGATATCCAGTAACTAAAAATTTTCATTAGAATTTTTAAACCTAACACTGAATGCACGCATTGTGTGTGCACACTGCCCAGAACTAACAAGTGCCGTGGGTGTGTAAATATGGCCTCTTGCTTCGCTGTGTCCGATCCAGGGCAATGTTTTTCTCTGTACCCTCCTGAGGGTATTCGATGACCCGTCATTCGGTGACTGACACCGGAGTGACCTGCCGAGTAGAGGAGCCGCTCCGCCCGGGGGGATGGCAGGAGCAAGTTGTATGATGGGTTGTGGACCCTTACATCCCTAAGTTGGGTGAGCACTGAATGAAAGTGAACAGATAGTAAGTGTTTGCTATAATATTACTGCAACTAACTACTACAATAATAACTGTCATAGCAATTCTTTGTCAACATCACTTCATTCTGAATAATTCAGTGTCGAGTGACAACCGACTGAGTGTAATAGCATTCAGTTGTCAGTGGGTGTGGAAGAGTTATTCAACTTACAATCTTTCAGAGACACAAACAAACCTGGCCATATGCTAGGTATCTGTGCCAGGTCATTGTTATAAGTTCTACTGCGTCGTAAGATCATGTTCACTCCACGCTGTTGTTGTTGTCGCGATTTATATCTGTACAGCTTGTTTCGTTCGCACGGTTCTGCTTTCAGCAGCTTGACACAGTGTGTTGGAAAATGATAAAATTTACCATTGAAGAGCAGAATTAGTATGGAAAGGGGACTAAAAAGCTGTTTTCAACCCAATCACTCTATCTCTCGCTCATTTTTGTTAGTTGTTTGTCCTGGTCTGGGTTGTGAAAGTCCAGGCTCTACAGTATCCTGGAATCACTGGGTATTAGGCAAGGAGGGGTGCATCCTGGGTGAGAGGCTCATCCATCGCAGGGTAACAAATAACTCAAATGTCTGCAATATTTTGTAATCGCGATTGTACAGATATCTGCCTGCTTAGCTGCGTAAGGAGTTCCTGGAAATCGGCTCGTGAGGTGAAATCTCCTAAATTGGAGACCCGGCTACCATTACGGTGCAAAGTTCGAAAATTCCCCCACGCTGGGGTCTTGTTACTCACAAACGAAAAACCAGTCGCATATTTTTTGCAACTCTGAAAAGTTGTTAAACAATTTCACATATATCAAGGAAGTTGTAACTTTGTATCTTGAAGGATGCTTATACTATAGTTTTTCCTTATTATCTGGAAGCGACGCGTAAATATTTGCAATTTATCATCCATTCCCATATTTTGTAATTGAAAGGTTTGCTATATTCAAAAATAATATTAGTTTCAACAGCATAAAAATAAACATGCGGCTTAACAGTCTGTCACTTCTATTTTATTATTACTTAGTAAATCTTTGTGCTCAGAAGCTGTACTCTTCAACCATCAATAAATTTGGAAAATCAGGAAAATTGTAAGAGCTTTTTACCACAAAAGGGAATGAATTTGCTTAGTGGAATCATAATTTGTCGCGTGCTGTTTCCTTTCGGTGAAGGAGAGGCAGTGGGGTGAGACGCACGAGCGCCTGTTAAGCCGGCATCTGAGGCTGTGAACGGCATGTCGCACCGACGTCCAGCACTGTGCTCCAACGAAACAGCACGTGAGCCACTTTGGACTTGCTGGGAGCAGAAGTGAGAACACTTAGGAAATTAAGGATGAAAACAAATCTGGAGCGGGTCAGGGTTGGAGGATTTGATTCCCAGATGTGCACACTTTGCCAATGCGGTCTCCTGGAAAACCATTCACCCCCCTGAAGCCCAGCATCGCGCCCACGCTGGGAAGTTTTGATTACACATGAGGGCCCAATGTCAGTACGATGAGAAGCAGAGGGTCTGCGAAGATACAGGTTGTGCTGCTTGGTATGGCAGGTAGAGAGCCTGGGGCAACATCAACATCTACTGCTTTTAGCCCCAACATAAACAACAGCAGTTTAACAGCACTGAATTTATTAGCATACATTTATTATATTTATTAAAACAAATATATTCATTTTTAATGAACCACTGCTAATTGAAAACAGGTACATCACACAAATTTTATGCTGCAAAATTTAGATTTACCGCAGTGCCAAGTAAAAGAGTAAACTTTATTTCGATGTAAACCCCAGATCCAGACCCGCCAAGTAACGGAATTGATTTTTGAGTCCGAATTTAAATAACTCCTCATTTCTCCTTTTTCTCATCATTTATTGTTAATGACTTCCTCCTCTCTGTTTTCAGCCGCGCAGAGGTGACCTGCTCACCCCCGGGTCTGACTCTTCAAATATTCTCCATTAACCCTCTCTGTGATTTATGGTCCACCTGCAACGAGAGCAAGAAATTAAGACGCGATGAAAGGGGCTGCAAAGAAATACTGACAAGGAGTCATGCAGCGGTAAAAGGGAGTAGTATTGCTTGAAGGGAAGTAGCTATGTATTTAATATCATTTACCAGTCTGGAGTATATTTGCAGGATATGAACAACTCTTCCCACAAAGCAGATTAGTCACTATTGTTATGCATGCACATATAGCAATAAAATCTGATATCTGAATTGCGTAACTTTGTCCCCTCGCTGAAATGTAAAATACATCACAAACCAAGAGACAAAGCATCTCTCTGCTTAATTGTTTTTTTTTTGTTTGTTTTTAATAGACGTAGGCCTAATGTTCAGCAATGTCGGCTAGAAAATAGGATATATAAAATACAGCCAGCGTCTTCCAATATTTGCGTACAGTACATGCGAGGGTACTGTTTTTTTCCCCCATGTTGGCTGAGAATTGAATCCTTGTTTAAACCAGACCTTTGAGCAAATTTCTCCAATGCCAGGAATGTAATTTACTGAAACTGCACATATTTCTGTGCTAAAGCATCAGCTAACAAGAATGATAATGCTACACAGATAGGAAGAAATGATCTCATGTGTCTTTGACTTTAATGAAGTGGTTTCGTCAGCTAGGCCTGAAAAATTGTTTTGACTATTTGACCATTTGTACTATCTGAATTTTTCTTTTTACTGTCAAAACCCAGGTTACACACCTCAACTTTCATTATTCTTACTCATTGCACTACCTGCTGTTCTGTCTTATTTATCTGTCTTATTTAATAGGGGGAAAAGAAACAGTGGATTTATTTTCATATAAAGATTATAAACTATGTCTTTTTTTTATCAGTGGGAATGCAGGTTATCTGTCATATTTATTCTGCTTGCGAGAACAGAGTAATTATGATGCTAAAGTAAAGCCTTTACCAAGTGTCTCTGAGAGTTTAGACCTCTGACTGAAGCGAATGGCCTTTGGTGTTTGATGTTAACCAGGCACAAGTGCAGATAAAAGGACCACCAGCGTTCCACTACTTGCTCCTTTGTCATCTTCCTTTCAAAGTGCCACCCTGGTGATGGTAATTTCTTGATGGCCAAAGGAGCTGCCGTTTGCGAGTCCTCCTCTGCTCTGAGAAGGTTTGTGTCTGGCCTTGCTGTTAGGTGTCACCCTTAATCCAATAACCTTTTCACTCCCTGAAGCGAACCTCTTACAGCTCCAGTTTCAGCAAGAGCGCTTCCCCTCTGCCGGCGTTCGACTGGCTCCGTCGCCGGGGACAAAGTGAAACAGAACCACAGTGACTTTCCCAGACAGATTGTTCTCACGTTAGTCATGCGACAAGGCGTCTCAGAGGTAAAGAGAGATGGTGCAAGATGGAGATGGAGAACGCATAAACACACCCACTTTCCTGTTACAGTCGTTCCCATAGCGCTTCCTTTCGTCTGAATTTGCTGTGCACCTTTAAACGTGGCAGTGTTTTCTCTGTGCCTTGTTTAACTTCTCACCTTCTCATATTCCGATAGCTAAATATAACAAATATAAAACTTAAAAACATACAGCGAAGCTGGTTCATGCTCACATCTTATCAACATACTCTACACTTTCTATGTAAAAGAATAATAGTGGAACTCAGTAACCGGCAGTCTAATGCAGGACTGCAGTGGCCCAGAGTCTATCCCAGAAGCCATGGTCACTAGACTGGAATTTAGTTGCCGATTAACCTCAAAAACACATGTTTTGGCTGTAGGAGGAAATCACTGCAAAATGAAGGGATCCAAAACTGCCCACAGACTGAAGAGGGACTGAATCTGAATCTGACAGCTGGATTTTGGGAGGCACCTGAGCTACCTGCTGTGCCACATGGAAGCCTGAAATAGTTTAAAGTAATAAAACCACCTTGCTTGCATAAGTAGTCTTCAGGAAATTGTTTTGGTGCTCTGGTACTGGAGACAGTCTCACCTGAAAGCCTGCAGTGAGCTGGGGGGCCGAGCAAGGTTCGGATCCCGGGCACTGCCACGTATTTTCAAATGTACTCAAAGATGATTGGCAATGGTTTACATTTACCATTTACTCTGTTTGTAACAATAATTTTCCTGACAAATCCAACTTTTCAGAGTAAATTTTGACATGGGTACTTATGACTTTTACACAAGTACACGTGTGAAGAAAAAAAACGTACCTTAGCGCCACTGTTGTTCTGTCACCTTGTTCACCTTTTGAATTCTTTGTGTTTAAAGCATTAACGGTCTCTCCCCAAAACCAGTTGGGTCAGCTTTACCGATGCATGTCTGCAGATCGCGAGAGGAACGTATTAATTTTTTAAATTATAATTAATATGCTACTCGCGTGTGCCTGGCAAATAGCAGACGGCATTTTTGCGTGATTTCACCAGTGAAAACATCAGACGAAGGTTTCGCCGCTGGATTTATTTTGCACATTTGTTTGGCACCCCAAATCAAAGCAGCATTTTTTAAAAAAAAAATAGTTCCTACCACTTTTGCAATTTTGCAACACTACAGATGAACTGAGATAATATCTTGTAACCCAAGAGTTGTTGGTTCAGATCCTGCTGCTGGTAGCCGTGTGCGACTTTGGATAAAGGTCTGAACCAAATGGTGTGGACAAAAAAGTGGACATTTTTCTGTCTCGCTCAGTATTTGGCTGAAATTCTTTCCCTTATATGGTGGGGTCCAATCTGTTTACCCCCCCCCGATCGTAAAACTAACCTTTGTGGCCCCCGAGTTCCTTCTTCATCTAAACTGGAGAATTGTTTTGAACTACTTTATCATTATTTCATTCACCTAATTGATGCTCTTATCCTGGGTATCAATCATAACCAACGGGGTAAAAACAGCTGTTCTTTACCTTAACAAATGACATTTGCAAGCAGTACTGCTGCTGCTCATGTTTTTCCATGCTTATGGAGCCTTTCTGTATTTATGGCTAACAATGTAAATGCTTGGAGTTGAGATCTGAGGTCAGCTAGCTTGTGAACATGGAAAAATATTATTAAAATAAAATAAAATATTATTTTTTTTAACAGCATTGTATTCTGAGGGACAACATTGTATTCTGTGACAAAGAACCTCTGAGAGTGGCCTACCTCTGGGATAGTAACACCCCGGTAGGCATTCATCAGCTCAGGCTGGGACGGCAGGAAGCAGATCTGAACGTCTTCACAAGCCACACTTCATCCATCTCGCCTCTGTTCCTTTCCCACCATGCACCCATCTCCTCACCGGGCCAATTTGGAGCACAGCGTCACATTCAACACATCCTGTCAGGTTGGTGGAGGTAAACCATCTCTGAAGCGACATATTAGGTCCTGCATGATCTCTGTGGGACCAACCGGACTCTGCGGAGATTAGAGAACTACCTCTGAAGATTAGGCATATTTGTGTTTCTGTCCTCTGTCAGGTGGCCTAAGGCAACTTGTCAGGAAGGGGACCATAGAAAAATAAATTCAGTTTGACTGGGCTAAATCCATGCCATCGCATGCATGTAAATCACAGCATCGTGCTACAAGCTTGGCAAGGCAACCCCCCAATCATTCATGGCTACCAAGCTGGGAAATTCAGCGCTGATACACAGCGCAGATGGTACTGTATGTTCAGGACCTGGGTTTGTTTTAACTACCATAAATTACTTTACTTGGAAACAATAACCTCGGTTCCTGACTCAAGTTGGATAAGGATCCATTTTGGCTTCAGATATAAGGGACCACAGAGTGGTGAAGGGAGGATAATCTTGCACCCCTCACAAAGGAAAAGAGATGTATTGTCCACGGTTGGTCTGTGGGCAGCCCAGAAGGTGAAAATAGGGATGTGAAAGGCCAGAGAAGCAAAACAGTAGACAGCTTGAGCATGGAGAGCAGGTAGATGGTGGCGTAAGAACCCTTTCCCCCGCCACATTCCAGTGGTGCACGGCCTACCCACAGCTGGATGTTGTTATGACCTCTGCTCGCATGACCACCTGCTATCAATAAAGCGTTTCTGCCCCCACTGCCATCCGCACACGCCAAACAGACTCCTAGCATCCCTGAAAGGTGAGATACCCCACTGTGCTACAAAGGGCTGCATTCCGCCCCGAAAGAGGGGTATTAATCATCTTAAAGGCAGTAAGCCTTCTTACGCCCCTGCTAGCCGAAATGGCATACAGACGTACAGTATTCACATTCATAGCTGAAGAAACCATGGAAGCAGACATGTGGACCATAGGCTGTAAGGAATTGGTTACCGTTTAGCATACTTGAAAGAAAGATGCGAGACAGCAAGTTGAGGACAGTCCGCCGCTGTACTCGCATTTGAAGTTAAATGAGTTTGGGATGCGATCAGATGTTTACTGGAGTGTCCTTTCGCAATGCACATACGGACGTTCTTGCCTGGTCGCACGGCTCTGTAAGAAAGGAAGCCACTGTGGTGACACACCTGTTGCAGGGCAATTCCTCCAGCCCTCCAGCAGGTGGTGTGGTAGCCGGGGTCACAGGTCGCCTGCCACTTTTTCACCCCAGGAAGAACTGAAAACTGCTTCAGTGCCAAATCCAGCAAAACGCGGCGAAACAATGCAACGAAAGAGCCTGTAATCGACAAAATGGTCACCGATTGCCATCTGATCCCTTATTTACACTTCGTAGAATAATTCCAGCTGATTTTTGCCAAACTTAAATCGGAAAACAACAGCATAAACAAATTAATGGCAGCTTACCGTAAATCGGGCTTTGTGGATAAAACGCAACGGACTGAATACACAGTCCCAAGCGTACAATACTTTATACTGTTCGCAACGTGAAACAGATGCCTAATAGCTTCACTTCATCATCTTCCTGCCCATATAAGAGTTTTAAGGCTTATTTGGTTGCGGGGTTTTAATACGCTTAAATATTTAGCTTATTGGCACGAAAATATTAGACAATGGGTTCAGCATGGACAACTGATTATTTCCAGTTTGAAGGCAGACGTGTTTAGAATGTGTAATCGATGGCTGCGGTCTCCTAGTGTAAATCATTATAACTATTAACTTCCAGGCCTGTAATGGAGAAGCCCTTCTTGTTAACCGTTGCTTCTAATGAGTTTATCTTCCTTCTTAAAGGCTTGATTACAAATGTTCCTCCTCCGCGGGGGCCTGCCGGTCGAGCAGCTACGCCGCCCTCATATATATCTGTCACTTAGCAACAATGGCATTTTAAGCTGTCCACCCATTAGGGCAGCTCAATTTCGTCAAAGCGCGTTGAACTGAAATGATCTTCGGTGACGCCAGCTTCTGCTTCCTTAAATCAAAGCGGGAAAATCGCTGGATTAAATGACAGATGATTATTTGGCGTGTTGGTCAAAATACCGCAGATTATGCGTTCGCCGGATTGAATGGATAGCGGACGGATATGTGAGCAACCGCAGGACAGCGTGCATCGTGAGAAAATGGGATTTGGAGTGCGTCCGGGATTGTGCGAGGACACCCGGTCGAGTACCGCCGCTCCGCAATGTGCTGGCAGTGAGCTATGCTTTCAGGTTCTTTATTTTGCTAATCGTGCCGTCACTATGTTATGCCACCCGCTATCTGATAAGACAGACACGGGGCTGCTGGGGGCAAAGCCGATAACCGTAAACCGTTTTGTGCGGGGGCCTGGACGTGGGTTCGACACTGAGGATTGCAGGTGAGCACAGCGAGCGCCATCCCTCCCGGCTCCCCGCTGTGCGATGCAGCCCCTACCAGCCTGCTTTTCAGGTGAGGTCGAGGTGAAACCGCATGCAGAGGGGCTGGTGGAAAAGACCCTGATAAAAAGCGCCGTTTACAAAACATCTTCCCAACATCTGTGTGAGAATGTGAAGAAGCTGACACTTAGAGTCACCAGCTGTAGGGGTACGATGATGAATTGGTTTTCACCTGCTGCCTGTTGTGTGGCTAATGTTTGTCTGTGTGAAGACACAGCTCAGTGCGGTTAGCTTTACCATACTGAACAGCAGGAGGCTCGTAATATATGCAGTATATCCTCTTATTATTAAGAGAAATTGGATGATACATCAGCTTTGCTGTGTGCATTATGTAGGGGCAGCAGGTCGTGCGGCGGTTACAGCTGCTGCTTTGGAATGGAAGAACCTGAGTTTGAATCCTGACTTCTACTGCAGGGTTCTTGAGCAAAGTACTCCCCAAAAATCGATACGGTGGCTTGACTAGATAAATCATTTTAAACAGCATCCCAAAGACTGAAAAATTCACAACTTAACCTCAAGTAGATTAGTTAAGTTGTGACACCTCTTCTCCATGTTCCTCCCAGGTTGTTCCTCCTTATATACAAGTCATAATTTTCCAGTTTTCTTTTTATTAAATGGGCACAGGGCACATCCTGGGGAAATGAGCATCCTTTCTTCTTCCATCAGCTCCCAAGATATTAGGTGAAATGGGTGAGGCCAGAAGAGCTATAAATATATGTAAACATTTAGAAAGATCTAAATCTAAGACATATATATATATATATATCTTTCTAGATATATATTGCACATATATATCCTCAACATTTTGGCACCTCTTCTTGTTTCAAATGAGATTTTTTTGTATTTAAATAATATTATTCTGACTTTTAAGTAGTCTTAAACAAATGCAATTTCATTTTAAATTTAATTTTAAATGAATATATTAATAGCACTACATGTATAATAGTAGGTTA
Organism: Heterotis niloticus; assembly: GCA_018136845.1. Classification (NCBI taxonomy): domain Eukaryota; kingdom Metazoa; phylum Chordata; class Actinopteri; order Osteoglossiformes; family Osteoglossidae; genus Heterotis; species Heterotis niloticus. The sequence goes on along the minus strand of CM030894.1, from coordinate 20,796,358 downwards.
GTTCATGTACAACAATTCAAAGGCCTCGGTTGCTGACATGCTTTGAAAGCAACAATGCAAAACAAATTCCATACGCATGTTTCCCCAAACATCTGTCCTTCAGAGGTTTAATTTTGAGAAAAAAAAAAGCTTCTGGAAAGACTTCAAGAAAGAATGTCAGATGTAAGGTTATCAATCACATTAATGTGACAAAAAAAATTCACTTGTTTCATCCCCAGTGCACAGTTGTTCACCCATGGCAGGCAAATCTCTCTTTTTAAATATTTATTTATTTATTTTTTTACAGTCATGTTGGGATGTGCTCCCAGAGGGGCAGATACCACACTTGGTTCCACAGGTATGACAGGTCTGGCTCATGCTCTGCCCTGCCTTGCTGACAGCAGTGTCCCAAAGGGGTAGAGCGGCAGGTAGGGAGCCCCGGTTGGGCACTAGAGGTCTTCTGAAAATCTGAACATCTTTAGAACATGCAGTAGAGACAGATGTTACAAAACGAGGCTTAGCTCTCCTGCTCACCCTTGCTGTGCGAAAAGGGCTTAGCGAGCGGGGCTGAATGAGCACAAAGAGGCCTTTACGCTGGGTGGGCTCCCACACTAGCGTAGGGGGCCGATACCATGACTTTATTCAGGAACAAACTCAACATTTTATGGAGGCTGCAGAAAAGCTGGGAACAAACCCGCTCCGAAATGCCTGGGAAAAGCATTGGGAAGAAGAGTCCGAGTCCTCTCACGCGGGGTGATTTACAAGCCTTTTGGCTCTCGCCTTTTTGAGAACATGTACCAAAAGCTGGAAACCCAAACTGTTGGACTCCAGAAAAAAGGTGAACCCAGTCAGAACTCTTATGGAGTTAAAGGTTCTGACTGGAGTGGCTGCCTAATGCATGCTAATAATTATAGTGATGAATCGCCCAAAATTCCTGCAGTAATGGGACACAGTCTTGTCCAGACAAGACTGACACCGTGGGTTGGCTCCGTGTGGCGGTGCAAAGTAACACGGACGCACATGGGGACGGTGCATGATGACATCCTAATCAGTTCCTGCAGACGCTGGCTGGACTCTGGCACGACGGGGCTGCAGATGTGTCACAGATGGAGACGCGGACCGCGGTCCGCAAAACAGGAACATGCTCGTCCCTCCTCCGCCGCGCACCAGGCCAGATTAGATTCCACTAACTTTCTGCAGCGCAACTTTCTGTGCTGCTTCCTCCGCACGCGAGTCTCAAGGCTAGCAAATGTCAGCACACCTCTGCAACCGTGGCTGCTATTTTTTTTAGAGAAATTTCAGATGCTCCAAATGCTGCGTGGCAAGCACACCGAGCCCCTTGAACTTCCTGGAGATGTGTTTTTGTTATTCTGTTTTTTGCAATTATTAGTTCCTGAGCTGCAAAGGCTCTGTTTAAAGTGTTACTTTGCTTTATTGGAACGGAATGCACTGCTTACAGGATGGAGGGATATGAACGAGGTGCGAGTAAAAGGTAAAACTCTTACCTTGCTGATCAAAACAGGTTCAAGCCAAGGAAACACAGATAGTGTGGATGGCAAAAAAATTTTACTTAGTTAAAAAAATCAAGCAGTGGTTCCTTCTGATTTGAATAAACAAGAAGTCAAAAAGGGTTGCTTAGTCGATGAAAATGAGCTGCGTGAAAATACGGTTGACCTACTGCGAGAATGAACGGAAAGCAGAGATGGACCCCGGACCCCGTGTCCATTGTCAAACATCTATGAGGGGGAACTGACTTGTCCCGCTCGCTGCTAGGATGCTGAACACGTGTGTTGGATTCGTGGTCCTGCAGAATCTACTGAGGCATGGCCCCTCACTGTGTGACTGTTAAGATGACTGCATTGCATGTGTTTTGACATTCAAATTCGGTTGAATGGGAGGACTGCACAAGTTGTTCTGCCATACAAAGCGCACTTTGATATTTGTCAGCTTTTAAAATAGCTGAAAACATCAAAAGGGCAATTGGTTGCTGAAAAAAAGATTTTTGCAACCTTTTGCCATAAGAGTACCCTTACGAAGCTCTGGGCATCTGTTCACGGGAGCCTGTTTTAAATAGCAGGGTGAGCTGATGTACGTTTTATAAATGTTGCATGAACAAACATCTAAACATGCTGACAATCTTTTTTGATGAATTGCATAAACTTTGGGGCACATTTTGACCAGGCCGGTATTTAGTTAACAGAAAACAATGGATGTTGTGGCTGTTAGCGTGAGAAGGTTGTGTTTTTACATGGAGCTGAAACCCAAACATTTAACTCATTTAAAGCTTTTAATTGGGATGAAAAGTGAATTTGGGGGGGGGGGGGGCAACACATGTTTACACGGTGTTAAATATGTTGTACTGAAAAAATAAATGTTAAGCAGAGTCCAGCGCCAACTAGCAACTGCACAGAAGAACCACTCTGCTAATTTTGCTAGCAAATTTCCTTGGTGTGAAGTGCTAGGGTAAGTCAATAACAGCTCTGGCAGTGCACAAATAAAAAAAAATAAAAAATAAAAAATAAATAAATAAATCCACAGGTCAGCATCACTTTATATCTGGACGGCAACATGAACCTTTCGTTGGCTGTGTGCAGCAGCTGTAAAACACCTTGAGATGAAAGATGCTTTTAAATATCTGTCTTGGTTTTTTGCCAAGCAAAATTTACAGGGAAGAAGATATTAATCTCATAAATTTAGTCATGTTGGGTCTCTCAGCAATGGAGTTCTGTAACCAGATTTAATGAGACACCCAATACACACAGACCTAAGTAGAAGTCACACATATAAAAATATATATTTCAAGCACATGCAATAGTATGGTAAAAACAGAGTTAATTATATCACGCAAGATGTGAACTGACTGTATTTGAAAACACAGCCTTACAGGTGCTCACGCGTGTCTATAACTCTCAGGAAATCAGGAAATCTAATTTGTTATGGCAAGGTAACATTGTTTATGTTTATTTTTTATTTTTTCAAAGTAAAGAAACAGTACAAATGATTTAAAACATGTATATATCCAGGGTCATTTCCTAAATAAACAAATATATAAATACACACATGCATAAAAGTAGCAGTACTGTAGAAATTTGCTCAAAACTGCAGGTCTACAGCAAGCTCTTACAGTTTTTTTGGGCTAGAGAAGAACCATACTGGTTCATTAGGGCCGGGTTTGAAGCCCTCCTGACCCGAGCTGTTCTGTGTGGGCCTCCTACCAGCGCCGAAGCACCGTGGCTGGAATGCGTTATCTGGAATCTGACTATCTCTTACACAGAAGTCATAAAAATAGTTCGTGGCTCTGCGCCCACTGCCTCTTTAAACTGGGATATTACAGAACTCTGTCTCCACTGGATCTGGAACACCTCAGGATTTATTAACACAATGTGGCTGGATGGGGGGTGGGGGTGGAGGGACCAATCTCTTTGCCAAGTACGACAAAAGCAGCATGGTCTTTAGCAGCATAAGATTTATGAACTCATTCAGCTTGGTCATATGCATTTTTGTTAAACTGGATTTGTCCTTTGTCCCAGCTGAATTAGCTGCTGATACCTGGGTTAAAAGGGTGTAGTGGTGGAACATTAAAAAGTAATAACAATGAATGATCACCAAACTATTTTACCATTAAAGTGACTACATTTAGTACATAAGAATTGCTATTGAGGACACCACAAAGAGCGACGCCCATGCTGGTTATAATCAAGCAGAAAGGGAAGAAGAAAACAAAATATATATTGCCAGACTTTATTAACTTTACATCACTAATGTGTGGAGTGCTGTGTTTTGTGTGTATCTATGTGTGTGAGCATGCACGCCTATGTGAAAAAGAGGATTTGTATCAATGTGCATGTATGTAGTGTGTATGACATGTGAGGACCAAAGTGGAGACAGTAATAACAAAATATATATCACAAAATGCTCCTATGTGTGTGAAAAATTGCATATTTCTGTGTGTATTTGTGTGCAAGAAAATCCATCAATGTCACATACTTGCACTCTGCATGTGATGTTACTAGTTGACCAGACTTTAAAACTTTAAAATAGTACATAGCCTATTGACTAGAAAAAAACATTCAGGGTGAGAAGCACCTGCGTGCCAAATTATAAATCTGTGGCTTGAAAACCAAAGCTGTGCATAAAGCACAAACAAACAGACAGTGAGCTTTATAGATAATAGACTTGAAGATTATTATTATTATTATTATTATTATTATTATATAATAACAATAATAATAATAATAATAATAATAAGAAGAAGAAGAAGAAGAAGAAGAAGGATGGCTGAAACACTTCTCTCAGAATGTTAATTCACCATCTAGTTCTGATTTCTCTCTGCTTTTCTGCTGACTGATAACACATTCCTGCTGTTCCTTCTGTGTGCTCACCTGGTCTACTTGGACACCACCTTGGTTTCTCACTCTTTTCTCACATGCGTTCTTTGCTTTCCAGAGAGCAATAAAAGCTGTCTGAATTCATGCCGCTATTAATCAAGAACATAAGGGAAGAAGAAAGGAGTTTAAAAAAGATTTATACATTCCAAGTGTGTCATTAAATTTTTAAAAATGAGGCAAGGAAGGTGTGGACCACCAATTGAGGCTGATCTCTTCAAATCATTCTTCTGTATTCATCTGCAGTGCTGTCAGCACAAAGGTCTCAATGCAGGTAACCCTAAAACTTCTCTTCAGCTCCATGTCTTGGCTTCCAGTCCCAGTATTTTTCCCTCATGCCCATAAGAACTTCCCTCTGAATGTGTTTAACTTCAAAGGAATTTGAAGTCACTGAGCTAATTCCCAAGTCTTTCAGATCATAGTGGCATAGCTGTTCCTTTCGAGATTTGTGTGATCTTTGAGCTTCATTGTCGCAGAATTGAACCTCAAAGAACAACTGGCTGAAGATCTTTCTGGTAAAACAGTTATTCTGATGTCACATCATACCTTCTCAATGCCATTGTTTCTTAATGTGCTTGTTGCAAGTTACCGAGCTCTCTTCAGCACATGCCGCTCATCCCAGCTCACGAGACGTGAACACGGGGGAGAACTTACCCCGGGCCTCTGTGATTTACACTGGCAGAAACCAGATAGGAAATCTCTCAGCATGGAGCAAGTGAGACACAATATCTGAGTGAAGTGAAGTGAAGATGACAGTAAACATGAACCAGGACAGGAGAGAGGCTGAAAAGGAACTCACAGTTCCACAGGTGGACTTTGACAAAGAACAGGTATTCGCTCAATGATTTGAAGTGCATGACAAGTCGATGTTATTCGAGGACTAGTGGGTACAAATATTAGTACAAAAGACGTTCTTCTTGTGAGGAAAACGATGAGCACTGAGTCCTGTGAGAACAGGTACAGCATTGGACATTCAGCCAAAGTCTGTGATAAGTACAATATATTATCGAGTGATTTTTGTTTTAGACTTTTGCCCCTCATATTTCTACCAAGTTAATATTATGGCAGCATTATAAAGTTTTTAAAGAATCACGTAGATTCTGAGAATGTTTTCAAACTCTCACTGGGTACAATTTAAAGTGTATTTTATGGCGGGAGCCTCGGTGCATTGTGGATTCGGGTCAGATCGGGTGAGGCTGAAGGCCTTTGCAGGGCCTAGACCGTTCCTCCTACTCCTGCTCAGTCAGATCATGTCACGCTCGTATGGACCGCCGCCCAAACAAAAGGGAGCAGCTGCACCTAAGGACAGTATTTTTAAGAACCCCGAGGTATAATTTGTGCGGTAAGAATGCTACATTACTGTAGTGGAAATACAAACCAGACCGTACCCCAATTTGCCCTAAGAGATCATTCACACGCTGCCTTACAAGAGGCGAAAGAGAGGGTCGTGCTGCAAAACAAGAAATTTGGTATTTATGACTCCCCAGTGGCATATCTGGTAAAACAACCTTGATGTAATGAGCCCAGGCCCTTGGGGTGGCTGCTTTAACACGGCCAGCTCCATTTCCACCTCGTGGAGGACAACATCAGCCATGATAGGAAACGCTTCATCCATCTCCAGGACGAGGCTAAGTAGGACCAGACAAGGTGAGCAAAGATCTGACACAAAGCTGTGGGACCTACACAACCGCAGCTCGAGCAACCGAAGACGGTTGCATGTTTGCTTGCTTTAGAAAAGCGTAGGGCCGAAGGGACTTGATGGTGATAATTGTGTCAACCAATGGGAGCGGTGGATTTCTAATACAATAAAGAAGGAAACTTAAACAGGAAGAAAAACACATTTTCAAGCTGCTAACAGCTGTACGTCGGGTTAAAGCCCCAGCAGCACAAAATTTGTCTGACTTTAAAACATTTAACAATTATGCTCGTTCCGGCTCTACCCTATTTGTAAATAAGCGATTCCTTGCTAATCAAAACAATAAAAAATGAGAAACTGCAAATTTACGTCTGTATATAACCAGATGTGTGTGTGTGATGCATTGTATATTTGTGTGGTTTCGCCGTTTGACGGGGAACGTCTGGCAATTCTCTGCTGTCCCGCTTTGTTTCACTGCAAATCCCACATCTGCAATGTTCGAAACTTTCGAGGATACGCAGGAAAGAGTTGCAAAGCACACAATGGGGCACCTTGTTCGAAAGCGGGGCTTCGATGGAAGGAACCGCGGAGGATGCGGCCACAGTAAGTGTCGGCGTGATGAGCACGGTGGTCCGAACCCATCGCTCACGCCGATAAGGGATTGATTACCCTGTCATGAGCAATATCCTCAGCGGTCTGCCCTGCTCGGCTATTGTAAAACATATCATTCCCATTGGCATCTGGTTTTAATAGCATCACAACACTGTAAGGAGAGCAAACATAGTTCTGGAAACTGTAGCCCCTTGAACTATAATTTCCAGTAACTTTGGTCATAATGGGGGAAACACGCACTTACATTGTACACCTCCCATATGATAAATTCGGTGTGCGATTTTGCAGCTGCTTCCTTTCTTATGCTTTGGTGAATGAGGGGAAAAAACCCACGGTAATTTTAATAAATGCATGCATACATGCGATTGCTGTGACTTTGCTTTTTGTCACAAAGGACAAAAGCCCTAAGGACCTCAGCGTTACAGCTGAATCTCATCTGACTCTTCTCCACCGTATTATGCTTGAATAAAATATTACTGTCAAGCATAATTTTGTTAGCGATTTTCAGGATTTTGTGCCAGTGATGGTGTGGCTGACTTTCCAGCTCATAGCTACAGATAGGAAATTACCAAATAATAAACAAATGTAACACTTGTCATGAGACTGTTTAAGATTATAAAACTGTTTTGTTCCAAATGTCGAAATTCCACCTCATTTTTTTTTTTTTTTTTTTTTTTGCTTAAACCTATTATCCCATCAAAACAACTTGACAGTGCAGAGAAATCCAGCTCCTGAAACGGATTAGAGTCTCCAAGGGAAGGTCTTAAATGAGCAAACTTCTGTGATTTTATCTCACACACGCCTATGGGTCGATACCACACAAGCTGTTAGATGTCCAAAACCATGTTCTAAGGAAGACGAAGGGTCTCGTTCCACATTCTGGCAATGATTTTACTATGAGGTGTGCTGTCAGTCTGCCACAGGCTGGGGAAGGGGATCATTGCAGGCTCAGTCTGCTCTGACCATGAAAATGACAATCAAGTCAACGGAAAAAGAGCACGGAGCTCCGCACATCTTTATGGGTGACTTGATGGTGATAATTGTGTCAACCAATGGGAGCGGTGGATTTTTCGGTGATTTTTAAAGGCTAATTTCACGACTTCAGCGTTCAGATCTCTAGCGCTGAGGAAAAGAAAGCCTGCTGATAAGTCTTGAGATGCATAGTCATGACATCCATCTCTAAGAAGTTTGGTGAACAGTGAGCAGTAGGCCAAGTTTATGATGAGATGAGAAAATGAGAAGTTCACGGCAGCACAGGTGAGGACAATGCTCCTGAAAGTGTACAGAGCAGTGCAGCTGCTGCCAAGGTGAGGACAGGAAGTAAGTGGAGTGTGTTGGCTGCAGTGGGTCAGGCAAACCTCAGCTCTAGTGCAGTGTGGTGGTGGTGACAGCTCCATGTGGAAGGCCTGGTTTGGGAAATATATCATCAGCAATGTGGCAATACCCAGAGATGAAGAAACACAAGCAGATTCAGACATAGCTGTGCCACAGCATATGAAACTCTTGATCCAGGCAGGTGCCCATATAACCCGTTCAGACAGAGGAATTATGATTCTCCATTTTCTTGCTACATCCGCAGCAGCTGGAGAGCTAGACACCAGCTTGTTGGAACATACAGACCCATGGGAGGTGGGCATGGAGGAGGCAAATGAGAGGAGAAGGAACAAAGAGTGAGGTATTGTTGAAGCAGAGTTGCATGAAAGGGTAGGAGAAAGTTCCACCAAAAACCTACATTGTGCCAGGTAAAAACCTACAGTGTGGGAAGTCAGAAGATCAAGAAGGTCAAGCCCAACAAAAAATGTTCTACTTGGGCTATAGATTGATCTTCTAAGATTCTTATGGGTGGGTAGAGGTAAGCTTTAGGTTAGATAGGGCCACCTGGATACAGGCTGGGGTTTGATAAACCCTGGTTAGGTTACCTGGGAGATGATAGCTGGTACTGGAAGATCTATAACATCCAAAGACCCCTCAGGATACCACACTGATGATTATGTCCGGGGACATCTCAAGTTGTGTGCGATAAAAAGAGTTTACATTTGACTTCAGTGTTTTAAAAACTTTTAGACACTTTCAGACCTTACAAAGCAGATTGCTCTGAGATCACGTTGTATCTAGAGCTTGCAGTCAGATGTGCACTCATGTCTGTCTAACATCACATTATATTCTCCCTGCAGCTCTTCCCATCTCCATGGACACCTAGTCTCAATGGGGTAATGAAGATTTGGGGTGTCAACTCACGTTAAAGTCAAATTTCATACATTTGAAACGCACAAGTATTTAAAAGATTGAAATAGTGGAGTAAATTAAAATATTTAGCAAATCCTTATCATCGGAGAGAAGAATTTCTGTCATCTCTTTCGATCAAAGCCCACAAGGGCTGCTGTTCCCAATTACTTCTACTGGGCAAGAAATCAAATCAAAGCAAATGCTGAAAAATCACTATAAGTGGTTTTGGAATAAGAATGCTTTTTTTCTTCCCCATGTTTGCGAGGAGTAAAATTCCAGCGCTATGAGGCTAAATGCAAACAATGCCAGCATTGCAGAATCTTCCTGATACCATGGAGTGAACACACACTGTGCTGTGGTCAGTCGAAAACCAGTAAACTTGTCCCCAGACTGCACACCATCAGTTAGAATAACACGATTAACTAAATAATAGAATTAACTCTCCTGGTCTTTTTCATATTTTTATTCCAGAATAATGAGGCAAGATACAAGCGTACAATAGGGGGGTTCACTCACCCTATAAGAAACATTAAAAAAAAAACAAAAAAAAAAAACAAAATTTGTTTGCCATTATTCACTTAAACTTTTTACTATTACGCGACTATCAGCCAAAGCCAAAATTCTCTTTTTTTTTTAATAAATTTATGGAATGTCACCTGATGTACATACTGCCAAGGAGGCTGATAGGAGACGGAATGAGATGGTGAACATGTTTAAATTTTCTCCTGTTGAGGAATTACCGTTTGAGCAGAACGACAACTCGGAGGGATTCTGAAGTGTCTGGCATCCTTCTGGAACTTTTCAAATTAATGTTGTTTAATTGTACTGCCCTCTCCCTGCCTGACCCTACGAAATAATTCTTTTACTATTGTTTCAGTTGGTAAATTAAAAACGTCAAGGGTGCTAACAGATTCGGAGATGTAAACTTTTAATTGCGCAGTCAATTTTTTTTGTTCCCTTGTGTGTTGTGCTCACTTTTGCTTAAGCTGCTAAAAATGTTCTTTCTTTCTTTTGTCTCATCTGATTCTTCATTGAAAGTGATGGTTACTGCTGACCGGGCCTTAAATTTACTCTCCACTTACTCACACCTGCTTGGATATGACCCATCCCTCATCTTTCTGATCATTATAGAATATTAAATACATTTACACCAAAATGTCATTATTTATGTACAGTTCAACCTTTGCTGTTTGGTCTTTTACTTTAAAAAAAGCCCTCTTATTATTCCTTTTCCATCAAAACCACTCTTCCGTGAGCCATGCATCCCCAAAGATTTGAATGAATTTTAAGCTATGAAATTATATTTTTCTAATTTGCTCAAGCAGAAGTTTACCAACCAAAGAGTGGACAAGAGAGGAGCAAAAGGACTGTACCCATCCAACACCTAACCCAGTCTCCTATGGTGTCTCCTACAAGTTCGGCGAAGCAGCCCTTGAACCTCCTGCTTACAGCTATGATTCACATCATCCCATAGAATCAGAGAATTGGAATGCTCCTCATTCTTTCATGGATGTAGCGTCCACACCGTACATCCGTCTTTAATTTGAATGGCGGAGGGAAAACAAGACAAATGAGAGGAACGAGACTGAAATCGTTGTCATCGCCCAAGAAAAGATGTCAATTCCTCGCTCTGTCCTCATTTTCATAATCGCTTCCAGCCGCTCATAAAAACAAAAGGACGGTGGAGGTCTGTCGTGTAAATCCATGACAGCTGAATATCTTTAAAATATGGCCTGATGGCTCTGTCCACATTAATATTGGCCAACAGCATACTTTCAGCATGACATTATGGTAGGGGTGAGAGGGTATAATTTGCCTAAAAAGGACAAAAGCTGCACAGGTTATGGACCGTTGATTCTGGAAGGCCGCAGCTGATGCGCTGCTAATGATTTGCATCTATTCTGTCACTTCGCTGCATGTGGTCCACTGGGTTGCTCGCAAGTCTAGAACGTGTGGGGTTCATTTCAGCTGGCTTTTACCCAGAAATTCATTAACACCATAAAAAAAATGATGGTGTCATGTCTGCATGACATGAAAGCATGATCATGCAACTTCTCCTCCATCAGCAGACTTCCTGCTTTATGTTCTCTGTTTGAAGCTTCTCTGCATTCAGAGCCCTTACACTGACTACCCTGAACAAGGCTTACCCAGTTAATAATGAGAACTAGTTAGTACGTATTAACAATCGCTATTTTGAAATACCCCGTGAACATCCGTACTGGGAGAGGAGCATCAGCTCAGCTCTTCCGTGCGTTGTCACTGGCTCAGATCCTTGACCCATGGGTCAGGAACCTTTTTGCTTGGAAACCAGAACAGCAGAAACACAATACTGTGAAAATCCACAAAATGTAAACAGCTGCAGCTTTTTCAGGAAAATATTCATTGCACCAAATAAACTAAGCGCAATAAAAATCACACGGGGGAATGGATCTTCAAAAGGTCTCAGATCAAAGAAAGGGAAGAATCAAATGAATGTGAAGAGGAAGGAAAGAAAAACAAGGATAACGGCATGGAAATTCCCACAAGTAAGACATTGCATCTGTGTGTGGTGTTTTCGGAGCATCGCCGCTTCTCGGTCACTTAAAGCACATTTGCTGGATGGGTGGAGGCACCAGAAATCTTCGGCTACCCTCAGACAAGTGAACAATTTTTAGTATTAAGCAGGGCTACGTGAAAAAGGTTCAACTTGTTGTACAGGGGATGCAAGGACACTGGATACGTTTTAGGCGGCACCAAGTTTCCTCGGATCTCACACAAGTGGTTTAACAGAAGTTTCCAGAAGTACACCATGATAGCTCTATCTGGTATGTTTTGGTTAGACAAAGATGGTGCAGAAGCAGTGCTGAAATAATTTAGCATCTGTACAGACCTCCTTAGGATGGAATTGTGGATGATACAAGATTGGCACTAAAAAAATGGCCTGTGTGTTATGATTATTGGCATTGCCAAGTCATTATGGGCTCCTGGCATCTGTTTCTTGCTGTGTGCAAGCATCAACCTTGAGAACGTCTTAAAGGAATAATCTTTAAGCCCCTGTGAAGAACTCGCTGAGGTCTTGCATGCAGGTGAGAGGCAGATGAGGCAAAGTACACTCATGTATTTATACTTGGGTTCTGCTTAATGGGTCTGAAGGAGTCTGTCACCTGAACCTACACTATGCTTCATTTGAAACTGACAGAGGAAGAAAACTGCTTATGTTTGGAAGAGGCTGTAGTTTTCTCTCTTTTGTCAATCAACCGTTGGAGCAGATGTTTGAAAGACAAAAACACTGAGCGTATTTATTGGCCATGTCTAAGTGTGGAGTGAGGAGCTGCCTCTTTAATTTCAGATGGTTTTGTACTCACTTGATAACACATCCATTAAGCAAACCAAAACATTCCCTTCACTTTGAAGTAAATAGGTATTTATTTCCTTTTATGATGGACTCATTTATTTTGACATTTTATAGCTTCACAGTAAACAATTTCTTGTCCGGCATTACGAAACTCTTTCAACGGAAACTTTTGTTACGCTAAACCTTTGCACTGCGTCTACTGGATTAACTATTTGAGGCCTCTGTGCTCGCGTACAGTACATACGGTACAAAAAAAAATGCTCAGCAAAAGGGAGCGAAAATTACTGTGCGATTAAATGAAAATGACACGAAAAATGTATTCTCCAATTTCCTTTAGCTGTCTGATATTATCTAGTCCAATTCTAAGTTGGCCAATATTAGCTATTGTGCAATGCAATATTTTGACCTCGATTGTCCTCATATGATTGTCGGAGGTTTGGTCTTCATGACATGTAATAATAATTAGGCCTACAGGAAAAACAACACTGCACAAAATTGCCTTCCTAGAAGTTTCTGTAAGCAACAAAGTACTTTCAAAACCACACTAACCCAACTTTTTATGAATCAATAAATGATTACTAACTTCACTCCTTCAGAAGCAGGCGTGCGCAGTATTGCGATTCCCATTAACCCAATCTGGGTGGCATTCCTTCATCAAATTCATGTAAAAATAAGTCATTAAATAGTAATAATAACACAGTTCTGTTGCCTCCAATGCTGCTGCACATGGCTGGACACAGATATCTACAGTTTATATGTAAGGGTGACTGCAGCACATTGCAAATGTACAACACAGATGTGCACAGATGTGCAACTCACCTATGATGCTCTTGAGGTGTGTGCTTGATGTGGTCTAAAACACACTTGGAGAGTTGCCCTCTATTCAGCTCACTCCTTCTCTTGTCTTTAGCATCTTTTTGATGGGAACTTCTCGTCACCAAAATAAAGCAGACAGCATAAACTCAGGCTTGCAATGATATGGAGTTTTTAATGCACCGTGGATCTTGTTAGTTTTGACTCAAACAAGCGGCCAACAGTAGTGAGTGTTTTGTGGAGTGAGTGAGTATTTTCGCAATCTTGTTTATTTCTACACCTCTACATACTATATTCTTTATGTCAAACAAATATTAGCAGACTGAAAAAATATTGACTCAGAAGAAGTTTAAAAAATGCATGCTTAGTAAATGTTTGTTCTTGCGTGTGCATGCTTGTCTGGATGTGTGTTTATGTGCAAAAAATGTAAGCTATTGTGTATTTAGGAGAATGTGTGCAGATTCTACCCCTTCACGCAGTGGACAGAACAGCCGGTACAATTTGCTTTTGAAAGGAAGAATTTACCTGATTTATGCAGATGTGCAAGCACAAAAATGCAGGAAAAGCCAACGCGCTGTGGCACAGAGATGCACTATAATCTTTCTGTGGGTATCAATGAGGATCTTGTACAGCGCCGGTTATGTATGTCGAGGACCCGCGGCACCATAATAACGTATGAATGTTCTCCCACGAGGGCTGCTGGAAATTACAGGATGTGAGACAGCCACTACGAAACAAGGACCCAGGCACCAATACATTTATTTTTAAACCAATTGGAACAAGGACACACTCAGCAGCAGAGAGAATGCCACCTTTGTATGGCCTCTTGAAGGTAGTGTTTTGCTATAGATGCATTCCTCTGCTGAATTAGGTCTTTTCATGGATTCAATACAGGGTTACAGGGGTCTGGAGTGTAGCCATTTCTATATAGGAAATAATGATAATGATATATTATACGTCTTAGGTTTTGGCCTTTTGGTAGCTGGCAAGAGTGAACGTGTGTGTGTGAGTGTGTATGTGTGCGCTGGAGGTTTCGCAGCTAATAAAAGGGTTTCCCCTCAGTTGATGGCAAAATCAGTTTTTTTATCAAGAAGAATTATAGGACAATTTCAAAAATGTGTGTCTGGCATGTCGCTTTCCATCATCCGCTCAGGGGACTGACAAGGTGTTCCAAAGAACCAGCGTACTGCTGTTGGGTGCTATCATTTTTGTGTTTAATTTCTGAAAGCAAACGGTGCCAAACTGCCCTTCTTTTTCCACACAAAATAGACTGTGGTTAAAAAAAAGAAAAAAACAACAATGTTGGAGACGTGCACCATGGCAGACAGTGTTACACACTGTCTCCAAAATAATAGCACGAGGGAAATAATCTGTCTGCAGACACGATGCTTTGCAGTTGTCGCGCATTTACATTTTTTTCCACGGCTCATCGTGATAGAACGTGACAGCGGACGCGTTTCCCAGCTATGGTAACTGGTTCCTCAGTGTTTTCAGCCTGGTGCCCAGCGCTAGCTAAAAATATATGTAAGAAATACTCATTGACATGTGCTTTATATCGCTGTGATATACGACACAGTGTCCCCCCCACTTGCAGAATGTTCTCAACGGGTCCATTGGTTCCTGAGTGCAGATATCCTCCATGGTTTAACCAGCTGTAAAATATGATGTGGTCCTTGAGGGCCGCAAAGTTGCTGAAGGTGTCTGATGTTTTGAAGCTGAGGAGGCATCTGAGAGGCTCAGGAAAGCCCAAGTGGCAGGAAATCATTTGTCTGTCATGGGTGGTCCAGGGGCAACCTCAGATGGTAATAAGAGTGGTGGTGAGAAGCACTCTGCTACTAATGTAAGAGCTAAAACCCTCCGCATTATGACCCCCCAGTACTTAAGACTTATTCTTTCCTTTATTAGGAAACTAGAAGAGTTAAGGCAGCAGTTCTGTTTGATATTGTATGTTTTGGGTCTTACTCAGAAGTGAGCGATGTTACATAAGGTCCTGGTAGGAGGTTCTTGTCTTGTCAAGGGTAAGTAACACATTTTTGATGGAAGACGTGCACTCGTCCCATCCATCACATCCGTGTAAACGTTTCTTCGCCTCTCCCCTGGCTTAATGGTTCTGGTTTAGAGACCGAAATCCCAGGAGCGCTTCGTGCAGCTCAGGGAGCCAGCGCTGCATACAAAGCCCAGATGTGGGAGCCGCACCTGGGTCCCGTCACATGCTTGCCATCCACGTGTAAACAAAACTTAGGAGCGTATAAAAAACATTTGCGTGACAAATATTTCAAGTGAAGGTGTGAGCGCTGGGGGAAAGGGGCATAACTGGTGAAAGAAAACAAGAACGCACAACTGTTACTTTCCATGTGCTGGAACTTGAATTTTCCATCCAGGAAGGCTGTTTTTATTTGAATTAGTATGAAGTCATATCATACATTTAAAAAGAAAGCAATGACAGCTTTTCGTGTAGCATTATTAGACATGAATTTAGAAGGTTTATCTTTTACAGCATCTGTATTTTTAGTTAGAACTGTGATAAAACAGATGATTTAAACTCACAGAGTTCCTCAAAGTTTGGATTCTTTACGTTTGCTGACTGCCCCATTTCATCCCACTGAAGTGATTTGCATTTGTTGACTACGTCTCCACCACTTCCACTCCCAGTCTTTCTGGGAGACTCCAGTTGAGCTTCTCTGTAGCCATGCTTACCCAGACCAACATAACTATCTATCAGTCTACCAGCCTTGCATACTGGTGTACTGGTTTTCTTACTTTCCTCAAGCTTCTAAGCTTCTAAGATTTGATTCCCATACCTCTAGCTTCTCAAGAAATTTGGAGTTGAAATCAACCTTTCTTTGTTTTGTGGTCTACTCAACCAGCTACTCAGCCAACCTCTGAAGGACTATGGACAAACCACATACACTGAATGAGGTGATGCTCAACTCATTTTACCTCTTGCCCGTGCTCTTCTTTGAGTATTTCCTCAAGGGTGTCAAGGGCATCAGCACATTCTCGAGGTTCTCATACCTCTAGCAATAAATGTAACAAGACACCCTAATGATGTCTGTTCCATTCCAGGCATCATTTCTTGGTGCACTGCTGGGAACACCCAACTTTAACCATGTGGGTTTTTGGGTGGCTTCAGAAAGGACCTCTTTTAGTTGGGGGGAAATGTTTGGCTATCATGGCAAATGTTTGACTTTTACTTTCTCAGTCTAGGGCTTATAGGCCATAATCTCTGAAGGTCTGCACCTTGTGGTAGTCATCACTCAAGCATGAGCAACAGTAGAATGGTCAAAACCAGTGCTTCATCCATGAGGTTATATACTGTGGGGCTCATTCTGCTATTTTCCTCCATTCCAAAGGTTTCCACAAAGAATGTCAAAAATGACACCCCTGTTGTCTGCTATGTGATGAGCTTGTGTCTCCGTTAATATGACCCCACTTTAGTGGTGAAGGTGATCAGATCTGCAGGATAGAGGAAAGAGAGCAGGGGGTTCTGATAAAACTGTTCCACTGTCATTAGCAAAGGTTGCATGGATCCTTCTGCCAAAAATCACAATGAAAAACACAATAACATCATCAAAATATAAAGTCATTAATTTGTCATGGACTTCTCACTGTTGTCTCTCAGTCCTTCCACAGTTTTTTTCGTCTTCAGAGCAGCTGCCTCTAAGCAGCTCATCTTTCTCCACAAAAACTGGCAGAGGGCTGAATGCCACCCATCAAGTTCAGCCACACCCTGTACCATGGTTGTGCCTCCTGCTTGCTCACAGCAGCCTAATTGGTTGCAAAATGTGTGTGTGTGTGTGTGTGTGTGTGTGTGTGTGTATGTTTTGTGTTTAAAAAATATTTTTTAAAAGAAATTACAAAAATATACATTGGTCCCAAAGCTGTGTGGCTAAAAGTGACTGTGCTGCAGGTACTGTGCTCTGACACAAGATCTGGAGAGCTTCTGATGAACCTCCAGCAGGGATTCATGCAGGGCTGCAGAAGAACTGAAGAGACGGCCTGACTGCTCATTCCATTTGATTTTGTCTGCTGGCATCTGGAACAGCAACTTGCATACAGGGCAATTAATGTGTTCACTTTCAGTGAACAAAACATCTCCATTTCCACTTTGCTGTTACGATTTGAGCCATCATGGAAAATATTTTAAATTAACAGGACTTTTCTTGACTTCATGTTATAGGATGGACTTTCAATGTTAGTCACTCCCAAAATTTTTATTATTTCCAAGCTTATATTTTACTTTTGCTTTCGCTTTCTACTTCAGGCACCGACTCATCTTTGAAATGTTAGAGAGGAAAAAAGGGAATTTGGAAGGAGACAGAGTGATGTTTAGAGCTTCTGCTTCGATCTTTAGTGCCCTTGAGCACCCACTGAGTATTGAGTAAAAGTTACTCACCTGTGTAAACAGGTAAACAAAAAAATCCTCAGTTAAATGAACCAACAGCTGAATAAATACTCACAGCAATCCGTACTGATCGTGCCGGATGTCTTTGAACAAATTATCTGCAAAAGTGTTGAAACAAAATGCATTATTGTGGTGAATCGGGATTACGGCCCAGTGTGGGAAAGCATTACACACAAGAGAAGAAACTGTTATCAATTACAACTAGACCCTAGCTCACTGTTGTTCTCAACCACTGCCTCCTTGGCAAGGCCCTAAAAGTGCTGTCCTGTTAATGCCATTTGCAGCTCAGGTCTGCCATGGACAACTTGCGTCCTCTTCTGCGCAATATATTCTGCGTGCAATTAAACAAAGCGCCACAGTAAAGCGGGTAAATCCAAAGGCTTCGCTTTTCCAGCCCATACCTGCAGTGATGTTTTCGGATGCTTGGCACAAGTTAGCGCTTTCCTTCTCATGCAGTAAGGATGATTTTGTGCTTTGGAATTCTGCACAATAACAAGTCAAGTTTACCCCCGTGGGCCTAAAAAAACAATGTTTTAGGCCCTCGAGACAAAAGGGCGACTTGTAGGGTAGCTTGGTAGTTCAAAAGACCGTTCTTTGTGCTTATTCTCAACTTTACATGCTTACATTGGAAAAAAACGCTATTTAGATGTAAATAAAATGTCAGTTTCATGTATACTTGCACACTGTAATAAGGATTATATACATTCATCATGTGTGAAACCTCTGCAAAAAATTTTATACCACATTCTTTATTCTAGATTTGGAAAATGTTCCTAGATTTGGGAGAACCATTTGTGCTGCTGTTTTATTTTAACGGCTCTCGGTTTAAATTCTGAAAACGTAGCAAACGCTTAAGACAAACTGGGGGCCAGCTTATTGCTGATTTACGATCACCTCTGATTTCCTACAAGGTGTCGGCCAACTTGAACGGGTGACCTTCGGTATTAAGATGGATAATTCAATTTGAAATGGCTTGTTAGGATTTAAAGACTCTTTCGAATAATAAAATGTGCTGCGGTAGATAGAAAAATGCTATTGGGGGGAGGGGGTCCAAATAAAATATTGCTAATGGCAAGTTAACGCTTGTTTACAACAATGGGCCTAGCAGCACTTAGACTGAGAGAAAAGCACTGGGATTTCTGTGGCTTGGCTGAGCAGTAATGACATATTCGTCCCTGGAGCCGCTCATTAGACAGGCAGGCAGGATGTGGCTGTGCTCTGGACTACAGCGATGCTGTGGAGCGAAATTCTTTTCTGCTTAAATTTCAGGTGTATCGCACATATTTGCAGGTTCAGCATATAAATAGAACACAAGCAATGTCCTGTGCGGTTAAAGCAAATGGGATCAGAATGAATCAACCCGCCTTTTAAATGGGAAAAATGATTTATAATAGTTGCTGTCGTCATCATTTCGCTCTCTGGTCTGTGACGAAGGCCTTTGGGGGAAGGTGGGGGGAGGTTGCAAAAAAAAAAAAAAAAAAAACCCATCGAATTCCAGGGTCTTATGTGCGATCAAACCGTCTTTCTCTGGTCCTTTGCGCATGAGTGGATGTGCTCTGTTGTGGGAGGGGTAGGGGGGAGGCACGTCTGCGACAGGGAAGGGGAAGGAATGGGATTTGACATGGGAGGGGGATCGAGGAGGGTGGGAGATCTGTTTTCGTTGCCAGCGCTCTGCAGTTCGTCTCCCTGCGTCTGCACGCCGTCAGCGCTACGAGCTGGATGTCCTCCCAGTGGCGTGTGATTCATGGTAGGTAACTCCAGCCAGCCCACAGCCAGGCGACTCTCCCAGGCTACAAGCCCTTCTCTCCTGCCCAGGCCTGGGAAATACCTAATGACTTTTTACAGCCAGAAATCTGCAAGGATTTATGGTTATTATGATAACCCGTGTGTCCAGAGACAATTCGACAGGCAGATATATTCCTGTTTTAATAATGACTGATTTAATGTTATTGTGGCTAAAGGATTTCTGCTCTGTAGTTATTACAAAACTCCGGTAAACAATTAAAAGACAAATTAATGCGATGGCACTTCAGCATTGCACCTTTGTCCCTTTTCCACCTTAAACAGCTCTTGTGCACTGGATTTCCACCGCACAGAATGCAAATCATGTAGAAAGTTTACCAAAATATGTAAAAGCACACCCATTCCTCATTTAATGGGGTTAATTCATTCTGTGAAATCACCCCCTCGTGCGAATTCCCCTTGTGAGGATATTGAATTAACTTTGTTTGCCGCGAAAAAAGTAATTGTTTCCAAGACGAAGGAAAAAAAAAATTGCTACCTCGGATCAGTTAAACCAAAATAAGAATTTTTGTTCATGAAAATGATGCTCTGCAGCATCACATTTTTGCCGCCAGATGATATTCATCTCGCTGTGAGATTAAGGCTCTATTTACTCTAGTAAAAGGGTATTCATGCTATTAGAGCTGCTTCAATGACTGTGGTGCACATGGCTATGGCGGCTCCAGCACAAAGGGAGGCTAGAGAAGAGACAATGTCCTCATCACCCTTTATTTGTTTATTGCTATGATTTAAATAACCGTGGTAACTATGGTTGTATTTCTTGTTTATTTCTGTCAGGACCCAAGTTCGTGTTCCACCTTAAAGTGCTGCAGTAAATAGTTCCCTTTTGCATAAATGAGTAAAACACTGAAAGTAGTTTAACACTGTAAGTGGCTTTGGAGAATGAATGTATTAACAATCGCAGCATCAAATTTGCTGTTTCAGTTGTGCTGCTAGAGTCAGTGAAACTGATGACTGCGACTGGTTGAGATTGCCAGTGTCAGTCTGTGTATTGCTATGTCCTGTGATTCTCTGTTCAGATTTATTATGTTCCCATGAGTGTTTTTTTTGTTTACTTCAGTGCTGCTTTGCTAAACAAGCCCCAAACCAGGGATGAGAGTCGTGCTGCGTTGTCCGGAATCGTCGATGGAGGCTTGTGCTGTACTGTTGTGTAGACTATTATGCAAGACAATGATGCATATTTGCACAAGCCATTTCTCACATGAAAGGACTGGTGCACTAAACTATCAATGTACTAACTGCCAGTATACTATCTGTTGGTGTACTAAATATTGATGCACTGACTATCGATGTACTGTCTATTGGTATGCTAACTGTCAGTGTACTAACTACCAATGTACTAACTGTCAGTATACTTACTATCTACATACTATTAATGTACTATCAAATACTAACTGTTAATATACAATCGGAGTACAAAATATTGATACTAACTATCAATGTACAGTCTATTGGTATACTAACTATTGTATACTAACCGTCAATATACAGGTATGTGCTACTTAACAATGGGGATATGTTCTGAGAAATGCTTTGTTAGGCGATTTCGTCCTTGTGCAAACATCATAGCGTGTACATGCGACGCATCATGTGCGTTTTGACTTATTATTATTATTATTATTATTATTATTAGTATTATTATTATTATTATTGTACATGGCGTAGCCTATTGCTCCTAGGCTACAAACCTAAACACGAGACGTGTGAGGCTGCTGCCAGCATAACATACCATACAGTACCATAGTTATTTACTGTCATTATCAAGTATTATGTACTGTATATAATATTATGGGACTACCATTGTACATATGCAGTCCATCACTGACCAGCACGTTGTTATGCGGTGCATACCTGTACTATCGGTGTATTAAATATTGATCTACAGTTTATTGGTATACTAACTGTTGGTATGCTATACTAATTATAAATGCATACTGCACATAAGAGGAACAGCATGGGAAATGCAAAAACGTTCACAAAGTTTATGCAGCTTTATCCCAGAGACGCTAAGTTCATATTTAGAAATAAAGTGCTCTGCTATTTCTGTCTTTTCCACACTCCTCAAACTGGCCAATTTTGGTTAGATAATTTTGGTGACAAATCACGGGTGATGGAATTTCTGCATAGCACTGCTAGCGGTGTGAAGAAACAATAGGCTTTCTCCCCTATTAAACACGTTGGAGTGGAGTTTCAGCACTCATTTTCTCACTATAAAACATTCAGTAGCTTGAGCGGTGAAATGTTAATGTCATGTGATTTAAAATTGCAGAAATATTCGGTAGAAATGACAATTTGCAGATCCCAGCTAGCGTCACTGAGGCTCAGAGAAATGCAGTTTTACTAGCTGTGGGAGGCCATTATTCTGAGCATTTATGCACAGTTCCACTTTGCAAGAAGAAATGCAGCAGTCCATCCCATGTCAGTTAAAGTCACGATCTTCCATTCACAAATGTGCCATTTCCAGTCCGAGGAGAACCCTTGCTTTTGGACCCTTGAGAGGAGATCCTCTCATGTCCAAAAGTGTGTTTCAGGTAAATGCTGCCCCTGGAGTGTGAGTGTGTGTGGCCATGCTGCAATGGACAGACGTCCCATCTAGTTTGTAGTTGTAGCTCTATATTGTCTCATGCCCCATCGACATCCACGGTTTAAGGATTAAGGAGGCACGCATGGTATTTGTTCAGAAAATCCGACTTGGTGGAACCCAAGGAAATTTGCTGTATCTAGTTAGATTTTAATATCTAACTAAATGTTATTTTAATGTACTTTCATGCGATTCCCCACAGCACAATGGCTATTCTTCAGAAAAATCATCAATAAATGGGTTAATAATAACTGCCAAAAAGGGGAAAAATATATTATGTGGCTTATGCTTCTCTTTTTTCCAGATTCTGGCCCTTATTGCATGCGGGCCGTTCGATCGTGCCGACTATTTTCTAGTGAGAGCTCAACTGCCCAAGAGGACAAATGCTGTGTATTTCAGAATGTCAAGTGCTTGCGATCCCAGCTGAGGAAGACTGGAACCAGGCATGAAGACCTTCGGCGGACCTCTTTTCACTTAATCTCCCTTAAGCACCTTGTAAAACAAGCTTTTCCAAAGAGTTATACACATGGATTATGAGCACAGATTATTAATTGCCAGCATCCCAAACCGTGTTTATTATAGATCACGCTGCACTTCAGCAAAGGAGATGCATATTTGATCAGATTCACTTTTCCCACAAAGCTTGCTGGCGGTCGGCTGAGCATTCATCGCTTGTTACCAAATTGCTCCCAGCAATTTTCTCCTGCGGGCTGCACAATCTTACATGCAAAAATGTAAGAATTTCAATAAACCAGCAATCGAGTTTCAGGAAAGATGCTGCTCTAACGCGCCGAACCCGAAACTGCCCTGAGAAAGTGACTTACTGTACAGAAGGAAAGAAAAATGTGATCCCTTTCAAACAAATGCTTCAGCTAACAGTCACGATACAGCGACGCACAAACATGTACAAAGAGACGAATACAATGCAAATAAAATTTTTCGTGCTTGTGTGATTTAGTGAGGACTGTTGGATTTGTGTCACTTTGTGAAATTGCGCGGCTGCTTTTCACGGCGCTCAAAACAAATGAATCGAGCACCTTTTTAAGCGATGCTTTAATAACCCTTTTGGAACCATTTTAATGCGGCGCTACATATGTATTCTCGACTGACTGTAAATAAGCAGTCACCGGCACCGCCAGCCACTCCAGAATAAAATGCACGATGTGTTTTGGTAAATCTGGAGGTCATCAAGAGACCATACATCTCGCATTGAGACATTCCCTCCCCTATCTGTGCTTATGGGATTTTAAAACATGTCCAATTTAATTAGAAATCCCGTCGCTGGTGACCGTTCCCTGGGGGTGGTGGTGAAACGCCGTGTTTATTATTGCGCTGTTTGAATGTGAAAGTGCGAGGGTGTGTGTGCGCGAGCGAGAGAGCGGTTGGCAAAATGAAGCAGGGCGGCAGCTTGGCAGCTCATCAAGGTAGCACCGTGCTACTGACCCCCAACAGGGGTGCCGGCCTGAGCTCCCAGCCGCTCTGTTTACGCAGCGGTGTGGGCTGAGGAGCAGCTGCGAGGCCTCTGCACCAAACTGGGATCTGCAGTTGGCACGGAGGCCGCGGGTGGCTGAGAAAAGCCCCTCGCAAAGGACCGTGGAGCTGGGAGTGAGTCCAGGTGGATCCCTTCTTGCTTCGGTTTCAGGTGGTCCTTTTCACAGTGGCCACAGTTATTCCTGAGAAGAGGCCGGACCAGTTCAGATGGAGGAGGAGTGACGAACATACATTTCCCCGATGTTCGGCGGTTTGGCCTTAAGAGAGGATTGTTTAAGCAAAGGACGGCTCAGCTTACCTTGCGGGAGTAGGCGACCCGACTGCAGGAGACCCATCGGGTTTGCTCTGTCCTTAGGAAGTCTCAGGAGAGATGGATGTGTAGTCTTGGCTAATTTCAGCATGGGGTTTCAGGGTGGCTTTCAAAGGGGATCGAGGGACGCTCATGTGATTGACAGCGTTTACACAGAGTGCGAGTGGGTCCAGCGTGGCCTGTCAGCTTGCCTCAGAGGCAGGTCTCAACAAATGAGGTGAGAAAACCTCCACGACTGTATGCCCCCCTCCCCTCCCCACCCCACCCAGCACATATTACTTCATTCACACCTCCTTGCACAAACAATAAAACATTTACACGCAGAAGTGATTTAGAATGGAAAAATAATTTCCCCCATGGTCGCGGGTGTCAGGTGATTTGAGTTCTATAAACATCACGCTGTTGGGCCCCAGGTGATGGAGGAGCTGCTAATGTGAAAAGTGTAGGTCCACGGGAACACGGAGAAGACGTGACTGCAGGGGGCAGTTGTGGTTACGGTGGCCTTCGGTACCTCACCTGCTCGTGCTTAATTATGACACAAAAACTCGACTGTTTTCACACGCGAGGCCTCGTATAATAGACGATCCATGGAAATATCGAATAATTCCGCGTGCTCGGCTTTATTCGGTCAGGACTGTTTGATTTTGTGTGTCACGCAGTAAAACAGAGTAAGTGTATGACAGAGGAAAATGGCTATGACAGGTATAATAAACATGAAAATGTACACAGGGCTGACAGATTCTCTCAAGTATAATGGAAGGATAAAAAAGCGTGTGTCATAAAGTTATTCGCAAAAGAGCTACGTCCATTTATGTCACTGGGGTTTTGTTTCAACTTAACGCCAACAGTTATAATACAGCAAGCTTAAGCTTATTTTGCTTCCGTAAATATCAAAGTGCACGTTTCAGCGGGGCCCTGAATCTGGGTAAATCGTTTTTGACGGATCTGCGTGCCGAGCAAACCATTCTGCTCATTTATAAATTTCGCATGCACGCCGTGTTTTACGCGCCAAAATAGGTGGAAAGGGGGGAGATGCCGAAACGTCTCTCTGTTTCAACACCTGTGGTTTCCTCTGCGTGGCGGCCTGGCAAAGAGACATTATTTATACTCATCTGGTATCTGGTATTTGAAGAAAAAAGTGGCACAATTACTTTCAAAAATATTTAAATAGCTGTAGATTATGTATATAATAAAAAATACCTTCTATTATAATTGTAAATGTTTAAACTAAGCCAGGCATCTTTTATGATGTAATTGACTTCATTATTTCATTTTACAGCACTTGACAAGCGTAACAGCCCCCCCCCCCCCCGCGCCCCGATCTCTCCATGCTGTTATTTTTTTGTATATCCTGACAAATGGGAAAGATGACGGATTGATAACACTTATGAATGCATCCTTCTGTTTATTCTTGGAGGCGACACAACCATGACGCTGCTGCCACACGAATCAGACTTAGCCCACCTGGAGCTGTGTGAAAGAGGTACTATTTACATTGTGTTTGTACTGGCTGACGGCAGATGAAAATGTGTCGAGAACAGTTCAGGAAATAACGTCAGGCTGCGCAGAAATAGATTGTGCGCATTTTATATACATGCTGCAGCAGGTAGTGTGGAGCAGGTTGTACATCTAGGACAGTTGTGCCTTAAAATCTCAAGTTCCAGCCAAATAGCCTAGAAAAAGTGAAGACAATCTGTTATCTTGTATTTTTCTGTAAAAAAAGCCTCCACAAAATGTTTTTCAAACACCCAAAGTGCTCGTTGTTAGGAGCCATTCCTAAAGAGGTATTTAAAGCGGAACCCAATTGCAGGAGACGCGGCCTCTCTGCTTGAGAAAGAGAGATTGGAACAAAAGGACACGAGAAAATCACAGTGGATCGTCCCAGAACGCAGTTATTTTGCGCAGGTTTTTTACTTTCCACCTTTCTGTGTTTTGCAGAAGGAAAAAAGTGAGAATTTTACAGTAAAGTTAGCAGCACACTCCATAAATGGTGCTTCTATTGGGAAGTAAATGGGGCAGCCCCATGTCACTGTCAGTAGTGCCACCACCTCATAGTGCTTGGGGTGCTCGCCACACATCTGCGTGGGGTTCGCTCTGGGTCCTCCAGCTTCTTCCCACAGTCCAAAGATATTTTTTGTCCAAGATTTCCAGAGGATTCAGCACTAGTTGCAGTAATATTTCCTTGGCAGCTCCAGTGAACACTTATTATTTTTCTAGTTACTTCATAACTTATACAATTGTCAGGAGTTGCTTCTTGCCAACTTTTTGGGGCAATAGCCAGCTCAGGTCTGAGCTGATTTTAAGGGTTGTACAAGTGGACATCAGATTTCCATTAGGCTTTTATTTACATTACATTTACGTTTATTCATTTAGCAGGCACTTTTCTCCACAGTGACATACAACCCAGAGTAAATAAGGCAGAGAGATGCAGCTGCAGGTGTGTATTTCTCAGTTAAATGAGTCTAAAACCACTGTTTTTCTACTGCACGTTACATGGTGCACACATACAGGATTTGAGTGAGTACATTTTTTAAATGACAAAGTAATGAAAGTTTAGGTAGCAGATCAGGAGAGAAACGGGTCCAAAAAAGGCGTGGCTGAAAGCCTTTCTTAAATGTTGAGAAGAAGTTCTGGATTTCTGAGTGAGGGAGGAAGTCCATTCCACCACACTGGAGTCAGGATAGATCAGTTTCGGGCTTTTGATTCGGGTTTCATTGGGTCTGGAACCCCCAGTTTGTTAAAGATGGAGAAGCGTAGAAGTCTGGCTGGAGTATAGCAAGCAATCAAGTTCTGCAGGTACTAGGATGCAGATACACTGCGTGGCAAAAAGTATGTGAACCCCCATCCTTCTAATGACTCAGCTGAGCTGTTTCAGCTGCACCCACACAGCATACAAACACATTCTAGCCAATTGTGTACTTCCAGCTTTGTGACCACAGTTTGGGGAAGAAGCTCCTTTCCTGCCCCCCCCCATGCAGAAAGTGAGCTCCATAAACACACAATTTGCCCAGGTTGGTGTGGAAAAACTCAAGTGGCTGCACAGAGCCCTGATCTCAGCCCCACTGAACACCTTTGGGTTGAACAGGAATGCTGACCGCTAGCCAGGCCTTCTCACCCAACATTGGTGCCTGACCTCACTGATACTCTTGTGGTCAAATGGGCACAAATTCCCACAGCTGCACTCTAAAATCTGGTGGAAAGCCTTCCCAGGTGTTTTATAGCAGCAAAGGGGGGAACGACTTTGTAATAATGGCTATGGGTTTGGAATGGGATGTTCAATGAGCACATATGGACATGATGCCCAGGTGTCTACATACTTTTGGCCATGCAGTGTACATTGATGTTCTTGTAGGCCACAAATGGAGAGTTGAACTTGATACAGAGAGCTATGGGGAGCCATTTGAGAGAGATGAGGAGGGGGGATAAACACTTTGCTGCATTACCCATAACTCATGCTGTGGCACTCTATCATGTGAAGAGGTCTGATGGAAAATTCCAGAAGAGCCTGCAGGAGGAAGGTGCAGTAGTCCAGGTGGGATGCTACTATGGTCTGGACCACAAACTGAGTAGAATGTACTGCGAGAAAAGATCTTGCGGATGTTATGCAGGATGTATCTGTGGGAAGTTATGTCTTCGATATTTGAGTAGAAGCAGATCCTGAGCTGACTGTTGCTCCCAGGTTCTAAACCAATGTAGCAGATGAAGTGACCAAAAATTCCAGGTTGATATAGAGTTCCCAACAGGTGGACAGACCCTCTGGGAGGTGAAGGATCTTAATCTTGGAGCGGTTGAGTTGTACATGGTGATCAGTCATCCAAGGAGAGATGTCCAAGAGGCAAGCTGCTTCCCATAAACCCATTCCATGAATCTCCACGAGCCTATTAATATTAGCAACATAAACCCAGAAGTGACAAGTTTCAACACCAAACAGCTGTGTCAACTTCTGAAAGCGCATATCTGTACCGTGGTTTTTAACAGCATCCAGCTTCCACTGACAAGGCCACACAGTGCTGCACTGAGACTGGAAATCTCAGTCTAAAAAAAAACAAAAAAAATCTTTAAAAATGAAGGAAAGAAATAATTCTTTAGTTTTATCTACAATCTGTGGAAAATTTTATGCAATCTACAGTGCAAAATGCTATGAATATCATCAGGACTGCATTTGAAACTGAAGTCACACTGGTAAGAAAACATTTCACTTCAGTTTCATGCAGAGCATTCGCAGCCATGGAATATGAGTGTCCCACTGCCTTTACCTTTGATTTGATTTAGTTTAATCATATTGAGTCATATTTAACATATTTAACATCAGCATGAAATACTGTAATTGTAGGAAGTGAACATTACCTTAGACTACAGTTGCACCTGTAAACTGGAGGAGATGGAGGTTTCCCTCAGGTAACCTTGGATGACGCTGTTACTGAGGCTTCTGTTGTGAATAAATTGTGGGACAAGGCTGCTGGCAAGGCTGTCCTCTTTCTTCTCCACTACTTTGTCACTTGGGACTAAACCTCTAGCAAAAACGATGAGGAATAACCAACAACAACAACATTTATTTGAATAGCACCTTTCATACAGTGGTCTGTAGCTCAAAGTGCTTTACAAGGTGAAAGAGACAACAATGGGAAAGAAACAGTATACAAGAAGAGAAAATGGTAAATAGGAATAATGAAAGAGGTTAGACTGAAAATGAGGTTGCACAGATACGATAAGGTTGTACAGATGAATAAATAGGGTCTAAAGGCCGAGAGGACAGAAAAAACAAAAAAAAAACTCCAGGTGGAATGGAGAAAAAAAACAAAATCTGCAGGGGTTCCAAGGCCAAAAGGCCGCCCAGACCCCACTGGGTATTCTATCTAACAGTGGGATTTCTAGAACAGTCTTTTTTGGTCATTTTGCCGCACACGTTGATGAGGGTGACCTGGAGATCTTGGACATCTGCCTTCCTACCGGCGATTGAGGGGGCCTCTTGTTGCTTAGTTTTAGGTGGTGGCGGCATAGTACGCCACCACAGATGAACCGGAAGAGAGAGACAGCAGAGGATAGCAAAGATTAGCATGGGACCAGGAGAAGTGTGCCAGCTGGAGAAGAAGACCACCAGATTTCTCTGTACGCTGATGATGTTCTCCTGTACCACGGTAGCCCAAAAATATCAACCCCCGCAGATGTTAAGATGATATTGAATTGTGCTAAACTTTCAGGTTATAAAATCAATCCATCAAAGTTTTTATTCATGCAGCGGAACTTTCTCCTTGTAAATGGAAAACTTGGGATTCCGGTATTTTGGAATTTTTATCATTTCTGTTCTCCCAGAGCTGATGGGGATCTACTACCTTCTGCTAATTAAAAAGTTTAAAGAGGATCTGGCAGCACGGACCCGTCTCCCTATCTCATTATTTGGCAGAATTAATACAGTCAGAGTGAATGTTTTACCTTTTCCTCATCCATCTTGCAGTTAAACTACAACCCAAACTCTCTTTTAGACCAAACCATGGAGTGTAGGCTGCTTGGCAAAGAAGTGTGTTTTAATCCTCCAGCCTACAAATGAAGTTGCTTCTTCAAATATGTGGATGTCTGAAGCATTTAATATCCTCCTGCTCAAAAAATTAACATTTGACCTGCACAATAATTCGAAACAATTTTGGAATGTACAGACAGACACCCTTCTGGATCTTATTAAGCAGCATTGTATGACCGTACCTGTGATGCTCTGTAACTTTCTGACCCCCAGGCCCTTGCTATACATAGATATACATCCAATGCAACAGGGAAACTGCTCTTCTGACTTGACATGTTAGCATTTGCACTTGACCTACGGATGCCTCATCTCTTTGTTATGCATTATAGTGATTTTTTTGCAATTATTTTGGGTGTGGGGTGGGTTTGCCTTTCTGACCAGGAGTCTCCTGTTCTGCTTGTCTTGCCCCCAAACTTCTCCCCCACATGAAAACCAGCACCTCAGAAATTTCCAGGAAGGTTCAGAGACTGACAGATGTTCATGACAGTTTTAGGTGGTTTGTTTAAGGGCCATAACTGCTGCATATCTACCATTTAATACAGAAGTCAGATATGCATCAGAAGCTGGTCAGATTCATATGTGATGGAAAAGACATATTATTTAGCTCATATTTTAGATATTTTCTATTTTCCAATTCCATCTATCTGTCCATTATCAGTAACTGCTTGTCCAGGGTAGGGCTCTGGAGGTCAAGACCCTGCCCCATAAAAGAAAACCTTGGAAGAAACATCAGTCCATTGCAAGATCATCACACACAATAATTCCTAGACACACTGATTTAATTTTGAGTCACCAGTGTCCCTGAGACATGCGTTTTTCTTCAGAGTGTGGGAGGAAACAGGAGCACAGACTAAGCCTGTGTCAAAGCCCACAGCCCAGGTGCTGAGGGCACCAGCACTACCCTCTGCGCCACTGCACTGTTCAGCCAGCACTGTGGGAAGGCATAAATCTAAAACAAATAAAAAGAAAATCCGAAGAAATTTAACACAAGTTTAAACACTTCTGTCCCGAGACCACAATTAAATTTGGAGACCAAGACACGACCAAAAAAACTGGAATATGTAATTCGGGGGCTATGGCGAAGTACTCGAGTTCAATATTGCCAGTCAGAAGGGAAGCGATTTTCTTTTTCTGCGTATGTAAAAACAAAGATAGACTTACAACTGACCGGTGCTAATTTAACTGAAGGCTCCCTTTGTTTGATCACTTTGGTTTGTGAGGGCGGCTGGATTAAATTTGTTGGGATAAAATACAGCAACCGCAGCCTGGGTCAAAATTATGACATCTAAAAAAAAAAAAAAAAAAAAAAAAAAATCAAAAATCCTGAGCGCATTGCACTATTAGCATAGGGCTGAGATTTATAAAGTTTTTACTTTCAGTGGAAAAACATTAACACTGAAGCCTGCAAGTGATGCCCATTAAACAGCCTGGCCAAGATTAACAACGCTGGTTGACAGTGATTATGAAACCGTAATTTACTGTTTGACCATTCAGCTAAAATGTGGTGATTAATTTCATTAAAGCTATTTGGTTACTGACTTAGTTTCACATATACTGTTAAATGCTGTATTTCTACTTTGAGACATACATCAGCGCTGGATGCGGACCTACACTTATCGGCATGCGGGACCGACGTCGGACCACTGGCATTCTTCATCGGCGATTGCCACCAGCGTGAAGAGACCTTCAAGTGATTTACAAGAACAACCTCACCCGCGTTATTCCACTTCCGGCTGTAAGATGCGTTGAGGTTAAACACATTCAACTAAAAGTCGAAATAAAGTTTGCAAAAAAACGTTCCATAAAAGTTCCTGAACTGCTGCTAAAACCAGGAATATTGATAGCTGTTCATTTGTTTATTTCGTGCACCAAAACCCGGCACACCTACATTCTTCCACATTTCTACATTATTATTCTACCTTTATTATATTTATTAATTCAATATACATCACTGACACATGATAAATGCCTGCCTTTAGAAGGAGTGAGGATGCAGGTAAATTTTACCTCACAATACCTGTACCCCATACATGCATGACATCCTGCATTCTTGTTTGCAAGCTTTTCATTAATCGTTCGTCGATCACTTTATAAATTGACCACATTCATACTTCACCTCATTCATATTTCTCACATTTACCTCTGGTTATTTATTTGTGCACATACACGTGTAAATATATGCATAAAATTGGTGCCGTACTCCTGAATAATGAAGAATGTTTTCCATGAGGGAGTGAATTGACAAGTTTGGGCTTTAATAAATCTCTGACCCCAGAGGTTAACTGGCCTTGGTTACAGTAGCTGGTAAGAGCCAAACTTTTGGGTTTGGCTGTAATAATTTAAACACAGGGTACAGAGTGCAGTTAATAAGTTCCAAATGGGCGTCCTGCAACTCTTCATTTTTGTAGTGTTTACACAGCTTTGCTGGTCTCCAGTAACAAGGCTGCAGCTCAACAAGGTTCGAACACAAAGAGCATCACAGAGCGAGCGCCGCTTTGCCCTGCGAATGAGGAATCGCTTCCCGGAGTCATGGCCTCCGCTGGAATCAGCCGCTCCTGCTCAGCTGTATTTGTTCCTCCGGCAGCTGCGCTCCAATAAAAGTCCGATTGTCCATCAGGTTTAGCCAGAAAAAAAGGTATTCCGCAGATAAACTCACTGCATATTTGAGTTATGAATATTAAGTTATTAGGAACTGCTTCTATGTTTGCATTTTTGGCAGTTTGTGTTGTCTGGTTTCAGCCCAAGCATCGCTACTAACACTTCACAGAGCAGTGCGATGGGCAGGGTGTGGTCTCCCTACCTGCATCAATAACACAGGTGGGACAGGTGTGCGGGGGCACTAATGCAACAGCTGCTTCTGCACGGCTGCATAGCCGCGGCCAAGTGTGAGCGCCCTCATTGACCGACTGCTCATTCCTTCGCGTAAAGGTCCCATGGCACTTGGCACCGTACCCGGGATGCGTCGCAAGTCCAGCAAGCGACTGCTAGATGGCGCTATGTGTGTTACGGCGGGGTTCAAACCGGATGCCGACATTGAAAAGTCAAAGTGACTGAGCTGAGATGACAGTAGGTTTTTGACTGTACTCCGATTTGTTTCGCCAGCCACAAAATCACTTGCGCCACACAGGCCGATGGTCTCTCGTGCTCAAACCGTCACAAATCTCAGCAACTGCTAAATACATGGGGTGAACTTGGGCCCACACCTGTTATTTGTGAGGGCTGAAGTGGAAAGTACTGCACAATCTCCCTCCTTACACCGGTGCTGAATTCAGCCATGCATTTAGTCCCTGTTTTGTGCCACTTGACCACTTGTTCATCCGATCAATTGCAGATTGGTCACAATCTGCAAAACAACGCATGCGAAGGGCTGGGAAAAGAGAACCGGCAGCCGCTACTTTGCCAAGGTATCTCTTAAAGTCCCGTCTAAATCCAGGGTTTATTTGAATGCTGTTTTACAGGGGCTTGAACAGAATAATATATCCGATGCTTTTAAGGCAGCTTAACAATTACACCATTTTTGTGCCTTTTGTCCAAAAAGGCTGCCAGCAGCCTAATTTGCCCTTTCAGAAAGGCTTCTTGAAGAAGCTCTCCCTTGGTTGTGTGCTTAATATGTGACATTTGTGCTTTTTCTTACGGTTCACTTTCCTGGCATTGCATAATCGAACCGGAAAAGTGCAGTCCTGCGCATTCTGGCTGTTTTTATCTGAGGTTAACTTGGCTTTGAGATACACGGTCACTTTGCCAAGGCTGCTCATGTCGGGCACTGCCACGTTGCCAAGTCAAACAGTCTCACTCCCCGTCCGTACCCAGGATTTGCAATCAAATACTCTCTCGGCTGTGGCAATAGGTGTGTTTTTGTGCAGAAGTGGCTGTGTGTGTGTGTGTGTGTGTGTGTGTGTAAAAGATCATGGATGTGCATGAATATACATCCAAACTTGCCTCACCTTTTAAATGTTAATTTGGGCCAAGAGGAGGCCAAACAAAACCGGAAAGGCATGTAACACGTCGCAAAATATGGAGCGGATAAATTTGCGGCCTCGATCCATCTGTCAGCGTTTAACTGCAGACGCAGCTGTCAAAGACAACGTGTGACAGATTGCAATGTGTGACAACCGTGACGCTCGGTCGTCCGCTGGAAATTTTCTTTGCCGCACAGAACTGGCAAAATAATCCATAATTTGATTAAAAACTGAGCCAAATCCTGCGCAGTAACCTGATGTAGGTCTGGCAACAAGCTGATGGAGGCCATATGTGGCGTTTGGCTTTTTCAAAGACGCGAGGGAAGGTTTCACAAGCTGGGTATGAAGGTACTCTCTGCACAAACCCCACTTTGAGGTATTTAATGTGCATTACTGCACGTACTTATTTTTGCACTTACTCTATTTATTTCCTGCTGTTTTCTCTTTCTTCTTCTATACAAATTGCCCAAACGTAATATTAAACCTCAGCAAATTAAAAGATTTGCCTCAATACTTGTGAGTAAGTACTTTAGTCTGACTGCGATTAAAGTGTTACCTGACAGTCAAAACCAGGGAAATATAATGCAGTTTGGTGTGTATTGAGCCCAGAGTTTGCAGACCCACACAGCGCACTGAACAGGAAGTCATGTTGTCGTCGTTGTCAGCATCCCCTTTTAGTTAATGGAAAATGCATTAATTCTCAGGCCTTTTTCAGTCTATTTTAGCAGCTTTAATTATACACTCACGGTAAAAGGAAAAGCCCCGTTCATCTGCTGGCTTCGTCTACCTGCCGTGTGAATTGAACCCTCTGAATGGACAAACAAGCTGTAATATCTGGCTATAACAGATGCTCTCTATTGCTGATGCTCTTCTCAGACTGTCGGCCATTGAACCGTCAGTCTTACATTATTCAGAAGGGAACGCAAACACTGCACTCTGTATCACACAGACACCCAAAATCCAGCAGCAGGTCTGCCCTCAGATGATGCTGTAAGAATGCAATGCCTGTTAAACTGATACACCGGTCCCATGCTAACCGTTTATCATTGTAGGTGCCATGACATCAGCAGAATAAAGATGAATGACTCTTGATTCTTATTAAAAAATGAACTAAATAAATTGCTTCTATTGTTTCTAATGTAACATGACAAAGCTGGGCATTGAGACAATGGCAAAAAAGCTCCTTGCGTCCACTTGCAAAGTACTAGAATGCATTGCCCTGGTAACACAGTAGAAACCCATACTAGTGAGCAATGTAAAAAGTACAGTAATTCAGGCTGATGGGCAGACGATTCTTTTTAATTCATGTTTACATTTGTGCAAAGCCAAAGGAAGTATTCAAAGCGTGGTTTTTACTACCTGCTGTTAGATGTGGTTGTAGGCATCTAATGCACTGGGATGTGACTGCTGGGATAGAGGAATGCTAGGAAGAGTCTCGTAAGGTCTTCTGAGGTCCAACCTGTGCCTATGAAAATTGCCTCAGGACCAAAGTGTAGCCTAGCTACTGAGTTACTCATTTATAATGCATATTCTTTATTATTTCATTTAATACATTATAATTTAATATATATTTAATATATATGTACATGGTTTCGGGTCAATATACCCATTCCTTGATTAAAATTAGAATTAATCTGTTCCATGAAAACAACCTACAAGGCAATTTCCTCTGTGAAAGAGTGTAATTATTATTATAATATTTAAAAAATCAGTTCTCAGGCTAAAAATACATCACTTAAAATTTGTTAAAGTGATAGAATAGTTGGTATTTTCAGGCATGCAAATGGTAACACCAAAAAGATTTATTATGTCTAATAAAAATGGTTATTAATAGCTTGACTTAAAGATTAGGTTCTTTCCTTCTTTCATTAACAGTGCAGTGCTGAGCGGGTCCATCCCAGAAGGTGTGAGGCAGGTTACCCAGCCAGTGAAGAAATTCTGATCAATTGTAGACGCTTGTTAACATACGCAAGATCATAACCATCTTTCCCTCAACAAAAAAGTCGGTGCAGATGCGAAACTGCGCTGAGGTCACTTTTGGGATCAGACTGCCGTAGCTGCGTCCTCCATTCCTCAGTTCTTAATTATAAACTGTGTCAATGCCAGTTTTTGAATACTTTTGCAAAAGTAAATCAGAATAATGGAGACGTGACCAGTGTAAAATGGGAAACATGTGAGACAACTGGTGTTCATCCTTATTGTGTCAGTGAGTTTATCCTACACAGGCCGCCAACTTTTCCTGCTCTACTGCAGCCTCGGGCAAAACTGTATGGCAATAAACGCAAAGTACAAAATACGTTAAAATACTAAATATCCCCCCAGGTAAGTGTTTTCAAACAAAGTCTTCTGGAGCAACAGAAACTGTAAATTATACTACCTTCTAAGGCAGTTAAGCTTCTTTTTCCCTTGCTTTTCAATATTATTGGTGACTGCTTGCACAGAGCAGTAATTCTTTTCCTCTGCTAACCCGATGGCTCCCTCAGGATGTGTTAAATTAAAGTCCTCGAAGGTTAAGTGTTTTTATAAACTTTAAATTAGCAGCCTTTGCACTTCTGCTGCTGTTTGGATTCAATTGCTAGAGCTACGTTGGATGGAGAGATCTGGCGTCAACTGCTTCTGCGTTCCCACAGTTTCGGTGACAAGGGCCAGCACACCTCTGCGGCTTTCTTTCTGCAAAAATGTGATGTGGAGGCCAAGCTTCTGCAAAACATCCAAATGCATATACAAGCTAGCAGAACGTGCACCTTGGACCTCTGCCTCATGATAGGAAAAATGTCAGCTCAAAATGCAACCCTTGGTGAGGTCAAGCACCACAATAGAACCCCATT
Organism: Heterotis niloticus; assembly: GCA_018136845.1. Lineage (NCBI taxonomy): Eukaryota > Metazoa > Chordata > Actinopteri > Osteoglossiformes > Osteoglossidae > Heterotis > Heterotis niloticus. The sequence goes on along the minus strand of CM030894.1, from coordinate 20,760,478 downwards.
TTGCAGTGTGGGCACTCCTGCACATCTCTTGTCCTGTAGACATGTGGGCACAAGGAATCTCTTTGTTTTTTACCACAGAGCAAATCCATTATTATTGTTGTTATTATTAAGGAAAGAAAAAGTGCTAATAGATGCTGAAAAAGCAAAAAAGGTGAAGGAAAGCCTTATCTAACAGTTCAACATCTGAAGTGAAAAATTTTGGTAGATTTAAGTTGCAGGGCACTATCATTCCAAATAAGATTTACTACTGTAATTTTAAAGTACTGTATAGAACATCAAGGTTATAACATTATGATAAAAATGGTTCTTTAAGAGTAACTTTAACAGAAGGTTTGCAAGCATCAGACTTGACTCTTCACCATCATCACCTTTGGACTGTTGTCCTATTCAGGTTGTACCCTCTTAGCCCACCACCCACTGATTTCAGGATAGACTGTGGACCATCGGGACCATCGGGACCCTGGCAGGACAAGTGGTAACAAAAGTGAGTAAATCATCACTTTTTACATCAATCAGCATGTAAAAGAAATGATGGTAGCAAATGACATCCAATCACATTTGTCTTCAGTAAGTTCAGCAGCAGGTTGGCACCTATGCCATAGGGTGCAAAACTGGATGCCAGTCTACTTACAGGCAACATTTATTACTGCAAAGGCACACACCACAGGCGACTTAGAGTCACCAGTTTGAAACACCTGAAACACTTGTATGGACTATGGCAAGAAACCCTGTGGGACCCCATGCAAGGTGGGGAGAACATGGAAACGAAGGGAGTTGTTCATAACATATTAGACTGCATAAGCAATTTTGAACATGCAGGTATTAAGCCTGGATTTAAAGGGCAGAGACAAAGTCCTGATATTGACTTGGTTTATGACATTTTTTTTTTCTTTAAAAGATAAGGCAACAATTTTTGTGCTTTGTAAAATAATCGGTGAACATTTTTTTGGCTGAGGAACACATCTTTCTTATTTTGTGATAAATATACATGCATATAAACACCTAAAGACTAGGAGGCTTGAGAAACTTGAGGCTTGAGAAACTCTCATCCAAGGAACTCAACCAGGACTGATGAGACCTCAGCCTGTGTCCAGGCACCTCTGGTTTGAACCCAATTCTTGCTGTCCCAGCCCAGGGCTGTCTGGCATTCTCTCCATTCACCACATACACCGCAAATTATTATAAGGTATAAAGTGTTCTATCACCATTTTGTGTTCAGCACTAAAAAAGCCAACAAGCTTAAGTTTCAGGGGCGCATATCCTTTGCCTCCATTTGCAAATCAAATCATCTTTTAATGTTGCCATGATTTATATATAAAGAGACTGTAGGAAGAATTCATACCATTTCACAGCTGTGGAAATCCATGCAGAAAGGAGCTAAAAGAAACAAAAAATCTGGCCCTTCGCAGCCTCAATTAACTCATTACGCGATCGGCTTCATTAGGCAACTTTGGGGAAGCTTCTTCTCGGCCATCTGTGCCACAAATGGCAGAAAGCTGCAAAAATACCATGGTGACACATTTGCCTGAGAAATGACAAGGATGTCATGGACTGCTGATGAAAATCCCCCCTCGGGGCTGTGCCTTACAGTTGTGCTGTCACCGGGGTCATCTGCAGTTAAGAGCTCGGCTGTCTATAAATGAGACAAAAAAACAGATGTTGCCGGAACAATTTGTTCAGTGTTGGTAAACAGACACAATACAGTTCCTTTGGGTTTGGCAGCTGTGGATGTTCTCCATCACACAGCACACTGCCTCTGACCCAGCACAAAATTAACACCTTCTCTTGTAAAGGAAAAGTGAGTGGCTGGGACATTTCATGCGGTGGTTAAGGTACTGACTCACCACGAAAAAATGGTGCTGCATCACCACCGGCTCCATAGTCAATACATTTAATACTGCGTATCGTACGACTAATCCTTGTATCATAACTTCTAATAATAGCAAAAATGTGCGCTGGAAGCTATGAAACCAAACCATTATTTATTTAAAGAGCAAACGTAATTTAGTACCACATTCCTGCTGCAGTAAACCTTGTGTCTCTGTGCATGACATAAAATATGGGTAAATGTATCAAAATTACTCCTTATAGTCAATGTCTGTGCAAAAGCTCTTCACCGTCCAGGAGGCAACTGAGTGGAGTTTGTTGAGTTCCCAAAGCGGAGCTGCCTTGCTGAACTGGAACAGATTGTGGTTGTGATGTCTAACCGTGCAGCAGCATCTAGGAACAATCGATATCTTGACAAAAAATCCAAAAAACATTTGTTTCTACCTCGCAAAACCTTATAAAAATCAGGCTCTTCTCGACATCCGCAGCGCCACACACTCGCGTTCGCCTTCATGACCAAAAGCTATTAGGTTGTCTCAGCAACAGACCGCAGAGCAAACGTAATGTTCCGACTTTGGTCTTCAAGAACCCGGTTATAAATTAGCTTAACGAAAGAAAGGAGCTCCTTTTCAGCCCTAAAACCAGGTTTAAGAAGGCTAGCGTGAACCGGGCCCTAAATTCATTAATGGAAGACTCAGCCGGCAGCTCGCCCGCTTTGACTCTTTTCCAGGGAGCTTCACTTCACCATTGTGCCCTGAGATTCCCAAGAGTGTTTCCAGGTAACCGGAATCCTCAGCGATGCTGACCGTACACCTTTCACCCCAATGTGGTTTATTAGCGTCGTGTAAATCTGTCGCCGCACGATAAAAGCATACGTGAAACACGAGCTACGTAATTACTGATGGAAACTGGCAGCCAGTGGGAATGAACATTCATCATACATTTCCTTAAACTAGATGTCACCCGGTAGCCACTGATCCCCACATAGCGAATTCCTTTATAATGCAGCGTGTACGGTCTTTAGACGGCCGTCGCGTACTGTTAAAAACACATTAAAGGTATTTAAACGGCACTCCGGCGGAATGTAAAACATATCAAGCGAACCATGTCAAACATTAATTTTGTCTGAACAGATGGGAAAAACAAACCGTAGCAGTTGGCGACCTAACCCCTCTTGACCACTGGTTGGTTTTGCTAGGTGTGTGGGCGGTCAAATGGAGTGCGGTGACCCTGTATCAACAGCGCCGCAACGATTAGTGGATTCTTCTATCAGTGAAAGGTGCTGTTTCCTAACGGATGATCTAAAAACGATGTTCACAAACACAACCGCATAATGGCAGCCCCCACCTTGTTTCAAGACGATTTTGTGTGATTCTCAAACACGAGGACCTTAATGGGACATTTCCCAAGGCCCAAAGTGTGTGCAAATCCCTGTAACCCTTCTTAATGGGCCTGATTTTGCTCAGCAAAGGACCACATGGGACGTAGACAAACACTCGCCATTGTTGACCCAAACTTTGTACGAGCAAACACTCCACACCGCGCGATCTCCTCAGCTGTTGCAGCTTTTCAGGCTGGAAATGAAGTCCGTTTTTTTCCCTTTTTTAGTTGCTGAATGTGGCAAGAAAAGTTTGGCGACCTAAACGCATCTTCTCTTTAGCCAATCAACAGGGAGCATATATTTATATTCATTATCATAATCCCCATAATGCAGTCTTCGCAATGGCCTTTAGTGGATGTTTAACAAAAGACCTGCAGACCCAAAAAGGGTTCCGTGATCAAATCCTGGATCATTTTGTTTCGTTCTGAGCATAGGTCTCGTCCTTTCAAACCATTCATAAAATTTATTGCTAGAGGACCCTGGAGTGAACTTCTCAGTAAGTCAGATTTCACTAAACCTCACCGTTTCTTACATTTGCAAATCCCTAAAGGGTGATGGTCTCCTCAAATTGGGGGAAATTTCCTCCCTGTAAGGACACACAGACAGGCCTTTATTTTGTGTGTACTTCTGGGGTGGCTTTCCTGATGTGCACCTTTCTTTCAGAAGAATGAGCAAATTTGTTCTTTGCTGTTCATGGCCATCAGTGTTGACTTTTATAGACACTCATACTCCTAGGGAGGTTAGTTTCCATGTCATCTGGCTAGATGATAAATTCAGGCAGATGTGTTGGGAAACAGGAAATGGACGTAGCTGCTTCTTGTCACTGAAGCTATACATCATGACATGGAAAACTGGAAGTTCTCAGGTCTGGGCTGTTCCTCAAGGATGCTGATGTCACTGGCTGAGCCACCTCCTATATCAACAGCTGCCACCAAAATAGGGTGACGCAAAACTGGCCAGGTCTGCATGAAAGACTTAAACTGCCCCAACACTCGCCCTAGCCTGTGTCACTAAAATCTGTCTGTGAACAGGCTTCCACTTCAGGACAGAGGTGTGTAATATGTGTAGATGTTTAAAAGGACTAAGGAATATAGCAAGTAGAGATGCATCAGAGCTCTGTTGGACTGAAAAGACCACTGTTTTTGATTACATAAACTATCGTCCTCACTGTCAACTAGCAAAGATCTTCTTCCAGGCTGAGTCCTGCACTGATCTGACCATGAGGTCACCTATGCATTCTGCTAGAGATTTTCTGTTGTTGGAAGGAGGGTTCACGCTGTATGGTCAAAAATATCTGGTTCCCCTCTTCTAATGACTGAGCTGAGCTGTTTCAGCTGCCCCCACTCAGCATACAAGCATAACATTCTAGACAGTTGTTTGCTTCCAGCTTTGTGGCCACAGTTTGGGGAAGAAGCTCCTTTCCTGCTCCTGTGCCCCCCATGCACAAAACAAGCTCCGTAAACACTTGTTTTGGTCCGGTTGGTGGAAGCACTTGAGTGGCTGCACAGAGCCTAGATCTCAACCCCACTGAACACTTTTGGGATGAACTGGAACGCAGACCACGACCAAGGCCTTCTCGCCCAGTCTCACTGACACTCTTGTGGCTGAATGGGTACAAATTCCCACCATCAAAATTTGGTGGGAAGCCTTCCCAGAAGATGAAGGGCTGTTATAACAGCAAAAGAAGGGGAAACTCCATATTAACGCCCATGGGTTTGCAATGGGAAGTTCGACCAGCACATATGAGGGTGATGCTCAGGAGCCCACATATTTTATAGTGTGGCAAAGATATGTGAATGTGGAGAAAAATTAAATAGACTGCTTTTTGCCCTTCTTCCATGTAACAAGTCCATATGTTAATGAACTCACAAAAACTCACCTATTTAAGCTCGCAAATCTTTATTTCTCCTGAACTGGTTGACCTCGACTAATATGTTATCAACAAGTCCCTTCAACAATTTAGGAGTGCATACTATACTGAACAATGCTACGCTGCCTGGCCAAAAAAAAAAGTCACTACCTGGATTTAACTTAGTTTTATGATCTGAGGTTGCTTCAGTTGGTCAGGTCTAGGTTCAGCAACGTTATGTGCCTAAAAAATTAGCTCAGCTGACTGCCTGAATATATTGAATGACCAGGTTTTTCCATCAATGGATTTTTTCTTCCCTGATGGCACGGCCGTATTCCAAAATGACAATGCCAGGGCTCAAATTGTGAAAGAGTGCTTCAGGGAGCATGAAAGCCTTTTCACACACGGATTGGCCACAACAGAGTCCAGGCCCTAACCTCGCTGAGAATCTTCGGGATGTGCTGGAGAAGACTTTGCGCAGCGGTCCGACTCTCCCATCATCAATATAAGATCTTGGCGAAAAATTTATGCAACTCTGGAAGGAAATAAATGCGGTGACATTGCATGAGCTTATCAAAATGATGCCACGGCGAATGCGTACCGGAATCAAAGCTGAAGGTGGTCCAACAAAATATTAGAATGTGTGACTTTTTTTTTTGGCCGGGCAAATATCACATTGCTTTGAATTTAAATTCTTCATAGATACTGCAGAATATTTCAAAACATTTATAACTTTAGATGAAAATACCAGGTTGATACTTAATATGAGCCGAGAGGAATGAACGGAATGCTTCTGCTGGCAGTGAAATGAGTTATTTGTTTCCCATCTTGTCATTACCTGAAGACATGTGTCTTCTTGCATGTGTCATGCGGGTACCACTCTGCACATAGGTGTTTGAGGCTGGCAGCTGAGGAGCTTCAACATATCTCCAGAATGGCACCGCACAGACATCTCGCTCCCTGTCCTAAAGAAGAAGGATAAACATTGGATTGAGGGAAAATAATACAGCATAATAATCTGCATGTTATTAACCTTTGATCATCTTAACCTTTTTATTTTATGAGGATTATGGTTTATGTGTTTTGTCTGGGGGTGGTGGGTCACTGACCGGTTGACGATCCTGTAGTCTCATTGAAAGCAAGAAAAAAGGAAGGAAGGAGGATACAAGGAAAAAGTGTCAGACATACAAACACATTCATTAAATTTGCATGGATTCTCAAGTTACTATTTATTTTAGTTATCATTTTCAAATTTCAAAGTTCATGCCGACTGGGACAAAGGGAACGTCTTAGCTTCACTGTCCTCGGTCACGTATTTTCCCATTTCCTAGAGGCTTACAACAGGCTGCTACAGCTGTACAGTCGAATCAAAAGTCCATCAACAGAATATCCAAAACACCTCTCGTAAGGAAGCCATTAAACAGTCATTCTGGATGCGCCGGTGCTGGGATGACAGCAGGGGTCCCTGCGCCTCATGCACACGCTCCCCCCCCCCCCCAAACCAGGGCGCCATTTAAGAGGACACAGACAGCGTTGCACTTGTGACTGCCAGAGGCTGGCCAAGCACTTTCCCCAGAGTCTCTGCAGCAGTCTGGGTTGTGGAGTCGAGTCCCGCTTCTTGGCAGAGCTGTTGCCCTCTTTCACTGCAAGTCTGGACCCCCTTGGGCCCAATCGCTCCTCATTGCAGCAGACCTGATTGACAGAAAGGGCTTATTTGTCAGCGCACAGACCACAAGGTCAATGGCTTACGTGTTGAATTGAGAGTATAATTTGCCAAATCCTTTTTTTTCCAGTACATTTAAAAAAGAGATAAAATTCTCTTCAACGGCTCAGTTTCAAAGGTACATCCTGTTGAGGATACTTTACTGAGAAATGAAAGTCTTTAAGTGTTTTAGGCCTTTTTTATTACTATTGTATGTCCTACATGTCTGCGTCTGGTATGTTTCCACCAAAACCATGTAAACCGGTGGGGGGAAAAAAATGCATAAACTTTTTGACTGTCTTCCTGAAAGGTCAACAAGATTTAATGGGAGGCCCGAATCAGTCCAGAAGTGTGATGAATCATAGATCATATTTGGAAATGTAATAAACGGTAGAGGGAAGTGTTATTTTCTATCTTATGGATTAAAAACTGTTTAATAAATGTTTAAAAAATATTTAAAATAATAGTAATCATTAGCTGGAGGAAGAATAAATATCTTCTTGATAATAACAAAGTACAGACAATTCCATTTGGTAATTTCAAGTATTAATAATAATAATAATAATAATAATAATAATAATAAGAAGAAGAAGAAGAAGAAGAAGAAGAAGAAAAAGAAGAAGAAGAAGCAGCTCATACACATATAGATTGATTTTTAGTGGATTTAAATACAATAATAACAATAATTAGCAGTAATAAGTGACTGAAACAGAAACATTTTAAAGAGTCAATGAATTAATGGACTAAACTTAATTCAGGCAAGTTCTTCACATGCGGTTCAATCTTGAACTTATTATTTTTTTCACATGAATTCATTCAGCATTTCAGACCGAATGAAGACCTTTGATTTGTTTATTTGTTTATTTCCCAACAATAAATCAGAGCACAGTTGCCCTCATGAGTTCAATTGCTCCCATCTGACGTCCCGTTGCGTGACACTTTTAACAGTCGTGCATTTGTGGAGCCGGGCTAAACAGACCCGTGGGATCCCTTTTCTCCAGCTACCCTCTCCTCCCCCTTTGTTTTGCCAGCTCTGTTTCCTTGCAGAAACAAACAGAATTACGAAAAGGCATAAACGATAAAACCATATTTTTAGGAGTTGAAGAAAACACCCTCTGCCCCGCTTCCTGCTGAGTGATCTGTCGTGTTGCTGTGACGCTTCCCAATCCCACAAGATCATGTCTCATTGAGGGAATCCGTGTCTTCTTACCGACGGGTCTTTCTGTTGCTTCCATTTAGCCTTTTTATTTCTTTTTAATTCTGATCACTTTGTTTCAAAACACCACACATCTCAGTTCTACAGTACAAACTTTTCAAAGAATACATCTGTCCCATTTTTCTACAAATTAGCCTGCAGAAATATGCTGCAGTAAATAAAATGCCAATCACAGAGAAGAACGTTATATAAGAAGCAATGAAACGCAAACTGTGCAGACATTTATATGAATATATGTTTATATATTTAATAAATCTATACAGCCATAACTGTCATTGTCCTATAGAAACGTTCTTGAAGATAAGGAGCATCTTTAAATCAAAATCACGACTCCCAGTGGGTTCTAGGATGTGCTTAATTTTTTTTTTTTTGCCGGTGTTTACGGCAAACAATAACACACTCGAAATTGTTTCATGTTTTACACTTTATTTGTAGCTGACAAGCTAATTGAAGCCATAAGCTTTCGGAGTGCCGTGGCTGGTGACACTGAGTGTTGCTTTTTTGATGTTCCAGCGGGCTTTATGACTCCACAGCTGGAACATATTGTTTTATGATTCCGTGTAAAACGTGGCTCAAAGGAAAGAGAAAAAGAAACATAAAGCTTGTTTAAGTTCTTTCAACCCCCCCGACACAGTCTGGCATGATCCACATTCGTATTTATATATAAATAGTCATTAAAGTGTCGTATGTACTATAATGTATATAATATACTGTATACTTATAATATATGTACTGCCATAGTCAATATATCATTTTATTAATTTGTTTGTCTGTTTGTCAGTTTACCTATGCAAATGAAGTTACCATTTTTAATACCGTTGGTTTGAATAAACACAGTCACTGACAGTTTGGGTTTCTTGGGTTACTTCCAGTGGCACGCGCACGCGCGCACACACACGGAAGGGCAGGTTTCAGCGCGTAGTGGATGCTCAACAGGTAGACGTTGTCATCTTTTGCTCCAGTGCTGCGTTTCACTATTGGTGCGGGCACCCTTTGACGGAATGCAGCATCCCCTTATATTGAAGGCCGCTGTGACCGTTGTTCCATCATCAGTTGCTGACAGTGGATTATTAAAGTTTTTATTGTTGTTGTTGTTTTTAATGGCAAGAAGTGGCTACCAGTGTACATACGATGATTAATGGCGGTCACATATGGGGGTTATTGAAAGCAGTTATTGAAACCGAATGTAGACCTGCCCTTCCTCCAGATTGCATGGATCTGCTTGCTCCAGAATATTTTCTTGCTCTTTGTCTTGTCTTTCATTCGGACTCCTCAGCTGCGCTCCCCACTGAGAGACATGACAGACTTTTGTTCCCAGCAGCATGACTCAGATGATGGAGAAAACGGGAAACGTCTGCCAGCCACTTATAAAAACCCAGGCCTCTATGTCATATTTATATTTAAAAGCAGGTAAAACAGTTAGGACTGTTTTTGCACCAATTTTATTCATGGTCTTAAAAAAATGAACTATACACTTGGCTCAGTTTTAATATTTATAATCACAGAAAAGGACATTTTCACCTGCCTGTGTCACTGCAATAATGTGCAGCAGTAACTGTGTTCATCTTGCATGAGTATTTGCTGTCATTCTTGCTACTGCACAAATCTGGATGCCGAGGGAGAGTCTTAGAGTTTTGGTGTTAATGTGGGTTTCCTCTGCCTTTATTCCACTTCACGTCTCAGGCCTGTGGAACAACAGATGTAGGGGAACATGCAAACCCCAGATTCTAAACTACGGTTCAGGTGTGATGAGGCCCAAAACCATGCTAGCTGACATCTTGTACAAACTACCCAGGTGCTTCAGTATGGCCATAGACATCTGAGACCGGGCTGAAAGGCTCAGGGCACCTTGCAGGCTTCTAGAAATTGAGTTATGCACTTTTTAAACATCCATGCAGCTGCACTGCAGACTAATGCAGCTGGACATTTTCCTGCAGCAATTCTGATAAAAAGTCCATGGATTTTACACTCGCTTTTGGCACTGTAACCAGTAACCATTACATTAGAAGTCCATGCCTTCCTCAGATTGGATCTCCCCTCAGTGTTATTGTAACAACAGAAAATGTCTGCTAATAATAATATGCAGATCAGTCTTAGGCACTGTTATCCCCCTAACACGCCTGAATCCTCTACTTATCCTAATGTTCAAGAAATATCTTGAAAGTTTGATACAGGCTGGTAGCTTGGAATCCTTATTAAAAAAAACTTATATTCCGGGAAATGTTTTTCAGTAAATTCCATACTTAAGAATTAAATACAAATGAAAAAAAGCTGTTATACCAAATCCCGGTGGCTCCGGACTTCAGCTCCAGCGCTTTAACAGTGTGTGGATGGTGTACAAATGTTTTAAATTCTACTCCTCCCCTCTTCCTTGTTGAACAGAAAGCATTAGAAGGAGAGTATACAGTTAGGAGTCCTGAGAGATGTGCTTCGCTTTATCATGAATGCGGACAAAGGCCAATGGGAGGGGTAGGGAATTTAGTGCTTGCTGTGGTCTCCATAAAGAATGAATGTGACTCATTCATTTTGGGAAGCAAACCCTTTCTGGCCGTAACTCTTCTGACACTGCAGACTGCTTTTCACGTCACTGGCCCCCTATTGTCTGAAAGGTCAGAGAAACCTGTAACCATGAGCAAAAAAGCTGCCGATGCCATCTTTATAGGATGTTGCACATTTCTCAAGGCAGATGGTCCCGTAGCCCCCGGCGACAAGGCCTTCCATTGATCATTACATTGGAAGTGCGTTTGTCATGTAGGTGGTGGTGGGGATGGGGAGGGCTTGTCTTCCTGAAGCACAAAGAATCTCTGTGCTAATTTCTAATACCGATGACCTTTTTTGGTGCTTTAAACTATTTCCTTTGCGACAATTGAACAAGTCATGATACCGGCTGCCTAGATGCAAACCTTGATCTTAGCCAAAAAATCTGATATTGCTTTATATCATGAGTCTGCACTTTTTTACCTTATTTATATTTTGCAGGAAATACCAAATACAGCTGTCAGTTAAGTCTTCTACACCTGACCCTTCCTGAACAGGACACACACTTTTATACCAGCAGTAATATTTGCGTAATAATTAAAGAGCATTTAAAAAGTCATAAATCAAAATCCTAAAATGGCAGGATGGGTAGCAAAACCCAGCGACCAATGTGAAATCTACAGTTTTGTTGAAAAGTGGAGATCATATTATGATTTTGATAGCTTAATGATGAAGAGGTGTCACCTACCAGTAGGATAGAATATGGATTCTCAGCCGTGATCGACTTTATGCTGAGCTACCTTTGAAAAGTATTCAGTATCAGTTAGTAAAGGTACTTAAAAATGGAGACATTTCATTTTATAAAGCATTGTCAGGACTTTATAAAGGTGGAACATGAGCTATAAGCCTTGCAGCAAAGCAGTTCCATCAGGTGCATGACTAAATATTTTGTCATTATTTTTCTGAGTAGTAATGTACACCGTCACAGACCCTGGTCAGCAAACGAAAGTGGATGAGTCAAGGGACTTGACACAAGGGAGTCGGTAAAATGGCATGTGAGCTAGAACTCGACACTTTAATGACAAGGAAACAGCGCTCATCCTACCGAACCACAACCCTGTTGGTCACTGTGGCGGCCTTGGCTTTCCTAATCCTCCGTCTTCACGAGTGTCACAGCGCTGCATTAATAGAATCCATTCTCACTGCTCCTTAAAAAAATTGATTCCTCAGTTTTTTGGCAACTATATCTCTGCAGTTACTGCTAAAATATCCAGTACTGGAACTATTGGAATATGTGAAGGTCAAAAATAAAGGGTTATACAAAACATTTGGGTGCCAGGATCCCCAAAGAACTTAGTGAGAAAAAGCAATGTGCGACACACACAGTCTTAGGAGAATAGAAAACAAATTTTTAATTTGCACATTGCAAACATTTTTTGGCAAGAAACCCACCAGAGCACACGTGTGTTAAATAAACGTTAAAAGGACGAATGGACCGTTCGACAGGTTGTGACGTTAATGTGTTTGGACCAGCAGCTGCGAATGATGACACATTGTAGTTCGTAAGCAAAATTGTACCAAAAACCCCAAAAAAGGGCATCAGATAAAAATGAAGATCATCAGAGTATCATCGACAGGTTGCTGTGAAAGAGGTACACAAAAGGCAGGAACAAGAAGAGGTCACGGAGGGTTATGCAAAACTGTATAAACAGTCATAAATGGGCATGCAAAAGCAGTAGGATATACTGATATGAAAGGAAAAGAAATACAATAAACTCACTACACAACAAAGTTCCGTCACACCTCACTTGCGTGGCTGCACTGATCGCATTAACAATTTGTTACGTGCTCTCCTAATGCTTTTTCTCTCAAGAGTAAAATGTTACGCGAGGAAAGGAAATATTACTCTGCAGTTCCTCTATGAGGCTTATACTTTTCTTTTCAAATGTAAAAGTTATTAATCTGATACTACGCATGAAAAATGAACGTTAAAACTTCTCCCCTCACTTGCTGCTGCATGAATTTCTTTAACTTCTGTTATTGTCAGTTTTTCTTTCTTTGCCTTCCGTACTGTTTCCCACGCCGGTTTGTCACTATTTCCACTGAGAAGACACCACAGACCCTGAGAAAGCTGTCATCTTACACTGAGGTGTCCAGCACTGCTTCTTCTGTCAGGCCATTTCAGAGTGAGTAACATCCTGGTGTAATGTGGTAAATGCAGTTCTCACTGGTGAAGCTGGAGCCGAAAGGAGCTGCAAGATCAGGGATGTGGGTATTACATTTTCCATCCCGTACAGAGAAAATAACTACTTGGAATTCAGTATTCAGTTTAGCACAATTCCCTGACAGGTTACTTGTTATTGTGTGTGTTCTATGCTTTCAGATTGTTTTGGGGAACGCAGACCATCGCTGCAGCACGGCATCATGAATACTGCAGCACACTTGAATAACTAGATATGCTCAGGTTCACAAAACCGTCTGGCGAACCTGAAAAATGCCAACAAACTGTTTAAGCTGATTGTATTAAACCCCAAATTGGCCCTGTTTCAGCATCTGAATGAATGAGACGACACATCATTAAAAGCATCAGTTTGGGGTTGACGGTGACAATGCAGAAAAGAAATGAGAACGCAGTGTTCATTTATTTCGGCGGCATCACACAGCATCTCACCTTCTATTAATACCCAGCTGAAGGCAGTTCCTAAAGGATTGCAGAGTACAGGCCAGCCAAATGGAGATCTAATCCCAAAGGTAAGGGGAATCACAGCCCCCAGCTAAAATTGGTCTATTTTAAGTTTAAGTTACAGGGAGCTATCACGCACCAAAGATAAAGAAGCAGCTATTAATACAGCCACAGCCGCTCTGTGTTCTCATGAGTGTGTGTGTAGGGATGAGTGTCATTGTCACAGCACTTTGCGGGCGACTCAGCACAGTGTCATCCTGGATGTGGATGGAGGGTCTGCATCACCTGCCGGGAACTGCTCAGGGAAGCGGGTCTCACCAGTGGTTGGACCCCTGTGGACCATAGTGGGTGGGGGTACGCACACTCTCTCACAAATCAGTGTCGCTCGACTTCCTATATCTCATCCAAAAACCTGCCCAAATGTGGTCCAGTGCGCAGGCACAGCACCCAAACCAGCCAGCGATACGAATGAGCAGAAGCTGCTGCTGCTTTAACAGATGCTTTTATGGATATTAAATTAGCTGTTCGGCAAATTTCACTAAATTTTAAAAACGTGCTGGATTCTGGATTTTTGTGTCATGAATAATCGGTGTAGCCGGTCAGCTCTTTTGTCGGAAAGGAGTTTTGTCCATGTGAGAAGTAGCCAATGTTCTTACGCTTGTTTCACAATTATAAATGAATAAATATATAATATATAAAAAAAGAATAATATAAATATAAATAAATGCAGTACATGGGCAGATCTTGTATATTGCTTTTCTATGTTTGCAACTTACAGGACACTGGAAGTCAGTTTGTAAATCAAACCACTACATCACAGTCAATAGAGTTATAAAACAGAGAACCTCAAATTCTCCACTAAGTTATGTAAAAGTCTTAGATAAAGTTTTACTGAGGTGCAAAATCTTTCATAAGACTTTTTATTGCTTTTATTTGCTGCCCTCCTCATTCGGACTTGTGCGATAAAAATTTATGCACCGTGGCGCCGCCACTTCTTCATCCAAATTTTAAGGCGCACATTACATTTGTTAGCAAGTCAAAGTTCTCTTAAAGGGAGCATTGGATGAGTAAAGCCTTTGGTAGCACAATCCACACTTTATATGTCTATACACACATCGACCACTTTTAAATATGTCTGAACACATCGGCAATAAAACGTTTCAGCTTTCACGCAAACTTTATCGCAAAAAAAAGTTTAAAAATAATGTGAATTCAGGCCACAAAAAATAATGTGAATTCCCAGCAGTGATTTGCGGTTTTGTTCTGAAAAATAACAAATGAAACAAATAAACTAATAAAAATGATGCATCAGGTTACAGCACTTTCGCCAGCGAAGGGTCATTGCTGTATATTTTAATCAGTATCAGACGAGCGATTCCGTTAAAGACAACCGTAATCCCGTTCGGAGCAGTAGTACGATAAACGCTCCCCAAATAGCCGCTCATTTTTTTTGGAGTGACCTGAAAGGCCCACATGAGCTGCTCATGTTTAAACGACACTGCAGGCCAAAAACGAGTGAGATGAGATGTGGAAATACAGGCAGAGTAGAAAGTAGCGGGGAAATATGAAGGGCTTTTCTTTTCCATCCCTCTGTTCCCGCTTCTGTGGGCCAGAAGGGACAAGAAGGACAGGAAGGACACAGCGGGTAGGAGAGGGGACTTGAAACCTACAATGGTATGTGGGGGAGGTAGCAGTCTTAGGAATAAGGTGACACTACTATAAGACAATATTATAAGGTGAAGCAGCATCACAATGGAGTGGAGTGACGTCGTCCCTGTTACCCCTGCCTGCTAAGTCTCTCCTGAACTTTTATTAAGGATGACAGTCCAGTTCTTGGTACTTTTTCTATTGTTTAACTGTCATTGTTCAAAAGGTCAGTTTACCTCCTCTTGAAGGCCAAGTCGGTGGAAGTTGGTGCTACGGTGGCAAACGCAGATACTTCCAGGCCAGACCCTCTGCTTCTCCATGGGTCAGACAATGATAATGTTCCCGCTCAGTGATGATTATTTGCAAGCGGGAGCTGGAGGGTGATCTTGCTTTTGTTCCAAGGGTAACCGAAGATGTGGCTGGAATGCCCTTAAAAGTGGTGTCACACACCAGGGCCCCCAGCAGCCCAAGGCGGAACCCACCCAGCCTGTAGCACAGGAGCAGTTCAGAAGCCCCACAGAGTCCACCAGTGTTACAGCCCTGGGGAGTGCCATTTATTTCTGTAAGAGTGGACAAAATGTGAACAATTAATCACGCTTAGAATATCTCCTAAAACAGGCACTTGTCACCCATGTACCAAAAGCCGGCTTAAAATATGAAGTAGAGGAAGAAGAAATCCAAAACTGAGCTTCATTCCTCCAAACAAAGGAACTTCTTCAAACTTACAGCTGTCTCCTACCCCTAACGTTACACTTCACACAGGACAGAAGCGCACATTTTTCACTTCCTGAGGTCTCAAACGGCACGCGGCCAGACAGAATGTTTCTTCACGACCCAAAACACATAAGTAAATACGTACCTTATGATACGGAGCTGCCACAGTGGGTGACAGTCGCGGTGACGTGAACCCTGTCAACCGCATCGGGGGGCGGCGGGGGCTACAGTACCTCGGGAGCCCAACTTGATGGATTCCTCTCAGGTCCCACTGGCTTGTCAGCACCAAGAGAAATTAACTGACACCAAACACCCTGCCTCACAGGCTTGGACTTGTAGAGGACACAAACGTGCCGAAAGAGAAGGAGGGAAGTGATTCTTAAAAAAAAAAAAAAGAATGTCTCTGGCAGGGCTCTGATCTAAATGGGGCTCTACCCCAGGGATATTGTGCTACTTTATGTATTATATTTCAAATTTTTGAATGCGTGTGTCAAGGAGAATGAGTTGGGTGGCAGGTGTAGTTTGGGGGGGTGTGAAGTAGGTGTGTGTATTTCACAAAACGCTGTCACCTTGTCACCCCAAGGCCCATGATTTGGGGTCACTGAGCTGACTTCAGTTATAATTTTCAAGTCTATGTTGAGCATGCATGATAAACTGTAATATTAACTCAAAATATCCACCTACACTAAACAAACACATCTATCAAGTCCTGGCCTGCTGCATTCTGAAATCAACATACACCGGTAAACTGGTGGCACCACAATAGCAACAGCGTGCAAAGCGCTGCATGAAAGGCAATAAAAATTTTTTTAAAAAATGTTCTCAGAGCTCCTTTAAAACTCAAGACTCTTCTGAAAATCCCATTTTTTACCACATAATTATATGTACATGTGCATAATTTGACGAGATCAGTTTTCTAGACTAGGAGCGCAGGACAGGACCGGGCCAGGCTGCCGTTCCCGTTCGTGCCGTGGGAGTTGGGTCCGGTTCATAATGGAGGGGCTGTCAGCAGCGCAGGGGCCCCCGGTTGCAGAGCGCAGTCCCGCCACAGCCCCGCCGCAGCCCAGGCCCTGACGCTAATCTGCTCTGGCAGCAGCGTACGAGCGCCGCGCTGACCGATCCCCCGGCTGCGGCTCCTTGACAGGACCGCTGCGCTGTTCTGCTTTAACGGTAACCTGCTGTCCTCCTTCGCGGTTCCATCCGCTTTCTGCTTTCTTTTCCCGAACCGTGCTTTGAGCGCCAAAAAACCCTTCAGCCACAAGGTCTCTGACTCGCGTAGTGACTCAGAATGTGATTTGCTAAGTAAACAGTTTGGGTCGACGAAGGTTATTTTTTGAGGCTCTGACCTTTTTCGGGAAGGCCTGTTCGCAGTGACGGCGACACGGTGTTGGGTCCTGCCAGGAGGTGAACTTCCCTCGCAAAGTCGCCATGCCCAGCCGCCGCTAGCTGTCTATATCTGCGGGAAGTAAAAGGTTCATTACGCAAAGTAATTGCTGCCTTAACCTGCATTTTCCCATTAGGATACGTGAGCGGGGACTTGGGTAAGGGACAGAGGGATGTGGGTAATTGCTGCCATAAAAACTCTGGTGGAGGTCTTTGTCTCACATAGTAGTCTAGATGGTTTCTTGGGTGGGTGGCTAGACACACAGTTAGCCCCTCAGGCCACAAAATGCAGGGGCCACTATGGTGCTCCCCCAATTTTATAGCTGTGTACGATCTTGTCACACCGGGCCTTAGGGCTGCAGCTGGCCAAGTGTGCGACCCATACTTTCTGGTCATGCTGGGTTACCACGGCCACCAAACCATGAGCCCAGGGACAAATAAATCTGCACTGTTAAACAGAAACGGAACCTCATCCGCAACAAATTTTTTGGAAACCCCACGGGTTTTGAAAAGTGAAAAATAAGAATCAAGAATCAAGTGTCCTCAGTGCAGACTCTTATTTGTAACCTTTCTGATATGTGCTGGAGAGCTTTCGTGAAACAACAGCTGGTGCAGAACCAGAGAACACAGTCACCACCGGTTTTCAATTTGGGAAATACTTTTCTCTGACAGTCTAATTTCAGCCGTCTGCAATTTGTAAAAAGGAATTAAGCTCGTGAGCATTTTCATACACTTGGAACTGAAGCGACCATCAAGTAAAGCAAGGAGGTACACGGATGATAGGCACATGAGAGGAGATGAGAAGAACTTCCAGGTTGAGCACCAGCTGCTGCGGTAGCCTGGTGTCTGAGCAGGAGGTACAGAAAGAGCGAAACCAAAACTGTACCTGAAACCCTGAGCTGTGCCTTTTAAAGCCGTCTTTCCTCAACCTTTACACCAAAGGCAGAACCAGTGTCTGCCTCCCTGTTTGCACTGCTGCTTTCGGCACCCAGGGATCTGCTGTCTTCCAGGTAACGCCATCAGATAAGAGAACACAAGAGACACAGCAACACTGAATGGGGAGGAGTATGTGGGGGTCCTTGGGTCCGGTGGCTGGCTGGCAGGACAACCTCTGACACCCAAAACTAGGAGGATGCTTTTTAATTGAGTTTTACCGCAGGTGCTAGAAGTAAGTAAAGTAACAACCAAAACGGTCACCCACGCTCACCCCAAAAGTTTTCGCTTCGAGCGGCTCCGGCAGCAAACAGATCACCCTGGAATACCTCGGGGTTCTCGGTCGGTCCCTTTTCTTTGCCACCTTTAGAGAGCTCTGTGCTGGTAGTCTGGCAGAACTTCAGCGCAGCGCTTTGCTGTGCTCTCCGACTAGCGAGGTGGGGAAGGTAAGGGGGCTGGGGTGGAGAAACGCAGAGTCAGCATTTCTCACCACATGCCCGTTAAAGACTAGGCAAACATCTGTCTTCAACAGCTGTCAGTTAGTCCCTGAATAACTAAAAAAAGGCTGCGATCTAAATTAGGTTCGGTTTGGGCTCCTCCAGGAACATCTCGATGCTCAGTGGTGTTCTTCTGACCAGCTTATTACAGGATTACTCAGATTTTAGAAGCAGTGAGATATTACAGCAGGGTGTTATTTTGGGAGGCTTTATAAAACTAAGAAGCTGCAGCTGCAAAGTGAGAAAAAACCGAGCAGAAGTTGGTGCTAATCGTAGCTGTTAAAACCTCTGTTTGTTTTATGTACGAAGATTTAGGGAAATAATGTGTGAGTTTTTTCACCGAACCCCTGACATTGCGGCAAACTGTTTTTCATGATCTCATGTCAAATGTGGTCAAACTCCCCCAGAGCCGCACATCCTGAATTCATCAGCGCTCCGCGATTCGGTGCCGCCTACTTCCTTCAGTGGATGTGGGATTTAAATCCACGCTGTGGTCTTAATTACACGATAAAGCCGGCGATCCCGGTCACCGCAGTAAACGTATTTGTATAGAAGGGAAGGACAAAAAGTGTGGGTACGGGGAATCCATGCTGAGTGTTGTCAGAGACACACGGATGAAAGGAAATGACCCAAAGGACGAGGCGACCAAAACGGAAAGAAGCTCTGAAGTGTAACACTCAATGAACGAGCTGTGTAACCTGGAGGTTGCTGGTTCAAGCTCCGCACCCTGGTGCTGCTATATTACCCTAAAATGAAGGTGCTGAGCCTAAACTGGAAGTTCAGTTTTGCTGCAGCTCATTTTTCCACGTAAGGTTAATAAACACAGCCTAATGAATATTTCACAAAACTGTACATCTTATAATTTTTGGTGACACTATTGACTGATCTTAGTGCTACTGTAGGCCTTAAGAGAGGAATCACGCTGATGTTTGGCATTGATAGAACCTTTCTTAAATCCTTTGGCATTTCAAACTTAAACTCCATGCACTTGTACTAATTCACAGAGTTGCTACTCAAAACTGTCTGCATATAATGAAAGACAAATGGTTTTGATGGCCATGGATCTACTGTGGAAGCAATTTCAAAGGCGAACTGGAGCAGGCAGCGGCAGTCAAAGTCCACCGTGGCGTCGGTTTGCACTTATCTGTGGTGCAGAGGTATAAAAGCTGGAAGCGCGTTGCCTGGTACAGGAACGGAGACCCAGAATAGAAGTGGTTTTTAATAACATGTTTGAATGATGCTGGCATGTTATTACAGTAAATTATCTTGAGGACCTTCCAGCGGGCTGTTTGGGTGGGCAGGGGGTGACCACCCATGATCGAGCGCGGTGAAAAAAGGGAAGCGTGTTTATTCTGTAACTGAGGCAGTGCATTTTATAATGACAAATTATAACTGTGCCCTGCAGTTTGGGCCTCTGAACAAACAGGGACAAATGGGACTGGCAATCGGAGGACTCCGCTCTGCACTCTGTAATTTAGGCCTGCGTCGAGCTGCCATCTTGCTGAGCGGACAGTAATAGAGCCTGACGTGCTTCGTCCCTGCAAGCAAACAGTCTTTTGTTAACGTAGGTCTCATCTGATAGGCATTAGCGCTTGCTTACCTTAACATTTTGAACTGGTCTTTAGCTAAAAGCCGAAACCAAGTCAAGGTGGCATGTTTTAGAGGTCCAGTGTGTCGTGCTGAAGTGTCAAATACAAAAGGTGAATGGATTATGTCACCTGGCATACACAAGGGATAGACCTTTTCCGGACTGGTTTGGTTACTGTGACAACACTGCGCAGCAGGTAGTCCTGGTGCCATCGCGGCACCAGGGCTACGAGTCCTAATGTGGGATCAAATCTGGTTCAGCCGGCATGGTGTTTGCATGTTCTTAGTGTGCTTGCTTGGGTTTCCACTGGATTCTCTGGTTTCCACCCGCTCCCCAAAGAAGAGTTTAATTTGAACTGGAGGTCCTAAACTGTTGCTGCTGCTAGCACAGACGCCAGTGGACCACTTCCCTTTGGTGGACAAGCAAATCGTTGAAAGAGGCTTCAGGGGTTCAGTGCTGCAGGTATGGAGGAGGTTATCAGCTGTGATGCGGTGGCACCAAAACATGAAATTCTGGGGTGTGATTTCCACTCTGACATTTGGAACGTCCTCAGATCGTAGAGAGAACCGTCCCCCCCAAACACAGAATGGCTGGAGTCGTGATTGAAAATGACAGTTTAATGGTGTTCTTTTCTCACAGGGCCTGTGGTTTCTCTCTTCCCATTTAGAAAACAGTCCAGAAAATGTGGGTCACACCACGGGGAAGCCACTATGCACCGTGCGAAATTGGGCTATTTACAGAGGCGTCTTGTGAGACATAGTTCAGCTCAGTTTGTTTTAAAGATGCAGCTGAGCTAACAAGGTACTGCTAACAAGGGAACCTGTGCTTTACTTGGTTAGCGAGAACGAAGATCAGGAGAACTTCACACAGACTTTAGGACCACACAGGTGCTTGAGCGACTGAGCCCTTTCTCACGGGATTAGATTATCTGGTGTCCCTGCAAGCCCGGGTCCCAGCAAACGCAGCGTTTTGAGCAATGACCTCAGCCGACTTTTCTCGGTGCCAAAGAACGTACTGCTGCTTGGTCAATTACCCACTTGCGGTAACTCAAGTCCAGCATGAATCAACATCTCGGTGAACTTCACTGGAATTGGACTTTTGCCGGAATCTGAGCCAAATGCAGTTTCACACTCAGCAAGCAAGAAGAGGATGAAAATATAGGTTCTCCTTGAAACCTTGTCTCTTCCTCTTGGTAGAGAATTTATTTATTTTTTCAACATGCTTCAGCATTTCCTTATTTGCGGAGGGCCGGCACGATTAATTTTACCCCGATCTGGTTGCAAACAGAGAGTTCCATCTGTTTTGCACCTGAAATCCTCTGCGGTCGAAAGGATGTCACGGCAATGCATTTTATAAAGTTGAAGTAACCAAATGGTGAAATTTCAAAATAAATGTGTGTGTTAGATTTGGGAAATATCAAATATTTACATTTCTCGCTCTCCATATACACAGATAGCTACTCGGAGGACTAAAATTAGGTTATAGGGGAATAATATACATCCTAAACCTCAACATTAAGTATCACATCAGTGTCAGCAGTCGGGTGTACAGTTATAAACGCAGCAATGGAAGTGCATTACACACTGAGAAGAATGCTGAGCTGTCGGTCTGCTTTGAGGTGTTACGTTAACAAGGGGTGGAGTAGTTGAGGATTTCATGGATGTTGGCTGAAATTCCAGGCTTAAATAAATGCTGTTGTGTTGTAAGCCTCACCTGATTACAGTCTTCTGAATATCCATCCATCCATCCATCCATCCATCCTTAACTTATCCTGATCAGGGTCATGGTGGTCCGGGGTCTATCCAGGAATCACTGGTTGCTGGGTTAGGTGACTAAACCGCGGATGGGATGCCCACACATTGCAGTTTGCTAAAAATATGTTTATATTTTTATGTAGAAGTGTCCAAATGCAGATCAGTTACATACAAATCGGTTTGGAAGGTAGCACCGTGTAGTGGGGTTTCTGTTTTCCGGTCCCAGATTCAGTCCTCATTATAATTTTCTTGAACAACTGAGCTTAAAATCTTGACTGTTCATCGGCACATGACTTTAATGAATTGTGACTCTTTTTATGAGCATGACCAATCCAAAACAAATAAAGTTATATGTTAAATGTATTAAAAAAAAAAAAAAAAACTCCACAAACCTTCAACCACACATTAGACATCTTGGTTGATATCTTGGTGTATAAATAGAATCCACCATGAGGAAAAATTATAAGCTGGATAGAGTTGACGTTACATTTGGACAGATCACACAGACGATGGAATTTTCACTTTTGGGGGAAAAAAATGGCTAAAATAAAAATTCTTTTGTCAGTTCTCATGTCTCCTTCTCACCAGCTACACACAGATTGCTTCCAGGTTGAGGTCACTTTTGCAGAAAGGCTGTGCAGGTTCTATCCCTTGTGGGAATTTGGACCAAATGAGCCGGCCAATGACAGAGGAGGTCTGGTGGGTGAGCCAGCCGCTGAAACAAAGAATCCCCGGTACTGTGATGGTCTCAGAGCAGGAACACTGTTACAGTCGGGTCAGCCGGTGAAAAACGGGTAAAAAACAGATGAAAAACAGGTCCGCTCAAGTGGAAATAAACCAGCCTACAGCCAGTGTCGTAGTTCAGTTCTTCCAACAGCCAAAACCCTCCATTAAAAGGTTTTCCCATTTCACTCCGATCTTAAAAATTAGGACCTGATACGAATTTAGAAATCTGCATCAGATGTTATTCAAGCTAAACTAAATGCAGAAAAATACTAAAAAGAAAAAAAAAAAAAAACTTTCCTGTTGGTGGAAAATGACCGTCAGTGTGGCTAAAGTGTACACAGCCATTAATACACAAGCAGATATATGGAATTTTCTTTTTTTTAACAATTGTTTCGCAGATGGCAGATGCACCTGTAATCTCAGGTACAGGGGAAATATATTAGCTGCAATGTCAGTGGTTCACATGACAGGTAGGTACAGTTTAGGAAAGGCAAACCTGTCTTGTTCTTGAGTGAGGTCTCCTAATCTCCTGGTTTCACAGGAGGAAAAGACACCAAATCTGATTCTGTGTCAGAGGATTTCCCTCTTTAATTAATTCAGGATTTGTAGGGAGCACAGGGGTCAGCCAGAAATGGAGGTATCAGGTGGATTTTCTCATGAAAGCCCTGGCCTGCACTATACACTTTCAGGAGGAGAGAGAGAATGTCTATATTGTGCATCTGCGTGTATCTGTATGTATAAGTACACGTTTTTCTAATCTTTGGGGACATATCTGAGGATACCAGAAGAAAAAAACATTCCCATATTCATCAGTAAACTGTGGGTGTTTGCATTTTGGGGACGATAAGTCGATATATTTGTTTCTGTCAATTATAACTTTGCCAGTAATCTCAGTACAAGTTCACAAGTTGCTCAGTTTGTATAGAACGCAACTTATTTTGTTGGAATAAAGGTTTTCTTACAATTTTAACCATCTCCTACACCATGGTCTTGGAGAGTAGGGTCTCAGTTTAAGCTGGTTCAGCTGGTTTGGCGCATGTTTGGGCTCGGCCAGATGGGAAACACCTGAGGGCTGCAACATTTTTCTTCTTCTCATGCTGGAAGTGATTTTTCATCACCGCCTCATCTCATCACCTGTAGGACATCTGGCGTTGTGCTGGTGAGGTATTTCTAAAGCCGGAGCATTAATTAACAGCCAACCTTGGATCGACCGTAAGCGCACAGTGCACACCATTATACTGTACATGTGTGGTTCATGCTTCATTCGGAGGCTGGCACGGTCAAGCAGAAATGGATTGTCAAAATCCTTTGACGTCAGAATGTGTAATGGGGGTCACCAAGACGCCGTTCAAACTATGCGTGTGTTTTTCTAGGATTTCGCTGCAAAAAAATATTTTTCCTTTAAATGACCCTGACTCTGTTCTCCATGCATGACCACACATGGGTATGGTGCTGCGAGAGTTATGCTCCCCGTGCAGCTTTTCTTCTCCTCCCCAGACAGCTTGCATCAAGGGTCCTGCTCTGGCTTCATCCTCTAATTGATGGGCAGTAAATCACGGCAACGCGGGGCCAGAAAGGAAACCGAAATCCTGCCAAAGGTCAAAGGTCAAATTGAAAAGTGGCAACGGTTTCACGTGAGGGGAAAGGAATACATGTTAAACTGCGGGGTATGGAGGTACATTAGGGTGCAGCACAGCGTACGGGGAGAACGGCCGGCTTAGATCTTGGGTGTATCGAGCTGGATCAGTGGGACTTGTGGTGAGGTTTACTTTGGGAGGGAGGAGAAGAGTAGTCATTCCTCTGCTAGGTGTTTGGTAAAATAAGATCCCCCCCCCCTGCACGCACAGTCACACACTCTCTGCACTCCAACACCTGTTACTCACATATTTTATGTTCTGACGTAGCTACTCAGTCTTTTTCCTTCTTTAAACACAGCCATGGCACATGAATGAATAGTGAATCAGTACAATTCAGTCTGCAGCAGAGAACCATGTGCCCAGGAAGTGGTGTTCAGGCACCGGGTCATTGCTCCCATCAGGACCAGACCAGACCAGACACAACCCACAGGAAATTGTCCCCTGTCCCTCCTCAGACACCGAGAGGGTCACGGTCTATCACTTTAAACTACCACCACAGAGCATGGCTTTTAATTAGTTCCTGTTTATTTAACCCCAACTTTGCACATTTCCTTAAGGACCTCAGGGAACGGGTTCAAGAAGCAGAGAGCGGAGTCACCGAGAGCTCTGGTTCAATCACCAGGCCAATGTCCTTGAAAACAATGCTGGAGATCATAAGAGAGCCTCTGCAGATTATCTTGCCGTACATAGCATTGTATAACTCTAAGTGCTTGTTTGCCATATTTATCTAAAGTGGTTCCCCTATCTTGCAGATCTATTTACCCAATTGGACATGCTTGTACAACTCGTGCATCTTGTGGAATTGCACAGAGTATGTTCTCTGCTGGTACTTCAGGAGCCAACATGTTTTTCAGAGGACCAGGTGCATGAACAGTTATGTTTCCTTCTATATGCTTTCACAGCTGCTGTTTATGCTGGCGGCCGCCCTCTAAACCGACGCATAATGGAATATAACAATCCCATAAATAATGATGCATTACAAATTGTACCTGCATGTACAGTACTTTGTGTCTTAGCAGTCATTGAAAATCTTCATCTAAGGGAAAAAGTTAGTCAGGCTGACTATTTTGAACCTCATGGCGAAATTCAGAGGAGTCTTTTTCGTCTTCTTCCTCAAGGGTTTGATTATGGAAATCCGCAATTCTGCGGCCCTAACCAAATTGGCTCAATATGCCTGTTGAATGAAACTGGGTTGAGATGATAATGACAGGTCGCCAGGTGTTGATCCCTGGTTCCGTTGTGTCATTTTCCCTCCCTTGAGAGCAGGAATGCACTTTGCACAGTAATTGGGAGATAAGATCGGCACGGAAGACCGGGGTGTTGAGAGGCACGCTACCTGAAGATGAAGCTTGAATTATAATCATTCAAGCAGCCAAGTGCAACCTGAGAGTGGCACGGGTGTCCAGAATGTTCTGTGTGCTTGCTCTGTTCTGCTTAACTGTTTATCTGACATGGCTGTGCCTGAGCAAAACTCTATTTACAGTCCTGCTTATGTGACAAAACGGCCCAAAGCTACCAGGCTGGAGAAAAAAAATTATTAATTTATAAGTAACCCATTAAGCCCTTGTTTTTCATTCCATATATATGGTGGTTCCCGAGTTTGCTTTGTGTATCTAAAATGTAAGTTTCGAAGACTACAAACCCTTTAAATATTTATTTATTTATTTTTTTAATTGCCGTTATGTTACCCGGCACGAACAAAATGAAACTAAATGCTCCTTTTATGCTCATGCCATATTTCCTCGGAGATAGAAATGCGTATGGTTGGACAAAGGAAATCGGGGGGCAATAACTGGTCTTACATATAAGCTAAGGGAGTTTAGAGGTTCAGGGGACAACAAAAGAGAAAACTGGAAAAAGAGTTCACATTTAAGAAACGGAAACAGGATCAATAAAGCAAAATAGCAGAGGTAAGTTTTGGGGCGGGCATAAATTTAAATCTCATTCAGCCTTTAGTGGATACTTTCCTTCTTGAGAATGTGAGATATCTAAGTTTTACTTATTAACATTGTTTGGATCCAGCATTGTGAAAAAATTGTGCCAGAATTGGCTCTTGCATGAATTATCTGTGTTTGCAGATTTGTTGTCAGCAATGATGATGTGGGTATCAATTTGTAACTACAGAAGTGCATGTTCTACTGCATTTTTAAAAGCTGTATCTGTTCAAGGCTTGGCCAGATCCCTCCTTTGACAGGAGAGATGGAATGTTGCCAGCAGTTAAAATTGTAGTTGAAGCTTTTGGAAATAAAGACATTGGTTAATTACATGCTTTGTGGGAGACATGGACTGATTTTCTGGAATGCATAAGCACTTAAACTTCCATTAAAACAGTTATAAAATAGAGGATAATAAATCTTCAGGAAGGACTGGAACACAGCAACATCCAGCAATGAGACTGATGGGGGAAGCCTGTTGAAGAAGGATCAATATCACAAATATGAATTAGCTCAGCTGCTGATGCTATCAGTCTGGATATGGTTACACATCCATTTGTAAGGCTTTGAACCTCAGTCGAAACACAGTTAGAACCGTTTTCCTCCGATCTGTCCAAAGAAAAGGGTGTCCTACTAAAACCTCTTCATCGCTGAGTTTTAAAAGAGCCCCAGACCAATATCCAGGGAAATGCGGGCGTCTCTTGTCTGGGCCCAAGTTAGTGTTTATGACTGCAATGCGGAAAGAAAGATAAAAACTTGTGCAAAAACTGGATTACATACAGGGGAGAGCGGCAAAGCAGAGACCACTGCCCACTAAAAAATGTGAAAGCTCATCTATAGAGTGACAAAAAAGCTCTATTCAAATTTAATGTTCAGTGCTATTTGGCTTTTTCACTTGGCCCTTTTGAAGTACTGAAGCTAAACATCTGGTTTGCAAGAGCGAGATTTTTAGATGCGATATATGATGGGAATAAATCAATCGGAAATGTGTGTCATATTAAATAAACCCATACGAGAACCTGCAAAAATATCCAAAGTTACATTAAAACTAGCTTGAACTTTTCCACTGACAAGCTTCCCGCAACATGATGAAGGCTGCATTTTCGTCTTTGCCACCGAATCGTACTGCAATATCCACTGCATCCCAATTCCGAAATGTGCTTTATTGCATTGAATTACCCTTAATCGACTTATTTTTACTTGTTGCAGATGTGAAGTTGGTTTAACGCAAAGTAAGAGGATACAGTCGAGCAATTCACACCTGCAGCGCCCGTGCCCTTTTCGTCAGGATGGGACCTACTAGGGTGACGCTCCTATAAAAGGAAGCTGGTTCTCGATTACATTCTTTTATGCTGCATTATTTCTGTATTATTTGTCTGCCTGGTATTGTGCACCGAAGATGTTCTCAGACGTACTGAACATTTAATGGCTTTTCAGCGAACATCATAATGCAGTTGGGAACCATAATAACTGGCAATAAAAACTATTATGTTTTACATTCTGTCTGTTCCAAATCAAATAAATTCTATCAAATGCTCAAACTGTACATTACCTCTGCCTTAATAGTGCTTAATTATAGCCCATAATTTCTTTATTTCTCCATTACCTGTATGATAGGAACTGAAGATTCTTCTGGAAAGTGACCAAACAAATTTAATTTTTCATTTAATTTTCATAAAGAGGGAATGGTAGCAAATATGCCAGATGTGATCTGAATTCACACCTGCTTTGAAACTGTAAAATCAGAATTTAACAAGCGCGGAATCTTCACTTCTTATAAAATATCGACATACGCGTGAGGAAGAAAGAAGTCCTGACCTGAAATGCTAGCAACTAATAAAAGGCTGGTGTAAAGTCTGGCTGAAACTACACACTTCCTTGTTTGGACTAGATGTTTGCGGGATGCTTAAGATCACAGTTTCTGCATGCATTCACCTCACTGTTGATGCAGGGAATAATTCTCCAGCCAGTTAAAAGGCAGAGCTGGGGAACACTTTGGCTGTTCATTGGACTTGCATGGCATGTGCCTCCTGGCTGGGACCAGCACCCAGGGAAGCGAAGAGGAAATGATTCGGCCACCTTCTGGATGGACGCCAGCATCGCACCTGCTCTCTGGTCCTCCTTGGTCCTCCCTCACCTTTCCCCTTTCGCACCAAAGAAAGCTTGCGACGGAAACGTAAATCATCTCCCTCCAGGAGCAGCCTTCCTTCTTTCTCTCCCATTTAACTAGTGTATTTTTACTAAAACCTAAACCGACTGTTAGTCATCTTTCCAGCGGTTCTACTTGAGGAAAATTAGCAAAACTAATGTCTCAAACTTGAAAGTGTGAAGAAATGGCACTAAGACTCGACTACTATTCGGCCTATGGGCAAATCTATTTTAGCTGAACAATTAATGCGCGTCACTTGCAATAAACTGTCATTTCAATGTAACGAAAGGCACAAAGTTGCACTGTGTCAGCTGGAATAAATATCTATGCCATTTTAACACTGAAAGGATCATGGTTCATCTCACAAACGGTATATTTCAACTGAAAGCTCCTTCAGTTGAAATAATGAAGCCTAGAAGTAGTTTATTTTAACTGGCATTGGCTTCTATTCTTGTTAAATTGCAGTTTACATCCTCAGTTAATAGTGCTTCTGTCATTGTTAAGTAGGCCTAGTTCCCCCCCTTAAGGGCCTGTTTGTGTGTCTGCAAAGCAAAGTGTTTGGTTTTTTTTTTTTTTTTTTATCCTGATGTTGACTACTTATTTTTAACAGCATTTTACTCAATTTTCTAGCCTCAGAACATGGAGTTATGGGAAAATTAAATAAGAGAACAGAAGAAATACAAATGGTTGGGTGGGCAAAGGTTCTCTTTGTCACCTCCAGCCAACGCTAAAATCGGAGGAATCACATGCAGAATCACGCAGGCCCAATTTCATACAAGGATGGGGACATCTGAACATCACCGGACCTTCACTGTGCTACACCGTCATTATTAGCAGCTGACACCACTAATAGCTACTATTGATAAGCTGTTGCTGATATTAGAATACAGTTTATTTTAATGTTTACATGTGTCTGTGGCCTTTTTTCTGCTGAAATAACCCAGTTGGAATCCTCATTTTGAATTTTGAATATCTGTTTTGAGAGTATTTATCGTTCATTTTTCTTCATTGTAAAGATGTTCTTTATCTTTTAAAACAGTTTTTATGAAATAAACAACCGCATCAAATCCATTCAGACAATTTGCTATTTTTAACTCTACAGTTCGTGTTTCATTGTTTTTTATATTACATACTTCTCTACGAATCGATTCCATTACAATTTACAACAAATTGATTGAAACAAAATACACCTGCAACCTGAAAGTTGCCTGGTTCACCCCAAGAAGACGTCCTGCTGCTGTAAGTAGTTTAGAACCTGTTTGGATAAAACTGTTGCTCAAGAAACCACATTCAAATGTTATACGTGGCAAAAGCTGGATGTTTGCTGTGCAGCGAATCCAGAAAGTTGTCACTGTTCAGCAGACCAAAAGGACTGTCCCCTCCTGTCCTCACAGGCCTCCCCTCTGTCCTGGAGAAGGTGAGAAGCCAGGAAAGAAGTGCTGTAAGGCAGCTCCTTGGCACTACTGAGGAAGAAAGCGGAGCAAAATATTTTCCTTAATCCTGGCTCTTTAGAGCCCGGGATCAGGTTTCCGGGCCTGTTGAATGGATCCCATTTTGTGGAGGTATCAGAACAGCCCGAACTCAACACCGAGATATGTGCTGCAGCAGAGAGGCTCCTGGGAACAGTTATGGCATGATGGTGGCCTGCAAGTGAGAGACGGACCTGGAGTTCAAATCCAAACGTCTAACAATATCAAAATCGTAAACGCTTATAAAATGTTCTGGGTCAGACACTCGCAAATGTCTACATAAACATGTGAACATAGTAAAATGTTAATTTGACATTAAAGTAGCACCAGGTGTATTGTTACACAACTGGATTTAAACCTGAAGAGAGGGACATTTGTTCACTTGCAGGGTTTAGCAAGGTGAGGTAAATGTCACCGACACACCGAATCTGAACGTGAACTGGGTTTATTACGAAAATGACAAAATAATTGTCAGCCTCCATGTTGGCAGCACTCACACGTTTGTTCATCGCAGACAGATTTCGTAATTTTGGAGGATCGTGTTCAAACCTTCTATTGTAAGGGACTTTCAGGTAGTGTAGTGGTTGGAGCACCCAGAATGATCCAGGTCTGATGCATACTCCTGCTATGGGACCCTTCAGCAATGTACTCACCCTGAATTGCTCCAGTAAAAATGACCCAGCTGTATCAATGGGTAAATAAGTGTAAGTAGCCCAACGGTGAAGTTCCTGTGGAGAAAAGGCTCAGCTAACTGGATAAATATAATGAAGGAATGCCATGAATTCCTCTGATCTTCTATGATTCGTTTTTAGCCATGCTCTCCTAGTTTCTCTAAACAAGAAATTGTAGGTCTGGTATGAGTTCTGTACGACATACAGACTTCCAGAATTCACACAGATACCTGCTAAAATGTTAACGGATAAGAGGAATGAGAAACACCAGCTGTACTGCATTGCGATTGACCAAAGTAATTTCCAGCAAGCGCGCTCAAACTTTTGACCTTTCTTTGGCCAATTTTTCCCTTTTTATCTAGACTTAAGTAGAAATTTAAAACAAAACCCAGGCTGCTTTCCAATGCCTATTCTCAACTTGATCACTTAAACCTGGCTTTTTTGAGAGAGACTGCAGCAAGGTTCTCACCACCTCTGAAAGTTCATTTCCAGTCCCACCTTGGGCCCTCCACTTACATCCTAATGCCCTTGAAAGGTATCCTTACTGACACGAGAGGTGGAAGCATGCACCCCGTTCGCTGCAGCCATCTTTCAAGAGTCCAGGTGACAAATCAGTGCTGATTCACTCCTGCCCTGCAGACCCAAAACACATCTTGGTTAAACGGAATTTGGAAATCGAGATAACAAGAGCCATTGCTGGTGGTTAACAAAAAGGGGGAGAGGAAGCTGTCCTGGAGAGCCAGGGAGGCCCCTTAAGGCCCTCAGGGAGACTGGGGGGAAGGGTCTGCCTTGCTACTTCACTGCTTCCCGCCCTGGGTGGCTGCACTGTGACTATGTTGCTGGAGAAAGATGCCCGCTGGCGGGATGTGGTGCTAAGTACAACAACACCTGGAGTACATCTTCAGGGGTCTTCTGAGGTGCCACACACAGAGACGCACACACCACCCAGGTACACAACGGTTGAGCTCTGACTGTTATTTTACACCCATAGACCCTGGGATAAAAGGCTGAAAGCCACAAAGCAGCCAGCAGCTACCATATTCAACAAGATTGCCTTTAACGCTTGGTTTAGTTCTAAAGTGATTTGATTGTCCTTCAAAAATAACCATGGGCTGAACCTTTCCTTCCGTCAATGTTTGTCAAATATTCCTCTGATTTAATGTTTTGAAAAAGATTTCACTTGTGCACAAAAAAGTAACCATGCAGACTCACACTAGAGAAACCTTGTTGTTGCGCATGAATTTCTCAAGGCAACGACAAAGTCTGTCTTTAAGCATTTTCTTTAGATGCTGTTTTGAAGCTCTCGACTATTAACAACCATGCACACAAAGTGAGATCATCAAACGTCTTCCATATGAAAGCCTGTGTGAGCATACAATGAAACAGATTTGCTGAAACGCAACCATTGCACAGTACGGCTCTTGACCACGCAACCAGACGTGCACCGCTTACGTGCCATGTGCTACTCTTTTCTCACAGCTTAATTGTTTCTGGCTGGACAGAATGGTTCCATTCGTAAAGGACGTGACCAGCAAAGATGCTTCTTTCTGGAACCACCTAATGGACGAGTGGATCAAAAGGGGCACAGAGGGAGTCTGGGGAAATGGATGAGGGTAAAGGGGCAAGGAAGGCCTTTAAAAAACCTCTCAGCGTGTTGGAACTGCCAGGCATCCAGCCTTCCTTGGAATGTGTTTACACCATAAACACAGTAATGGGCTAAAGATGGCCATTCCACTAAGTTCAATGTGTTCCCTCATGTTGACTCACCGATGAGCACAACAAACCACTGATAACAGCTGGTGTTGTTCTCCCTGGTTCCCATGCCGATGGTTCATCCAGACTTTACGGCTTGGCCTTTTACTCTCCTCTCTAAAACCCTTTTTACTAGGTGATAATGAGTTAAGTCAACCCAGCCTTGTGATGACATGGAGAATTCAGCAAATTGCTGAAAGAAAGTGGCACTCATGTGGTCATTTCTCCAGTGCTTCTGAAGGCACATTTTGTACACTGATGTGTGGTGACCATTTCCTAAGAGGAGGCATAATTCAATTTGAGATGAAAATGAACGTTGAAACACACCCACCTGACCGAGACAGAAAATAACAAGATGCAGAACTGCATTTGTTGTAAAACATGGGCTGGTCTCTTCAGTTCCACTTCTTCTTTGTTAACTTTTGACATCTTGTCTTATTTCTTCTTAACCCATTTTCCATAATGAATTAACATATGCAAAATTAAGCAAAAAATTCAATATTGCCTTGCTGGGTGCCACAGAGGAGTGTGAGACCACAGGTACCTTCATGGAGTTAACCATTCCCTACATCCCCAAAAATTAGATTTTGTTCTATACCTCGGCTTGAGTGCTGTGCTTCTCCGCCTCTGGTCTCTTCAGGGTGCCACTCAAGAAACCCAAAACTGAAAATCTGTTGTTGGTTTTTGCCCCAGAGTTTTGGTATGTTAAAAAGAGTTCCCTCCCACCTTCAACACTAAATCCCTCCCAGTATTCAAGAGTCAAAACCAAACCTCAATCACATTCTCATAGCTACACTTGGCTCCCCACTAGTAGATTCAGACAAAGTGTGATAGCTTCATACCTGTATCCAAAGCTCCTTGACCACTATGAAATGCCCCTATGTATACCCTAAACAAGGCATTATTTTAAGGAAATAAATTAATTGCAGCCAAGGTGCTGATTCAATACATCGCACATAAGAATCTGGTTTACCTGCTCGGGCCTTTTGGTGCATCAGAACAAAGAAATTGCAACTGCTGAACTGTTGGCCTGATATGCGCAGAGGAAGTCTAAGTGGAGCTTGACCTGAGGTACCCCTCCCTTTAGATGGGGAGGAAGAGCAGTGGAAACAAACCCTCAGACAAAACACAGACTATTCTAATGGGCCGTAATGGGCTTTACTCACCTGTGAGAGAAACACAGCCCCAGGTGCTCTCATAGGTCTGGGCAGATAATACCAGATGGGACCTCTAGTCCGACCCCAAAATACAGCGCTGCCCAGAGGGCCATGGAGACATGAAAACACAATTTGCACCCTTGCACCCCTACACAAAAGGGCCCCTGAAACACACCTGTCCCTCAGAACTTCAGGTAAGTTTCACTGAAGGTTCATGACGTTTAGTTAGTTTAAATGCCATATAAAGCAGATTATAAAGGTACTAGCAATATTTGAATGGTAAAATTTATGTTCCCCTTCATGAAGCACCCTTTCTTCTTCCATACGTTTCTTATTCGCTTTAACCAGCGGTGAATAACTCTGCTGGCATGTGTCCGTCAAGGGCAGGCTTAATTTTCGGCCACCCGCAATGCTGGCCAGTTGTTCACAGGGAAGCAAATGATCCATCACCCAAAGGCTGCAGCACAGCACCGGTCACATACATGGCAGTGGTATGTATTGCCTCAGTATGGAGAAAAGAGAATCCGCAATCCTCCCAGCAGATGCCACTCTAACCCAAGAGCGATTGTTCAGCTGAGTGTCCTTGCGGGACAGAGAGAGCAAGATCTCAACTCGCAACAAAAACAAATGCACGGGAACGCCGTAAACCTTACGGCTTCCTTTTAAAGACTTTACGAGAGCTTCGCAAGCAGACACTAATTCTAGACATGCACTTCTGAAATGGTCAAAAAATTACAGTGAATAGAAGTAATTTGTGACTTTCATGCATTTTTTTGCTGACTTGTCATTAGAGCCAGAAGCTGCACGGTTAGCAAGGTTGTCAAGTTGCCTTCATTTCTTGAGTTTGGACAAGCCCGTCTGTCATCTACTATTCCTCTGAGTTGTATCAAAATGAATGCCCGTTATGTTTGTGACATCCTCTTCTTACCTTGATCTTACCTTAATTCGACATCCTCTTCTTACTTTGGCCCTTCCTCTTCTTGCCTCTGATCTTTCCAGGCATCTTCCATCTTCTCATCTCATTTAATGGCCAAAGTCACTGGGTTTTAGCTTCATTACAAGTCCTTCCTGGTTTATTTCTTCTTTATTTCAGTCTTTCCTTTTCATTTCTTTCAGCATTGATTGATCTGACTTCAAGAGTTGCCCCTCAACAGCAGACCCAGAGAACACATTAGCTTTGGTGGAATGGAGATCCCAGGAACTCATATAATGGCCTGAAAATAATTTCCCAAAGCCCACTAAGCGACTAAATCCAAATTTAAAATTCACTGAAAATGCAGCTAAGAAAGTTTAAAATAATATTGGCCCAGATTTGCGCGTGTATACGGTTTCTGCCGTTTCGCGCTAAACTTACACCCTTTGACTGATTAGGCGACTGTTGTTCATATTCGGTAATTTAATAACACCACTTTGGAAAATGCCTGGAACTGCACTGGTTCACCACAGAGTCCTGCAGTTATTATTATTTTCCTCCATCGTCTGATTTGATTGTTTATGGAGCAACAGCCCATCCATAAATGAATGGAAAAATGGGGAAGAAAATGTTAAACAAGCTGGAAAAATAAGCAGAACAATTACAGTCGCCAAAGCTTCTGTGTAAGTGTCAAGGGCAATTTCAGTGAAGCGGCTGATGAAAAAAAGCCTCAGATCAGTCAGCGCCCGGACCGCCGTCGCGGAGTTTGTCTTTCGAGGCTTTTTGACCTGTGGCCAACCGCATTTATTTTTAATCTGAGGGTCTCGCTATTTAAAATAACGCAAATTAGCAGTTCGCAGGCCTTTCCGGGTCAATTTAATTTGAGAAATAGCAGCCGGTGACCGTATAGGACGGAAGGAAGGAAGGCTCGCCGGATCGGTCAGCGGTCGCCTGTCAAGGTCCATGTGGTGTGTGTTTGTGAGGACTTGTAGGCACTTAATGGATGTCGTGTTCTGTGCCTGTACTTCAGGATAAAGCGATAAGCCGGCCAACGCTGACGTCGTATCAGCTAGGATGCACAATAACACCAGTGCACCAAACCTCATGTCAAAGGCACCTTAAAAAGAGACAGACTGCACTCCATCGATCCTTCGGGTTTTTGCGCAATTGGGTGCCTCCGTCGGAGTGACGCTTGTCAGGCGTTCCTGCAAAAGGTTTTCCAGATGTAGATATTGAGGCAATGCCGTGCTTCCCGTGTCATTGTCGACAGAGCGGCTGACAGTCGTACGGTGGCGCCATCTTGCACGGTGAGCTGCGTTGTCTTCATAGCAGGCGTATTAACTGGAAGGGTGTTTTCGGTAAAAGGGACGGGGGTCAGTTTGGGGGTGAAGGCGGGTGGGGCGACAAAAACTCATTTGATTGCCAGGAACGTACAATTAATCATCTCGCTTGCAGATTGGATCTGGCTGTAACTTTAAACCGCAATCAGTTATTGGTTATGAAAATTGTTCATCCCTGTCTTTTTGCCATATGCTTCCCATTACCGTAATTCTCCTCTGGCGCGACTGTCATGCTGTCTTTTGCATGTCATCTTGTGCCCTTGTTAAGGCTACAGAAGGAGACGTGATGCCGCGGAAGACAATTCATCCGCCCACCCCTCCGGTTTTCCCTTCTCAAGCTGCCCTGTTCTTGCTCAGAAGCATGCCAGCAAGACGTTTTGTCACCCAGCACTGTAAAGCATAAGCATTTTACAGGAATGAGGAAAAAGAAAAAAGTCTCGGAATCGTGACAATGGTTTGTCCAACAAATGCCCCAGTCGCTGTTTTGGAAAGAATATAATAGATAAGTTTTGGAAAATGCTGAAAACTCCCGAAATAAAGAATGTGCTGTTGACCTCCATTGAACTTGCCACGTTTTCAAAATGTTCCACGTTTGTGCTCAAACGCTGTTTTGAATAAGCTGCCACTTTTCTTTTAGCTGTGAAACAAGACCACATCTTCCAGCCAGTTGTGCTTCAGTCGGAAAAAGCCGAAGACCGATGCAGCAGATCACTGTTACATATACATTTCACATTTCATCTGAGCACGGATTTTCCCAGGATCGAAGGGTAAACTTGCACATCCATACACACAGCTACTGTAGGTCTTCCAACACCTCAGCCTTAGCTTGTCTGAGAAAAGCAAGGCCAGCGAAGGCTCTAAGTGGTGGTGTCATCCATGATGTTAAGCAGCACGAACAGACAGTCGCAGCCCCGTGCTTGGATCCAAGCCGCAAGCCCCACTCCGAAGCCATGTCTGGATCCTGCATCCCGTTGCCAAACATTGTGGTCGAATATCCATTTTCTTGGAGAAAGCCCTTGAAAAATGTCATTTTGTGAAAGCACGTCAAGGCATTCGACTGTCCCCGTTGTCCATTAGCGACAAGCATAATTTGGAACTTTAGTCCAGAATCTGGTTTTGCAATCCTAACATTTCTGCATTACAGATATATTGGCGATTTTGAGGTTGAGGTTTCAAGAGCAGTGGAGGCAGTCAGTGGCTGGGCACATTCGTTCCATTGCACAGCGAGTGTGAATCTGAAGCCGCAAGCAACCAGCCCACCCGGCCAGGGGTTCAGACCGCAGGCAGGCGACCTTCCTGGCATGATCGCAGCACTGGTGCCCATCTTGGCCCCCGCCGACTGAACTCCACAGCTGTCAGCACATTGGCTGGAGAGACATCTTGGAGCAGCTAAACCCAAAGAGTCAGATCAGCAAGGGAAAGATGTATGCTTGTCAGGCTGAACAAGCAGGTCGAAACAGCTCCGTACCCCAATCCTGGTTTGACAAATCCATCCATCTTGACTTTTCATGGTTAGAAGTTACTCATCACCGAATGAATTTTCATATTAGCATTTGGTCACGAGATCCTTATGCTATTTTTTACTTTGGTGGTGGGATGGATTTTTGTGGCTTCTGCTCTCCAAACAAGCCTGCTGAGTTACAGAAACCAGATTTGCACTCATGTCAGTGGCTGTCTGTGCCTGGAGACCAGAACCAGCTACTGTCTCTTGTACATACATTCCGTGGCTCACTGTGAATGGGGTCGTGGCGATACGGGTCTCTGTTTTGACACTTATCAAGGTGCCTAGGGTGTTGATCGGCTGAAAAGGTTATGACACACGCGTTCATCAGATTATCTGTAGCCTATCTCTACCCATAATCTCCAGAAAGATGAGATTTTTACACTCTGTAAGCTTTTCATTAAAACAGCAAATACAATAGACCAGTCCCAGTAACCCAGGTAAGGAGACACTGCACAGATACTCACAGAACAGCGTTCAAGCAAAGTCCTGGGATATACCCACCTGGGTGCGCTGCTTCGCACTTCATGCTGGTTACAGGAGATCCTTGAGAAGGTTCACTTGAAAACCTGGGAGAAAAGCACTAGCATAAGAAGGGTACAAAGTATGTTGGTTTCGCTTGAGACAAGCAGGAGCACACATATCCCACAGTTCCCACGGGGGAACCGGCTCTCCGTTCCGGTCAGCTGTCGAGGGTCAACCAGGCAGCAACAGGAACTGAGACCTCAAACCTGAAAACTCTGCCCCACCGCAGTGACTCTCACCCTCCTGTCTTCAGATCAGGGGGATAAACCGCAGGGGCCTTGAGCCTGTCCTGCTGCCTTCCTGGGAAACAAGGGTGCTTTGACACTGATCCAGCTTCCTAGAGCCTACGGTTGGGGCTGCTGTTCATGAGATTAAGACCCCCTGAATAAGCCCTTCCCTGAAAACAGAATGTCCCTGAGATACACACCATCAAAAGATCTCCTGGAACAATACAGACAAATCCACTGGCAAAGTCTTTCTCAGTCACATATAAGGAAATAAAGGGGGTGCAGATTAACTCCATGGAATAATCTAAGAGGAACAGGCAGGTAATCTTTGGTGAAAGCTGCTGACAGTAGTTTTGTATTCACATTGTATTTTGTGGTTAATCTTTCTTATTCAAAAAAAGGTATGAGTCAAAGGAAAGTATATTTACGCCTTATAAATTAAGTTTATGCAAATACTTTTAAATAAATACTAAGAACAAACTACATTCACTGCTATGGTGTCACTTTATAAGAATTTTAGACATCCTGCTGTTCCTTTAGAGATACAGATTTTTATAATTTGTCCCTACGACACAAATGTAAGACATAAAAAAAAACAGGTTTGTTTTTATGTTTGTGAACCAATTATATCGTTTTAAATTGGGAGCATCAAAAAATGCCATTTAGAAGTAGCATGGAGCATTTTAAGATTGCAACTGGAGCTTTTCTTTTTTTTCTGCTGCCCCTAAATTTGCTTGTGCCCACCAATAAACAAAGGTTCACATTCTGAAAAACAGGCGCTTGCAGATGACCGATTGTTGCATTCGTGCATCAAGTGTTGCTTTTTGGGGAAATTCTTGGGAGCCCAGTTATTAGCGAGCTGCTCACAGTTACTGTACATGAAGATCTCGACACCAGTGAATGTTCCAAAAAAACCATCACACTTCTGTGAAAACCCAATGCTTATCTTAAAGATCTTGGAGCAACTTGCATTATTTCGGGATCTGGAGGAGATTGTTACTCTCTCGAGTTACTCAGAATGAGATTAGGGAGGCCTCTATGTCGCTTTTGGGCATGAGCGCATAGAGGCTTGGAGGCCAACCCCTTGGGTATGAGGGTGGGGGGGGCTATAAGCACACATCT
The DNA here is from genome assembly GCA_018136845.1 of Heterotis niloticus. NCBI lineage: Eukaryota > Metazoa > Chordata > Actinopteri > Osteoglossiformes > Osteoglossidae > Heterotis > Heterotis niloticus. The sequence continues at coordinate 20,721,703 of CM030894.1, read as the reverse complement.
GACTCACTGTTCGATGGCTCCGTTAGGCATCTTGGGCATTCAGACTGGCATCTCTCCATGCACTAGTCTCTCCCAGCAAATCCCAATTATGACTCCCATATTAAAACAATAAAGAGGTCAGGTGACCCAGACAGCATGGTCGGGCATGACGGGGATTAAGGAAAGCAACTCTCCAGCTGGATCTGTCGCCAGTAGCTCTTTTCTCTACTTAACACCTTGCAGTCCCCATCGGGGGGACAACAAACCAATGTCTGCCACCCCCTCACCTCCCGAAACACAGTGGATTAGGCGAGGGAGCCTGCTGGAGCGTGACAAGGGTTTTGTCACTGGAGCCCATTGGTTTTATGTCAGTTTTGTTATCTTTATTTTACCCCCTTGCTGACGAGGGGATCTAGTAATCTTTCTCAGAATAGATCAGCATTGTCGCCACACATGAGCTTCATTTGAGAGGAATGGCAACCCCAAAGCTGCCTTATCATTATGCTATTGTAATACACTTATGATTTACTGTATATGTTGCATTTAATCACGCAAAGAATGATTTTTCTGAAACATAACGTGTACAAACCCATGAGCAATACTGATCAACAAGAACACCCAGGTAGCACCGTTCCTGGACTAACCACGACATGTTCCATCTCTCGACCTGACCTCTGTTACGGAGTATGAGAACGTTGTCATGGCTGTGGATCTCATATGATCTTTATGTCTTTAAATAGCAACATGCAGCTTCCATAGCTGGACTTGTAAGCCAAATTTATAAGTCCTGGAAGGTGAGCAGATCTGTAGACCCAGAGGCCGTAATACTAAACTGCTTCACTACCATAAGTAGTTACTATGATTTTTTTTTTTAAAAGGCTTCTAGATCTTTGAGGAAGCGAAACAAAAAATATTCGCTAAAACCAATTTTATGTTAGTGCTTGTTTTATATGCTGTGCAGTATCAGTCAAAAGTATGAGTACATCTGGAGAACCTGGGTAATATTTGTATGGGACAAGCTGGACAACCAACAAGGACTGTACATCTCTTGGAACTTATGCAGAACATCTGAGAAGATACAAAGGTCAATTTTCTGCCTAAACTTGGTAGTAGAATGCTTTGTGAAAAAGGAGGTCTCAGCAATTGTACTCAAACTTTTGATTGGTAATGCATTCATATATTTTTATTGAGTGCATTCCTTTTCATGTCAGCAGTGATGAGGGCTCTGAATGAACTATTCAGCTACCCCGGTATTGCTTGCAGTTGGAGGGTTGGGGAGATTTAACCCAGTGAGGTCAGGGTACCAGCCTGCAGCCACATTTCCAGCCCTCATGCCTGACTTATCCTGCCTGGCACCTCATGTTGACGGTATCCTAATCTGCTTCAGGGGAAATGGGTCAGTCATCCCACCAAGCTGGGTGCGCCGAGAGGGATCTGGCCTCCTATTTCCGTCGCCCGCAGGGATCGCTTCCGCGTACTGCCCCCCATACCCCCTTGCTGAGGTGCGCTTTGAACTGCATCGTGTGTTTGCTTTTAATTGTGGCAGCAATGCTGCTTTCCACAGAGCCTCATCTCCAGAAAGAGCACAGGTCTGTGACCTCACAACCTCCAACTGTTTGTAATGTTAGATATCACAGTAATGTCACAGCAATGTGGGAAGTCTGCTCTTATGAAATTGGCAGGTATCTTACAATGGCACAGCGCATTAAGCCCAAACTTTCGTCCTAAGCAATTTAGATGCTACACCTACTTATATAGATAGGTATTTTCACTGGAGTAGTTTAGGTCAAGTATCTTGCTTAAAGGCATCACAGAATGATCCCTAAAACATCATCTGGTAGTTCCAGGTAGGAAATAAAAGCTAATATTTCCTTACCTAGTCTATGACCTACTGTATGGCACTACAGCAGACTTTCCTAGCTGGTGAGAGGAGAACGGTGGACGTTGTGCAAGTTAATGAATGGTTTAATAGATAAACACCTGTAAAACCATCCATCCATTATCATTAACCACTTTATCCTGCTCATGGTCTTGGTCCAGAGCCTATCCCAGAATCACTAGGTGCTAGGCACACCTGTAAATAATTAATTTCTTAAGCAGCAGGTTTTCTGGAGGAAAAAAATGTTCCATTAACTTTGTCTTCATTGGTGGTACTAAATGATACATGACAGAGTTAATATGCAACATTTTCAATTTCTAATTGACCCCCTTTTTTCTTAAATTCTCAGTTACTGTACACAAATTAACTCATTAAATATTTAACTGGCACTCTATATTTATTTTTATATCACACTAGCTGAGTTACCTGGCACTGACTGGATCAGAAAACGAAAAGGTCAAAAAGTTAGCAATAAAATATGGTACATCACCAAACTGCAGGTGCTGTTGAACAGACCAATGCTACAGAAACTGATGTGTCAGCTGTGGTCAGATGGATATATGTCAACAAACTTTATTACCCTCACCTTAGTATTGTACAGTACTAACCAATGGCTTGCTTGTCTTCATCTTGACAAACTAGCTGGGAACTGCCTGGAGCCATGTCACTAGTGTGTGTGTGTGTGTGTGTGCGTGTGTGTGTGCGTGCGTGTGCAAAAAATTCACTTTGAGTAGTAAGTACCTCACTGCCAACTTTCAAATCCGTGGCTTCAAAAACAAAACTGTGAACAAAGAGCAAACAGGGACTGAGCTTTACAGATATAAAGATAATGCTCTAGATCATTTCTATAGGGCTGGTATAAACTTGCAGCTAAAAGAAAAGTAGAACTCTTCAGCAACTTCTGGAAGAATAATGAAGTGCTACAGTATGGTAGAGAAATTCGGCAGTCATCAGTTTGCTGTCGATGTTTTATTGCTGCAACAAAAATGGATGAGTACAAACAGCACAACATCCTGGCGCCTCCACTAGGGCCTGGATAGAAAAGACGAGGAGGTGCGGAGCCATGAAGCACAAGAGGCAGACAAGGAGGCATGGAGGACTGAGACACACAGAAATGCACCACCTGTTCCTCTCTAAGCACTTTAAGCCCTTGGTGTAATTAATGGAAGTCCACTGTGGAGGACTAAATAAATGTTTGGAGAAGAAACAGAAATTGTCTTAATCATGTCAAAGCTTCCAGGCAGACACTGCACTGCTTTGCATGATGTTGCACAGCTCTTAACTTAAATGTCATACCGATGCTTTGGAGGAAATTTTTTAAAGATTTTTTTTAAAGTACTGAACAGATCAGAAACAATTAAATGGGAACGCACTGAACTGTCAGCTGCTGGCGTCGGCCAGTAGATCAAATTAAAGTGCCAATGCAGTACTGGAATCCAACAATAAGGATTTATTTTGATAACTGTTCGGAGTGTTTTTCAAGTTTTATTTTAATTTTAGTTTTATTTGTTGAGGAATGCTTCCAGTTTTTTTTAAATTTTTTTTTATTGAAAAAGAATATCATGAAAGAATATGAATAACCAGGACATGCATGCGGTGAAGAAGACCACCACATTTCTTAATCGATGCATAAAAGTCTTTATCCATGCAGCGAAATTTCCCTCCTAATTTCAGCTGATCTTTCTCCTTGTAAATGGAAAACTTGGGATTCCGGTATTTTGGAATTTTTATCATTTCTGTTCTCCCAGAGCTGATGGGGATCTACTACCTTCTGCTAATTAAAAAGTTTAAAGAGGATCTGGCAGCACGGACCCGTCTCCCTATCTCATTATTTGGCAGAATTAATACAGTCAGAGTGAATGTTTTACCTTTTCCTCATCCATCTTGCAGTTAAACCACAAACCAAACTCTCTTTTAGACAAAGCTATGGAGCATAGGCTGTTCACACACACATACTTGGCAGTGAAAGTTATTTTAATGCTTTGGTTCGCAATTTAAGTTCCCTCTACAAATATGTGGATGTCTGAAGTGTTTAATTTCCTCCCACTTGAAAAATTAACATTTGACCTGCACAATAATTCAAAACAATTCTGGAATTTATGGACACCCCTCTGGAACTTGTTAGACAGTGTCGTATCATCGTGAAAATAATAAAACTAGGATGAATGTTTTTTTTCTGGAAAGTTCTAACAGTCTCCTCTTAGTGAGCCATGAAACTCCAATGAATGTCAAGTTCCCAGACTTGCTCCTTCCTCGCAGAATACAGCATCACAGCAATAAGTTCAACATTCAGTCAGGAACAAGTTGGTTAAAGTAGAGAAGTTCTTTTCCAGGTGATCACTACATTGCTTGTTTGGAGGAGTAAACAGGTCTCTCTCAGGTTTCCAAGGCTCCACTTATGCTCAGTGGAGGATGCTTGGTGGCCTCCGCACTGTAATCATTAATCCACCTGGCCTGGAACCACACATCACGGCTGACCAGCACTTCCAGTACTGTCCCAATAACCTTCTTTTCACGCATTCCAGTAACGCGTCCTTCCATGACCTTTGCAGTCACCATCGAGCAGAGGTGAAATGGCGTTCAGGTGGTTCGTAAGGGTTAGTAGTGAAGGCGTTCGTGAGAAACATACCTTTCAGATAAATACAACAGAAACTAAAATAAGGTAGGAGGAAGCCCAACTGGGGCAAGTTCAGCTAAAACACATCTTGCTCCTTTAAATTGGGTAGCTGACTGATGAAGATCATTTGACTGATATCTGTTTGCAGATGGGAAGGTTTTGATGTATTCTATCAAATTCATCTCCTTTGTATTAAATTGTGGTTAACACTTGTATTATCATTTGCTTACTATTGCTATGCAGTAATATGCATTTAAATGATGAGTAAGGACCTGAACCAACTTGTGTGAACCTGGCTTGAAAATTCAGCCATCCATCTGCACTATCCCACCGCCGCTTTTGCTTTTTGAGCCTCAAAAGGATTTTCCATCTCAGTCTGATGAAGTTTTAACAAAGACTGGCAAGCCACACTTGCACTGAAGAGGGGTGGAATGAAGCATCCAATCCTATTATCACTGTTTTTGGGGGATTGGGGACCAGAAGCTTCTGCTCCACATGGCAATATGAGGACCAACAGCCATGCCGGTTAAATTAAAGAACCTGAAGTCGACCAAATCCCAGGACAAAAACCCAGCATGAGGCTGGGCTTCTCATTCTTTTGGGCCTCACACTGCTAATTATTACAAGCCCAGTCCTGCACTTCCAGGTCTCTGCTTCTGCACAATAGCCAATTAATCTGAGTCTAATGGGATATAATGCATTTTTTTTGAAAAGAAAGAAATCTACCTAATTTTCAAAGCCTAAAAGAGAGAACATCCCAACCTCTTCAAAAACCGAGGTGCAGGCGGCTAATGAAAACGACACAATATAGTCGGTCACATTAAACTGTCTTGGAAAAGAGACTGGCATCTGGCGTCCCGGTTCAAAAGTAGCTTATCGTGAGCATCAGTTGTTTTTGACATGGAATGGAGTGAGCTTCACGCATCATTTTTCAAGAAAAGGCCCGGAGCAACCAGGTCAAAATAACTGGAGCACAAAAAAGTAATCTTGATGGATGGCTGTGCCTCCTTCTTTAATTCGATAAAATCATCAGTCTAACAAATTTGATTTGACTGCACCCAGCTATTTTGCCCTTTAATGTTAGAAACACCAAACTAAGGACATCAGACTAAATTGGTTTGCATGTAACAGAGAGGAGACCCCCAAAACATTCAGATGCTTCCCTGTTTCAAAGGGTCTTTGCCATTCATGTCACTCCGCTCTGCCAGTGACTGCTCCTTGTCTGCAGCAAGAGCAAGAAAACCCTCCAGCTCCTTTGTTATGACAGTTGGACGTCTATTTAAATAGACTAAACAGGATAACTCAGCTGTTCATTTGAAAGTGCCACCGTCACCAACGCAAAGCCTTCTGCACGACGCAGTTTAATCCGCTGTGGAGTATTTGCTCAAATTTCGGATCCTCTCAATTATTCATTCGGTCAGGAGTCTCCGGTCATTTAAAATAAATGATTTCTGGATTGGGGGAATGAAGCTGCAAGTGACTATAAGGCTCTCCTTAATAAAACAAAAAAGTCCAGCTTGCTTCGATATCGGACACTGGAGAAGTGTGTGCGCTGCACTATGTGTGTATTGCCTGCTCTTTGTATGTTCTGGGATTAGTGAACTCGGCAACGCTTGAACTCAAGAGGCCGGTCAGGTTAAATTTTAGAGAGCCCACTCATATTTATTTACTCAGTGTCATCCATTCTGTAGTATCAACATTGCTTGGCTTTTTTTGGAATAATATGGTGCCTAAAAAATTGCAGGAAATACAGGATTGGGGCGTGCGGATAACGCATTTGAGAAGAATAAAGGCTCAGAAGGAGAAAAGGTTCAAATCCACATTGATTAAACAGTGCAAACTTTATATTTCCACTTGTTTGCAAAAACACAAATTTTGGGTGATAAACCTTCAGGCCCTTTGGACTTAAATGGCATTTTAAGGTGGCGTCCACAGGTCATCTTTAGCCGAACAGAGGAAAAATCTCTGCTGTTTTTCAGGTACTAGAGAGGAAGAGAAATGTGCAACCCCTCAGAAAGGTGAGGCCACAGAGAGGTCAGCTGGGTTAGTGAGCTGGCGGTAATGACCTGAGTTTGGGGTTACTGAGTAACTGCTCCCTCCCGGCAGGTTGCAGGAGCCTGCGCTCAATGGGGGGGTGAGCCTCAACTCAGAAGTTTACTGTCTTTAAGCGGAAAGTCACAGCAGCATCGGAGTTGTCCCTTTGCTGCCTGGTCTTCTGCCCTGAACAGTGCTGCACACGCAGTATCGCCAACTCCTTTTATAGTGTTTTATAGTTAACGTTATAGCTAAATTATATAGTTTATATTACAATATATAGTATTATAGCATATTATTTATCTACTCTCTGCTGGATGTGTTGTAGACGATCCAGTCAAACCACTTCCTGGTTGCAGTATGTTGCCGTACTTCAACTGAGAGTTGGAAAAATGGAAAAATAAAATTTCACCGCACACATTTACGTGCTTCTATGATCACACATCATCGCTGGTCCGTCTTTGCTAAAATGGCTGTGTAACGCTTTTATTTCTCATCATCACTCACTTATCAGGACTGACTTGGATGAAAGCAACGTAGCCGGCAGGGATTTAGAACTAGAAGCTACAACAATATTGCCGAAATGAATGAAGTTCAAAATGCTCTCAAAGAGAGTTGGGGAAAAAAACAACATGGTAGGAAGGCGCTAAGGGAAATTAGACATAATGCTGTCAAAAGAATTTATACATTAAATTAAAAAAGCTCACTCTTTCCAGGACTGGGAATCTTTAGTTATGGTCTGGCAGCTTTCTCTTCTATAAATATTTAGTGTTTGGAGAAGATAACAGGGGAGACAAAGCGGATCTGATGATGCTGTCGCTGTGGGCCTTGCTTTTATTTTTGGTCTTGGAAGTTGAAAAGGCAAATGCTGAAAAATAACAGCGGTCACTTTGAAAAGTGGGTACTGGATTTTAACAGTAAAGTAAAAAGAATCATAAAAAACATACATCCCACTGACTAGTAAATGTTCACACTTCAGATATGTTACACAGTTCTTCAGTATCAAATTTGACACATTCCATGTAATAATAATAATAATAATAATAATAATAATAATAATAATAATATATGCCACTTGTGGTGACTATGTGTAGAAAGTGAATACAAAAATAATTAAAACAAAAGTAAACATGGGTCTTAAAGAGAGAAAACCACTATCAACATACAGGTTTCACACACTTTTTGTACCTGCTGCAAACTTATTTCCTATTACTGTTATGAACTCTTTAAATCAATTGCATGCCTGGCAACTTTCTGGGGGCCGACTGAAGGAAGCATGGGGATACGTCTACCTATATCTTGGTAAATATTTGCGCAGAATTGACGTGCCATCAACTGCCATGTTTGAGGAGGGAGATGGGAGGCTGAAAAAGAGAAAGCAAATTTGACTTGAAGTAGATGGAGATAAGAAACCTGGGAAATATTATTCAAGGGGTTTGTCAGTAACATACCTTGTCAATTCTGGGGAAATTTTAAGCAAAGAAAGTGAAGCGGCAACATGCTCTTTCAGCTGGCCTCTGCAAAGTGTTCGTCCAAAAATTACATTTTTATTTCTGTTTACCTTTAATGGTAATAAAATGTATAAAGTAAAGGCATGCTTTGTAGTGCGGGAACATCCATCCATCCATCATTATTCACTACTTTATTCTGAGCTTGACTTGGAATCATTGGACACTAGGAAACCCATCCCTAGCGTGGGATACTTGACCACTGGCAAACACACACACACACACACACACACACACACACACACACACACACACACTAAACAACTTATACTAACTAACCTAAAACACATATCTCTGGTCTGTGGAAGGGCACACACAGATATGGGGAGAAAATGCTACCCAGTAACAACCCATGCTACCAGTCTAATAATATTATTCATAACATGAATACAGAACAAGGTGCTAAGTACTTTTTCAGCTGCTAGTTCAAAATAGTATTGCCCATAAGTCAAGAGGAATAATAGTATGTGGGACCTTTTAAAATTATTTAACTGTATCTTTACTGGTTATTTAAAAATAATTGTATTTCATATTTAATAAACAAATTGGAAAAAAAGACCTGTTTCACTCACAGAGTGAAGGGGGGTTGGAGGTGGCATGATGATAATTTATCCAGGTCCTCACAGACACTGACTTTGTCCTCCAACATGTGGTCATTTTAGTATTTGCATGAGTGTGATGAACCTTTCCTGGTCTCATTTGTTTGGACAGGTACGTGAACCACATGTTCACAACTGGCTGTGGCACATAGCTGGACTGCAACCAGTGCAGCATTTGCACCTGCGCAGACACCTGAGTGACTAAAAAAAACACCTAAAAAAACCCAGAGTGAACGAGAAGTGAATGTGGTGCTGCTAACCCCCCCTTGCAAGGGTCCGTGGATGGACGCACAGGGCAGTAGGAGCACTGAGAGTATCTTTAGACCTCACTAGCAGGAACTGAATGGATGGATGGATGGATGGATGGGGTGTTTATGACGATTGGTGACAAGTTCAGATGTCAAGGGTCTGAAACAAATATGCCCACCGAAGACCCTGCTGCCAAGGAAACGGCTGTGCCATCCAATCCTCAGCTAAATAAAATCTCTCCCTTGCTTTTTCAGAATTCCATTGCCTCGAGATGCAAAGACACTGAACCCAGTTGCCATGGCGGGGTTGTTAAGTGGGAGAGTCAAGCAAGCCTTTCCCTGACTCGAGCATTTCAAGGCTTCTTTTCAGCTGCAGGATTAATTTACCTCTTCCGCCCCAGGCTCCTACCTTCATCAATCTCCCAAAGCACTGGCAACCGAGTGTTACCACCTACGGCAAACAAGTCGCTGCGTAGAAGCGGCTGTCTGTCACGAAAAACATCAGCATTAACCGTTAGCTTCTGTTCGCTGATTTACAACCGTCCTCCTCTGCCGCTTCCTTTGCAAGCGATACAGACTTGGAGTGCAAGTGAGAGGTTGGAACCTGCGCCGCTTAATGGCAGACATTATAAGTCGTGGCAGCAATACAGGAGATGTTAAAGAGAAGGAGAGCCGAGGGAAGGAAGCCGGACAGTAAAGTTGCAGATTTTCTAGGGAGAAATCCGAGAGGAAAACCCTGGCAATAATTAACGCATGCAAGAATAGCAAAACGCGCTTCCTGCTGCTGACACCGAGCGGTTTCCGTGGCCTTGTTTATGGGAAAGCGGCGGCTGGGGCAACTGTTGTGTTAGGGTCACGCTGAAGTTGCTAGGCAATGCATGTGGCAGATCAGCCTAAACCAAAAAGGCCGCTGTGCTTGGCAGGGCTTGGCGTGCAACGCGTAAGCCTATCCAGATGTCTCCAGCGTGCAGAGAGAAATAAAAGGTTCATTCACACTAAAGCGTGCGTCTTCTGCTCTCTCTTTGACACTCGGTGACTGGCAGCACACTGTCGATTAACGTACGGCAACCGGCATCCGTGTGTTTGCAAAGCCACTGAAAAAGCGTTTGCCCCCCGAGAAGTTTACAGGGTGAGTTTTTACTCCACAAACCAATATAACAGAATGGGGGGAAACCTTGTGGATATGGAGGTGCTGGCCTTCTCTGACGTGATGTTTGCTTGTGATTGCATCTCCGATGTTTAGAGCGATGCCCGTGGCCATTATACAATAACGTAGTAAGCAAGAAACCAGCATCCTACTGCAAATGCATCTGCACACCCAGTGATAGCAAACTCAACAGGTCTCTGGGGAGATGGGGGGGGGGGGGGGGCAACTCAAAAGTCTGTGCTACACGGACAGACGTGTGCAGGCAGGTCTGGTGTCGGGGGGACTTGGCCAGCAGAGTGGAGGTGGGCAAAGGGCCAGCGGGGCTGTGAAGCAGCAGCAGCAGCAGCTCACAATAAACACAGTGACACCATTAGTCACAATGACAGGACAGGGAAATAGACAATGACAGCAGCATATTAACACACACACACACAAACACGATGACACTGCACACACTGCACACTTTCATTTGCGCCACCATCTCAATGTGAGGTATAAAAAAAACTAAAAGTAAAAAGGACACCCTGGGCTTAAATTCACATTTTAACGCCTTAACAGCTTTATTTTTCAAAGCGCATGCTTCCCGAGAGAAGAGACTGGTGTGAGCACAGGGAAAACATGCATATGTCCAACTGAACGAGCATGGAACCTACATCCAGCTGCTATGAGACACTAGAACTAACTGCTCTGCTGCTACACTGCCCATTTACCCGTGGGCAGCTGGGTAATTATTAGTGGAGAAAGTCAGGGTCGGGATTGGGGTGGCAAACACGGTTCATACGAGAGCAAGGCCATACGTTCCAATCGCTGTTCTCTTCGTAGCGTGGTGAGCCCCATTGAAAACCCTTGAGATGAACTGGAGCGCCAACTGCGAGCCAGGCCTTCTCACCCAACCTCACTGATGCTCTTGTGGCCAAATAGCGGAAAACCTTCCCAGAAGAGTGGGAGCTGTTGTAGCAGCAAAGAGGGAACAACTCCATATCAGTGTCTATGGGTTTGGGGTGGGATGTTCATCGAGCACATATAGGATTCATGCTCAGGTGTCCACATACTTTTTGCCATAAAAGTCCTGGTGGTCTGGCTCCTATCTTGGAATCACTGGGCACAACTACACCGAGGGTGGGACACCCGTCAATCACAGGGTGGCCCTGCACACACACGGTCTCAAACTCTGCAACTAAAGTGACCAACTAATCTGAAACACGTACCTTTGGATGGTGAGAGGAAACCCACACAGATCAATACAGATTCAAACCCGGACAGTGGCTTGTGAAACAGCAGCACGACTCACTGCGCCACTGCATCGTCCACCAGATATAACCGCACGCAGCAACCTGTACTTTTTCTGACTGTTTTTGCCTTTAATCTGCTGTACACTGTGAGTCGCAAGAATAAGGAGCACCTGCTGGGTTTTCACGTTGCCCTTTCAGTCCGATGCCGACAGGCTGGGAACTTTACTCACTTTCCCCCTCTGTTGGCCACTGTAATACCAATGAACAAAACTCCCTTTTGCTTTTTGTGCTGAAGAAAAGAATGTGTGAGTGCTGCACCCCTCACTGTAGTATCACAACCAACAAGGCCCCACATGAGCGACACACTGGAATGTTTATTAATTTATAAGCTTTACTCAGCTCACACCTTCATCCAATGCCGCTGTCAGTGATTTACCAGTGTACATAGCAAGCAGAGTATTCCTACTGCTTCAATTCAGGGCAAAAATCTGACTCAAAATTATTATAACAGCAGTTGGACTGAGACCAGGAAGCTTCAGCCTGCAAAGTGACACCTCAACCACTACTTCTTCTTCTGCCCCAAAACATTTAAAAAATGTCAGCTCACAGGAGACTTTTAAAAGCGCTGGCCCAGCAGGTTTCTCTGAATTACAGACATTGTTGAAAATGTCGCTTCTGTCATTTCTTGAGAAAAATAATTAACAACCCACATCTGCAGGAAGAAAATTAGAAGCAGGAGCTTCATTGTTGGAAGCTGGTTGCTGTCTAAGGGCAGGGAGTGGCTCCTCTACTTTCACTGCCCCGAATACCTGCATCTGACATTTGCCGTACAGACGCCACGGTGAAGCGACTGCTGTGGGACGCACGTTCACGCTTGACACGCACCCTCGGATTACATGCTTAATTAGCAGCAAGACAGGGTGACAAGCACCTTGTGCCTTATGAGTCTCGCTGGGACAGCAGTGCTGCAGCCGATCAGTAAGAAGCACATTCTGGAAACATCGGTCACACCTGCAGCCCAAAAAAAAAAAAAAACAGCTAGACACTGCACTCAGCAGCACACACAGGGGTCCTACACAACAGGCATGGGGGGGGGGGCATGCAGCCTGTCAGTGGGTATCATCTGTCATTGGCACCGACATGCAGGATAAACTCATGGATCATTTGTGTTATTCTGGCACTTGCAGACACTGGAACTGTGATCTACTCTCATTTTTTAATGCATTGTTGCCTTAATAAACACCCCAGGCTGGAAAGTGTTTGAAACAAGTCTGAGACAAATGGTTCATCTGATTTGCCTGCAATCCTTCTATTCCTACACTAAAATCAATAAATCAATCTGCCTGCTTGCTTTACATTTTAAGATTGCCCTATGGCAGTACGAATGTGAGATATTAAAAGCAGGGAATTTTAGGATGTACCAGTGTTCAGTAGTCAGCCTGAATGCCTATGGGGAGAGGGGACTTGAACTGATGCTGTACTGTGTTCGCAGGGGGGGCAGAGGTTGTAAACACTCACGCAGCCGCCTTAAGAAAGCAAAGTGCGGGGAAGCGGACCCGGGCGGTATTTTTAGCACAGAAACCCCAATCGCTGGAATGAGATTCGATCGTTTCAGTCTAATTCGCACCCGGGCTGCGGGGACAGCGTGCGGGGGGGGACGCAGCTGCGTCAAAGGCGCCGTGTTTCCAGGTCCCGCACATGAATAGTGGGGTTGAGCCCCAAGCCGGGGCGCAGAATGAGAAGCGGAGCGGTGAATGTTGCCTTTATTCCCACGGAAAGTGCGTTATGGACGCGCATCTGTGGGGGTGGGGGTTTTGCGAAAACGTCACTGTTTCGCAGATGAACGGCGAACACCGAGAAATGATGGATTTTTGGAGCTGGGAGCGAATCGGGCGCGCGGTATGCGAGGATGGTCCAGATTGTGGAGAACCGTGATGGACCTGGCGGACTTCTGAGATGTCGAGCCACACACACACACACACACACGCACGCAGCGCTAAACCCGCCTTTATCTCCATACTTACCCATCAAAACCTCCCCCGGACTGCGCGCCGCCCCTCCTAAATCCCACAGGAGGCACTAAATTCGACACTCGGCCCTGCGTCGCGCTCACAGGGGCATCTTCCCGGAGAGGCAGTGGGTGGCAGTGGGTGTCTGTGGGCACCGGTAGGCATCGGTGGGCATCGCTCGGAGCTGAAGTTTGACCAGGCGAAGCAGGGAGGAATGGGAGACGCAGCGACGGCGCTTCCGAAACACAGGCGCGGTGGATTGTAAAGCGAGCAGCCGTCCATTTGCATCAGAACGCGGCTGAGCAGGGAGCAGGGCAAGGACGGCAGCGGGACGAGCGCAGTGCCATGTGTCAGTGAGTGTGTGTGCGTGTGTGTGTGTGTGCGTGTGTGTGTGCCGGAGCACTGCTGACAGCCGCCGCCGCCGTGCGCGCCCTCTCCAAGTGGACGCCCGGGCGCCGATGGATCCGCCGCGTCTCTGAGCTCCGCTGATCCTCACCCGGCACCACGGCTGGACACTCCTGTGGAGGTCAAACAAAGTAAAAAAAAAAAAAAAAAAAAAAAACAAGCCGACAAACAAAACTGTGCAATAAAATTAAATTGAAAAAAATCACGGCATCTGGATCTCATCGCCCCGTGGAGTTTATTTTATTTTTCTTTTTCTTTTTTTGTGCGACTTCAAGATGACATCGGAGTATCTGCTAAGGTCACTGCTGATGCTCATTCTGGCCCTCTTCTCCGCCAATGCCAGCAACTGGCTGTAAGTGTCCGAACACAGCATTCCTTCATAAATAAATGTTCTTCTGCCTTTTAAGCTAGAGATGCGCTCACCAACGCCTTAAAACAGCATGAAATGCAAATTCATCTCATTGATGTAACTCTGTGACAGCAGATCAGTCAGTGCTCCGTACTTGTTGTACATTTTTATTGTTTAAAATTGCATCTTGCAACTGTCAAAATAAGTGGGTTTTCTGCCCGGGTGCAGCCCCCTCAGCGCCTTTCTAAGCGGCGTTCGCCCTAAGGATCTGCGCTCAGGAGCCGGACCCCCCACCGCACTTGGCTCCGCTCACGTGTGCGTGCTTGTCGCGCGCTCCTGCACGGCCAGGGCTGCATATTTTGAGGAAGAGAGAGGGAGTGGGGGGGGGGGGCGCAAAGTTGCTCAACTTTTGTATTTATTTTCACTTTTGCCCCCATCGTGCATTTTTGCTCGCTTTTCCCAACAGAGGAGCCGTGTGGGCTTCGAGCCGTGCCGCGCTCACCTGGCCGCTCTCTGACAGGTGGCCCAGTGACGTCACGTCCCCTAATTATTAGCGCGTTTCGTGAGACCGAAAAGTCCAGAAAAGAAAAGAAAAGAAAAAAGGGCAGCGCTTCGGGTTTCAGATCTTAAAACGCGCACACAGATCGCAACACCTTTACTGCTTTGTATGCGCGTAAATGCCGGCGGGGGGCTGTGTGTGTGTGTGTGTGTGTGTGTGTCTGAACTACAGGCGCAGTTAATGGTAACTGTCGTATGTCCTGAAAAAGGGGTTTTTACTGTGTTTTCCTGCGGCTGCCAAGGCGTGGTGACAGGAGCGAAGCCGCAGACGTGTGCGGACACGCTGCGCGCGTAGAAAAGCGCCCTTGAGCCGGTGTGTAAAATATGATTATTGTGACAGAGCAAATCCGAAGTGAAGCTCCTGCCCTCCGAGGCTGCGAACACGAGTCCTCCCCAGCCACTTCTCTTCTTAAACAACCCGACAGAACGCGTGGGGAAGGAAGAAAAAAAAAAAAAAAAAAGAAGCAGGGTTTGGACCACGCGACGTACTGGTGCGTGTTGGGCTTGTAAGCGGTGGTTGGTTTGTGCGCAATTATTGCAGGTGTGTGCGTGCGTCGCTGAAACGGTCGCGTCCGCACAGGAAACGCACAAAACGCACCGAAGCGAAAAACAATTATTTTATTGCATTGTAATAAAATAAAAGTGCGTTACATTACAGCACAATAAAAATAAAAATAAAAAAAGGAACTCTGGCATTCATCGTCGCTGGGAACTGATATTTTGTCTCGATGAAAAATAAAGAAAAGAGAGACTTTTAAAATTAAGAAAATTAATGCATCTGACTTTTAATTCTAAAGCAGCGTCTTGTTAAGAATGAGAAAGGATTGCGTGAGGAATCATTTTTATTTTCTTATTTACAAAGCGCATTATATTTAAATAACGGTATGGAAGAGAGATCAAATACAATTTATATTAATAATAATATATCATATATTAATAATTATATATTTGCACCATGTTTCAGCCCGTTTTGACGCAACACTCACCTTCATACCCATTTTAGTGGCAAAGTTTTGATTTCGCTCGGGATCCCTTATGTTTTTATCCATCAATATTAAAAAAATGAACATTTTCCTTGGATTTCTACAGAGGGAAAATAGGATGAGTGTCTTCTCTGAGATGAATTACTTGGCTGAGCCAGCAAATTAGCAAGACTGAAAAATGGACTCATATTTGTTGCTCTAACTGTTTACTATTATGATTCCGATAGGCTTTCGGCGCGCCGTATAAACAGCGATTTATTAACTGTGATGATCGCACATGAAAAGCGGCCATTTCTATCCGGCAACATAAATAAATCAGAATTCTGGTTTATGCAGTTGATCTGAAATAATCCCAGTATTTAAACATACACGGCGGAAAGCAACAGTAAAGTTAACACTGGATTTCACTGCTGTCCTTCTTTTAGTTCTCTCATAAACACTCTACAATAATATTAATAGCAGCAATAAAAACAGCAATAACAGTAATAATATGTTAATATAATAATATAGAATGCATGGGTTAGCAAAATGCAGAAAACACACATTGCTCATATAAATACATTTTCTAGAACAAAATGCTTTGGTTTCTTCTCATAAAAATGTAATGTTGACTTTGTGCTTATCTGACAGTTAATGTTTTTCTGGTTTTCGACCTTCTTGTATTTGAGGGAAATATGTCGCTGCTTACTTAGCCATGCCTTAAAGCAGGAGTGTTGTTTTTTTCCTATTGGTGTCAGGGAGTGCTTTATAGTCCGCGCCAAAGTGCCTCAGAGGACGCAGAGTAAGAAATATATGCTGCAGTTTTCCCAACTTATTAGGTTTCCTTTCACTGTAATCTTATTTCATTCCGCTGTCAATTGCCAACAGTGCGTGTGCAGAATATTTTGAATATTTGCTTCTCTTTGCCATTATTTTTGCAGGTAAAGTGTGCTTGGTGCCAAGTGGATTAGGCAGGAGGGATTGCTGAGATGACAGGTTGAGAGCAGGCGGCTGTGGACGGTTGCCAGCGTGTGTGGTTTGCAAATATCACAGGGGGCATATGAAACCTAAACTTACCTGGTGGCCTAATGGTTCGATGCTTCCGGAAAGGCCGTGCACCTGGCTGACGTGCCGCTGAAATGCCAGCACTGAAGGGATGGGGTGACGTCCCACCATGCAGCCCCAGTGTGGCTGAACCTCCCCTCTTACTGCATCCATGTTCTCAGATTTTAAAAAAAATTGTAATTTTTGCTCATTTAGAGAAAGAAAAAAGTGCTGAACAGCTGTGAGTCGGACAGACTTTTAATAAAGTGGACTTGCATTCATAATTTAAAAAGACTTGAGAGCAGGGGGAGAGACACGTGGAATCGGCAGAGACCCCAGCTGGTGGATTCGCTGCTCAGACCTGTTGTTTTGGGCCTAACTTGGAGGAAACCCTCCAAAACAGACCAAAAAGAAAGAAAAAAATGGAAAAGATTGGATCTGCTATGTTTTTTTTTTTTTTTGGAAGACTCTTCAAACTGGTGAGGAGTGAGCGGGTGCTGATCGATGTGGGTGACACGCCCTGCATTTGTATGTGCAGTGGGCTGAGGCGCACAGCAGTTACAGTTACAGTTACAGCATACAGGGCTGCCCAGCTGCCTTCCGCAACCAGACAACCTCCCTGCCCCCGTCCAGACCCAGAACCTCAAGGTGATGTTTGTGTGTTTGTCAGTCACCACCCTCATTCACCTCCTTCCCCGGATGGACAGGTTCTGCGACACCTGAGGATCCATCCCAATTTCTACACGACCGTCTTTGATGTCTGTACTGAAGATTGGAAAGGGAAGGTGTTTTGCCGGCCGTTTGACAGCTATTAAAATTAAGGTGAAATATCAATGTCCCATTATGGTGAACATCTGACTGTTTATTTAGTTTGGCATTCAGTAAAGCTTTTTCCAAAAACACTCTTCCGGGCACTTGGACTTGTTTCCTAAATCCAAGTTTATTTGTTTAAAGGGAAAGACCTGTAAAACCAGTTTGAGATCTTAATAAAGGTTTTGGGCTTTGCTCATTATACCTTTAAGTGTTAGGATTTTAGGACAGTGAAAGTTATCTCAAAAACGTTCGCTGGCTTTTACTTGCTGCTGCATGAACGTGGAGATAATTATGATCTACCTGAATGTACAGATACGGGCACAGGTGCAGTAGCCAGTTTGAAGTTTAAATTGACGAAATTGTTCACTCCCCCATCCCCCATCATTTCAGACTGTGTAAGATGTTATTTGCTGGCCTAGTAGCATCTGATGTGTTTTGCGAAAATGCCTTTTGGACACCAGAGGCGCAAACCAAAAGCCGAACAGTGGCAGCTCGCAAAAACATGATCAAATGCATCTGCATGAAATTTATGCTTTTTTGTCAAAATATTTGACCCCAGTCCGCAAAACAAAAAAGCTACACCTTAATACCTTGTAGGTTGAACAAAGGTCAAGATGTGAAAAGATTTTGTAGCGTTAAGGGCATCATTCATCCATCGGATGAGACTTATTCAACCCCTGCGATTCAAGAAATAACACTGAAATGATGATACGAAAACAATTTAAGTGTCTTTCCACAAAGGATCCATCTAGGCTCAAGTGGTGCTGGATGTTTTCACACCAGCTGAAGGAATTCGCTTGGTTTATGAAGGAAGTGGAAGATTCCTCTTCGCCCCGTTCACTGCGATGCTCAGAAACACGAGCGAAGGTGGCGGTGTGACGCCGTTGGGAGCGGACGCTGCTATTAATGGACTGAACTCGCGCCCAAAACGCTGACCTTTTGCCCACAAAGAAAACAGGGACTCCACTTTCTTTAGGAAGGGATGCAGCAACCGCCACCTTTAGCTCACTGGGGTGCTGGGAAGGACAGCTGGGGAGGTCGTTTCATCTCTTCTTAGTGAAAATATTGCTGCAATTGTCATGTCGCCAAAGGCAGCTTAAGGTGGAAAGGTAGAGTAAAATGAGGGAGTGAGTAAATACTTAACCACAGAGATGGACCAAAGGTCTGTGGGTCACTGTTGCCAAAATTACAGCCAGATGAAGACATCATGTTGTGTTGTCATGTAGTGTCGGCCTTTGGGCTGGCTGTCCTAAAGGGGACCTGGCGACTGTTGCAGGGTTTCAGTATAATTTGGTCTAACAAGGGTTTTGTAGAGCTAATTTTAGCACAAGGGAAGAATAACAGCAGGACAAAAATGTAAAGAGGGTGGAAACGAGGGAAAATTTTAGGCTTCTCTCACACGGATCTGTTGTTTTTTCATGTGTGCCCCCCCCCTCAGAAAACACATGGTAACCCGCACCCCTCATGTCAGCTCTGTTGTCCCGTCCTCAATAGTAGCATGTAAGGGGATTAATTTGCCATTCTGCCAACCCGCTGTAGGTATCTAGGCTGTCCTGGGGTTGAGGAGGGGGGGGCTGCTTGAGCTGAAATACAACCAGGAGGGTAATTTTATAGCCTTTTACTGCCGCTTTTCCACTCTCTGCATTATTTTTACGTGCTGCCTGGTGCCTGCTTACCTCAAATTAAAAATCTCTAAAAATACAGGCAGGCTGCCTGGCTCCTAGATACCCCCCTGCCACACCACTGGGTGCCCCACCCCTTGCTCTCTGCTTGCACCATGGGCACCCATGGCGTCCGACAGGGATCTGTGAAGTGTGTTATGCACCCATTGGTACTTTAATGAAGGAATCTGAAAATATGCCCCGGTTTTTGTGGGTTCATTTTAGATGAGTTCACATTAGGACACTTGCACTGGACTTCCTGCTATAGTTGGAGAGGATGCACACTTATAACCTATAGGATGGCAGTCCGTGGCTCAAAATGGGCCCTGCTCATGGACAGTTGAGTAAGATTTGTGCAGGCATTAAAAATTTCCATTACTTACAACAGAAATGTTGAAGCCTGTGGAGATACACAGAAATGAGGACATTAACCAGCGCCATCTCAGTGGAGTTTTTCACTTTTGTTCCCCCTTTTCATTAAATTTGTACTTTGCAGACACAATACAAGGCTGAACTATGACACATTTACATTTGACGCGTAGTGCAGCTGACTGTACTTCAGTGGCACTTTATGGTGGGCCAAATGGCATCATGGGTAATTCAGCAAACCCAAACAATAAGACAGAAATTTTAGTTATTTAAATAGCATCTTATTGTTTTTTTTAAATTTTGTCTATCTTGCAAGATCACCAATTCAGTTGCCATCAGTTATGGCTTCATTGACAGCATTTTGTTCCAGTTTGCAGTGCCAGAGTAAATCCAAAGTCTGAAGTATTTAATAGTTTTTCGGTCTTTTAGCTGTTTGAAATCTGTTTGGTTGCCTTTTAGAAAGTCGTGTTATTAATTCCCAATATTGCACAAGGTATAAGGAAGGCAAAATGTCTGTTATGCAAAATCACGAGGAGATGCTATATGTTGAATGCTAAAATGGAAAAGACAAACTTGTAAGGCATGTGTTCTTTCCGTACTGCACATTTCATAGTGGTTTACACGTTTTACACACTGTTATGTTTAAAAAGGCATCAAGTTTAATAATGAACAAAATCTACTCAACCGGGGTTTATCGTAAAACAATTTCAACAATTGATGTAACTTTCCACTTGAGGGCTTCTTCTGGTCGTTCTTGGCTCAAGGCAGTCGGTGCAGATTGACGTTGGGATAAATATTTATGGTTTTGTTTGGAGAGGCTGAGCCAGCACTTAGTTTTGGGTGTGTGGTGGGGGGGCTGTGCTGGCCCTGTGTGACTGACCCTGTCACTACCACCACCACCACCGCCCCCATTTGCCCGCCCCTGCTCCAGCTGGAGCTCATCTCTCAGCTCTTAGTTGGCCCCTTCATAGTCCCAGGTTGGCGTTGGTCCCCAGCTTGTACTGTCTCATTCCCCACAGGGACGTGCCTCCAGCAGGCACCACACCCTCTCTTGTTGCAATTGTTGCTCTCCACCTTAAGCCAGCTGCACGGCAGGGTTACCAGCCTCTGCCCTCCATCTGACCTGTGGTTTTGTGTTCTGCACCAACGACATGAACAAAGCCATCTTATAGCTTTATAGCAACACCAGGGATTACGGTGCAACATGCTCCTTCACAAAATTCTCCAAAATATCGTGGAAATTATCACAGAAATTGTAACGCCCCCTTCAGCTGTATACATTAGTTATAAATATCATTGTGGAAAACCACTTTTTTAGTTTTGTTCAGTTTTTTGGATGTGACGTGAGGTGCATTAGGTCTGCGGGTCAGGTCCTTGTGGGGAGGGGAAATTGAGAAGAGGCTGCCCCCTAGAGGACCAGGGTGTCTTTTACGCGAGGGCAGGGGTGATGTTCATGGAGGAGAAGCTCCATGGCAGCCCTGCTAGGCCCTGCCAACAGGACACTCTCACCCCTGCATCCACACACTCCTCCTCACATTTACTATCATGCTGTTCACGGTGGCAGAAAGAACACTCAAGGATTTGGTCTTTGTACCATAGTAGATATTAAAACCTGTTTTTGTTAATATATGGCAGTAACGAATGTGATTTCATACACAAGCCGTGCAAAATCCGTTTAACAAGAATACGAGAGAAGTTTGTCTATGATGTTTATGAAAATCTGTGTATAAAAAAATGTGTATATAAGCCCTGCGATGGACTGGCTTCCCATTCGAGGGCAGCTTTGTGGCCTTGTGCCCGCTGGGTCCGAGATGGGCACTGAGACCCTATTGAGGGAAAAGTGGTTAAGAACAAGGAGGATATAAATATATAGATGTATAGTATAGGCAGCTTTTATATGTGTAAGGAGGGTACTGTACCTGATCTGAGCCACTTGTAGTGTAATGCCTTGCACTGATTTGGGTTATATTGCCATTTGGAAATGGCAGCTCCATGGAGGGCTGCACTCTTGTGTCACACGGCTCAGACTCCAGGTACAGGCTCAGCAATGCAGCGCCGTCCATTTTCGAGGCTGTCAACATGGCTGTAAGGGATTCGGGACTGATTTCCACACTTTAATCTCCCTGTCGTCGCGAAGCAACCGAGTCCTCAGAGCCCAGCCCACCTGTCAGTACGTTCCCTCAAGCCATTTGTGTTGCATTAACGTTCCTCCATGAGGCCGGTGACAAACCCGAGTTTACATTCGTTGCCTGGATTGTCAAGGAACATTTTCAGACACTTCAGAACCCCGCAAAGCACCTTCTGCATTCTGAAATTCTTACTGCACGTCTGGATGTTTTCTCGTTTCCATATCTGATTTAGCGGTGCTGTCGGAGCAATAAATCCGACCGCTGACTCACTCACGCTGCGGGGTAAAGTTGGGGTGAGCAGGTAAAACTGCACTGGCTGCCCTGGACACTTTTTTGCACAATAAGTGGTTTTCCTTGAGGGAGCTGAAAAGGCCATCCGGCAGGAAGTAGAATGCAAGGTGGGACAGCAGCAGCCGTGTGACATGCAGCGGCGGATTTTAGCGCTCTCACTTAGGCTGTGAACTTCAGTACAGAATTATTAAGTTACTGTCTAAAAAACTGAGCAAAATATGGATTTAAAAAGTAAAAAAAACAACACCCGGAACAACAGAAATACCCCCCATTACATTTAGGAAGTGAACTGTGGGTGTCAGTCCAAGCGCATTTCTTTGACCTTCTTAGAGCTTCATGGGTACAGTTTTATGATTTTTATCTGTTCTGATCTTTTTTATACTTTGATTAATGCAACATTTACTGCATCTCTCTAATAGTAAGGTTGTAAATATTGTCTTTTTCTCACTAAACCATCCAGCTGCTTCTGCCATTTGCTTTTGACCGGATAATCGGAGAACGTGAATAAGATCTGTTGTCATTCAGGGCCTCAGTTTGTCACGTAGCGTCCGGTACACAGTATTTATTTAATTTTTGGCACCTTCTCTGCAACATGGGAGCCGGTTAGGTTTGGACCAAACCTCCAAGAGCATATATTGTGCTAAAACCCGGTTTAGACTTTCTGAAGATTTAGGGAACAGCAAAGAACTGAAACATTCAGAAAAGATCATTTGTGGCCAACAACTTTGAACAACAACTTTACCTGAATTCAAACAGGGGGCCGGAAATAGAGGGCGGCCAATGCACTTCTATACATTCACCGTGAAAAGATGGGCACTTGCAAACAGGCTGCTGATAAATGAAAAAAAATCCCAAAATAGTTTCATAAACACTGACTCATTGAAGCTTAGTTTCTGTGACAGAAAATGTTATTTGAAATGCATAACCCCTCAAAGTCCAGTATTTCCCAACCTATTTGCCTGCAACATTGCCTTTTCGGCTGGCCTCTGCGGACACCCTCGGCTCGGCCAGGAGCCGCATCCCATTCATAACTGTTAATGTGCGTCTTGCTTGTGGGCAGACAGACTAACAGGCACATCACAGACGTCAGTGCACTGTGGTTCTGCCACCAATGCCGTCACCTACTGAAAGGGACCAAGTCTGTGACAGCCTCAGGGTCTCCAAGGTAACATAATTTTTAAAATGTTTTCAGTCACACTCATTCCCACGTTATGGGACATCTGGCATCCATCTCTCCATGGTCTCCCTTCTATTTCCGATGCTCTGGAAATATAACCGAGAATTACACAAAATATTTAGGACTTAATTAGAGTTCCACAAACAAAGCTTTAATTGTTCCCAAATCAGTGTCATGTCAACTATCTTCTTGGGGCTATTTTGGTCTTGGTGACGCCCCAGCTGCTAGCGAGATGTTCTCTGTAGCCGTCTGGCCCCTGCAGCCCACAGCGGGGGGCACGAGGTTGCATTAGCGTGCCTCTCAACTGCAGAGGATCAGGCACGGATGGGATCACTCCCCGTCTCGACTCTGAAATCCTCCAAGGCCAGGTGGCGGCGTTTGGCTCAGAGCTGCAGCAGTCTCACCTTTGCCACATTAAACGGGGCACTGCTTTATTTTAGGCACATTTGTCCTGGCTCCTGTGGATAGAACTGAAACTTGCGGCTGGGGAAGAGGAGGAGGAGGAGGTTTTCTGGTCGCCAGAACTGGAATGGCAGTCAGGGGCAGCTGGCGTTGGGTGCACTCAGTCATGCTGAGCGCGTTCGCTTGCTTCTCTCCCAATTTTAGAATCAAAATTCAGCCGCTGAGAACACAGGAGGAGACGCGGGTTCATCCAGGAAAGACATCCCCAAATTTGCTGAGTCAGTTGTGTAGCAGTAAATCTCATCCCTTCAGCACAGAGGGTTCCTGCAGTGCTGGATTTCAGTGTGAATAAATTCCCAGCAAAAAGAAAACAATACTATTACAGTGGTACTGACTTTCTGATAATGTAGTTGCTGTTTATAATTTCCTTTGGGTGGTTTTTTTGTCTTCTGCATTTTAATAAAGCTCTCACCAAGTTTCACTTTTTGCTGTATATTCAATTTTATTATTTGCTAAACCATTATGGAGGAAATGTGCATTATGGTCTCAGCCAAGATGTTTCCATGTCGATTATTCCTTCAGGGTTCATTTACCACCGCCTGCTTTACTGTGGGTTTAAGGAAAGTCTGATGCAGCTCTAAGTTAAGTCACTGCAAGCACACAACCTCCTAGCACCATGCATTTCAACCCTGTGGTGATGCTGCTGGCAGACAAAGGCCATCCGGGCACAACATTATAGTGGCAAAATTGTGTTTGTTTGGTCTGTTTGAGTGCCTGGAAAGCTTTACCTCGTTCTTTGGCGCGAAAGCAGTGCTTCAGCCTGCGCTTGTGCCGTCAGAGTCTGTAGAGCCGTGGAAAGCATCGTGGATCTCCTTAATCTCCTCTGTGCTCTGGTCCGTCCACAACAGTCAGCTGCCTGGGCTTCCTCATGTGCGGAGACAGGGCCTTCAACCAAATCTTGGTGTGACTATTTCATTTCTTGGATTGAAAAAACTCAAATTTGTTTGTTAAAACTACAGCAACAATTGTTAGAACTTTCTCCCAGATTTTTGTAAACACTTATTTAACCAAAAGTAGTAAAAATGTATTATTATTATTGTTATTATTATTATTATTATTATTATTATTTAACCTTTGAGCAGGGTATGCAACAGCTATAGCTGCAGTAAATATAATGCAAGAAAAATTACAAGGATGATCGTGAATTTTAAGTTTGTGCATGAAACATCGATGTGGTTGGCTGACTGTACTTTTCAAATTAAAAATCAGTCTGGCAGATGATTATGTTTCAATGCAATTCAAACGTGAATGTCTGTGGTATAAATGTGTTATTACAATGCTTGAGCTGCGTGACCCACTAATGGCGGAGAAGCACCGCGGACTGTTAAAGAGCAGAAAGGGGAGCTTTTGCGGAGCTCAGCCAGGCCTCCGAGGGAGGAAGCGGCATTGACCCCCAGTATTTGATGAAGCAGACAAGGCTGAGTGGGATGACCCCAAGCTGTCGGGGTCAGGAAGTGGAGCGATGACCCAGGGAGTTGGATGAAGGGTATTCAGAGGTGTGTGATCTATCTGCAGGGGCCACACTCTTAAGGACAGGTTTCTTCCATGCAGTGATTAATGTGCCCCTGTCAGCAATGGAGAGGGACTGACTGTATTGGGAACTGAGGACGTTTGACCATCATGTCAATTTGAGCTGTTTTTTTCCAATATGAAAGGGCTTTTTACCAGTAATAAGCTACCTAGAAACCTACCATGGATTGTTACTGGCCCTCTGAATGTTAAAGCCTGCTTAAATGCACTAGCAGGGTTTTCTTGCAACATTTTCATTTTACTTGCTTTATATCACTGTACAGTATATGGCCAGAAGTATGTGGACCCCCCCCCCCCCCCCCCAACTCTAACGAATGAGTTGAGCTGTTTCAGTTGCACCCATGCAACATGCAAACACATTCTAGACAGTTTTGTACTAACTTTGTGGCCACAGTTTGGGGAAGCTCCTTTCCTGCCCCCCGTGCACAAAGTGAGCTCTATAAACACATGATTTGCCCAAGTTGGTGTGGAAGAACTTGAGTGGCTACACAGAGTCCTGATCTCAAGCCCACTGAACACTTTCGGGGTGAACTTGAACGCTGACCGCGAGTCAGGCCTTCTCATGTGACCTCACCGATGCTCTTGTGGCTGAATAGGCACAAATTCTCATACCCATGCCTTCCCAGAGGAGTGGGGGCTGCTACAGCAGGAAAGAGGGAGCAACTCCATGTTAATGCCCATGGGTTTGGAATGGGAAGCTCAGAAAGTACACATGGAGGTGATGCTCAGGTGTCCACACACTTTTGGCCATGTAGTGTATGTACAGCTAGATGTGCAGAGACAAATACCCTTAAAAGAAAGATTTCTATAACACTAAAAAAATACCTGATTGCTGATTCAAAAAGATGGAATAAATATGCAACTTGAGTTAAACTGATAGCGAAATCAATGGGACTCTTCCCAGGAGAGCGGGATCTTGCCAGTCAAGCATATCTACCTCATATCTAAAGACTTTAATTGTTTTGTACCGGGGATGAGCATCAGGGTCTGTGAGCCAAGTGTGTGAGACCCTCAAAGCCACCCAGGTCCAGCATCCAGTCCCTGATGAGCTCTTCAAACTGTCTATTTTTATAAGGTGTTGTAAAGTGGCTGTGGTGCTGGGAGAGGGGATCTGACCCCTGCCCCGGAGGTGAGACAGTCAGCTGAGTTCAGCTGCTCTGCATCGACTCAACACTCTCCGCTGTCTGTAAGCCAGAGGTTCACAAACCCAGGCCCTGTTTTCATCCTCCCACACGCGCCATTCGGTTGAACACACATGCTGGACCCCCTGCACAGTAACCCAATACACACCTAGTCAAGCACTCCTCCGTTTATTTAAACGCGCAAGTGTATGCGAGCATTTCAAAAGTGTCTGTAAAATACGCCAAACATCACTCTAAATCCGAGCCCCCTGCCCGCTGGCTTTCTGTAGATCAGCGACGGTTCTGATTCACCGTTGGCCAAGTCAAACACCGGAGCGACGGCGCAGACCCCACGAGTCCCTACGCTAGCGGGTTGATAAAATACAATAAGAACTGCAGCATTTGGCAAGGGGGGACATTGCAATCACTTGATTATAGAAGTTCTTGGCTGGGGGCCGTCTCTGTCTCAGACTGTTTATTTTTCATTTGCACCTGATTAACAATTCCCCCATTTTCAGAAAGGATAACAAAATCTTGCCGGTGAGGAATTAACCGCAGGGTTTATGTTTACTGCAGTGTATTGCACACTTGATAGCTTCTGAAATATGTTGTTGGCAAAGGGAATCTGCATCAACCCCATGATGTTTTTATTGGCATATCTGCGCTTAAAACAACAGAGTGATCTCGTGTTATTCGGAGGTTCTTCCAGTTGTAGTAAAGTTAGACAATTCTGTGCACGTGCGGGTCGTGTGGATCTCCCCGAGCTGAATTTCGGCCCTCCCACCCTTGCTTCCGCATGCCTCCTGCAGGTACCTGGCAAAGCTGTCGTCGGTGGGGAGCATCTCGGAAGAGGAGACGTGCGAGCGGCTCAAGGGTCTGATCCAGAAGCAGGTGCAGATATGCAAGCGCAATGTGGAGGTTATGGATGCTGTGCGCCGCGGGGCTCAGCTCGCCATCGACGAGTGTCAGTTTCAATTCCGCAACCGGCGCTGGAACTGCTCCACGGTGGAGACTCTACCCATCTTCGGGAAAGTGGTTGCCCAAGGTAAGAGCACCTTGCTGGCATTATAGCACTACAAGAGGGGCAGCCATTTTGCAGGTAGTGGAGTGGCACTGCACATAGTATAACTGAAAACAGGAAGAGAAACCCAGTAAATTGATCTTCTGCTGTGTCTAGTAGGTGTGGCTCCATTCCTGGGTCATATTCTTTTTTTTTGGAAATTGTCAAACTCATCAGTGAGCACAGACATTGGTATTTTGTTTATTGTGGGTATAAAATTTAGTGACACAGTGGAAGGCCCGTCTTGGCCAGTAGGTAGGTAGGTTTGAATCAAGCACATCAACAGACTTTGAGGGACCCGCATGATGATCACTCGTGGCCCAGGCATTAGCACTCCATAGCTCTATTGCAAAAAGCACCGTGCAGGACAGCCAGCGGAGGAGGGTAATGCTTTCCTGCGACAAATGCAAATTTTCACATTCATATTCTTATGTAGTGTAAAGCATATAACTTGGTTGCCAATCCTGAATCACGGCATTCGTCTTCTCCCTGGCGTCATCCAACAAGAACAGTTGACTGATGTTGGCAGATGCCTTCACACTATGTCAAGCATTCAGTTTGTTAGGGCTCACGCATTTTAACAGATTCACACCCAGTACATTTCAAGGGTTCAGCGGAAGGATCTCATCGTTAGAACCGTTTGGTAACCAACTTGGCGGGTCTTTTTCGTTCAGGAACCAGGGAGGCCGCTTTCGTGTATGCCATCTCGGCTGCAAGTGTGGCGCTGGCGGTGACCCGGGCCTGCAGCAGCGGGGAGCTAGAGAAGTGTGGTTGTGACCGCAATGTTCACGGGATCAGCCCAGAGGGTAGGCGTTCGCACTACCTCCACTTCTACACCGGGACTGTAATGCTTTCACAGCACCATCTTGCTCTCTGCCTTTCCAAACATTGAATTTTATTTCATGGAGTCTACAGTGTAATAAGCAACATTTTTGCTGTGTGGCCTCTTCTGCTGTAGGGTTCCAGTGGTCGGGCTGCTCAGATAACATTGCCTACGGGGTGGCGTTCTCCCAGTCCTTTGTGGATGTACGGGAGAGGGGCAAAGGCTCCTCATCCAGCAGAGCACTAATGAACCTCCACAATAATGAAGCAGGGAGGAAGGTACGGCACCCCGAAACGGGCACACGGCACAGTTTATACGGTCGCACTAACAAAGAGCTAGCGGTAGTCTGGAAGAGACTTAGTTTACATAATTTTTTTTGGATTTATTGGGTCGAAAATAAACTCCTACTTGGAGGAGCTGCTTTAAGAAAATGCATGAACTGTCTGAAGTTTACCGTAAATATTTAGCGCACAAAGTTAGTGTTTTCAATAAAACTTTCAGTCGAATTTTATGCATTTTTATGGAGGACGTTAACTCAAAGCAAACTGTCTTGTTTTTATTAATACAGAAAAGCTTGTAAAGTGCAAAGCCAAACTGGTTGCGAGCGCAATGCGTTCCTGGAAATCGGCTCATAGGGCGAAATCTCAAAAGTCAGAGGTGCAGTTACTATTACGGTATTAAAAATCGACCCCATAGTCAGAAAAATATAGTGTTAACTCAGTAAAGGGTATTAAATAATTTCAACTGTATTCGCAAAAACTCAAAAGTCAAAGACCTGCATTGGATTACAGGCTCAATTCTCTACTGTGTGGATGTGTAAAGTCCACATCATAAATCGGTGTCATAACTTACAAGCATATTTATGACACAGCTTTCTGAAAATCTCAACATTTCGTGAAGCCATTCTGGACAAATAATTGTACTTAACAGCGGTCACAGACTTAATGCCAAGCGAATTAAAAACAGTAGGTTACAGATCTGGATCCTCAGAATGATGGCTGAGAAGAGCGATGCAGGTCCAGAAAGAAAAATGCTGAATGTGTTTTCTCCTTGGCATCAAGGCGATTCTCAACAACATGCGGGTGGAGTGCAAGTGCCACGGAGTATCCGGCTCCTGCGAGGTGAAAACCTGCTGGAAGGCCATGCCCCCATTCCGCAAGGTGGGCAACGTCATCAAGGAGAAGTTTGACGGCGCCACGGAAGTGGAGCAGCGCAAGATCGGCACCACCAAGGTGCTGGTGCCCAAGAACTCGCAGTTCAAGCCCCATACAGAGGAGGACCTGGTCTACCTGGACCCAAGCCCAGACTTCTGCGACCAAGATCCTCGCAGCGGGGTGCTGGGCACGGCTGGACGCTACTGCAACAAGACGTCGAAGGCGATCGATGGCTGTGAGCTCATGTGCTGCGGCCGCGGCTTTCACACGGAAGAGGTAGAAGTGGTGGACAGGTGCAGCTGCAAGTTTCACTGGTGCTGCTACGTCAAGTGCAAGCAGTGCCGCAAGATGGTGGAGATGCACACCTGCCGGTGATCCCCGCTGCTTTCTGCCTGAACGCAGGACCAGGAAATGAACTCACTCAGCCAGGGAGCGGCAGTCCCATAAATGCGATTCCAGATGATAATTGGAAAATAAGATATATATATAATGGGATGAAAAGACAACAAAGATATATATTTTCTAATTTAAAGTCCCACAAAGGATTGTTGTTAGTATCTATTTTTTTTCTTTTGATTTATTTTTGACTTTCATTTTATTTTTGTATGATCTTGTTTTTTTTCTTTTGTTTTATTTATTTTGACTTGTGCTAACAAAGAACCCTAAGGTAAATTTGCTTCCATAGGCTGGACTCGGAGACTGGTGGAGGCAGGGCGGGGACGGGGTTGGGGGCAAGGTGGGCAAGTGGGACCAGGAGGGGGTGGTGGGTAGGTAGTCGGATGAGAGGCACCTCCTCCTCTGTTGTCAATGCTGCTTTAAAGATTCATCTGGAGGAGAGATGGACACAAGGGAGAGAAAAACCCCAGAGACTTTTAAGAAGACTCAACAAAGTATTTAGTAGCAGTCCAAGTGTACATTTTTCTTTTTCCTCGGAAAGACAAAATAGGCATTTTCAGGTGTACATGACAATTTGTTCCTGCATCTTGCTGCTTGTGGTTTTAAGAAAACGATTACAGTTTACTAAGCATCTCCTTACTTCATGAGAAGTGGAGACCTGCTTGTCTTCCACATGAAAACATCGCTGTTCGAAATGTAAACAGGCTCTTCCTTACAGGGCACGGAACTTAACGCATCCTAAATGGCGGTCTCGGCTTGTTACCCGGCAGTCGCAGCTGAAAATATAAATGAAAACTTGTGACGGCGAACGTCAAATGGCTCCCACGCATCGGCTGACCTGCCGGTGCGGTTTGTTGCTGACCTATGTTGTCGCCGCCACTTCCGTCGGCCACGTTTTTGCAGATGAGGTGTTTACTTGGGGCAGTTGGACCATGGATGTTGTGCACATTAACTTTAGCACTTTTCCTCTCCAGGCGCACATACCGAAAACAAACCCTCCAGCATTCCCTAATCCACTGATGAGGGGCAGAATGACTGAATTATTTAAGACAAATATGTACAACTACCATAATGCCAAGCTTAATATAGTAAATGCTATCCATTATGCTAAATGAAACATAGATCGGTAAAGAACATATACACTGAAGAAGACTATATTACTTATGAATGTATGTTAAAATTGAAATATATGCTGTGTCAAAAGAAGTTCTTGTCATATTTCTTATTATTTGAGCTGTAAGAGGGTGAGCATTGTTCATTAATGGAACAGTTTACATCGGTGGAGTTGCTCTTGTTTTTTTCCCCCCTTCCTGTCTCTTGATAAAGCCATAGTGACTACTACTGTGAGTTTGTGTTGTGTGGCTGTGGATTTAACTTTAGAACTCACCATATTTTCGTAGAAACTGGACTTGAATAAGTATATTTTATGAACAGTTTTTGCTTGTAAGTTTTTCATTCATTTTGGTATCCGTGTCATCTTGGGGATTGCCAGCACTTTTTTTTTTTTTTGGCTACTGCTGGTCAACATGGCTCTTCTCACCTGCGCTCCTCTGCCATGGCACTTGGGCTTGAAGGGAGAGATTATCTTAAGTTTGAAACACAGAGGTACTTTCATCCTTCCGAACACCAGCAGAGGTCAGACATCCCTTGAACACTTCCAGTTAGAGTGCAGGACCATGGCTCCGCAGTCTACACTCAAACCCTCCCTTTGCATAAGTACTTACCTAAATTGTCTGGGATATACTGGGGTGAAGATAATGTGGAAGAAATTAGGTGTATATATAAATTCAATATATAATGCATTGGGCAGGGCATGAGTCTGTTATATTCAACAGGTCATAAATATACTGATCAGCCACAACACTAAAACCACTGACAGCTGAAGTGAATAACATTGAGCATGTCATTACAATGGCACCTGTCAAGGGGTGGGGTGGGGTGGGGGGGGGATATATTAGGCAGCAAATGAACAGTCAGTTGTTGAAGGTGATGTGTTGGAAGCTGGAAAAATAGGCGAGCGTAAGGATCTGAGCGACTTTGAGAAGGGCCAAATTGTGATAGCTAGACGACTGGGTCAGAGCATCTCCAAAATGGCAAAGTGGGCCAAGGATGGAAAACCGATGAACCGGTGACAGGGTCGTGCATGCCCAAGGTTCATTGATGCATGTGGGAAGCAAAGGCTAGCCCCCACAGAAGAGCTATTGTAGGACAAACAGCTGAAAACCTTAATGCTGGCCATGATAGAAAAGTATCAGAACACACAGTGCCCACGCAACTTGCTGGGTACAGGGCTGCGTTGCAGCAGACCAGTCAGGAGGCCATGCTGACCCCTGTCCACCATCGAAAACACCCACAGAGATCAAGGTGTTGTCTTGGCCTCCAAATTCCCCAGATCTCAATCCGATCGAGCATCTGTGGGATGTGCTAGAAAAACAAATCCAAAACATGGAGGCCACACTTCACAACTGGCAAGACTTAAAGGATTTGCTGCTAACGTCTTGGTGCCAGAGACCACAGGACACCTTCAGAGGTCTTGGGGAGTCCATGCCTCAATGGGTCAGAGCTGTTTTGGCGGCACAAAGGGGACCTGTGTAATATTAGGCCGGTGGTTTAAATGTTGTGGCTGATCAATATATATGATTATTTTATATTTATACTAAGCACTTTCTGGGTCAGAAAATGGACAGGTACCTTTAAAGTACTGCATTTAGTACACAAGAATTGTTACTGCTGTTGCAATGTTGTAGTACATCAGGCAGATGCCACAAACTGTGACGTGCACAGTCCAAAGGAAAGATGAAAAGTAATAACAAAAAATGTACCACCAAACTTTATGACCTTCACATTATTAATCCATGTAGTGCCGTGTGTGTCTCATATGTAATTTCTTATCCCTCAATGTCCCCAGTTTGGGTCCTTAATCCAGGACATTCCTCTCGAGCCCTTGCTAGTGTGTGTGTGAGAGAAGTGGCCCGTCTGTCTACATCTTAACAAATTTAGTGGGGTTTCCCTCAAGGCACTCATTACTAACATACACAGTACCTGTGTTTGCACAAAAATCTCTCTTAAGGTAAGAAGTAGCAGTGTGTTAAATTGAAAGCATGGCATAAAAAACAAAGCTGTACATAACAAAAAACAGACAACAGATTGAGTCATTTAAGTGCTCGTGTTTTGTCCTGTTGCATCGACAAAACCCGAGAATTTTGTGACTTCACTGTGTCCAATCTGATTGAAATGACTTCCAAAAAGGTAGTCCATCCATCATAGCACAAGAATCCAGTGGGATTATGATCAAATGAAGACCACATGCCATCCCACCCTTGACTTCTGCCTGTAATTCTACCCAGAATATTTTTTTTCAGAGGTCTGTTGCCAATGAGCTCTTGGTGTCTTCACTCTTAGGGCAGGGGTAGGCTGTATCTGAAGTAGATGTGCATTATTGCATGGTCCAAAATGAAAAACGGGGCACTGCTGTTCACCCAAGTTACATCGCTGAAGTTTCTCCTTGGATCCAAGCCGAATCCCCGTAATACCAGCAGATCTTATATTTGTGGAAGCCACAGATGCTGTTCCTGAGAATACTATTGTTTTTACCGCGGCTGCAATACCAGACGCTACAATAACAGCCAAATGAAATGAACCTGGGATTGTGGGTTCCGGATTGTAGATCTGGAACCCACAGGAGATGGCAAGCACCCAGAACAGGGGTGTCTCAAGGAAAGCACAAACAAATCTAATATTTCACGCAATGCAACTTGGCAAGCTGTAAATCTACAAGTAGAATTGCTATATGGAGAAACAAAATCATTAAAAATGTCAAAACCCTGCAAACTTACAAGAAACCTACAAACACATCACTAAAGATAAATGGCTGAGGGAAAACGATTCTGGCTAATGGTACATGCTGTAGAAGGTACCTCTCAGTGCCCCTTTGATGGAAATACCTCCCGGTAATTCCATATTTGAAAGCATCCTTCAGGGAAAAAATAATTATCAAACCCTGGCTCATTCGTAGCACTTGTGGATCAAAGCCTTGGCCTTTCAGCTACTCTTAATATGACTTTCTACAATCTGTCATGAAACATTGCTAAGAATGGGCAAGGATGAAGGAGTTACACTGTACCAAGCTGCTGGCCAGAGGATGCACATCTTCAAGAGGTTTTACTGCACCTCATGGAGTCCTGAAAGGCACTGGTAATTAACCGATTTCTGGAATTCCTCTCTGCATGTCATCTTTGCAACAAAATTCAAGCAGGACTGCAAACCAAGGACCATGTTCTTATTTTTCTGCACTCCACATAGATATTTTCCTTGGATTGCTGCAAACTCCATAACCACGTGTGCCTGGAGAGAGTGCTGGAAACATCTTACTAAGCAGCCACTGCAACATTGCACACCTGTTTAAAGGAAGGACAAGACTTAATGAACAGATTTTATCCTGATTTAACAATCTTGAGAAAAGTAGAGCAAACTTTCATTTCACATAGGAACATCGCTTAGGTATCGAAAGGCAAAAATAATGGAAAGATGAAAATGGAATAAATGCATTAATTTGGTTTGGTCTGTAATACTACAACAACACAAGAAATGAGAGGACTTATACGGGAGAAAATCGGGCATCGTGTTCCCTTTTTCCGCTTTCTTTAACTTTATACAAATGCCAACAGTACCTGGATGGGTGAGACATTTTAACCAAAGGTAGCTCCACCTGAGCTGGTCCATCAAGGAACGAGGGAAAGAGGGAACAAGGGAAGGGTTAACTAGCACATGGGTCAGAGGGTTAATCCCATTCCTCGGCTGAAATACTGAGAAGAAGGTTTTATTCGAAAGTGCTCTGCAAGGCCAGCTTCAAACTGCAGATCTCCACCAGCATACTTCTCATATTAAAAGAAAACAAGTTGCACAAATGAAGACAGCTGTTTCTTGTTTGCGATGACAGTTGCGATTCCTTCGCTTCCCCCTTTCGTGGAGCACTCAAGTTTTGTAACGAAAAAGAGAGGGCTACTCGGATGGCCCCGAACGCAGAAACCCTCGCAAGCGAAAAACGACGACGTGAACTTTGTACTCTGCAGGTTTGCCTCTCCTTTATCGGAAAGCCCTGTCTAAAGGAAGGAGCTCTGCCCGGGGTCCCATGGCTCAACATGTCTGCCTGCTCCAGTAGACTGAATAGAATCAAAATTTTTACTAAGTAGCTGGCCTGCTTCTTTTTTATGGTGCGGCAGGTGCTGTTCCCAACACTTCTGCAAGCTCCTCAACCTGCCAGGTCTCTAACCAAATATAAAAAAATGAATCCAAAGTGGACATTCTGTGTGGAGGGGGGGTGATCGCTTCATGAACAAAAATAGGCTTTTCGAACCTCTGGAGAACTTGAGGTAGCTAGGGCTATTTTTCGAAGATTACGGCGCTTTTCGTACACTTCCTACTTTTTGCTGCGTGGCTGACAGAGCTTTAACTCACCTTGCAGAAAGGTCTCAGCTAAATGCTTGTCAGCAATCATTGTAACCTTAGAAACGAACATCAGCTGAACACATGAAAGCGGTGACTGTATGTCACTGACAGTGAGATAAAATACATAAAATGAC
This sequence comes from Heterotis niloticus, assembly GCA_018136845.1. Lineage (NCBI taxonomy): Eukaryota > Metazoa > Chordata > Actinopteri > Osteoglossiformes > Osteoglossidae > Heterotis > Heterotis niloticus. Next base: position 20,686,565 of record CM030894.1, on the reverse strand, counting down.
TCCGAATAAGAAAAATATGTATATTTAACTGTAATGTCCCAGATTTATTATAATTGATAACTGTTTAGTCATTTGTAAAATTATTTAATGCACAGTATTCCATTGTTCTACAAAGATGGTTGTTTTACTGCAGAAACACATACACAAGGAAACAGCAGTTTTCCACCGGTGATGAGGACTCATGATCCCATGATTTTTCGGTCACAAAGTTACACACCTGTACCCTAGTATTTGAGCTCCAAGTTACCTATATAGAAAGAGGTATGTATGAATAACCATGCCAGTCTGATTTAGAATTTCTGGTTCAATTTATCTGAATGAAGGTTGAGCACAACAGACTGATATTCGAATCTGGTAGCCCAAATAGGACCCCAAAGCCAGGTGACAACCCTGGGCTCAGCATTTGACTCAGACTTTGCCTTCTGTTCAGACTTCTTTAACCTTCTTCTGACAACTCCATTGGTCAAGTTACCAGAGCCTTCAACTTCTGCTGTCCCAAATGCCAAAAAAAAACAAAAAAAAAAACAGAAAAGCATCCAGCAGTTCCTCATCCTCCGATATCAATGACCCTATTCCTGTCATTGTGCCACCAAATCCCTCACCTCTTTATTTTGATAAATTTTAGTTTTCAGGGTTTTTTTTTTTACATAAACGTGACTTAAATAATTGCTATTATGGCAGCACTTTTTATAAGGAACTAAACAGAATATTTAGTAGGTAAACTGTGTATAAACACAGAAATCCATGAAGGATTTTGTAATTGGGTAACTGGTGTCTAAAACGCTCTTTGTTTGTCTCAATATTTTTTATTTATCGAATACACAGTGCACAGTAAAAGGCAGAGGAGTGTCAATTACACAACAATGCTCTTGTTTAGAACATAGAAGCATGTTAGTAACAATACAAACAAAACTTTGTGCAAAATGAATAACTAGGACAGACTGAAAGCTCTCCCTCTATAATCATGCCCCCCCCCCCATTTTTTCCATATAACTGTCATCCCATTTCTCCACACCCATACACAAAGTAGAAAGTGCTCTTTATCAGGCTGAAATGGGTATTTTGGAGGAACATTTTGGGAGGTTAATTGGGGCTCCTCTGATAAATCCGGAACAAATAACTGACCTCATAAGAAATAATGGAAATAGCTTCCTGATATTTGAGTTTGTGGTAGTCAAGCAATTTCTGAGGACCAGTTACACTTGGATACCGCAGTACAGGTGTAGTTCACGCTTCACCTGCTGCTTCATGATCATTAGTTCTCACATCATCATCATCATCATCAGCAGGGAAACTGGAACTGAGAAGTATGGACTGCTGACATACGGCCAGAAACAGCGATGACATCCTTGCGCATGCCTTAATGACCGCACCCCACCCACACTGTCAGGGATGCTTGTCGGGAGGTGGGCTGTGGCCCTAAGGTGTGGGCAAGGCCAGGGGTGCAAGACCCCTGGTGTGAATGAGTGCTGGGTGCACTCCAGTGTTATTCCACAACACAAAGGGGCTCCATTGTGAGGGCTGCGCGGAGCCCAGTATGCAAACGGTATGGAATTTCCAGCTCGGACCAATTCCCTTTGTGTCCCAGCAGCCCCTCAATGCGCAGCATTGTTTTAGTGAACTTTTCCAAACAGTGAAGGAATTCCTCAGCGACTGCTCATCCATCACAATGTGACGCACATGTCCTCCCCTATATATATTTACATTTCATCCCTGTATAAATCCCAATCTCTGTTCAAGTTTATCCGTGGTGTCACTGATACACCCACCATTGCCCTTTGTTTTGACAAATGACCGTGCTCTTCTTTTTTTAACCTTGTGACATTTTAAAATGGCGTTGGCGTCTCAGATTATGGATACACCTATCGCCCAGTGTAGACCCCCCTTTATTTACATCCTCTCGATGGACCTCTTCTGCGGTCTGGCAGAACTATGGAATCACCTAAGTTCCAAAAACCCATCGTAATGTGTGCACAGAGCAGAGAAATTTTAAATAACCTGCTGTATGAGTGGGGGGGTGGTGGTGGTGGTGTGGGTTTGAGTCCTGTCAGCTGTACCAAGTGAGTGTTTTAGTACAATAACCACAATAAATGTGCGTCCACAGCAAGCTCCCACCAACTTGTCCTAGTCTTGCAAGTGTCACCCCAATCCAGCAACACACACACAGACCCTTTAATATATACAGCTCAAAAAACAAAAAAGAAAATTACACTTTAGGATAAAAAAGAAAATACACACGAGTGTAAAAGGGAGGTCCCTGAATGAGATGCATGTTTGTAAAGACATGTGTGTGCTGGCTGTGACTACACATTGTATGAATATGTGGATTTGTCCCCCATCCCACAAGGGCCTAAAGAGGTGGACAAGTGGTCTAGCATTAGCAACCTGTCCAGATGCAAACAAAAAGCAAATCCAGAAGCCATGCACTATAGAAGTGCCGGGTCCTTCATCGCCAGCGATGGCGCAGGTATTTCACCGGTACATAAACCCACCTGCATGGCCTTCATACCAAGCCGACTTGTTTCAACATGGTTGGACCCTGGTCCCTGAGCAGAGGGCTTCTCACCCAATGTGGATGGTCTGTCGACACATCCTCTCTCCTACGGGGGTGGTGCGGGAGAGGCGCAGCACACCTGCATGCCAGTTTAAGGCCTACCGTCACCAGAGGAGACAGCCCGTGTGTATGCTACATGTGTCAGTACGCTGCACGGGGCTTTTTGTCATAACAAGATTCTAGGGAGCAAGGGAGATTGGGGTGGGGATGTGGTACCCCGCCCATCCCCAATGGCTCCAGAGCTGTCAGAACCTGGGCGTCAGTCTACAAGCACCGAGCCAGAGGGGCTCCGTACGCAACCACCTATAGAAACATGACACATGGCGGAAAGTATTGAAGCATTAAAATAGATCACACACGGAAACAGATGTCGTGATAGGCAAGGCATACCAGTTCAGACCACAGCACCCGTCTACGTGTTCAGCAGATGCAGGGGTCAGTAGGGGATCTGAAAACATGGATGACCAGTAAATCCAACCATTGATGTGATCAGGCACCAGGGGAGCTGTAAACCTTGCAAATGTTGAAAATTAAATGTTCCCAAGAGGCATAAATCAAATGTGGATCTATGTAAATTTGAACAAGCACGGCGGGGAGGTAGGGGAGGTGTAGATGGTGCTCAGCCTGTCTCTCGCCTCCTTTTGCTCTCATCTAGGCAACTAAGGTTGTGCAGTTTTGTATTTTTTACTGCCAACGGTGACAGAGAAGGTAAGAATGCTGTTTTTTTTTTTTTTGGCTTATCTGTCACTTTTATCCAAAGTCACTTGCAGCCTTTGTTAGAGCCCAAAACTTGAGAGGAGCAGCTTGTTCTGCAAGCCACATCCTTGATGTTACTTGTTGGGTTCCAGTCACACCACTTGATGTTAACATGGTGCAGCCTGGTCTTGCAGCCATTCAGTTTATAGACGTTTGTGGTGCTGACAGCTTGGTAACTGAATGAAACAATAATTGTTAGGCTATCATATAAAATTAACTTTGTAAATTGCCTTGTCAGCAAAATAATGATCAATAATAACTTATTAATACATAATAAGTGGTGATTGTGGGATGGGGCGGAGGCAAGAGGGTTCGCTGAGGGCGTGTGATGGACACATGCAGCAGGTTTTCACTGAGGTGCTCCCATGTGCTCTGGACCTAGAAAGCAGGTCCCTCGTGCCAGGTGCTCCAGCCAACTTGGTCCTCAAGCAGAAGAAGCGCAGCCACTATGACGTTTGGTTTTCCCTCAGGTTTCAGTGAACCATAGGTCCTTAGCTTACGAAAACAAGGGGATCTGAAGCCTCTTCACAACTCAATTTGCATACACACCCAGCCACTATGTCACATTGCCGACAAAAGAATAGACATCCCTCAGTTATTCATAAGTCAATTTGTAAAACCTTTAAATAAACCCATAAATAAATATTCGCTGTTACAGTTACAGTAACGTTACACTGCGGAGGGCTTCATCTCACTAGCGAGAAGGTGACTGACTGAAACCTACCCTTGCTTGCAACCCCTGGTGTCATCGAATCTCCGGCTGTCAGCAGCACTGGGCCACTGTGACAGGCGCTCAGACAGAACGCAATGGCTCCCACAGGTGCCCCCCTCCCCAGCACCTCCACCACTCCTACCACCTCCTCCTCAGCTGCAGAGGTATGCCAGCCATCCTCCACGTGTTATAATTAATCGCTTTCAGCGGCCGTTTAGCTTAAGTACCCGCTGACAGGCCGAGCTCCAGAAACGCTGAGAATGCCAGAATGCCAAGCCACCCAGCAAGGAGCAGCAAGGGGGGGCATGCCCACACCACAGGTTTCAGCAGCCCTAGGTCAACCTGCTCCAGTCTTGCATTGTCATACACTGCCATCTCTAATACTGTAATACAACCGTGCTGACAACCATGTTTCAGTTTGAACAACCCTTTTTGCAGCTGAAAACCATAAGGCCAGACTCCATCCTGCCAGATCTCGCCGTTTATACACTGACATCCATTTCTTGACACGCGTCCTCATTTATCCCTCTTTAAAGCTCCAAATCAACAATTTGTTGAATGCGTAGTACATGTGACATCATGTTCTTCTGGAAAAGCGTCCCATGACAGCCATTATCTCAGATGTTCCTGAAAAAATTATAAAGAAACAACAGACACAACTGTAGGTAGAGCTGCAGTAAAAGGTGTGGCCCAACAGCCTCAAGTTCCTCCGTTCCTGTATCTCAAACAGAGTTTGTACCCTGGAGAACATCTGCTCCAAGTTTCATTGGAAAAAGGCAAACGCTAAACCATTATTTATCTGCATTGAGTATCTTCTCTATTCTTATCTTTGTTTTCACTGCTGCCAGCCAGAAGATGCTATTGCAGCATGGGGGTCAGATGGCTGCCAAAAGCTGCTGAAGTGCAGAATGCATAGGGATGAATCACCATCACCACCACTGACCACCGTCACCTTATTTTTTTTTACTTGTCTGCATCTCATTTCTGTTCACCTGTTTATGTGGCTTTGTGTGGCCATGCTGCCTAATCAGTTCAGGAGAAACCACATTTTGTTCACTTGCAAATCTTTACAAGGTAGAATGACAAAGTGAACCTTCTACCTAGGAGCTCCACAACCTCTTGGGCACCACCAACATTTGAATGCACATTCTTCAAGACATTCTTAAGAATCTGCACTCAAGTTCATTAAAATACAGGCATGCCCATCAAATGGACCTGTAGTGTCCTGGTTTTAGAAATAAATTAAAAATTATGTTGTCTAGACTTCAATCTATTATTGAAAATGCTAATCACCCACTTCATAGTGTTGTGGTGGGATAGAGAAGCATTTTCAGTAGTAGACTTAACATCAAGTGCTCCACTGAACGTTAGAGAAAATCCTTCCTCCCCACTGCCATCAGGCTTTATAACTCCACCTCTGGTCCCTCATAAACACAGATATGCAATAATTAATTTATTTACTGCCCATTAGCATAACTCTGGTAGGTAGAACATATTTCACTTATATGTGCAATACTTCAATGAGAACTTATTGTAGTTTAATAATTTATTGTACATTCTATTTAATATGTTTATCACTACATTTGCTATTCCTGTCTGTGTCTTTGTCTACTTATGTTTCAACTGTACAAATAATTTCCTTCGGGTCTAAAGTTGCAGTTTGACATCGCCCTCTACTGGCCACTGCATGCAATGCAAAGCAAGGTGAAAGGTGATTGGAATTCTATTTAACAAAATTAAAATATTGAATTTAAAGCTTGCTGTTCAGTAATGTGCTTGGAGTCCTTGCACTTTAAATTTGCTGCATGAAGAGAAAATTGCACCACTCTGTCATGTGCAAATATTGTTGCATGTATGCATTTTCATCTCCTGTACACTATGAGCCATTAGGAACTGAAGACATATTCCCTCTGTGCGCACATACTTGGCCAATTAAAAAGGGTCCCGAATCCAAGAGTTGGCACTACAGCTTTTTAGAAACTCATTGACATGACATTTCAAATAAGCTTTAACCTTCAAGGTGGCAATAGAAGTACAAAAAAAAAATCAAGTGCTACTGCATGGTTCACATGGGTCCGGAAAAAGTAAACCAAAAACCTAATGGTATTAGGTTCTGTTTTTTTTTCCCCCCTCTACCAAGCTAAAAGTTTTCTGGTAACATTTTTGTCAGGATCATTGGGGACTGACCGACCTCACCAGAACCCAATGTGGTTCAGTTTCCACATAATCAGCCTGTTTTCATCATGGATGTGGATGCCTAGCTGATTTTAAACAGTGTCTATTAGAAGTTAACCATATATACAAGATATCGCTGCAGGCTGAACAACTATACTGCTCCAAAAATAACTAGTGTGGACTTTCATTTATCCGAAAGGTAACTCAATTTAAAATGTTACACACTTTATTACACAGCTTTTGGATCTCCAATACAATTTAAAAAATGCTTTTGTACATGATTAAAATGGCCATTAATCCTCAGTTGTCTTGAGTGGAAACCAAAGTATTTCGAGTCTGACTTTGTGCGTATATGCACGATTTAATTAATACCCTTTGCAGAATTATGACCAAATAAAATGCTAATCTTTACTTTTTATAAGTAGCAGAAGGTAGAGGACAATTCAAAGTTCACCCTGTTATGGTAATCTCAAACTAAAAGATTTCACCTTATGAGCCCATTTTCAGGAACACATTGGGCAGGGAAACTCCTGTACTAAATCTTTCCAGGTAGGTTCTGATGACACTGCCTGCCAAATGGAGTTTCCACATGCATTCAGCCTCACTAGCAGATGAGATTCCACTCAATAGGTAGTAAATGTAGATTGACCAACCAAAGCTGTCAACCGACAAGAGAAACACCTAAGACTTAAGAAAAAAAAAATTCCTTATAAAACACCAGTTATGTGCCTGCAGTCAATGTTTCTATAACTTGAAACCAGTAACAAGAAAACTGAAGTAATAAAGGCAATTAAGGTATATGTTTAATATTTTTAAAGAATGCATATACAAAGGACAGACAAACAAAGCATTTGGTTTTGCACCAAAAGGTTATATGAAATTAGGCTGGAATTAGACCAAATGTTTGATCCACATAGCATACATTTAAAAAGCCTGTGACAATAAGCTGTTTACAAAGTAGAGGAAAAAGTGGGGACAAACGGCAGTCGGGGAGGGCGCATTAAACCAAAGACATGTTTTTTATACATTTAAAAAAAAAAAAAAAAAAAACCCAGCAGGTAGGTCAAAGCTTTGGTATAATCCAGCCCCTACATTGAAAGGTGTGAAAATCTCCTTTAATAAAATGAGAACAAGAAAAAGGTTTTGGTAAAAATGCATAACACTGGCAATCTACAACAAATTACATTAATTCTGTTAACCTAACCAAAGGAACCGGAGGCTCGCCTACATGCATTACAACAGGTTCTGGTTAAATGCTGCTTGGTCCCTGGCATCACATTAACGCATCACTTGTTCTGCTAACACTGTTAACCTTCCTAACTTCTTGAGGCCAAAATCCTCTGTCTTTTGTTACACTGGATATATCAACTACAAACTAGTCTTTATATCTGGTCAACATTTTCAAGATCTGTCATGGATCAGAGGGCCTGTTACATGCTACTGGACTCATTGTAAGTGGCAAATGGCCATTACTAGGGAGGGATGAAAGTCATTTACAGTAATTCCTCAGATGCAGAAGAGACCCAGAGCCAAATCTAATGTCAAGCAACTAAGACATCATAACATTTAGGATTTGAGATTGAACTACTACCAGTGTTTTAAATTAACATTCATCAAGCTTCACTATAAGCATCTGTTGCTGGATGTCCCGAAGTGGCACTTAGAAATCAACCAAATTTTTCAACCAATGTTTATATTAATAGGGTCACTGTTGAATCTCCAAGAACAGCCAGTACTGTGATCACAATCATATCAAACAAACCAAAGAGGCCTCTTACAATGTTAATTTAAATCAGAGGACAATTAAAAGAATCATACTTAGTCTTTCGTTCTTTCGTCCACTGTGGTGTAGCAGGGCTGTTTCTTTTAATCTTTATTGCAGAGTAAAATCTGATTTGAATACATTGCTTTTTAAAGTACAAAGTTGTTGAGCAGCCTTAGCAGAGCAAGGTGGAGGGGAAGGGAGAAGACAAAAGAGGGGACAGGAGGGAAGAGGTCACTCATAGCAGCACACACTTGGGCTTCTTCTTGGGCTCAGGGGGCTCCAGGGCTGCCAGTATGGCCTCATCAAACACGTTCTTCAAGCCTTTCTGTAAAAGATAGTGGGAACAGAGACAGATGTATCACAATACCACACCTTGCTCATTCAAAAAGACACAACATTTTTTTTAAAAGCAATACAGTAAAATAAGAAGTAATCTTCACATAATAGGAAAATGGACTGCTTAGCTTTAACAGGAGGAAGGGGGAGAAAAAAAAAAAAGAAAAAAAAACAAATTGCTATGGATGGTATATCAGTGGACAAACTAGAAACCATTCCCAAACCAATACAATTTGCAGTACAGGTATAGGCAGTTTCACATCTTCTGATCTTGTGATGTAGTACATCCACATGAAGACATTAAATCTGTACCGGTGCACCTCTGCCTCCTCTTTACCAAGATCAGAAACACCCAAATTACAAACCCACCAACATTCATGGGACAGAACATATGCAAAATGAAAGCTGACAGGAAGGCGAACTTGCGAATGAAAGACTGAACAAGAAAGTGGGAGTGGAGGAACAGAGGACACAGGCCTAGAGATGCTTGGCTCTTGTTTTACACATTTGGCGGGGGGGGGGGGGATGCAGGTAAGCGGATCGCCTTCAGACCAATAACTGCGGGGGGGGGGGGGTGAAAACCGAAATGCTCAAAGACAAAAAAAAAAAAAAAAAAAAGAACAAATACTGGTCTGAAAGGGGGCCAGGCAACCTGAGCCACTCTGGAATGTCTCTGGACACTTGCCTTGAATTGGGGCTTCTCAAGAGAAGCCCTGGGCCGACGAAAAACCCATTAGCCCCAGCGTGCCGCCTCACTCTTCGTCGAAGACCTGCTTAGTGAGGAGACTTAGCTCCCGTCAGCTGATGGCTAACAGTGGAGTGAGCCAGTTTTCTGGACAATTGGTGTTCTGTGCAAGGCCTGAGATTACAGTGAAGAAAAAACCTGCACCGATGGTCACAGGTGAGATGAACTACAACTAGCATTGCAGCACTGCTCATGAAAATCACCATGGATGAACAGATGCAGATAAATGCCAGCAAGAGGAATCAGTCTTTTGTTGGCTTTTTCAAGTGGTTGTAATGAGACATTTTCTACTCTGAATAATGCAGCCTTTAAACTGGTGTTCTCATGAAGCTCCTACTTTGACAGACCAGAGACTCATCACAGGTCTACAATGTAAACAAGACAGGAAAATGATGCCAATTCAAGATATTTTATTCATGTCACAAGTCCACAAGATACTGGGATCTCTTTTCAAGATACCGCATGGACACTGCTAATGGCCCAATACAGCCACAAATTTTGATGTTTAGAGTTAATGTTCTATGACTCAGTACAAAAATTATGATTGAAGGAATGAAAACCTTAAAAAAAATAAGCCCTCACAATGAATAACTCAAAAAATGCCTTAACCACTAAATAGGTAATTTATTCACAATTATAAATAACCAAGAACTACAATTCCAACACCTTAATATAAGATCATAAAGGTGCCAGTGTAGAGAAGGCATTACCCAAGGGTAAATACAAGCTGGCATCCTTAAAAAGCAATACCAAAAATGGCTAAACAATAACAGGACCAAGAAGAAATTTTAAAGAAAAAGTTGAAACATATTGTTTCAAACACTGAAACTGGACTTAAAAGTCTAAGATGACAAATTGACAACTTGGATTTTTTTCCAAGGAGGGGAAAGTAAAGGAAGCAGCAACACTTGGAACATTGGGAGTTTATGGGAAAGGTGGGATGGAGGGTGGGAGGGGGACAGACTTTAGAATATACAGCACTTCCGTTTTCGCTGAGTTTCTGGAGGCTCAAGGGCAGCTAGGATAGCTTCATCAAATACATTCTTCAGACCTCTCTACAAAGACAGGGGAGAGGGGAGAGAATAGCACCAAGGTTAGCAGTCAGAGCAAACAAGTTAGAAAGCAGGCAGTGAAGTGCAGTAGAGGACAAAGAGCAGTGAAGGAGGAGCTGAGCTTCAGCTCTGGCAAAGTTGGAAACTGGCGGTGCAAGGAGCACAATGAAGGTGCTGGCTTTGCTAAAACCAGAAGCTTTTCTACTTAAGAGGAAGGAAGCTTAACTAGACCATGGGGAACTACAAGAGGAAGAGAGCCTCTTAACTGTGAATGTGCTGAAGACAGGATGGCTTCTGCAGAACACTAGATGACCACACAAGAACATCCAAACAAACAGTACAGTAATATAAGGGATACTAATGTAATGGGATATGAACGATCACTGTAACATTGCTTAAATTTCAAAATGTACTTCAAAATACCATTTGTGTAGAGCAATTTAGGAGGCAGTACTTAACTTTCTTATTTAAACTATTACATTTCACTGGACTGGTATATCATATGAAATACTTATGCCAGAAAAAGGAATCCTTGCAAAGTTGGGGTTGAGACCTTCAACTACACAAAGAAAAGTTCAGTTGTACAAGACAGCAATTTATCAAAATGCTAACCCTGACAAGCCCTTCAAGTAAAGATGAATGGCAGTTGTCTTCTTGGAAACTCTGGCCTCGTATAGCAGTAGTAAGGAAGATTTTCCATGCAAGGTTTGAGATGAGGACTGTGCCATTATAAATGGCCATAGAAACATTGATATTCATTAAGAACAAGTGAGAAAGTTCCCCAAAAACACTTATTTCTATTCCACTACAAAGAGGATGTCAATAAGCAAGCTGGTATTGCAATTAAAGTTCTACAGCACAAGTAATAAGGAAATCATGCACATAAATATGGAAGTACCCAGAGAAACTGGCTTTAAAACAAATTTCCAGAACACTCCAGATAGGCTAGCAAAGTGAGACCAATCAATAAACTGTATACTAGCAGCATAAAAATCATTTAGGTATGGTGATAAATTAAGTGTTTTTCATAGTCTGTTAGCTATCCCAGCTTAGTTGTCATTTTGGTAAGACTTGGAAACAATGGGCAGATTACTCACACACACACACACACACACACACACACACACACACACACCTCTGAGTTTAAAATTAAATCACACACGTCACAAAATTAAATGCTGAAATGAGTGACCATTGGCTGCACAACTCAGGTTCATTTCTCAGTCAACAACTATCTGCACATACTGCTTACACCTAAGACTGCATAAAGTTTTAACTTCAAATTATGATGTCTAGTTTATACAATTAATTTTCAGGTCACAGTAACTGCAAAGAATAATCAATTTCTCTACTGGCAAACATTAACAAGAAATTTTAAACCACTTTCACAACAAAGTGAAATTACAATTTTGTTTTATGGCCTTAAGATACCCCAAAACAAGTACATTTCAGAGGAAACAAATAGTTTAGGATATCTTAATGTTACATTTGGAGCCCAGCAGTATCTACTGTAGAGCTTTCAATAATGGATTATGGTTAAAGCATTATGCATCAAAAACGAGATGTTCAGGGGTGGGGGCTCAAAACTACAATCAGAACAAACATATATTTGGATAATTAAAAGTCCAATACACAATCCATACAGATTGTGAAAATCTGATCAAGTCACAAACTCAAAACCAACCACTAAACTGCAGCAAAATTCTGCAGTATAAACCAGCTCCGTTTCAAGCGGACAGACTGGCAGACTTAAAAAAATAAATAAATATTGGCATGATGCACGAACAACTATTGAAGCCTGTGTCTCTGAGCCAAAAGGTTACTGCCCCCACTTTCTTGTTATCACACATTTCAAATACAATCATCATAATTCGGTTAGGCAAACATTCACTTTCAATTCAAAATGACTTACCTTAAGTTTGAATCCAACAATATTCATACATAGAAATATACAATCGAAACTCAAAAATCATCATTTTTGTCAACCACATTAAAAATTTTGAATACTTAGATGACTAACAGAGTACAAAGATTATGAAAATCATCAAAAACTTCACTGCATGGTAATAACTTCCTTTTCAACAGCCACACAACCCAAATACTAATCCCAATATTTTTGATAGCTCAAGAACCATACTGTTATTACATGGTGCACAATACACATCATTCACAGTACAATTTGTGTCAGTCCCCCCCCCCCTTACCTGCGTCAGAGCAGAGCACTCAACGTATTTGACTGCCTTCAGATCTCGGGCAAGCTTCTCTGCTGTTTCTGGAGTGATGGGTTTCTGTTTGTTCTTGGCAAGTTTCTCAATTGTAGAGGGGTCATCTCTCAAGTCAATCTGAGTTCCAACCAGGAGGAAAGGAGTCTTTGGACAGTGGTGAGTTATTTCAGGAACCCACTGCAGAGAAGGAAACAAAGGTTAGTTTTAACTGTGGCACCAAACACACAGATTAGTTCAATATTGTCAAATTAAGTGTTAACATAAGGACACCCACCTTTTCTTTAACATTTTCAAATGACGAAGGTGAAACAACTGAGAAACAGACTAAAAAGACATCTGTCTGAGGGTAGCTCAATGGTCTTAACCTATCATAATCTTCCTGACCTGGAAAATGTGAAGGGAAAAAAGAAAGCCTATTAAGGACATCAATAATGTCCCAAACGCTTCACAGCTACTAAGAATAGGAGCACAAAAGTAGAACTGCTGTAAAAGAGACTGGAAGCTGTCAGGCACTCTAGACACATGCCCAGTCGCAAGCATCCAAGCCTTCATTGTCAGAACTAACATCAACAAATTATTTCCATTAAGGATGACAATGGGAAAGAAATTCCAAACATTTATGTGCAGGTTATGGTATATGGTAATATAGAATTATTAGGGTAACAACATAATTTGTACATAGTATTTATAATACTAGGCTGCTATAAAACTATGGATGGATGTTTTGATTCTTCAAATTTGTATTTTGCCAGATATGCTTGCAGTCATACAAAACCATGCTTCTAAAACATGTCAAGAGATTCTACAAGAGAAAAACCCACATCTACAACAATAAAGTTAGTAAGAGTAGCTATGCATACAGTACCTGCAGTATCAAAAAGTCCTAGAGTGTAGGGTTCACCTCCAATCATAACCGTTACTGCATAATTATCAAAGACCTAACAAGGAGAAAACATTCAGTTGCACATCATGCTTTCAGAATACTGCAATTATTCTGTGTTTATGTTTTCATCATATAAAGAATTTACTGTCTTGACATTTTAAAACAAATGCACATTTTCAAAGTATTACTCAGTTCAACAAAAGTCAATACTGATAGTATCTAGCTACAGTATGGAAAGCTTCACACCAGCAAACTGTAAACATGAAAACAGAAGCTGTATTATGATGATTAAGGAGGTCCTGAGAATCAACAGAAGCCAGAGTACACAGCCCACAATGGGACTTCATTGTGGGACAAGATATGTGTCACAAAGTGTAAGGGGGGGGGGGGGGCTTTCTTCACTTACCGTGGGTACATATTCAGAGGGGAATTTGTTGGTTGTGTATGAGATTAACAGACAGGTTTTCCCCACAGCACCATCGCCCACAACAACACATTTAATTGTCTGCATAGCTGTACTTTGTCAGGGTCCTCTATTCTCATTCAAGGTCTGCAAGAGAAAAAGAAATTAAACATGTCAAAAATGAGACCAAAATCTTCAAAGTGTGTTTAAAGCTTATCGTATTTTTATTCTAGTCCAAACAAATACTGAATAACTAACAAATTATATGCTACTTCAGTTGGGTAAGTTTCTTCCCCAGCAACATTTCAGGTCAAAATTTACAGTTTCTGTAGACTATGACGAAACCACAAAATTTACCTCCAAGCCCAATGCACAACACTGTATCTTCCGATATACATAAACCAAGATTCATTAGCCAAGTCAAATATGCTCATGGCAAATTTTCCATCCTATGAAGGTCACTGCAGGGGTATAGGGAAACAATCAAGCCTGCTCTGAGCATCAACTAGCCTGCACCTCCATGACACAGGTCTCTTGCAACCATTTTGTGGGCAAGTGAATGTGTTCCCTTTATCACTAGACAGAGGAGAAAGAAGTGCTCTCAGTTTCAAACTGCTTACATTTCCCATCAAAAAGAATTTATAACCCCTCCAGAAGCGTTGAATAAAGTTAAGGGAAAAATGTAATAATCAAATGTATAATATTTAAACTCAACTCATTCAGCCTACTCAAACATTAAGAAAGACCAAGTGGACAGGAAGACAAGGGCAGAGCTAAGAATTTCTGGGAGTAAATGCCTCCTGGCAAACCAAAAACACAAATATGCTGACCTGACATTTCCAAAGGAAATTGGCAGATACCTGACTATTTTACCAGTGCTTTATGCCTCAAAGACTGTCAACACCATCACTAATTTAATTAATGCATGACACCATCAGTATAGTTATTTTGTTTATACAAAAAGGCTTGCAGACTTAAGAGCAACACTAAGGTGGAGCTTGCCATTGTAAATGCAGAGTGACTTCATTCTTTTACAGTTCCACATTACAGTCCAACCCTTCTGAACCATCTGCTGACAATGCCTGATACAGCTGACTAATTATTCTTTGAGTGAGGCATTAAGACAACATTCTGATAGTGTAGTTTTTGGCCTAGTGGTTCTATTTCCCCTTCTGTGATAAAGCAGTGCAGGATTTCCAATACCAACCATTTCAGGGATTGAGAGGATAAAGACAATGCTTCCCCAAATAAAATAAGAAATTGTATGGCTCAGTACATTCATATGCAGTAAACTAATGAACACTAACCTTGATAGAAAACTAAGTATCTTCTAACCATTAGAAAGCAACAGTCTGTGTACTTGCAATGCAAATTAGAAACCATTTCTTCCACTCCATTAACAAGCATCAGCATTGCAGGACATGATGAAATTTATTTCACCACTGAAATCTAACAAAGTGTAAAGAACTCATTTCCTGCATCAGGGATGTCAATTTATTACTTGTCAATCTTCCAATGCATTTTTAGATGACTGCATGACAGGGGGAGAAAGGGAAGGAAAAAAAAAAAAAACCCCTTACTAAATATAGGTGTATAGTTATTAATCTTCTGCACAAAGTTACCTTACAGAAGCAGATAATTTTTTCCTGACACTGAGCAGAAAGTGAATAAATCTTAAAGGAAAACTCCTTAGAAGAAAATGTCTCATTTCTCTACAATCTAATCCATCACCTCCAAACCCATTACATCTCTGGAGTTGTCCAAGAACATCACAACAGTCAATTAAGACTCTCCTTTGAGGCAGAGCTAGAGTAAGAGGAATTGGTTTAGACAAAAATACTACACTTAGGCATAACTCCAATAAATCGAATTCAGCTCAAAAAATCCAAAATATTTTGCCAAACCTTGCAATGAGAACTTAAAACAAAATGTAAATCAAGTTTGAGAAGTGCACAGGTCCTGAAAGTCAATTAATACATTTGAAAATATTTATCACACAAGACCCTAATGAGACAGAGAGATACAATACTCCACAGGCTTCCCCAGCAACAGTAATAAAGGGATGCACTTAATACAGGGGGAATTGAATAAAAATTAAAAAAAAAAAAAAACTAATTCCATCATAACTATGTATTATAGGAACATGATGCATTTTAACATTTGAAGTGGGGAAAAACAAAGTTACTTTACAAATTAGTTGCGGTGTAATAAGCTTAAGGTAATCAATTCTTCTTGAATCACCCTGTGCAAGAAAATACCAGTCACTTATTATATGAAACAAAAGTGTTTGGCACTGTTAAGACTTTCTAACACACTCACACACATGCACTGTCCAAACCATGTCCAACTCATATGTTGCAGCTTTAGGTCCAAGAATAATGTCACTAACTTAGCTGCCCCACATTCCACACACATAGGTTTTGTGCTCGTCAGCTTCTACACCCACAGTAATGCCACCCTTCTGTGGTTCAGGGGGTATCAAGATGTGTAGAGAGATGCTTCCCCTTCACAGCACTGTGCAGGACAACAAACACAGAGGGTTTGTGCATGGAGGCCTCCACCAGCTGCTCTGCTGACTGTGCCTCTGCAGAGCTCTGCACCAGTAGTGGGGGATGGGTGTGGATGGGAGAGTGCATATGCTGTGCAGTGTCCGCCTGCTTCCTTCCACACACCAGTGGCCTGCGGAAGTCTGACCTCATCGCTTCACTCCTTTCTCAACACATCACTGTACCTCCCAAAACAACTGCTCCTAAGGCTGGGATGGATTATTTTCCATTAACAGCAGTTGCTGCTTTGAAAACAAATGCTTAGTAATTTAACAGCTGATATTCTGCTTATAAATCAAATAGTAAGATCAAAAACACAATGTGTACCATGCACAGAGTCTGGACAACACTCAAGTGGAGATGCACAAAGAGGATTGAGAGTCAAACCTTACTACTGAACTGAGATACAGAAAAACCCATCTCATTTCATAGTTGATTGATTAATTTAGGCTTTCAATCAATAACTGGGAGCTACCAATAAAAGCAGCCAACTGTCAGTATATGAAGAGTTACTAAATCAGCATCAGAAAAAACCTTATGTATCCATCAACAAAGAACCATTATTCTGCCAGGGGTGGATGAGAGAATAACCAATTAAGCTATGAATATATTAATATAATATGAATGAATATTAATCATTTTACTAAACAATTACCAACTTTCTACAAACATGATGTGAACTGTTTTCCTTGAAATGGACAAAATTAATTTTCTACATGGAACAGTAGAGGCTAAAGAATGATGAGGGTCTCAAAAAAAGAAAAAAGAAAAAAGTATTCTATTGATATATCTCTAAATGCAACAGTATTGTTTCTTTTATAAAATTACTACCAAACAGAAACTGCAATACAATTCATGAATTATAGGGAATCTACTGGAATGGAGAGCCTCCATTCAGCTGTTCCACCAAATCACAAGATGGTCTAAATGCCAAAAGTACTCCATGCTGCTTCTGGAATCTTATAATGCTCAAAAAATTGGAATACAGAGGAGAACAACCTGGTCTGTATATCTTATTGCTCTGCAACCAACTTTATGTGACAAAAACCTCCTTAAGAAGAAGGAGGCCCAGAGACCAAGTTAAGATCAGCAAAATAGTGTGCAAGATAATACAGCTGCAATACTCATAAGTGTAGGCAATGGCCATGACTCCAGTTTATTTGGAACGAGTGTGACAGATATGCTGTGTTCCTCTTACGCACAGTACGGCTCAAACGGGCCAAAATTACAAAAGTTGTTGGATGACAATTGTGTGAAGACTGACATGACAATATTTCAAGCAAGCATGGCTGAAAGGAGATTGAGAAATATGGGCAACATTCTACCTTGCACTTAATACTCAAAGATCAAAGATCAAGATCAAAGAGATTTGTCACATACATGGTAAAAGCAACAGAACTGGAAATCATTAACAATCCTACAAATGTAAGCTACAATTGGCCCAGACACTTCGAAATGCACATCATTTAAACCAGGTACCTGGTTACAATTTAGATGCTTCTTGGTTCAGTGCTTTTTTTTTTTTTTTGAAGTAGCATAATCTTTTGTCTGATGCGTTTTCTAACATTGACTTACAGTAACAAATGTTACACCAAGTATACAGCAGGGTATTCTTAACCATCAATTCAGGACCCGATTCAAGAGCAACTTGAAACAATAACCTTTAATGTAAGAAAACAGGTCTTATCACTAAACCAGCTGTTTTTTATTCACCTGCACTGGACATTTGCAGTGTTCCCTAAAGATTTTAATGAAACCGGGCTCACTTTGAACGAGGCCCACAAGCAGCAGCAGGTTTGTGTATCAATGACAGCATCAGTTGAGCTAAGATGGCGGCTCCGGACGAGACCCCTACTGTACTCGTCACTTTCATCCAAGCTTCCTCCGAGAAGGTACACACTGCCCACCGTGCTGAGCACAAACTCCTCCATCTGTAAGACAGACCTGGGTACAAAAAGTTTTTCCCATGGGTTGTTTTAACCCCCATGCGCCCTTCAGAAGAGTGCAAAAAGGAAACACCGAAAGGGTCGATATTAAAACGGGCAGCCACTTCAGATTAAAGCACATAAATAATGAATCTACAAGGATGTTATTTAATACGGCCAACATATAACATTTGTCTTACATTAAAACAGATGGGTGCGTTGTTTTAAAACCGCTTGGAGGTTAAAAACACAAGAGGCCTGAAGGGGAGCGGCGCGGCGCGCCTTCCGGAGCTGAGGCCAGCAGGGCGGCACGCAAGGGCTCCATCCCAGTCCAACAGGCAGCACAGTTACTCGTTGCACCATGCCGTTTAACAGGAAATGGGTCAGGTTCCTAGCTAAACCACTGCGGACCACACCGTGTTGGTGCACAATACACACAAGGCTCCGACCTAAGAGTACAACATCCAGTACACAGTATGTGTTTGCGCCGAAAGCCCCCGTTCTGTTCCCAACGCCAAGCTATGCGGCTAAACGCGCAAAAATAAAGTCAGCAGGGCCTATGTCCCGAGCGAACACCCATAACCATACATAAGATTAATTTTGAACGAATATTTATCACAAATGCCGCGTCGCAGTAGAAACAGAAAGAGCGACATTTATTCCCGCAAAACTACCTCAGCTCGCTACACTGAGGATGTTTTCCCTCCTATCTAATGTTGAAACTGTGTCACTCCCAAAACCACCTCATTTCGCCACAAACAGACGTCGCCGTCTCATTTAACACTGCGTAGTTAAAACCAAAACTACATATTAAAAAATATCTTAATAGCCTTCACTAAGAGTTGAAATAAATAAAACTGGGGAAAAAAAAATTATCCTCACCTTATCCTTTCTGTTTGCGTCTCTGCACCGGGCGTTGGCAGCTTCCAGCTCGGGGTTTCCGACACCAAACTACAGGGGCACGCACGACGTAACGTCATGAACGTCTTTTATGGGCGTAAATGTACCCACAGAGCGAGACGGTAGAGCGGTACTTTAGAACGCTTAATACTTAATTTTCATTTTCAACGCAATCTTTTGCTTTCTTTATTACAGTTTAGGGTGAAACTACAACGAAATGACATCGTCTGATTTAATACTGTGTTTAGGAATCAGTCTCAAAGAAAAAAAAAACAAAAACAAAATCAACTGTAAATATATATAGCAGCACATAGAATAGAATAGTGAATATGGAGAAATAAACAGATGCTGGAAGGTTTCCTTCGAGCATCACATGAAAAACTTGGCATTGGCAAAATAATCAACGACCAATTCTTTTCTGCTGATTTATTCATTTATTTCTTTAATTATGCGAAAGCGGCAGCGTAAGAGCAGTGATTATAATAGCTTGATCTGATTTACATTTTGACCCACATACTGTATTTATTCTTTTACACGATAACAAGCTGCTTTTTGCTGATCTACCACAGGGTGGTGGGTGTTACAGCTTTGTGTACCCAATAGTCGAATTGCTGCAGACTTTTAATTGAAATTCAAGTGACTTTTATTGCGACAGACAGCGTGGGGACGCTAACCGGAAGTATTTCCTTCAGGCCCGTTTGGTCATATGACGGTGAATAATGATCACATGACCACAGGTCCAGCGCTGACCCTATCTTGGAGAAAGGAAGGGGGCAAAGACCGAGTACGGTCACTTTTATGTGTCAAATATTGATTGCTTTAAAACATAGTACATGGCGGAAGTTACACGATATATTTAAAGTTAAATAACTTTCGGAAAATTGCAACGTAAGAGACAACGTGACAGTTTCCGTAATTCGAAATATTAGCACGGTGTTCATCTGTTTACATGTGAGTATAAACATCTTCTAAGTCTGGTGCTCGTCCACGGTTTCTACAATGGCGACCGGGAACGCGAACTCGTGGTCGCGCAGAATTTCGGCATTTTCGAACAGCCCGGTTCAGTTCCTGTCCAGCACCACAGCCGAAAGCTTCCTGACGGAGCTGCTGGATGAGCTGAGAGATGACAGGACAAGCGAAAGCACCAAGGTAGCGAGACACCCGTCCTCTTTCTGGTTTACTCGTTACACTTATGTTCATTTGGTTAAATGACTTCACAGGTTGTATTTACTGAGTAATGAATTCATAATTTAAGTGATAATTTGTTCAAATTACCATTTGTGATATGACTTCTTTTGTGGCTGCAGGTCCTCCTTTTGACCCCATTCTTGGAGTATCCCACCATCCTGTGTCCGTCCCCAGATGTGGGGGAAGAAACAGCTGTGGAGCTCCTGGCTATCTTCAGTCAGCTCCCTCACAAGTCACTCCAGCTCAAGTGCCAGTTGATGGTGGCGATTACCAGTGTCCTGGTGTGCACGTCCTCTGTGAGCAGCCAGGTGGAGGCGGCTGTAGGTTTCTTAGAGCTCTTGTATGAGACCATCCAAGACACCAACGATCACAAAAATGGGCAGCAGTTGTACTATCTCCGGTCGACAGCCTGTGACTGCCTCCGGGAAATTGAGACTTGTTACCCAGGGTTGCTCTCGCAAAGGTTAGAGGCTCTTTACCTTTTGAAACAGCAAGAGACTACGCCTCTTCACCAAGCATACACTTTGCTCTACATACTAGGGCTGAAGAATGCTATTCGTCTGCTGTCTTTGCAAAAAGGAGGAGCTGATGGTGAGCTGAAGAAGGTTTTGGCTGGGAATGAAGGTTTTGCTTGGAAAGCTCTAGAAACCCCCTTGTCCCTGTTCCCTGCAAGTTCTACAGGACAAATCTCCGTGGTGCAAACAAGTGCTGACAACAAAGAGTTGAAGTCCATAATCTCCTTGCTGCTGGAGGAGTCATACCTTCTGACTCCTCTTTCTCAGGCTGCCCTGCTCAGAGAACTTATTGAAGTGGTGGCCATGGTCCAAGCCCTCTCTCCAGCCATTTTCAAGTCTCAACTTGTGCGACTCATCGGAACTGTGGAGATCACACTGTTGCATGCCACGCTGCTAATGAAAAGCACCTTCACAGACAGTCTGTTCACTACCGAAGATGAGAATTTTTTCATAAAGCATCTTGTGAGTATGGCTCAACATCCACTTCTGAGTATTCAGCAGAAGCTGTTCTACATGGACTGCATTCTCCACTTCCCAGAGAATCGGCCTATCTCTAGCAATGGAGACGAAAGCTTGCCAGTGCTTGTGACACCTTCTCTGGCCACCTCCCTGCTTCCCACCGTCTTTAATGACAGCAGGACCATGCTCTGCCGACTGAGTCTTCTCAGCTTGGTGTATTTGGAGGCAGATGAGAATGATGACAAGGGAGTTGGCTACTTGTTCAGTCATCTGATGGTCCTGCATAGAATTGTGGATAATTATGGCACGAGAGAGATGATAGTTACGTATTTTAAATCAGTTTTCACATTTCTCACTTATTTTTGCCACAATGATGAATTTACAGATAACCTGACAAAAAGCATTGTGGAACTTTACTCAAAGCACTGCTACCTTGCGCCAAACATAATCAATCTGACTGATCGAATTCAGGAGCATTTACAAGATTCAAAATGGCCAGTTGAGTTGCTGCAAGCTTTACAGAGACTGATTGTAGAATTTCCTCTAGCCCACCTGTCCATCAAAAATCTCGGCTGGCATCTTAAAGTACTGGGTCGAGTATGTCTGGAAAGCCAGGTTTCACAAGGGAAAACATTGTGTTTTCTGCTCGGTGTCCTTATTAATTCCAGCCTTTGTAAAACCGGCGGCTGGAAGATAGGCAGTGCAGTTCTCCTTGTTTGTCGAAATCTTCTCCAGCATCCCAGCTTGCATCAGGTGTTCACTGAGCTGGCTGACGTTCTGCAGCACATAATGCAGCACTATGATGATGTGGACATTCAAGACCGGGCGAGATTCTATTACACACTGCTGACCAATCTGTCTCGCGAAAAGCTCTCTGGTGTTCTAGCAAAGGGACCAGATGTGGACCAGGCCAAGGTGCGGTCCCTCTCCTCTCTCATGGCAGAGAGCGAAGGGCTGTCAAATTGCTTGACCATACATGAAACCACACACACTGTGCTACAACTCACTAAGATCCACAACACAAAGTTCCAGAGAGATTCACAGTGTGACCTGGAGGATACTGATGGTGAGGATGTGCTGACATTTTATCGGAAGCAATTTTCACGTCCAGGATTTTCCTACAAGGTGATCCTGCAGTACCACCTGACACACGCAGGTGACGTTGATGCCCTGTTCAACAAGCTCTTTAGCATCTGCTTGCACTTTGACTTGACAGACTCCAATTATGAGCAAGTGAGCGATATCAGCGTTCCATGTTTGTTCAAGAACAGGAAGCCCCCTGTGGTACGTGTTACGTTACAACCACAGCGACCGTACCCCACCTCTCTTCGTGCCCGCGCCTTGTTCACTACAGAGGATGGGCTTTCCTGGCATACTCAACTGGAAGATGTGCCTGTATCCTTCTCAGATATATTCCTGCCTTTACCTGTCCCGGTGGGTTGGTCTCAGGAGAAAAAGGAGCAACTCTTTGACCACCTGTGGATGTCCATGAGCAGAGAAGAGCCTGACCAGTCAGCCACCAGTTTGTTTTGTTTCAAAATTGGAGATCAGCAACTCCTTGATGTAATGGATTCAAATTTTAGTCCCTATCTTATTTCCCAACAGTGTGAGAAGGAGTCCTATAAGGTTGTGTTCTTCCTCCCTCCCCAGTTCCATGTTTTGCTCACCATTACAAATGTAGAAGATACTGTTCAAGTGAAAGTTGCCACTGACAACTGGGAACTTCTGCCTTTCATAAATGTTTACCTTAAAAATGCTACATCTCAGATGCCAACAAGCTGAAGCCTAGCCTACATGTTCAGTTAAAAAGGTGGTATTAGTTGAGTAGTTGTCAAGGTTCGCTACTTACTATGCAGGGTAGTGAGTTATTTTTATTAATAATTTTAAAGGACAAATTGCTTACAAGGCCCTGATTGGTCCATAACTTTGCTTAGAAATTGCCTGGTTACATTGTGAGTCTTTGCATCTTGTCTCTTACTTCCTGGATTATTACCATTTTGCTACTTCAGTTTGTGAATACATGTGACCAATAATATATTTTTGTAACAAACACATATCTGTTATAACATTTTGTACTGTGCCTTCATATTAAAATTTGAATTGTCAATTACATTAAGTTTGTACCTATGCAAAAGCTGTTTTTCTGCACATGTAAAATCATTGAACTCTGAACAGAATTTATATTTTCAACATATGCTTAAGCAGTTAAAAAGGAGAAAAAAAACATTCTATATATTTTTTAATTAGGTAGGAACATTTAAAACACAATACCTGGACGACTTGCTGTGATTGATGGAACCATGAATTCTGCTCTCTACCAAAAAATTCTGAAGGAGAATGTTCGGCCATCAGTTCGTGACCTCAAGCTGAAGCACACTTGGGTTCTGCAGCAGGACAATGATCCAAAACACATCAGCAAGTCCACCTCCGAATGGCTTTAAAAAAACAAAATGAAGGTTTTGGAGTGGCCTAGTCAAAGTCCGGACTTGAATCCAATCGAGATGCTGTGGCATGACCTTAAAAAGGAGGTTCATGCTCGGAAACCCTCCAATGTGGCTGAATTAAAACAATTCTGCAAAGAAGAGTGGGCCACAATTCCTCCACAGCGACGTGAAAGACTCATTGCCAGTTATCGCAAATGCTTGATTGCAGTTGTTGCTGCTAAGGGTGGCACAACCAGTTATTAGGTTTAGGGCCAATTACTTTGTCACGTAGGGCCATGTAGGTTTGGATATTTTTTTCCTTAATAAATAACATCATCACTTAAAAACTGCATTTTGTGTTTACTTGGGTAATCTTTGTCTAATATTTAAATTTGTTTGATCTGAAACATTTAAGTGTGACAAACATGCAACAACATAAGAAATCAGAAAGGGGGCAAATACTTTTTCACAGCACTGTATAATGAGATGAAAATTATAAACTAATACAATATCCTCAGATATTGTATGTATATTATTTACATGCTATTATTAATATTAAGCTTTCACCTGTTGAATCTGAACACAAAGATCTATCTAAATCTTTTCATCACAGTTATGCATTTAATATAAATTACATTACAATTAAAATATATTTTGATGTAGTAGAATGCTCTGAAAAAATCTCATAATTTGAATGATTTTTGATCCAACTATCCATTCCAGTTATTCTGTTTGCAATCACACAGCATTAGCAATGTCAGGTGTAAAACATAAAGCTGGAATAGTCTGGAAAATACTTCAATAAATGTCATACAAAAATCAGTGTCCATAAGGCCACATAGGCTATAAAATTTGGTTATGCATACTTGGCTGATGCCTACAGGTTTCCCATCCTGCATTTATTTGATGAGGCCCTCAAAGTTGGGCTCAGTGGAAGGAGGGAGAGCAGTTTGCTGGTTCAATAGTTTTTCCATGATGTGAATTTCAGAGTCTCTTTTCTCCACCTCATCCAAAGGTGTCCAGGACATGTCATACTGAAGCTTGTAGGCACCAAGAAACGTGTGTGGGCAGCTGGAACCCCAGTCCTTAATATAAAAAAGAAAAACATAAAACACCTTTAAGCAAAAAACCAAGCCACCAGTAATACATTCAAAAAATTAAAATATGACTATGATTTTTACACTACCTTGGGGGACAGAATAGAGAAGTAGCGCTGTCCAGATTCACGGAGGTACAAATAATATATGTTCCCAGGTTTTTTGACCACATTACAGGCAGCGTGGTGCAAATCAGCATCCTTTTTCGCATCTTCCAAAACCTAGCAAAATGGTTTCAACTTGAAGATCAATCCTTTCACAGTTAGATTTCTGATGTTAATCAAACAGTGGACACGGCTATAAAGCCACTTTCGTACCTTTCTTGCTTGTTCCTGCAGATATCTGATCTGCTCCGCTATGACAGTCAACTTGTTACAAGCATTAGCTCTGACAAACTCATCTGCCTGCAAAACCAAAACATTTACACTTTATCCCATTTATCTCTGAACATATCTGTGTACTGAATTTTTATCAGGATGTTTATTCCATCATGAACTCTATATAAAGATGTGAGATCCTAAAAAATGCATTAATATTAAAATGCATATTTACTTCAAACCATGCATTTGAGTTAATAAAATAAGTTACCTGGATGAGTAAAATGTGTAAACAATGTGGAGAAAATGGCAGGGTGTTATTTTTAAAGCATGCACCACACAAGCTAAATCTTACACAATACCTTCTGCACCTGCTGTGCCAACTCGACCAGGTCCATGGGGTCCCCAGTTCGGTGCGTCTGATAGGTGCTCACCAGCTGCATGCCGCCTGGATTGCTGCTGGACTCCACCAGGGTCACTGTCAGGACACAGGCAGTCATCAGCAACACCAGGATCACTCCTGACCATAAGGGCAGCAGACACTATCTTGGTTACTGCTGTTTCCTGGCAGTCTGAAAGCTTTTGGTTCAAGTCCCACTTCTGATGCAGTACATTTACTCTTATTTTGGTGAGTGGACACTCCAGAACAAATTATAGTGATTTCCCAATTTATAGAGCTTGGTTATTTTTACTAGAGGGATTCAGGGTAAGCACTTTGTTAAGTGTACTACAGCAGAAAGTGTGGTTTGAATCTATGATCTTTGAATGAAGAAAACAAAAAAATTGCAACCAAAAGCCACCTACTGCCCTCTTGCATAAATGGGTAAATCTCTATAAAGTTGAATCTAACATAGTAACTCATACTAAAGAGTATTACTAGCTTAATACTGCAAGTGCTAAGAACAACAGCAGCAATAATAATAATAATAATAATAATAATAATAATAATAATAATAATAATAATAATAATAATAATAATAATGCGTCCAGTAATGTTGACACCAATCAGCCCAAACCCTGAAGCTTTTACGCTGGCATTTCTCTACTTATTCCGTCTCATAAACA
Source organism: Heterotis niloticus (assembly GCA_018136845.1). Classification (NCBI taxonomy): domain Eukaryota; kingdom Metazoa; phylum Chordata; class Actinopteri; order Osteoglossiformes; family Osteoglossidae; genus Heterotis; species Heterotis niloticus. The sequence goes on along the minus strand of CM030894.1, from coordinate 20,660,524 downwards.
TGTGCTGGTAGCGGCGGATTAGCATTGATGCAGAAACCAGTAAACATGTAGGAAAAGCAGGAAAGCTCACCGGTACTGGTTCTGTTCGGTTGATCGGGCAAACTGACCGTGCTCTCCATGTTGTCTCCAGCCAAATGCACCGATCACTCAGTGTTAAATGCCCAGTTCTTCCGAAATGTGTCGTTACGTACCGAGTGGTAAATTCTGGGTCCTAAAGCCCTCCCAGCCCCACGGAGACGGCCAAAGCGATGCCTGACTGTAAATCACATCCGAGGCTGCGAACCTCCGTTGTCCTGCGCCATCTATGACGTCACACTGTGTGCGAACACATACCGTAAATATACACGGATCTTATACAGATAAATACCTTTTTAATACTATCACCAGAGCAATTTGAAATGTTCATGCATTTTTTAGGCACATAAATAATACAAAATCTTCCCGCGAAAATCTTGCTGATTTGTACAGACTAACCATTCTCTGTACATAAACAAAAATTCAGTAACCGTTCTCTAAAGATGCGTTGCTTTCCTACAGAAATAAATTACATATATGATGTATGTAAAAAAGTTAATCTGTTAGAAAAGTAATTTAAGTAAATATTTGATATCCCATATTTGCATTTTTTTTTATATTGAATAGTCTGAAAATTGGTATTTTCTTCTCTCCTTATTTGTATTTGGATTTGTTTTTTTTCCACTTTGAACAGAATTATTTACATTGGTATATCCTACAATTTTTCATTCATTTTATCTTTGATTTCTGGAACATATCTCGGAGACCCAAAGGGCATAATGGAGGGTACAGCCTAAATGGGATGCCAGCCCTCTAGAGGGAACACACTTTGGGGATTTTTTTATTTCTCCTTTTCTACTGTGTGCCGGAGACGCTACCTGCATCATATTGAAGGTTTCAGACTGTACAATCTGCCAGCGTTTATGTACTGAATGTCATAGTCATAGTTCCTTATCAAAATAGGAAAATAAAGATTTGCTACCAGATATTCAAAATGTCAATAATGCAGTTTGGAAATGCATCTCTGTTGCGAGTCCAGAGTTGTCCAGATTCTTCTGCCCAATTACTTCAGTCTCTTTCAGTCAGCCACAGTGTTGCTTTTAAGTAAACATCACACATTTGAAAGACACATTAAACTTATTTGTTCATTTTGTCATGCAATCAAGTGACAATCATAATCATTGCCTGTACAGATCAAAACCCAAATGTGGGCAATTGTTTTATCACAAAGTGGCTTTTTTCTCATTTATACAATGAGAGTATTAAAATGTCACAGTATTAGAGCATTGTGGTATAAAATTATAGTATCCAGAATCAGTTATGTGAAAGAACAATTATACTGTAGATAGAAGAGTTTAAACATGTGTACAGTATTTATAGTTTCATCTTAAAAGTTTTTTTTTTATTTCTATGACATCCTGTCCCTAATTTGCTTCGTGTCCAGTGGTGATGACTGACAACATCAATAATAATAATAATAATAATAATAATAATAATAATAATAATAATAATAATAATAATACACTGTTCTTGTTATAATACACTTGGTCTGTTTGTCTTTCATAATTTGTGTTTTTCATCCAAGGCTTTAGTTTTCAAATTTGGCTTAAGAGTTACTGCTCACTCGTAGTGATGTATTTGAATAAACACACACGCACACACACACACACACACAGTGCTATATGAATTATTGATACTGTGTGTGCCTCCAAGAAAACCTATGTAATTCCTTAGAATTAGGACAAACAGGCCACTTCACATACACATTGTAGGGGGTGACAGGGAGGGGATAAAACACAGCTATGCACTTTAGTGATGTGCAGGTAATAAAGTTTGTGATATACTGTGCTTTTTTCCTTTCCACCTGACTACACCTCTCTGTGGTGTCCACCTGTCTGACAGCACTAACAATTCTTATGATTCATATCAAACACAAAGTGCTAATAAAAGAACTAGCGCTTCAAAGGGGATACCACATCTTAACCTTCATCCTAACCTTCAGCCTTATCCTAACCTGTAAACACCACGGCAACCCCACAGTCAGACCCACAGCAAACCTATGTTGCCACCCTGCAATGGTTTGCATCTCCATAATATCCAATGTTAGGCCTCTGCAAACTATTAAATGCAACCACTTTAATGGTAAAACAGTTTGAGGACATGTTTTTTTTTTCCTATTTATTTTTCCACTTTCTGTCCAGGCAGCACCTTGTAACTCAGCTAGTGATAAATAATAATTTACTAATAATTAATGAAGCTACTTCTAAAACGGTCAACCACTTCACAACATGTGGGTGAGGAGTGGCACGCCAGGTGAGTGTAGGGGAAGTAGAATGCTTGGCAGCATTTTTAGGAAATAGGCGGCAAAAAATACAGTGATTTGTAGAGAAGAAGTGGTGACAAGGAGGAGAGCTGTGAAGTGGCACTAGGATCGCATGGGGAGCTCCGCTGACTCCACCCTTGCCCCGGCCCGGAGGTGCGCGTCTCCTCCTCTTCCTCCCCCTGCTCCTCCGTTACTCTCCACTTTTCCTGCCGAAGAGCTGCAGCTCCCGGAGGCCCGGCGCCCGAAGATGCCCCGCGTCGTGTGCGTCGCGCTTTTCACCGTAGCCCTCGCGCACTGCTGCCTTGCGGACGCGGGTTTGGAGCCCTGCGACGTGCTCTTCAACAATGGCGTGGAGGCCTATTACCGGGGGGATTGGATCTCGGTCATCCTGAACATGGAACGCGCGCTGCGCAACAAGGGAACGGTCCGCCGCGTGAAGGCGCACTGCCGGCTGTCCTGCGCCAATCGGACGTCCTTCGGCGAGCCCATGCCCGGCGTGGGGGTCCCGATCCCGGGCAGCGGCCCCGTGGAGGACCTTGCCTTCTTCTACCGAATCTTGCAGCGGGCCGACTGCGTAAGCTCCTGCGAGGCGGACAAGCTGGGGTCGCCGTCTCTGCACAGGGTGAGCGAGGAAGTGGAGCTCGAGTTCCAGAAGAGGACCCCGTACAACTACCTACAGGTGGCCTACTTCAAGGTAACCCCCGGCCCGGGTCCGAGCGGTGCAGTGTGGGCGCGGGGGATAAGTCTGAGCGAGACAGATGTGTGCGGATGTCCCAAAGTGGCGGGGACATTTTTAAAGATCAATTTTAGGGCTGCGATCCTTTTTACGAAAAGTTGCAGTGTTTGGGGCAGTTGAAACATCTGCGAACCCCCGGATCTCATTCAGAGAGGACAGAAACTTTAGCAGAACTTGTGACCAGCACGGGTTCGGCCCATTCGCTGCGGGTTCCGACAGTATTTATGCGTGCGTGTAAAATTACAGCGTGCGTGCGCCGAAAAGGGGGTGTTTCGGGGTAAATCCACGTATTGCTCCCCACCCCCCTGCTCGGTCCCTGTGCCACGTCGTAAGGTGGAGTCTGCAGCCGCTTCGAACCGTGGGCCGCCGACAAATATAAACATAGAAACGAATAAATAGATACGCCAGCGAATGAAAAATCCCATCAGAAAATGAAAAGCTAACGGTCTCCTTCATGGCGAGCAGAGCTGCCACTTCATGTGACATTTGCGCTTCCATTTCCATATTTATGACACACACAAAAAAAAAAAATCTTTAAATCTGTCAGCAGCCTTTCGACTGAATTAAAACTATTTGATTAAACAGGATTAAAAGGCCAAAACTGACCATGAAACTGCTTCTTTCCTATCTGAATCAGTAGTTTGTTTAGGTGGTCTTTTGGGGGGGGGGGGGAGTGTTATTAATGGAATGAAATTATTTAGGATTATTGCATTGAATATTATATACAAATTATTACAGAACAGCTTTAAACTCTGGCTTTGGGGTTGTGTTAAGTGGGTGTTATCACTGATTCATAAGCGGATAAAAACGAAAAAAAACTGCACTTTTGGAAGTAATGTTGACCGATTCATTTACTTTGAAATTTAAACTATTTTTCACCAAATGTTCTGTAACTCATTTGCATTATTCTAATACCGAGTTATAGCCGAAGTTCATTTTTTCAGTCACTGATCCGAATCTGTTGACTTACAGCTGTATTTCTTATTTTAGATGATTTAGTCTTACTATGAAACATGATCGGTTTTACCATGTTTTACCCATTTAGCAGCTTTTTTTACTCTTATGAGTTTAGGTTAGGAACCCCTGGCTATTAAAGCGGGGGTTCACCTGGATTAATCAATAAAAGGTGTTACGTTAATGTGACTCAATTGTTTGGCCACTGTTAGATCAACAAGTTGGACAAAGCAGTGGCGGCCGCTCACACCTTCTACCTCGCCAACCCTGACCACATGGAGATGAGGCAGAACCTGGAGTACTATAGGACGATGGCTGGAGTCCAGGAGACAGACTTCAAAGATCTGGAAGCCAAGCCTCATATGGTGAGACCAGTTCCTTGCTGACGTCTACATTTTTCCAATAGGCTGTGAAAACCCATGCACATAAATACATCTGGAAGGTAATTGTCTCAAAGTTCAGATCAGTAAGTAGATTTCATGACAAACATCTTCAAAAACACTGTTGTGTCAAGGAGCACAAAAGGTGCTTTTGAGAGTTGGTGTGTATATTTGAAGCCCTTTGTTCCATCAGGTTAAGTACCTTTTTCATTGTACCATCACCAGGCTGAATCTGAGCCTTGAACCCACAACATTCAGTGTACCGGCAGGGTCTTCATTCACTACATTTTATGCAGCCCATGCATGTTTGTGTGGATTACAGTCCATATAATCATGTTGTAACCAGGATTGTGTAGCAGGTACTGTTATAGCAGCAGTGTCATTCCTTTGTGTCACCATAAATCACGCTACTTAATTTGTCAATTTTTTTCTCGATCTGGGAGCCCCCCCACCCCCTGTCACCACCAGCCTTAAAAATAAGGAATATCCAACAAAATAAGACCAGCCTTACTCCGACGCACCGAAGAGCAGTTAACTTTTTAAACTTTTTAATTTGCTTTTGCCTAATTTGTGTGTATTTCAGACCGCGTTCCTGCAGGGAAAGAAGCTTTACAGTGCTGACCAGTTTGGTGATTCAATAGAGCACTTTGAAACGGCAGTGGAAGAGTATTTCACTGCTGACCACGAGTGCCGGGTGCTTTGTGAGGGGGCTTACGATTATGACGGCTACAACTACCTGGACTACAGCGCAGATTTGTTCCAGTCTATTACAGGCAAGTGTGGGCATGACATTTTAGTCCACTTTGGCAGAAATGAAGGTTATTGTTTACTGACTGCATTGCTCTCTGCGCTGAAGCCATGTTTAACAGGGCTGCGTGTTTTATACCCTTTGAAGATTTTACACTCACACACATGCCTTTATAGCTGAGCGGTGTTACGAACTCAGTCACTTGGACACACTCTTTAAAATGAGCCTATTCAAGTGAAACACGTATCTTTGGACTGTGGGGGAAACTTGAAAACACTGCACAGACTGCACTGGATGTGAGCCCATGTCAGAATGTGCAGGCCTGGAACTGTGTGGCACTAGTGCTACCTGCTGAGCCATCATTAGCTAAAGGGAGCCCTTCAACAAGTTATGCACACACATATTTCTGATTAACCTTTCAGTGAAAACCAAGAATCTTCAGGAAGGAATAGCAAGGGATGAGGGATTCATTTTTTTGCTATGATGCAGTGTTACACTTACCAGCCTGTCCTGTGCTCCTCCTTCATAGACCACTACATGCAGGTCCTGAACTGCAAACAGAACTGTGCTGTGGAATTGGCCACCTTACCCGGGAGTGACAAGCCTCTGGAGGACTTCCTGCCATCACACTTCAACTATCTCCAGTTTTCCTACTACAACAGTACGCTTCTTCTCCTTTATTTCTCATTCACATGTTACTTAGACACCAATTACAGGATAAACTAATTTTTTAAATCATATTCTTAGTCCTGTTAGATTTCGATTAAAATGATCTTTAAGTCACTGTCTGTTCTAAAACATAAGCTGTCCTTCTTTACTGCAGGTGAAAATTATGAGAAGGCCATTGAGTGCACCAAAACCTACTTGCTGTTCCACCCAGAGGATGAGGTGATGCAGCAAAACCTGGCCTACTACTCGGTTATGCTGGGGGAAGATAAGGCGCCTCTCATCTCTGCCAGAGAGGTACTCACACTGCAAGGTGTCTTTTGCAGCTCTACGGAAAGGCTCAGTGGGATTTGATGGGATTGAATCAGGTCTACACAGTTCATTACCGGTCAAGACAGTTCATAGACATCACTGTACACAACCCACACCTGGACACCATGCCTAGTTATGACCAACAAACACACTCTTGCCATGACATCCCTGTTTAAGCCCTTGATGTCCATGCAACGAGGGCTCTTTCCGCTGATTTAAAAAACTGAGTTCATTGTTCATTGAACCCCAGAAAGCAGCTGAGCCTCCTCTTGGCATACAAACCAGTATCACATGCATATAAACCCCTAAATGCATATTAATTACCTTATTTACTGTTTGCAATTGGTGTTTAAAGTCTTCTTTATCAGACTGAAAGAGATATTTTAGGATATTGAAGATATCCTGGGGAAATGAATTGGCGTTTCTCAATTGAACATGGAACGGATCTTCATTGTCCTCATAAGAGATAATAGAAATGTTTCCTGATATTTCTATAAATCAATTGTATTCTGAGACTTGAGTATAGGTGTATTTAAAAGAAGCTCTAAAATTTGGTTAAGACCTCTCATTGGTAAACATTTAGGTTACAGGCTAACAAAGTACGAGGCGATGCTCATTTAAAGGCAACTTTTCATCCTTTTAACTGTGACGGAGTGATCCAGGGTTAAGGTGTATTCGCACCCTGGTGAAGAGAGGGCTGTATGAGGGCTGCGAAGTCTTGTCATCATTAATGCCCCCTGAGTAGGTGTGCACAGTGCTGTGGAGAGTATTGCCAAAAGAAAATGACTGAATTGGGGGTGGAAAAATGGCTGTGGCACAGCAGCTTATAATAAATTATGTATATGAAAATAGTGTATGTTAAAGTTTTGCGCTACAGTTCATTTACCCCACGAATGATACATGACCATTCATCTTTCAGACGATCCACGGGCACTTTCGGCAGTCCTTGCTGGAGAAGGAGCTGCTTTATTTCGGTTATGAAGTTTTTGGAATTACCTTTGTCGATCCTGTAAGTGAAATAAATTCTTTTGCTATTCACACAAGAAATGTTGTGTAGGAATGTGTGTTAGAAAAGGTCTTGTGCATTTTCCACAGCATTACCCTGGTGCTTTGCTCAAAAACTTTATGAGTTGTAATGTGATGTGGTTTGTATTGCTCCAAAGCCTCTTTTTTTTTCTCAGAAATTTGCACTCGCACTTGTATTTTCAGTGAGAAACTGCTGTGAGCTAAATGCAGTTTAAACAAGTTTTGCAGGAGTAAAGTCAAATAAATGGTGTTTAAATTTTTACTGCCAGCTTATTAAGGCTTCATTGACTTCAACCTATACATCTGTCAATGTCTTTGGAAAGCCTGCAGTTCATCCGTTATTCCTTTTTTCAGGATTTGTGGACCCCTGCTGAAGTCATGCCTCTCAAACTGAGAGAAAAACAGAAGTAATTTTATTGCCTTTTTTTTTTTTTTACAAAAACGGTGCAAGATGCTCAGCAGTTAGGGATTTTTCCCTGTGTAAATCACTTCTACATGATCCCCCCCAGGGCAGAGCGAGAGACAGCAGCTCGGATCACTGAGGAAATTGGCAACCTAATGAAAGAGATTGAGAATCTTGTGGAGGAGAAGAGCAAGGAGTCGAGCGACATTGCCAAGATGGTGCGAGAAGGTGAGAAGAGTGAGGTGCGAAAAGCCTGAATCTGCAGATGATGTGACTTTAAATGTAAGAATTTTTGGCATTTTATGGACTAGGAAAATTAATCTAGTCACAAGACCAGTGAATTATTATTATTATTATTATTATTATTATTATTATTATTATTATTATTATTATTATTATTATTATTACTACTACTACTACTACTACTACTACTACTACTACTAGCATCTTTATCTGAAGTTACTCCATAACAGCATAAACGTAACAACAAGTTGAATGAGTGACAGCAGATTGTCAAATCCCTGTGTTTGAATTGCATTTGATTGTAAGCAGTCAGCTGACCTGTGTGACCTCTCTGGATGTCTGTGCTTCTACTCTCCCAGGAGGAAGTGTGCTCTTTGATGATGTAACTGTGACCATTACCTCCAAGAATCTGAACGGATCTCAAAGGGTTGTGCTGGACGGCGTGATCACACGTGATGAGTGTCAGGAGCTGCACCATCTGTCCAATGTGAGTGCGCAGACCACAGTAAACTGTGTTCATCCTGTGTTTGTGATGGACAGGCTGGCCTAGCTTCCTTGCTACTGTGAAGAAGAGCTCCCACTTTCAATAAATATACCCATCTCATGATGGATGAAGGTAATTTAGTCCTTGCTATTCATGATGCAAATGTAACACCCAGGTCTCTCTGACTTAAAAGGGAAAAATAATTTTATCACAGCCTCACTTAAAATATCAACGATCAGTCATCCTACCATACAGTGCAAACCACATTACATGCATAGTTTATTGTCAATTTTTTACACTATACAGGGGGAGGAGGAGTCTGGAAAGGACAAAGGTTCCAAAAATGAAAAGAGTAATTTTAGAGTAATATTTTTTTTTTACTATGCTGCTATATAGTACTGCACTATGTACTAAGGTAACACTTTTGTAACCTGTTACCTTTTGTGTGTAAAGAACATGTAATGGGTCTAATAAAAGGAAAATAAGACTATAGTTAACACATATATACAACAAGGTGAATTATATGCAGAAAGGAGTGAACACTGTGTCAATACGGGCCGATCAGAGCACCGCTACAGGGGGACTAGGGGGTGCTTTGCTGCTGTTAAGGAGACTCATCTTTCTTTTTTTGAGAAACAGCACCACATTTTTTAATGAATGCATGAATAAAGTTATTTTCTACAAAATGTATATTTCCCCAATTGTAACTTAGAGTAAGTTTTTGCAATGTTTGTAATTTTTCTGAAAGCCAAAATCAGTAAATAAAAGTTGAGTAAGGATGAGGATGGGCTGTATATGCCGTAATTCTGTGAGCTCACATGGGTGTTCATTTTCAGGTGGGTAGACCTAGTGGGTCAGCTATGAAATAAGGGCATTTAAATCTTTTATTTTTGCTAAGACATCAAATATACATGAAGAAGTTGGTGTAAATATTTTTTTTTCTGTTCAGCAAATGTTGCTGTAAAGAGGGATATCTACATTTGAAATGCTGACTGTTAACCTGGAGCAGTCTAACCAGGGCCCGCTGCTGATTCTCACTGTCGCTCATTCCGTCACTTTCAGGCTGCTGCTTTGAAGGGCGATGGCTACCGGGGGAAACCATCTCCTCATACTCCGAGTGAGACATTCCAGGGAGTCACTGTCCTGAAAGCCCTGAAGGCAAGTTCCATCCATCCATCCATCCATCCATCCTTCCATCCATCTATCCATGTTTAGATCTTCACATTAATGTGATATTTTCCGCTCCAGATGGCACAGGAAGGAAAGGTCCCTCTGAAGAGTGTTCACCAGTACTTTAACCTGAGTGAGAAGGTGCGCAAGGTGGTAGAGTCCTACTTCCGACTTGAGACACCCCTGTATTTCTCCTACACTCACCTGGTGTGCCGCTCGGCCATTGAAGGTGAGGCTATCGGTGCATTAAAATATCATTCAAATTTTAACAGGTTTAACATTTAACATTATTTGCAGAAAAAAGTATTGTTTTTAGGTAATTAATTTTGTATTTTCATTCATTAATTTATTATCAATAACTGTTTATTAATAACTGGAGTATATCCATAAAGCACAGGGATTGAGATGGGGTGCTGCCTGCATGGAGAAACTGTTATAGTTTGGGTCACAGATGTGTATGATGTAAAAGAATTATAGTAATTGGTTTTGTTGTGGAAGAAGCAGTGTGAAAGTGATGATGGACAGTGAGGAAAATACCTGCTTTGGAACTTAAATGACTGCAAACCTAGGCGAAGATACTGTTGAAATGTAAGCCAATTCTATGGATAAGTGTATGTAGTTTCATAAGCAATGGTGCAATGGTTGCGGTTTTACAATGTATACGTATATGTATAAGAGGGCAGAGTATATTGAGGTCCTTTACTGGGTCCTGTTGAGGTCCATGGTGGTTGGAGTTACTAACTGGTGATGCTGCACCACTGAGATGAATGTCTCCCTTCCTGTGCAGACAAGCAAGATGGCCGTATAGACCTGAGCCATCCTGTCCATGTAGACAACTGCCAGCTGGTTTCCGAGCTCAATGAATGCATCAAGGAGCCGCCTGCTTACACGTACAGGGACTACAGGTTGCACTGAACGTCAGCACCTCAAGACATTGCCATAAAATACAAAGACAGGCTACTGACCTCTTTCTTTCTCCTGTTTTAGTGCTATTCTCTACCTGAACGATGACTTTGAGGGTGGGGATTTCATCTTCACCGAGATGGATGCCAAAACAGTCACAGTAAGAATCCAGCACAATGCAGTAATATTTCAGTCAGCGGTCTAGATGCATTCCACAGAAATGGAACACTTAGCGAGATAGCCCTAAGAGGTCATAAACACAGTATATTGCATAAACTGAGCTTGAACAGGCACTGCATAATATAAAATAGATTAGTTGTGTCTTCAATATTAGTGAAGTAACACAATAATCAGCCCATTTTATGGATATGAAATGTTCAGAACTCTTTTTTTCATTCTTTAAAATATGGTAAATTGCTCAAAGGGCTAAAATGAAAGATCACTGTTAAAAAAATGGCGCTGTAGGAGGTGTTTAATGGAGGTGTTACTATAGCAGAATTTCATAACGGTCCAAGCCAAATTGGATTTGCGGTTGTCTTCCAGGCCACGGTCAGGCCTCAGTGCGGCAGGGTCGTCGGGTTCGGGGCTGGGAAAGAGAACCCGCATGGGGTCACCGCCATCACCAAGGGCCAGAGGTGTGCTGTTGCCCTGTGGTTCACTTTAGATCCCAGGCACAATGAAAAGGTACCACCCCGCTTTTCCCCCTATCCATCAACAGGTGGCACTGTGGTTCAGGAACTTGACTTGTTCAGAGGTTGTTTGCTGAAGCCACAAGAATGTTTATTGTCTTCCCAGCAGAGGTTGTTTGTTTCAGTTAGATAAGAAAATATAGAAATGGGTTTAGAGTTGGTTGGAATGTCAGTAAATGTGCTCATAATTATGAAAAATATATCTATTTCCTTAGTCATTGTTAATCAATTGTTAAATAAATAGTTCTTACTATTTTGATATCTGTGCTATTGGTCTTGTAAGTTTATGAAATGCCTTACTTGTTCATGAAACAAATGAGACGTTTAAGTAGATAAATTAAAATCTTAGTGAAGTAGAAAACAATAAACTTGGGAAAGTTTTTTTTTAATCTCTAAGATGTTTATATTGTCTGTATAATTTTTTGTGCATCTAACATTTAGAGAAACAAGGGTGTTCATTGCACAGCGTATTGTTGATGTGTAACTTTTTTTTGTAATTCTCACATAAGGTAAAGGTGCAGGGTGATGCTTGTCTCATTTTCTCTTTCATGGTGTTGACTTTCAGGAGCGAATCCAGGCAGAGGACCTGTTGAAAATGTTGTCTAGCCCAGTAGATGCTGAGTTCCAGGGAGACTCAGCTGATGGTGGCAGTGAGATTGTGATGTCACCCGAAAGTACTGCGGAGGCAAAGACCCGGGAGCAAGTTGATGGTAAGGTGGACCAACAGACAGCCCAAGGATCAGAATCACCTGTGAAGGACCAGGCTGAGGACAAGCAGGAGCAACAGCCGCAGCCAGAAAAAGCCAAGGAAACAAAAGTGAAAGAAGCAGGCAAAAAAGAAAAAGAGGCAAACAAAAAAACAAGTAAGCCGGCCGCGAAGAAGACAGACAAACCGACGAACAAGAAGACAAACAAACAGGCTCCCAAGAAGACGGACAAACAGGCAGTGAAGAAGATGGACAAGCAGGACAAAATTCCGGGCAAAAAGACAGCAAAGAAAAAGAGCAGGGCTGATTTTGCAATGCCGGTGTCAGGGGTGGACCCAGAGCAGCCCACACCGCAGACTGTAGACTCCCAGGACGCTAATGCTGATTCACAAAATGGGAAGGATGAATTATGAGTATTCTCTTTTTAAATGACATTAAAATTAGTTCTGTGCGTGTGTCAGACAAAGGTGTGTAAGGTTGCTACAGTAGAGTATTTTTTGCCTGGGAAGGGCTCTGAAGGAGTGACACTAAGTGCTTCTGCAGAAAGCATTCTTCTCGGACTACAACCTAACCGTATGACAGGAATTGACGTTCTCTAAACATTACAACTTCTGTTCTGTGGTACTTTCTGGAAACATCTGGAATTGGGAGTATTTTGCTTCTGATTTGTTTTGTTTTTTTTCCTCCACATGGAAAGCTGTTAACCGTAGGACATTAGTGAGAAACAAATGAGCCTTGAACCCCACATTCTTTAAGAAAACTGCAGTGAAGCAGTCCAAGAAAAGAATTTTTTCTCAAGGAGATGAGATTTTGGAAATTATTTTTTACAAATAAAGGTGTTTTTCGACATCAGGACAGCCCAGTGCAGACCATTTCTGTTGCAAATAAAACAGTAACTAAAGAATCACAAACCTCACATATTTATTATTAATTAAAATCAGTTTTAATAAATAAAATATTGACTGATACAAATTCAAGTGCATGGAAATTTGTACGAATCAGCTATCCAGTACTCACACTAGGTGGCAGGGCAGAACTACAACTCTGGTTAATTTAACTGTACAGAACAGACATGAATTTCATCTTCATAATTTTGCAATAATATCTAAAAGTGTCACAGCGTTGCTTAGAGTATTAAGCTAAATTTATTAATTACATTAGTTATTTACATTAGATTTACAGATGTATATGTTCAAAGCATCGTCTAAGTCAAGATAAAAAAGTGCACTTCACGCCAGACGAAGACTTGTGAAGAGATGTGAGAGCACCTTCTTGAATGTTCAGCTGCTCTGTGGGAGAGAGGGATGGAGCTCATGTCCACCACCTCAGAGCTGCGACTGGAAACCTCTGAACCTTTGGGTATGGATTGGTTGTGTTTAGAACCACAGCTAGAGGTGAAGGAGCGTAGGGGTATTGCTGAGGTGTAGGCAGTTTTGAGCCCTTGTTGGTATCAGGGTTTAGACCTTTGACTGTGTTGTAGGCTGCAAATAAAGGCAGGTACAGGAAGCTGATGAGGAGATGGGAATTGCTTGAGAACACTGACAAAATCCATATAGCAGCATTCTGACTGAGCTAGAGGGGCTTGATGCCAGAAGCTGGAAGGCCAGACAAGAACAGGGAGTTGATCCTGTAAATACCTCCTGTATGGGCAAGTCCTTTGGATGCTATATAGGAGGTATCTACAGGATCCATTAGTTGCTTCAGTTTGTTGCCAGAACAGAGACTTGAGTCCACTGTAACTCCCAGATTCTTAACTAATGTGGACAAAATGAGAGAATTGTCCCATGTAATAGAATCTCCCAACAGGTGGATGGACCTGCAGAGATATTAAAGATCTTGTTTTTGGAACAACTGAGCTGTAGATGGTGATCAGTTTTCAAAGCAGAGATATCGGAGAGGCAAGTGGCGATACTGGAAGGTGTTGGGTGAAAGAAGTGCTGGGTGTCATCCACATAATGGTGATGGGAGAACCTGTGACAGGCAATGACAGCAGAGGAAAGCCATGTAGAGAAGAGTAAGGGGGGCATCACCAAGCACCGTGGAACCCTTAGATGAAAGAAGCTGAGGGGAAGACTAGAAGCCACATCAAACCACTGACTAGGATCCATTCAGTGCACAAGACTAAAATATTCAAAACTCAAGCTATATCCTTTCCTCAGAAACCCTCCAGAAGATGAGAGACAAATATCTGCACAACCTTATTTATCTACATGAAAGATTATCTCTAATTTAGCCAACATCGTTGTCACAACAAAGCATGCTGATCATATTGCATACAATTTTCAAACAATAGATATCTGTCCCAAACTTTGAAGTAGTGGATGCCACAAAATGCAGTTATGGCAAATATTTTATTTAACACGAAATGTCAAAGTTGCCAACAGCAGGGTGAAGGAAGGTACAGGATTTAGTAAAAGGTGTTTGCAGTACTGCTGTTAGTAGCTATGTGGAAATGGTTATGGCTCGCGTTTCACAAACTGAGGTGTGTGGCTAACTTGCCTCTGTGTTTCTCATTGTTCTCATCATGGTGTGAAGCACAGTATATGGACTGTGTGGGCTTTGCATGCAAATGAAACCGTGCCTACGCAGGACTGCGAGTGGCACGACGCCGTGCGACTGCCATAGTTAACATTCACGCAGGCTGAATGAAGCATTAAACATTTGTGATGCCCAGAAGAGGCGTAACGTTCGACGGGCAGCTACTTTGCATATAAGGTATGAACCAACGGAAATTAAGAAAATATATTTGCATAATAAATTTAAATCAAATAAACACCAGGTTCCAAACTAAAAGTAGAATTTATGTCGAATCTTGGATTTCCATACTGTAAACTTTCAACATGATGAACAAAGAAAAAAAAATCTAGTTCTCTTAACAACACAAACTTCTGTGACATCATGACCATCAGTACAGATTTTTTTTTTTGCTTTACAGTGTTAAATAAGATGATTATAATTGCAAAGATGGTCGAAGGATACTGCGGATAGCTGCTGTATGGAGTGAACCCCTCCTCCAACAGCCATCCCTCTGTACCCGAGACAAAAAGCCCTGTGTGTGCCGCACTCCCACAGTCATGCTGTAGGAGGAAGCAGAAATGAGCAGAATGTGAGGGCCCAGGGGACAATGACCCAACGCTTCAGAAAAGTACAATGAAGAGGGGAGGAGGCCATTTGACAACTGGCACATCAGCAGCGCGTCTCCAATTATATCACTTGGAACAAAGGCTGAGCTGAACCGACGTGGGGCGGTGCGACGCAGCCCTCTGGCCTCAGATACTGATGGAGGGTTTGTGACAAAAGTTGTGCAGTGATTTAACATTTATGTCACCCAGGTATAAAGATCCTGAAATGGGAACAAATGGCAGCAAAGGATTTCGGTACAATGAGAAATATGTGTTTTGTGACTATGCTGAGAATTTATAACTGCTGCAGTTACCACTGACCAGTGTAATTCTTGAAGGGATTTCTGCCATTTTTTGGACCCCATTAACTATATTTTACCCTTTTTACCAAGGTCTCGCTTCCTAAATCTAGTAGGGGTGTCTAAGCGTAGGAAATAATGGAGACTTACATTGTGCGGCGCCATAAGCCGCATAGCCTTGGACCCCAGCATGCTCACTAAATCTTCAACACAGGGCTACATCATCTGCTACCCCTCAGCCCACAATGCTCTATGTGCAACACCAAGAACCTGCTTAGCACTTAGTTTCAAGGCTCTGCTCTTGTTTCCCCGCAGTTACTCAGCAATTCCATGAAGCATGACCCACTGTGAGGCTAAAAGTAATTTCCCCTTTAAACAAGACAGCGAGAAATATAATACTGGGGCAAAAATAGTGCCAGTGCCTTCATTTTTCTTATGTGTACGTAGGCCAGTGAGCCACAACATTAAAACCATTAGTCTAATACTGCGTAGGTTCCCCTTTCGCCAAAACAGCTGTGACCCATCGAGGCATGGACTCCACAAGACCTCTAAGGTGTCCTGTGGTATCTGACACCAAGATGTTAGCAGCAGATCCTTTAAGTCCTGTAATTTGCAAGGTGGGGCCTCCATGAATCGGACTTGTTTTTTGGGCAGATTCCACAGATGCTTGATCAGATTGAGATCTGGGGAATTTGGAGACCAAGATAACAACTTGAACTCTTTGTCATGTTCCTCAAACCATTCCTCAACAATTTTTGTAGCGTGGCTGGGTCACTGCCATCAAGGAATACTGCCGCCATGAAGGGGTGTACGTAGTCTTCACCAGTGTTTAGATAGGTGGTACGTGTCAAAATAACATCCACACGAATGCCAGGACCCAAGGTTTCCTAGCAGAACATTGCCCAGAGCATCACACTGCCACTGCCAGCTTGCCTTCTTCCCATAGTGCATCTGGCTGCCATCTCTTCCCAAGGTAAACAACATGCACACACCTGCCGGTCCACATCATCTAAAACAAAATGTGGTTCATCAGACCAGGTCACGGTCACCTTCTTCTATTGCTCCATGGTCCAGTTCTGATTTTCACGTGCCCACTGTAGGCACTTTTGGCGGGGGACAGGGGTTAGTACAGGTACTCTGACTGATCTGCAACAACACAGCGCCTTACACTGCAGGCTGCAATGTATTGTGTGTTCTGACACTTTTCTGTCACGGCCAGCAGTAAGGTTTTCAGCAATTTGCCCTACAGAAGCTGTTCTGTGAGATCAAACCAGACGGGCTAGCCTTTCGCTCCCCATGTGCATCAGTGAGCCTTGGGTGCCCATGACCCTGTTGCCGGTTCACCAGTTGTCCTTCCTTGGACCACTTTTGCTACTGTAGGTACTAACCACTGTGTAATGGGAACAGCCCACATGACCTGGTGTTTTTGAGATGCTCTGACCCAGTCGTCTAGCTATCACATCCTTACCCTTGCCCATTTTTCCTGCCTCCAACGCATCACCTTCAACAACGGACTGTTTACTTGCTGCCTAATGTATCCCCCCACAGACCTTGACAGGAGCCATTGTAATGAGCTGATCGATCTTATTCACTTCACCTATCAGTGGTTTTGGTGTTGCAGCTGATCAGTGCAAAAATGACCTAAGTGTTCAGGAAGTTCTACTCCTTCTGATGTCAGTAGCATTATGGCTGTAATGGGTCATACATGTTAATATTTTTACTTTTATCCACTTACAGTTTACAGCGTCAGTGTCTTGATGAGATGTGACAGTGAAGCTAAACAAATATAAACCACATAACTTTGAAACGTTCCACATTCGAGGTTTCCTCTCAAACTCAATGTCGGACGTTTCCACCAAGCAGTTTTTTGAGACAAGACGTAAAATTTATGCAAGGAAACAGAGCACTTAGGTGCAAAATGTTCAACCAGAACATTCGTAAAAGTGTATTTAAATGTTCTTTTTCCACCGAAGTTGCCATTATCTTAAGATCCGACTTTATATTAGGAAACACTGACCTTCGCCCCGGGGGTGATTTCTGTACTAATGTACCTTAAAGGCAGTTAAAACTACAAACCTGGAACATATGACCTGATAAATGGTTTCCTGTTAAGGGCCGTGATTCAGACCAACCAGAGTTTGCATACAGACCTGTTTAATGAGACAAGAATTGCTTTCAAACTTGCTTCAAGCAGCATCAAAAAGTTAATGGTTAACCATGCTAAAAATAAAGCCTCACCTAATTCAACACTTTCCACAAGAACTACATGTTTTGTCAATGAAAATAATAATGAACCTGATGTTTTTTCCAGTAACTGCCTGTTTCATGTCTTGCAATTAATGCAACAAAATCTTGGTTTGTTTATTGCTGGTTTCCTTGTGTCCTCTTAGGAATATTTATATATATATATATACCCTTATATTATAATATATGTCCTTATATAGTTTCTTATATACCCTTATATCATAATACATACCCTTATATACCCTTATATCTTATTATATTCCAGTTTTCAATTTTTACCTGAAATTGCAAACCACTGGGTACCATTCCTAATTTGTTTACTTTTTTATTGTTTGTACATGTACAGTAGATGAAGGCCTGTGGCTGAAATTTAGTTAAATTTGCTTAAATGTAAAGGTGAAATGTGGTTAAAATTCACATTTTAATTTATGCTAGAGGTGTGAGCACTGTCTTAAATATGCTTGATTTTAGTGTTTTCAGCAGCTCCAACTCCTGCTGTGTTAATACTTCTTCAGCAGTTATTGTGAGCATGTGTTATTTTTCCCGTTTCTTTACCAAGCTAAACATTTTTAGCTGTTCAGAACTTGGTCACATTCATTTTTTTCTGCAACCTTTGGACATGATGGGTGTTTGATGTGTGATGATTTTGGCTCTTGGTGCCCTGGTAAACTGCAGATGCTGTATACAGGATCACAGTGAATTCCAGTTAAAGGAGTTAATCTCAACTAGACTGCCAAACCAAAGACTATTTAGTTTATATTGTAAGATTTTAGAAATGCTGCAACAGAATAAATAAAAGTATGTAGATTTTTAAAAATTCAAGTTAAAAGTTAAGAAAACATAATAGGATTGCAGTACATTTCAGTTAGAGGACATAATCTCAGCTGGCCTGCCAAATCAAAGGCTGTATGGTTTTTATTATAGGAATGCACTGGAAATACTGAAACATAATAAACAAAGTAAGCTAAAGTTTGCCAATTTAAGTTAGAATTTAAGTTTAGAAAACACACACACAAAAAAAAAAAAAAAAACTCATTGAAAGCGACTTTCCGAGCTGGATTATACTCATTTAGCTTCTTCCGTGGACTGGGTTGCAGATAAAAGTAACCATTACTTGTTTCTAGGGAGACAGAGCCAGCACGTCCTTTCCTTGGCCGGATTAGGCCAGACACAGCAGGCTGCAGCCTGGCTAAATTAATTCCAACTCTTTGACTTGAAAAGGTGACTGTGAAAATAAAACAGCAGGCTAACAAGAGTTGACATGGACTTTTGGTCCGGCTCCCTTGAAGCTGGGGGATTCTCGGGGTGAATACATGTATCCTACACCTGTCCAGAACCCATCCCCATTAGGTCTGTTGCAGGGCCTCACGGATCTCTCCTGGAAATCATTCACACTGCTTCCAGGAAGTGACTTTAAATGGGGCTTACTGGCATGCTGTTGTCCATTGTTGTCCAATCATTTCTCTTTATGTTCTGTTGTAACTGAATGTTACTGTAATTCTTTAATGTGAAAGATTCTATGTACTTACAGAGGGCAGCAAACTGTCTCAAATCCCTGTGTTCAATCTACCGGCAGCCCAAATTCAACTAAAATAAGTGCACCTTGGAAAGAAATCAACTTTAAAAAATAATAGCCTCAAATTCAACACATCAGTGTAAAATATTCAGCCTCTTCTACATAACCAGATCAGTTATAGAGTGTCAGTTATATCTGCAGCTACAAAATGCCTCCGAAGCAAACCTTGTCTTGAGAGACAAAGGAAGCTTTGAAATATTTGGCGGATGCTGGGACCATGAGTTCAGCAGGCAGTGTGATGAACCATCTCCTTATTTGAAAGATTTGGGGCATTTTGGTGCCTGGCTGAGATTGGCTTCAAGGTTTTGTGGTGCAGGGCATCCTCAGAAGGATGGGGAACCCAGCAGCTCACACTGGGTAGGAAGGTAAACCCCTCTTACTTACTTACTAGTGCATTATTTACACTTCAGATAATATACAGTGTTGATATATCTTTTACATTTCTAAAAATAGTAATGCTTTTATTTCCTCTTCTTACACTTGTCCTGGCTATTTGGAAATTGCGTGCATTTCTGGAGCAAAAGAAAGGACTGAGGAGGCCTTGGTGACATTGCTTGGGTTTATTATTACAAATACATATTTAATATATATTTATATATTAAATACTCCTGCAAGGGCACTCAGAACATGCAGGTGTGTGCATGAGATGTCCCCAGGCACCAAAGTGAGGGGCTGAGATCGAGTGTGTGTGTGTGCGTGTGTGTGTGTGTGTGTGTGAGAGAGAGAGAGAGAGAGAGAGAGAGAGAGTGTGTAGTGCTGCTCTGGTTACATCCAAAACTCCAGTCTCCCAGTTTTCTCACAGAACTGTTCAGGTTGGCAACATTTGCATTAGTTTCTCCTCAATTATCCAAATTATACAGGAAGCGGTGTTGATATGTAGTGAATGTCCGGAAAATTCAAACCGCAGTGTTTTTTAACTACAGGAAAAAGTACTGCACAGTGTACTGCAGTAACACATTTATAATATAATATAATATAATGTGATGAACATGTAATGAGCATCTAATAAAATGAAGTCAGCACTGTAATTGAAACAGAGATTCATTTATATATTAGACTGAATTATATGCAAAAAAAGCATGATTTTTAGGATGTCTTTTGCTGTGAGGTGATGTTGGTTTTCAGTTTTGCACTGTGTGTATACTTCTTGCAGAACATCCTTTACCCTTAGTAAGGTGTCTGAATAAAAAAAAGCTCCACAGCTCACTTCTGTCACACAAACACTTCCAGGAAGACGGCTGCAGCGGTGTTTTCCGGGAAAAAGAGCATAGGAAGAGCCATGCCAAATTCCCCACACTCCTTATGGGCTCCACACTTATTGGCCAGCTTATTGTTAACCTGTCAAATGAAGATGTCACAGCCAGTCGTCATGGCAGCAGAGGACCCGACTCCAGGCCTTCAGCAGCTAAACTTGAGCAGCAGCATGGAAGGAAGAACAGCTCAGATTTATGCAAGCGTACATGGCAAGAAGAACACAGTCATTCTTAGTTAGACCTTAGTTAATGCTGTTTGAGTCGGAATTGCATATAGTGAAAAGATAATTTAAATTTAAATGGGAAAAATAATAATGTATTCCCAGAAATTTGAAAACCTGAAACCAAAATTCACAGATACCTCTAAAATACTGCAAAACACTTTAAAGCACTTTCAGTACTGTGCAGAGCAGCACATGCTAACACAGGGCATCGTACTACACAACACACACACACACACACACACACACACACACACACAGACTGACAGGGCACAAACCCCTCTGTTTACAGGCAGATGAATTTCTGGAGCTGCATTATGGGTCTATGCGGGGTTTCTATTACATGAACTGGGAGCTGGTATTCATAATGTAGCTGGGTTATAGCAAAATTGTGCACGTATCAACAAATGGGCAGCGAGAAGATGCCAAGGTTATCTGTCATGGACATTTTTGACTGCTAAAGAAACAGCCTACTGTAAAATCTCCATCCAGCCAGAGCTGCTCATAAAGGGGATATTCTGACTCTTAATCTGGGTCACTGGGGTAAAAGTAACAAATTAAAACTTTTTCCTACTTGTTTACAGAACCGGGACAACATTCCTGTGGTGCTCGGCAATATGGTTTGCAGTTAGCCAAAATGGCTGCAATTAAAAATGATTCAGAATAGTTATGCACATTGAAATTTGGGCCCTTGGTTAGGCATGTGATGTTAATAGGAAACACGTAAACATATTAGTTTTGTTTGAGAAATGACCCAGATCTAAACCGAACAGACAGGCCCAGGCCTCTAGGACGGTGTTGTTTGAGCTACTGTGCCTGCTGCTGTGCAAGCCCGTACTCATGAAGGGCACAAATAAATTATAAAAAATTCAAACAAAACATTAAGAACTGTGTTCTGATGGCCTTCCAGCTGTTGTTTGCCCATGCAGAAGAATGTTCGTCCTCTTTTCTTTTCCTTGGTATACAGAAGTTGAGGACTGTGGCACAACAGTGGATTAGTCTGGCACATTCCTTCTAAATCCGCCCATTCTCAGCTCCTTGTGCCCACCACGTCTCAGCTGGGACTAAGTTGATGTTGGATGCCCCCACCCTACGCTTCCCATCCCGGCACCTCCCATCTCCCAATCTCCACTGACAGCTGCTCCTGGCTAGTTCCAGGTGGGAGCACTCCAGGGATTGCGGCCTCCCAGTACCACTTCAGTTTGGTGCAGATTTTTTAAAATGTTTTTCGGTAGGTTGGTGGGTGAGGGCGGGGGTTCAATGGAACCATTTGGCCCTGACGCCACAGCACAGACAAAATGAAGGGGCCCTTTTCAGCGGTCCCAGGCGTTGAGTGTACTCCGACATTCTGAAAATGGAGGGGGGGTACCCACTCCTCCTGGAAACTCCTGTCCATGGTGGGGACTAGCGTAAAAATGGAGGGTAATTACAGCATGTTAATGGGGGGCACACAAACTCTGAAGACAAAAGCCTTTCCTTTCCCATGTCCAAGCACGTACAGCAGGTCCCATCTCTGGGAGGTCCAATCCATGCATTGTGAACAGTCCGCTCTTGTTAGCTGGAAACATGACTTCTTGTCTTTGATCACGTCAGCTGACTTTTAAGCTGAGCTTAGTGATGGGAGGGTCTGTTAAATCTAAAGAGGGGAACGGTTTGGGAGAAGAGGTACCTTTCTCTGAAAACAAGGCATGCTCGTGCATTCAGTTCTCATGGGCAGGCTGGAGTTCAGGGCGGACATTAGCGTGGTTAGCAAGAGAGCCACCGAGAGTCACAAGCTGTTCATAGAAAATGGGGGAAAATAACTGTGCTCCTCAGTCACAGATTTATTTCAAGTTCAAAGCAGGCTGAAGGTGACAATTCAGGTGTTTTTAAAAGCATGTCTGCAACAATTACGTTATTATGCTTAAGTCGAACATGAACTGACGGTTAGGGTTAGGCCCACCTATTTGTATAGCAGGTTGTGTTTACTGTACAAAATGAAATAAACGTAGGTTCCCGGATCAGCAGTCCTAGAGCACTCGTGGGGCTAAACCATGGACTTCCAGAGCATTACCTGCTCTCCCTGCAACTACAGTTAAAGAAAATTTGCTGGGGTTATCGACTGCTAACTGAGCCTTGGTAAGTTGTTCCCCATCTGAAAAAATAAACACAATAATAAATTGCTTGTTTTGCAGTCCAACTGCACTGTTAACAGCTCTGACTGCACACAAAGACCTTCCTACAATTTCTAAGGAACAATGTGGTTGTATGAGGACACTGGCACGCATTATCTCACAGATGCATGTGGAGCAATTGTATTGCTTGGTGGTTGTAGCCTGGCCATCTCCTGGTAATGTCTTGATACTGCCTACTCCATTCTTCATTCCATTTCTCCATCTTATACTTTACAGCTCTCTCTGTCTGTGGACAACATATGTCTCCTTCCTCCACTTCCTCTAGCTGACAGCATATTCACAGAGCTGTTTTCTTCCTTTGCCAAGCAGGTGGAACCACTCCATTGCCTGCATGTGTGGAGTATTGTGATTCTTGAATACCGCAGTGTTTCAGCTTCTGCACGGTGAACGTGGTGTCATTTTGTCTACGCGGGCGCTAAAGGTTTCGTTCGGGCACCGAGCAGATGGCAGTTGCCGCTTTGCTTCTGCAACATGTGGCCTGCAGGCGCTTGCTGCATGACACTTCAGTTGTAAGGTTGTCATTTTATTATACAAAAAATGTTACTTTTATTAGCAGGGAAGTACCATTTTCAAGACGATCTGGTGTTCCCTCATAAAAACGTGAAACTAATCTACAGGCCGTTGCGACTTATCCTCCCTCATACCTAAGCATAAAGGTGTGATTTTCGCCATATAACCAGTGCAGTCATGTAGTTAAAGTAGATGCAAATGCAGCCCATTATGCAGTGAAATCACGCATTTAATAGAAGAACAGCTTTGCACGCACAGCGGTTAGAGGAATGGTGCAGAATAAATGTTTAGCTAATGGCTGTAAATCGTACTGAGAACTCAAATGTAATATTTATTACAGTAAAATTCCTCCAATAACAATGCACTTGTTGAGCTTTAAAAAGTAAAAGCTTTTGGCACTCTGTTGCTCCTCCCCTTTTTTATAGAGAAGAAAAATGTGTCAGAACTTATTAGCCGGCAGTGAACTCGGCTTTAGGGCCGTGACCCATTTACAGTAATCTTGGTTTCCCAGCATCTCCGGCATGTCCGGTGCTCCAACACTTTAAGTGGCTGCGTGAAGTTCCCCAAAAGTATGCAGCAAGCTGACAAGGGCAGCAGTGGCAGATACTAAATTTGTGGAAGTGACAGACTTTCCATCTGGAGCAACACTCTTATTACAGGGGGTAAAAACTATAATGCAGTGCTTCATGGGAAACATACCTGGCTCTCCTTCCTCAAATTCATTTTATTTCTGCTAATGTAACATCAGGAATTAATGGAATCTGTTTCTAATGAGTGTAATGCCAGATTTGTTTTACATCATCACGCTAAATTTTCTACCTGTTTTTTCCAGACAAAAACAACAAAAAGCTGTACTTTTGCTTATGTATTACACCATAACTGTTAAGAACTGTTGTTTTGGTGAATTCACCTGATCAGTGGTCCTAGAGCACTCACTTTCTTCCACACCAACCTGAGCAAACCACATGTTTATGGAGCTTGCTTTGTGCACATTCTAGACAACTGCATGCTTCCAGCTTTGTGGGCACAGTTTGGAGAAGCTCCTTTCCTGCCCCACATGCACAAAGCAAGCTCCATAAACATGTGGTTTGCTCAGGTTGGTATGGAAGAACTCGAGTGGGTGCACAGAGCCCTGAACTCAACCCCACTGAACACCTTTGGGTTGAACTGGAACACCGACTGTGAGCCAGACCTTCTTGACAGTCTCACTGATACGCTTGTGGCCAAATGGGCACAAATTCCCACCACCAAAATTTGGTGGAAAGCCTTCCCAGAAGAGGGTTGCGCTGTTACAGCAGCAAAAGGGGGAGCAACTCCATATTAATGCCCATGGGTTGGGAGTGGGATGGTCAACAAGCACACATGGATGTGATGCTTAGTATATGTATGACACAATATTTATCTGTATCTATATGCCAAATGAATTTGTATTTGCAATACTGTTGCTTTGTATTTAAATATTTTAACAGTTAATGAGAAGTATTAATATATCATATTAAGTGTTTTAACATCCACAGGAAATTGTCTTTATCTTACTAGTTAAACCAAGTTTTTACATGTCAACAGCATTTTTACAGACAGACATGAGTGAAGCAGGTGGCACCAGTAATTCAGCTAATCGTGCTGCTGCCTCACAGTGCCTGGGATGCTAAGGGATGAGCTTCAGTCCAGCTCAGACTGTGTGAACTTTGCATGCTGTCACTGTGTCTGTACGGGTTTCCTCCCACAGTCCAAAAATGTCTTTCAACTTAGCTGGCATTTCTAAAATTTGGTGCGGCCACCCTAAAGTGGACTGATGCTTATTCAGGGGTGTTTTCATAGCCAATGATTCTGGTGTAGGAGCCAAACTAGGATTGATCGGACAACGATTATGGATGGGTGGATAAAAGTAAAGCATTCTGCATGCGACTGTTTTAAAATAAACCCCAAACCATGTTAAACACCAAAATGGCAAAATATTTACTCTTACAGAATCTGTTGAAAATGTGTTATACACATAGAGAGTATAAGACTAGTAGGTGGAAGTGGGTGAAAACAGGTCAATCATGCACACTTGGGGTCACACCGGGATTAAGTCTGAGTCTTCATCCTCGGGCCGAGTCTTGGTTCTGTCTCACTGCCCCTGGACAGCTTTGTGCAGGTGCATACAAGCATGGCTTGCATGGTATTTTAATCCACCCAGGAGCAAATACAGTTTGTAAAGCGCTCATTGTGGGCACACAGTCCAGTGAACTCCACTCGAAAGAACACAGGGTGCTGAGCATGTGTGGGTGGATGGTGAGGCTTCACGCCTCTCCTGCAGTATGGCCACAGACATTGCAGTTGTTTAAATAAAAGACACATCACAAAATGCCAGACTACGAAACCCCCTCAACATTGCCACCAAGCATTTCAGATCATCTTTTGGTTTTGAGTCCAGTCAACCTCAGACCAGATGTGATCCTCTTTGAAAAGCCGTCTAAACTGGTTCGAACTAGACTTCATGCTGAAGTATGCAACAACAATATATTTAGAGTTTGTGTGTCTCCACAAACTTTCGTGTTTAAAAAATGTGTTTTCTAAATGCCATTTAATATCTAATTATGGTGAGAAGATCCTGTGTGCTTCTTGCATGAGGTTTTGGGGTTTTCAGATATGTAACAACCAGCTTGTTCGTCTGGTCACTTCTTCAGCTGGGCTGCAGCCTCTACTGAACATTGATGGATTCCACAGGAACGTTACGGTCAAAGGAGACATTCTGAGGTTTCCACTGGACAGCTAGCATGTGCAGTCTTGCCTTTGTTTCAAACGTTCAATAAGTTTGTTTTTGCTGCAAACATTCAGAAGGTTGTACAGTAAGATATGCTGACCCTTCCCTCCCCCTGTAGACTCCAGCTTTGAGACTTAATCACCGGCCTCCATCGTCTCTCATTGTGCTTGTATCTCTCAGGGGTAGCAATGTACAGGTTTCCATGGAAATTCCGAAGCCTTTGGTGGGGTAGCTTTAAATTTCCCAGTATGGAGCAGAGCGGCTGTCGGTTGCGGTGAACCTTTTCTTACAAACCCAGTGGGGGCTGATTTACGCTCATTTGTTTAGGTCCCCTGCATGCATTGCTTGCATAATGGTCAAGATGAAAAAATGTCGGTGACAGAAGGGACTGCACAGGTCACAGCCAAATGCCTTTGCATAAACATACACCATGAATTGCTTACATGCCACAGCATAATCGCTTATGAAGTCCAGAACTGTGATTAAATCAGGAAGCAAAAGCTTGCTTTGTGCTGTAGTTTGACTTCGCTGGTGATCTTTACAACCCCAAGCTCTTAGTTATTCTAGTGTCTGGAATTTCTTATTCTCTCAGTGGGCGTCCCTTTCGTCGTCCAGCCAGCCAATCAGGGGCTGCTCTTCCACCCCCTTTGCATTCTGCACTTGTCGGGCCTGTCAGGGCTTTTTTTGTTTTCAAACTGAAGTTTTTATTGCGACTCAGCCCCCTGAGCAGCATCCAGACCCACTGGAGTGTGACGGGAACACTATGCAGTCTTCGGACATCCCTTTCCCCAGTCCCTACTTCTGCTTCAGCCATTGAGAAGCAGGCCCTGTGAGTCGCAGGGAGACCTCCAGGTGCAAGTCATCTTAAAGACATACAGCAGCCAGCAAGCCAACCCTGGCTTCCTCTTGATGAGGGGCCACCCTCCCCTAGCCGGCTTGTTGATCCACCACGGAAGAAAGGCAACCTCCAGATGACAGAGGTGGCCGTGAACGTGGAGAACACAAACTCAGAGACAGACTCACAGCTGACTGCTGAAGTGAGAGGAAAGCAACGTAAGTGGAGGCTGAGCACAGGTTCTGCTGCTGGTCCATCGCTGTAGTTTTGGGACTGATAGGGAAGAGGTGTGCACCTTTCAAGGAGGAAGGACTATGTGCGGACCCCGTTGATCCTCTTTCAGAAAGGAAGGAGCTCACCATCGTGTTCCAGCATAAGAGGATCATCTGTGGGAACTCTGTTTTGCGGGCTCTGAGGTTAGAGATCTCAGCAATAGCCGAAGGGAGTCTGAGTTCACCTTCGCTTTACGATCACCTTCACTTTCTTCCCATATTCCTGGAGAAATGGCCAACTCTGGATTCCAGCTCCTGGGTTATTTCTTGGCACTAGGCGGATGGATCGGTATCATCTCCACCACAGCTTTGCCACAGTGGAAGCAATCATCCTATGCTGGGGATGCCATCATCACAGCCGTGGGCCTCTATGAAGGACTCTGGATGTCATGCGCTTCCCAGAGCACTGGCCAAGTGCAGTGCAAGGTCTTTGACTCCATGCTGTCTTTGGATGGTGAGTTCAGCTTGGTTTCCAAGTTTCAAATCTTTTCCTCCATTGTTGAAAGACTGCCTGTGGAATGCTTTTTTAAGTGACTTACGTAGACTCTTTTTACCCAGACCTGGAGGCAGGTATTCAATTCAATAATTTGATGGGACATCTGGGGTTCACTTGTGGTTGGAACCCGGACCCTTTCAGTTCCAAAAAAGAAAAAAAAAAAACTTTCTGCCCAGCTTTCTGCTCTTTGAACTCGCAAAGCTGTTCCTTCAAACCACAGTATAATGCTACTGAAATGTTATTTAAATCACTTTTTGATACTCGATTATTATCAGACCGGCTGATGCAGCGCTATCAGTTTCCATGGAAACTTATCAGGTTTCCATAAGGCAAAAACAAGTACATTAAGCTAAAGGACTTCACAGTCGCTCTTTAGCTTCACAAATGAGGCCATGTGATGTAAACAGTTTGACATTTATTATCACTGAACAACTATATGGTGTGAACATGAGCCATTACAGTTGCATAGATAGCAAAATGTTCTCTTTGTTTTTAATTTTAGCACCGATGAGTCTCCAGAAGTCAGGCGCATTGCTTTGATTTAAGTCAAACATCAGCACTAATGCGTGGAAAGACACAGTTAGCAGAAGTATTTACTCTGCTATGTCATCTGTTAGCAGCAAAACTAAGACACCCCTCACTTCAGAGCTGTTGTCATTTGCGTGAGCTGTGAGGATCCACTTTATTGCTACCTTCCAGCGCATCCTTCAGAGAAGAACACCTTACTACAGAAAACGAAGTGGACAGTTTCCACAGCAGTCTGAAAGCTAATAAAATTTTTTGTTGGTTAATATTGCAAAATTGCTATAGAATGAATTTACCTCCATAGTATATACTAGGTAGTTTGTGATTTATTAAATTTTTTGTTATCTCCATTTTAGGGATTCGACAAATATCTTTTGCACTGTCCAGGGTTGTAGAAAACAGCTTACTGTCCTTATAATAAGAATCAGTTATGTGATGTAGAAAACTCAGTGCTGGGTCAGTCACCAAATGCATTTTGAGAACACAAAATGTATTTCTCTGTCAAAAAAATCCTTCACTGAGTTTTGTTGTCTTAGTTTGTATAACAAACAGGGGGGTCCTTTTTACCCACTTTAAGCACAGCATTTTTATTATTAATTTAACTTTAAATTAAATGTCAGACAGATGTAGACACAAATTTTGCATCAGAATTTTGATGCTGCGATGCTGGAAGGTGGTGACTAGTGTCAAATTTAAAAGTTACTGCAGACATTTTTACGTTCTGCTTGATTTGTGCTTTTGAGTACTGCTGTTTGCATGAAGCCGTTTAAGCCCGTTTCTACAGATTTATCTGTTTCATTGCGCAAATAGGACCCTTAGATGTACCACCCTGTCACACCCAAAAAAGGCCTGGATATGGAAGCTCCTTTTGAAATTGGCGGTGCTGAATGAACAGTTCTTGCTTTTAAAACATTATTGCACCACAATCCAGAGATGACATCTTAGAGTCAACAAAATACATTTCAGCAAATCAAGGCATTGATATTTTATCCAGACAAGCAGATCTAAAAGTCCTGATTTGACATGCTGGCTTCATGTTGCTTAGGAAAACATGAAGCTGTGTGAACTTCAAAAGCTGCTGATGTTTTGGAACTTGAAAGGAATGAGAATATGAGGATGCAGCCAAACGGACAGGAGGCCTGCGCAGTGTGGAATGGTCCAACAGAAGGGGACATGACACCATCTTTACTGTCCCCAACACTATTACAATTGTTGCCTCCAGTTGGCTATCGATAAGACATCATCAATCTTCTTCCATTGTCATCAGTGCTCCTTCCTCTGCTTTACAACAGGATCCCAAAAAGCCAGTACTGTTTTCCCTCCAAGTTCAGATGTCTTTCCTTGCATAATCATTGCATTTTCCACCAGAAAGGTTTTAAGCTTTGTTCAACATCACTGTAGTTTATCTCCCCAGAGAAAATCTGCATCCAGGTACAATTATAATTAGTAACTACTGTAAATAATACAAATATAAATGTGTATATACTGTATCCATAATTATATAAAAAGACATACCTCCAAAATTCCACTTAAACCCCTTCCTGGACAAGTGGTAGCAACATTTGTACAGTAACCTTTGACAGCAGTTGGACCTTGGGACCAACCCTGAGTTACTATGGCGAAACAGAAGGATTGCTTTTTTTTTTTTTTTAATTTCCTGTTCACTTGAGCAAAAACACATTCCCTTCTCTGTTTGACCCTTTCTGCACTCGATGAACAGGTGTGCTATAGGCGACAGGTAAGGATCCTGAATACATGGGGTCCACTGTACAAGGGGGAGACAATGAAAGTGAGACTGCAAAGTGCGACAAAGACAGAAACAAATGGACCAGACACCAAGGCTAGGGGGTCTTGCTACACAATGGGGGTGGTGGTGATGACAGAGACCCTCACAATAAACAGTGTGTGGGATGGTGAGGGGGAGAGGGAGTGAGATGGAGTGAGATGGAGTACAATAACCACCTTATTGAAGTAAGTTCCTCGCTGCTTCTCTGTGCCACCACATGCCTGTGAGGCCGCTTTAGACCCGTGCCAGGCAGTGCTCGACATGGCACCAGAGGCCAGAGGAACTGTGGGAGGTGGAACGGCACACCCGCCAACCCCTCTGTTCAGGGATCACCCCAACCTTAGGACCACACAACGGGAGAATCACTTTGATGGATTCAGGAGGCATCATGAAAGAACAAATCAAGTCTGCTTTCCTGCCATAAACCGTTAAACATGGAGTGAAAAACCGGGTGTCGTCACATAAATCACGCATCAAAGATATGGCAGTGGCTCTCCTTTAGATGCCCTCTTTGAAACGATATTGTTATGACTTTTTTGTGTGTCATAAATCCCTTTGCAGGAAAAAAAGCATTCCCTTTTGTCAATGTGAGAGTCTTCAAAGCCAAGCTGCCGAGAGGGACAAGTCACCAAATTTTCCACTTGACCGTCACAGTTACAACACTTTTGCAACACACAACGTCCCGCTGAACCCGGCTCACACTGTTCGGTTTCTTTGAAACGCCCCGGCTATGAGTGGCGAGTTTGCGCGCTCTTGCAAGCCGGTGATTTTAAAAAAACAGCCAGGAAGGAGGACCGAGCCCCGACCCTTGACAACAATGGCAATGGCAGCAGTGAAAACAATCTCCCATTGTGAGGCAGCCACACTAATCCCCTCTGTGTGAGACATGTTGAAATGCCACTCCTACAGATCTGCGTGTGTCTGAAGCCCCGTGCCGTTCATTTGTGGAATTCAAAAAAAACCAAAGCTAAAAAATCAGTGCAGAGTGAATACATTCCTTTTGGCAGTTTCCACCCAAGCAGGGATTCTGTCATTATTATTGTTATTATTATTATTGTTATTCTTCTTCTTGTTTTTGTCTTATTAACATGCACCACATTTTGTGCCTCAGCTTTTTTAAGTACCACTGAAGGAAGATGACTATTTCCAGATACACTTCAAGGCCAAAAGTATGTGGATCCCCCTTTTACTGACTGAGCTGAGCTGGTTCAGTCACACCCACGCAACATACAAACACATTCTAGACAGTAGAGTGCTTCTACCTTTGTGGCCACAGTCTGGGCAAGAAACTTTTCCTGCCCCCCCATGCACAAAGCAAGCTCTGTAAACACATGGTTTGCCCAGGTTGGTGTGGAAGAACTTGAGTGGCTGCAGAAAGCCCTGACTTAAACATCATAGAACACCTTTAGGGTGAACTGGAATGCCAAGTATGAGCCAGGCCTTCTTGCTCTTCATCATTGATGCTCTTGTGGCTAAATAGACACAAATTTTCAAAATTTGGTAGAAAACCTTATCAGAAGAGTGGGGACTGTTATAGCAGTGAAGGGGGAACAATTCCATATGAATCCCCATGAGCTTGGAATGGGCAATTCAACAACCACATATGGGGAGATGCTCAGGTGTCCACAAACTTTTGGCTACACAGTGTGCGCTAAAAAGGTCTGAGTAATTGTTCATAGTTTTGGGATGCAAAGATAAGAAGGCTCTGTACCACACAGAAATTAGGTTCTGAAATGGAGGAGAAAAAAATTTCGTAGGAACATGCATGTGCATCGCTAGTAAACCCTTAGCAGATGAAATACTAAAAGAATTAAGCATCTGCTTTAATGTCATAATCTGCCAACTAGTTGTGAAAGTAACCAAAAATGGAATAATTCCTAATGAAAAGCTGCTTTGGTCCCTCCCGCTGTGTTCCAGTGCACATCCAGACATGCCGAGCCCTGATGGTCGTGTCTGTGCTCATGGGCTTCATTGCCATCATTGTCAGCGTGGTGGGAATGAAGTGCACCAGGGTGGGGGACAACAACCCCCTGATCAAGAGCCGCATTGCCGTGTCGGGAGGTGTCCTCTTCTTGCTCGCAGGTGAGGCGCCCTCGTCCTCACTATGTCCGCCTCACACAACCAGACTGGTACCTGTGTGTGAGGAACCCCTGTCATACTGGTGGAAATGGTCAAGGTCAAGGTTTATTTGTCATGGGTGAACAACACAGCATAGCAGTGTTGTCACCATGAAAATATGGAGGATTTGTGCACAAAATCCCCAGTGGAAAATGGGCAGCCAGTTGAAGTGGTATTAACCAGGCCTGCAGAACACTTTTAAATGTGGGCCTAAAGCCAAAGCCATTCTAATGGAAAAGTGCTCTCCAGTTATGAGTCTGGGTCTGACCTCTGCTTCATCTGCAGGGCTTTGCACGTTGGTGTCTGTGTCCTGGTACGCAACGCAGGTGTCTCATCAGTTTTTCAATCCCAACACACCCGTAAATGCCAGGTAATTTCAATGTTTTGTTAAACCCATGACTGCAATAGGAAAACTCAGGTCATGTAAGGTCAAGTTGACCACATTTCTTTGCATGCCAGTAAATTAATAATGAAGACTATTGACTGTGAGCCAGTCTGAATAATTGGTTGCTGATAGTTACTGGGACTATAATTTGATGAAAAATTTATCCTTTTCTTCATGACTTAAAGTACTTGACTTGTTTTTACTGCTTGTATCAGAAAATACCTTGACTAAGAGGCAAACGCCTTGCGGTAATACAAAATGGGCCTTGAATTTTCAGTGCACCAGTTTATGTGCTTCACTGATGTCTTTACTTGCAGAATGTACTGATACAACAAAACTGGATGATGAGTTGCAAAATTTGTCAAAATTTAGGGGAAAAAAAGCATCTGGCCTTACATTTTACAACTTTTGTGCTGTAATATGTCAGTTATTATATGTGCTTATTTCCACTCTTCATTCTGGGCTTGTTGTCACCCCCCGAGTTTTAAGGTGTTCCTCTCGTTCTGTGTTGCAGGTATGAGTTTGGCTCTGCCCTGTTTGTGGGCTGGGCAGCAGCTAGTCTCACCATGCTGGGAGGATCCTTCCTCTGCTGCTCCTGTCCCAATGACGAGAGGAGAGGGCAGCAGTACTACCGGCAATCGCAGCCTTCCACTGCCAGGGAGTACGTGTAACACTCCGCTAGTAAAGCCAAACAGAACAAAACAATGAAAATAGGATGTCTTTGCAGACTGAGCTCCTCACCTTA
The DNA here is from genome assembly GCA_018136845.1 of Heterotis niloticus. Lineage (NCBI taxonomy): Eukaryota > Metazoa > Chordata > Actinopteri > Osteoglossiformes > Osteoglossidae > Heterotis > Heterotis niloticus. The sequence continues at coordinate 20,627,455 of CM030894.1, read as the reverse complement.
ACTGTAATTACACCCTGTTTAACTGACCCCTCCTGCTGCAGAATACTCACCTGCGAGCACACACACACACACGCGCGCACGTGCGCGCACATGCAGAAAAATTGGAAAGTGGGCACTGTCTAATACGGTAAAGCAAAATTAAGTAAGGCTTTAAGCTGTTAGAAAATAACTAAAAGAACAGATGAAAATAATATACATAAAGGAAGAAAATCAACATTTATATTAGGTTTTCAAATTTTCATATGCAGTTTGTTACTTGCATTTTATACTGATGTAAACGCCAACAAGCACTGAGCAAGCGCTGCTCAATAAACAAATATAAGGCAGCTATAATTTTCTCTATTAAACATTTTACCTTTGATAGACTTAAGGATCCACTTTGAAGAATTTCCATTCATATTTTTAGCGGTAGGCAGTTTTTAAATTTCCTTCTGTCAGGAAAACAAAAAACAAAAAAAAAACAAAAAAAAAAAAACAAGGCATCATTTTGCAACTGCAGACCGAGAGACGGACTAAAGGTTCTTATTATAATCACAGGACCTGCATATAAATATGTTTATTCTAAGCACCTGATTATAAAGTAACTCTGGAGTTTGAAAAGGGAAGACATATACAAGCTAAAAATGCCAATGCCAAAAATCACTGAAGATATCAGGACCTTATTCCATTAGAGTTGGGCTTCATGACTCAAAAGGTTTAGTTAAAAAGCCATTATTGCTAAAAGTTCCTACTGAGAAGATCACTTTTGCAGCAATGCTGCTTATAAATGTCTCTGTTTTACTTGAATCACTGTCACACTATTTGTGTGTTCAACTAAATATCTGTGAGTTTTGCAGTCTATAAGAATGCTGTTAATCTGTTCAAATTATACTGTAGAATTCATATAGAGGGAAAAACACTTTTGTACACAAATGTATTCACAAAGAAGCGCCAAACTCCTTAAAATAACAGTGGACATGGATGCAAGCAATGGTACAATCAGACAAAAACAGCCAGGCAGAAGCTACTAGAATATGTGGAAGAAGAAAGGAATCAAAGCAGACAAATTATTGGAAAAGAGTAGAATCCATAAAGCATCGGTTTTTCCTGGAACCAACTTTTGTAGGCCAGTGTTCGCGGTTGGAACGCCAGCTGGTGGTTCCACAGTTATTAACTGCAGCACCGGGGTCACGTTCTATTGAGGAGGAGGAAAATTATGAGCTTTTCAGTGTCTTTGATGCAAGTGAATACTGTGCCCCCCTACACTCCTCCTTCAGTGCCAGAAGCCATAAATCTGCACCTCTGGTTCTTCAAGAGGGTTGGGGCATCAGAGTGGGAATGAAAGATGCAAAGAACCCACTGGCACAATTGATCTGTGACCAAATATACAACAATTTTAGAATAAAATAATGTCATATTTGATCCGATGAGTTTCCAACATGTGCAGGAAATAAAAGCCATGGGATCATAAATAGCAAACAATATGTTTAAAAAATATTGTACACAGTTTGTATTGCATATCAAAAGTATTTGTTAGGTATCTGCTACAAAAGTGTAGCAGGGTAAAATAGAAATTTAAATTGATGATGATAAAATGCACGAAGGACTTATAAATACGAATTATACAAGCAATGGTGTCATCTTGATATGGGTTTAACAATAACAGAGAGGAACTGCAACATAGAGACAATAGAAGATTTTTCATTCGGCCTGCACAATGCAGAAATGATCGCTCAGAGTTCTAGAACAAATTCACAAAAATATCATCTCATGCTTTTAACACTGCAGAACTAACAGTCTATTGTTTGCATGTCTGTTGTTCTTGTGCTTCAGTTTAACAGCAAGTATTTAAAGAAAGGACAGCAAGGTACTCACCAGTCAGCATCGGTTCAATAGAAGCTGTTTCTCATGCAACCGCGACCGAAAGTTAATTACTTTATTTAGCTCTATCTGTTATTTTGAATAAAAGCATTCCACAGAAACCGAAAAAGCTATTTTTTCCCATCTTTTAATTTGCCAATGAAATTGCGAATTAAAATTAAAGTTGTTAGGCTGAATTGCAGAGGAATGTCTGAATAACTGTGCTACAATAATTCAAAAGCATATAAAATCAAATTAATTTAATAAAGAAACCCAAACGTGTAAATAAACAAACACCACCATCTTGAAAGGTATTTTTGGGTTTTAAATCAGCTGAAATTATGGTGTTTGGTGACATTGTTATTTACTTTGCAGCTATTTTAAATTTAAAAGTGGATTACAAAATGAGTCTGGTGTTTGGAGTTTGACTGTCCACAGTTCATTTGTTGTGCACTTGTACCAATATGTAGAGATTCAAAAAAAGAAATCACCAAAAAAAGCCTTTGGAAAAATTTGCTCCATTTATTTATTCAATTGTATTTAGACGCAGTATAAACAAGTATAAAATAAATGCCAAAACAAAAATGTAAGGAAAAATATGTAATGAACACTGAGAAGCTGAAAATCAGATAATCATTTTAAAATCAGTACAGACGTGAAGCGCCATGCTTGCTGCTAAACATCCTCCACAGGGAATTTATGACATAATAACAAATCTCCTATAACACTTATAACTCAGTATGTACATGAAAGTGTCCGTTTGTAGGAAATCACACAAAGTTGTTTGTAATAATATTGGCTTTGGGTAGAATTCTATAAGCTTTATCCACTGCGGTTTCAAAATGAAATTTATTTTAAAAGTACATTTTCAACCAAATCTTAGTCCTTTTTTTACTTTAGTAAATATCACGTAAATATTTCATGTTAAAATTTAGTAGAATGTAAAAAAAAAAAATTCAGAGAGATCCTCATAAGAAGGACATTTTACTAGAAAGAAACTGGGATCTGCTTAAATGATGCTGCTGAGGTTTGTAAGATTGTTACCATAAGTATAAATGAATAACTTCTCATACAAATTTTTGAGCACAACTTCTACTCAAGTTGTAGAAATATGAGCTCTGATATAACCCTGCATTTTATGAACACCATGACCAGACTGACATGGGTTAAACAGATGTCTTCAGCCACAGAAATAGCAAACATGTGCAGCCATTTCATCCCACCAGCACTCTCCTCCAAAGCTCATGTCATCCCTGTTAACCAACCTTCCAACTGCTCACCTTGCAGTGAGATCTCATGCCTGACAAACAAAGTTGGACTTGCAAAAACTTCAGATGTTTAGTGAAAGGAATGAATTTGTAACTTCATGGCATGTTTGTTGGTACCTGCATGTCAGTCCATCATTCACCCACTAATCCAACTTTCAGTTTCTCGAATGTGGGACATCCATCTTTCTACCTTACAAACATGCAAATACAAATGGAGTCTAAATTTTCCCAGCTAACTTCTCATAACATCCAGCACTCTTCTCATGCAACTTCTGTCTCGCCTGTACCACCTAACCATTAACTACAAGCTATTTTTGGCTCTTTTCTTTCATTTCTCCACTGGACTGCATTGACAATTGTGCTTCCACTAAAAACAAATGAAAATTAAATCATTGTATGGATACATGTCCCTTCTTGTCTAATTCTCTTCTCTGACTCTTCTCTCTCCAATTCAGGGCTGAATTGTTGAGTGAAACTAGTTTCCCTGACTGACCACCCTCTGCCTTTTCTGAAGATTGTCCACGTTCTGTTTTCTACTATTTCCGTTTCCTTGTTCCCTCCTAGATTCAAAATCTGGACCCTTATTGCATCACTTTAGCATTTATCGTTCTGCGTAAATAAATGTATCTTATCAGTACCTGGTATTTGTTTCTCCCACGTTCCCCTGTTTGCTGTCCTCCCCTCCTCCACCTGCTCATTTTTGACGTCTGGTTCAATACGGTCTTGAAGGAGCAAACATGTTCACTGACCATACAGTCTTACAGATCCATACCCTCAACCACTGTTGTTCCACCAGACATAGAAACTGTTGCTTCCAACACAGCACTTGAGTATTATGATGCAATTTATAGTCTTGGAACTTGGGTGACTGAAATATTTTTGCTGGGCTTTTTTTATAATTTATGCAAATGTAACTGTGCATTTACTTAAATGTGTTTTTTTTTCTTTTCTTTCAAATTGCAGACCAAATGTAAAAAGTTCTCCGCCAGAAAAAGGAGAGCAGTACTTGTAATTGGCGAGAGTGGGCACCTCCATTGGGCACTTGCTGTTTAGATTTTGAAGGAGAAAAAACACTCCCACTAGCCAAACAAAAGCAACTAAAACTATAACAAACATTTACAGGCAAAACCAAAATGGACCCTTTTGAAATGAAACCCATTACCACATATCTGTGTTTTAACATTCACCATAAATGTTTTAAGTTCTGTGTGTAAACTATAAGGTATGTATACCTTTGTAAAACATTCATATTTTACAGAAAGAGACAAAAATATTCAAGGAAATATGTCATATCGGCAATAAGCAAGACAAAGAAAAGCACTACTGACAGTTAACTGTACCTCAGTTCAAACTGTGACAAAACTTATTTTAAACTGTGGATCATAATCAAATTCAGGTCCAAAAAAGCATGGCTTTTGGGGAAACTTTCAGTAAGAATAAAAATAGTAATGTTAAAATTAAAGGCTTAGTGTAATTTAGATAAACTGAAATGCAACAAATACAAGACAGTTAAATGTCATGGATGCTGTAAAACTATTATTATTTTGTCAGCAGTAAATATAGTGAAAATGGACATAAGTAACAATAACAGTAATAACAGGTTTAAATGTTTTTTGGGAGATGGATATTGATACAGCGTGGTGGTAAGTGTGGTTAAATACATTTAGATCTATAAGGGAAAAATGCTGAGCTCAAAAGTTGGCAGGATGTTCATATTGATCAAAGGGATTTCTCCTTAAAAGACGGTAGCTGCAGGTCAGGTGTTGTGACTGAGATGGAAGAGAAAGTGGCTTTAAAAAAAAAAAAAAAAAAATTCCTGGGTGCAAAATCTGACCAAGAAAAAAGAAATCAAGTAAATTGAATAAAAAAACAGAAAATGCAAGGTAATCCAACCCTTGAGAATAAAGTGTGAATGGTAAGTACAGAGTAAGGGATTAATGTAGCTAAACAATATTAATTTGCATGGTTTTAAAATACAATATACTATACTGTAAATAAAATTATTATAAAGTGCGTTAAAATTAGTCTAATTCCGTTAACAGGGCTAATCTGGCTATGGGGGTGTAATTTCACTTTACGAGTTGTATGTTTAGGTTGGTAAAACATTTCAGCAGTACTTTGTGTGTTGACACGGCATAAAAATGTGTTTAGCTGCAATTTAGTTAAATGCCGTTAACAATTTATTTGTGTTTCCGCGATATGGAATTATTTTACCAGGAGGCACAAACCCCAGAATGTAATATCATTCTGAAACAGTTATTTTTATCTGTTATTTTTTAAATATCCAAATACTATATTGACTGTACAGGTAATTGCTGGAAATGTAAATGTTTCACTTCAGTACCTGCATAGACCCAAGGGCATACACTTAACACACTAATCGATCTTATAAATGTTTTTCAACACAAATGCTGTCATGTACAGTAGCCGACGCTATGTTGTCACTCCACATACACACATTAAATGGTCACAAGTGGTGTAGCACATGAATTAGGTTGCTATTTTCTTTCTGGAATATTCTCCGTATAAATTGCTATTGTATTTTGTAAATCGTGTTCTTTTTTAATCTGCAATTAAAGTCATTTTGAAAGACTTTGTGTTGGTTTTAATTGCACATTATTTGTCTCAGTTTGAAATGCACCGAGAATACAGTTTCTTTGTGGACGGAGTGGTTTTACACCATAGTGTCTGGAATACAAATGAAATGTCCTTTTCCTGCCTTTATATTTACTGTAGGCCCCAAACACAGACCTATAAACACAACCAAAATGTACAACTAGATAATTTTATAATAATCATAATCGATAATTATAACAAATTCAGATTCATACCAAACACACAGTGCCAATAAAGGAGTTGGAATTATAAAGGGGATCCTACTACCCACCTAACTATGATGAAATAAATAAGATTGATGTGTGAACACTAGAACATTAATGCGAATGAGGTGGTTCACAGTTCTCAAACTGACTGTTAAAAAAAACAAAAAAAAAACAGAATCTTTCTTTTCCTATTAAAAATCATTTTATAACTATAAATTGACACATGCAAATTGTATATACTTACAAACATCAGGTCATCACTTTATAGCGAACAACAAGGCCAGTGCATCATTTGCATCTGCACACCATAAGGGCCATACAGGAAATGACAACCTCTGTTGGTCCAGATTAATAAACTGCTGTTAAAATTCACTGCAGATTTATTGTTTGATAAAATAACTTTTTAAACACATACTGGGCAAAAAGATATGCAAATCAATCTTTTTGAAGCGCTTGCTGAAAACAAGGTTTAGGTCGGTTCTGTTTTGTCTGTTGAGAACAATAAAAGAAAATCCGTGGATGATGATCTAACAAAAATATGGATCGAGGACTTTCTAGAAATGAGGGGCTGAGGTCATTACCCACCATGTGTTTCCAGCAGTTGACAAGCCATCTTGACCACTGGTATCTCATGCAGCTTTTCGAAAAAAGCCAAAAATGAAATAAATATAAGTCGACGGAACAGTGGGCTCAGCTTTGCAGTGACACCCGTGAAGCCAATAAAGCCGTTTTCATGACTGGAAAGAGCCCCAGCATAGACATTCACAGCACAGAACGCCAGTGACGGGGCCCAAAAATAGTCGTTGAAAAAGGGCAGAAGTTAATTATTTGTGAATGAGGAACAAGGCTTTAATTGGTGCGCTGAATAATTCAGGACGCGCTCTCCAGCCCCCGGATCCTTCTGGGTTCATTATTGCTCGACCATCTGGGATTTTTTCCCCCTCCACAAAAATCTGTTTGATTTAGCAACTCCTTCGTCACACGGAAGTCAGTAAAGCTGGCTTTTCTGCAGCCAAACCTTCATGCAGACCCTAACCATGAGTCCTGGCTGCTCGAAGTGGAGGTAAATATTTTATTTCTTACCTTTTTGCATCTTTAAATAAATGTACAATTAGATTTGGTAGGATGTGCTGTCCAACTAGGGTACAGATTCTGTTCTTAAAATATGTTAAAGAAAACTTTACATATTTATTAGTGGTTATTAATGGTTATTTATATGCTTAAACTGATTTAATACAATTTTTATGCACTTCCTAACATGTTATATACGTGCTGTGTTAGATGAGTCTCGCTGAGCCTTAAATGTTTGCATGCTTAAGCAGTGTGTTTTTATAGCTTTAAAGAGCCACATGCATAGTTCTACTCTGTTTAGGTTGTGTGAAGGTTTAAGATTGAAGCAATAGTTTAAACGTAGATTTTTAACTTTGTGGTACGCTTGTGAAAAGTGGAACTGATCCAGTGAATGGCTAGCTACAAGAACTGTAGAGCTTTGAAATTTAAGAATAGTATTAAAAAAAATTACTGCGGCTCATAATTTTTTGAAGACTAATTAGTTTTAGCTATCTTTTGATTGTAGAAATTTTCAGTGCAAATTGTTTTAGGTTTTTTGTACGTTCTTTGGTGTTGAAGAACACTGTTTTCGCAATAATTTTTAAAGGATGGGTTAAAAAGTAAGCACACACAGGAAAGAATGGCATTAGAGAATTCCTCAAAGGGAATCCACCTTGAAATGGGACCAAGCTCAGGTACATACTTTATGTGCAAATAAATGCAATTTATATGTGCATCAAGCATTTATTTTTCTTTAAAAAAAGTTGCTTAATTATTTAACATATTTTAAAAATAATAAATCATTTTTAAAAATTGATGAGAACATAAGTGTGGTGAAGAACTCTCCTACAAGTTGCTCAATAATGTACTCCATTGTACTGTACTATGTTTTTGGAGCCCTCCAGGGTTTAGAATGATTGTGGTCCTTCAGTTCATGGCTTTCTGCCTGGCTCTTGTATCCACCCTCTTCCTTGTCGTGGCCACATGGACTGACTGCTGGATGGTGAACGCAGACGATGACTTGGAGGTATTTTCCACCACTTCACTGCTGTACGTCTACGACGGCAAAACAAGCCTTGCTGAGGCTTTTCCAGGCATAAAGTACAGATCTGCAACTGTACAGTATTAGCTCATCTTCAGCACTGGTATTTTCACCTAAAAAAGTCAAAATGTGAAATGATCTAAAGTTTTGTGAACCATGTGTGTTCTTTTGTTGGCTAAATTTATTGTTCCTCATCAGGTACCTCAGTGTGGTTCATGCAAGTGGCAGTATTGAAGTGGAATGTTTGTCTCAACATTGAACTTAGAGGTTAGATTTAAGGTTATTCAGCTAAATGTTGAGACTAAGGGAGCACAAATTTTTTGGCCTTTATTTACCAAAAACAGTTACCTGGATCAGAAACAAAGCAAGCAGGACCCCAGACAGTAAAAGTACAGTCTCCAGCTATTAGAAGAACTGCACAAGTAGAACATGAGAGGATAACAGAACATCACTAAAAACTCTACTTGATGCAGCTTCAGTTCTTTGGCAAGACAAAATGTGACACTGAAAAATTTCTCATAGAATCTAAATGTCTGCAAATCTCTGGAGTTGGAAGGCTGCTACTTTTCATAAAGTTTTGAAGCCCATTACAGCCTCCACTTGCCTTGGATGTCTTGAGCAGGAGTCAAGCTGTAGTCACTTTGTGAATCAGGAACAAGGTCAGGTGATAAAAGTTGTATGGATTATAATAAGTGTTGGTTATTGAAAGTGAATGTTTATGCAGTTTGACAGAGATGGGATTTAATGGCCAGGTGGCATGTAGGGCAACTTAAGAGTTAGTGAGTAAAAAATGGATCATAGCTTCTGGAAGAGAAGCAATTTTACTGCTGAAGCAATCCATAAAATGACTGGTACCCTTAGTAAGTATGCTGTCTAATTTCCTGTCTGTGAACTTGGGCTCTGTATTGAAGAGGAAATGAGGGTTTACTTTGTTACCGACCAAGTGAAAGTAATAAGAGAAGTGAGCTGTGGGGAGAGATTTTTGTTCACGATACCAGCAGTCCATGCTAATGAGAAGGCCTCCACCTTAGAGGCCCATTTGTGCTCCAGTTAACAGCACTTTGCTTTAAGGATGAGTTTGTCGGACAGAACCAGACTGTCTTTGTTCTTACAGGAACTTCTTCACCTGAAGCTTTTAAATGAGGAACCTAAACTGCAGGTTAATATGGGGTTAATGCATAGCGGTCAGAAACAAAGTAAATCAGTAGACAAAGCTACATGTCTGGCATCCACCCAAGGGGTAATAAGTTGAATTTATCACTGTAAAAATGTCAGATCTGTCCAAAATTTTCATAGATAGATTTTCTTTTCATTCCACGAGTATCTGTCAACCTCCCACTGTGGATGGAACAGGCAGCAAATACAACAGTTGTATCAAATCAAGTAGCCAAGTTTGAAATGAAATCAAATATGAAACAAAAATAAGTCCATATATTCACATTGTTTAATTTTCATGCCAACAAGACCGTCCAAGATCTTTCAAATGTTCTGTACATTATGTTATTATAACATATGCATTAATTTACACTAAGATGACTAAGATAACTTAAGATATTAAGAAAACCAAATATATCTTCATGGCTGGAACCACAAGCTTACTGTAAAAACTAAAGCTTCAGGTATCACAACTGAGAGGCACAGATCATATATGGAGTTTACAGTCCCACTATTTAGGAGGTTATGTCATCTGAAAGTTTACTGCGGTAACCTGCAGCGACAACTTCTGGTACTGGCACCTTGGTTGCGCTCTAAACAGTCAGGCAGATATTTTTATTTTACTGAAACTCTTCCATGGTGTCGCAAAACTCACCTCGTGCCATAAAACCTATGTAAGAATATATCCTTTACTTCTTTCCCTTCCAGGAGTGTGGAAAAGCTGATTGATCACAAAGTCAAGGTGTAACTGAGGGTGTTTTCTGTGCAGGTTAGTCAGAAGTGCAGAGGACTGTGGTGGGAGTGTGTGACCAACACGCAAGATGGCATCCGCACCTGTGACCAGTACGAGACCATACTTGCAGAACATCCATGTAGGTACCAGCGTCAGGCACACAAACAGTTCTACATAAGCCCTGCTACCTACACAAATGATAAATTAGCTCTGCTGCACTGTGTACATATGGCAAACTACATAATAATATGACCCGATTTCAATATTGTATATAATAAATAAGAACCTGTTTAGGTCCAAGATCCACCACTATGACTGTTAAAACATCCTTGGGCCATCGTCCAATTTCCTTGTGAAACTTCTGAGAAGCTCTTTCATTTCAGTTTCTACGTGTATATTAGTTTCATTGAGGTGATGTCTTCTTTGCAAATCATTTTCATCATTATTGTTGACACATCCAGGGGAATTCCACATACCTATCTTAATAAAAGGGTTTTTCTAATTTGAAATCAGTTATGGGGAAAGCTTACTGCCTTCCACATATGAGCTCTAAAACATTTTTATGGGTCTGATGGATCCTTAAAGTGTGCTCATACATTTTGCATATACAAGAACATATAATTTCATCATCATGTGCAATAGCCTCTTCCCCAAAGAAAGCCATTTAATGTAAAAACCTGTCTCATATCAACAAAACGCCAACTGAATATAAATACGGTCGAAACAGGGAACATCTTCAGTTAATAACGTGATCAGAATTGGCTGAGTTTTTTTTTCCGCACCTTATTTAACAACATGTTTGCACATTAATTTGTATGAAAATATTGCCCACGAAATGGAGAACAAAGTGGTAATTAGAAGCGGTTAGCAAGCACATTTTTGAAAATGATCTTGCAAACTGGTGTAAATCTGCTGCTGTGGTAAAACAAGGTTGAATAATACAACTGGTTCTGATGTCATCCGTAAGAATGTACCAGAACTTAGTTGAAACCATCATTAGTTCAGGTTTATTTTTTATATTTTAAAATGCAGAGGCACAGCATGGCAGTGAATGAAGTAGTCATGAGAAGTGTCCTCAAACAGCAGTCAGTGTGGTAAAGAAACTACTTCAGGAGAAGCTTGCTAGCTATGGAAAGTAAATCTCTGAACTTGACATAGAACCCCAGGTATTAATGCTTATGTTCTTCTAGCTAAGTGCATGATAGAAAGTTGAGAACCTGCTGAAGCTGTCCAGATCCTGGCAGAATGTTCAGGTCAGAGAGCAGGAGTCAGCAAAGCATCAAGGAGGGCTCATCCGAGCAATGAAAGTCTACAGCATCCAGTGGAAAGTGAACAAGTAGTCGTTGCTGGCAGGGAACTCAAGGTTTGATGGCTTCATGGGAACAGTCTATGGAAATGTAGAGTGAAGCCTTGGCTTGTATCAGATTGAAAAGCTGATCTGACTCAGCTTCACTGAGGAGAGACAGTCCTGCAAGTAGACTTGAAGAGAAATGGCGAGTCCATGATATCATAAAAAAGTTGCAAAGTGGATGTCACTAAGCAATTTGCAGATTGTGGGTAGCCTGGAGGAGAAACTGGGCTGGATTGAATTGCCCACGGGACCATTGGGAACAGAAGTGAAGATGCTACCTTGAAGACTGAGGAAGAAATCGCTGCTCATCTCAGATAGAAGTTAGAATACAAGTTTAGAGCGTTTCAAGATAGTGGCTCCTTTGGGCCAGCATAACATTGCTCAGGCCTTCACTTTCAAAGACACAGAGTGCAGTTGCAGTTTAATTATAGCACAAGGAACAAGGGAGTGCAGTCAGGGTCCACAAACAAGATAAAGAGAAACACCGTTTTACCTTGACCCTCGAATTCTTGGAATTTGACTCATTATCACAAAGGACTCCTCCAGGGAGACGGGGTTCAAGAAAGCCCCCTTCCCTTCCATGTGCTCAACGAGGCAAAAGCAATCGGCAGTGTCTGCACCTGGCACAGCAAAGCCTGACCCTCCCGATGAATTTCTGCTCGCTAAATGAAATATGTACTCCTGGGTCCACCTCCTGCTGCTCAGAAATTGCAGATAGAACATTTTTGCTTCTGCTCCACCAGACTGGCACTCTTTTAGGGCTGTTACGTGAATGCCATAAATGGAAATATAGGTGGCAATTGTTATAAAATGAGCAAAAAAAAAAAAAAAAACTATATGTTTAACTTTCAGTTTAAGGTGCAGACATAGAACACCTGCAGAACAATGGTTTTCATTTATTTTTGGGTCTAGGGCAGGGAGTTGCTAAAGCTACTGTTTAAAGCAAATTGCAAGGTTATAAGGTAATTTAAGTGGAGTGCAAACATCCTGGAAGAAGTTGAATCATACTTGCAACAGAGTGATTATCTTTGAGTGTGTGGTCCACTATATGGTAACTTCTTTTTAATTATTTGTCCATATCATTATTAAATAGTTCAGTACTATATTATCTATTAAAGTATTCTCTACTAACGTAAAGTATGTTCATAACATTTTTTAAATTCTCAGGTATTCTGTACCATACAAGAGCGAGATGCAGTAAGAAGAGAGGTGGAGGAGGTGCTATGAGAGATACAGCTGCGCATGTGGGAATATGTTTGCTGCTTTGAGAACAACTAACAATGTGCAAGGCGCGAGAAGATGGTTGTGTGTGGACAACGCACTGCCACTGTGTCGCAGCACACAGTCTCACACAGCGTTCACGGTGGTTGCATGACAATGCCAATACATGCATTTTCATGCAACACATGCTGTTTTAATGCATTTCATGCTTTTTTTTTCACTTTGGCATAAGCTTTAAGTTTTAAAGATTTAGGAATTTTTAGAATGTTTTAATTAGCTATAGGATGCTCAGTTGCTTGCCAGAATTCCTGGAAATCATCCAAACAATTTTTTGACAATTTTCATCCATTTAATTTCTTTAAAAAAATTATTATTGGTATCATTATTTATTTCTATTGACTGTCGTAAGCACGAATCAGTTTGTTGTACGTTGTAGGTCAATGGCAGTTTGTACACTGTTGAAAGAAAATTTCAAGCAATCTTAAATATTCAAATAGAAACAGCAATAGCACCTGTGGATCATGAAAGAAAAAAATCTCCTCTTCTACCTCTTTTGCAGTGAAGATGGTGCTGAGTCGTGCCCTGATGATCACAGCTGACATCCTGGCCAGCTTTGCACTCATCATCCTGGTACTGGGCCTGGATGTCATAAAACTGCTCAAGGAGGAGCCTCACATCAAGCTAAGGATATGCTACTTTGCAGGTTTCATATTTGGGTTAGGAGGTAAGATTGTCACAACCCTTGTAGATGGAAGTTAGAAGCCTAGCAGATGATGCACATTTACACAGTACTGCTTTTCAGGATTAAATTAGTTTAGGAAGCATTTAAGTGCTGCAACTTTGCTATCCTTGTAATGGACATCGGTCATTAGGGATTACTGACTGATTTGATGCAGTTACAACATCATACCTGATATTACTCTATCTCATAGGCAAAACTTTTGAGGACTTTTCATTAGGGTATGGATTTCTCGTAGCTGCATTTTGAAAATATGCTTACAGTGATGGGTGAAAATGTGAAATGGTGAATGTGTTATTCAAGACTGTGTTGCAGGCCAGCCCTTGAACATGGCACTGCAGAGCAGCATCAGGATGTGGGCATTATGATCTTGAAGGAAGGCTTGCTCCTGCTGTCTGCAGGAATCCCGGGAATGATTGGGTCCGTGTGGTATGCTGTAGACGTGTACGTAGAGAGGGCCACCCTCGTCTTGAAGAACGTCTACTTAGGAATGCACTATGAGTTTGGCTGGTCCTGCTGGCTGGGAATGGCTGGTTCAACTGGGTGCTTCCTTACCTCCATTGTCCTGACATGCTGTTTATACATTTTTAGAGGTGAGCAGTGGTGTTTAAGGCTGAGCGACACAAAAAACCATTAATGTGCCCATGTTCTTGTGACTTTAAATTATGTAAATTTGCACAGAAACAGCTTTTTTTGTATCATGACAAATAAGAAATAACTCCTTTACTGTAATGTAAACAAAGAAATGGATTCAAGTTCTAGAACAGATCACAACTAATGCAATACAGGCAATAACAAAGCAATACCAGACTTGTAGAGGCCATAGTTTTTTTTTTGTTTTTTTTTTTTTTTGTCAGATAGCACCCCCTACCTAAAAGAATCTGCTGGCAGCTGGCGTTGTTTGTATTTGAAGATCTTCAGTGTTAGAATTGCTATGCAAAGGCTGAAAATATTGCCGTTCCAGCTCCTGACAAATATTTAGTATTTGAGTTTGTTCTCAGCCTCTACCCTGTCTGCTGCTATCAAAATGGGATAAGCGGTATTTTTTATGGGAATTCACGTGCCAACCGTAACGCAGCCAGATGTTGTTTCCTGTATGACGGCTTGAGGTTTGGCACCAAAGTGCTGCAGATAGTTAAGCAGAATGTGACATTTCTTATGAGCCTGCTGATGCTGCAGGTTTTGGTGTCCTGCTGCTTACCTGCTTTCGGGATTTAGCTGCGGTCGTTGACAGCTTTGCGCCAAGGGCATCTCAGCAGTACGTCCATGTTGGCTGAACTTCCAGGTTCAATGAGTCAATGAAGCAAGTTCACAAAACATTTTTTTCAAGGACTCAAACCTGCTGACTTTTTTCAAACAGGTCATTTGCTTGCTTAGCTGATATTTTGGTCCTATGAATGAAAGGGCTTGCAAGAGAACCATATTGCATTCTTTGTATTTAATTTGTATTGACCCATCTTTTTAGCAAATCACACCAATGATCTTGTCTGAAAGAAACTGAGCTACATTTTCAAACATCTACATTCATGATTTATTTATATATAATTTATATGGCATTGAAGTATCCTATGTGGACAAAAATATGTGGACCCTCCTTCTAATGAGTGATCTGAGCTGTTTCAACCACACCCATGCAGCATACAAACACATTCTAGACATTTGTGTGCTTCCAGCTTTGTGGCCACAGTTTGGGGAAGCTCCTTTCCTGCTCTAGCATGACTATGCCCCATGTGTACAAAACAAGCTCCATAAACACAGTTTGCCCAGGTTGCTGTGGAAGAACTTGAGTGGCGGCACAGAGTCCTGACCTCAACCCCACTGAACACCTTTGGGTTGAACTGGAATTCTGACCGTTAGCCAGGCCTTCTCACCCAACACTGGTACCTGACCTCAATGATGCCCTTGTGGCTGAATGGGCAAAAATTCTCAAAACCTCGTGGAAAGTCTTCTTAGATTGGTAGAGGTTGTTACAGCAGCCAAGGGGGAAGAACTCAATTTTATTGCCCATGGGTTTGGAATGGGAAGTTATTCAAATATGGATGTGATGTTCAGGTGTTCATATACTTTGGATATGTAGTATAGCTTGAGAAGTAAAATGCTTCCTGTTGCTATTGGTAGATAATTGTGCTTTTGCCCCTAGATGCCAGGTCTTCACACCACAACAGGTCCATATACCAGTATGGAAGAACAGCGGCTGGGAAGGGCTTTGCCATGGATTCTCGGGTTTAGACCCACTTACTGTGACCAGAAAATGAGAATGAGAGCTCAGAGGAAATGACTACCAGAGAAGCCTCTCTACTAACCGAGATGGTGAATATAAAGAAGCTGGTCAGACTGCAAGTGGGTAGAGAGTCTTCCACCAATACCATCAGATTCCATAAACTGTCGGTCCAATGTTTCTAATTTTAATGTACTGTAAAACAGAAGAGGAGCATCTGTAAGACTGTCTTCTTCACCTTTCACCAGATGTTTGCACACTGCAGAGAACCCATTCATCCAGTGCACCTGATTGTAAATAATCTTTCTCAGCTATCTCAGACAAGAAGCTCCTGTACATGAAGGCTGTTTAAACCAGCAATATGTTCCAGAAAATTCCATGGTTGCATCACCTTCTCACTGATTCTTTACGTGCCCTGTACCTGAACAGCACAGTACTTGTGAATTTATGACAACAACAACAACAACAACAACAACAACAACAACAACAACAATAATAATAATAATAATAATAATAATAATAATAATAATAATAATAATAATAATAATAATAATAATTGGTGTTGCTGTAATATAGGAACACATGAGAACTGAATAACTTTGAATATTTAATTATTATTCCAAGCTGCCTGTATAAAGCGTCAATTATAAACCATTGCTACAAAAAAGCTGACTGCAATATTTTATGTTTGTAATTTTTAGTTGCAGTTAAAAAAGTGATTTAAAGTAAAATTATTTACATTTGTGTAGTAAATATCTGTTGTTATAAACTGTATTCATATTTATTGTCTGTTTCTGCTATTTGTTGCACAGATTCCAGGAATGGGCATTTTGTTCATCAATATTCAATTACATATAATGCACATCATTTTCTCTTACTGTATGTGAGTAACGTCGAGCAGTAACATTATTTTTTCATGCTCTTTGTATTTGTAGAAAAGATGTTACATTCTAAAGGGAAACAGTTTCATTCTCCAGCTGTTATTGGGTTTTTCCACTTCCATTGTTGATGTTTATTTGAATTATGTACATTTTACCTGCTGTTGCTGCACATAATAATAAACATTTATTCAAAAAAAAACAAAAAACAAAAAACTTTTTTCCCCTAAACAAATTGCTGCTTTGATTTATGTTAGACAAAATAATCAGATTGGTCGTGGATTGGGGAAGTCCCCAGATTATACATACGTCTGGACCCTGGTGGCCCATTGCCATTGGCCATCAGCAAGGACCCCGCTGCTGTGTGCAGCTCTCATTGTCTGTGTCCTCCTACTTGGACCACTTTTGCATGTGAGGGGCTTCAGTGTCACCAGGGCCAGCCCTGATGACACAGTGCAGGCCACACCTCCAGCTGCAACCCAGTAAGAGTAACCCAGCTCGTATGTCACTCCGGGAATGCCCAGCAGCTCCTGCAGCACACACACCTACCATGACCTCTATTGTTAAACCCTTTTTTTAGGGAAAAAAACAATACGTCAGCATTATTATTATAATTTTTAAGAATATTTTGGTACCTGGAGATGAGCTTTCCTCCAAATCTATTGGCAAGAACCAGATCTGCGGCTTCTGGAACACTTACCTCCTCTTGGTATTTGGTGAAGGTCTCAGTGCCATACCAGAGAAGCCCTCCTGTTCCAGACATGCCTGCAAAGTGGTGTGAACTTAGCAAGAAAGAACTTGGGCTCCACCAGGATGTTTAGAGAATATGCAGAATAGGCAGAGTTCAAATGAAGTTAAAAGCAGCGAGAAGCAAAAATAAACTTCTTGTAAACCAATAGACCGCTGTGTTTCCATGCAAAGAGTTTCAAACTGACAGTCACCTCCAAACAGGAAGAGAAGCCCAGAGGCATGGGTGAGCTTCTGCATCTGAAAGTGCCCACTGACCAGCTTGGTGCACCTCATCCCACAAACCAGTGGTGGAACTGCCAGCATGCAGATCCCACATGCAACTATCATTAATATGCGGACACCTCTCACATCATCTGTGAAGGAGAAGAGGAAGACGTGATGAAGAGATATAACCCACCTGTTCTGCATTAAGCCAGGTAAGTCAAATAAGGGGGTTCCCTGTCAGGTTAGGACAAACCCTCTTGGTGACCTGACTTGAGTTGGTCAACTGTACTGCACACTATAGCACTGCTATTCATTTTTGAGCAAGTGGTCATTTTCCACTCACACAGCAGTAATGATTCTCATTGAGATGGACAAACGCTGCTCACCAGGTAGCTTCCCCAGGTAGGACAGTGACACGTCACACGTCCACACATTGGCCATGTAGTCAAGGATGCACTCACTCCACAGGCCTCTGCACCTGAAGCTCAACCCCACCGAGGCATATAGGTCTTTGGCGTCACGCTAAAGAGCAAAATGCAACTGACTGTCTACATTTTCCACTAAAAAGCAAACTATCTCTGTGCACAGGACACCGTTTTCCTTATAATTAAGCTGCATGTAAACAAATTGGGTATCTTTATATTCATGTTTTAACTTTCATTTGTTAGGTGTAGAGGAGTAATGGGGTAGGGTGGTGGTTAGGGTCAGGGGTTAAGGTTAGAGTTAGGATGAGGATTAATAAACTTAGGGTAGGGTTAGGGGTTATGGTGAGGGACAGTGGACTTGGGTGATGGTTAGTATTAGGATTAGTGTTTTGGTTGGGTTAGGGTGAGCGGACTTGGGTTACGGTTTCGATTAATGTTTGGGTTGGGGGTACAGTTAGTGGACTTGGTGTAGGGTTAGGGTTAGTGTTTGGGTTGGGGTAAAGGTTAGGAGTTATGGTGAGGGCCAGTGGATTTTGGTTAGAGTTAGGGTTAATACAGGGTCCATCATTCAACAGGTTTTGGTATTTATCATTTTGAAGAGGTGCAATAAACCTTAAAATACTATTTTTTATTGATTTTGCAGAAACAATACGTTCAATTGAACTTTTTCACCTTGCAACATTTTCACAGCTCACTGTCGGCTCTGGGCTAGAAAAATTCTTCCTCTGGATTCTAAGAATCAGTCCTGAAGCAATGTCATGAAATACATCCATTTGCTGCTTTGGTTCAAATCTCAACATTTACAGCCATGAACATGCAGCTCTGGGTTACTGGATTCAGTCCTATAAATTCTTGTCAGTGTCTGCATCATTTAGTTATGTGCATCTGCTTATTTGTGTTATTGTTTACAGCTTTGCTGTCTGTGCTTGTTTATCCACTGGTTTGCTTGCTTTGTTCAGGAGGACACAATTTCTATCTTATATTAACATAACTTCATTTTGTAATATTTTTTATTGATTCATTGCTCAAAGTTAGCTAACAAACCAAAAGGTCTTACCCTCCAGCAGTCAGTCTCGTTGGCTAGAAATAACAGTACAATGCCAGCCGCTCCCAAAACAAGAACCAGCATTTCGCACAAAAAGCCCCCCATTCTCTTGTCAGACAACCTGGCGTCTTGCAGCAGTGCGGTTCAACTGATCTACAATTAAATGGCGAGACATTTCAATATGGAAACCTGGTGTCAGAATAAACCTCTTACACTGTTCATGCCAAAACCATTAGCAGTCACTCCAGCCTTTCTAACACAACATATCTGCAAACAGCCATCTTCTACCAGTTGTTCACATGTTAATAAGGTGGTTATAATGATGATCAAAAACACCAAGAATAATGATAAAAAAATAATAAATTTAACAAAAAAGCTACTTTGCTATTTAAAGATTATTTCATGTCCCAGTAGAATTTGAAGTCTATTTTGGAGAATTGCAAAATGAGCCAGAAAAATTCAGATGCTTACCTTCATATGTGTGCTTGATTATTCCAAGCGTTTCGATCTGACATTAACTTATTTTCTAATGGTGCTTTTGAATAATTCATTGTCTTTTATCGCTTATAAAAAAAGAAAAAAATAGAAAGGGACCTCTCTGACTGGAGGTGCTGAAAGAGACCGGAGTGAATGCAAATCATTTTGTACCTACAGTTCCCGTCGAGGAAGCCTGACAAAGTGCAATAGGGTTCACAGTGCTCATAAGATTAACCCTTTATGAATTTAATAAATTTTGAAAGCTGCATAAAAGCAAAGTATGATTTCTTAACACAGAGTATTAAATGTTGCATCTTCACAATTAAAGTACAGTGACTTGCATGCATACAGTGAGAAATAAAAAAAAAGAATGAAAAAATAAAAAGCATAAATTCACCATGTTGGTCTGACATTATTATTATTATTATTATTATTATTATTATTATAATACAAAGAAGAAGAAACAAGAACAAAAGAAAAAAACACATAAACAAATAAATAAATAATATCTGAACAGTAATACATTATTATTTAATAATAAATAATATGTGTTTCCAGAATATGCTTTACTACAAAGCCACATTTTCCCCAAAGAATAATTTTTACTATGATATATTTTATTATATCAGTCTTTGCATTTGCTTGTTAAAAGCAGCTCTGTTTAGCCCAGCATACTTATAACTGTGTTGTCCAGGCTTTAGAGGACAGCATTTGAAAGCATTTCTGTCAATTTGCAAATGTGAAGGTGGTCACGAAGGGGTCCTCAGTGGGGACTCCGTGGTTAAACAGCCGTCTGTGGATCTCGGCTGGTCAGATCAGAAGCTTTTCTTTGTGGCTCTGCAATTCAAAGCTGACATTTCGGAGCGGTGTGAAAAAATGGCCCCAGCATTATCCTTGGAGTTGTTCTACAGGGAGCTAAAGAGCTAAAGAAGTAAATCCTATTCTGCTGTGTCACCCATACAAAAACTCTAATATTACTTTTAAAAAAGTCTATTATGGGGTGAATTCAAGGGTCAGTACTATGTAGTTAACATAAATTATGAAATATTATCTATGATATCTATCTCAAGCAAATTAATAAAGTCAAATTAGTCAGGCCTTTCTGGCACTTAATTTACAAGACCCATTTTCAAAAAAAAAAAAAAAAAAAACAGCAGAGGACGGCAGCAAAATAGCCCTTTTTTCCTTCTGCTAGGCAGGCTTTCAGTTTCCAGTCACTGCATGAACCACAGCTTCTCCGCTCCACCGTGGCTCCATCTCGCAGTGTGTAGATCAACCAGTAGATGGCGTCCCATCTGCTACTTTTGCTGGCCTGTCCCTGTCTGTGATGGTTGCACGTGTGTTTGTTTCAGGTCAGTTTCACAAATCTTGAAGCCTGAACTATGAGCAGTAGATATGACCTTTACACCTTTGGATGACAAACCAAGTGACTTGGATCGAAATGATATAGACATTCGAGTGTAAAAATCAAATAAAATAAATGTTGGCCATCCTGAGACTAAACTGTTTGAGCCACCAGACCGCCCAAAATGACTTTGCCAATGGCACAGGCTGTTAGGATACAACTTGCTAAGACGAATGAGCTGTTTCTTTTCCGGAAACCACCCCCCCCTTTTTCAATAGAGACACCGAGGCCTGGTGGAGGTAATGAAGAAAGATAACTGCTTTGCTTAAACCCTTATTCATTGAAATGCTTTAATCCTTCAGTTTGAGAAAAGTCGCAACTGGCAATAACGCTGTTGACTTTTGAAGGTTGTCTTTAATAACTCAGCTGAGGGGCTTTTTCTTGGACAAAGCAAAACGTGATTTATTTTAATTTAAGACCGATGAAAAGATAGGCCTGTTGGTTTAGCAGAGATGCTTTAGAACGTAGTTATTTAGCATAACATAAATTAGACACGCGCTAATTAAATTAAAACTATTTAAATGTGCGCAGTCGAAGCCAGTTGGAAGGAAATAACTCAGAGTAGCTATTTCCTACTTGTCGACACAGTTTGTCTGGAACTGCAGATAATAGCACAGCTCGCTTTCAGCATAGCCCCAATACATCCCCTGGTGCCGCCCATGTATTTTGTATTATCATCAAAAGGTATCGAGTACATTCGCTAAAACATGTTCAAAGTGTTTTTGGAAATCATTCTGAAATGTTATAGCTACTGCAAGCACGGGAACTAAACAGCCTTAAAGATCAAAACAAAAAAAAAATACAGCTATGCAAAATTAATATGCAGCTGTGTGTCTTGGGGATGCTGTGATTTAGAGGCTTATTGCTGAGGGCCTGGAGCATGGGAAAGAAGCTAGGGTTCACTGCAGGCTGCGGGTTCGACTGCGAGTCGTGTCGGCTGCACGTGCACATTAATTTGTTTGTACACTTTATTGATTCGCTAAGCCTCTCTAAGTTGATTCCTTTGGAAAGGCAGAGTTATTTCCAAACAGAGCAGATGTTATTTATTCAGATGGAGACAGTAGGGCCCTGAAGGACCGATAAAGATAGCAAGCTTGCGCACGATTGGCCCTCAAACAAGCATCTGCCTCTTTCTTCATTCTTGACTCTGCATAAATCTGTTTGAATACAGTTTAAATTGGGAAATACACAAGCTAATAAGTGCTAAGAAACATTGTGCATTTGTCAGATTCCACAAGTTCAGCTGACAGACAAATACTGACTGTAGTACAGTAGTCAAAAGCTGCGTGAGATGTTCACCTTTGCAAGCCAAAAACTGGCTCAAATTTATATTTATGTGACAAATTTATCAAAAGCAGTTCATAATGTTAAAAAAAAAATCTGTAATTTTTCACTATTAATGTTATTACTAAATGCAATGAATGACTAAACTTTTTATTTATTTGCCGGAAAAATTAAGGGCTATTGTCATGGGTGTGGGCGCTCCTTTATTTTGAAAAACACAAAATACCCTGAGATCCAAACCACAAGAAACAGTAGAAACGCACCAGCAAACTAAAACTAGTGATAGCACTGGGTAAGGAATGGGGGGGAGGGGGTCTCTCTAAAACAACCCATTGTCGTTCAATACAACCATTTACACATATAAAGCAGCAATGCATTATGAGTTCCATAATGCACTGCTGTTGCACGTGTATAGTTAGGTGTCTAACCCTTTTGGGGAGTCATGGGGGGTTACGGACCTTCTGTGTGTTCGCTGTTTAAAAGTCTGAGTAGGCATGCCGATATGCTGCAGAGTACAGCTATGCTGCTATGCTGAACGAGAATAAATCTCAAAAATTGCAAATGAAAATAAAGCAAAACAGAAATAAATGAAGCCAAACCCTTTACAAAATATTCACAGTTAAAAAGCCGTCGTTGGCTGCCAAAAAAAAAAAAAAAATCAGTATTAACTTTCCCAGTCTAGTCTTTCTTGCTTCTTCCAGTTTGCAACCCCAGTGACGGAGGTGAACCCTTAAAACAGAGGAAAAATTTAAGATGGCATTTTTGTCAGAGATTTTTTCTTTTTGTTACATATGGACATCAACAAAGCAAAAAATACGCAATGTAATGCAGCTACAGCCCAGCCTACGTACACTTTACACACATACGCTAGCCCAGGCTTTTGATGGCAGCACCACTGTTGCCCGTTTGCCCGTTGCTAATAGAAAATGTTCCCTTTTTTCGGCCCACAAACATTGATTATTGCAGTTTCTCCCTTCCTGCATGGCAACCGGGGCGGACAGCCTGGCACTGGGAAGTACACGGCTCGGTGGTACTGCAGATGTGCTATTATCATACAGAGAAAACAGAGAACTTGTACAGTAACTCTATAGCTTTGTTAGTGTTTTTTGTTGCTCAAATTGTACAGTTACTATTCTGGCACATTGACAAGCTGCATTCTGGAATATTACAGCGGCCAGCTTTTAATTTATGTGCTTGTTCCCTTATGTCACTCCAACCAAGCAGAGCTCCTAACCACCTGCAGCTTCAGTCACAGGGTGATACACCTCTGGCTGCAAGTAAATGACATCAGAAACGCACGGCTGATGCAATTAAATGGAAGGATGTATGACGGGGATTTTACCCCACGGTCCACATGCCATCCCTCCAAGGGATGCCAGCAGTCACCTGACAGAAGAGCGCATGGGAATTGTTCTTCTCACTGTGTGTGTGTGTGTGTGTGTGTGTGTGTGTGTGTTTGTGTGTGTGTGTGTGTGTGTGTGCGCGTGTGTGTGTGTTGTGCTTTACAGTAGCAGCCTGGCTGACCTCCACATAGAAACCTTGTGAATGTTAAATAAACCCCCGCTGACTTGGACACTTTTGCATAACTCAGATTGTTTGCTTAGACATTTACATGGCCCCTCTGTGGCACTGAGGCCACAATAAGGCTCAGATCGTCCATACAGCATGATGGGGCCAAATGAAATATAACATCTCACCATTGTCTTATGCTTATTAGCCACATCCGTTAAGCTGGAAGACCAGCGTTGACCTGGCAGATGAATTAACGCAAATTTATCCCATTTTTCATCCCTCGAAATGAAACTGTCCATATTTTGCAAACACACTAATAACCTAAAATAAACAAATACTTTATAAGGTATAAATACTGTATTTTGTCATATACACAGATTTTGCACATTACTTTGTTGCATCCGACTTTTCTTATTAGAAGAGATGCAGTTTGTTATTATTTTGTCATTGAGTACACTTAACTTTTTTATATATTTATCATATGCACACTTATATTTAAATAAATTCTAGTTTTTATGAGTCGGGCAAACTGATGATGAAAGTCAGATGCACATTTTATGAAAGTTATATTTAACGTGTGGAGAAAGAGTTACAGGCTCAGTGGCATTCTGTTTTTTTCATATGAACTCTTCAACTTGAGACGATAAATCAGAACTTTCTTATCGGATGACGATTCATCACATTCAGGATTCAATTCAGTTCCATCCTCACTTTCCTATCTCACTATCAGGGTCGTATATTTGATCAATAACTGCATGGATGGCAAACCCTGGATGTGCAAGTAGAATGTGCTTCAGAGGGAAGTTAGGGTTTGGCATTGTCAAGCGTGCCCCTTCAGCTATGAGGAATACATGTTCTTCCAGTGGTTCCTTGCCAGAAACCAATCTCCCTGCCAGCATCACTCAAAAAGCAGGACCCATCTCCAGAAGAAACATCAGGGCCACCTGAGGGCACGTTTGCTCCTCAATCAAAGGCATGTACTTTAATGTGACCCATGCACCTCGCTTGAATGTGTGGACAGTGAGGTGGGGCCTCGCCTGGATTAAACCCATAAATATTTGCAGCTGCAGCATTGTGTGAGTTTATGTGAGCGCCCGCATGACTTTGTCCTTCTCCACTTTTGCACGTTCACAGCCATCCTCACGAACGACTCTGTGTCCGGCGAGCAAATTCTTTGAACCTAACTGGGCGTTTTTTTTCCCAAAACAAACACATCAGATCAGCAATAGTATGTTTACTGCAGCTAAAATCCCCCTTGCTGAGGATGTCATCAATTTCATGCTGAAATTTTAAAATGCTGCTAATCCCTGAAACAGGTCAATTCGGAGCTAAAAGTAAGCTATGCAAAGGTTGGGCTGTTTAAATGAACGAAGCGCATATTTTGTGGCTAAAAGACGATATCAGAGCGAAAGGTACAATAAACACAAAATGAATTTTTTACGCTTTAAACTTAGCAGCTGTTTATCTTATTAGCTGCCCGAACAGGATGATCTCCGCACCTTTTCTCTAGCATTGACTATCAGAAGACATTTTTATTTTTGACCGGTTTCGATCGCATTAATGACTAAAATTATTGCTGACATTGTGGAACCCGTTCAGCGCATTTGACCAGAGGTGGGGCAGCGCACACACGGGCACAGTGCAGGACTTTGGAAGACGTCGTAACAGTTAATAAGGAGCTCCTTGCCAAATTCTGAGCCACTAATGATGCCCAACTGCCCCTAAATATGACTGATTGAGCAGGGAGGAATAAATTGACCCACCTGGGTTGTTTTATAACCAGCCTGGAACTTCTGGACGGCTTTCCTGTGGGTCCTTTTATTATAGCGCACATATTTTCAGCTGATATGGACTACTGCATAATGTTGATCGATGATAAAAGCAAATCTGTCATTTTTCATTATTAATGTTATTACTAAATGCAGCACAGGGAGCCCCGGTGTAGAATAATTAAAGTTTTTACTCTGCAACAGGAAATTTTAAAGAACGGTGCGGATCAAAGTGCTCTTAGCCCCGTTTGTATTTAAACCCGCAATCTTCTGGTTGAAGGTCCACTGGATTATTTAGAGTTTAAATGTTTCTCATTGATAGGGCAAGAATCTATAAAACAAAAAAAAAGAAAAAATCCTAAGGGGCATCATGCATAGTTAAACATTTCTCCGAATGCTAATGCCAAATAAGTTTTAATTACAGGAAAAGAAAACCAGAAAAAGTGTCTCGCTGTCTTAGTAACTCAGACAACCGTGTGCTTGCCCTGCTAAATGCATTTTAATGATAGCCATACTCTGCTCTCATTTATCATGACATCTGCGCGTTCATCTGGCAGTTGCGGAACTCGCAGCTGAACGGCAGACACATACAGTAGCCGGCCTCTGGAAAGCGCCGCGCGGTTTCCAGCAGTAATCGACAGCGCAATTGAGAGTGAGAAGTTTTGGCCTGGTGGAGCTGCAGCTGACAGCTGGAGCCAGGAAGCAGCACACACCCCGCACGCACCCCATGCCAGCTGGACCTGGACCCGGTTACCCCCCGACAGCGCGGCTCAATGCAGCGCCCCATCGGCGCTACGATCAATACTAAAGCGGCATGTTGAGATCAAGAAAAAAAAAACAGCCAATAAATGATAGTACGAGTCGCAAGGCAGCTCCACAGCGTGATTCGGCTCTTGCTCCAACCCCAACCCTCTCCGCTCAAGCTGCGTGTTACAGACCTAATCTTGCTGACAACGCCAGGCCAACGGGAGCACGATAGGCAAAACAAAACGAGCTCCCCCTGTGGTCCAAACACGGTGTGTTCTGCCCCGACTTGGCGGCGCCACGTTCGGACCGCGTGCCAGTAGCAATTGTGTTCCTTTCGGCAGCACTCAGACGCTTGTTAATAGCCTTCAAACCATGCCTGACACTACTGGAGCTCATTCCTGGCAAAGCGTCAGTAACATCCCGAGTTTAATTTAATCTGCTTTTCTGCTGCAATAATACAGCCATGCCAGCCAGGTTCCCAACAGCCTCCCCAGCGCTACCTTTACGGTTCTTATTAAGTACAACCGGGCGGAGTAATATTTATCGATTTGCCGATCGGCGTTCGAAAGAAGCTACATTCTCTTCTTGAAAGCACGAGTAATATTTGCCCAGTGCCCATCCGCAATTTTAGTGCCAGTACAATAATTATGATTGATGCAGGTGTCTTTTTGTTCTTTCACGGCATTAAATTGATAAAACAAATAGGCTGAAAAACGAATTAATCGCTGCAGATGCGGAGGGAAGAGGGAAACAATTATCGGGCTTAAATCGGTGCGTTTTTAGCCGCCGCAAACCTTTAGACGTAACGTTAAATTCGGGAAATGTGCCGTATGTTTCGGGAGAAGAGGCAAGAGCGGGCACTTTCTCCCAGTCTGTGAGGTGGTGGGTTATTCTTTAATTTCACAGGGACACAATCTTCAGTGTTTTCTGAATAAGGAATGTGCCTGTCATAGAGGCTTTCCAAAACAACAAATGGGCAAACCCAGCAGCTTTTGAAGTGCAATGTTCTTAAAAGAATAAGCAGCAGCAAAGTGTTTGGCTTTGATACAATTTGCGGAGAAAATCGAAAACGCTCACAGTTTATATGTGCAAAAGGCTACACCCATAAAATGTACACTCTTTGTAAAGGATTTCTGTCAAAACAAAATAGAAAATTACAGCTCTTAGGATATATAGATGCCTGCTTGAAATGGTTGCCTTTCAAACTTTGAGACCAAAACAGTTTGTCCTTGGAAAGGGCATTTGGGCGGAGTGAAAGCAGTGTTTGCAGTCTGTGCTTAACTCTTGTATTGACGCATGGCCTCCAAGTCTGTGCTTGGGGCCAAAGACTCATAGAGGGATGGAAGAGGGGATTTACTCTTGTGAGGGCTAGGGTTGTGCAAACTGTCCGATGGAAGCAGGAATGTAATTGACTTGGGTGATGCTGCAACTCAGGAGGAAAGAGTTAAATGCCATGAATGCCGAGTGTGGATGCTTGGCAGACTTGAGCGTAAACAAAACAACTTGGATGCTGACGTTTGCTGTCCGGGCTCAGGTCGTCTCTTGCTGCTTCTCGTCACCTCAAGTCAATGGTGGTCATCCAACTTTCTCCTTGTGAGCTATGTGCTGAATGTTCAGCACAGGGGTGGCACCGATGTCCTGCTTGTTTGTCCCTGGGAAATGACAGAGCACTTTTTGATTGCTTCTGAGCCCCAAGGCAAAAGCTAATATCTGCGATTTTTATTTTAACGCGGACCGAGAACGAAGAACAACCTTTTAGATGAGCGCTCATGCTTTTAAATGAAGGCTGTTTTTTTTTTTTCCAGCAATACAGTACAATACAAACAATACAAAACCAAGGCGCTGTCTTCACAAAAGACGAAGAGCTGATTGACATATCAGACCCATTAGTTGCTCAGGGGTCTGATTCCCGTAATACGGAAAATTTCTATACCTCCTTCCTGAATACCAATAGACTCGGCAGGCCAGCGGCCCTCTGCGTGAATTGTGGGATGGCTGCGGGAGGAGGCCAGCTCTCCAGGGCTGCCAGATTCACTTTGAGTGGGCGCCCCGCCGAAATGATTACTGTGTCGATTGCCTCTTCAGCTGCCTACAATTGTATGAGCCAGCCCTGCATGGGCCCGGTCGGGAGTTGAATTTCTGCGCTTGCTGTCAGAAAGAGAACACCTCCAGTCCATTAGTGCTACAGTACAGACATGTGTGTTAGTGTAGAAATTTTTTAGGTTATTGCTTCTTATTGGTACCTCAATAATGAGTCCTCGCACCGTCAAGGTGCTACTGCCCTGTTGCCTGAGTGGCACTGAGCTGTCGGTACTACTTTTTATTTATTTGCACACTTTTACACTGGGTCCATGGAGACATTGCGGGTCACGCTGCTTTCTCTCTGCACCCAGACTGTTCATGCATGAGGTTGAGTTCATCTCGGTGTGTTTTTTCCACGCTCTTGTGGGTTTCCTCCCACAGTCCACAGACATGTTTCAGGTAAACTGGTCTTACAAAGTTACCCTTTAGTATGAGACTTTGTGAATGAACGGTTTCTCAGCGATGGACTGCTGTCCGGTCCACGATGTACCTAAGGTGACCCAAGTGGTCAATAGTAGTGAGTTAGAGGTACTGTAATCCTGTCTCAATGTGATAATTCTTCAATTACACAGAGAATAATGACACTACATAAATCATGACATCCTAGAAATAATGCCCCGACTGAGAGGCTTTTACTGTAAAGTGAGTCCGGCTTCCTCCAAACATCTCTAGTGTATATTTGACACATTGTGTCCTGTCAACAGCCACTGTTGTTAACAAGAAGCCATCCGTCTTCCAGACATCCTTTAGAATGAGGTTCGATTGATACCGAGTTCTAATGAACATTGATCAGTGACACTTGAAACGGTCTTGAGTTCTGCCACTGTAAGTATCTGAAAGAAACTCACTTTGATGTGACACCTTGCAGGTAAGAGGATGGCGAGAACCACGTGATACATCCATTTGACATCTCCTGTAGGATCTCAGACACGATTGTACTGGACGGCCGTTTCCCCAAAGTCACCTATTAGCTGTCATTCCAAAATACCAAAACAACTATTCAGTGTGACACTGAATAACAGTGGTCTTACTCAACGATGCTGAATACAGTTGTACTTATTTGTGATTCTGTTAGTAAAAGAGCGATAGCTGACAATGCTGCAGATGACAAATTTATCGATGACGTTCATTCGTCTCCGGCAGGGAAAATTATGTCCAATTTTTAAGAAATGAAATGTATATTAAAATGATTAATGACACTAGCTCCTAAATATAAGCAACCTGAAACAAAAACACTGAGCCGTTCTAATTTCTGGGTCAAAACAAGAGGTTAGCAAAGAAACGAAAAAGCCTTGGACGTTAACGTGTTCTCATATGACAGAAAACAGGCCAGTCTGTCAACCACTGACCTCTAGTTTGAGTTCATAGTTGAGCTCCAATTTCCATGCCTTGTAAATTTCAGTTCAACGTCATCCGTGGACTTGAGGCATTGTCCGGTCTTCTGAATATTTGCCTTAAGTGTAATTTTCGCAGAGTCTATCAAAAATGGATTAGGTTATAACGTGAGAGGATCAAGATACGTGATCTAATATCCCAGTCGGTGTTTTTACAGATTTACATATTATGAAGCATTCACACCGATATTATTGCATAGATAATAAAAAAATCACTTCTTACCCCGTTTTTAGGCTTGAACTCCCTACACCTAAAGAATTTCAACACCAACTCAAGTTGTATCTTCTGCACTTCCACTTGTTCATTTTGGCAGCCCTAGAAGCTGTTCTGTTTTGTATCCGGACACTGGTAACCTGTCAACCGTTTCAATGGCCGTTTCAGGTAACATCTCATCTCAACAGGCTGTCAATTGCACACTGGCTACCACAAAACTGTTCTTCACTCCATGTACATTCTCTATGAAGTTCTAGTCATGTCCACGTAATAGATCTGGACTGATGCTAAATCAACAGCCTCAAAAAGGGTGAACGTTGTCTTGAGGTTACTAGTCGCTCAGATCCTATTTTACACCTCGGAAGTATTTGGATCTCATGGTTCCTGTATGATTCGAGGTATTCCCAGATACAGTTGTGCTGCATGCATGTTATGCGGCCTTATGATAGTTCTGCTCCTTCTGTCTTCATCCCTTTCCCTTTTTCCATCCTCAACAGAAGTTCTCTCATTGTAGGATTCATTGCTTAATTAATTTTTTTCAGTCTCCAATATGGGTTTCCCTTTAAAATTAAATTTCCCTCTCGCACTACTTTTACATCCAGATTCAGTTCCACATGCATGGCGATGTGAAATTCGCTCCCCCCGTTCAGAGTTTCTATTTTTTTCCACTTTCTTAACGTCAACCTCAGTCTGATCTTTTCATCGCTCGCAGCAGCATATCAATGGAGCCCGAGAGAAGGTGACACCGGCATTATTTGAATGTCATTTCATTGGTGTGAAAGATAAACGAAATTAAATGTACAATTATAGATTTCAAAAATAAGCACCCCCTATCTGTAACCGACTTAA
Organism: Heterotis niloticus; assembly: GCA_018136845.1. NCBI lineage: Eukaryota > Metazoa > Chordata > Actinopteri > Osteoglossiformes > Osteoglossidae > Heterotis > Heterotis niloticus. The sequence goes on along the minus strand of CM030894.1, from coordinate 20,596,982 downwards.
TTAAGAAGGTAATTACAGTTGGCTGTTTGAACAGATCTGGCAAAAGATGTCAAAAACAAAGGAAAGGCAAGAGGGGCCAATACTTTTTCCCAGTATTGTAGGAGCAATAAGTTTATGTGCCACAGTCCGTCATATTGGCTTTTACTATCTGGCACTGACTATTTTACCACGTTATTAGCGTGTTCGATATCGTACACCATTTACACGTTTATCCTACTTTAGTGCTGAAAATAACATCAAGCCACCACGGGCTGAGCACACAAGAGGTTGCAGTTAAAGAGTCCCCGTTTCATACACTTGCGGCTGAAGCCTTGACAATGAATATACTTGAAGCTGACATTTTATCACCTCCTTCATGATCTGCCATATAAACGAGGCTATGAGCCGCTCTGTACAGCTCTTTCGGAGGCTCTGTGATAGTTCCATAGCGCCAGGCATCTATTCTAGGTAAACGTGCATCCTTTAAAAGCCCGTTATTCTGAAGCCGCAGATTTATGGGGCGTAATCGTGTTTTTGGCAGGGCTTACAAATCTTGAGATCTTGGTGAGTAGCTGATCGAGGAGTGGTTAAAGCACTGGTGGTAAATATGGGTGTTCAGGACCATTAGTTCCGCCCCAAAACATTTTTTTTTTGATAAATAAAGTAGATATGGCTGAGCCATGAGCTTCACTGCGGTTGGCAGTCATGAATAATGTCAATATTTTTGCTGTGTACAGTACAGAAGGATTTGGACAAGGCAGAAGAGCTCAGACATATTTTTTTTCTCAGTAATTGATTTTTTTTTTGGCAGAATCGGAGGGAAGGTGCACTACTAAGCAAGAATATGAACATCTGTTAAAGAAGGAAAGTCCCTGTTTTATCAGGCCTTATACCAGCCTTTTGGGCTGTGTTGTGTTTCACATAACCTGAGGGGCAGGTGTGATGAAACAGAAATTCACTTTTTTTAACAGATGTCATGGCTTCTTTTTTTTTCTTTACAACTCCTCAGAGATGTTGGGGAAAGCTTCCATGGTGCCACCAAAAGGGGAGCTAATAAAACAAATAGGTAATGCATTTACTTAGCAAGAAACAATGTCTGAGCGAAATTCAAACAGGGAGTGATGATGATCACAAAGAAAAGGATTCCTCTTATCAGTCAGAAATGGTAAATTAAAGGCCTTTAGGGATGCCATGTGAATGAAACCTTACTCAAAGAACTTGTATAGCAAAGGTCAGATAGAGAACAATTGTTGTAGTCGATGGACACCTCCCAGAGATGCTACTGTATCCTTAGTTTTCAGTTTAACTTACTTGTTAAGCAAAATATTCCAGTTGTCCACATGCCAAAACATTTCTGCAGATGCACATTCAGGAACTGGCAGGAGTCTAATATGTTTTACTTTGTTTTTGTGTATCTTTGGATTTGTTTGCATTTGCAAAGTGTCCAGCACTCACCCGGGTGGGTAGGCTGCCTTACTGGACCCTTAAGTACGGTACTTTACTTACTGTACTGAATCGTGCAATGCAGTGGTGTATTGGCAAAACATGCAGAGATTATTCTCCAGAACCTAACTGCCGCAATCTTGAGTTTTGCCCCGGATTGCCATGAGAAACACTGAAATTTGAAATGAAATTTGCTTTAACCGTCAAAAATATATCAAAATGTCTCATATTATCCCCTTTTCATCTCTAGGCAAAAGGAAATTAGTTAATGAATTTGGTCCTAGCAGTTTTGGAACAATTAATCACAACTCATCAAATGCCTCTGAGCAAAAAAAAATCTTTTCGACAAAACTCTGCTGCTTCAACTTGGGCCGCGTGGCGATGACCAGACTTCAGTTTCAGTGAACTTCAGAATGCCTTCAAACTATTATTGTTTATTTGGTGACCCTTTGTCAAAGGTGAGGCACGGTATGAAGATGAGGAGAACAAAATATTATAAGACATTACTTTGCTATTAAATGCTTGAATGTAGTCATCACGTTCAATAATACTGTAACAGCACTGCAGGGACCACAACGGGTAAACGTAATAGGAGCAAAAAAAGCTTGACTTGAGCACATAGGTTCAGAATGAGTGTAAAAGTCTGTCCTCGGGTTTTTTTAATTAAATGAAATAAAGTAATTCGATGGAGGAAAAACTCCAGGAGGGGAAAAAAAAAATCTGTGCTTGTGTAAAACTAATGTGCTGCGGCTTCCCAGAAGCATTTTGCCGGAGCAGACCCAGGTCGTGCTGCTTTTCCAAGATGAATTGTGCAAGAGACAACAGAAGGCTGAGCTTGTGGCTTGTTCCTTACTCCTAATTTGGCTGCCTGCGTTGCTGGATGCCTTCCAGTCGTGGCATCACTAACTGAGTCTGCGGCAGTGCCAGCGTGCGATTTGGACACATGCTCCCCAGGCCAGCAAGGTGCTCATTCAGTGAGCTGCTTTGTTCCAGCTGTTACCCCAAATTGCCCAAACTGAAATATTTACTCATTTATGCAAGTCGAACGCCAGGTAATTTCATCCTGAGAACAAAGGCTGAATTGCTGTAAACATAAGAAATGGAAAGATTGTTTTATGTACTGTATTAGTGTCCCTTTTCAGAGTGACTTCTGTTTACAGTGCATTTATTAACCATTTGGCCATGCATGTGTTTGAATATTTATTAAGGCATAAGGATCTTTGTTGTTAGATTTTTTTGCAGGTCTGGTTATTTACCCATCATGGAGGCAGCTATTTAGAGCAAAATTTGAGATCTGGACTCTGTCTGCTGAGCAGTAAGAATTATGAAAGCCTGAAGGCTAGTACAGTCACCCTTTTGCCAAAATGAGATCTTAAGAGAGGGCAAGGGATACCAGAGCCAATCTGGTGGAGTGACTCTTGAATAAGTCTTCCGAGATTCCCAGTGGGACCCTGAAAAGCTATAAGCTCTTCTCTTCAGTCTTTCAAGATGCATGGTTCAAACATTTAAAGCCCCCAGCAGCCATAAGGCCTTCTTCAGCTGCCATGTCAAGGTTTTTAAAAAATGCAAACGTCTGAGAAGAAAGAAGCGATGTAACCCATAATCAAATGAGCAAGAGCTTCTCACTGAAGGAGTGGTGGAGACTGTGTCTTTCTGCTCTTCTACAGAACAACTAAAGCCTGCAGTTCTGGGATTACAAATAGAAAAATAAACTATTTGGGAATGAGAAGGCAAAGGACAGTGGTGGGTGGATTTGTTGGGATTTTTATTTTTTAATTTTAAACAGCCACAGAACTACCTTCACTACAAGGCAATGCAGTGTTGGAAAAAAGAAAAGAAAAAAAACTGTTGTAAAGCAGAAATGGAAGCAGTGCTAATGCAAACAAAAAAAAACCCCTAAACTATAAAACTCATAACTTCTCCATAAATCAATATTTATTCTTATACCAACCTATACAATTACTGAAAAAAAACATATGTCTATTTGCATAAACCAACGTATGAGCTAAAGAATCCAGGAATCAGGATTCGGAGGCACATATTTCAACGGGTTTATAGTAAATCGATGTTTAATATTGCCGAGCTGGGCTGGTTCAGATTTTAGATCTCCGTTACAACTGTTTGATCCCCAGGGCTCATTTCTGAGATGAAAAAGTTTCATCAAAGCTCCCATAATGAATAAATATTTACATCGATGAGAAAAATGCAGAAAATTGGATTTTTAAATCTATATTATTTACCTTAAGTCCATATTCTTACATAAAAATGATGCTTTAACCAATATTGGCTTTCTGCCAGGAAATAGCAGCTGAACATAATAATAATGATAACTAGCTAACTAGTCGTGTATATTAATAACTAGTTTTTCGCATGTACGCGTTCACATTTCATCTCACCATTTTCATTTAATCCCTAAATAACCCCTTCCCCCGAGCACGTTTTGCTCTCAGAGCCAGCTCCTGCAATAATAAAGTCTCTTTTTTAGTAAAATGTAACTGAATCACGGAAATTATTCTTATTTTGCCTCCTCTGATGCAGTGCTTCCTGATTACGTCACATTGTTTTCCGTGTATTGGAATATTAAAACAAAAAAAAAAAAAAAAAAAAATCTATTCTTCCCTTCTATTTGGGAAGACTCATCTCCTATTTACCTCCTATTATTTGGGACATTCAATTTAATGTCCAGACATGATAGTTAACAACAGTCGAGGAGGACGTTCTTCATGCCACAACATGTCAGCATAAAGCATTTGTTAGCGAGATAATTTGCTGCTGTCAGGGTGGCCCGTTGAAGCTCCAATTTAATGACATCCCTGTTATAAGCAAGCGAGACATCAGCGGTAATGCTCATTGGAAGCCTGAGCCACTGTTATTTTCCATTCCACTCCTGGGAGGACAAGTCAATGGGTTTTCCTTATATTTTACCGGCCACCACTTTGTTATTTCTGTTTTTCTCCGCGTGCTGTGAAAAATGGCGCTGGACACGATCAGGGGATGCAGCAGAATAGCACTGTGGGTCTGGTAGTAGCTTTACCAGCGGGCTTAGATGTACAGTCTGCCACTTATGGCCCTTGAGTTGATGTAAAATTTTGCTAGAGCATTCTTTCTTAACACTCCATATGCTGTAGTATTTCATGGAGATTACAAACATTGATAACAAAATTCACATGAGAAACCCTTCAGAACAGCTACTTACTGTCATAAGTCATAAGTCATAAGTAATAATAATAATAATAATAATAATAATAATAATAATAACAACAACTTGTCTCCCCTCACCACCCCTGTATAGTAATGTTGACATCTTGAATGTTTTCTATATGTATAAATTCCCGCAATTTTTTTTTGGTCATTAATTAAACGCTTTCCTTTATGTTTTAGCTACTGGTATGTTTCCAGTGAGAGTGTCCATAACCCACAAACCTCAGCTGACCACCATGTTCCCAATTTTAGAACCCCCAAGACCATTGAAGCCATTGTGTAGGAAACATCTTACCATTTATTTGAAGTCAAGCTGATATGCTGTATTATTCAGGAAATCACTTAAAAATATCTCACGGATCTACATTATAGACTGGACAAATCCTTGCGTCTGTGATTCCCTGTTTATGTTTCATGTGTTTACTGGGGAGTTGACTGCCCACTGCTGTAACTTTCGCATTTGTATCTATCATCTAAGTTTTAACTTTCTTTCCTTTTCATATGGGGAATCCACTGCTGTCTTCTGTCATTAGATTTTTAAACTCAGTTCCTGTGCATTCTTCTTTTGTGCAAATAAATAGACTGAAATAGATAAAATAATGTGTTCCACTTAACAGATTATGTTTTAATCATAATAGTCTGAGGAAATCTCTGCCAATAAGCAAAACTGCAGCCTTTGTCTGATATTATTGGTGTACGGGAAGGAAGCATTTCTGTTTTTTGAGTATTTAACAGAATAAAAATTGCTTGAACTTATTTGAATTTTCATTCGTTTACCTCTGTGCTTTGTACATTAATTCAAAACTACAATAGAGCTCCACAGTAAAACATTTATTGTGCTCATAACAATTTCATTGGTATTTATGTTAACTTGTAAATATAAGCTACATATTATTATATTTACGAGCACATCATTGTGATTATAAATCTCTCTGTTGCTTGATACATGTTCATAACAAATCATAAATACAGAAGTGCTGTGATTTTATTTTGACTTTTTTTTAATCTTCGTTTTATTCTCAATGTGATCGTATTATTATTTATTTTTATCCTCATTTCTCATCCTTCAAAACTGGGTTGTGCAAATCACCGCTACTACAATAAACTTTAGCAGCATCAAAAGGGATTTGCTGGGCAGTACATAACACGTCAAATGAGAATTATTAGAAAGGTGCACATTTTGTTTTAAAGCATCCCTCCCACTCAGAAAACATTAATAACAATGCCAAGAAGCCAGATTGGAAACACATCAATCACAGGACATCACTTCCTCACATTCATTGATAATTTATCCATTCATTCATTCATCCATTCACCTCTTCACTTATATGTTAGCATATATTACTGCTATTTCTGTTGTAATTCCTTTTGTCGTAGGCTGTGGGTTTTATAGTGCAGACTGTAACATTTCGTTAAACATATCCCGTAAAAGCAGGTGAAGGGATTCTTAGAACAGAAAAACAGCATGTTTGAGTTTAAAAAGGGCTGCGCGTTTAAAAGAAACTGCTTATTAAAACTCCTGACTTCTGAAAGGAGTGCTAAAGTCGAGTGCTAAACCAGGCCCTGTCGGCTCTGGTTGCTGTGAAGTGACCTCCATTACAGGGTGGACCTTGTACTCCCCAGGAGAGCTGATGAGGAGCTCTGCAGCCCCACTGTAATGAGAGGACACTTGTGGTGCCATTAAGGATGAATAAGATTGGGAAAATAATAAAGATGGCTACTTAATTATAAAATTCTAAACCATTTTTTAGTTTGCAATACGTAATGATTCTGTGCTTCGAGCCATCCGACTTGGATTACTGACTTGTTTTTTTTTTTAATTTTGTTTTTTTCTCCTTCCAGCAAAAAACTTGCACTTAATGAAAGAAAAAAGAACCATCACACAGTTAAGTTTAATATTGTTTTGTATTGTAAGTTCCAAATAATGGCGGAAAACGAGGGCTTTGTGTTATGACACAGCTCTTTTCAAAGCAACATTTGAATAAATATGAATACATTTTCTTTGCTGGGATAAAAGAAAACATGTCGTCAAATTCTGCTCCAAAGAATAAAAAATATTGGAAAGGCTGATTTTATTTCCCATTTTCCTCAATGATAAGAAATATTCTTTTATGACATGATGTGATATGTGATATTATAAAAGGCACATTATTATTATTATTATTATTATTATTATTATTATTATTATTATTATTATTATTATTATTATTGTTATTGTTATTATTGTTGTTGTTGTTGTTGTTGTTGTTGTTGTTGTTGTTGTTTTCACAATGTATTATTTGGAAGAGGGTAATTATTGCCATATTGCTTTTCAGGTGTTTTTTACACCATATGTTAATATACGTGTGATTTCACATCTAAATATTGCTTAAAAATTATGACATAACTGTAATACTGTGATGTGCATTTTTGAATACACTGAATTATAAATATTGTTTTTTGAAGAGAATTATTAGCAAAGTGCATGGTATAGCATCATTACAAAAAAATTGAATAAATGAGATAAATTAATAAAGTTTTATATTAGCATCTTTTCTTTCTTTCTTTCTTTCTTTCTTTCTTTCTTTCGCTATACAGCAAACTTTAAGAAAACCTGAAAGGAAAATTTCGCTATCTAAGTCAAACAAAGGGAGTCAGTGAACAGTTGCTGGGATCTCATACACTGTTAATGTATGAATAAAGGACTTTGAAGACTTGTCTGGTGCAGAAGAGAAATAAGAACAGAATCAAATGTTATTTCCAAGCTCCTTACTTCTGAGCGAAGTGCAAAAAATCCTGTGGCTTGAAATGGCCTGCAAAGATTAAGCGGCAACTTTAAAGACTCACAATTTCCACACTGAACCTCACTTTGTCTCTCTGTACTTAAACCTAAAGGCTTGTTTGTAAGGCGGTAAAAGCCACCCTAAAGAGGAAGAATCCCTCGATTCTCCTTTGAGTTAAACAAACAGATCAATTGCATACTGTGATGTAGAAAGGACACCTTGAAACCTTGAAAACTCATATATTTATTTGTTTGAAACGTTCCCTTTTTCGGGTCCTCTTGTCCGCGCTGGGGATTTCCCATAGATTTTCTCTTCAAAGCCTGACCCTTGACCGTCATCCACAGTGAAGCGGGATGTGACGTCTCTTTCATTTTGGCTCTGAACCACATGCCAAAGAGGAGAGAGGGGTTTGCCGTCTCTGTATCAGCTGCCGGGCCAGACAATCGCTAACCTCTGCTGCAGTGATGTAATGTAAGCTAACCCAAGGTTTGTTTTGCACTGACTCTTTCTCCAAAAGTCTTCGCTTGCTGCTTCACGGTTTGCCGAAATGTCTTTCCCACATTTTCACTAATCCTTTTTGCCATCAACCCATCAGTGATCAACCCTGTATTTTTAGCCCATTTGCTAACAGCAAGTAATCTGTTTGCTTCTGATGATAACTTTTTGGGTATAGAACAGAATCCTCAGCTCCGGCTGAGATGGGATCTGCTGCTCCAGCTGTGATTCAATCATTTAAGACTGATTCATTAAAAATTTATGAGAGAGAGAGACGTTTCGATTTAATCTGGTTATGGCTAAGTGCAATATTCATCTTATTTTGTGTGGAGACAGGGGATGTATGGAGGGCAAACAGCATGAAGATTCTGAAGTTGTGGAGGGTGATCAGCACAGCTATCTACCGATACGACGTGACAGGCCTTGAACAACCACATGAAAATAAAAGGGGTTTTCAGCTTCAGGGGTTTGCATAAAGGAGTAAAAAATGGGATGAAACCATGAAAATTTCCTTTTACCTCATCTTCACTTTTTTATTTTTATCTTTAAACATTATCATATTCGTATAATGAAAATAACCCCCCTTGTATGCAAGTCAAGCCACATAATTTAGTTTTCAAATAGAAAAGCAGCTCTTCAAACGGTTTGCTGAAAAAAGAATAATTGTTCAAAGTGTTAAAAACCTGGCAGATGTGCCTCCTTATACAGAGGAAGCCATGCTGAAGGTAAAATGTGACGGTGGCATAAAGCAGGTAGGACCGTAGTTTAAATCCCACCTCCTGCTGTAGGACTCTGATGCTTGCTCTGAAATTTCTGCAGTATAAATGTAACCCCCGAAAAACGTAATTATAAAGTCGATTTTTCCCTTCTGAATTAGTTGTTACAGGTATTCGGGTCATTACTAAGTTTTAAATGTTTTAAAGGTTAATTATAAATGTTTTTTGCAGGGCATATAATAGCAGCAAAGTGGCACGGTACATGTTCTCAATACTAAAACAGAAAGATTAAATTAAATTAAATTAATATGCTTGGAAAATATTAATGACTTTCTATATGTAATGTGCTTGTGCCTGAATACGGTGCAGAGCTCCAGTTTTCTGGTAGAAAAACTATTTTTTCAGTTTGTAACCATTGTCTGCTGACAATAGGAAAGGAACATTATGCATAATTGAAAAAAAGAAGTGGTATTTAAACAGAGTTTCATGTAAGAAGACTACAAATGAACTTGCAATATAATGCAATACTGCAATAATGACGGAAAAAGTTTCGATGAACTCCAGTTAAACCTCGGGGTAGCAACCCAGCTCCCCAGGCATGTGGGAGACTCATATTAATTAGGTGGCTTCAGAAATGGTATTAATTCTGTTTGTAACCCAACTACAAAGAGGAAGGTGCAGACCCAGTGGAAGCTCCACAGCTGTGTTTGCCAGCTGCCTCGGGTCTCACGTTGGATGGTTGCGTTCGGCTGTTCCTCAGGAAGAAAGGTGCCAGACTCAGAACAATCGCACTTATTAAGACTACGTTTAATTTAATAGTTACTTGTCCATTTCAGATTGAATTTAGTGTCAAGTTGAGTAACTAAAAAAAGAAAAGATGCTCTTACTTTTTAAAAGAGAGCTAATGAAAGAAGAGGAATTTATGTTCAAAATCATTTTATTTCATATTCCTGGAGTAACCCAGCTAGCTGAGCAAAATTTTTCTGCTTCGCTGAGAAAACTGAGATTTTTTTCCAGTTGCTCAGTATTTTTAACTCATTCATCTGAGTCAGTAGCCCCCGAAAATGCTGTTGTCTTTAATTAAGAAATTACAAGCTATAAAAAAACCCTGCACTGAATTGAACTCTGCTGACATCAGATTTCGGTGGAACAAGAGAACACAGTTGTCCAAAGGGTCTTCAACCACTAACCATACAGTTTGCTTTGATTTCTTGCTTGAGCTGTTGTGGGGGAAGGGGGGAAAAAAAAAAAAAAAAAAACACTTAATAGCATCAATATCATCTTAACACTTTCAGGGTTTAAATTTTACATGTGCATTAATTATTACATTATTATAAATATGAGTATTATAGTATTATAATAACAAGAAAAAGGTCTGTTAAATTGCAAAGAGAAATTTTCTGAAACACGTGTTTGCAACATAATATTTGCCAGTTGTAAATTCAAATTGTATGACATTATGAAGGCAGGAATTTGCATCTGGTGACAGAAACCTTCAACACTGCAAAACTTGCTGTAAAAATCGCGCAGCTACAAATCATTCACATGTCGATGACCCCCAGCATCTCTGTTTGCAGATGTATTTTATTACTTTGTTTCCTGTATTTATTATAAAACGGTCTCACAACTAAATGATTATTTAAACAAGTTGTAGTGTGGGCAGAAAATAATATGCACTTGGCAGAGGCGGCCTCTGCTTTGTCTGGGCAGCTCTACCACCAAAAATGTTTTCCTGCTTTACACAAATTGTGGTAATTAAAGCCGAAACCTTAACCGCTTCCCCATCTGATTCATGGAGAAATAATTTCCAAAAGCTGAACACTATGAATACATCAACAGCTAAAGACAGAAATATGATTTCAGAAAATTCCAAGATCCCTGAGGGTTCCTCCTGTGTAAGCAGTTAGTTAACTGTATTTGCATTATTTTTTCATGTCATCAAAACTATTATTTTATTTAAATTTCATGCTTAAATAATCTAACAGTGAAGTGATTTCCAAATGCCTCCTTGAATTTTACAGCAATGCTTTAAAGCTACTCTTCTTTTCTGCTAATATCCTTTTCAAATGTAGTCCACAATACAACAAAAAGTCATAGCAGCACTGCAGTCATACCTATGCCCATTCAAGTTATGAGAATTCAGCTTCACAGGAAGTTTTGTTAATATCCCTACTTCGTCTTCTAATACATTTCGATTTACGAAGACAACATTTTGATTTCATGCCCCTACCAACAGCTGAGTCATGCAACGTTTTTTCCTAAATAGAACAGTTTTATTGCGACTGTTGATGGCACCTTCTCCAAGGTGACCTAATGTGCATGGGTAGATACACGAACTTGTGGTAGTCTTTCAGTCATGTATACAGCAGACTGATGTATCTGACAACTGCTCTGGTTTGCTCCCACTATCTAAAGACACTGGTTTCAGGTTAATTGGTGATTCTAAATTGCCTGTGGTGTGAGTGTGTGTGTGGTCATCCTAAGATTGACTGGCATCCCATTCAGATGGGAATCTTTGAAAAGAACCTCATTTGTTTACACATCAGGTTTTTCACTTCATTGTCTAAACCACCTCTTTTCAAGATGTAGCCTTTAGCTTGGATGGTAGATTGCAGAAACAACTATTTTGCAGATTTTTTTCACTGTTTGGTCGGTGAAGGAGAAAGAAAGAAAATAGTCAGATAAAAACAAATAAACCAACCACTGGCATGTAGATGGCATTCTTCATTGGGCTAATGAAGGATGACCTTGAAGACAAGTGGGACGATTGGTGTTTGTCTGGTGTTAGCTAGTTGTGGGCGGGGCTTAACCAGGTCACTCGTCAGTCCTGCGACATATCGACTGAGCGAAGCTGAAAAGCAATTCGACATGGAAGGAAATGGGCTGGAGAGACACGGTCGCTGCTTGTTAAGTGTCACACCCTGACTTTGGACAGACATTATGGCAGCTTCCAGCACCACAATGCTCACTCCACCACTTAACACCACGCATCTGATCCCACCGCTTAACAGTAATGGCTGCCCCATGTTCTATAAACTGTACTTCGGTGATCCAGTAACTGTATTGCCTATTTTCTTCTTTAACTACAATTTTAGTGACCTAATTGCTTATTAAAAGGATGCCACTGTAAAAAACCAAGTTCCTCATGGATCTGTCAAAAGATTATTGGAAACCAGGACTGGCAATAGGAGTTTTTCCGTAATTTTGTCAAAATAACCTGCATGTCTGAGAACTTCACAAGAAGAACGTGGAAGGAAACAAAATGACCAGCTGAACTGCAATATTCATGACTGATGTACATTTACTGAAAAGTCCCTCCGTGTTTGTCTCCTACTATTTGCAGTATAATTACGGTTTGTCTAAAAGCGCTTATTAGCCACGATATGAGCATCCTTATGATATATGAAAAGTTAAAGCTCTTGCTGGAGGTGTGGTCCATCGAGTGAGGTCCATATTAGAAGTAATTAATTTTCACAGAGCTCCACAATACAACTCCTTGGCAGAAAACTAATTAAATGCTGCCGGAGGGGTGAAAGGATGCCATGAAAGATGCTGTGTGTTAATGGACATCCAGATTGCATTAATTAAGCATATGTTTGAAATTCATGCCCAGCTGTGGACATGAACGCTGGACCCGGACTGAAAGGCAAAGGAAGGGGCAAAGAGTGAAGTTTTCAAGTCACCCAAAAAAACATTCAGTATCCACAGAGAACCAGGTAGACGCACCGAAAATGCAAATATGCGCAAATATCGTAACATAATAAATAAATAACATAAACATCACGTTTTTGCAAGTTTTTTTTTTTTTTTTCTATTTTAGGAGTTTATGGGATGTAAAGGGAAAGGTGCAAGAAAAATAGAATGATTTTTAAAAATTGTGGATATGTGATTGCTTTGATCGGTTGTATCTAATTGTCTGTCTATCAACGGGTTTATAAATCTGCAGACATGCGTTGCATTAACTGCTTTGGGGGTTTAAAATTTGTTTGTGGACACTTTTGCTTGATTCATCTTCCACAGTAAACTAAGCCAAAAGTGCATTGGTTTAATTGAGGACAACTACCACAGTAATATTAACTTGAAATACCCACAATTCCAAATTCAACACTTTACGCATATTTAATTGCCCAAACCTTTGAAACCCCTGTAAGTCGTCTTGAAAAATAAATAAAAAAAAATTAAATAATTCAGGTGATGCTAAAAAAGCTCCAAGCAACAAAAACATGTTTTGTAATATCTACTTTTATAGCCCGTATAACAAACGAATATGCAAATAATACGCTTATTTTGTGTACTGTTTGAATTCTGTTTTGAAAATGTCTATTCATATCAAATATTTCATTGTTGAAAGCAAAACTCTTTATACAGGCATGGAGAATGACCACATAAAAGTAAATTAGCGAAGCTCTTTGACAGGTGCAAGATGCAAAAAAAAAAAAAAACCCCATTATTCTCTGTTTTAGCATTCACGGTTGTACATTTTGCTAGCAACTGACATTTTGCAGCATCAGTAAAAGTCCAGATTAATGTTGTGATACCAGTGTCAGCTTCTGATTTAATAACTGTCATGAACAAACTGTCTAGTCTTGGGGTAAAGTAAGAGTGTAACTAAATGGGTCTCAAATGCTGGTACAATGAGACAGTACTGATGTTTACCCTCCCAGGGCAGAGGCATTTTTACTTCATTTACTACTTTACTTCTGTGCTGTGACAGAAACTGTGTTAGTCTGACATATCTGTTTTGGACCTGTGATGTTTCTGCATCTGTGCTACAAAAGCAGGAGAGAAATTCTGCTGCTTTCATCAGGGCCATCTTCTTGACCTCTCCATGGTTGTTTATCCCACACCTCCATTGCTCCTTCTGTCAATTGAATTGGAGAGGCAAGAGGGGGGTGGGGGTGGGATTGCGTGTCAAGTGCTCTCCTGGGCTAAACTATCATTTCTCACTGTTATCACACAATCCCTAGCTCCCTGGGGCCACCCTGTCAATCTCAAGCGCAGCGGGAATCCGGGGGCATTGACTCAGCCAACAGTTCCCCGGATGTAAAAGCGGTGGGCTGGAGCCTCTCTTCTTTATCCATGTTGGTAGATCATATGCTTCACAACCAATTACGGCCAAAGACAGGCCACTCACCCGCCGTGGGCAAATGAGCATCTTCTCCAACGTGCAAATAACCTAGACCCTAGAGACACATCTTAAGTGTAGATAATGAGTATTGGACCAACACTGGGAGCTGCTTTACATTGCAGTAAGCATCAATCAAAAAGGCACGGGCTGCAGAAGAAATGAAAACATTGTCCTTTGAAGTAAATGTGTGTGTGTGTGTGTGTGTGTGTGTGTGTGTGTGTGTGTGTGTGTGTGTGTGTGTGTGTGTGTGTGTGTGTATATATATTTTATAAAAAAGAATTGCTTGAGTGACATCTTCTCGGCTTTTCTGCAGTAATTTCCAACGCTTGTGGGATGTTTCTATCTGACCCTTCTTTCCAGCTCACCTATTGTTCAGGACAGCCAGGTGTTTGTTGGAAAGAGCTCAGCTCTCCATAAATGCATGAAAACGACCTGCACCACATTACAAACATGGATTTCTTGAGAGACAGCTTAATTTCTTCAGCAAGTCTGTAGACTGAGAAGTGGGTGGGAATGAGTGTCGGAAGAATAAAAAGTACCCTCACGCTTCAGATACCTTGGTGTTACTTTATTTGTGCTATGGAAAATAACAGAATGGACGATGTTCCAACCCAAAAGGTCTTCAACCAGACTGCTGTTGTCTCACAGCCCCAGGGCTGTTTCTCGCTCCAAGGAGTGTGCAAATAGCTGAATCCGAACCCAGTCTGTGCATGTTATCTTGCCGGTCATGTGGGATTCCTCTGGGAACTCCAGCTTTATCTTACGGTTGTGTGCCGCTCAGGTAAATTGGTGCCGCCCATTTCCAGTTCCTGATAGCACTATAAATACACTTGTATTAGTGATGCAGTTATTTGGTTTAAAATATAGCCTTGTTTGGCTTCAGCACCTAGGGTTGCTGCTATAAATGCTTTAGAGAATATGGTGCCTGCTATTAATGACAGGATTGCGCACACACATCATTTAGTGCATGCCTCAAGAGATTGTGTCACCTTGGCTGCTCTCCGAAAGGTCCTTGAGAGTGTGTGCAACGGAGCGCGCCCTAACTGAGCCAATTGATTGTGGGCAGTGTGACTTGGTCTCCACAGACCTTTGGGACTTTCTCAGTCTGTAGCATTCCTCCAAAGTAAGAAGTTCATATTTAAGTGCACAGACAGATTCATACCGCTGTCACTTCTTTAGAAACATCCATTAAAGGTGTAAAGGCAAAATGGAGATTAGAGCACACAATTGTTCCTTCTTAAAACATACTTCAGATTTCTCTGAGTGTGCACAGTATTTATTCTTATGTGAGGAGAAAATGGATCTGAAAAGAATCCTTTGATGGTGTGGTGTCCCATCCAGGGTGTGGCCATGGTCTCTATGCCCTGTGCCTTACTGTAGTCTTGTATTGATTCCTTTATTATAACTGCTTAATCTTGAGTAGGGTCCTGCTAATCTGGAATCCATCATAGAAGAAGAGGGTAGCAGCCTATGACCCAGCTCTCGGATAGGATCCCATTCCATTACAAGGTAAGCACACACGCACATGCTAAGGGCAATTTAGAGGGACCAGTTAACCTTAAAAGCATGCCTTTGGACTGTGGGAAGAAAACAGAGCACCCAGAGGAAAGCCATGCAGAGACGGGGGGGAACACCCAAACTCCACGCTAACTGAGTTGGATCTGAACTGAAGCCCAAACAGTCGCGGTGCTGCGAGGTAGCTGCGCAACTTGCTGAATCATCGAGCTGCCCCAGCATACTAAATCTCCAATCTGTAATTTCATTGCCAGCATAAGTGACAATTTTAACTGGAAATCAGTTTTACTGTAAAAACAACAGTTGCTCCAGTCATACAACTTAGTGTGCTGTCAGAGGCAACTAAAACAGCCAGACTCCACCTTAGATCTTGAGAGAAGTGAGATGAAGCAAAAGTTTGATAACCCTTGCACTACAGAGTCAAATTTGATCAGTTATAACAACTGAAAATTGTACGCACTACACAAAAATACAATGTGTGTCTCTGGAGAGGAGCCATCTTGGAAAATATGACTACCTGTTGGCTGGGTTGATCCATATCTTGAAATGCCAAGGCTCACTCTTCAGCATGTTTACAGAGTTATTTCCCAGTGTGATATGTCACTTACATTTTGGAATTTACATTGCCATTCTCAAAGTCTGTCATATAAACAATAACACTTAGAAATAAAAAGTTTCACATTGCACACTTGTGTGACTCTCAGTACATTTCTCATTCTACAATCATGTCACGACTTCCATGGCAGACACTGAACACTCCCACGAATAAAACATCACAGCCCGAGCTGGGCTTCCTGCACATGCCCATTGCATACATTAGTGGTCAGTCAGGTGAACACTACTGGCCTTTTACATGTGCCGGTAGGTAGAAGATCAGAGGGTCAACAATGGACAGGGAGGGTTGCATGTGGACCCAAACAGGAACTCAGCAGAAGGCTGCGTCATACATGGTCAACAAAAGGTTACGCCAGGGTTGGGGTTAAGACCTTTAGGCCCTCATTTGTGGCCAGGCTATTGATCAGACTGAACACATGAAAAATCAAATAAGAACTTTTGAATCCACCCAGTAGAGGGTAAACAGTCGGCCAGAAATCAAACAATTAGATGACGTCATGCTTTAACTTGGGCTAACATTTTGTCCAAGGTACCTACAGTTTTTTTTTTTTTATCCAACATCTTCGTATTTTATTGGAGCTCTTAAGGTTAACTACCTTGTTCAGCTATAGGGGAGCAAAGCACCCTTGAGGCATCATCCAAAGACTACAAGGTTTCACGTTTGTATCCTGAACTACTTGGCTGGTTCTGCTTTTAGTACTTCCTCTCATTCAGTGATTTTTCGGGCAACATTGCTTTTACAACAGCTGAGCTGAGCAGAACCCCACAGCTCAGAACTTTGCTCTCGCTTTTATAAAAAAGAACCACTAATAGCTTTGCTTTCATATAAACAAATTTTACTGACATCCTGAGCACAGCAACAATACCCTCAGCACAGCAACCTGGAAATCCAAAATAGTTCCACCACCTTTATCTGTGTCTCCAGCACTGTTCTGCTGCTTTTTTAGGGGGGTGGAGTATGGATGGAGGATTATCACTTGAGCTGCCATAGCGATGAAGCAGAGCCAGCAGCCTGCGGGTTTTAAACATCAGCCATGGATGCCTACAGGAGGTTCAGCCAGCAATCATACCTGTCTTGAGGACATAAATATGTAGGCCTGTACAAAACTGTCTAAGGAGGTTTGAACACATGCGCTGCAGAACCCAAGTTTAGGAAAAGTTAACCCAAATAATGCAATCTATGACATATACTTATAAGGATGTGTTTATGTGTGGATGTGAATCCCCACATTGTTTAAGCAAGAGTTTATATTCATTTCAATGGAATTTTCGAACAGATTCAAGATTAAAAGTTTACTTTACAGTCACTGTGCACTTGTACAGATGGGCAAGGAGAATGAAATATCATTTTTGCAGGACTGTGGTTCACAGTGCACCAAACAGATAAACTCAAAAGGCATACACATGGCATAAAGAAGCAGACAGGTTGAGGTTGGAGATGGATGAATAAATAATAGCCAGAAAGTTGATGAAGAGATAAAATGATAAACAAATAAACAGGGAAAAAAAACTGGGTAAGAGAATTGGTGCAAGTAGTCAATAGTGAACTTGGGGGAGGTGGGCAGTGGTGGTGGTAGTGATCAGCTCCTAAGCTGAATAGGAAAAAAACCATTACAACAGCTACCGGATCGCCGAAGTACAGTTTATAGAACATGGGGCAGCCATTACTGTTAATAACTTTTAAGAAGCAGGCAACTTTTTTTCAGGTGGCCTAGAATGGCAGATAAGCAATACAATGTTTGCCTTTGTACACAACAGGGTATTTTACTAGAGTAAATACTTGGTTCAAGGGTACAAGCAAGAATGGCAGTTCTGTGCAGTGATTTTTAGACTGAAAGACAATAGCCCACCACTGTATTGCCTATAGCCCCAACTGAAAGTGTACTAAATATTGTAGTGTCAGGCGCTACAGCTAAGCAGTCCTATTGGTCAGTGTTGGTATCACGTATGTGAATAGTTAATTAGGTCCAACCGTGAGTGTGATGTGTGCTGTGTTGTTGAGGTTCGCCCTGTTGCACTGTGTTGGTAGAAGGCGCCTGGGGTGGTTAACTAACTGTGGTGTGCAGCTATTCCATTGCCCTGCCTGGCTATTACCTTCCCCTAATTTATTTAGAAATGTAAGTACTAATAAAAATAAAGCAAAGTATACAGGATGAACAGCAGGAATGCTTGATGAAAAATGCAAAAAGTGAGAACTGTCTCACCTGTCAGGTTAAAATTCGATGCTCTGTTTCTGAAAGTTTCAAACTGTCCTCTGCATTTTTTGTTAAAATGTTTTCTCTTCACCTAGCTCTGGTGTCACAGAAAACATTTGTTACTGGGAAGTAGGCAGGGCTGTTATTATACAAAATGCAGGTGAGACGGAAAATACTTGAAAAATCTCACATCTCAAACATGCCACACAGCTACAGAGTGCATGAGAAGGTCTGATGCTCAAGTACCAGCTGAGCGAATTTAGAGTGGAATTTTAATTCCTTGTGAAATTAAGATAGATAAAAATTTCCCTTGACTCTCCCAGAAGACCCTTTGAATTGGTGCAGCAATCGGCATCCAAACTCTCTTTTAAATCTGTTGAAAGATCTACAATTGTAAACATACTTTTATCAGATTTATTCATCTGTGTATTGCACATTTATCAGAGTGTATGTGAAGCCAATAGCGTGGTTTTACAGTACCTGCTGTTGCCGTGCTTTTTCAACAAAACACCAATGTTTATCATGGTATTAATGTTGCATGTGATGAACCACACTATATATATTTGTGGAGACTGCAAGTCCAGGGGCTTTCATTGTCTTTGGAGAGATCCTTGACTGACAGGAGGCTGAAACTGTTGCAATAACAATGGATGGGGTAGCCAAGGTGAAGCCTGCAGGGATTCTCATGCTCCTCTGGCCTTTGCTTGTTTACATTTGCTTATTTCCAGTTTCAAGTGAGACTGTTTAGAAAAATCTTTGGAAATGAAACAGGAGTGAAAGCAGGAAATGTGCATGTTTTAAAAAGGAATAATAATAACATAAATTAACCTTTTTTTTTTTTTAATGGGACTGACCAAACCTTAACCCACCCACACCTCTGTTCAGTCTCACACCCACACTCATGCATTGTCACACAAATACACTTACAGTGGCATACAAAAATTTGGACACCCCTGGTCAAAATTCCTGTTACTGTGAATAGCTAAGTGAATAGAAGATGAACTGATCTCCAAAGGGCATAAAGTTAAAGATGAATCATTCTTTTCAGCATTTTAAGCAAAATTTGTGTTGTTGTTGTTTTGTACAATTTTAGAGTGAAAAAAGGAAAGGAGCACCATGCAAAAGTTTGGGCACCCCAAGATCTGAAGTCTTACCAAGGTCTCAGACCTTAATTAGTTTGGTTATATCTTGGTCACGGTCATTGTTAGGAAAGGCCAGTTGATGCAAATTTCACAGCTTTATAAATACTGTGACTCCTCAACCCTTGTCCCAACAATCAGAAGCCATGGGCTCCTCTAAGCCACTGCTTAGCACTCTGAAAATCGAAATAACTGATGCCTGAAAAGCAGGAGAAGGCTGTAAGAAGATATAAAAGTGTTTTCAGGTAGCCGTTTCCACTATTCGTAATATAATTCAGAAATGACCGTTAACAGGAACGGTGAAGGTTAAGTTGAGGTCTGGAAGACCAAGAAATCTTTCAGAGAGAACTGCTCGTAGGATTGCAGAAAGGCAAATGAAAACCCCCGTTTGACCGCAAAAGACCTTTATGAATATTTAGCGGACTCTGGAGTGGTGGTGCACTGTTCTACTGTGTAGTGACAACTGTACAAATATGATTTTCATGGAAGAATCATCAGAAGAAAATGTTTCCTGCATCCTCACCACAAAATTCAGCATCAGAAGTTTGCAAATGAACATCTAAACAAGCCTGATGCATTTTGGAAACAAGTCCTGTGGACTGATGAAGTCAGAATAGAACTTTTTGACTGCAATGTGCAAAGGTATGTTTGGAGAAAAAAAGGGCACAGAATTCCATGAAAAGAACACCTCTCCAACTTTTAAGCACGGAATGGATAGAACATGCTTTGGGTTTGTGTTGCAGCCGGTGGCACGGGAAACATTTTTCTGATAGAGGGGAGAATGGATTCAATTAAATATTAGAAAATTCTGGAAGCAATCATCACACCATGTGTAAAAAAGCGGAAGACGGGAAGAGAATGGCTTCTCTACAACAGGATAATGATATCCGAAACGCCTCAAAATCCACAATGGATTACCTCAAGAGGTGCAAGCTGAAGGTTTTTGCATGGCCTTCACAGTCCCCCGATCTAAAAATCATCAGAAATATGTGGATAGACTTCAAAAGAGTAGTGCATGCAAGACAGCCCAAAAATCTCATAGAACTAGAAGCCTTTTGCAAGGAAGAATGGGCAAAAACTCCCCAAATAAGAACTGAGAAACTCTTAGCTGGCTACAAAAAGCATTTACAAGGTGTAATACTTGTCAAAGGAGGTGTTACTAAGTACTGACCATGCAGGGTGCCCAAAATTTTGCTTTGAGCCCTTTTCCTTTTTTGTTATTTTAAAACTGTAAAAGATGGAAATTAAAAAGTAATTTTTCTTAAAACATTACAGAAATTTGTCATCTTTAATGTAATGCTTTTTAGAAATAAGGTCTTTTTTACTTGCTTAGCTATTGACAGTAACAGAAATTTTTACCATGGGTGCCCAAACTTTTGCATGCTGCTGTATTTGGATCCCAGTACCAATTCGCATAACCACTCACTTTCTCATCCCCACACATTCTACACCCACCCACATACCCAACATACTGGCACCTAATTACCCATGCAAGCAACCTATTGTGTTTTATTGTGATAGTTTGTCAAAGTGACAACTGCAAATGCAGATACTTGTTGTGCCTTTCAAGAATCATTATTGCCATTCTGCCTAAATTACAAAGGACACCCTGTTGGCCCCCCCACACACTCATACACAAAAGCAAACCCATTCCTCACATAAGCAGGTTTTTTCATCTGTTAGAGGTTCTGTGCGGTGGCCAGAGTTGCCTCCTGTCAGGATTCCATGCAAGAATCCTGCTAGGAAAATTCCTGTTGTTTGTTGCAAACAAAAAAAACAAGCAAACTCACAAACATTTCCCAGACAAATCCATGGCCTAAAACTAATTAAATATCAGAGAAATACTATTTATGTTTATAACAAATATATCAACATGCATATATTCTAAATATATTATATATAATATTAAATTTTTCATCCGTTCATTCATTCATTCATTCATCCACTCAAGCTGTGTGTCCAGTTCAATTCATATGTATATCAAGTGCATCAAGCAGGTATAGGATGTGGATTCTCAAATTTTGACTCTTGGGTTTATGGAATATCACAGATTCAGTGTCTGTGGGCTGCAAAGTAAAGGGGAAGCTGCCTGTTAGAGGCCCTATGATTCAAGGTGACTGCTTTCACTTGGAGGCCCCAGGTTCAAACCCTACCTCCTGCTGAAATGCCATTCATTAACTTAGCCAACAGTGGCTGTGATTGGTGGCAAAAGGGAGTGTGACCGACTGCAGGAAGATATTCTACACTGTCATCGGTTAAGCATAACTCCGTTTCCATAAGTAGTTAAATTATTTTGCTTGATTCTTTCAAACCTTCCTGTGAGTCTACATTCCAGCCTTGCATTGTTTTGTGCTGAATGCCGGCTGCAAACCAACAACCAGGGCCTGAACCAGGGTTACCTGCACAACAGACAGAAGGGCTGTGAAAATAAATTTAAAAAAATTTGCAAACCGTTAGATTACCCCATTATATGAGGCCTGGCTTTGCACACTTAGCATTTCCTTAAAATCCTAGCTAAAGCTCTGCTGAGCTTTCTACTGTTTCAGCCCTTAAAATTTGTTAGTCGGATTTCACAAGATGAGCTGTCACCGTTTTTGAGACTGACATCTCTACGGAGGGTGAAAAAGGCAGCAGAGGGTTTATACCAAGTTTCCCTCCCACACTTCATCCAGGCATGAATTAAAACTGGCCCCTCAAACCAGTGTGTCAAGGTGGTTGACTGCAGCCAAAGCAAAGCACAACCCTGGAGAAGATAAGGGCCTTCAAGCTTTGGACTCAATGCCAACTCTGTGTTTTCCCGCTGCACAGAGCCGTGTCAGTGCCGTGCTTAGGCACACCTCACACCAAGCAATACTGACAAGATGGGGGCTGCTAGGGGCAAAATGAGCACAAAGCAATGCAGCTTGACGCAAGGAATAAATAAGTGATGCTAAATAATTGGACTGTGTGAAAAATGATGCGTCACAACATCAAAATAAATTATGCTCGTAACTGTAAAGACCTGGGGGTGCTAGTGGCGGGGGGGGGTTACAAGTAACTCAGTCACATCACCAAGAGATTCACAGAAGCCAACGGACCTTTGAGGAATCCAGAAGAATGAAGAAGACTGAATGGTTTTTAGCTTCTGAGCATTTCAGTGTTGTGGTTCCAACCTCAGTGGGTTGATGTCCCATCCAGGGAGCAACCTGTTTAATTTTGTGCCCTGTGCTTCCGGGATGGACTCTGGACCCCCATGAACTTGACTTTCATAGGCTGGGATCAGAAGTGAGAGAGTTAATATTTTTAACTGGCTGGGCAGAGTGCCGTATCTGAGATTTAAAGCCTCTGTGTTAAGCAACGTACTTGTGCAAAAGTGAAGGGTTATGGAAAAATTTGTGCTTTGAGCAATTAACAGTGAATGAACAAACAAAAAGCACTCGGCGTAAAGATATGCGTGGCTGAAGGGCCCACAGCTGTTTTGGCTAGAAGTGCTCAAACAGTGCTGTGGGATAAGCCGGAGATCTTATGCAATGGCCTGTGCCTAGGATTGTGAGTGTTTATTTTATCGTGAACAAGAAAAATTCAAACAGGATTGACCGAATTAGCATAAACACAAAATTAGAGGGATTTTGCAACATTTGTCCCTGTTTATGCAGTATAAATCCGATGTGGGTAAGTCAAGCGGAGGAATCAAAGGAATAAAGATCAATAATTAATAGCAACATATGATCCTTATTAAAACAACGGGAAGGCATACATTGTATGTTTAATGTGTTTAGACAAATACACAAGCATAAATGTACAAACTCATCCACATAAATCCATGTCAGCTACTTACTTCTAGTGGTCTCATGCCTTACAATCTGGCACAGCATTCAACCCTGTTGCTAGGTGAGATGTCACATCCTGCTGGGACATTATTTTGATTCTTCTCAGTTTACTCCAGAAGAAAGTGTTGAGAGAAGCAACCAGTTGTGTTTAATGTATGCAAATATATTTTAAAATATTTCTCACCTCTATGGGAAACTTCTTTTAAATAAGATTTGGTTTGCCTTTATTTTGACAAAACCTGTGATGAAGCTCACATCAAACATCGTCTTTTTGTGTTAAAAATGAAATTTTTAAAAGCAGATTTTTGTTTACAACACCGAATCCCTAGGTAGCTCCCTTTTTATTCTGCCAAAGTTACAAATGTGTGCTGACAGCTGAATCCACCTTTCCAAATCTGTGGTCAGCTGCCGAAAATGAGAGTCACTGAGGTGATGGTATTTGGAACATGCACAGCAGTTGCATAGTTTGTTTGTTCGTTCATCCTTCCGTCTCTTTTTTCATTTGTTTGTTTATTGTAAATGGAGAGAAATCAGCATTAATAGACATAGAGCATAGTTTAATAAGGATGTTTCACTAAATGTTTTCAATAAAAAGAAAGAATTAAAAAAAATAAATAAAACTTTGAATTTTAACAGGAAAAAACAAAAACAACAGAATTTTCATATTTTAAAGAAAACACGCAGAGACCCTTGGAGGTTACAATTTTATGATCACATAGATGAAGAAATTGCAAAAATGTTGATACTTTTAATCATATTATTTATGACAATTTATTGCAGTGAACGTGTATCAACATTTGCTTGACACTAATTCATACATAAAAAGAGTAATATTTATTTATTTATTTAATGATAGGTCAACAGTTAACAATATAGGTGGCTAAAACACAAGAAATCAAACTCAGATCAATCTGTAACGGTGCCATCGCAAAGATAGGCATGTATCAGTACTGAATGTGTTGTGCTTTGGGAAACATTTTTTTAAAACAAGCAGATTCAAAGAACAAACAGCAATTTTTACTTTGCTCAGTTCAGGAGCGCTGGCACACATTTCAAAGACAAGCTTAAGCCAGTGAATCATTTCCTTTGTTCTTGCTTTGTGCTGCCAAAAAGATTTGTTTAAGTGTTCCAGTTTTATTTGCACAATAAACTAAATTCCAGAAGTTTTACCTCTTTTTTCTTGGCAAAGATTTCCTTTCTTCATGTCTTATCTTTAGTCTCTTTATTTGCTGTACAAATAATTTTTCCTCAACATTTTTTGTGTAGATGTCCACAGTCTCCTGGTGCCAAATAGGTCCTTTTTACCTCCTGTGTGATCTCACATTCAGAAATGTCTTCAGAAATAGGAAAGTACTTTGTTGCGCTTATTTGAATTTAGGTATTATGAAAAAAAAAATTTGAATTTATTGTGCAGCATACTAAGAAAAGTGCCTTCACTATACACAGAAATAGCTCCAGTTTATGGCGCTGTATTTTCCTTCAGTTCCTTCAAAAACACATTTTAATTTAAAACAAACAAATAAATGTAAAAAAATCTGAGTGTCATGCTGTCTGTATTTTCTGCATTATTCACATAACTCCAATTAATTTTGAATTAAAGAAATGAAACAAAACCTGAAAAAAATTCAGAAGTGTTTTTTTTTTGAAGAGTCAGTGCACTGAAAAAATACTTCCGTTTACAAGTGAGGAGTTAGTGGTCTTTATTTGAACAGCAAGAAGTCTATTCACTCAGAATCATTTACATTTAAAGGAATTTCATAGGGGGCAGCAAGTGGTAAAGCGGCTGCCTTAGAATTCAAAGGGCAAAGGAACAAATCCTGTTTTCTGCTCTTGGGCTTATCCATAAAAACATCATCTATTCATTTTCATCCAGTGCTTGTACTGTTCAGGGTCCCAGCGGTCCACAGTCTATCCTGGAATGCCTCAGCATTAGTGTGGAAGGGGGTGTACACTAGATGGGTTGCCAGTCCATTGCAGGATGGGCAAACAAATAGCAGCCAAATAACCTAAAGCAAATGCCTTTAGACTATAGGAAGAAACCAGAGCACCCAGAAGAACCCCCCCACAGACAGAGGGAGTCTGTGGAAAATCCATACAGACTGGGCTTTGAACCCAGACTCAAGTGTTGTGAGGAGACTGCACGATCCAGTGTGCCACCCCGTGAACAAATACACTACCTACAAACTGATAAATTATTTTAATCAGCTTAAAAGTCGCTTTGGAGAAAAAATGGCAGTGAAATGAATAAATGTAAAGCTTTAATTTAATGCCACGATATGGAAAACCAATAAAAAATGTTGTTCTTGCATAATTTTGATTGTGGCATCTTGGGTCTGCAATGCTGAAAGGCGTATTAACTATTAGATTCCGGTCTAATCGGTCATTTTCTGGAGTTTCAAATCTGTCAAGCTGGCATGTCAGCATAAATCAAAACCAAACGGTCTGACTATAAGTCAGCTACTAAGTCTGTTCAATTACCTACTGTGTTCATGTCTGATTAAGGTGTGTGTTGCAAAAACAATTCTATAAATCAGTTTAATGCACAGACGAACGAAAAAAAGATCGAGGCTAAAGTTGCACTTCGGAAGCCAATTCATAATCAGTTGTTCTGTTTAGTTTGACGTCTTCTTTACGTAACTTGGAACGAAACACTTGGCTATAATCAGGGCTGAATTTGCATGGGAAGGGAGGCGTTTCCAGGGACTCCAACTTCTGAGATTTAATTTTAGATACCCTTTATACTGGCAAAATCAAGAATTATCAAGTGCATCGGTGACACCAGAAGCCACCATCATGAACACCAATATATACTGACCATTAAGCGAGTCGCACAACAGTCCTTGTCTGCAATTAGCTGGTGACCCAGCCTGTATGTGAACCCTGCATAAATACCCAAAGTCTCAGATGCCGTGTCAGGCAGACATAGGTGCTCTCTAATAGAGAAGTAAATGCAAAATCAGAACAAAGCTAAATGAATGCGTGCACTACAAAACTGTGTTATGTATTGCACAAGTTCTACATTTAAATTGACTGCCAAGTTAATATACTCTTCAGCAGTTTGACCTCTGTTTTTCTTACTGGGACAATGAGTTTAGTTTTTTACAAATCTCTGCGGACAGTTGGTGTTGTGACGTTTTTAATGCCGACTACATTCAGGGTTGGTGTTTGAGAGATGCAGAGGACAGGAGGAAGTGGAAGCTTTTGATTCGCTGTGGCGACCCCTAACGGGAGTGGCCGTAAGAAGAAGAAGACGAAGAAGAAGAAGAAGAAGAAGAAGACATTCAGGGTTGGTGTTTGAGAGATGCAGAGGACAGGAGGAAGTGGAAGCTTTTAATCCGCTGTGGCGACCCCTAACGGGAGCGGCCGTAAGAAGAAGAAGAAGAAGAGTAAGAAGAAGAAGAAGAAGAAGAAGAAGAAGAAGAAGAAGAAGAAGAAGAAGAAGAAGAAGACATTCAGGGTTGGTGTTGGCGCATCATGAATCAAGGGTGAACAAAAAGGAGGAAGAGCTGCGACACGATGGATTGATACAATACCTGCAGCTATAGGTGAGGCTCCAATCATTGTTAGCTGGCAAATCTTCATGTAGCTATCTCACAACAGGGGACAAGTATTATCCTTAGAGCTGCCACTCAACAGCACTGACTTTCTTTCTCCCACAGTCCAAATAGATGATCTTGTAATTTTCCTGCAACATTCACTGCATGAAGAAAAGTGACTAAAGAAATGCGCAGCCTAAATTTACGTAGCCAGAATGACCCACACCCTTACGGGCAATTAAGGGCAAAGGATGTCTTTAGGAAATGTGTCAAATCCAAAGCCAGAACCAAGTGGAAAAGCTTCCAGAATTCACCATAACATTCTGCTGTGGGTAATTCCAGGCCTGTTGTTCATTTTTAATTTTTCCTTATCATTACACCAAGAAAAGCCATTTCTATACATCAGATAATCTGACAGGCTGAGTCACACTTGTGAAGTTTGGCTGTGGCAACACAATTTTCAAACCAAATTAATGGATATTTTCACCTGAGCTGGAAAAGAATTGAATAATATTAATGGTATCCCTTAGATTTATCCCTAACTCCTAACTCTAATCCTAAACCAATAACACTAACCCCTAACTCTGACCCCTAATCCGAACCCAAACCCCTAACTGTAACCCCTAACACTTAACCCTAACCTTAATGCTAACCTTGACCCATAAGGAGTTTTTCTTTACACTACATTCTGCTGCATCTGACTATGAGTGTGACCAGTAAACAGGGGTGAGGGAGCCTCAGGTGGTGTCCATCAACATCCTTGCATGACCAGGCCCAGCCGAACTGAGCTGTGGCAGTGACACTGCAGCCGGCTGTGTCCCCAGTAAAAACCTGTCATTTCCTGCAGCCATCACTTGAGTTAGAGGCTCAGTGCCAGGCAGGAACTCCAGCCAAAGCCACGGCTGCCAGGGTGGCCTGGAAAGACGGCCTTTGTTCCCCCATTGGGGCTGTTTGTCTGAGCTTGTTCTTTTGCCACCGCTATTTCATTCCAGTGCAGTCGCATCCAGGGAGGCAAAGTTTACTATTATTTGCACTGCTTTGTCTTTAATTGTGTTTTCTTTACTACCCACTATTACAGCCATTAGTCTGAAGATCATTTCCCCTCTGCTATCTTCTAGCATCCTTCCTCCAGCCTGTAACAGAAATTGGGTAAAATGCAGAAAATGTACAAAAGCAAATTATTTGCCCTTTTATAAACTTGTTTTTGGGCATGATTTATTAACAGAAGTGCGCAAAATATGTATTTATCTCTGTCCATAAAGAAATACCAGTCCCAGTTCTGAAATTAGTTTCTTTATATATGAAATACTATAAACTACTAATACTGTATTGCCATCATCATCATCATCCCCGTTATCATTGTCAAGTCCGTATTCCCAGCTCAGCATTCTCCATTTTGCTGTTTTCCAGAGTCCTGTTATTGCTCACTCCTGAGACACGAATTTATACTTTTCTGAAAAAGGCAAATGCAGAAAATGAATTTGTCATTACTTGAGACAACAGCCTTCACAGTTCGCACAGTTAGTTGGTTTGATATATAATGTTTACGCTTTTGTATGCAACATTTCGCATCACACAGCTACAAAAAATGTACCTAATTTTTCTTAACTTCGTACAGCACTAAGTTTTACCAAATGAAGTGAGAATTTTTGCTCAAGGTCCTACTCTGGTACAGAAATGATCTTTTATTTAATTGGGTATTCTCAGTGTCTCTGCTTTCATAAAAAAAAGAAAAAAATTGTTTGAGGCTCAGAAATGCGTGATCTATTGTTCCCATGTAAATTAATGGTAATTAATTCTTCCTTTTTGCTCTTATTTTTGCATCACATTAGTTGTGTGGGGGAAGCGCTGTCATCCTGTTCACCGTGTCGTGACCATTTGATACAATGACCTTTTTGCAAAATGGATGGATGACTTTTCTTCTCTGCTGTTTCATAGCCTTTTCCCATACATCTTACATTGCAAATTTTCTTCTACATTTCTTGCAGAAAGCGAAAGTTGTCCTTAGTTACGCGTATCACATCTATCAAAAAAGCGCGCATTTATCCGCTGCCCCTGAACGGCATTAAAATGGTCCGTGGCATGCGTTTGCGTAGGAAAAAGATAATTTTTTACTGCAAGAAATCCTGCTTTTTGACAGGCATGGTGAGAATGTTAACATACTTGTCTTGTGTACAAATGTACAACTATAAACCTTCACAGGGGCATTTGAACACAGCAGCATTTTGTTGTGAGGAATCCCGTTAGAATTAAGCCCCGTGAAGTTGAAACAGCGGTCAGGCGCCTCTGTGGTGGCAAGGCGAACCCTTATTTCCCCCTGAATCAGCATCGCCTGACGCTCTTAAGCCGTGTATAAATATCGCTGAAAGTAGGGAGCTCCGTTTTCTCTGCTCTCGTATCTCCGGGGCTTAATCGTTTGGAAGCCTAGCTGGCATCAAATTCATGCAAATGGGGATCGTTTGTTATAGACTTTGCTTAATAAGATCAAAGCTAAAATATCCCAGTGAACTTGTTTCCAGGGTGCATGGTGAGGACACCAGAGAAGGGGTGACATAAGAATGATATCAATTTACATATATGGAAATTGGGCCTTATTAAATTACAAACAGCCTCCTTTACCAGGTTGTGAATTTCAGCCAGTGGGGAAATTCTCATTTTTTCCAGGTTGTTCTATCAGACTCAACAATGTACAAGTGTCCTTATTGTTTGTATGGGGATTAACTGCAATTACCTGTTTGCATTTTTTTTTGTTTAAATCAACTGGCGGGAATTAAGACTCATGCATTATTGGATATGCTCAAATTGTGTAAATACATATATTTTCAAAGAAATGCTGCCAGTGGAAGGAAGTGGCAGTTTTGAGGTTCAGCAACAGGCAGTGTAATATTTGATGTTTCTGCATTAGAGTTGACAAAAATGAATGCCGTAGGAGAGAAGAAAGTATCTGTATCTCAGGGATATTAACAAAAGTTGAATTTAAAATGAGAAACCAAACCCTTGTCTGCTTTTCTGTGTTCTTTAAGCTGGGCCAGCTTATACAAATTTATATATCTTTGGGGCATTTTCTGGTGGTTTCTGCTGCAGGTGACTTTGCTGTTTGTGCCATTTTTGTGCTGTTTGTTGATCTTCTTCAGCTTTTACCTAAGGGGTTTGCTAGAGGTGTTTGTGACATGCAACCTGCATGCCAACATCAGCCTGTTGTTCAAATGATCTTCTGTGGGCTACGGTTACAATTCGAAGAATAACAGAATCTGTCACAAAGCAATGTCTGCAAACTCTGTGTGTGTGTGTGTGTGTGTGTGTGTGTGTGTGTGTGTGTGTGTGTGTGTGTGTGTGTGTGGGACTGACTACATATTTATTCAGCCTCATTATCAAAAAGTACAAGTACGGTCAGAGAAGCAGCAGACCCGCGTCCTGGACGGATTGATACAATACCTACAGTTATATGTGGTCCTGAGCACATTGGTGTAGTCTGGTGAGCTTCTCCACACCAGGCCACTTCACACAGTTAATTTGTTAAAATACAGTAAACTGTTGTGTCATCACTTAAATTGCAATGGGTTAGCCATGGTGTTACACTGGGATCCTTCTTGCCATTCACCGCAGCCTCACTGTAGTTCCTCATTTCTAACATGGGCCTCACACCATTTTTCTGCTGTCAGCCTGTCACCTTGTGAACAATATTACATTTGTCAGACACTGTGCATCTCATGGATAATATATGATGCTTGCACACTGCAATACGCACAACCCCGAAAAGCAGAGATTTGAACAGACCTGAACACTTAATTTATTCCTCAAAAAATAATTACACAGATATTAAGCCTTTGTAAAATTACCAAAAAAGCCATCGTTGTTGCCTTATGATTTGATTTAAACTGCATGTTTGTATAATAATTACTGAGCAAAAAGTCTGTGAAAGTGTTCAGGTCTTCTTGAATCCCCATTAATATTATGGGTGAGATTAAATATGTTTATGCATGATGGGTCGCGTTAAACGTTCGAAAGGCGAAGTTGGCCCTGTTTGTCATGTCCCCCTGAATTTGAATGTTTTATTGTTCTTTGCAACTGCTTGTTTGCTTTTCATTCAGCATTGGCTAAATGTGCTAATATAACAGAAAAATCCTTTTTGTGTGTTTGCCTTAAAAAGGCAATAAATTGCATTCGTGTGGATGCTTTGCGGCCTTATACATTCATCTCTCGTGAAATTACTGAATATGTTTTCCTCTCCGGTGTATTAGAGAAAATTGCATTGTGTGCCGTCTCAAATCATTAACAAAGAACTCAGAACAAACATGAAATATATTTCTAAATGTGCCTACAGTCTGCTTTCATCTCATTTTATCTTTGAGAGAAGAACTACAGGTGCTTCCTTTACTCGTGTGCATCTATGTGTAACTACGGCTCCGTTCTTCTTTACGGCCAAAGTTCCTCCCACTGCAGGATCAGGAAAATGACCATCAAACATACAAATATGAGCGCAGTCCACGCAAATATGAGTTATATTTATTCTTCATAATTTTCTGTAGGACAAGAGTTTATCCCTTTTAGCTGGAAAGGCCCAATTCAAGTGCAGCTCATACAGATGAAATGCCGTAAATGTTATTGTCAGAAACATGCACTGGAAATATGACTTTTTTATTGCTTTTCCTAACTTGCAATTTAAATAGCTCCTGGTGTGGAATGAACATTCATCACTGACGCTCATTGTACAAAATGCAATGCTGAAGCGCAAAACTCGCACCAGAGGATGAAGTGGGTAAGTGCACTTTCTTGCCTCTCTGATGAATAATTGACTGAGGAAGGAGTGAATTCTGTTTGGCTGTGAGGAATCAGCTGTGTCCAAACTGTCTAATTTGGCTGTTGTTAGAAATTTACGTAAGCATTCCAGAGCTTTTAAAGGGGGGGGGGGTTGGTGAAAATTTAAACATGAATCATAAAATGAAGTGGCCCCTCAATCACACGTTAACAACCTGAACACAGAGATATGAACCACTGCTAATGCAAGCACCACTGTGGCATAATAAATAAATAAATAAATAAGTGGACAGACAGACAGACAGACAGATAGATAGATAGATAGATAGATAGATAGATAGATAGATAGATAGAAAAACAAAAAATATATATAAAAAAATCAATTAAGAATTTCTTCATTGCTAAAGCAGAAAAAAAATATTGCAGCTCTGTGGTTGATAGATGCTTGTTTTTTTATGCTTACCATTTATATATAACAATGCAATAAAACACAATAAAAATGCAATAAAAAGTACATTTGAAAAAATAAGGTTAAGTTATTTGCATTTTTAAATCATCCTGTTTTCACTCCTGCAAAACAGTTGTTAAAGTGCAGTGCACTTAGTGCAGTAGAAAAGGACCCCAGTAAAACACTACAGTCCCCAGTGATGGCTTAGGTCACTTGGTGGCTCAGATAAAACAAAAATGTTCTCTGGTGCATCTGTGGAGGTGTTGGAAAAAGAGCATCCAAAAAAAAGCAAATGTAATGGCTCACTACAGGACAGCCCACTAACGCAGCACTTTTATTCACAAATTAAAATAATAATAATAATAATAATAATAATAATAATAATAACGAAGAAGAAGAAGAAGAAGAAGAAGAAGAAGAAGAAGAAGAAGAAGAAGAAGAAACTTTCTAAAGAAAGCAAATGAACTCCCACAAACTCACTAATAGAAAATTTATAACAGAACAGTGGATGGCTTTTAAATAGCAAAAGAAACTACTTAAGAAATACCTTCATGCCCAGAGGGCATTAAAAGCACGCAAGATGAAAAAATAACCTTAGGGGAGCTACAGT
Organism: Heterotis niloticus; assembly: GCA_018136845.1. Classification (NCBI taxonomy): domain Eukaryota; kingdom Metazoa; phylum Chordata; class Actinopteri; order Osteoglossiformes; family Osteoglossidae; genus Heterotis; species Heterotis niloticus. The sequence continues at coordinate 20,564,633 of CM030894.1, read as the reverse complement.
GGAAGTTTGCAATTCCCTCTGGATAATTTACTAAATAATTTACAGTAAATACTTTATAAAAAAAGAACAGGATGACTGGTCAAAATAGATATAAGTATAGAAACGTTAAACTATGGCCAGCAGCTGCTGACCCAGGTCTTGGGCCTCCAGAGAGGAAGGGAAACATGGCTGTGGGCATCATGAGGGAGAGGGTGTTACATTGTAAAGGTGCAGTATTTGTTACCTGTGCAGAGGTCCTACTATATATCAAAACACGGCTGGAAGGAAATGCTAGAATATCTGCATTAATTGCTTATAAAACGTGCTGTGATGTTCAGTTTCTTCATAATAACCAACAAACACCATCTGCTATACTAATAACACACAAACAATTGTACATCTCACTGTCAACATCAAACACTCAATCCAGGCCTGGAGGAGCATGCAAATACATTCCCAAAATCAGTACACTTGCATGAAACAGGAGCTAAACATCTAGTGAGACTCTCGTCACACAAAACTGGTAACCCTCAAATGCTGAATGAACCAAATTTTTTCACGAATTAATAAAATTGGCAGTGAATCTCTTACAAACCAATATAATTAAAATAAATTTGTTAGTGGAACAATACAAGATTTTAAAAATCGAGAAGAGGGATTGGGAGCATTTGGTTATGGGATTGATGGAGAATTATGAAAAAAGAGCTTTTCTCAGATGTTGAGTTAACCCTTGAGCATAGCTACAGCTGTAAATAAAGATTTTTGTTTAAGGAAACTGGCAGCAGAAACGGAACAACAAAATCAGACTACATACATCAACGCTTTTTGGTTTATTAAATAATCTTTGGAATTATTACAATGTACTCTCCATGAGGAATCATTGCATATGATTAATTAATACTATAATGTATAAAATTAGTATTATATATTAATATACCTACCAGAACTGTGAATCCCACCTACTGAATGTAAACTTGTTTTATTAAAAAAAAAAAAAAAAATAAGTACAAACATATTTGTCCCTTTGGGGAAAATGTTATGTAGAGAATTGCGTGTACAGGAAAGTCTGAACAAAACACACACACACACACGCATGAGTTAAAGGAAAATTAAACAGTCTAAATAATGAATTTAAATAAATTTACAGTGGCAGTCTATTTAGCTGTGGAAATTTGCATAACCAGCTCGACACAAATAACTCACCTCCTTCTTGCACCCTTTTCATTTTATGACTGGAATGAAATCTTAATACCGTAGCCTATGAAGACTGAGAGAGTTAGCAACTGCCTATCAACTATGTCCAATTTTCTGACATGACAGAACCCTTTGTCATGGCTTGTATGGGGAGATAAGCTCTATGGCACAATAGATGGGGGAATGAACGAGTGCTGTTGCTCTTCAGATGCCATTGTTCCCTCTACTGCATTGTCAGCAGTCTCATCTAGACCAATAAAGGGCCTGGTATCTGGACGTGCATCTAGAAAATGCTGTGTATTGTGAAGAGTTCTTTTAAAAAGTTCAACCGAAGAGCAGAAGTATGAATCCTTTCTTATAGTCAGTCTCTTAGAGATATAATGTCCAGGTCCAGGTCCAGGAGTACAGATTTACCTTCATCTTTTAGACAGCATCTTGAAGAGAAACTGCCAACTAACAGAAGTATCTGTAACGTGGAGAGGGGCTATTTTACCTTCTTATTTCCATTCTGGTTAGTTGTGCAGTTAAGGTTGTGAATGGCACACGAAGACTGCGATTTCGCTGACTGTTTTCGTATCTGAGGACCACCGGCAGAGGAAGACTGAAGACATTGAAACAAACGTGTGTTGTCTTCAAAATAAAGTTTGTTCTTGTTTGGATTAAGTGGATTTTACGCGGTTCTTACACTCAAATAAGTTGTAACTATTGTAATTGTCAGAAGTTCTGTAATAAACTAATATTATCCATCTATCCATCCATCCATCCATCCATTATTCCTATCCACTTCACCCTGGTGTGGACGCAATCCCAGAATCCCTGGGTGCTACACTAGGAGACCAAACCCTGGAAGGGACACCAGTCTATCACATTTACTGAACTTCTTCACGTTCTGCTTATGATTTCTTACACCCAATGCATGAAAATAAAAGATAATAAAAGAATAAAAGTCAGTTCCCTTTACTTGGACTTTTTGGGTTTTATTTGATTTTTGTTATACTTTGTGGTGCAGTCAGACATTGATTGATTTGCCTGGATATTTGGCTAGAAAGTTCATTCCTTCATCCTTTACCTGTTTCCCTTGTTTTTCATATACGGTGTTACGTAAAACAAATTAAAACACATTATTTTTTTTTTTTATATGAATATATTTTATTAATATATTAACCTTTTTTATCAACAATTTTTCCTCCAACCACAAGCTCCAACCACAAGTCTCCTGACTACATGTACTCCATCATTTTGTTCTTTCCTTACAATTACAAAGATTCACTTAACAAGATTTTTATTCTTCTATTAAAAAAGTCTGAATTTTTCCTTTTTGTCTTTGGCTCTGCTAATGCAAGACCTAGAGACACCTTAACAGTCTTCAATCTCATCTGGGTAGCTGGGCGCTCAGCTTTAATTGGAGCAGTGCAACAAAAATTACTATTCAAAGCACTAAAGTTTTCAGTGGCAAAAATACTAAATGAATTAAGTGAAATGAATTAAAAATAAAATTCAATCAGTCATTCCAAGTGGTGGCATTAAGAAGAACAGAACACAGACTAATGCAGGCAAATTTTACCGTGTTTTGCTCTACACCGTGTTTTGTTCAATTCATGTTAATTAAAGCACTGTGATTGGATACTGAACAAAATAAAAGTCATAAACTTAACTAAAGTGAATAAATTGATATTTTACATGACAATAATTGGTCCCTCGCAAGTAAGGGCGAAAGTCATTATATTCTCAAAATTTTTGATGTCAGCAAGCTCGAGTAGAATCTGACATTATTGTGTGGTGAGAATATTTTCCAACCAAAAAAATGATGCTTTAGCCACTGACAAAATGTGACAGAAAGAGAAAAGCTAGAACTTTCACATCTTTAAATAAGTACCTACTAAAGAAAAAGGCCTTTATTTATGCAGTGAAGCTTGATATATACTGCAAGGCCAAAAGTATGTGGACACCAGAGCATCACCCCCCCATGTACTGTATGCTTGCTGAACATTCCATTCCAAACCCATGGGAAGCTGAAGAAAGACCCCCTTGGGTTATGCTTTGAGGGACTTCCCCCAGTTTAGCTGAAAGGTACAAGCAGGCCAGGAGTGCCGCTGCAAAGGCAGTGACTAAAGCAAAAGCTGAGGCATGGAAGAAGTCCAGAGAGGCCATGAAGAAAGGCTAGGAGATGGCCTCAGGAATATTCTGGTAAACAATCCATCACCTTAGGAGAGGAAGGTGTGACCCAGCCCAGTCTCTGCTGTGCAAGGTTGGAGAAGTGCTGACCACTTCTAAGGAGATTGTCGAGCTTTGGAGGAAGCACTTGAGGAGTCGTTGGGGGCAATGAGGGGAGCATTTATTCTTTATGTGGATGATGATATTTTTCCTTTTGGCCTCTTCTGACTATGACCTTAGACAAGCGTTGGAATGGTTTGCTGCCAAAATCTGAGGCAGCAGGTGTGAGAACTGGCACCTCTAAGTTTGAGGTCACGGTCCTCTCTCAGAAAAGAGTGGGCTGCTCTCTACAGATGAGCGGGGAACAGTTGCCCCTTGTGGAGAGTGGAGGAGCATCTTGTGGGGGGGGGGGTGACAGGGAGGTCCGGATTTGACAGGTTAACTTTTTTCAGCAGGGGCTTGCTGCCTCCACCCCCACTGTCGTCGATCCCACGGTGTCCCCCTTCTCGGCAGTTGCTTTTGCTTTTGGAATTTCATGAGTATCCTGGAAACACAGCGCAGTGTCTATATTTGCCTCTCACCTTCTCCACTGAGCTTTCCTTCGTCTTTTTCCTCAGTCCCTTTTGTCAACATCTGGGGAGAACAGTGACAGTTCTTGGTGCTCAAGAGCTGTCCGCAGGGTTGGGTGCCCATTTTTTCGCTCTGTTTCATGCTCCCACCATGACCCTCACCAGGACAAACAGGACAGACAAACTGAACAGAACCAAACTAAAGGTAAGCTCAGTGGAGTAATGATATCCTTGACTCGAACTGGAAATTATGAAGGCTGAGGACTGGCAGGGTAGACAACACATGATGCCGTTCCACTATAGGACCATTGTAATGCTTCTCAGAATAATGCTGTCGGATCATTTTTTAAGTCAATTGTGCTGTACAGGTTTGTCTTTGGTGAAAAATATTTACAGATTTACCAACACAGCATGAGGGACAGAACATTAAAAAAAATCCCATTGCAAATTTGCTTTAATTGTAGGCAGTGTAATGGCTACCTGCAAAGGCCAAAGTTACCTTTCTGAGTTCTAGATGGAGCTGTTTTGTACTATCAGTAAGCAATGTACTGTGGTGAAATATCTGGCTGTATGAAAGGGTGAAATTGTGAAAGACTTTTGTTATGATCACCAGCTACGAAACAAAAGTTTATGTCAGCTATTTGTATAAGTGTAGGCTCTGTATGCTTTCATTCTGGCTCGCAGTCTGCTGGAGGGCTTGAACCCCCTTGGACTTGTTGTGTGAAAACATTAAGAAAGAGACTGATGGCTGAGTTCTGGATTTTGTGAGCAGGAAATGCCAGTTTATGGTTGTTTGTGGCGGTGTGAATACTTTGGTAGATGAACAGCTTACTGCTGAATGTATGGGCTGGTGAAGTTCATCTGTTCTGTACCTTGGTTTCACGCCTAAAGCCTATAAAAGAGCAAATGTGCGGTGATGCATTCATTTCATGGGAAAAAAAAAAAAAAAACAAGTATAACCCCCATAGATGGCATCAAAGCATTACTGAAAAAGCAAAATGGCATAAGCGTTCAAATTCTACTTTTTATTTTATTAATTGCAACTGGTTTCTCTTTCGTTGAGCATTACATTTTTTTTTCCTCAACAATGTGTTTTTTCAATAACTTTTGTTTACGAAGACCGAACACAAACAACTGCTGAAAACCTCTGCAGCCATCCAGCACCAATGATCGATAAAAAATTACACCGAATGCCATTTTTGCGCAGACGAGTTCAGCCAGCTGGTTCCGTAAAAGCTTTTCCACAATCATATGCATTGGTTTCAATTTTCTGGCAAACAAAATATTTATGTTTTAACCTCACTGGTGGGGTTTAACCCTTTCAGCACTGCAACAGGTAAGTGCACTGATTTATTTCTCCTTCAGCTTCTTGAAGAAAAAGAAATATTTCACATTCAACTGGACATTCACAGCTGCAGATCAGAAAGTTACATGGGCCACACTTTTGGTTGCGACCGTATTGCTGTTATCCTATACAAATTTTCACACATTAAGATCTCCAGTGCCATTCTGATCTAAGTGGCATATTTGATGGTTTGTGCTATTAGTAGTATTAACTAATGCAGTTTAAACAGTTTGGTAAAAAAAGACTTGAGGACATGTGGCTTTTTAACCAGGGATGCCACCTAGCTTAATCAATATTTCTTTTAAAAAAGACATAAACCACTGATCTTCTTTAAAAAAATCCAGCACAGGTGACTCATGTTAAGAAACATTCTCATGATTCCATGTACTTGCGCAAGCTTCATTTATGACTTTAATGATATTCTAGGTAACACAATATGCATACAGATTTTTCCCTTTATATTAACTACACAGGCATAACAGCGACAAATCACAACGAGTCACAAATCTTGGCTTGTGCGCTGAGCAGCTTCCAACCACGTCTTAACACATTGTTTTTTATTCTAATGATCAGGGCAATTAAATACTTTTTCTTCAGTACATTACAAAATATTTGTCTTTGCCAGTTTTAGTCTTCAACGATCCCAAGAACTTCAACAACGAAGGTCTTTTAGACACTGATGAGTCAGCTGGCAAAGCCTTGGAGTTGCTCCTTGAGGAGGTGCATTTAGGTGCTTTTTGCCATCCCCACTACCTCAGCCGTCATTTCACTTTTGCTTCTCCTCCTTTTCGGCATCAACACCTATCTCTCTCTCTTGCGGCACACACAGATGGATATTTAATTCCAGGAGATGGTTAAGGCAGTTTTATTTCTGTCGATATAAACTGCATCAAGACTTCCAGACCTTTTTTGAAAAAAAAAACAAAAAAAAACAAAAACCATCACACAGCAAAAAAGGACAAAAAAAAAGAAACTCCACCATGTTATTGGCATTGTTTTGAAAGTTCTCTTCTGTTAATGAAGAATATTCAAGAAAGCAGTCTCATAAATGTCATTTAATTCCATCCGATATATTGCCTTCTACATTTAAAAATATGAACATTGCAGAGGACCTTGGCTTCAATTATACATGCACAGACGGCACGCTTCTGTTGAGGATCTGAACCCGCATCAGCTGCACGCTGGTCATGATCTTCTTCTGGTGGCCCATCAGCGTCACCCCCAGCCTCTGGATGTCCCTGACAGGAGACAAGGGTGTCAGGTCCTCACTGTGAGATGCAGCAGCCCATATGGACGTTTCCTCCTAATTACTAATGGCACATCTGCAAAATCTGCCTACACCCTTGCCAGTTACAAATGAAATTATCACAGCAAATTTTTTTTATTGCCGGTGCGGATTTTTTGTGTTAAACGCATGCATGAAGTTTACTGGGGTCAAATTTCGAGTCACGGTAAAGGGGACAATTGACAAGTGACAGAATGGTGGGCTTTCCCAATGCACTTTAGGTGTCTGAGGTCACAGGTCATTGCCGAGAGATTTAAGATGCTGTGAAGTTTCAGATATGATGAAGTATGGGCAGGAACTCGCAGGATTACTCACTGCTGATTCATCCCCATTACATGGCCCAGCGTCATGTATCCTCCCACCGCAAAGTGGTCTTTGTAGCGGCCCATTTTGATGGTGTCTAACCACTCATCCACTGAGCGGCAGCTGCTGAAGTCGGGGATGCTCCTGTTCATCAAAGGGCTGCTTAGCCTGAAACAAAAGCGAAAGGAGGCTTTAAAAATGCACTCCATGCTTTGGGCACAAAATCGATGGCAGTTAAAATGATAGAAAAGGGGAGGAGGGTTGATTGCAGGCAGGGTGGGGTCGGGGGGGGTTGGCAGACAGGCAGGATTAATGCAGGGAGGGGATGCCTGCCACCCTGCCGCACTCCCACATGCCCTACCGGGTTCCAGGGACCGAAGCAGGCAATTTGTACAAGTCCAATTGTAAAAGCTTTGGCTTATTTTTAATTCTCCGCAGATCAATGTCGATACTGCGCCGAGGGCTTTTATTTAACAGAAAACACATCTGTGTTAAATGAGCTTATTGAAAAAGGTGTGCGTGGTCTGGGTTAGGCTGCCGCAGCCTCTTCTTGGTGCGCTGAGGGACCAGGATGAACTTTCTTGAGGGGCGATTATTTCAGTGCATCTGACCCAAAAGAAAAAAGAAAAAAAAACTGTGCATATACTTGGTTTTTTCGGAACCTCTGCACCTCACCTGCACAGCGTATCCATTGACTTGAGGTTTTCCGGGTTACGGATCAGCTTGTCCAGAACTGTAACAATCTGGCAGAACTTGGGCCTTTCGTTGCGGTCCTTCTGCCAGCAATCCAGCATGAGTGTGTAGAGAGCTCCTGGGCACCCCATAGGAGAGGGCAGCCGGTAGCCCTCCTCCACCGACTTGATCACCTGGACAGAGAGAACAGGAACTTCAGGAAACATTGTGCAGGTTTTCTCTCCATCCTCGAGCCTGTTTTGCATTTCCACACTTGTTTTGCTTGGCAAATGATTACATATGAGCTGACTTGTGAAATTTTTACACTTTTGCCAATCGCTTGGGAAAAAAAGAATAGCTGATTTTACCTGTACTGAAGGTGCACCAGGCCACCTTACCTCACCAGTGTAGTAGCAATGCACTATTGATTTTCCAGTGTGTTGCCATGTGCAGGTTTGTTGAAGTTTTCTCTCAAAAATTTTTTCCATTATGAGGCTGGAGAACACGATTGCATTTGTGTTCCATTTCTCTGCCTCCCCAGCATTACTGTGGAAATGTAGATCTTCCTTAAAGCTTGCTTTAGATGGCCAAAAAAAAATAATCGTATACGGTACGATTCAGAATGAAGGTTGGTGTGAACAATGAGGAAAGGGACAAATCGGGGGGAATGCTTACAAGATGTGAGAATGGTACAGCATGATGGTGGGAACTGTTTGCAACCAAACAAAACTACGCAGATGGATTTGTACATCACCCCAGTTCTTCACTGTTACAGCTAGGATCATCAAAACTGCATTACAGATATCTCATATCAACAGTAAATTCGATCCACCGTACATTTACCTACTTCAAGGTAAGAAAACCTGGTCTTCACAATGTATGAATATATAATGAGAAGCAAACTCAATATTTATCATCACTGCTCTTGCTATAGGGACAGAAAAGCAATACAGATGCTCCTCGACTTAGAATTTTTCAACTTTACAATAATGCAACAGTGATACGCATTCAGTAGAAACTGTACTTCGAATTTTGAATTTAGATTTTTCCCAGGCAAGCGATATGTGGTACAATACTCTCTCATGATGCTGGGCAGCAGCAGCGATCTGCATCTCTCAGGCTGCCAAACGGTCACTAGTGTACGCAACCAATACTCTATAGTGTTCTGTGTTCAGTGTTTTTTGGATACTCCTCCCTCTCCCATATCTACGTTGTGTTTTGTCCATCCATCATGTCTACGAAACGCCCATCGGTGTGTCCTACTACTGGTGAGAAGAAGAAAATCAAGATAATTGCTCAGCACGGGTGTAGTTACTTTTAAGGTAGGCTAGGCCAGGATGTTTGGTAGGTGTTATGGCATGGGCTGGTGGAAGCAATTGCAAGACACCATAGTAATAAGTTTAAGTTCTGCTAAACTCTTTACTGAGTGTTGTTTCCAACAGAGTGCTCCCATTAGCTGGGAGCTAGCGCTAACCATTAGCGATTGGCAATAAACAAAAATGAAAAATGGCAGAATTCAAAATAATAAAATACAAGGTCTTAGCAGGATAGTGGTTGCAGGAGAGCTTGCATGGGGCAGCAGAAACTGAGCAATGAAAGTAAGTCTGGGTAGGAAGATTGAGTGCTGACAGGAGGTCCAGGCAGAAACTAAATCTCGTCCACAATTGGTTCCTATCCTAGTCAATCAATGCTCAGTCTGAAGATGGGGGCAGAGAGAAGGTCTACATTCCGTTGTCACAGGCATAACAGTAGGTTACGTGTATTAAATGTATTTTCAACTTACAGTGGGTTTATTGGAACATAACCCCATCATAAGATGGCGACCACCTGTATAAGACATTTTTGCTTGTGTCCTTTTTAATTGGGAACATCAGACACATCTACACTGCAGGGTTCATTCACTTCCTTTGCTGTGTATGATGTGCTTTACTGGTGCCATTACATGTCATACATTTCTGAATATAAATATAAGAACATGAGCCACAATGCAAAATAAAATCTGGCCACCAGTCTTCACCCCCAAACTTCTTTTTTTTTTTCAAAGCTCATTTCATTTCAACAGGCAGACAAATATGTTTGGTGCTAGCAGAACTTGCAAGATGTTCTGGACTTTTCATTACTTCAGCAATCCATCAAGCTTCAGTTTCAGGTGAACACCAGATTTTTGGCCTTACTTGCAGTCCAGACACACAGACAAAGATAGAAACTGAGGGTGCAATGATTGCGGTTCAGGGTTCATTCTGTTCTCATTATTCTAAGCGCTGGTTTTACTGCACGTGGCAAAACTGTAAAACAGATTGAGGAAATTGTCAGCTGCAAAGTATTTAGTCTAGCTGATGCAAACTCTATTTTATTAGCCTTCCTTTACCCTTTCTGATAGCTCATCCCTTTACTCATATTGCCAAATAAATCAATAAATACTTATTTACTTATTTATTAGTTTATTTAATTAAATCAAGTAACATGGTTTAAAGTTTAAGCTAGACTATTAAAAAAAAAAAAAAAAAAAAAAAAAAAAACTATAAATCACTGCTGAACTGAATTTTAGGGTCAAAACTGAAAACCAGAAAGATGTTTTGGGTTTTAAGAGTTGGTGGTATTGATGGCACTGAAGCCAGATGTAGATTTTTGACCCCTATGCTACAGAATATCTGTGTGGTGGCCATTTTGCTATAGTTGGGGGAATTTAATATCTTGTTTTTAAAAGAAAGCTGCATGCACCACAATAGTACTGCAATACATTTTAGTTCCCTCCTTAAGAAGATGCCTTTTTCTTATCCCAACATTTTCTTATTCTTTCATGGAGTTATAATTAAATCATAATTTTCAATGCCAGTTTAAAAAAAAAAAAAAAAAAAACTATACGTCATGACCTAAATTATTTTTTTCCTAAAAAAACTTAATTTGTCAGTCACTTAAATTATCTATCTACATTTCTAATTAAGGTTTAAATAAAAATAAATGATCATTCTTTTTTTTGTTTTGTTTTTGTAAACATATTGTTTTCTTGCCCCATCCCTGAGGTAAATCTATGTAGAAATGTGTGACTTTTTTGGGGATACCAGAGATTTCTCCTACAGCCTTCTTCAATTTTTTTTGTGTAAAAGCTTTGCAGTTTAGCGGCCTGGGGACATACATCTCTGTTGGTGAGGTTCCAGTATGGTCTCTCTCCATAGGACATCACCTCCCACATCACCACCCCATAGCTCCACACATCGCTGGCTGAGGAGAACTTGCGATATGCAATGGCTTCCGGAGCAGTCCAGCGAATGGGGATTTTTCCTCCCTATAAAACACACAGGAGAAAAAAATTCTCACCAGGTATCATCATCTCTTCTCTTAAGCGAATGTAGCTTTGAACAGTGACTATAAACAACTGTCTTCTGCTATCTGCACTATCACAAACAAATTTTAATGGTTCATGTGACTTTATCAGTGGTCTCCATAAGTGCTCTAGATTATCATTAATTATCATAAAAAATTATTAAATGCACTTTCCAGGTGAAACGTGTCTTTGAACCGGGAGGAAGTCGGCACAAAATCATAATGAAAATAATTTTTTTAAACCTCCATTTTATCAATTTGAAGAATTAACCCCTGTAAGTCATCTGGGACAAAGGGGTCAGCAAAACAAAGAATGTGTGTAGTGTAGTTAATAATAATAATAAAAATAATAATAATAATTATATATATATATATATATATATAGACTGAGTAACACCTTTGGACAGCATTCTGTGGGCAATAAGCAACATGACTATTTAATAAAGCACACACACCCCTGGTGTCATTGTGCACAAGATTATTTTTCTATACTATAAATAAACCCGAGATGCTTATTAATGAGGCACACAATAGCTGCTTCTCATCTCAGTTTATCATTCGATTTCAGCCTTCTGCATGTTGTCACTGGAGAAACAATGCATGGCACTTTTCCAGCCATCTTATTTCTAATTATTTTACGTGCCATTATCTCCCCTTGGTTATTTTTACTTCCCGGGAGCACCAGCGGTCGCAGTCAGTTTCCTCGGTGGGCATGATGTGCAACAGCTCAGACTTTGGGACACTCACAGTGGTGGTATAGGCTGCACCTGGGTCGTCCTCTAGAACCCGTGACAAGCCAAAGTCGGAGACTTTGCAGACCAGGTTACTGTTGACCAGGATATTGCGGGCAGCCAGGTCTCTGTGGATGTACCCCAGATCGGAAAGGTACTTCATACCGGCTGCGATTCCGCGTAGGACGCCAACGAGCTGGATGATTGTGAACTGCCCATCATGTCTCTGCAGGGGACATCATGAGCTAAGCATCAACATCTTTGTGAAAACTGTTTCTGTCCTAGATACCAAAATCGGTGGAACGTCAGTGTGCCAGCGATGGGGTTGGAGGTCAACAAGGGTGGCAGTGGGGTGACATAAGTAGGGCGGCCGCTGACAGAGGCCGGACACAGAGGACAGCTCCAGAAAACAGATGAGCAATCTTTGTCCCTCTGGAGAAGTTCATGGCTACAGCACCTTTCTTTTCCATGTAGCCCTTTGCTGGATGCACACTTTAACCGAACGGATTTCAAATATGACAGTTTTTTTAATTACATATTAATTCTAACATTAATAAGACATTAATTTTATACAATGGCTATAAGAGTAACAGTGGACTGCAGGAGAGACACAAATTATCATACTGTGCTATAGTACAATGTGCCACCACATACATTTATGCACCTTTTTTGTTCTTGTATACTTATTTTTTGTTTACATGATACACTTAAATAGTTGAATCCTTTAGTTTTTATGCAAATGAGATGGCAGTACAGAAGCAAACCAGTGCATCAATTTGGATGCTCAGAAATGTTTAAAAAAATTATATTTAATGGCCTCAGTCAATAAGATTCTAATTGACAACCTTATACTGGCGAACAGATCACTGGGATGGTTAATAGGCAGAAGGTCTGTGTCTCTGGCTAAGGGAAGCAGTAATGTCACATGGAGCATCACAAACCCTTAGGAAGGAATCCAAAGATCCGTTCTCCATGTATTCGGTAATGATCATCACTGGCTTGCCTGCAAAATGACAGAGCAACAGTCATCATTCAGGACACACACACACACACACACACACACACACACACACACACACACACACACACACACACATACACACACTGCGGATACATTAAACTGGCCATTTATATCAGTCTTTCAAACAAAACTGATGAAATCGCTGCTGTTTTGTGACTTTTTAAATATGAAGACTTCACCTTGATGTTTGTTTTAAACAGAATCAAGGCTGTTTTCACTTCTGTGCTCCACTGCAGCTTAAATTAATAATTTGGATCCTGCTTTCAATGGAGCTGATTCTGTCTCTTTATTTAACAACTTTATAGCAGGCAGTTGTGGATTAACACATCTGATCATGGCTGATTCTTATGTGCACGACCATACAACACAGAATTTTACCATTGCATAAAAAATATTGCAAGAGTGATGAGTGTAAAGAGAGGGATGAGTGTAAAGTTATACAAAACATACTCGTGAAAGATAGTGGAGACAGATGTGTTTATTTTGTAAATGGTTTTGGTCACACGCAGATGTTCAATTGAAGGAGTCCCTCTTGTTGGGATTTTAGAGCTGGGCTCTCCTGGAAATGACTGAGATACATAAAGCTGTAGGGTGCAATACGTCAGCTTAACACATTTTTTTACATGTATTTTATTTGAATGTTTGTGTGCTTAGCTTGGGTGCTGGGAGTGACAAAAATGGAGAAAAAGTCCATTGGGTTGTTTCTGTCAGGGAGAAAAGATGGTCACCAAATATGCTAAAGCCTCATTGAAGAATCCAGCTGAAAGGAAATGCTTATTTGAAGGAGTTTTTTAAAGTATTAAATACAAAGCACGTATTAAAAAGCTTTAATACTAACTATTTTTGTGATTGCATTGAAAATATTCTGTATTTTACTTGCAAGAGCATTTTAATAAATTTATCTTTTGCATGTTTGAATTAATAAAAGTATTGGCAAAAAATATTTTTAAAAATATTTAAAAAGAATTTTAATCTTTGCTTTTTAAAAAATGTACATTTTTAGGTCCAAAAAAAAGGACCGTAGACTGATACATTTTGGACTTCATTTCAAGACAAGTGGTTTAGTAAAAATAACCTGTTTTTATTTTGCAGCAAGATAAAAAGTTTAAATTTGTTTGGTGTTACCAAACCATTATATTCCCATAGCATGACAATAAGACTTCTTCACAAAACAGACTCACATAGACACTTGCTCTGTCTGTTACGGATAGAAAGTTCTGGAAAAATTATTCATAGAAATCATGACATTTTACTCTTCAGTTCTGCCAATGAGTCTCTAATAGGGCTTAAAACCATTGCTACTAAGGTCTTACTTCTGGTAACAACGCCCTCCAGGCGGATGACATTGGGGTGATCGAACTGGGCCATGATGCTAGCTTCACTGAGGAAGTCACGCCTTTGCTTCTCGCTGTAGCCAACCTTCAGGGTCTTCAAGGCCACTGGAACATCCCTCTTCCCTGGGAGCTTCATACGGCCGTAACAAACCTCCCCAAACTCGCCTACATGAGGCCACACAACACAAACCACAGTTGATACATTTTATAGCAAGATATTTAACATCTTGTCTGCTTTTCGTTTTGTCACAAAGGAGTGCTGTTTAATTTATAGCAACTTGGAGCGTAAACTTACCTGAACCAATGATTTTTTCTATTTTGATTCTTGAAGCCTCAATTTCTCTGGCGAATTCGTGCACGGCTTGACAAGGGTCTTCGTATGTGTGCGGATCAATGTAAAACCTAGCTTCTGGGAATGTGACTGCAAAAAAAAGCACAAATCTTTGGTTAGCATTTAAAAAAATTTAAACAGTTTCTGACTATGAATACTCATATTTCACCATAGCTATTAGAATACATTTAATATACTAGCCGTACATAAAAGGTTATTTAAAACAATTTAAAGTCAGATCGCGCTTACAGTGTCTTTCAGACATGAGGCGCAAATAAAGCAAGATATTACAATACACACTCTGACCATTCTGGTAGTGCATCTTCTCTTCATCTGAGTCCTGGAAGGCCTTACTGTAGCCACAGTGCCTGCACCACAGGAGCACAAGAAATCAAATCCTGACAGCTATTCTAGACCGCAATTCAACCCACTCAGTTCGCTCCCAACTGAGCATTCCATCTCACGGTATTCTCTTTGTGAACATCTATATATAGACTCTTGAGTCCAGTCTCCCTGGTTTTTAGAATAAAAGTTAATTAACTATGAAATTTCTGCTCGAATCATCTGAAGAGCCATTCCACAGAGAAAGTTTACTGACATGGGAATAAGAGTGCAATGTTCAGCTTGAGCTTTTCTATGAATCCAGAGTTCAGGAAGCTCTAATGTGTTAAAGCACAGCAAACAGACACCAAATGCATACATTTAATTTCAGGTATTGAGTCCTGTTTATCTCAGTAACCGAAATATAAACAATTAAATGTTATACTGGGTTGGAGAGGTACTTAATAAACATATATACTATAGAAAAGGATATGCTGTATGCATGCGTGCGTGTGTGTGCGCGCACAGACAAAACAAGGCGATGGAAAGTACTCCTCTTGCCGTTTTCTGCAGATGATGACAGCCAGGAAAGCCACCAGACCCGTGACCAGTGCCATGCAGATCCAGATGATGGTCATGGTGTCGTAACGCAGAGGCACTGAAATTGTGGCAGAAACCGGGTAGTGTTTTTGCTAACAAACAGCTGGAGCAAACACACAAATTCCTTACATAGTGGCATTCATTTGTTTCGTGAAATCACCCTGGAAACGACTTCCCATTATAAGGAAATCAAATAAGCATTTTATTAGTAGTTTCCAGAGAAAAAAAAATAGAAGGTATTTTTTGCAGGATGATGAAAACACTGATATATTTTATAATTTGCAATTATAATTTTTGTCCTTGCTTACATTTTAATGCTGTTTTCATTCATTCATTCATTCATTCATTCATTCATTCTCATTAGCTGCAGGTTTATCCAGAGGCTATTCTGGACACTTACTGCATGAGACAGGATGGACACTAGCCTGAAAAGTTTCAACAACCTGGCTTAAAAGTGAGTATAATAAATAATGAGTAAAAATGTATCTTTCACTTTTAAAATGATTTTATGATTTTAATAGCCAAGTCAATAGTTATGAGTTAAGAACTCAATAATCCCCAAGTTTTCAATGTAAATCTTGCTGTATTACCCATTAACAAGCTACCGATCTTAAATTTTTCTGATAATAATAATAATAATAATAATAATAATAATAATAATAATAGCATTTAGTCTGTATTGAGGTGGCAGTTTACTTTATGGACTGTGACTAGTTGAGCATCGTAGCATTTTTTTGTTGCATGAGACCCTGTTGTATGATGGCTGCATGAGTCTGTATAATAAGAATATACATAAAAAGTGTTGTTAGAGAAACAAGTCAAGTCATATGCATAAAATAGCTATTAGAATATAAAGAAAAAAATTATGATAAATACCTATGACAGGACTGAATGCAAATGTTTTATACATAATATCTGTACATAATATCTGCTAACAAATGTTAATACACATTTTCTGCTCATTTGCATATTCTGTGCTTTCCAGGTCAATTCTTTTTCTATTTTCCTTTTTCTTTTCTTTTTCAAGATTTAAAAAATGTGATGCAGTCAGCCTAAAAATACCCGCTTGTGTCAGATATGATATCATGCTACAAAAATGGGAGCCTAAGTGTCCTTTTCGCCAATGACAGCAGGAGTGCTGTTTTTGCCAGCGTGAGCCGTCATTTTGTTCCCTTTCCTCTCGTGGGGGAAGGAGACTAACAACTGCGTCAACCTGCAAAATCCCCGGAGGCTCCTCGATGACCTTTAGGTTCTCATTCAGGGACTTATCTGCTTCCTCGCCCGAACCCTGTGACTGAGGCTCGTGTGACGGTCAAGGCACCACTGAGCACCGTTGCCGGATGAGGTCACCCTCATGCTGAGCGCGAGCCCAAAAATCTGCCATAACCGGGATATAACTGACGGTAACTCTCAAAATAAATTCAAGTTTGTTGGAACAAATTGCAAAGTAAATAAATAATGAATGAAACGTTGAAAAGATGTCATACAGACCGAATTAAAGCACAGCTACTTTTCGAAACGTAAGGAAGGGTGTAGTCTTTCCCAGACGGACTTATTGTGAAATTTTGTATGAAACGTAACTCGGGAGAAAAGCGTTAGACCAAACCCCTGGTTGCGCCCAACCATCAATCACACACGGGCACTGTTTTTTGTACAATT
Source organism: Heterotis niloticus (assembly GCA_018136845.1). Taxonomy (NCBI): domain Eukaryota; kingdom Metazoa; phylum Chordata; class Actinopteri; order Osteoglossiformes; family Osteoglossidae; genus Heterotis; species Heterotis niloticus. Next base: position 20,547,811 of record CM030894.1, on the reverse strand, counting down.
TCTTGAAGGAGTCTCAAAGGGGGGGGTTGACAACTTTGCTCGATGGCAGGTGGGAGCCCTCAAGCGTACTTCAACCTCAATGGACAGCTACCCAACACCTGTCCCTGCGCACAATCAGTCCAACACTTCCAACACCTGTGAATTCTGTTGCTGTTCCTCTGTTGCTGGGTTAGTTAGTTAGTTAGTTAGTTAGTTAGTTAGTTAGTTAGTGCTTTGGCAGCACACATAATAAAATTAAAATTATACAGAGAACTCTGGTCTGTTAGTCCGAAATCATTTCTTGGCTTTTTTGGATAAGATCAAATGCTAGGAAAAACACGTGGGACTCTGGTGGCTGGAATAGCTTGGTGTGGTTTCTGGTGCTGTCTCAGTTTCCTCTAACCATCATAATATAATGAAAGAAATTATGATGATAACCCCTATAGTCCTTGTTGCAAATATACTGCATCCATTCATCCATGTGCTGCAACTATCTCACAATAAGGATAATATACTGTACATTTCATGCAGGTTAGACTCTCATTACCAAATTTACCCTCACTTCATATTGCGAGTGTTACCTGCTTTGCCAGTTTGTATTTCGACGGTCTGGCTGAAGCGCCCGCAGCCAGCGGAGGTCCGAGCACGGACCTGGAAGATGTAGCGAGTGCCAGGCTTCAGACCTGACACCCTGGCACTGGTACCCTTGGACTTGAGTGTCGAGTAGCTCTGCTGCTCCTTGTCCTGAGAAAAACATGGAGACAAACATTGGCGGCTACTCAGCCTCTTTGCCTGAGGGTGGAAACAGAGAAATCTCTCCGGCTGTCATATCAAATCAACACATCTGACCTCCTGTCAGTGCTGCTTATTTCACTGCTTCTTTGCATTCCTGCGTTTTGAGAGGCTGGGGTGTCAGCAGGTATCATTAAAACCTTGTAGTGTCATTAATGCTGTTCTGTCCACTTGGCATTTTTTGCAGAACAAGTAAACTGGAGTACTTGGTAGAGGACACGAACCCGGGAGTTAAGTTGGTCAAAACACTGACCATTAGAACAAAAAGTTAAATGTCTAACAAGGAAAAACATCCTGAGTTGTTTTGGACAAACGTGATGGCTAAACAAGGGAAGCAACTATAATAATAATGTGTTGTAGGCCTTGTAAATCCCTATTCCAACTGTGATGGAGTCTCATTAAAGGGCTCGGCCTGTTGTGACAGGGTCTCTAATCGGGACATAATGGAGGTGTCACAAGCGATAGCATCGACAGGATCTGCTGCATCGACTGCACTCGTGATGAAACCACAGCCCTGCGCAACATTTCTGTGCCAAGTCTGAGACATCCTGTCACCAGGCTGATAAGCTGACAGATACATTAACAATGACTTTGCCTTTCGAGCTGCCAGGCAGCGCCAAAGGGTGGACGCTCAGCCGTGGGCAGCACTTCACCTCACAGTTGGAGATTGAGATGTGAAAGTGCCGGTGGCAGCGGCTGGAAAGCGAGAAGTACCCCAGAGAATGTTTGGTACCAGCCCTCCTCCCCCCCATCTGCTCCACATATTGTAAAGTATCTCCGGGTTTCCTTGCTAGGAAGACATTGAAAATATTAGTTAATTTTTATTTATTTAGCTACTGTGGAAGAATTTATATAAGGTGTTAAAGTGTGACACATACAGTAAACCAAGCCGATAAGAATGTATCTTTTAGACAGATCACCTAAAACAGGAATATAACAAGGGAAGTTTCACTTGCATTCTGGTGGGGAAATATAGATAAAGAAGTAACCAGGGAGCTACAATGGCTGTTTGTGATTAGTGGGGGGTAGTTGTAAACAGGTTGCAGCAAACCATATAAAGGAAAGTATTTTTTTCCCAGAATGAAAAGAAAATACCCATCTTTAAACTGAGCAATATTTCACTGAAATGAAACAAATATAAAACGTTCCCTTAAAAAAATATTCTTCTACCGATGTCGTTGAACATCCACACTTTGTTACGTTTCCAGTTTCTCCCTGTGTGGCTCTGCTGTTAACTGACAGGAGTTTGAGGTGTGATGGCGAGATGGGATGTCAGGGAATTTGTTTAGTTTACCCTCTTAATTCTAATAATTGGAAATCACTTAACCTCACTGAAACAATCCATTCACGTAATGTAATTTTTTTACATGGCTGTAGAAAAATGAAGACACCGAAAGTACCAAGAATAGTTAAAAATAATCCAAGCTCATAACTAGGACACATTTAGCATCAGTTATTGCGACATACCTTTTCGTAATATTTGATGTCGTACTCCAGGATAACACCGTTGGGCTGGTCCGGCTCATGCCATAACAGGGTGACACTATTCTGACTGGTGTTTTCCTGTCGGATGGCCACCACCTGGGAGGGGGCTGCAGGACAGGTGGGAAGCAGACAGCTGTGACACATCGAACAGCAGTGTGGTTACCTGTCTTGCTTTTATCAAGACTGTACTTCTTTTTTGGAAAACTGTCATGTACAATCTGTGTGTTGTGGTTTTTAGCCCATCTGTGTGTTATTTAGCACAGTCACATGGGGGGAATCGCTTTACAGACCCATTGAGGTTCTGTTTTTCAAATTAATGACAACACGTGATACAGAATTTAACAGGTCTTGTGCATTTGGCGAAGATGTCACTCAGAAAGGAGTTCCCTCAAGTATTCTGTTTACAAATTAGTTTGTAATCCTCATGGCTGCATTTTGAAATGTGCAAATGATATTACATGAGTAAACACGAATAACTGCAACTCTAAAGCACTCTTATGTGTATAAATGAAAATTTCACATCAGGAGTTCATTCTACTAAAAGTGGCTGTTTTTTCTAGGGCATTTCAGCAACTGTCAGCAAAAAAATATATGAATAATAAAAAATAAATGAATAAAAATAACCCTAAATAAAAATAATCTTTTTTTTTTTTTGTCTAACATCATTCCATCTGCAAAATATAGATTTCTGTTTTCTTTACTGGGCCCATTATGTATATTTCCCTGCCTTCCTTTCTTATAAAATTCTCCTTTAAACTAAAGACATTAGCTATATTCAACCAGAATCATGTTTAATTATTGAAGTGATTTTAATGAAGTTTCATAACTTCTTTAATTTAAAGTGAACGGCTCTGCACAGTTTGAATTTAATGAGTCATCCTGGCGGAAGTTTCCCCACCTCAGCAGCATCTGTGCTCAGGTGTCTTAGTGGGAAAGAAAGCGAATCCGGTCACTGTGAATTTTCGTTTCCAAGTCAGCATCAGTTTTTTGATAAAAAAAAAATCGACCGCTTAAATAAATTGTTTGTAATCTTCAATGTTATAGTACGACAACATTATGTTATGTATTTTATTCACGTTACTTTGCTTTGAGCAAGATTACTCATACTGACAAGTGCCATTGAAGCAGGAATACTTAGAAGTCTTACGCACTCGTGTCTTCCGGTGGTTCCCAAGGATCTCATCCATGTTTAGGTGGACACCTGTAAATGTGTTGGTCTATGCAGTGTAGTGCGGTGCAGTACCGCATTGTTTGGTGTCCCTACCTGCCTGGTTTGTGGTGACACTGACTGTAGCGCACTGTTGACGGTCTGGGCTGAGGTGCGACACACCGTTGACCACGTAGATGCGGAAGGTGTAGTTCATGTGTGCCATCAGGTTGACCACTGTCACCCAAGGCTCCCGCAGGCCTGTCTGCTGGGGTATGAAGCGTGGGGATGGGGTGCTGCCTCTCTCCGTTGAACCTCCACCACTCCCTGCCCCAACGCTGCAATCCTCACACTGTCCCCAGTCCCCCGCACACTTCAGACATTCCAGGTTATAGACGAGGTCGCTGCGGCCCCCCGAATTCAGCGGTGGGTCCCACTCGAGGCTGATGGAGGTGCCGTTCACAGAAGAGATCACATTGACAGGCGTGGATGGAGGTCCTGCAGGGTGAAAATAGCAGCTCTCAAGCACATCAGCTACTTTCCATTAGCACTTCATGGAGGCTGCAGTGAAATTTTGGGGCATCTGAAAAATTAACGGTGAGGTCAGTTTGGCACTTTGAAGAAAATTCATCAAGCAGGATTGCTTGGTAGCTGTTTGTTGACACTAGGAAACCTGTCAGTGAATGAGATCAGTTAAGTGCAGTGAATTGGGTTTGCTGAGCTCTGTAAGAAGGTTTAGGAGAGATGTGTTTAAAGGCCATGCAGAACTTCAACAAACTCATCCATAATTTCTGTCCTTCCCACATTCCCCTCAACTTACTCGTGCAGGGGGCCGAAGGAGGGTCTGTGGCAGACCGGTAGTAGCTTGCATCGCATGGACAGAAGAGCGCAGCCCTGGTCTCCGAGTGACTATGGAGGGGGCACTTCCCACACAGCTGGTCCCCTGCTGATGGCTTGTAGAAGCCTACTTCACAAGCTGAGGAGCACATCAAGGATAGCGTGAGTTTCACTGCTTAAACCTTCTGTAATTCCCCTCCTAAAAGACATTTCACATTCAAAACCAGATCAGAGCCTACAATTGGAACCTGCTTATGCTGTTACAGGTGTGCAGTTTAGCTAGCTGCTCCACAGTAAACCATTTCAGTGAGTGTGTGTGCGCCAGGGCGGAGAAAAAAATCACACACGGTCAGCCAGAGGTCTCATTTATCTAGCAGAACCCCTCAGAGAGGAAGCGAAACGTAAAACAGATATTAAAAAAAAGTCTGCTTTTACTATTTCTCCCAGATGATTTCTAAACTTATAAATCAATCCTTCCAAGTCTGGATGTTTTTGCTGGAAAAAAAAAAGTCAAAAGTTGAAATGCAGGTCATGATGAGCACATCGAGCTTATCAAGACGTTTGTCTCCTGCCTTTGAAGCTCTGACAGATTCATCGGAAGCCGCGCGACAGCAATTCATAAACCCACACCCGGAGAGGAGCAAAATGACACGCCCAGCGACTGAATGATGAATACTGTGATGAAAATTACGCAAGATGACCTTTTTGACGAAAGTCAGCTGAAATGGAAGGTAATGAAAAAAGGTAAAAAGTGCACTGGGCTTCGCACCCCACAGTCATGTGCTGAACATCACTACCTAGGCAAGGCGAAGAAAAAAGAGGAAACCCAAAACACAGGTAACTATTCACTTGCCTTGGGCTGGGGGAGAACCAAGGCAAATATGGCCCATCCACCAGTATAAACAAACAAAATAACATGGATGAGACAGCGTCACTGCTTATTACAGTCTTTCTCCTCTTGCTATCACTGGTCTCATACTCTATCTTCTCTTGCCACAAATAAATAATAATTTCGCAATCGCACACATCTGTTGCATCACAAGTTGTATTTGTTTTCTCAGGTATGACTACCAAACTTTGCATTAGCCCGTATATTTCAGTCGGGTTTTAATGTAACTGAGGAGAACAAAAAAGTCACAACAGCAGCTGCACAACTGCGGAAAATTACAAAATAGAGCTGGGCTATAAATGCATTCATGAGCCACATTGTGATCGATAATTCATTCCTGACAACGGAGACGCTGAACCAAACATCGTGCCACTACAAGTTGTCCACTCCGGTGTCCCCATCAGGCAGGCGATGGCGAAACCTTCAGGAAATGGAAAAAAGGAGTTTTATAACAGAACCATGTCTACAGCCGGCCATTTATCTTTTTTCTTTACCTAGCCATTGATTTACACGCGCGTGCGCACACACACACACACACACACACACACACACACACACACACACACACACACACACACACAGGAACCTTTCCTTCTGGGACCAAGCAAAATCTGCTAATGAACACAGAGAATTGTCCAAATGATGAATGATTCCTTCTAAAAAATCATAAAAGGAAATGGGGCACTCGATCACACACCGCCTGCCAATGGCGCCAGTTTCCATCTCATGGTTGGATGCTCCTAGGTATGCATTTACTCTGTTTACAATTCTGTATAACTTAAAAGGGGTCAGCACTCAGTGTGAATATATGTCCTGTTGTCATGCCTTATTTTGCAGTGAAAGATGTAGGAGAGAGGCAGTGAGAAAGGTACCACAAAATCATGGTTATACATATGTCATAATGCTGACTTTTGTTGGAAATGGATGGATGGATGGATGGATGGACGGACACCAGGTAAACAAACAAAATAATAAATCATTAGAATCCAAAACACTACACTAGGCTCCGGTTTTTTTCCCTCTAAAACAAAGTAACTTTACTTATTTTATATTTTACTTGGTTAGAAGTGCACAGATACATGCATGCTGACATACGTTTTATTTATTTACAGCAGACACATGCACTTTTATATTATTCCGTTTCATGCCAGTTTTGCACGTTAATTTATGTTGTTCTCCTTTGTTCCCCTCACACTCATTTTTTCCACTCTTTTCTCTGGTTGTCTCATGTGAAACACTGGGTGAAACATTGCACTTCTCTGCTCCCACTCAGCTTTCCAGGGTTGTGATGAGCTAATTTCAGACCACAGAAATGACAGCATAATTCCAGTAAGTACAGTATTCCATACAAAAAGTAATGCTGTAGCTGATAAAGCTGTTATATTAGGTGCATCTGTATGTTCATTAACAATTTTGATAAAATACTTTTAGGCAATACTTTTGGTTGATATTTGAAGAATTTTTACCAAATTATTAATTCTTAAACCCTCGAGAAGCAGTTGTTTTTATAAGACAAGACCTATTTTTACACAAATTAATATTGTACCAAGAGGTAATGATGAAAAATAAACCCATCTTAGCCCACCTTAGACCTCAATAACTGCTACCAATCAATAAGGTGTATTGTTCACCAACTCTCTAGTAGTTTCTGCTGGCATTTGACCCTGGGTTTATTGCTAAAAAACTCTTGTGGGGTTAACATTATATCTTACTGAAAAATTTTCAACCGAGTCACAGCTTTTTCAGCAGTGACAAATTTTCCTCCAAAAATACCTTTTTACATTTCCTTTTTGTTATTCATTAAACTCTAAATCTATTTGCTACCATGGAGCTCCAGACAGTCCTGGAGGCTCCCCTACGGTTCGGCTTCGGACCGATGCATTCCAGCATCTCTTCCTCTCTGCTTTTTCTCCACACATTCTTGCTGCTGTCGCAAGTTAAACTTTCCTTCACCACTAAATCAAAGTGAAAGCCAGAGGGGTAATGGTTTGGAAATATGGGCTTTAGCAAACAGTCTTGCTATGTGTATTTTCTGTCAATTCAGGGCTTTTTCCCAAGGCTTTAAAACAATATTTTTGCAAAAGTTGGCATTGACAGGTAAAAGCAACAATTCTATTATAGGTTTACTTAACAATTTGACAAAATGAATGAAATGACAAGTATAGTTGTTGCTGAAAATGTGCTTACGGAATAAATTTGTAAGCTCATTTAATTTAGATAGGGAAAAAGTAATATCTGCACCATGAAAGGTTCACTCATTTTTTGCATAAACATGCAAAATTTCTGCCTTATCTTTCAAACATCGAGAAAATCCAGTTCAGAACCAAGTCCAAAATGGCAGAACTACTTTGGACGCTATTATGTGCTGGTGCTTTGCAGCTACAGTACTGCTGGGTTTGAACCCAGCTCAGTTTATGTACGGTTTGCACATTTGCTTCTTATTTCCATGGGTTTCCCCCAGGTGTTCTAGTTTTATCCCAGAGGCCAGCACCACAGGTTTCAAGTAAAGCTGCAAACTGACGTTAGTGTGTTTATGTGTGTGTTCATATGTCTGTGTGTGACCCCTCTTCACACCCCGCTTCGCCAATACACCAAGGACCACAGCGAGTCTGTACTGGAGAAGCAGTTGCTTAATAATGAAAGGGCTCCTGGTTCCATTCTGAGTCATTTTAATAAAAGTTGATATTTATTTAAACTTCTGCTTTAGATTACCTTTGTATTTAGCAATAAAGCACCCTGAGAAGCTGCTTCAGAAGGCACGATGCAAAATAAAGATGATGATGATTGTTACTGTCATTTTGGTTGCTGCAGCACTATTCAGCAAGTCAGCTCCAATATTGAATTTACTGTCATCACTTGAAACCCTTTCTGCTGAGCTCTTTGTCTCAATTCATTTTTGTCAAATTGATATCAAATGAAATCACACAAATTCCTTCATAATGATACTACCTTTCAAGTAAATTTGACGCCTTTTATCAAAGCATGGCATATTTTTCCCATGCGTTTTTGGCACTTAAAAATATTTTTCATTGCTTTAGCTGCTGGGCTCATTTTTGTGATGAAAATGATGTAGAAGAGCGGGTTTACAAAATGGTGAAAAATTAAGATATTTCTGAGCAATGCTAGCTAGCAGGGACATAACTGCAAGACAAATGAGCAGGGAAGACTATGTGGTCCTCAGCATCACCATGGCTTCTGTTTAAAATAAAATTTTTGTTCTTGTAAGCATGAGCTTCTAGTTGCACAAATTTTAGAGCACGGATTACATGAGCACGTAAGTGCGAATGCTGGTAATAACAGCATTTGTTATATTTGAGGAAAGTCTGTACCGTACTGAGAAAAAGTATACAAGGACAGCTGCAGTATGTGCAGAATTTAAATAAAAATTAACTAGCATTTTTGAAATTTTGTAAGGGCTAAAATGAGCACAATCCTGAAAAGCAGGTAAACATCTAGCAAAGAAAAATGAAGCCACATGATATAAAGCCTCTTGTCGGAGTTCCAGTCTGCTTTCCGGGATGAAAAATTGGCTCTATGTGATGGAGTGAGGATCGGAAACATAGGCTCAAATGACATTATTACCGTTCTGTGGTATTCGCAGCTCGCTTTTCGGTCTCTGTGTGGGTGTGGAGTAACAAAGTGATGGCAGAGCATAAATGGAGTGAGTTGGCCGTCAACGTGGAACATGTAAGCTGATGGAAAAGAAAAGGCTGTCTGGAAAGAACTACTATAAGCTGCAAACCTAAATAACACAGACGTTTAAATGGCAAAACCATACGCAATTCAATGTTGAAAAAACGAGCAGGGATTTGCTTTGTTTACTAACTGATAAAAAACAATACCATCTCATTAAAGTGAAAATCACAGACCCACACCAAAAGATTCACAGACCCATCCAGTGCACATTTTAGGACTCAAATAAAGACTAAACTATGCCAGGAATCATAGCATTTAAAATGCTATAAATATCATCAAAGTTAATTTAATGGTTTTTATGGTTAACATGAAAGATGAAATGAGGTAATATGTTATGAGGTAATATTCAAATATTAACTTTGTTTTCACATAACTTTGAATCCAGCTCGGTCTGTGTGTAGTGTGCGTGTTCCTCTGGGTGCTCTGGTTTCCTCCCACAATTCAAAGTCATTCATTTCAGCTTAACTAACCACTATAATTTTTCATAACTGTGTCCACATGTGAGTGTGTGGCAACCCTGCGACAGACTGCCGTCCCACCCAGCCTATGGTCTCTTAGCCCTCATCTCATTGCTCCAGGGATGGGCTTGGGACCACCAAGACAGTAACCAAGGCAAGTGGTTAAGAATAGATGAATGAATAAATGGTTGGACATCATTTTGCAGGTGGCGAAAATAATTTCCAACACTTTTAATGACAAAAAAATGTCTTTCATAAATATTCACAGCTTCTGAACTGACTGCTAATAAACTGTTGCCTCTTGATCCTCTAGAGATTCTGTTTGCCCCCAGGCAACCTGCCAAACTCCCTGATTTGCCCTTGCATCAGTCCCAACCCTCCATATGGAAATTAGCAGCTCCTTGCCTGAATAAAGCATTTAGAACTCTATAGTACTGTTTAATATAGTCAGTTCATTTCTTCCTATAATTGTGTGCAAGTCATAACATTCATTCATTCATTCATTCATTCATTCATTCATTCAACTTTTTTTTTTTGCAAAGCCAATAAATTTTAATTTGGGACTTACAAACAGCACAAAAACAATATGACAAAAGAAACAGGCAGATGGGTGCAAAAACACATATCTGCCTGGGATTCTGTGGCAAGGAGACACAATTGTGCAAAAGCTGTCAGTCATTCTTTGGCAGCTCCGTGGATGCACGGGGAATGCATGGCGGTAAGAAAGTGCGCTGTACGTGAGGGTGTAATGATCTCAGCTGCAGAGATCTTTTACAGTTTTAGCTCGGAAGAAAACCCTTCTCACAGTGTGCACTTATGCTGTACAGAGTCGGGACACGGTAACAAAACGTGCAGAGCTTTGCAAAGATCTCACATTTGATGCAGTTTAAATGTATTTAATTTTACTCTGCAGTTCTTGTTTGGTCTGTTCTAGGCTACAAAAACACACAAACTTCAGTAGAAACCCAATATTGTGCCTTACTAACCAACATTTATCGGAAGCGGTGGCTCTCGTTTTTAAATATCAATACCGATATCAATAAAAAAAATACAAAATGACACAAAAATGAAAAGGATACATGGGACTTCTGAGATATTCCTCTTATACCTCTGGTAGATTTAACTAATGAGACAGGGTCTCATTTATATTTTTATCACAATCTCTCTTGTCCAAATGCCAAATAAATTTACTCACAGTCTATCTAACTGTTCTCATTAGATCCATCCATCTACCTATCAATTTTTGCAAACCGCTTATTCGTGTCATTCAAAGTAAAAGTTACAACTTGAGTTTCTAAGGAGGATTTGCGCCTGTTGAGAAGAAATTTATTTAGCATTTGACTCCATTTAGTAACAGCTCTCTGGCCTCCAAACAGATTGGCTTGATTCTGTGATTACAGCAATGATCTCAAATCTTGAATTTTGAGTCTTTTGCAATTTTTAGGTTTGGTGTGCAGGAGAAGGTATTTTGCTGTGGCAAAACCAGTAATACTGAGGTATAAAACCACACACAAAGTTGTTTTTTAGTCCACTAGAATGACGAATATTAACTTTTTTTTTTTTGCTTTACCAACAGAACATATCAGCAGCATAAAACCAGTAGAGTACATGGTGACTTTAACCTCATAAGATGATGCCGTGATGCCTGCAGTGAAACAAATAAAATCTGATGGCGGGACCATGAAAGGTATGTGCAGCTGAAGCTGTGGGGTGCTGCCTTCATCCCTAGGTTTAAATCCTATATATGTTTATTTATAAATAGCTCAATCAACTCAATAAGTTCTCAGAATATCAAAAAATAATTAAATAAATGAATAAGGGAACCAAATAAATAAATAAATAAATAAACAGATATTCTACTACAAGTAATATTGTTCATTTTATTGCAGGTTATAAGATGGTGAGATATTACCCTAAATGCCCTAAAGCTGCAGGAATATTGTGAAAATTGGATTTTTTTTTTTTTTAACTTTTTCAAAACATGTGCATAACCTACAGTGAAAACGTGGTGCAACTTTTGGAAATAAGTGGAAATTATGTATATAGAATAGAAATAAAAATGTGCTCCACTCTACAGCCATCACACCGGAGGAATACGGCAACAGTTAGTAACCCCCTCACGCATTGTCAACAACCACTTGGTACTCTATATACATTATTATAGTATATTATTTAAATTTTACTATTACTTTATCAGCTGTTTTTGCCTGTAGATGGTGTCTTTCCTCAGACTTGGGTCCCCTGCCAAAGAGCAAATTGGAGGGTGTAGCACAGTATTTTTGCTCTTTGTAGGACTGCACTTTTCTGGACTGATACCGATGTCATTCCTGGGATTTGATGGAGTTGCTATTTCAATTTAAGGGCCATGGCCTCCAGTGCTCCTATCACCAGTTGGGTTACCTTGGTTTTCACCTTCCACATTCTCTCCAGTTGCTCTCCCAATCCCTGGTATGCAATATGGCCAAAAGTGGCCACAGCCATACAGCATGCTAACACATTCTAGACAACTGCATGCTTTCAGCTTTGTGGCCACAGTTTGGGAAAGCTCCTTTCCTGCCCCCCCCCATGCACAAAGTAAGCTTCATAAACATGTGGTTTGCTCAGGCTGGTGTGGAAGAACTCGAGTGGCTGCACAGAACCCTCACCTCAACCCCACTGAACACCTTTGCGATGAACTTGAACACAGACCACGAACCAGGCCTTCTTGCCCAACATCACTGATGCGCTTGTGGCTGAATGGGTACAAATTCCCAAAATCTGGTGGAAAGCCTTCACAGAAGGAGGAGGCTGTTATAGCAACAAAGGGCAGCGGGGGGGCTCCATATTAATGCTCATGGGTTTGGAATGGGATGTTTAACAAGCTCATACGGGTGTGATGCTCAGGTGTCCATACACTTTTGGCCATACAGTGTATTTCTCCAGCTTCTCTTATTCCTGCTTCCTGATGTTTCTATCACTTGGAACTGCCACATGATAGATATACCATACACTAGGGTAACAGGGAAGCATACTGGAATGAACGCTTTGTGGAAGGATGATGCCCTTCATTAGCTCCAAAAAAGGTGGCACAGTTAAAAGCTCTCCGCCAGTTGGCAGAAACAGCAAGTCTGTTAGTCAGGCCAGTACTTTTTTGTCATTTTACTGCTCTCTTGCTGCTAACTAATAAAGCAGTTTAATCTACCTGAATGCATCCTTGGGGGCCACATTTTAATGAGGCTATTAAACATCTCCTTCTATCCCTAATCGGCAAAGGGGGACTGGGCCGTCTCTCCAATTAGTCTATCAAAAGCACAGCCTTGTTGGGAAAAAGTGACATGGCCACTTAAATTAAAGACCGCTGAGGGCGTTTACTCAGACTATACGAGTGTCTGTCCACAAGCACACATTGCTTTCCAGAAAATGCTCCAATTTTGTACTGACTTTACCTATGCTTCTCCCTTTTGTGTGGCTTCACTTTAACAGAGGTAACATATGATTGTCTGGAATGTGAAGAGCATCTTGTGTGGGCTCCTGGAAAGATCTTCAGTGGCGTAACCTGGGGTCACTGCTTGTGAGGGCTCCTTCGGCATTAGATAGCCTCAGCCAGGTAACCCAGACAGGGTTGGGCAGACCCCACCCTGCATCCAAAATAAATTTTTCTTAATTTCATTATTTATTATTTATTTATCTCATATCTTATTTATTTTGTTTATTTTTTATTTTTTGCTGAGGATGCCTGGAAGCAACACATTTCATGGTCACAATACTGCTATGCTGCTGTTAGTGCACTCATGACAAATAAAACCTTGAACCTTGAATCTAGGTGGCGCTCCCTCACACCCTCACTTCTTCTGATCCTCAGCCCCCTTCTCAGCCTCATAGCCATTCTCCTCTGACTGCCTCATCATTCCTTCTTTGATGGTCACGCACCTTGTACTTCATCTTCTTCCTGTCATTGGCCAAGTCAGTGTGTTCCCCTCATGAGACTGTAAGTGAAACATACGTGGCACCTGGCAGTTTTGGGACATCATCAGAAGGCTTTTCCTGGTGTTGGGGTTAATTGTATTTTTTTAACCTTCTGAAAAGTGCTATGGTTTGCCTTGCTGACCACCAAGCCTCTCTGGGCACCATCCCCACAGACTAGAGCTTTTGTAGACCATAAGGGGCCAGATAATCCACTACAGAATAGTAAGGTTTTAATACCTCCTCAAGTCCTGGCTTGTGCGCTGCAGCTAACCAGCGCAGCATCTTCTGGTAAGCTGTCTACATAAGTACTATCGTTCAAGCTGCTCTCAAACAACTTACTCAGGCTTTTTCCCGAAAATGGATACAATCATTGTACTTCTGTGCTAAAGCTCAAACTATCAGCAGGCTTTCTTTTCCTCAGCAGCACAGATTTGAAACTTGATGCCTTGAAACTCATCACAGCTCGTGTCATGAGCTTTGCAAGCAGGGCTGTAGGACTTGAGTCTGGACTTGAGATTTTTTTTTTTTTTTTTCTGCTCTCTGGTTGCTTTTATTACTCTAACTTTGCTACCTTTGCAAACATATGTATGGTTGGAGGAGATGGGATAACAAAAACTCTATGGCCTGTTATCATCATTTCCTTCAGCCTATGCCAATAAGAGAACTACAGTACATGTTCACTTATTCCTCTCAAACATCACATGGCTGGATAGAAGCAGTACTAGAAAAGAGCAACAGGTAAAAAAAAAGATGAAAGCAGACTGAATAAAGACTAAGATATAAGTAAAAGAGGCAGTCTTTGGGAGCAGATAAGCTAAAATTTTATTTAAACAAGCTGTGTGCTGTTTTAAGGAGATTATGCATCTTAATACTTTACAGCATTGGCACTGAAGGAAAAAGCTACCTAATTCAGCCAAAATCAGTGCTCCAGCTGACAGACAGACAGACAGACCTACATGCAAACAGAGAAAAACAGACAGACAGACAGAAAAACATAAAAACAGACAGCCCTATAGACAATTGCAGACAGACACATCTTTGACTTTGACTGTCATATGTATAAAACTGGTGTGCCAGTAAAACAGACCTACAAACAAGAAAGGAGGACTAAGATTTCTGTAGGATTTCATTTTTTTCAGATTTTTTTTTTTTTTTTTTTTTTTTTTTTTGATGACAGCAACCAGTTAGAGGGTGGATTGCAAATGTTTTATGCTTTCACTTATAAATATCGTGGCTGAAGCGTCCGGATGTCTCTGCAAAGTTTTTCATCGCTCTGCACTGACAATAACCATACCTGTATTTTAGCTCTGCTTGCAGCTAAACTCTGCCTTTGCTCGGCACAATATGTCCAAAATTGTTTATGTCGCGTTACACCTGTTCCCGGGCTTTCATTCCGGCGAGCTATCGGAAAGTGAGCAACCGGGAGCGTGCGTTGCAACACATGTCATTGAATTCACTTACGCCTCAAAGCACAATGCCATTTCGGCTTCAACTATGCAAATTAATAATATAAATAAAACAGTGAAGCGAAACATGGATCTAAATGTGTTTTCCTTTCCAAATATCCTGTAATTATAAATCAAATAAGACAAATGGATCTCAGTTAATGGGCATTAAATGGCTGTTAATTATTCAATTGAATTGCTGTCACCTATCAAAGCATGTCTAATTGATCTGTGTTGAGAGAATAAAAATAGCTCATTGAAATGCCTTCCACGCCAAAGGATGAAATTGCAAGGATCTAAAAAAAAATCACGAGTTAAATAAAAAGCATCTCGCTTTTCTTTTTGCATTCGGAGAGGATGTCTCTGTTTGTTCGGCTTTCCTCGGTATCTACAGACTGGCACAAAGTTTAATAACCCAAAGGCGTGCGCGCTCTGCACGCACGATGTTATTAACATCCTTCAAGGGTTATTAATTTAAAAATGACTTCATAAGTTTAAACTGTATATTTTGGTTTCGACTAAAACAGAATTGTTTATAACTGAGAAACGGAACCTGGTCCAGACTTGGGGTTTTGTCCCTCCGGGATTGGTTAAGATGTCCGGCTGCTGTACCTGTTGAGCACCAGCGAGACGGAGGTGGACTGACCCGGCACAGCCCGTCTGGCTGAGATACCATTCATTCCTTTATTATATCCCCACTTTGCCATGCCAAGCTGGCCAGGACTCTGCTTTTGTCATAACAGCACAGTTGCGTGAGGCAGCTTTAATAACGCATAAGGGATCCATCAGCTACTTTTTAATCCCATCACAATACGTTTGCCAAAAAAACCTCCCCACAAGCAGGACTGGAGCATGATACAAAGAACAATAATTACCCACCCGTCACCCCACCCTATTCCTTCCATTCCGAAGGAAATCGGCTTTTGTTATCTCCACTGTGAATATTATTGTTTTTATTTGGCAGCTCGATTATTGTAAATAGAGGTCTGGGCTTTTTTTTATGTCATTCAGTCAGCAGGGAAATTGTTAGGAGATGATGTAGGCTTACAATGTGACACTGAATTAAACTCCAGCTGTGGGTGATTGTTTTTGCAAAAAGCAATGTCAAATTTCCTCCTTATTTGATCGTCTTTTACCTTACATGTATATGACTTGCGTCTCCAAGGAAAAACAAAAATACTTTATTAATAAGAAGAAATAATCACTCATTCCAAGGGTGCAAATGAAGAGTTCACATACAATTATACTGTTATCAACTGCAACATTAAAACCGCCTGCCTAATATTGTGTAGCTCCCCCTCATGCCGTCAAAACAGCTCTGTCCCATCCAGGCATGGACTCTACAAGACCTCTGAAGGTTTCCTGTGGCACCAAGACATTAACAGCACATCCTTTAAGTCCTGTAAGTTGCGAGGTGGGGATTGGACTTGTTTTTCCAGCACATCTCACAGATGCTCAAGCGGATTGAGATCTGGGGAATTTGGAGGCCAAGACAACACCTTGAACTCTTTGTCATGTTCCTCAAACCATTCCTGAACGATTTCTGCAGTGTGGCAGGGGGCATTATCCTGCTGAAAGAGGCCACTGCCATCAGGGAATACTGCTGCCATGAAGGGGTGTACTTGGTCTGCAACAATGTTCAGGTAGGTGGTACGTGTCCAAATAACATCCACATGAATGCCAGGACCCAAGGTTTCCCAGCAGAACATTGCCCAGAGCATCACACTGTTTCTGCCGGCTTGCCTTCTTCCCATTGTGCATCCTGCTGCCATCTCTTCCCCAGGGAAATGACACATCCCATGTGCATCAGTGAGCCTTAGATGCCTATGACCTTGTCGCCAGTTCACCGGTTGTCGGTCCTCTGACCACTTTTGACAGTTACTGTACTAACCACTGCATACCTGGGACACCCCACACAACCTGGCGTTTTGAAAATGCTCTGACCCAGTCGTCCAGCAGTCACAATTTGGCCCTATTCAAAGTCGCTCAGATCCTTACGCTTGCCCATTTTTCCTGCTTCCAACACATCAACTTCAACAACTGACTGTTCCCTTGCTGCCTAATATCTCCCCCCAACCCTTGACAGGTGCCATTGTAACAAGATAATAAATGTTATTCACGTCACGTCAGTGGTTTTAATCTTGTGGCTGACTAGTGTAGTCCTTTATAAGTCAATTTTAAGCATATTTGAAATAAGTTCTACTTGTTCCCATTTTTATGTAATATAGTATAGCGAAAATTATGTATGAATAGCAATATTTACAAGCTATGAAAAGTTCTTTGGGTAAATGAATCTGTTTTCAGTGATCACTGTTACAATGTATGTTCTTTGTTTATCTCCAGCAAGTATGGGAATAGCCTCAAAGGCTGCCATATGTAGTCATTGATCTGCTAATTTACAGTCTGCGCATGTTCTGAACCCCACCGTGATAGAGGATTACTTGGTGTCTGACAGCACGCACAGGAGACGTGCGAGCAGGATTTGACATTTACTGTTGCCAAGAATGAACCCTTTCAAACAAAATCACTTCAGTGGAACTTCATCTGGAAAATGTTTGGTTACACGTCTGGTTCCATTAACATTACACACCTGCGCTGTGACTGGTCATTCTGCATACCTCACAAAAGACTGCTAGCAAAATGTGCATTGTGTTTGTGTACCGCACAGTCAAGATGATTTTATTAATAGCTGCAGTACACAAAACAATAATATGAAAAATATTACAGCTGGTTTTAACTTTTAGCAAAACCAAGTGAAGCTGTTTGATGCATCTGCATTTATTCAATTTTTTACCAGTTTACAAGATTGAATAGTTAGGTTATTGATTGTTTTGCCGATGTGGATAGACCGATAGGTTTCTCACCATGTGTGAAAAACCTGGCCATCAGGTGCAATAATATTTTTTAGTTAAAGACAAATGAGTGTATGACAGGCCCCTCGGGGTCATACCTAGCAAGACTGAAAGGCCTCCTCTACACACCTGCACCTGGTCACCACAATCAAAAACATCTGTGCAGACATCCCCTGCAGAGCTTCAGTTGAGACTTTACACTCACTGACCTGACAGAACAGCCTTCCTAAATCTGCAGCCCAGAGTCAAGTCCCTGTTCCAATGTCCATCATCACCGTCCATCAACGTCTCCAAGTCTCCACATATCACTCTCTGCACCCATCGCTTCCACTTTACCTCCACACTTGGTGTCCTACACATTCCACATCTCAGCGTGTTCCTTAACATTTCAGTTTATGTCTTTTGTTCTCACATTCAAATAATTATAAGGGCAAAATTTCCGGATCTTCTCTAATACAGGCCAATTCAGGGTGCATCCACATGGTCATGCTTAAAGCATGTGACGCACCACTGCACTGCAGACATATCTACATTGTGCAAAAGCTTCCATTTATTGCTTTTTTTAATATCAGGTTAATTTGTTTCTGCTGTTATTCTGAACTGACAAAAACTTGGGCTGCTGGTTCATAGAGCAGCTGGAGCACACCTGAAGCACACAGGTTACAGTGCACAAATTATCCACCTGCTTTGGATAAAAGTGCTTCTCAGATGATAGTATAACAAAACCTACAAAAGCAATATGACATTTTTGAAAACATGCTGTTATTCTCCTTCATACCATAGTAATACCTCGTAATATGATGCCGTTACCGATGACACCAAACCAGGAGATGAGTATAACAGTTGTGAGTCACTCCAGTCACGTTTGAGCTGATTCTCCAGGATTGCAGGAGGTGCGTTTGAGAAATGGCTTCCCACAGACATCCGTTAACACAGCCAATGCAGATGGTGCCTCCAAACAAGTGTGCACAGAAAAGGTTCAGGCGTGAAAAATTCATCACTTCCCAAAGCTCAGGCTGTAAGCATTTTTGTGATTATGGTATGAAATGATGGCAGTCACAGTCATTTGATGTTCAGTAATTAAAGAAATCCGAAAATTAGTGTGCATCCCTTTAAATGGAAAGTGGGAAAGAATCATTGTGCTTAAATGTACATTTTATAACAATTTATTTTCCATGAATATTTTTTTTTCTGCTTAACTTTGCCCGGTGCATGAAAGAGGTGCATTTTATCAATAATTAACCTGAAAATGAGTTTGGCAATAATCTCAGAATTTCATTAAAACTGTGATTTTGAATTTTTTTTCTTATTTCAGTAGTAATTTTGACAGACTTATATGAAAAATATTTAGGTTTATTAAGCACTTAGAACTGTAAAAATGCAGCCTGGAAAACAACTGCTGGCAGTTAGTCTTTATTATAAATTTTTCAGTCTCCCACCTCCATAACTTGAAAAAAAATGAAATATTTTAATAATTTTGGTGCATTTTAGTCAAAAGTCAAACTTAAATCTGTTTTAAGCATGTAGGACAGTTTGGGAACCCTTGTGAGCTCATAATAGAGCAATTGGCTAAAAATGTGAGACCACGTCAAGGGTCTGAACAGTTTTGAAGTGACAGTAACTGTTACCTGCCATCTATTTAAGGAGATTTTTACAACAATTCCTTAAAAAAAACACACAATTTCAACCCAAGATTAAAATTGGGATATCTGTGTTTGTAGGTCACAAAATTATATGAGGAAAACAGGTTCAGTTAATGTGAAGCTGCAGATTATTTTTACAATATAATGCAGTTTATTATGACAGAGAAGAAGGTGCTGACAAAGAGCAGGATGAAATTTGAATAAAGAAAGAAGTAAAAATAATGCCCTTCTTTTTATTTCCTCAAAATACACAAATCTACCAACAAGTCTATATTTGCAGTGGTGAAATAAAAAATTAATGAGCAGAATCAAACTCATGCATCTCAGCCTATTGAGTCATTTATGCATTGAATTTGTTGCACTTGGTCAGGATGTTTACGGCTGAAATCTTCTTTGTTACTCTTGACAGCTTGTCTCATAAATATTTCACTTTCTCTCACAACTTCTTTTAACTGTCAAGACACTGAGCATTTCTATCCTTGTTTTCTTTATGAGCAATAAATTTTAATACACAACATGGAGATTAAACAACAACTAATCTCTGTAGAAATATTGTAGGGCAGTAGAAAACCAAACAAATGCGACAAATCAGATTTCTGTTCTAAAAATAAACCAGAGCATGTTCATGCGCCATTAGAAAACCAACGCAATTCACTTTCCGCAAGTCTTCTTGTCATTGTGGACATGCAAGGATATTTAATGAAAGCATCACCGACTTCAAATTATTTTGCAAGTGCACGCACCCGCACGCACGCACGCACGCACGCACGCACGCACACACACACACACACACACACAAACACACACATACATTCACACTTTTAAGTTTACCGTTACAAGCATTTATTCCCAAACCAAGAGGGTCACTATGACACCTGGGTGCTTGAGCCTGTCGAAATGTTTGCCCCTGACTGTCTTTGAGGCTGTCAGCCCATCCTGACTGGCATTTCTGTGACATGAACAATATTGTCACACTTTGAAAGGACAGTGGAAATGAAAAGATCCCCCTAGGGCAACCCGCTTTTGTGTTAAAGAGTATGTGTCAAATAAGGGGGCATTCCACCCGCTGGTGCCTTGTCAGATGATAATCACATTATCTGCAAATGACAGAAACAAACCTCTTGCACATTTCTCACAAACATTAGCTGATCGGCAGGCTTTGAGGGATCGACGGCGTTATGAAAGCAGGCAGGAAACTTGGCTGTCAGAGTCAAAGTTGGAGCTGTTCAAAATAACCAATAAAAGTTGTCTTCTTATGAAAGAAGACAAGTTTCAAACACTCACAGACGTGAGTACGCACAGCAGTGTCAAGCAACACAACATGGAGATTAGATCAATATTTTTGAGAACAAAATTTGCTTTGAATTCAGAAAATTGGGAAATTCTAATTTCTAAGCTGTCTTACTGTGTTAAAACAAACTTTTTATGCAAGGTTTTAAGTGACAGATCAGATGGAGATGGAAATTGCATTGTACACCCTGGGAAAAAAATAGCAAAAAAAATGGAAGCTCATTTAAAAAAGGAAGAATACAAATTTTAAAATTGATTCTTTTTATTTTCCCAGTGCACAGAAAACAACTTTTCAAAATATCCTTTATACTGAATATTTTTCATTGTTTTTCATTATGTGCTTCCAGTATCAGAACTGCAAGAGACTTCCTTCTGAGAGTACAGCTTTTAAAGGCATTCAGAGAAGAAAGTGGAGCTCTTCTCTGGAGCTAACTTGTGATAAGACTTTCCAGAAAATATGCAAGCCAATATGTCCGTAATGTGAAACCACTAGTCAGGGGTTTGGTAGTATGGCCACTTGCACTGGATAAAATTAGAAGAGAACAAAGTAGAAGTTCTAAGACTTCAGATGCGTTCTAGTCTGTAAAGGATAAGAGCCAACAAAATGAGGTTGACTCACTGTGAACGCTAGCATGGTTTCTAAAGTAAGTGAGAGCTCAGAAGTGGGCTACCATTGCCTTTGTTCACACGTTTTTTGATTGTGGAAGAAGATGTAGAGAAACATGGGGGAAAACATGCAGATACGACACAGTTCAGTTCAGTGGAGCTCAAAAAACAGGCACTGGTGCCGTCAAGCCATTTTCGCTTCTTATTTACGACATGGCAGCACTTTCTAGTAGCGTGTAGCACTGTGGTGAATGCAGTAAAACACTTGTCACTTAAAGCTTGACGGATCATTCCCAGGAGCAGCCATAAACACCAGGGTTTGTACTTACATTTACTTTGTTGTTGTTGTTAAGTGCTGTCAAGTGGAGGTTGACTCATGGCGACTGTATGGGTATTTGCCCAAAATTGCTTTTGATGGCTAACCTTTAATAGAGGAGCATCCATAGCTGCAGTTTTTGTACCAGCTCACTGCATTGCAGGTCTTCCACTTTTGAGTTCACCTTCAGCCTTGCCAAGCATGATGTCCTTCTCCAGTAAGCTTTATCTCTGCACAATGTGTACAAAGTATGAAAGTTGAAGTTGTTTGTGCAGAGAGAGTTTAGGTTTGATCTCCCCTAATACCGATGCATTTGTTATTTTGGGCAGTCCATGGTAAACACAGTATTCACTGCCAATGCTATACCTGTAATTTAAAGATGTTGACCGTCTTCTTGTCCTGTTTCTTCTCTGTCCAACTTTTGCATCCATATGGCGTTATTGACAATGTCACAGCTCAAACAAGCCAAATCTGTGCTCAAAGTTACATCTCTGCACTTGAGAATCTTGTCAAGGTTTTTCATGGCTGCTCTGACAAGAGCAATTTGTTCCTGGGTGTCTTGATCCTTGTAATCTCATTTTTGGTAATTGATCCAATTCGGCCAGAAGCTGTTGACTATTTCTGTTTCTTCTCCATCAAGACTGAAATCATTGTCTTCACCATTTGTCAGAATTGTTGCCTTCTTCATGCTGAGGTGCATGCCTATTTTGACACTGTCCTCTTTGATCCTGAGAAGCAGATGTTTCAGGTTGTCTTCACTTTTAGCTACTACTGTAGTATCAACAGCATAGACAGTGGTGTGGATGTCTCTTCCACCAATTTTCACGCCATTGTATTCTTTCTATAGTCCTGCCTCTCTAATGATACATGTATATCACATTAATTTACCTTACAGCGTTAAGCAATTACTTTGTGTCTTACACAGCTGAATAATTTCTACTACAGCAAAGTCAGAACCTTGACTTGAAGATTATCGCTAAGCAACAAAATAAGGGAGTCTGGATCAACTTATTTGATAAGATTAATGGAACTTCTAACAAAAAGGATGCTGTGCAGTAAGCGTGGTTTGAATACCAAGTACTGAATTATCATGGGTACATTTACCATATTTTTGCTGGTTTATGTGTGTTTTTTGTGAGCAAACCTGAATAAAGGTTTTTGTTAGATGGGGTTCTACCATGTGGTACAGTAGAATGTGGTGTAATACTGGTTAACCAGTGATTCTCGTATCATGCTCCTCACCATGAGAAACATCTACAGAGAATGGGGGATAGTTATAAAAACAACATCAATCTCCTATTTTAATCCCATTAACAATTTCTACCTTTTTCTATATTACACTATGTGGTGACACCATTAGCTTTGCTTGATCTATTTTTATTTATCACTAAATAAAGCACAATCTTTACTGAAAAACAAGTGCATAGTCCATAGTTTTCATTTGTTTTGTTTTTTTGTTTTTTTGGGGTTTTTTTCGGTTTTATTTCCCTGGGCATTCATCTGAACTGGTTCATTTAACACGCTATGACTTTATTTTTAGTTTTTAGAAATAGTGAGGGAAAATGCTCTTGGTGAAAAAAGGATGTACTGCTGAGGTACTATTTGCAGCCTCTCAGATGTTTCTCACAGGCACACGACGTAATACATGGATTTTAGTCAAAGGTTATCAAAGAACAGTTCATTGTGCTGGAGCGCCTTTGCCTGCTTTCACATTTAGTTGACATCTAAAGCAAATGAATAATTAGCAGCTATGTTTTTCCAGTTATTGCTGTACAGCTGGGGTTTCCAGGTTGATCTTGGAGTTGATAATTGAAGGCAAACAGACTGACACTACATATTTAGTGCAGCATCTTGAATAAACCCCATTATATAAATACCAAAAGGGCCACGACGAGCATGCAATGCATGTCAAGTTGCCCGGACCGGATTTGAAATTGAAAACTGTGTTTGTTATGCAAAATATTCTTTTCAAACTCTTCATTTGAGCTTTATCTGTGAAACAAATCACTCTTGACTTGTCTTTTCCCATATGTTAGTTTATTCCATTACACTGTGAAAGTTGATTGATGTCATCTGTTATTGCCACCAGCAAAAGAAAGCCTGGAAAAAGCCACAGAAGCTTGCGGGAAGACGAACCTGATGTTTAAGTATTTCTGCACAGATTGGGCAAAGCAGTTGATTCAATGTGTTAGAAATGTGCAGTACAAATTACTGAAATGTATGTTGGTGTTAGTTTAAGTGCAAAATTGCATCTATCCATCCATTACCATTAAGCACTTCATTCTGAGGGCCGCAGCCGGGCACTGGGCGCTAGGTTATGAAACAGCCCGTGGTTGGGTAGCCAGTCTATCGCTGGGTGGCCACACAGTCTCTCTCTCTCTCTCTCTCGCTCTCTCTCTCTCTCTCTCTCTCTCTCTCTCTCTCTCTCTCTCACACACACACACACATGCTATTTAAAGTGACCGGTAACACGGAAAGGCATGTCTTTGGAAGGACACCCTGGCAAATGCGGGGAGAATTTGCAGACCAAGCTGGATTCAAAACCCAAGCACTGTGAAGTATGAGCAGTGCTACCTGCTACACCACCATGGTGAAACACCTCTGTAATATCACAGCGTCTTTACGTTACAGCAATCTCTTTGTTTCTTGGCTCCCCAGTATACCGCTAATGTGTTGGAAATGTCTTCCCATAACTCAGTTTCCCTGCTGAATGTATGACTGCTTAGATACTTTGATGGACATTTCATTAAGCATTTTTAGGGCTCAAGCGTGAGAAATCCCAGCCACTTACCCACACAGGCATCCCTGTGTTCCTCGAACCCTGCGCTGCAAACACAGCGGCCAATGGGCACAAGCCACTCCCCTTCTGCACTGCAATACATTTTTGGGGTATCCCTCTCCTCAGCATGGTCCACACACTGGCCCCGCATCTCAACCAGGGAGGATGAGTCGGCGCCTGTAACAACATCTGTGAACATGGCCAGGTTGCGGGCCATGGCCGAGCACTTCTTGTAGTAAACACGGACAGATACTATGGCGATGCAGGCGCCGATGTCCTGGAAGGCCAAGTAGAAGCCCCTCTTGGAGAGCGGTCCCACGCCTCGCACTTCTGTGTTCAACTTTAGTCGCCGGACACCCAGGTCTACACTGGTGAAGCTCTCATCTGCTGCTATGGTGTCAATCTTGGAGAACTGGTTCTCCCAGATGTTGGTCCCAATGTCACGGTCTATCTCGTAGTAGTAAAGGTTGAAGGTCTCCTTGCAGGTGCCCAACACTCCAGGCATGCTGTTGCAGTCTCTCAGCGTGAATTTGACCTCGATATAAATGCGCCGTGCGCCGTCCCGCTGGATCCAGTTGGTACGCAGCCAGTTGTTTTGACTGGGACTCATGACATTGCACACCTGGTATGTGTGGATTGGGCTGAAGTACTCGTCCATTTCGTTGATGGCATCCCACTGGGGCAGAAGAAGAGGGGAAAAAAGAGCTCATTCAATTTTGTGATGCTAAAAATGAGACAAACGTTTTTTTCTTCTAAAAGCAAACACAATTTAAGCAAATAAGGAGCAAAGCCAAGAGCTGAAGGGAAAACAGGATAGGTTGAAACTGTTCAGGGAACACAATCATATCAAAAAGTTTTTAAAAGTTTATAACTCAACCATTGTTATTCGGAATTAGGTCTCGGGCACTGACAAATATTATCTGCAATTATAGACAGTAAGAATCAAATTCAAGGGGTTTTTTTCCTTAGTTTCTTACTGTAATAAAGACAAAAGCTCTTCCTGTGCCTTCCGGCTACCCTGAAACCTAGCAGGTTTCTCACTTTTTTTTTTAACCGCTTAACCGTTTTTCCAGTGTTTTCGTGAATATGTAGAATGTACAGCATGTGGTGCAAAGAGTGCATCGTACACAGCTTCTAATTTGCTCTACGCTCCCCAACACAGACCTGATGGGAAACGTTGGCATTTGTGCTAAATGCTGGACCTTTACCTTCCCACCGCACACTTTGGGAAGAAGCATTTGAGCAGAGCAAAGCAGTGCAGCCACCTCTCCAGGAGAACATCTCACAGCACCGACCGCGATGCTGAGTTGCCTGCTGCCAATTAACTTGTCTGACTTGTGTTGACCATGAAATAATAAGGAGCACTGGCTGGAGGGGGCAAGCTGCACTCTGGAAGACCCCGCTCCGGAGCCCCATAGGACAGAGCGAGCCAGAGCTTTCCAGAAGCTGGACTTTCATCTTGCACTGCC
The DNA here is from genome assembly GCA_018136845.1 of Heterotis niloticus. Lineage (NCBI taxonomy): Eukaryota > Metazoa > Chordata > Actinopteri > Osteoglossiformes > Osteoglossidae > Heterotis > Heterotis niloticus. The sequence goes on along the minus strand of CM030894.1, from coordinate 20,522,183 downwards.
TGGAGCGCAGAGCCTGCAGCTCAGGCTCCAGTCTGACACTGCTGCACAGAACAAGAGGCATATAAAGTACCCTGTAATGATGTGGGGATGTTTCCGAGGTAATTAAATATTGGGCCACTAGGTCACGTGACAGAGGCTCCCGGGTAGTTTGTTTCTTTATTTTATGCTGGAAAACTGATTCTTGGAAGCATGATCCAGCCTCCTGCTATCCCCTGATGGAAGTTTACCATCAGAATCACTACAGGTTGAAGTTAAGCTCCTGTTTTTTTGTGGTTGACTAAGTAAAATCCCCAAACAACATGTTTTGACGGCAAAACTAGGTGTACGGCACAAAGTCTAATAGCATTAATATAAGTCTAATATTCCACTAATTGGAGGAATGACAAGACTGTGATTTTTTTTTTTTATACACAACTTAAAGTAAAATAATAAATAAATAAACAAGAAAATTTTAAATTATTACTATTAGTTGTAGTAGCAGTAATAATGATAATAATAATAACTTTGCACATGACTATGGAATGAATCAGACTGAGATTTTATATAAGGCTGTCTGACAGTTCCTGTGCAACATTTTACTTTCAGTTTATTTTCAATTTTAAAACTCATTTACAAAATTTAATTTGCATAATTATTAATAATAATCCATCCATTTTTTGTTAACCACTTATCCTGAGTAGGCGTTGGGCTATGACACTGCCCCTGAATGGGATGCCAGTCTAGGGTAATTATTACTAATAATTTTAGATAATATTAATATCAAGTTTAATATTAGTACTGGTTGAAGTAAATTATTATTTGCAGTTCACTGAAGATGCCGGGCCCGTTTTCACTGTAGACACCTGACATTCTCATTTCTGAGCAGTCCTTCTCTGGAGCAGCCGTGTAGTTTAGGGTGCTTTCACACATACTTTTCAGCCGATCACCCCCCCAGCTCACTGTGCTCTGTTGGCTTTGCTCTTCAGTTAGACTTTATTCAAAATAATGGCGGCCTCTTCACATTTCACAGAAAGTGAAATGAATTGAGACCCTCCAGTGACCTTCTGTGCAACTCCTCCTTTGTGCGCAACGATAATGCACCACTGCATGGGCCGGTTTGCCAGCATGCCCTCGTCCACCTTGCGCTCTAACATATTCCCTAGTGAAAGGTCACCTTCTGGTCAGCAATGAGCTGCAGTCACAAATACAAGTGACTGACCACTTACAAAACAAAACCATGATTCCATGTTTTGTCTGTATTCACATGAGTTTTCATTCTCCAAAATATTGTTATGCAGTCTTTCAGGTAAATTGTTGGCGCAGAACATCACTTTGTGCCCAAAGATGGATTTAAGGAAATGCAGCCTAATTCACACTAAGGATTTTTAGTATTACACTTAGAAACCTGTGTCTCTAATAGGAAAAGCTAACTGAAAACAGCTACAAAATATCTGATGAACATACTATCTGCTGTGGGTAAAGTACTGTACACATATGGTGACATTCATGGTATTCACCAGTAAGCATGTATTGATATTCCAATATGAAATAAACTGACATTCTAACTTATGAAAAAGTTTGTTTGAAAATATACATTTATCTTTCTCTGTATAATTTTTTTTCAAAATACATAAATCCAAATAATAATAATAATAATAATTTAGAATTTATTGTTGTAGTTGTTATTAAAGGCATGGATGATTGCATTCTATTTCATTATTTTATCACTTCAAATGTTAATACTTTGCAAATGATATGCACACGAAAACCTTGTATTGCGGGGCACACGTACTTAAATCCGGTGTGACATCACCAACTAATAATTTTTTTTTCTGATAAAGCATATCTGGTAGACTTGTGATGCAGATTTTCAGGTTTAAAATGATATTTGCTCTTAATTCTGAATCCTCTTAAAAAAGCTTTCTTTATGCGGCAGAAACAAGTATATGGCTCATTTCTGAAATTGTTTTTTTTTTTTTTTTTCTGTTAATTTTTCAAACTAAACACTTGGTTGTGCTTATAAGAGAATGACAGCATGGATTAGAGAACCAATTCATCATCTCTACACACAAAGCAGATTCCAGTTCCAGCCGCCTCCCTCCTACCCCTGGAGGCACAGAACCATAAGCTGTAGACTGCTTTGGATTTTATTGCAGTCACAGATAGCAAGTGGCCATGTTCTCCTGTCTGAAGTTAATCTCACACCTGTCTGCCATGGGCACCCTGTGCCAAGTGTTTTCACAAAACACATTACATCACTGAGGTCCAGCTGGACTGCAGCTGCATCCCGAGGATATTCATCATAGTGATGACACCACAGAGAGTAGTGTCATATTTACTATAATGTCTTTATGATCTTAATTGTAATCGTAAATTTAATCGTACTTAGAGCCAGAGGAGAACTGCTTTTCATAAATTTGGAAATATTTTCAGCCTTGGGGGTAGCATAACACCCCAGTGGGAAGGCTGTCACCTCACATCTCCTTAGCCATTTGGCTGTGAGTTTGAATCTGACTCAGTTTTCATGGAGCCTGCATGATGTTTCCATGTCTGTGTGGGCTTCCTCAAAGTGCTCTTTCCACAGTTCAAATACACTATATGGACAAAAGTATTGGGACTCCTGACCATTACACCAACAGGGACTTTAATGACATTGCATTCAAATACAGACTTTAATATGGAGTCAGCCCCCCCCCCCCCTTTGCAGCTATAATAGCTTCCACTCTTCTTGGAAGGCTTTCCACAAGATTTTGGAGTGTTTTTATAGGAATTTGTACCCATTTATTCTGTAGAGCATTTGAGAGGTCAGGCGAGAGAAGGCCTGGCTCGCAATCTCCGTTCCAGTTCATACCAAAGGTGTTCGATGGGGTTGAGGTCAGGGCTCTGTGCAGGCCAGTCAAGTTCTTCCACACCAAACTCAAAGCATGTCTTTATGGACCTTGCTTTGTGCACTGGGGCAGTCATACTAGAACAGAAAAGGGCCTTCCCTAAACTTTCCACAAATTTGGAAGCATAGCATTGTCCAAAATGTCTTGGCATGCTAAAGCATTAAGCTTGCCCTTCACTGGAAGTAAAGGGCCTAGCCAAAATCCTGAAAAACAGTCCCACACCACTATCCTTCCTCCACCAAACTTCACAGTTGGCAGAATGCAGTCAGGCAGGTAACGTTCTCCAGGCATCCGCTAAACCCAGACTCACCTATTTAACTGCTAAACAGAGAAGCGTGATTCTTCACTCCATAGAACACGTTTCCACTACTCCACAGTCCAAAGGCGGTGTACTTTACACCACTCCATCTGATGCTTGGCATTGGACTTGGTGGTGTGAGGCTTGCACGCAGCTTCTCGGTCATGGAAACCCATTCCACGAAGCTCCTGCCGCACAGTTTTTGTGCTTACATTAATGCCAGTGGAAGTGTGGAACTCTTCAGCTATGGAATCAACAGAACGTTGGCAACTGTTGTTGATCCAGCTCTGTGACCTCACGCGAGTTGTTGTTGTTCCTAAACGCTTCCAATAATACGATTTACAGCTGATCGTAGAATATCCAGCAGGAATAAAATTTCACAATTTATCTTATTGCAAAGGTGGCATCCTATCATAGTACCACGCTTGAAGTCACTGAGCTCTTCAGAACAACCCATTTTGTTTCACAAATGTTTGTAAATGGAGACTGCATGGCTAGGTGCTTGATTTTATACACCTGAGCCAATGGGTCTGACTGAAACACCTGAATTCAATAATTAAGAGATGTGTTCCAATACTTTTGTCCATTAAGTGTATGTATGGGTTAACTGGTGGGCCTAAATTCCCCGTAGTGAATGTACAAGTAACTGTGAGACCATCTTATGATGGACTGTCACAACTCTGATCAGAACAAGTGTGTAATGAAAATGAAAGGATGATTTGGAGCTTTATCCTCTGAATTATCCCACTGCTGTTTGGTTGTTGTCTTTTTGGCTCGAACAAGGACCGGATTTAAAACATCAGCTTGACTCATCTCTACCATAGTTGCAGTAAACTCTTAGGGACTGTGACCAGGGCTGGCTTTAAACTGACAATGGAACTTATACAAAGCAAGCAGGCCTCCATATTGTGTTCCTGTAACTATAAACTGGACAACAAGTGAAACCGACAAATTGTTCACTGACAGCAAGTAAAGCTCGAGTCTGCATTTCAGGAACTTCCCTGGAACCTGCATATACTGAACATGTCTACTAAAGGCACAAAACATACTGGGAAAAGCAACAGCCTGGAAAGTGGTAAGGTGCTCAAAGCCTACAGCATCAGTGTCAGGGTCAAGGGCTTCTAACCTGGGGATATGAAGGTGTTGCGTTAAGATATCTGTCTTGCTGAACAGTCCAGGCTCTTGCGATCTGTCGATACTGGAAATGGATCGGTGACCCTCACCAGTTGACATTATCACCCAACCAATTCCAGTTTCACAGCCAGCAAAGCCCTGTGGGTCTCATACAGTGCTAATCAGTGCTCTCTGAGTGGAACAGTGAAAGAGATGAAGTTCTAAATAAAGCAGGTGAAGAAACTGGAGTGCTTGTTTCAATGTAGAGGACTATGGTTAATCCAGGATCACTTGAACCTTAGAATACAGATAATACAGCACATGTCAGACTGTGCTGATACAAAGTTCACACCATTTTTAGCACAGAAATAGTGAGTAAGAAGATGTTTAAATTTTGGAAAGTTTGCTTGTGATCCTTGTAAATGTTGTAAAGTTTGCTAAATATAGTCATCACTCAAACAGATGAGCTTAACGTTGACGATAAATTCCAGGTAAATGTTTCTGGCACTGGCAAAGGACATAAGAGGGGATTTGTAACAACACCCTGTGGGAGTGTTGAAGGCAGTCTTCCATTCATCTCCTTTCCTATTGACATCAGTCATCATTCTTACTAGAAAATAAGTCAGCGCCGATAAAGACACGGAATAGTGGTTTTGAACTATGCATTCATAGCTGTCACGTTTTGACCAGACAGCAAATATCTCTCAGTACTGCGCCACACAACAAGTTGACTGAACACTCATGCCACTGATTTGGTGTGTAACTGAAAACCACTGGCATGTTTTTACTTTGAAGGAATGGTGGCCATGTTGGTGGTCCTGCACAGTAGCTTACATATGCAGGACCAGAAAAAATGACCACGTTGTGCCTCTTGGCCTTTAACATGTTGTTTTGCCTCAGTCCTGAAAATTCAAAATATCTACTTTGCCCACTGCTTTAAAGTTATGAGTTCCATTGGTTTCCTTACTACAGGTTTAGATCATGAGTGAACTTGGCTTGCAAGCATCATTGCCAGCAAGCCATGGTTAGCAAACTGACCGTTTTTCCGTGTCTGCAAAAACGACACAAAACATATTGACAAAAGAAGGTTCTTGCACAGGAATGCCAAAGTATCCCCAGAAAACTGCTTCAGAAACCCGCTGACTACATTACATTTAAACACTTTGCTGTAGATACCCTTAGTGGGGCAGCAAGCCACTGTACTTCCTTAAGCGAGTGAAACAGGTACTTTCCCTACATGCATTCCATAGTTGGAGCTCTTTGAATGTGCAATTTAAGGCAACTGATCTCTCAGGACCTTGTTTCTCCTGAATTCATAATGTGAACGGCTGGCTTAATTGAAAGGGAAAGATCTGACCTGGGAACGGCCTGAAGTTCGGCCTTATTGAACTTGGCCTCTGTTCGGGGTTTCCATCAAGACAGTGGAGCCCTGGCACGAGTAGAAAGCTGAATGTAGTAATTGGGATCTGGGAGTGCACTACCAGCAACACCCCATACCCGAAATCTTCATCTACTGAATTAAATATGTCCTTGAACAACACAAGACCCCCGATGAAGGCAAAGCTAAGCTGCTAAAAGTACACAGTTGCGGTTCCCCCCACTGTTTTCAGTGTGACCTGACTGTTTTGGTTTGCATTCTTCAAAGCCTGAAGCAGACTTTGGGAGAATTTAAGCCCCTTTCCACGGCTGACGTTCGTGTAGAAGTAAATTCGCTTCACCCGGCAGCACTCGAAACGCTGCGCTTTGTTAGCTTGCTAGCTAATTAGCTTCACCTGCCTACCTTGGTAAAAACGCGAAGACTGCTCATAGTTGCCGTCTTGTTTTCCTTTTTGTACTCAAAGGAATATTGTCTAGGGAGCAATGTCAGAATTTAAGCATGCAGCTCGAAACACAGCCTATTTCAATTTTGTTTTGTCTGAATTTTTTTTTTTTTTTTTTACGATATTTACACTCTAGTGCTTCTTCATAAGGTACACCAGCTTGCCCAAAGTATGACCTACTTTAGTCTTCACAACCTGGTTTCTTTGAGTTCTTTGAGTTCAACTTCAAGGTTCCAAGAATTTCCTTCAGTTTCTTAATGACTCAGTGTTCTTCTTGGGATCTTCCCAGTTTATAAAACGTTCGCCATGATTCATAAAGAAACCATTAGAGAGAAACCTTCTTGCACATCCAAGCTCCTGCAGCAAATAAAAATCGCAAGTTGAACCATGTCGCTATAGATATTGATCGCAATATTCCCAAAATTCAGCAGCAGTCCTATAATTGCAGTGCCAGTGTTTTTTTTTTTTTGTTAGAGCTTAATGCAGTAAATATAAAACATTAACAGTAAAGCAGTGCACAGCTGCAACAGAATAAAAAAAAAGAAAAAGTAAAGATGTCTGCAAATATCTTTTGTGTCTTCCACATAAATGGTGTGATTGTCAGTATTCATTACCATATTTAACACTTTTTTTTACACATACATGTTTTTTTTACACATCACAAGGCAAGGACAAATTTCAATTTATGAGCAAATTAATTTGCCAGAAGTTGAATGAGTTTACCACTGTAAATCAAATTAAATTTTAATAAAGATTAGTCTAATTTGCCATTCATTTATAAGAAAACAGTTATGGGATCTCCAAAAAAAAAAAAATCTATAAAATTAGGAGCTGCTTTCGTTACATAACTGAGCAAGGCCGTTCTTTTAGTGGACACACCTTGTGATCCTTGATGTTGGTCAGCAGTATCCCAACTTTGCTTTGAAAACAGCAACGCTGGACTGCGGCAAAAATGCTCTAGAAATCTCTAGAATCTCTAGAAAATTAACGTTTTAATTCTAATAATTATAATCTCGCTGAATGTTTTATTAAACATCACACACATAAAGGAACCATACAAATTTAATCTTTCACTTACAAAAGGCTAATTTAGTGCGCCAGGAGGTAGTTTGTTTGCCCGCTCCTTATATTCTCCCAAGTCATGAAGGAATGTTTTTGTCAACTTGTAATTTTTTCCCCAAAATGTCCATTCTATAATTAGCTCTAAAAATGAATATGAAGGCAAATTTGTAAAGCATTTTGTGATTTCTCCAATGAGAAACGTGCCCAAAAGACACGGAATGGTTTCTTACAAACAGCCTTCAAATTCATTTGTGAAAATATTGGATGAAAAAAAACTCTGGTTTGACTACCTTGTCCCTTAAGTTGCCTTCTAACCACAGCACAACTGAGTGCATTGAAGGCAAATTTGTAAAGCAGGATTGTACTTGCTACGTTTTGTTTTATGTGTCAGAGAAACAGCGAAAGAAGTCATTTTGTTGGAAGAATACTATAAAGTGGAATAATTTAAACATCATATTTGGCTAACATACAGTATAAGAAGCTCATCTGCAACATACAGATGAAAGAGAGATGCTGGAATTGTAGTTAACAATTAAATTCTGCTTGAAAACACCTTTATGTCATTGTGGTAAATGGCATTACACTTACGGCTTCCACCAGATTTCTGCTTGTCATCCTCCATAAATAATACATTTGATTTCTATATTAAAATGGCTGCAAGTTAACTGCAAGCAGATTATCTGTTTTTTTTTGTTTTTTTTTTTTTTACGGATCCAAATATGGTAGCAGCTGCAAACTTAGGGATCTCGAAAATAAAGCTCAACATCAAAAGGGTTAAAGTAATTTGGAAAATTAATTGAGTGCTAAATTGTACATCTGTTTCCTGTCTGTTTGCTGCTAAGAGCTCCATTGAAATAAATTCTGTCTGGCAGGACAAAACAACATACAGTGTGCATGCGCACACACACACACACATACCGATGCTCTCAAGCACTCCTTCCACTAAGGTCTACAGGTATTTTTGTGAGGATTAGTCCTTATGACATCTGTAGGATGAGCGGCAATGATCATTTTCCTTCATCAACATCCAAAGTGTTTCCATTCAACGAATACCATCTACCCATTTGAAAGCTTTCAATGGGGTTGGAAATTTACTCTGCTTTTCCCTTTCCCTCTACATCTAGAACCAATTCTGAACAAATCATTTGTTCTGGCACCATTTCCTTATGCAACCTCACCAACCATCTAAACAGAGAACTACGGTGTGTATTACTTTAGCAAAATACCTTACAAATTTGATATGTTTTTTTTGAACTGGTAAAAAATGAGGGTTAAGGAGGTTAAATAGCTGTTTTTAATTTGCATATATACACGAGGAAAGACACTTTTTTTTTACATTAGTAGGTTCTGTTAGATACGATTAGCAAATCTATTAATGTGCACCATGAAGTCTAGAACGGTGCGGTACATATAAATATTTAATGTACAAAATAGCAAAAATAGGCATGTTTACAATATTTCCAATGAAAATAAATTGCTTATGGAAAATGGAACGCATTAGGACGTGATTGTACAGCTTTGATTTGTTTCACCGTGACTTCGGTTCACTTCAAATTTTGCAAATATCTCATTTCACAGTGGAGACGGAATTAAAATGTCTGTTTTAGCCGAGATAAGCGACAGTGCACAGATTCACATGGGATGGGGGTGTCTGTCGTCCACCCTCGTTGCCATCATAGCAGAGTTGAGAACTACTCTCACCTTCCTTGCAGGAGTACTGGGTGTGACAGTGATATAACCTTTTTGAAATTTGACAGTTAATTTCAGAGCCTGGGCTCCAGTTTGATGTATTCCCATCTCGAAAACCTCAGTAAGAGGCGTAACACAATATTCAACTGTAATTACTTTCTATTTCTTTGACCCATCTGCACTCAGGCCTGGTCTTAGAGGCTGAAAGAACTTCTTCAAAGAGTGTGAAAGCACTGCAAAGACATCAGTCCTTGGTTATTTATTTATGACACTTTTGAATCTGTCTTGATGTTTGCAGGAAATGCTCATTTACCGAAATACATACCGAAATCCAGCAAAATGCGGGGCTCAGTGTAGCTAAATAATCTATCTGCAATTTGTCTTCTGGTTTGAAACATCTGTTACCCTGTCATCTGTGATTTCTCCAATGAGAAACGTGCCCAAAAGACACACAATGGTTTCTTACAGACAGCCTTTAAATTCATTTGTGAAAATATTGGAGGGAAAAAAACTCTGGTTTGACTACCTTGTCCCTTAAGTTGCCTTCTAACCACAGCACAACTGAGTGCATCGTGAGCTGTTCCATCACAGCAAGGTGTGATAACCGCTCCAGTGCAGACCACACGGCCAAACTGGTCAGCACATCATCAGCCCTCAACCGCTCAACACCTCGGAGTAGCTGATGCGGTCGAGGACTCAGTCCATCTTCACCACAGTGTACTTGTACCCATTTTATGAGGTAGAAAGTGCAGACATGCAAACCCACACAACCATGCTCACAAACAAACTTTCCCCAAGGCTGTCATCCATATAAACCCTGGAACAGTCTAGAATGTGCCCCCCACCCCCTTAAATATGTTTAACATTCCCTACCTATTTTATACTGTTTTTGGCTAACTGCTTTAATTTCAGATTTAGCGTTTTATTTCATTTGAAGATGTGCACTATTCACAGTTTGCTCATTAATTGTATCTGTAAATTTATAATTGTATTTGTAATTAATTGCTGGTGTTTATTTGCTACTATTTTAGATGGAAAATACTGTATATTTCATGGCTGCACGTAGCACCACATGCTGGGAGTTGCAGAAATTGAATTTCGTTATACTTGTATAATGACAGCAAACTGCAATTGAATTGTTCTTCAGTCTTACAAAAGGGTCCATTGGCTTTTGTTCAACGGACCAAACGCGAAATTTGGTTCCAGAGGTCAACGTTTGCTCCCTTTGAGGCTATTGAATTATAAGAGCTGAACAAGCGGCGAGTGCTTTGTGCCATTACAAATTACATAACAGTGGCGAAACAGAGGGCTAATTTGTTTTGGTAAATATTTGCTGGGTGGGTTCTCAAGGGCTTAACCCAACAATGACGTGGTCCCTAACTCACTTGATGGAAGGGGCTGGATGTTAGATAAATTGCTTGAGTGCGCCACACACCCTGGGACCATTTCTGCTGCATCTTAAATTGAGTTTTACACTTATATTCCCCAACTAAACCATATAAAGGAAAGAGCACTCAAGACAGGAGATTATTTCTGCTTGGCTTTTTCAGCTCCAAGGAGGTGCAGTCATCACCTGAGCTGTGGATTTGGGTTTGTTTCTCCAGCTGTGGAGTTTGTCCAGATGCTCTGGTTTCCTCCCACAGTGAGAAGACAAACTGCATGTGAATTGGTCACACACTCCTTAATGTGTATGTGTGTGAATCAGAAATTGGGCAAAGCAGTTATTAATAGTGTAAAGGAAGGAAGAATAAATGAATCTAGCAACTCCTCTCCTCTGATTACTCTAATTCAACAAAATATTATATTAATCCTAATTTGTTTCTATGCAAAAATGCACTCTAAATCACTATTATTGCTTTTGAGGGCATTATTGTGAGCTTAGTTAAAAAACATTCCACTATAAATATATAAATTTTATATATTAATATATATAAATATATCTGAGAAAAGGCACCACTTGTTCAGCATAGACTTTGCTTAGATGAGCAAAATGTGTTATTTCTTGTTGTGTTATTTAACCATCGACAACAGTATATGGATTAGTAGCTCACTCTCCTCTGCTCTTTTCCACCTTTTTTTCCATGTGATGCCCCCAGATACCAAGCGACACTACCACTTTGTCAGCACTGTTTTCATCCTGAACCCCCTGCCCCATCCCACCCACCCCTCAGTCACCATCCATCACAGCAGCATGCTGGGGATGGCGACTATGACGGAGCACCTGTTCATCTCTGCAGGTTATTTCTGTGGAGGGGCACGTGAGGAATAGGTAGTGATGCCATGTACGGGTTGCCACACTGTCTTTCTTTTTCAGCTCCGTTCTTTTTCCTCTGGACTTGTGGGTGCGCCTGCATTTCAGCCTGTTTTGTCAGCCATATCGATCGCGTCTTCGAAATGAACCTGTCGCCGCAAGCAGGAGACAGCAAGGGAAAATAATGAAGTGTTCAGAAAGGGGGGGGGGGGCGGTGGGGGATGGGGAGGTGATCAGTGATTTGGGCCAACAGTACTCAGTCTGACCGGCATTTCTCAGGAAGGTGCACTCTGTGGGACCCTGTTCATCAGCCGGCCAACAGTGCTGACAACCCTGTGACACCGATAGTCGGCTTATTGTCAATAGATGAAGCCATGATGGTACCACAAGGGACTGGGTGTCATCTGAAAGAAGGAGACACTCTGTTCTTCAACATCAAGCATATGGAGTCTGCATACCCTTGGTTACAGTCAAGGTTAGAGCCTGCTAGCTCTATATATTTTTGTGAACCGGGTTGCAGTGGTCTAGACCCTACCCAGAAACAGAGGTGACTGAGCTATGAAAGTGCCCTTGGATACCAGCCCATAGCAGGGCAACCAGGAACCTACACAGGGAGAACATGCAAACTTTGCATAAACTAAGTCGGATTCAAACTCCAAAGCAACCAGCTCAGAATGAAGAGATCTACTGGCAGATCCGACACATGACCAACACAATTGCCAGTTATGTTTCTTATTTTAATTATCAGTCTGCTATATTCAGTCATTTTTTAAAAAAAAATGTTTAACCACCTCTGAGTTAAAGGAAATAAAGGAGATGTAAAATTGATTCCAAATGCTGGTTTTGATTGGCTCAAAAAGCAGGGAGACACATACGTCTGTGTCTCTTGATGTCTTTCAGTCCCCCCCCCCCCCAAACATCTCTTGCATTTCCACATCCACCCACCGGATTCTGGCTGCAGCTTCACATATTTAAAGCACTTCGTATTTGGGTGCCTGGGATTATGCTGCCAAAGCGCAATGTGGAGACAATTTCATTCCACCTTCCTCAAGTCAGCGCTGGCCGTGGAAAGCGACATGAAAGCTTCTCCCAAGCTGCCAGTCTGCTGCTGAAGCATAAAATCCCTGTTCACCAGCCTGGTTTCCACCGGTCCTTTATCTGTAGAACCAGGTCTAACACCGTCCGCCCATGATCATTTCTTCGGGTCCCCCGTCAGCTGTGTCCACACGCATTTACTATGAGCTCAAAATGTCATTATGTCAGTTTACAGTCAGCCACAAGCTCGAGTATTCAGACACGAACCGCGCACATCAAATCTGCGTAACACATTTCAACGCACTTCAAAACTGAACATGCTGATTTTTTTTTCTTTTTCTACATGAGTTTGACAGACGTAAATATTTCCTGTTGGTCTGGTTGCCTAACGTCCTGCACAAGAATCAACAGAATACAGATGAGTAGTTTGTTCTTTGTTACCTGTGAGTCCTTCACCACTCTATCAATTTTGTCGTATCAATGGTTCACAAGAACTTTTTTCTAATATGTACAATTATGCCAATTAATCTTTTATATTTTGAGATTTGCGTAACCGAGCCACACACAATTATTTACCCAGATGGGAATTTTTAACGTTTATTAATATCAGCTGTTGCTTTTCACAAAAGGCCACTTCATACAACTGGGTAATTTTTTCCGGAGCAATCTGGGGTAAACACGGCGGGCAAGGATATTACAGCAAGAGGTTGGATTCAAATCTGGTTGTAAATATGGCCACTCTACTACACTGCTTTTATTGTAGTAACCATCACAAGTACCTTACTCAAGGGTACTATCATCCATCTTGAGGATCTGAGGGAACTGGATTTCACTCCAAGGTCCTTTTACTCCAGGGGGACCACAGCTGAACCACAGCTCTCTGCTGCACATTCTTATTTGCTCTGCTGTTCTTTAGAGAGAGCAAATATATTTAATTTATTTACCCTTGTTGCTGAACATATGCTATATCAAAAATAATGATAAACCTTCCCGCTAACAAGGTAAATATCTTGACCATCACATGGACTGCATCTTCAGCTATTTTAAGGGTTTAGTTGCTAACATCTCGGGCTCCACTACAAATTCGCACAATGTCAGAAGCACCCGATCAGCTCAAAAAATGCGTTTTAAATATTTGCCAGCAGCGGAGCCGTGGTGAGTGGCAGGTGGTCTTTCAAGCGTAACGTGTTTCGAGCTCAGACAGTGTCTAAACCCGTGTCCCAGAAGCAAACTTCAGATAACACGATCAACCACAACATCAGTTTGTCACAGGGCCTGAGAGATGTCACTGCTGCCAAAGTCACTGCCGGCTGCTGTGGAACCCTCTGGAAACGGTGGAGATGGCCTGATAGATCTCATCCGCTCTGCCCTGCTTTTTACCAGACCATCTGTTTTTACTGGTCCATTGCAGGGAGCCATTGACTTAATGGGGGACCAAAATGCATTCAAAACGGCAAGACTCTCCAAATAACACAGCGCAACTCTGAAGGTGATTTCTTGCTGAGTGTATAAATAGGATGAAGATTTTTCATCTGCTAATTTTCTGGTGGAGTGAAACAGGATAAAAAGTTAGTTTTTTTTTTCCACTTTACAGCCTAATGGTGCCTTTGCTGCCGATGACACAAAATGCAATACTCAGCCTTAACATTAATTTTATTTGAACACTAACCTCATAATAAAGATGTGGTTTTTATCCTAATAAAACACAAAGATGGTAAAGCGTGGTAGGTCAAGATTTTTAAATATTATAAAATATTCTGGCAATGGAATAACATCCATTTTTGATACCCCAGTAGTATTAAGGTGGTCCAGAACCTATGTCAGACCTAATGAGCACAAGGCTATGGAACAGCTCCTGGGTGGGATGCCAGTCCATTACAGGGTGACCAAACACACACACACACACACAAACACACACACACACACACACACACACACACACACACACACACACACACACACACACACACACACACGTTCTCTTGCCCACTCAGTTTACAGTGACTAGGTAGCCTAAAACACATGTCTTCAGACTGCAGGAGGAAACCCACACAGGCAGCATGAGAACATATAAATTCCACACACACTGGGCTGGATTTAAACTCACACCCAAGCAGCCCAAGTGCCATGATTCAACACTGCTACTTCCTGAGCCATCACACCCCCGGCTGACAGGACAACAATTGCAGCCAAATCATTTCAATAACCTGTGAGACTATAGGAGTGATGACTGGGAGTGAGAGTGATGGTGAGAGCGCTTAGTAACTTTAGTTAGTTTTGCTTTCTGTTGTTGTCAGCTGCCTTGGTTCTTGCATTGTTGACTTTTTCTTGCTGCAGTCAAACTCTTGTGTTGTCATTCTTGTGTTGGTGTCTCTTATAATTTGGTTTAATTGATCAAAAGTTAAATAATAGGCACATTAAATCCTCCCACACTCATTCTTTGCTTGATCTCTCCCTGGATCTGACCCTGCATGCCCCACCGTACCACAACCGTTTACCTCTGAGCAATCACCATTGTAGATTTTAGGGGGAAAAAAATATATATTTATCTTCAAATTCTAAATGAAATAACATTTATTAAATAAATGGCTGAAGACACTGTTAACATGAAGCCAGCACCCGAGCTGGCTGACATCAGCAAAGCAGTCCCACTTACAATTTGAGGAATTGGTTGCGTGTGTCTGTGCTGCTCGACACGCGAGCGAGTGAGGAACGGCTGTTACATCGTTCCTTCTTGCTTGTGCTGGTAAGTAATGGCTGCCTGGCAGGAGAGCATCTCAAGCTGGGGAGGCACGCCAATGCATTCCAGCTTGACAGCCGCTTGTCGCAAATAGCGTCAGTTTAACACCTAAATCGCTTCATGTGCCACTAATTCAATACCCCATGCATCATTTTCTCTATTAGAATATATGTAAATTCTCAGCATCAAAACAGACATCTCGGCTCTCCCTTCTCACACGACAGGAGCACTTGAACAATGTGCTGAAGTAACACAAGGGACAAAGACGAAGAAAAACGACGTGACAAAACGCTTTCATAAAAAGCATCACATTGTAGACACTGAGATATATTTTATGGCTCTTTATAAGGAATTTTTATCGATATCTTAATATCTTCACAAAAATTACTCATTCACCTCAGGTACGCTTCCATACACATGTCAGTGTTTAGAAATGCTGGCTCAGTGGTTACATTAACACACAATGGCTTGAGAACAGTGAGAACCTGACAGTGACAACCCAAAGCTACATATGTTCAGCACTCGAGCCATAACCACGAGTTCTTCAGGCTGCCCACATGTTGTAGTATCAGGCACGACGGAATGCAGGCACAGTCCACTTACCCCGTGTGACGGATATGTCAGCCACCCCCAGTCACCTGATATCGAAGATGTGTCAAGTAGATTCACTGCAAAACAGAAAGGACTGTGAGATCCCATTTGTTCACAGATTCCTCTGATATATGTGCACCGCAGTGCCAGCAGCAGTAATATCCACCCACCCTTGACCTGGATAGCAAATCATTTTAAAGATAGAAAGAGGATGCCTCTCAGAAAGTGGTCATCAGTCTGGGTATCTCCAGCGAAGCTGTCTTAGATGTATTGTGCTGTATGTCAAATTGAGTCCATCGACTGTGTGCCTGATGGCAGGATCTATAGACAGCGCAGGGTCTTTGTCTTGGTTCTTTATCTTTAATAAAGTGCTCTTGGTGGTCAAAAGGAATCCGTACCCCAACCCCAACCTCAAAAAAAAAGAAAGCAGAGAAACTAAAATCTAAAAGTCAAGGATCTGCTCTTTTTAGTGAAACTGATTCAGCGAGGCTTTTGCCCAAACTTCCCCAAACGAATAAATCCCATAAAAGACAAAAAATGTAGAATGTGCACTTTTTTGTTAAGCATGCCACTGCAGTCGTTGTTCCAAAACAATTCTTACTTGCTCCGGCTTATTCACTTATCGGCTGCGGGTTTTATGGTATGAGCTCGAGCGTTCGAATTGAGTTTTAATTTTGTCAAATTAAAAACAGCCATGAGCGCCAAAATATGAGAAAATACAGCAATACACAAGCGGGGAAGTAAAACGCAGCAACACGTCACAAATTTTGCAAAGCCTGTAAAGTCGTGGATATAAGTAAATATTTTGAAGAATCGGCACTTTTCGTTGCGTAGCTTGCGTGTGTGCGGGTGCGTTTCATTGACTAACCGTACATTTGCGAACCCTTTGCTATCGGGACCGGTGTCCGGGTCTCATTCTCAGGTGAAATAGATGCCGATGAGAATCTAACTGCTTGAGATTGATCAGCTTTCAAAGCCTCTGCAGCTCTGAAGGCCTTGATCGGAAGATCAATAACTTAATTAGCTCTAAAGTACGACAAAGATACAGATCACCGGCCGCCACACGAGGTGGCCGTTCTGCAGGTCGGCAACTTTGACAGCTTTAATGTGACGGAAAACTCCGAGCTTCATAATCTCAGCTTCTTCTCTTGCCCCGCCTCCTGAATTTAATTTATCAATAAGGTGGGATTTATCACGGAAAGCTCCAAGGTGACTTAGCAGTAGAGCTTAGCTGAGGGCCTAAGTGATTTATCGCCACATTGTCACCGAGGCTCAGCCCGTGTCACACTGACTTCCCTTAATGGATCAATTCCAGCCCGTCGCTCCCCCCACCTTTAAGAAGTCCGTTTCCCACTCACCCCTCTGTCTGTGGCCAGCACTGACGCCTGACAGGACAGCACCGGTGACAGATGAGTGTAGTCTCCAGCTGGCCGGCTAAGCCAGATTGCTTAAGAGCGAGATGTCACTTCCCTCAATGAGGCACATTAACCCAACCCATTTTCCCAAACCTTGGTGTGGGGGGGGGGGGGTAGGAGGTATGTTGCATCCATCGCAGAACGTTCAAAGGAAAAATGAGGGACTTTTAATATCAGAGACACAAAAGCAACAGGACTGAGGAGAACAAAGAGTGCAATGTGGGACCACTTGAGGCTGTCAACTTGAACAGCTCATCTGCAGACATTTTGCCAGACTCTTCATCCCACTTCTGAGGAAACCCAACTTTCCCAACCTAAGGATCAATCTTGGTGATGAAGTGTCTTCTGCTGCTCCCATCCATCCAAGCATTTCAAATCTGGGGTCAAAAGTAAACTGTGTGGCTTGAATGAAATTTGTGTTAACTGTGACTTGGGGAGGGGGAGTAAATAGGTAAGAACATCTCATGCTGCACACCTGCACTCGTAGGTTTGTTCCGGGTGCCTAAACCACCACTAGGCAAGAAGTGAGTGTCAGCTGTATACTTTTTGTTTGGCAGTTTGTATTTGTAATACATAAAATATATGTATTTGTCACTATCAAACCTTTAACCTGTGCATATAGCAAATCACTGCTACACCAAAAAAATCCTCTGTAAACCACCGATATTCAGGCAACTGAATGTTACACCTCCTTACCCCTAGACACCTTTGGGGTTGTACCAAGGACTAAAAATTAAGGTGGAAGAAAGAGAGGGGGAAATCATTTGTATTAATTTTATCTACAGAAGTCTTTTTTGTTCTCCAGGTGAAGTTGCGCTACGTACAAATGGAAAAGCAGTGCTGCAGCTGCATTAAAATGACGGGTTCTGAAGGTCTCATCTAGAGGACCACTGATCTAGATGGTTTTTTGCTCCTTAGCTGGGCTGTCACTTCTTCCTGAACCTGTTTGACCACCCGGACATGTTATACTAATTTAGGATGTAGTGCAGGCACAGGTGAGGGCAGAGGTTTCACAGAACAAGTACAGATGACGGCGCCTTTCCACCCCCCGTTGTCACCCCCCCCCCCAACACACCTCTATCTGGTGTACAGTCCTTCCCACTGCTGAAATGCCAAGACCTCCCACTAAATAAAGGTCAAGTACAAATAATGTGGTTTTTCTTGCTCCAAAACAATTTAACCAAAATTAGTATTTTAAATGTATGTAATTTTAGAAGTGATTCTTTTCTATTGCAGTTTTTGAAGTTCTGGCAAAATACAGTGTTTACAAACCTTATATGAAGTCATTATCAGCACATTTTAATTTCTTAAGTCTGACACTGTCTCACTTTGCTCTTGTTTTCTGTAAAACACAATAAAATTTTAAACATTTAAACATTTTAGTTCACTTTTCTTTATGGATGCAGTACTCACCGTACTCAACCTGGGGCCAGCGAAACAAAATGCAGAACTCCCACATAAGTCTAAAGCGTTTTCTGTCCTTGGGACACACGATCCTACTTTGCTTTAATCTGATGTAAGTGTGCTGGAATGGCAATAACTTCAGCGTCATTTGCAGGCTTCAGCTTGCACTGTTTTTGCCTGATGCTCTGTGAAAAGACGGATGCGCTAAACAAAGTTGTGCTTCTGAATTTAATTTTGTCTGACTGGTGGTTCACTACCCCCCTGTGGCACAGACCTGTGGGATGTTCACACACACCACACAGGGGGGACTTTCCTGTCGAGACTCTTTCAGGAGCGCGAATCCACTTTTTGCGTTCTTCCTTTTTTACGTTAAACTCGGACTGTTTTCCATTAGCACTCAAGTCCAGCCCTTTTCTGTGGTAGTCAGTCATACCACTGCATCCAGGGACAGCATATTTTTACCTCTTTTGTTAAATAACATAAGAAAATGTGTTTAGTGTTCATGTGTCAATTGTAAGATTTGTGAAACTAGTATGCAACGAATTCTTTAAAAAAACAGAATACACAGTATGTATGCGGTATGTGTAAAGTATTGAAAAAACATAGGCCTGGACTTCAGAGTTAAGGGAAACTAATCTTAGTTTAATGTGGAAAGGGAAAAATATAAAAACTGGGTTAGTGCTGCTGAAAGTGTTTGTAACGGAAAGCCCTCCCTATTTTGTGTGTGTGAATATCCCTTTATATAAGACACACATACTGTATATGTGTCATACGTTTTTTAAATTATTATTTATTTGTTTGTTATGACAGATCTGAGCACCTGATTTTACAGTTGCATGATTTGCATGGTTTATTTCTTAGATATTTGGGCTATATATATATATATATATATATATATATATATATATATATATATATATATATATATATAAACATACACTGTATAGGTGCTACATAATCAGAAATAGGGAATAATTAAAGCAAGGAAATTCATGCTATTTACAGATGCAATGCTTGTAGTTAAGTTCATACGCTTGTAAAATAGTAAGAAATCACAAAGATTTCAATGCAACCATGTATCTCTTAAAGAGGGGACATGAGAAGGGTGGTACACCAGTGCCTGGTAGCAGTGCCAGATAACTGAATTTTCCTGTTTAAATGATAAGATTGTCTTGATGTGAAGTAAAAATTATAAAGCACTGTGGACTTTTCCTGGTACAGCTTATTAACTGGGCACAAGTTTGATCTGATGCCATATTGCCTGCAGGAAGTTGTTTTAAAATATCTACGGCATTCCCCAAAGGACAGCGAAAGACTGCAACTCGCAGTCGTACAGCGGCTATCTTGCAAGACTGATGAGTAGTTTAAATTCTAAAAATACTACAGCCATAAAAGATTTTTTAAATTCTGCCATTATATTATAGTTTATACAATTTCTCCCTCGTAACAAACTTGTCTGAAACATTAATTTGTCACATAACAAAGAATTTGAATGAATTGTTCATAAGTTCTTTAAACAGCTGCCAAAACACAGCTACATTACAATACGTTAAACGTTTATATTTGCGTCAGTGATTTATTATTACCGCCCTATTCGTTGCCGCAGTGTGGTAGCCATAACAACAAAACCAACGGAAACATCAGATTCGGCGATGCAAGCTTTGCTGTCGGCACAAAATATCAGGCACAAAGAAAGAAAACCCCTTCTTTAAAAGGCGTTTCCAAACATGTTTGTCCTTGAGAACATCAACACGAGTCGCTTAATCAAACATGGCCCCAACCCACCTACCCATATTTGGTGGATATAAATAAATTCCCGCCGTAAACAGAAGTCGCCACACGTGCGCGTTGTACATGTCTTGGTGTTAGCAGCAACCGGCCCCGCTGGGACTTGTTACAGTATTTTAAACAATGCTGACAAATACTTTATGTAAAATTTGTGTTCCGTGCGATCCACAGGGAACGGAGTAACCTAGAAATAAGTCCGGTGGCTCCCGAAAAGGACGGGAAAAAATTCCAGTGTCCTGCTGTTGCCGAATTGTCCTTGCAAGGCTTTGCATCCTCCAACCTACAGCAGCGCTGCGCAGCAACGGGGTTGTTCACATCTCATGTGTTCATGTTTTTCTAGTCAAAATTATGGAATTGTTGGTAAATCTCTGTTTAACTGAGATGATCAAATGATATATAAATTAAAAAACAGACAATAGAAACGGTCAGCGGCACAAATTTCACATTAGATGAGATTATATGAATGACTAATAAGTGTCTAGAGACACTGACACTCAAAATGGCAGGCCACAGCTTTTGAATATACAAATAAAAATGTTTTCTGTACTGCTTTTCAATTTGTGTGACTGCATACATCTGCTTTTAAGACTAAAGTGTAAAACAAAATAGTAGCGCAACGCTAACAGCAGCCATCTAAAATTTAGACCCCCCTCGCAAAATCGAATGATTGTTTTTAAACGTGTTTCATTTCATAAACCGTAAGTTGAACAGTTACGCCGCACAGCTGTTATAAATAAATCAGTGAATCCATGCTTGCCAGCAAAGATCCCATTTTCAGGAAATTGCTTTCATTGTCCAGTTCTGACAACAATTTATATCGATAGCCTGGGTCACGGGCTGCGAAATGACAAACTTTGCCCACCATTGATTCATGCACTGCCAGAATGGATCTGGCTTTCAGAAACCTTCAATTAGCCTTTGTTCTTATGCAGGTTAATCTTTGTCGGTTATAACTTGCTGCAGACAATGGGCGCCAAGTGATGGATTAATGTTACTCCCAAGGTCAAGTTATCAGATAAAAAAAGGGACCCAGAAAAGACTTCTCAGCAGAAAGAAATTATGTTATGAAAAATAGAGTTTTGTCTTTGGACATTTCGTTTGCAGACATATTTTCATGTTGATGTTATTTTATTTTGATATATACTGCCTGGCCAAAAAAAATCATTCACGCTAATATTTTGTTGGACCACCTTTAGCTTTGATTCCGGTACGCATTCGCCGTGGCATCATTTTGATAAGCTCATGCAATGTCACAACATTTTTTTCTGTTCAGAGCTGCATTAATTTTTCGCCAAGATCTTGTATTGATGATGGGATCAGACTGCTGTGTAAAGTCTTCTCCAGCACATCCCAAAGATTCTCAGTGGGGTTAAGGTCTGGACTCTGTGGTAGCCAATCCATGTGTGAAAATGATGTCTCTCTCATGCTCCCTGAAGCACTCTTTCACAGTTTGAGCCAGATGAATCCTGGCATTGTCATTTTGGAATACGGCCGTGCCATCAGGGAAGAAAAAATCCATCGATGGAAAAACCTGGTCATTCAGTATATTCATGTAGTCAGCTGAGCATAACGTTGCTGAACCTAGACCTGACCAACTGAAGCAACCACAGATCATAAACTAAGTTAAATCCAGGTGGTGACTTTTTGACCAGACAGTGTATTTATTCCAACTTAACTCACCTCTCTGGCAATAATCTAAAGTACTTTAAACACTTAAAACTGTGTTTTAAGAGCCTTTCTCTTTATTTAAGGGTTTACACAACTTCCTTGCATATACAAGTGGAATTGAATTGAATTGAATTGAATTGAATTGAATTGAATAAAAAAGAATTTGCCTCCCACCAGCAAGTATGTATCCACCAGGAAGAATCTATTTCCTTCTGAAATAGATTTAGCATTTGATTTTTATATGTGAAATTGTATGCACTTCAGATAAAGGAATTTATTTATTAACACTATTTTTACATTTCTGTTATTGAATATTTTTTATTACATTTTTTTATTAAATCTTAGCTTTATTACATTTTCAATTCATCTCCTTATTAAAAACAGCATCATTTCAGGAGAAAAAATCATTGTTGTCTCTTAAGTACCTGACCCTGTCCTAATGCAAAGTACTTTTGGCAATGCAGTCTTATTACATTTTTTCATGATTCTATTCATATTTTTATATTTTTTAGGCATTAATATTGCGGCATTAATCACTATTAAAATATCGCCGCAGCACACAAAGTTTTTTATAAAAAAGGAACTGAATGGCATCGTCCACTTCTTTTAAATGAAAATTTTAATTAACTTACTTAGAGTTTAAACCAGATAAATTCCACATGTGACTGCAGGACAGCCTAGCAAATATTTGTACTGCCCACTGTCTTATGCTAACTGTTAATATCTTGTTTTCACCCTTTGGTTTGTCAGTCTATAATATCTTTTGGCTTCTGTCTTTCAGCCCCCTTTAAAAATGCAAGGCACCCACCACTCTGTATTTTGTTATTTAAATGAAAGCAGTGCTTCTATTTCAGTGAAATGCTGCAGCATAAATGGCACCAAAACCCATATATTCACTCTCTACAGCTATAGGTATCCAATAAATACAAGTAGCTTAAAAAAAATTCTTTTTTTCTTGCTGCATCGGCTGATAGAACGATGTTATCATTATTACACGAAGGAGGAGTTATTAGCAAATATTTTCCCATTTCTGCATTACAATGAGCACAAAAGAGGGTGACCGGTTTGGCTATGTGGTGGGAGACTTTGTTATGTGGCCAATACTCAGAACGTGAATTATCGACCACGTTGTTCATCGTGGCTTCTCCGTGGCAATGGACCCAAGCCAGTCTCTGCAGTCCAGCTATGCCACAAATTGTAATTGTATAAAAAAGAATAACTGGTAAGTTTCATTCCTTAGTATTTCAGGATTACAGTACAGAAAAGTTTATGTGCATGTTCATATTTGCTTTCTTTAAAGGATCCCAGTTGATTCAATGGTACAGTTGGTGGCAGGCTGGCTGCCCCAGTGCAAATGGTTTTTAGCAATAATTTATTAAGAGTGCAAAAAGGCTCCAAAGCAATTGCTGAAGTTCATATTCATGCTAAGAGCATGAACTTGGTCACTTCTGCTCTGGTCTTTACTGTGAAGGAAACATAGCAAGGTCTTCCCCTACAGAAATTGCAAAAGAGCAAAGGAGATTTAGGGCCAGTGAAGGTTTGCCAGTACAACCCTCCATCTTCACGACTTCGCTTCCCATTGCATGCTGATGGATAATTTTGACTTCACACTTTCACTTCGCATCATGTACGCATAAATAATTCTTCCATCGTGTGTACCTGCTGAATCCCAGTAAGCCATGCATTCGGACAGCAATAAATTCTGTTCTTTCTAATAGTAACTGTATCTACACTAGTCCATATATACAGTATATATAACGTATAACATACAGTATATTAAATATAATATATATTAAATCTGGAATGACTGTTAGAACCGAGACAAAAGACACCACCTGAAAAAATAATAACTGGAAAACAAATATCAATAATAATCATCTAGATCTGCCGGTGTTTGTTTTTAATATTCTGTTATTTCCCACTGTCCCACCTTGGCCGCACTTTCCGAATTATAGGCTCTTGATATTACACTGAGATCATTTATTCTTTCACGACTAGTAAGACAAATTCCCCTGCATGCATAAAGCACAGGGGCGTATTTGCAAACAAACAAATACTTTTTTTGCAGCGTGGCTACAGTGCTCAGGAACAAAACATCACACAGACTACAAGCAATCCAAATTTACTGATGGGATTACAGTGATGTGCGAAGGACTGCAGCTGTCTGGGAGGGGACTGGAGCTTGGCGTGTTTAACTTTCTGTGGAAATTCCTCCAGCAAAGATGAAGTAGCACCTGGGAAAACGGTGGCTGTCACCCCCCACCTCCTCGTGGGGGAAGCAGGCAAACTGGCCCAGAGAGGAGCCGCGCAGGAGGGGAGCTTAGGTACACGAGATTATTTATAGTGCAGGCAAAGCAGAGGTGGCGTCGAGTGGCAATCCAGCGAACCGAACCCACTGGGCCAGGCGCTATCTTCATTTGCATACGTTGTGCCTTGAGCATCAAACAGGAAAACACATCTAAATAACCACTGCCAAAAAGAGGATAACTGCTGCTAAATGAAGCTGTTACAGGTGATGGACATGCATGATGCCAGAGCCATGTTTATGCATGAACTGCCGTATGAGATGATGATATTTACGTAGTGCTGTTTGGTGTGGTTTTGAGGACTCTTGACCAGACGATCTTGATCCTTCTTCTAACCCCTGGCGGCATCCAGTGGCCATCACTCAAGGGACCCCTTCACAGCTCAGAGGCTGATAACTGCTAACGTCTCCCAGGCCAAGCAGCAAGCGAAGAGCAATAGACCAACACCATAAATCAGCAAAAAAGACAAATAATCATCAGACACAAACAATAAATAACTGGACAAAAAAACACAGTTTGCTTAACATTGACAAGCATGCAGTCATGTTACTCATGCCTGATTTTGAGGCCTTAGAATAAAACCAGCAAAACAATTTTTGGTGAGTAGCACTGCAGCCTCGCAGTATTTGACTGTTCTGGCGTGGGTGGACTTTGTATGTTCTCCCCACATCTGTGTGGGTTTCCTCCCACAGTCCAAAGATGAGTTCCACGTTAACTGGTCACGATACATCTCTCACGTTCTGTGACTGCGTGTTTTTGGCCGCTCTCTGATGGACCTTGGCACTGGTATACCCTGGCATTCAGCCCAGGATATACCAGTGATCCTGGGATGGATGCTGCAACCCTCAGCAGGACAAGCATTCAAAAAATGGACAAATACATAGATTTTCTCTCCACTCAAGAGAAAACAGTTAAACCAACTTGGTAACTGGTAATAATGAATGCAGTTACTTAAATCATTTTGACATAATTTGGAGCTTTTTTTCACCTTGTTGCCCACAGAGGCATTTTCACAGCAAAACCTATGTTGGGTTGCATCCATCTGCTTCATCAGTTGTTTCTTGTCTTTATTCAGTGAAAGGTTGAGATTGGAGAAGGTCAGCTGGTATGGAACAGACCTTCCTTTTGCTCATCAACATTGTTCACCTCCCTCTGAGGGGTTCCAAGATATTTCTCTGGTAGAAAATGGATGGTGGATCATGGGATGACCACTTTGAGATTAGCTCAGGGATCAATGGAAAGAAGGTACCCAGGAGTATTTTTAGTGGAAATTCAAACCCGAGTCTAATCTTTTATAAGCCAATGATGAGATGTCCACTTTCCTCGCAGCTTTCAAGAACTCACAGCATCCTCACAGCATCCATCTTTAAACATGGACATCTCTGCATAGCCCCTGGATTACTTCGGAAACCACAGTGGACTCAGTTTGAGCACAGATTCACAACATTCCCTGTGGTGAGAAGTTTAAGCTTCATCCTCACCAAAGCATTTAGACACATGTTCTTCCATCAGGCAGCCCCACTATAACTTCACTGCTCGATGGACCCAACTCAACACTGACTGATGTTTGGTTTGGTTTGATACGCACCTCATTTGATTTAAGCCAAAGATTCAGTAGATAAACCATCTCCACTTGACTCCTGTGAGAAGTCACCAGTTTAACAGAGATTAGGGGCTTTTTTCATTCCAGGAAGACCTTTGAAGGTGGATCCATCATGACCCACTTTGTAGCATTCAAATCATGGTGTGACAAACAGTCGCAAGTTCTTCTCTACAAATCTTTATATCTTCTTCAGTTTGAAAACGGAAAATTCCAGCATCCCAGCATCCATCAAAGACGTGAATATATCACATTCACCTGGGACCACGCACCCGGGTTTCACAAAACTGCTACCGGGAGGATCTTCTCACTTATGTCTATTCCTCATTTTGCAAAGATTATTTTCTTCCTGCATTAGTCAAGGAGAATAACTGCGGATTTTACAAGTCACTTAATGTTGCTTGCGTTCGCTCATCTTTGCCATCCTCTTTTCTTTGTCAGGGTCACCAAAGCCAAGCGTCTATCCTGAAAGTACCGGATGCAAAGCAAGGAGTGGTTCACCCTGGACAGAAGGCTGCTTCATTACAGTGTTAGAATTATTACTATTGTTTATAATTAATAAATAATAGTTAATATAATTGAATAAAGATGATTAATAAATCATGAGGACTGTTTTTGCTTTTTGTAGACCAGTATGATAATGATATGACTGTTTACCTCTATTAAAAGCTCTGATATAAGCTGCATTTCTACTGTTTGATTTTAATCTTCAGTAATTGTTCCGGATTTCCATTTACAGTCATGGCAACTTTTCATTTGGGCAGGTAAACATGGAGGTATTTGCTGGGTGCAGGTACATGAAACGGAACGAGGAACCCGTATGTGCTGCGTCCAAATCGGTGCTTCTGTTTCTTTTTCTATATCTGGTGGTGGGGAGTGAGAGTTTGTCACGCCTGGTTAGACAAACAGATGCATACGATACAGAAAATTACATAAAATACTTCTGACATGTTATCTCCCTCGTGCAGCATGTGGCATTATAACTTGTATTGGTTTTTAAGGGACTAAAAGACAGACAGGCTTGCTTTGATTATTCAACTTTAAAGGTAACGCTGACTTTATCCTGGCTCAGCCAGGAAATTCTGGCAGGACAAAACAACTTTTCATTTTCGTATTATCTATAACCAGAAAATTAATGTTAGAAAAGGAGTAACAAGGCATTTCTCCCCAGGTGTGGCATGTATAGCAGGCATGGAGTTTGTGTGTGTGTATGTGTGTGTGTTCAACACTGAGAAGTCTCACAGATACATCATAATGAATGTTCTGCTGGGCAGTAGATTCTGGGCCCAGCGACCCGTCTAGCCCATTTGCTTTCTGCAGACCCAATACCCTATACAGTTAACGGTAGCTTCCCAAATGATACATCCCGCTGGCCCAACCATGGGCTGTAAGCTGATGTAATACCCTGTAATAATCGATCGAAAAATGTTGTACTTTTTATTTTTCTTTCTTGTCTCCTGGCTATGCATTAGAAATGTAAATAAAAACATGTATAAAACTAATGACAGCCTATCCTCAATATTCATATTATTTTTCTGTGTCCAAAACAATGTAACTTACCTCTTTTGCTTGCTACTGTATTGTAGACCTTTTAAAAAAATCACAGATATTATTGTTGGTACATACTTATTTTGTGATATTTAAACACTGAAACTATATGAACACACAGCACAGTCTGAGAAGTTATTGACAGTTCGGTGCTGCATTAGTCATGCGTCAGTGTTCAGTCATGGTGGCGTGAATGCTGGAATGGAGAAGGAATCCAGGCTACAGAGGGGGAGGCAGATGTGGCTGCTGGCTGGTGCCCATGTCGGCCCCCAGTGCTGGATATTTACTGGGGTAAACATTACGCCGCCGTACTGCTTTTGTCAAGCTGCCACAGGTTCTACAGTTCCCATCGATCCATCCTCCTTACCAGTTTACTCTCCTCCCCAGTCTGGTCTCATCCCTGATTTGTTCTCCTCATTGACTTTTATTCATCTACTCCTAAATCTCCACTGTCCACCAACCACTCAAATTTACTTTCCTCTACGATCTGCTCTTCTCCGAGGTTTGCTGTACTTCCAAACCTTCTGCAATTCATTCTTCTCCCTAGTCTGTTCTCTCTGTCTCCCCCCCCCTATTATTGTATCCTATGGCAACTCTGCTCTTTTCTCAGATTCACTTTACACCTTGATCTGCTCTCCTTTTTGATTTGTTGCGCTCCGATCTGCTCTCCTGCCCAACTCAGTTTGCAGGCCTGGCCCTGCAAACCACCTGTGCTGGGACTCCTCTGAGGTCTGTCTAATCCCCAAAACAAAAGAAACAGAAACACGATCCTTCAAATAATTAATTCCATGAAATCTATCATCATTAAGCAAATTCCCATCATGAGGAGATCAACGTGCCATTATTTCTTAAGGAATATCTCATCAAAAATGAATTAAAATACCAAAATAAAAGGTATTTTACCCAAAATATGGATATAAAATCTACATATTTTATAATATATGCAACAAAGACATATATAAATGTAATAAATGTGACATAAATATTTATGTGTTTTTTTAATGTTGTATCTTTATTTATTTATTTATTTATTTATTTATTTATTTATTTAGCATTGCCCAGTTCTTTGTTGCATGTCCAGGCTGGTTGTCTTGAATTGACACCAGAAGTACAGGCGCAAGAGGCAGGAACTCTGTTTAAGAGGGATTTAAGGCACGGCACACATTTACTGTCCTTCTCAACATCTCCATTTCCCAGTAAGGTACTGTGTTTCCAGTAGATACACAGGCACTGGATCTTCTACAATGTGTAAAACTCAACACTTTCCACTGGCAGAAGTTTTGAAATGAACGTGGACCTCCAGAACATCACCATGGAAGTATGGCCTGCAGATTAAAGATTTGAAATCAGGTCTCCTGCTGAATGTGCATAATCTGTATTATGTTGGATCAAAACCTGCTGATATGTGATATTGGGGGGGGGCAGGGTGTCATCCACACAGGGATGGATGGATTCAGTTTTAACTTCAGATGGAGTCATTGCTCACTGACCGTCAGTCCCGTGCCCCGGGCGTCTTTGATTGACCAAGCGGCGTCAGCTCGGCTCGCTCATTAAAGGTTATTTTATTTTTCATCGTCTGTGTCCAACTTGTGTCAATTCCAGACAAGCTTTGAACAACATTAATCCAATGCCAGAATAAGGTTGTGGAAACTGTAAAAAATGAATAAAAATTGAAAACTGATTATTTCTCTCCATACCAACAGACCAGTGCCTTGTTTTCCAGCATCTGGTGCAAGCTGGTTCCTCCCACCAATGCCTTGAAATCTCAGCACAGCACCTTTATTCAGCAAAGCACAATTTTTTTTTCTATTAAAATATTCATATTCTCCAAAATAAACACAGGAGAGTGATTTGCAGCACAGTATTTACGGTGAGGTGTTAAATCCTCAGCGTTGAAGCATGCACTTCACCAAGCGTTGTTTTGTGAGGGTGAGAGGAGGTGTCACTCAGCTCAGCCAAATACCAACCACCACCTGCTAGTTCGGTACCTCAGGTGTCCTCTAGTTTAATGGCAGCTTCTCTCATAGCTGCCTGCCACTCAACAAAGCCGCCCGTATCGATTTCACACATCTTATTCCTCCCGTCTCACAGGTAACAAGATTGCTCCCCAATAAGAAGTGACACAAGGGCGAAGCACTGCTGACATAGAGACCAGACCATAGAGATGCTGGAAGCCTCCTATGGCAACTGGCTAAATTGTGATTGGCAAGGCCTGACATGATACAGTGTTAATATTCACAGGATGCTTTAAATAGTCCACAGTTACATCTGTATCTTCTAAGCCATACCTGTACCTTCCAAGCTTTCACAGAACAGACTATCGGTCAAGATCTTTTCAGAGTATCGGTCAAGATCTCTGAGTTTCCCTAAAGCTTCAGAGTTCTATTTTCTTTTGTGTAAATTTACCCAGCGTGTTTTCTTTTGCAGTATTTTGTACATGTACCACAATTTTTTTAAATAAACCGCAAATCAAGTTTATGTGTTTGGTCGGGCAGCACACAGTTCAGGTCATCCTCGCTCGCCTTTTCCGGAACTTTTCCTGCAGAGATCTGAGCCAATTTAGCACGATCGCATCCCCAATCCTAACCACTCTGGAATTATTCCGCGACCTCGGTATCCAGGGGCGAAAGTTGCAACGAGCGGTGAAGGAGTTGTCACAGGCTGCGGACCAAGGAAGTCTCTGGGTCTGGAGTAAGAGGACCAACACGGATGGTAGCGGGGCGACGAAGCGGTGAGTAGGTGGGTGCCAGCAAAGCGTTAATGCATAGTTATGATGGCGGTTAGCTGTTAGCAGGCGGTGGCGTTGGTGTGGTTAGTTGTTGCGAAGCGTGATAGAGGTAAAGTAGGTGGCGAGGGGCTTCTTCCCTCTGAGACGGTGGGTAGAAAGAGCGGTGAGTGTGAGGACGCTAAGGCAAAGGGTAGGTAATGTGATGAGCGGTGGGGTGACGCAGTGGTGCGCGCGATAGTGGAGGTGAGCAGCTCCGGGATGCCTGAGCCACGGTTGAGCCTTCTGGAGGTGTCGTGGGCCTAACTCGAAGGTGCCCACTTGACAACCCCGATGAGATGCTGCGCCACGCCGTGTTTGGAGTTATAGTTAGTTGGTGCTAGTTTTGATAAATTAGCCATTGTGTAGCGGCTTGGTAGGCGCGCTGTGGGTTACCTGTGGGGTTGCTGTGGGGGTTAGGACAGGGTACAAGGTTAAATGGGTAGTGGGATCCCCTTTATAATCCAAGGTCTTTTATTGGCACTTTGTGTTTAATACGAACCAGGCTGAGCATTTCTGAAATATAAGCGAATACATCCTGACATTGCGGTGAAGGATTTGGCCAAAGCTGAGCTGCACGTCGACTATTAAAAACAACCTCCCTTGTTTATACAGAATTAAAAACATAGAACACGGCAATAAAGAAATGAAAATAAACACAGATTGCTGGTGTTTTACATCTAACACCTTCGTCTGATTTTTTATTGGCTGTCTCCTTTCTATTTACTTTTGTTGTCCATAATAAAATTAGCAAATATTCACTTTGCCGACAGGGACTGCAGTGAGGTCACAACAGTGACACCACATGATTGCTCATGCACTTTGTTCTATTCCACTTATTTGGGGGGAAAATCGCATTCTCACACGGACGCTGCATGCACTTGGCGAACCACCTGGTGTAAATCAGATAAACAGCCAGTTCTTTGCCGATTGCCCCACAGGCTGAGAAAGTGTGGAATAGCAGCAGACGTGAGGCTTGCTATGATCAAGAGGACTGAGGAAATTGCTCCTCACCCCCCCTGAACTCTGGGCGGCGGAGCCCAATTACCAGGCGATCCCAGTCTGTTCCCCACACTGCTGAGAAGACCTCCTTTCACACGGCAGGGACATTATACAATCATGCACTTGAATTATTTCCTCTCTCTGGGGAAAGTCACTATTTGGGCTACTTTTTTTTTTTAAAAAAACGTAGATAGTATTTTTTTATTTATGAGAAACACTCAGAAGGGAGGACTTTTCCAGGCGTGTAAATATTTCCGCACGCAAACCTCACGTGCATGCAGCCAATTTATAGGAGCAATTAATAATAATGCAGAACAGCTGCCAAGTTTCGAAGTCCTTCCCAAATTATACTTACGCCTCGTAAGATTGTTCCAAATTTGCACTAGTACTAGCTCGCAGGAAAAAAGAAAAAAAAAATGAGAAAGGGTAGTAATTTTATTTTTTGTAAAATTAGATATGAATGGTCCTCATGAGAGTGTTGAGAATTTATTAAATATTAATCTTTATGGAGCAAAGGGTCATGCGCAATGCTCAGGTTTTCCTAAAATAAGTCAAGTATTAGATGATGATTATTAGTCCTTTTTGGGAGCAAAGAAATCCCCTCGCGCACGTTTGCCGAATCACCCAACAATTACGGGTGCGTTATTATTATAGTTTATATTTCAGTCGCCTCGGGCAAGAGGTAGTGTAGCAGTTAAGGCTAAATGTTATAACCTGAAGGTTGCCGGTTCAGTCCCCACTCCCTCCTCCTGCTGCCCTAATACCCTCCAGCAAAGAATCCAAATTTCTCCTCTAAAACACACAGCTGAGCAAAGGAGCCAAACAGTGTAACCCACATGGGTCTAAAATGCCACATAAGCAGCAACCTGAAAGAAGTTAAAGAGTGACGAAAGCAGCCAAGTGGCCCTGGCTGTGACTCTACCACCAGACGTCCTTCTGTCTGGTCCTTTGAGCAGATCAGGAAACTCCTCCTTCTAGCATTAAATATGGCAAGATTTGGGGTTAAAAATATTTAGGAATAATTCTGGTTATCCCAGGGCAGCCTATTATTAATTAATTTTGAGATTTATAAGGAAAAGGAGATGACCTGGACTGCACTGGATGCTCTAAATTCGACTTGCAGGTTAGTTTTGAGGGCCACCACCTCCTATGCGTCTGTCTGGCCTCTAATTGATCTCCTACTGACCCTTTAAAGTAAACAGCATTAAAATCCTAATCTTGGAAATAATGTTTGGCATTTGAAAACATCACACGAAAAGTCAGCAAATATATATACTTTATGTTTTGCGATGTATTCAAGTCTATATTTAAAACATTTCTTTATTATTTCAAGCTCTGAGCAAACGTGTAAAAAAGTGTATAATTAGCAGGCAAAATACCACCTTTTTCACAAACTGTGAATTTATTATGGAAACAAATTCATATTCAGCTGCAAAATTCAGTTCAAAGTGGACGATAATTTTGAGACGCTGCGTATGGTTTTCGTACAGATCCACAGATGAACTGTAAATAATGCATCGGTAATGACCGTAGACAAAGACATCTAAAATGCACAATGGACAAATAAATCTTTATTATTTTTTCTGTGCTAAAGCTGAAAATTTACAATCTTATATTTAAGCTAAATGTGGAGACAGTTATCAAATATGAAGTGCCTGTGCAATTTCACAGTTTTTTTTGATGCACTGTATTAAAATCAAAATACATTTTTAAATCTTTAATTCATTTAAATAATCCTGAGTGTATATAAATTCTGAAAGCCTGAACTTGATCTTTTAATATCTTGCAGCAGTTTGAAACTTCCTTCCATCATTACCCACCACTTCATTCTGGTTGCGGTGGTCTAAAGTTTATCCCAGTATTCCTGGCCACGAGCCTATGTGTCACGGTCCCGACGGGAACGGGGCATGGGACCCAAGTGTGGACACAAACAAGGGGCTAGGGTTAACAAGGACAGAGACGTTTAGAGACAAACACTGTGTATTGCAGGGAAATCACTCGGTGAGCTTGGGCAGCTACGGTGTAGATCCCGTGCCGGAGCTGTCCGGCTCCGTTTCTTTTATCGCTGAGTTGAGGGGTTGATCCGGTGCAGCTGCTACACGTGAGCGGGTCCTGCCTGGCCAGTTCTTGACACTATGAAATTGCATCCCAGGCGGGCAGACAAAAAAATCTGAAACGTGCTTTTTGCAGCTTCATATATATATAGTATTTTTTGTTTTTTGTTATGTTTAGCACTGAATTAGAATTTACATAACCACTGAAAGGTAAGTTTTTTTATATGAGGTATTTTCATGTAAGAAACTACATTTAAGGCCTAAATTTGTTATATAAAGTAGTAAAAACTGCAATATATTGCTTTGTGGAAAAAATACTTCAGACAGTTGCAGTAAAACACAAAACACTACAAACACCACAAACCTTTCAGTTATTTTGTCCTTTTTATGTTTACTGGAGGACAGGTATTAGCTATTATTATTATTGTTATTATTATTATTATTATTATTATTATTGTTGTTGTTGTTGTTGTTGTTGTTGTTGTTGTTGTTGTTGTTAATTGTATTTCAGGCACTGACTGTATCACCAATGATGTCTTAATGCAGGGCTCCTTCAGTCTGGACAGTGAGTTCAGGCAGGTTTATGCCCTGACCCCAGAGCCCAGCAGTTGTGCCCCTCTCCCCCTCCATTATTCTACAGCAATTGGTGGGATATGAAAATGGACATCTGCCGAGATGGTGAAACAGAAATGGCTGCATTATTATCACTTTGATGTTTAGGTTATGCTTTCAGTCCACAGCGGTGTTACCCCATTAGTACCACAGCAAACTCATGTGGGTCAGTACAGGTTAAGAGCTTCAGCAGCAGGACCCTCCTGGCATCCATGAACCTCAGCCATCAGGTAAGAAGTTCATCTCTTGAACTCCAACCCCCCCGATGCTATGAGCGCCGCTGACCTACCGAACACCACAGACGGATAATCGTATTCATCCACCGTTCATCCATTTTTTTGGAAAAACTGCCTGTGAGGCTTGACCATTTGGATACCCCAGAACGCAAGTGAAGGATGGGTCTAGTAGGTGCCCATTTGTCACCGGGTCTTGCACTGGATTGGCACAGCACCCCCTCACACACATCCCCCCTAACAGACCTCTCGCTGAACCCCAGCCGACAGCAGGCGCCGCCCTTTGACAGGCGCACCGGCGGGCCGCTCCGCAGCTGCAGAACACCGTTTGATGTCTTACAGCAAGAGATCTGAGAGAGAGAGAGAGAGACTCATCTCGGTTACACACCAGTCAGCTGTCTCTGCGCTCACGCATTTAAAAGTTTAAACATTGAGTGTACAAATGCACATATCCTACCGACCAAAACACACACGGCCTCCTTAGCTCAAGGTGGCAGCTCCCAAATGTGACGCTGGCTTATCCAGCGCACCTTCAGCCTCATTCACGAATACCTGAAAGCGATTTGACTTCATGCACTTATCTCACAGACCCCATGGACGCGTGTGTGTGACACAACGCTCGGCAGCAGAAACACACACCACCCTGGAGCCAGTGGAGCGACACGGTAAGCAACTTTTTGCAGACCGACATTCCTGCTGTGGGGTCCACGCTGACCCAAGTCACAAATTTGCAAAAATAGGGCATGTTCAGAAAACAGATGCTTCCCCATCACCCTGGCAGGCATGGGTTCGGATGTCTGTGTGCGCACTTGCACACACACACGCGCACAAACGGATCCAGGGTTTTTAAGTTGCCTCTGGTAAGACACACCATGCTGTCCATGCAAGGTGCTACATTCCTTCTCTCCAGCCCCCTGTGATGGTTCAACCACACAAATCCTGGTGGCACTCAGCACCTCTCACCCCCACCCCCCTCACCTGTCTGCTTGACCCCTCAGCACCCCATCCTGAGTTACCTGTCTGCCACCTGAGGAACTTTGTTACCCACAGCACCCTTTGGGGCTGAAGTTTGTCTCCCTGGGGGAAGAGCATCTCCAGCCCAGTCGACACAGGCGGTCGGGGGGAAGGGGGTCCACTCCTGAGCAGCATCCTCCTGCACACACTAATCCAAGCCAGAGACATGGCGGGGGGGGGGGGGGGGGGTGCAGCCTTACCTTCATTGCTGGTGCCTCCGGAGCAGCATGCCTGGAAGGAGATAGTCCACAGGAGGAGAGGTAGGAAGTCCAGTGTCTGTGCCATTGTGGCAGCGAACCCCCTGCGCGCTGGGTCTCTCTCCCTCTCTCCCTCACCCGCGCTCCCTCCTCTCTCCCTTGCTCGCCTGCTCACTGGCACTCTCTCTCCCTCCCTCGCTCTCTCCCTGTGTACAAACAGAGGCGGCTCTATTAGGAACTCCGGGCACATTCGGCAGAGTTGAAACTGCCTGCACTTAGACACATGCACGCTGCCAGGCACAGCGCGGGGGTGTGGACGGCCTGCCCATCATACACTGGCAGCCAATCAGAGCAAAGGCTTTGCACCTCCATAAGCCAAACACACACACACACACACACACACACTCGCTCTCTCTCTGTCTGTGCCCCCCCGCAGCGCTTTCTTTTCAAATATATTTTTACTTATAAAACAGCTCATATTTTTAATTGGTGCAGTGACAGAGGAACTTGGAGCATTCACTGTGTGACACACACACACAACTCAAACAGAAATATGGTGCTTTCTGCTGTACATTACGCATGAATTTTACCTTTACCTAAACACTGAAGAAACATCTACACTACAGTAACTGTGTGCATGTATTAATACATATTTCAATAAAAATAATTAGTTTGAGGGTAAAGCCTGTACCTATGTATTTAAGCAAGACCTGCACCTACTTTTTTGTCTTTATCTAAAATTCCACAGACCACTAAAAAACACCAGGAAATGGCAAAAAAAATTACCCGATTATTAGCCGACGCTCGCTGGATTTCAGACGTTCTAGCAGCTTGTTTGTTTTTTTCACTTTACAGTTGCAAACATATAGACAAGACTGAACTAGATTTCATGGGACCCACTTGCTATTAAAATCCAACCCGGGCTCCTCCTGGGGCCTGGTCCAGTGAAGCTGGAAAATTCTGACCAAGTGCGGCCTTGCCATGCACCTCCTGAGATGCACAAGGACGCATTCCAAGCAATGTATTAAGCGCAACAGGCCCAATCGCATGTATGCTTATTCTACAGGATGATGCCTGGCTTGCACAGTCAGCATAGTTACAGCGCTATTACGTGCTGTTGATATGAGGCCTATGTTTGCAATTGGTGCAGAGCACTGGCTAGCAATTCGCTTGGGTTTAACTACTAGATTTTTGTGCCCAATAACAGTGTGGCGCATATACAGTTAACACACCCAGTTATTCTTCAACTTCAGTTTAATTTCAAATATGTAATTCCTAGGCATATTTTATTCATCTGATTCAGCATCCAAAATTAGATCCAAGCTAATGTTGAAGGTGAAATTTTTTTATCAAGACAATATCACATCCTTGACCTTCGCCGTTAATAATTTTCATAATCACTGCTACTTCAGTGGGCTTTTAAAGCTGCGAACATTGTCGCTCGCAAGTGCAAGTGTCCCTGTGCTGCACTGTAGTTTTCAGTATTGTCAGTTTATCCAGCGTGTGACTTACCCATGCCTTTACTGGCCGAAGTAACCTTGTGCAAAAATCAAGATCAAGCAGGATAAAACACGACAAAAACACAGTCAGGGTTCAATAAGTGTACAGTCGGTGCAGAATAATGATTGTGTTATTGGAGACTGAGGGTAGTTAGAAATATAAATTGATCAAAGAATAAATTGGATTTCACTACTGAATGCTTTTCAAAATTTTAATACATTAACTAAACTACCATCCATCCGTTATCACCGTCTTTCCAATGCAGGGTGCTGGCGGGGCGGTCTGGCCTGTCCTGCAAGCACAGAGCGTGAAGTGGCGCACATGTTGGACTCCTTCAGAAGGGTAGTCACAGTCATTTTCTCGCTTTTAAACAAAATAACTTCACTTTAGAGCAATTGGTTTAACTGAAACACACGTTAGGCTGTGCTAGAAACTGCATTAAGAGGAATTCATGAACGAGAGCGGAACATGCAAGCTAAACACAGATTGAGCCAGATTCAAACCTGGGGCTAAATACGTGGCTCAGACACCGTGGGGCACCAGCATGCAGCCCTAAACTGCCCAATAAATATGGAAAAATTGCATTTTCTATGTCTGACTACACGGTAGTAATGGGAAGCCTAGCTAGTTGATAAATGCGGGCAATTTCAGATGCATTAAGAGCGGTGTAGGTTCGACTTGATGGAACTTACACCACCATGAGATAAAAAATTAATAAGCAAAAAGGAATACAAACAAACATGGCAATGGGTCTGGTGCAATGATGGCAAAACGGGGCCGCACGAGGCAAAGCCTTGCAAGCCGTTGTCCCAGTTCAGCCAGGGACCTAAGGGCCAGCACGGAGCACAGGAACGCAGCAGTGAACGGGAAGGGTGGGGGTTCTCCAAGCCAACCTGCACAACACACAGGCATGCTCATGAAAGATGACACAGACCTCACACAGGGCTTTTTGTGTGTGCAGCCATGTCATTTTTCTCCATTGTCACTCTGACCAAGTGTACACACTCAAGCCTCACAATACATCATCTAAGTTGAATCAACCCTGGGAAATGGCTGCAGCTACACACCCAAAGTGCAGAATTACAAAGATAACACCCTGCTGTGTTTCCCTTCAGCACACTGCACTCGTGCAATTCGATTGTAAATCAATGTTGTAGCCTGTATTTTAAGTCAGATAACATGAAGATATTTACTCCATGCGCACTTTTCTCCGACAGACACAATGAAAGCCAGAATGAATTGATTCTCTATTGTTCTGCCACTAGGCTGCACTGCATGTCTGTTTCGTCGGTGGAACAAACGGCTTCTATATTAAAAATGTCACACATTCACCGACTCGTAATCGATGGGACACCACGCTTGCTCGGGGAACAAATAAAGGCAAGGAAAGTTCTGTGCGAGATCCCTTGCAGCGCTAGGTCGCTGCTCGCTCGAGAAGTTTTGCATTTTGTGCTTGTTAGCCTGAGATTAAAGACGGTATGGGGGAAAAAAACAGAAACATTGCCAACCGAAGATGTTCAGATAAGATCGTGTTCGTTTGCTGTATCGTTGTCTAGTTGAGCGCGAGCTGTCGTGACGTCCACTTTGTTCTGAAGCAGTGACAGTGGCTTGGAGAAGACGGATGGGTGTATGGATGTTATGTAGACATTCCAGGTGCACAGAAGGTGCAAACACTGGTAGAACCTGGACGCATCAGTTTTACGTGAACACAGGTGAGGTTTTAGGGTTATTTCGGTTATATTACTAAACACGACGATCTGCAGAAGGCCCTATCAATTTGATATGTGTCCACTTTGTTGACCTTGCATTGGTTCCCCTGCAGCGTACGGTTGGGTTGTACAGCCTAAAAATCTAGCCAAATGTCAAGAGTAAATCGCAATCATCGGATGGATTGTAAACGCTGTAATTTCAAAAAACAGAGTATAATTTCGAACTTAGTGCTGGTTTGTACAATATTCAAATAAAATGTGTTGACGGGTTTTTCCGGGTGCTTCATTGCAGGAAAGAGGGAGAAAAAAAACATCTGTGGGTTGAATAAATATGTATTTCTAGCAAACAGCCTGATTTCTGCATCTTGTTCTATTATAATAAGTGATGGCAATAACTCCTGCAATGCTCTGAGGGACACAAGGGAATGTGACTTGGTTGTGTTTTTCAGTAGTCATGAATGGTCACCTGTACAAAACTTTTCCAAGCATCCCACAGCAAAACCTCAAGCTCATCCACAGAATCTATCTGTCTAGTGCATCACCACAGGATTTTTCCAGAAGGACAACGCAGGTGTGGTTTCAGTGTAAAGCTGCTCTTGACACTTTCATGC
The DNA here is from genome assembly GCA_018136845.1 of Heterotis niloticus. Classification (NCBI taxonomy): domain Eukaryota; kingdom Metazoa; phylum Chordata; class Actinopteri; order Osteoglossiformes; family Osteoglossidae; genus Heterotis; species Heterotis niloticus. The sequence goes on along the minus strand of CM030894.1, from coordinate 20,483,292 downwards.
ACTTGTTCTGGGGCTATAATAACATCCAAGCTTATTGGAAGGGGGTTCACTCAACCATCCAAACAACCTTTAGTGTGAAGTACCTTCTATTTTGTTTTTAAACCACAACCCAAATTCTCTTTCCAATGAACCTACAGAGTGTAGGCTGTTCATGCAGAAGTTCCCTCTGCAACTATGTGGATGTCTGAAGTGTGTAATAGATTTTTCTGCTTGAAAAATTAACCTTAGACCTACAGAATAATTGAAGGCAATTTTGGAAAGCACCAACACCCTTCTGGATCTTATTAGACAGCCTTCTGTGATCATACCTGTGATGCTCCACAACCTTCTGACCCCCCAGGCCCTCACTGCATGTAGACGGATATCCAGCCTCTCGGTGCTCTGTCTGCCTGTATGTTGCTGTGACCTGGTGCTGTTCACATGCCTAGTAAAATAGGATATTTCGAATAATGCAAATAATAATTCATGTGTGACATAAGACTTGCCAATCAAGGCTGAAATTTCCCATTAAAATCTGAATGCATCACAGGTATGTAATTTATTCATAGTGGGTGCCAGATGCAAGACATATGAGGACAATAAGGCTTCCCAATAACTGTAAGGAAGATTGATTTCTGCATCTTCAGTGATCGGTGTTTTTGGTGTTGGGTTTATGACTCGGGCCATCCCAAGAGCTGGCAAAGATTGTGCCCTACGTCTTCATCTGACAAACCTTGAAGGGGCAATGTCAGTGACAGATGAGCACTGACATCTCCTCAGATTCCTTGTTCTTCAGCTTTGGACTTCTGGTCGGCTTCCCCCACCAGAACCAATCCTGTTTGACCGGTACTTCATGGAAAGGGGAACAACGGTGGATCCGCTTTGGTCTGAAGTGGCAGCGGCAAGTGGCATCCAGGGAGAGTTGCCCAGTCCGGCAGGCACGATGGGAACAGCAGAGCAGAAGCAGTTGGTGAAGGGTAACCTTGAATTACCCACTCAGTCGCCCCTGCAGCTCGCCATTTTGGGTCGCAGTGTGAGAAGCAGCTGGTGGGGTCAATACATGCAGCTCGGACATTGTGTGCCTGCTATATATAGACCCACGACTGCTCAGCACACTGTTGCATGGCTGTACTGCCAGTGTCAAGCTAGCATCCAGCAAAACCTCCGATCCACGACTGTGTGTTGCCGCAAGATTTATCAGCTGTCTGGTTTCTTGTTTATCATTCATCTCCTTTTTTTCTTGCCATTGATATTTCAGATTTTAAAGACTTGGACTTGCACTTAGAAAGCTGCTTTTTCAAGTCTGAGGGCTAAGAATTAGCACCCTTGAGCAAAAGTACCGATATCACTGCAGCTTCATGAAGGTGTAAAAATGTAGCTCTGGACGGTGGAATTTTATAGCAGAAGATAGTAATAATAAACATAAAGTCCAACAGTGATGACAGTGAGAGTAAAGTAACAGTAGGCAGGGTCATATCCAGAGTAAGGAAGCGACTATAACTGTAATTTCTGAATTAACAGGACAAATGTTCAGGCTTCCAGGTTGATTGCGATCATCATTTCCAGCAGGTCTTTGCGTGCCTTGTCTCTCAGTGGGAATTCTGCCTTCTGCTCCAGACTTGTCCAGATGGAGCAGTGATGTATGCAGGAGGTGCAGCGACTCACCAGGTGTCCGCACCTGACCAATCAAGCTTCAGACCAAAACTGCTCCCTTAGACACAGTCCGTGCCGAATCGCATCCGGGAAGACCGTAAGGTGGAACGCGGCACCCCCCGCAGTCTCTGTTTTTGGCTTGCCCTTTACATGAATTCAATTAATCCCCTTCTACAAAGAGGACTTGGTCGAAGCGGTAATTAAAACAAAAAATCGGTTGCCCGTCTATGGTGGAACATATGTATCCTCCTCTTATCTCCATTGGCCGCGTGGAAATATCTTACACCAGGCTAATCGCGCTCTATACTTGCCTCTAATCCATTGTGCTCAATGTGACATTCAAAGTCCTTCAGAAATCAAAGGCTCCCCCTGCCATCGCAGCGGTCTGCTCCTAAGCAGATTATGGCACCTGGCTGCCACGGGGCAGGGCCTCCTGCATGCCAGGTTTGCTTTAATGCAGCGCTGAGGTCCAATTACCCTGTTATCGGAGCAGGGTGCAGCTTAATGGACTGCTGGGTCAGGGGTGAGCTGTCTTACAATGCCCGCCAACACACTCCTGACAACCCGGCTCGAGACGTAAGTTCGCACATCAACACACCTGCTTACGAGAGCACGCAGTCGCTAAGCGCATGCCTCCTGCACCTCGGTTCCATCCTGCTTGCCAGAGCTCACACGCATGGCTACGCGTCTCGCGGAGGTCATTGGGAGCCTAAATTTTGCCTTTTTTTTTTTTTTTTTTTACATTAGTTTGCAAAAGTTTACAAACAGCGGTTTCCAGAATCATAACCCGATGGCATTTTGCGCCTGTCCATTACGGTAGCTGTGGTTGTCGTTGCCGTAGCCGTAGTCGCCGCAATTTGAAAGGAGATTCGCAAACAACCTAAATGATCCCAAACACAGGCAAGAAATGATGTATAATGGAGGACTCACTTTACCCGTATATGCAGGCTGTCTAATAGCTTGATCGGATTAAAGCAAGGGTGACCAAACTCTCTAACACCCCCCCACGCGCACCTCCCACCCCCATTCTTATTTTTTCACCCCCTCCCAGTCCTCTGCCATTGCAGCTGGTAAAGGATTGCTTATCTTTTTCAAAGGGAAGGTAGTGGCCTTGCATGAAAGTCTGACTCCTCAAAATATGAAGGTGTGATTTATGTGCCCTCTTTACTGCACACTTTTAAATGGACTCCAAACTGCAGATGAATACAAGATTGGGTTCGCGTTCGGAGACCATGCCTGTCGTCAGCGCGCCATAAAATTAAGCACGTGTTTGCGATGGAGATTCATTGGAAAACAGTCGCGTACAGAATCTCCCTGTCACAAGACTAATGCCCATCGCTCTCGGTTGAATTTCAGAGCCTACCGACTAGGGCAAGAGAAAATGAAATGAGCGCTGGGTTTATTCCGTGTCTGGTTGTAGCTCTTTGAAAAATTCCTTAAAATCGTAATTTTCTGAAATTCTGCTGCAGCAACAAAGCATTAACCAGCAGGACTTTTTCTTTCTAATAGACATTGGGATGGATGTCGACACCTCTGTCCTCTAATGAAACAGAAGATCTCCTATATTAATACAAAATGGTGGTGCAGCTATAAATTAAAGATTATAAATGCATGTTCTCAGACACAACACCTGTTTATTTCACATTTCCGCTGCCAATCTACTTATTTAATTCAACAAAATTTCTCCACATACAATTTTGCAGAATATTTCCACATCAGCCACAGACAAATGACACTTCTTTTCCTGCTTCCACAATTTGGAGGATGGGGTGCACGGTGACTTCTACTCTATGTTAAGCTCATCTGAGCTCAGTTTAGGTTCTTCGGTTGGAATTTTTCTTTAAAATGTCAAAATTTGAATTTGAACTCCTTTATGAGCATATTGACAAAAGACAACATTGTGTTCCTCCACCATTATGGTTACAGGTGTCTTCTCTCCACGACCATTTTTCTCGCCCTGCCCTCTTTCTCCATCTGTGGTGTTAATGACGGCAGCATCTGAAGTTTGTGACTTTTTCAGATGGCGGACTGCATGCCTTCCATTAGCGACTGTGTGCAAAAATATGAATTTCCAACAAAATAAAGTCTTGATATTGACTATATGCAATTATGGTGGGAGTTATATGAGAAGGAGTGTCCCTTGGTCCCTCTCACGCTCTCTTTCCAACATGGAGAGCACTCTGCAGATTTCCTCTCGGTAGCAAGGGCGATCGTATCATCGCATGTGAAGTCCTCTTCGCAGTTAAATGATTAAGATAAATGTCGCCACCTGCAGCAGGAGAATGCAGCCCTATCGCAGCGCACTGAGCGAAAGTCCCATCAACCCAGGCGATCCCGTCGTGATAACAGCCCATTAGTGTTGGAGGGAAGCCTGCAAGAGGCTTCTGTTGACCACCACCCCACGTCCCACATCCCCCTACCCCCAAAGGTGATTTATTTCTTGCCTTGTTAGTGTCTCCTCCTCTGCTCCCTGGCTGTGAGGCAGTGCTTGTGTGTCCCCCAGTCCTCGTCCTTTGCAGGAGGCACCCAGTGACTGCAGGAGTCGGTGGATTGATGGAGCCTCCCTCCCAGGAGCACCTTTCTCCAAGGTGCTGCTCAAGAGCCCTGAACTCAGCTGAATGATCACAACGCCCGGACACGGTTCTAATGAAACTAGTGAAGGACTGTATCACAAATAGCTGATTACTTTCCCTTATTCTTCCCTTTATGAGAATCCAGAGTAAAATCCACCTTCTGGGTGATTTAAGAAGATTTACAGCAGCTTGAACAACGGCTACAGTTTTCAGTTCTTAATGAAGCCCAAGTGAAACAAAGAAAAGGTGACTATTTTCGTGGCCAACTGCTGAAAAACTGGAACTGCAAGCTTGTTTTAAGTTTCCCATAACACAAGCCCCTCTGTTAGAGCCACTGCTTGACATATCAACACTTTAGATTCTGTTTTACAAAAGTGTACGTGCACTGTATGGCCAAAAGTATGTGGACACCTGAGCATCACGCCAATATGTGCTCAGTGAACATCTCTTTCCAAACCCATAGCCATTATTACAGATTTGTTCCCCTTTTTGCTGCTATAACAGCCCCTGCTCTTCTGGGAAGGCTTTCCACCAGATTTTGGAGCACAGCTGTGGGAATTTGTGCCCATTCAGTCATAAAAGCATCAGCAAGGTCGGGCACCGATGTAGCGCGAAAAGGCCTGTCTTTCAGTCGGCGTTCCAGTTCACTTCAAAGGTGTTCAGTGGGGTTAAGATCACGGCTCTGTGCAGCCACTCAAGTTCTTTCACACCAACCTGGGCAAACCATGTGTTTATGGAGCTTGCTTTGTGCATGGTGGGGTACAGTCATGGTGGAGCACAAAAGGAGCTTCCTCAAACTGTGGCCCTGAAGCTAGAAGCACATGATTGTCTAGAACGCATGGGTGCAGCTGAAGCAGCTCAGCTCAGTCATTTGAAGGAGGTCCACATTATTTTAGCCATTTAATGTATTTGGCTGCCACTGAGGGTACAGGAAACCTGACAGTGTCAAGACACAAGACTTGCTTCTTGGGCCATAGCTGTATCTAATGTCTCTTTGCTTGAAGGCTGTCGCCTCTTTCCTGACTCACTGCGCCTTGTCAGCAGAAAACTCTTGGCTTTCTGTGATTTATAAACTGCGCCATGTGCGTAAATATTTCAGCAGCACGCACAAGCTTATATACGCAAACACATTCACACAAATACAACCACTGTATTGGCCATAATGCATATAATTGCACACTTCCTCTTACTTTCCCACAGCCCTTGGGCAGCTTCAGGCAGGCCCAGAAGTTCCAGGTTTAGATCAGACCATCTGGAGGGAATATTTCATTAAGCAATGACATTTTTTTTTTTATTTAACATAAAAGAACTCATCAACACAGTAAATGTGTACAGATATCATTTTTAGAGTAAACTTAGAGGAAAAGTACAATACTTTGATAAACACCCATCAATACACCAAATGCAGCGAATATTTCAACTGTCGGGGGGACAAGAACTGACTTTATTCATATACGAGTCCACTGAAATCGTGGGAATGTAAGGTAGAGGCTCGAGATGTGGTTTGGAGAAAGGCAGCAAAGGGACAGGGGTAGCGGATCGGTGTCACCTGCCCCCCACAACACGCATGAGAATCTGTCAGAAAGACAGCACTTGAGCAGCTCGGTCTGCCACCTCCCATGCCTACAGGCACAATTATTTAGTGATTACCTTCAATTTCCTCTGAAATGTTTGCTGTTGCAGATCCGCCGCTAACCAATTATTCACCGCTGCGCCGTGTACAGCTTCTATCAGTAGGGATGGCAATTTGCAGAATATGTGAATATGCTTTTAATCTTTGATTATTTTTCCCCCACTCTCTGCAGACCTGAATTAGTGCCTCGAACAGATGCTCCCATACAGCTCCGCAGATGAAAATTATGTGTGAAACCTACGGTCGAGATAACCGCCTGCCACAAGCCAGATTCAAATGGCATCTCCTTTCTTTCTATTTTTTTTCTTCCCCAGGGTGCATTCAAAGTTCACCCAAGTATATCAGTTAAGCATCTACTTGATCTTGGTGCTCCCAAAGATCGTGAGAGGATCTTAACCGGAGGACCCGTCTATAGCAAGGTCGTGCCAATTACCCCTGCAACAGGCAGGGTGCTTGTTCGTCTGAAGCGCCGTGTGGGGAAATGGCCTGCCGCAGGGGCCCAGACCGCTGCACTCTGTGTAAACTGCCTTCGCCTGTGATGGGAGAAAACACAGCAAGAATCTCTGAACGGCTTCTGTCAACATTGTCTCTAAAAGTGCTTTCCCATTTTTGAGTAACGGACGCCTGTTTGCTTAGCCATTTTCCTCTTTTAAAAGGTGTTGGATGGTGCTGTAATGCAGGAGGTCACAGTTCTGATTCCAGCTTCCTTCTGTGAGGAGTTAGTCTGCTCTCACCTTCATTTTCAAACATTTTTCCTAAAGATATGCAGGGCATGCGACACGGTTATGGTACGTTCCTCGCAGTCTGTATGCGAAAGCGTTGCGTGTTATGCGTTACATGTGATGATGTCACAATTTATTCTGACCTCCAACAACCATGCGCTGCGTAAATGTCCAGGAAAATGGATCGACCTCCCTGTGACATGCTGGGGGGACAAAACACACACAACATACATACACCTCTCCAGTCAGACATACACACTCTTTCTCACTCTACGGACTCTTTGTACCATATGTGGAACACTGCACATACCTATGCAGGGTTGCCACTACTGGAGTCCATCCCAGCCGTAATGAACACACCAAGCTCCATCCAGCAAACACCTATTTGCTATGCCTCCCCTTTTTACGGCCCTGTTGTTTTGCAGACTTTTCAGGGGCTCTGCCTCATCTGCTTTTCCCCAACAACTTTGCCAACCTACAGACTTCTGAATAAACCAGAATTCTTTTTCTTCTCCCACAAAAGAGTTGTCACAGTCCCATAATGTCACACAGAGAAAATTCATCTTGGTACCTTTAACGGCTAAAGGCATATTTACAAAAAAGGAAAAAAGATGAGGATTCAGCAGGATAACCCCATCTTGTTTGAATCCGAGAAGCAAGATATCAACCGGGCTTGGTACAGGACCACGGACAAGAGCCAGATTTCGGAGAACCACCTTGGCAAGCACTTCTGCCCCGGCACGTAAAGCAGAGAGGGACACAGGGAGCAGAAAAGATGCTGCCGAAACCCTCGACCACCTTCACTGCGGTTTCCAACATCTTGGCATAATTATGCGTGGGCTCCAACCAACAAAGGCTATTTCTGAGATTTACCACTGCTTTGTTTTTTCAGCTCTCTGAACAGTTCTTTCAAGAATGCTATTTGCCAGTATGATGATTTATAATGGCCTCAAACAGCTGCTGGACAAAGCCTGAATATTAGACATAAACAACCACAGTGCAATGACAGTGACACTCCCCTGAATATCCCCCGTGGGCCCAGCTTAGTGCTCAATGCCATCCTGTGTGCAATAACTTTGCGAATAAAACAAAAAAAAAAAAAAAAAAAAAATCTGAGGGCAAAGTTCTCTGCCTTCAAGCATAATAGCGAAGAGGACGAAAATGACACTCATAAACTGCTGACTTCCTCTTTGTCTTACAATTCCATCAAGGTGGTGAGACAAAGTGTACATATTTTTATTTGTGCCCTGAAGGGGAAATAATTGCATGCGTTCCACTGACAGGAGACAAAGAGAATTTTCACTCGGGAGACGTTTTTCTCCCGGCTGATTGCAGAGCCGCCTGTCTCAGTGCGCCAAGAAACTTTTTTACTCCATTTTCTCCCTGTTTTCATGGCAGCCCCAGCTTAAGAGACGATGGAGAGGGGAGCCAGGGGTTGGGGGGGGAGGAGCGGCTGTCATATCAGAGCCCTTTGTCATCTTCAAATCTGCTGCAAGAGAGCGCCAGACAGGGTGACGGAGAGTTCAGCGCAGAGCCAGTCGCACAGTAGCTGCTCTAATGCCATGGATGCAGTGAGGGCTGGGGCTGCGTTGCAGCCCGCCGACGAGCCACTCCGGTGCCGCAGTCGCCCCTCGAATCCTAATCTATATCAGCACACCCGTCTGCTTTTTATTTATTCCTCCATTTATTTGGGGCTGCCAAGAGTGCAGAGCAAATCACTTCAGTGGCAAAGAACAGTGAAAAACATGCTGCCGGCTGGGGCATTCGGCAGCAGCCATATTAATGCAGCCAGAAGCCTCACCCTAAAAGATGAATAATTTGTCCAAATATTTGATAGTATACATTTAAAAAAAAACTCAGCACTATTTTATGCTTTTTAATGCCTCATATCTCCCTAAAAGGATTGCAAAAAAAAAAATCATATTTAATATACTGCTCGGTTAATATGCATAATAACTCAGAATGTATAGGAATTCACAGGAATGAATAGGAATGATAACATAGCACTAAGTTTTCAGCTATTTCAAAAAGAATGAGTGATAAAAAAGCAGTTAATAATAAAATCGAATGAGAGCTGCAGAGGAACAATTTGGGTTTAATTAAGCATCTAATAGACTGTCGAAGGTGTGTTGATACGGCAAACTAATGTTGATTTCTCCTATCTGCCAGTTATTACTGATGCATTCCACAAGGGCGTACAGCTGATAAAATAAAACCAAACTCCAGTTCTAATGGATTAATGTTTCCAACTGTGAGATATTTTCCTTTTATCTTTCCCTTTTCACTGCAAACAGTTTTGCGATGCATCTTTAATGGCTTGTTTTGATTTCTTGGGAGTTCATTGAAGGGGCAATTTCTTTAGAGCAGAATCCAAAGTTGGTAGCTGATAAGAGAGCTGGTTCAGAGCTGGACTGTTCCGAGTTCCGGCCGGACGGTGTGAAAGGGGGTTAGACCCTGCTCGGCAAGCCAGATAGAGGAGTAATGTTCTTCTGCGCACAGCTGCTAACTGACAACAAAAGCCTTGTCAAGATGATAAATGGCGGAGAAGCTTCTCTTTGTTTCCGATGCAGTATGCTACTGTGTTAAAGGCTATTAAAGTACAGGGGTGGGGGTGGGAGTGTGGGTACAGGTGGCGAGACAGGCAGGGAAACTTCTGGAAATCAATACAGCAAAAGTATGTGCAATATACAGTAGCAGAATTCACGGCAGTAGAAGGACATGGTTGTGTGACGAGGATAGGGAATTCATTTATAACTTTTCTCATTGTAAGAAATTACTGTCAGGTATTTCGTTTTGGCACCTGGCAAAAAGTATAGTCCACACTTTCTCAAAGAAGTTAATAAGAAGTAAGCCTTGGGGGGGTGGTTTAATTATTTTTTTATTCAAATATTCAAAAGGAAAAAACATTGCATCAGTTTGGGTGCTGCTCGCAACACAAATATGTGGTGAGGTTTTGTTCTTCAGCTCTTAAAGTAGAGGAAAAGTCTTTTGTGGACTTCATGCAGCACCCAGCCCACTATTAGCACACTGACGCAGATGTGGCCTGGGGAATTAACATATCACATAGAAATAAATATTAAAGCAATATAAATGTGTGGTTTTGTCAAGGGTCTCAATACTTTTGCAAGACACTGCATTTCGACATTTCTAATGGTGCCTGGGAGGAACACGCTGAGACACTACAGCACAGGTTCACAAGACAACCAGAGAACCCAAATGAACAATCATGGGAAAGAAAAGCTGATTAATGTGCAAACATTGGTAAAATACTGAAATGCTTTGTGATCCAAATCTGTCTGTTGCTGAAACGAAGGTAATCCTATGAATCTCTGCAAGGGTAAATTTCCGGTCAGCGGGGAACTTCACGAACAGTACTCTTCCCACGCAGAGTATGTCCACTTGATCTACAGTGTTGAAGGAGCACCAGGGCTCCACTTATTGCTCTGAAGGTTGTCTTCTTGACAGGGTGATAACAGGACAGCTGAAAGGTATTTAATCTGCCTCCAAATGCAAACAGTCAGGGGGATGCAGACTCGTGAGCGCAGCAGAAGAGTAAAGCCAAAGAGTCAGAGCAAGGATATTTAGCAGGTTTCAGTATCTGGATTCTTTGTTAAATCTTCAAAATAAAAATAATTTAAACATTTTAAGCAGCACTAGCTGAGTTACCCACTCAAGTAAAGTACATAGCAAAACATTACATAACCATCAGATGTATTACCATTAAAGTAGTTTCATTTAGTACATAGGTGTCAAAGAGATTGATATGCATAGTTCAGTAGAAAGGTCACCAAACTTTATTTATTTTCCTCACATTAGTAATGTGTGCAGTGCTGTGTGTCTCATGTATAATTTCTTACCCCTCCAGAAAACAAGTTTGGATTCCCCTCTCGTGTGTGTGTGTGTGTGTGTGTGTGTGTGTGTGTGTGTGTGTGAACAGTGGCCTGTTTTTCTTCATCTTAACACATTAGCTGGGAACTGCCTGGAAACACACGCTTCTAATGTGGGCAGTGCGGTGTGTATGTATGTGGCAAAACCTTACTTAGGATAAAAAGTACCTATGTGCCAAATTTAAAGTCTGTAGATTGAAAATAAAAGCTGTCTATTAAGAACAAATAAAAACAAGGAAGCAAAGTTGGATAAATATGGAGACAATGGTGTATATATGTATGAATCAGTGTTCTGGGATTGTAAATTTACCATCAATCACTTTTTTCTTCTACAGAGGAGGATTTTTGGTTTGATTGTTTGCTTGTTAGTTGGATTGTATTGCCAGATGCCAGGCTGGAAACCATTATGATTTTTGCTTGTGATCAAACAGCAGCCTTTGAATTCTAGCTGTATGAATGCCGAAAAAGGACAAGTGATTTAAATAGCATACATTAACACTCAGCTGCGGCATGCACATTTTTAGCAAGTGAAAAAACATTATAAGAACAGCTTATGTGATGTTCAAAAAAACATGAAAATGCCTTGCATTTCACACAAATCATTTGAGCCAATTCTTCTCAGGGAGGACATCTCAAATGGACCAGAACGCCTGCTCAGAACTGGATATCATCCTCGTCTGATGCTTGTGTAGATAATTGACCCAACAGGACATGGTGTGATGTCCAACACAATGTTTTTCTCATCGTGTTTGGTTCATCTCTGCAGTCCCTCATCCCCATCTTCTGACTGTACACAGAAAACCACTGACTAATTTGTGTGCGAGTTCTTTATGTTTGCTTGACTTAAAAAAGGAGGTGCAGTGTGTTGCCTTGCATGTCGTGACTCAGTGTCTCTCTCTGACAGTATGTATGTGTTTCTCCAACTTCACCATGCTTCACTGAGGTTTACTGCAGAGCTGGCTGACTTCATTACTGAGCAGAACAATGTACAGAGCTTGGTGTGTTTCAGCAAAAAAAAACAATGAAAAAATGCACCAAAAGTACACCGAAATTTTGCTGAGCGCAGGTACACTCAGCCATTGTATTTAGTGTCGACACTTAAATCCATCTTAAGGCCCACAAACATTGCATAAGCTATGAACGGCCTCCTAAACAAATTTAATGATATCAGAGGAGATCAAACCTACCCTCCTCCTGGAAGCTCGAATGACAAGGATTCAACTTTCATACTTTGGACGCGTCGTGCAGAGCGCAAATGATCACTGGAGATGGGCATCATACTTGGCAAGGCTGAAGGTCGGCACCAAAGAAGATGATTGGTTTGATAGAAAAACTGCAAAAATGGATGCCCCTCTATCAAAGGTTAGCCATCTGGCTGAAGACCGAACCCAGTTCATGGCGACTATCTGTGCATACGTATCAAAGAATTCTGATAAAGGGATATTAGAACAAAGCAAATTTGAAAACATCGCCTACAAAAAAAGCCACCTGATTCCAGAATGTTTCTTGTGCTGAAATGTAATGAAGCTGTAAAGTTGTAATTACTGTAAGCTAAAAAAAGCCACTTGGAAATGTTGAAATCACAGCTGGGAGAGAAGGACCTTGATAGATCAACCTTTGAAAATAAGGAAGTGAAAAATAAATGCACTGCTCTGATGCTGGGTGTTCCTAAGCTTTCCCAGTGCCACGCTGCTCTGACGATCTCTTCATTTTGGACGGGCTTATCTCTTGCGCCTGCTCTAATTCAGCAGATAGGCCTTGGCAGCTTTCACTAAGGCCAAGTACATGGCACCAAGGAATTCAGAGGCAAAAATAAAGATTAAATCCTTTCTTATATGGGATAATACATCAAACAAAATTTCAGCTGCAAAGGTGAAGAAACTAAATTTAAGAATATGATTTGAGTGCCAGGGTTATTTTATGAATGATGTGTTCTATAAATGAGGGTTCCAAAAAAAATACAATACTACAAATGTAGAACCATCGCAAATTGAACAGTTCAGCTACATAGAGATGGCATTTTTAATTTCCTGTTTTGACTGCTTCTGTTCAATTGTTGTATTTCCCTTTGTCATGATCTGACAGGGATGATCAGCAAAGGACATCACACGTTAAGCTTTTGGATGATTTTTAGCTACAAAAATTACCATGTTTCTATAAAATCGTGCTGCCAGTTGGGTGAGAAGAAAGCTGGAACTGCAAAGAGAGAAGCGAAGGGAAACCGGAGCACATGGTGAAGCAGTGCAAGAAAGTGAAACCCTTTGTGCAGATGCAGGATGACACAGGAACAAGCACAGGTGGTAGCTGAAGCCAGGGAGCGAAGCCATGCTCTGGAGTGCGCAGCAGGTCCTCTTGATCAGATTCCAATGTAGCTCTGAGCTTTAGGTGGAGGAGAGCAAGGCTCTGGTTGGTCCAAACTTGCTTTGTTGAGCTCGACAGAGGGGTCCACAGTGTCTCTGACTGCAACCCATGAGTCTTTCTGGGCCCATAGCCTTCCCATTTGACAATGTAGAAGAGACAACCGCCCCATGTTTGTAGTTAAAGCGAAAACAAACGACTTATACTTGAAATCCATCAATGTCATCAGGAGGTTATGGATCTGTCTGGTGGATACTGGGGGCAAAAGTTTCCAGAGACACACATGAAAACCAGGAAACATCACCTACTGTAGAAGTAGCTGAAGGTGGTTAATAACTGTGTTGACTTAACGGGCTGCAGTCAATGTATTGAGGATTAGACATCTCTGAGGAGAGCTTCAGTTTGATGTCGGTGGTGGACAGCTATACTTTTTGACCCAGATAAAAGAGACACCTTCTGTCAGCATGAGACTTTTTGTCTCCCATTTGTCTGCAGGTGAATGTCAGCAGATTGCCATGTCTCACTACTATGTCCCATTCACCCATGGCAGAGCTGTTATTGGATTTGGGTATCCAAAAGAAAAGGGGAGACTAACGTGAGGTACACTGACAAGGGGATGTCGTGTTGTGTTTCTGGGCTCAATATAAATGCACATACTCTTTGGACTGGAACTGTTATATTTAATAAAAAGGGCTTGAATGATGTTTCACTACACTGTCTGCTTGAAAGCTCTCAAATATTCTCTCTTTCTTTCTCTCTGTTTCTCAGTCAGCACCATCCATACATAGCAAAACTATATTTGCATATGCAGTGATAGTCATAAATATTTAACAAATAAATCAGTTGTTACAATATCACTACAGGGGTCAGAGCTGGGGAAGACTGCATTAAAGAGTTCTGGCCATACTAAGCCCATTCTTCTTTTTGGTCAAGGTTTTGTTAGTGGTTGCAGTTGATATCAAGGGAATGGCTCATTTCCTGTTTTAACGGTCCAGCTTCTCTGTTAAACCTTGGAGAGCACCCTGATGCCATTCTCACGGCCATTCCTAACTTCTTACGGGAAGTCTTTCAAACACGGGATGTAATCTACATCCTCAGGCAGCCCATAGAGTGAAAACTAGTGGTGGAAAAGACACTGTGCCAGCACCTTTGCTGTTGGAAGACCTATAAGCAGAAACAGTCTGCAGAATGTGGGAAATCAAGCTGTTATTAGCAAAATGGTGAAGAACCCTCCAGCCAAACACAGATTGGTGATAAAATCTTCACCAAGGCAGCTGTGACATTGGAAACGGCACCATGAACCCTGGGTCCAGGATTTGTTGTGGTGACTTTAAGTGATAAAAGATCAGAAAGGTTCCAACAATGACATGGGTTTCCCTCAACATGAGCAGAACATCAGAACTGTACTAACTGTAAGGTGTGATGGTCTTGAGCATGTGGGACATACAGTACGTGGAACCTTGACTGGAATTAATTTGTGATGGACATGAGGGCTTCAAGTCAAGTTTCAGGAAGGATTCGGTTCAAGTTTCACCTCATTGCTATTCTACACAGATGTACAAGAGAGAACAAACTGTACTCTCTCATGATGACATGGGACAACACAGAAGAACTGAGGTAGCCAAGATATCCAAGATCCACGATTCATCACAAAAGGCCAGCTTCACAATGAGACCTTAAGACCACTGTGTCCGATACCAACAGAGAGGTCCTTTGGTGCATCTTCTAGCTGCCACTGTGGAACAGAATTCAATGGCAAGCTACACAGACCTCTGTTTCCCCTGAAAAAATAACCAGAGGTTGGTCTTCCACTGGTCTCCCTGAAGCATGTGGTGGAAGACGTCCAAAAACATTTTGATGAAGCAGGCTGCTTGTAATCGTGGTCCAAAGAGCAGTCACTCAGTTCAGGGTGTTGCTGGTGAGTTACAAAACAGTGGATGTGACTTTTTCCAACTTCGATGCTAAAGCAGACAACTTATGAATGAACAACAACTGACAATGGAGGGAAACCATCTGCATCTGTCTGGTTCCACTGTTCCAGCACAGAGGAACTGAGAGGAACAGCAATGAAGCCTTTCAGTGAGTGCACCATCTCTTTCAATGAGATGCCAAAGCAACTTGTCACTCCTCGAAAGGCTTCCAAGAGCAGGCATAGCAGTCTCTGCTACCTTGGCTGAATTAAGTTTTTAAGAGAAGATGGGTAGATCCAAGTGTAGTTTATTTACATGTCATGAAACAGTGGAAAAAAGAGCAGAAAGTGAAATGCATTATGGACACATAAGACGATGCAGGAACAAGCATGGGTGGTTTCTAAAGCTGCAGAAAAAAGCAAGAGTCTACAAAACTACAATTCTTTTTAGACCAAGCCCTGATGGGGCTGCTCAGAAGGAGGAGAGGGAGTTTGCTGATGGCAGGACTTGGGAACATGAACTGTGGATGTTTGTCAAAATGTCCAGGTCATTCATGTGTCAGCAGCTGTTGTATTTGCACAGTTTGTCTTGTATTTCTTTAGTTTTATTTTTTATAATCAGATCTTACACCACACCACCTTCAGCTATGCAGCCATTTTTTGTCACTCGAATTGACTTGTGGATGTTTATTAAAACGTCACTTTGTGGCTCAAACTGGCACAAAAATGCACTAAAAAGTTATTTTAGACATTTGGTAACCTTTCATTAATTGCTTCTGATTTATTTCCCAGTGATGTAATCATGGTTAAATTCTTTAACTGTGCTTTGTGATTTCGTCAAAACTCCAGTTGGGAAATTTTTGCACATAAGAACACGGTGATGGCTCACAGGGGCCTGGGGGCAGTTTTTCACTCTGCAGGCTTACATTTTTTTATATATTTTTTCATATTTTATTTTATTATGCTGTGGACTTATGTGTAGCAGCAGCAGCAAGTCAGCTTTACCACTGAGATACTTCAGGAGGATTTTGCATGTTGGCATCAGGGGCAAAGTTCATGTTGTCCTGCTCATCTGCTTGTGTCTTTTCTTCATCTCACACTTGCACCTCTTTTCTCCAGCAAATTCCCCACTTCTTCAGACTTTCCCATACACTCACCTTCTACCCTTCCCGCTGAAACTTACCCACAGTGTCTCCCTGCCCTTTCCTTGGCTCTGCCCCAGACCTGCACGCAAACTCAAATCTTGACCCCAGAATGAATACCACGGCAGCAGAAATGCTACTCATAAATTTTCATTCTCCTACATCGCTGGCGTCAGCTCTTCTCCTGCAATTCCCTCCTCCTTCTTTGTACCTGTACTTTTCCAGCAATTATCCTCCTTTTAGCAAACACTCCCACTGCTGGACCTGGCCAGAGACACTTCTAGTTATCCAGCGCCCCATGTGTGGCCCATACTGACCCACCACTGGCCCACTGCTGGCCCACCGCTGGCCGACCTTGCAGTCTGAATGTTGTTGGCGTGAACCCCTCTCCCGCTGTACTACATACGCTGAATTGTCCCAGTATAAGTGCCATGCTGTTTAAATGGGTGGCTCATTGTAAGCAGCCTTGGACAAAAGCTTCAGCTAAATAAAGGTTAACTTTCAGCAGCACGTTCCACTGATGGGAGACATACATCACGGCGGCTCAGAGCCGGCACACCGCTGGATTTGTGCGATTTCCATTTACCTTCTACAGCAAGCCATAAATAAATCTGAATCATTAACATCAAAATCGGCACTGATCTGATGTTGCGTGTCTCTGGAAATATCCGCGCTCTCCTACCTTCTGACAAAGACAAATCTTGTACCGCTTTGTTTAAGACAGTCCCATGTTCACGTCACTATTGTTCCAGTGTATAAACTATATGCTGCTATAATGGAAGGTGTATTTTCAGCAAAGAACTGCCAGATTTAAATAGTCTGTATCTAGGCAACTTGAGATTAAGACTGCAGAATGTTTATTTGTTTGTTCCTGGTGCGGAAATCCTCCAGCGCCTGAGGAGGCCCGTGTGGTTTATTTAAATGGACGAGATTAAGAGTGAGAGGTGAGCAGAAAGCCCAGCACTGGCTGGCCTTGCTCCTGCCGCTCCTGCTTCTCCGCGCAACCCCAGAACATCACCGGTGCCAGACGTGAGGAACCAATATTAACTGCAGCCAACGATGAAATAAATCGGCTAATAAAATGATTTTGGGTGCTGTTTTTTCAGATCGCTGCCCCTCCAGGGGTTGTTTACCCCCCACATCGAGGGGAAGGTTGTCTGCGTGGGAGTGGATGCTAGACACCGAGAGACGTGGTCACATTTTTAAAAAGCAGAGCCATGACCGCGGACACTCAGCAATGATGCTCGCAGGCAACCATTTCGGGTAACTGACAAAAAAGGAAATTCAATCACTCGCCAAGCACTTTCTCTCACGTTCTGTGTGCTCCTCCACAGTTCATTAGTTCAGATTACATAACTATGCAGATGAGTAAATGGCTTTATTGCTCTAATTAAACCAGGGGGCTTAAGGGACAAAAAAATTATATAATCAGAATAAACCAGGTTTGAACATCTGCGGTGTGAAATAATTAACCTGGAAGCCTCTATTCGGAAGCAATGTGGTGCACATACCTTGAGGAGGTGGGAAGAGGGAAGGGCTTTGACCTGGAAGGTGCCAGAACCTCAGCGTGTGTTGCTCATCGATTTTAATCTTGTCCTGTTATGTTTTCTCTTTGCCACTCGCTTGCTGTGACTGAAAACAGTTGAAGGCGTAAACTTAATTATTTTACGTGGCCCCATCAAAGAAGCACCACTGCTTGACCTTTTTGTGTCTCTGATGCAGGTTTGCACATAGGAAGAATTCTGAGAGGGCTATAAAGGTTGCAAATTTTTCACGTCAAAAGTTTATACAATAATAGCTGTTCGGTCCATTTAACCAAGGAGCTTCGCAGCTGTCAGACTGCACAATGCAGTCTAAATTGGTTAATTTATTTATAACTTATTTATGTACAGGTATATAGGGTTATTTTATTTTATTTGTGTACATAGATTACTAACTTATTTGTTCTTGTCCTTCTTACTAACTTACTTGTTCTTCTCCTATATTCCCTTTGTGATAAGAGCTCTGTAACACCTAAATTTCTCATTCGTGGGATAATAAATTATTCTATTCTATTCTATTCTATTCTAAAGATATGCAATGCCATTAATGTTTGTGTAAGGTGTGTGAAGGTGGAAGAAGAATTCTTATTCTTCTTCTTTCGGCTGCTCCCGTTAGGGGTCGCCACAGCGGATCAATTGTTTCCACTTCTTCCTGTCCTCTGCATCTTTCTCCATCACACCCACCACCTGCATGTCCTCCTTCACCACATCGATAAATCTCCTCTTAGGCCTTCCTCTCTTCCTCTTGCCTGGCAGCTCCATCCCTAGCATCCTTCTCCCGATATATCCCGAATCTCTCCTCTGCACATGTCCAAACCAACGCAATGTCGCCTCTCTGGCTTTGTCTCCAAACCGTCCAACCTGTGCTGACCCTCTAATATACTCTTTCTAATCCTGTCCATCCTCGTCACACCCAATGCGAACCTTAACATCTTTAACTCTGCCACCTCCAGCTCTGCCTCCTGTCTTTTGGTCAGTGCCACCGTCTCCAACCCATAAAGCATAGCTGGTCTCACTACCATCTTATAGACCTTCCCTTTCACTCTTGCTGGTACCCTTCTATCACAAATCAAAAAGGTAGAAGAAGAATATTTGGAAAAAATATTTAACTTAATAGAGGTGAAAAATAATGTGAGACAATGGTATGTTTAATCAGTTGACACCAGGCACTGTAAACGATTACCTGACCCTTAACAGTATTTACAACAACCCAGACTTACAACAGCCATCCCATGAGCAATCATTTCCGTACGGTACAACATTTCTGCAAAACGCACCAGACATTTTCTACAATCCACACACGATCACATGTTGATCTGAAGGCCACAAGAGGTAGAACACACTACTATTTAGATGTACCTAATGCACTGGCAATCCGGTGTACTAAAAGCAACCACTTTAATGGTAATACAGTTTGGTGTTATATAATTTTTACCTTCTGACCTCGGTCACACAGGACAACTCAGGTAGAACAGTACAAGATGGTTTGTGACAGCAAAGTTCTTGCAGCTAAGTCATCAAACTATAATTTGTCATACGTCAAGGAACACCTGCAGAAGTTTTTAGTTGTTATATTTAGAGATTAGCTATCATGCTAGCGTCCTACACATGAACTGGAAAGTGTGTTTTGCAAGGTTTCTACTCGTTTACTACTGACATCTGTGCAATTTCCACAACACGTCTTCATAACTGACAACAATCCTCATCAAAGATGTTCTTTGAACTGCTGGCAAATGCAAATTTATGGCTCCATCTTACTTTCCTTATTGAAATTTAAAACCGCAGCGTGTTCTTAGATACCGAGATACGGAAAAGCAGCCATGACTGCCTGCAACTGTTTTACATTGCCTGTTACCAAGATGACATTCACTACACACCCAAAAGATGAATGACATGAGCAACCTGCTCTGTAAATATCCTCTTTTCTTGGGGGAGAAACACGGTCTAGCCACAGCACTCTCTTTCAAAAAGGTACTCATTTTGGTAGACCATGAGGGAGGTAGACACAGGCAAGCAGCTGATAGATTTTTACATTGTGGAAAAGCACTGTAGCATTAGTTTTCCACGCATGTTGCTTTGTTTTAGTGTAGAATTACAATAACACAGACTCAGCGCAAGACTCCCAGACTGAGAGATGTCTCCAGCAACAGTAGGGGAAAAAAAACCTACAGTTCATCTCACTGCTTCCTGAGGCATCCGCAAATCGCCTGACCATTCGTTTCCCTCCAATAACATTTTTGCAGGTTCTGGGTCACCGTACAGAATATACTGGTAATCAAAGAAGCAACAGGAAGCCGAATGGCAGTTTCATATCTGGGCTGGAACGAATGCTTCATTAGTTACCAGGGGGCCTGACGGGTGCTTTTACTCTGGGTTAAGGTGGCAAAATATTTTTCCCATTCTGCACAAACATGGGTGAGGCGAGGCAAGGCAAAGGCAAGATGGGTACAACACCATGAGCGCAAGTCACCTTAATACCCTCATCAGGATACATGCAAAGAAAAGGACTTTTTTTAGTCTAACATAAGAGCAATGACATCAGAAACCCTTTAAAAAATATATAAAAGGAATGTATCATATTTTACATTTTAATGAAAAAAATCCAACAGTTTTTTCTCGCCAAAACGTATATTTTATGATGCCCTGTTTTTTGCTGCCATAATTAGTTATATTTATTATAGAAACTGAATGGTTTATTTGGTCATTTAACTGAGTTACTTAAGAAATAGGACTTTTTGGTTTAATTGCCATGATTTGTCCATCTGCATCAGTATCTGCTTTTCTAGTGTTATATACAGAGCACTCCACTTATAAAGATGCCGGTTATAAGCACAATGCGTTTATATGCAGGTTGTTTGTTTGGTCCCATTTCTTTTCAGGTCATTTTAATTGCAGTTAAGATCATTTATAAGCAGTATCGATAACCACAGGTTCTGCCTACAAACATGCAAGTTTTTGGTCCTGCTTGTGCATCACCTGGCCTTTCGATCTTTGCCTATAAACACAAATGTTGGCTGCCATTAGTAAGACCTTATGCCACGCAAAGACCATCAACGGCCAATGGCATTGTTCATTCTAGAAAAGTCTCCAATCTCCTGTCTGCTTGACACCCACAGGCACACATGGCATCTAAAATTTAGTTTGCAATAAAAAGCTAAAGCACGGTGTCATGAAATAAGTGCAAGGCACAGTAGTTAGCTAAACAAGTCAATGTCGCAAAGAAGCTGGACAAACACAGTCAAATCTCAGCTGGATCATGGCGTTTGTCCCAGCCAAATATCATGGATACTGAAGAACAAATGTAATGTTGTTGATGACTACTGTATGCAATGAAGTTTATTATACTTTTTAGCAAGCGATCTGGAATATATCATAAATTATGCTGCACGCGTGTATACTTAAAGGTATTTATACTGAAATATATATATGCATTTCATTTTTGTACATTTAAAAAATTTATGTGTATTAGTAAGCAGAATGAAACTGTCACAGTCCTACTTCTCTCAAATAATATTAAACTAAAGTATGGTCTACTGATCAGTCTTGTCTCCCTTCATAAACTGCTGTAACTTTATATTTAATTCTTTAAGGGGTTTTTTGAAACCCAAAGCCTATTTTCACACTGGTGTGAATGAGCTCAGCCTGCTGAGATTCTCCACTTAACTTGTCCTGTATTTCCGCACCCGTGATGGATATTAGAGCAAGGAGCAAACCTTCACGCAGGTGCAGTGAGGATGTGCACATTCCTCACACAAGTCTTAAACCCACGCGACACCGGAACCTTCTGAACTCACCCACTCCCTTCCATTATTTTCCTCAGTGCTCATGTCTGCAGAGCAAAGTTTAAGGGTTATGGGAAGAGGGAAAGAATGTTAAAGACTAAAACTGTTTTAAAACCTCCTTTTTTTCAAGTAAGAAGATATATTTCATAGTCGTTCAAGACTAATTCACACACTGTATGCTGAGATTATAATTTCACAATTTTGAAGGAAGCACTGTTGCTACAGCTCTGCTTATATATTTTCTTGCAAGAAATACAAGAGTCCACATCCAAAGTGAATCAGCAAGAACAGCAAAAAGAGCAACATTCTGGGGGCATCAACCTTGCTGCTGATATGACTCAAAATCTACACACAGTTCCTGTGGCAAAAATTCTCCATATCCTGGTTTCCTTGATACCCATTTTGGAGAGAAAAGAAACAAAATGTTTGAGCTTTTTTCGCATTTGCATCGTGATGCAGATTTCCAGTGTACACTCAGTGAACTTGGATGTGGAGTTGACCTACAAGGCAAAAAAAGTGGTGCAGGTTCTGTGTAGTGGATCCATGAAGACTTGAGTGGAATGAGACAAAAAGATTTTGGAAACACAGTGAGTACCGGAAAGAAGAGGTTATACAGGGAGCAGGAATAGAGGAAGGAGACACATTGAGCGGGGCTGCTTGAATACCCATGAACAATAGCCTACGCTGTTTGAAAATCTGCAGCCTTTTGCTTTTAAAGTCCACGTTCTCGTGTTATGTAACTGAACTACTGAATTATTGAAAGACTGGGTTCAGGTGTGCTGGGATGCAGAGGGTTGCTGTTGCAAGGATCTCTGTAATCAATGCAAGGTCGTTCATGAGCCCCCATCCTTCTTTTCAATGGATTGAAAGCCAGCTGATGTTGAAGATGCGCCTGGCCTTGTGATGAATAACTCTAGGGCCTCAGTCATACTTCTCCATGGCTTCTTCTTCTGGGAGGGAGACTGGATACATTCTTCCCCCAGCTGTGCTAGCAAGTCTGGTGCAATCCCATGGCCTGTGTTGTAGGAGCCCTGAACCCTGGACCTTACTGAGACCTTCAGGGGAATCTGCAGAGGAGCATCAGCATTCGAATTTCTACAGACGTGGTCCTGCAAGACAAAGTCAGACACGTGTTCACCATCAATATTTTTTTATGCTTTGAAACATTTGAAAGATTAAAATATAAAATGGTAAAAAAAAATATATAAAATATTTTTTTTTCTATGAGAAGAAACCATCAGTGTAGTTTTTTTTTTTTTTTTTTTTTTTTTTTTAAGATTCTGGCATCATTCATTTACATTTATATGCACTATAAATTCATCAGCCTTTGAGAATTGTTACAGCATATTTTAAGTAGATGAATTTCAACCTTTGAAGGCCTTAAATGTTTTTAGTACAGACCAGTTGTTTGAGGAAGAAGTAGTGGTGCAGAAGTGTGTACGCGCGCACGTACGCGTGTGCGCGCAGGAGGGTGGGTTATGATCGACAGTCGGCCCTTTGCTATCCAGACTCGGCTCTTTAAGGAGGCTGAGATAATTGACAGCAGATTTTTTGGGCTTTGAAAGGCATCCTCCGGTGAAATAAAAAGGCCTATTAAACATCCACAGAGGGATCGCTTGTTATCTACCAACAAGATGTCTTAACTGAGCCTGGAAAGCAGGAACGAGCTCCATGTGAGAGGTTGCGCACTTGGAAATATGAAGATGTCTAACCAAACTGCTCTGAAAGGCTTCACGCCCTTCTCACCTCTCACAGTCGCTCTGAGTTTGTACCTGCTCGCTGGTTCTGCCTCAGTCAACAGGCCGCCCAGCCTCTATAATTACCATTAACATCCGTTTGGCAACAAAGTCAGAAAGCATTTCTATTTATACACGCTTGAATCGAGTTCTAGTTTTGATTGTAGGCAGGTCAGAACAAAACTTCTGCATATAATTCGTGCCCATTTCCATTTTGATTTCCCTTCCCAGGAAAAGGTAAGGAAGAATATCCTTAGCCAAAAAAAAAATTATGTCACCAATCATATATCAAAGGACTTAGTCAACATAACAGTTCATTCAGGCAAAAAATGTGATGTTTATAATGCTGCTGAAGGAAAGTGTGCAGGATGCACACATTTCCTCACAAACACAAACGAAAGCGTTTCTTTGAGGCTTTTGCTGTCATGTGCACAATGTGCGGCTTTCAGAGCCACTGTTTCCCAAAGGGAGTGCGAACAATGAGCCGATGCTATGCATTATGAGTGCAGGGGTTTTCAGTTATTTCAGTCTATTCCCTCTCATTTTGAACTATAATTTCTCGCTTTAGCTTGCTTGCTCATTCCCTAGTAAAATGATATTGCTCCTATTTATAAGACAAAATTATGCCTCTTATTTTCACATTTTATACGCTTTGTATATTTGCAATGTTGTGATTTTCCAGCATGTATACATTCTGTCCAGTTACAGCATGTTTGGCTCTTCCCCAGAATATTGCTTGTCCAGCCAGCTTGCAAATTGTTTAAAATATTTTCAAGCTTTGCTTTTTGTCATTTTTTTGAGACTGTATATGGTATAAAAGTAGGAGAAGATGATAGTATGGCTCTGTAAAGAGATGATGTGTTCCTCTACCTGTATAAGGCTGAAATGTCAGTCCTAGCAGTTCCAAAGGTTGTATCTTATGGCAGCTCCCATTCCCTGCCTAGTCATTCCCAGAACTTGGCATGCCACAGTCTATTATGCTGATTTCTCAGACATTACTGTATTCATCTGGATGCATAAGTAATCAGATAAATATTTATTTTTAAAATGCATATCCATCCATCCATCCATCTATCCATCCATCCATCAATCCTTTGTTGTTAACTGAGTTCAATTGCAGCTGTCCTGAGTCCAGCCAAGTCATTGGGTGCCAGTCAATGAATTTACCCCTGCATGGGCCACCAGTCCATCGCAGTTTCAAATGTGTATAAATTTGTGATGTATCTAAACAGACACCTAAAAACCTAAAATTATATTTAGGGAACTAGTATAATTACAACTAACCTTCCACTACTCTACCTATTGTGGATAGACAGGTTATGGCTCCTCCATCCAAGCAGTTTTTTTGGGCATATACATTTTGTCTTAAAGTTTCTTCTTCTTCTTCTTCTTCTTCTTCTTCTTCTTCTTCTTCTTCTTCTTCTTCTTTCAGCCGCTCCTGTTAGGGGTCGCCACAGCGGATCAAAAGCTTCCACTTCTTCCTGTCCTCTGCATCTCTCTCCATCACCCCCACCACTTGCATGTCCTCCTTCACCACATCCATAAATCTCCTCTTAGGCCTTCCTCTCTTCCTCTTTCCTGGCAGCTCCATCCCTAGCATCCTTCTCCCGATATATCCTGAATCTCTCCTCTGCACATGTCCAAACCAACGCAATCTCGCCTCTCTGGCTTTGTCTCCAAACCGTCCACCCTGTGCTGAACCTTTAATACACTCATTACTAATCCTGTCCATCCTCATCGCAACCAAATGCAAATCTTAACATTTTTATCTCTGCCACCTCCAGCTCTGCCTCCTGTCTTTTGGTCAGTGTCACCGTCTCCAACCCATAAAGCATAGCTGGTCTCACTACCATCTTATAGACCTTCCCTTTCACTCTTGCTGGTACCCTTCTGTCACAAATCACTCCTGACACTCTTCTCCACCCACTCCACCCTGCCTGCACTCTCTTCTTCACCTCTCTTCTGCACTCCCCATTACTCTGGACTGTTGATCCTAAGTATTTAAATCCATCCACCTTTACCAACTCTATTCCCTGCATCCTCACCATTCCTCTGTCATCCCTCTCATTTATGCACATGTATTCTGTCTTAGTCCTACTGACCTTCATTCCTCTTCTCTCTAGAGCATATCTCCACCTCTCCATGGTCTCCTCAACCTGCTCCCTACTCTCACTACAGATCACAATGTCATCTGCAAACATTATAGTCCATGGTGACTCCTGTCTGATCTCATCTGTCAACCTGTCCATTACCATTGCAAACAAGAAAGGACTCAAAGCTGATCCTTGATGTAATCCTAAAAATTTTGTCTTAAAGTTTGTACTTGGCTATTACCCTGCTGTGGGGTCCTTCTGTATTTGCCACAGCTCTGCAACTCAGCTGAGGGGATGGGGTAGTCTTTGCCTTCCACGTAGACGGGCAATACCGAGAATCACGATTTAAATTGTTTCTTTGGTTCGCAAACATCAAAATGTCTTCGGCAGTGAAAGACACACTTAGATTTTTGCACTGCCATATATGTGATTATCACATCAGTAAAAATGACATGATGTGTTCATAATGCAGAAAATTAAAGAGGAGAAATAATTATACTTATTCAAAGGCATTATTGCCCTGGTGACAAATTACTTTCTTGCCATATTTTTCCTAAATGACCTCTACTGAGATGAAAGGGCTTGAATCTGAGAAGGGGGTCTGAGGACAAGAGTCCAAAAATGTGTTTCAGGATAACTGGTTAATCTAAAGTCAGCATAGTGGGTATATGTGTACACAAGTTTAACGTTTCTCCATGGAGGGGTGAATGACTCTAGGAAGTTTAATGTGTTGTTCTGCATCAAGCACTGTAAGTCAACTTGGATAAAGGTCTCAGTTAAAGACTACATAGCAACCATCTCATGTCACTTCAGAAAAAAGAAAAAAACAGCCTGCAAAATGGGGGGGAACGTATTTTTTTCAGACCCATTTACAAGGTGTTTTGTTGGCACTGTTTATAGAGTATAGCCACTCACCTCAAGTCCAGCAACTGGCTCATCTTTTAAAGTTCATCAACTGTGCTTCAATTTTTAAAAGTCAGCGAGATGTCTTAAAAAAATGAAACAGTTGTTGAAAAATGTGCACGTTCTCAATTTCACTTTTTGGATCTTAAGGTTTAATGGGTTTAACGTAGTAGTTAAGCATGGTTATTGAACATTTGTCACTTTAAGGCGGTCTTCTCCAAAGGTATGGATTATTAATGAGTTCATTTTATGGCGGTGAACAAAAATGAATTAAGGAGCTCCAAAGACTGACACACGGAAATAAGTTTGCAGTTTAGTCTACTGCAAATGTTTTAAATCTCTTTGTTGTGTTTCACGTAGATACAGAACGCAGAGAGTCGATATGGGAAATAACAAAAAGGAGCTCGTACTCGACTGAAATAATTGTTATTCTTTGGCTCCGGCCCCCAGTGTCATCACAACGCTTACAAAGACATAATAAGAATCTATGCTTGGGCCTGTGAATTGTTAAACACATGCTAATTCCCCTCTTCAACAATGGGCTGTACATGGAAAGATAAAAGGATTAAAAGAAGTTGCCGGTAAACACAGGGACGTGCCGGTTTCCCTGGAGAGCGCTGCATACGGATGGGCAGCTGTCTGATTTTTGGCCCAGCCAGAGCTCTGCTGTGCGTGAGAGCGGCTCTGTGTGTTGGCGAGGCTAGCGTGAGCAGTGGCCCGGATTCCCGAGCTCAGCAGCGCCTTCCGTGACTATTTGACAGAGTCCCCCTGTCCCCCTGCTGTGAAGGGACCAGGCACCCTCCCCCCCCAAAAGCATTAAAATAGATGAGCCATGCTTGGCAGAACCAGGTTGTACATCGGTGGATTATTGCTTCTTAAGTGGTGCATAAATGTATACTTAAGCACACTCATGCCATGTCTCCCTTCTGCCCCAAAACTTTGATCGCTCAACCTTTCTCCTGACAGCAATGACATCATTAAAAACATAACTTCCCCATATTGCTTCTTAGGCCACTTTTTCCTGCCTAACAGGCAGGCCTGCATCCCAGCAGAGGAAATCTCGGCTGTTTTTATCACCTGATCTCTATATCTTGGGATTTTGTTGTCTCTCAGTGAAGCATGCCAACTGATGGTATTGACTTTTTGAAGCAAATTTCATCTTTGACTTTTATTTTGTAGGTCTGAAGGAGGTAAAATGTGAAGAGAAAAAATGTTTTTGTGCTCACAGCATCACTAAGTAGACAGTTAGTCCATTATGTTGGTGTAGCTTTCTATGTAATAGGTGACATTTGTAGAAGGACAGGAAAAACTTTATAAAAATTTGCAAATTCTTCGGTCGCTGCTGTAACAAGCACACCTGTTTCCAAAACTATGTGACCTGAAATCCTAAATTCGCAACAACCTGCAACCCTTTGGTCAAACATGGACCCGAATAGTGCGGTAGCTATGCGACAGCTGTGCGTGTGGAAGCAGAAATGGGGCCATGTTTCAGTGCCAGGAAGACAGCGATTTCGTGTGAGCAGCCTCTATCTGACTGCCGTGCTCCACGATCCACTTGCTTGCACGCACTCCGCTGAATGTAACAGCCACCAAAGGGGAAAGGCTCTTGTGTTTGTTACGCCAACATGCTAGCAGGCTGCTATTTTGGTCTCTGACCTGATTTCTCAAGCGGTTCTACAAGCATCAGTCTAATCGACAGTCCCCGCTGCACTCTTTGTTTGCAGTTACAGTTCCTCTGTCCATCGGAGACACAGGCAAGAACAACAGATTCAGATTTGCCAAAAGTATGTATACATTCAGTTACTTTTTGATGCACTGGTTTTTCCAATGTATGGATACTACAGGTTTGTCCTCAAACTCATCTATCTCATAATTTAATGTTACTGAGAAGAAGAAAGTCATCTCAGTGTATTGCAAATCAATTTTATCCCCTCAAGGCACAGCATATATGGAGGATAAGAAACTCCCCTACTGCTATATAATGACATATATTTCTTTAATATATATATAAAATATCTGATAATATACTTGAAAGCAAAAATTGTGCCTGATGAAATTATGTAAAATTTTCCATATATACTGATTGCACATTATCATCTTATAAAACGTAATGGCAGTATTTCAGTGGTAATTCTATCAGTTCCCTATTATGTCATTTTAGAAAGCAGTGTGTGATTCTGCGGCAAAAAGTAAAACTATCAGACTTTTCTGAGCCAAAGGACAGGTGAACCACGAAGCTAGACCTCTTGCTTGTTCACAGAATGTAATTTGACAAAGACCTGAATTTTGCTAAAAATATTAAGCAATACTTCTGTGGTATAACAGCAAAATAGACTTCTAACACATAAGTTCTTTCAACACTGTACTGTACTTGGTCTTAGTATTGTCCACATTAATATTTTTGTATATGCTCCTGGCATCTCTTGTGTGATTGACAGTTAAAATTTTATAGATGACTATAATGTTAATTTTTCTTGATGACAGCATTGTAGCCCTTAAGACACAGACTTTTTTTTTTTTTTTTTTTTAACTGCATCCCATAAATCTCACACCAGGAACAGCCAAGGTAATGGAAAAGCAGGCAGAGATAGAGGGTACATTCAAAGGAGAGACTCAGGGTAGAAAAAGAAAATATGCATCCAATTCTACATACCAACAGGATAAATCTGTCAAAATTCTTAAAAAAAAAAAAAAAAAAAAAAGGTTTTCAGAAAGAATTTTCATAACAGGTGAAAACTCCAGGACATTAAAAGACACAAAAGCATGACTTAGAGCTGTAATGAATTAGAAATTCACTCTAAAAGCATAATAACAGATATTCCTCTGGCTATTTGCTGGGTGGCTTCTGTAATAGCTTTGAATGTGCCAGTTACAAATATGTTCAATTAAATCCATCAGATGTTGCAACCCCCCCCCCCCCACACACACACACACCTTCCTGTTCATCCCACCCCCTACTGATGGTTTTACTGACAAATAGTGGCTGAACACTGTACCACTGGTTATTTTCATTCTGCAACAGAGAATTTTTAATAAAACAGAATGGTGAAAAAAGGTTACAAACAAATTAAGAAAAAAGTTTCTATCAGAAATGTTGGTATCTTTAGAAATACAATATGCTACTGTACATAACATGAGGTACAGGTATATAATTTCACCTTTGGAAAGACCCATCATTGTTCATTTGAAAATACTTTTTTCTTTTTTTTTTCTCCAAATTTATTTTTAAACCCTTTACGAGTGATGGGCTTTGTGTGAAGAGCAGTGCTCTGTAGCAGGGTTTAGGGAATTAGACTTGACTTGAGGATTTCTGGCTGGAATCTCGTGCTGAAACCAGCATGTGCGTGTTTCACCACACGCAGCACTGTCAACACTCATGAGAATGCGCTTCACATAAACACGTGCCCCAGGGATCAACAGTCCACTTACGGGATGTGGGGGTGAGGGGCAGTGAAGCCCTTTCAACAAACATGCACTGTACTGCCCTCATGTTCCACTTCAGCCTTTTCCCTTTTCTCCAGCTCCATGTCCCTTCTCGCATTGGGCCAGGGGCCACCATTCCTCAGCTTGCCCTTGAGATGGCAGCAGCAGAGGCCACAAACAGGTCAACTGCAATACCCCCTAGGTAGCCTGTTTTCCCCACCCCATCTGGGCAGATACTTGAAAAGAACATGAAATGGATGCAAGACCAAATCATCAAAGTCGTGGATGTTTGCTTTTTAATTTAATTATAATTTTGTAAGTGTGGTTATTAATTCATTTGAATCATATGGTTCATTTATAAAATAGTCACAAATCTTTGGCTTTGTTTCAAATCTCTTTTTGAAAAGGTGTGATCTGTTTTTTTTTTCTTTTTTTCCTCACCTTTTATGACTTCTAAAACAGTTTTTCAGTTAATTTCAAACTTAAATGGGTGGCAGAAAGTTTTGATCTTTTTTACTTTATCGTGTCTTTATCTAATACACTGTGAGGAGCGAAAATTGCAGTATGTATTAGCTCCTCACTGCAGATTAAAAAAAAAATTAAAACATTTTAAAAAAAAGGGGCAAACTAATTAATAAAGCGGAAAGGTGTGGTGCCTGCATGTGCACGTCTGTTGTTATAAAGACCCGCAGTCAGACAAGTTCTGGAAATGGTTCAGAAACCCGGCACCGTTGTTCCACAGTGAAGTCATTTCAAAGCGCATCTTCTCAATCGATCCAAAAAGGTCCACAGGCATGAAAGGCTCCACAGAATTGGAGGTTGGCAGTTTGGAGGCACTTGGAATGGAAGACGATGTCATCAATGAATCCCTTGAACCGCTGCGATACAACATGCCGCCCTGCTGGGGGGAAGAAAAAAAAATCACTGTTGTCCACTACAGTCTCATTCTGGTTGCACTCATCTGAAGTACAAACAGAACGAGGGCCACGCCAGGGAAAACAGAGCTCAAATCACTGCTGGATCACCAGAGCCTTATTCCCTCAGAAGCAGGCGCTCAGGGATGGCTTCCTTCGCCTTTGTTTTTGTTTTTATACTTTTGATAAACCATGCGAGCTTCGCACATACATCCACTGCTCAGACAGTCCCTCATGCTACTGCTGCACTCTTAGCTGTTCAGAGCCCTCAAGTCACTTCCAAAAGTATAACTATTAGGGCGGTTGAAGGTAATGAAAAACGCTATAGTTTTAACAGATGTTTATTTTTGCCAGTCTATGGTGTCCACAGTGATTTCTATACCTGATGTTTCCATTTCTGCACACTGCAATGTAGCAGTCATCTATGTCTGCATTTTATGTAAAAACTTTAGCTGTTTTGTGGTTTAGGCACCATTTATATTGAATTCATTATCCATCCTCTGACGAAAAAAGTGTAGGGCAGTAAGTAGATGTGAGTCAAACTGTCTCCTCATCTCCATGAAATGGGCACAGGTTCCTAAGAGCTTGGGAATTTGTCAAAACATTCCAGCCTCATGCAGAGCTTGGATGGAAATGTAGTGAATCTCACATGAATGAAATTGGGAAAGCAAATTCTTAGAAGAGAATAAATTGCTAGACTTTAGCTGGCATTTAGCTGTAGTTTCACTTTCTTGTCTGGTTTATTTTGTAATGTCTTTAGTAATATACATATGTTTGGAAAAGTAAATAAATTTGCATATTTAACTTTTAACACTGTTTGACCATGTCACAGAGAGTAGTGCTATTGCCCCTGTGTTTGTGTGGGCTTTTTCCTGATGCTCTGGTTTCCTCCCACATTCCAAAGACATGAATTGTAGCTTAAATGATCCCTGTAAATTGCCTATTGTGTGTGTGTGTGTGTGTGTGTGTGTGTGTGTGTGTGTGTGTGTGTGTGTGTGTGGTCACCCTGCAATGGACTAATGCATCATTCAGGGTCAGTTTCATAGCCCAGACTCTGGATTTTGGATTAGCGGTTAACACAGGTGGATGTGGCTAGAAATGTCTAATTCTGCATCAGGTTAGCAAAATTTTCACAGGTATTAGATAGGCAACAGATTTAACTCTGGTGAATTAGACTTAAAATTGTTCCTGCCCTGAAGACATTTCAATGAGGACAGGAGATTAACAGATGGAAAAGTTGGCAAAACTCCTTTCTCATCTTTCTCACAAGGAATTGAGTTCTCAAATTAAATTTATACATTTTTGTGATTTTTGTTGTTTCAAATTCTATATGCAGTGTTTAACTACATGGTACATTTCTAAATATAATGTGTAAATCAAGGCTTATAACAGATGGATTTTATTAAATCTACACTCCAGTGTATATAATGAACATATCTTTAGGTGACACTAATCTCTAAAGCAGCTTATAATATTAATCTTCTTACAGCAACTTGGCCATTTGTACAGATGGAGCAATTTTTGGGTGAGTACCTTGATCAAGGGTACCACAGTAGGGGGTGGGATTCAATCCTGGGTCCTTTGAGGTGCAAGACAGTAGTTCTACTTACAACACAAGCTGTTGCCTATAAACCTTCCTTTTTGGAATCACAGTGAAACAAAATGTGGCCGTTTACGTTTAAAGTTATATTCAATTTAATAGGAACAAAATGACGTAAAATATTTGTGACTGAGCACAAACTGAAGTCCTTGCAGATTGCTTTATGATGTTGGATGAAATGCTATGTGCAGTACTATGATTATTATTATGAACTCAAGGAAGTACTGGTAAATAAATCTGCCTTTAAAAAATACATGGTGGCATAAAAACTTGTAATTGTTGTAATTGGTGTTTCAGCCTCTCAGACGACATCTGTATGTTCACCACAATTTTTCCTCTAAAGAAACTGATTCTGCATCTCACTCCATTATAAAAGCTTCTTGTGAATTTGGTGCAACTTAATTTAAAGCAAATTTGTCACCTTTGTTAATGTCTGTTTGCTAAAGCTGGTAGTGTGGCTCTTTGTCCCATTGGGACTTCAGAAGGACACTTATGTGCTGCAGCTCTTAACTTTCATGCTTGTCAGACTCGTGGTTTGCTGCATCAAGAAGGAACAGACTTGTGACCTTGATCTCTACCGGAAAGCACAGGGAACTGAATTTGATGCTGCAAGCAGTTAAGGACCTGGCGTAGCTTGAAGGTTGCTGGTTTGCGTCTCACAAAGAGTCTTATTGCGGCATCGTCCACCACCGCACTAATATCCCCAAGCTACAGTATCTCATGTTTGGGGCTAAATCCAGAACAATGGCGAGAACTTGAATTGTTTAATAATCTAAAAAAGCAAATGGAAAACTATATTTAAACGAAAAAAAGCAATTCCTACTTAAACATATTTGTAATTTATTTATTTCAACATTGTTTAAGCAGATATTTAAAGGTCTGCATTTCAATTGAAGAACTGAGCCTTTTGCGGTTAACGTCTAAATAATCCAGCTAATGGAAGAACCACCCAGTTTGTATAGGAAAGGCAAAAATTAATTAGGCAATAAAAATGTAAATGAATCAGAAGGAATAAATTAATAGTTAATGTGGGGCAATTGGCATAATCTTCAATGGCAGGTTTAGTGGATTCCTGTTTAGGTTCATAAAGACTCTTCTAAGCATTATCAGGCTCTTCTTCCTCATTTTAAGACAAACGGCGCTAGTACGGCGAAAGGCTGAATGACACGTCAGGCGGTACATTTCGCACAGACAAAACCATGTGTATCAGCACTGAGACTGAAAAATTTTAATTGTTTAAATGAAAAGATTAGTCCTAAAATACCAGGACCAAATTTTACAGCATTCTTAAAATTAGCTGTATTTTCCAATCAGTTCTCATAATGATTTATTGTTTTCCTAATATGGATGTGTGCACTATTTATCTAACCTACATGTTTAATGTTGGAATGAAAGCATTATTACAGTTAATTGGATATTAAAATAACTATTTTAATTATTCTATTTTAAAGTCTAATGTGAACTTTGACAAGCTGATTCTGTTACATTTTTTCCACCATTATTACTTTTTACAATATTATTATTATTTTTTTTTTTGTAAATGAATTATTCTGTATTTCTAGGCACCCTCTCCTTAGCAGCCTAACCAGGCTTGACCTCATGTAGCACCACCCTGAACCTCTGTTGATCCATCTAGATACCCTCTCTGGATTCTCAGCAACAGCCTTCAGGGCTGCCTTCTCCTCTGTTGATCCATCTAGATACCCTCTCTGGATTCTCAGCAACAGCCTTCAGGGCTGCCTTCTCCTGACTCCCCATATGTAGCCACTTTCCTGCAAAGCCCCTGGAGAAAATTTTCAGATGACTATTTTTATGTAGCTGTTTTGTGGATGTAATAGTCCTTTGCATGAATTTTGTGTTTGTCTGCTTCACACACCTCTAAGTGGCCCTCACTTAGTCCTCTTGATGCACGATATGCTCCAATGTTCTCTATTTTGGACAAAATAAGCATGATGAAGAATCACTTATCCCCACCTGAACAAGGAACACAGACCTAGCAGTACATGTCAGTCTGCCTGAATCAAGAAAATGAGAGGCTGGAGCTCTGCTCTCCAAACCTTCTCCCAAGAGGCCTTACATTCCAGCCCCTGCAGATGCATCCTTCCTGTTGTAGATGTGTTATTTTGGCTGTGCACATCTCCCCCTGAGCTGTCATCCCCTTGGCCTTGTCATATTATCATGATGGAACTTCGACCAAACCAGCCTTTCCAGACACCACTGCACCCGCCGCCATGCTTTGTTGAAGCCAGGACTCTGCCTGCTCCAGTGGAACCAAGATACTTCACTTCTCACTTTCCGAGGAAGGCAAAGCCACCTACAGAAATAAACGCTTTTCTCAAAAACTCCAACTGCTCATATAATAACTTCGCAAACCAGAAGGGACCAGAGAAGTCCTGACAGGATGCAGTGCCAGTGCAATCATGCTTCAAACTTCCCAGCAACTCATGGCTTGACCACTACTGCCATCCAGGCCTCAAACTCCTGATAATTTTCCCTACAGTTGCCTTCCAGCTGTTGTCGAACAACAACTCGGCTTTTTACTGCCCCCTCCAAAACCACTGGAATTATAAAAGTGCCTGTGTTGAAGCAGAAGTTAAACTTTTCTTTCCTCAAGCAGCAACAAACTGAGATGTTTATGGCTCTGTGGAATACATATTCAGCATTAATAGATATAGTCTTATATGAACTACTTTGCATGCTGAAAAGCCACACATTGTTTGTTTACTTATTTACTTTTATTTATTTTGTGAAAGACATTAAAAACTAAAATTGGTGGCAATAAAAATTAATTCAGCAATTTACTCAAAGCAAAATTAAATCAATTGCCATACAAAGGGTTTGCCATTAATGTTAGCATTTTCATATTACATGAAGCGAAGGTCTTAAGGTAATCTTTTGTAGAACTCGGGGTGCCTTTTTTGAAGTATTTAACTGTGTTTCATGGAAACTAGTAGAGTGAAAAATCTGTGACACTGCGGTGTTTTATTTTATTTATTTATTTTTTCTCATCTGAAATGAGAAGTCAAAGTGAAATTTGTGTTTTTTTTTAAAAATAAAAAAAAAAAGTGAATAACTATCTGACCGCAGGCTAGATCTGAACTAAACTCTCCAGTCTTCATCCATGTAAATGCGCCTCTTATCTCTGATTTCATAAGAGACAGCAACCCCCCCAACACCCTCAGCTATTTCTCCTTGTCGATGACGGTGCCTTACGCGTCAGTGGCTGCTTTGCATATTATTGCAATTGTCCGTTGGAGAGCTTTGCCCCTTTCTTTGACAAGTATGACACTGGGCTCTCGAAAGGATTAATCAAGTTCCCAGGAATCATTTTCTCTCTTATTACTCCAAATAAAAAAAGTGGGTATTTCAAAGTAATTCTCACTTTGAGGAGGTCATACCTGAATGTATTCTTAATATATATATATATAAAAAAAAACCCAAAAAAGGCATGCTCAATACCTGAAAAGTTTGCACAACTAGATGGGTCATTTTCATGCCTTAAAGCTGACTTTTTTTTCACCTTCTATGCCTAGACACCCCCCCCCCTTCCCAGTCCAGTACGGTGTTGTG
Organism: Heterotis niloticus; assembly: GCA_018136845.1. NCBI lineage: Eukaryota > Metazoa > Chordata > Actinopteri > Osteoglossiformes > Osteoglossidae > Heterotis > Heterotis niloticus. Next base: position 20,447,874 of record CM030894.1, on the reverse strand, counting down.
TCCTTGGTAGAACTCAGAACGTTCTCTCAACCCCCATCTGCAGCACTTTCTGAACTCCAGCAAACGCACTTCTAATCACCATTCCCTCCTCGTCGGCTCGAATGCAGCTGGGAACCGAAATGAGAAACTGGGCCTCCTGCAATTAATGTATAAAAGATAATAGTGAATGAATAACAAGCTGGAAGATGCTTTATATCATTAGAGGTATCTTTGAAATGTGAGGTCAATTTGGTCATCTTTCCCAGTGGTTTCTTATAAATATATATTGATTGGAGCAAGAGAATTACCATATTAGAAGGGTAGTGCAGAGTCTTTGCTGCTGCTGGCGCAGGGGAAGAGGGGCTTTTAAAGGAATTCTATTAGGGCAAATGTGACAGACTGAGATTTAAATGGAATATTTTCAACCTCTGTTTCCCTGTCAGCTGCAGACCTGAGCAGTTGTGGGGGGAGGGCAATGCTTTATGCTGCCCCGTCGGCTTTTCGGAAGTCGGTTTCTGCACAGTGATTTCTCCGTCCGCGTAGCTCGCCTTATTAATAGGAGTGTTTGCTTGTCAGCCTTTTGATATCTCTGTCATCTCCGTGATGGAAGGGGGCGTGAAACTGTATTACAGACAAATCCGCTGAAATCAGGTACGGCTGTGATTGTTATGAAAAGTACTTTGAAGCTTATTTTTCTGCCGCTGCCTTTGTGCGTTTCCGATGGATCTGTTTGCGGAAAGTGATCGTTCGTTCTCGATTGCGTGATAGTATTTCAAAATATACACTCTGTAAAATGCGTGTGGAATTGGACGCATTGGGGTAATGGTTGCACGACGTGATGTATCGTGGTGTTATTCCTTCGGGAGATCAGTTTAAATGTATTACTCTTGGGAGTTCCTCAACATCTGGAAGGAGAAATGATCATCTCCGCATTATACTGTTATTTGCAAACCATTTCTTTAATGATCCTGGCAGGCCTTTCATCACATTGAAACTTTTAACTACGCCACAGTATTTGTTGTGCTTGAAGCTATTCAAATTCCCTGCGTTGTCACATTGCGCCGTAATTGAAAGAACCTCAGCTTACTAATTTGACCTTGTATTTAAAAAAAAAAAAAAAAAAAAAAGTATATTTGAGGATTATGGGTATTCATGCGACTGTGCTTGCGTGTTGGCAGCTTTCGGACGTAGTGGATTTGGAATGGCTGATCTGGGCAAATTTCATTATTTGCTCTTCATGCATGTGGTAATGATGCAAAGCCTGGGCAGCGGATGGCATCACGCAACCTCCTTCCACTGTGTCGCTGCATTTGACAGGGAGCTGCAAACGTGTTGGCAGACAGTTTGCCTCTTTGAAGCATCTTTATTTCATGCTGTATCGCCGACATTCTTTAGTTGTATCGTCAGCACGCCACAGACATGAAAAAGTGATGCGTTTCATCCCCTGTCTGTGACAAGGGAGCACGCTAGAGTACCCCCATGTCAAAACCACTCAGCGATGATGGGGAAAGAAGGTCACACGAGGGGGCCAGGAGGGGCGCAACTTTATAGTTTGGTGCTGTCAGAGAACTGACTTGATCTGCTCGTATGGCCTCGCACGATCTGTGTTCCTCCCTCGTGTGGGGTACGAAAGCCCCTGCTGTACCCACCCTGGAGGCCCCCTGGTGTGATATGCATACATTTGTGAGCTGGACCACACTTACAGGCCCAAGGAGGAGTCTGAATCTCTCTGTGTAATGTGGTGGTGCAGCCCAGGCCAAACGCCACAGGGGGGTCTTTAACAGCAGCCAATGAGAAGGCACATGGAAGTGCAACCTGAGTCAACCGCCACAGGACGTCCTTAATGGCAGCCAATCGAACAGCGACGGAGCTCACCGAAAAGACACGGAAGCACAAAAGGATGCGCGAGCTATGATAAATGCTAATAATTTGGCAGCACATCATTGCAGAGGTGCATTAACGCCTGGTTTATCTAGCAGGTGATACAACTACCTGCTCCTTCATTTTAAAAAAGCATCCAGAAAGGGCAAAGCTGACTTTGTAATCAGAAATGTTCCAATTTCCAATTTAGTTCCCAGAAAGGGAAATAAAAAAGCATCTTTGAGAAGGTAAAAGAGAAAGCGTTAGATAAACATTCAGCATCTGGTAGTGTAAATGCACGAATCCATGCAGATGTGAGCATCGTGGGTCGAGCAAGGTAAGGCTTACCAAAAAGCAAATAAACAATGCAGGAGCATTTATTGGCACACTCAATTTTTAGAGGAAAGTATTGTTTCCATAATACTTTTTTTTTTTCCTCCTTTCTGCACTGCACTGAAGGAGCCCTTTATTTTCCCAGGAAAATCCCGCTGAGATTAAACATTCTCTTTCACAAGCGAGCCCTGGTCAGGAAAGCAGTCCAAGCCAGGGCGGCTGTTCCGCACAGCTTGAGCAAAACGTCAGAGCAAAAAGTACACATCTGGGCCTGAGAGAAATGTATATCACAGCTAATATGTTTCTCCAAGAGTAAACTGTGCTCTGAGCATACAGAACATGGCATAAGGCGCTTCCAAAAGAGAGTGCTTGAAGCCCGAGAAGTCCTGTGAAGAAAAATGCCTATTAGTTCAATTTTACTGCTCATTTTAAAGGGAATGCTCTCAAACGTCCCATTGTTTCTCTGACTGTAATTATTATTAGGATTATTTATTTGACAGTTGCTGTCACCAAGGGCAGACAGCTCGCAATATATTCTCCTTCAGAGAGTGCACCAGGCATCGCTTCAGAAAGACAAATCACAACAATTATGTATAAGTAAACCAGCAGCTGCGGCAAACAGAATGCAGCATTTCCGGCTCCCTGTGGACGGGCCGACTTATTCTTCGCATTGCAAGACGTAAGCTTGCGTCTGAGCTTTGTAATTAACGCGTCTCTGGAGTACATTATATCACAGGCTGCCTTCCACTTTTGACCAGGTGAAGTCCGGGTCATAAGCCACACCTGTCGTAAGCCGGATCGTGTTCGTGGCAAACGGAAATGTGTTATCCACCATACTGTAACCTCTTTTCAAATATTCTTTGTTTTATTTTGCTTGTTTCTGCCCTCATTACAGCATATTATCCATACCATTATTAAATAATTCAGTACTGTATCCTTTAGCAAAGTTTCTTTTTAAAAAGTTAAGTGTTCTCATAACATTTTTTAAAATATCGCAGCATTCTGTGCCACATGACAACGTTCAGCGTGATCTCTTGCAGTTGTTTGGTCAGTAATGAGTGGGGGTGGACCCTATGGGTGACGTGGCTTGGTTGTGGGGCGTTTTTGGTGCGAGTAATTCTGTGAGATGTACTATAAAGGAAAGACATGCTACGAATTAACCCGGTGCATCTGTGTCTATGTGTGATATAACAGTGAGTGCAAGTAGCACTGCGTTGCACGATCTTCTGATCCACGGAGAGGTGGAGGAGCCGCGGTGGAGCAGAAGTGAGAAGATGGTTGCTGGTTGTGCAGGGCAGATGTGTAGCACAGTCTTGTACAGAATTTACCTTGTGTGGTTTTGCTATGATGTCACACATGAATGTGCAGTGTTTTAATCTTTTTTCATAACATTTTGATAACATTTTTTTATCTATGGTATAATCTATAAATGCTCTGTCATAGTGCTGTATATATTTTTGCACAGCTGTCAGCTACGATGTCGTGCACGTACCAAAGAGGCACTATATATTGCATATTATAGTCTGTTAATGTATACATGCTATGAGAAGTTTATTTGTTGCCAGAATTCAGAAAGTCATTAAATAATTTTTTGAAATTTTTTGTCTTGTTTTTATTGTTTTTTTTTTTTTTCCCCCCCACATTTAGTGTACCAGTAATGTGAGGAATGCAGCAATGTATTTATGATTCATGTTTAGATCTCAATCTAGATTTTGTTTCTGTCCTGCCAAAGCTAGGAGTGACCCTCCAAACCAGCATTTAAAAAATCCTGCAGCAGTTTAGCAAAGATTGTATTTTCGGATCCTCTTCTTCATGACTGCTGCTGGATCGGAGGAACTGACTCTGCTTTGAAATGACAGCAGAAGACAAAGCAGTTCTCCAGGGATCAAACAGGCAGGCTGGCAAAGCCACTTTTTATGTGGCAGGCTGCTGTATACTAGCCCAAAACTGGAAGACACTGTGCTGGTGTTTCAATTCATTTGCTTTGCTTTTTTTTGCATTTTTTTTAATCATTTGCAGCGCCTTATAAGAATGGAGGTTTTGGAGATGCCACTTTGATCGCAGGGTTCTTTTATCCCTGCCTATTTCAGAGGAGCGCGAGAGAAACTAGATTCTTACATTCATGCACGGTGAAGCAAACATAATTGTGTCTTTTTAATAAGTGCAAACGACCTGTTTTGACACATAACTTGGGAAATTATTGAAATGGCTTTCATATCAGAGCTGTTCCTGGCAGATAAGAGTACCAGATAACTGATGCTCTATTCACTCTTGACATGTACTGTTCCTCTAACATCTTAATCCGGTTTCTGAGACCGTTCCTCCCACTGAGCCAGTTGTATCTCTACTTGTATTCTTGTTTGTTCGTGTACAGTGGTTTTGACTTTACCAAAAACATTTGATTTTCTCATAAATAATAAGAACGGGTTGGGCTTACATACTGTAGCAGCAGATGCTACGGGTAAGCATCCCTATTGGTAGGTGTTGGTATCATGTGTGAATAGTTAATTAATATCCAACCGTGGATGAGATCTTGTGTTGTGTTGTTAGGGTTCACCCTGTTCCATTGTTGGAGAGAGGGTTAACCAGCTTCAGTGTACATGCTAAAAGAGTGGATATTCCATTGCCTTGCCTGGCTGCTACCTTCTTTTCCTGCCCTGTGCTCAATAAAAGACTGTGTTATGGAGATCAGCGTGATGCCCTCATTCCCTCCATCCAACCCACATCAGCGCAGACTATAATACTGTACATAAAGTGACGTGGGCTGACTTCTGAGTTGAGGAGAAAGCCAGACTTGTAACGTCAGAAGAATTCAGCTCTTTCACCAACTGCTGAGGGTAAAAAGTCTGCGGTCCCACCTTTTCAGTGGCATACAGGCTTGTTCTTTGCCAGATGCCGAGAAGGAACCGTTCTGTTTTAGCACACTTTCGCAGGGTAGCTTAAAGTGTTCTGTTCTTACCTGACCTCTCTGACCAATGTTCTGTCCTTTGGACCACAAATGTTCATTCGCTAAAATCAGAAACAGCCACATATACTTTGTCCCCTCCCATCAAGCTAACGTTCCGTTCACATAGGTCTAGGGTGACACTCTTTGACCAGACCTTAAAAGCCTGTTAGCGGCCTCTTTGAACTTTACCTCCTAGCAGCCAAACAGGTAACTGTACAACCTTTCCTTTGTGCTGAGGAGCTGCATTCTGACTCCTACGATTCAATGAAACCCTTTTTTCTACCTTGCAGAGAGGGATCGTGCATTTCTGCATGGAAAAACGATCCCTGTACAGTTCAAACAAAAGTCTAAAGACCCTATTGTTTTAACGTGTCACTTTTTTATTTTTGAAATTTCCTGGGAGCTGAAAAGCCGTTTGACCGCACAGTGGGGGTATAACCTCGCATCATCGAAAGTACGGTTTTCCATTTCTTCGAGGTCTGTTTGGTATCATGCGTACATGCATGGAATTGTTCTTTGTCCCTATTTTGAATTTGATCCTGTGAGAAAAATACCACCAACTTGGAAAAGTGAGGTTCTGTTACCTGCTGTGTGAGGCAGAAGAAACGTTATTCTCACAGAGCAGAATGCCTCAAATAGGACTGCACAATCATATCTGGTATCTATTTTGGTATCTATCTAATATCTATAAAGTGGGTAATTCTTAAATTGTGCTAGAGATATGAAATTTATCTGGTTGCCAGGGTGAGTTTCAGTTCCACTTCCCATATGCAATGATGATAAAAAGAACGAACAGCATGAGTGTTCCCTCAGCTTGGTGTATGTGGGCAGTTTAACCATATGCTGCAAATTTTGGTGTTCATTCGTATGGTGTAGAGTATCTAACGTCCTTTTGTGGACTTAAATCATTTCCTAAGGCCCAGGTTAAAGCGACAGGTTTTAATTGTTTTATCCATCCTCTCTTCTGCCAACCGAACACCTTACCGACAAAAGATCGAGACCATTTCCCTTATTTTGCACTGAACTCGTTTTTCCAGCCAAGCCGCCACTACTTCCAGAAAACACCTGTGTGACGGCTATCTTTCTATCTTTAATCTCACGACCGGTTGACAATTCATGCCCTAATTTCAGACAACCAAGGTTTCTCTTTGGCTGATGTGCTGATCCACATTCGAGATGCAAACATGCTTGCTTGCGTAAAGGCCCGACAGCACTTGCGCCACACAGGGCTTCCTTTACAAGTCAACACCGCACTTCTCCTAGACGGCATCAATGTCCCGCTTCCTGGCCCTACTTCTGCTGCCTTATGCTTCGCAGTTATTTTTTCCTGTTCTCCCAATTAATTTAGATAAGGAAGCTGGAGCAGAGCGACCTCCCATTACAGGCTGAGTGAAGGTGCGAGGTTTCTTCACCAACGCTGCTGTCAGAGTTATAAATAACTGTAATCAATTCCTCAGCCAGCTTTGTCAAGAACTTCCCTTCTCTGTAATTGCTTTAAGTGCTTAAAATAAACTTGGGAAACTGGAGTTTTCCGCACAAAGCTGTTCCGGCACATCTGCATGTATGCCTGCTGTCTGAGCGTGTGAATGCGTGAATGAGCGAACCCGTGTCCAAGCGACTTCGTCATCTCCGTCTGGATTAAAAGTGAACGCATTTGGTGCGCGGCCTCTCAGCAAATAGTCTCACATTAACAGTCGCACGCGATGATGGGCAAAGATCAATGGGGTCAACGTCTCCCTCGCCGCTGAAAGTACAGTAGGTTCCGTATCCGCTGTATGGAGTGTCGTTTTTGTATCATCACAAAGAAGCGCAGTTAAAACAGCAAAAATCTGACAGTGCACTTCTGTACTATTGATTCGTGTTTACCTTGCTGTTTAGAGTAGAGCGGTTTGTTTGAAGCTCAGAAGATCTGAGGTTAGTCCTGGCCGCTTTGTTTCTGCTACGCTAGAATAATCTTCACAAGCTCAGCAAGGCAAATAGGAACCTGGTGAAAGGAGGCTACATACCTGCATGTAAAATGCTTCTAAAACATGGTTTGAACAACAATCATTTTTAGGGAACTCAAATTCATAAGCACTGCTGCTTTGACAAGGTTTACAATGTGTTGCACCCCCTCATATGACTCCTTTTACCTTGGGGCAGGGTTGGGGCTTTAAGAAGTTTAGGGCTCTAGGTCAGGTTTGGTTCATCCTATATGGGGCGTCACCCTACTGCAAGGCAGTCGATACATGCACAGAGCTGGTGACACATTCACACAATGCAGACATCAGTTCACCGCAAGCATATCGCTGGGCTGTGGGAGGAAAACGGAGCACTCAGAGGGAAATCAGGCAAACTTCGCAAAAACTGGGAGCATCCACTAATTTCCGCCTGTGATAGAAGGTGAAATGCATCAATATTGACAGCCAGCCCCCTCTATTTCCTATGTGTCCTTTCTGCTCAGCCCTGAAACGCTTTGCTGCAACCTTTCCTTTCGACGCCGGGCCTTCAGACCTTCATCAGTCCGTCATTCAACCACGCAAACGCTTGCATGCAACCTAGACTCAGCAGAAAGGGTGGGGCCTATTCCCCTGAGCAGGCTTTTTGAGACTGTAGAGATGGTTTTTATTTAAACCCAACATGCCCTGTCTATCCCCTCAAGGTTACAAATACTCGCTTATGTGCATTTATATCAGTCTAAAGATGCAGAGCCGTACACTACCCTCATTACTGAAGCACATACAGGTTCCTCGTGAGAGAACGGCCCTTTTCCTACTGTGCAGCTGGACAGACTTGTGGACTTACGTTATCTCCAGGAGCTTCCGGCAAGACTGACTTAAGCCCAGAAAGTTTAATAACCAACTAACAAGGATTATATCATGGTATTGTTTCAAGTTGTTTAGTGTATGTTTGTGAGTGTGTGTGTCGGGGGGGGGGGGGGGGGAATGGCTCGCACAACCGTTAACCATGGCCCTGAAGTTGACACGCGGTCGTAAATTTGACAGTTACACTATTGGAGATCGGCTGCATAACGTACAACTCACTTCCTATTTACTTCCCTACAGTGAAAATACTCTTGACTTTACTCTACGTGGCAGCATCTCCGCTGTCTCAGTATTAAAAGTCCTCTAGGAAATAGATCCATCTTTCCCGGTAGACCCACTCGCACCAGCAGAAGATGGGGCACAGAAGCGCAATAAAAAATGATGTATGAGACGTCAGTCTGAAAACGGTCCTATGCATCACTCTCAAGCTGTCGCCTTTGTGGCTTCCTTTTAATGAAGTGTGCAGAGGGGTCATGTCCAGCCTTTGTAAGTTTGCAGGAGTAATGAACGCACCTCATCTCACCACGATATGAAACAAGGCCTCTTGTTTATTACCTCACGCGCAGTTTTATCCCCTCCAGAAAAAGCCATTAAAACAGAGAAAACTGCTGCCCTTTCCATATTGCCAAAGTCAAACATAAGAGCATAACTTAATTGTTGGAATAAGCTAAATTCACAGATGCCTCGCCTGTGATGTTTAATTTGCTACTGGTGGGTGTTGCTTCCCTTTACCGGGATGCTTTATTGCTGCTTCAAAGTAATTATTCTTTTGTACGACCAAGCGCGTAACACAGTTAATCCGCGTCGACCCCCTGCTTGTTCTTCTGCTATGTGCAAACGCCCCGTTCCTATATACTGCGGCTCCTCTGCATGGTTCCACCAAGGGGCTCCAGGTTGCAGTACTGGCGAATGAGGTTCAACCCTGCTGACCTGACAGTGACGAATGTGCTGCAGCACCTGGAATTACCTCCCTTACCCAGCTTCCTGTTCCACGGGCTGTCATCTAGACCACCTCCTTCGCTGACAGCCAGCAGTAAGGCTTACGTATACTTTGACAGGATCTCCAACGCTCTTCCCAGGGAAGATAGAAGTGTTCTGCTAAATGCTAATGTGTCATTTTAAAAGCTAGATTTTGACCATTTCGGTCGTGTCCATTGCTGCTTATGTCTCACTGCATTTAGCCTCTTGGTTAATCATGGCATCTGTTTCACATATTTGATGCAGTAGTGATGATGATGATGATGATGATGATGATGATGATGATGATGATGATGATGATGATGATGATGATGCACTGGAATTTGTGATGCAGCGATTGAGAAGTATCATGGTGGGGGGGTTGCTGAAATCAGGTGGACACTGGGGGTAGCAATGAGTGGCGGTTGTAATGCAAATGCGAAAACACACTTTTTTGGTTGTTTAAAGGAAAGGCACAATGGCACAGGGGTCACCATGTGGGTGACAATGTCATTTCTAAAGCCCCACCAGCAGCATCAGCCGTCACAACCAAAATGTCTTTCAATTCCAAGGCTTTCGTATTCCTTTTTCATCATGACCAGTCATCGCCACCCCCACCCACCCACACCGAAAGCTGCACCTAAACCCCATTAAAAGTAATGAAAAACTTAATATCTCAGTGAACCTAGCAGCTTGTATTCCCTGTTAAACTGTACTCTGTATTACCCTTTAGGAATAAAACCCCGGATGAAAATAAGGCATAGAGGGCACAACTCGGATTCCAAAAAATGAATGCAGCCGTAATAACTTTTACAGCTACATGTATGCTTAAGGTGCTCTAGGGACTGTTATAAACAAAAAAAGTCACAACACTTTAATATTATGTGCTTGCTGCAACACAGTGACAAAATTAGATGAATAAAAGTCATTGGTAATGGAATGTAAAAGAATATTATTTCAGAAAAGGAGATGTAATTGCCTGAGTCAAGATGGGGAAAAGATGCAAATGCGGAGTGACACACACTGTTGGGCCTGAGTTAACCTGTTAGGCCTGACACTGAAGGCTGCACCCACTTGTCCAACTAGAAAAGCAATTAACTGAGAGGGCAACACTATCGTCTACAAGCTTGTTTATTTATCTGAAGTTGTGGTCTGGGTCCTGGTGGAGATTGTAAGTGGGGAGTGGAGGGGAGCCGTTACTCCATTTCATGTGTTGATAGCCATTTCCTTCTCCCATTTAACTTTGACCCTCGTGACCTGCAAATGCTACCGGAATAGTTCTTTCTGGGGGGTGGAGAACACTGATAATTCCACACAGTTCGGCCCTTTTTGGGAGAGAACTTGGCTTCAGCACATCTCACTGGAACATCCTCGCATCTTCACAAATGTGAAAAGCAGCCAGATGTTTAAAATACAGTCGGACCATGGTGTACGCTTTCCCTACTTACCTTCCCTAATGGAATGTCTGTTCTTTCTCATACCAAAAATCTGGTATAAATTCCAAGCCCCCCCATGTAACTTTTTTCTTTTTTTTTGTATAACTCCCCATCTGTAATATACTGTTCTTTTGAAATGCCAGAGCTGACCCAACAGTCTTGCTTGTGTCACCCCTGCTGGGCACCCATAACATCTGATCTGCTTGTCCATGCATAATATATTGCACCATCTGTATTCCAAAATCCCGTCATAACGTTGGAATGGTGAATGGAGAAATTTCAAACAGCCCCTTTGAGCGTGATTGATGGGGATCTGCAGTGGCTTTGTGTCTAGTCAGTTTTGAAAAGTGATGTTTGCACAGCATTTTAGTGGTATTTTGAAATTGATTGGGGGCTGAAACAGATTATATATATTTTTTCCGCCTCCCCAGTTTAACTCTGATTTTCAGGAATGGATTAGCACAGTGAACCGAGGTATGATTGCATGTACAGTTCATCACACATCCATATAGACCATCCTCCTCAATACAACATTCATAAAGTGTACAGTGCTCGTACAGTATAGTGCGAGCAGCCTGCTTCATTTTCAGGTGGGATTTAGTCAATGTTCTGCTGTTTAACAAACTGATTATTAACTTTGAGGTCTTTCCGTTAAATAAGGTGTTGCTAACCCGGAGTCCATGGTCCTCCTGGGGGTCCTTGGATGGGCTTCATGGAGTTCATGAAGCAGAGGCTTCCTTTAAGGAGAATGCACTCTAGTTAAGTAAGTTAAGCACACAATAAACATGTTGTTAAGGTCTTACTGTCTCTGGCACAATTCTGTCCAAAGGTAATCAAGTTTCAGTGCAAGTGCAATAGCTTTTTTATGAATATTTTTATGCAGGAGATTCCTAAAGGGCTCCAAGGCCTAGAAAAGGCTGCAGACCTCAACACTGTATGGGTGTCCTGGTGTTTGTACATTACTGAGTGTGGAATTCATACTGCAGACACGTAAGTGATTCTTGCTGGCAGGACTGCTCCAAAGGGACATATTAAAGACCAGAAGAAATTCAGTCAATAAGACAGTGAGAAGCAGTTACCAAACCTCTATACCTCATTTTTATGTGAAATCTATCATCTTTTCTGAATAATTCCGAAGGCCAGCATTGTTAGTGCAAGAGAGATGGAGAGGAGAGAAGAGGCTTCCCTGGCCAACTTTGTCATTTTAAAGAACTGGTCTGGTTTCTGGTGAGACCGAGTCTGGCTGTTGCTTAAATGATGGCACTGAGTTTGTTTACAACACTTGGCTCTCACACCAGCAATCTCTGTGCCCCACAGTGCCGCTGCAGAGAAGGAAACTAAAGCTGATGATGCTGCCACTGAGTGGGCCCTCAGGTTCATTGCCTTCTTGCATATACTGAGCCCCACATATACTGAGTGTTTGTTATATTTCACTGTCTTTTTAATCTCAAAGCGTACAATTCTGACAAAACAAAGCAGCTGGCGTCGGCCCACTCTCACTGCTTTCCTGTCATGCATGTGAACCTATAATAACCAGCTGGTGTTGCGGTGCCCGCATTCCCGTAAACAGAAAAGTTGTCCGCCGTGGTGGGAAACTCCATTTCAAAACAGCATGGACCCCAAACCTGGTTTGTCTGATTTTATTTTATTAAGTACTTAGTGTGAGATATTCATAATTTTGGCCAGTTATGCAAATTTAAAGTAACAGAGCACTTTTTTTTAATCAGCATGAAAGGCTGTACAGTTTTAATGTGAAACATGAAAAGAGAAATGCAGATAAATGCATATGCTGTGCTAACAGGTAAACAGCATTATTTACAGCATGATCACAGATAAAGTGATGGTAGGCAGGTCACAAAATTAAGCTGTAAAATCTGATTTAATTTTGAGACTCAGATATGATGGATTTTTTTTTTTTTTTTAACAGTTTTCGTTTGGATTCCAAAGTCGCATTTCTAAAGCAGAGGTAACCTTACAGTGAGGTGACATCTAGTGGCTAATCCACAGGATCTTGACCAGGGATTCTGGCAAGCATCATTGCAGCTCTGTGACTAACTCGATACAGGAAAGTAGCTGTACCACCTCCAGATACCTTAGACCCCAGCTGGTGCACTCCTGCAGTGGACTTTTCTGCGCAGATCCATGCTCCTGTATGCACTAAAGTGCCTGAACAAGGGAAGGAGATGTGCCTTTGTGAAAGTGAGGCTCCTTCAGCATTGCTGCCTATTTGATGTGTGGCTCCGTGTTATAAAAGGACGCTAACCCGTCATGCACCCTGTTTTCGTAAAGAATTTACACTGCCAGTTCATGATTATCAATACTCTCATTTAACTCTTCCTCACAGCACTTGGGCTGGTTGGGTGTGGGTTTCGATTCCGGCTCAGTCTGTGAGGAGTTTGCGTGTTCTTCCCATGTCTGTATGGGTTGTCTCTAAGTGCTGTGGCTACCTTCTACAGTCCAAAGGCATGTGTTTCAGGTTAATTGGTCACTTTAAGCTTCATGTGGTACGTGGGTGTGTGTGGCTATGCTGCACTGAACTGGCATCTCATCCAGACTTTTGTTTTATAGAGTAGAATCCAATAATTGTGAGATATGCTGTGGACCATCATAATCCTGACCAAGACACAGTGGTTAAGGATAATGGATGGATGGATATATGAAAAATAAAATGAATATGCGGTTAAAAAAATTAAGATTCCACCTGTTGCTTTTTCCTTATCATAATTGAATATAATGAAGTGCTAAAAGTCATCATAAGATGATGGCAGGGAAGAAATTATCAGAAACTCAGAACAAAATTAATATTTTATTTACCGCTAACGCATGCATGGGTTTTGTCAACAAAGCTTAATTTACTTGAAAATTTATGTAAAATATGCCATCACCATTTATCAAAGATCTGTTTCTACCCACCGGAAAACAACCAGAGGTCAGGTCATGTAGCAGCCATAGCTTCTTCTCAAGTACAGACTAAGATAAGAAACAACAATCAAATGCAGAGGAAAAATTAATATGGTCCTTCAAAGGACAAGAATCAGCACATTACATTAAAATAAATGTCTCTCTAACATCTGCAAAAGTTCATCCAACTTCCAACTATAGATATCTTTGCACTTGAAAGCTGTTATTTATTGAGTGTAAAATGTTTAAGTAACGAATTTTATTCCACAGGGACATGCACACGCTTGTGAAGGAGGAGCAAGGAGGCGATTTGAAAGAGCAAGATGAGCAGCCAGAAGTTGGACAAAATCATGCAGGTAAGCAAACCAATATCTGCATTTGCCTACAGGGTGAAACTTGGGCTTGGATCAAAGCATCTAAAGCAGCCTCCTCACCCCCACACCCAAAACCCATCCCACTGGCTCTCACCTGGCCATTTCATACATACTACCTCTGGCATCTCCTTGTGTGCCCCACTGCACCCAGCACCTGCCCAGCAGAATCCACCCACTCCATCAGGTCCTTTAGTGCTTGGTTGTGGTCTGCAGAAGTCCTAATTCACCAAAAAAGTTATAATAATAAATAATTTGAAATGAACTCAGCACAGTTTGGTGGAAGAGCTGGTATAACTGATATTATTGAGTAGATGGGTTAGCACTGTGTTTGCTGCTGGTGCCTCACAGCTTCCGCATCCGAACATGATGCTGAACCCGGTTCTGTCTGCGTAGTTTCCATATTTCCTGTCTCCATGACACACTGGCTGACAGACAGGCAGAGATGGATAAAAATGGTTGCCGTGGCTGCCCTCTGAACATATGTGCAAAAAATGTTTTTATAAATTTGGGGTCTGAGATTTGTACTGAGAAGACCAAATGCTGCATATTCAGATGATTTGACTGAAGGCATGCTGTGCTTAAACCAGGCAATTCTTTCAAATTCATGGCCAAAGAATTTGTTTTTGTGCATATATTTTGGCATTTGAAGTAACACCTTTATCAAATGAACTTGGAGGAAAGAAAAGTCCCCGATCCTCGGTGTGGCTGGGTTACATTGCTCTTTCATTTCCAGCGTCCTCTCGTTCAACCCGAGTCCTGCCAACCTCCCCCTCTCCCCGTTTCATCCTCCTCCACAGACACGGGGAGAAGATGACAGCTCCTCCATGGCCACGCGGTGCATAGAGAGAGAAAGGCAGGGAGTAAATGGGGGGGTGCTTTTGAAATTCTTAGCAGCGGGTGTCAGTACCACATCAAACAGCTGGAGATGGGTTAGGGTTCCTTATCCAACAAAACGTTCAGATTGTGAGCCTCCACTCTGGTCCTTCACAGACTTTCTGTGACAGCCTGGTGTGTGTGTGTATGTGTGTGGAGGGTGTTGCTACATGACACACATAAATGATACAAGAGGAAAAGGATGGGATTAAGAGAGTGGACAAACTGAGCGGGGTGCAGATGTCACTGGGGTCCATTATACAAATGAGTCTTAATTCAGTCTCAGGAGTCAGGAAAGTGTGTGAATTCAGTGAGGCTGCTGTGCGCAGTCAGGCTGCTGTGTACACAAACTCACTGTGCAAATCCAGAGAAATAATGTAATCTGACAAACAAGAGCCAGAAAACAAGATTTATCTGATCGTACTGGTGTGGCTACTGTTGGGTAAGGACTCCAAAAGCATCTCCATGTTGATGTTTTACTTCATTTGCTTTTCGTGGGCTGAAAGCAGCAGGAGACAGCAGAGCCGTAATAAAGTGGGACACAATGTTGTTGAAGCGAGTGAGTCAGAAAACACGTTTTTCTTGTACGCTGATGTCCTCAAGCAGACTGATGCATTAACCAGCTTGTGCGGCTGTGGGCACGGGTGACGCACAGGAGAAGCGGCAGAGGAGGCCAAACGGGAGAAATGGAGAAAGGGAACCCCCACCGCCCAACCACCACCTCAAAGGAACAAGAGGAAGCCGATGGGGAAAAGAACAATGCTGACCCAATCAGCAGAGAAACGTGTCCCCCGACTGAACCCATAATACGGACTTCATGCCCCACTTCTGGGAATTTTGTTAAACTACGCTCACTCCTATGAAGTGTACACGCACGCACACACACACACACACACACAGAGAGAGAGAGAGAGAGATAACAAACCTTTAAGTTAAACTACTTCTGATTCCCACAAAAATGTGCTACTTCCTCTCTGCTCACATTACCTGGGTAAATAAATGGAAAATTTTACCTTAAATTACCTGAGATTTATGTAATTTTGTGTGGCTATAATGACCTCTGAAGTTTAGAATTTTCATAGCATTATATAATTTTCCTTTGTTCCTGCCAAATGCGCCGAGACACAAAAAAAAAAAAAAAACATCTAAATCAGGGTAGGCAGCGTCATAATAAAGCTTATTTTCTTCCCTTGTCTAATGTGTTAATGAGAATCGGTCTAACGTTTTTAAAAAGGCCAGATGTGTAACTTTGAACCTCATCTTATAAAACCATACAGCAGCAGGGGCCTGATCGGGGAAGCTTCTCCTGCTAGTGGTCTTGGAGTTTGGCAGGCCCCTCGCCCCCAGTCAGGTTTAATGCTACCATCTCCTGCCTTTTCACCTCCTCATGCTGAGAAAATCAAAGCAGCACCTACAGTTACGGAATGGCGACGTCACACAAACACCCTCGGTCTCCTTTGCCTTTCTGTCCTTGGGCAACTGTGGGCGTCCTGGGATTCAAACTTGATCAGTACAAAGCGAGGTGACTGTAACAGTGGCAATTCAGAGAGACTTTGGAACTCAAATATTGCCAGAACATTTCTGCCAGATTTATTATCAGCTGTCAGAGGCCAAGAATCCTCCTGCATAAAATAAGGCACCTTCAGATCCTGCTTCTTGATTATTCTATGTCCTGAAGGTATGAGGTTTTTTTTGTAGAAAAATAGAATACTGATTTTTCTTTTCTTTTTTTTTTATCCACCGGACAAAACAAGATTTGAAGTTGTGATGGAAGGACCCTTTCTCATATTGCATAATTTATCACAGTTACCAATGGTTGACTGAATAACCCATCTTCATGGTAGGTTTATTGAGCTGCTTTTGCTTATACAAAATACGATTACAAAACGGAAACACTGGGATACAAGGACTGTGTAATATGTATGCAGAGCAAGTGGGCCAACACATACACTGTACGTGTCTGGCATTTCCAGAGATCTTCTCAGCAGGCCTCTTGTCCTCTGCGTCTGTGTCTAAGCCAACAAAGGGGCCAGGAAAATGGATGAGGAGTGGAGTGTGGTGTCGCCAATACCAGCCCACGTCTCTGAACATGACTACTGGGACCTCCTTCAGGGCTGATGGTGGCCTGGGACAAAAGAAGGACATCATGGATACAATAAGGACAGCAGTTGAAAGGAGAAGCAGTAGGGAAGGTTAGCAGGATAAGCAGGGTTTAGGCTGGGTTGCAACTTGCAGAAATGAGATGAATGCAGACAGGTAACCTGTTATGAGGTTAATGTGAACCGGATGCACCTTGGATTCATAGAAATGGAGGAGAACTTTACTCAGCTTGCTGCTGGACTTGGTGACTGGGCCTGAACTATTACTATGGAATAATTTTTTCTTTTTTTATATTTATTTCAACTGAACAACCTGTTTACATGGTTAACAGGTGTACATCTTCTCTCAGTATTTGGGCAACATTCTTCCCCTTATATGGTCCACCTAATCTCCGCCAATCGTAAATAGCTTCTGAATTCCTCAAGTTACTCCTTAGTCTGAATTTCTTCCCAGTGTGTGGGTGGTACTTCCTTGTTATACTCCTGTTTTGGTCGGTCTATGTACAAGATACTTATTTCCCATTGGTCAGGTCCACTACTATAGGTGTGACGTTTTAACACCTATAAGGACTTTTGTGGCCAGAAGAGGTTGTACAGTATCTCTGTATAGATTCCTATCTATGCTTGGGTGTAAACTGTGTTGAACCCCCAGTTGTGCTGCATAATGAAAGTATAAAATATAACAATTTGGGTTGTTTTTTTTGTTCAATAATAAGATTCTTTGACAGCTCTGTGTATAATGGGTCTGCTAGTTTTACCAGTGCTAAGGTGAGGGCTTGTAGAGTGGAAGCAGCTGGTTCATGTGCGCATGTGTGTATGTGTGTGTGTCTCTGTCTGCCTGCTAGCATGCAGGCAGCCGGCTCCAGATGGCTCGCAGCATGACTCGAAACACACAGGAAGGAGAGAGGTGGCTTTGATAATGGAAGTCCAGTCAGCTACTGTACTGCCCGGAGGCCATTCATTTAGCTTACAGCCGAGCCGTCCTGGGATAGAGGGTTTCTTTGCCCGAAAGTCATTAAATAGTTTCAAGGTAATTCGCTTATCCTTGAGGTGAGACTCCTTGCAATCCCAAAATAAAAGGGAAAGCAAGGTCACAACCAAACACACCCAGACAATATGAAAACCTTTGCTCCAGCAATATGGGGTAAACCCTTTGTTTTTTTTTTTGTTTTTTTTTCTTCCCCCCACACAATTTCATCTCGGTCTGCTTCAGGTGGCCTTCGAGTGTCATCTCGTGCTGTTCAGTGATTTCTCAGAGTTGCTGTCCCCCCGAACAACTGCAAGTGGCGCTGTGGTTAAAGATCAGGTCTGACAAATTGTTGTTTCAACTCTCCCACAGACCCAGGACATGACAGCAAGACCCGTAGTCAGATCATGTCTATCCAAGTACAGTAACAGAATCATGTTCAAAATATTTCTTATATGACAAATGTATGATGATGCAGGTTAAAAGAGTACTATTTCTAACTAAAGTGGATTTTATGCTAGAAGTTTCACTGCACTGTGGGCTAAATGGTGTTTGAGCGAACCCTCCTTGGTCATCCAAAAGTGTTCTGCTGTCCCCTTGTGGTGTTGTGGGGTAAAATATTGGTTGTAACAGCTGATCCTTTTCAAGGACCAAATAATTTTTCTGTTCTGCAGACATTGCAGAAATGAGTAGACACTTAGATGCATGTATTCTAAATTATTTTACTCTTAATTGCCCAGACAAAACCAGTTTTGCTATGGAGTCTAGCAGTGTGTAGGTAAGAACATCTATTCCATGATATCATGACAACAGTATAATAATGCTTATTGGATTATACTTACATGGTGATAAACTGTCAATAATAGAGGATAAATTCTCCTTTGACTATTCTATGTGTCATCAGAAACCATCTATCAAAGACCAGTTTTCCAGCACAGGGTCATACACACAAAATAATACAGTCACCAGTTCACCTGGAAAGCATGTTTTTGGACTATAAGGGGAAACCCAAAAAAACATGGGAGCACATGGAATCCCAGTTCAGGCTGAAGTGTGTTTGAACCTGCTGTACCATGATGATGTCATACAATTTTTTTTTTTAAAGATATTTTTTTTTAAATTATATTTAAAAATTATATGCTCAAAATTCACACTTTTTATTTATATTATGAAGATCAGATGGTGAACATGTGTTCTCAGTGTGTTTGGCCATGAATTCCATAGCAGGTACCATAAAATATTAAGAGGCCTGGAAATTAATGGTGTTTAGAAGCTTCACTATAAAAGATATAGTGAAGGGTTTTTAGAAATTTCAGCCAATTGTTTTTGGACCAGTAAATGTACGTTTCACATCTAAAGGAGCTGTATGTCCCCAGTGAAGGAGTTTTGCAGTTTTATTAAAATGCCTTTCATTTTCATGTCTGTAGAACATCAGTTGTTGACTATTTATGATAGTCTCAGGGCTGTTGAGATGTTGGATGTTATGAGAAGACAAATGGGCAGATGCAGGTAAAACTATCCCACTACCCGAACTCACAATACCTCTCATCTACTGGAAGGCTTGGTGAAGCTTAGAAGGTGGAGAAATGCATTTCTTTTTCAAGTGATGAATTAGCTGACATTCTCCCAGTCATTCAGAAGAGAGCAGAGAAGTTGCAAAAGATTTCATTTTCAGTCACTAAGAAAATGTTTAACACCTTTAATCCTCTTTATTTTGCGCCATGTGTAAACTCATAAAGTTTATAGCAAAAAGCAAATGTATTTAAGACATACAGATTCCCTCTTCAGGAGCACCAGGTTCTACAGTAAATAAGTGTAAAATTACAGTCATATATTTTGTAGGTAGAAGTGAAATGCTGCTTGATCTCAGTTATTAATACACTTTGCCCCGAGGAGGAGTCTCAGACGATGAAGTGTCAGGAAGTGTGTTCTGAGAAGTGGACTTAAATCCAGTTTAATACATACCTTTGCTTTCAAGCATTAAGCCGGTGCCTTCATCCAAGCCATCATGCAGCGTAAGTTTTGTATGCTAAGCTCATTTCAGTGATCTATGTCCCACTTTTTTATTTTCACAGGAGTAATTTGCCAAGTAACCTGACCGGCGGTGTTACAGCAGGAGCAGAAGTTGAAGGCATGGACCTCCAGTTGTAAGGAAATAGCTGAAACCTTCTAGAAATAATTTCAATTATTGATCGCACCCATTTGTCCAAGCAAACTCGCAATGTTTATTTTGTACACCATGTGATACACAACAGTTTGCATATTTATACAATGTGTTTTGCTATTATAATTAAAGTACCTTCACCAAGGGTACAGTAATGGGTATGAGAACCAGGAACCTTAGGGTTGTGAAACAGCAGTCCTAAACAGGACACAACATCCTGAGAGATCTTCTAGTAACTCCGCACAAACAAATGTCATTAAAGAGCTCATACAGGGCCCAAGAGTTTACATGCGGCAGGTAAAACCAGGTAACTGCTGTCTGGAAACAACTAGGCTGAAAGACCTCAGCAAGCAACAGCAAAATAAAAAAGTACACCGCCGAACATGAGGCTCACCCTTACGGTCTCAGCCTGGCTCATTTGCTCCTATCTGTTATGTACCCAGACATTTCGAAATATTATTTATTCAACGCGTTTAATAGAAGCAGTAACATTTAAGTCACACTCAATATCTATTTCAAAGCAGTTCTTTAGAATTTGCCTTTTTCTCATTGCTTGAATGAATAGCAGTGGTTGTTTTCTAGTTGCTCTTTTTTTAAGTTATTAAATCACAGTGTCATTCGTTTAAAATGAACCTCAAGCGAGGTCTTGCATCTATCCTAAAAATGGCTGCTAGCCCAAGCACTCCTACACACTTCTGGAAAAACCAAAGTGCACAACACTTACACATTGCACACAGATTTATGTTGTAGTATTGCAATAATAAGTATTGCATGTTAAACACCAAGCTGGAGAGAATATTTGCTTGGTTGTTTGCTTTCTTTATTTTTGCCTATTATCAATTGTGTCAGAAGTGCGGTGAGGGAAAGCTGTGAATCGGCTAAAAATAAATTAATCTGCAGGCATTTCGAGAGCAGTCGTGCCGTAACTTACGGTGGGCGACAGAGAGAAACAGCGCAGGCCTCAAACCCTCAGACGCTGCATTCTTATGCACCATCATTAGATTTGTATTTTTTCTTTTTTTTTTTCTTTTTCGTTTTAAAGCCTCCCTGTGATGGGTCTTCACAAATCTGAAGTGGTTTAGTTTCAGAAGGAAATGAGGCAGAAGTACAAGAGCTGTAGATCATCAGTACTTCTCCAACACGGTTGCGTACTCTGTCGAGTGAGGTGGGAGCTGGTGTTCGTTGGCCATGTTTGTTCTTTGGAACGCGGTCTCTGAGTAGGTGACGGCGCTGTCGTCCGATCTGGGCATCTGGGGTTGGATATTTGCATACGTGGGATACGAATCGCCTTGCATTTGCGCAGAGGTCTGCAAAACAAATTGTAAATGTTCGTAACTGAGTGGCCTCCAACAAAAAGTCACATCTCACTATATGGCGAGAGTTGTATATTTTTTGGGGAAACGATGCCAAGGTTAAGAACCTGTGGCTATGTGTCAGAATGGGTCCTGTTGCTGTATTCCTCGTAAAACTACGGTACTTACCCAAGAATTTCCTTGCTGGAATTACCTGGTTAAACTAAACAAGTCAGGCAGCAGAGAAGTATTTGCAAAATTTCAAAAACAGAATTTCTGAAGAAGTTAATAATATTTATTTATCCAATGCTTTTCTCCAAAGTTACTTAAAATGTTGAGCTTAATGCAGCAAAGTTAAGCTGCGTACCATGATTTACCCTTTTATACAGTTCAGTAATTACTGGTGGTGAAATGAACGGAAGGTACCTTGCTCAAGTGTGTTAAGAAAGAGAAACATGGGTGCTGGAAACATAAGGCTCACACACACACACACACACACACAGTAGACACGTTTGTCCTGCATTTGCTAAACTACCGAGTCACCTGGAGCACCAAGTCAGAGCCGCCAGTTTATTAGGTTCACTCTCACACCCCCATCTTCACACACATTGTACAGTCCAATGAATTAAAACATCATGACTGCAGCATGTGGTACGAAGACCAGACTGGCATTTCTAGCAAAATGAGTGACCTTAGAGACTTTAAACATGTGGTTATAGCTGACGCTTGGCCTGTCGGTTCAAGCATCTCCCATATGGCTGCTGCCCTGGGCTTTTCACGCACAACCGTTTCAGGGTGACTCCAGAGAACGGTGTGAAAAGCAAAGCAGCACCAAAGATCAGCAATCCTAGGTCTGAAAAACAGCTTGTGGATCCCAGGGGTCATAGCAGAATGCTGAGAATCGGGGAAGCAGAGGTGTTTTCCTGGCTCCTTGTACCAAATTCACTGTATTAATATTGTAGCGTTGGGCGCTATGGCTAAGCACTCCTTTTGATTCAAAGAGATTTATTTGTCACATACATGGTAACCAGGTATGCCATACAGTGAAATGCTAACTGAATCGACAGGACACTTTTGGTCGGTGTCATATATGTGAATAGTTAGGTCCAATCGTGGATGGGATGTTGTGCTGTGTTGTTGGAGTTTACCCTGCTCCACTGTGTTGCCAGAAGGGGGCTGGGGTGATTAACCAGCTGCAGAGTGGGTGCTAAAAGAGCAGCTATTCCATTGCCCTGCCTGGCTGTTACCGTCCCCTGATGCCCAGTGTTTAATAAAAGGCTGTGTAATGAAGACTGGCATGATGTCCTCATTCCCTCCATCTATGCCCAGACTGGCACTTGTCACAGTATACAGCAGCAATGCATTATGGGTCCCATGAAGCCCAAAGGAGGTGCAGCATGCTAGTAGAAAGTCCTTGTAAAGGCAAACAAAATAAATACAAATATTTGCATTTGTCTGCTTTTCCTTCAGGTGCTCCAGTTTCCTCTCAGTGTCCGAAGGTGTGCTGAAGGTGAACAGATGACCCTAAATAGCCTTTAGTGTGTATGCACTGTACAGTATATGTATCATAACCATTGCATTCAACTCCAGATTCCCACAAGCTGCTTTGGAGACAAGCATCTGCTAAATGAATAAATGTCAGTGCAAATGTCTTCCGCTGCTCATTTGTCCAGAGGTGCATTTAAACATAAATGCAAAAAGTGCCTTTTAAGGTGACCTTACGCTATTAAGCTCTTTGCAAAGTTAAACTATCATAACTCAAAGGACGTATCCCAGGGACAGCCGCATTTATGTGTGCGGTCCTTTCTTGTTATTTGGAAACATCACAAGCTGTTATATTCTTACCTTTGCATTTTCTCCATGCATATTTACATTTGGATTTTGAGTCTTCACAGCTAAAAAAATTAAGAAGAGACAAATTAAAAGCACGATGAAAGGATGCTGTGAATAGGACCTGTCCGCATGACTGCAGAGGTTGTCTCTCGGGTTGGGTGAGGGCTTCATATTTTACTTACGCTGCTGCTTTCGTCTCTTCTTATAAATGCAAAATGAAACCACTATTATTGTAAATAGCACCAGCACTCCTGTTCCTCCCATAATCCCTTGTAATGGATTTCTTCAAGAACAAACAACAAGGAGATCAGAAGATGAGTTTTGGAGAGAAAAAGATGTTCAAGATGTAAATGTAGAAATGAATGTGTACAAACCATTCGTATACTGTGTGGATGAACCCTTAACAAACTAAATCCATCCATCAGTTTTAGTTAATAGCTGTCTATCTGTCTGTCTATCTGTCAATTTGTATGGTGGTTGCTTATGTGTCCGGTTCATGCTGTCTAATACCTCATACCACCTCCTGCGGTAGTTGCTGGTATTGTGGTGGCTGTGGTGGTCGCTGGTGACCCTATTGTTGTTGCTGTTGCCCCTATTGTTGTGGTCATTGTAGCTGTTCAGGAGAAATAAAAGCAATGGTTAGAATATACAGATCACGTATTTTAATTTGAAAAAAATAGATAACATGTGAAGTGACCCTGATGCTTTCCAACGCAGACAAACGAAAAGAGCAGTGCCACAATGCTGTATGCCATATGGAATAATGCAGGGCGGCTCACAGTCACAGGGGTCCTGATATAAGGGATAGTGTAGAGTGAAGGAGTGAGAGTCAGATAGGAAATCAGTACGACCATTAGAAAACAAAAAAGAGAAACTATGCAAGTAAAGCAAAGTGCAGTTCTGCTTGGTTTCAGCATGCAGGAGTGGCTCATTGTTTATTGCAAAGGATCTTAGGCAAAGGGATCCAGAGCTGAACCCGGAGTTGATTTCTCCAGCATTGGCTCAGAAGGGTTGGTCCATAGGTGTGTTAGTTTTTTAAAGTTGTTGACGGACTGGTGAAGGGGATGGTGTTTCTGTCCAACCCCTTTGGTTTCCAGCCATTATCATTTTATACCTTACCATTAAAACAAAGTACTTTAGAACTAAGAGAAGCAATTACAATTGTGCAGAGTTATACAAAGCAGAAGCTTGAGCACATTCATCGAAAGCCATCTCATAACTGTTTAAGCTGGACTGGGTAGTAGTGAAACATGCGTTCTGACCCATGTTGATACAGAATAGAATAATTTGATTTTTTTTTTACCCCATTCTACAAGCACAATATACTGAAGTGAATCAAAAAACACAAATAAATCTTGTAAACTTTTTAAGCGTATTGTTTCAGTCTTCATGTGCGGTAACAAGAAATAATAACAAGAGACCAATTTAATTTTTACCTTACTACATGCTGCCATTTCTTCCTGCTCTTTTTACATTTTATGCCCATTTTCTTTACCCTTTGTATTTTTACTTACTTGCACTGTTTCTGTTCCCCATTCCTTTGGGTTACCTGACAAATTTTCTGCAACATATTGAGACATCACTCTGTCAAACTTTATTTGTAAACCATTATCATTTACAGACCATCTGCGTGATTTAATTTGACCAGTTTGTGCCACCCTCACATTAAAAATGGATAAATGGATAAATAATTACAGCTTCAATATAATAACCAAAAATAACTTGCATATAATGCTGAACAAGAATTTATAGCAATGGAATTTTCCTTTGCATTTTCATTTTTTTTTTTTTTTAAGTATAGCAGTTTTAAAGTTTTTTTTTTTTTTTTTTTTTAGTTTAAATTTTAAAATTACAGATATTACTGTTTGGTAATATATAAGTAATATACTATAAAATTTTATATAAATGTTAAAAGTAGTGATGTCTACAGTGTCCAGTTACACATCCCTATTTTTGACAGGTGCAGAAGTGTTTTTAAGTTGCAAGACCCCCGAAACCTTACCTTCTATGCAGACTACAGTAAAAGCGAAGAGCTGCACTAAAACCCTCTATGACTGCATTTTCAAGCCTCGACTCTACATCTTAATTTGCTAAAGAAGGTGTTGCCAAATTATGACACATTTCAACTTCTCCATGTATATCGGAAGTAAGAAAGTGAAGTATTTGTTGCACAGTATTACATAAGGCATGTATGTAAGTATGATTCTGAGTCACGTGGTGGGGCTGAGGGGTTCATTTGCAGACCACCTGTCCACCTTCTCCTTTAAAACAGCCCAATAGCTGCAGACACCAATATTATCTTTCATCTTTAAAATGAGCTACATTTACTCACTGTATGATGGGGTGATTTCAGTGGGCTTGCATTACTATTAGTAACCATAATTTATTATATGTTAAAATAATATATAATTTCTAGCATCTGTTTTGCTTCCCAAGTTATAAGTAATGTTCACCCTGCGAATACATGTTCAAGTGTTTCACTTTTTCATAAATTTCTCAGCTTACCGTTATCTATTACCCAAAAGCTTCTCTTTTCAGCTAGTGAACTTAATGTTTACATTTGTTTTTTGTTTGACCTAAAAAGCGGAAGTTGCTGAGGAAGCCATCTCTGACTTCTACAAAATGTTTCAAGGGAAGAAAATTTCCAATCTTATGCAATAAAAAAAAACATAGGTCAATAATATAAACCATAGTGAATGTGTGCAAATACTTATCAAGAAAAAAATGCTTACTAACATTTAGTAAACAGAGTTGCTGATCTAATGTAGTCTAAAGCAATGCTATCCTACATATTGCAAATATTTTATTTGTGCCTGTTCATACTGTACATTTCCAAAAGATATAGATGAAAACAAATTTAAATCCATACAGGTTGACTATTTTTGCAATGGGTACAACAGTATTTCCCATCCATGGTATTTGACTCTGCAACCTTTCTGAACACAAGTCAGATTCCTTAGACACTCCGTGGTCAGACCTGAGAAATATAAGAAATTTCAGAAGCCATTTAATCTCCCAGCACAATTTATTTTTCTTATTTTCTGTGACTCCAGCGGTGTCTTGGGCTGTCGCAATGAAAACCACCCCAGCCAGAGATGCACAAATAAAAAAATAAAAGAAAGTGAAGGCGTTTTCAAATGTTTACAGGCTTAGGATGTGAGTTTGTGGAGCTCTCACCTGAAATGGGGTGAATCGGGATGACCGTCTGAAGTTCCCACACAAGTGCGCTCAACGTCTGTTCTCAAAGGCCTGGCATCCAATTCTTTGTGGCACCCCCTGCTCCTTTTCTTTTGGTTTATTTAAACAACCCCAACCCCCACAACTGGCCTGCACTACATCCGCATCCTGAACTGTACCCTTCACTCGGATCATTTTGCATTTAACTTTGGCTATTTTTCTTTCTATGATTGCATTTTGCATCTATGGAAAGCTTTTTTAAACAAAACACTGCCGACTTCTGGTCCATGTGCTATCACTGCACAACTGTTCTATTACCCCATTGAACCCAGTGAGAGATGTGTTACTACCCCAGCTGTCCCATGTTTTTACCATGGGGACCCGGTGCTGACCTCATCATGCTTTGTATGGATCGTTGTACCTAAGCCTTTTCATGTATCACTTGTGTGCCCTGAAGTTCCAGGAAGGTCATTGTATGACAGTAACACAAAAATAGGTTTGTTACTGCTGTGCATAATAGTGTGTCATTTAGGCAAAAAAAACTATGCAGAGGAAATATCATTATACTGCTACCTGTTGCAAATTTTCCTATGATAGTGTGAGACTGTAAATTATGTTCTCAGAATCACATTCTGGCACAATTTAATAACCATTTGCGGTGAAGATAACTGCCTCACTAAAGAACAGCAGATTTAAACTACGGTTTATCCATCCATTTGTGCCATCCATCCATTTCCATTAACCACTTTACGGTTGGTTTTGCTGTGGTCAGCCACCTACTCGAGAATCAGCGGTCGCTGGACTATAAAACCACAGCAAGGATAGGTCACTAGTCCATCGCAAGCTGGCCACACACACACTGCTTTACAATTTAAAGTGACCAATTAACCTGACACACACCTTTGGACTGTGAGAGGAAACCTACGCAGACACACAGAGAACATGCAAACTCCACATAGACCGATGCCAGTTTTGAACTGATTCCTGAACAGCCCAGGCACCGTGACACAGTAGTGTTACTCATGGTGCTGCTGTGACACCCACAGATATGTTTTCTGGTTTTTTTATTTAGTTTCAATTTCACGCTCCTCAGCCATCAATTTTCGAGAACTTCTCCTTTCTCCAGAACAAATTCAATACAGCAGCTACACTACATCTACAACTATACCACATTGTCAAAGCACAGGATTTATACTTCCTAATGGGCAGATACGAACAATCTCACCCCAGCACATTAAGCTGAAGCCCCTCGATGTGGTCAGTCAGGATTTTACTGAAAGCTCTTTTCATTCTGATTTTCATTCTGATTCACTGTAGCTCTGTGCTTATATTGGCTCATAACACCCACCTACACACCTACATCATTTTTAGCAGCATGACAATAAAAATATGTAAAGTATGCAAAACGCATATGGAAGATATACTCAAGTATATTACAGTGTGGGAAAAATAAATAAAAATCCTTATTTTTAAAAACTAATAAAACATATTTTTCCCTTTTTTCCTGGTGTTTCTGAGTCTCATATACAAATGTGATGCCATTTTCTTCAGAATTTTTGTAGCTCAGTCTGCTGTCTACCTGTGAGATCCAAAGTTTTCTCAGATCTTGTTGTGCTAAGCAACCTAATGTAGACAGGAGCAGACTTGTACAGCTGGTCAGTGCTTTGAAACTTGATCAGAAAAGTCTTATTAAATGTATGAAAGGAAACTTGTACACATGGGAGTTCCAGGGTGAGGTTTGGCTGACTGTAGGCAACTGACGTTTTGCTAACTCTGCTCCCAACAGACAGTAGAAGTCAGATGTTTTACATGAAGGTCTCCTTCACTCTCCTTCTTCTCCAGATAGTTCCCATACACCCCTGAGGTTTGTTTCAGGTTGTCGCCTTGATCAAGAAAGCTGGGCTGCCTGGTGAAATGGTGTCTCTATATGTTATGATAATTATATAGTTGAGGTTGTAATATATTTGATGAGTTCTACCTTAGACCAGTACAGTGTCTCCTCCATGCTGGCTCGAGAACCACACTCCCACATCGTTCACTCTTTCTCACTCCCTTACAAATACTAGACAGCTGGACCCAAATATTTCACATGTTGACTCACTGATCTATGAGACCAACTAATGGTTGTTGTCCTGCAATTGGCCCTGTATCTACCATATTTTCCAGACTATACGTTCACAAGCTCTGCAGCCAAAATATTGAGGACAAGATTTAATCATCAATCCATCCACTTTCTCCTACACTTGACTGTTAATATTTATTTAGCTGACAATTTTCTAAAAAGTGGTTTAAAATGTGTTGGGTTTTTATGCATTTTCATACACAGATGGGACATTTTTTGGGAACAGCTCAGGCTATGTTCCTTGGCAAAGGGCAGCAGTAGCAGGGATTCAAATTGTCCTTCAGCTGGAAGATGAGAGCTCAACTGTCTTAGCCACTGCCTCAAGACATAGATGTTTCCACTGCAACATTCTAAAAATCCATACATCTATGCTTGGTCATGTTATGCTGACATAACTGTAACTTCCATTTTAAGACTGTGTCAAATGCCATTGCTTTACTGATTTTCTGTGTCCTTTGGTGCACACTGTCCATTCACCTGCAATGGAAAACATGTGCAGGTTTAAAAAGATCTTTAAAATGTTGTGTGTCATTTTAAATGTGTAGATCTTGCAAAAGTGAATGATTGTGAATGTACGGATATGGTGGATTGTACCCAACAAAACATGGAAAACTCAAAGAACTCCCATTCATGGCATCGTGGTGGCATAGCAGGTTTTCTCACTGTGCCTGGGCTGTTTGGGTGTAGGTTTGAATCTTGCTAAGCAGAGTTTGTATGGGTTGCTTACCACAGTCCAATGATATGCTTTTTCAGCCTAAGTGATGACTTTAAATGGTGACTTTAAATTGTGTGTGTGAATATGAGGCTGTGACTACTCTACAATGGGCACTGGCTGCACATTTGCCAAGATGATGTGCAAAGCCAGTACATTTATCCCAAAAAGACTCAAAGCTATTACTGCAGAAAGAGGTGGCGCTACCAAATATTTATGTTTAGGGTTTGAATACTTGTGCAAGCATTGTATTTAGTTGTATTTTTTTTAGATATATTGGTGACTTTTAAGAGGTTTGAAATCTTTTTAATGTCACTGTATAGTGGAGAATTTATCCATCTGTTTAATGGTTGACTTTTGTCTTAATTTGAGTCATATTTACAAATGCGTATTTTATTCGACAGTCTTTTTTTGTTATTGACCTTGTCGGTGCATTTTGTGTCTGCCTTCACCATAGAGCCATAAAAACAGCATTAATGCTGCATCTTAACAAAAGAAAACCAATCAGATGAAATTAATCTTTGGCTTATTTGTAGTCACAGTTTGTGTTGACTCAATGTTTTTGGCTGGCCATAGTGTGTTTGTGTGGGTGTCTGAATGTGAGGGGATTGGTTTGTCAGTGTGTGACTGTGTTCACATGCGGGTTTCATGTTGCCAGGTTATATGGCGAAAGGAAGGCACAAAAGATAAATCAAGTAGCATCTTGTATTGCGTTACATTTAATGCCCTCAACAGTTGCAGTCCGGCAAGCTGGAGAAGCAGGTGGTGTAGTGGTTAAAGTTACCCCCTTTCTGTATGAAGGACCAACCTTGAATCCCACCTCCTGCTATAGGACCCTGCACAATGTCCTTTAACTTAAATTCCTTCAGTAAAAATGACCCCTCTATGTATAAACCGCTGCATGTAGCTTAACGCTGTGAAGTACTACGGTGAAAAGTGTTACTAAATAGATAACTATATAAATAAAGAAAAAAGATGCAAACCTGTAGCTTCCTAAACAGCTTGATTGTTTATTTAACTACTTTACATATCTGTCTTACCTAAATAACCACTCTGAAAGAACTACATGGTTACAAAGACAATGCAAAGCAGGAAACAAGTGTCTGCTGGATGCCATGAAGAAGTGCACAGACTTACTCATTGCTGTATCAGCAAATTATATAAGGCCTTTCATCAAAGATCTGGGTTTGAATCTCCATCTTTCCACTATGAGAACTGGGAAAGACAAATAACTTTGTATTTGTGAAGCGGGTGTATTGGATATCGAGTAGTCCTAGCAAAGAGGGTTATCCAGTCACACCTTCACCAAAGGTTTAACGTGATCTTGCTGAAATCAGGTCACTAGATCGTTTTTCCAGTAAGACAGGAAAAATTTTGACTGTAAGAGAAATGGGCGAGGCAGATCGTACATAGAACTGCTAGAAGCAACAAAAAAAAAAAAACTCACTTCAGGTGGCTAAAGATGTAAATCTGTGCAAAAATTCACCTTTCTGTAGGAAAATGATCCCACGGACAAGGCCAAAGCTACACTGCATTGGCTTTGGAGAGGGCATGCCCTTGGGTGACCTTTCGGCACCGTGTGAATCTCACTGAAGAAAGAACAATCCGAAAACAGGTTCAGAATTTGAGAAATTGTGGCAACAAACAGTATGAAAATCACTGAATCATGCTTGTTCACAGGAAACCATAAAATGATTTCACTAAATAAAGCTTTTACCATTATTGACTGCATCTGATCTCACCCTCAGGAGTGTTTAGTTTAAGCATTCGGGATTTGAATAGTATATAAAGTTAAAAATATGTATGCACAGTTTCGGAATTGTACTTCTTTTTCTGACTTTATTTCTTAGTTTATCACAGATTATATTCAAACTCTATTCTTTACTGTTCGCAACAGTCATTCCTTTTCAATGATTGGAATTGCCCTGTATTGGACTGTTAGTGGAGCAACAGATAGCTCTTGCATGGTCTGCAAACCAAGGTTTGAGTCTTTCTGATGCTAAAACCCCATCACCCTAATTCAAACTTGAATTAGACCAGTAGGTGGGAAGATCTGGAGAGGACCAGAAATACTGGGGCGATTGTAAGGAATAAGCATGGTACTTTAATTTAACAGTTTCTGCAAAATAAATGGGTGGGAAATGGGCAAAATTCAGAAATGACTTTGGATAAATACTCCTCCTAAACAACAAAATAATAAATAGCACAGCAGGCATCCAACGTGAAGTAATATGTCCTTACATATTGCAAAATATACACAGCACCCATTTCTAGAGAAGTGCACTCTATGAGTTTAATATCATATTTTGACAGAAAGTCCACGTATTCTGTTTGAACTCCCAGGGGAAATATTAATAGAGGTTATGAATAACAGTCAATAACAGCCTGGATACTCCCAATGGAGCAAAAAACCAGGCCTTCACTACTTTATTGTTCCTGATACGCTGCCCTCAACTTGGTCCAATATTGCTTAAACAAAGTGAATTCTCTGCTGAGCTAAAACATTCTGACCCAAAAGTTCAGTGCATATGAAGAATGCAAAGTATAAGACTAATAGGTGAGGAGTAAAGGCACCTGTACTGTATTTTATTAAGGCATCTTTTCTATTTGTAATTCTAAGAAAGTACTGAGGTACTAACAGCTATTTACTATATTTACTTTACTTAACCCTTACTTAGCACCTCCCAGAATCATTGCTCACTGGGCTGTGAAACTACAAACCCCATTTCCAGAAAAGTTGGAATATTTTCCAAAATGCAATAAAAACAAAAATCTGTGATATTGTAATTCATGTGAATCTTTATTTAACTGACCAAAATACAAAGAAAAGATTTTCAATAGTTTTACTGACCAACTTAATTATATTTTGTAAATATACACAAATTTAGAATTTGATGGCTGCAACATGCTCCACAAAAGTTGTGCCAGAGTTAAAATAAGATTGAGAAGTGCACAGAATATTTGTATAACACCGGTTTGGAAGATTCTACATTGTAGCAGGTGAGGTATGGGTATAAAAGTAGCATCCATCAAAGGCTCAGTCTTTGCAAGCAAGGATGAGTCGTGGCTCACCCCTTTCTGCCAAAATTCGTGAGAGAATTATTAGTCAGTTCAAAAGGAACATTTCTCAGTCCAAGATTGCAGAGAATTTAGGTCTTTTGACGTCTACAGTACATAAAATTGTGAAAAGATTCAGAGAATTAGGAGACATGTCAATGCGTAAAGGGCAAGGTCGGAAACCATTGTTGAATGCGTGTGATCTTCAAACCCCGAGATGGCACTGCCTAAGAAACTGTCATGCTACTGTGACAAATATAGCCACCTAGACTCAGAAGTACTTCAGAAAACCATTGTGACTTAACACAGCCTGCTGCTGCATCCAGAAATGCAACTTGAAACTGTATTACGCAAGGAGGAAGCCATACATCAACTCTATGCAGAAACGGTGGCAAGTTCTCTTGGCCCGAGCTCATCTCACATGGACCGAAAGACTGAAACTGTTTGCTGTGGTCAGATGAGTCCACATTTCAGCTTGTTTTCAGAAAAAACAGGCGTTGAGTTCTCCATGCCAAAGATGAAACGACCCTCCAGACTATTATAAGCAAAAGGTGCAAAAGCCAGCATCTGTGATGGTATAGGGGTGCATCAGTGCCCACGGCATGGGTGAATTGCATGTATGTGAAGGTACCATTGACTCTGAGGCATATATTAGGATTTTAGAGAGACATATGTTGCCATCAAGGCAATGTCTCTTCCTGGGATGTCCATGCTTATTTCAGCAGGACAATGCCAGACAACATTTTGCCCAGGCTGCAGCAGCGTGGCTTCGAAGACACAGAGTGCGTGTGCTTGATGGGCCTGCTGCCAGTCCAGATCTATCTCCTATTGAAAATGTATGGCGCATCATGAAGAGGAGAATCAGACAACAGCAACCATGGACTGTTGAGCACCTAAAGTCTTATATCAAGCAAAAATGGACAAACTTTCCAATTGCAAAACTACTACAGTTAGTATCCTCAGTTCCAAAACTATTAAAAAGTGTTATTAAAAGAAAAGGTGATGGAACACAATCGTAAACATGCCTCTGTCTCAACTTTTGTTGAGTGTGTTGCAGCCATAAAATTCTAAATTTGTGTATATTTACAAAATAAAATTAGCTTGGTCAGTAAAACTACTGAAAATATTTCCTTTGTACTTTTGTACAAGTGTTCATGTGAATTACCATATCACAGATTTTTGTTTTTAATGCATTTTGGAAAATATCCCAACTTTTCTGGAAATGGGGTTTGTACAAATTGGATGGGACAGCAGTCTATCGCAGGGTGGCCACACGCACGCACACAATAGGTGCAATTTACAGTGACCAGCTAACTGGAAACATGTGTCTTTGGAGTGTATGAGGAAACCAGAGGAAACTCAGGCACACATTGAGCTGGATTCGAACCCACATGGCCCAAGGAGTTCTCCCAGTGCCACCATGCCTTAATTATCTGCTATTTGTTCATGTAAAAAAAATCTAAAAATGTGTTACTATTAGATTCAACATAAACAACATATTTTAGGAAAGCAAATTTTGTCTTTTGTTGGTTAAGTTATACAATCTGTTTATGCATACCTACTAGAAGTAGGGAACTTTACTTACATTTTTCTTATCAGATTTCATAAAATGCATTTTAATTACTTCAGCCTGTTTTAATGACCCATTGCATTGCACTTTTTTTGACATAAGCAGTACAAGCTGCACAGGGTTTTCTGAGTGTTTCTATTTCCATTTTAGATTTTAGTCCCAGCATATTAACCGCCTCCAAAATTCTTTAACTGTAACATGTGTTGTTCTTTTTTTAAGAAACATTAAACTGCACTGCTTTAAATGTTCGTGCTCACATTCAAATTTTGGAAGTGTGAATTGACACCATTTGTTCTGTTTTATGAGACATCCAGTTTTTGGCAGATCAACTGTTTTGTTGATATACAGACCACATAGATGATAACAAGACGTCACTTTCAACAATCTGTTCTTCCTTATAACTTCTCATCCAGTCTGGGTCCACAGTTAAACTGAGAAAGAACAGCATGAGATAGATATGAGCTATCCATCGTGTAAGAAAGAGTTCCAGTTCACAAGAAGTTTCCATTTTTGGAACTTGCAAAGAAAGCAGGCAAGCTGAATGAAACCAGCATGAGAAGAACCCCCAAACCCTCCAAACGAAATATCAGGATGGATTTCAAACTTGGGCTTCTGAGATTATAACACCACTTACGTATCTATAATGCCTCAATGAGCCAGCTTTTCTGTGAGGGGGGGGTTGTGTTTCTCGAAAATGAGACTTTAGCTATCAATCTCTACTTAAAAAGAGCACTTAAGGGGATCAGTAACACTCGTGTTACCTTCTCAGGTCCAGAGAAGGTAAATTATGAAGCGTGTTACCCAGATCAGATGGTAACTAGGTTACCCCTCCAATGCAGCAACAGCACTTTGCAGAGTTTCTGTTTTCACAAAGAAGGATTCTTGATGCTTTAAATTTTGCATCAGAATGTATCAAAGCATATGCTTCACACGAGGTTGTGATATAAACAGTCAGCTGTGAGTGATCAATTAGTTCACCAAAATTAATTTTATCATCATTGTCATGACAACATCTGACTTTGCCTTCTTCCTTTGGCTCAAACCCTAAAGTAAGCTGCATTGGTTTTTAGTATAGCTGAATTCAGGCAATTCCTGGGAATTCCTGAGAGATGCTATGATGTCACAGTCGGTAGAATAATATGAGAGGAATATCCATGAAAGACTTCGATTACAAGTTTGAGCCACCAGTTTCATTTGTTAACGTTGCATTGCTGTTGCAAATTATTTAAGACAAATTTTCCAACAAAAAATCAAGTGCCAGTTTTCAGTTTGGAAAATTTATATTTATTATAATCAGTAATTTCCAAAAATGGTTTTGGCTGCGCCACAGAAAGTATCTTGCTTAGGTCAACAAAATTCTATTTATGTAAATACGTATGTATGTACAAATGAATTCATTAATGATTCGATTTATCTCTCTAACAAATTAAAATACTTATCATTTGTTCACTTTGTACAAAGCAATTTATTTCCACAACTAGTAAGAGAAGAATAAAATCTTCTGCCTTTTAAACAAAACAGACAGCAGAGGAGTTCATATTAATTTCTCTCCCTGTTATAGCTTCTCTTCCGCTTAAATGAGGTCTATTTTGGTAACGAATAACAAATCTGGCAATTTCTTAGACTTCATTTAAAAATACAGAGTGAAAATGACTAATAAATTATGTATTGTACCATGATACAAGAGAAACTGTCGTGTTACTGCATAAAACATGCTGAACAAAGTGCCCTCTCCTTTGAGAACTCAGCTGCACTTTCTGTTTAGACCGCATGTGGTTCTTGATCAAAATCATCATGATCACCTCTGTTTGAGCTCCTGTCTGGTCCCCCTACAACTGCATAGAAAGCACACAGAAAGTCCACATTACTTCTGTTACAGCAAACAACAAAACCCATATCTGACCTGAGTGTACAAGCTCAATTTTATACATAAATGCCCAATGACCTTTAAAAGGCCATTTCGCACAAAGGGATGTCTGTTCTGTAATTGCAAATAAAAGTGTAGCTTTGGAGAACAGTTTCTAAAATTTGCATACACTTTACTCAGTACCATTTATTTCTATAACAGTCCTAGCCCTACAGGCTATATATTATCATTAGAATAGGTTGGATGAAGGTAGGAGGTCTGCGATGAAAAACACTTGTATGGAGACCAGAGACAGTGGTTGGTAGGACTGCTACCTCATGGGTCCTAGGCTACCCCAGGATATCAGTCTGAGAGGACACACCTTATATGGAAAAGCAAACCATCACAGTGTAGCCACACACTCAATTTAAACTCATAATATAGCCTAAAAAGCATGGAACTGCACTGTGAGAGGAAACCAGAGCACTCCAGAGTAGACCCACACAAATACAGGAGAACATGCAAACGCTACACAGATAAAATCAGATTCCAGGTGCGGTGAGGCAGCAGTGCTACCTGCTGTGCCACGGTGCCAGATTCACAGCTCACATAATGAATTATAATGTGGCGACACTTCATTTCTTACTTTGCTGTAATACTGAAAATCTGTGTTGCTGCAATAAAAAATTCTGGATCATTGGATAGTTGCCTTGCGTTCTTGCTTTGTTTTTATGTGAAGCTTCAACCAGTCTGTCCAACACTTTACAACCATTGGAGTAAGAGTGTATTCCAATAATGGCATCAGTACAAATGTCTGAATTTACAACTTCCCAGCAGGCCATATTATTTATTTCACATGCATCAGTTTATAGATCATTACCTGCAAATGGAAATACCATGAACATTATTTATGTTTGGAAAGCTATTATTTAGACATGAAGCGGTGATTATTGCATTCACATACATTATGCACTATTTTTACAGTTTTCATAGTTTTATATAAAATTCTTTTCTGTGTTTAAAGTATCCCACAAAATATCCCAGCAGAGAGAAATAAGTGAGAATGAATGAATGAATGAATGAATGATGTAGAAAAATTTGACTCGATCATCCACTTCTGTCAAATCTTTCATGCCCTAGTATTGAAAAAGCAACTCTTTCAGATTCAGATATGATGTGAAAAAAAATGAAAAGGAACTTTACTATAGTATTTTATGACAGAGAAAATCTTACAATAGATATATATTTGGGAGCTAGCATACAGATATTTCTATTTAATTAGATTTTTAAGCATATACATGTATAAAACGACGATCAAATGATTTCGTATGAGAGATTAAACTACATTAAATATTTTGTATTTTCAGATCATCCAAAAAAACTTTTCAATAATCCAAATTATTGCTGTCTGCATGCAGGTATGCTTTGGAGGGAAGGTTCCACCCCTCCCATGCTACTTGTTCCGTGCCTCAAAAAAATATTGATGCATATTTATTGGAGCACTGCCAAGCTGCTGTATATGGCAGTATCTCATGTGCGGCACTTGCCGACTAATATTTTATTCATTTTAAACATTGCCAGCTTTCTTCCATCCAACATGGGCCTCTTATTGTTTTCTTAGCAGTGTTACCTCAACCTATCCGAGAGGGGGGAGGGTAACTTTGGGTGGGACAGTAAGTCTGAAAAACAGGCCGTTCGCCCAATTGGAGACTGAATGATGATTCGAACGATCCAATCGCAGAACCAATAGCTCAGAATTCTCCAGTTGAGAGCGGTGGTGGGCGGTCTTTTCAACCAAGTATCCGCCTTGTGCTAAGCGCTAGGTTGCGTAAAACCTGCAGTTTCAGTTTGTTTTATTCACCATTTTGTGTAGCTGAAGGTAAAATTAAACTGAAATCTCTTGTAAAACACATTTGTTCTTTTTCTTTTTTTTGTTTTAAACGTGGAGCTGGTTGTACTTTGGTAGCATTTCACAGCCTCCCCAGAGTTACCAGCCTGAGACGTTTTAACATCTTTTTTCTTTGGGATTTTTTCCTCTGTTTTACATTTTAACCTCCAGCCACAGTATTTCTGCAAAATGTCAAGACCGGTGAGGTACGTGCGTTGCCTTTTTTCCGCGGTTCTTGCGTGCATGTTAGTGGGCAGGAACGTGCGCGTTATTGTTAGCCGCGCCGCGCCGTTTTCTCACATTTAGCCACGTTTTTCGGGCTGCAGTTTTTCTCGCCGCTTCCCCTGTTCCCGTTTGCTGGCGCCCGGGTCCTTTGCACGACGGAGATGGTTAGCCTAGCCTAGCCTAGCCTAGCTGGCTCGTGCGTCCCTTTTGCGCGGGCTCCGTTGAGCGTGCGCTCGAGCAGTTATTACCTGGCCGCAGCCTCGGGCGCCACTCGCGCACCGCTGCACGCGCCAGAAATGGCCCCATTTTCGCCGACAGCGACGGGCCGCATGTGGAAGCCGTGGCGGCCATTCGCGCTGGAAAGCCTGAGTAGTCCGCACTGCGTGTGGCGCCAGACTCCCAACCTGCTCCCTCCTCGCACCTTCTGTCCCCGCAGAGCCGCCATTCCCGAAACGGCCCGTCGGGAGCAGCGAACGGGACCGCTTGTGCCCAGCTCGCCGCAGCCCTGGGGCACGCGGACGGTGCGAGAGGGGCGCCTGCGTGTGTGTGTGTGTGTGTGTGTGCGCGTTACGCGCCGCACCACACCTCCCCGCTTTCCCTTCGTGCGCGGTCCACAGTTCTGCCATGAACTGCGTTTTGCCCGCCTCGGCGCTGCAAGAAAGCACTTCACCTTCAGCCTGATGGCGACCATGCGTTGTAACAAGCTGAAGAGGGAGCCGCTGCTGTAGTAAGATGTGGATTCGCTGTGTTTGTGTTCCGTCCCCGCACCCATGAGGAGATCAGTGATCCCTTTCCCACTACAGTAATGGCTCTTTTACCGAATGCTGATACTGAGCGCTCACTGGGAAAGTTTTTCGGGGTTTGGTGGTCAGTGGAGTGCTGGCCGACCAGCCGTCTCTCTAAAGCTGCTGTGATGACCTTTCTGCCCACTTTCTCTTTTTCATTTACACTGTGACTTTTACATTTATTGACTAAAATTCTTTTCCCCAAGCTGAAAAACCAGTGTATTTCATAAACAGTATAGTCACGTAGTCCAGTAGCCTCACGTAGAATTGACAGGGAGTACATGCACAAACTTTCAAAGTCAAATTGATGATGTGATAGTTTAGTGATTAGGTAGATCGGGACATAAGTGGGTCTGTTCCTAACGCCAAAGTCATTTTTTAATCCGAAACTGCCTTGATCCAGATGTTTCTGGGTTTATGAAATGTTTGGGTCTGGGTTCAAATGAGGCTCATACTGTATGGAGTTTGCCTGTTCTCCCCATTTATGTGGGGGTTTCCTCCCACGGTCCAAATACATGTTTCATGTTAATTGGGCACTGTAAATTATCTCTAGAGGATAATGGTGCGTGTGCTACCCTGCGAGGGACCAGTGTCCTATCCAGGGTGTAGTTTCACAGCTTGGCACCCAGGGATTCTGAGATAGGCTCTGGACCACTATGTCTCACACCAGGATAAAGCAGCTATTAATAATGGATGACTTTATAATATGTTTTATTTAATAAAAAAAAAAAAAAAACTACCTACATTAAAATGATGAAATCATAGTTCAGTGCCAGTTCATTCCATACTCATGCATTGTGTTCCTCATCTCATTATCTCCACTTAGGTCTTTGTGGTGATAAGTGCAGCTTTTCTTAGTTGCAGTGTTCATTTACCAACTGAATACCAGTTGTTTTTGATGTGCCTTACTGCCATCTATGGGGTCAGTACATAAACATAAGTTCCATTCCCTTTGTAAAACTTAAGAGGACATTAATGGGACTATAGAATGGGAAGGAAGTTTGTCTTTTAAAATTTATAATCCATCCTACCTTGAGGAGTCATTGTACATTTTCATGTGAAATTCTTTATGTATTTGAATTTCAACTACTTACTGTATATTTTATTAATACCTTTATTGTACCTGATGTGGCGCTCAGTTGACTGTAGTTAAGCAAGTGGCAGATGATCGTGCGTGGTGGTGGGGGGGTAAATGTACATTTAAAGCTGTTGGCATTCAGGTGAAGCCAGTTAATTTTGAAATGTATCCATATTTTCCTGTAATACCACCTATGTTGGTTATTTTATTGACTGCATATAGCTCATCTGAGACAACCTCATAAGTTCCAGTGAAATATACACATTTTATTTCAAATGAATCTGATTTTTTTAAGATTTAGCATTTCTGAAATTGCGCATCTTGTCAAATTAAAGAAAATATGCTGTTAAATGCAAAGGTGAGGAAAAATCCACCCAGGTTGACATGTGCATGATCGTACTCTTGATAGGTTTCTAAATGTTCCTGCACTGGCCTATTAAATAATATTCCTATTTCATAAAGATGATTATAAAGAAATTAAATTTGCATTTTGTATTCATTTCTGTAACAATCTGGACATTAGGGAATTTTCATAAGTATCTATGGGAAATATTTTAATGTACTCTGCCTTTTCTCTCTTTCTGCTAGAGCTCTACAAATTTCTTCAAGACTATGATGGATTTTTTCTGTCTTAATATCTGATGCCTTTTATTTATTAATGGGTATAATGATATGAATGGTTACTTAGTAGTAAATAGTAACTAGTGTCTTTGCACCTACCTTTTACAAGAAGGCTTTAAGTGTTTTTGTAGATTAAATTTGAACTCCAAGCATTTCAAATGATTAATCACCAGTATTTTCTGTTGTGTGCATTTTTTGGCAGCAACAAAATTCTGGCCTGCTGGCTGGACCACAGTCTGTTGACTTGTGCTGCCGAAGTGTTTTGCGAATATTTCCCAAGAAACAACAGTTCGGCAGTTCTGTAAAAATTTAATTTGGTGCTTTCTGCCTTTGTTTTTGTTCATTTTTACACTGTGCCTACTTATAGCTTCATAGCTATAGTGCTGGCAAAAATTACTGGAAGCAACAATTGCATGGTTGAAAATATAAGTATGTATTTGTTGCAGAAACACTGTAAATGTGTTTACAGTTTTATTTCACTTTCACTTAGTGTAAAAGTAGACTTTTCACTTGATAAACTTTCCTGGTTTTTTGCCTAGTCTAAATATCTTTGGCTGTATATTTGGATAGCCCACAACCTCAGGTGTGCTAATTCCAGAGCTGCACTCTCCTAGTTCACATTACCTTCCTTCTGTATACGCCTCCTTTGCTATATTTACAAATAGCCCGAGTTTTAATTGCATTCCACGGTACTCACTATAATCCCATTTAGTCAGGTTTGGTTGCTGTCATGCTGGATTGTGCTCCTACTCCAGTTCATGCTAGATGATGATGATATTGTTCAAGAAAAAAAATGCTTCAACGGATAAGCATTTTTAATTGAACACATTCATTTGAAGAAATTCTGTAATATTAGACAGGTTTAGTGGTAATTTCTAATGATTTATGTATGTAATAAAGTACATAGTTATTCCATGTGGTCCAATGCCTGTCCAGAATAAAAAATGTGCAGCTATACTGCAGCTCTCCAGTCTCAGATTAGCTGGTTGTAAACTCAGCTGTGAGCATTGTATTTACTACACGCATAGCGGGATGTCTGGGTAGAGCCAGTCACAACAGCTTATCCTCAAACCACTTTAGGAGGTGGCCTGGTTCTTGATAGGATTAGTGCAAATCAGATCTGGGCCAGTGCAGTTTTACGGTCATGCGTTTGACTGGATCACCAAGGCAGTTCATCCTCTAGACTGCACCTAAATTTGCTTTTTAAAGTAACTCTGTCAATTGAAGAGGGAGGGAGAGCAACTTCTTGGCAGTAACTGGTTTTGTATTTCCACAGGAACAGGAAGGTGGTAAACTACTCACAGTTCCAGGAATCAGATGATGCAGGTGAGGATTTGCTGAGCTATTCGACCAGAGCAATCCCTGCATTAAAACCTGAATAATCTCTTCATTTACCTAATGTTTTAATTTACAACATGATCTTTTACATAGCAATGGATTGAGGACTGCTGGCGATGACATACCGTGATTTAATATAGGGTTTTCATGGACCTAGGATATGATATAGTTATGATATAGTTACTAAGTTCCATGGTTTCATCTGAGTTAGTACTTTGCTCATTGGTACTGCAACTGGGGATCAAATATTTGTTAGTAACACTATGCAGTGCCTCTAATGGCATAATGTCTGCAGAGTGAAGAACACTGGCAATAATCTAATGAATGTATTTCTTTCTATCAAACATCTGTGAACCAGATTGTCAAAATATAATCATCATCCAGGGTA
The DNA here is from genome assembly GCA_018136845.1 of Heterotis niloticus. Lineage (NCBI taxonomy): Eukaryota > Metazoa > Chordata > Actinopteri > Osteoglossiformes > Osteoglossidae > Heterotis > Heterotis niloticus. Next base: position 20,406,248 of record CM030894.1, on the reverse strand, counting down.
CACGCTGCCTCATGCCGTATGCTTTCTAGATAGGCACTTGACCTCCACCACTGCGTTGCCCAAGTAGTTATGTGATAATCAATGAATGGAAGATAACATGAAAAGACAAGCTGGAAATAAACATTCTTGCTTGAGACACTGTACATTTGTTTTATTCAAGATAATGACAACTCGGGTTGTACTTTGGTATTTTACTTAGTTTTAGGTGAGTCGTGTAGGAAGCCTTATTTCCATACGATATTATGGTCATTTACCCACCTCCCTAATGAAATAGTTTCACAAAACAAATTAATTGTTTTGTGAGGAATGAATATATTTTGTTTTTCTGAACATTTATTGTCAGTGTTCAAATTAAGTGGCATTCTTGAAATAGCTTGTTTGTTTACAGCACATTTGGTCTCTTTCACATGAGGGTTCAGGAATTTAGACATTCTCTCTTTGCAAGGGAATCTACTTTTTTTTTTTTTTTTTTTTTTGCACCCTAGATGAGGAATATGGGAGAGACTCTGAGAGGCCTAAGAAGCTGCATCCTGTTCCCCGGGATGTGAAGCACAAGAAAAGGTGAGCCAAGAACCATAAGATCAGAGACAGGTTTGGTAATCTCACAGAGAACCACTGTTTACAAAAGCGAAGATGTACATTTTAATAAGTTTGGCTGATGGTAAACATCCCATGTACTGTAGTTGCCTAATGAAGTACACTAGCAACCTATCCTTTCCGTGCAATCATATTTCCCTAGAGAAGTCAACATGTCCATTTCACATGTAATTTTATTGATACATTGTTAATTTGCTTAGAAGAAGCCGTTATCCAGACTGAGCTGGGGAACATAGTTTAAAGTTCATCTAAATTATTCTCCTGGGGTTCTAGCAAAAGAATTTCAGTGTAGTGTTCTCAGTTTGCAGCAATTAAGGCTAAAATTGGATCTGAGAAGAAGTGTATAGAAGTGCTCAGGTTATATAAGTATTTCTCATTCTACATGTTTATACATAGTCAAATGCATTAAGCTCTGAAAAGGTTACTTAATATTTATAAAATATAATATATTAAACAAATTTTAAAAATGCACGATTACTGATGTCACGCTCGGTATGCATTAATGTTATGGACAGAGTATAGCTAAACTGTCAGTTTTTTCTTACCATGCACATTCACTAAATTGATCAATTTTAAAGATAATAAAGACTGGGGATTTAGACACTCACCAGACCCTTTTTTGTTTTCTGTGACTGAAAAGAATGTGAATCCAAACTGGTGACAGGGAGATGTGAAGGGCAGTGGGGATTTGAGTAATACTCTACAGTTGGGTGATGCATCCTGTGTTATTACTATTTACTTTTCCACCTCTTCACTTTTTGATTTGACAAGGAAAACACAAAATTACTCAGCTAGTGTTTAACTATTGAACTTGGTAAACTTTAATCACGAGTGTTGATAGAGCCTCCTTTGTTCATTGTTTCGTCTCCAACAATATCTGTGTAAATTTTATAACTTAAGAGCACACATATGCTTTATTCTGACAAAAGGATATGCTCTTACAGATCGATCAAACACTGAATTTGAAGGTATTGTTTTGGTTCTAGTAAAGAAACTGAAAAGAAAAAAAAGATTGAAATGGTGTATTTAGTACTTAAAAACAGAACAACCAAATAACAGCTGTATAATTTGAGTATTTGGCAAACTTTTCAATGATAAACACAATTATCATAGAACATGCTCACAAATATTAAATTCTCACTGTAGAATGCATTACAGCCAAGAACTTCATACAGGTGCAATAATATAATAAAAATATATATCAAATATATAATAAAAAAACTCAATTTATGCACTTGATTCTTTCCTGAAAATGCTCCAGAAATCAAAATTAAGTATACAATGCAGGATTCTATTTTACACTATTTTTGAAAGGAGAAAAATAATGCGGAGTTCCTTACCCATCTGAAAAACCCAAACTAACTTTCCCAAATATCACTAAAACATGATAAAACATGTCGTAGGTCACGCAGCATCACCCTACACAGTACAACTGCCCACCGTTGCCCCATGCAGCAAAGATAATGTGTAGCTGCATAGCAACCATGTTGCATAACAGAAGGCCATGCAGTTGCACAGCAACCACACTGCAGCAGAATGCTGCACAGTTGTACAAGAAAACTGAAGAATTTATTGTGAGTTGTGACTCACCTTTCAAATTTTTTAATTACCTTCAATATTCAGCTTAATCTTATGCACTTTTCAAGACTTATTAACTATATTTTATGCTTTTCTAACGTTTTGGGTGAATTTTGCTGGATTACACTTTATGATATTAAAATGAAAACATGGCACAAATGCACAGAAACAAAGCGAGCATGAGACAGAATATTAGCAAGGTATTTCTCATACATCTTGCCATATTAAGTTGCAAGATAGTGTGGGACAGGAACGAGCTTCTTGTGCAGTTGAACTGCCGAGTGTACAAATGTGAAAGCTATATAACTGTACCAAAAATGTTGGAAAATGGCAATACAGCCTATGGTTAAAACTGATTATAGTATTTTAAAAATGGATGATAATGTGCATCTTGTTTTAGTTTTTATAGTGTTTCACCTTCCAGGAAACCACTTCTTGTCTTTTATTCTTTAGTGACGACTCTGATGACAAGGACTCAAAATCAAAAAGTGATTCAGCAGGTGAGAGTGTTATAGCACATCTTATAGATCAGTTTAACTCTAAAATTTGTACTGTTAGACCCAGGTAACTGAAGGTATAAGCCAATGTCATGTGATCTTTGTGTCTGTTTCATTACACATGGGAATGAGAGGCTTCATTCAAGACTTCAGTGTTAGACATGGTTAAGAAGCCATAGTTTGTGTGTTTTAATTCGATAAGTTTGAAACTTGATTTGATTTCTTTGGATAGACATGGGGTTCTCATATTGCACCTTCTCTGGTTTTAATGGAAACTGGGTTCTGTGGAATGCTTGCTCATTTCCTGTTGCAGATGATTTTGGGAGTGATGAAGACAACGATTTTGGTGAAGAGGATGATGAAGGTGGCAGTGACTATGACACGAAAAAGAATAAAAAGGGAAAGAAAGGAAAAGTGGAGAAGGGAAGCAAACGGACACCGAAGAGGAAACGCACTGCAGGTATGGTTTACCTTCCTGGTGCCTGGGGTTTGTAGAGTGAGGTGCAGCCTGTCCTGATGAGGACTGCATGCTATGGAATGAAGCTGAAGAATTGTCACTGCTAAAAACTTTATATTAAATTCTGAAAACTGTCTTGTTTGGGTTTGGATTCAAATGTTGATATTTGGAAGGTTGAGTTCATACATCTCAAAGGGATTGGGTGGTGTATGTCAGTTAAAATTCTGATTTTTGTAATCATTTGCTTTCTCGTCTGGTGACTGCTCACCCCTACTGCACATTCTGTTTTTATGACAGAAGACCTATGTGGATATGTCTGGTATAAAAGAACAGTGGGTCTGTCAAATCAGAACCATAATCTGTCTCTTAATTCTCTCTTAGCCACTGTTGACATTGTCTATGTGTGTGTTTTTCACAAGATGACAGTGACGATGACATAGAGGTGAGCAAGAAGGTGCGGCAAGTGCGGCAGGCAGCATCCAAGGCAGTGTCCAAACAGAGAGAGATGCTGCTGGGGGACGGTGGTAGTGAGGATGAAGACCGCGATGATGATGAACAAGCTTACATGGACCGTGAGTATGAGAGACCCGTGACCTGTTTTGGGCTTTATTCAATCTGTGTTGTCTCTATACGTCTGAAATGACATAAGTCTCGTAAATCAGAGTATTTAATTAACAGCAGTTAAATTTGCAAATGGCCATTATGCCGATTAAGCTTGAAATTGTTACATGAAAGGAATCGGCCTTTGTGTGGCATGTGTGCATTCTTTTGCTTTTAAGTATTTTTGGTTGATGTGTCTGTTCACAGCACACATATGGAATGACTAATTGTAATCTAGTACAGGTATATGCCACATAACAACATGCCAGTCAACAACAGACTGCATATATGACAGTGGTCCCATAAGATTATATACAGTACATAATACTTTCCACTTATAATAAAAGTTTACCGTAAAACAGTATGCCGTGTTACGTCGGCAGCAGCCTCACACATCTCGTTTTTATCCCGTCTGCTGTAACATGCTGTACAGGTTTGTAGCCTGGGAGCAGTAGGCTATACCGTATACAATAATAATAATAATAATAATAATAATAATAATAATAATACAAGTCAAAAACGGGTGTGGTGTGGCCATGTACATACTCTGATGTTCACACAACAATGAAATCACCTAATGAAGCATTTTGCAGAATGCATTTCCATTAAGTGGCACATACCTGTAATCTCTTAAGCACTGACGTTTATCCCAGAAGCATAAATGACATGGATGCAATCCCAACGTGATGTTACTACATTGTAGTGTAACACTTTTTCAACTTACACTACATTTTACATTTGTTAAAATTAACTACTTTTTTAACCCTCTTATCCACTAAATCACATTCATTGCTGTTGACTGATTCATCTCAAAAATATGTTGCATCACTTTCAACTTTACTTACTCAGTAAAACAGATGAATTAAGGTTGTTCAAATGTTGCTTATAGCTTTATTATATAAAAATGTTTTGCAAGACTTAATTTTGACATTTTAAGTTTGAGCTATATTAAAATTTACCATGAATAAAAGTTAAAATACATTCCATCTACAAACCTTTTAGAATGCTGACTGTTGACAGTCTTTTCCTAAACATGCACAACATTTATTTCTCATCCTGTTATGGGTCGATGACAATTTGAAATATCGGACAGAACCTGTAAATACCATGTGGAATTAATGCGGAGCTGCGTTCATATTGTTTCTGTTCTCTCTGTGGTGGTTTTGCTGCCAGCTAATGGTGACGTGCAGAAACGTGTCATTTTTATTTGGAAAAGGGCACAATTAAAAATAAACTAGGAAGTGTTCATATCCGAGAATTTGTTATTCAAATATTCATAACACGTGGTACCACTGTATTAAGACATGGATGTAATAGCGGTCTCAGGTGTGATTGCACATTCAGATATGAAAAACTGTGAGTTAGTGACTAGACCCAGGTGGCAATATGTGTAACCTTCTTTTAGTGATTGTTACCAGTATTCTGTTGTTTTGTTAGTCATGAAAATTTTGGCTTTTTATGAGTAGGGAGGAGGATAATTAATTTTCCTGTCCCACATTTTAGGTTAAGCTTCTCCGTGTGGTTAATTTGTGATAGGAATTTGTTCAGGTGCACATAAAGCAGCTGGATTCTCACAGATATCCATTTTCACACTCACAGAAGAATCAGGCAGTGACGAAGACTTCATGGTGGACGATGATGATGACAGTGATTATGGCAGCTCTAAGAAGAGAAGCAAAAAGGTGATCAGGAGAAGCAGGCCAGAGCGAAAGGAGAAGAAGTCACCCAAGCCCAGGCTAAAGGCCACAGGTACTACCTGTTAGGTCCTGTTCCAGCTTGTTTCTTGTAGTCAACCTAATATTTGGTTTCCAGTTAAGAGCACTGCATCTATAAAAATACAGCTGTTTAAATAACTTTTAAGCCGTCTTCCAAATTTTGTCAACTTAGTGTCTTTCTTTCTCTCTTTATGCCATTTGTCCAAAAATTTTGGTTGAATTTATAAAATATTCTTAAAATGAATGCTGTTTTCCTAATTTGCAGTTACCCCCAGTCCCATGAAGGGTAAGGGTAAGGGCCGTCCCAGCGGGCCCAAGCCTACAGAGAAATCCTCACCCAAGGAGGAGGAAGGAGACCCAGATAGCCCACCTGAAGAAGAGGAGGAGGAGGAGGAACTTGAGAAGAAAGATTCCCCGCCCCCCAAGAAGGAAGCACCAGAGGAGGAGGAGGATGCATCAGAAGAGGAAGCTCAGTCTGGGGAAGATTAGCTTGGTTACCATCACAGCTTTCCCCATAATTTCAACTTCTTCTGTTTCTTTTTTCTTTCTTAAAGGGTTTCAGTTTTCATGTTGGCCTGGCTCAAAGGTTTGGACCTTTCAGTTTTTACATACTGTGTCGAATAGGGCTTGTGGGGTACATGAAAACACGTGAGCGTGTAACTGGCTGCATTGAAGCTACTTCACCAGTGTAGGTGCTGCTTCCCAGAAACACTCAGTGGCCACACCTCCAAAAACCCATTTTTTTATTTTTATTTAATCTTTTTAATTTTTTTTCCTTATTTTCTTTTTTCTTTTTAAGGCTCAAGCTCAGTTTGTTTGAAATGAATTGCTGTGTGGGTACAAGTGGAAGGTGCTGCTCAGACTCAGTACAAGGCTACTGTTTATAGTGACTAATGTCTGTTGCCCTAGTTTAGCTCTGGTACAAGATTTGCTGTTCATGCCTTGATAAGGATACTAGGCAGGCAGGAAGCTTAGAGTTATTGACAAATGTTAACGTGCACTGCAGAGTTTCAACATAACATCTAATGAAATTAATCCGCTCAAACCAAAATAAAGATTGAGTTGTGTATGGCCCCTCCACCCAGCAGTACACGAGTACGCAGAGGTACTGCTACACTGGATGCTTACACTTCACACATTAGTTCAACACTGCCCAGTGTTTAGTACTAAACCACACTGTGTGTGTGTGTGTGTGTGTGTGTGTGTGTGTGTGTGTGTGTGTGTATACATGTACTGCCTCTCTTGCAGAATTTACTGTGTATATTCACTGTTTCTGACCTGTCTATATCAAGGTTCACTTAACAGATTTCTGTTGTAATGGAGCTTTCTGAGTCTGGAGGGTGTTGAGTCTGACATTGGCCTCTTTGACAATTATTTGTTAGGAAGTTGCTTTTATTTTGCGGTATTTTGCGGATGCCTGCATGCCTGAGTCAGCTCTTGATTGCTTGTGAAGGAGACACTGTTGCTCTCCCTAAAACGAATGCCGCTTGTTCCAGGATTACATGCTAGGTGTTCCTCACGGTTCAATCCTTTGTGCCAGGCGCATGTTTATCCCCCAACCCCCTTTAAAGTCCAAAAAAGGTTTTGGTTTTCAATTTTTGTTTTAATTTTTCTTTTGGATTTTTTGTAATTTTTTTTTTTTAAGAAGAAATAAAATGTATCTTGATTTTAAAGAAAAATGAAATGCTATCTATCTGTTGAGTGAAGTGTGCAGAAGGAGGGTGATCCGGCCAGCAGGAAGAGGACACGCCGTGGAACCCCTGCACCTACCCCACATTGTCATTCCTCTCTGCTTGTTTTCTAGTGTCCCTGTTCAAACAGAACTGAGGCTCAAAGCATTTATTAGGAGGTTTCCATTCCTTCAGTTGTATTGTGAAATCAAGTACCTTCTGTTGATTTTTGTTCTTAACTGTCACTAATGCAGCAGTTCTTCAAAGGTATTGTGAAATACAGTTACTCTTTCAGAAGAATAAATGTTAACATCTTGCGCAGTGTAAAGATATTGGCTTAAATCCAATTCTGAAGAACAGCTTCTGTTCATAACTTTATTTTGCTGTTGATGCCTTAATTTGTCTGGAAAGACCATGACACAAATGGGAGCGTTCGACAGTGATGGATGATGGGGAAACCTGGTGCCAGTGCTGGCAGGCTTGCTATGGAGTTTGTAGGTCTGGAGGTCTCCTGCTCCTACACGGAGAACTTAGGTATTTAGCTGAAGACAATGTTCTCGCTCTGCTTTGTTGTACTTCTCACTGTGGTCTCGGCTCCAGGTTTTGCTCCTAATCTGTGCTTTGGTTTGCCGTGTCAATAACGCGCTGTCACTGAGATGGTCGTGTAACCGGCAGGGAGAAACGTGTTTGTGTTTTGGTCTGAAACACAGCAGCTATTTTAGCCGTGGTAAAATATTTAGTATGATGTGTCCCGATTTGAGTCCAAGCTGCACATCTGCTCCTCTCTTGTGCAGAAGTATCATAGTCCCCTGTTGTGGGGCAGGTGATTGTCATTCACGTTGTTCTCACAGCAAGAGCAAGCAAGCTGAGGAGCAGTACTGACAGGGAGCCTTGTTTTTGCCGAGGCCAACTGGGGTAAATAAATACTGTGCTCTTAGCAAACGCCTCGTATTTTAACTTCTTACCAGGTACACCTGTGCAGTTTGTACTCCAGCCGTGTTAACTGTTACCCCTTGACTGTGTCGAACACCGTAGAACAGCTCTACTGGTTTGTTGCTATTGGCTTTTTATCTGCTTTTCCTGCCTGTTTTTTTTTTTTTCTTTTCTTTACTTTTCCCTACGTAGAAGCCATGGACAATTTTCACTCTGCAACAAAGGCATCTGAATCTGATCTGCAAAAAGCAGCAAAGTTTGAAAATGTGAAATATTTGCAGCAGCAACAGATAGATGCGTCGAATTTCAGTGAATGGTTTCATAGACAGCCTTGGCCCAGGTCACACAAACACCATGCTGAGTGCAGTGCTGTTTTAACTTTTATTAATGATTTATAGATTAAGTAAAAATGGAAAAACATGAGCATGTCTGTTCAAAAGAAAGAGATTCCAAATTATTAATTTTGTGGTACAATAAACTGCAGATTGCTTTGAAATTCTGTCTGTGAAGTCTGCAGAAACAGGAATTTTAACATTTAATTCAGTTGCAGGATTTTTTTTTTTTATAGTACAGTTAATGAAGGACAGTGGATAAACATGTTGGGTTTTCCTGCAGATACCTTATTAGCCGTCATAGTGACCATGATTTTCACCGAATGAGTCTTTGAATTTGGTTTAACCGCAACCTTTGCTTCATTTTGCTCTTTTTCAATTAAGGGCGAAGAAAGTGTTGCCATTTTTCAAAATTTTGTTTGCTTGTGGTGGAAAAAAGTGAAATAAACCATGGGAAAGCGTACATCTTAATGTATATGGGTGTGGTATTTTTCCAGCCATACCAAACCAGGCAGGGAAGGTGTGTTTTCCCTTGTGTACATTGTTTTGTATAAAAGCCGACCTTTTGATTATTGCCCAAAAGTCAGCGCTGCATAAAAACTGGAGAATCATTTTTGACATTGAATGCGTTTGTGTCAGAAGATATGATTTGGTCTGGAGGCAGACAATACTTTTTATATGGCTTTTAAAAGACGCAAATATTGTGCTTTGCGACTTTTTTTTTTTCTTTTCACAGCCAACCATCTTTTTCAAACTGTCAGCTTCAGTTTAAAAAAGAAATGGCAAAAAGACTTTTTTGTGCGTTGCCAATGTAAATGTAAGCAAATTGTGAGTCCTGCTGGTAAGGGTGCCGACATTTTTATCAAAACTGTCAACAGAAAATTAAGTATTCTGCATGTTTTGGGGAGTCGGTGTGGGGATGACAATACTGTGGTTTTCCGTATCCATGGCAACTGTTGATTATTATTGGTTTCCCAGCTTCTAATAAAAGCGACCTACTTTTTATACTGCTCAAACTACCAGTTTTGTGGTGATGAGGTTTGCATCTCTGTGTTTGTGCTCAGGGTGCAGCACGTCGCAGCAGAATTCAAACTTTTACATGTTGGGTGATGTTGGCAACAGATGAGCATCACGAAATCCAGCTGCTCCAGCACTGAGAAACGCTACCTTCATCCAGCCACAAGGTGTCGGTGCCCAGCCGCACAGCTTTATCTTCTACAGCCAGACATAGCAGTTGCTTTACGTATAATTAAATGGAATAAATTAAACAGCTGGATGTGCAGGCATTGGAGGTTCAGTCGGTGGCCAAATATGTTGCTATTTTGATGCAAATGTTTAGTTGCCGATTCAGGTATCATAGTTTGCATGTTTACGTTAAGGAGGCGAGAGAGACAGAAGTGAGCACCTAAATTTATTACTCAAATCAGTTATGCATCACAAGGTGTGTTGGGCATCTGTAGGATTAAGAAAAAATCAAGTTGCTTTGCAAACTGGCTTAGACTCCATGTTCGTATGATGAAAGTGTTCTGTTAAATGACTGCATTTAATGGGCGGTTGTGATTGGATTGACCAGGACCCCTGACTTAGCCTTTGTGGGGTTCACTCTGTATTGGACACGTGGATCTCGACCGGGGCTCCACTATAAGCACAGCACCCACATCCAAGTGCCACCGGACCGAGACCGGCTGATGGTAGAAATGAGTGCCACATAATAATGTAATATTAATTAATTATAAATGCCATTATATATCATTACTAACATTGTCTTTTTATATAGTTTGTATAGTATGATGTATACAGTATATAGTATAATACAAAATCAATTATTATTCTTGCAATATATGCAACAATTACTGTCACAAATAGGAAGTATGAAACACACCCACTTGTTGGGAGGGGGGGGGGTGTCATCTTCCTTCAGTATTCACACCAACCCAAGGTGCCCCACTAATTTCCATACATAACATATTTAACTAAATTCTTTTAAACTATGATGTCCTCCAGGTGTTCAGCCTGGACTCGATAGAAACATCCCAGTAGATGTACAAAAGCAACATTTGATTTGGCCAGATGGGGTCAGTTTGAGAGGTTGGAGATGTTTTACATCATATAGTCTGTAATTTGGGGTCAGCGCCATTTTAGCAAAGGTGTTTGATTGTACTTTCGACACCTTTCTTGTAAATTCTTCTTCTGATTTCTACCAGCAACTTTGTGGGTCTTTTAACACTTTGCCCCCCCCCCCCCCAAAAAAAAAACAGAAAAGTGAGAGACTGGATGTCCATCTATATACAGTGAGGGCCTGAAGGTCAGAAGGTTACAGAGCATCGCAGGTAAAATCATACAACACTGTCTGATAAGATCTAAAAGATCCTTTACATTCCAAAATTGTATTGAATTATTGTGCAGGCAAAATATTCATTTTTTGAGCAGAAGGACATCAAATACTTCAGACATCCATATATTTACTAAAGAAACTTCAATTGTAGGCCAAAGCATTAAAATACAACTGGTATCCTCAGGTCCATTCAGGAGGGGGTTGTTCTGCAGCTACTTTTCCATGTTCTATCTATTTGTGGTGTAGCTCCCTCACGCAAGGCAAAATTGCTTATTTTAAGCTGCATGATCCCACTTTAATATCCTTTTTTACACCTGTGAGCATGCACCTGCTTTAAATTGCTCACCCTATGAACATTTTCAAACTCAGCTTATGTGTTGCCACGGTTACCCAGCCTCAACAGGTGTTCCAGCAGGATGTTTTACCGCGGTCCCACCTGCGCTGAGCTGTAAGTCATTAGCGTCGCCAGGGTTCTTGGAAATGGACTCGCCAGGAGCAGCTTTCCTGTTTCCATGTGCTCAGCTTGGCAGCGTCCAAAGGCGCCTCTGGAGAGCACAGCTGCCAAAGTTGCGTGCAGGTGTATAAATTACCATAAAATGTTGGCAAACGTCAAAAAACAAAGAGAACAGAAAAAATTCATTTTTTTCATGCACCGCAGATGTTGACACAATGTCTGTATGCAAATAAGATGCACATGCTCTGTTTTACTATAAAGGAAGATACTGTGTCAGTGGTGTACACTAGAGGATAGGGTTTGATGTGTATTTGTATGTGTTTGTATGCTGGGCTGTGTTCTGCTTAGGTTTGCAGTCGCAAGGTTATCAAGTCAAATCTGGTTTCTGTGGAAGCTCTCCTGAGCAAAGTGAATCATGGTAAGTCAGCTTGCGTGTAACCCTAATGCCATAAATAATACATTTTGGAGGTTTTTTTTGTACATTTGCAGCAGCAGGAGCGAGGGGGTTAGGCTCTGAGTGTGTGGGGGGGGGGTAAAAGCCACATTAAACCCCAACCATAGGCCCGAGGAGAGATCAGTGCCTCCCGGAGACCACTGAAGCGCCACTTCCCTCCCATCAAAACATTTCCTGCTAATTCTGTTTGCTGAGTTGAATGCTCACTGGACCATTGTGTGTGTGTGTGTGTGTGTGTGTGTGCGCGCGCACTCTTGTTTTCTCCTGCTTTTCACCAAGTTGTAACACCTTAGCTTTTTCCATGACTTTTGTCTGCACCAGCAGTTCCCCTCTATCTCCAGAAGGTTTGATGCATTGTTTTCTCTGAAGACTACTTTCATCTGGAGAGCTCCTGCCAGTTGAACACATCTTCTGTCGGCCATTCCCCACACAGAGCATTTACATACTTTCCTGATGTGACATCGGTGCCCAACCTCACTGATGCTCCTGTGTGTGGCACAAATTCCCACAACCGTGCTTCAAAATCTGCTTGAAAGCCTTCCCAGAACAGTGGGGGCTTTCATAGCAGCAAAAAGGAGGACAACTCCATATTAATGCCCATGAGTTTGGAATGGAATGTTCAATAAGCACATATGAGGGGAGATGCTCAGGTGTCCACATATCTTTGGCCATTGTGCTTATCTGAGCAACAATTATAAAAGATATTTCCATAAATAATTGAGGAATCTACATGAAAGCACACCTGCTATTATTAGCTTTTAGCTTCATAGCACAAGGTATAACTTTTCAGCAGCAGGACTTTTAGCAGCACTTGAAGGAATGCAAAACGTTGGAAAAACTCCACTAAACCTGTACACTTTCCTTTGGACTGTACACCTTACGAAAGGTTTCGGCATCCCTAAAGATGTTTGGCGCAGTCGCGTGTAAATCATTAATTCCATCCGGGTTTCACATGCAGAGGAACAGGAACGCTCCAGGAGACTGGAAAAAACCAGATTCATTCGAGGGACAACTCAACGCAAGGGATTTACAAAAAGAAGTAAACAAGGGAAAGCGACTGAAATTGTTATGCAACCGAATGAAAATGACTACAGGCCGAGTTGTATGGTGGCTGCATGCACATTTCCAAAATGTCAGCACTTTTGGGCCCTCAGTACACGAGCGTCAGTCAAAACAGCAAAATGAGTTGATGTGCTGGCTGGAACAGCAACAAAAATCTGAACAAAATGCAGAAAGAGGGAAAAGCAGAGCAGTGGTGACAGCTCAGAACAAATGAATGCATCCTTCCTAATATGAATGATGTCTGTTTAACTGCCTAGATGAACCATTCATAACTAGGTTTTACTTTTCATTTACAGCAGTCTTACTGTGCAGATGTTTTTTTTAAAATAAAAAAAATTGGGTTTCCTGATCAATTGATTCATTAAAGGCTATCTTGTGCAGAAGTACATTTAAAATCTAAAGTCACCTCAGGTGAACTGTGGACTCTAAACTGTGTGTTTGTGTGCGTGCGTGCGTTACACTGCCATTGTGCATAAAGGGTGAATAACTATGAGATTAGTGTAAATAAATATATCAGCAAAATACTAAGTACAGCCATTGTGTGCCAGTTTCACAACAGTAAAAACCCACTTTAGAACCCTGAGCTGCAACAAACAAAAGGTTTTCCTGCTTTTCAGTCTGAATGGAAAAAAAAAGTTTTTTTTTTTTTTTTTACAATCCCCAAATTGTGAGTAAATAATAATAATGGTAGAAATCATGAGGGAGACTGACAAAAAACAGTACATAAATCTCAGGTCACACCACAATATTTTTTTTTTCTTGGAATTGTATTTTTTTTGTTTGTATAAATTACGGTAATGTGGTATCTGTGTGAAGTGCCAGAACAGGTTTGAGTTTTGCAGACGGACGTTTTCATCCTTCTGCATTAAGGAAAGTAGTTAAGTTGTAGGGCAGAGCATGATCGGCATCTGTGGCCGAGAGTGCAAAGGGAGCAGCAGAATGAGCGTGGAAGATAAGACAACACACAAGTTGTGATCACAATTGGGTGACAATGGGTGAGGAAAATGCCACATATTCTAGGTAGGTGTGAACACCGCAACTCGATTATTTTTCTGGACCGACCTGTGCCCTGCAGTTCATTTTATTTCTTTTATTTTTTTTTTTTTTAAATGATTATCTAATCTGAAGAGGACATACAGGGTGATTAAAAAACACCTGAACACTTCTCTGAATTTATTACTCAGTGAGTATCATGTGAATATGTAGCCTTAACCAGTTTGTAAAATAACTCGGTTTTTTTCTTATTCTGACAAATGTTCATATGATACGGAGTTACTGAGTAATAAATGCAAGAAAGCGTTCAGTTTTTGAGAAACTCCATTAGACCACGAAGGCCTGATATATAACATTAAAACCAACAACATTAAAACCGCTTGCTTAATATTGTTTAGGTCCCCCCCAAAACAGCTCTGTTCCGTCGAGGCATGGATTCCTCAAGACCTCTGAAGGTGTCCTGTGGCACCAAGAGGTTAGCAGCAGATCCTGCAGCAAATCCTGTCAGTTGCGAGGTGGGACGTCCATGAATCAGACTTGTTTTACCGGCAAATTCCACAGATGCCCCATCAGATTGAGATCTAGGGAATTTGAAGGCCAAGACAACATCTTGAACTCCGAGGGTGCTTTTGATGGTGAACAGAGGTCAGCATGGGCTCCCTAACTGGTCTGCTGTACCTGTACCCAGCAAGCTGTGATGCACTGTGTGTTCTGACACTTTTCTATCACAGTCAGCATTAAGGTTTTCAGCAATTTGCCCTACAGAAGCTTTTCCGTGGGCTCGAACCAGACGGACTACCCTTTCACTCCCCATGTGCATCAGTGAGCCTTGGGTGCCCATGTCCCTGTCACCAGTCACCAGTTCACCAGTTGTCCTTCCTTGGACCACTTCTGGTACTGTAGGTGCTAACCACTGCATACCAGGAACATCCCACAAGACCCACAAGAGGTGCTCTGACCCAGTCATGTAGCCATCACAATTTGGCCCTTGTCAAAGTTGCTCAGATACTTACGCTTGCCCAGGTTCCTGCTTCCAACACATCCACTTCAACAACTGACTGTTCACTTGCTGCCTAATATACCCCCCCACCCTACCCCTTGACAGGTGCCATTGTAATGAGATGATCAATGTTATTCACTTCACCTATCATTGGTTTTAATGTTGTGGCTCATCGGTGTATACACCACACACATATACACCATATATACTTACAATAGCAGACTTTTCTTTCAGTGTATTTTTTTTAATTGTGGAATTATACAGGGAAAAAAATACAGCTGGCCATAATTTAATAAATATATTAACTGAAGAAAATTGTGTGACTTTCTATTGAATTCCATTATTTTTGTACAGTAAATCCACTTAGCCAACTAAGGATGTAAAAGAGAAGCAAATCACATAGTCCTGCTCTTATTTATTTTTAATTGTATTTTATTTATAAATTGGATGCAGAGTAACAGCAATTACTTGGGAGTGATGATTCAAGAATAAAACAAGAAGCATGAAAAAGTAGGGAAACCTGTTTAGTCAAGTTATGGTTCTAAGGCTACCTGTAGTCATCATCAAGGTGAACTTGTGGTAAAGCAGGTGTAAATTCCAGGTGCTTTATACCTCCTCTATCATACATACTGTTGTCACAGCAGGATTATGCCCAATTGTGCAAAACATTGGACCAGGAATGTTGAAAATCGAGTTCCTACCCTCAGCTGGCACTTTGGCTGCCGTGTCCCATTGGCTGTGGTCCACCTGTCCCCAAATCGGCTCTCTCAGGTTGCTTCGCTAACTCCGCCCCTTCGCTCTGTTCATAAAGAGAAGCGACGCCTCCTTCTGCCCCGGCCAAGCAAATGATTCGCTGTCCAAATTTAAAAGCTTCATTCGGTCCCTCGCCGCACACAAGTTTACCTGCTGAGGACCACAAAGCCAGCAACTAAAGGTCAGATATTTGTATGTAACTAAGTGGAAAAGTGTGTGAACAAGTGTTTTCTGCAGATTACGGCTGTCCGTTTACTACGACAGCCTGAAGAGAGGTGACTAAGGCAACTTTCATGCTACTGACTGCGGCACATTGAAGGGTATTTATAATATTTTGTCTGATATTTGTAGGCTACTGGGGGACAAATACTGACTGACAACAAATAAAACACTGATATTTTACTGCAACAAGACAAATGTTTAAATAATTTAATTCTTCGGTGTACTGACATATTTTTGAATTTTAAAATGGGTTTTGTTGAGTTAGAAAAGTAAGAGCTGAAATTGTTGTGTTGCAGTATGATTAAATAAGTATATATTTTTTATTAATGATGATTCCTCCCATGCCAGTTACATTGGGCTGAAAATGTGAGAAGTAGGTTACATGTTGTCTATTGTTATTATTTTATCTTCAGTTAAAAATAATAAATTATTATGGTTTCTCAGAAGTTGAGGACCTCATTTTGAGGACTAAAGTGAAATTTATATTCTTGAAGAAATTACTGATTTCTGGGATAAATTTACACGGCAGTTACATGGCAAGAAAAATAATTTTTAAATGGTTTTTATGGTGTTTTCCTGATTGTTACAGCAGCACAACACATTTAATTCCCTAATACTCAGTTATTGCAGTGGAGCCATGTGTATAAACCAAGGTGAACTGATGACTAACAGACTAACAGCCTGAGTGTTTTCTGTTTTGCATGTAAACAGGAATAAACTACGAAAACATCAGAGGTGTTGAAACTTGTCAGGTGTGGGGTTGGACCAAAAGATATTAGCAAAAGGGCTCAGTGTTGTAATGCAAGGTTGCTTAAACAGGGAAGGGACGTCCCACACGCATACACTTGGTTGTCAATTGTTGGCGGAAGGAAAAACAGTTCAGTATTTTCTTAGAAGTCATTCAGTCGGTCATGCTTGACATTAACTGGTCTTCATGGAATTTCCTTGTAAAATGGCATAAAGATTATTCGGAGGTTCAGACTTGTTGTCCTACACAAAG
This sequence comes from Heterotis niloticus, assembly GCA_018136845.1. NCBI lineage: Eukaryota > Metazoa > Chordata > Actinopteri > Osteoglossiformes > Osteoglossidae > Heterotis > Heterotis niloticus. The sequence continues at coordinate 20,389,596 of CM030894.1, read as the reverse complement.
CCATAATCCTGTAAGTCCCTTCTGAGAAAAGTGCCACCTAAATATATAAAATAAGTATAACAATGCGTCCTGTTTTTTTAATCAGTGAAGTAAATGCAAACTGTGTTCAGCTTTGAGGAAATACTCAGCTTGTGCAATACAGAAAGAAACCCATAAATGATTCTGTCTGTTGCCAGGCAACCCAAAGCACGGTGGGGGGGACACCTGCAAAGCTGGGGACGTTCAGTCGCTAAATGTTGTGAAACTCCAACTGTTTTCCAGCAGCCGCCTCTTTTCTTGGGAAGAACCCCTCCATTTCCCTCTTGCTCCTGCCAAGGTTAAAAGGGCAGCTCCACAGTTCATATCTGCATCTGATTCTGTGTGCCTGGTAGTCAGCGCTGCCCTCGGCAGTAAGAAATCAGTCCCTGAACATCAGTGCAAATGCATCTTTATACCTGCGCTGAGGTGCTTTAATGTGGTAATTGTTTTTTAAGACAAACTTCCAGTTTTATTCCAGATAGCAGCTGCATGATTCACTTTGGATCTGCAAATCGTGTCGTATGAGTGTTCTTTACCGGACACCTGTCTCAGATGACTGGAGGTGAACCTGAGCTGCTGAAAAAGCCAGAATGCTGTTGGGCCAGATTAGTGGAAAGGTTCCAGGATGTGACATGGGAGAAGCGTTTACTTTTACAAACAAGCTGATGTTTCCTCTCCTTTGTGGTTAATATTTAACTTACTGGTGTCTGTAGGATAATTAAAGACCGAAAGCTTAACTCAAGCCCCGCATTCCACGGTAAAGTCATCTCGGTCAAGAACTTTGCATTTCATTTGCTTTGACTAAAGTAAAACCGGTTTCTTTTCTGCGGGAGGCTTGTCTTGTAACCCCCAACCTACCCACAATAGCTATTCTGGGTCCCTTGGTGATTTACTAATATATTAATATATGAACATTGCGTCGTAATGCAGTCGTTTCCAAGTTCACCTCATTCGTTCATGTCTCCGTTTACCCTTTTGTCGATTTTGTGTTTAAAAGCGCCCCGTTCTTGCACGGCTCACGCTAAATAAAGAAATCTAGTTGTGAGAAGAGTTAATGTAAGTGAATCTTTCCACATTCCCTTGAAACAAGACAGTATTTCTCTTTCAGTAAAACAACCTCATTCACGCCTTCCATTCAACTACAGCAAAATGCACAAAACTTATAAAACATTCCCGCATTTCTCCCGAACTTGGGAGAATCATCAGTATACACACAGCAACATTCAGAAGGAAGGCAACGCATCTGTCTAGATTCCGATGTTGATGTTGACTGTAATGCATCGTGGCCAATTCTGAGGACCTCAGCTGTGCAGTCTATGCAGATCTCCTGCATTGATTTAAACAAGTAGTTTGATTTGAGACACAATTTCGTTGCAAATGGGAAACAAAAACGTCAGCCAGGCCTAATATATTAGATGGCCTTCATTCAAAAGAAATAATATTAATTTATTGTACATTTGTTTTGCTGTGGTTAAGTCTGCTGGAAATCAAGGTTGCATTCATTTGAGAAACTCCCTTAAGGTCAACAATGACAATTAAATGAATTACAGCAAATGGTTCAGCGTTCGCTGTAAAAGAACCTGCTGATGGCAACTGTTCTGAAAGATGCAGCATCCAAAATTAATTCATCCACCCATAATGATACTTTGGTTATAAATGCAAAGACCCTTTAACATAGTTAAATGTGTGGGTGTGGTCCGCTCCTTCGTTTATCAAAACAGATCATCGATGCCGGTGGGCTTTTATAGATAAAAATAGCTACACATTTTATGTCACCAAACTGTTTTACAATTAAAGTGGTTGTATTTATTACAAGTATTGTTAATGATGTCTGACAAGCGGACACCTCGGAGAGTGACGTCCGCTGGTCATAGTCAGTTGGAAAGGGACAAAGCAATTCGGCATCTTGATATTCCACTTCTTGCTATAGTTGCTCCAGCTGTACCCATCCTCTTTAGCTGTCCTCTGAACTGCCCTGCCACAATGAACACTGCAGTGGACAAAAATATCCGAAAGTTACTTACAGTATAATTTCAAATTATGATCGATTTCAAGTCTTTACTGTTGTTCAGATGTTTGCAAGTTGTAACTCCACAGATGCTTTGTTTCGCTTTCTGGTTGCATGCTAAAAACTCCTCACCAGAAGCAGAAGCCTACGTGAATTTTTGAGGATCTGAAAAAACAGTAGTGAGCGAGACCGGTCGGTGAAGGGAGCTAACTTTTAAACAAACTCAGGCTAGTTTGACAAATTTAACTTTGTGCTGGGCTTCATAACTTCAAGATATGAGAAGAGTTTCCTGTCTCGTATTCGCTGTAGGTACGGTAACAGTTCAGTGCAGTACATTTCCATGTTTGTTCATTATAAATTGCCTACACTTATTCTTAACATAAATTTCAATGACTAAAGTGTCATATAATATTTGCACTTATGGCTTCCAAAAGGATGCGGCCACGGGGATAAACCTGCTGAACAAGGAACTATTGAAACGAGGACACCAAACAGAAAGGAGACACATCTTGCCAAGATGAAGAAAGTAACATTGTTCTTCCTAAACTGAATCGCAATGCACTAATGACTGAGAGGAACTGCGCTAGCAAAGCATTATGGGATACCAGAACCTGGATTTACTGAATCTCTGTTGCTTACACCCGCATTGGAAAAACACAACAAAGAAAAGGACTAACCGGTCTGCTGTGGGCGTGTGAGGAAGGAGGTCCAGCCATGGCGAGCAGGTTGACCGAGCTGCTTCTGGTGAATGCGCTGACCTGCGGTCTGGAGATCTGCATGGCCACAGGGACGACCTACATCCCACCCCTGCTGCTGAAGGCAGGACTGGAGGAACAGTTCATGACCATGGTGCTGGGTAAGTAGAAGGCGGTTAAACCATACCGACATGATAGACAGGGGTTATGTTTAGGACATAAAAATGCACCGCTAACTGCATTCTTTAATAAGAAATGCAAAGAAGGCTGGTGTTCTGGGTAGCATTTGCACATATATTGAACTGGCTAAGTTATTATAGAGCTAAGTTATTATCTAAGTTATTATTATATAGTTATTATAGTTGTTGTTATATTGTCAAAGTTGAACAAAGTTTGCATGCTGAAATGTATACATTATATTGAATGTATTGGTTAGCTGGTGCTTTTATCCAAAGCTACTTATGTTTGTACACATCACATTATGTAAACTTTTAGTACAACAGGATATTTTTACTATATGTCTACTATGTATCTTTACGATATGGTGTCTGTCCAAAACAACACAGCTACCTGTTCCAGTTATTGGGCCTACCTTGGTTATGTAGATTATAGTTTTGTGGAAAATATAATTCAGAAAAAAATAAATTAATTTAAAAAAAAATTATGACTTTACCAGAAGAGTTAGGATAAAAGTAATAACTCTGGATTCACGGTGGATTTGTTTTCTGTGAAAAGGTAATGGCCCCTGGCGTACAGCTAAGTGCAGCTTCCTGTTTAAATTGAACTGAAAAGCTGCTTTGCATTGTTACAGCCGCCAAAAGAGTGCGTATTATGGCAGGTGATGCGATGCTGATAGTGCTAGCCGCAGGCGGAGAGACAGAACGGGCAGTTCATCACAGCCCATACATGACACATAGATCTGTCCTGAACACTGCTTCCCCAGCCTGTGAGCTCCAAAACAAAGAACTGAGACTATAAAAAGCAGCAGCGCCTCCTCTTGTCCTGCAAACCAGTTGTCAGAGTGCTGTTTCTCCTTCTCCAGCTGTGGGTCCTGTGCTGGGGCTCATATTTGTGCCCCTGATTGCCTCAGCCAGCGACAGGTGGAATGGGCCCTTCGGTCGCCGCCGCCCCTTCATCTGGGCCTTGTGCGTGGGTGTACTGTTAAGCCTGCTGCTTATCCCATGGGCCTCGAACCTGGCTGGCCTGCTGGCACAGCACCCCTACTGGCTGGAGGTGCTGCTGCTGGTGGTCGGCATCTGTTTCATGGAGTTCTGTGGCCAGGCCTGCTTCACACCACTGGAGGCCCTGGTCTCAGACCTTTTCCCTGGGGAGGAGGAGAGCCGTCGGGCCTTCTCCATCTACTCACTGATGATCAGTGTAGGCGGGTGCATAGGCTACCTGCTACCATCGGTGGAGTGGAACGCTGGGGGCTTGGTGTCCTTCCTTGGTGGTCAGGAGGCCTTCATCTACACCATGCTCACTGGTATCTTCCTGCTGTGCCTGCTGAGCACTGCTTTCATCTCGGAAGGTCACAGACCAACGATCCCTGACTCCAGCTCCATCTATAAGGCCAGGCAGTGTTGTCCCCACCTCTTCCTGCTTCATCCCCTGTGCATGTTTTCATGCCTGAAACGCTATTTATCACTGCTGCCCCGGCTGCACCTATTGTTCCAGCGTGTGCCCCTGGTCATCCGTCGCCTCTTTGTGGCTGAGCTCTGCAGCTGGATGGCCCTCATGACCTTCATGCTCTTCTACACGGATTTTATTGGCGAGGGTCTGTACCAAGGGGTGCCCACTGCTATGCCTGGCACGCAGGAGAGGCTGCAGTACGATGAGGGTATGTACCCGTCGCTGTCATTGTTGGATCACACGCGTGATGAGTATCTTTGCTCCTTTTTGCTGTTTTACCTCACCTGCTCTGTCTAGTACATTATTTTTACAATTTGTTGTCGCAGGGGTATAGCTCAGGTGTTTTTTAACTCTCGGTAAAGAGGTCCCAGCTTCGAATTCTGGTGCTAGTAAGAAAATGAATTTAAATCTAATGCATACTATTTAAAAATGGTGCATCAGAAAGTACCTTCTAGGCTTTGGACCTGTTACCCCATTTGGAGACAATTCAATCACCGCACTGACAAGTTGTTACTTGATGCTATTGATAATGATGACAACACTGTGGAACGCAGGGATTGCAGTAACCCTGAGTCACCATCACTCCCTGTGACTTTTACCTCCAGGTGTGCGAATGGGCAGCCTGGGCCTCTTCTTGCAGTGTGCCACGTCGGTGATCTGCTCCTTGCTGATAGACAGGCTGGTGGCCAGGATGGGCACGAGGGTTGTGTACCTCAGCAGCATAGTCGTGCTGACATCATCCACTCTAGTTATGAGTATCTCCAGCAACATTCTCCTGGTCACCTTTATGGCCATGGTAACCGGATACACCTTCTGCACTCTGCAGGTCCTGCCTTACAGTCTCACCTGCCTCTACCACTCGGACAAATCGGTACGTTGCTCTGGTCACGCTACATCTCTCATGGCACTGGCCTGAATTTGAGATTAAAAATGGCATCATGCATTTGGATCATTTCCAGCACTGTCAGAGATTTTCAGGTGCCCATTGTAGACACTTTCAGCCTCTGTGTGTTTTGCAGAGTTTACCCTACTAGTGTGTGGCTGATGCAATGTTAGGGGCCCACACCAAACACCATTCAGCTGTATTAATGGGTGGACCTCGACACAATAGCGCAACCAGAGTCATTTCCTGTACCTGTTTGCCAAGCAAATAATATAGTGTTCTACTATTTAGTCCATGTTTACCAATCAAGTCAGTTTAACTCGGCTGCTCAACCCATCAAACAGACAAGTAAAAAATCAGCTTTTTGTATGGTTACTGCACTATATGGGTACTTTCATAACCATTTTTAAAGCAGTAGGAAGAAGTTGAGAACACTATCTCCAACCAACGAATGGATTAAATGTATCTATCTATCTGACACTTTTTATACAGTCCCCTCACTGTAATTTTCCCTTTTATGAGGCTTGGGATTTTTTGCAAATGCAATTCAGAATAAGGGTGGATATCACTTGTAAAAACTAGCCTAGTTGTGTTTCATATGCTGTTAACTGGTGGTGGAGGGAAGCGAGTGTCAACAGGCAGCTGACGCGGTGAACAACTATCTCCTTCTCAGGTGTTCTTTTCCAGCTCCAAGTCAAAAGTCCTGTCAGATGATGATGATGATGATGATGATGATGAAGCCATGGCTGTACAGATGAACCCTCCACCACCCAGTACAACTTATCAGCATTATGGTACAGGGCATCCTGGAGGTATGCCCGGCCTGGGCCTTACTCAGCGGGACCCTATTACAGCACCTCCTGGTGGCCTTTATGCTTCCTTTACCCCAGAAACCACCCCGCTCCTACCGCCTCCTCCAGCACCTCGGGGTATCTGTTTTGACATAGCCATCCTGGACAGCGCCTACCTTCTGTCCCAGGTGGTGCCTTCACTGTTCATTGGGTTTGTTGTGCAGCTCACCCAAAGCGTCACAGTCTACATGGCCTGTGCCTCTGTGTTTGGCCTGCTGGCCATCTATTTCTCCAGACAGGTTGTGTTTGAGCAGGCTGACCTGGAGTGACAGCAGGGACATCTGTGCAGACTGTCTGTGAGTCACTTGTCCCTCCCTTCTTCAAGGAGCTATCTTGGACAGTGAGCAAATCAACAATGCACTATGATTCGACTTCTGCTGCTGATCCTTTATTTGTTTACAAGCAGCCATATCTACAGGGTTTTAGGAAGACCCTGGAAGAGGAGGGGTCTGCAGGATCATTTGACCCCTGCCTCACCTCACGGGGGGGGCTTCACCTTAACAATTAAACTGATCAATTTTCACTTCCGTGAGGCCTTATTTATATACTGTACACTGTAAAGTACAAACTGGTTAAACTACAGTGCCAAAAATTAAATCATATGTTCTACAAATACACTTTTGAACTTGCCAGTCTTTATGTTAAAATATTTTTAACCCTCCTTCTGAAACAATGGGGGGGGGGGGCACACAATGTGAAAAAAGTGAATACCTCTGACTTTTACTCCAGGACTTTTAATCCTCCCTCCAGCACAGTTACTGCCTTCTTCAGTGTGGACTGAGCATTCACTGAGTTTTGAAATACAAAGAGCCCAATTTTAAAGCTACTTCTCTTTTTCTTTCTTTTCACAAGAAAAAAGGTTTATCTTAATGAGCTTCTTTTTCTTTTAATTTATTGAAGCTACTGTGAAGCTGCATGCTTATGAATATGTACAGGGATCCTTCCTCTGCTGAGTGAATTTTCACTTTTAAAAATGAAAAATTTTTGCTTTGTTTTTTTTTTTTTTGGCAATTGATTAATTTTTATTTGAATGAAGGAAAATGTCTGGATGCTGAAGAAAAGTTGATGGAAATATTTCAGTGCAATACTATATGCTTGTCTTCTTATTGTTGGAAAGAAGCAGTTGGCACTCATTGTATTTTACCATAATATGTTGTATTTTTCTTATATGTTTAATGTTGGGAGGGGTCTCAGGTACTGGGGGCAAAAAATATCAACAATACCACTCAATACAAATGAACGTAAGAAGCCAAAGCAAATACCGCAGTGTCACGCCCCCACTTCTGTAACTAAATTGTTCTTATTAATGAAACATAAAGTATTACAGACTTCTGAAATGAAACAAAAATTTGTAAAGGTGCCAAATATGTGTCAAACACATCTGATACAAGCAGAAATGTCTCTTGTTTTCTGTCATGTTATGTAAAAGGTCACAAATGGACTTTGAGCTTCATGCAGGGATAAATTGTACTAATCTGTAATCTTCATCAAAAAACACACAAGGGCGTGTATTTAGAACCAAAAATCAATGGCAGTTAAAATATTTATGTTTTTAAAAGCTGTACATCCAAAAGTAACGCTTATTTTCTTATATGTATGTTTATTTTATTTATGCATACATGTTTTGGGTATAGTATTTGTTTTTTATTGTCAGGTTTTCTTGCTCTTTTTAACTTTATGGCTTTACATGTTTATAGTTTTCTTCTTACAAAACACAATGATGGAAAAAAACTAAGCTTTTGGCACTTTTGTGACCGCAGCAAAAAAAACCTGAAGGATTTTTGTAGGGTATGACTATATTCAGGGATTTATGAAGTTTTTGTTTTACATAGTTTAATTTTAAGCTTATTTTAATTAAAATTACATATGAATTCACTACTTTGTAATGTTTTGCTTCAGTTTTTTTAATATTTTCCTTTTGAAATATTATTTTGTCTGTATAATACCAGCATTTGGAAGAGAAAGGACAAACTGCAAAATCACTGCGGAATCAACAAAAAGCACCAGTTTTTAAAATTTATTTTGTAGTCATTAAGACTTTAAAAGTCATTCAAATACGAAAACAAAATTTCATCACCAGGGGGCGCTCATCAACTATTTCATACCTTTCCATCGGGACATTAAATGCAGTACACATACACCGATCATCCGCAACATTAAAACCGACCAAATTTCATCCATTCATTATTAAGTAATTGAGTACTGTATTTACCAAAGTTTTACACCGTGTACACCAGTCAGCCACAACATTAAAACCATCTGCCTAATATTGTGTAGGCCCCCTTGGTGCTGCCAAAACAGCTCTGACCCATCAAGGCATGGACTCCTCAAGACCTCTGAAGGTGTCTGCGGCACCAAGAAGTTAGCAGCAGATCCTTTAAGTCTTGTAATTTGCGAGGTGGGGCCTCCATGAATCGGACTTGTTTTTTGGGCAGATTCCACAGATGCTCCATTGGATTGAGATCTGGGGAATTTGGAGGCCAAGACAACACCTCGAACTCTTTGTCATGTTCCTCACACCATTCCTGAACAAGTTTTGCAGTGTGGTAGGGCCACTGCCATCAGGGAATATCGTTGCCATGAAGAAATGTACATGGTCTACAACAATGTTCATAGTAGTTATGATGGCGGCAGTGTTGGTGTGGTTAGTTGTTGCGAAACGCGATAAAGGTAAAGTAGGTGGCGAGGGGCTTCTTCCTTTGAGACGGCGGGTAGAAAGAGCGGTGAGTGTGAGGACGCTAAGGCAAAGGGTAGGTAATGTGATGAGCGGTGGGGTGACGCAGCGGTGCGCGCGATAGTGGAGGGGAGCAGCTCCGGGATGCCTGAGCCGCGGTTGAGCCTTCTGGAGGTGTCGTGGGCCTAACTCAACGAAACACCGACAAAGGAAGGTGCCCACTTGATAACCCCGATGAGATACCGCGCCATTGCTGCGCCACGCCATGTTTGGAGTTATAGTTAGTTGGCACTAGCTTTGATAGGTTAGCTATTGTGTAGCGGCTTTGTAGGCGTGCTGTGGGATTGCCGTGGGGGTTAGGATGGGATTAGATGGGTAATGGGATCCCCTTTATAAACCAAGCTCCTTTTTTTGGCACTGTGTGTTTAATACGAACCAGGTAGGTGGTACATGTCCAAGTAACAGCCACACGAATGCCAGGATCCAAGGTTTCCCAGCAGAACATTGCCCAGAGCATCACACTGCCTTCTTCCCATAGTGCATTCTTCTGCTATCTTTTCCCCAGGTAAACAATGCATGCACACCTGGCTGTCCACATGCTCTAAAAGAAAATGTGATTTGTCAGACCAGCCCACCTTCTTCCATTGCTCCATGGTCCAGTTCTGACGCTCACGTGCCCATTGTAGGCACTTTCGGCGGTGGACAGGGGTCAGCATGGGCACTCTAACTGCTCTGTGGCAGTGCAGCAAGCTGCAATGCACTGTGTGTTCTGACACTTTTCTATCATGGTCAGCATTAAGGTTTTCAGCAATTTGGGCTACAGTAGCTCTTCTCTGATATTGGAACAGACGGGCTAGCCTTTCACTCCCCATGTGCATCAGTAAGCTTTTGGATGCCCTGTTGCCAGTTCACCAGTTGTCCTTCCTTGGACCACTTCTGGTGCTGTAGGTACTAACCACTGCATACCGGGAACATCACCCAAGACCGGCCGCTTTGGAGATGCTCTGACCCAGTCGTCTAACCATCACAATTTGGCTCTTATGAAAGTCACTGAAATCCTTACGCTTGCCCATTTTTCCTGCTTCCAACACATCCACTTCAACAACTGACTGTTCACTTGCTGCCTAATATACCCCCTCCACCTCTCCCCTTGACAGGTACCATTCTAACAAGATAATTTTATTCACTTCACCTGTCAGTGGTTTTAATGTTGTGACTGACCGGTGAATAAGCAAATTGTGTTTTATCTGTGTTATACAGCCACACATTTATGCAAGTTACTTTCTGACATTCTATAACTATCAAATTTAAGCTGTTATGAAATACAAAAATCATTTTATTAGCATATAAATGTGTGTGAAGTGACAACATTACTGAAACACTGGGCATAATTTGGAACAACTGTACAGGAGGTTAGAGCGATTTTGAGAAGTAGATAATTCAGAAGTTAAGAGATTGTATATTTTCTTGGAGTAAAGCCACCTGCAGGACTGTAGTCTCTGGGCACAGGAGCCACTTCTCCCTGACTCGCACCAGGCAGGCTGTCAGTTCTGTGCTCCACAAGACGCCCAGTGGTTACAACCCCCAGCCAGATGCTGAGTTGCACCTCTTTCAAGTATTGCAGGAATGCAACGCTCTGGCTTTAAGCCAGGGTTCGAGCTGCGCGGCCCACAGCGGAGGCTCTTGCTTTAGGAAGAAGAGAAAAATTGAAATGGCTTTTCTTTTCAATTCAGTTGTACAACTATAACATCACCTCTTGGAACTGTTAAAACTCTGCCTTGTGGCTGGGTTTGACCACTAAGTAATGTGCAGGAACTGGGAGAACGATCATAAAGCAGTTATGAATTAGCAACCTATTAGCGACCATTTCAAACTCATTGCTGAAATGGGAAGCTGCCTTGCAGCTGAGCAGAAGCCGCAAGTAAACAAATGGCAAAGGCACAGGAGTTGTACTTGAACCCATTGTGTATAGTCATGGGAAAAAAGTCCAGACTCCCCCTTAGTATTCAAGTATGAAACAGATGTGAAAAAATATGCAACCACATATAAGCAAAAAAAAAAAAAAAATCGCATATGCAATTCAATCAACATTACAGTTCCATGTCGCAATATACAAATTTCCTTAAATGACTGAGCACCAAATGTGTATAAAGAGCCACAGAAGGAGCTTTTAAGCTAGTGGGATGTTAAAATTGTGCATATTATAATTTATGAATATTGTACATACAAACAAGCTAAAGCTATTAAAACAGTGGATGATATTGTGGGGAACTATGAGCTATGCCTTTTTTTCTCCTTTTTGGGTAGACTGGATGTCTGAACTAATGGACTTGTCTAAGAAAACGGAAATACCTTAAATGTACATCTTGGGCTAACAGTGACCTGTGACGTCAGTCATGTAAGCTATGACATCGGTCATATGATCTATGACGCCACTCGCGCCTCATGCGAAAGTTTAACACCCGCTTCCCGTTAACTGCATGAAATGAATCTTTTTCGACATTTCGACATTCGACATGCAAAGTCGGAGCAAAGTTGTTGAAGGGATCGCAGAAAAGGCAGCGCCGCCGCTGTGTTGACGCGAGCGCGTGCGGCGCACGAGCGGAAAAGCGCGCGAGCAGGTGACGTGCAGCCACTCCGTCAAGACGTCGCCCGCAGCCGCGGACCAATGGGAGCGCACGTTTAGAAGCGAGCCTCCCACTTTGTACCCAATCAGAGGCGCGGACCTGGATCCTGGCCCCTTCCTTCAGCGTGCCGCAGTCATGTGACAGGCTGGTGCGCCGTGAGGGAATGTCGATATGGGGCCGTAACAAGGACAGCATCGCCTTTTCGCTGCCCCGGACAGCTGCTTCATGTCGGCCCAGCCAGTAGCGCCCTCTTCAGCCTTGGACAGCCTTGGAGCGCGATCTTAAAAGCTAAAATCTCAAAAAGCAAGCTACGACTTCGAGGTACGTAACTGCATCTCTTCCTCAAAATAAATTGCTGTAAGAAAGCAGTTGTTTCGTGTGCTCAGTGTATGAAGGCTTTCAGCCTGATCGTAATTGTTTATAAAATATTATCGTGTCAGTAGTGTAAAGGGCAGTGAAAACTGCAGCAGTACATTATGAAATACACTATTCATAGAAAATTAATATTCATGAAACTCAAGATAACTTTTGTTCACTAAACTCATGTATATATGGGTTATTTGGTTTATTATTAGTAGTAGTAGCAGCAGTGTTAGGTTTATTATGTTATTTGGTTCTCTTCTAGCCGAAACTCTGGATCATCACAATGGTGACTTGTTTGTGTACAGTCTATGTAGTAGTTTACTGTAAGTGGAGAAAACCTGCACAGGATTCGTAAAGATAGCTCCTGTTTTAAGTTTTACCTTTTTTACTGTCGGAAGGCTACCGGGCCTGTAGTGGGATTCTTGTGGCATTTTCAGTCACAGTTATATCGTTTCTAACATCTGAGTAAAATGATATATTTTTTTCTGCAAGCGAAACTTGTTTGAATGACAACGTGTGAAAGCCAATAAAAGTTTTCCTTATTTGTTACGACTCGGAAGTTTGTCCAATGACGCGAGAGGGGGGGCGGGGCAAGGGCGACCCACAGCCCTTTGTCACGTTGCAGTGATGTCTGTGTTTCCACGTGGACTGAGTCCCGATCGCACGGATTACGCTGAAAAGTGAGGGTTTTGCCCTCACTGATGAGCATCCACTGTGTTCAATTTGCAACTTTGTAGTAGCAATTTTTGTTTTTGTTAGTGTTAGACGGTTTTTTTTTGTAAATCTCATGTTATACTATACTTCATATATGTGATAATGGAATGATAAATATGAGGGCGTATAAAAACATTGAAATGTGTCACATGGCACTACTATACAGTGATTAAACGGTATGAAGTGCTTGACTGTCTTTTGTATTTTACAGAACTGTTTGTCCTAAACTGTTTTATTTTTATACAGGTGCACGGCTGTGTGTCATTGTCTATTGGGCAGCGTTTCCGATTCACTTGCATTGACATAGTGGATTCTTCCAAGTGGATGTCAACAAATGGTCTCAGTAAATGAGAAAGAAGTTTTATCTCTTGGTAATGACTTAATAAGGGCTTTGGAGGGGTCGTCTCTGGTTAACACTTACAAGAGTGTTGCTCGGCCTGTCGGGGACGGTGACCTTGTGACAGTCGGTGCAAAAAGTGAGAAGAGCAAGACCTCTAGGTCCTCTTCCTTCTCCAGTTTGGTGGAACAGGATGCGGAGGAGCACAAAAGGTCGCTACACCTCTGTCTCACCTCTGCCGTGGTTGCAGAGGCCAGGTCTGATGAGGACCCAGCACCAAGCCTGCCAGACTTTGTGTCCAGGCTCCCCAGTAACTTCTCTCCAACCCTGGAGGAGATTGAGGAGTTCCTGAAGGAGAAGATGGAGTTGGTCAAGGATGGCCTGTTAGATGCCAACAGTCAGGCAGAGGTTTGCCCCCCTGAGGAGTTGTTCTCCCCCTCCAGCCTGGACTCCCCCACGGTGACACCCCCATTGCCTGCCACATGTGTGAACACTCCCTCACCCCCAGTCCTCATGAGCACCCCCTATGTCCTTCAGCTTCATACCCTGCAGCTTCCTCCCTCACCTTCCCCCCATACCCCTAATACTGGAGGCCTCCAGGTGGCCCATCTGGTTCTTGGCGTCCATGGCAGCCCAAATATCACCCTGTTGCCCCAAGTTTCTCCCACAGCACTCATGCCTGTGGTGACTGAGGCAAGCAGCCAGGACCAAAAGTATGTGAAGATTGCCCCCCTACCCATTGCTGTGAGGACGGTGGGGGTCACGGCCAGTGACCTTGTCAAAGCCATCCCTCCACAGGCAGCCAGAAGTGCTCCAGAGATGCTGAGGGTGCACAAGTGCTCACACCCAGGCTGTGAGAAGATGTACACCAAAAGCAGCCATCTGAAGGCACATTTCCGCAGGCATACTGGGGAGAAGCCGTACACGTGCAGCTGGCCAGACTGCGGCTGGAAGTGAGTGGTTGGTACATGTCAACATATCACAAGGCAGTGGTGCTTTTGTACCTCTGATGTTTAAATGAACCCAACTTGATGCTGTTATAATGCCGAAGGAGACTGAAATACTAGTTTGTACTCTTCAGCTCAAGTTAAATTATTTTAGTAAACAATTTATTTTCATACACAGTACTTGTTAAACATATTAATGTCCCTTTAGCACAGCGTAAATATGTGCAGTTAACACCGTGTCTGTTACTATTGCACTCACAGCAGTGCGGATCACACTAAAGTACTCCTGCACTATGGAGGAAACAGCCCATCTTCCTTAAAGAGTCAGACTCCTCCTTTCTGCACACATGTTCTGTAGACAGCCAGGGCCAGAAGAACTGGAACTGTGACTAAAGTGTTGCTGTCTTAAAAGTACAAGTGAAATTTTCTTGTACTTCTGAGTAAAAGCTGCTTAATTTGGGAGTGATTTAAGTAGTTAATGTGTGAAATTTTAAGTAAATATGGAATTATGAAACTGCTTGGTGAATTGACATCTTAGTTCAGAATTTATGTATTGGTGTTTTTTGAGTAACTGAGCTTTTGATATCCTTTTATAGCAGTTTTACAGCGTGGTAGGTGGAAAGCAGCATGAAATAGAAGGTGACAGGGAAAGCAAAGCATGAAAAGAGGTGCTTGTGGAGCTCTTTGTGTCACAAATGCTGAAAACCCCTTTTGTCCCTTTGACAGGTTCTCCCGCTCAGACGAGCTGTCTCGCCACCGTCGCTCCCACTCGGGAGTGAAGCCTTACAAGTGCCCACTATGCGATAAGAAGTTTGCCCGGAGCGATCACCTCTCCAAACATACCAAGGTGCACCGCAGTCCAAGGGCTGGCCGGCTTATCCGAGCCACATGCTGACTCACCTTGACCCATCGCAAAGCACTAAAACATGGACACTTTGTGGAACATCAACACAGTTAATTTCTCCCACTTTTAATTTGCCACCAATGGGCTGACTTACCTTAGCCCCTTGACATTGTCGTTGTCACCTATTCGCATCGCAGACTTTTGCAGCAGTCCCCAGATCTCCATAATGTCCAGAGCATAGATGCGGCAAAGCCGTCTTCAGCGTTTCTGTCAGATGTCATCTGTCGAGTGAAAACCAGGCTGGCTGCTTCAGTGATATAAAAAGCAGTGGCAGCATTTGGCTCTTCAGAGCAGTTTTGAGAAAGTACACAGATGTTCTTTTTCCACAAAATCTGTATGCCCAAACAAAGTTTTAACAACATGATTGTCAAGACCCAGGAGAAAGCTGTGCTTTTACACTTGAAAACATATTATTATCATACCATTAACATATCGTATCATTCTGTTGACAGGAAGCTGTCTATATTATTATTAAATTCAGTATGAATAAGAGTAGGTAAAGCCTCACTGGGCAGGAAATACTGTAAACAGTTCTAAACCAACAGTGTCTCACAAAGGGAAAGTGGTTAAACATATAGAATAGTTTGTAAATGAACATGTTACTCTTTTGCTACACTTTGTTTGATCTGAATCTTCATTTTAAAAGAGAAATATAATAAGCTTTTTATACTGGAGTTGTAAAATTAACCTGTTGAGATGAGGTGTTAGGCAAAAGCAGTGGAGTACATGTTAACATAAATAAACACACGGTACTCAAAGCACACCTATCCCCCGGTGTATACATCCTATTTGCGTCTTCTCAATAAAACGACTCTTGGTTTTTTATGCTAAAAATTTGGTTCAAGTTTGATCTCCCCATCTAACATTTTTTTATGTTAACCATGTACCGAGCATCTTCTTGATTTTTTCTTTTAACGAGAACATATCTAAAACAATCTGAAATATCTAAAACTATAGTTTTTTTTTTTTTTAGGTGAAAACACGTGTTACAATATTTTCCAGCTGAGTTGTGTATAAAAACTCACCATCTGTAAGGTATTGTTATCTTGAAGCACATAGTATGTCTTGCCTTGTCCCTCCTGTTTACCTGTAGCTTATGGTCTGTAGTAAACGCTAACTGTACCTGCACTTGTATATTATATATGCAAAATATTTCATTTACTTTCCTATCATAATGTCTGAACCAAGAGCAAAGAAATATTGATTGGAGTGTGGGTGAGGGGGATCCGCTGTGGCTTTCTGTGCAAATGTTTTTGCTAAGTGTCCGTTGATGTACAAACAGAAGAGAAGGTGTGAGAGTGGTGATGATTTTTTAGTTATGTAGGAGTTTTGCAGAATTTAGTTATATATGCCAGATTGTTTGGGGTTTTTTTTGAGGGACTGCAATAGATTTTAATTTTGCTTGTTTAAAATAGGAAATAGGTTCCGTATGTCTGTTTTCCTGGTTTACGTTCAGTTTTAAGGAATAGACTACGAATGTAAACCGGGGGATCGGTGTATATTACACACACATAGTTAAAAGCCTTAAATAACCCTCTTATATAATAAGAACATATAGGGACAGCAGGGATTCTGGTGGGTTAGGGCTGTTGTCTTGAAGGTCCCAGGGCTCAATGCCCCTACTGCTAAAGTACCCTTAACCATGGTACTTTCCCTGAATTGATCCTGCTGTGTAAATTGGTAAATTGCTGTAAGGTGTCAGGTTGAGCACCTAACATTGCGTGTCCCCTTAGATAAACATGCCAGCTGAATAACACTTAATATAATACCTAAAGTACTATTGCTGTCCTAAAATAATTAAAGACTCCATTCAGTTCAGTTCAATTCCAACCCGTTCCGTCCTCCTTTTATCTAAGACCTTGCTGGCTCAGCTGAATGGCATTTAACAACCAAGCAAAGGTTAAGGTTTTGCAAACCTTCAGACCTTGCTGTACGTCTTGGTAACAGCAGTGGTAAAAATGCTGGATCCCAAATGATGAATTAACTGTGAAGCCTTCAATTCGACAGCCATTCTGATCATGCAAAATTGTCCTCATGCAAGCAAAGTGCACGATTTTTGTTTGCCTGTATAAGCTGGGCTCGACCTGACCCATACAAACAAGACATGGGTTACACAAGTCATTTTGATGGTTCTTACTGTTCTTTGAGGCAACCCAGGAAACGATTGTTTTGCCGAAAACGTACGTGAAGGCCCAACCAAAAGCAGTCAGTCATGAACCATAAAAAACCTCCAGCAAGCCTCGAAGAACCATTTAGGTTACAGTCCGTTTGCAGAATCCTGTGTAAATACTTAGTTGTGCCTTTCCAAAAACCAAGACCTTCATCTGTCCAGAAAAAAACAGCTTGACTTTGTGTACCTAGTAAAATATAGGGTATATATTTTGAAATAACAGAAAAACACTATTTTCCTATATATGAGATATTACAATAAATACAATGCAACTCTGAAATGATGTCTGACTTTCTGTGAGTGCAATAAATATCTTTAAATGTGTTTTTATCATGTAAAATATAGCTGTTGTTGTGAATCAGATAGCGCTGCAATGCTAATTTTCTCATACAGACTTTGCAAGCAAACCAGCTACTTCAGAACCTGCTGCCAACAAGGAAAAGCAGTGGGAGGCTGTTAACAGCACATTAGCCTCCTGGGAGGATTTCTGCCACTTTGCTCTGCCTAGGAAGTAAACCGGCGGGTTTGTGTGTTAACTCTCGGGCCAAATCACAAGTTCCAATCTGCTGTTGCAAGGTTGACTTTTAAAGAAGTGTACAAGCATAGCAATGCTGGTAGGGGAAATATTTGTAGTCCCAGGCCTGCACTGTGTCAGGCCCTATACATGAAATTCTGCAGTTTTTAAATACTTTAAAAATCATCATCATCATCATCATCATCATCATCATCAGTCAGGGGTTACTGCAGTTTATCCTACCATCCTCCTGAATAAACTGGATCATCACACACCTTTCCACTCGCTGTGATATAGTGATATTCTTTTTGTTCACATTTGTAATTTGTGTTTGCTTAGGAAATGCAATGGCCCATATATTTGTTTTGCTAATTTAAAGCAACACACAAACGAAGCTCCTAGGGTGTCTGGGTGCTGTAGTGGGTCGAGGTGCTTTTGCACATGGCAGCACTGAAGATAAAAGTTGCTGAATCCAGCCTGCTTTTACCCATTTTTAGTATCAACACCCACAGGTTTGGGACATGGGCTTCACAATTATATCAAGATCAGACTTTACATTACATTTAGTACATTTAACAATGAATTGCCATTTCATAGAAGTTTTGGATTTCTCAGCTTGGCATCTAATGTTGTGTGATGTTAATGGTTTTGTTTTTCTTGCTTACATTTAATTCACGATGAGTGTGGCTCGGGGTGTTTATTATTTTATCACGGTACTGCTTTCTGATTTAAGCTTCGTTGCGTTTCAAAGGAAGCACACATCCCAATCCCGTGGGCTGAAAGATCTAGACCAGTCATACAGTAATTCAATCTAGCATGACTGCTCTATTAATAACTGGGCCTCTCTGAACTCCTCCCTCACAGAATCACGAGCAAACGGAAAAAAAAAACTACCTGTGTCAGACATTCACCTTGGAAATGAAATGTTGTACCCTCACTTGTTCTCGGTGTGAACAGAGAGTAGGGCCTCCAGAGTCAGGCAGACGTATTGAAACCATGGACAAACGTTCTGGTCACGTAGTGAGTCTGCCCCACGAGTCAAAGATTCACTGCAGTTTTCCTATTGGTGTAATCAGCAGAGGAAGCCAGGCACCTGATGCTGTTTCTGAAAGGCGCAGCCACTCCTACTGCATATCCTTATTTCTGTCATTGCTCCAAGCCACATGAAATAGTCCTACACATTATGTTATGTTTCATGTCATATTATTATTATTATTATTATTATTATTATTATTATTATTATTCAGTAGCAGTAGTTAGGCCAGAGCCATTCATTCTTCACCCCTCTTGTGTTTAACACCTATATGCCCAAAGCCACATCACACAATATTTGAAATGCAAGATGTCATATGTATTTGCCACAACTTACCTGTTTTTCCATTTTATTTTTACACTTTTCTGTGGAAAATGGTTGAGAAACCCTTATGAACTACAAGAAGACGTTGTCAGACCTGTTATTAGATGGCCGATAAGATCTCTTCTTAGCAGTGGAGGATAGTTACATTTTCATGCCGTGAACCGTGTGTGGCAGCCAAAATACACCTCAGTCACATTCGTCCACCTCTCTGGTTTATCATTAAATTATTATTCCCATTTAGTCATTACAAAGTGATACTTTATTATATCAACACTTATTTTACCTTAAAGTGCTTTGATATAGAAGATTACTACTGTATTATATATTATTACTATTATATATACATTATATAAACATTACTACTGTAGATAACACCACAAAAATAAACGGAACTTTCCGGTTAAAAAATTGTTGCATACTAATTTTCTTTATCACAAGCCATGTGATGTGCAGGGCAGAGGATTACTGATCGTGGGCTGAACGTCGGGCTGATTCCTGATGTTTGTCAGAAGCATCACCGTTGACATCAGGTGTGCATTAACGCAAACTTCATTTGGGACGGAATAAATTGGGCAAATAGCGCCCCCTGTTAGAATGTCACTCGAATTGCAGCACATACAGAAGAACCTCTCCAAACTTCTTTGCTGGATTGTTTCCACTCTGTCAACAAACTGAAGGCGCCAACAGTGTTTACTTCTACTGCACTTTGTAGTGTGAAGCTGAGGATTCCAGTACAAACAGCAGGAGAGGAACATAAAGGCTCTTGAAGCTGCTTGTTGCAGAGGGGTGTGTGTGAGAGGTCATCCTGAAACATGAAGATGGTTCACTTTTGAACCACACATGGTGCACAGTTGGCTGCTAAGTGAAGCAGTGCAACAGCAGGTGTTGCATTCAAATTCCCAGCATCCTCATGTAAACAAAGTGGCTTGATGGGAACTTTGCATCACTGGATGTTGTGTCAAGGTTGACAGGCGCAAACCCATCAAAGTGGCTACCCAGCAGCTTCCGGGCCACAAGTGTGCATATGTCATGTGTTCTGCCTGGGGGGATTTTTTTGGATCCTGGATCCAGTCACCAGCATCAAACCCAGTGACAGAGCTGAGATCCAGGAGGTATGTTCGCATGGCTTACTGAGCATAAGGAAGAAGTTACTGGTCTCACGCTGATTTTCCCTCTCAGTCATCAAAATAAAATCCCACAGAGAATCTGAGAGGCTTTGGGAAAGACTGTCTTGAGGAAGCAGTTTCTTCCACCCCCGAACTGGTGAGAATTATAGGAAGTCTTAAGGAAAATTGGAGCCAGATGACTTTGAGAACAATTACAGGCCCTCGCTGTGGCCATGGTGACTCCGTTCCATGATACCCTGGCATAGCACCGTAGCCCAGCAATGGCATTCAAATGTATTTTTTTCTCTGCTACCACTGCGGTTTTCTTCAAGAAGACATTTGCATGTGTTATGTAGTACAGCGAAAAGATTACAGTAACAGAACCACAGAAATGTTCTCATTTAGTTTTAAAACCCCCAGTCCTGTCAAATGAAATATATTTACCTCTCGAGTATTTTCTTCCAAAAAATTGTACAGTCATAAAAATACTGGAACACACTTTAGTTTTTTTTCATACGTTTCCATTTAGAGTTAAAACGCGTGCCTTTGCAGGCCCCGTGTCGTATCTGCGGGGAAACTGTGCTTCACGGCGTAAATAGAAACATGAAGCGGGGGGGCGTGGTTTTCTACACGGCGAGGACGGTGTTTAGGACCTGGAGGAGGTGCTGCCTCTCGGCGCCCACAGGCGGAAATGAAAGGTCTCGGAAATTAGAGAATTAAAAAAAGGCACAAATGGCAGCTTAACGAAGAGGAAAAGGAAGTGGTAACGAACATCACAAGTTATAATAGGAATGCGAAGTGACAAAGAAACGACAAAAGGCGCACACTCAGGCTTCCCAGCGAGGCGGCGGCGGCGGTGGTGCTGGTGTGCGGGAGCGGCTGTAAATGTCTGTACAGTAACAGCGCTTTTTCCATGTTGCAGACGCCTCCCCCGCACACATGCACACGCATTCCAGCCAGCGCCACTGTGCCCCACCGACTGTGTGTGTTTGTGTGTAACACCGAGGGGAAAGTGTCCACTGCACTAGGCTCGTCGTTGGTGGCTGGCGTGGGCTCCGTTCTCTCGGAGCCTCCGAAGAGGAGAAATCGCCGTGAAGCGTAAAGTAGTCGAGCGAAACTGAAACGGCGTGATTTGACAGCAGACAAGCAAGGGGGTTGAGGCGTGTTTTTGCCGCGCAGCTCCCGGTTGCCCCGTCAGAAACTCCCCGTTCTTCCACTGCTGTGTGCAACGCGCTAGCGGTTAGCAGGCTATGCTATAGCTAGCGCTTCTCGTCGCCTTCGCCGGGACGCCGAACATGTTGTTTCCACCGAGGTGCCTTCATCTGGGCTGCGTGTTCAACCGTGGTCTCGGCTAGCGAGGTGAGTTGTCGTCGTCGTCGTCGTCCCCCCAGACCTGGAGGCGCGTTTGTTTTTGTTTGTTTGTTTGTTTGTTTGTTTGTTTGCATGCCTCAGGTGCGGCTGCATAATTCATCGTTCAGGCTGAGACTGGCTGGCCGCTCTTGGCTGTGCTGCTCCACCGCTCGCAAACCTTTCCGCCACGAGGCCCCGCTTCTCTTTGCGCAATTATATTTGCTGTTAAAACGGAAATTTGAGCAAAGCGAGCCGTGTGTAAACCGTATGTGTGCCATATTTCCTCTGCCCTGTGGATATTTGTTGTTTTCTGTTGTCTTCAGAGCCCGGCCGCCGCATGGGGGGATGTTCACTGTGCTGTACTGTAAACGCTATAGCTACACTGTACTGTGCTTTACCACAGCATGACACAGTGTAGCAGCTTTTTACCACATTTTACTGTAGTATGCTTGGCTTGCAGCAGCTCACACCTGCCTCCCACATGGCTGATTTTTCGCTCCGCTGTGCACCGCCTCTTAGTCTTTCTCACCTGTGTCAAGGCGACTGCACATTTAACTTAAAAACCCAGAGAATGGCAGACATTTCTACAACTGTCATTTACAGTTGGGAGGTTGTTGGTTCAAGTCTCACTCCCGCTGCGGCTCTTTTGTTCAAAGTACAGTATTTACCCTGATCTGATAGTGTAAGAAAAGCACCATCGCAGTCATTTACTCTTTCATACTACAGGGTTATCTAGCTGTAATGCGCCATGTGTGGACTTCGACATGTTTGCAGACACGGCGCCCTGATCTGACCCCTCCAGCTCCCAGTCTGTGGAGCATTTTGATGTCACATGCAGTCTGGATGTTTATCTTCATGATGTTCTTCCCTTTTGCGAGGGGAGGGAAAAAAGAAAACGTGCTGCTTGGCTCAGACCGCAGACAAACACGGCATAGCAATGACACTTATCTGCTCTGTCCTGTCTGCTCCAGCGCCAGGAATTTGCTTCTCTCTCTCACTCTCTCTCTCTCGAAGTTTAGCAGGAATGAAGACCTGAAAAAACTTCTCCAAAGATGTGACCGTGTAGCATCCATAGGCATAATAACTTGTCAGTTGTAGGAGGGATCTAAAATATTAGCAGTTGCTGTTGGTGGAGCTGCAAATCAATCGACAGGGATGAGCACACAGGGATGGAAGTGCACTCTGTTCACTTGTATTTAAAGAGTCAAAACCTTACAACTTAATTTTGGACAGTCAGCAGTTTTGGCAGCGGAGAAGTAGCCGAGATATTCAACTCCTGCCTTAGATTTGACCCTCGGGCACCAATTTGCTCAGCACAGCCCTTCCAGAAGCTTCAGAAGCTGGTAAACTTTTTCGCGGGTTAAGGACAAAAGGAAAATTATTTTGCGTTTAGTCACCAAATAACATTTCTTTGTTAAATAGAGATCAATGTTTGTTTTGATTGTTTTTCGAATGTTGGACGGACTCCAGTTATTTCCCATAAGACCCAAGTTGCGTTCCACATGCAATTTCCCTGGGATTATAAGGGTTAAGGTTCACCGATGACTGATTTCATGTTTAATAACCACAGTTGCTTGGAGTAAAACTTGGCGCTGAGTAACAGAATAGTATTAAGTATTTGTAAAAATTCCTGGCCAATCAGAATTATGAATATTGCTTGCTTTATAAAAGGTGAGTAGAATGGAGTGTGAAACACTGTAGCTTTACAGCCAGCTGGTTACCCCCTTGCCTTATGGCCACGGTGAATTTAAATAACCGCAGATTTCACACAGGTAACAGGAGGCTGTGCCTTTACCTTTACTGAGTAGATGGCTTACGGCCCATATACAAGTCTCATAAAAAAGAACCTGAATTTCACTTCAGTGCAAAATTCCTGCAGATGCATGGCTGGAAACTGAGCGCGTCGCTGTATGTTCTTGGTAGTTGATGGGTTTGGATCAAGCGTTGCTTCTGGATGATTCTCTCAGTGGCGGATAGAGATACGGGTCTAATGAGACACATTTTGTGTTGTTGGCATGCATCTTTTATGATTGTTTATTAATTTGAGAGTTATTTTCCAGTAATGGTAATAAATATGTGCTCTTACAGTGGCGGAAACCTCCCAAGGAAACATACAGGTGTCTCCAGGTGCGTTCTGCAGATTGAGAAACGCTTGTAGTCATAAATTCAAGTGTAACAGTCGTCTGAGATATCAGCTCTGCGCTTTATGACCTTTCCTGATCTTGAAGAGTCCTTTGTCGGCTGAACGTTTTTCTGACAGATGGCAGGTTTCAACGAAGAGGCTTCGGTCGCCCAAGTCTGTGTGTGACAGTGTGACATCCTGTCACATCGCGTGTGGGATGTTCTATTGTGACTATCCTTACAGTTGTATCATGGGATGAGTCAAGGCAGATTTGGATTTTTTTTTTAAGCAGCTTACGCACGACACACAGCAATAAAGCAGGAAGCAGAGCTCCCACTCTTGGGGGAGATATGACAGCAATGTCAGAAGCAATCCTGCAGCTTCGTGACGGACACGCACGCTTCTTTCGCACAACTCTGGTGTTGTGTGAATAATATAATTAAGGAGTTGGATTTTCACGTTTGCTTGGCGGCGCCAGAGGTTTTCTGATTTGCTGAACTGTTTTTGTGTGTGTGTGTGTGTGTGTGTGTGTGTGTGTGTGTGTGTGTGTGTGAGAGAGAGAGAGACCGAGGCTGTGTGATTCAGAGCACAGCTAATTCATCCGGGGTGTCCAGACGCACGGCACACAAAGGCCAAATTTGACCAGTGCCGGTAATTCAAAAAGCATTTATTCCAAGAAGTGGTCAAATAGTGAAGGAAAGGACTGGACAGGTATTGCTCACACAGGAGTGTTCACATGCATTTCTAGGGAAAAGCAGATGCTTTCAGCTTTAAACAAGACACGAGCACAGGTAGATTTTGTTTTTCTGGGTTTTTGTGGAGGTCTGAGAAACCGGACTACTGTTTTTATAAGCTGATGTGCACAAGGGCCTTCAGTGAATCGGAAGGTGGGGGGGGGTGTGATATTGCAAAGTGTGACATTTACAGGGCAGTTTGCCGTGAACTGTGTAAATTTGCGGAATAGTGTGCAGTAATCTGTCCAGGCCGTGAAAGGGATTAAACGTGACCCGGAAAACGAAACTGGATTGATTCAAATGTTGCTCAGAAAGCATTTGATTTAATATGCTTGACACCGTATGTGTGATTTGAGATGTTTGCTCAATAATGACAAATGGCTTCCGATCCCAGGTCCCCAGGTAGGGCAGAGTGTGCAGGTGTTTCCTCGTAGTCTGAAGGTTGTTGTCCTCGATGGTTATTCAGCATCGGATAATGGTAATGATGGAGATGCTTGGCTTGCTTTGGCAGCTATGATTGTATTCCTTTTCATAACCAAACAAACTTCACATGTAAACCATAAATATGGTGAAGTCATAAGATTCGGAGCAGCTTTAACAGGGAACTTCTTGCTATCAATACCTTTCATTGCTGTAAGGTCATTGTTGGCTTGAGAGCTTTGCAAGGGAATCTTCATGTAAGAGAGAATCAGAGTTGAAGTCACTGTCAACTGTGAAAAATAAATAAAATAAAAATTATGAGAATATCATTTTGAGCCAGCGGTAAACTGGAACTTTTGAGGTGTTTTGCGTAGCTAATGTATATTCGTCAAATCCAGCTTTTTGGGATTTACTCCTAGTTTCATTATTACCATTTAGACACATAACACAATAATGATAATTATAAGGGATAATAATGACAGCTAAAGTCCCCTCAAAGGCAACATTTAGACACCCTTTATTTTAGTCAGACTGACAGACATAGTTGATGCTTTTAGTCCAGTGTGCTTAAATATATGGATGATATAGCAATGGTATATTACTGTGGGGCAATTTTATTAACTTATTTTATATTTTTTTATAATGTAACAGCATGGATTTTTAACAAATTGTCGCCAAGCGTGCATGTCCACAGCAGTTTGTGTAATTATCTCAATTGACTTAAATGTTTGTTCTTTCAAAACAATGAGTGATGGGCATGTTTTTAAGGTTCGTCCCCATTTTTCCTGGCTTTCTCTGTTTGCAGCTGGTATGGACAGCTCAGTGACACTGTGGCAGTTCCTGCTACAGCTCCTCCTAGACCCCAGCAATGATCAGCTCATCTGCTGGACCACTGATGATGGAGAGTTCAAGCTCTTGCAGGCGGAGGAGGTGGCCAAACTGTGGGGGGCTCGCAAGAACAAGCCCAGCATGAACTACGACAAGCTGAGCCGTGCCCTGCGCTACTACTATGACAAGGTTAGCCCTCCGGGCCTTGGCATAGGAGCCATTTGCTGTGCCCTGTTGTCAAAGTACAGGAGGCAGCACTTTTGATCCTTCCTTCCTTCCATCCATCCATTTTCAGTATTGAAGGTTATTGCTTGGCAGTCAGACACACACTCCATCACACATGGGGTTGTTTGAGACAGCCAAAATAGCCAGAAGAAATTTGCAGTACAGCTCTGAAGCGGCATCCTTGCAGCTGAGATGTGGCAAGGTTACATTATTACACCTAATTGCCTTTTGTAGCAGAAATGCAGTATAAAATTGGGCATTTTTATATGAGCAAATCAAGGTTGGTACCTTTCTCAAGGGTATAACAACAGATGCTTCCTGGGCCTCAAGCCAGCAACAAATGTTAAAGCTCTGTGCTCTGTGGTGCTCAGATGAGCCGAAGTGGCTCTCATTCCATCCAAGTCTGTCGACAATCGCGCGCATACATCCTTTGAACGAAGGTTATGTAAAGGCATCTATTTACAGAAACGTGTGCTTGCTGCGCTTTAAAAATCCAGTTGGGAGGAATGCCACAAATGTAAAGTGATCCTGTGTTATAAGATTTGAATTTTTCACAGCGTTATCATTTTTGACATTTGGGTTTTATATTTGGAGGGTTTTGCAGTATTTGTGTGAGCGCTTCATTCCACTGCGCATCACTGGGGGGCAGAGGGGAAAGGATTCAGCAGTGTGAGTTTTTTTTTTTTTTAAATTTTTTAATTTTATTTATTTATTTTTTTTTTAATATAAAGAAAAGTAAACGAGCGACAAGGAATGTAGAAATATTCTGTACTCTGCAAAAGTTAGTTTTGTTGAAGACATTATTGTTAAAAAAAGAAAGGAACAAAAGTAAGGTTAATGTTGGCCAATTCTGTCCCTGTGAGGAAGACTTTGCATCTTAAATGACACCATTATCTAGGAGCATCGAGAAAAATAATAAGCACCATCCTGCAAATGATGTTTTGAAAATATTGCGTTGGAAAACTATTCCTTAGGAGAAACTGTTGACAAGACAACATTCACCCTGGACCAAGTCTGAGATTTAACACAGACTGTCCGTAGGGCTCAGATTTCTAATTTACAGATGAACAGGAAATAGATTTTTGTCCGAATTACAGCCTGGTATCAGGCTTTTCCCCCCACTGCTGATAACAAATCTCAGTTAATAGTGTGAAAGTTTAACGTGGGCAAGGGCCTAGAGCCAATGAGTATTCGTGCTCATCAGTTAACACAGTTGTGGCCCATCCAGACTGTTTAGTGGTGCGAGCTGCAGAATGCCGGCATCATGTTAGTGCTCACTTTGTTGCAAATGGAGCTTCTGTTTATCCTGCGGTCACGTTTCATCTGCATTTTCATTGATAGTTTGTGGCAGTTGAACAAAAGCAAAGTTTTAGCAGGTTTACCTGTGATTTACTAGAGTACGTTGGCTCAGTCTGGCTCCGTGTGCTGCTGCCCCCGCCTCCCAGGATTAATGGCAGGCGCACTTAGCCACTGTCTTTTAATCGAACTAGTATTTATTAACCTTCTATTTTTCTAAGTTTTACTACTTCGTGAAAAATAAATATGCATGTACAAGACAGATAAATGTAACTTACTGTTATCCAAGATCAGCAACATTTAAAGATAAATAAAAATAAAAGGTCAGCAGAACAGATTCATTTTTGTTTCATATCCACCATCTTGTTTCCATTATAGGGTATATATCTTAAGACCCCCCCTCACCCCCATCTTTCTTTACCAGGGTCTTTCTACTCTCAGGGTAGGCTTGCAGGCAGCTTGCTCACGCACGTTCCACCTACTCGGCATACATTTTATTGCCTAATTACAGCTTGTTTTAGATTGCGCTTAGTCTGTGGGGAAAAAACCAGGTTATGACTCTGGTTATTGCAGGAATGACGCAAAATCCTTTTTTTTTTTCTTTTTTTTTTTGCTTGGAGATTAGCGTATAATGGTCATCCCTTGTTTGCAGACTTGGGCAGGATCATCACCTTGCAGCTCTGTGGTTGTGGGTTCCAGGCTGTGGCTCTGCATCTGACTTTCAACTCTGTGTGTAGTTTGCTTCCACGCGATAATAAAAACCCAGCTTTTATTTTATTTTCAAAATTATGTTCCTTTAACTCTTTGCATATTTTTGCAAGAACTGTATAATGTTATTTGTTAACTTTAATTAGAATTGCACTTTTACTGATGATAAATCCATGTTCTTGCCTACAGAACATCATCAAGAAGGTGAACGGGCAGAAGTTTGTGTACCGCTTCGTGTCCTACCCAGATATCCTCCATGGAGAGGCAGTGGCCAAAGCTGATGGGGTTGCAGGTGGATCAGTGGCCTCTTCTGACAAGGGTGCTGTTGCTAAGGAGAAAGAGAGTGGTCCAGGGAGCGAGAAGGGCAGCACAGTGGGACCCAGCTCCAGCAAGCCCTCCAGCCGCAATGACTACATCCACTCAGGCCTCTACACCTCCTTCACCCTCACCTCACTCCAAGCTGGCACTCAGCTCTTCAAGTCCATCAAGGTGGAGAACCCTGGTGAGAAGCTCGCTGACAAGAAGGCCACCCAAGACCCATCACTTTCCGTCATCAAATATGGGACTATGCCACCAAAGAAGCCGCCTCTGGTCAACCTGAGCTACGTTACAGCAGCCCTCCCTGAGGACAAGACCCTCGCTGAGCCCCAGCCCCTTCGAGCGGTTCCACCTGTTGCAGAGGTCGTGGGAAAGAATGCTCCACTCACTTTGGCTTCCTGTGCATATGAAGAAGCCCCATCCTCAGAGGCATGCCTGCCCAGCTTTCCTCTGCCCAGCCTCTCTCCCCACCTCACCTCCCGCTCACCGTCCCCCTGCAAGGTTCCTGACTCCAGCCAGGAGCTGGTGATTGACAGCGATATGGAGTCCGTGTCCTCCCAACCTTCCGAGGTGCAGCCTCAGGTGAGTACTGGATTGTCAAGAATGACTCATTTTAAGTGCAAAAGCTCAGAATTTCCACATGAACCCTTAGATGTGTGAAATGGTCACCTGTAGCCATTTTAATGAATATATTTTAAGGGAATGAAACCAAGATAAATCCTGTCAGAGGTTATTCTACGTTTATTGCAAAACTGCAATCTATACAATGATCCCCCCCCCTTTTTTTCCTTCACTAAACAGTTTCTGGTTTGTTTTCACCTTCTTTGTATAGATTGCAGTTTTGCAATAAGCGTGGAATAAGTTAGGGGTGTGTAGACTTTTTATATCCACTGTATGTAATGGTACTTTATGCAGACCCCCCCCCCCCAGATATGCAAGAATGTATCTCATTAGCATTTTGCATGTTTAATGTTTGCGTTCATTTATTCGGCAGACGTTTTGTTGGTTAACTTGTCGCTGTATTCTGCTGTTGGTACTGCAAGCAACGGTCGTAGCCGTTTATACAGCTGTGTATTTAACCTGAAATTCCTTCAGGAAGGAAGGTTTACCATGACCCTGTCTGGGGCTTGAACCAGCAACATACAAGTTACAAGCCCATGCATGTGGGATTCAGTCTTCCCTTGCGTAAAAGATGCGATTGTTACGATGCTTCGCTTTTGCAAGAGCATATGTCATTTTGCATATAATTTGGTTGAGCACCACACGGGGCGAGCAGCCTTCCGCCCTCCTGGGCAAAGGAAAGCTTCACCTGTTGGTTTGCAACTTTGGTGGGATTCAGCGATCGATTTCTGCAATTGCATTGTATGAACTGTCTTGTTGGCTGGCGTTCTCGTGCTGATTAGAATTCATTATTTTATGTCGCACGTTTAAAATCTGCTCTACAATGCTTAAGATAATTTAGAGCCACCTGAAAGGAGACACAAGCAGCTGATGGAAACCCACGCAAATGCGACCTACTGTGGCACTGCCTCCCACGAAGAGCAAAATAATTTTTTTTCCCAGATTTAAATTAATTAATGGCAATTAACTTTGCCTTTTTGAGGATTCGCCTTTTGAGCCGATTTTCAGGGACTCTTATGAGGGTGACCAGCCTGCGTTCTAGGCTGCTCCCTGTGGTTTGGGGTGAATGCAGCAAATGCGGAAAAGCGATGAAGACGCAGTCACGGGCCTCGGTGCCAGTAAGCCGATGGCATTTAAATCCAAACGTTTCCGTACGTACTTACGAAGCAGTTTTTCATCAAATTAAAAAGCTCTTTCTACGTGCCTTCAAGTGTTGGCAGCCCGTTTCCGACCTTGGAGTTTACAAAAGGTACATTTAAGTAATTCTGTAAAAATCAGAAGTGCCCGTTCTGACTGTGTGCCCCCTTCAGGTGCAGCAGGTCTCCGAGTCCCAGGATGCAGGTGATGAGAAGACCTCCCCTGCCCCCAGCGGTGGGGTCAGCTGCCATAACTCAAAGTCAAAGAAGCCCAAAGGCTTGGAGCTGAGTCCCGCGCTGGTTGTGACCAGTTCTGACCTGAGCCCGCTGAACCTGTCGAGCCCATCGCTGCCCACAGCTTCCCTCACTCCAGCCTTCTTACAGGTTTGTTTCCCCCCCCAAACACACACACGCACACACAAAACCTCTGTAGTATAAGTGGTGTTTTGATGTTAGGGGTTGTGTTTATTATTATTATTATTATTATTATTATTATTATTATTATTATGTGATCTACTGGGTTTCCTGGGGCAACAGTGAGGGAAAGTAAAGCCTTGGTCAGAAATGAGTGTGAATGGGGAGGGGGAGGGGGTGGTGTTTGTGTGGAAGTGAACAGTCACACACTGCACTCTGGGGGATGGCAGAAGTTTAGTCTTTTTATTTATTCTCACATCACTTGGGGTTCCTTTTTGGCTGGATGACTGAAAGAAGTAAAGCAAAGAAATCCTGTTGATCTGTACTTTTGCTGCGCACCAGCAGGGATTGGGTTTTTCTCCTGAAACACCCCTGCAGAATGCAGCTCTAGAACTAACTAAGGTCTGTGTGTGTTTCTAAAGACCCCCACCTTGCTGCTGACACCCAGCCCCCTGTTGTCCAACATCCACTTCTGGAGCACGCTGAGTCCGGTGGCCCCCCTCAGCCCTGCTCGGAGACAGGGCACCCACACTTTGTTCCAGGTGAGAGTCTCTCTCTCTCGTGGGGGGGGGGTTGGGGTTCCTGATTCCGTTCGAACACTCACTCTGTCAGGAAGTCCAGCCCCACGTTGAACTCTGCTTTGTCTCTCTTTCAGTTTCCCTCGGTCATCAATACACAGTTCCAGCTCCCGATGCACAGCCTGGACGGCACCAACACTCCTGGACCACTGTCCCCGGACTCTCAGAAGACCTAAAATGAGGGTACAGACTTGCAGCCTCACTACTTAGATGTTACTGACCTCTGTCCCATAAGCGAAACCAGCCTTAGGGGACCGTCCTTCATCCCTGAAACAGGCTGCCGTTCTCCAGGAAGCTACTGAGGAAAGCTAAGCCATGTACATTTTCAGCCATCATTTTCCCAAACTCCGACAAAGTCTTTACCTCGTTCGCTTGTTCCACAGAGGGCTGACATGCGGTAAATAGTGTGGGACTGGACGAGTGGACAATGGGACAGTTGTGTGTCACCTTGCGGTGCTTTGAAAGATTTTTTTTTTTTTTTTTTTTTACTGGACATGCAACAGGAATACAGGAATTAACAGGTATATGCATTCAGGGTCAGCTGTCGCCATCAGTTGCTTGTTGCCAACGGCAACAGACCGAGAGCATCTTTTCATCAGTGGTGAAAGTGATATTTTCACATGGAAATGAAAATTAGCCTCTTCTGCTGTGGTCGACTTTATATTTAGCTTCTTCCTGAATTGGACCGCAAGGTCTCAGCAGAGTCCCTCAGCGTGTTTGACTAAACCTGGTACAGGAACCATAAACTCAGAGAAGTAGTCTGTATTTTTAACCTGTGCTCATTCCCTTAAGATGTCCAGGGGTTCTCTGAAAGCCCTGACCCACGTATGCCTGCAGCTTTGATAAGGGAGGGATCAAAGCTTTGTGGTTGTGTTTGGTTGGCTGGTTTTGCTGTGGAGTGGGCAGCGGCCTCCTGGCGCGCTCAAAGCTTCCTGTCGTTCAGGTTTTACACAAATGTTTGTGTCCTATTTGATAGTCTTGTTTAGAAGGGGTCTTTTGGTAGTTGAGTTCCATCATCACTGGGCAGAACCGCATTGCTGGATGTTGGAAAGAGACAGCAGGTTATGTGGTGTTTTGTTCCCACCTTGCACATAGCGCTGTACTGGAATTGCAGGCCTCCCTCTGCAGCCCACTGCCATTTTCATTTTTTTGTGAGTTTTTTCTCCATTTCTCATTCAGTTGAGTAAACATTTTAGATGTTTAAAGAGTCCCTATGAAAAGTTCCCTTTTGACACAGGAAAAACAGCGCCAGGTAGCGGTGAGCAGGTAGCACGTTTAAGAAGAACCAGGCTAATCGGTTGTTTTTAAAGTGATCTGTGACCCCGGAAACTCGGGAGGCGGTCGAAAGAGGGTGTCAGCGCTGTGCCACTGCAACGTGCTGCTTCCAAAGGGCTTGAAAAATCAGCACAAAATGTGTTGGTAATTTGGAAGCGATGCGATTCTCTGAAGCGAATGTACCAGGCTGAAGGAGGTTTGCGTGGAGGTGTTGCAGGACGGGGATGAAATTTAAGCTCCAGTGAACTGCAGGCTCAGGCCCCATCTCCCGTCACTTAAAGTGCTTTCCATTTGACACTCGTTTCCTACAGCCCGGGGGCACTACTGGTGCTGAGGACAGCTGTCCAGCAGGGGGCACCAACACTCAGGTGTTCGTCACTGCCCGCCTGTCCTGTGTTCAGGACACCTAGCGGTTCACCTGACCTGAACCTTGCTGTACACAGGTAGCCCTCAGGTACTAGTGACCCCTGCAAGTGGCCCAGGGGCCCCTTGTTTTGTCTGACTGCACAGACCTAGTTAGTGGCTGGTTTATACGGTAGCTAGTTGTCCTTGGGTGTCCTGTACCAGGTTACCAGATACCGGTTTTAGGAAAAAGCCGCTCTCTGCTTATTGGCCAAATCTCTTAACTAAGATGTATTTGTATGTATTTTTATGTGTTTTGCTAAACGGTGTCTCAGGTGGAGGAAGGACTTAGTCCACAGGTAAATATTACCTTTCTGCTAAAGTAACAGAGTCTTTGGGTTCTCTGTACAAACTGGAGAACTTGGACAATATGGACCTTAACCAGGACACCAGGATGTCCTTAAAGGTCAAAAAGAGGGAACAAGCCATGCTGACGTGGTGCCTTAGCGGTGGCGTAGACGAGCGTCTGCACGGAGGGCTCCTTTCAGGCCACCGCGACGCTCTTCGCTGTTCGCTCTTGAGGCGTGCATGCGTGCGAGAGAGATGGAGGGTCTGGGGAAGCACCCGCAAGGGAGAAGCTTGCGGTAGCCTCCTGGATTTGACCGGAAGAGACTGCAATGTTGATTGGCATTTGCTGGATTGTTTCACGTGGTGTTAAATCCAGCCTGTGTGGCAGCCAGGTGACTCTGCAGGTATACGAGTAGCTGCTAGTCTGTCGGCAATTTATCTCGCTGACGGGCATCAACGGCAGTGACGTGACCAAACTGTTTTGTCTGATGTTTGCGGCCATTGTGTAGTCTCTCCCTCTCCTTCTGGCTTGTTCTGCCCTCGCCGCTGGGAAGGAATTCTGCCCGGGCGACTCTTCAGCTGTGCGGTGGAGTGATGATCACCGCCTCTGTAACCTTATAAGGTGAATCTATTTCCATTTTTACTCTTAGCAGTTAAACAAATATAGCACACAGTCGAGTCTTTCCAGCATTTTTTTTGTTTTCAAACTGGCTTTGTTTCTCTTAACCGTGTTGATAGAAGATGTATCCCCCCCCCCCCGATAAGCAGAACAAAGGAAATCTATGCACAGACTACTTTATACTGCAGTGTTTATCCATTGTGAATCTGGGCACTTTTTTTCCAGAAGAGAAAGTCCTTCTGCTACAGACTGAACTGTACATCAATTTTATAAATTGTTTTCCCTCTTGATATATCAAGCATTGAGAATTTTTACTATTGAGTAGATGTATTTCTAAATTTGAAAGCCTGTATTTGTGTACAAGGTTTGGAAAGGTGGCTGTTCCAGGTGAAGGCAGGTGTGAGCCTCATGCAGGTGGCAGATAAGTGCCTTTCACAACTGGGACCACCTTGTTTAACGCGAGCATCTCCGGTCCTTCCTCAATCACTAGCAGGAGAAATGGAACATTCTTAATGTGGCGGATGACAAGCCGTAAGATTTCTCTATTTTTGCTTTTGTAATTGTATTTTGTCTGTTAATGCTTCTCCAATGTTTACAGATTTCTATTTGACAGAATTATGTGGGAAGCGGGCGCAGCTTAACTATGAACCAACAAAGGAAGAGTTGTGGTAATTGACTTGTTTTATTTAAAAAGAATTGTTTGTGCAAGATTCACGTTTACATGTAATTTGTTCTGTGCTTTAAAGAGAGCCACGGTGAGCCAAGGGCCTGTCAGACAGTTCCAGTGTCACCCAGCTGGTTCTGTCACCCGTTTACGGCAGAAGTCGTGTCCACGTGGCAGCTCATTGTGCGAATGAGCGGCAGTGATTACGGGCACTGCCAACGTTAGCATCAACCGCATGACAAACAGGTACCGTAACAGCGGATTAAGCCCTGAAATGACATCCCGCCACTTGTCAGGCTCTGGCTTCACCCACAGCTGCGTTC
This sequence comes from Heterotis niloticus, assembly GCA_018136845.1. NCBI lineage: Eukaryota > Metazoa > Chordata > Actinopteri > Osteoglossiformes > Osteoglossidae > Heterotis > Heterotis niloticus. The sequence goes on along the minus strand of CM030894.1, from coordinate 20,355,478 downwards.
TGTGTGACGTCCCAGTGAACACGGCGCTGCGGGATGGAAGAGGATGAGGGACAGGCTGGCAGACTGCGGTTTTGACAGGTTAGTCTTGCAATACCGAACCAGAGGAGGCCTCTGCTCGCTTGCCCCCTCCTCAGCCACAAATAGCCACTACTGGCCTGAGACAGCATTTAAAATTGAAAACTATTAGAAGCCAATCTGCCCAGATGACCACTATAATCTTAATCACAGCAAGAAAAGAAATCTGAAGCTGGACCAGCAAGACAGAGACCTTCTGTACCTTTTACAGGCAGGCAGACAGACACTACGATGCAGCGCTGACCGTGAGGCCAGAGACCCACGCGGCTACTTCCTGCTAAGAAGTATTGTCGCGTGTTTTTCCAAGCAGTGAGAGCGTTTGGTCGCTGCTGCCATTCCTTTACTTAACTCTGCAATACATCAGTGTTTTTCCTTCATTCAGAACAAGTTGGCTACAAAAATAAATCTACATTACAGGATTCAAGAACAAAAGTGCATTATTTAAGAGACCGCAGTATCATGAACAGTGCGTGGTGCCTTCATTTTCCCCAAGTTGCCTGCAATCACGTTTTCAAGCATCGAACATTTCATTTTGAAGGAGAACTACGTTTGAGCGTGGAAGTTTGTGCTTCCAGCCAGGGAGAAACAAGCTGTGTTCAGTGTTCCCACGTGTTGGTCCCACCGTGGGCTCCGGCGCTTTGCATCATGCACAAGTCCAATTCACCTCGGGAGCTCATGCTGCTCGTTGTTCTGTTTGCTGCTCCTTGTACGAGGACGTGGCCCTGTGTCCCGAAAGCAGCGTGTGACCCGTCTCCCACCGTTACTCCAGCTGTCACTGCTGCACGCAGTCCAGCCCTGTGTCGTCTGCCATGGATGCCTTCTTGGAGTTTCCTGCAAACAGGTGAACATGAAGCAGGTACTCCAGACACCAGATGCCCCTCTCCACAGCAACGTATGATGAAGAGCGGGTAGCGTTTAACTGACACCTTTGCCTGTGAGAGCGGTGGTCCTGGTGCAGGGCAGCCTACCTATCAGGTATCTCTTGTGCATGCGGTGGAAGAAGAGCAGGCCAAAAAAGAGCGAGAAGCCGATGCAACCGATGATCATCCCGCAGAGCAGGAAGCTGTAGCTGCCCTGGGTGTGGATGATCTGGGGGAGACAGGGGTAGCCAGGGTCAGGTGCTGTTCAGTGACACACACACCACCATTCTGAGCAACTGTGCTGTAACTAGTACAAACGGGAGAGATGGAGCCATGGCTGCAACGTACCGAACCGACGAGAACCTGGAGGACCATCTCGCCCAAACCAGCACTGGTTACCAGGACTGTTGTCGCACAGCCTGGGAGGGAGAAACAGAAAATGAATACATTTGTCTAACATAACACTTCCAAAGCAACGGGAGGGCAGGGGTGACTCCAGTTCATCTTGTTTGTAGCAACTGAACCATTATAGCACAGCATTATGTAGCACAGATTATAGCATTATAACACCTACAGTCATGTCTGTGCTCTCAGAGGTAGCTGGCCAAAAGGCTTTGAGCGTTGAGCTCTTTACAGCAAGACACCAGCCTGAGCCTTGAACACACGGGGGGGGGTGATGCTGCAAGCCCAAACACACAGCGAGTTCAAACAAAGGCTCGGGCAGCAGTCACCATAGGCCTGCACACACACCCTCCCTTCTTATAGGAGAATCTTAGCGTTTACTGTGAAAATTTGCCACAGGAGCATCTGTCAAAGCAGTTACTGCCTCAAACCAAAGTCATTTTCCTCACAGACGTGCTGACAGCAGGGTTCTCTGCTGCTTTTTTTGTTCCTTCGTGCCTGTGAAGGACTTACTTTAATGCACAGCTACTCAGTTAAAGTCTTGGAGTGCAAATTCTAGGAAGGATCCGTTCTAGGCAGTCAGTAACTCGGCAGTTCAGAGCTGACCCGAACAAATCAACCCATCTGTAAACTCGGCACAACTCGGAAACCCATTGATGTTGACCCCCACCAGGGTCTTCACACATACCCTGGTAGTCTAGAATATCCTCAGTGAAAGCCACCATGCAGGGGAAGATGCTGCTGAGGAAGAGGCCCAACAGGCAGGTGCCCACAAAGAGGAAGATGCTGCTTGTGTAGAAGATCAGTAGCAGCAGCAGTGTGATGATGACACCGGCCTGGGAAAAGGAAATCACATCAGCACCATACGTACCAGTGTTTTCTCAGTCCTGTCAATAAGAAGTTAAAGCCAGTCCTCTGCACTACTGAATATACAAATGCATTTCATACTGAACCTTGATTAGATATAATTTATCTGGCTTCCTAGCTATTCTTTCAAATATTCAAGTGTATATAAACATAAAATTTACTCATGAGGATGTACAAAACCAGCATTGCAATCAGAATCACTGTGGAGAAAGGCATCAGCTAAAGAAAAAAAAAAAAAAAATACACCAAGGAAAGAAAAGTAAAAACCATTAAAATATAAAATTTTGTAGCTCAAAACTACAAGCCTGGTTTCCATCAGTCACGACTACACATTTTATTTAGGCTGACATCCGTGTCACTGGTTGCAATAAAAAAACCATAATGGAGGCCACCAGGGGAACAAAGCTCCCATCATGGGTGTTGCTACCTAGCCACCTTTACATCTCCACCTTGTGTGGTTAACGCTTTAAAGAAATCCACGACCAACCAGTTTGTCTTCAGTAATAATGCTTTGTCACCTGCATCCTGACATCATTCACGTCAGTCAGCCTTTGTTCTATGGTTGAAAAGCACAGGGGTGTGATAAAGACTGGCCTTACGTTCTGTGTTCACAAGTATATCTTTTAGATGCCCTCTGTTCAAAGCAGAACAGGTAAAGGAATCTGCCAGTCTTTGTTTCTCCAAAGTCACCCTTTTGGAACAAGTTTCACAAACACAGACACATCCATATGTAGACCTCAGGCACACACACAGTCAAGCCAGTACAACTATCTGATAAAGTATTCAAAACATTTCTATTGCTTCACTTCAAAACTACTGCGGTAGACATGTTTCTACATTTGCTTTCTTATGTTCCACTGAAACCACAGAGGCCAATTTATTCTTCTAGAACAAATTCTGCCATTCAGTTCAAGGACAAGACCATTAGAACCTTTCCCTTTAATGGGAATAACACTGACTGCCTTAGAAGATTTAGTTACATGTGTTTGTAGCGTAGAAAAGGCTCTGTCCCCCAGGCAGTGAGTGATTAGGACTCAGGGACACAATCAAATTTTAAATAACACCATAGAAAGAAGATTTGGGCAATGTTTCTTTCAACTTTTCTTAGTCCTACTTCAAATACTGGGCACCAATATGACACAGTAATTCAAAGAACTACAAGAGCCGAACTTGACCAAAACCAATGTTAAGGCAACAAATGCCATTAAGGACACTTGTACACCAATTAGAGTCAGAGAAGATCAAGGGTTTCCTGGAGATCGGACGAAGGCAGAGAGTTTATTTACTTACCAGGTTAATTAAAAGAAGTCGGACTGGCTGGAAGCGGTAGGAGAGGGGGATGGACGCCAGCCGGCCCACAGTGATGGCTGCCCAGAAGATGCTGGCCAAGTATCCTGCCGTCTTGTGCGCTAGTGACATGGGAGGAGTCACGGCGTACGTGTAAACAAAACCTGCATATGCACCCTGCAGGGACAAAGTGCAAAATATTACTGGAGATAAAAGCATCAATTAATGTGATTTCATCCTAACAACGAGGAATCACAGTGGTTAACTCCACCCACAGCCTCCTCCCTTAGGTCATTGTAAGTTGCTCAGTTTACACAGCCTCACACTGATTAGTTATTTTGGAGAAAAAGTGTCAGCTAAATAAAGTAAACCGCATACACAGGAGCTCCAAAACAGCTCTGAGACAGGGCCATCTGTCCAAGGCCAGTAAAACCATTGTATTTGTGCACCATTTAATTTGGTTTCCATCTGGTCACAAGGATCTTTAACAAGGGCAGCGAATACCAATGTTTATTCTCAAGGCACAAGCTGCTTTCAATATGCTCAGCGTTAAACAAGTCCATATAACAAAGTAAACATGGGGAAGCAGTACTCATGCTCTGGGACTGTTTACAGAAGAGGAAGATTTGAGGCTGGGCCAGTCAGGGTGCTGTGATAACAATCCGGGTAGCTTACCACAATGCCGTCAGTCATGAAGAGTACCATTCCACCCAGGATATGGATTCCAAAGAAGGATGGAGGGAGGCCCCGCAGTGCGTCGTTTTGACAGCAGCTGAACAGATCTCCATGACCTACTGAGCCAAAAGAGTTGTTCAAAACGCAGAACCCAATGAGACAGCCACCATTAACCACAGTCTCTCTACTGGGCCTGGTTCTGAAAGACCTGGATCAGGAACTAACATGTACAAGGCAAAGATGATCCATGATAAAGCTGTCTGGAAGAGGTTCCTAGGACAAGTTGGGGGTTGTTGATCTTTGACCTAGAGCTGCAGGCTGAGGTCGTTTCTCACCTGTATTGTCCAGGTCCTCGATTTTGGGCTCCTGCTTGTCCTTGTCCTTGCCCTGGGTCTCTATGGCAAGCTCATCCCTGTCCAGAAGGCGTGGGTTGCCATTCAAACAGCATGGGATCAACCGCTCATGATACATAAGCAAGAAGACAGCAATCGGCACTGGCAGCTGGCAAAAGGGTTAGGGAACATCAGTTAGCAGCCACTCTGCTCACACCAAGGCCATCTGTGACTCCGCAAAGTACAACCTATTGTGTTCATCATAATAAACCCAATTTGCACATGAATGTGGTGATGCAGCTAAAATGACAGCAGATACTGGGGAAAATATCTTATTTCTTCAGCCACGTAGTTCTCCTTGCACAACAGCAGCAATAGACACTCCCAGAACTCACGGTACAGAAACTATGTTGATTTCCAGTCCAGTGGAGTCCTTAATTACTCGGTCTTAACTTGGATTTAGTTTGAACGCATCCGACATTTCAAATCGTGTTAAATCAAATAAGCCATCTGTAAATCCTGCTTTCACAATCATTTTGTTTCAAAATTTTAGAGCTGAATTTTACTTGTGCATTTAAGCTTATTAAAACATATAGATTCCCATTATCATTAGAAATAAAACTGGTTATGCAATATTTAGGTTTCTCTGTCATTCAGGATTTCATTTGTAAATGAGTAGCCTTTGAACTTTATAGATTTTTGTATTTTTTACTAATACTAATTCCCCCCCCCCATCTTAAGATGCAGACATCTATTAACTAACAAGATCAATTGAGAAGGGGGGGGGGGGGGAGAAAAAAAAAAAAAAAAAAACATACATTCTATGACTCACTGTCACCTAAATTTGCCCATCACTGAAATATAGACAGCAGCTGTTTATAGACATTTACATCAAAGAATAATGAGCCCAAAGTCAATGGGTTTTCTGGTCTATGGCACAAAACTGTTTTTCATGTTCCCTCTTAGCACATTCCAAGGCACACTGCCTGGCAGCTACAGACAAGAAGCATCAAGAATGGAATGACAGGTAGTGAGCCAAACAAGCACACATGTGCATGTTTACAATCATGAGGGTGAATCACTTATTTCCATATTTTACTTTACACTTGGCGATAGCTTTGCGTATCTATCATACTTTAAATTTTCACTGCAAAATGCTTCAAAAATAAGAATAAGAAAACATCAACAAAACCACAAGTGAGAAACACATGAAATCTTACATTTATGAGCGCCATGATCCAGAAGGCATAGGAGACCTGCGTGATCACCTCCCCCTCTGTGGGCAGCTGGTACTGTGACACGTTGTGCACAGGACCCCCGGCCAGCGCATTCCTCAGGTGCTCCATGGCGGTAGAGTTTCCCGTTCCGTTTCCCACCACACAATTAGTCTCGGACAGGAAGGGGTCCGCGATCAGAGGGCTCACCAGGGCACCAAGGCCAATGAAAAAGTGGAGAGCCTTTGGGGAATGGGAGGAGAGCACTGAAAGTGAGGCACTGGAAGGCCAAAGATGGTTTATGTACTTGTGGGAAACGGGGGCAATGCATTTATTGAAAAAACTGGACAGAAGAATGCAACAACCCACAAATGTCCTACATCTCTGGGAATTACTACAGAAGAGGAGGGACGATGTGTCAGCTTATTTCCTGCCTCAGGGAAAATAAAACGATCCTAACACATTCACTTAAAAATGATGAATGGTACTGTACTTCCAATATTCCCTCCCATGTTTATAACTCCTCCACATGCCTCCCGGGGATTCGAAGTGGAGAATCCGGAGTTGAAAAATCACAAACAAATCACTTTAATTTTGACCTCATTTCTTCATACTGAAGTGTAGATGATTCTGGGTGAGACATAAATGCAAGAGGAGTAACTTGAGGGAAAAACTGAAGAGTTTAACAAGTCTCAGCTGCACTTTTTTATTTATTCATTTATATGACTCTTGTCCCCACAGTGACATATATTAGGTTTACATGGTAAGCTACTTCACTCCCAGCTACTTACATTTATGCATTTTAACAATGGTCATTTTTATTCCATCCCTTTGGGGGTAAGTACAGTTGTATGGTTTTGGTATCTGGTCTCCTTTCAAGAATTAATTCAATTTTTTTACATTATTAATTACAATTCATTTGGGCTCATTCCCAACTGGCCCCCAAAAATTCCCTAATACCTATTACAAGGAAACGGATGAGTAGCACAAAGTTTTTAATAAAAAAATAAAAAGTTACAATAATTAAAAATCATGACTTTCTAAAGCAAATATGTGTGTACCTAAGCTTCACTCCCCTGTCTGCCTGTTGAACTTCTTATTCCAAACCCATGGGTATTAATATGGAGTTGCTTCCCACTTTGCTGCTATAACAATTCCCACTCTTCTAGGAAGGCTTTCCACCAAATTTTGGTAGTGGGAATTTGTGCCCATTTGGCCACAAGAGCATCAGTGAGGTTGGGCAAGAAGGTTTGGCTCACAGTCGGCATTCCAGTTCAACCCAAAGGTGTTCACTGGGGTTGAGGTCAAAGTTCCATGCAGCCACACAAGTTCTTCCAAACCAACCTGGGAAAACCATATGCTTATGGAGCTTGCTTTGACCATCGCTGGTTACGTCGCAGTAGTTCATTCTGCTCGGTCAAACAGCTCCCCCATCACTGGGACTCTTCACTATGTACTTTAACTTTCAAATGAGCTCACGGGAACTGCTTATCTTAATCATGCACACAGTAAAATGCAGAAAAGAAAACCGTTCCCAGTTACATTCTCTCTGCTATGTTTCTGTACAAGCATGCATGTCTTGAAAAATTTAAAAGAATTTCCAACATATTAAATGTCAGCATAAACAAACATTTAGTTCTAGATCTGTACTGTGCTTACAGTATGGACAAAATCACAAGTGCATCATTCAGCAAGGGTGAAGGACCAAGCCTGGTGTCTTTGGCCATTAGAGAGACAATACTGAGGTGGAGCCAAAAGTCAAGTTCCTTGTATCTGAAATGGGACCCCTAAGGTCAGGAAGAACAAAATGCCTGCCTACCTGCAGGAAGACAGCAGAGTCCTTCTGGTAGAGTTTCACCAACTGGATGTTCGCGATGGTGTCAATGACCCCCATAGCCAGGCCAGCGATGGCCATAGCAACTGCGAGAAGCAGAACATTGTGGCACAGCGGGATAATGGCGAACACCAGGGAGATGATCAGGGAAGACAAGAAGAGGGCTGACAGTGCACACAGCAGCCTGTGGAGAAGAGAGGCGCATAAGCATTGAGAAGTTTGGCAAACAGTCATTGAGCAACATGTAAAAACCTGCGTTACACAGAACTCAACAGACTTCCGGTTCACACAGACATCCAGTCCCCATGTCAGGACAGGATGTTTTAGCTCACTGAATATCTTGTATGCTGTGTGACCAACAGCCCTGCAAGATGGGCGGAACAATACCCCTTTCATCTCTATTCTGAAGTGGTGTTTTCGCGAACCCACATCGCGTCTAACTGGAGTCTAGATAGACAATTCAAACAACTTCCTTGCACATGTTTACCTCTTCTGTGGGTTGAGGAGTGCCAACAACCTGCTGGTCACCTTGACACACTTTAGTGATGTTTACTAAAGTTATCTAAATCTCAAGTTATCACTTAAAAATATTCAAGCTGCTTTTCCAGTTCTCTGTTCCTGTCCTTTAACTTTTATCCCACCACTAAGTTATTGACATAACTGATAACCAAGTCATACTTCCATAACTGTTTATATCACAGTCGCATTGTTGCAAATTAAGTCTAGGAATATAATGTTACTAAAGTACTGATGAGCTGATTGAAAAGATATTAAAATGCAAAGAGATTCATAGAGTAGCAGTGAAAACTTTCAGTACACTTTTTGGAAACTATTGACTTTTACATTGCTGCAGCATCTCCTGGAGAAGCAGGGCTCTTGTGCAATCCTCTGCTTCCACCCATCTGTCTGCTTTGTCCAATTTACCCATTGCTCTAGTACTGCACATTCTCCCAAATGAAGTAATTTCCTTCAAAGTACAAGTAGGAAATTAGACAATATTTTGAAAGCAATATAAAACAGGATTATGGGAAGAGTAGCCTGCTTTAAAAAAAAAACGCAGTGTCATGAATCAGCCTAGAAAGTAAGGCCCAATGCTGTAAAAAGTATGTGGAATGGAAAATTAGGACATGAAGAAACAAATGCTGTGCAAAGGAATTCATGCAGGTGCACAGGAATTACAGCTTGCATCAAGGGGAAACGGGACTGAACGAATGCAAACAGATCTTGTGCTGCCTGATCAGTCCACATCTCTGGGGGAATAAACAGGGTTTATGTCAACAAGTATGGAAAACATGGTATGCGTGTAAAACAGGCAAAGTACCAACAGGTATGGACAAGCACACACCGAGGAAAGAATGAGGCACATGGGCCAAAATCTCTTTTTCACACATCATAATCCACACAAGCAAACATTATTGCAGCTAACCGGGTGTCCGCATTCACATCTGCATGCGAGTTGAAAGGACAAATGTCTGCCGTTTACCAAACATTTGTCACGTTGTCAACCAAACAGGCATGAGGGCACAAAAAAAAAAAAAAAAAAAAAACCACAAATAAAAATAAGCTTAATCTTATTTATTCATTTAACTGACTTTTTTTAAAAAACTTTACTTGCAGTTTTATATAAATGGGTCATTTTTAATTTTATCAGTTCAGGGTAAACACCTTAATCAAAGGTATGACAGCAGGATTAAATAAACTCCATATTATACTCCGTACATGTTTTTCAACCAACAGGGCAATCTTGGCCTACCTGTTGTAAGCGATGTTCGCAAGGGTATGAAAGACACAGGGCCACCTTCCTGTCCCACTCTCACTATATTGCCTGGCCCAGTAATGAGGGCCATGTGATGCCACTGACAAAAAGGAGGACAGTGGACAGAGGACAGCTAGCGCGCGCACGCACACACAGCTCAGATGCTAAGCCACTAATGGAAGAGCATATGCTGCAGTCATGTCGTAGCTAGAGGAGCAGTCGCTCATCCACACGCTGCTTCAGGAAACTCACTTTTTTTTTTGGGGGGGGGCATTAAACACATCAGTATCAGGGGGTGAACAACAAGAAGGAACATTGCATGTTCTATTCACACCAGGAACAGTACTTTTGTTCCTTTTGAAGATGCAGCACATTCTAGAACCAGTTCTGGAAGCCCACAGACAAGGGGTCGACACCCACAGGGACACCTGAGGAGCATCAGTCACCCCATAGGTTCCCCCATTGTTGGTAAAGCACAGTTATTACACAACACAGTTAGCACACGTTTAGCAGATGTAATATGCAGCTCAGAGTGAGCAGAAGGGCATTTCACTGCAGAGCTTTAGATACCCCCCCCACCCACACACACACACACACACACACACACACAGCAGTCACTTGTACTACTTTTTTACCATAAGGTACAGAGGTGTCTACGACTTGAGGTGATGCTGCTCGGTGGGGCATACAGGAGACCAGCAGAGAAGTGTCTATAAAGCAGATATGTGCTGAGAACTTTCTAGAAGATGAAACTGTATTCCAGTGTGCATTTCACAGGCAGGGAAACATATGGCAGAACAGCACCGTGAAGTCCACTTCTTCAACAAATCATTCACTTGCTCATCACTTTGCCCCAAAGCGATTTACAGTAAGTTATCCATTTATACTCCTATGTAATCTTTGCTGGAGCCATTGAGGATAAGAACCTTGCCCAGTGGTACTACAGGGGTGGGATTTGAACCCTGGTCCTTCGACTTCTAACTATTGCGCCACCTGGTGCCCGATAAGAACATTTTAGAAGGAGGTAAAACGCAAGCCTGGTGAGAAGGAGCCGCCGCGTCGCCTCACCTCCATTTCGTCTCTCACACACAAACACATACACAGCCGTGTGTGTCCGCCGCAAGGCCGTGGGACACATTCTCTCACACACACACTCTGACTCACGTTTTCTTGAAGAAGCCGCCGAGCGAACTGCCGGCGAGAAGGCAGAACTGCTGCGAGAAGAAGACCCAGGTGATGCTCTCCAGCGAGGACTGCGTCTGGCAGCGCAGGTCCAGGATGGTGGGGCCCAGGAAGGCGATGCACAGGCCGAAGCTGAAGAACACGCTCCAGTAGGTGAGCGTGTGCTGCCAGTTCCGCCTGAAGAGGCCGAAGATGCGCTCGTCCACGATCATTTTCTCGCAGTGCGCGGCCACACGGCGCTCGGCGCTTATTTTCCTGGGGATGTGCGCCGGGAGGGAGGGAGTGAGGGAGTGCGGGAGGGAGGCAGGCAGGCAGGCGGGCGGACGGGCGCACGCCTACGTTTCGGAACGGGGGGGGGTGGGGGTACACAGGCCGCGGGCAGGTGCTGCAGTGAGCGCGCGCTTCCCTCCACTTCGGCGCTCGCGCCAAGCTCCTCCGGCGGCAGCTGCTTGTTTTGAGCGCGAGCGGGCGCGCTTTTTAAAGACAACCCCCCCCCCCCCCCCCCTCCTCCTCCTCCTCTTCCTCGTGGCAGCCAGGTTAAGGCGCGCGGGCGGCAGAGACTCTCGTACTGCTAAACCTTTAGAGACTTTAAAAGAATGATTAAACCCCCCGACCACGTTTCGACAGTGGCTTCAACATGAAAGCTGGCTGCGTGTAACGTTTGTGTCCAGCAACGCGAACCTGGGCAGCTCGGGCGTTGCTCTGGCGAGGCGCACGATGGCCGTCTTCGCCGATAGCTCAGCATCTCCCGCGAGAGCCGCAGTGGCTTCCTTCGCCAAACACAACGAGCGATGCCGTCGCCGATGCCGTGGAATCCGGCGGAGCCCGTGTGACGAGTGTGTTTTCCAGAAGGTTCCCTCCGTGTTCTTCCGAGCCTCACCGCTTTGTTCTTTAACATTTCTGAAAAGGTTTTGGCGTAACCTTTTCATTTCTACTTAACTACGTTTAAAGAAAGGCTCCAAAACACGTCGAAGTTCAAATATAAACGATAAATTTATTTAAGTCCATGACCTCAATCATGTTTGGCTCTTCAGTAGTCACAATATACATCCAGGTTAAGTACGGCCCAGTGTAATGGAGAAATCACACAAAATATTTAATATAACATTTTTTTTTTACCAAAATCTAAATATATACCGTACTTTATAAAACATTTAGGCGGTATCTGCAGACAAAACGATCGTTTTCTCCCCGTCATAAAATTCACAAACAGCATTTCAGTTAAAATACTTGTATATTAATCTTTTCAGACACATTTACAGTATTTAAAATATCTTTAATTTATTACGACGACTCACGCGCACAAGTACCTTAGCTTTAGTGATACTAAAACAAAATAGTTCAATATTGGAAATTATTTACGATCGCTTGTAATCATTCGTACATACATAAATATGTATTTACTGTATACAAATATATTTATTAATATCCCCTTGGCTTGAAATCCTGCCATTACAGGAGTGTACAGTTGTTCCAAAATTGCTAAACCCCCAGGCCTTTTCGTACATCCAGTGTCAAAGTCATTTTTTCTTACAGCACTTACAGTGCTTTGTTTTATTACTTGTTTCAAGTTGTTTATCAAGGATGTATTAAAATGCAACTGACAAAATATCATTAAAGCTCAAATGGTTTGTTTTCTTCTACTGACACGTAGCTACAACTCAGTATCTCCACTGAACAAGAGGCCTACAACACCAAATCAATGTCAAGCAAATATTTGAACAAAGTAGAATTAATCTGAAAATATAATATAAGTATGCTATTGGGATTTTTTTATATACTTAATTTACCATGTTTTCAGGTAAGTTACCTTTAGAAACTTTTAGTATACTTTAAGGTTGTACATTGGTTCCTTTGTTGTTTTCAAGCCTTCGTGATTCACATCACTTTTCAAATTGAGTGCAGGACACATTAAGTGTTTTTATTTATTAAAAATATTAGAAATACTGCTCTGGTGCAATAAATGTTAAAGGTAAAGGTCTGAGGAATCCTTTCCATGTTCTTCTATGGCATCTATTTGGAATATAACTTCTGGAAAAAAGTCTTAAAGATATTGTTAACAGAAATTCTGTTCATTTTCTTGTGTACACTTTAAATGTTATTGCGTATATCTGGCACAATCAGACTTGGGTTTCCTCTGGAATTTTCCTGAGAATTTGATTAATTTAAATAGCTACATATCCACTTTTTCAAACGTAAAGTGACAAAAAACTAAAACGGAAGAAGAAACGGCAGTTTGAAGAAATATTTGGGAATCACTTGCTTTGATTTTCCAACAAAAGAGACATCCGTGTAAACCTGTCGACCTTGCACTCAGTTACTCCTGACAGCTTAGCTTGTCCCTACATCTGAAAAGAAACAGAAGTAATATTTTCAAGCACAACATACCTATACATCCAATATATTTTTCTTGCAAGAGACGAGAAAATTAATATCAGTGTTAGCAGAAGTTGAGGTGGGGTTGTTACTGATTTCTATTCATTGTTGTCATTTGTTATTGTTCATTGCACTTTTAAATGTTGAAGAGACGGACAGACAGAGGGGAGACTTTCCGTGGCCGTTACATCCCGCTGTACCACTTTTTCTCCGAGTGGCTCTGAAGCCGTACCTTCCCGTCACTTCATTTGTATTGGCCTAATTTATAACAAGAGACGACTCTAGGCTGCATCTTCTCCTCGTCTCCCTTCCCAGGCCATAGGCCAGGTCCTTTCAGAAGTACACAAGCTGAAGCGCCCAGGTCATAGGGATCTCTGCTGCCGACTTTCTTCCGTTCTGATGGGCTACGGTCGTCTCAGCCAAGGCAACACCGAGCTCTAGAATATGCTCTGTCGCCGATTCTTCCCTCGAGCTGAATCAGACAGAGAGAAATACCGCGTTATAACATCCCTCCCCCTTGTTTTAACGCTGATGTCCGCGGATCACTCGTGAGACCGTGGGGCTGGTGGCAAATTCAGTAGCGGAACAGCCGTACCTGCTTGCTGAAACGACGAGGCCCTGTGCCCTGGATCCTTCTGCAGTTGCACCTCTTTGAGGGAGAACACAGAGGACGCTGAAGACAGAAGGCAGAAAACGGATGAAGGACATGAACATATAGCTGTCAAGCTATTAATATAACCAAAGGACCCTTGAGCTGTTTGAAATGAGAAAGAATACCTACTTTTTATTATCTTACTTTATTATATCATGATTTACTCATTCTTTGTTACATTCACTTCATCTTTTGTTATGTCTGTAACATTTTTTTAATTCTTATATCACAAAGACATTACCTCACTTAACTTGTGTGACCGAGCACTTCAGTAATGTGGTAAATTTTTGCGCAGGCAGTGTTTTTTGGGGGGGGGAATGCCGGAAAAAAGATTCACTCCAACAGCCAAAACTTCAAAACTTCTTAAACCGGTATGTTACTACTGAGGCAGAGCTCTAACCATGTAAGTGCAAAGCTTTCGCATGGGCCGGAAACAGGAATCCATTCATAATGATTTACCGTGGTTCATAATTTAACCGGATTGTTTTTTTAAGTGGCCAGCAGCCGAATTTCAACAGAGAACAGCACAAGATATGGAAAATACCACTACAGTTTTGAATATATTCTGAGCTTTGCTAAGGTGTCATAGGCCAAGCCGGTTATAGTGAGTGTCACTTCCAAATGCTGGCAGGATTACCAGGGTGGATTTTGAATCATTTTTAAAGGCTTTGTTCTCACTGGATAGTTCAGTCTTACTGCTGATTTTGGGTGACCAGGCTGGTTTTTCAATACTGGGGTGCTGGTTCAGCCTTACTGTCAGGGATGGTGTGGATCTGCTCCCCAAGACTTTTGAAGTACGGGTGCTTCAGCGAGGTCTCAGCTGAGATCCTTTCCCTGGTTTCATACTGCATAATGTAAAACAATTAAGTACAAGTCCATCAGAAGCAATTATTAAAATTCACATTAAGTTTATTATTTTTAGAATCATATTAATAAACATAAGCATTACATATGCCTGCTTCTTTGGTGTAGAACCAAAGACAAGGAGGAACTCAAGACCATAATACAACAGAGAGTAGATGCATAATTGTGAAAAGTTATGTTTTCAGCAACAAATAGTTATTGGGATAACTGAAATCAGTGTCCACAAGACACTAACATTACCAACCGATTAATCCAGTGCGTACAGTTGGATCTTTACTACTTAGTAGGAGTAGAAAGTGATCAAATTATCATAAACTAAATGCACCTGCCTTTGACTTATATAAACCAAATAAAACATTTTTTGAAAAAGGTTTCACAAATGTTATTTTGTGCATACAACATGTGCAGGTTTCACTTGTATGAGTCTGCATATGTTTGTTTTCACTAAATGTTTAATTCTAATAATGTTTTCTTATCATTTATGGAACTACAACCTATACAACAGGTCCTCCTCTGTATTGTTATTGATCATAATTGTAATAAACATATTTTTTGCAATGCAGTGCTATTGCCAGGTTATATTATAGTTTTTTTTTTTTACTTTGATGTTGATATTCGTGCATTCTTTACATATTTCCAATATAACCCTGACACCATGTATGCCAAAATGAAATGTATCATTACAAATTCAATTTCTGCAAGCTTAATATTGGAGTTTTTGTACCCTTATCTCAGGCTAAAGCAGTTTACCTCTAGACAGACCTTGTTATCCCTTACACACTGCCATTTTACACTTGCTTACACATTACACACCCAAGAAGTGGTACAGTGGGATGCATAACTGTATTATCTGCTATGTGCTTTTGTAATACATGTTATTCTTAAGCAAAAAGGAACTCCTTCAGTTGTCTGGGCTTATGGACAGTAGACAGACGGGGGACAAAAGGGAGCTGCGTGGACATGAGCGTGAGGTGTACACACGTAGTATTTTTATACACTCCTCTTGGTCTTCATCTGAGAACTTACAGCTTTGCTTATGAACAGGAAACTGGGTGTGATATGCATATTTTATTTGTATGTCTCTGTATGCACACGCACAATAATGTACTGACTATGATTGAAGTCATAAACCTAATTGCCTAGGAATAGTAAATACTGCCTTGTACAGTAACACCTCCCATATTTGCAAACCATATCATCTGGACTGAACAAATGATTGGCATCTACTTGGGCTCTAACAGGAGACCAGACAGAGTGTTAACTGTGTGGATTTTCATGTGGAAATGTGAACTGGCCTTTGAAATGTCATTTTTATTTTGCATTCTCTTAAACTGGCTTTAAGAGTTTCTTGGTCTTGTATAAGCAGTATATTTAACAGTCTTACCAGAAGGAGACATGAAAGAAGGTCGATTCCCTCAGTGTCTAACCTGGAAGACAAAGGAAGGGCGTGTGTTACAGCTTCTCAAACAGCCGAGTTGCAGTGGTCCAGAACTGTGTTTCCTGGTCACAAGCATTTACGCACCACCAACAAATAGGAATAAACAGACTTCCTTGGCAGTCTTCAAGTGCAAAAGATGGAGATCCATATAGAACAATTTTTCTATATATTTTATAGAAATATAATATTTTATATATATATATATATATATATATATATATATATATATATATATATATATATATAAAATATTATATTACATTCAGCATAAGTTTATGAATCATATTTCATCGCTATTAATACTAATGTCCTTAAATTGGAATATCAGTTACTTTCTGCAGTTCTAGTGTATTTACAACAAGGAAGTTTGCAATTTTAAAAGTGTGGATGTAGCGCACAGTAGTGATTAAATATTTAAAGTACAGTAATAGCTCGATTATTGCTCTAAATATGTTTTTGATAAACAGCGCTTTAATACAGACATACAGTAATGCATAGATTAGTTACACCTTTAATAATAGTAAATAAACACAAGAATGTTTCATTAAGTGTAAAATTCCAAAAAACATTTTTTTTTATAAATAGGGTCAGTTATTTTGATATATTACTCAAAAGGCTAAAATAAAGGACCTTTATTTTGCAAAAGCATTATAGGAAGAAGTGCTAATAGAGGTATTACTGTACTGTACATGTACTTCTTTATTCTAAAATAGCCCCCTTTGGAAGTACAATGAATTTGTGCTTATAAAAAATGGCTTTCAGGTAAGAGACACCAACCACAGACTCTATGAAAGATTGCTTCTCTGAGGTCTTTGGTGGAGCTACCTGGGAACATGGTTGATGAGTGGCTGAGTTCTGTAATGCGGGAAGCGGTAGGACCTGAAGTCCTCGTTGGCAGTAATCCCAGGCCAGGTTTCCTCACTCGGGGTGCCTGTACAAAAAACAAGACCCCCAGGCGGATGGATGGTCTACAGACTGTTTCTCTGCAGTGTAAAATAAGCTCTCAAAGAAAGAGGAGGTGCTGCAGAACATCCACAACGTGTGGGAAGCAAGAGTCTCCCAGTTACAACATGTACAGGCTTTACAAGTCATTAACAGGTTGTGAGAATCTCCACTGAAAGTATCTGCTAATGTTTAGAAAAACTATGGGAGCAGCCGGAGTATAGGACGGATGCTTTGCGACTGACTTTTTCTGCGGTCCAACTTAACCACAGTAGACATGAACAGCGGTCAATGAACAACAAGCCACTGGCCTTTGGTGGTCAGAGGAAATGACTTAAATTAATGAATGAAAGCTAAAGCCTAACAAGTGGCCTTTCTGGAGGTCACCAAACCCCTTAGACATCCGTGACTGAAAGTTATAACAAAGAGTCATTGTTTTGATAAAAGACATTGTCTGACATCCATCTACCAATTCTCATTTTCTTCGTCCTGTCGCGAAGCAATAGTCCACCAAAATGTTAAAGCTTCAATGAAATCGATCATACAGTAAGTAAATATGTTAAATATAAACTAATTTTCAGGCGAACAGATTAAAATTTTGTTACAGCTCCTAAGCCGAGCTTGCAATGAAGAAAAAAGTATCTGAGGCACCAAACTGCGTACAGGTAACGCCGGATTTACACACTTAATTCTGTTCATGAAAATGCTGCGGAAGTTTAAATTGCGTATGCCAAGATCTGATGTCTATTGTTACAATTCTGAAAAAAAATCAGTGTTCAACTCTTTCAAGTCTTTTAATCACTTCAGCCTTGTGTTCCACCCTTTTTCACAAGTTTTTCTGCCTTTTCTGCCCCATTTTGCCGGATTACACTTTATATACGAGATGAAAATAGAGACGCTGCACTTGTCTCTAATGCGAAGAAACAGCAAACACAAGACAGGATAATTAGCAATGTCCCTTATCCTGCCAAACTTCATAGCAGTACGTGGCATATGCTGTATACAGTACGTGGGAATGTATGGTACGGGACTTTGTTCTCGCACAATTTGTAAGCGCAGATATTTTTTTCAAATTTATTGCAGACGAATTCCTGGAACTGCTTGACTCTGTGTTACAGCATGAGGTCCGTTGTGCAAACTGGACGCTGGAATTAAAAGATTGGCTGGGTTATAGCAAAACTATATGCCAGGTTCACTTGTATTGTGTAACATTTTTCCGTCATTCTATTACAAATAAGCACACTTAAAACCATATGAAATTAACAGTATTACATAACCATTTGTACTTAGAGCAAGTGTGTGCAAAAGTGAATTCAAATAATACTTAAAGCATATTATACTGTCAAGTTACCTGATTTTAAAACTGGTCACACATGAAAGCAGCATAACTACTTTAACATAACTGGTTACGTTGAATTCTAACTAACCACTTGTGAGAAAGGGTGGTATATCTGGAGGAAACTAAAATCCATCACAGATATTCACATCCCCTAAATGAAGTGATGGCTGTGAGATCTTTTAGCTACTGGGTTATTTGACTGTGGTGCGCAGAAAAAGTGCTTTTGGGAGCACTTCTTACTAACCATCCGCCTCCCTAAGGTCACATAATGACTTGTCAACCGTTAGCTCTTCTACACAGCGAAGCAGAAAGTGCCATGCGACCTTAGATTCATTGCACTTATCTGGTATTACAACTGTCTGTTAACTGGCAGTTGTCTTCTCCTGGTTGTTATTTGTCATTCTTTACTGGTTATTCGTTTATTTATTTATTTGTTAGAACCTGCACCTTTTATTATGTGTATTGTGTTTAAACTGCTGTGTGTCTATATTTTCCTGCAGAGATTAATAAAGCTATATCCTATTTGTGACAACACTGATTCCTACACAAGGAGGACAGATGAGCCCCAGGGTACTCAGATCTGCCAGAATTTTTCCTCATGATCTTATTCCCACGTTCACCATGTTATTAGCGCACACCAATGGCCCGTCATACCCATGAGTCGAAAAATGAGGTGGAGTTCCTCTTTGACTGTTGATCCTGGGAACATGGGCCGGCCTGTCACCATCTCAAACAGGATACAGCCGACACCCCTAAAATCAGAAGGCGCACTCCAGTGAGTGAACACACTCACGCAAAAGAACATGGAAGGACACATTCAGGTGAGTTGCTTACCTGCAATGACCGCTGCCCAAACATGTGACAGCGACAAAGAGAAGACACAAATGAGCTGCTCTTTGATTTTACACAGAAGTGACTCATTATTTTTATTTTAATGGGTGAAGTAAAATAAAGTAGACTAACACCTATTTAAATACATAATGCAGTCAGGTCCATAAGTATTTGGACAATGACACAATTTTCAGTGTTTTGCCTCTACACCACCACCGTGGATTTGAAATAAAGAAATCAAGATGTAATTGAAGTGTAGACTTTCAGCTTTAATTCAAGGGGTTTAACAAAAGTATCGCATTAACCATTTAGGAATTGCAGCCACTCATATACATTGTCCCCCATTTTCAGAGGCTCAAAAGTAATCGGACTCTTCTTCTTCTTCTTCTTCTTTCAGTCGCTCCCGTTAGGGGTCGCCACAGCGGATCAAAAGCTTCCACTTCTTCTGTCCCCTGCATCTCTCTCCGTCACCCTCACCACTTGCATGTCCTCCTTCACCACATCCATAAATCTCCTTTTAGGCCTTCCTCTCTTCCTCTTGCCTGGCAGCTCCATCCCTAGCATCCTTCTCCCGATATGTCCCGAATCTCTCCTCTGCACATGTCCAAACCAACACAATCTCGCCTCTCTGACTTTGTCTCCAAACCGTCTAACCTGTGCTGCCCCTCTAATATACTCATTTCTAATCCTGTCCATCCTCGTCACTCCCAATGCAAACCTTAACATCTTTAACTCTGCCACCTCCAGCTCTGCCTCCTGTCTTTTGCTCAGTGCCACCGTCTCCAACCTATAAAGCATAGCTGGTCTCACTACCATCTTATAGGCCTTCCCTTTCACTCTTGCTGGTACCCTTCTGTCACAGATCACTCCTGACACTCTTCTCCACCCACTCCACCCTGCCTGCACTCTCTTCTTCACCTCTCTTCCACACTCCCCATTACTCTGGACTGTTGATCCTAAGTATTTAAATTCATCCACCTTCGCCAACTCTATTCCCTGCATCCTCACCATTCCTCTGTCCTCCCTCTCATTTATGCACATGTATTCTGTCTTAGTCCTACTGACCTTCATTCCTCTTCTCTCTAGAGCAAAAGTAATTGGACAAACTAAAATAATAATAAATATAAGGATTATTTTTAATACTTGGATGCATATCCTTTGCAGTCAATGACTGCCTGAAGTCTGGAATCCATGGATATCATCAAATGCTGAGTTTTCTCACTTCAGATGCTTTGCAGGGCCTTTGCTACAGCGGTCTTCAGTTGCTGCTTGATTGTGGGTCTTTCTGCCTTCAGTTTTGTCTTCAGTAAGTAAAAACCATGTTCAGTTCAGTTGAGGTCAGGCGACTGACTTGGTCATTGAAGAATATTTCATTTCTTAGCCTTGAGAAGCTCTTGGGTTGCTTTCACTGTGTGTTTTGGGTCATTATCCATCTGTAGTGTGAAGCGCCTTCCTCAGTTTTGCAGCATTTGGTTGAATCTGAGTAGACAATATAGCTCTAGACACTTCAGAATTCATCCTGCTACTTCTATCAGCAGTCACATCATCAAGAAACACCAGTGACCCAGTTCCATTGGCAGCCATACATGCCCATGCCATAACACTGTCTCCACCATGTTTGACAAGTGAGGTGGTATGCTTTGGGAGCCCTTTCTTTCCTTCTCCATTCTCTTCTCTTTCCATCATTCTGGTACAAGTTAACTTTGGTTTCATCTGTCCAAAGAATCTGGTTCTAGAACTGGGCAGACTCTTTTAGATGTTTTCTCGAAAAGTCTAATCCAGCCTTCCTGTTCTTGAGTATTACCAGTGGCTTGCACCTTGCAGTAAAGCTTCTGTATTTACATTCATGAAGGTACCTCTTGATTGTGGACTTTGACAATGATACGCCAACCTCCTCGAGAGTGTTCTTGACTTGACTAAATGTTGTGAAGGGGTTTTTCTTCACAACGAAAAGAATTCTCCAATAATCCACTTCAGTTGCCTTCCGTGGTCTTCCAGGCCTTTTGGTGTTTCTGAGTTTGCCGGTGCATTCCTACTTTTCAAGAATGCACCAAATTGTTGATTTGAACACTCCTACAGCTTTTGCTATTTCTCTGATAGGTTTGTTTTGCTTTTTAAGCCTAATAGTGGTGTCCTTCACTTGCATTAATATTTCTTTGAGCTGCATATTCCCATGGACCGCAAAGTGCCCATGGACAGCTACCAAATTCAAATTCAACACCTGGAATCAACTGCAGACCTTTTATCTGCTCAATTTGTCATGAAATAATGAGGGAAGAGGGCATTTCTGGTCATAAAACTGCTTGTCACTCAATTGTCCGATTACTTTTGAGCCTCTGAAAATGGGGGACAATGTATATGAGTGGCTGCAATTCCTAAATGGTTAATGCGATACTTTTGTTAAACCCCTTGAATTAAAGCTGAAAGTCTACACTTCAATTACATCTTGATTTCTTTATTTCAAATCCACTGTGGTGGTGTAGAGGCAAAATACTGAAAATTGTGTCATTGTCCAAATACTTATGGACCTGACGGTATATTCTGGAACTCTTAGAGTCGTGGAAGTTGGTCTCGTCTAAACATCACGATCCATTTATTGTACACCTCTGTCCAAGGCGACATAATCAACTTTACAATAATTTTACTCATGCACATAGCAGGGTATTCTTAACTGTAACAATTCAGAGTACGAACCTTGACCAAGGGTACAACAGTATGAATGGGATCTGAACCCAGTACCCTCTGGATGCGAGGAAATGGCTCTAACCATTGTTAACCTGCTGCCACACTACTATTCCAGGTAACAGTGTAAAGGACATTACTTGTGAGCAAGTATATTTTGGCTGATGTGCTTTGCTTTTGTTGATTTTGGCAAAACTGCCTTTTCACCTTCTTTCGTGTACAACAAGACGTCTTGGAGATGCCATTAAAGTTACGGCAAATCCATCCAGGAAGCACTAAATGGCTAACAAAACACTGCCCTCAACATGAAGCTCCAGGCAGGCTGTCAACGTTTTACTGTTTCATTGCATCCGGAAGGGAAAACGTGTTTATATTCTGTCAAGGAATGACCGGCTCCAGAAAGCTGGAAAAAAAATGCTGACAGTGATAAAGATTAACAGCATGATGTTTGGATTTCAGACATTTCCCTACATGCGATCCCTCCGAAACACTGTGCGTGCAGGAAGGACCGAGCATTGTTTTCTTTTTGTTAATGTACCTGAGGGAAGCCATCATCCATAAAATCAGCTCCATCTGTTATTCTGGGTGTTTAATATACTACCTTCAAGATGCAAGAGGTTCATTTACAGTACATTTTGTCTTTTATGTTTACTTATTTAAAATAGTAATGAAAAATGATTTCAGTACTAAGGTTACTTATCCATGTTTGCAACATATATGTACGTATTATTAGACTGGAATCAACTTTGTTTTCATTATTTTTACATATATTTTTGTCTTTAATGTATTGAACAGCTACCTAAATGCTTCTAACAGCTAAAGCCCGATTATTACAGATATTTCTTAGGATCTAAAGCAGGTTCCATCTGAACAGGATTAGGAAACCCCAGTGAATTGTAATAATACTGCCACTGCCATAGTGGTGGGAAATACGAGCCGTTACGACATGCAGGATATGACTGTATTTAAAGATTTTTTTATTGACTGTGTTATTTGCTTTTCTTAAGTCATTATTTGGAGAGCCATTCACCTTACCTGCCATGTCAGGTATGAACTGGAAATGGTACTGAAATGAAGTTTACCGTGGCCGCATGAGGTTATATAGCGACACTGGGGTGTGAGGTGTGATACAGTGGGCTGCAGCCTTTCTGCTGCTGTCAGCCAATGGGTTTATTGAGATGTTGGGTGTCTTCAGCAGTCAGATGCCAAAGTGGTGCCACTTGCTACTTTATCTATCTGTCTGTATTGCCTTTGGGTTTGAGTGCTGGGGCGGGCAACCAGTGGCTAAATGTTTGGAGGTGTGGTACTCACCACATATCTATGGGGGTTGAGTACTCCGTGGATCCCAGGAGCACATCTGGGGGCCGGTACCATAGTGTGACCACCTCGTTGGAGTACGTCTTTGTGGGCACTGATTTGGCCCTGGCTAGGCCTGCGGAAACAGAGAAGATGCAGGAGGACCCATGTACGGTTTTGTTCTCAGGCTTCTGTTTGCGAGTGGAAAGCAGTGTACCAGCCGATATGCAGTGTAACTTAGTGCACCCTGGGTAATGAAACGTAGCTGTGAGGGGTGTTATGAACAATGGCTGTGTACTACAGCAGCATTTTTTTGGGAAAGGAGCTCAGCCAAAGTTTCTTGTTGTCCGGGGCACAAATTTGCCGTTACCTAACACCAAATCCTGCCTCTCCAAAGAAGTTTTACTACTCAAGTGACAGTGTAAATCACAGTACAGTCCAACAAAGTAACCACTGCTTCTTTATGAACAGTTGTGTTTGCACCATACCAGCTCAAAAGGCATTTTATGGTGAACTGGAGTGGGAGGAAAGCACTGAAGTTTCAGGCACTGCAGCAGGGTTGAGCGTATGGCTGGCAGACCTGCTGACAGGCTCACCAAAGTCAGCCAGCTTGAGTTCCCCCTTGTCATTGATGAGCAAGTTCTGTGGCTTCAGGTCTCTATGCAAGATCTTCCTCTTGTGACAGTAGGACAGGCCGCGGAGCAGCTGGAACATGAATATCTGCGGTGGATGCAGAGGGGAAAAAGGGCAGAGCAGCACTGACAGATGCAGTCTAACAGCAGCCTGGCTCCTTTTTCAGTAACACCTTAGAAGCACAAACTAGGCTAATAAAAGGATTATTAAGTATTATTTCTATTATTATCATTGTTGTTTTAATTGCTTAAAGAAAAGTACCGGTAATACAGGTACACAGCAACAATATCTGTACATGTTATGCACTGACATGTTTATTTGAAATTTTCAAAGGAGTTGAATACATATGCATCCAAAAACAGTTGCAAAAAAAGGTGCATTGTTTGCCGTTAAGATGGCTGTGCATTTGTTTTCCAAAAGCCTGCGTGACACCCCCCTTGTCCCCACGAGCAGTGGACCTGTGGTTTGGGCCGGAGAAATGGGCTTCATGCTCACAGCCCTGGAAATGCCTCCTTGGTCGCTGGCAGGGAAAGTAAATCAGTGGCACAGCAAGAGCAGCGACATATTGCGCCCTTTGCTCTCCAGGGTTTTATGCTCCCTTTTTAACAAGTAGATTTGATAAGAGATTCTGCTACATCCGATCTGACAGCTGTGGCAGCGGGGACTTTTCAAAGGGATGCTTTTGCAGTGGGGGAATAGGAAGCAGTTCTGCAGCCCTGCGAAGAAAGTCTCACCAAATGCCTGACACACCCCAGGCGGAGTCACCTGTGCTAAATAAAGATGTTTCTGTCGCTTTTAAAACCGGTCACCTTATCAGCAATGCCAGCACACATTCAACACAGAAACAGAAAGGATGTGACAGCCAAACAATAGGATGTTAAATGTGACACACAAGGTGTATTCCAGAATGTGGACTTTCCACTGAAATGTGGGCTGGGCTGCTTGTGTTTTGCACCGATGCGCTTAGGTGGGGGTGTGTGGCGGCAGTGACATTCCGCAGTGGCCTACCTTAACATTGTGCATGCTCATGAGGTTCCCGCAGTTGTCCAGGTACTGTTTCAGGTCGCTGTCCTGCTCAGAGTGGAAAACACACTCATGTCAGTCATACGCATGGGGAGAAGAGCCAACAACACAATTGAGTGGCTTTCGACCTTGAACACAGGCATATGCAAGAGGTTCCTCTGCCCTCGTCGTGCCCTGGCTGCATATGGGCTACGGTGCATCGCGCATGTCATCGCTCCACAAAAACAGAATCCACAAAAGAGTCTGCGTGTTGACACAAGTTCAGAACCCCTGGCAGAATTAATTAAAAGTTTTTGTCATTGTGTTTAATGTGGAGCCTAGGGTATCTGCAGAGAGCAATTCCTTCCTCGAGGCAGGATGTTCCTGCGCCCGATCTGATTCCATTTAATGCCTCGCGGCGACATGGGGGAGCGAACAATCAGTCAATCTCTGGGCTTTGCGTGAAGCCATTTTCCCCCAGGAGGAGCCTCACTAAACCGCATCAACTGTGTTTC
This sequence comes from Heterotis niloticus, assembly GCA_018136845.1. Lineage (NCBI taxonomy): Eukaryota > Metazoa > Chordata > Actinopteri > Osteoglossiformes > Osteoglossidae > Heterotis > Heterotis niloticus. The sequence goes on along the minus strand of CM030894.1, from coordinate 20,330,424 downwards.
TGGAAGGCCTGTGCGGAGACAGTTGTCATAACAAGCTCCCGCAAATAGCCCTGCGAGCCGAGATAGGAAATCCAGCTGTTCTTACCACAGGGTGTCTCAAGGCTTTGTGTGCGTGCCTGTGTGTCAGGGTGTATCTGTGTGCCTCTCTGTGTTTCTCTTTCGGCGTGCGACCTGATAGTTGTTTTCCTCTACAATAAATAAAGCTCAGCAGAAATAAAACTGTTACTTACCAAGTACTCAAAGACGAGGGTGAGCGAGCGGTCGGTGTGGATGATGTCGTGCAGGGTAACAATATTGGCGTGTTTCAGGTTCTTCAGCAGTGACACTGCAGTGACATGCAGGGAGTTTAAATGTCACACTTAGTGGAGTTGCTGCCAATACATCCTAATTCCAGCTTTCTCAACCAATCTACAGCACATCGATGCTGTTTGGAATTAATGTATGTGTTCTGTTATTAACTGATCTAATGACAGCAGTGACAAGTGAGAGGTGTCCTTTCCAATGTTGCTTTTTTTTTTGGTTTCTTTGTGACGACAGCATGGAAGCTTTTGCTCCTGTCACTAGATGGCAGCATGGCTGCACTGCAATGAGTAGGTGTCAGGCGGCAGGCTGCTGTGGCGCTACCTTCTCGGATGGCGGTGCACGGCGCCCCTTCCTCGTGCTCCAGGCGGATCTCTTTGAGAGCCACCAGGTTCTCTGTGAGCTTGCTGCGCCCTTTGAACACTGTGGCGTACGTCCCCTGATTGAGAGAGGAGGGGTTCAAAGTCATCGTGGCAGAAGGAGGGGGACGGGAGCGCACTGTCAATCGGTCATCGCTGGGCTCTGAGCAATGGCTTGATGAACGTCAGTTTGACCGTCGGCTCCATCTCCTAACTCCTACCTACACAAAAAGTAACCACTTCCCCTGTAGAGTAGGAACACTGCTGCAAACACAGACAAATGGACAGGACCGTACACAGACAGACAGACCGATAGATAGCTTCACCCCCACTTTATAGGGTACACCTGCATGATACCAACTGAATGATTTCTTGGTACACAATATAGCTTTTCTATCATTTGAGTGCCACAGAGTACCAGCGTGTCCTGGCTTCTCTAACCCTTCGAGCAGGACAATAAGGCCAAAACACACATCATTTCAGCATGGTTCCACAAACATGACAGTGTCTTTACTTTACCCCGGTGGCCTGCAGAGTTGCTACCTCTAGAACCAAAGACCATCTTTGGGATGAGGTTGGGGTGTTAGCAGCTTGTCAAGGTGTCAGTCAAACATGGAGCAAGAAACCTGCTGGGCAATTCATGGTGAGCTGGGTGCAAAAGAGCATCCACCCCACTACTTGGTAATTCTACTTAATAAAGTGGTCAGCAACTATACAGAACATTGTGCAAGGCTCCAGCAGCACACATGCAACAAACTGTGACAGAAGAAACCAGAGTAATGCCAGAATCAATAAATAAAAGTGCAAAAATAGTAAAAAGTAGTACCAATAGCTCAATCTCACTCTGGAAACAAGAGGTCTGTACCGCCGCTACATGGCAGAAAAATAGGAGCCTGATCTTCACTCTAGAATGTTGTCATAACTGAGCTCCCTCTTCACCAGGCACAGCCCTACAGACCTCTATGGACCCTATACTCTCCAGAAGTGGCTCTTGGAAAAGGAGCCACGGCAACAGCAGCAAGTGTCATGATATTGACTGTTAGCATTAAGAGAAGGTCAGCATCAACAGACATGAAGCACGATCCTGGTTGTTAGAGAAACCCTGTGGGGTTTTGTTTATGATCCATCTAATCCCAGATTTTATCGCTGTGTCGTGCAATAAACAAAGCTCTGGAGGACAATGCTGGCTCCGGGTTTTCAGAAGGTACACAGAGGACTGTTTAGACACTGCGGACAACTCAAACCGACCTGCAACACCTTCCTTTCGATGGCTCCTGTTTAAAAAAAATAAGACCATGTTACGCTGGAGACGTTGGGGGGGGGAGAGAGAGAGAGAGAGAAAGAGAGAGAGAGAGAGAGAGAGAGCGAGTGTGTGTGTGTGTGTGTGTGTGTGTGACAGAGAGAGAGAGAGTGAGATAGAGATGCGTGAGACAAGCTTGACTTAAAAAAGGGATGACCTGGAAGATAAAAAGATGGACTCACCTCGCCCAGCTTTCCCAGCTTAACGTACGTCTCCAGTTTCCCAAAGCCAATGTCAGACTGCAGAGAGACAGAGAAGCTCCACTCATCACGACTGAGGATAAACATACATCATCGCTAATGCACAGTCAGCACGGTCTGTTATGATTGGAGCAAAGCCATGTTTGGGATTCAAACACTTGTCATTACTGTTAAACAGGAGACACATTTGCCACTCAGCCTACAGTCACACATACAACGCAGCTGTCCAGCACCGCATTTCACATCTTGCATTCACAATCATATCTGTCTTTCGTAAAGCCTTCTGCCAACATTGCTTTAACAGCATAATTTGTCTTATATTGGTGTTTTTTTTGCACTGCTTTGCTAAAAATGTCAGAAAAAGTACACAGCGAAAAAGTGATAACTTTCCAAATTCGATTCCTCCCCACAAGCTGAATATTTACATTATAAATATTCCCTGCATTGCAGAAATGCCATATGACTCGAGCAATATTTTTCAAATCCAATAATGAAGGTTGCCACAAACATCCTCAACTGTGTTCTCAGGAGAGACAATGAAACAGACAATCCTGCAGAAATGAGCATTAATATTATATAATCATGAGAGTTTTGCCAAAATGTGTCAGAATCTGATTCATTCCTTTCCACATGTAATAATAAATGACTATAAATATTTAGCGTTTCTCAGACTAAAAAAACAGTGAAACTGTGAGTGCAACCTCTCACTGTACTGTCTACAGGGTATTTTAATATGTATTGGGGTTATTTATTCATTTCTTTATTTCCTCTGCAGTGCAAATTTGCTGCTAGTGGAGATACATGCGGTCTGGTGGAAACTGGTGGGATGTCTCACTGGGCCACAGCGGGCCGCCAGTGCCGGGGAGGGACAAGCTCGGAGAGGGATGGCCACTGACCAGGGATGCTCGCCGGGACATGCGGCTCAGGGGCTTTGAGGGCGGAGAACTTTCCGTCTGCAGCTTCTTGAGGAACTCTGGAGGGAGGCGGATGTCCATGGGGAGGGACATTCGCTTGCTGACATCCTGCACCAGACACATCCATGTTTGAATGAGTGACATTTCGAGGGGTTAAACTGGTTTGTAACATTGGACTCGCTGCCGGGAAGTTTCTAGTTAAAAAAGTACATAATGCAATTAATTAGAATTAATTGGATTATATATTAACTGTATAATATAGTGCACACACAAATTTTCTACAAAATCAAAAGTGGTTGCATAACACAACGGGATGCCAGGTAGCGCTGTTTAGTGCTGAGGTTTCATAATCGGAAAATTCTTGGTTTGAATTCCAATCCTTGACCAAGACACTTCGAAATGAGAGTGAGAATACTCCGCTGCATACATAGGTAAATCACTGTAAAGCTGGTTATATTATTGTACGATGTCTTGCACACAAAGGTGCCAGCTAAACAACGGTTAAAGCCAAGAATTTTGAAGCACCTCGAAAAACACAAAGAAATGTAAGAAATGCTGATTGCAATTATTTTTCCCTAAAGAGATAAATGGACACAAGGCTGACATATTGAAAGCTGAAATGTGTCTTGGATCATTCCATAAAATCAGCAATAGTCCATATACCCAGCGATGGAACAGATCTGCCAATTACTGCTCTTATTACATGCAGCGAAGAAGCTGGCAGCTAAAAGGACCGTAATAGAGGCCTAATTTCTCTCTTTGCGAACACAATCAAGCCTGGCTGAATAGGCTGAGATGGCATGTTTTACTGCTGTCACTGCACCCAGTAACTGTGATTAATCTCAACCATCATTCGTGTGATATTCTGCCTTATTGTGTTCGCACACAACAGCACCAGAGCTTCTTTTGGATGATGATGATAGAGTGGGGGCAGAAAAAGTAAAATGAATGTGAATCGCAGTGATTGGGTTTCCATAACAAACAAAACAAAACAAAAAAAATCTGCTAAAAATGTACGGCAGAATGAAATGTATGATGTGAGATTGTGATTGAAGAAAGTCTCTTTCTGTAGTGCCAGAAGGTAGAGCACCAGCTAAAGACATGGATTTGTAACCTGAAAGTTGCCTGTTTAAATTCCATTCCCACTACCCTGCAGTACCCCTGTGCAAGAAAAAAAAAAAGTTGAGGTGCAAACCTAAACCCTGCTGGTGGGGCTCAGTTTCCTTATATAGGAAATGTCCTTGTGCCATATGTATGAATGTGCCAGCAAACCTGATCAGTATGGGTCTGAACAATGAAGGCCACTTACCTCCATGGAGAAGCGACGGTGCTGGGGTGGCTTGCCATGGTAGTGCAGGGGGGTTGGGGACCGACCTCCATCGTCTCCATCCAAGGGGCTATGCTCTGGGTGCAAGGTCTGCAAGTCTGGGAAGGTGAACAAAATGCCAAAGATGGTTACTTAAACTGTATCACTTCATCTGCTGCAAGCCCAAGCCCTCCTACGCTCCAGCCCCCCTTACACTTTGGCAATGTTGACCTTGGCTTTTGGGACCATACCAGGTTGGATCTGTAGCCCAGCCTCCTCATGGGTCACATACTTGCGATCCCACAAAGCAACTGCTTTCGGGCGAGTGTCCTGATTAATAACTGTAATGATATTAATTGCTTAATAACCACACAGTAGCAACATTCCGCCTTTTGCGCGGTTCCGCTTATGGCATCCCGGCGAGATGGCAAATCATCCTCCCGAGCGAGATGGGGACCAAACCTCAGCCGGGATGAGAGCTATTAATAAGGTCTAATCCCAGATCAGATCCACTTGCTCTGTGGGGTCCAGGCCAGCTGTTGGATGCCATCATCTCATTTCCAGGAGCCGCGCCTCGATTTGAGGATGAAAATGACATCAGATTGGCTTTTCTGCTGTACCGCGTCGACTTGGAAAAGAGCTTGGGGGGGATCTGGAGCCGGAACGATGGGGAGACGTCGATTTCGCAGCGGGACAAAAAAAAAATCGATGCGCGTTTCATTACTGGGCAGGCCTGTGCCGAATTGTAACTATGGCAAACACTTTCATTTTTCGCCATTTCTTCTGGTTTTAATGAACCTGAACGGTACCTTTCTGAAAAACATATTTAAAGGACGGCTTGCATTACCCGTGTTTAATTTTTGGAAAAATTCACATAATCTTCAGACTCGGTGAGGCACTGCCACGCAATTTCAACATTTACAGTGCTGTTGTGTGATGTTTAATACATATATTAGTAGCCAATATAGTGTTTATCTGAGGACAGCAAAGTTTATATGCTTTGAACCACCTTCATCTTTTATGATGAGCACCAGTGTTCATCTCATCGCTGGAGCAGAGCACTTCCATTTGCTCTCTATTGGTCTGTACTGGCCTGTACAGACTGTTTATGGTTTTCTGACTCATTCCTGGTGGGGGTGGCGCTACAGATGGCTGATGGAGACCGCAGGTCTTTATGAATCAGTGACACACACAGACTAATGGTCTCATTAACACTTGGCTTACTGGCCCTGGCAGCGCTTCAGGAACCTGAACCACCTTCTTTTCTCTACAGTATTTCATACCCAGTTTGGTGGCGATACTGCAGACCAGTGACGCAAACAGGACCAGACTGAGCTGGTGTGGTGTCATTTTGCGTAAGTTTGTCAAAAGGTTTGCTTGATCTTGCACTGTCACTTGCGGGTAGGACGGGTCTTTTCAGCTGACAGCTTGACCGTTGAATACAACACCTAATATACTTTAAAACTGTTATTAAAAATGTATGCATTGTTATGTATTTATTATGTATTATGCTAAAGTTTATGTTTACAGACTGTCTAGGGATGCAAGAATCACATTAACTGGAGGCCCCGATTTTCTTAAATTTGCAACCTAGTGTATAAAATTGGAATTACAACCCAGTTGACCTATTAGCTCATGCTATTTAATTATTTCCAAATACTGTACATTTAAGGTGTGAGACTTGTAGGGATTTACTCTGTTTATTTATATTTGTTTTTCGTGGGAGAGAGCTTTATTACTATGAGGGGTTGCTGGGTTTCCTTTTAGTCCTTCAGTTGTGGCCAATTACTCGATTTTTACATCTGCACTCCAAAGCTTGACAATCTTGTCAATTCTGAAAGGGTGAGGACAGACCTACATGTCCGTGTGCTGTGAGGTAGTTCCCGGATTCCGCCCTCAGCTCCGTAGGCACAGTGAGCAAGAAGTGGGCGACAACCCCAGTCATGTCACCCACACAAGAGAACCAGAACTCATTGCAGGGTTGTCCCTTGTTCCTCCTTGCGACAGATGGCTGGCTTGTCATTGCATTCAGACTGGGGTCTCTGACAAAGGGCACAGGCCACTTTTGCGATGTGCCACTCGGGGGGGCCCATTGTCATCTTTCTGATACAGATGGATTTGTTCCCAACCTGTGAGCCACAGTGACATCTTCCCAATGTGCTTCACCCAGCGGAATCAGAAAATGGCCTTCGACATCCATGCCTTGCTATAGCCTGATCCAATCTGCTCAACCGACCGACCAGACAGTCGACAGCCTAGAGCGGGAAGACTCCGGAGTTGGAGGAATTCCCTCAGCACCAGATTGCCTCAGTCAGCCTGGAGGAGTGTGCCGAGCGTGAGGCTTCCAAGCGAGGGCGGACAGCTTGTGCGGCCTGGAAGGCTTTAAAAGCGTTTGCTGTGAGAATCTGATCCGATATTGTGACTATTTCCAGACGATCTTTCTTGTTCCCGACAGACTGTGTTGGCTCGTTTGCTCGCAGTGTACACAATTTTACTCAAAAAGGAGACACATTAAAGGGTAAAATGGTTCATCTTGCCTTATTTGGTCCTTCTTGCAAAAGAAGGAAGGTACATTTCTCTGCTGTGACACACAGTACAGCGATTACTTTGATGTATTTAGCTTAAAGCTTTTAGCGCCTTTATCCAAAGTGCCACTGTAGATACACTAAAGTCCCGACATATCAAAACAGCACAGCAGTACCACATGAGCCCACACACACACACACACACACACACACACACACACACACACACACATTTGGCAATTTAGAGTTAGCAATAAACCTGAAACATGCATCTTTTGACTGCGGGATGAAACTTAACACAAACTGAATTTGAATCAAACCCAGAGCCATACCCACAGCTCAGTTGCTGTGTGACAGCAGCTCCAGCCGCCCACAACCGTGCCTCTATCATCAGAGAAAAACGTGGGCATTCAGACTCTTCCTAATAAATCAAATGCCTGTCCGCCATAGAGGTGGCGTCTGCTGGTTTGGACTTCATATGAATGTACAGCACAAGGCTGCAGCCTAGAAGTGACAGTCTGAACAAGACAAATCTGGAGATTACTTGGCCTGCCATAGGTTTAGAAAAAAAATCTTTATTAATATTTGTGAGAACATGAACGCACTGCACACCAAAGTGCTGGAAAGCAAAGGGAGCTGTTTTGTGAGTGCGTGTGCAGTTCTCCCACACATCCCAGAGAAAAACAACGCTGCACCAGACCCGGAATAATCACATGGGTCTGCTGTCATCCTCAAAGCACTGAGAAGTCCTGTTTAATAGATCTGATATGCAGCTTTGCTGTAACATGCCAAGGATAAACGGTACAATTCCGTTCTTTCAGGCTCCCTCCGGGGTTCAGATGAAATAACGGACCGCAAGGGCACCTAAATCAGATGCCGCTAACAAGGCCTCTACCCCAGGGGGCCTGGGCCTTCCAAGTGAACTCCCTCGAACAAGCAGAACCACGGCTGTGGATTCCAGCCGAACAAAAATATGCAATTACATTTTTTGAAACCCCAACCTAGGCCTCATCTTTCATTTGGGAGATGTTTCGTGACCGATCACAAGCGCACTTTTATGTTTTCTGCTGCACAAACACAAGCAACCTGTTCCGCACATCAAAAGCTTCGCGAGCTCTTTCTCTCTCACACTCACGCTATCCATCTTTATGCATGACAAAGCGGATACCCTCTCTCTTCTGTTTTGTGAGGGTGAGACCGTCCATTAAATTGAGGGGAAAAATGAATAACGGTAATGAATAACTAATTCTTTCCAAAGATATTTGATGTCTCACATAATACGGGTGCCCAAGGCACGTTGGCAAATGGCCCCTCAAAGTAGAGGAAACACTGATTGGTTTTTTTAAATGGAAGCTGTTAGATACAGCCACATCTCATTGCTGAATTACCTAGCACACACTGGCCCTCCCATAGCCTTTATACCTGGAAATACTTCAAGCAATAATGAGTCAAAAAGCTTTTCCTGAATTGCCATATATTTCTATATCTGTAAAACTTAATCTCTGCTTGTTAGTTCATTCTTTGTGCACAGATTTGATTTCCAAGCCACAGATTTGAGGTTTGGCACAGTGGTAATTCTCACCCTGAGAGATCTACACATAGTCAAGGGTGCACACACACAATCCCAAGAAAGGGTTATGGTGGGGTTGCTGGAGGAAAGACCCGAACTGTCAAAAGAAAGGAGAATAACTTGTAACCCAGCCGACGCTAATAAATTTGAAGTGTGTTACTATACTTTTGCAATGTGCTGTAGGTGCAACACTTGTTTAGGTGTGGATTATAAAGTATTGTGTGTGTTTATGCGCACACTGCCCTCACACGCCCTCCTGCGGCAAGGTGTATGAAAGTCATCAGCATGCGGGTCTTGGTCTCAGTGCTGTCGGGCCCTGTTCTAGAATGGGCTTCCTGGGTCCATATGCCACTGCTGTCCTTGACATACAGCGAGAGTGAGGCCTCCTGCGCGACCGTGCTGACAGCTGCTACTTGGTTCCTAACAGAAAAGTCTCAGGTCTGGCAAAACATCTTCACTTTCACAGGAAAGTTCATCTTTTCCATGTTTCACGGTTTTACAACCAGAACCGGATACAGCACTTTATAGGTTTACACCTGTGAACTCCAACACACGTTGCATCAGCATTACAGTGAGCATGAATTCAGCCTGACAAGCTTGCAGGGAAGACTAAAGTTACAAGGTTATGGTGTATCATGAGAATAACAGATTTAAACAGAATTGAGCGACACATATGTTGCTAAATGTCAAAGTTCTAATTATATTTTTTTCTATGTTCATTTTTATATAGTGCTGACAGCATGTATACTACCACTTAACACTCTAGTTCTCACATGGTTTAACGGCTGCACTTCCACCATGAGAATTAAAATAACAGCTTGCAGGGGCTGTCAGTAACATCGAGCCTGAGCTGCCAGCTTTGGGGGAACACAGCTGAAATGCTGGAGAACAGCATCACTCTTCCTGTATAATTTAAGGTGTTCCTAGAAGGAGCCCAGCAAGAAGAAGAGGAAAGCTATGTGAAGAAAGGTCTTCTCATCCGTTCTATTTAAAACTCTGAATCTCACTTCTCATGACAACGTATCTGTCTGGATCCAGCAAATTTTTCTTGCAAGTACTGGAAGCACAGATTTCAGATTAATGCGACTCTGAGAGATGTTATACACTATATATGACTGCTATGTGTAAGTATTATTTTTGTGCTGGCAAAAAGACACAGAAAAAATATGACAGCTCAGTGGGTGGCACAAGGACCCCTTCACCTGTACGTTGGGGACACTCCAGGGAGTTTGCTCAGATAAATCAGTTATGGTGAATTAAGAACAGCTGTGAGTGCGTGAGACCGTCGATGGACCCTGCGGTACTTCTGCTGAACCCAAATGACGGTCAGCAAGCAGCTCAACACCAGTGACATCTCTGTTCCACTGTCCTAACTACAATAGAGCAAAAGGTGTCGGGTCAGAAGGAGAATCATGTTGCTTGTATAGGTAAAGCAGCTATTAACAGAGTTTGTCTGAAATACGGTGTGGCATGAGAAGAAGACAGCAGATGCAAAGTGAAGTGACTGAGGTTCATACATTTCAGACAGGAGCTCATAACCATTTGCTCCTGTTAAAAGTGGTCTGCAGTTTATATTTGTGGACATGAGTTATATACCATATCAATACAGACGATGGGAAATGCTCTGAAATTTCAAACGTTTGTACAGCAGCCACGAAGCACAGATCCCAGAAGTCCAGCCATCTGGATTAAAGCAATTACAGTTTCATACTGTCTGCAGTTTCTATTTTTGCTTAAAACACGTATTTTGTCTTGTACTGTTGGAACCATTATCTTGACACTTGTGATAAACTGTCATATGAGCACATGGTATGGAGCAGCTTTGTCAGACAGGCTTGGCAAAATGCGCAGAAACAGCTGATCTCTTCCCCGAAAATTTCCTTGCTACACCGGCTGTTGACGTCAGGGAGGCAGAAACACACGGAATCGGGAGGCCATCGGTGTAAAAAGGCACTGCCACGTGCACTGGGCCCACCAAACAAGCACGTTTCTGCTCTCTGAAGAAATGCTACCATGGGTTCATCTGCTACCAACAGCTGGAAAACTGGGCTCTAACCCCACACAGTTAAGAAGGGGAGTGGCTGTCATTTTTTTTCAGTACACCCTTTAATATAACAGCATTACTAAAGCAGTACCACAGAAAAGAGTACAATAATATCTCGACTAGGGTTCTTGAGAAACTGAGCACTTCATGAAACAGCACTATTACAGCTCATCCACAGTGTATTGCAGAAGTGGAAAACTGCATGTGTGACGTAATACAAAATAGATAAGTTATACCTTTAAATAATAGAGACTAGACAGATAAATCAGACTATTTTATGGATAACAAGTAGAAAATTGCAAAAGATGTATTTTGATTTTTTTTTAAACATTTTTGAGAATATGGTCAATCGCTATGACAAATTACTGAAATGGACAAAATAGAAGTGCTATTGCGAAGCAGTGCTGCAGGGGGAAGCATTAATCAGTGCATTAATACATTTCAGATTTGGAATTTTACATCTCTCCCCTGATTTTCCCATATCCTCTCATCTTATAACTGCAGTGATAGAAATTCAATCACATGAGCCATGGGGCACGGGGCAGAACACACCCTGGACAGAAGTCCATATCCAGTTACAAGGTGGTGCTTCATACACACCTGTGGCACTTTTGAGATCCCAGTTCACCTGTGCAGCATGTCTTTGGGTGGCAAAACAAAAACAGAGGAAACAAAAACTTGGGAAAAATATATATGTAAGCTTCACACAGAAGCCACCCTCAGAACGTTAACCCTGGAGCTACAGAGACAAGAACACTACCTGCTGAGCCGCCGTGCTGCACGCGTTTCTTCAAGTAAACAGCAAACAAACAAGTGTAATATGGGCTGCGGAAACCGGTGGAGATGGTGGCCTCTTTGTTCTTGGGTTTTTTTCTGGTGAGAATACATATGTATTCGTTATGAGCTGCCAAGGTGGATGCACTTGTCAGAAGAAGTGATCCTAGAGCAGCTCCCAGCTACAGCTCCCTCACAGCCACCTGAACAGCAAGGCGCTCCAATGCGTTCCTCATGTTCTGCACTTCACAGGCCTTAATAATGCGTCCATGCAGACAGGTGAGCTGCACGGAGTGCCGGGAGAGGTTCAAAGGTGAGGGGGTCCAATTGCTGCGGGCCAGATGTGACGTGTTGTCTCCTTAGTAACAAGGTGCGTGAGACCTGTCATTAAGACATCCATTCCACCCACCTCATTTCCCACGATCAACATGGTACGTTGAGATGATGGCAGCGATTGAGCACACAGAGAGTAACTCTGGCATGAATAAAGCAGAGATTGCCGATTAGGCCTTACTTTCAGGCCGTTACGAAATGCAAGATGATCTTGCTGACGCGCAGGTCACTCACTCATGTAAAGTGCGCCTGGTTGCTGACTGTGTTACGCAGTTTGCACAGCGGCAGTGCATACAGTGTCACTTGCCTACATAATAATACATTAAACAGGAATATCTGTTATGCGTAGATACAGCACAATAACTCAAAAGCATATACAGCTTGGCACCCAATGTTTTATGTTTCTAAATATTAAAGTTAAAGAAGTGCTGTATATGGGGCAGGTGGAAACTATCACCATAATAAAGGGCTGCCATGACTACATAGCTGCGCTAATATTAATGTTTTATATTTATTATCATTTAATCTGTACAAGCAATTGTAATTTCAGTAACTTGGCATGATCAACAACCCTATTACTGACCTCATTCAGCTACCAGAGATGAATTACATTCAGAATATAGTTTTATGATTAACAGATGTATTATATACATTTCTGATAAAACTGTATAAAGTATAACAAAGTAAACAGCATGACATCATCAGTTAAATGGAGAGGGTCAGAGTTATGATATTAAAGTTATTTGTATCCTTCACATCAGCAATGAAGAATTTCGGGTCAAGCTACATGATCACAGGGTATACCCGACCCGACCATTTGAAAGCATTGCCGTACATCGCGGTAACACGAATAGCGGAGGGGGTGAAACGGAATGAAGACACCTTTAAGAGCACATGCGAAAACCGCGGTACAGACGTACATTTAGTCGTTCCCTCACACAGCAGACACATGGGCTCTCAAATCAAAAAAGCAAAGCTGCTTATTATTCCAGGGTAGGCGAGCGAAAGCAGTCGGCACAAAAAGACCTAAAGAGGGATCGGTTGGTGGGGCGTTTTCATTCACGGTGGCTGAGCAGGTAGCAGAAGTCTGTCTCTGCTTATAATTTAAATATCACGGTTACAGCCGACACTTTGATCTTCCTGCCAGTAATTGGGGTCATTGTAGGCAAGTCATCCTCCTCGCCTATAACAAATGTCTCACATCAGATGCCTGGAAGAGAAGTGGCCCGGCCTCTCTCCTCCTCGCTCTCCCTCACCGCCCGCCGGTGAGGTCCCCGGCAGCGAGCTCGAGAGCATCTCTCTGGAGATTGTCTGACAGCTCATTGAGAAGGACGGGCAATCGATGGGTTCGGTGACATTTCATTTTTCTTCATTTCCCGGGACTGAAGACTAGTTGGGCAGACGCTGTGATTAAAAAAAGTGAGCTTGTTTATGTATGAGCTAATAATATCGGCAGTGGTGGCAGGGCGGTTTTAAAAATAACACGAAACCGAGTAGGCGCCCATTAAGACAACTGCTGTAGGCAATGCCGTGATGATGTTAGGACCCCCACCGGAGGGATGCTGGGGTCCACACGCCTCACAGGGTGCATTTCACCTCTGTCATCCTTTATGGGGAAAAGTTCTTAATTATCTGCGGATTTGAGAGGCAGGTTTTTTGGCTAAGGCCTTGACGGATCTTCCTGGCATCTCCCAGAATGCACAAAGACGGTCCTGGGTGACGGGGCCAGACGAGCTTGCCATTGCAGGAAATGGCTGACAAACCTCATCCCCGCACCCTATTTTTAGCTCGGCCCGAGGGGATGTGGCGGGGGGGCTACGAGCAGCTCTGCCAGAGCTCCTTATCCCCCTTTATCTCTGCCTGTGTGGAGGATGAGGGGAAGGCTGTCACCAAGCACGACGTTTTTTTGTCTCCCTTCTCTGTTTGTTTGGGAGGTCTGTTTTAATCAGCACTGGGGGAGTATCGCTATGAGAGAGAAAGTCACATGTTTCAGTTCTGCAGGCAGGCAGGGAAGCCTGCTTACCTTGTAATGAGGGGCTGCTACTTTCTCTTCCTTTTCAAACAGGCTACCGATGAACGTTCAAAGGGACGGGCGCATTTCCGAAAGAATAGCCAACGATTTCATTTGAATTCATGAACAGCCCAACTGAGGAATCTCCTCAGCGGCAGTTTGCTGTGGGGTCTGCCTGCGTGCCACTTTTTCAGTTGCTGGCCTCCATTGGAGAAGTGCCGCCATGAACAAAGCCAAACCTGAATTTAATCTAATATTCACGCCTGCTAAGGACGGCCCTCAGACAATTGAGTCACCGGAGCTAGGAGATGGAAGTGTGTTTAGTTCTGCTGGGGTGGAGGAGGGCGGGGGGGCTCCAGGTCATGTAGCGGCTAGAGCTGTCACTTTGCAATGGCAGGACATGGGTTTGATTCCTTGCTCCTTCTGCAACACCCTTCAGCAAAGTATTTACCCTGATCTTCACCTGTTAATGCTACCTAGCATCAGTAGCTTGGTATATAACTGTAAAAAGTAAAGTACAAGAACCCAACCATGGTCACAGATGTCAGCAAACAATGGCTAATAAAGCCACACATTGACGCAGTCCTGATAAAAGAACGTACCAGAAGGTGCATGTGGTCAACAGAGAGATTAGATTTTTGCTGTAAGCAAAATACCAGTGATATGCAGAAATATTACAATTACAATTTATCTGACTGTAAACACCAAATATCTACAAAACCAATAACCTGACTGGTTAACATCAGAATTTTGGAGTCAAGAACTGCCAGTAGCCACTTATTGCCCAGTAACCGCTTGACTGGCGAACATAACCCCTCCTGTGCGATCTTAAGACTGGTACCATTTCAGCTAAACATTAGGGAAAAGGCATTATATTTTAGTTTTTTGTTATTTAGTTATTTGTTGAAATAACACAATACTTTGATAAACAGTGTAACCGTGCCACCCTCCTGTACCCACAAAGCTCGCCACAGTATTAAAAGGATTGATGGAAGACAGGAGTCGCTGCACTGTGGAGCTCAGACCAGTGTTGATGCAAAAAGCTCCTCTTTTGTGGGTTGTATTATTCATTTTATGTTTTTAATAAAACAATGCATATAAGTAGTGCGCCTCCATACGCTACACCACCACGTAGAGGCAGACATTACTCGTAGGTTGCACAGCACTTATACATGCTTATGAACACGGACATAAAGCCCACATTAATAAGCATGGGCCAAAAACTGCTCCTTTCGCTAACTAAATATGACATTAATTGATAAAAAAAACTAATACATAACAATGAACAAATTCAGATTTACAGTAAAGCTGACTTACGGGACGAGTCAAAACTTTGAATGCATGTGAGAAATGCGTATATGGGATGAACTGTGTCGATATCATCTCTGAACCCTGCTGCAGAAGAGCTCATTTCCTAATCAAATTTCTTTACTTAATTCCTTGTGAAAAAATCATTTTCCAAATCATGCGTCCTGATGTTTATCTGATACTTTAGCTGCCGCCCGTGAGCATTTTGAGCTAATGTACAGCATGCTAGGACACGCTGTTGAATGATGCTGTCGACACTAGAGATGCAACGATTTAAAATGAGCCACTGATATCTTGGTAGTCACTCACTGTCGAGGTCCAGAATCTGCATTTTGGCCAAAAAGTGGCAAAGGTTGAGTATGTTAATATCTTCAGAACTAAAAAAGAAAGAGCGGTGCTTTCAATGGCATAAACAGGTACAAATGCAGCATCAAGGAAATATGAGGGTTTTTTTTTTATTTGTACCATTTGGGGGGCAGCTTCATGAGTTGTGTGACATCACAAATCATAATAATCATTGATATCTTTAAACCACAATAGATACAACAAATGGCCCAAACGGGCAAAAACACACCACTTAAGAGAGTGCCTGGTTTTGGGTGGTTTTTACGGGATAAAACGCCACAAATGCAGCACTAACATGAGGGTTTGTGCCTTTTTTGTAAGGTGAGGGCAGCTTCACTGATCTAGCAGAAACCATAGTTCCCAGTTAACTGCTCCCTCCTTGTGGCAGGTGGCATTTCCTTACAGGTACCACTGTTGCAACTGCCTTGTAATGGGGTTTAATCCATTTTCTCACTAACCAGCACCAAGGCACAACTTGATGTGCTGTGAACATGTCCGCTTACAATCCGTTCTTGCAGGGATAGGCAACACACAGACCTCGGGGGACCTACAGTAGTCAGCACTAGTCTGCATTCTTTTTTTAAAGTAGGGTCTGTCATTCTCACACTGCTGCTTTCTCCTGCAGTCAAAACAAAGGGGCAAACAGCCTGAAGGAGATTTACACCAGAGGTGGCTTTGTTCTTGGGGTCTGCCATTCTCAGGGATGGACGCACGCAGAGAGCTTATGAAGATCATCCATACAAAGGGGTGCTGGTGGGGAGCCGCCCATCGCCAGCTGACACCTTCTTGTGACTACTGCTGGAGTGGAGGATCTTTAATTTCCCCAGCCTAGCACAGACACACGCTCCAGGGATACAGGAAAAATAACAACTGCTGATCCGGACCAAACCTTCCATACCTCTGACTCGGGCTTTTCCAGCAATAGCTGCAGGCAGGCTGAACACCATCACAAGAGGGTGAAGAATATCCGATTTAAAACCAGATTACTGCTCTCCAACCCTGCCCACGCATTGCCTGCACCCCCCTCCTCATCTGAACCACCTCAATACGTATAATTGCTATTCTCCCCTGAAAACAAAAGCCTTACCACCTCCAGCACATGATGTCAGCACATCTGTATGATGTGCAATATCCCTGGATCATGCCGTCCTGAGTTCTCCTCACTCCAGGGGGGGCTTAAAGCTTGTTATTGCTCTCAAGTCCATCCTACTCGATTTTGCCAAGGTTCTGCATTGCCAGGATCTGTCCCTGAGCACAGTGGCACATCACATAGCGCCTGGCCGCCATGGGGAGACAACTCAAGGCAAGGCAAGGGCTGATGCCTGATTCGAAGCAGTGGACGAACTGCCTTTTCATTATCTCTGCAAATGACTTGAGCTCCTGTGAGCCTTGTGAGGCTACAGAACTGTTTTGTCAGCTGTTTGCCCATGCTGAGCTTGTAAATTCCCTGTGAGGTGGCAGCTTCGGGGCAGCGTTCTCTCACACCTTCTTTGTGGCATATTACACGGCTGACATCAAGCCTCAACTGACCTGAAACCGAAATGGACCGACAGAGCAACCGCCATTGTAGGTTTCTCCACCGATCTCGACCCGTCGGAGCACAAAGCTACATGCACAATTACTAATTTATCATTTATGGCAACACATATGCATTATAATCCAGCACAATGAGGCCTGACTGCAGTGGATTAGAACAAATCTTGGCACAATCCAGGAGAATGAAACCTCTTCCAAAAATGATAAGAAGTCTATTTTTGGAAGATAAATTACACAGCCTAAATTTACCCTTCTAATGAAGGTATCACCTTTTAATGTATCCAGGCCCACTTGCTGGCTTATCTTGTTGAGTGATTCATTGTCAAATGGTTATTAGCGCTGAGCTTCTGACAGAAGATCTGCCAGCAGCGAGACTCACCTTCCTTGTGGCGAATATTCAGTTGGTTTATCTGCTCCGTGAATTCGGTCTCCTCGATGGTCTCTGTCCTCGGCACTGACAGCGAGAAGCGTCGCTTGAAGTTCTTCATCTTGTTCATCGTCCCAGAGAGCCGATTCTGAGGATCGGGGTGGAGGACCGCATTACGATTGCGGCAAAGAGAAACATGTAACATCAACAAGAAACTAAGTATCGCCAAAAGGAGTTGGCAGCTAATCCACAAATGGTGGCTGGCAAACACTTGTTTAATTTTAAAAAGCTATTAACAGTTTTATGGGGTGATTCACCAATAATTTGATTTAGTAACGGTTTTTTTAATGATATATTACTCTGATAAGAAGCCCTGAGGCTTCACAGCCTCTAGTAGCAGGGCTTTCTCACTCTTTCTTCAAACAGACTGGCTATTGACTGGCTAACAATGGAAAAATCTATATGGAAAGGTTGTGTGGGCACAATTCAATGCAACTTTTGTGCCTAGAAAATAACAACTAGCGACGGAAACAGAAAATTAAGTGCTTTAGACCTCCTGTAATTTGTTACGGCCACAGCATGACTGATTCTTACAGAAGGACAGCACAGTACCACAGCAGGTAGCGCTGATGCCTCACAGTTTGGATATTTCCTCAGGTCTGACTCTGACTCAGAAGCCGTGTATTTGGGAGTTTCCTCTTAATATTTTGGTTTCCTCCAACAGTTCAAAGACACGTGTTTGTGGTGAGCTGGTCAGCCAGTGACTCTTGTGTGACACTGTTAGTGAATCTCTGTGGCTGCCCTGCGATGGGCTGTGTCCTGTCCAGGGTGTCCCCTGCCTTGTGCCCTGTGTTTCCTGGATAGACTGTGGGCCGCTGCAACCGTGCACTGAGCACGAAGCGGTTACTGAAATCTGTGCAGTTCAGATGTGGCCAACTGTTAAGGTAAAACAGTGAGGCACCCCATTGATTTAAATACCGCAAGAATGGCTGTGGCACAATCACACCTTAGTACAACAAAGCATCTACTGTAAACAAATGTAGGAAGAGTGAAAAAAGAGATAAATATAAAGATAAATTGGTAAGAACATAAATAAGTAGGTATGTTTGAACATGAGAGAGGGCAAGTGAGGTGCTGGGGGTAGTGAGACAACACAGAGCATCCTCAGTACCATGGTTTGTTGCATCTACGATATTTAAAAGGTTTTGAGTTGCCCCCCCCCCCCATTTGATCGCTTACTACCTTGGCCAAGGTTAACAGAAACTGACAGATATGAAGAAGCCAGGAAGGAGGCAGTACTGTGATATTAGCGCACAGAATGCAGGAATGACCCGCCGGATGCCTGCTTTGTGCGCGACTGCTCCGCTCAGCGGTTGCCGGGCAGCGGGGTGGACTGTTGCTAGGGATGTCCTGCATGGCACAACCCTCATTTATGAGCTAGAGATGCAGCAGATAGCTGACTAATGAATGGGTGATATAGGAAGACGGCGCCTTTTAAAGTGGAGGACAAAGGAGCTGTGGGCTGCAGCTCCCAAACACACACGGCTAACAGGGGCAACACCAGACAGGTACCACCTCACGCTCACACCTGTCTTTATCATCCCACAGTAATACTATGATTTATTAGCAGCAGAAATACATGGACCACTTTCAACCAGTAAAATATAATTGAGGAAATTTTCCAAATTAAGAATTAAGTAGGAATTAACAATCAAAAACAGTAACAACACCTTGTCCAGCCTTTGAAACTATACTTGTCTCTGTCAGGAGTGTGATGTCCCTAACCCCTTTTAAACTATTTTAGCAAATAAACAATTTACTTTCATTACTATGAACTATATATAACCAAGTATATTATTATAAACTCAGGGTTGTATTTGCTGCAACTACTTTTTTTAAACACTAGATGAGGTGGATTAGAATCAAGTTCACTAAAACGGACCTTTACGTGAACCCAGTGCTATTACTTTTATTATGTAATAACTTTCTTTTCAGCATTCAGCTGAAAAGGATTTAGACTTTAATGGTGGAATCTGCTGTTTATTTGTACCGGCCTGGCTGCGATAGTAGCCTATATGATTCACAATTGAGATATACAGTACCGGTGTGTAAGTGAGAGTCTATAAGAAAGCAGCAGAGTTCCAGCATAGCTTCCAGCTTCTAGCTGACCCTTGATGAGTACAAAAAACCAAAATTGGAGGCTGCCGGCATTCATTGCCTCCATCAGGTAAATTAGTTAGGCATGAGCAAGACCTTTGCTCAAGATAATTCTAACCAAAACTTTCCTTAAAGCAAATAAATCTGCTGTTACTTACATGAATCATTTTTAATGAGGGACTGGACCACGAATGATTTGAAATAATTAGGAACTGTCTCAGTAGGAGAGGAGTGAGAACTTCAAAAGTCCTTTAGCAGCTCAGCAGGGGCAGCAGAAAACAAGCTCAAAGACGTCTGTGTGCATCAGTATCCTGGTATGTTCATTGTGCGTTATCCATACAAAATGTCATTTTTAAACACTTTATTATGACTTTTGGTCACCTATGGTGAGATATACTGTAAATTCCAGACAAACTTGGTTATTACCTATGCAGTATAATTATATGCTTTATATCTCACAGGAAAATAATTTATATTTTTCAACAAATTAATGTCGATGGTAGTGAACCAAGGACCCTCAGGTTATTGCACAGTATGGATTCTATGTGCTTTTGATAAGCAATATGTGCAGTAAAAGACGTTTAACAATAAGATAAAAGCACTTTTAGGCCAGTCAGCTGCCTCCACAATGCAGGGCCTTACAAGTGCAGCCAAGTTGACCTCACCATCCAACAAGCCCTGGTAAGAGTTAAAGACCCAGTAATTAAATGGGATTTATTCAGCACTGTTCCTCTACAAGACATTTCAAACAGTGACTAATAGATGTAAACAGTTTCAATTTTAAGCCCTTCACCTCCAAAGCCTGGATTTTCACAGATAAACACGACCAGCCAAGTTCTGTGACAACCTAAATGCTCTCACGGGGCATCATTTCTAGATTACTTAAAAAATATATACTTAATTCTTATGAAAAAGTTTTTTTTCTTCTTGCCCAACCCTCTTTTTTTCTTGGATATTGGTTGTAATATTTACCTGTTAGTCAGAGTCATGGGTAATAATAGAATTATTGGTCTTATACACAGACAAAGATCCTCTTGGGAGGCACTGACATTTGTAAATTAGTAGCAATGGGACAGCTCTGAGGCAAAAACACTCTATCAAAACAAACATTAACCTTTAAATCAAATTTAACCTGCATAACCTTTACAGTGCCTGCCACCTCCCTATTTCCAAAGCATGTGGAAAATTAATAAAAGATTTTTCAAGTTAACCACTGTTTAGACTCCTTTCTGTTAATCTGTTTAGGTAATTGTGGGTTGCCAAGTAATTTTTTATTTAAGTATAAACGTACACCAACACCCCAAGTGTAACTGGTACCTAGAAATCACTCGAATACCACAAATTTGGATATGGGAAGCTGTTTCCTTCATTTGCTGTAATTTATAAGAACACTTTAAACACCAGTAACCTAAAAACCAAACAGTTAATGAAGTGATATGCAGCTATGTTACTTACCATCATACAATACGTTTTGTTTCTTATTATAAATAGTAGCAGCAGCAAATATTTTATAGTCAAATTTTTGTACAAATGAAGAGCTTAAAGTATAAAACAGAAAAAATAAAATGTATCTTCTGTAATGAACTGTTGCTGGGTTACACTGAACATAAGTGAACAAAATCACAAAAGCATAAAATGTATTTAAACACGGGCCACACGAGGCAAAGACTGACCACACAGATGCTTATACTCTCATGAATTGTGGATTTTTCTCCAATGTGGTTCTGCTTTGTTTGAATAGAACTCATGCCGGGACTTCTCAACTCAGATACTGAGATGGGCATTAATACCATGTATCACTCATTATATTGGGAATTCTGAAGCCAGGAGCTGGAATGTTGGGGCATACAGTGATATGTCATATAAGGGATAAATAAAAACATCAGTTATAACATTCAAGCCATGTGAATGAATAATTTGCCTATGCAATAAATAATGGCCTCTGAGCTCTGCACTTAACAGTATATAGACAGTTTGTGACAGTTACTTGCGATGACAAAAATTTCAATGAATAAATTGATTTTTTCAGAGGGTTTTTTGTAAAATGTGTTAAGTAGCTTATACAAAGCTACCTTTTTGTCAAGGGAAATTCAGTTCATTTATTTTTCTACAGCACATTTTCCAACATGTTAATTCAGAGCTCTTAAGATGTTAAATGTGCAAACAAGGATCTAGGAAGAAGAAACAGGTGGCATTACAAATAACAGGAATGGAAAGCAGATGTGGGGGAAAAACCGAGTATACAAAAGTAGATTATAGATTAATAGAGAGATAATAGAGCTCTACTTCAAAAGACTGAAAAAAGAGAACTCTGGAGTCCAAAGCTAAGTGCTTTCCCACTCCTCCTTCCCATGTGAACTTTTCCCAGGCCAAATGATTAAAATGCACATAAAGTTTTAAAGTTAAATCTCTGCTGACCTGAGTCAAGTAAGTTTTTTTTTCCCTTCTTCTTCTGTTTTTACACATTACCAATGACCACTTGACCAGTGCAGAGTTACAGCATGGTGATTTTGAGTCCGGGTTCAACTTGGCTCGGACAAGTTTTATTATTACTAAGTGCGCTAAGAAAGTATTTGTAGTTTTAGAAAGTACTGACATCTATTTGCAGATTATTTCAGCATGTTTTCTGAAACACAGTTTTTCATTTTTCATTTTCACAAAGCACAACACTGTAAAAACAGCAACAGTAATAAATACAGTTAATGACACAATAAATACAGCTACTTCCAGTATATTTAGACATAAACAGCAAAAATAAATTTAAGTCACCATTAAATCTTCAGCAGAGTACCAATAAAACCCACTGTCAAATGATCTCTTTTAACGACCAGACGGGTTCATGTGTTTGCAGAGAAACATCTTCACAAAATGCCCGATATATTGTGGTATTTTGCAAAGCACAAATGCTCAGTTAACCAAATAATAGTTGTAAGCCAGTCAGGATGCTACAATACAAAAAAGTTTAAGCTGTTCGTACTTGATAATCCTTTATATATTTTTTTGTCCAAAAGTCTCCAAGCTACTTGGACTTATCTGAGATGTTTCCCTGAAATACCCCTAGGTCAAAATGCTGATTTTAAACTAAAGGTCCAACAGCTTACACACTTGCAGACACGTTTGCCGATCTTGTGATATATTTTTGGGGATTTTCGCTAAAACACATCACATTGAGCCACCTATTTGATCAGATTTTGGTCTTTGGGTTTCTTTTTTTTTGTGCAGAACACCGAAATGCACCTTTGACACTGATTAATTCAGGAAGGGTGTTCATTTCGGAAGGCTGTTAACCAAATGCCAACCTTTTCAATCCAGTGATGTATTGATGCAAATGACTGTCTGAATAGTCTTATTAATACACAATGAGGCCTATTATTGTGTAGATTTCTTCAGCTCGAGCCACTGAATCCACAGCATGATGAAATATGTAATTTGTTCATTTAAGGAAATTTAAATCACCCCATTAAGGCAAGTTTCACTTGTAAGGCAAATGTCTTACCATAAACGGTGGTGGGGGGCTGAAGATTTGTGGAAATTTATCTCATTTTTTTGTGCCTGGATATGTTGTCAATTAGCCTACAAACCAAGTTAATGTCATTGTGCAGAATTTGACTTGCTGTCATGTGTAAGCAAGATTGCATTTCGAAATACAACTGAATACTTGAAATACAAACAACTGACGGCTGACAACTTATCAAATACCAGCAACAGATTTGGAATTTGAATTTGCCCATATATGAAGGTATTGAATTCCAAATGTATTTTTAAACGCATTCAACTTACAACTGCCAAAGATGAACTGGGTAATCTTAAAAACAGCATTTTGAAAATACAAGACAACGCAGCATTTATAGCTGACCCCAGTCTACTCGAGTAACTACGGAGTTATTATTTCAGGATCTTAAAGTCTTAATCTACTTAAGATAGTATAAAACATTTCCAGGATTTTTACATTTTTACACTATGAATAGAAAGCTATTTCTGGTAAATTCATTCCAGGAAAAATCCTTATGAATCGTAGTTACTTATTTTATTAGCATTATTATTTATAATTATACCCTAAAATCCTCCAAGCACAACACAATTTCCTTGTGACTCCAGTGATTTGAAAGTTAAGCAGACTGGAAATACATGAGTTTCCCCATGAGGATCTGGCCACAACTCGTGTGTCCGTGTACAGGTGATTTTCCGACAACAACCTTTAGCTCAAAAACATTACGATTATAAACAATAAAATTTATATTCCTTCAGCTCAAACCAAACAAAATGAAAGAAAGAGTATCTGGAAAATTATTTATTCACACATTAAAACGCACTGCAGTTTATCTGGCTTGAATAGGCAGCCGGAAACATCAGAAACAAATCATTTGAACAACTATCCCTGCTCAGCAGTACTCTTGTATAAAAAGTCTTTTAAGCTTGTACATCTGCTTTTAAAGCGTGCCTGAAGGTGCAGATTGATAGGTCCTAGGTTTTCAAAGCGCCTCTTCCTTTACCCCAGACATGCAGTGTGCTGAGTCGTGTACCCCCACCTTTTTCAAAGCTGCTCCTGTAACGCAGTGCTGGCCCTCCCGGCGTCTCTCTCACACCTATTCCGTGCAGTGAAATACGGGGTTGTGGGAATCCTGAGAAAAAGGGATAAATTACCAGTCCTCGTGAGATAAGGCTTATCTGACGTGCTTTCTGTTTGCTCTACACACGCCTAGGCCTTCTATATATGGTACGGCACTGGTGTATTTTTATCTTGCTCATAAGGCCCATTCATCACCAAATATTGCCACGCTCTTCCTTCAGCTTGACACCCATGAAAAAGTACACAACCTACCCGAATATTGCATCAGCATAACAATACACTCTTAGAGGCACATCTAATACACGAGGCACTTTGAGACTGAAGAAAATAACACACCCCCCCAGATCAATAACAGTAAACTGGATGTTTCAACCCAAAGGAAAAGTGTAGTCAAAGACCTTCAAATGTGACTGCACAACTTTTAATAGCAATTCCGCAGCAGGTAGCGAGTTAAAAAAAAATAAAAAATACAGGCATTTGCTCAGAGTTGACAAAAGTACTGGTTAGTTTACACTGAAATAGGTTCTATACACCAGTCAGCCACAACACTGAGGCACCCAAGGCTCAATATCACAGAAGAGCTACTGTAGAACAAATAACTGAAAACCTTAATTCTGGCCATGATAGAAATGTGTCAGAGCACACAATGCATCGCAGCTTGCTGCTTATGGGGCTGCGTTGCCACGGCCCGGTCAGCATGGGCACTTTGATCCCTGTCCACCACCAAAAGCTCCTACAGTGGGCACGTGAATGTCAGAACTGGACCATGGAGCAGTGGAAGAAGGTGGCCTGGTCTGACAAATCACATTTTCTTTAAGAGCATGTGGATGGCCGAGTGCGTGTTCGTCGTTTACCTGGGGAAGAAATGGCAGCAGAATGCACTATGGGAAGAGGGCAAGCCGGCAGAGACAGCGTGATGCTCTGGGCAATGTTCTGCTGGGAAACCTTGGCTCCTGGCATTCATGTGGATGTTACTTGGACACGTACCACCTACCTGAACATTGTTGCAGACCAAGTACACCCCTTCATGGCAGCAGTATTCCCTGATGGCAGTGGCCTCTTTCAGCAGGATAATGCCTCCTGCCACACTGCAGAAATTGTTCAGGAATGGGTTGAGGAACATGAGAAAGAGTTCAAGGTGTTGTCTTGCCCTTTAAGTTCCCCAGATCTCAGTCCGATGGAGCATCTGTGGAATTTGCCCGCAAAACAAGTCCGATTCATGGAGGCCCCACCTCGCAACTTACAGGACTTAAAGGATCTGCTGCTAACAT
Source organism: Heterotis niloticus (assembly GCA_018136845.1). NCBI lineage: Eukaryota > Metazoa > Chordata > Actinopteri > Osteoglossiformes > Osteoglossidae > Heterotis > Heterotis niloticus. Next base: position 20,305,234 of record CM030894.1, on the reverse strand, counting down.
CTTGGTGCCAGATACCACAAGATACCTTCAGAGGTCTTGTGGAGTCCATGCCTCGATGGGACAAAGCTGTTTTGGCAGCAGAAGGGGGACCTACACAATATTAGGCAGGTGGTTTTAATGTTGTACCCGAGCAGTGTATAACCATAATTTTTCCTTACAGAGGAAAAACATCTGAAAGCTTTGCCCATCCTTGTGCTGCTCAGTTATCTAATGGCATGACTGCCAGCAGTCAAAAGAATTCAGATTCCTTATACAATGTTCTTGTTATTGTTAAAACTCAAGGTAAACAGAAGTTTACTGGAAGGATTTATAAGATTATCATCTCAATAAACCCAGTTCACACAGTTTTTACAGTTCTTTTAAACACATTTGCTAAGCTCTCCCTAATTGCAAGAGACTAATATAGAGCAGCAATGTTTAAATCTCTCTCCCGATTGTAAACAGAACCTGTCAGCACATTGACTGGGCTACTCAGTGCATCTGTGATATTCATCTTTGCTTATAAAACTCCTTACCTATAAATTGTTGTGAAAGGTCCTCATAAAATCATGACAAATGACATTGTTGAACACTAAACTACTTCTTCACCATGCTGATGCACTTCTATGCAATTAAATTCAGCTGTTCTTTCCTACACTTCTTTATCTCAATTTTTTCTCTTTTTGAATTTTTTTAAATTGTGAACATAATAGAAAATGCTACTTTACGATTTCATTTTTAAGATTGAAAGCAACAAAACGCACCGCTACATGTACTCCCGTACTTGCAGTATATGTATTGTCATCAAAGATCATTGCAGATGGAGGTTTTGCGGGCCATTACGATGACAGCATGCCGAGTTTAAGCCTCTGTACATTTTTTCTTTTGCTTTTCCCAATAAATTGTACCCTGGACACTTAGAGGACTCCCCCCTGTTGCTCACAAGCTTTTTTGCATGCAGTTCCCATCACATTCTATGTTTTTAGAAAAAAAAATCCAGGGGAGAGAAATTACATATTGATTTTTTTTCCGGCTGCAAAAAAATTAATCTCCGTCCAAGGGCTAGTTATAACACCATACCGTGCAAGCTTATCTTATCACTGCACTCAGTGCTTTTTCAGTGGGAATAATCCCCAAGAGCACCGTCACTAAGCTGGCAGAGATTTCTAGCACAGGGAGTCCTTGTCTACCCTTTTCCTGCCCACAGGAGCCTGATGGCCCCACAGTTCCACTGTAACTGAGCCTCTGTTGGCTTTCCAGCCTCACACGCCTCCTGTTCCTTCATCGGTGCTCATTTTTTTAAGGGTCAGAGGGATTCAAACATGAACGTTATGACACTGAAGGTAACTCAGTTAACTTGACAGCATCCAATAGAGTGCTAAGCTGTCTTTAGTCATGAAATTGTACGAAAGAAAATCTATACAAACACTGCACATTCCCTGTTATATTGAGGAAATATTTACGGGCTTTGTGACCTGGTGAGCAGTGGTTCCCAGGCAGGGGGTTGTGTAGGGCCATGATAGACAGCTCTTCCTTATCGCCACCTACCAATTCAAATTAATGACAACCAACTACTAAAGACTCATAAGCATGAACATGTTGGTCTGAAATACAGAGAGAAGAACACAGTTTTGGAGTGGGAGAACTTTGCACATGAACAGTGACAGGGGATTTGGGCTAAGAAAGGACGTTCCTGTTTTGTTTACTGTGCATGACTTACCTGCCCTTTTTGTTTTACCTTACATGATCTGCATGCCCAGTTTGTTTGGTTTGTGTGTGTAAACAAAACTCTTTTTTGTGGGGGAACCCACTATCCTGTTGCGTCGGCCCCACCTTTAATAAAGCTGAAAGAACGAGTGAATGTTGGACGAGAAACAGGCAGAAGCCTAAACAGCTGGACCCCGCAGGTGAAGATGGGTTTTGAAAGCTCTGCCTCTGCAGCAGAGCCCAGCTGCTGATTCTTTTGCACGTCTCTGCCAAGAGGAGGATCAGAGAGCAAATTAGCATGAAAAGACACACAGAAAACACAGCACAGTGTTTAATCTCCATTCCCTAACCCTGGGGTCTGTCCGCAGTTTAAAACGAAGACCCAAAGATTCTCGCATTTTGCTTCACGAAAAGGAACTATCCGACAAACGGCTTAGCCGGCTGCTCCCTCGAATGCATTCCGGATCAGTTCTTGTTCCATTTGTCTGACCGTTTATGGACTTGAGCCCTGACTCGTTGCACCGCACATAGAAGCATGATGTGACCGAGGGAAAGAATTTCTCAGCTTACAGTTCACACTTTTGGGAGAAATCCCAAAACTTGCAGAATATCTGTCATTTGCTCGTGGACAACATCTTTGTGGACACTGTGAGGAGCCTTGTGGGGTTTGCCATTTTGATTAGGAACAGAACATAGCAGACATAAGGAGCGTGGAAAAATAATGAGGTAATTTTGATCTTCCTCGCTGTTTGGTTTGTGAAGTCGGATCCAATCGACTTTGGCTTCTGTTGGAGGCCGGTAGTCGCTCTCGTGTAATCTATAACGTTACAATAATGATCCCAAGCCAGTCCTTCATCCCACGTGTTAGACAGTGCAATTTCTCTATTCATTATCACCAAAGGATAATGGAGAAATAGAGATTTTCTAGGATCAACTCATTAAAACTTCCTTTCAGGAGTGGCGGCTCCTTTCCCGCATTTCCAGTTGACCCCTCTCGCCCACGCGGCTATTAAATAGTTTGCCGACTCTCAGCCGGATACGTCTGCCCAATGGGGTCTGAAGCCATCAAAAGCAAAGGGTCGTCCGTCTGCAAAGCCTGCACCAGGGAGAAAGCCTTTAATTGAGGGGCAAACAAAACCTTCACAAAAGCAGCAATCTGCTGGTAATGAGGTGGATCTTCTCAGAAGCTAAATTCCATGTGACTGAAATGGGGGATCTGCAAAATTTGTGACCATTCTTGCTTGCCTTCATTAACATTTCCTGTGAAATGGAGAAAAAAAAAAACTGCTGCTCAAAAAGGAGTCACGACTAAATATGCCATCCGCTCGTATGCACAATTACGCATGTCCTTGTGCAACAGAAGTCTTATGTTTTTGGAGTCAACAGCTGTAAACAGCTTTGTGTTATCCAGCTGCGCCTCAATCGTAACCTACAGCCTTAGCAGTTAGTTGGGATGACCAGCAGAGACCCATCCTCAGAAAGTTCACACACTTTTGTTGCCTTTTCATTCCAACTCGCAAAATGTTTTTTATTTATCCATCCATTTCTTTATTTATCCCGATGATGGTAATCGACACGGGTGCTCTCCCGTGAAAGACTGCGCAACACAAAGAGAACAAATCTAAGTGCCCCCAGAGCACCCCGTTCCTTCAAACGTCAGTTGGTTCCGATGGCAGCCTGCTGGTGAACACACAGGTCAGCTCTCCCCTCTTGACAGGAGCAATAATGGAGGCCCAGAGTTCCAAGCATACAAACCATCCTGTATCACTGATAGGACTGTAAACAACCCTGTTCTACTCTATTCCGGGCCTTATTCCTTGTGCTCCCATCAACTGTTCTTATTCTTATACCGTTCAGTACATCACAGCTTCCCACTGTGTGAACCATTGTCTCCACCCTTGACATGTCTGTTTAGCGCGCTGTGTCACTGCAGTGAAAAGAGCGCAATATAAAAATAAAACTGAATTGAATTGACCACATGGGCAACATTTCTGAAAGATCCATATATCTTAGCAACATTATTAATACCCTTATTAATACCCTTATTAATGGCTACCCTGCATCCCCTTGGCACAAAATAGAATTAAGTAATTTTCCTGCCTGTTTCTTTTCTGCATTTCTTTATGTTCCAGATGCCATCGTACCAGAACGTGAAAGATTAAATCCGGTGAAGGCGTCGGCCCTTGAAAACCTTCCAAAAGTGTAACCGATTCTCACAGAAAGGCCCTAAAGAAATTTTAGCATTCAAGTTGAAAGCATGTGAACCAAACACGGAATCACCAAACCCTGTTAATAAGGAATGCCATTGTATCATCTCAGAGTCAAAGCCAACATTTTAAATTACAGATCTGATCCGAATGCTTTTTAGGCAAGAAAAGGCCAATCTAGTTCTGAAGGGATTTATTACATTAATTTAAAGTACGAATCCGTCGCAGTAACTGTGCATCTGCGGAGCCTTTTGTTTTTTTTCAAAGACCTGGAAGAGGTTGGGCTACATGGTAGCTGAGCTGCTGCTTTGCTTTGTCCACATTTAGCATCACCCTCAAAAAGTTTAGAAGGTATATAAACTCATTATAAGGTTAGTTGTCATCAATGTGCACTACAAAAAGGTCCAAACACAAACAAATTTAAATTTACAGTTGTGAACTCTTGGATATGTCCTGCCATAAAAAGCAAGTCTGGCCATTTTCACACAGAGGGAATTATACGTTGTACATTTATAACTAACATTTTTTCCCTCAGCAACATGAAATGTTAAGCCACTTAACAAAATCTACCTTGCTATAAATCTGGGTAATTTTTACATGAGCAATTTAGGGTAAGTGCCTTGCTTAGGAGTAATACAGCAAGAGATGGGATTTGAAGTGATTCTTTCAGCTGAAAGAGGGGATCTGTCGCCACTGTACTATCTGCTGCATAGAAGATGCCATTTTAGAGACAACACCCAAAAACATTAGGAAACAAATCAGTTAAAATTAATACAGGTGCTCAATTTTGAAAACAGCCCAGAGCACTAAGCAGCACCATGCCATGTAAGAACCCGAAAGAAGCAGCGGAATGTGGATCGGGCCGTAGGGTTCGGCTCCGGGCCACATTTTACGACACTTTCTGTGGAGGCATGAGTAATAATTCAGGGAACCTGGGCAATCGGGGCCTCGTAAGTCAGCTCCTTTCTCCCAGGAGTTTGGAGAAGTGGTCGTTGAGAAAATATTCATTGGGAAGAAAAGAAATCAAAGAAGTGCAGTGGAGATAAAACTTGAGAAATCAGTCTTCAGGCAGTGGACACAGCAGTTCCATGTTACAGTGTTTGTAATTTTTTCACGTTATGTTGGGAAAACATAGATTCCTTCAATACAATCCTAGCATCCTCCAGGCCATAAGTATGGATTTGTATGCAATTCGTCATTAGATGCCATTCCTTGTTCATCCAATATTCTATGGCAAAAGCAGAGTTCATGAATCTGTCAAACTGTCCATCGTACACAGCCAGTGTTTCTTGCATCACAGCTGAAACGTGAGTTTGACTCTGCAACGAGATTCTTCATAATGCACATAAAACCTATTATGTTCACAGACATCTTATTAAGATCTGATCGCACAGTGTCGTTCTTGTTGCGAGGTAAGGTGGTGGAAGCAGTCGCGGAACACACCGGTCTTTAAGTCACTAGACGTTTACTGAGAAACTGGTTTAACATCCAGGAGCTTGCACTCAGTATTAGTGAAAACACACTGACATTCAAGTGAGAGGACAGAGAGAAATTGGCCGTGGAAAGGCGAGTCAAACACACAGAGAGAAAAGATTCTCAGGAGACTTAACTATGCTGATCGAGTCAAGGAATCGAGGAGCTCCGATAGGGATCAGCAGAAGACTGAGCGTTGGCTGGAAGTCTGGGTGAGTCTTATTTGTGGTCCATGTTTTGTTCCTACGACAATCAGCGCTCAGTCCGAGGGGGGAGAGACCGCACATGTGGCGGTTTTGCAGCAGCCACGGATGTGACAATTCTAAAGTACTCACTTGGTTTTGCTCTATTTATGAGCATGAATTGCTGAAAAGTTTGCAGCCCTTGCTGCAAATTGTTACAAAACAGGAAAATGCACCTTGCTAGATTTTTTCCAGCTTCAGCAACCTCAAGACTTATTCTTATTTCCTCTTCACCGCTGCCTTCTGAATTTTTCCAATCTCACTTTAAAATCTGACAGGTCAGATGTCTTTGTGTCATGCTGTAACTAATTTTAGTTGGGCCAAGTGTACGTGCATTCTTACTGGATCTTATGTTAACTGTTTCCAGCAACCATAATGGGAAGGAATGAACAAAAAATGCATTTAAATTCTACAAATCTGTATAATCTGTACATCAATAATAAAAATACAATGTCCTGCAATGCTAGCAAAAAATTGGTCCTCTACACGCATTTCGTGATATGTGTGACTCTATTTTTCCAGCAAATGGATTATAAATGTCCTCTTGGGATGGATCTTTTTCCCAGTACAAGCGTAGGTGAAGACTGCCCACTCAGAGCGATGGCCGCTTAACTGCCGCTTACAGCTCCAAGGACAGCTTAACCAACGTGCGACACTCAGTGTGAAGTATAGAAACACATCATGCTTCTTGAAATGAATTTGACAGAAGCGGCTGCAGTGGTATGGAAAGGAAGTGCTGCAACAAATGCTGCATCCTGATACCAGACACAGCACAGGGCCTGGGGTAACATCACCCCAAACCCCAGTGAATTCTATTCCCTGCAAAGATGTCAGCTCTAGAAAGCCCCCTTGTCGGCGGGCGCCCAGTTGCCAGAGCTTTCACTGCTGTCTGTGTTCAGGCACCTGGTAAATCCATGGCACACTCACATGTTCAAGCTCTACTTTCTTACTGCTGCACCTTAAGAAATAGCAGAAGTGAGGGCCAAGTACACAAAGGTTTCAAGGTCCAAATCCCTACAGTTCAGTGCTGGCAGGCTGCTAAGCTTCCAGTTGTGGAACATCACTGTGTAAGGGAACAGCACTCGTCCAGTTTTTTCTGTTTTCTCTTGGCCTGTCATTTAGTTAAGCTGGGGATAAAATTTCAAGGTCCTAAACTTCTGTTCCAGACATTTCTGTCATCTAAACCATTGATGGAGGGCGCTGGCTCAGCTTTCCTCACTGTGGGCCCTGATTCTGGTGCTGAACTAGCTCGCCTGGATCCCCAGCATCTTCCACAACCTTTCCAGGCCCCATCCCGACCCCCATCATGCATCAAGACAACAGTAATGGTACCTGGATGCAGTAACAAGACACAGATGGTCTGGCACTGTGCTCACATTACTGTTTCTGGTTTTCCCAATAGCTCTGAACTGAATTACAAAGCAGTCATTGCAAATTTTAAGTAACACAGTGTAAAAAAGGTAACTGTAATTTCACCCATGCATATTTGAATCGCTTTCAAACATTTTAAGAACTGTAAATCTGTACTAACTGAAATGATCTGTCAGTATCTAGCCACTTTACAACCACAAAATCCAAATTTTGGGGCTGATCTGTTTTTAAAGGTCTGCTCAGTTTCAAGTCCTTGTAAGTATGAAAGTTTAATAAAGTGAGTAGTGTGCGCAGCCAGGAATGAGGAAAACTTTATTTGACAAACTACAGCACACACAGAAAATTCATGCATCTGTACTGCCATATATAATCAGTCATTCTTAAAGTAAGTTGCATGTATACTTACTTATAGTAATACAGTAATACACACCAATTTTATTTATAGACTAAATTTATCTTATTATTTTACTGTTGCTGTATATTGTCGATATTGTCAATAACAAACTCCATCTATTTAATAGCCTGAGATTTATTTTCTTTACACACCTGATAAACCATTTCTTGAGCCGCACGTAATGAGCAGACTGTGAGAAAATGTGCATTACAGTTGATTTGCATTCCATCCAACACTCACATTAATGTCGCTTATTTAGAAATATCAAATGTTCTTCTGGCCTCCTGAAGTGTCTTTAAAGACACTGAACGTTTAAACAGTTCTCAGCACATTCCCATATCGTACAAGCAGCAGAACACCAAAAAAGTGAAACCGACACCTTAAATGCAGCCTGTTAGAGCAACAGTTCTTTTTAACTCCAAGCATTACAAAGACCAGTGTGACCACTGGGCATCCATTATATACCCAAGCTATGATTTGTGAGAGGAAAGGAAACAGCAGTCTGGTCTGTACGTAGCAGGAAACCATGCAGTTCAGACTTCTAGCTGTGTGCTGCAAAGAGGACAAACCCAAAGAGGACAAACAAGGCTGATCACTGGGGTCGAGTCGCCAGCAGCCAGGCTAATCAGCAGATGGAGGAACTGGTTTGCTTATTGGTTTCTGCAGCCCAGAGGACAGCTCTGCTCTCAGGGACAGTCAGCCTGCCAACACATTTGATATCAGATTAATGGTGCACACACGTGGTCATACAAAAATCAGCCAGGTATTTAAGAAAGCACCCATACGACTGAACATCAAATTAAATGTATTGTAACAACTGGTTATTTGGTCTCTCTATATTCATGTTTTCAAATATCTGGTTGACTACTATTATTATTATCTTTAATAATTAATCGCTCCACATTTTCCTGCCACATCCAGTCTGCAGCAGCATCATTCGGTCCGACATAATCGGCTGAGAACAAATTTGAAAGCTGTGCCAAGCAATCGTGTGAGAGACTGGGACACGCACTGCATTGTGGGAACAGGGTTTTTCATTCATGCAGTCTGTGCCTCTGACATCCAGTGCAGTGAGATAAATCGAGATTGCCTTTGAGAGCCGTGCCAAGCGGCTGTGTGAGAGACCTTGAGACGGATGCACTGCATTGTGGGTACAGGGAGCCCCTACACCCTATTAGCGCCTGGATTACACGTCCACCTGTGTGTGTTTGCATCCTGTTTCGCATCACTGTGATCGCACGTTCTTTTCTTATCGTGCTATATTTCTAAGAATGGCTCTTGAAGGAGGAAGAGGTCAAAGAAAGTGTTTGGCTAAAGTGGAGAAGGACAGTTTAGAGGTGAAAGAGAAAGCTCTTTCTCATGCTTTATTAGGCTGCTTTAAAATGCAAGCCTTATTCTATTAGATTAAATAAAGATGAAAATGTCTCCATCCAAGCCTCCTCCACCTCTGCGTTTGTCTTCATTGAGCCAGTCACCTCCAAGTTTATTTTATGAAATCAAAGTTTTAATTATTTTATATTCGTTGTCAATCATCGTTCTAGTCTAATGTGTGCTGCAGCCTCTTCCTCATGTTAACCATTACCACTCGGGGATGTTTGGGGTGAACTTGGCATGGAATTAAAACTAACTGCATAATTTAAATATTTCTTCAATTTTTAGGACCAAATTAAAATTGGTTAATGGAGGATAAGTGCATGTGAAACATTAAAGAAAATTTTAAATGAGAACTAGAGCTACCACAAAGGGTTAAAAAAAAAACGTTTTATTTTTCCTCCTCTGTTTCCTTTGGGTGCAAAATGTTAAAAATGATAAATTTGCCTGGAAACAGCTTGAGTTGGGCTGTAGATGAAATGGAACAAAAAGCAGTGAGAAGCAGTGCAGCACAGGGCCTGGTGGTCTCCATCTTGGGAGGACAGTTGGCTTCAGGAAGTCAGCTTAGGGTGAGCTAAAGGAGGAGTAGAATAAGAAGGGTGGACAAATGAATATTCTTGTCTACTCTCATTCCCATCGCTGAAACAATAAAGAACGTTAAGCCTTAGAGATCAGGATTCCTGCGTGAGGGAATAAAGCAGTGAACCGTCAGCTGTCGGACATGGTAAGTGCACTGCTGACACACAGTCACCAATTAGGACTGTGAAAGGCTAAAAAGACAAAGAACATGAGCTTATACCTTAAAAACTCCAGCGGTACCAGCAATAATGTCAACGTTTCAGTGGAAGAAGCGCATGTGTGAAAGCTCATGAGGAGACACCCTTATTAAAATGTAGCCCTTCCATAAATATGGATGGTATAATATAATAGTGTCTGCATGACAAAAATTAAACCGAAAGCCATGTGAAAGCTCAAAAGATGCCTTTATTATAATGTGGGTCATCAAAGAATGCAATCTGTGTGATGGGTGGGCAATAAATATTCTGTATATGGATCTACATCTGGAAAAATGTGAAAATTATAACTGTTTGAATTGATCATTCTCAAGTTGAACAGGTCCTGTATATCTAAGTATTTGCACACAGTTTAGTGCAGCTCCTATGATTTGTTTCAGAAAAGCTTTTTTTAATCGCCAAACTTTGAACACCTGTGTGTGACAGGTGTGGCCCAGCCTTGGCTCAAACCCTTGTCCTTTACTGTAACCTGTACAATCTCACAGCCAAAGCTATGATTAGCTTTGCAGGCTAAAAGTGCCCAGCTTGTGGACGTGCCAGGTCTGGTTTTCATCAGGGCTTCCTCACATAGGTTGGATAAACTCCTCGGCACTCTCCTCCTCTATCAAACAGGGGCTTACAATGGCCAAGTCTCGAAACCATCACCATAAGAGGTTTTGTCTGGTTTTGTGGACTGATGCCATGCATTCTAGCAGCCATAACCCACACAACTAAGAGAAATGGTCACAGATCATTGAAGCTGCAAGTGCCAAGTCAAGGGTGCCAAGTGAACCACCAGCAGATTCAAGTACCTGTAGGCTTCCCTCTTTCAGCAAAGCGTGACTTTCTCTTATGGTCAGAAGGTACTTGTGTGTCAAAGTGAAAGGCCACAAAATAAACAGAGTCACAAAGGTTACCCTTTCCGCCACATTTTCCGTTCCTGTTGGAAACATCAAGTACACACTGCATGGGTACACTACTGCCAAATTTACTGTATATTAAAGAAGGCAAAGGAAAGATGGAGCCCCCGTGTCCCATGGCACAGAGAAACAAACACTTGTTCTTTTCCCTTGCCTGCAGCAAACATCCCTTTGGTGACAAGCAACTCCCTCTTTGTTATTCTGTTACGTTTGGTCTGCCTTAACACTCATGTCAGCGCAGAAAAAAGAAGCAAAGCAGCATTGCACACTCAGTGTTTAAGGGTACAGCTCGCAGTGTGTTACTTACTAAAGGAACTATTAATACAATTTTACAGTGTCGCTATAAAGGAGACAGTGGCCCATGTCTGTCTATAAAAGAAACATAATTTGATCTTCTTTAAACTAAAAACGAGCACAACAAAGTGTGTGCAAAGACATATTAACCATGTGTGATAATACTGTACTTGCCTTTGAATTCATAAGTGGTTCTTTTCTTCTGTCACTATGAACTGGCTTGTAAATGGCCTTCATGAATATGATAGGTCTTTCTGAATATGAGAGAAAAAACAAGAAAGGATAATATATGCTGCTGTTGGGGGATGTAACCGTGTTTATATAATTTTTAGAAGTCACCATGTGGCAACTGCAAAGTAAAGAACATAACACAAAAAGCTGGAATGATTTTTTACCAATTTTCATCTAAAATTGTTCTACGCAACATGACGCTTTGGTTAATATGGTCCTTCAAGCACCAACTGTTAGTCTGCACATGGTCTGTATGCACAGCAAAAGACCCTGGAGTGAAGGAAAATAAGAATTTGCAGCAGCGTATAGGCACATTACAAATTATTTGCCATGCACTGCGCTGCGTTTCAGAACATTTTAGGAACCACAAACATGACAACACCACAGTCGAATGAAAATACAAACAATCTTTATTACAAAGATTTTCATGGCTCAAGTGACCTTCCCAATATATCCTGGAGCTGTGATGAACTGTAGCTGAATAACAAAACCACTCTTGAGACTAAAAATGTTAGAATGGCAGTTAAACAAACAGTTAAACACTTATTCAAAGCAGAACTTTGAGGTATAAATAGTCTGGTCATGAGTTCAGTGTCTCAGCCACAGTTATAGAAATTCCACTGCTTTTAATGAAAGCAAAAGCCAGCATACTCCTCCCTCTCCCACCGTCTGTATGTGTTCTTTTTACTCAATATCCAAACAAATGTCAAACAATGTTAGGATACTTGACTGTAAACTCAGATTTCATTTCAGTGACACAATTACCATGTTTACCATAGTAAAGATTTACCTCACCCTAACAGATCTAGAATTATCTGTCACAGAAAGAGTTACTGTAATCCAGATTTTTTTTTTTTAATACTTCAGTTTATGGAGCTTATAGGCAGTTGGTATTATCGCACATCAAAAACCAGCACAAATTGTTAAACCAATACATTATTATTTTCCATTAAATGAATCATGGTAAAAAAAAACTAGAGGTATTGGAAGGACACAAGCTGTCGCATTATTAAATCCAGGGAAGGCTCCCATTATTTTACTGTAGAAAATGAGACCTAACCTTACAAGACTGCAGTTAATGCCGAGTCCTATAAATGGGCAAAAATCTAATTGAAGTCACTCTTAGCACAAGGTCTTGTCAACCAAGTCAGTAAGTCAAAAATAAAAGTTTCACACAACGTTCAGCAGTACTTATTATACATAATGACATGAGCGCTTTAAATTTACACGTTCAACGCATATCATGTGATAACTGTCATTCATCTCCACTGCTGCATCTTTTGGCTTCCATCTAACACCCAGCTCCGTCTTAGAGTTGCCAAAACACACTTTGTTTTACCACTCAACATGTCTAAATACAGGCACAAATTAGTGGCTGATGACAGGCCCTTGAAGACTCATGTTGTTTTCCTTGGACCTTCCTTAATACACATCACGGAAAATTCTAGAAACCCAACAGACCATCTGGGAGAGCGCAAGACAGCACTCAAGGTGCTGATTAGAAAAGTGAACAATAAAACATTGTCAAGTCCCACTGTAATAACGCCTTTGCTTCCGAGCCTCCTTCATGTCCCCGCCGGTGATTAATGGCTTGTCATAAGAGTTTGGATTTGCCCGTTTTTTTAAATTTCATTTCCAGCAATACTTCCTTGCGAAATATTAATGAGTTTGCATTACCACTTCAACGTACTCCACTGAGGAAAATGATATCCGTTTCATTGTTCCAACACTATTTTAAAATGAAATTCTGAATTAGGTTGAAAACAAAATGTCAGGGTCAAAGTGGCTCTTATCAGTGGCATTGATTGTTATAAGCATTATTGTTTATAAACAGTCTCAAGGAATTATGTGATTTAAAAACCACATGACACCCAGTAGAAAACAAACTATTTTGATTATATTGCTCTTGTAATGTGTACGCTTGACATAATATAAAAAAAAATTTCCTGCAATCGTGTCTTTTTACTAAAAACTACATTTTGAAAGCATTTGCCTGTATGTTTTAATAAGAAGCATGCCATTATAAATACATTTTTACAACATAGAAAAACAGTTTTACAACAGTTTTCCAACACAAGCCAAATATGGAAGAGTAAATTTAGAAACATACACGAAGGGTGGGAAGACATTAGACCTCGTCCTTCATCTTGTTTTATTCTGCACTTTTGACCTCTAACAGCGACCATGGACCAGCATTCCCAGAGTACTGCTACCATTCATGGTCTTCATTCTGCCCGTGGTGCTATGGGGCAGTTTGTCTCCTAAGTCTTTATTCATAATCAATAACTGTTGGTCATTTTGTGTGGGTACTTTGGAAAATGCCACAGAAGGTCGCTAGCCAGCAGCAACACAACGGTTACAGTTTGCCCATTTGACACACAATGTCCTATTGACATGCCGTGGTTGACACAGCTTTCGCAAAGTGCTACCTCACAGCTGCTGTCGCCTTTGCTCCTGCAGCCGAAAGGGTTCCCGAGGACTTTCAGAGCTGTCAAATAACCCAACGTTCTCATGGCAACCAAAGGAAGATAATATATGCACTGCAGGAAGAGGAAGCTGTATATTAAATGTTTTTGGGGTTTTACTAGTTCCGTACTTTCAAGGCAGTAAGCATTACAATAAACTACTTTACCCTGACAAATAATATCTGCTGCATTGAAGTGTTTTAAAACTAGTGTACAACCAGCTGCAGTGTTCATCTTTATTACTGCTTTTTTAACTGTTCATCCATGTACTGTATTATCTGTGATGGTTAAACTGCTTGGCTGAATAAGAGTTATGGCTGGTGAAATTCTGTCTGCTCTCCAGCCAGCTAATGTAAAACTGTGTGTGTGTGTGTGTGTGTGTGTGTGTGTGTGTGTGTGTGTCTGTAAAACAAGTAAGGGGATTTCTCAGTGCGTGTTGTGTGAGGAGGGGCTCTACAAGAGTTAATGAAGTAGAATAGTACTATTTATAAAACATGTAAAATAAGCCATCAAATGCTGTGATGCAATGTTATTCTTTTCTAAATTACATAAATGCATACAGGCAGGGCATTCAGTACAAACCACAGGAAAACAAAAATATATGATAATGAAAGCAAGCTGAAAATTAAAACGAAATAAGAATGAACTAAGTAAGGTGATGCGATTAACTTTAACTGGTGATGACAAGTTAACCACAACCACAAACACACAGTGTGGGGGGGCTCTGTACTCAAACTGTATTTGATGTGAAAGGAGTTGATGGTGACTGACAAACGGGTCAGTCACCCTGTTACCGAGTTGAAGAAGTCAATGTGGGTCTAGGTCAGATGGAAGATATAAAGGGGGGGGGGTGTCAAAACATCTACTACACGTTTCCTCGGTCTGCAGCCAGAGAGAGAGAGCGAGAGAAGTAGAAGGAAACACAAGACCATAATGGCATCCCATTCAAAAAATGCCGGAGGTCCTCAAGCCCTTGTGAAGGCCAGCTGTTCCTGTTTAATGGAGAGAGCGCTTATCAGTATAAGTGGCCACATACCTTCCACATAGCTGCAAATCTGTACCCACTGTTGGAACAAAGAAACATGTGGAGGTTGGTTCTATGTCCTTGGTACTGCAACGTGTTGTGCAGCAGATTGCCGACATTCACAAACTGCTCTCTACCTGTGGATGCTCACAGAGTGTAAAGGTGACAGAATGCGTGGAAAACACTACACATCTTACCTGAATTTCTACAACAAGATGAAACCCACACACTCTTTAGAAGTGTGTTGAATATTTCCAATTAATATCCACATACATACAATGTTTAGACAATCAAGACATCTAGTCAAGTTCAACTAAAGACTTCACCATAACACCAGGGTGTTCTGACTGCCAAACCACAGCAGAGGAGCAGGAACTGACTTATTGTTACTTTTCATTCACAGCAATTTTCTATTTCTTTCTGCGGGTTCCCAGTGTGCATAACCCAGTCCACCTCTTATTTCCACATCCGGCTTGATACCTGCTGCACAATTACCCACAATTATCTGCTCTCAGCAGTGGCAAGATGAAGACCATCTGCAGGAATGTCAGGGAGTCCTGCTGCTGTCCTTATTTGAAACATTTGCAAACAGGAACCAGTTTAATAGGAGTAACACAAGAAACCCTGTTAAAACCTGGGCTTATAATTCATACCTGCTGCATAGCATATTTCAGGAAAAAATGCACTGCATCATCATGGAGTGATTGTGTAAAAAAAAAAAAAAAGAAAAAAAAAGCATAAACTCTTCTATTATTTCTCCGATCCCTCCCTATTCTTAGGTAAAGGACTGATCTTAGCCTCCTGGAGCTTCAGTTTCCTTGTTGTCATTGGGTATTGCTATGACTTTGTGATTTATTGCTTCTTTTTCCCCTCACTGCATATTGAGAGAAGAAGCAGACCATGTCTATATATCCAGCTGCAAAGAGACAGGCCCTCAGCTCAAAATACAAGGTTTGCATCTGGGAACTGGACCATATTAGGCTTTCTACTGGAACTTCTGATGACTTTGTGAGGTTGGTTCAGGATCAAGGATGATGTGATTTATAAGCAACTGAGAAATGTATTGCCAGGTGGATACAGTGATCTGATTAAATAACCCAAGAATCTCAGGAATAATATGAGCAATGCATAACAGATAAAAAGAAAAACTTCATTTGTTGTGTTTGAACTCCACACAATGCAGATCTTTTATGTGTACACAGGGTTGGCTGAACCCAGTGCACATTTCATAATTACACCCTAGTAGTGATTCAGATAAAGCAACCGGATTTGTTTTGGTATCTGTGACAGTTTTAGACCAGGATTACACAAGTCACAAAAGAAGGACTTTGCCACATGTTTGCTTCGAGTGGGCAGTTATGGTTCAGTGTGATGACAGTTTTGGCCACTTTTTAAGACTTTCTAGGACCAAACCTGGTGAGAGAAATTTCTGCTCCTGCCACTTTGTAAGCATTCCAAGGGCACCGATTTCCAAATTTTGGTGTGTTGTTCTCATTGCAGTGCTGGCTCATTTTAACGTTTCATTTTTAACAGCAGCTTTTCCCCCTATGTGTTTCTGAAACTAACTCCAGAATGAACTCATTGCTGCTGTAGATGTGAGAAGATTGAGCGAGAAACCTGTGTCCTTTTAAAGCCAGGCAGCTGTGCGATGTGTCACAGTGCTGCTTTAGATGTTAATACATTCTCTGCAAAAAAAAAAAAAAAAAAAAAAAACATTCATAATCTAGTAATTATATTGCCCATTTGGTATTATATTACCTCATAAATCACTGTTGCCTCACAAAATCCGAGGCTTGCTTCATATTAACGCTATTAGAAAGCGTGTGGAAATGGACACGGTGCCTCAGCTGGAACTCCAGTAATGAGTTGCGCCATGGTGTAAACACCATCATTTACCCTGTAAGCTGGTACTTGGTCCTCAGCACCGCAGTACAGCAGGCCCTGTAATAACAAGAAGGGCAGCAGGGCAGCACCTGAGCTCCCCTGGCCCAGGTCCGCTCACCTGCCCAGGTGACACTGCCGCAGGGCTGCCGAGTCCAGGCGCGGCACCATAGCCACACGTGCGCGCGCACTCGCCGGTTACGGCGACGGTGCTTCAAGAGGAAGAGGAACTCGGCACCTCCAGCATAAACTCGACAAACCGCGACGGACGCACAGTCCAAGGGCAGCAACGGCAGCCGCTGCCCCCCTCCAAACTCCGGAAAAGACGCGAAGAGCACGGCTCGCAGTTGTGTTGCCGCGTACTTACGGGAGCGGAGAGGTGATGGGGAAGAGGAACGTCCGTCAGTCCGTCCCTCAGGCGCGGAATAATCCGAAGCTCGAAGCCGAAGGCTGCGACGGGAGACGAGGGGTGACTGCGGTCCTCCCGGCGGCGACTTCCCTCAGCTGTGCCGTCCGCCTCGTGCTCCCCGCTCTGGGTGAGAGAGAGAGAGAGAGAGAGAAAGAGAGAGAGAGATAGGGGAGTCTAAAATAAAAAAAAAACAAAGCAAATGTGTTTCGCCCTCATAATACGGCCTTTCTCCGCCCCCATTGGCCCTCTCCACGCCCCTATTGTTATAGCAACAGCCAATGGCAGGATGGCACAGCTCGCATTTCTCACTTTGAGCATCTACCGGGAAGTAAGTGTGTGTGTGTGTGTGTGTGTGTGTGTGTACGTGTGCGTGTGCGTGCGTGCGGGCGTGTGCAACGCAAACTGACTGACAGTTTGTGCTGTGTATGGTCTACGTTCAAATGCGCATTTGCTGTCATATTCGCTTCTCCAGAAACTTTCTACTGGTCCATGTGCCACTTTTGTTTTTTCCCCCCATTTACTTTCCCCGCCAGGTTGCAGGAAGTCTTTTGCAAGTCCATCTCCACTTTGCGGGAGGACTTGGTTAACGCATTTTTTTTCCAGTGTAAACCTATAAGGGATGGAAATTAGAGAGTTACGGGTGTGTGGTAACAGGTGTGCGATCCTTTTTTTTTTATTATTTTTTTTATTTTAGTGAACCAGCTTCCTGCATGTTGGTCGTTAGCCTGTCGCTACCTGTCGTATATCAGGACAAATGGTTACAGTTTTTTTTTTTGTTTTCTGTGCTGATTGTCTTGCTGAAAGAGAAACGCATTATTATTAATAATGCATACGGCACCATTTAGGCAGTTTGGGTTACAGCTGACTGGTTACCATACTTTAAGTCACTAATCCATACACACATTTACACCACATTAAGACCATTTCTTTGCCATCATTACACCTGAACGGCTTGTTTTCCAGGTAAAGACAATCTTAACACACGGATGGCACACAGACAGTGAAAGCAGGACTGAATGCCTCAAGCCTGTAGTTGGGAGGTGACAGCACTATGTGCGACCATGTCACCTTGGTTCCATTATGCTAAAATTAAACTAACGGTAAGACTAATGCTAAGGATTAGAAATAACTATGATTTGAGCAGCAATTTTCCAGCGGGTTTCTCTTGATTGCTTTCTTTTGCCACCTAACAGGCTGTAGAAGATGGGGATATGGGCAATGCTTGCTTGCAGGAAGGCCTGTAACAGAAGAAAACTGTAAGTTGAGGAGGTATGGAGAGCTCATTAAAGTGAACAGGATGCTGCCCACTCACCTATTTTGACCCCCTGGGATGAGGCAGGCGAATCACAGCCAAGTCAGGACCCCAGCATGCTCAATGGGGGTGACCTCGGGTTGACAGCATGGAGACTCTGAACTCTACTGATGCCTCAAGTGTGGGTGAGTCCTGGGAGGGCATCTACCAGACCAGAAAACTTGTTTTTCTACTTCCTGGAGAGAAACAGCCACAAAATACCACGGTTTCATCAACAGTAGTGTAATGGGATTCTTTGTTTTAAGCGAATGGTCAACCCCAAAAGTGACTAAATAAACCCCCCCCAAAATGGTGGGGTAAGCAACTGCCTGAGGCAAAAATGAAGAAAAAATATTATGAACGTTTGATGTAGGCTTTGAGTATTGGCTTATTATACTTATTTGAAATATGCACTAACTTGCTTATCAATTGTTTATTGTTCAGTCTCAAATTTAGTAACTTTTTAGCTTATGAAGAAAGTCAGCACTATTTGATTTGTAGATTGATTGAAAGCACAATGCCATTAAGCAATGCGCTACCTGCATTCATTCACTTTGTCTGTAAATATTTTAAAACTATGCAAAGATGATATTGAGAAGTTCTGAAAAATTGTGTCGAATATTTTACAGTCAATGCATTCAAAAATTTCTATTTTTTCCTGGGAACAGAAAAAGGATCAAATTTTCAATTTTTTACTTTACTTTATTTTTCAATTCTGGCCATGTTTTAAGTATTTATTACAGTGGAAACTTCTTATGGGCAGTATTGTGCCACAGTGGCCTGGGCTGTTGTCCTGGGTGTGGGTCCAAATCCAGGCAATGGAAGTACACCTTGGAATCTCAGTCCATCGCAGGCTGGCCACATAGGCACACTTTTGCTACATGCATGCATGCTACAGGCAATTTGAAGTGACCAATAAACCTGAAAAACATTTTTGAACTGTGGGTCGTGCAGGGATCACTTCATAGCCTTGTGCCTGTTCATATAAGCATAACCACAGAGCAAACTGGTATTTCTGGATGTTTTACACAGTGATTTTTTTTGGCCATTTGGCTAAAGGCCTTCTGAAGGTGATGAAGTGAAGTAAGAACCTTTACACCACCCTGCAATCTTAGACCTCCTGTTGAGTGCTCCAGAATTAAGTGTTTTTTCTTGTCTGGCTTTGTGGCTCTTAATTTCAGTTCAGTGCTTTTGACAATAGTGATAAACCTCGTTTTTAAAGCATAAGGGATGGCTTTGTTAATGGCCTGCTGTTTAAATAGGGCAAAGTTACAGAGTCACCCTTGTCAGCAACAAGTGACAAATCTGATTTTAAAGCTAGGTGATTTTTTTTTTTTTTTTCCCCCAAATCAAACAATAATACCTGACAGTAATGTTTAGTTGTTTTATGACATGGTGATTTCGGCCTTGTGAAGTCATAAATAGTCCAGTGCTGAGGAGAAGAGGAATTGGAAATATTTCTGCGATTCCCAGCCTTGCACGAAAACAAAGAAAGGATACCTTATGTCTCCATTCAACTGACTTACAGAAACTGTCGGATTCATAATTATTTTCAATGTTTAGCTCAACATGGTTTTGACAAGCAAAGATTTCTTTGATGCACTCAAATTATAGATCTTGAATTTTGGGCACGAATTCTGTTCTGGACGTGAGGTGTAGAGCTGAGTCGCGAGCCGATTTAAGATGTTCTTCCAAACTTTGGTCCACTGGTCAGGTGGAAATCTGCCAGATTTTATATAGTATTTGTTTTTTTGTTTTATTGGATCATTGAAAATTTGATTTTGTTTTTGTAGGCATATGTTGTTTCACCTCTGCCTGGACCCTTGAACCTTGCAGAGTCTGCTTGTGAACATTATGAATAGGACAGCACTTCACTGCACAATGTTCTACCTGAAATACTTTTCAAACTTTTCAGACTTTTGTTTCAAGCACGTTGCAAACACAGACTTTCTTGCTCATGAAAGGAATTAATCCAGTTTCACAGATTTGACTCAACTGTACAGCTTGCCCATTGTGGGAAGGGTGTGAGGTTAACAACTGTCCGTGGAGTTTAGAGATCATGCAAGTTTGTAAGCCATCTTATGTAAACCCTGAATCACAGCTATGTGACAAACGCACCCCTGTTCACGGATCAGCTCCAGGCTAAACTGGACAGGAAGCCACTTCATAAGCTGCATAATTGTGCCTTTTTGTGAGCGAACACAAACAGTCCCCTGTGAGAAAGAAGTAAAGGAGTGAGAAAAGACCAGGGTTTGCGCCATTCCGAAAGTTATTACACAACAGGAAGGTTAAGTGTCAAGGCCCAAGTAACTGAAATTTTCTTGTTACAGGCATGAAAAATACAGCACAGCAACAGTGAAGCCCTGCAAGAAGCATGACGTTCTGGTGAAGCTCTCTTACATACAGGAGGTAAAAACCTACAATAAATCTCCATCACTGGGCTTGGTTTCATTTCCTCATCCCTTAGCCGCATAAATGTTATCTGGTTGTTTGTGCCATCAGTAAATTATCAAAGTACTTTATCTTGCTTTGCTTGGTATTTCGTCCTGCAAAGTATGTCAACGGGGAGGGGGTGAGTTCAGCATACACCATCTCTGTTGATGGTGGTATAAAGAGCATGCAGTTATCATTTGATCACTGAAGCGAATTCCAATGTACCGCACTCGGGAAAACAAGAGGGCACCTGCGTATCCCCCAAAGTGTTGCACTGGTCCAGTCCATGCTTTTCCATTTTATTTTTATACAACATGTGCATATATGGGAATTATGTGCGCAGTCTGTATCATCAGTCAAAACTGTGAGTGCACCAGGTCAACTTGGGCAATACATCTCTGGGAGTTTCGGCTCAAACTTCTTAACTTGGTCCCTCATAAAACGTAGTTTCCAGTAAATCAAGTTAGTTCCTGGTTGGTACTGAATTTGTGCATGTGTGAATTTGAGAGTGTGTGTGTGTGTGTGTGTGTGTGTGATATAACATAGAAACATGCATGGTACCAGTGCAGCACTTTAGCTGTGAAGCATGTGCACTGCTAACTACCGTTGTTCTCCTTACTACAGGACTCACTGTGAATTGCTTCAATAATCACCCAGCTGTGTGAATTTAAAATAACACCCATATGTCTGAAAGCTAAAAATACAAAGGGCAGCATATGGGGCAAAACAAGTGCAGGTGTAAATCTAAGCAATGAAACTTCTGTGAATTTAAGGTTTAAAGAAACGACATGATGTACTGTGATGTAAAAATGTGGGGAAAAAATGTCTTAAGTTTTTGCATTTGCAGATATATAGTAGTAATAGTAAGGCAACATGTGCAGTTGTGGTGCTTTTCCAAATAATCTGAGATGATGGGTCTCAGTGAGCTTTAAACTGGCCTGGGAAGGTCTCTCTATGGACTCTACGGCTCTATGGTGCCCTCGAAGGCCTCCAGCTCGATGCCTCAGGTGACACCGTATATTTCAGGAAAGCTGGTGCCTACTGGCAGGTTAATATTTAATGAATAAATACAGTGGGACCTGGAACCAGAGTTTAGCACCTGCTCTGTTTGCAGTGTAGCTTTAAATAGGCAATATGATTTACAAGCGCTCTGAGGAGGAGTGCATTCCATTATGAGTTTCTCCAAAAAAAGTCTGTGTATAAAAGATATCCACAATAACAGCACGACATCATAAATTTTTCTTCACGACTTCTGTATGTACACAAGTTTGAGAGTCTCATTGTAATGAAGGTGATGGTTAACAGCCCTTGCTTATATTCACTGAATACTGAGGCTGCATAGGTTTAAGTTGCTATGGTTTCAATTTAATGAGTAGATTAATTGCAAAAACAATGGTTTATGGCTTATTTGTGATCACGGATGCCATGGCAGGGATCCACGATGCACCACTGTTGCACTTTTGTACTTAGTTTAGTGTGGTTTCTGTTGGTGGGGGTTGGGCATTATTCTGAGCCCCACCCACGGTCCATATGGGGTGTTAAACTGTGCAAAGTTTTCATTAAGTGTTATAGTACAGGCTGACTGTCTTCCAAATGACTGGCACATCTCACTGCTTTTCTGTTTATGAGGTGATGTGGAAGTGGGTGCGTTGACTTTCCGCTGTTCTTGCTGTCATGGTTACAGCAGCAATGGCTGCCACCTATCCCAGGGCAGCGGAGGGAGTGTTCAGGACCTGCAGGCTGTGTCTGTTGTTACTGAATGGTGACGTGCAGCAGCGAAGGTCCCTTTTGTGTTACTCAGCTTCAACTGGTGACCTTAAATGGCTCTTTCCTCATTGTGATGGTGGAAATTCTATATTGGTTTAAAGCTCTTTATTTTTCTAGTTGTGTTAGTCCTTCTTTGGACAGAAATTAGCTTACTGGACTAAAACTGTGGTGTGGGGTTGGGGACTTTTTTAGTCCTACCCCTACCCTGGACACACGCGCATGTGCAGGTGTCTACACACATACAGGTACGTTAAAGAAAAATACATAATACTGCTATCTTTTTGAATACAGTAATGTCCTTCCAGTCTTTTGAATGTGGGACCTTGATTTGTTTGAGGACAAACTCATGCAGGGTGTGGATAAAGACAGCATGTTGTATAAGTAGCCTAGAATTTTCTTGTTTTTGTCACTTAGGCAGCCAGACCAGATGACTTAGATCATGTGAAATTCTCTATTTGCCCTCCATGAATGTTCGGAACACCAGCTGCAGAAGAGAAGCACAGTCAGGAGACTTCTTCCTTTTTGCCTGAAGATTGGACCGAGTATGAATGCAAGTAATGTAAACCATGGTAAATGTCAGGGTGTGTGATTTCTCATTCCTACCCTGCATGGGTTGTATGCAGAGGTCACACTGTGGTTGGTTTTAGCACTGTGCCCCAGCCTGAAGCTAAAGGGATGTTCATGTGGAGGGCGTGACCGGGAGGAACATGCATCAGTGAAGATTAGATCGATAGTGATATGGTGCATGGTGGCCTGCGGTTTTAAACTCGCACTGACCCCCCGAACAGAGGAGCTGCAACACACACTTAACTTTGCCTTGTAAGTATTCTTAGTCGCAAAACACAGTTTGTGTATGTAATTCATAAATTTTTCTGATAAATCAGTGCTTGTGTTCAAATGGGTGCTGTTTACGAATTGCTAGAATAAATTATGTTTTATCTGTCACACATGTCTTTGGCACAATAGCAGCTCCATAAAGCAGCGATGAGCCTGCATTGCCAATCCTTCTTGTGTTCGTTTCTCTTAAGGGTTTGTTGTTTCGGATGCACTGAACACACAAGGGCCAGAGCCCATGGTGTCTTAGCCAACATGACCATATGGGCTTCACATGGGTTACAAATTGCCAGCCTGTCACATGGGGTCAAAGAGGTAGAAATAGAGGAAGAAATGGAATGAACATCAGGACAGAAACAACCTGTTAATGGGTAACTTCCCACCTTGGCATGGATTGCCAAGCGGCCATCATATAGAGAATCTAATCCTTGTCCATACTGATTGTGTTAACCCATGTGGGGTTTTCCATGTTGAGATGATCTGTAAAACGGGGGGAAAAGGTTTATATGCCAAAACTGTGGCACAAACAAACAAATATTGACTGAAATAATTTTGCCCCCATCTTACTGTTTTTTTTTTTTTTTTTTTTCCTTAGATTCCTTATTAGATTCCTATTGGATTTCCAACCGAAGCCGTTCAGGGCTGTCTGAGCTGGGAGAAGCAGCCCTCAGCGTGTGTGTTGGTGCCATAATTAATGTTTCCAAAGACTGTTTATTATAGAATTCACACAGACTGCTCCCACTTACAAACTTGATGTGCGCTGAGATAATTATAGCTGAGATTCTCATTACGCTTTTGGATGCCAGTTCTCGGGTTTTTAGTCACAGTAGCAGTGAGTAATAATACACAGCGGGGAGATATTAATTCGTGGGTTTGGGGTTTTTAATGGGCTGACTTCAAGAAAGGCATAAGTGTTCTATTGATTGTGCCTCGAAAGTGATTGGTATTCCATATATCGGTATCTTAGCCCTACCATGAAAGCTGGACCAGTGCACTAAGTTTGGATTCGACAGGTCTCCAAGCATAAATATATATTCTGAGCCGAGATTAACTCTCCCAGGACCTCATGCAGAAATAAATCAGGGAGGTTTGGATTTAATACTCAGTTTTGAGGATTGCAGAGCGTCTTCCTTGAGAAACCTGTATAAGTTATAGTAACTGACGGGGGGATGAGTTTGAACATGCTAATAGCGTTCTGTGGTCTGAGCGGCAATAAAACCATTTGCGGTCTGACTGGGATTTTCGTTCCAAATGCGATCGTGCCACATTCGTGCTTTCTCATGCCGAACCTAAACGTGCTTCAGACGGAGTGTAAAGTCGGTGTGTAAACTATGCCACCCGGTGCTGTAACACATGAGAGCCTCACCATACCTCCATGTATGAATTATGCATGTGCATGTGTCATGCATGCACGCACGGGACATCTCGTGGTGGGGATCAAGGGTAGCGGTGATCGCCCCTCACTCAGGATTATACCCCCCACCCTTTCTTTTTTTTTTTAAATACATCTCCTCCCTTCATGCCTCGCTGGGCTCTGCAGCCTTCTGTTCTTTCCACCTTCCTTTCCTCAGCTGAATGGAGCACTCTGATCCTTCAGCAGTGCCCTGGAGATGAAAGGATGATGGGTTTGAGGGAGAGAGGGATGCAGAGCGAGGGCGGGCTGCACCTGGTCCGAGACCTCGAGGCGTGCCAAAGAGCCCACACAACTGGGCGAAAGGCCACAATACGCTGGATGGATGGCGCTGTGCTGGGGGTGTGTCTTGTTACTTGGTAATTTAGCTCCTTCTTCTGCTAATTTTGTTATGAAACATGGTGAGGCCTGCAGAAAGTCAGCCAGGGTGAGCAGTTCTGGCTCAAAAACACAGCCAGCACTTTCCAGGCAAGTCTTCATTTGAACCTGGCGTTACCCATTTTTCGGCAAGAAGCCAAGCCCTGCTGCGGGCATATTAGACTTTGTGGTGGTCCAATTCCATCCTTTTGATGCCTGCTGGACATTTTTTGGCAAGAAGTCAGGACCTGTAGAGGGGCAGCAGATACCAAATGGACAGAACTAGAAAGGCCTCAAGTTGGTTTGGTCATGCAGAAAACTGAGCATCACGTTTGAGGAACTGAGCTGCAGACAGCTTGATATAAACATTTTTCTATTTAAACTCTCATGACAGAAATTGTTCTATGTACCTTTAGTTACTGAGATAATTTGTTTGTTATTTATTAGCTATCCTTAGTAGCACCAGGGTGCCTTGGGTGCAAATTTTTAAAATCATCTGCTGTATCTACTGTGTGCTCCTCTGCGGTGTCTCTCTCGCTGCATATGCAACATGACTGTGACATTTACAGCAACCGGCATGTTTTACCGGCCACTCATTCAGCTGTTATTTCAAGCCTTTTGGTATTCAGTGTCCGCAAAGCTTCGGAACCCAACGGGCAACTTTCACGCTGAAATATAAATTCAACAGCGCACAAAGATATCAGGATGAATGATTAATTTGCTCGCTGACGCACTGGCTTTCAAAAGAGAAAGAAGAGTCACATTTACCCCCCGGTGGAAGCATAGCTCTACCACCCATGCGCTCAAACCAACAAAACTGCTGCCGAGACGATTTTAATGCACAGCGAAATCCTTGGCAACATTTATAATCTTTCCCTTTTGCATTCTGTGTTTAATTACATTTAAAATGCTGACTAAATCCTTAACATGGTTGCAGGCAACCCCTGCCAGGTGTGGTATTGTTGCACAGAGCTTTCGACAGAGCAGAATCTAAGAATCCTTGTACGTTGATGAGCTGGTGAGCTGCAATGCTTCTGTCAGACAGTGGGTGGCAGTGTTGTTCCTGTCCTCCATTGATGGAACCCGGATCTGCAGCCGTTCCCCGCTTGAGGTCCTCATTGGAGGTGGCCGGGTTCTGAGTCTGGCAGCCAGACGGATCCTGGTGTGATTCTCCAAGCTGACTTTGTGCAGGGTCTTCATGGGTTCATAGTTGAGTAGCAGAGTAGCTGCTTTGCATGTGGGCTGCTTCCGTTGGATGTTGTCAGATTCCTCAAACGCTCATCTATTCCAAATCCTTTAGTCCCAATAAACTGAGGCGTGAAATTAATTGCAAGAACGGCAGTCGATTTGGGAGCACCGAGTTTCTTAGCGGAGGCCTTTATTGACAAACTGGTGCTGGAAGTTCATGGCGGATTCTGGATCATGTTTTGCATACGGTCATGGCACGTAGCCTTAACAATCACCATGTGCATGTTTTTTGCCACATTTTTAATAATCATTAAATCTCGCCATTAGGTGTCAGGCCTGAGTCATTTATTTCCCTGAGATGGGGGGAGGATGAAAAATCACCTGTAGTCATAAACCTTCTTCAAATGCCTTTGTCATTCGTCCTTTTGTTAGAAAACAAAAAAAGCAGAAAGATGTCAACGGACACAACTGTATGTCTCAGAATTTTTCTTTTTAAAGGAGACAAGGGCACCTTTTCTTTTCTCTTTGACAGGCTGAGGAGAGTGGCACACAAGAAGCATCATTAAAGAAATGTGCTTCTACATCAGGTATTATTCTCTCATTTAAAGCGGGAAGCTACGGCTGCAGTGAAGCATGGCTGGTGCAGGGGAAGAAGCTACTTGAGAAACGTTTCAAGGTAGTCCTTCGCTATGATGGCTGCAATTTCTAAGTAGTGGTCTGATTTTTTTTTTTTTTTTTTCTAGTCAGCTTACTTTGTGAGATCTGGTTGGGGAAGCATGTGAGAGGAACTGTATTTTCTAGTTGGCTGGAGGTCACAAAATCACACAGAGCCAAATACTAGCAGTACAATTGAATAAAACACACAAATTTGCAATGGCTATTGACAACCTTGCTAAAATGCCGAAATCTTTTTGTTTAAATGAAAAAAAGTCAGAGATGATGCTCTGCATGTAGCACTGTGGTTATGAAGGTCTGGGGTTCTAAAGTAAATGCCTAGCAGTGCTGTGTATAGGGTAGTGAATTAGATGAATTACAACAAAATAATAGAATTATTCTCAAAACATGACCATTTTAGAATGAGATCAACATCCAGTGAGGGTAATTGGGAATGTAAATGTTTTTCCCTTGGTAGAAACACAACTGTCTCATTCCACACATCTGCAAAATTAGGTTTATGAACTCGTTCAGTGTGACAATGGCAATTAAAATACGGTGCAATTATCTAGAAAAAAAAGCTGTCAAAATGTCCGATCTATAGCGTCAAAACGGCGCCATCCAACGCATATTTCCGATAGAAACCATACAATCGTACACGGCACTTTGGAGGAAAGCGACTGTGGGGAACACAGGTAACACTGGCAAAGCAGTTCAACCTTGGTTCAACCCTCTCCTTGGTGACCCTCTTTGACCCCTTTCAAAGAAGCTAATTCTAAGAGCAGTGCCTTAGCGTCCCTTCGTCTCTAGCCTGGGTTTGGATCACAGATTAACGTGCGGGTCAGTGTGAATTCTAAATAACTTTGTGTCAGAAATTACAAACCTAAATGGATTAAGTATGGAAAACAGCAGCTCAGCATGTTTTACCTTTGTTTTTTACCCCATGGCCTTTGATACAGGTGCTGTCCTGTATTATCAGAACTAGTCCATGTGGGATTGATCCCAGTGATCCGCTTACCATCAAATTGTCTGGTTTCCCCAGCATTCGGCACAGACATTCTTAATCCAGGCAACATTCAAGGGGGCACGGATATCTTTGTTCTCTTCGCTCTCGTATTTGGAGGTCTTCGTAGCATTAGGAGTCTTTATGAATGCCGGTGCCGTTTCTGGACCAGGAATCAAACCCAGTTTCCTGCATTTTAGACAGGTGTGTTATCCACTATACTATCGGGTCATAGCCCACTCATAATGTTTACATCAGCATTTGTGCACTGATGTTTAATGATCACTGCAAATCGGCACCTAATTTCTGATGCTCAAGAAAATAACGCAAGGTCAAAAGATATGAAGTCCTAAATGTGCAATTATTTTTCTAGTGCATTATTATATATTCGTACTAGACACATCTAATGGGTTGGGATTATCCAAGGTTTATTACAGGTAGCACAAAAAGATGGGTACAACCAGAAAATGGTCAAGGCAGCTTGTTGTATAGAATAACTGTATTTTGAAAGTATTGTCTGATTCCTTAATATTCGTAATTATATTTCTATAAGGGGCCATTGGACACCATTTGTAAATAATTAGACAGTCTGTCTTCAGCAGTTACAGCCTGCACAGTCCCACCAGCGGGAGGAACAGTTTATTCTGGAGCTAAAGACCTGACCAAGTGGCAAGAGCTGGTGCTGTCACTCACAGTCAACTCATGGACCGAACGGAGCACTCGCATACTCATGAGCGTCACAGAAAGACCATTACAACAGTATACACCGATCAGCCACAACATTAAAACCACTGACAGGTGAAGTGAATAACATTGATCATCTCATTACAATGGCACCTGTGAAGGGGTGAGGGTGTATATTAAGCAGCAAGTGGAAAGTCAGTTCTTGAAGTGGATGTGTTGGAACCAAGAAAAATGGGCAAGCTGAGCAACTTTGAGGAGGGCCAAATTGTGATGGGTAGACGACAGGTTAGCAGTGGTTAGTTATTACCAAAAGTGGTCCAAGGAAGGACAACCGGTGAACCGGCGTCAGGGTCATAGGTGCCCAAGGCTCATTGATGCACGTGGGTAGGGAAGGCTAGCCCGTCTGGTTCAATATCACAGAAGTGTTACTACTGCTGAAAACCTTAATGCTGGCCATGATTGCAGAAGTGTCAGAAAACAGTGCATCGCAGCTTGCTGCGTATGGGGCTACGTTGCCACAGACCGGTCAGAGTGCCCATGCTGACCCCTGTCCACTGCTGAAAGCACCTACAGTGGGCATGTGAGTGTTAGAACTGGACCATGGAGCAATGCATGGAGGTGGCCTGGTCTGACAGATCACCTTTTCTTTTAGATCATGTGGACGGCCAGGTACATGTGCATCGTTTAACTGGAGAATCAATGGCAGCAGGATGCACTATGGGAAGAGGGCAAGCCGGCAGAGACAGCGTGATGCTCTGGGCAATGTTCTGCTGGGAAACCTTGGCTCCTGGCATTCATGTGGATGTTACTTGGACACGTACCACCTACCTGAACATTGTTGCAGACCAAGTACACCCCTTCATGGCATCAATGTCTGCAGTATGGCAGTGGCCTCTTTCAGCAGGATAATGCCCCCTGCCATACTGCAGACATTGTTTGGAAATGGTTTGAGGAACATGACAAAGAGTTCGAAGCGTTGTCTTGCCCTCCAAATTCCCCAGATCTCAATCTGATCGAGCATCTGTAGGATGTGCTGGAAAAAAAAGTCAGATCCATGGAGGCCCTACCTCACAATTTAGAGGACTTAAAGGATCTGCTGCTAACGTCTTGGTGCCAGATACCACAGGACAACTTCAGAGGTCTTGAGGAGTCCATGCCCCAATGGGTCAGAGCTGTTTCGCTGGGATGGGGGTAACCTATACAATATTGGGCTGGGAGTTTTAATGGCTGATTGGTGCATAAGCATATACAGTGGAACTATTTTGGGAAAGTTTGTATAAAAGTACACTTGAATGAACTGAAAAAAACCAATCCAACTGGTTAATTTGCAATGTTGTGCCAGAATGAACCTTTTATATCATCATTACACTTATGTGAGATGTGACACATTAGCTGTTGTATCCTGTTGTATATTTTATGCTTTCTATAAGGCAGAAACGTCTATTATAATGGCTGCTCTTTCACCCTTTTTCAATAGGTGACCTTAACAATTGCTGTTGTCTGTTCAGTTATTGCATGTGTCATAAGTATCACCAGTACGGTAGCTGTTTGTTTACATATACTGTAGCGGTCTTCTGCATACCAGTGAGGGCCTGAGGCTGAAACGTGTCCGTGCTGTGTTATTCCTTTCTGAATAAATGCCAATACGGTAGCAATTACCGAACGCTGTCCTATTCTTTATCCAGTTACCAAGGTAAAAAAATAATTTGGCGGAAAAACAAGTCACATTCTATACTAACCTGTGTCTTGGATACCTGTGTTATTTCTTGCTATTTTACTCTTAACATTCATCCAAATGAAGGGCAAACAGCGCAATGCATAAATTACCGAGATGTAATTTTCACAGTAAAAATTGCCGCAGCGCAGATTTAGAACAGTACACATCAGTCAAAAGTTTTATGATTCAACTTAAAAGCCGCCACTTTGACATTTATTTATTTTAATTAAAGTGACTTGCAATGATCTACCAATTTTTATAGCTGGGAAGTTTTTCAGGTTCTGCATCCTGGTCAAAGTTACTGCAGCAGAAGGTGGGATTTGAACCGGGGTCCGAGTGCAAGGCAGTGGCTGTAACCACAACATTTCGGGCTGCATCCTCACAGCGTGCTTCGGTGACACTTCCCGTTCTCTAATGGATAAACATTTCTATGTTTAGCAATTGTCAGGTAACAGGAAAGCACCCGTCCAAATGAAGTGTTGCTGAACACGGTGCGGTCCATCTGTTGCACCTTCCTCAGACACCGATCACTGAAATTTTGCTGCGCAACGCACAGCGCAGTCGAGCGGGGGTGAGACGGGGAACGCGGAACACTCCGGAATAACAATAAACATCTCTCACATCCCCGATCAATCAGAATGAATAAAAAGCAGCTGGCAGAGTTCCGAAGCAGAATGTCAGCCGAGGCGTCCTCAAAAATTACATTTTAAAATCAATGAGAGTGATCAGCGGATTTACTGATGTGTGACAGTGACAACAATATGCACCAGTGCGCGCAACACGAACGCGTGCGCGTGCGTGCGCGCACACACGAAACAGAAAGCCCTTCATCAGTTTATCGGCTAAAGCCCGCTGACATTTGGGATAACGGCCACGTCATTGCCAAGGCGACCACAGCGGGCGTGAAAAGGAGAAAAAAGCACCCTTGCTCTTGTCTCCCAGCCTGACATTCAGCCAACACTTTAAGTCAGGGGTCTGAGTCAGTGCCAGGCCGGGCTGTGAAGGGAATCTTAATCTAATAGCCTCCCCCTCCCTCCCTCCCTCCTTCGCTCCCCATCTTCCTCTCTCCCTCCCTCTCTTGCTTTTTCTCCTCTGTCTCTGTCTCTCACAAGCCCCAGCCTCCGTCACGGACGGACCAGAGGCTGAAGGAACAACAGGTCGCAGACGTGCAATTAAAGCTGTTGCTGGGACAGACGGAGATAGGCGTTTTGTGCCTGGTTGTGTGTTTGCTGTCACAAAGAAACCCCGGCCAGGGGTGGCTGCGGTGGCCTTGTTTACTCGGGGTCTTTTTGTACATGTTTTCACACAGGGGGAGGAGAGCGGGTGCAGGGTAAAGGGGGGGAGCTCTGTTGTTTGTCGGGGTGGACGGTCTCTGCGTCTCACCAGGGCCAACCAAGCCGGAGAATGCAGATGGCTTTGCTGGCTCGCCAGGCTGAGGACATCACCGGTGGGGTTCTTCTAATGACGTCTGCAGCCACTTTGCAATGTCAGACATGCTCATGGGTGGGCAGGAGGATGGCAGTCCTGGTGGGGAAACCACATCAGTTAGCGGCAATGTAGTCGTGAGCAGTCAAAACCCTTATTAGCCATTTAGAAACCTCAAGCACGGAATGAAAGTAGTTGCAGTCCTTCAAGGAGGTGAACGGCAGACTCAGCTATTTCAGTTTTCATTGCCTCTGACAGGTATATCCCCTTGAGTGTTTTCAGAATCCAGAAATGAAAAGTATATTTTTTCATATCCGTTTGTTGTTTTCTTCCACTATGCAGGCCTGACCAAGGTCGAAACTCAGGTAAAATTGCTCAGTCACGATTCAGACCGACAAACCAAACGTTCTGGGAGACCGCCGCCTTCACACTCACTCCCAAATCACCCTGAGTAAATCATGGGCATTTCGGCTGGGCGGCAGGCAGTTTTGTGTCAGTCAGGGCGGTGACCACGGCAACAAGGCTCGCAGCGGCGAAGACGCACGGAGTTGGTCTCGAGTACCTTCTGAGTGCCGTAGCAATTGAGTCCTGACCCCCCACCTGCTGCCACATGAGACCTTCATTGTCACAGCCCTGCAGGGGGAGACACACCTTTCAAGCACAGGAGGCGACACACACGCGCACACACACGCAAGAGAAGAGGGTAAAATCCGCTTCCCTGCTCCTCTAAAAACGCCGTCCTCGCACTATTACACAATTTGGTTAGCCAACCAGTCAATCTTTATTTGATTAGTGCATATGACAGTCAAGATGATTTCCTAGTGTATTAAAGAGTAAATCGAAAAGACTGAAAAAGCTCAATGACAGGGGGGAACTGTACTAAATTATTCTCTGACCTTTTTGAAAATACGAACGAGAAGAACTGGTGGGAAATAGCCGATGATTTCCATAGAAACTGGAGACCGGGGGGCAAGGTGTGGCATGGTGCCACGGTGACGGGTACTGGGAGGGGCGTGGGGGACCGACAGCAGCTGGCCCCTGGCGCTGAGCTGCCGAAGGTGGGGCAGAAAAAGAAGTGTGGGGACAGAGGCAGGGGTGGAAGGAAGTTATGGAGAGATGCAGGCGCGGGGAGAGATATATGGATGAAGCGAAGGACAGTGGAGAGATGGCAAACTGTAGAGCTATAAAAAGACGGAGAGCCGCGGATGGGAAAGAAGGGAGACAGATTTATAGAGCTGGAGGTACAGGCAGAAAAAAAGGGATATATAGATGTACGGTGGCGGCGGTGGGGGCGAGCGGAGAAGAACGAGACAGAAGGGGAGGCAGCCTGTGTGTACACAGAGAGAGGGGAAGGGGAGCCGATTCGGGGGGGGGGGGGGCGCAAAGGCAAACAGAGACAGGCGGCATCACGGGGAGTGGCGCACGTAGAGCAGCGGGTGATGCTGTGACAGCAGAGCCGACGGGAGGTTGTGTGGGAACATCTTGCTAACAGTTACACTTATTTCTGCCCACGCTGCGTGGGTCTGCACACCCCCTTGCCTGTCCTGCACCTTCTGCCTGGGCAGCAGGGTGACCCTGAGCAGCAACTTCTGGACCCTTGTGCAACTCGCTTGTGGAAGGTCCTCGGGGTCAGCAAGTTATGACTCAAGGAGGAGGGGTCAGGGAGAGGTTCTGACAGCAGCCCCTGCCCCCCACCCCTCCGTTATACACACATACACACGCATGCATGCACACCTTTGTTTTCACGGTTCTAGTTTCTCCGTTAGCATCGCATCCCTCTGGCGGCCCAGTATGAGTCTGTGCCTTTTCCCGTCTGCGGAGAGATGCCACATGGTGACACCAACCAACACGTGTCACCGTGCAAGAAGCCACCTATGGTGGTGGGGTGTGTATGCCTGTTTCCAGCGTTATGGGCGCAGCCACCATCCCCAGCAGGGCTGACAGCGACAAGGCGTGAGGGAAAAACACACCACCGTACCCACAGTGACTCAATGAATTTTTGTTGAAATTTAAAGGTATTTTCAGAGCAGAGAGGAGAAAACAGCGTCGTCGTTTATTTCTGTTTCTTATCGGTGCCACTTTTCTGGGGGAAAAATACACAAAACTGCAGGGCATCACCAGAAATGGCTCTCGTTCCAGCGCTGCACCTGCAGTAAAGCACAAGACAAGCCAGGCTGTGTGTGCTTGTGTGTGTGTGTGTGTGAGAGAGAGAGAGAGAGAGAGAAGAGACCTGCAAGAGCAGCACTTCTCCCCATTGCTCCTTTAAAAGCAAAGGAACCATCCACTTGGTGCAGTTGATGAATGGACTGTGGATTAAGGTTGTACATGTGCTCCCCCATTACTTAATGTGCATGTGTTTATCTGATTTCCATTTAGACCTGAGTGTTTGACCACCAAACATGCCAGGACAAACACCTTGATGCAGTTTTTTTTCTAATCTCCTGCCTCCTTTGTCTAAGGGAAGACAAATGTCCATCTTTGTTAAGATCACTAATTGCTTCTTGCTGGCGCTGCCAGATTTTCTGTCTGGACACTGATAAAGTATTGACTCGCTGTCTGTTTAGAGGAGGCAGTGGTGCTGGCAGGGGGTGTCTCCAGGCTGCCATTCCACACAGCTGCTCCACTAAAACTGAAAACAGTCAGTTTTTTGCTCAGGTTGGTAGCAAACCCCAGCAAATGCTTCTCTTGCTCTTGCCAACAGGCCCATATAGGCAGTCACACCTCGAGCACCTGGGGGGTGGGGGTGGCAGGTGCTCGAGCTATAAGTCTGAACACCTCCCTCAAACACATTCACCTACCTCCACAACCAGCAGCAGTTAAACGTGATGAACTTCGACAGCTTCCATGTATGAGCTTGGATTCTGAATGTATTTACCTACAGCGCCACAGTAAATAACCTCAGAAGGGGGGGGGGGGTGCTGTTTTAAAGAAGACCAAAGTCAACATGAATGGAGTTTAACCTTCTTCCTCGCATGCACGCTGATGTAACGTGACAGTGGCTGGCCCTGGTTTGCTGTCACAGCCCCACGGTAGCCAGGGAACGTGGAGAGAGAGAGGACCGGAGGAAAGGTGATCAAAGACTCGGTGCCAGGTGTCGACCAGGTGAATTTTCCGTGTTATGACAGTGAGCGTCGATACCTGAAACAAACACAGTCTGAAGCTACGGAAGAGCAGAAAACACCGTGTTATTGAGAGTCAGAACAGCTTGTTGATAACCAGTGTTGGCAATAGTCACTGTGTGCGGGATAAAGTCCGAGCGTGACGTCAGGGTCTGGGGGTGGGAAGGTGGGCAAGGGATATTTCGGAAGTTTTTGTCTCGTGTGGGACGTGATGCTGTAAGGGGCGGTCGAGGGCTCTTCATCCGCGCACGTGTCTGACGACCACATGGGCTGGTTGAGTAGTGCGAAAGCAGAAAGGACAGTGTCCCTTTAGGTCAGACATGTTTGTTTTTTGTTGCTTTGCTTTTTTGTCGCATGATTAAACAGCCATTTCCGCATGTCGGTTTGAGAAAGGGCAGCCCAGCGAGCGGCGAGCAGCTCCTGTTTCCTGGAACAGATGCCCCCCATGGGCCTCGCTTTTAGTTAGTAGAGGTGCAGGTGGTCCCATACCACCAGGGTCAGTAGGCCCCGGTGTCCCGCCTGTAAGCACAGGCGTGTCCTTGGATTGTACCCCCCACCTTGACATGGCAGACGTGATGCGCTGTTTAGGCCACCATATCACCCCCCCCCCACTTGCTGTCTGCTTTCAGGCCAGAAATAGACAGCACACCCGAGACAGGCAGCCACATGAGACAGCCCCACAGAGGGTGCCAGCTGCCCCAGAGTGAGCGCTTGCTGTTGTGTACGTGTGCGTGTGTGTGTGTGGGGGGGGGGGGGGGGTAGCATCAGGCGCAAGCAGCTAGAGACAGAGGTGATCGGACACCCTGAGAGGAGCTGAAAGCCTTGTGTCAAAAACAGATGAGTAGAGTTCATTACCTGTTTTCTGAGACCAGACACGGAAAGGATAGATGGTGAGGAGGGAGAGGCAGACAGGAAGTGACCGTCCAAGCGACTGCTGCTCTACTTGAGGACCACGGTGGATCATGGATCACGGGTGCCTGACATTAGATAGGATGCCCCACGTGAGCCGGCCTGCTGACCGTCAGTAGTCAGTGACATTTGTTTAAACACCCCACCCCCCAACGCTGTGACTTGCTGTCAGGGGTGGAAGCGGGGGTACTATTGTCGCCACGGGGACAGGGTAACCTTAAACAGCCTGCAAAGCAGCAAACACGGTCTTGGGGTCCTGCACTTTTTTCAGCACCGCACCGGAGTTACGCCACTAGAAGCCACCACGCGGGGATTTCTCCGACGGCGACCGATAAGAGAGGAGGTCGAAGGCCGCTGCACAAAGTGCCTGTGTGCATGTGCCTTGCCAGAGGTGTTTTCCGGCGAACTTGTTAGCGAGGGCGCTGGGGACGCAGCCGTCCCCTCATCCAAGGGGGGCAACGCTGACACCTTCTTTACTCTCCTGGTTGGAGTAGACAGCTGTAATTTGGCTGCACGTAATGGAGACGAAGGACCTTTGGCGAGCTTGGGCTGGGGTGGGGGGGGGGGCTGTGTGCCTCCGAGCATGCAGAGGGAGGCCCTTGTAGGCCTAATGCCACCCACACCCCCCTCCCACACTCATCTGCACACACTGACACACACGCGGCATGTAGAAATCAGGCAAGAAACTCGCCAGGGATGGGGGCCGGGTTGCGTGAATTATTTACAGCGCAGGTCCAGATTGCAATTACCAGGACAGAACCCAGCTCGAGTGCACCGAAGATGGGCTGTGGGATTGCTCCCGACGTTCCGGACCGCTGTGTCGCTTCTCCCACCCCCTTCTCCCCCCCTCTGGCGAGATTGCCTGCCGCAGTAACACTTGTAGAAATGACCTGACAAAACCAATCCAGGTTATTACTCAGCCACATTGATTTGACTTTCCTGTTGTTGGGCCTCGTTGCACCTTTGAATATATTCATATATCTCAAGCCAAATGGAAATGAATTATGTATTTCTCAAGCACATGGTCACGTGTATATTCTACACAGATGTTTTCTGTACACACACACGCAAGAACACACGCAAACATGCTTGTTTCACTGTGTGAAATGGAGAATTCTCGCGTTCCCATCCATCTGAGAAACAATAAATTCACGGCTGCATCCTACATTCTTGAACAAAGATCTCCATCCACAAAGCACCGTCTCTGTTTTTTTTTTTTTTTTTTTTCGAACCTGAATCGAATCCATTAGGAGCTGCTGGGTTTAGTTATTTAAATTTTGGCCGTTTAGGATTAAGCTTTAATGAAAACATATACAATAAACTATATGTTTTTTGTTTTTTTTTTTTTATAAAGAAGCTGATGTCAAATTCAAAATGTAAGAGCAAGAAGCTGCGCAGTAACATAAATACCGATTACTTTTGGGCTTTAAAGCAATTCATATTTTGCGCTTTAAAGGCTCCGGTTTTTAAACTTTCTTTTCAGCGTAAGGATGTGGCCATTAGTCCTGGCTCGAGTTTCAGAACCTCCGTGCTCTTTAGACTTTGGATTCCTGTTTGAGAATAAATAAATACATTAGGCTGAAGTCGGGTCATGCCATGAATATTCAAGCCCACTTGGAACTCTGGCACAAAAACTCATGTAGGCCAAACTCCAGTAGGCTAAGCAGGGAATATGGTGTCTGTTTGAACATTTGAGAACTCCTGGGCACTTAATCGCTGCAGAGCCTCATGTACTCCCCTCTCCACTGCCAGGTCATTACTGCTCCTGTAGCCTCAGCTGCTCCTCGGTGCATCTGATCTCACGGAGCATCGGGGGTTTCGCAGATAAATGCGTCCAATTCGGGCTGCCAGGGTCTGGCAAAGCCCTGTGGAATACTTTGCATTCCTCACAATTCGCTCTTCTTAACCATTCTTCACACAAACATGGGCAGGCGTAAAACAAATGCATAAAGCGGGAACTCGATTCGTCTGCCTTTCGCTCGCTGCTTAAAGCCAGTCGCTCGGGCTTTTGTTATTCCCGAGGCCCAGATGAGCGGCTGGAGCACAACAGCTGCATAATGATCAGCTGCAATTGGGTTTTAATGCCGCGTTTAGGAGATGTGGGCGATGGGGCTATGGTGCTCTGCTAATCGACTGTGACGCAGCAGCAGCAGGAATGACTGCTGGGTCCGCGCGCATCCCGGGCGCGAGAGCTCCACTTCAGAGCACCGCTGTCGAGGCGGCTCAGTCCCACTGGGGCCACGCTGTCCAGCAGAGCTCTAATATCCAATTACAGAGACCCAATTACAAATAAGGTCTGCCCAGAGACCCCTGGTGGAGGCGGGAATCGGGGTCACCAGGCAGGGGAATTGGGAGCCAAGATGGGTTCGCCTTTCTGCAAATGAGGAAGCATTTTCTTCCACCGCCGATGTAAACCAGAGTTTGGAGCCTGTGCTTAGGATGAGACTGGATGGGGAATCTATTGTGACAGCTACTTTTTTTTTTTTTTTTTTTTTCCAGTGGCAAGTGCACGATGGGGCTTTCACTGCAGCATGACGCCACGGGGTAGCAGAGTGTGAAATCTCATGGCAGTTACCCATTCAGCCTCATTTAGCCCCATGTTGTCCATCGCTCTTATTTGACAAGTTTCTTCAGCACTGGAAAATGCAGGCGCAAGGGGGGCTGGGGGTGGGGCGACGAGGTGGGTTTGGGGGGGTTAGCTGTCATACTGCATCTGGAATGAGATTCCTGCAAAGACGGGCGCTGCCATGGCAACAGGAGGCGCACACTCTGGAAACTGTCCGCCGTCCCCCGGTAACAAGGGACCCCAGCCTCAGCACGGCCGCACAACAACTGGCACCATCTTTGTGGGCAGCAAATTGCCTGCGCTGTTGATCCAATGTGGAGGCCGACATTGTGACAACAAGGAGCTGGAAGGGAGCCAGAGATTCCCCTGAGAGGGGGAAACATCCCGTTGCACTTCTTTGTTTTTTTTCATTTTTCGTGCCGAAATGCTCCAGCTCGCTCAATCCGGACTAATCTGCAAGTTCGCAGTGTGGAACAGCCGAAATTGGTGAATTCCTGAGAAGTTCCGATGTTGGCCAGCTCGGTGCTAAGAATCACGTGGCCCCCGAAGAAAAGTCCCTTTCATCTCTTGAGCAAAGAGCAAAGCTACCCCCAGCTCCGAGAAGTTGGAAACCCAGCTGGTTACTCCCGGCATTCTTCGTAACCTTCCTTCAGACGCAACCTTGAGCGGAAATCTGCCATAGACAGAACAGAACTGCAAGCTAGAGCCTGGAGAAGTGGACACAAATGCAGCAAAATGAGTTCTGGTCCGATCAATACGACTTTTCTCTGTCCGTATCTTTATACATACGGCTACTTGGCATTGTTCCTCACCGCCCGCCCCGTTGCAAGACTTTTTAAGGACATTTGTGATTTGCGAGAATGCAAAAAAAAAAAAAAAAAAACACGTCATTTCACTTTTTAACGCACATATTCACAAATATCCCGTATCGATTTTGTCGCACTTTCAGTCAGACTTGTGTAATTGATTCTGCTTTAATCCTCCCATCCGAGGGGGAAGTTTGCATGCTGACTGATGTCAGGATATCGGGTAATATTCTCGTATAGAGGCACGCAACTCCTTCCAGGGCCTCATTGGCGCCGGACACCAAAAAGACAGAAGCGGATCGCAGTTGTCATTTTTTCAGTTGTTTTATTGCGCTGTTATCGCCTTGCTATTTGATGCCATTGTCCGGGGCAGTGCTTGTTTATGACTCAGAGTTATTACGAACGCTAATGGTGTCTTTGTTTTGACAGCCTACTCGGTATCTCTATAGAAGAGTGCCAATTAGATAAGTATTTATTATTGTTATTAGGTTGTTGTTGCTTAACCGATGCTTTTATCCTTTTGCCCATTTTTATCGAAAGAACCTTGTAGTTTTTGCCATTTTTATATAGCAGGATATTCTTACAGCATCGGTTCAAGATCCCTATGGGAAAGCACAAAGCCTGTGCTCTTAGCTGTTGTGCTACCTGCTGCCAAAGTACACGTTAAAGTAAATAAAATATCTCGGTTAAATGGTTTTGGGTATAAAATATAAAAAGGTTTCGTTCCATTTACACATATCGCTGGGCTCAAAGTTGTTTACAGAATCTCAGACTGTACGTGTACCGTGTCCTGGACTTACGGTGATCTGTAGATGCCTTCGACTCTGCTCTCCGTATCTCAGATCCATGGTGACGTGGACTCGTTTCTCTGTGCTGGTCTCATCGTATTTCGTAGACTTCACTCTCGGTCACGGGCTCACAGTGGGCATCAGTGCCGAAACAGCTCTGATCTTCAAACCCTAACAGCACTTGGGCTCGAACCACACTGTCGGGTTCAGCTCAGCCAAAGGTACTGCATAAATGTTCATTGTTTAAAACTTTGTTAAAAGTTAAAACAGCGTAGGACATTTGCGGAGGAATAATTTGCAAAGCCTAAGCTTGTGAGATGAATTGTTTTGCATGCAGGTAATTCGGTCGTGATTTTTATTAACATTCCAGCAACAAAACAATTAACTTTAAACTATGGTGTTTTTTGTGAAGTAAGTGAATAAGTACTATATAGAATGGATGGATATATTTGATATGCTAGCCAGTGAGGAGGAATATTTCATATAAAGTTTGTCAAAAAAGATGGCTGCTTCTTGGGTTCCTGCTCTGTCCACAGGTTAAAGAAGCCCATGTTGCTGTCATTATCACCCTGACAACCCTCTTCAGTCCAAAGCCATTGCACCTCCTTGGCTCAATAAGAGGTACAACTGCCGAAAACACCACTTTAAAGGGTAAACGAGAGCGGGAAAGGAAGCAATCGGGGCTTTTTTGTGGGGTCTTGTTATTTTAAGGTCATACTGCCAAAGGGTGTATTTTAGCAGCAGAAGAAGGAGAAGGCACCACTCGCAGCTACGGACAACAAACGGTTGGTATTTGGTGCGGCAGCGGTTTAAATAAGGGAAACTGGGGTTGTGCTAAGATGCGCTAAACGAAATCTGTGCGGGAAATTGTACAGGCCAAGCGCGGGGAGGATCGGGGTACCGTAAATATGGACAGGAATTTGGAATTTAGACCTTCTCGCTGTCTACCAACCGACTTTAAAGTAACGCAAGAATGATTAAAGAATGGAAAAAGGGGGCGTGAGATAGTTAAAAAAGGAATAACAGGATGAAAGAGAACTGGTCCCCAAGCAGGGGGGTGGAGGGGGATTTCCTAGGCCTGATGCGATACTGTGTTCAGGACTGACGGAGAGAGAACTTAACACCCAAAGACTGAGTCCAAAAATACCCTCACGACTCAGACAAAGATCTGACTTTAATATCTGACTAATACAAAGACTTAATAAGCTCTGTAGGAATTTTTTTTTTCCGGTTGTTTCCCCTTCTGTTAAAAAGAGCACAACACGCGTCTGACGTGTGCTTTGGTATTTGTCCAGGCTGGGTATGAAAATAGCCCCCACGTACAACGTGTTTAAAGTGCACGCTCCTTCATCGGGAGTCACGCAGCCTCCTGGAGAGGCTGCCCGGGTGGGAGAGGAGGCCGCCCGCCTCCGTACAGTCCCTCCTACGGTTTATGCGCGTCTGGCGCTGTGTTCTCACGGCGGTACGCGATGGGGGCAGGGTGCCTGTGTCAAAGCATCGCGGCCGAAACTCGTCCCTCCCAAGCCCAAGCGCCGGCCGCAGTCGGCCAGTCACCCTCGTCCCTATGCCGCGACCAGAGGTCCGCCAGGCTGTTGCCAACATTCCCTTTGTGTCAATGCTGCGGTCACCCCTGCCACGCATCACGAAACCAGAAGTCACCTGCCCCAGTACCTTTTAGCTCTTCTGAAGCGGTGTCAGGAGAAGGCTTTTGCTTTCAATCCAGACAATAAAAACCTTAAAGATTTTTTTGCTTTGAACCAGACACAGGACGCCAGCTGCGGCGGATAAAACCCAAATTCTGCCGCAGCGGAGCGCACGCTGTTCTGTGGAGCGGCGCTATTGTTCGGCTCCGTGAGCATCGGAGTGGCGCATGAAAGGGAATACATTGCAGGATAATGCGGTTTACTCCTGGTTCTGCTTGAAGTATGAAAACATTTCAAGGTTAGTCATCTACCAAAATGATTGGCTTACGCTGCCTTTGAAGGCGCAAAAGGCAGCATCCCTACATCTGGCGTCGAACATGGCGCGCGGCAGCGGTACCCTGGAAACAGTTTTAATTAAATGGGTGTCTATTGGGGGGCACGCTGACAGGCTCCGACAGGAAACAAGTTTGTCGACAAGACGAGATGCTGCGTGACAGTTTTATTGCGCGAGGAGATGTTAGTCCCTATATATGATCTGTCTCAGGATCACCAGGTTGCTTTATCCATGTATTCTTGGCTCCCAGGGATGCGAGGGGGTGCGGGTGTAGGGGAGGTTAGGGGTCTTCATCACCGGCTGTCATCTCAGTGAAAAGGGCAGGGCTGTTTGTGGTGTAAACAATGATTTTAATAAAAGTAACTAACCTGTGAGGGGGCACAGAGTATCCTGGTGCTGCGTGGCATTTATTGGAAACATTTTCACTTTAATACTGTAGATGAGAACAAAGGATGTGAAAGAATAACGCCTAATACGCCCTTTTCGCAGACCAGCCCTGCACCGGGGGTGTCTGCAACAGAAATAACACGCTGATATGTGTAAGCGGGTGGATTGGAGCATAGAACACGCAATGGGGACATCAGATGGGAATTTACAAGTTCCGCGGCGATGCCGTGTTGGTTCGTTTTTTTTTTTTCAGCGAATATGGCTAAAATGCCGAGAGGAGGTGGATTTTATTTATTTATTCATTTATTTGAACGTAAAACACTTTGTTGTGTGTATTTGTCGCTTGAAGCCTGTGCTCCCATCCAGGCATTATCTCGGCAGGTGACTGAGTCTGAGCGGCCCTGTTTAACCGGAATGGATTTCATACCCTCGCGGTCCATGAAATCGGCAGCGTGAAGGGGACTGGTGTGCCGCAGAGCTGCATTTCGCAAGCAGATGGACGCAGATGTGAGAGCAGACACCTGCCAGTCTGGCGTGCCCACTCCCACACCCCCGCCCGGCGCCCACACCAGCGTACCCCGCTGCGTGTCGTGCCCGTTCCTCCTTTTCTCTTTGCTGCGTTTCGATTCAGCACTCCACCCAGTCGTGGTGTGTAGGCCAGTGAAGCGTGTCATGGTAGGAACCCGCGAATAGTAATGAGTGTGTGTTTGTGTCTTTGAGAGGGAGTGTGAGCGAGGGAGAGAGAGCGGGAAAGAGAGAGAGAGAGAGAGAAACAGACGGTGAGGGGAGGGGGGAGTCCACCGTTGTAACATGGTTCTCTTCTTTAGGTACCATCGTAGATGAGCGCTGTGCTGTGCTGTAAGAGGCGCGAAGAGGAGGAGGAGGAGGAGGAGCGCGGCCGTCAGCTGAATCACCTCCACCGGTGGCTTCCCGTCAGTCCCAGTGGCAAGGGGGTGTCGGAGAAGCCATGCCCCCCCTCCTCCATTCCCATTCTACACCGCAGCCCCCGCTGCGCCCTGCGCTCTCATTCATTCCCCTTCCTCTCCCTTTCATTCTCACCTCTGCCTCCTCCCTGTCCGCGTCCTTCCTCGCCCCCATGCCCCCCCCACTGCATGCACCCGTATCCCACTCATTTTGTCACCGCCATGGGGAAGAAAATGAGCGCCTGCCGGGAAGTGGAGCCACACAGGAGGGAAGGAGAGCGGCCCAACCGAGCGTGGCTCCCAGGGAAGCCGCGCTCTGTCCTCATCCCCACTGCGGTCCCTGTCCACGCCGGGCTCCTCGCGGCCCTGGACACCACTGACGGATTAGCAGAGAGCAGGGGGGGACCGCCGAGAAAGAAAAAGGACAAACCCAGAATGCAGAAAAGCTCCAAGGGGGTAAGGACAATAACAGCAATCCCCTATTCCTCCGGCTTCACTCCTTCTTCTAACAACTTTTTCACTTCCCCTTTTCCATTTTTAATTCTTATTTCGCCGTCTTTTTATCCTCACCCCCCCCCCCTTCCCACCCTTCTCCTGTGTCGAAGCCCATCTGGAGTTTGGGACGCTGGAAGCTAATTGTAAAGATTTCTCAGGATTCTCTGCGCTGAAAAGCACTTTTCGCTCTAATTAATTCCCCTCCAGGAAGACTCAAAAGAACTTTTTCCCATCTCTCCCCCTCTGCTTTAAAGAGCAAAATAATTGGATTCGGAGACTGGCCGCACTGTACTCCGGCCAGCTGTATGACTTGGACCAATCCGGGACGAACACCTGGCGCAGTGGTAGAGGTGCCCGCTATTGAATCACCGTATTATTGTTGGGGCCGCAGAAGACGGAGCCGATACTGACTTGCGTGCTGCCCCCCCCCACCCCACCCCCAACTCCCTCCGTGTGGCGATCTAGACCCCACAGGAGGACTGAGCAGCATCGCAAGCTGCGGCGGGGGGGGCCCACACACGGTTCGGGTAACAACTTAGTTTGAACACGTTGTCGTTATCATGCCGAGCTGTCACGGCGATCGTCCGCTGCGATGGCGCACCGCTGACACCATGGGAGACGGGAGTGAAAAACCCCAAGTGAAAAAAGAGGAGGCAGGAAAGCATGAAGCCTTTGTAGGGCGCTAAACACATCAAGAACACTGAGTAACTGTGCGTGCAGAGGGCCACTGGAGAGGCAGAGCCGCACCGAGGAGAGCAAACACAAGAGAAATAAGCCTTCTCCTTTCTTCCTTTTCTTCTTCCTCTTCTCTTTTTTCCTTTTTCTTTCTTTCTTTCTTTTTTTTTAACTTGTCCAAGAAACAGGGGCACGCTGCCAAGTTTCAACTTAAAAGGTCTTTCGTTTCCCCTCACAAAAAAAAAAAAAAGCCTTGCCTATGCTGGGACCCCTTTCTCCTCTTCTTTCACTTTTTCCCACCCCTCTCTCTTTTTTCTTTTTTTATTCGATTATTCACTGGACTTTTTTTCCTCCCCTCTGTGCCTGAAAGCTGCTGATCGCTAATCCAGCGGCATTTCGTCAGATTGCCCTTGCTGATTTTCACATTGATTGGCTGTCCACTTCAGACCTCTCCAGCTCTCTCTTTCACTCTCCTTCGCTCACT
Source organism: Heterotis niloticus (assembly GCA_018136845.1). Classification (NCBI taxonomy): domain Eukaryota; kingdom Metazoa; phylum Chordata; class Actinopteri; order Osteoglossiformes; family Osteoglossidae; genus Heterotis; species Heterotis niloticus. The sequence goes on along the minus strand of CM030894.1, from coordinate 20,260,600 downwards.
CGCTCTCTCTCTCTCTCCCTCCTGCTTACTTGCTCAACCCCCCCCTCCAAACCCCTCCCTCATTGTCTCTTCATACAGTGTTGGGCTGAGGAGAAGCAATCCTTTCCACAGCCAAGGCAGAGAAGAAAGAGGAAGCTTAGGTAAGTTCCCGATGCATGGAGAAGATGCTCGGGTGCCTTTGGAAGCGATGTTCTGCATGCCCATGTACATGCATGTTCTGTTTGCCTCGTGCTTGGGTGGCATGCAGTGCTTCATGGTCGGACATCTGAGCGCGGCGGAGGCTTTCACTTTTATGACGCGGTTTGGCACGAGCGTTTTTCTATGCGTTCTGCAGTGTGCGATACTGATTTTTGCACTTGTGCGCACGACGATGGCTGGTTTTTCGGCAGCGGATGGGCGCTGGGTTCGAGGTCCCCGTAGCAACGGAAAAGAATGCTCGTCTTTCTGTGCGTGAACTCCGCAGCTCCGGCCTCTGTCCTTGTTTTCCTTCCCACGTAGATGCCTGTCGCGCTCACACCCCGATCGCGACTGCAACCCGGGGGCGCACGCAGATACACACACATGCGCGTGCACAAGCACACACATGTGGCTGTGGACCTAGATTCTCAAATTTCCCCAAGGGCCACCGCAGGGGTTCCCGTTTTAAATCAAAAAGAGTGCTGATGTCAGGCAGGTGCAAGTGGAAAGTATCGGCCAATATATACACATATATATGTGTGTGTATTTTGTACTTTATTTGCTAAATGCAGTTCCATTGTAAACGTTGAACAGAGTAGTGGCCTCGCTTATGACTGCTTTTAATGATGAAAACTTTGGGAGCCTTGCTTGCAGTTGGGTGTTCCGTCGCACAGTGATCTCGAATGAAAGACGGGTAGAGCCACGTTCAGCAGCAGGTGGGATGGATAGGGAAAAATACCAAAGGAGAGCAAGAATCTGTCACCTGGCCCCACTGTTCTGTGCTCTCCTGAAAAGCCATCCTCACCTGAGGAGCCAAGCAATACCTCAGCGGCGCAGGACCACTAAGATCTCCCGCGAAGCCCACAGAACTTGTCCGACTTTGTACAAACACGCCGAGCTCTGATCATTTTACCACATTTTGCGATTTTCTCCGACTTGCCACGTTGTCTTCGGTGGCTGTTTTTGATGGCCAAAATCAATATCTTTTTCTTTTTCAACATAATTGCTTTAATAAGCACGTGCATCCATTGACCAGAGGAATTTTTTTACCTTGTGAAACAATACAAAATGATTTTCCCCCATATTCTATCAATTTCAGTGCTGTGGTGGGTGGCTTAATATGGAATAGCAGAGGGTAAATCATGTGTTTTCTGTGCCATTTGTGAGTCAGATAGTTGCCTGTGATGTCATTTTCCATATTAAAATATATATTACAGTTTAACTGATTGCTGGTTATGCAATGTATATCACGGGTGGGGTTTGGCATAGGAGGTTTTGGTCTCCTGTGTGCACAGACTTGAAGAACGCATGTTAGTTTGTGGGCTGCGGTAGAGATAATAGAATCTGTACGCAACCGTTGAATACTTTAGCCCCCTGGGGTGCCCTATCCCCGCCCCTCGCCTCCGTGTAGGGGGATACAGACATAGAAGGTGCCAGTGGGCTGGATGGAAGAGTGAAATGATCGAAAACATCTCAGAGGAGGCGTGTGGCTTTTCGCTGAGGATACCGATGTGTCTGGCCCTTGAATCTGGCATAGCTGGGGAGTTTAGGGATTGTGCACGCTGGCTGGTCCGTTCTGAGCGAACTGTAACGCCATCTCAAGAATTAGCCGCAGGGACTGGTGGAGGCGCGGAATTGGTCGCTCTTGCACACCCTATGGTGGTGCACCGATCCCAGCACTGCAGGCTGTTTGGGATTAGATGGGGGTGGGGGGACGGGGCGGAGGGAGACTTTGGGGTGTGGAGATTAGTGTCTGCCTTCCACAGAGTCAAGGCTGGCCGTCTCACAGCTTTGAGGCGGTTGCCTTCATTCCCCTTGACTGGAAATCAACCAATCCCCTGGGCGCTGACTGAGAATAACTGGTGTGAGCCAGGAACCAAACGGCTGAGGTATCCAGCGGTTCTATTTCGAGACGCCTTCCACGGTCAGCTCCGACCTGGGGTGCTTTTGGCAGGACCTCAAGTAATCCACCTGCTACCTCCTCTGCCAGATATTCCCCCTCCTTTAAGACATTTGCTTTGTTCTTAGAGCTTTCCTTTGCCCTGTCCTCCGTGGCCCTGTCCTCCGTGAACCGGAGCCCCAAGGAAAAACAAAACTGGAAAAATTGCCAACGATGGCAAAGCCTCCAAAAATGTCACGTGGAACAATAGTTTAATGCGTTTTTTTTTTTTTTTTTTTTTTTTTTTTAATCCTACACACTGAACACGGTTCCTGGTGGTAAACAAAGAACGTGGCAATTTAAGCAGACCGGAGATCTTAAAATGTACAAACTGTCGTGCCGATTTCGGTTCGAAAGGCAGCCAGCTGATTCACACGGTGGCATCTTGCACCCAGTGGAATTTCCACTTCCTGAAGCAGGACAGCTCGTGCACATTTATCTCTTTTGTCTAAGGTGCAGCTTTTTCCATCGTGCAAGTGCCTTTCTCACGCTCAGCCTCGGAGGCAACAATTAGTAATAAAGAGAGGGATGGTTATCGAAATGGCAACGTTGCTGCAAGAAGGTATCCTCTGTCCAATGTCCATCTGTCCTGTGGAAGGAAGATCAGCATTGGAGGGAGACCGTGGGGCAGCACACGTCATGAAAGTGCCCAGCGGAGGGTAGCGGGGGCAGGAGAGGGAGTGGGAGTCTGGAGCATCCTCGTCTCTCATGACCAACCATCCTTACCAAGCGTGAGCTGCAACGCGTCAGCTCCATTCACCCGCACAACGCCTCCTTCTTATTCACTGCAGCGAGGAGGGACGGGGGAGGCTGCAAAGAGGCAGATGTGGGGGGGGGGGAGCAGCGAGATGCCTTCGATCTTCACTCGCTGCCGTGCTTGCCTTTTAGTTCCGAGCTAAGAAACCGAAGCAGGAGAATAATTTGAGGCGAGAAAGAAATGAGTTGAGGAGGAAGAAGAAAAAAGTCAGTAATTTCTCCCAGAGAGACAATTTTCAGGGACACGGCTAATTTAATCGGATGAAATGTGACGTTTGGCTCGAGCGCGCGTACACACACTCGCCGCTTGCTCCCAGGCACACGCGCCCTCTTTGTCGGGGCCACATGCAGGTGCCGCATCAAGATTAATGAATCGCCTCACCGCCGCTCTGTTTTCACTCCTGGGAATGTGTTGAATGCCAGAGGTGACGCCAGGTGAGGCTGTGATGGGAGCCGTACATCACCCAGGGAGTGCGAGCGCGCGAGAGACCAAGAGGGTGGACACCCTCAATTACAAGTGCACTCTTTCTCACCCTCATGCCCGCCGTCCCCCTTGGCAGCACTCGGCGCGGCACCCCTGCCGCAGCGTCATTCACCCTGAGCGAGGTTGTGCGGTAGTCTTGGTTCGTATTTAACTGGGGACGACACGCATTTTCGCACGGGGGTCTGTTGGAGGTTCTTTGCCTAAACAAAGCAAATGGGGGGAAGGTTTGTGTCTTGCTAAGGTGCAATAACTAATTATAGGCGCTCGCAGTTACGTACGGGCTGCTGAGTAAAATTTCATTAAGAAATACAGCCTGTTAGCTCTGGCAAACCGGGTGACGGCATCGCTGCCACAGCTGTGCACGTTTTCTTTTTTTCCGCCCCCCCCGGGTGCTGTGGTTCCAAAGATTCAGTGACAGAGAACCTGTGGCCTCTGGCAGAGGATACACTGGCTTCCCGGTGAAGACAGCATGCTTTTACTCATGTTTCCTGCCCAGGAGTGCCAGAAAGCAGAACCACAAAGGTATCCCTGAGTGAGGTCCCGGGGGAGTCTCTGTGAAACCGAGACGGGGAAGACGAAGGCCCTGGGAGCTGCGGGGGGTGGTGTTTGACCTTATTATTGTAAAGGAATGAATTAACAAAGGGGGGGGGGGGGGGACAAGAAAATGTCACGTTAACCAAAAAAGGAGATCTCTGCCTTCAGCTCGATGAAGAGTGCCGGTCTGCTCCTCGTGGAATCCTAAATGTGCGAACCTGGTTCCGCAGGTGTCACACCACCCTGCTAAGAGTTTCCAGCAAAGCGGATTTTGCGACAGCTGTTACTGAGTAAGGTGGGGGGTTCACAGTTTACCGACAGCAAGGCTGTTTCCCGCTAAGCATCGCACAGAATCTTTGAGTCCACGCACAAGGTTTTCAGGTTTTAAGGGCACCTGCGTGGTGTGTGTGTGTGGCAAGCAGTGGGCTAAACAAAGTACTTTATTTATTTATTTATTTATTTATTTATTTATTGCAAGGAACTTCTAGTTAGCTGTTAGTCTCCATTCATGCAAACGCTGAATGTGCACTGACCATCATATGCAGAAAACAGAATGGAAGCACTATAATCCATCTTTGATAGCACTCAGGTCTTTGAAACGATACTTAGCAGCTTAAAAGCAGGGAGCACAAAGAGAGGCACAATGGGCACCGGGATACGCGCCTCTCCGTGGAACCTGCATTGAGGGCTGCGCCGTGATGCGATTGCTTGGCTGCCCTGCTGCCTACATCCGTTTCAGAGAAAATCCCTTTTCTGGGACAGGCGGAGACAGAACGGACAGATGACAGTCTTTGATCAATAAGCCGCCAGGCGGAACCGCCGCTGTCGTTTTTCTCCTTCCTCTCCCCATTACCTTTCTTCTCCTCTTCCCTGTCTGCGAGCCCAATTGCCAGGTCCCCCAGCGGCGCGTTTGCCGTGAGCCGCTTACGGAGAGTGGCTGTATGTGGGACAAACCGTTTTCCCTTTTTTTCAGTCCTTTTTTGTGTTTTCCCTAGAGATTTAACAGATCTGTCTAAAGTAGACGCCAGTTTCGCATTCGGTCGTGGAGGGTGAAAAACATCCCTTTCCTTTCGCTCTTTCTCTGTTTTGTTCTGAAAGTGTGATGACCTTTATCGGCCCCTCTTTCCTGCAGTCTGAGTAATCCGCCGAGCCGAGCCGAGACGAGAAATCACTTACCCCGGCCGGTCTCTTTCTCTATTTAGGTCATAGTGAAACTGAAAAAGATACCGTTGGGGGAATGGATGTGACCCTGCCTATTCTTGGTTTTAACTTGGTCTTGTTCAGATAGATAGAAGAGCGGATTTCTTTGAGTTGGCACTTGTCCTATCGAAGCAAACTGCATTTGAAGCAGGAGGAAAAAACAGCTAGTCGCCCAGCTGTGTCGCGGGACTTGTACTTGGCACTTAACCTATTTTGAAGGCATTCCTGATGCAGTAAAATGGGGCGGAAAGGAATATCGGCTGCTATAAATGGACAGGGCGACAGCTGACTCGAAAGGGAAGGTGCCAGCAGCAGTATGGTAAAGTTCTAGAGCCCACCTGGGCACGGTGCTCAGGTGTGCCTGCTGGTGGAGTTGGATTCACCCACATACACGTGACCCCGGGTGATGTAGACGCGGACGTGTCGTCTGTCTCTGACGTTCAGCTTGACTGAAGCCGTCTCATCTGGTCTGGAGGTGTTCTTTGCGCGCACCCGCTAGAGGGCGACACAAAGCGACCGTCAGCCGGCGTACGTGAGCAGCAGTTAAACAGTGACACGTTTCTAAAAAAGAAAAGCACGGCGAAGGGAATGTTACATAAATAGCAATCCCCCCCTCCACCCTCGGTTGTTGTTGTTGATGTAATGGCAAGGGGCCTTTTCATTCCTGCATTGTCCTCTTCCCAATATCTCGGCGGGAAAGCTGGGTAATCCAGACGGCGGGAAGCCGGCAGAGGCACAGAATAGGTTGGAGGGGCCCAGGGCGGTCTTTGTGCTTCAGCCTTCGGCTGAGGGGGAAGAAAGAGAGGTGGCCTCAATAAGGCCTTTGTTGGCAGGGGCTGAGAAACAGCACAAGAAACACTAAGCACTGAGTAACGGTAATACCTGCCCTCCCCCTGTCTCCCCCCCCCCCCCACCCCCTGTGCCTGAAATACCTCAGTCATGCACAGGATACAATGTCCACAAATGGAGGCTCTGTCCTCCACTCTCTCCCTCTCCCTGCCTTTGTACTTGAACAACTGGGGCATTTTCTCCATTTTTTTAACCTGCCTGGCGCTGGGGGACGGCTTATGGTTGTCTCAGCTTACCTGTAAACAGCCGATCTGCTGAAACCCAGGTGGGGCAGGGGCTCTTGTCTCTGTTGGCCAGTTGAAGCGTAAAGAAATTTTGTACTTGGGGGCTCTTTTCAAAGAGTCTATGCTGGACAAGGCGGCAAGGGATCAGGGCTTGGGTATGGGGGGGTGTCTATTTCTTGGAACAAAAAGCACCTGCTCTCGCCAGGATGGACATCTGGAGCCCTCAGGAAGTCTGAGTGTGTGTGTCTGTGCACTCACGCGTGTGCTGGATTTATCTTTTCCATATACATCACAGGTGAGAGAGAAGATGCGGTTTGACGTGGCCATTCAGAGTAAAATAGGTTGGACTCTTTTTAAATCTCCTACATCGAGCGAAGTTCTAGCACGATCGCTTGCAGCCTGCTTTCTTGGCCGATGCCAACTTCATTAACGACGCTTCCGTCGACGATCTGTTTAACGCTGGGTCACATGTTCACCGAGACTTAAGGAATTTTAGCCGTGGCCATGTTTCCGGGTTTTTTCCCCCAGATGTTCCACGAGTCATATGGGTCTGAGGACGACTTGTTTTAAGAAGACAAGAGAAGTAGGAAATTATGTGGCTGCCAGTCCACGGGTCGACTGCGGTGTGCATTAAGCTTATACGATGTACTGTGGATAATTTCCTCCACCGCGTCCCTTTATAATGCATGACTGAATGGAACAGAGAAAGAGCCATCAGACAGGACGTCCTGACGTGCCGCTCGCCCCGCCAGCAAAGTGGACTGCTGTTGTTATTTATGCGGTGATCCATTCTCGGGCTGCGGTAAGACGGTTCGTCTGCGTGACTTGGGCGAATGGCTCAGCGCCGTGTTGCTTGTTGCTTCAGGCTTCGCTTCTGATGCTCGAGCGTCGAGGCGTTTTTGTTTTTCTACCGTGGGCTTCGTCTGAAAGATCATCCCTAACTGGAATTGTGCAAAGCGCCGAGTTGTTGAGGATAAATCTCAGCAGGTGATTCTCAGGCCAAGTGACGTGATCTGACCCTGCGATCCCCGGGTTTTGCGTCTAAGTCTGGGATGAGACCATTTAAATAACTGACAGTCGGCTTATCGTTTTCCCAGAGTACGGTGTCATGGCCGCCCTGGCGTAACAGCGTAAATTCACGTTGAAGGCGACATACGTTTATGCTCAGCACTGTGATCGATTACATCATTAGGAAAAACGTTTAAAAATCACAGTTGGTTCTTTATTAGGAGTGCAGGTGTATTCCCAAAGTTTCCACGGTACAATGGCGCCAAAATCGCAGTGTGTTCGGGTAATAAGACCACGGATGCATTGTCGAATAGACTTTTAAATAACTTGCATATAAAAACAGACTAAATATAAGCCTGTTAAAACAAGCATCTCTCTCTCTCTCTCTCTCTAAAGGGATGAGGACTCACAGCCTTATCAGCAGCGGGCCCGTGCTGAGATTACCGTCCTCCCAAACAGAGCCACGGGGATTAAATGGAGGGTTGTTGAATAACAGAGGATGTTTAATAAGCTTTGTGCTTAAAGTTGCTTTGTTGTTGACTCGTAGATTAACTTTGGATTTGATTTTTTTTTCTTCCCCCTTATATACATTGGTGGCTGGAGAATCTTGGCTTATCTGCCAGTCTAATTAAAACAAACACTTCTTCTGTCCATTCCCGCAAAGATGGCGGTAATTACTCAAATCTGCTTACGCCCCTTTGTCCCGGTAATGAATAGAGCGAACCCTCTTTACATCTTTGCTGCCAGCGGTTCGAGAAGTCATCAAGGGGCCCGGTGCGAAGCCGAGAGCTCCGCTCCGCTAATGCAGTCCATTTCCATACGCACTTGTCTGCTCCAATTTGTGAAAATTCTCCTTTGATTAGCGCGCTACCTCTTCTTTCTGACGTCGAGTGCAGATGTTTCATCAAAAGCATTTTTGTGCCATCTAATGCTGCCGGGAATTCGGATTGTGTAGTTTGAGATTCCACAAGTAAAACGCTTGAACTGGGGGAGTTCGCGGATGTGATTTTTTTTTTTTTTTTGCAAAAGTCAAAAAAATCCCTTGTTCTCCGCGGAGGAAGTTAAGAAGAATAATGAGATACAAATTTGTTACTACTCATGGGCCCCGGAAAGTTGAATCATACATATTTCAACGGTTAATTATTCATGTTGTTTTGAGTTTCCCGATTCTGCTTTGCCTGCAACTCGCCCTAAATAACTGCACTCCTCTCTTCTGGCAACAAAGAACAATGGGGGAGGTGGGGGGCAGAAGAGCGTTGAGAGAGTCTGTCGGTATTCCCGCTCGGGAGTCGGGGAAGACAGGTAGCTGCACAGTCCTTGGCTCCGCTCTGAGACCGAGCGTCTCCACATCCTTCTGTCCCTACTTCACTTCTTTGCTTCCACCTAGAGCTGTGCTGCGAGTCGCCAAGGTTCACCTGCTGCCCCTTTGTCTCCTGGTCAGACCAGTCGCTCATTGGCACATGCTGTTACAGTCATCGATGACTCTGGACTGTCAGCGTGCGGTGAACATATACAGTAGAACATCTGCAGGTTCCTTTTGCCACTGCTGTGCTGTATGGCTTTCTATTCCTATGTGATTTTCTGTAGTATTTCACGTAGGGGTCAAAGCCATTGGGTACGGAGTGGAAATACGACGAGAAGGAGCACTTGAGAACTGAAGAGCGAGGAGCTCGGACATCACCTTTCTGTATGCAGAGAATGACTGCAGATGTGATGGGAGCCCAGAAATGCTCCGGCTTATGCGTCAACCACCATACGGCTACCGGTACCAACGGACGGCTTCGCAGAGGCTTTCTGCCATCAGAGAGAAGGAGCTTTACGAGTAAAATGGAAGCATTTCCCGTTACACAAAGCTTCAAAGTATGTGTACACGTTTATCTCCAGTAACCTTTAACACTTCCACAGAGAGAGGAATGGCAGGAGATTTCAGTACTTAGAGCAAATATACAGGAAGAGGTTCTTGCGCACCATCGCGCACCATCACAGCATAGCATCCCTGGCGTGGACTTGCACCAGATCCCCACCAGGCACCTTGCCAGCGGGGACAGAGGCCTTCCAAACACCTAACCATCCATGCCGTGATACTAATTACCCACAGAGAGAGGGGCTGTAAGGCTCATTATGATCACGTCACTGATTTTTGGTTACTGTTCCTCATTCCGGTGCATCTGCCATGGAGGAAACCAACTAGTTCTCTACTGGTGTTTATCGGGGCTGCGCTAAAGCTAACTGGAGTAACTGTACTACAGGCTTTATTTTAGGTTCCAGCATCTGGCATCTAACGTTCAGTCATTTGTTATCGGTAACCGGTAGCCTAATGCGGAGTTGTGGTGGTTCAGACACTGGGAAAGTTAGAGCATGAGGTAGGGTACAGTCTGGTAGTCACACGCACACGCATGCCAAAATTATAAAGAATTTGGACTGTGGGAGGAAACCAGAGCACTTGCATGAATGTGGAATACAGGGAAACTCTACAAAGCCCGAGCCAGATTCAAACTCAGGTCCAACCCCAGAGCCATGCAGCCACGTAGCACCAGTGCCACCCACTGATCCACTGTGCCGGCCACCTTCTAACATATCATTTTGGCTTAATGTGTTTGGCAGGCGAGGCTTCCTAGGTGTCACATAACGGTCTCTCCGGACCGGAGTGCGTATACAGTTAGAAGTAGAAATCCATTAAGTCACACGGATGTTTTCTTTGGTGCGAAGAGCCGATAAAGCGAGGGATTCAACCACAACCGCATCGCTCCCCCCACATCCTCTCTGACAAACAGGAAGTCGATGCTTTGCTCGTCTCTTGGAGGCATCACTCGAGCGACGCACACCCTCACCCCCCAGAACCAGAGCCAATTCTTCAGTCTCAGGACATCGACGCCCCTTCATCCGCATGTCGCAGCGCCCAGAACAGGTGTTCCTCCAGGGCAGGCTTTCAATTAGACCCGTTTCATTAACTCTGTCGGCACACGGGTGCAAATGCAGCTCTAATGGCCTCGCATTCGACATCGTAATGAAACAGGCACCTGCCTCCAAACAGGCTCTTTCCTGCACCGCAACCCCCTCCGTGTCGATGTCGCAGTCGCTAATCTGTGAAGCGCAGGTGGAGGCCACACATGCGCGCGTTTGCCCACTGGCGCGGACGGGGTGTCCGCCCGCCTCGTTTTTCCTGCCGCTCTCATTGTCACGTTGCTGGCACGACTGCGCCGACACACACACGGGGTCACACTTGCGTCGGCGGCGCGCGTGCGCTACGGGGTACCACGCTTCCAAGGACCGTGGGCGACGCAGCTGATAATTGTTTCTGTAGCCCCCGAGTTACTGGTTTGCTGCAACCCCAGTCCGCAGCACAAGGGCCGCTGAGTCAGGCTGTTTTTTAATGAACTCCTCTGTATTTATTGCCCGCCCTGCTCTCTTAATTAGACTCATTGGGAGCAGCTGATGAAATCCGAAATGCAGTCGTCTTCTCTCTCGGGTTCGAAATTACCTCCGAGAGCAGCGGTGCCTCAGGGCTGCGTGGCTGCTGCAGTCGGGGAGCTGGAGAACGATGACAGGCGGAGGTCAATCGCACCGTTAAAAAATCCCCTGGACCGTCTCTCCAGCGGTGGCTGGGCAGCAGGAGCCCGCGGGCGCACGTATGCGTGGAAGCCCCTCCCACTTCCACCGACAAAACAGTCTCCTACTTCTCGAAGCCGCAGAGGTCGTGCCGTGGTGAGGCGATGAACGGCTTCCGTCGGCGGCAGCGAGCGGTCGGGCGTCCTCGTTTCACCGGGCCGGGGTGCGGTTTCCGAAGCCCAACGGGGGGTAGGGGGCGTGTCTCGCAGAACCTCGTGGCACTTCCTGCATTCGCCGTTGGTTGCGGTCTTGAAGGGGAGACCGAACGCCAGTTTTCGAAACGGAGGACCCGACACGGACGGAAAAAAAAAACGGAAGATCCCGCTAACCGCACAGTCAGCAGCTCGTGCCGCTCACAGCACATCCCTTTAAGCCCAACTTCAATCCCAGCAAGCACAGTGAGAGCAGGAGCCAGAGGCATGGCCAGAGGCGCTGTTCAAGCATGAGGCTGGGAGAACACGCAGCCATAATCACTAAACACGCCACACACACTGGCACCATCAGCACTCCGTTCGCTGTTTGCTCGCTTTATGGATATCGACCTTTCAATACGGTGCATGCGACTTTGGCGGTAGGTTTTCTGCATTAGCACCTAAATTCCCCAGTTCCCAAAAAAAAAAAAAAAAAGTTTTGTTTTTTCTCCCCAACAAACAGAGGTGCTTCAAATAGTCTTAAAAATTTTGTTCAAATTAACCAAGTGGGCTGAATTGTAACTGCGAATTGGCCCCAAACAGGGAACTTTGCGGCTCGAGTGCTCTGAATAGCAATGCGCTCTCCCCTCTTTAATTCCGCCGGTGTGGTCAGAACTTTGTGGAAAAGTCTAGCTCCGGCGTCGAGTAAAGCGCAGCCCATTAGCATGCGCTCCGCGAACCATCCCCTCCTGCTTCGAGCAAAAAGCCTAAGTCACTGACCCCTGTGGTGCTAAACTGTTTTTTGGACCCTTGGTGAAAGGCAGGGACCCACACTCAATTCTGCTGAAATGCTGCCCTCAGGGCGGAAAGCAGCCACCGGGGAGCATGTATTTCCTCCGAGCCCGGAGTCACTTTACAGGGCCGCAGTCCTCCATTAGGGCCGGGGCCCTTTAATGACTCCGGGGAGACTCCCCTGGTGCCTGTAATAGCCCTGTGACCACCCAGCATGAAGGCCTTCCAAGCGGCACAGATGGTTTCATGAGGTGCAGTAAATACCCCAACTGTAAATGATGTCATTCCCTTGGAGGAAATTCGGCCATTTAAATATGCTTTTTATTATACCTCAGACTATTATAAGACCTAATTAAGTGCAAGAGACATTAATCTGATTTTATCTACTCGTCTGTTACCACTGCACCCTAAACAAAAACTCTAAATGTCAACCGCCCTTTTAAATGCTTTCAGACTCTTTTCAGATGCTCCTTTTCAAACCGCTTCTGCATGCGCTATTGATCATATGTGGGCTGTTTATGGTGAGACAGATAAAGGCCTCCAGCATGATTGGATTGAGACCAGCGATGAAGGAAAGGCATTATTCTGAAACGCTTGTTTTTCCACTGCTAGCGCAGTGTCTGCGGCACATTCCGCAGAACAGGCTGCTAGCTTCCAAAACGACTTTGCCTGGTCTTCGTATTCTCTTCGGCAATGTGGCCGTCTTGGCTAATTCCTCCGTCGACACCAGTTTTTGACTTTTCCTCCTTAAAGGATGCGATACCCGGTGTTCAGCTGTGCATGAAAAGGGAGTTTATTTGTCTCCAAGTGTTAAGCCAGGCATTCAGATCCACTGCCTCAGCAAGCGCTGTGGAGCTTTGAACTGAAAGCCTCCTGGATGCATCACCCCCCACTTGCACCCCTCGAGGGGTAATCTGTTTCCACGCTGAGGCTGGTCTGAAATCAAGCCTGTCAGAGCCTCTGTGATTCATTTCATGCATTCTGTCATTGCCGTTTTACATCACTTTTTGTTTTTTCCTCCCAAAAAGGCGTGTGTTTAATGTTTTTTCTCCTCTTTCCCTGTCCTCTCCATTCTTTACAGGTGTGTAGGTACAGCTGGATGCCAGAGGTCAGGTAGGACATGCCTCAGTTCACCTTCGCCTGCTTCTGTGGCCTCCATGGCTTTTGCCGGATGAAGCGCAAGAAAAAGGAGGAGGAGGAGGAGGAGAGCCGGCGGCGGGAGCAGGAGACGGTTGTGTGACCGGAGCGGGGCAGTGGGGGTGCCCAGCACCCGTGTGGTGCCACTCTCTTCAGCTTTAGATGAAATTGCCCCACTCCTGCTGCACGGGGTTTGGTGGGAGGGGAAAACCGATTCTTTAGCTGTACAGAGGCCAGTACACTCTCTGTGGGTGTTTGATTCCGAGACATACAAATAGCCATCAGAACCACTTGTGTTCTGCATCTCCTGTTCAGCAGGTCTCCTGTGTACAGTAATTTTCATGCCAGTTGATCCATTGACTGACTAGGGCAAGGGTGAGCAGCTCCAGTCCTCTGGGGCCAGACAATGGTGATGTCTGGAATAAATTTCAATTAACAGCTAATTTACCCAATTTAATATGACTTACTTTTACAATAATATGAGTTCTGTGGAAAAGAATTAATGCTGAACCACAGTGAAAGGCCAGAAACATCGAGTGGCACTTGTGGACTAAGACTGTGTTCCCTTTAGGGAGTTTTGAAATTTGCATTTCATATTCTGACATGGTTCCTCCTCAGAGGTCCAGGTCAGTCCTTTAAGTTTCCAGACCCTCATACTCCTCCCTGCATTCTTACATCCTGAAGCAATGGCTAAAAATGGTTTATTAACAGTGTAGAAGTAATCTCACAACAGCTATTGTCTAGAGCTTCAGTCAGTGTTTATATGTGTAAATGTACTGTAAGTACAAGATCAAAAATTGAACTGTGGGCAATTTGGGATGGAGAAATTTCCTAATCGGATTTAACATGTTTAAATGCACCAGAATCTCCCTGACAAGGGGCTGGAGCACCCGGTAAAAACGTGTATTCGCAAACAGGCTTGGAAATGGTTAAAGCACTTCAACCACACGGGGACCTAAATGGCCTTTAAAAATGTCAGTGTATGGGAATCCAAGTGCTTCTCGCCAATTTATAGTGAAATTGAGTGAGCAGCACCTAATCCCAAACACACACACACCCCAAGCTCCCAAAACAGTCCAACGCTATAAAACCTGCACAAGCATTTTATTGAAATTTAATGAGTTCTTGTACAGCATGCATCTTTCTGCCGGGCATTTCCTATATATTCATACAAAATTGATACAATCTACATTCACACAAATGTAGTATTTCTCACCAGTAAGATACATTTTTTAAAATGATCATATACCATGATGAGCTGTTGACAGTGGCCTAAATTCATGTTCCAGCAAAAGCGTTGCGGTGTAGAGTGTTTAACAGCAATGGAAGAATTTTCAGTTGAGGGCACTGGGTACAAAGCAACAAGGGAACTGCTGACCGGCTAGCTGGCTAATGCTTCTCTTCGGGGCAACATAATTTAATTTATTTATAAAGCTGGGAATTTTACTGCAGCAATACAGGTTAGACATGTTGCTCTAAGGCATTACAGCAGGATCCTTCACTACACCGTGAAGAGGTTGCCCTTCTCTGCTACCTTACCCACTGTCCTGATACAGGGTAGAGCATCATGAAGAGTATATTGGGTTTATTTACTAAAATATATGTTTTGATTTTTTTTTTCTCTCTTTAAAATTATTTCAGTACGTTGGTGTGCCTCCTTCCTTTCCATTTGCAGTTCATCAACAGGCTGTATAGCCTTGGCTGTGGCCTGTGTAGTCAAACAAATTTTAACCCTACTGTTCTGCAGCTGGAACTCCTGCAGGATGTAAAAATTCATTGCAAGCATACGGCCGCTCGCCCCTCGTTCACTCACCTTCACATTCATTCCGCATATTTGGGATCCACTGTGACTCCGGTGAGTTGTACGAGTCGCGTACGTTCCTTAATGGCTGCTGGCACTTTGCCGGGGCAACTGGTCGGACGAGCCGTGCCATCCTCGCGAACGAAAAGGGTGGATGCGGGGACAGGAGGTGAGAACAGCAGCCGACGCGCTTTGTTTCCCTGGGTTCACCGGCGACACTCACTGTAGACCTTGCGCGACCGTAACAATACGGTTAACATTTTCAGGAAGATATGGCGTGTAGTCTGACAGTGTAACACAAACCAAGCCGAGCGGCGGCGGGGCTGCGCTCAACTGATAATTCTGTGACGTCTTCTTGGACTGAAGACATAATTAAGAATTCAAAGCATTTCCCTCATGACGTATCAATCAGAACACCTGCTGTTCCGCCGCTCACGTTTTTGCCCAAAAATAAATGAATCGACTTACAGTAGCAGAGCTGCGCTTATAAACGCGGAGTCTTTTATACTCCAGAGGTGAGTAATTGTTTTCTCTCTGGGGGAAGAAAAAAAAAAAACAAATTGACAGGCATGATGTGTATGAACTGTTTTTTTGTTTTTTTTTTTTGTTTTTTTTAATTGTGGAAAGGTATGAGGTAACGTTTGCGATATTTAATGAGAAGTGAAATCTGACAACGACGGGCGCCTGCTTACCACGGGTGGTGATCACAGCTGAAGAAGGGGGCACCGTGGAGTGGAAAGCACAGAAGCTGCTTCCATGGCAGCTCTTTATTTTTTACAGTCTCATTAGTCAGTGATGTGGCTGCTGCCGCCGCAGTTGAGAGCAGCCCTCATAAATGCTGCCTGGCGCTTGATTTCTTTATTTTTAGAATAATTTCTACATCTGACGCGCACGGCCTAGTCCAATATTATCTTTGCTCGAGAGGCGCAGCCCAGTAATACTATTAATAGGATGTGTTCACGGTAAGGATATTTTCCTTCGGATGCCTAGCGTCTCGTTCCGGGGATCACTGCATTGTTCGCGGATGTTAAGCCGCAGGCAAATTATGCATCACTAAAAATAGGGGGGAGACCGCAAATTCTTTATTAGCAATGCTGCAAACGTGCAAAAAGAAAAAAAAAAAGTCAGACGTGACTCCCATCATAACAGGAGAGATGGAACGACAAGGTGCGGCATGCACAGCCTTCGTTTGCGCTCTTCCCCTCTCCTTCCAACCGGCGCCCTGCAGCGCATGCTCAGCAGCCGCTTGGTGGCTGACGTCCCTCTCGGATGAGACAGTTGCCCTTTTTTCGCTTAATGAAGATTAAAGCGCGCGCGCGCTTCCTCTTCCTCAGAAATTCTAATGAGCCGTCCGGCCGGCCTGCGAACGCGCGAGGCGCGGAGATGTCAGGCGGCGATGGGGAGGCTGCGAAAGAGAGATTGTTTAATTGCGGACGTAATGGATGTTGTCAGCAGCACCTGTCAAATCTCCGGTGAAAACGGACCAAAAGGGTGGGGGGTAACGCTGCTTGATTTCTAATTTGTGCAGGTCCACAAATATTAAACGTGCAACGTGTGCAATGTGCGGCGGCGGCGGCGGCGGGGGGGGGCAAATTGCAAGAAGTAAATGACTTTCGAGGGTTTGGGTAATTTGTTGGAAAACATGATATTTGCATTGTGCCGCACCTGCCGCCTCTGAGTTAATACCTCCAAGGTTAGACCCCACCAGGAAGAACTGCGCTGGGTTCCGTACAGGAGCCACTTAGCTTTTATCGGCTCAGTTTGCTTTAGGCTGCTTTCAAGTGAGACGCAAGCCATTTTATAAACCGCAAACCACAATGCGGACGTCGAAAAAAAAGACAGTCCGGCCTTATTCTTGTTTTTTTTTTTCTCTTTCCTGCTAAAAGTAATTTGTATGATGGCTTTATAAAACTATATTATGTGCTGCAGATGCAAAGAAGGTAACGAATAAAGCAAAGTAGATGTTAACGAGCGGCGACGCTTTCCTCCAAAGAACCCACAAGGATGTGAGCCCGTTTCTGTTTCCATGGCGAGGTCGACAGATAAGTAAACATCTGTCGAGAATAAAACGATGAGGATTTTTCATCATCAAACTCCTAAAAGCGACCGCCGGTCGCGTGCGTCCTCCCATTTTGGCAGCTGCGCTGCGCCGCGCCGGATGGGGCTCGCTTTACGCTTTCTGGCTGGTCAAGGTGTTTTGTACTCTTTGTTTAGTCTAGAAGACCTTCTTATCCTTTCACTTCATGTTTCAATTATGCACAGCAGTTGAGCTAAATCCAAATGATGTCAAGTAGAAAGCAGCTTAGATTGAACTTGTAGGTTTTTTAACATGCGCACAAGCTAGTCTTTCAGGAGAAAAAAAGATTAACTTGTAGCTTGTCATTTACAAGAAGGGTTTTGCAGCCAAAAGAAAAGTGTTTGCTGTCAGTAAGTGGGATAAGCTTAACAGGGCTGCCGCTACACAACATAAAGGGCACGAAGCAAACTCGTCTTTCAGTAAACAAAAGATGCCATTTGGTTATATTTAGCTGTAAGGACTGGGCAAAACAATCAATAATAATGATAAAAGAAGGGCACCGAGCCTGAATGCTGAGAAATGATGGGGGAAAAGGGAGCACAATGAAATGAAAAGCATCTCTGAGAGACAGCGTGAGCACCGGTTCATCAATAAAAGGAGCTGTAAGAAATGTTTGTTCACAGGAACTGAACAAACGGGGTCCCAGCCTGTCGCTGTGTGTGTGTCTGAATGCAGCTTAAATGAATCGGTACGGATGCTCGCAACGATGACGGATGGGCGGAATGATTGTATTTATTAAGGCCCAGCTGATGGTTTCGCTGAATCGATTGTAAGTGTTCTGTCTGAGTGCTATTTGATTATGTTTGTAAGGCAAGTACGGCCTAATCTGTTTATATTTCACAATACAGAATTAGTCTTCTGTTTCATTATTTTCTATTGTCCTTTTTCAGGCAATATGAATTGTATGCTGTGCACAATAACTGAATGGATATCAGCCATTGAAAACTTTGTCTTTTGATCAATTAACTATATATTTTGTATTTTCAGAGAAAGTTATATCGATGTATTTTTGTATCGTGGCTGCACAACTTTTCTGTATTGTAAACGGGTGGCGGCGGCCAAATGGTTAACCGCTGACCGAGGATGGGCTACGTATTTAAAACATGCATTTATGAAAGAGCTTATATAAAACTGGTGAATGTGAAACACTTTTTTGGCGTCCCAGGCGTACCTTGGGCGGCTAAATAAAGCATATTGCACAACATTTTGCTCCAGGTGGATGTGTTTATGTATTTAGGAGATGTAACGCACGGGAGGTATCGTTTGGGAAAATTTTGTCCGATTGCACTGGGGCAGCTTCCAGTTCTTTTAACTTTTTTTTTTTTTCTTAATAAACTAAAAAACAAAAAAATGCTTATTGCCTACTTGATCATTTCCCGCCATGACATCCCTGAACCAGCAACAACAATGAAGCGTCTTTTTTTGGACGCACTTATTAATCGCATTATTATTACACTCAGCTCAGGTTGTGTGATGCCTAAAGGCACGGCAGAACAGCTTACCAACTTTCGAGCGGTGAGTTTGTTTTATTTGTACACCGTGCAATTTACACGGCCATCGCACACTGTGCCGTACGCACCTCAGCTGTGTGAGGTGAGATGAAATACAAGCAGCCTGCACGAATCCCGGGTTTTGACATTCAAGAACATGAAGGTGAGGCACTGACCAAAGAACGTGTTCTTGATGAAACAAAAGAGAAATAAAAAGGAAAGGACAAAATGCAAGGCCGAGTTAAGCAGGATGCTGTCACGCGGTGTGAGGCCCAGGGGCAGTCTTTTCCAGCATCACAGCTGGTGCTTTAAGCCCCTCTCTGGTCAGGGAAATGGCAGCAAGCAGCTAGTCAGTGCGAGTTGCTCAAGCAGCAGGTGGTGGACCTCGCCAGCCAGGTGCAGGCCTGCTTCCCCGCCGACCCCCCACGGTCCTCCATCGACGCCCGAGCTCCTCCCACAAGGAGGGCTAGCGCCACCAGAATAAAAGTGCCCCTTGTTCTCCAAGGAATGCCTGAATTCCTTCACGCCATACAAACATCCGTGAAGGAACGAGCATCGTCCATGTTTCCCTCGCGCTCGCGCAGCTATTTTTGTTAGCCGACCGAACGCACGTTTTCAGCAACGCACCAGGGGTGCATTCTACACGGCACCGGCAGCGTGGACTAAATTGGCGAGCGAGCGGCAAGTTTCACCATTTTAAAGTGAATTTCCGAGTGGCTTCGGCAGAAAACAAACTTCGCGACGTCCGGAGAGCCGCTCGGGGCAGGTCGATTTCCATCACAATGTTTAATGCATCGGAAACCATTCCCTGCTCTCGCCAAGCTGCTGCTTCTTATGCAAAACAAGAAGGGGAGGGGGGAGAAACAATCAGCCATGTTTCCCATTTAAATTCTCATTTAGCCACTTCTGGTGCAGGGAGGTGTCGTCAATAAAACTGGCCCAGTTTTGCAGGGGAGTCACGCACAGGGGCCCAGACAGCATTGATGAATGAAGGAGCTGCGGACTAATCAAGGCCGCGACCGACGCCTTTCTGGTGCGGAGGACGGCCCGCGTCGCAGGGGAAGGGAAGCCTGCGCAGAGTAAAGCGAGTAACCTCATCAGCCAGCCCCCGTCCCAGCAGGGACCGTCTGCAGGGGTCTGGAATAAATGAAAGACTGTGCCGAGCAGATCGCGGGGAGCGGAGAGGGGCCGCGTTTGGTATGCGGAGCGCCGAGCCGCTCGGCAGATTCCTCTGGGCCGGGGAGCCTTATTAGAGCAACTTGTACACTGGCCTTAAACCTGGGATAAGCTTACAGCCAGCTGCCTGATAAAGGAGCAATGTATCGCACTCTTACACGGGCACAACAAAGAGCCATTTAATCCAGGTGCACGGCAAGCCCAGCTTTCGCATGTCCACCCTAGACGGAGCTCATGGCTGTTTCTCATTGACGGATGTGTTGCTGGGAAAAAAAAAAAAAAATCCTTAAATGAAATGGCACCGTGGCAGAAAGAGCGCCGGGATGCTCGGCGCTTTCCGAAAAACATTTGCTGCGGGAATGAATTGCATTTTTTATTTTCATTTTTCCCTGCCTACGTTTGAAGGAAACCTGTCTGCGTGTGCAGCCCAGCAATTTTCTCACAGTTCCAAATGCGTTTGTTAAGCGGTGCGAGCGCTATGCAGGAGGAGGCTTTTCTTTCGCGTGGAAAATAGCCCCGTGCTCTATAAATAATTTGTCATCTTTCGTATCAGTCTGATGATTTGCAATGTTTATCAATGTTTTCTCGAAGCCATATCGCCAATAAGCCTTTTCAACATTCTGTGCGTCTGAAACGTGCATCCGTATGTCATCCACGCGACATTTCGGCGAGCAGTCAAAGCCATGCATATATTTTCCTTAATATTATGCAGGGATTATTGTTTAATAAAAACACGTTTGCCTCTAATATGAAAGTGACTTGTGTTTCGAGCAGCGAGGCGAGGCCCTCGCACGGGGGAGCGGCGGCGGTGATGAGGAGCAACGAACGCAACATTCGCGAGGGAAGTGAAATCGTACTCCCTCTAGACGTCAGACCGCATGACATCATTCTCACCCGCTACCTCTGTTTAGGTTTCACTCGAGCCTTTCGTCGCACGCGGGCCTGGCTCGATGCTTCCTGCTGCTTTGAACCCCCCCCCCCAAAAATCGCATCCCCTCTGCTTGCCCCCCTCCCTCATTTGCATAATGTGATACGCATGGTTCCACACAGGCCTCTGTACGTTTTACCACCAGATCATCAAATTTCTGCACTGCAGCCAATGGCTCGGCACCTCAAGATGTTTTCCTATCTGCTTGGCATTTTTTCCGTCTCCCGGGCCAGTTCGGTGTTCTCCATGTAAGCATCTATTTCCGACTGAGCACAGTCACAACCCACAAGAGGGGGAAGAAACTCAAGTATGTGCCGTACAGGTGAACCGGACCGTGACATTTCTCGGCGGTAAAAACGGAAGTATTTATTTATGCGGGGGGGAGGGTCCATCAAAAGAACTGATCATATCTTAGAGTTACCGAGGAGGATATTGTATTAATACCATTCAGGGTCTGGTTACCTAGCAACTAAAACTGGCCAATCCTTCGATGGAGCCGTACTCTCTGACTTCACTTTTTTTGACATTTACTTATGCTGCATTTCCATTAGCCACCCGCAGGTAGTCAAGTGGAACGTCTCCAGCTCGGAAGGTCTCAAGATGATGAGCCACATTTTCAACGTTTTTTTCCTAGCGATTATTAACCCCTGAATTTTTTATACCGGTGCCGGTGGTCAGCCGCTTATTTTTTCACTTACTTTGCCCAGTGCTGTCTGCGGAAATACAGTTCATGGCAGAGCCACCGGAAACTTGTTACTGTCGACTCCAGGAGATCAGCGGAGCCCATCTGTACGCCGAGTACATTCAAATGCAGTATACCATGGTAATAATCAACAACTGCACCGGTCCCAGCTGGGGGTCCCGATGGACTTTCTTCTGTGTGAAGGATGACTTGCACCAATTTTAACTTCATAAAGTGTATTCAACTTAATAGAGGGAAACACTTCAAAAGCGAGTATCAGCAGTCCGATAAACGTTACTGTCCGTGTTCTTTTACATTATATTTTATATATATTTTATATTATATATAATAGAGATACTGTATATTGTATGTACTGTATATACTATTTATACACACTCTGTATACTATAGATTGTTGAATCGGTTACTTTGTAGAAAAAGTATTACATTTATTGTTAACGTAAATATTATATACTATATTAAATAATATTATTATTACTATATATTGTAATCGTTTTATATATATAAAATGTAATGTACACCTGCCTAAAACACAACAATTGTTTCTACAAAACTCCAGTGTCCAGTGCCTAGCAGCAAAACACCTTTACCTACAGTTCTAGCTGCACACCCAGTTATCTTGCTGAATGCCTGTTTAGCTCTCATTCCTCGGCGGAGACATAATGACAAAATGAAGAATAGAAAGAAAAAATAAACACACAGAATGCCTGCAACCTGCTGATAAAGTCAGTTTGCATTACAAGTGCGCACCTTGAAAGCAGCTATCTGCAAACGGGGGACTCGGACCGCTAACACCGGCCATATGTTGCTCCGCATTTAATGACACAAATTGCAGTTTGAAGAGACCAAGTTCATTTTGGCAACAGACAGAGAGGTACAATGCGACAACTACGCTGCGGCGTAAATGTGCCTCGCATCAAAATGCTATGTTAAGACAAATTAAGCGTTGCTTAATGAAATGCAGAGTTCACAGCACATTCTGTTATGGTTTCATATTGGTATGAATTTAAAGAGTTTTCTGGATCATTAAATATAATATTATTAGCTATAATTAAACTCAGATTGTGTTATTTTATATTAGCATGATCAAATGATATTGTACTTAGGGGCAGCCTTACAAAACACTGGGTGGTTCTAATGTTTTCGGTTGTTAGTTATATTGAAAAAAGATTATTCTGCTTCTGTCTCGGATGTATATGTCTGCACCTGATGGGTTCGGAGCTCGCTTTGCTTTAACATAATATTGTAGCTCTGCGGGAAGCTGTTGCCTCAGACTACTTTGTCCATTGCTGTGTCCTACTGGACTTCCTACTCAATGCTTTCGGTCGATGTGTGCCAGCCCCGTGAGCCGATGTACCGCATCCTCAGTGCGGTCATGTTTATGGATCCTGTCAGCTGTCTTACTAATCATTTTTGTGCCTTTTTGAGTGTCACTGCCGCATGTCCCGTTCTGTGTTCTGCTGGATCTCCTCTCGAGTCCTCTGTTAGATACAATCCTTCTTCTATTCTTCATCTTCTTGTATTTCCTCTTGCATCTCCTGCTGGACATCCTGCTGTAATGTCCCAATGTGTTTTGTGCTGTCTTTGTTGGATTTTTAAAAATATTTATGATGCATGACTCCCATTGGTCCTTCATGCCGCCAATCATCTTTAGGGACGACATCAACACCAACCTCCTGGTGAATGAAAAATGAAGGCGCCGGGATTTAAATCAGCTGCTGTCTGTCTCGGGTGCTCCTGCTGCTCCCTTTGGCTTCTGGTGTTTACATTTTAACTGTGTTAATATTTGTTCATAATCATTAGTAATTTGTGTTTCTATGGTCATGTGTTTTTCCTTTTGTCACCTGTCTTATGGTTCGTGTGACCTTGTGCTTAACTGTGACTCTGGGGAAACCAGACAGGTTAGAACTCCATGTGGCCTACACCTGCACAGGTAGGTTTTTGTTTTCTTGTTTGAACACACTAGGTTAAGGAGCCGCTGTCATCCGTGTATGTTGGTTTGGGTAGTTAGTGCAGGTTAGTTAGGGTGTCCGCGGACATTGAAAGTCAGCTTTTTTCAGTTTGTCTTTTTTTAAATTAGTCAGCGTAGCTTGCACTACATTAGCTGGCTCGTTTGGGTTTTCACAGGTTATTCCCTTTCACTCCTTGTCTTCCTTTCACCATGTGTATTCGTATTATATAACAAGAAGTTATATACACACTATTACGGCCAAAAGTATGCAAAAGCCCCTTTTACTGACTGAGCTGATCTATTTCAGCCATACTCATGCAGCATGCAAACACATTCTAGACAATTATGTGCTTCCAGCTTTGTGGTGTGGTCACAGTTTGGGGAAGATGCTCCTTTCCTGCCCCCCCCCCCCCCATGCACAAAGCAAGCTCCATAAACACATGGTTTGCCCAGGTTGGTGTGGAAGAACTTGAGTGGCTGCACAGAGCCCTGACCTCAACCCCAGTGAACACCTTTGAAATGAATCAGAATGCTGAGCTCAAGACAGGACAAGCCCAGAAGATGAAGGCTGTCATAGCAGCAAAGGGGGGAACAACTCCATATCAATACCCATGGGTTTGGAATGGGAAGCTCAACCAGCACATATGAGTGCGACGCTCAGGTGTCCGCATATTTTTGGCCATACAGTGTGTGTGTATATAGTATACGGCCAAGTGTAAGAACCTCAGTTAAGGATTACACTGATTCAAGCCTTTTGTAGTATTTGATCTCCTTGGCCTAGAATTAACAAAATACCTATATTACCACATAATGCCTTGACATTCAGTTGTTGCCAGATTGTGCAGAGAAGCTATGACTCATTCTACACGGCTGTGACTTTTTTCCCCCCCTTTTCAATCTAAAATGCAATTACCTAACCAAATAAAAACCAAATGAATTATATGCTTACATTCTTTAATGCCTTCAGAATTGTTTTAATTAGTTTGTGTTTTACAGAGATCTCTAATTATGTCTATTACTAAATATAATAATTTTGAAAGTTTACAGAAAGTTTTTTTTTCCTCCTCGACGGACAACGGTTGAATGCCTTCAATTATGTAGAAATATTAGCATTCTTGATAGCATCATCCATCTTCCTAATCTTTCTTCCTTTGTTACCCAGCGTAACCTTTTGCAGTTTTTTTAGGAGGCATGATTGTGTCGGCAGAAAAAAAAATCTATACGTTTAGAACATATGTGTGTCCCCACCCAAAAAACCAAGTGTTCTAGAGATTTGCTTCTTGTATTATTTGACACGGTGCATTTTTTTCTCCCTTCAGTTTTGTCTGCTCTAGGAGGCCGAAAAATGGTCGGAAAAAACAATCCCCTATCCGCCAACTTATTAATTTAATGCTGCAGATACATTACGATCCTGATTGAGCCATAGATCATCTTTATAGGTCAATACTCACACCGGAGTCAATAATGAAACCGGATCGTTCTTTCCAAGCATCACTTACGATCTACAGAATCCCTCTATGAGGTCAAGCAGCATACTGAGCACAGTGGTCCGACCGATCATTTATTAATCCATTCATTGCAATGGCTGATTACTTAAAACTCATTAGAAGTGACCTTTTTAATAGTTTTGCTTTTTTTAATAGATGGAAATGGTATTCCTCCATCTTGCAGCTCTGCTTAAGAAAGGTGAAATGGCTTTATGGAGACGCTGATAGAAAAGGTTTTTCAAGTTCACGGCATCCAGCCACGTTTCCCATATTTCCTTGTTGCTAACAGGCCACATTTAGCCACGGACACCTGCAGTCTGAGGAAACAGTCCTTGTGGGCAAATGAAGGCCGTCCATTTAGCTGGGGATTTCTCCCTTCTCCTTGTCCTTCAGGGGGTAACTCTTAATGATGACTCATTCCCATCTGAGGCACAGAAACAGTAATTTTTCAGTTTTTTTCTTCTTTTTTTTTTTGGTCACCGATAGCCATGAAACCTGTGTACAAATTGCATGCGATTCTGGAAAAAAAAGCCGACAAGGCATTTCTCTCCAAGTAATGCTCCTGTGTTTTAAAGTGACTGTTAGCAGCAAAACAAAGGCTTTTGTAGCACCTCACCCCCGAATTCTGCATTGGATAAATATCACTTCTGTTCTTTCCAACCGAAGCTAAGATGAAAATTTAATTCAATATTTATTGCACTAACAGTACACATTTGACGAAATGCAGCGTTTAATCAAAGAGCTAAGTTTGTATTCCGTTCAATGTATCGAACAGAAGGAGATTGTGTCATATTTTTACACTGTAATAATGTGCAAGTTCCCAAAATACCTATAAATACCACATCCACCCTGACTATCAGCGTCCAGCGTAATCCTCTACCTTAATGTCAAACCTTCTCTATCAGGCTGGAGGACATTCCTTGGATTTGGCATCCTTTACAACAAGTGGGATGGGTGGCTTAATCCAACGCTGACAGGAACCTGACAGAGCAACAGAGCAGCTTAGCTGAGGGCAGCCAACATTCCTGAATGTTTTCCATCCCACTGTTTGCAACAGAATGGCGCCTTTTGCCCTTCCGGTATAATGGCAATGTCAGAATTTCAATAGGCAGAGTAAAATGCTGTATTCAGGACCATCGCTGGTAAAATTACAACCTCAAGTGATGCCATAACAAATGACACGTCGTACTGTAGGCCTCCATTTTATTTGTTTCTCCAGAAATACAAATGGAAATACAAATAGGAATCTAAAATGAAAAAAAAAATTCTGTACAACTGCAGGTAAAGCATATGAACTGAACACCAGGGAGCAGGGCTTTTGCAAGTGGGGTAAATGGTGTTGGTCCACACCTAGAGAAGGTCCATGTATTTGAAATTTACTCAAAAGAGGGGCCCAAGAATTTGTTGCTCTGTTAGGAGTGTGATTTTTTTTTTAGGGTCTGCACTTTCACATCCTAAAGAAACAGTTTACTTGTAATATATTCAGATTTCTCCAAATCGTAGGAGGATGCTTGCTTCTGCTAACCGTGGCCAAACACCAACAGTTCTCTTGAAGCTGCTGTGTCGGCTTAGCCAGATGATTCATCCCTGCACGACTGAAGAATCTGTGATAGAGAAGGGTTGTTCTGGCCAGCCATGCAGATTTTAGCATCTGTCAGTGTTTCTTAAGACTGAAGCAAAGCATATGTTACAGCAACACTAAGTAAACAAGATGAGAAGGTGATGATGGTGTCAAATGCGAGAAATCAATTCACTTCCAAGTGGTTGTGTGGCCAGAATGGTCTCTGCTGCGTGCCTCTGTACCAGTGTGTCCAGTGTGCGTCTGGTGCTAAAGCGGAAGCGAAAGGAAGCAACGCC
Source organism: Heterotis niloticus (assembly GCA_018136845.1). Classification (NCBI taxonomy): domain Eukaryota; kingdom Metazoa; phylum Chordata; class Actinopteri; order Osteoglossiformes; family Osteoglossidae; genus Heterotis; species Heterotis niloticus. Next base: position 20,234,291 of record CM030894.1, on the reverse strand, counting down.
AAGCTGCTAGGAACCCCAGGAGAGAAGCGGTTTTGGTCCAAGGGGAGGTGAAGAAAGGCATGTGGAGAACGAGTCCCTTTTCCAAACCATTTCTACACAAGGGTTACATGAGACAGTATGAGCTGTTTGAGATATGTCAGCCATCTCAGACCAAGCTGTCGTTCTCCTGCCTTTCACGCTTCGAAAGGCTCTTTAATAGAAGCTAAAATGTAAATGAGGTATCAATTAAACATGTTTTTTTTTTCAAGTGGAAAAATGCACAACATGCTTATTTTAAGTTTAGTTTAAAAAAAAATCAGTGCTTTCTGAATGTTTGCCAAAGTGCTGTACTTCACACTGTAATCCTGTGTGTTTATTGGATATTAAAAGAATTCATGCTGTTGGTTCCAAAGCCACATTTTGACATTTGTTGTCATGAGAGACCCCCTCCTTCTGCCATATTTGTGACGCAAGTATCAGCTCCAGGGGGAAAATATCATATATGCCATCATTGGTCTCAGGTGGTCATCGCCACACCACAACCAACGGACATCTGCAGTACAGACGAGGGGGTCTCAACACTTTCATATACAGACCACTTCTGAAGCTCGAGAAGAAACACTTTTTGTCTGGTTTAACCAGGATTATAAAATCAGCTTGAATACATTATATGGCCAAAACATTACCAATCAAACATTAAATGTAGACACACATGTCACTGAGGAGAATAATGGGTTGATTCTTTTTTTTTTTTTTTTTTTTGGACATTTATCCTAAAGTTACTCCTTATTGTTATGCTTTCATGTTCCTTTAGAGCACCAACACTGGTGTCGTGTGTCTAATGTTGGGATAGATTCTCCCAGAATCCTGTATTAAGTCCACAGCGTGAAAAAAACGCTGAACAAGCAGGCCTGGCTGGGTACAGAGGTATCCAGCCAGGTAAGCGCAGTGTGTGAAACAAGCAGCTTACCTGATGCTCCTGTGGAGAAAGCCTGGGGCTGTACCCCTGGCTCCATTTGTTTAGGTTTAGTTCAGCATTTCTCACAGTGTGGTCCACAACCTGATGTCTCCTTAGCTACAAAAAAAAAAAAAAAAAATCACAGACTAGCACTATGCAGGATAAAATATAATGTAATTTAGACACCGAAACAAAGCTAAATTAAAACACGTTCCAACATTAACAAGCAATGCCAAGACTTACTTTTGGCATTTTAATTATAATTTATAATTTTGGGGGTTGGTGGTCTTGGAAGGAAACAAATCCCAGCGACCAAGTGGTCCCTTCAGCTTCATTTTCCTTCTCACGTTGTTTCTGACTGCAGATTTGGCTTATTTGTCAGAGCGCGTGGTTGTGGTTTGGTTTGGCCGCATCGCTTTGTCGAGAAGTGCGTCATTAGCAGAGGCCCACTAGGGCTTTTGGAGGGAATCTGTGGTGGCTGCGCGAGGGCCCTCATTCATGCTTGAGAGTCCTGTCTGCTTTTAGAGACTATAGTCCATTGGGGGTGGGGGTGAACCACTGCAGCAGCCCCTGCAATCCTCCCTTCCCTCCGTATTTTTCCTCATCATTGATGCTGAGCGGGTCTGCAGCTGTCTTCTTACTGCACATCTCAGCCAGTCACAGCCACGGTGCTCTGGTTCTCACACACCCCGTTCACGTTCTCGGACCGTTGTTACTTTAATAGTCCACTGTTAAAGTTACTTCCTGCTGAAAAGCGGTAGGAAGGGTGTCCGTGTGTCTTTGAATGTGTGTCTGTGTGTGTGTGACTATCCAAAGGCGTCCCTGCTCCAATGAAGTGAAGCAGGTTTTATAGCTTTTACATTCAGCTGTGTGTGGAGCTCTTGAGCTTGTTAACGTTGACAGCTAAAAGATTCCTCTGCTTGAGTCCCCATGGAAACTGAGGTGCCTTAACTCAGCATCTCATGCCACTTCCCCTCTATATGGCGCTGAATGTACGCACTATGTGCTGCTGCTTTGCTCCTGTTTCTTGCATGACAAGGTGTGCGCATGTTAGTCCCGATCACCTAACGGTGGCACAGGTGCACGGCTCAGTCGTGCAGCTGCATCGCTCCGAGTCCCACAGCTCTGTGCGTCTTACCGTCACAAAGGTAAAAACATGGTGCAGGATCAGGGATGCATGGAGATCTGGCAAACCCCTCACATTTGTTTAAATGTTGCTCATGAAATGGGTTTGAATCGCATCCTTAAAGTCCCGCTTCACTGTGGTGGATGTTCACCACAGGGTGTCAGTCAGTCAACAGGCACATTTTCCTTCAGATATGACATTTAATATTTTAATCCAGATTAATGCTGATATGGACTCTGATGGTATTAGTACAATGAGGATGATGTGAATTAATATTGATTAAACATTAACACATACAAAATATGTGTATTATATATAATATATAGATGCATAAACTTGATAAATGCATCTTGCACATTTCAGCTGTCCCCTTCTGTGACATTGCTGTGTAATTTCTATATTAAGGACTTCACACTATGCCCAGTGAAGAGGAATTACTGGATCGCATCTATCATAAATAACTCCACATGATTTGTTATAATGGCGAGACTTTTTTTCTGATTAGATTTGATTATGATCCATAGTTTAACCTCTCCGTGGGATAAATCAGCATCCTGTTCTTCGTGAACAAAAAGTGAAATGGGCTTCCATCTACCGTGCGGAGCAGCGGGGTTTATGATACGAAGGTGTGTTTGTCTGTCTGCCAAGGAAAACTGTCATTACAGGAAGGAAATGACAGTCGCAATATCAGAGGCATATTTTTGAAAGCTAGAATTGGCATTTTTGCCTTTTTGTATGATACAAATTACCAGTTATGCTTTTGTAAACCTGATGTGTCTGCTGGAATGAGTTTTTGGGCCACTGTTTAAATAAATAACCATGCCTTACTCATCAAATGATCTTTTATTAACAACTATTCTTTACATGACACCTTTATCCAAGTCTGCTTACAGCGTCAGGTTTGTACGCTAAGCACTTTGCTCAATGGTCCTACAGTAGGTGCAGCGGCTCAAGTCCAGCTCCTTCAGTTTCAAAACGGCAGCGCTGACCGCTCACTTTCCGCAAGTGTTTTGTACAGTCCAGCAGTATTTTCAATAATGTTAGCTTTAATCATGTTACCTTCCTGCTTAAATTCACTGTTATTAGAATCGCCAAATTTGAGCCGCATATGTTCACAGGTTGTCTTCAGTCGCTCCAAATTTAATAAGAAGGCACCGATCAGCCACGTTCGGCGTACAGTAAGACCAGGTGGTGAGCTTGAAGTAAAGGACAAATGAATCATTTACTGTTCACTAACTGCCGTGTCCCATAATCACAGGGCAAAGCTGTAATTCTGCGCAAGTCGCTCTGAGGGATGAGGCCCGCTTGGTAAATTAAGATGAACGTGACGGAAGGAGCCTGATCAGTTTACAGCGCTCAAAAGGTTGTGACAATCTTTTTAAAACTCACTGCTTATGAAACTTATTATTCAGCCGGGTCTGCGGGACCGTGTGATGCCGGTTTCTGGAGATTCCGAACATAGGCTTGTGTTTAATTTAGTTTTCATTATGGGCCTCCTTGCAAGTAGAAGAAAAGGGTGGGAGGCTGTTGAGAAGGATGGGATAAGATAAGTGAATTTTGAAATAAAACAACAGGCAGGAAAACATTTTTTTTTTCCTTTGGATCACTACTTTGTACCCCATATGTAAAAAAAAAAGAAAAAAAGAAAAGTCAAAATGGTGACAAAAAAAAATCAGCTGCTGAATTTATTCTGTATTTTAAATTGAAAAGCGGCTAAATTTACCAAGAGATTTCAGCAGATCTTTGTGGATAATATTGTGGATAATAATTTTAGATGATGTGTTGCTCATTATCCCTGAATGAGTCGGCCCAAGATGCAGATGGTGCAGGCTGGACGGGGTGCCGTTTCACCCCACAGCTCTCCCACACACTCCCACATACTCCCACACACACCGCGACTCCCACAGTCACAAAGCTGCCAGGCCACGCATCCATTTTACACTGCTTTAAATCACAAACTTTGAGTTACGCTGACCCTTTGCACCTCTGACGTTGCCAGACATGAATATTTTAATAGCTACAACAGCAATGACTTTTTGGATTTATGCGCAATAACTTCGTAGGCTGGGATGGAGTCGTTCTCACTCAATCGTCCCGGCAAAGTGACTCAGACCCCGCTAAGACGTTTCAGGATTTTTGTCGACACGCACTTCTTGGATCAAAGTTGGGACTTTAAGCCACACAAGGTCATTTGCTTTCTTCTTTTAAACTTCAGCCTCGTTTTATCCATCACAGTCTTTTTGAATTTTGTCTCAAAGGCTGTTTACCAGAAGAAAATGACCACACGGTAATCCTCCAGTATCTGAATTTAACTCATCCCATAAAGCACAGTCTGATACCAAAATTGTTTTCTTGGCCTAGGTAGCTGAGAAGACACAAAATAATGGGTGAATTTCCTTGTGAAGCTGTTCATGTATAATTGTTTCAGTCACAGCTTCTTGCTGGCCATTCTGCTGAAATGATTCCAAGCTGCAGGTATAGACAGTTTATTCTTGGTTGCTGTACAGTCAATTGCCACTTCAGCACTGAAGAGATTTATTACGATTTAAGTACCACGGTACAAGTACTGACACAGCAGTACCTGTTACATGCAGTGGTGAGCTTCTTGCCACCAACTTCTTGCTGACGTTGCTTCTCAACACCTGTTGTACTTCATCACACCTTGCAGTGGCTGGATGTGAGCCTGACACACTGGGGCGTACTTGTCATACCCAAAGTTCTGCTTTTAAGCAGATGTTAAATCATTGCTAGAAAGACATTCCTTTCCACTTTTCCTTCTAGAGAGCAGTTGACTTTGCTTTGCTGGCAGAGGTGCAGATAGGCAGTGGTGCCTGTTTTCCTCATCACCTTGGACATTTTTGCACGTTGCGGTGATATGAGGTATTTCACAGAAATAAATGCTTCTCGTGTGTTGTTCACGCATTGTTAGAGGGCATCCACCTACAATGTACCCAACAGCTGTGCAGTTCATTCATGGTTTCATGGTCTTTGGATCCGTTTGATGGAATCAAGTCCAGAAGCGTGGGTGACAGTTTGTTATTAATATAATATGTTATTAATAGTCGTAAGCTATTAACATGAGTTGGGAGCCTGGATGCTGTTGGCCAGTAGTAATGGAAGAAAAACAGATTATAACAGACCTATAAGAAGTCACATCAACAGTTTGTGAGAGATTTAATCTCATATCCCTTACAGAGCCTGGAGAAGCAGGTGCCACTTCACTAGTGAATGCCTAGATGCCACCTGGCATGTCAACCTACAGTGGCATGCAAAAGTTTGGGCATCCCTGGTAAAATTCCTGTTACTGTGAATAGTTAAGTGAATAGAAGATGAACTGATCTCCAAAGGGCATAAAGTTAAAGATGAACCATTCTTTTCAGCATTTTAAGCAAAATTTGTGTTGTTGTTGTTTTGTACAATTTTAGAGTGAAAAAAGGAAAGGAGCACCATGCAAAAGTTTGGGCACCCCAAGATCTGAAGTCTTACCAAGGTCTCAGACCTTAATTAGTTTGGTTATATCTTGGTCACGGTCATTGTTAGGAAAGGCCAGTTGATGCAAATTTCACAGCTTTATAAATACTGTGACTCCTCAACCCTTGTCCCAACAATCAGAAGCCATGGGCTCCTCTAAGCCACTGCTTAGCACTCTGAAAATCGAAATAACTGATGCCCGAAAAGCAGGAGAAGGCTGTAAGAAGATATAAAAGTGTTTTCAGGTAGCCGTTTCCACTATTCGTAATATAATTCAGAAATGACCGTTAACAGGAACGGTGAAGGTTAAGTTGAGGTCTGGAAGACCAAGAAATCTTTCAGAGAGAACTGCTCGTAGGATTGCAGAAAGGCAAATGAAAACCCCCGTTTGACCGCAAAAGACCTTTATGAATATTTAGCGGACTCTGGAGTGGTGGTGCACTGTTCTACTGTGTAGTGACAACTGTACAAATATGATTTTCATGGAAGAATCATCAGAAGAAAATGTTTCCTGCATCCTCACCACAAAATTCAGCATCAGAAGTTTGCAAATGAACATCTAAACAAGCCTGATGCATTTTGGAAACAAGTCCTGTGGACTGATGAAGTCAGAATAGAACTTTTTGACTGCAATGTGCAAAGGTATGTTTGGAGAAAAAAAGGGCACAGAATTCCATGAAAAGAACACCTCTCCAACTTTTAAGCACGGAATGGATAGAACATGCTTTGGGTTTGTGTTGCAGCCGGTGGCACGGGAAACATTTTTCTGATAGAGGGGAGAATGGATTCAATTAAATATTAGAAAATTCTGGAAGCAATCATCACACCGTGTGTAAAAAAGCGGAAGACGGGAAGAGAATGGCTTCTCTACAACAGGATAATGATATCCGAAACACCTCAAAATCCACAATGGATTACCTCAAGAGGTGCAAGCTGAAGGTTTTTGCATGGCCTTCACAGTCCCCCGATCTAAAAATCATCAAAAATCTGTGGATAGACTTCAAAAGAGTAGTGCATGCAAGACAGCCCAAAAATCTCATAAAACTAGAAGCCTTATGCAAGGAAAAAAGGCGAAAGCTCCCAAATAAGAATTGAAAGACTGTTAGCTGGCTACAAAAAGCATTTACAAGGGGTAAGATTTGTCAAAGGGGGTGTTATTAAGTACTGACCATGCAGGGTACCCAAACTTTTGCTTTGATCCCTTTTCCTTTTTTTGTTATTTTGAAACTGTAAAAAATGGAATTAAAAAAGTAATTTTCCTTAAAATATTACAGAAATGTGTCATCTTTAATGTAATGCCTTTTAAAAATCAGAGCTTCTTTTACTTGCTTAGTTATTCACAGTAACAGAAATTTTGACTGGGGTGCCCAAACTTTTCCATGCCACTGTACGTACCTCAGCCCATGTTCAGTGCAGCTGGAACGACTGTTAGGGCCCATTTGTCAAAGTCTCTGCTTAAAAAAGGCTGTTTACCTGAACAATAAAATGGTGTCCATTGCCTAAACATATCAGGCTCTACATGACCAGGATAGTCAGGCCTGACTTTAGGGCCTCTCAGTCACAATCCTCCTGAGGACATGGGGTGTAGGCAGTTTGTTCGAGCCATGGATTCGGCACCACCTGGTATTACTAACGTGCTCACCTGTGGATCCGAACTGAGCTACTGGGTAGGTCAGTTACACGATGTAGTTCTTTCTAGACTTTCACACGGATTGACATTCAGCCACTGCTTTATCATCACATCACCACTATCCAGTTACTTCTCTGAGATAGCGTGGCTGTGGTCCGGAATTATCGATGTGATTCATTGTCAGAAATACCAAATCAATTAAAAGGATCTGTGAAAATTTTAAATGAAGAATAAAAGATGAGAGTCTCACTCCAGCTCAGAGCTAAGTCTTTTTAACAAGATCTAAATTATTTAGTTTTTAAGTGCGAATCCCACAAAAAAAAGAAAAAAAAAATCACTTCAATTGAATCACTTCAGCTGAAGCTGAAATTCTGGTTATACGGAGTCGCATCTAAAACTCGTGTTGACATTGGCCACTGTTGTCTGAATGGTCAACGTGAAAAGCAGCTTTGCGAAATATTCTGCAAAACAAGGTGTCCAAAGGTGTACTGCGGTTATTAAAGGTACAGCTATGTTCACGTCCCAAAAAATGTAGCCATTCTAACAAGAGAAGTGGAGGTCATTTATGGGCTGGATCTGGTAAGAGGGTCAGAACTATCACCTGCTGCTGTGCCGTCGGCTCCCACAGCGTGGCCACCTTCTCCAGCACAGCATGAAGACACCTGACCCCTTGCCACTCTGAAATATGGGTCATGTGCCACTTGCACTATTTGTTACCTCAGCCAGTAATTATTTTCTATTTTCAAGCTTCGCTGGAGACTGGATTCTGTGTGCAGAGAAGCGCACGTGATGCTTCTGCTCACCTTTCGGCCCCAGCGCCTCAGGGAGGGTGATGCTGACTTCTGCGCTCCAGGCAGCGAGTATAAATAGTGTGACCCGGTCCCACCCTCAAAGCAAGATGTTCTGAATTCGGGACGAAAATTGAGGTTCCGAATCCAGGCCGTGGGATGGTCTCTGGCTCTCGGCCTCCCGCTGAAGCATCTGCACAGCACCCCTGGTGGCGACGCTGGCAGTTCTTCTCTTGGTCTGGAGTGGCTGGCAGGTACTAGGCCCCATTGCCTCCATCTGATGCCCTACTGTCTACGTCATCTGTTATCTTGGTCATGTGGGGACTTTTTAGGCAGCTGTTCCCCAGCATTTAGTGAAATCAGTAATTGGAAAAAAGATGGGGGGGGAAGAGTTTTTAGTGGTGCAGCACCACCTTATGGAAGAACCAAGTAAGAGTCTGCAGCCCATAAGAATCCACATTTCAGAAGTTGTCAATTCCTGTTGTGAATTGCAGAAGAGGGAATAACTGTTTCAAATCTATAAAAAATTATTGATTGGTAATGTATAGCCGATGCTTTCTTGCTCTCCTACAACACGATGAAGGTCTTACAGTCATTTGTTGAAACATCATGGGTTTGTGAAATTAGTGCCAGGACAGAAGCTTGTGCCTTCTAAGGCCATGAACAGAAATGGCAATGCCCGATATCATTTGATGAGCAGCATCTTTCTTTTGCCCGTGCTAGAAATGCGGTTCTTTCTGCTCTTCTCTTCATGCTGATTCAGGTCTTGTTAACAGCAGTTACCGTGTATATTTGTGATTTTTGTTCAATTCCCACTCTCCGGCCACATCTCACACGGGATTTCCCAGCTGTGGTCATGCATGCCGTCCACTGCTGCACCAGTACAGTATGTGTATTCCGTCCAGGCGCTAGGATTTAGCACCCAGCTGTGCGATCCATTTGCAGGTTACCATGCGGCGTGCAAAGTTCCCCTGTGGTGAGCCGTTTGCCAGCACATTTCCATTTCCAGCTTCTGTTTTTTTCTTTTTCCTCTCACCGGTTTCCTCCTATGATCTCGATATAACTTGTTCTTCTTCTCTTTCCTTAAAAGTGGAGACTTGCACGCCTTTGCTTCATTTCAGTGTTTTCCTTGTTTCCTTCAAATCTGGGATTGCCACGACTTAGCCCATCCTTTACCTCCTGTCCTGCATTCCTACCCCATGCCCACCTGTGACGCCACCTTCACTTCACTCAACCAGATGGCAGAGGAACGAAAGTGTCACCCGTCTCTCTCGGAATGACACTGCCTTGTTATTCCCAAATCATCTTCCCTTCTTCACCAGCCCAGCCGCAGCAGTTGAGATAGGAGATAATGGGACCTAAACATGGCTTTGAAGCTTTCTGGAGACCAGCTACTCTTAGATGTTTCTTGACCATAATCAATTAACATGACAGGGACCTGGTGGCACCCAAACAGCAAGAAGATCAGACTGCTGTAGGTACCAGCAGAATATGTAAGTAGTGGTTTATGGATAAACAGCTTCTTTGATACTCTGGCTACAGATAATGTCACTCTGTGAACAGTGGGCTTATCACTGTAAAACAGCAAGACTTCAAAGCTGTTTAAAATGGAGCACAGTGAAGTACTCCGCGCAGTGTGAGTGTTTAGATGGGTGTTTTTTAAACATTTTTTTAACCAGTGTTTTTCAAACCGGTATCTTCACAAACCACTTGGCAGTTGTGCAGTGTGTGCTTGAGATTAGCTGGGCCACAACTGGAGTTTTTGTGTCTGTCTGCAAATATTTTAATCCAAGACTTGCAGAGACCAGAAGATATGTATATACGTTGAGGGAGAGCGCTTAAAACAATCAGGATTCTAGACTGTTCCCTTTGCTTTATTGATCTTTCATGTGAAACTTAAAACCCAACAAGCAAAATGGGAAATTACATTCGCTCAAAGCTGGCATAGACTTATGTCATAGGATTTATTGGACCTGCAAGAACTACCAGGAAAATATTGTGAGCGTCTGAATGGTTCCCACTACCCGGAATGGCGGAACCATGAAAGCCTTCTTGCCGGAAATGCTCTGTGTCACTCATGCAGTCTCAGCGTACCTGAAATGAACTCTCCTCCCCAGCAGGTAATACCTAAAGCCGGCCAAAACTCGCCGTCGGTGACATTCTGTCATCACCGTTGTGCCTCCTCGGTTGAGCTTGTAGCAGCTGAGGTTCTCACACAATGAAAATGACAGGTCTATCTCTTCCAGTTTCCTTTAGATTTTCCCATATCTCAAGCAACCCATTTTGGGGATGGGTTTCAATATTCTGAAAACGACTGCGCGATCCAGATAGGGACCAACAAAAGTCTGTTGTTTATCAAAGACGCGCTTTGCACGCTGAAGGGAAGAGCCCTCTCGTAAAAGCATCCAAAAGCAAAAAGCTTGTGCGATTTTACTGCTGTCACTGTTTCAGTAATTATGGCAGCCTTGAAGCTACTTTGCTTTCTGCCTTTTTGTCCCTGTACGTCTTCTGCTTGCATCTCCTGCTTGTTACATGCACGCTTGGTTTACTACTGGGAAACTTCAGGCCAAGGAGTCCAGAGAAGTTGGCTCTTGGCCTCAGATACTGTATATTCTGCCACTTGGGGTATTTTAGGTGTAATTCTCAGATAATGAGTGGCTGTGATCTGAGGTGTAGAAAGACAGCCGTGTGCGAATACACAGGCTTCTCTTACTTTCTTTTCATCGTAATAATACTACCCGGCTTAACAGCCTTAGCTGGCTTAATACAGGCTTATATTTTCCTGGCACGCACAACCTAAATAGATGTAAAGTTATAGGGATTAAAATGTATAAACCCATTATTATCCGTCTCCTGTCTGCTGAGTTAAGCGACTCGCCGCTGATTAAAATAGGCGGGCGGGCATTTGCATAGCATGGGAGCCAAAGCCGACACCTTGCTGGGACCGAGTTCAGAGAGGGAGCAGGAAGCCGCAGGAGGGCAGCTGAGGAGGAAACCCGCACGATAACTACCTGGGCAGTGGGTGCACCTTAATAGTGTCTGGCTGAGCTCAGCTCTCTGGGGCAGCTGACCTAGGCCTTGCCAGAGATGTGCTGACACTCTCGGGCTGCTATTACACTGACCCTCAGGCCATTGCTAACAACAGCGTTGCACTCTAGGTAGAGCACCGGGCCCCCATGTGACACCGACTTCCCAATATTGCTGTCAGGGACAGCATCTCCTATGAGATTACCAGCCGGCCCCTGGAGATTCCTGTCGGGCCAGGGAGTGCGGCTGCATAGGTCATACCCATAAATGATTTAACCAGCGAAGACACCGAGTAAATAACACTGGAGCTTAGCATTTCGTATAACAATTGTTTAGTTCGTTGCTGCTTAGGGACTGAGAACCAGCGGTATGGCTTCATCCAGCTGATTTCAAGTCATTTGAAGCCATCGCCACATTTTGAGAAATCGGTGACTGAAATACAACCCAAATCAGAAAAAGTTGGGACAGTATGGAAAATGCAAATTTAAAAAAAACACAGTGATTCCTACATTTACTTTGATTTTTATTTCATTGCAGACAGATTCCTCCAGATTCCTGAGGGAGAAATAAATCCTTTCTGATCTTTCTTTGAGGAACATTGTTTTTAAACATTTCAATAATTTTCTCACACATTTGTTGACAAATTGGAGATCCTCTGCCCATCTTTGGGCCTCAAAGACTCAGCCTTTCGTGGATACTGCTTTTGTACCAAATCACAATTACAGTCACCTGTTTGAAATCACATATTATTTAATCTTTTTACCTCATTACTAGCTCTAAATTGCTTCCGTCCCAACTTTTTTTGGAATGTGTTGCAGGCCTGAAATGCAGGAATGGATGTATATTAATAAATGAAATATCTCGCGTTCATACTGTCTGCAATGAAATAAAAGTCAAAGTAAATGTTACAATCACTGTCTTTTTTTTTATTTGCATTTTCCATACTGTCCCAATTTTTTCTAATTTGGGTTGTAGGTTTATTTAGCCTATTCATTTAGATTTGCTTAATACCCGCAAGAGAGTTTCTATCTAAAATACTTATTATTTACAGTTGTCAGCACTGTGTTTTTGTTTAGTAGCCTCTTGTTCCACATGACAAGACCGTTGAGAAGATTTGAAAGTCTTATTAGAACCCATGTGCATAGACGTATTGATCCTGATGTAAATGTTCCCCTTTTTCATGAGCACAGTTTCATGCTGTATTTCCTGCTCTTCCAGCCTTTGCACTACACCGTTTTAGAGGGAGAGCACAGTCATTGCTGCATTGTGCTTTGAGGAAATGGAGCTCCTGCTTCTACTGAAATTCCAGTCCCTCGTGAAGGAGCTCAGCAAGCAGAATTTTTATATTGCGCACGTCTAAGCAAGGAAAAACCGATGCAGGTGTTAGCATTTCAAAGAGCGGCGTCCAATTGTCAACACTTTGTAACCCTCCCTCATTTTCAGCCACAGCGCTGATCCATTTAGCTGCCAAAATTCAATTCTGTTCAATTGTGGTTTGATTCAACAGCCTCGCCTTTGATACACTTTTACAAAAGGAGAGTAAGGCAGTTGTCCTTATTGGGCATTTATTCTGGGCAAAGTTGTCCATAGCAAGGGTCTTGTTGAAACGCTGTACCACAGGGAAAAAGAGGGTACATATTTTGCCAAGATGGTTCGTAGGACGGACATCAATTGCTCGGTCAACCATCACAAGTTGCCAGCTGCAAGCCGGCTGATGTGGCACAGCTATTTCATCATTTTATGTGTTGGCCAGCCTTCATCATACAGACTTATCATGCTTCTTTAAAGAAGTTATGGCTCTTCTATGGCTTCTTACAGAACACAGCTCCTTGGAGAGGTTTCATTGACCCCCAGTCATATTCCAGGACCACAAAGCATCATAAAAATGCTCTAACAAGCGCTCAGGCTTCTGTCAGCGGACTTGTGTAGGAGGGGATATGGCCAGAAAAAATGTGAGCAGCTTTATATTTATTTAGACAGCATATCATGAAAAACAGAAAGCCTGAAAATATGGCCATGCATTTCTGCTTTTTTTTTTTTTTAAATAGAACTGCCTGATTTATGCACTTCTTTGCCTCTTTGCATATATTTGCAATGATTGTCTATTATCATTGCCAATCTCTTGACAATTCATTCAGCCGTGTTTCAGCCAGAAGGGTAGCCGATCCCCCCTGATGAAAAGACGTGAATATTTTGATTAATCAGTTCCTTTTGTGGGGGGTGTTGAGGGGGTGGACCTTGATGGACACGTCTGCTTTGATTCTCTATGCCATAATCCCACACCTCTCTTTTGGGACATATTTTTCTGTCTTATTCACGAAGAATATAAATACATGGACTTTTAAAATGTTTTCCAAAATAGCTTATTTGTATAATGCCATATCACACCTCTAAATCTTGTCTGTAACAACTGTTTGATTCGAAACAATCCATCTCCGTCCTGAGAATACGCTATTATCAGAGAGTCGAGTCCAAAGGGAAAGCACAGCAAGTGCGTGGGAGGGAAATTTAAGCTCTAGTCATCTGTCAACCCGTGAGGGTTACCATGGAAACTTCAAATTGCATACAAATGTAATGAAGCAGCACATAGTTGTTCTGGGTGACCTTGCTGATCATATCAAGATTGCATCTCCATTACAATACACCGCACGCATCAATACGGTGTTTTAATGAGTGCTTCAAAATAGCCTTGTTTGAGAGCAGTTGTTATTAAACATTTGCTGCATTTAGGCCAGGACACCGTATTACAAGTGGGTTACACCCTTGAGCAGCTACTTGAATGCTTACCAAACGCAGTTTGCATAAACTTGTCCCCGGTGTCCCTCGCAAAGTGTCGGATGTGCCGAAAAGCAGGTAGGACTGATCGCCGTGTTCTCTGTTTAAGCCTTTGCTTTCTTTACTCATTGTTGGGGATCAATCCCCTAAGGGCAGAATTGGCACAGATTTGAGGAACCCCCTTCTCACCGCCTACGTCGTGCGCACGTAATACACAGCTAAGTTTGCATTAGCTGACATTAACTTTCCCAGTGGGCAAAGATGTCAGCTATGGTCTGCTGCTGTTAAACTCTGGGTCTCAAAGAGGAGAAACAGAAATGTAATTCTGTTGATGTGAAGCATAATAAGCTTTGCCAGCAATATGCTTCATGTCATCTGAGATACTCTGCAATGACTGATTTATTATGGGCCCTATGGGGTACCAAAAATATTATGCAAAGACTGTTTTTAACTCTAAAACTCCATAAAATGCATCTACTTGCCTGAGATACATATTTCCCTGTAATTTGATTCAAATGACATGTGGGGAAGCTGCAAAAAATAAACCTGCTTATTGCACCCCATTACACGCCACTGATGGGTTTCATTGCTTCATTGCCACTTTAACGGAAAAATCAATATAACTGAATCAGCACATTTTCCAAATTTTCTGATTATGATATAGGTATCTAATTGATTCTACAGCATAGCACAGTAAAATGCTGGTAACAAATAACACAGAAATAAAATGATTTTTTTCTTTAACATGGAGATATGCAGGTGGCCTGCTGTGGGAAGGAATTTACTTAAAGCCAACAGTAAAATGTTTTAGGCTTATTCTGTTTACAAATGTGTTTAATCATGAGGTTTTATTTTTACTTTGTCATGCAAAGATTAAATTCTGAAAATCCAGTAATTTGGGGGAAAAAGAAAAACAGGACAAACAGCAACCAGTTTGATGGCCTCGATCATCACGACAACAGACGTCTAAGGGCACAAGAGCACAGAACATTCTGGAGGCACTCTATTATGCTGTTGCCAAGAGCTGACACTGACTTAAAAGCACTTAATAACTACAACCCAAAATATATTCAGAAAATATTAATGTATTTTTTTTTATTGTTCAGTATAAAGGGAATGACACACTGAAGCATACAGATTGCTAAAGAGAGGGTGACAGAGTGAATCTGCCAGAGCCAAATTCCTGTCATTACGAGAGAACTTCAGTCACTCCTCCTCAGATAGTTAATGCTCAGTGGGTGCAAACATTCAGCTGACTACATTTTTCCTATTCTACACAACCTACATACAAATACTCGGCTTTGCCTCTCCACTACATAAAAGGAACTAACAGTTGCACACTCTTTGTTTGTTACACTCCCATAAGCATTGTTTAATAATGGTGGGTTGCAGCATTAAATGAAATGAAAGTTGTAAGTGGTGTACAAGCATAGCGGTGATAAACTGGTACACTGCGCACGCAAAGTACTGCACAAAATGGGGACTCCACTATTTATTGTCTTTGTACCGTTCATCCACATGTTCTGGTGCTAATAAATATTTTTTGAACTGCATGGATTGCTGTAATTTTCCATCAACTAAAAAAAGCCCAAAGTAAGCACATTCATTCCACACCATGGCGTATGGTGTGATTGCCACCATTGCTATTTGTGTAAGCATGCAATGCTGGGCCTAATTTAAACATACACTGAACCAAGTATGTAAAAAATTTCCTTAAGAGGCTCATTGTCATAATCAGTAAACGCAAGAAAATAAAACAAGCTCTAAAGTCAAGAACTATCTGGCACCTTTTTTTTTTTTTTTTTACCTAATATCTCTGTATATAAAACTCAGTCTGTTTGGCGATATGACCAGCATACGCGTCACTCTCTGTGGTGGTCACCTGTCCACAACACTAACAATAGTTACAAACTAAATGCAACCATTTTAACTGTAAAACAGTTCCCTGATAGTATAATATTTTATTATTTTTAACTTTTATAAGGCCGTACCTTTTTGTGCCGGACAGCGCTGCGTAGCCGGTTTTTAATAAAGGGAAATGTAAAATATAGACATACACCAAAAATTCTTAGGTACAACATTAGACATGTCATTTGCTTTTCAGTTCAAATCCAACCAAAGAATCTCAAATGTGACCATTTGTGGGGTTGAGGAGGTTGAAAAACCCTGGAAAAAATTAACAAAGGAATGAAAATGCAGAGAAAAAGCCTTACATTACCATTGCAACCTTACACTCTAGCAACAAGGGCTCAGCATCCCTCAATGTTCTCCCTCAGTTCTCACTTACATCAGCTCAACTGCCTTATATCAGGGCATTAATTGTTCCCTAACAGTCAATAACTGGTCTTCATTACGCAGAAAAATTAGAATGGGCTAGGCTCCTGGGGAGATGTTAGTTAAATTCAGACATACCCCGTGTCATGGTCAGCCTCCTACCAGGTCACACATCTTTGGCCATCATGTAATTTCACTACCTTTTTACATGTTTGGTGTAGCCATTTAGTAAAACAGGATAAATTCAGTATTACATGGCACTGTTTATAGCCCAGTATAAGTGACAAAGTCAGCAAGTGCAGCAAGGTGATGCGACCATGGAACCAGAGCAGTAATGACAGTATGGGAATTTTACCCGAGTCTGTTCAACCTTGAACATATTTAATACAGACCATCTCATTACACTAATAAAATCCAAAATACTTTTTTTCGTCTAAATATCATTTTGCATGCTTAGCTTTACTGCTTTGGGTTTTCCGTGGTAAATTTATTTGACTCCATTGGCTGAAATTAATGTCGACAACATAGATGCGATAAAAATCTTGCAGGTATTTCAGGTATTAAATTCTGCTGAAATTAAAACGAAGGAAATCTTTCGGTTTCAAATGTCGAAACGATATTTCAGTCAAGGTCAGGTCCAGGGCAACAGTTATTTCATTCATGGGTGACTTTCCAGGGACTCTTTTAGCCTTGATGTGAGCTGTATTGCAGTCAATAGAAATTTGGCGTTGAAAAACCTTTTTAGCCTAAGACTAAACTATATTTGGTGCATTAATTGTACCCTTTACATCCACAGGTACCATAAGCAAGAAAATGTTTGCCAAAATGAAAACTTTAGCTATATTTTAAGAGTTCCGTGGGTATCGTTTTTAGAGTGCCTGCTGTACCGTACTGCTTCTGCAAAATGGTGGCGATACATTTTCGCCAGAGTGCCGCGCACAGGTTTTCAACATGATGTTTTATGGCAGGTGATGGCCATGGGCTGTGGTACAAATGGCAAATTAAAGCCATATCCAGACCTTGTCAGCCAAGGGTCAGCCAGTCCTCTCCCTGTTAGGAGACATTTTGGCTGACAGCTAATGAGGGCCCATTGCTCTTGTGCATTCGGGGAAACGTGCGAGTCCAGAGATCCGTGAGCAAATGAAATGCCATTTCTTTGCTCGTACTCGGGCGAATCGCTGACTTGAAATTCAAACTGCGCCTTCCAGACTTCGCGTTCGTATCTCCACATAGAAGCCGGTTTAAGTTCCCTCCCGCATTCCCAATTAACCTTGTGGAGGAGTGAAGGTCTCCAGCTGGGAGGAAAGGTAGGAACAAAGTCATACAAACAAGACTGTGGCTCCAAATGGTGCGACGCTGCAAGTTGAGCATTGCGAATTTAACCTTTAAATATGCATGAAGAACAGTCAATATGCCAAAAGGTGTCCCAGCGCCTTCAAAGCGGGAGAATGGTAGTCTCTGAAGGCTTTCGCCCAACTCCCACTCTCCCTTATTTTCTGCACTGTACACAAGGAGAAATATGGCAAGCTGTTTTCTTTATCATCCTAATTGGTACAAATCCCTGCTGCTGGGAGAGGAAGATTAAACGGGGCCTGAAAATAGTGCTTCACTTGATGTACTGTACAGACACGTCCCCGGAGCATTCAAAGCCAGCTGTAATCCAGGTACATTCTTCACAACACTCTGGCCTTGACTGGTCCAGTGACATGTGAGCGATGACCCATTTTAGGTCAGTAAGGATCACTCAAAGACTTTCCTGAAAAGGTTTCCTCAAGTGGTCCACCATTTTCCTCAGCATAGCTGCTCTTGTATGCTTCCTCTAGGCGTCCGACAGCAGAGCGGGGCTCAGAAACCACAATAGCTCGTGAGACTCGGACTTCCAGAGCCAGGTCGAGTTCTCAGAGTTTGCTGTTCTTCAGAAATGCAAGCGACAACTATTGCTTCTACCATTGCTCTCCAGGCTGGTCGGCGGGCTCGGCTGATCCACAAAGCTACTTTTTTAAGTGCGTATTTAAACCTGTCCTAGTTTCTTCGCCATTCCTCGGGACACTCGAAATGTGAGAACTACATTAAAATCTAATTCCACACTTTACTTATAGTAGTCATTTTCCTCAGCTTTATGTCTGTTTCCTACCTTGTGTCGATCTTAATTTTAACACGTGTGGCCAAAAACAGGCACGGCAGTCTTCGTTCTCTTAATGCTGGCAGTTGTGTTGAATTTGACCGCAGCGGTGGTGATAATTGAGGGCCCGCCTGCTTCTGAAGGCCCGCTCACTTGTAAACAGGGACCATCTAGCGCAGGAGACCCCCGAGTCCCTGCACTTCAGCACTTCCAGGGTTTAATTTAGCGTACAGCGCCAAGGCTGTGTCTCCCCAGTACAAATCAACAGTTAAAATCTTGTCTTAGGATAATGTAAACTCCAAATTGAGGGGCACATTAGAGAAAAACACAGTCTTGCCATGGGTAAAACATGATGTAGTTTTGTGCCTAATGGAGTGGAGCGGAAACTACGCGTTCGCGCTCACTGTTCTCATTACTATGGAAGTGACATGGGTACAAACACAGCGCTTGAAGGCACGATACGGTGCTTCCTCACACTCTAAACAGGCCTCTGCTCTGTAAATTAGATAATCCAGTTGACCCTGAGGGGACACCCCAAGGATTTTATTGAAGGATTAAACATACTACAATTTTTGCATCCATCCATCCATCCATCAGTCCAGCCAGCCAGCCAGCCAGCCATTCCTCTATCCATTATTGTTAACCCCTGAATTCAGTTGAATTTTATATGCAGCTTTTAGTTGTGAAAGTCATGGACAAAATCTGTAGGAAATGACTGAATTTGAAATGTAGTAGTATATTATAAGCTGTAAATAAATAGTACACTGCCTGGCCAAAAAAAAATTGACACGCTAATATTTTGTTGGACCGCCTTTATCTTCGATTACTGCACGCATTCGCCATGGCATCATTTTGATAAGCTTATGCAATGTTATTTCCGTCCAGAGTTGCATTCATTTTTCACCAAGATCTTGTATTGATGGGAGAGTCGGACCGCCACGTAAAGTCTTCTCCAGCACATCCCAAAGATTCTCAATGGGGTTAAGGTCTGGACTCTGGTGGCCAATCCATGCCTGAAAATGATGTCTCATGCTCCCTGAAGCACTCTTTCACAATTTGAATCCTGGCATCGTCATCTTGGAATATGAAGAAAAAATCCATCGATGGAAAAACCTGGTCATTCAGTATATTCATGTAGTTAGGTGACCTCATTTTTTGGGCACATACTGTTGCTGAACCTAGACCTGACCAACTGAAGCAACGCCAGATCATAACACTAAGTTAAATCAAAGTGGTGACTTTTTTTTTGGCTGGGCAGTGTACATTTTACCAGCCTTTATTTTTCAATACTTGGTGACTATTCTAGTCCAACACATGTAAAACAGCATCTCTCTTTAATAACTTCAGGTCTTCGTTGTAGAAAATGGCTGGCTTTTATCCAGTGGATTAGAGGAGAAAAGTATGGCACATATTTACACTGCATGTTTTTACTGAGAAACACAATATGCTGAGTTTATTTTTTTTAAACACCCACTGTGAAAAGTTACCTAGACCTTAATTAAACTTGGTATGCTTCTCTTCTGACATTATGGAGCAGAACAGGTTCCAGCACCGCTTGGCAGAAGTTAGAATTAGCTGAACTATTTCAAGTAGTTTTTTTCCCTCCTGCCAGCACCTTGAAGTCCAGATGACTGCGCCAAGGAGGAGGGAGAATAATCTGCCGCACGATATGTAAGTGTGATCTTCCATGCTTGGGTTTTTCGGTGCGCCAAGCTTGGTTGACCTTATCAGCAGGGTTGAGAGGAACGATTTCATAAGTTGCTGCAGGCCAGGAGATTTAATGTTTTGTTCGTTTACATCATTGACATTCTCCAGAGTATTGATTTGTGCCCATCTCCCCGTAGAGAGCTGTGGAGCCTCTTCCTGGAGAGAGACCAGCCCACCCCTTGGGAGATGACGGTTCTCTTCCAGCCTCCTCAGAGCGGAAGCTTTTTCTTCCCTGCGTTTCGTGGCTGTCAGAAGGAAATGGATCCAAATGGCAAAAGAAAATAATGTATGCAGCAATCTATGTTGTTTAATCTTACATTGTGGCCCTAACTGTCATCTTCTTTGGTTGCACAATAAATATTCATCTCACAACCAGTGTACAAATTCTGTGTGCTGGTATTTATTTTCTTCTAACAGTAATAAAGCTTTCAGGATTAATAGCTGCATACATTAACATATTCATTTTTTCTATACCATTATATTTTCTATACTATATTTTCTATTTTCTGCTCTGCTATACTCCCATGTTTCTGTATTTGAGTTTCTGCAGTTTTCATGATTGATGTGAAGCTTTATGATTTCTTTGCTCATTCTCATAAACTATCAGTCTTTCTGTCTCACCCCTTGCCCCCCGGCAGCAAACGCGCTTGAAACCGTTCCTCAGAAATATATTATTTTCAATACTGAGCAAAATGCTGCTTTCTACAATGTACATGAAGTAGGAAATAACAGATGCATCTCTATTATTTGTTTTCTGGCAGTCCAAGTTTGTATACTTTTCATGGAAAGTATAGATATTTCCAGAAAGTAATATTTATGCATCATATAAAAGAGTTCATTATATATTAAGGTTAAATATGTACACTGCTGCTCAAAATTGAAATTAAATCAAAATTAAATTGGTTAAATTTCAATTAATATACTCATTATAAATACCCCAAAATCACAAATTTAGGAATGTGAGTAAATCAGTTAAGAAATGTTTGTCAGTTTTTATTTTATTCAAATCAATCTGGTCTGCCAGAGCTGCCTTTGTTTCTTTCACCTGCATTGATTTAATTTGTTAACCTTTCCTGTGCACCTGCTTTCAATAAAGTGCTATTTAGAGCCTCCTTAGCATCTGAGAGCTTGATAAATTAATAGATCCTTAAATACAAAGATGTAGGGTCTTGATGGAACTTTTTTTTTTATTTATTTATTTATTTATATAAAAAATATACTCAGTAGCCATAGTGGGTTTGTATGACAGAAGACTGATGGTACCAGATGTCAAGGCACTTCAGCATTGGAAGGATCATGGAGAAGCTTAGAAACCTCTGTTTAAGCAACAAAACAGGGTAAAGAGGTCTGTTTGGGCTAAGAAACACCAGACCTGGACTCGAGCAGAATGGAAAAAGAGATCTTTAATGCCAAGTCTCAAGTTGTCAGTTCATCACAAAAAGCTTAGGCATGTTGTCAACCTGATGAGAATGAATTCTTGGTGTTTCAAAGCAAATTACTGTAAGTATGGAGGAGGTAGCTTTATGGTTTGGAGGTGTTTTGCTGGTTCTAAAGTTGGTCATTTGTGTAGAGTAGCTGGAAATCTAATCCAAGGGAGCAACCACCCTCTGGTATGAAACTTATTGGCGAGCCCTTTGTGATGCATGCATTTGCTGTGGCATCATTTTGCCAATGATGACCTTAAACATCCTTCCAAGGTCTGTCAGGACTGCTTCAAGAAGCTGGAGGATGAAGGACTGTTGAAAGTGATGACCTGGCCTACAGAGGCACCTGAAGATTGCTGAGCTGGATTGGCATGAACTGGACAGATGAGTGGGGATCTTTTTTAAATTTATTTATTTTTTTTTGTGTTTACTCTGGTGATGTTTGGTAATGGGGGGCCTAAAACAAATAACATGGCCTAACTTCTGGCTTTGCATGACACACCAAGTGCTTAAAATACAAAACTCCAAGTGTTTAAAAGCTTCTGACTGGCAGTGGATTTTAAATACTTGTCTTTTTAAAAAGCTGCAGTTCACGAGTTGTTGTGTAACAGTTACATTTAGTTTGTCTTTTCATTGCTGTTTTTAAATCTTAGCCCAGAAACTTGAACTGAGAACTTTTTCAGCTGTTGAAATGAGCCAGAAAATTAGCTCTGACAGTCCATTAGTAAACTGGAGGTTAAACTGACCTTAGAAACTAACTTTTGTTTAGTGCGCAGGAACCTCGTTCAATTTTTCATCCGGCAGCTTTTGCTTATGACTCCACGGTGATGTGTTTTCATCCATCTTTTCCTGCTGAAGTCTAAATAGTGGCACTGCAGGTAGAGCTGCTACCCAAAACAGCAAGGACCTAAGTTCAGCTCTGCCCTCAGGCTGCTTTGAAAATGAAATTTATCTCTGTTCTGTTTTGTCAGAGGCTCCAGTTTCCTTCAGTACCCCTGACGCCTGGCTTTTTAGTTTTATGTGTGTTTAGCCCACTATGACACTGTGTATTTCTAGAGGTTGAGCGTGTTGGCAGCTTCCAGCCCCTTTGTTCCCCTTTACTCCAGGACAGGCTGTATCTCAGTGCACTGCCATGGAGGTACATGATGAGCCACAGTGCTCCTTTCTGAGAGAAGGTACTTTTCTGGAAAAGTTCATGACTGTTTCCATATGGAGGTGGTGACCATGAGTCATGGATGAATAAATCCATTAAGGACCCATGAGAAAGGAAGATGCAGCCAAAATTAAATACCAGTATGCATTTACCAGTCTTTATTGCACACAAGTTATACCTACTGACTGTTAGTGCTGCAGCCTAGTATCACTGGACGTGTTTGGTCTTTCAGCATTAACAATGCAGCTATCTGTGATATCGACTCTAGGTATTGATCAAAATCGACTTAAACCAACTCTAGAACCTAGTCAATAACTTCTCAGCAAAACCATCTCATAGACTAATTTGAGCACACATCCTGCTTTCCAACTGCACAGCACCACCACCTTTTCCACAAGTTTCATGTTCTTCCTCTCATTGGATTCTTCCCATGGGATTGTGAACTTCAACAAGACACCTTGCCTAAAAGAGATAGACAGCAGAACCATCTCTACTCTTGGAGCTGTCGCTGAGGGTGACCAGAAATGTTAGTTGCCTTTCTAAGGCGATCGGAGTAGTCTCACATCACCACAAGCCCTGAAATGGTTCCAGTTCTACTGGTTCACCTTCCCTACCAAAAGCTTCCTGGTGACTAGGTTTTACTGGGTGCTACACCCACACTGATGGACTGTCACAGCTTCTAGCACCTGGTCAAGGTGCCAATGATAGCAGCTCTCACATAATGCTTTTGTACTGTTGCTGAAGACGTTCATCGGCATCTCTCACTTTGAACATAAGCATGATTGCGAATCATTTGTCCCAAAATGAACGGGTAAGGTGGACGTGGCAATATATCAAACTGTCTGGATCAAGAACTTCATGCTGCGGGGCTTTGTACTAAGCTGTGCCCATGAGGTCTTATGCTCCAGTGCCTGTTTGTATCCAGGCCATCCTCTTCTATTGCAAACCAACCATCTTAGTGGCTTGATCTTCCAATACTGCTGTGCGCACATCATCCTGGCTTGCCTTCAGCTTCTCCAACCCCTCATTCTAGTCCTACTGCCATGAAAAAATGGCCATGTCCAACACCATACTGTGCTCAAGTTTTACAGCTCTGTCCAGGCTCGTTCTGAGAAAAATGGGCGTTTTTCAAAATTTAATTTTTTTTTTTTATTTTTTTTTTTTTTTTTAAGGCTTCCAAGAATTTTAATGAGGCCCCATGGAAAGAAAAGTAACTCCAAAGTCCAGAGGTGTTGACTGGGTCATTACCCTGTTTCACTGTGCTATTAGTGCTAATCTTTTTTTGTTTCTGTCTTTCGTTCTTCCTTTGAATGCAGGTGTCAAAATATAAAAGTGCAAGCGAATTGATCGAAGAACTTTGTTCCTATGGGAACCGCTGTGCAGTGATGTTCCTCAAGAGGCTCTGTATCAGCACTATTAACTGAAGTCTAAAATTGTATTTTTAGTCAAGTATCAGCACAACATGTGCAATGGAAATGCGCAGTGACTATAACTACGCTGTGAGCGCCCTACAGAATGTACCGCGTTTAAGTATAATAAAACATTTATGCTGTTTGTGGCCATGCTTTCA
This sequence comes from Heterotis niloticus, assembly GCA_018136845.1. Lineage (NCBI taxonomy): Eukaryota > Metazoa > Chordata > Actinopteri > Osteoglossiformes > Osteoglossidae > Heterotis > Heterotis niloticus. The sequence goes on along the minus strand of CM030894.1, from coordinate 20,210,287 downwards.
GAGGTCGTCTTCTTCTTCTTAAAGTGTCCTGAACGCAGCGCCGCTTTGTTTGCTCTCGGGTTCGAACTGCGGTAACCGGGTTAGCAGCTAAGCATGAATGAAAGGCGAGATATGAATATTTGAGGGATGACCCAGATCGGTGGCGCGGGCTCCGGTCGGCGGTCACTGCGCACGGCGGCGGACCGGGAAGGAGGTGCCGGCGGTGGGTGGCAGCGGGAACGGAGGGCGTCCTTCACACCGCTTATTTCCCGGCGGCTCCCAGCCTGCTGACAGCCTGCAGTCGGGGTGCTGGAGGGGAACCCGCCCGCAGGAGCCGAAAGTCCAAAGTAAGTACCGCAGCTCCGCGACAGGAGCGCCGTCGCTCTCCGCTCGTTCACTTCATCACCCGGCTTGCGTGGCACTGTTGTAACCCAACGGCCATCGCTGCCTCCTGCCTGCAACGCGACGCCGGGAAAGAAGAGGCTGCCGGTTGCTCGGCTAACGGCTAAACGGTCCTCGGTGATGCACGTTGGCTTCTCTCAACAGACTTCTCGCTGCTCACAGGAGGAGCCCTGACATTTCTCCCCCCTCCCCCCCCCAAGAAAAAAATAAAAATAATAAACACAGAATATTGTTTAACCTTATTTCTTTCAATTAAGAACTGTACTGTACTTCAGTATTCCAGGGCAACAGTGCTGCTGCCGCCGCTGCTGCTGCTGCTGCAACTACTACGCCGTATTATGTTATATTGATAAAAACAATGTAAAAATATTCAGGCCTTCCTCTATGTAGTCGTTGAGGAAGATTTGTTGTAGTTGTTGTTTCTGGAAGTCGGCGAGCACGAGGATCAGTGTCCCAGACAGCTGGCAGGATGCGTACGTACGCCTGCCCGGCGTTTCTTTCCCCCAGTTGGAGCAGCCGAGGAAATTATGATGATGGTCATGATAATATGACATCATGCCGGCAAAGCCCATGAAAGGTCATCTGCTCGGTATTCCGCCTGACCAGCCTTCGGCACACATAAAGCTGTGTGCTCAAGATGAATATCGGAGCGCTTTGAGCTCCGAGTGAAATGCGACGCCGGGCCGGAGCTGTTTATTCTTCTTTTCAAAGGTCTTTGCTCTCTTTTCAAAGGTCTCTGCTTTCAGAACCAGGGCGCAGGTTCTGCTGAAATCAAAGGGACTCTCCACCGTACAGGGCCCTTCGTTTCCTTCTCCAGCACCGGAGTGGATCTTTTTATTTGTAAATGTGTGTCATGCGGAAGAAAGTAGGCATTGGTTTATACCAACAGTTAAAGGCGCAAACCTGCAACCGGAAGGTTGCTGCTTCTCCTACTGCTGTCAAACAGTTGATTTGAATACTAACCCAGCTGTGGATGAATGGGTCGAGGAGTGTAAGTGGCTTGGGATAAGTGTCAGCTAAGCAGCAGAGTAATAACCATCTTGTATTATAGCATCCTGTGTGTATGGCTACTGGTTTTTGTCAGCCATTACTGCTTAAGGTCCAAGAATCCTTTGAAACATTTTAACCTCTGTGTTGATCTTGCTCATAATATTATCGCACAGAACACCTTCTGCTGCTTGCTGCTGAAGCAGGGTTGCTATGGAAATGGCCCGTTCAAACACATTTGTGACAAAACCAAACAATTAGCACAATAAATGTCAAACCAAGAATAGTTATTTAGTTTAAACCTCTGGCTAAGGTGTCTTTCTGCACCCAAGCTTCTACTGACTTAGATTCTCCAGCAAAACGTTTCTCCCTGGGATGCTGCTGTATTGTGTTTAGCACAGCATCTCCTGTGGACTGACAGGAGGTTTTGATCCTTGCAGGAAGGCGAGGCTGTGTTGTGTTGTACAGACGATCACCAGGTTCATAATTGCACTGTCTTGTATTAATTCCCCCTTCTCACAGAATGATGGATTAGGACCCCAAGAACCTTGTACTTCTGGAGCCAAGCAACAGATTTTATTGGAGAATAGCTAATACTTCATTTCATGTGGAAAGATCAGGCTAGTTTTTAGGAGCGGATTGTTCAGAATCTCTACGCGGTCTGTGTTACGTTTTTGAAACATAACTGACAAGTGATGCACAGCAACACAAGCACAGTTGCACTATGGGACGCGTGTTTTTGTCTCAAATCTCGACAGCTGCTTTAGGAATTTATCACAGCTTATCTCTCTGACACAATCCTTTTACAGTATTTATCTTTAAAAAGTTTAATGGGTAATCTGTGCCCATAAAGAGAGAAAAGCAGCCAAATTGTTGAACAAAACAAGTTGTGTAGCACATTTGTGAAAATCCAGACAACGGGAAAAAGACATTTCCTGGATATAAAGTAATTCCAAACGGATATGGAAATTATAAAGAAATTGGAGTTCTCAATATTTTGTGCCAGTGAAAGTGAGGGACGTTGCTGTTGATCCATATTTATTTCCATTTTCGACAGTGACAATGTCACAGTTTTGCTTGGACACATGGATATGAAGCAGCTTATAAGGTATAAATTTAAAGAAGAAATTGTCCAGTGAACAATAGTTTTCACTGGCTGTAAAAAAAAAACAGGCAAGATTCACCACATTATTCAAAAATATGTTAAAGTAAAAACAGAAGTCTGTGCTAAGTCAGCAGTTAAGCCATGGTGTTAGTATGTAACTGTATTGAATCAAATGCTATTATGTGTGTATATGTACAAAATATACAGTATATACTGTGTGTGTATACACACACATACAGTGGCTTGCAAAAGTTTGTGCGCCCCTGGTTATTTTTGTTACTGTCAATAGCTAAGCAAGTAAAAAATAACCTGATTTCCAAAGGGCATTAAGTTAAAGATGACACATTTTTAAGTCATTTTAAGGAACGTTACTTTTTATTTTCATCTTTTACAGTTTCAAAGTAACAAAAAGGAAACGGGCCCGAAGCAAAATTTTGGGCACTCTGCGTGGTCAGTACTTAATACCATCCCCTTTGGTAAGTATCTCAGCTTGTAAATGCTTTTTTAGCCAGCTAAGAGTCTTTCAGTTCTTATTTGGGGGATTTTTGCTCATTCTTCTTTGCCAAAGGCTTCTAGTTCTGTGAGATTCTTGGGCCGTCTTGCATCCACTGCTCTTTTGAGGTCTATCCCCAGATTTTCAATGATGTTTAGGTCAGGGGACTGTGAGGGCCATGCCAAAACCTTCAGCTTGTGCCTCTTAAGCTAGTCCATTGTGGATTTTGCGGTGTGTTTCGGATCATTCTACTGTTGTAGAAGCCATTTTTGCAGATGGTGTGATGTTTGCTTCCAGAATTTTCTGATGTTTAATTGAATCCATTCTCCCCTCTACCAGTGAAATGTTCCCCATGCCACTGGCTACAACACAAGCCCAAAGCATGATCTTTCCACCACCATGCTTAAAAGTTGGAGAGGTGTTCTTTTCATTTTCCTTCCTAGCAACCCTACGAGCAGTTCTCTCGGACGAGCAGTTCTCTCATTTTCTTGGTCTTCCAGACCTCAACTTGACTTCCACTCTTCCTGTTAACTGCCATTTCTTAATTACATTATGAACTGAGGAAACTACTACCTGAAAATGCTTTGCTATCTTCTTACAGCCTTCTCCTGCTTTTCGGGCATCAGTTATTTCGATTTTCAGAGTGCTAAGCAGTGGCTTAGAGGAGCCCATGGCTTCTGATTGTTGGGACAAGGGTTGAGGAGTCACAGTATTTATAAAGCTGTGAAATTTGCATCAACTGGCCTTTCCTAACAATGACCGTGACCAAGATATAACCAAACTAATTAAGGTCTGAGACCTTGGTAAGACTTCAGATCTTGGGGTGCCCAAACTTTTGCATGGTGCTCCTTTCCTTTTTTTTAATTCTAAAATTGTACAAAACAATAGTACACTAATCTTGCTTAAAATGCTGAAAAGAATGTTTTACCTTTAACTTTATGCCTTTTGGAGATCAGTGTGTCTTCTACTCAACTATTCACAATAACAGGAATTTTGAACAGGGGTGCCCACACTTTTGCATGCCACTCTCTCTCTCTGTCTGTGTGCGTGTGTGTGTGTGGGGTACAATATATAGTAACGATCATGTATATGGTCATTAGTACACTGATATTGTTTGTTTAAAAGAATTTATATAAAAAAATATCCTACCTACACAGGATGCTGAGCATCTTTTTGCAATTAGAAGCCACCGTAAGAAAATGAGTTTTCCTGCTCTCTGAGAGTTGACAGTCTGCATCATTGGCTTAAAAAGCCTGAATAAAGAGCCCTCTTTTGGGTCTGGGTCAGTGAATAAAGTTTAATATAAATCCCACAACCATATGGCATTGCGTATTTTTGAAAGAGGCAGTCTGTGACACAGTGGAAGTAGACAGTTTGTTTCTTACAAGTAAACAGTTCTTAATTATGTCAATGCTAATCTGATGATAATCAGAACTTTGACTAAATATAATTTTTTGATAATAGGGAATATTATGTGATCACACATAATATTGCAGTGAAAAGTTAAACGCTTCTGCTGTCTCCTGCCAAGGCTTTTGGCAAACGTATGCATAATTTGTGTTGTTTGGGCATGAGTTCAAATCCAGCTCAGCGCCGAGCCTTAAATGCTCTGGTTTCCTCCCACATTCAAAAGACATTAATTTCAAGTCAAGATGCCCCTTCAACTGCATGCATTGTGTGTGTGTGTGTGTGTGTGTGTGTGTGTGTGTGTGTGTGTGTGTGTGTGTGTGTACCCTGTGCTGGGTTGGTGCCCCATCTCGGCTGTAGTTTAAAACCCACTGGACCCCAGTGATTCCTGCTTAGGCTCTGGACTACTGTTAACCTGACCAGAATGAAGTTGATGTATAAATAGTTGTGTAGCGAGTTACTCAGTCTAAGTTGGACTGTTGCAAACTGATTTATTCAACTCTTAAACAAAAGTACTGTGCTTTGATCCATTGACATACTGTTAGTGTTCCCTGCTTCTAGCTTCCTTAATTTAGGCGTAGGCTGTGCATTTTGTAATTGGGAACCATTGCAGTCATTAAAAAAATTTAATGAAACGTGCAGCACATTTGTGGGCATAATATAGAAATGTAAGCAAATCATTTATGCTGATACAAAATGGCAAAAGACCAAATATCGGTGGTGTAAAAAAAAAAAAAAAAAAAAAAAAAAAGAAATGCTGGACTGGTGTTAAATGAACAGCTACCAGTTCCATCGGACGTATGCCTAAGGGCCTGCATTATTTATTTATGTTATTTATTATTTGTAACTTGCTCAGAGCCCATTAAAAGTTTGAGACGGATGCAGACTAATTGTAAAAAACTTGACTGTTGTGGGCGTTGCTGTCGAGCTGTTGAAGCAGTTAATTAAAAACAGAAGAGGTGAGGCAAATCAGTTACAGATTGTAATTAAAGGACTTTATGGCCATGCCAAGAGAAAGTAATCTTAGTTTGTTAACAAGGAGCTTCCTCCCTGGGTCACGGCTGTGAGCAAAACCGCGGTATTATATTCCTTATTAAACCGAACAACATGAAACGCAGGAATCTGCTCTCGTCTCTGAAGACGGTGTCATTGTTTCCATGGCAACCCGCCCCAGCACATTGAAGTAGCAGTGGAAAACATTCCCAAGAAGCGGCTCTTTCTTGCTGTATTCTTTTTTCTTTTTTTTTTATGTTTTCCTTTCATCAGGCATGAAAGAAGTCGCAATTCACTGCTAAATGAACATTTAAGGCGGTGACAAAAAAAGCTGGACTGTTGGGAGACGTGACAAAAAAAAATAAATAAAAAAATAGCAGTCCAGCTGACTGCTTGCTTGAGCTAATTATTTTTTAACCATTTGGGGTAAAAAGAACGAGTGTAAGGTACATGCATTTTTTTGTTTTTTTTTTTTGTTTTTTTTATCTTTCTCATCTGTTATGAATATTAAAATGTAACCAGTGGCATCAAACCAAAGCCTGATCCGTTTTTTTTTTCTTTTTTTTTCCCATTTTTACAGTAGGATGGCATCATCACCATTGTTCTTCACTTCAGTTTCTTGTCATATTTGTTTACACTGAGCTTTTCTCTGCTTTTTGCAATTAACTGTCTGACTGCAAGGTGGAAATATCACTTGCTAGGTGGACATTAATACCAGGATATTGCTCATAACCTGGTTGTAATAGTGATAAATCATCTTCGGTGAAGCTTTTTCTTTATTTGTTAATACAATACGCAAACTGGCTGAAAATGGATTTTCCTTAAATGAAGATTGAAATAAGTCAGGATTTGTCGTCTTAAGTTTCAAAAGACTGCGATGGGAGTTGAAACCGCGGTTGCGGTAAATATCGCGCAGGACGAATGTGCGAGGTTTTAGCTACTTTGGATAAAAGCACGAGCTGAACGGTGTCATCGTGAGCGCGGCCGGGAAACGGACCCGGAAAAACAAAGCCGCGGTCCGTACGCGCCTCTCCGCGGCGAAGTCTTTACCCATTTTCAGCTTCTGTTCAAGGTGGTGCCGAACGTGGCGGAAACCCTGCGGGGACCCAAGTATGTGTTTCCTAATGGGTTTGAAGCTGTGAGATTTAGAACTCAAATTAGAGGAACTGCTTCATTTACAGCTTCATTGAGTTTGATTAAGTGCTCATCCGTCCTCCGAGGTCCCCGTGCCGCTCGGCCCGCTCGGCCCGCTCTGCTCAGTCGCGAAAACCGAAAAAGTGCTCAGACTCGGAGTGCCGACGAAAAAGGCCGCGTGCGAGCCTTCTGCTACACATAAGCCCGTTTAAAATGTGCACAGTCTGAATAAGCATGGAGGGGAAATTGGCAAATGATGTTTGGGAATCGCCATGTGTTTGACTGAAAAAAGTAAAATAAACATGATTAGTACATCAGGGTGCAAAAAAACTGCCTTCATTATATAGGTGGCTTATGTATGTTTGCGGTTTTTTTCCCGGACCCTTCGGGTTTATGCGCTCGCTCCAATTACCTCCTCGGCTCACCTGCTGGAAGGTCAGAGGCATTGTGTTTACCCATGATGCTTCATGCTAATCGCGCGCACCCAGGGGTGACACGAGCAAGCGGATGCAGATGGAGAAGCGGAGAGAAGAACGAACGGTTGCCTGGTTACCGACGGATGCTCGGCTCTGGCGCGTGGCCTAGTTTGAGCGAACTGTGTGCACAGCTGAGGACAGGGGCGCGCAGAGCAAGCGAGCAAAATCGATGCCACGCGCCATCGCCGCGCTCGCATTTCTCTGGGCGACGCAGCTCGCGAGATAGACGGAGCCGAACAAATGACCAGATTAGTGTCAACACGCGTCTCGTGGTACCTCGAGCTGTGTAATTTATCCATTTCTAACTACATGATAACATTCCGTCTTCGCTGTAATATCCTTTCATGAAAAGAAATTCCCGCTCAAAGAAACGTGTAGAAATATCGTTTAGTTCCCCTGCACGCAGCGAGGAGTGACAATAGCCCTTGAGAGAACCTTGCAGGCAGGAAGAGCAGAGAGAAAAGTCGCATTGTCAGGACAGAAAATGGTGGCAGATTACCAAGGTGCTTTTGGAATTAAACGCATGTCATTGTGATTTCCTCTTAGCGCGTGTCACTCGCCGAGGCACAATTTCGTGCTGCTGCGTGTCCCTACCGACGGGGTGTGTTTACTGCCGAAAATGTTTCCGTCTTTCAAGTTGTGTTATTTTGATTCCTTACGCAACATCTCTATTCAGAGTTAGCTATGATTTCACCCATTTACGCAGCTAAACTTCTGATCATTCCAGCTGAGGTTAAGCACTGAGCTCAAGGAGCCCGCAACTGGGCATCTTCTTCGATTTGAAGCACAAATGTCTGGTTTTGAGACTGAGCTCCTACACAGTAAGGAATCCGAAATCAAAAACCCACACGTTGTCAGTTTTGGCTCCGCTCTGATGGAATGAGCTCCCTCTCTCTCTCACAACAACTGAATCCCACCCAACATTTGTGAAGGGTCTCAAAACGCATCCCTTTCAGATCCACTTCGCTCCTGATCTCCATATCAGCTTCAACTCTCACTACTTTAACTAATTTTTGTGCTCCCTATCAGTTCCATGTGCAGCTGCTGGGGTGAACGGCGGTATTTGTACTTCAAGACTTGCGCCTTGGTTCCCGTCTTGCTATGGAGTAGAAGTGTCGGCTAAATGAATAAATGCGAACGCTAAAGCGCCGTGGCTGCCACGTCCAACGGCCAGTGATGACCTGCTAGAGTCCATTAAAAAGAGGGAACTGTCTGCTTTCTTTTGTCAGCCCTGCTTGGATTGAGAAGAATGGCGGTTCCAGCTTCCCACGAGTTCCACTGGCAGAGACTGGCGCCGCTGTCCGTCGGCCGGGTTTACCACTCGCTGGCCGAGGCTGGTGGCCAGCTGTACATGGTGGGAGGCTGCAACGAAATGGGGCAGCCCACCAGCACCCTGGAGCTCTACTCACCTGAGATGGACCAGTGGATCAGCCTACCTCCTATGCCTACAGCCCGTGCCGGGGCCGCGGTGGCTGTCCTGGGCAAGCAACTGTTGGTGGTGGGGGGTGTTGGCAAGGACCAATGTCCTCTGAAGGCAGTGGAGATGTACAACACCGAGGAGGGAAAGTGGAGGAAGAGGAGCTCCTTGAGGGAGGCAGCAATGGGCATATCCATTGAGGTAAAAGGTAAGACCGGTGTTCAGTTTTGTTGGCCATCCACTTACCTGAGATCTTCGCCACCCTCTTGTGGGGGGTGGGGGGATGCCAGTGCTCTGCTGTCTTCATACATGAGTTTCTTTCATGCATCTGGAGTGCACAAAAGGTTTCCTGAGACAGTGGAATAGTCTCAGTTTATGTCTGAGGCTTTCAGGAGGCCACGGCATAAGAAATAAGCGATACATCAAACTGCAGGCACGAGAACACAGATTAAGATGGTTAATGTCCACTTTACATTATTTTGCGCACTTTTTAAAAATAAAAAATGTCAGCGGCGTGTTACTGTAATTGATATTTTGCCACAATACTCCCCCTTCAAAATATGAATCTGCACATTTCTGAAAGCCCATAAATCGTGACCCTCCAGTAGGGGACTCATTTACATTAATTTCCATTCGTTCAAAGTGACACGGCACAGGTGCCACCGGGACAGAATGTAAAATCGCTGCATATTTGTGAGGAAAATGGATGCCGTACATAACTGTGGATGCAGAGGAAGAAAAACAAACTTCTGCTGTGCAAAACAATCTGTGTAAAAAATGTGTGTATGTGTGTGGGGGGGGGGGGGGGGGTCAGCTCTGAGCAGTTCCTGACCTTAAAGACACTTTCATCCGTGCACACGTGGCAAAAATACGTGAGCGTGTATGTAAATGTTGAACCGATACACGCATGGGGCGTCGTAGCCCAAGTCAGATGGGATGGTTCCACAACATCTAACTCTGCTGACAGCTGGCTGGTTGATTGGGGAGCTGGAGGACGTTCATTTATAAAAGGAGGTCTACAATTAAGCCGCTTTAGCACTGGGGGAACCAGCAGGTGTGCAGCACAGCTGTCCAGGTGATGTACACCAAGGAGACAATGGTTGAGTGGTCAGGACATGCTGGCTCTGTCTGGATCCTCCTTGTAGACGGGAGGGCATTTGCTGTTGGAGGAATGGGGGAGGACCTTCTGCCCAGGGGTCTGCTGCAGCAGTACGATGTGCGAAAGGACATGTGGGCCCTCCTGCCTCCGATGCCCACCCCACGCTACGACACAAGCGCCTGCCTGGTGGGATCTAAGATTTATGTAGCAGGTGAGATGTGGCTCCTTCCACCTTGCAAACAGTCCTAGGCCTTTGTGGTTGGTTGTCACCATAGCTTATTCATTTAGCACAACTGATACATAGATGTTTCAGGTCAACTGGTGAATCTAAGCTGCCTGTACTGCGCGAGTGTGTGTGTGTGTGTGTGTGTGTGTGTGTGTGTGTGTGTGTGTGTGTGTGTGTGTGTGGGGGGGGCCACCTTACCATGAGCTTGGGTTCCATCCAGAGTGTATTCTACTAGACTACAGCTTTGGAGTTCTGAGATACACTCTCCTACACCGTGACACTGGCTCCTACAAGTGAGACACTGGCTCCTATATGTGAACTTCTACAGTGAGTAAGTAACTGAGTGTCAGTTGGTCAGTGAATGAGTGACTATTTCTTTAACACTAGGGTGAAGGGAAGGATGGGAATTTGTTGGAAAAGTATCTGGAAAATTGCTGTTATTATTGTGATTTCATTGTTTTCTAATACTTTATGGATTTTAACGATTTTAATAATTTTAAAGTCCATTCTGATTTAATTCTTTTTTAATCTGTTTGCATTTTTTTTAAATTAATTTTTGCAAAGTGAAACTTGTTATTCCTGGACGGTGTTTTATGTGTTTTAATGAGTTTTATTGTGGTCTTTGGTTATATTTCAATTCATTCTGTGGAGCATTTATTTTTAAGCCTTATTTTTTATCTTGCGTTTGGATATTTTATCTTACATGAATATAGAGTATATTTACAGGTATATGATTTTCCTCATAAAACAGCTGTGTGCAAAATATGTGTGCTTCAAGACAAGTGATCTGTTGATTTTTCTGTTTAGCGAGGCTGTTTGCCTTTTTTTTTGGATTTGGAAATGTTTTTATTGTAACATATGGATTCGTAAATATAGCAGTTGGAAAAAAATTCTTCGGCACTGGAAAATTCTTCTTCACTAAATGAAGTTTAAAATAATGTTTGGATAATTAAGAGCAGAAGATGGTGAAGCAACAACCTAAGCCCTCTCTGTTGACCTGTGTGACCTGAGGGCCATGATGGTCATCATTAAGGAAACAGGGTCTGTGCTGTGTGTCTTAAATGTGCGCCGTGGGTCTGTACCCCCCAGGTGGCCGCCAGAGTAAGCGGTCTGTCAAAGCTTTCGAGGTCTTTGACGGGGATACTCGTTCCTGGACAGCTCTTCCCAACTTGCCTTGCAAGAGGTCCTACTCGGGAGCAGTGTGGGACGGCGCGGGGAGACTCTACTGGCTGGGTGGGCTGCGGCAAGGAGGCGACCATCAAAGCTCCAAATTTACCAAGAACGTCAACATTTTCGACAGCCACCAGGGTGAGGACTTAGCATGCTTTGCCGACTGTGTTTGTTTAGGTCCCAGCAAACCTTTGGAAACAGGAAGAGCATTTTATATAATGCATGCAGGGAGTAATATTTGCACTCGATAAACCGCTTTGATGGCCAAATTTGTTTTAGTCTTACAAGGCAAAGCGATTCTTAAAACCTCTGTAAAGCAGCATAAGGTTTTAAGAAAAGTTGCACTTCTGTTTCTCTCAGGAAACTGAATATGTTTTGAAACTTTTCCAGGTATTGCTTTGGGATTTAGCTTTGCAGATGAAGTCAGTACCTTTTACATTTTTCATCTATTATTCAGAGACACTTAGACAACACACAGAAAAATATTTTTTGGGAGCAGGATTTGTGATGCCTAGGAGTAAATTATTTTTTATAATGCTGACAAGACGGGGTACTTGTTTCCAACAAGCACATTTCCTGTTAGTGGTTATTGTGGATTTATTGAGGTTGACTGTACACTTGTATATTTGTCTTGAGTGCACCTCCATTATATCGGTGCGCTGCTGCGCTCTGCTGAAGACCCTGGGTTCGGCTGTGTGACGCAGTCGCTGCGCTGGCATCGTTTTTCCACCGTGTTCATGTCAGGCGGAAGGAATGAAGAGACATCCCGTTCGCGTACATTAAAGATCCAGTGCAGCTAATAAATAATTACTAATGCTCAGCCAACAATCTGCTGTTTAAGGAGGCGTGAAGGTAGCAGGAAATTCGGGCAAACTGTCTGACGTTACTGTGTCGATGCAGTGACTTTCGGTTTTTATACGTACGGTATATAAAGTCAGGGGTTTGTGCTGAATAAATTAAGAAGAAGAATCTTACTTGAGCAGTGGTGGGATTTCAGCTTGAATCCGAAACCTTTCGGAGACCTCAACTGCAATGTTACCCTATGCCAAAATATTATTTTATAGCTCGTATTCTTTTAATGCCACAACTGATCGTTTCTGCAGGAGGCTCCTCACCTACACAAGAAATGAACGTCCGCAAACCGAATCCCCCCCCCACACACACACTTTTCTTCTAGAGGCCAGGAGTGAAACAGATTGTGGAACAGGATTGCATTGCTTTGTTAAATTAACATTACTTCTGGTAATGGGACTTTATCTGGAGTTCGGCCAAACCAAGATATAATGCAGTCACTTAACAGGAGTGCAAACACAGCAACAAGAAATATGTAATGGTATCTCCTTTCGTGACTTTATCACAGGAAATCAAACACTACAATAGAGATTTAGGTTTAAAAAAAGAATCCTGTCTGCTTTTAATGCGACCTGGAGTTTGGGAACGCAGCCCATTACCCAGCGTTGAAAAAATTCCCAGTGTTCATTTTGTTCTGCTCTTTCCCATCTGCGGTAAAACTCTCTCGGCTGAATTGGTGATGAAATCTTTTTCTCGTTCCGCCTGTTTGTGTGCGTCGGCCTTGCCGAACCGCCTCAACCGACTCTGCTCTACTGTATGGCAAACACAGCCCAGCATCACAGACAGCTTTGGCCCAGAAAAGTGCTGCCTGTTAGGAAAGAGGACACAGCATTTGTAAGGAGCTCTGCATCACCACCCCCTGTTCGGTCGGCACCGGCACTGTTTCATCATTAAACCATTTTTGCATATCACCGTGACAAAAAGATACCGGGAAACAAAACCCTCGGCCTGCACGGAAACAACCTAAGTGGTGTTTATAAATATTTTTTTGGAGAAGGAAAGTAGAAAGCGGAGAGCAATTAAAATGTTCCTCCTCGGTGGTTCTGTGAAAATTGACTTTATTCTCCACTGCGAGCTTTGGCTGTTTAATGTTCCGTGCGGGATCCGAATGAAACCGAGTCTTAAGGGAGCTTAAGAGGGGAATCAATCAAACTGTAAGGCGCATCGCATGAGGTGAACTCTCTATCTGCGCAGACAAGCCGAATGCGACACCTTGAGCGAAATGCCTGTAACCGTGCCTGGATGCTCGTACAGTCAGGAACATTTTGGATGATTAAAACTGCCCGAGTGGATTTGTAAGTGGAGTCTCGATGTCTCCCCCAGGACCTCTGGGAGAGTAATTAAGTAAGCCGAGCTCGCAGTGGAGCAGCGTGGTTATTAAACAAACAGAATGCTGGGCTGGGTTCCTCTTTCCTGGCTGGGGGTTGTGTGCTTTGCCAAATGAGAAATCGACGCAGGAGGTGAGTGGAGAACATATCCTCTCCTCTGCCCCTGCTGACTGCTCTCCCAACACCTCCTATCGCAGGACTGTGGCTGAAGTCGGAAGACACCGCCTCCATGAAGACCAAGAGGGCGGACTTCGTCTGCGCCTACCTGCGCGGGAGGGTGGTCGTGGCGGGCGGGCTAGGTGAGCGACCGCAACCTGTTAGGCCCGCAGTGAATCACGCTGGCTTGCGTGTGCGGATTCAGATAAGCAAACCGAAAATGTGAGAATCCGGCGGTGAAAGTGCAGCGGCGCCGCCAGGCGCAAACACGTGTCAAACATTTGCAGAGTCAAGCAGGCGGCGATTACCCGATAAAGAAATATTTAATAACTCACCGCAATCGCTGCATAAAGAAAAGGTTCATTTATTTGGGTGAACAAGCGGTGTTGGGAAGCAAAAATCAAGGAATAAGGCAGTCCTTTCATAGGAACAATCCTCATTCATTTCTCTTACAAGGACAATAGCAGAATAAGAGAACCGAGCATTTTGCCGCGAGAAAAAATATTCTGATCCCACTGATTGTCATTAGCATTCTTAAACATCTTCAGACCTCTTAAATGAACATGAAAACCATTTTATGCCGACTTTTGTCACGGTACCCCAACCTTTTGGTAAATCGCATGGCTTTTGTCACAGCTTCTCAGAATGCGTGCTTATAAACACTGTGCTGAAAAATGATTCATATATCCATTTGACATTTAATTTTGGTGAATGTTAACTCTGAGGTCCAAAGGTGTTTTTAAATTTTTTTTTTTTGTAATAAATTCTCTCGAGATTTCAACATTGTGTCCAGCTATTTCAGTGTTTTATTCAAGGCGTCCTTGTTACCAAATGCAATGACTCAAGACACAGTTTTGAAATGCTCAATGTTTCGCTCTAAACATTTTCTGTGAATTTTTGTTTAAAGAAAAGTAAAAAGAAAAACAGAAACTGGAAATAATTAACACATCTACAAACATTTTAATTCTTAACATTAAACCCTTGTTTGCACCTCAAAATTACTCTGTGATGGACGCACGGGGTCCAAAATGGGACCAAACTCTGGTATTTGAGGTTTGTAAATACAGCGTACTTGTATAAAACATTCCAGAAATCACAAACCATTTTAAGGCAGAGAGACCTTTGTACTTAGGTAGGTACTAATAACACGGTCTCATGTTATAAACATTCAAGTTAAACATTTTTTAAGTTTACATTTTTGTTTGCATTTCACCGTTATATTGAAAATATTTGCTGGAGAGTGAAAATTACCCGCATGTCTGCATCCAGCCATTAGTTGGCAGCAAAATGCACTTGGAAGGCGTAGACACAACAGAGATGAAGGATGGCCTTCATTCAACTTGCTTCGAGTGTTCACACCTCGACACAGTTCAAAGTTAATAAATATGTTAAGCTGAAAAGTTTTTCAAAGTATTTTTATTAATTTATACCTATAGACAAGATTGTTACGTAATTTTATCCTTAAATGAATGGACATTTGTTTTATTAGGTTTTTATTGATTGTGAAGAAAGTAAACAAAAAAATAAGTTAAAGGCAGCATGAAACTATTTACCTTGCTTATGTGAGGTCACTGAATGGGAGGTTCTCGAGTTTTTATTTTCAGTCATTTTAAATTGGTTTCAGTGTGAAGTTAATAAAAAATAAAGAAACGGAACTGTTACACATATAGTGACATCATTGCTGGGTTGGGGACCGTCCGCCCCCGTGTGCTAGGATGCTGCGCACCACCACCTCCACTGAACAAGCTATTGATAATAGGGGGCTGGAAGTATTTTATTCCTTAGAACTTTGTCTGAGGGTTTTACAAAACTTAACCCAAGTTAGTTGAGGGATGTACTGTATGTATTACTCAGCTATTATTGGGTGTGACTTGATGATAAAAGCAATTTTGGAGTTAAGAATAAATCAGTAATGTTCGGGACCCATCGTACAATGCGAGTACGAGGAACGGCGAGGAAAAAATGTGCATCACTCACCTGAGCCAGGCATTCTAAGCCAAGTTCATTTCAAAAACAGCCATTATTACAGATTAATTATTATTTGCAGGGTTGCAAGAAGTTGAATATGCTTTCTTGCTGAGTTCAGATGCAAAAATAATGAGGGCTTCCAAGGAGGTTTTTGCAGGCTGGAATTTGTCAGCTGAGGGACAGAAGAAGAATGACTGCAGGCTGCCAAACTGAGACCAGTTATCTGTGTGCGTTTATGCCCTAAACAGGAAACCAGCCCTCCGTACTGGATTCTGTGGAGGCCTTCCACCCGGATAAGAGGAAATGGGAACGGCTGGCCCCCATGTCTATGCCCCGCTGCACGGCCTCCAGCATCGTAATCCGTGACCGCCTCCTGGTGGTAGGAGGAGTCAACCAAGTACCCAGCTCTGCCAACGAGATCCTGTATGTGAAGGAGAATGTTGTTGTTTAAACATAACCTCCATCCCTGGTCTGAGAGCGACTGAGACACTTTGCAGCCAGTTATATACCTGCGTTAAAGGAAAGCAGGAATTCTGGATATGTATCAAAGCAGAAAGGACAGAAATTGCAATAACAGAACGGTGAAATTTCATAATTTTATTCGTCCTGTAACCCAGTATGGTGGTCTGAAAACACAGTCGTGAGCCAAGAGTATTTCGGTGCCATAGTTAGACTTTCACACTGTGACATAGCGTGTCTGTAGGGATTGTAAAGGTCCACATATGATTACGTTTCAAGCATGAGCAAGTAGAGCTGCCTTTTTGCCTGTAAAAAAAAATAAATAAATAAAAAAACCTTCTTTTTTTAATTATTTTCTATTACAAATCTTTTTGTTGTGCAAAGCAGAGACCTTAGTACGTACTCAACTTATAACATGTAAACATTACTATTTAGACCAATGTTTTGCTGTGTTAGGTTAGAAGTATTAACAGCTCAACTTTGAGTTAAATATACAATGGTTTACTTTTTTTTTTTTTTTTTTTTTTTACTTTTCAACTAATGTTGCACAGAATTTTTTTATACAATTAACAATAGTACAACCGTAGCAATGGTATGCAGTTTGTATATATGTGACTTAGAATACTTGTTCATTTGTAGTTGCACATACAATACTGACTCCCATTATTAAGGCTGCTACTTAATATCAGTTAATAAATATATTAATGCTATTAATAAAGTTTATTGTTGTTTATACATAACACATTTAATTTTCATTTCAGATATTCAAGGGTTCGGGCAATTTCCTGCCCGTGTTTAACAACATAGTAAGAAGCAGTATACATTTAAAGGAAGGAAGGACTGTCAGGGTGTTGTGACTTTTATAGCAGTACTTGTTTACAGGCGAGTGGTTATATATTTAACTGTACCAGTGAGACACTTGAGTTTACCGAAAACCTCAATATATCTCTGCACACAGAATTATCAAAGTTTAAAACGTGGGTTTGCTTTGAAGACGGCCTTATATAAGGCACTTACACAACTGATAATGCAGTTAAACATTCACTTTTACTATTAAGTAATGAATTTGAATCACCTTGCACAACCTGCAGCAGCATTTCTCCTAGAACCTGAACCCAAAACCCTTTGAATGCATTATGAATGATTTATTGTTGTCTATCACTTCAAAGCATATTGACAGCATTTATTTCAACTATACAATCTGAGTTAGCAAAATAGATATATATGTTGGCAAAACAGGAAAGCACGTATGCAGCTGAACACTGCTGCTATGATTTATTGCTGCAATAACTCCTTCAGCTACCAGATTGTTAAACTACGCTGGACAAAGAAGCACTTTTGGGGCTCCTCGAGGCCAAACACTTGTCCACCTCCGTAATGCTACTGAAGGGCCTGTTAGCTCCTCATTGCAGAGCGGTAGCGAAGTGCCCTGTGGCCCTTGAGTCCTTGTATTTGTTTGACCTTTCAGTTGTTCTACTCTTTAAATTGTCTGCGGTAACTGAAATTTGTTTGGGTAGAATTGTGTGCCTCTTCCTATGTGTGATACGTTCAACTGCTGTTGGAATTAATTTCCTGCAGGAATTAATATCACCTATCCTATCTTTGTCCTATCTTGTTTTGTCCTGTCCTGTCCTATCCTGTTTTGTCCTTTTATCCTGTCCTGTCCTATTCTGATTTGTCCTATCTTGTCCTGCCCTGTCTAATCCTGTCCTATTTTGAATTTTACCCTGTTTTGTCCTGTCCTGATCTCTCCTGTCTTGTTCTACTCTATTCTGTCCTATTCTGCCCTGTCCTGTCCTTTTTTGTCCTGCCTTGTCTTGTCCTATCCTATTCCAATCTATCCTATCTTTCCCTATCCTATTCTGTCCTTTTATCCTGTCCTGTCCTGTCCTGCTTTGTCCTATCTTGCCCTGCCATCTTTTATCCTGTCCTATTCTGATCTGTCCTGTCTTGTCCTCTCCTATTCTGTCCTTTTTTCCTCTCCTGTCTTATCATGATCAGTCCTAGCTTGTTCTGTCCTTTCCTGTCCTATAATGACATGCTCAACAGTTAGCTGTTTTAGCCACCAGATGGCAATAGTACACAAAAATAAAATTGCTTATCAATTAATTTTTCAAACGTAAATGGTATTAATCTAGCAGTGTTTCAGAGGCCGCTTGTCTCCACACACCTCCACTTGTCTTTTCACACTGAGGGCCGAATGTGTGCATTTACTATACAAAATTTCTGAGTACCAGGACCATGTCCTCGCTTGCAGTGTGGTCATCCTGGCACCTCTGCTGATTCTTTATATTCCCAGCTACAATAACAACTGTTCATAGTCTACATGCAGAAGAGGGAGCTGTGCAAGGAGCCTAACATGGGTAGCATGTCTTCAAATGATAGAAAACCCACATTTTTCACACGTGGACTTGGTTACAGGTTAGCATAATGAATTGTCTGTGAAGCAAAAAGACTCTTGAGGCCCCACCTCTTTCCATGCCCCCCCTTGAGTGTGGATTGGGTGCAGATGCGGTGGGCGAACAGATCAGTCCACTGCGTGCCGGTCTCTGTGATAACACAGCCTTTAGCCTTTCCAGGCCGCTACAGGGAGGTCAACCTCAGTGGGTGGCAATGAGCTCCAATCTCAGCATTGACTTAGCCAGCTGTGACTCACGTGTTCGGCACATTTTTTCAGTGACAACAAGGTGCACGTTTCGTTAAGCGATTTTCATTTACCGGAAACTTTTTGACTGAAACCACTTAAAATGTTTGATTTGCGTCCTAAACTCCTTTGAAAGATTTACCTGTTTGTACAGCTGGCTCATTTCTACTGGATAATTTGTCCGCGCAACAGCAGGCAGCGGGATTCAAACCTTCGTCCTTGATAACATCACTTTTACTCAAACATAAGCATTCCATTTTCTCCACTTCTTCAAAAAAATACATACATTTGGACTTTAGTAAGTGTGCATTTATACTGGCATTACCATCATATCGCTTACATAAGTGTGAAAATATGAGTTTTATTTTGTCACCACTGTATTTACACCTTCACTTACCTGTAGCTCTGCATATTGCAGCTCACAAGGCCTTCAGCGGTGTCCTACCTTCGTAGCAAGGACTATTATTAAGAGTTTTTTTAGATGTATTTCTTATTTTGCAAATTGCTCAGATGGACCCTTCCCTGCAGACAAATAAGTCCACATCCTGAAATTGTGTTTAAAGTCTGACCTCTGAGGAAATGACCCCCCCTGTTCTGTTTCCATTACCACATCATGATGAGAGGCCTCACATATAAAACAAATTACGGAGCAGATATATCATCCTGTTACTGGCAAAGGTACAAGAATTCTTACCGGTTATTCATTGTTAACGTGTTGCAATTTCTGACAAATTTTGTATATTAATTGTTGACATTTTCTTTGTAAAACATCGGCAGGTTCTTCCTTTCTTAGCTCTTTGACAATGAAATGACTAACCAAGTTCCCTGAACAGCATTTCTCAGTATCCAAAAACGTATTCTTTCCAAGGGCAGGAGCCTGGAGCTTTGGGGGTTCCGTATGTCGGATGTTTTGTAAATCAAATAGATTTTTTCCACAAGCCCTTTGCGAGAAAACAATAGAAAAAACAACAAGGCAACTGCAGCAAGCAACATTTTAAAAGGGAAAATGAGCTGATAGTTTATTCATTTATGAATTAATAAATGGGCAGAAATTTTTCCCACAGTTGTGTGGATCTGTCCACGTGTGGCCTTCTGCTTTCTCATGCTGGGGAGTTCAGCCCCTAGCGTCTCTATATGCCTGTGTTTGCATTTGCCTATGTGTGTTTGCCGTGTACGTGTAAGAATTCCCTTTGATGTTGGCAGTGCTTAACCCTGCTTTGCTTCTGGATCATACAGACTGATGGATATTTTCTGTTAAGTTGTCCACAGCAACCTACTAAATAAAAATTAATAGGTTTAAAGTCAACTTTCCAAATCCTCCTTGAAATGGCAACACCTCAGTAATCAAACAGAGGACTTGAACCATGATCTGTCCTGTTGTTTCAGGACATATCTGAAACCCGTAAGACTGCCAGTCAATCATTTTGTCATCCGTTCATTTTTTCCTCCGGTCAGAAATAAATCCGGAATGTTTTTTGACATTTCTGACATTGAACAACATCAGTGGTTTTAGTCCCCTTTACAGTTTGCCAATGAAAGTTAGTAATCGTGGAACTATTTTGCTTGGGCCTTCTCAGCTTCACAATAAAATGACAAAAAGGAAAATGAAGGATTACAAAGATGCCTAAAAGAAAATTCTTTTCATTCAGAGAGCAACGCCACTGTCACGCGCAGCCATAAGGCCATGTCAGTAAGCGGGGAAACTGATGCTGCTGAACAGGTTTGCACAAACTCTCTGTTGCGGGGGGGTTACAGCTCTCAAAGCGGCTCCATGTCGGTCCAAAACCGCCCCGACATTCTTCTGGTGAACATAATCACACGGACAGGACTGGCAGCGTTTTTCCCGGACGTTGCCAGGGAGCCACGGCTTTCCTGAGCGTTGCCAGGGGCAGCTTGTTTTGTCTCCGTCCTGCTCCTCTTGCCACCATGGGCTCTGGGCCCCGTCACTTCCTGTCCACGCTGGGGTGGAAAAAGGGGAAAGAAAAATGTTAACTCGGCGCGTTTCAATAGCTGGTGAGCCACACAGTCATCCGAGTGTTTTAATGCAGTCTCACTGGCCCCAAAGTTACCTGTTTTACCCTCTTCAGCTGAGGATTGCGGTATGTTTGCTGTGCATAAATAAATCAAAACACTCCAAGCGAACTGCAGAAAAGGATGAAGGCAGACATGGGTCTCAGACTTCAACTAACAACTGGTAGGTCACAGCATCTACGCAGTGTTTGTGGTTTGGAAAGCAGGGTCATCATTTCTGGGTTTATCTTTCCTTTTTAGTTACACTATAACTACAGAACCTTTGGTTTGCAAACACTTCCTTGGTCCACCTTCATCACTTTGTTATAACGGTGACATAACCCAAAATGGCCCCTGGGTTGATATGGCCAACCCTGATAGGGCCCCTAGTGGCATTGTGTTGGTGCCTTTTTGGCAATATACAGCCCCCCCCCCCCAAAAAAAAAAAACCTTTTCATGCTGACAATGCTTCACCTAAGGTCCAGTTGGCAGGGCTGGGCTGCGACTGATGTAATCTCTATCCCTCCGAGTGCCTGGGAGAAGATGCCGGATGAGTGTAGGGGGAGAGAGGAGGCGATGCCACTGCAGCATCTCTTATGGCGTTTTGACTGGTTTGTTCAACATCTCAGCATCATTACCCGCCTGCCAGGGACAGCTTCTAGTTCCAACCCAACCTGTGCAGCGGACACACAACGGAAGGGTGGCGTTATAAAGCGTTCGGGATGCTTCTCTGCTGGATCGTACTTTAGCTTATTTCAACCTTATCATAGAAGTCGGTTTCAAAAGATTCAGGATTCCTCCTCTACATTTGCCCGCGCCCAGGTTTCACAACACAACCCAGAAGAGCTCCAGCTGGAGGCGGTGTGTGTTGTGCCCTCCCTGCTGACATGGGACTTGAGACTGAGAGAGAAGTCTGTGTGTTGGTTCTTCCATCTGCACGCCGGGCGAGCGCCGCGCCAGGATGTCGGCTCACGATGGTCCGGGTCGGGCAGAGAGGCCAGTGCTCTGCCGGGGGTGACTCACACAAGCATGGTCCCAGGTGGGGGATTTTTTTACTGCAGCATGCCTGTCATAAAATAGCCGTTTTTACTGCAAACCCAGGGACATAATGAGTGGCGAACTGTGACTCCAAGTGACCTCATGACTCCATGACATTCTGAAGAGTTGCTTACAGCCATATAATCGAAAAGTTACAAGTTTTAATCGCAAGATGAAGCCTTTCATAATAACTGAGCTATTTATAGTCAGCATAACCGAGCAACCAATATTTACAGTATATATCAGTGTTACTGCGCTCGGCTCTTAACGTCTCGGTAAGTTTGGTAGATGTCGCATGAGATGCCTTTTCCTGAACTTCTGCGCTTCCAGCAGAACCTCATTTGTCCGCCAATAGCAACACCTAATTAAACCATGAAGCTTAATAAAAATGTACATAACTGCAGTAACCTGTTAGGCAATTGACTGACAAATGCTGAGTTCTGTTGTGTTCCCAACAGATATTCGTCGGTATGTATTTTTGCCCTATAGGTGTATCAGCAGAAGAATCTTGTTGCGCTACCAAGGGTAGTGGTGTAATGTGTAGAAAGCGAAGCTTCTTTTGAAACAAGTCGACTAATGCATTGTTGCCACAGCAACGCCCTTCTACACTACGGTGCGGCACTGTCAAGGTGGCGGACAAAGGGACGAGTGTGTGTGTGCGTATGTCTGTGTGTGTACGGTGTACACATGAAAGTTGGATATGGAGGCCCCGTTTGCATCCTCGTGCATGTGCCAGGCAGGTTGTTGAGTTCATCCTTTTGTTTCTACTGGCCCTGGTCAGCAAACCTTTCCCAGACCCAGAGGGAGTGCTCACAGAGGCACCGTTCGGCAGTCGGTCCTCGTCTCCCGACTCCAAGCACCTCTGACATCGTGAAAGGGCTGTTAGCAATACGTCTCGTCTGCAGCGATTGCCCAACTCAACGGTAAACACTTTAACCACCATGGCCAGTGTGAGCACAGCACACATTATCCACTTTCTGGTGCATCTCCATCACATTTTCATAAACAAATTTTGCTGGCACACGGGAACTAATGTACATCGGAAAAAGAAACAAATCGGTGCGAGGCCACATTATGCAATTATTCCATGTGAAATGCCATTTAAAGCAGTGTTATGCATTTATCCACACTGCACTTTAAAACTAGACGTGCTGAACCCAAGCAAATTTCAAGGAAACCGTGTGTTTGGCAGTCGTACAGGAAGCAACAAATGGATGCGTGTAATTTTCCAAAATACCGTAGTAGAAAGTCCTCTGTGTTTTGCATCATGCATCTCCTAACCTTCCTGGTCATGGCAGCAACGCCAGGTCACTTTGTGGCTCAGAGGCCTTTCCACGGTCGTGGGATTGTTTGTTGTTGGCTTGGCACAGCAAACACCTGCAGCTGAGGTCACGTTAGCCGCAAGCGTGTTGCCCATGGGACACGTGGCGGCTCACCGATGCAGGTAAGCAGGTGCCAGAGGCTGGGGCTGAGTTCTCATCCAGACTGGGGAGCCCTGACAGCCTTGACCTATGTTCCAAAGACTCGTGCTCCTCTGTGCCCTGACCTGTGAACACCATGCCGGGAAAATGTTTCACCTGAACTTGATGTTTGCGTCATTCCCGACTCGGGCGACAAGTCAACCGGCCTTGCGTTTTTTGATTTGTTCATCTCATTTCGGGATGCTCGCTCACAATCGCGTTTTTGTTCCGCAACTCAAACAGTGTAGGGGGTCCTATAGAAATATCAGACCTGGGACTTAATCCACCGAATTTCGGGTTTACCAGCAGATGTCTACTGTGCCACCTGGTGCCAATTGTTTGCACCAAACCAACATAAGAGACTCAGAGGGAACCACATCGCCATTTATAAAACACATACACTTGTTGTCAAGGAATTGTGGGGAGCACCCCAGCAGCTCGGGGCACCGCTGTAATCACATACGATCCAAAACGAGAGTTTTGCTGCTCAGGGGGAAATCTTTGTAGTTCAAGCATAGTTTGTGGAACACTGGCTTATAAATAATGCATATAAAAGCATTTTCTTCATGCGCTATAGTAGCCTGCAAGGCAGATTGATGACAGTTTAAAGCCCTAAAATCCCTGTGGAAATATGAACACTCCTCTTCCTCCACCAGTCTACTCCAAGTGGAATTCTGGTGCGTATCTCTAAATACTGTAATGTAGGTATTGCACACTTCTGGCCATTTATTGTAGCCATATATTTTTTATGGTAACGTTTTTTTTTTTTGGCAGGGGTAAAAGAGGGACTTCCCTCATGGGACTAAAATCTGCAGTCTGTTTTGCAGTGTTTTAACCACCATGCCAAGCAGAAATGATCCAACTCCTGAATGTCCAGGAGAGAGGAAAACTGGTATTTTGTGCTCTTCTCACTGTAAAGTTATCATGATGACCTGGAGTAACATGCAGTGTGTAAAGCTACACCCTTACAGCCTGAAGGATGTGGGCTAAAGTACTACCCAGCCTCCCTACCGGCCCAAAAAGAAGGTGCTTCACCTGAGCTGCTTCTTAAATATTTTGGCATACCGGCAGACAAAAGCTTATTTCTTCTATAAAGTGTTTGGCCAGGTACTGCGAAAAAACCTGGTGTCTATAAAATGTGTTAAGTCTGTTCTTTTGATGTCACCAGGTGGCAGCATGAGCCAACAAGGCAGGGGTCTGTATGGAGAAAACAGATTTGTGTGAAATATCTGCTGTGATGTTATGGCATGTTGAACAAAATTTTCTTTTTAGGAAATAAGTGGCTGGAAAGAACAGGATATTTCACTTTATGACAACATTATTGAAGACTGACCAGGGTCTCAATCCGACATCCTAAATTCAGGGCTCAGGATCCCCTGGGCAGCATCCCCCACAAAAAGTGCCTTGCTAAGGAATCTTTACTGGGCCCATTGCTCTGGTTTTCAAGTTCACCACAGTTTTGTACTCCCTTGACCCTAGACAAAGGTTTAGGCCCCACCCACAGAAAAAAATAGTTTCTTATGTTTTGTCCCCTAGCATGGAATAAAACCTGAAGAACGAGCATTTAAAACTGTGTTTCTGGAAAAAGCTTTTTCACCCTGATTCGGGGCCAAATTGACGTCACATAACTGAAGGTTGCAGATAATCGACAGACATCGACTGCTCAGCTGACCCAAAGGAGGTTATTGAATGTCTAGAACAAGGAAAACAAGGTAATACAACACAATGATGTTCACAGGATTTATTTTTATTCTCTTCATGAATGACAGCTATAAATCCCCAAGACAGAAAGGTCTGTGCCTGCTTTTCAGCTGCTCCATGTATATTAGACAGCAATTCTGACAAGGCAGACTGCTGGGTCACAAATGGGCATGGGCAAGTATTAATACCAAAAAGGTTATTCATAAATACATTTTTTAATGCAATGCAATAGTCTGTAAGCCAGGAATCTTAAAAAAAAAAAAACTTTAAATGATTGCTAGGCCTGATATTTTTATGATAATTTGGGTACTAAAGGTAGTTATTACAAACAACAGGAAAATACAGTTTTAAATAACATACTAAAAATATTTTAGATATTTAATTCCAACTTGCATTTGGTATTTAGATGGTACAGTTTCTCTGGAGCAGAAACATTTGAGTAGACAAGAAAGTCTACAGAAATAAAGCGGATGCGCAGTACAGAACTATATAGAAATGCTACTTTAAAATCAAAGTAAAATGCAAAATATTTTACATAGTTCATGTTAATACAATAAACTGGACACATAGATAATAGGATTATTTTTCAACAGGAAATAAGTACTGGAGACACACAACAAAAATGTGAAACTTATATATAACCATTAAGTTCCCTGAAGTCCAAGTTCTCTGTAGAAGCATTTTTTTTTTTATTTTGACATAGTGCAAGAAACAACATTATGTAAAAAGTTTAAAAATATGCTTTCAATATGTTTTTTTTTTAAATTTCCATTTGTCGTTCATTACATTTTGAACAGCATTTTCAATTTTAAACTTCAAAACAGTGTCTTAATGCAATGAAATATAGCTAAATATTCTATTACATTATATATTATATAGATAAAAGGAGCTCTAAACCTGTCAGTTTTCTCACCTGGGGGGGACAGATGACTTGTGTGAACACAGGGGGACATAACCCTACGACCCCACCTAATGCGACTATGACAAAATTAATTTCAGATTGAATTAAATGGATTAATATTTAAAATAGAGAAGCAAATGTGCATCATAAATGTACAGATTACAAATAATATCAGCAATATTTCAAATATCAGGACATTTTTTCCAAAAAAATATAGATTTTTCACTGAAAATGACAGCACCAAAAATGAGAGTAGAGACAAAAATATGGTTGTTGTTTGTTCTTCATCTAGTTTGTGTCAGAGTTTTGAAAATGAGACAAAATAATTTTTGTCATTTAAAGGGGCAAAGACAACTAGTTAGTTTTTATTTGTTATTCTGAAATCAAAGTGCGTATTCTGTTTGTTGCCCACACTGTGCCATACACACTGAAGACAGATTTTAAGGACCTTGTTCATATTATACACAGAATGTTCCATTCCCAACAGCAAGCTTGGTCTGCACACACACGCGCACACACAGATGCTTACTGTTTGTCAGCCAGTGTGACAAAGCTGATAGCTGCAGTCATGGCGTTACCTGGTTTCCAGCTACACCTCCCGGGAAATGGCAGTTTCACCAACGGCAGCCTGGGGACCTCATTAGGTCGGTTCAGAGCGACTTGTCGTAATACCTGTAGGACCTCCACTCAGCATGTGCTTGTCTAGGAGCAGCATCTTATGACAAATGTATTTTCCTGTTATCCCCACAATTAACCAAATTTATTCCACTTGCCATAAGAATGACTGTGTCCTTGAGGTGAACTTGTGCAGTCCCCATACAGCTTCTGACTTCTGGCTTTTGGCTGGCTCAGGTTAAAAGTGCCAGTGAACATTGCAATTTGGTTTTCGATGTCTGCGAATTGGTGCTGACTTTTTTTTTCCCTGTCAAAAAGCAAGGAATTGAAATTCCGCTGTCCAGAGCAAATTACTGGGTGTGGGCGTGTAAGGAGCGGTTTAAAATGGAGGACATTTAAATGCCCTTTTATACACAGACACAGTCAGAGATTTTGTCTGATTTACCAGCATACACAACCAAATGTGTATAGAGCTTCTGAAGACTTTGAGAGCCAATAAAACATGCAAAAGTAGCCGAAAAGTTGCATGTCTTTTTGCAGATGCTCAGCATGCAAGGGGTAACTTCTTTATTTCAGTGCATAGAGGCTGCCACTAATTTATGATGTGCTGGAGTTATATCTCCTAAATGGAGGAGGGAGGCCTTGGAACTATTCCTTCATCTCTGTCTACTTTTAGCATGCTCTTCAAAGTTCATTTCACACTGAAGCTCCTGCAATGCTTCACCTTACCCTGGTTTATTTTCCACTGAGAGAGCGGGCAGAAGGGGGTCCATGCCGCCGTATGATCAGGCACGATCCTGGGAAAAGTGGCTCGGCTCTGGGTTAATGAGTACAGAAAACTGCCAGCTGTCTGTATATTCGGTATTTTCCACTGTTTCTGTGGGTCACATCAAACTAATTCGGAAGCAAACCAGAGCACAGCCACAGGAGAGACATGCACTTTTGTTTTCTCTGTGTTTCATATGTTTTTAAAAACCAGGAGGATGTATTTGGAAAGTGATTTGGCTGCTAGAGGCAATATTCAGAGGAATGATTTACAGCACTGGTTGTTCACACCTAGAGCACCAGAACTTATGTAATGGGAGTGCAAAAAGTAATTACTGTAGTACTCGGAGGAGTTATACTGTGATATTGGGGGCTCAATTTTCCGGCTTTAACGCCGTAGGGACACGCTCCCTCATTTTGTAACAGATGGTTTGTAAAATTTTACAAATGCACAGGCCAAAAAACTTGCTCTCCAGGAGTAAATTCAACAGAAGGTGTTCACAAAAAGGGTAGGCAGGGCTGCCTCCTTGCAGTCTGCAGGTTGCTGGTTTGAGTCCCACTCCACCTGATCGAGGTGCTTTCCTGAAGTGAATGGATAAATAAATAAAATAAATAAGCAAGCAAGCAAGCACTCGACTGTGTAAACTGCGCGTTAAGGCTGACGTTTACCGTTTTTGACAGCGAGCTTCAGCTCAATAACGTTTAAGTGACGTGGAAAGAGCCAGTCTGGGTTTCTGGGGGCTTTCGAGAGTTCCAGGGAAAACCGGGATCCCGTTAGTTATGCTGGTGCAGTCGGTGACGTCTTGTGATATCCTGTTAACGGTATATTTTATTTAAAAATGAGAATGTGCGCAGCGAGACGCCGGCGGGCGCCGGATCCGGTCGAGAGTCCCGCTCTGGGGCGCCAGTGTCGTCACTGTGCCCGCCCACTCCCTCACTTCCTGTCAGCCAATTAACGTGAGCGCGCAGTGCCGCCGGTGCGCTAAACGGGACGATGTAACGGGACCGGACGCTCGGGCTTAACCGGGGACTTTGGCTACTCATTAAACCAGGGCCCGGCGACGCCGTACTTAAAGGCATGAGGAGTGACGAGGCTGTGTCGTGTGGCCCGCCTGCCGGGATCACGATGACGGTTCGCTGCTGGTGAAGATCTCACCGGAGCGCTTTTCTTCTGGAGAACATCGGCTCCCAAGCAGCTTGTGAGTGCGAGTGTGTGCGTGTGTGTGTGAGATCCAGCGCTGAAAGCCCACCGAAGCCGCCGTCCGTTTTAGTCTCCGCTTCTATGTCCTCTGCACTTCTTAGTGCCTTAGCTGTCGTCCTTTCGCCAAACTGGACGCCGATTTATTTATTAATTTATTTAGTAATGTTCCTGCGTCCGCTTCGTCAGACGATGCTCTTATTTGTGCAGTGTACGTCATTGCAGTTTTATTTCTCGCGCTAGCATTTTTTGAACGATGAGCCTGGATCCTTTGAAAGGTCTTGGGAGCGCGGGAAGGTGCGGCTGACGGGTTTTGACGGCTCTCCCGCCGAAGGAAGCTCGGGCCACTTTTTGGAAGTTAGGAAGTGCTGCTTGGGGACATTTTGAGGAAACGGCATGTTAGCAGCCACCCGTCTTCAACGCAGTGCTTTTACACACCGAAAACAAAAAGTCAATTCATTCCCGAGAAAGACAGGTTCGCATTGTTCTTGGCACAGGAGAACTCCCTGTGAAAAATATATTTCGCCGACGACCTGCTCGTGTAATATCTACTTAGTGGGGGTTAATGGGGGGGGGGGGGGTGGTTGCCAAAAAATAATAACTTGAATATATGCCGTTTAATTAAGCTTGAACAAATCGACGTATATCTTTTTATACTTTAGTTGTTCGTTTCTTATCGGTTAACTTAAACAATTTTCGATCAGTTAGGCAGGAGTGGAATTCGCTTCAGCTTCGACCATTAGAGGACGAAAAGGTAACTCTTTCAACCAACACGTACTGTACTGTATGTAGGTGGCCGATCAGAAAGTTTAAAATGTACTTTATGTAGCTTAAACAGCAGCCTTAAACAAAGACGAACTTTGTATTACACGTTGTATTGCGTGTTCTTGTTACTGAACCCTTTCAGTCTGCGTCCATTTTAATGCCATATTGTCCTCAACTGCGCTGTATACAGTACATTTGACTGATGCATATGCTCGTTATGTACATGCTTTATTTTCTCTTTTATTTCTCTCTTTGTAGGCAGCTAAGGACCGCGGAAATCTAACAAGAAGCCCACAGTTCCCAGGCTGTAACTTTATCCACGCTCTGCAGACCTTTAAATATATTTCAGTTGGACACGTGGTGAAAGGTGAGACCTTTCCAACGCTCCGAGGCCAGGATCTGAAGGAAAGTCTGGAAGACAAGAGTCTGGGGGACGGAGTGCGGGACACGAGTCTGAATCAGAGGCTGTGAAGCGCAGTGTGTGTGTGTGTGTGTGTGTGTGTGTGTGTGTGTGTGTGTGAGTGTGTGAGTGTGAGGGTGTGTGTGAGGGACAGTCGCTGCCAGGACCTCCGGAGTCGTTTCGCCTTCAGCCCTGGATCTCGGCGACCGCAGCGCATTTCACCAGTTCCTCCTGAGATTCAAGGAATTAGACAAGGACGAGATTTAAGTGATTTGCGATTGCTGTTATGCCGTAGAAGACATTTTTAAAAGGAAGGCTGCTTGTGTGTGAGAGCCGAACGAATGCGACAGCGCGACGCGCTGGTAGCGAGTGCGTTTGTGCGCTGACACTTGTTGCGGTGGATGGGGAAGACGAGCGTCGAGCGAAACCCCGCAGAGACGCACGGAGCGGAGCGACACCTGCACTCGTCCGCCGGACGCGACTAGATGTCCCACTCTGAGGGGGGGGGGTGTCGATTCTTAATGTTTTAATGGGATAAAGTCGCGCGAGGAAGTGAAACGCGAGCTGTGAAGCGAATTCACTCCTCCGGAGCCCATCGGTTCCTTCTCTCTCTCTCTCTTTCTCTCTCTCTCTGTCTGTCTCTCACTCCCTCCTTCAAACGCCTGCCTGTGTGCGACTAAGAGCATCCGCATGGTTCTTTGGTCGAAGGAGCAGGACAAGCTGAGCGAAATGTCCACGGGCGCCGTAGATGCGAAGAAGGAGGGCGCGCCGCCGGCATATCACCACTCAAACGGCTCCGTGCTGCCCATCATCCAGAAGGATGGCGCCGAGGAGCTGCACCCGGCTGAGGGATATGAGCTCACCGAGGTGAGCGGCTTCTCGGACCGGTCGGAGCCTGAGGGCGAGACGGTGGTGGTGGACTGCCGGGCCAACGCCAAGGGGCAGCGTGAGGAGGACGCGCTTCTGGAGAACGCGAGTCAGAGCAACGAGAGCGACGACACAAGCACGGACCAAAGCCCGCAGCCGCCGGCTCCTCTCAAGGAGAGCTCCTTCTCCATCGGCCTGCAGGTCGTCATTCCATTCCTGCTGGCGGGCTTTGGAACGGTGGCCGCAGGCATGGTTCTGGACATCGTGCAGGTAAGCGACCTTGACCCGCCCCCCTCCCCGAAAAAAAGGTTGCTCAACAGTACAGTGTCCTGTCACAAGACTGTTGGTTTGAGTCCCCCACCTGCTGTTGTTCCCTTGATGGAGGTGTATAAACAGGTACATAAATCAAGGCAAAGAGTCCTGTCCCCTAATGCAAGTCACCTTGAATAAAAGCATTAGATCAATAACTGATGATGATAATATCACATCCCACAATTCCCAGGGATCTCCTGTTCTTGACTGGGATGCAGGTGACCCATCAATCAATCATCTTGTCACTTTGACTGTCCATGGGGACATGGCCCCTGCTGTAGAACACTGGAGTGCTTTGTAAGTGTTCAGATGAAAATTGCATAGATTTTGTATGATTGTCAGAATCTTGGTGCAAATGCTTCCTAAATTCCATGCAAGTAATCAATTAATACCAATAAATTAATCAGAAATGCAGTCATAGAAACTGAATGTACTGTCTCTCTCCAGTGCACCTGACAGCCTCTGTTTATATTTTTCCTTTAAACTATTATACTGGGACTTTGATTCCACCTTTGTTGACACAAGGTATGCCTTTGCGTCATCTTTACTTTCCTGTTAGATGAAATCATTCACTTCACATCATATGCTTGTAAGGCAGGTAGTCACACCTTTGGAATTAGTGTGGAAATCATAACCATAATTTAATATCGCTTGTAGCTAAGGCCTGTTGACACTGGAACGCAATCTTATTTGAACTGTTGCGTATAGAAGAGCTGGACTGAATGTACTTGAGTTGTCTGCCATTGATGCTCAGAAGGAGGTTGGGCCTGGTCCCATTGGTAGCAGTAGGCATTGGTAACTATCAAATGGTGTTTGGTGATTATTTCCAAGCAGGTTTGGTTTGCTTCCTATATGCCCTTCAGCATGTGCTCAAGATGGAGGAGATCATGTCTTCCAGAACTGAAGACACAGGAGGCCGTTTCAGTTTTGGAAACAGCTGTTATTTGGTGAATGCAGCAGTGCACACATGTGGCCTGTTGTACACTTGTTGATGTGCTTCGGGATTTACGTGGTTGTTTTAGTTCGTAACATAAGTCAGTAGGAACACAATTTCTCACTTTATTAGATAAGGATTCGTTGTACTGTTTCCTCCCAACTGGTCAGGTAGCTGTCAAGTTTAAGCAAAAAAAATGATAATATTTTTATTTATTTCATACTTGCAATGGCTGAGTGAAATTAACAGAATCATGTTCCAGTCTTTCAGTTAACTGCCAGATTTGAGTTACCAGTTGTATTTGTAACTTAAGGTCTTTATGATGCTAACAATTAATGGCTGTGTCATTAAAGTCTTAGATTGCTGGAAAAAACATCTTAAATGTTTAATTTTGTCATTTAAAAGTAATTGTTATTTGGCCTTCTATATCTTTAAGCTCATTGCAACACTGTTTTATAAAAAATGTGCTGTATCAGTTACACTGATTACCACCAGGCATTTTATAATAGATTCTGCAGAAACACTCAGTGTTGAAGTTTAAAAAGTCAGGGTCCATTCCCAACTTCTCTCATCTGTGGTCCTTTTTTCTGTTCTGCTCCTTTTCCATCATTTTCCATCTCTGCCCTGCGCTTGTTTACTCCAGTGTTTTGTAAAGAGCAGGTGCCCTGCTGGTTAACATCTTACAGGCCACAGCTGTGTCTTTGTTTGCAGTCACACACTTACACACTGTGTGTGAATGTGATACCATATTCTAAGGGCAGCAGGGACTTCCTATGGTGTCCAAAAAGGAAAACAGTTACTGACATCTCCTTTTATGTCATTTTATGTATGATGATTGACATTTTTTAAGTCTTTTATCTGCAGCTTTGCTGTTTCAAAGGGAAATGTTGAGGTAACTGATATTGTGTCATTTTGTACCCTAACTGTTAAGGAATGTTTACACCATAACTGTCATACTATTGAAACGTAGGATTTTTTTTTAAGTTTTAAAGCAGAGCAATGTAATACCTTCACCACAAACTGACAGTTAACGTTTATCTATCTGTTTGACCGAACGCACAATAAAAGGGCTGTGACAGGAATTAAATTGTTTATTGCATCACTAACTTTGAGAATTCTGTTCCATCTGTTTTCCTACATTAAATCTGTAATGCCTTCATTCTTCAGTAATTTCCATTTAAATATTTCCAGTTCAGGTCATGCCAGAACCAGAGGGGTCTGAACCTTGGTCACAAGTTGTGGTGCAGGTGCAGCTTAAACGTGTCTGATTTTACCAGGAACATAAACTTTCCAGTACATAAACTTCCTTGCATCACAGGGATTTATGTCAGGGAATCACAGTGTTTACAGTGCAGAGGCATGGTTCCATTTACATGCTTTAATTTTGAGATCAGTCTGAATTTTTCACTGATCAAATGTAAAAATAGTGAACTGTACCAAAAGTAAACTGTGCTGAATGTGCTGTATAGCAGATATTGTACCAAGGTTCAAGGGTTTTGAATTTCCCCTTTAGCTAGTATAGGCTACCTGTTTACATGTGTGTTTAAAAATAACAGGACCAGTATGACAGGTCATATATTCTCTTAGGTCAGGGCTCTGTGCAGCATGATGGAGGCGTCTGGTTACTGAGAAATGCTGACATTTTGGAGTAAACCAGTAAACCAACAGTCACATTGATGCCGGTTTATTTAGTCTGCACTGGTAGTGTGCAGGTAAGAGAGGCTGTTGTGTAAATAATACAGGTTACAGAACAAAAGAACACATAAATCAGTGTGACTTGTCATTTTGTCACTCTTGTTGCCCTTAGTGTGACCTCTTAGCTTTTCAGTGTGTTTTGCTTAATCTACCCCTCTTGTTTGGAGGATGTTTGGCAAATATTATTGATTCTCAATGCGCTTCACATTTACAGTGCATTTGTTCAGTTAGCTCACTCTTTTCTCCAAAATTTTGGATATGTAAGCTCAAGGATCCTATAGCATGAGGTAGGGTTTGAACTTGGGTTTCAGAACCAACAATTGTACCATAGTACCACCTGCTTTAAGTGACACATATTGAGGTGTTGTTTTCTTCCAAGATGATAAAAGTCACAGAGAAAAAGGACAGAGAAGAACTGTCTTGGTGCTGGCAGTAGACCACAGTCTAACTGGCTGTTGTGTGTCCAGCATGGATGGCTTGGTCTCAGTGGTGGCCAGGGGTGGAGGTGTTGATGTTCCAAGCCAAAGTCATATGCTAATTGGCCACTCTGGGAGGTGAGCTGCTGACGTCTATGTGAAGAAGCTAATTATGAAGCTGAGGAACCAAGATCTCTCAACCTTTTGTACCACAGTCACTTGGTGATCACAAAGAAGATATAGTGGTCAGGTGAACTGTATTACTCAGCTTTTCTCTGCGGATGGAGGGGAAGCACACAGGAATGACTTCTGTGCCCAAAATGTTAATAATTTGCTTATTTTTTTAATCATATGTGAGTAGCTGATTTCTGAAATTGAAGCTCTTCAGATTGCTAAGGTTGAGGTGCGCGTTTGAGCTTTGCGTGAGCTTTTGTGTAGGTCAAGTGAAAATGCGAAGGTGTTTAAGGTTGAGGTGTAGCATGATGTTCGAAACCACACAAGATGTAAGATGTTTAAGTTTTTACTGGGCAATGAGTGAAGAATACAGAGATGTGGGGAAACTTGTTTGTTGAGTACTCCTTGGGAATTACCGTGTAATTGTGTGGTATGTGCAAAACAAGAGGCTGGGCCCAACTAAAAAATGAACAAACAAATTTTTTTCTGGGTGTTTGATGCACATTCCCTAAAAGTCACTGAACAAAATTGCTGTTGCTTCTCTTTGCAATAATTTCAGTTTTTTCTTATCGGCATCCAGTTGTTTTCTTTCAGTCTGAGATTTAAATATGACAAAAAATGAAGTGAATCATAACCCTTTTGAGCTCTAGACTACAGGTTAAGTGTGTGTGAGATTAAATATTTTGTAGTAATGTGAGTTTTTGTATTTTGTTTAGGCCTGTAGATACCTTTATATGTTCTCATAATCTGTGCATTGGGGGCACATTAATAATAACCCCCTCCAGCAGATGAGCTTTAATGTACTAATTTGAGCAGCTTAGGGGTCTGACACTGTTTGCTGACAACAGGGTTAGGTTCCTTTCTGTTGAACCCGCTCAAAGTAGGATCCCCATCCTCCGCTCGCCTTTGTCCGGAGTCACGTTGAGAGCCGCACAAGAGCTGTATGAATGCAGCACATGACACACGGGGTCCCGCTGTGACCATATATGTTTGGGGTTTGCTGCGAGGAACACAGCTGTCCTGAGGGAGCGATGGCATTACACAACCCAGGCAACCCTAGCCCTCGGGTGTGCGTGCCTGCGCCGCAGCCTCTGGGGCTCCCGGAACGGAGGCGTGCGGAGTCCTTGGCAGCGGGCCACCGTTCCATGGAGACGACGTCGTATGTCTCCCCGGGGGGCTCTGGCCCAGGAAGCTAAAGCACGGTGGCCGAGAGCCAGTGGGCTAGCTTTAGAAAGACATGTTTCCTGCCAAAAAAAAGAGAGCGAGAGAAAACCTTCGTAAAAATGCATTCATTTTGTCACTTTCACGCATAAGCTGTGCTCCCTTACCCCTCTATTTTTGGCTTTTATAGTTTTTTTTTTTTTTTTTTTTTTTTTTAAGCAGAGGATATATTTGCTCATTTTGAGGTGTTACTTGATACCCTGAAAGTGTGCCCAACATGTCCGGCCTTTAAAATAGCCCTGTGCTGTTCTCGCTGTTCCTCTGGGCTTGGATGGACCTGCTAAATTGATTTAGTTTCCTGGCATCAGCAGGGTAATTGCCTGCTGAGCCAGGTTCAAAGATAAGCACTTTTTCCCTGTATTGATCTCTGTGGAGTGCACAGCGTTAGATCAGCATCCTTGCATCCGATTTAGACGAATAAGGGGTCTCTTGCCTGCTGTGCTCTGCTTGTTTACGTACAGGAAAAGACCTTCACAGTGCCTTGACCACACAATGTTACCACGCAGATGAGCTCCAGTTCCGACCGACTGGTACCGCATCTCGCTCACGCTCCGGAATAGCATGGTTTTTCCATATCCAGTCAAGGTTCGTCCCCCAGTGTGCCTCACAGCTGCACAGATGGGCCTAGGCTGCTTTTCATAATACGCTTCTAAAGAAACCACAAGCGCCAAAGGGAATGGCTTTTCCTTTGCAGGTGTAAACAAGTGTGTTTTTTGCACTAAATAAAATGTCCTGATTTGAGAATGAAGCTGGTCTGTGAACTTTCCTTGTTTGTTGAATAGCAGTGCTTAATGTGGGCCAGTACTCAGAGGCACCCAGCAGCTAATAGCATTTCTAGATTTTGTTCTTTGGAGAAACAGGACTTTTTCTTTTCATCAGCTTCAGTGCTCTTTTCTGTCCTCAACAACCAGATTTTCTGGCTGAGCTGCTCTCCCAGCAAAGCGCTGCTGTAGTACACAGCCATTGTTTATAACACTCCTCACAGTTAGATTTCTTTACCCAGGGTGCACTAAGTTATGCTGCACATTTGCTTATGAGGTTCTTTCTTACTGCTTATTCAAAATTTGTGTTCCCCATTAATGAAATACATAGTAAAGCCCTCTAAGAAAAATTCAGCAAAACATACAGTTTTTTTAAATTAAATCTGCAATAAGTGGACCCCACATTTTATGCAGAACTTTTTGATGCTATTTATGCCATGACTTTACACTGAACATCATAAAATTCAACAGAAATTCAAACTAATAATAATCCCTAATAGATTGCTGACACCAACATGCCAATAAGGGGTGTACCAGCTTTATTTTTTAATTCAAGAACTGTTTGATAGCTGTAGAGCATTCTCAACAGGCTAGAGTATGGAGTGGACATTATAGTAAAAAAGGTCTATATCACCTTTCCTTTCATCCTGGAAGGTGGGCAGAAGTTAAACTCTAAGTGGATATAAACATGCAATCTGAGGATTGTTGGTTTGAGACCCACTGTGTCCTGCTGTAATGCATTTGGATAAGGTATTTCCTTTTAATTATTCAAGTTAAATATCCTGAATTATAAATAGGCCAAATGATACAGTAATTTGGAGAATGAAATGATAAAGATGTTTCCATAGCAACAAACTGCTTTTATACTGGGATCAGTCTGAGTTTTGGAATGACCTATTGGAAACAGCACTGATGCAGTTAACCTAATGACTGATGTTAAGTGACTAAGGTGTGAGTTGTATTTAGAGCTTGAAAGAAGATATTTTAAAATTGCTGGAATCTGTGGGATTGTTGTATTCTAAGAGTGACATTATCTGTGATGCTACAGCAAGTAGAGGTTAACTAACATTTTATATCACCTCTGAAAGTTTAATTAGGTTATCTTTGTGCAACCTTACATTAAGCCAACAAAGTTTCCATTGTAAGTATCAGCAGTGAAAGATGTTAGAGTCAGATTTCCTTAGAATTAGATTTTGTTAATTCTAATCGGCATCCGAATGTACAATTTTTACAATTTCTGCTTAGGCGATACAGAAGCAATGCAATCCAAAAATACAGCGGGTAGGCTATAGCTACAAAAAATGTAAAGTAATAAAGTTCCTTGAAGTGTACAGTTAAATTTTGACACAGGTACTGAAATGTAATGTTTATATTCTGTTCAATAGTGTGTACGTGCATCATTTTGCTCTATCACAAATTAATAACTGGTGAGAATACAAATTAGCTCATGGTTTTGGTCGCTTTCATGCGGTGATGTAAGCCTGTAAAGCAATGATGTCTGTGGGCATTCTCGCTCATTAGGAGTACAGCACAGCAACCGTCCCACCCGGAGAAGCTTGCTGGGCTCTGGCACGCCAGCCAGCTTCTATATGCACCGGGCTCACGTCGGCGGAGCGTGCTTGTTAATCTCTGGTTTTGTGTCCACAGCACTGGACCGTGTTCACGGAGGTGACGGAGGTCTTTATCCTGGTGCCCGCTCTACTGGGTTTGAAGGGGAACCTGGAGATGACCCTGGCCTCCCGGCTGTCCACTGCGGTGAGTGACCCTCTGCCCCACTGTC
This sequence comes from Heterotis niloticus, assembly GCA_018136845.1. Taxonomy (NCBI): domain Eukaryota; kingdom Metazoa; phylum Chordata; class Actinopteri; order Osteoglossiformes; family Osteoglossidae; genus Heterotis; species Heterotis niloticus. Next base: position 20,172,979 of record CM030894.1, on the reverse strand, counting down.
CCACCTGACTCTCCCTTCCTTATAAAAAATCTCTCATGCTCTGCTGTCCTCATTCACTACAAAGCCAGTGGGCTGAGCGCCCTGAGGTCACTAGTACTACTGGCACATACCCTTAACTCGCTGCTTTACTTCATAGGTGGGCATGTTAAAATGTTTATTCACTTTTGTTTAAATATATTTTTAAGGTAAAATACCTTGCACACTGTTTTAAGATTAAAAAACGTGTCATTTATTATATTTTTTTAATCTGTATTTACATATATTCAGATAGCTGATACTTTCCTCCAAAGCGACTAACAATATTAACGTATCAACAAATATTTACAAATTGATACTGCTGGGTACTTTTAAATGGAGCAGCTTCACTCAATGGTACTACATTAGGAGATAGAGGATATTGAGTCCAAATCAGCAGCACAAACCAGTACGCCACCTGCTGCCCTTGTCCGCTGTGTCTTGCGGGACCAGCCTAACACAAAAATACTAATATAAATATGTTACATATAAATATGTTATATAAAGGTCAATAATATGTCATTAAAATCAGCACTTGCACTGAAATACATGTAACCGTTTACAGTGAGAAACTTATGAATGACAGCGATATTTATTTTACATCTGTACCAGAGTGCTATTCCAATATTTAGGAAACGTGTGCATTCATTCACAGTAGAGTAATCACCCCTCATGCACATGTCCCCACTTTAGAGTTCTGAACACTGACACATCATGGTGTTTCTGGTTAGTCCTTCAGGTACCTGTGTTTACTTTATGGTTTTGAGGTGGTCCCTGTAAGTGTTTACCTGGGTGGCACTATGGCCTCGTGTAGGTGTGTTGCAAATCCCATCCCAAAGAGGATAGGATGCCTTGTTCTTTATCTAATCCTCAGGATAATCACACTGTGGCCCAATCGTCATGTGTTTATGTTGGCTCATGACCTTGAGAGGTGCCGAGAGTGTTCTGGTAGGTGCAAGCTAGAGAGTTATTTAACGCAGGCCCAGCACTCATCATATGCAGGATTAGGTTGTGCCATAAATCTTAAGACCGATAGGTGTAGTAAATGTCTACGGCAACGTGTGCGTTTGATGTACAAGACCTCACATTCATGCATTGTAGTCATGAATCATTACAGTGGGTGGAAAACTGAAAAAAATCTTCCCCAGTTTGTCCAGGGTCAACAAACTGATTTTCATAAACAGAGGTCACTACATCAACACTGAGAGGTGTTCAGGATCCAAAAGTAGGTAGAAAACAGCTACTACAGTGATACAATAATGTATCACTGTAATAATGTATATGCATAAGGATGTAATTATACAGTAGTAACTAAACTATTGGTGTTGTTGCCATTGATGAAAATACAATGTTTTGTTAGTCATTTTGCCTTACAGAACCCGACAAAAACAAACAAAAAATAATAAGCTAAGCGTAAATTAACACATTTCTGCTTTTGTTGCCGGAGAAAGCCGAGATGACCAGATGGACTTGTGCCGCACATGAGAAACAAACAAGAAACTCTTTGTATATTTGAAGAAACCAGAACCCACCCTCCCCCACCTCCACAAAAATAAAAAAAAAATAGTTAAACTCAAAAACTGTCGAGTAAGCAGCTGACTGATGGACCTATTCCATAAAAATATTTCAGATCTTTTTGAAATTGTAGCTTACTGGGTAACTCCTTAAAAAAAGCATTGATAAAGACATTTTATTGTGTTCTGTGCAACAGTTCATAGAAAATACTTATTTTTATTGCTTTTTATGGCAGAAATACCCCCAAGTGATACAATAACAGAAGTGTTTTGTGAGGAGGACAGTGCCTAGCTGACCTGGACTTTGGAGGCAAAACAGTCTGTTTTTGATCCCTGGCCTTAAACATTCATAGGGCACCATTCACTGGCTCAGGGAATGTCCCGCTGTCACTTGAAGCCTTCATGTAACACGGCGTGGAATTCCATCTGCACAAAGTCAACAACGCTAAGACTCTGCATTTCGTACACTTCAACTTTTTACGTTCTTCGTCTGTCAGCTCATTTCGGATGGAAACATAATTTGTTTCATGGTAATCCTCAGACTGACCGGTACTGAAACGGTCAGCTCTACTGTTAAGCATAAATCAGAAGTGTTAAAATCACGGAACGGCATCATGCATTTGCCATTCGTGCTTCATAGCAGCAGTCATAGTGCGATTGACATGTTACAGAGAATATAAATCTGTAATTATATGTGCAGGGTTTATCATCCCAGAATTTGGCACAAAACATTAATTTGTGTGCAGCTTAACTGTTTCCATTACATAGGATGTAGAGGATGTGTTTTCATATGGCAAAAGAAAAGGCTCTTTTGCAGAGCTGAAATGTGACCTTTTCCATTTTTAATTTAGTTTGCCCTATAGTTTTCTGTTTTTACTGGGTGTGGTCTGGTCACTCTCGGCCTAATAAACTGCATTTAAATAACTATAACCCCTATTGCCCAGGCTTGGCTGATTCTGCACTCGGTTGTACCGCAGATTGAAAGTGAACAAAGCAAGTTTAGAAGCCACTATAGCAGGATCCCTTTTTGGCTCTTTTTTGCTATTCTCCTTTCTCTGCTCAGTCCTCTCAAGCAAACAAATTTACAGGCTTTATGTTCCTCAGGGGCAAACTTTCCAGTTGCACAGAAAAGGAAAAAAGACAACGGTTTGTTTTTTTGCCTGCCTTCAGCCTTGCTTGCAACAGGTGAACTGAAAGCTTTCCTTTGACACTTTTTTCTCGTGCCCGAGGCCTTTCCCACTGTAAATCTGCTGTCCAGTGCAATCCGGGTGCACCCTTGGCAACCTTCCCAGGCCACGTCCTCCCTTTCTCCGTCACTAGTTATCTACAGATTAGGTGCCGCACACACCTCTCATAATCATTAGAAAAATTTGTCACAGCTTCGCAGGGAACCAAGGTTCCCAGGAGCACGTGCTTCTTCCCTGTAATCTTTCTGATGTGAGAAAGTGTTGTTTTTGTGTAAGTCTGCCAGAGAGCACAATCTCACATTAATGTGGTTTAACAGCTCACCCGCGAATGTCTGAGCGCATTATTAAATTAGACTCAGATTACACTTAAAAGTTTGAAGGTCTACTGCAAAGAAGAATACAGTTCTAGGTATCGAATGAAAATAAAAATCTTTAAAACGTCATTTTTTTCATCCCCTCTTCCTCGGAACCGGATCTTTCTGTATCCGTTGAAAATATTCCTCCGTGTTTGACTTGTTATCCATGTCGACAATGTCCACGAATCACCAAAGCTTATTAAATATTTGACATTGCGAAAGCAAAATCATAATGGATGCATGATGATATCAGGATCATGTTATCAATCGATGTTTGTAGAGAGCAGAACGTATGTATACATACAGAACAATGTGGAAGTTTTTGAAAGTGAGAGCAACATTAAATATGCCATTTGCAAACTTAGTGTCGACAGCGAGAGGTTGTTCGCTTCCTGTTTAAGTTGCCAGGAAACAAAGAAAGCGTTAGCTGAATGTTATGTATGGATTAATAACTGTTACGTCCTTTGAGATGTAGCTAATGATATTGTAAATGAAAATTATGTTTTAAAGAAAACCTTTATTCTACTGTGATAATTTGGCAGTGGCCTACCTTAACTACTAAGAAAGACTAGTAGTGAATTTGACTTTTATCAGTTTTAGCAACCTTACAAAGTCAGTACAGGTATCCCTGGAGACATGCGTCTTTGACTTGAAATTTTTGGCAAATACTGCTGAAATTACTTAATACCTTTTACCAAGTTGTGAACATATATGCAGATGATTTTTCTGTGTTAACAAGTAATAGGAGCTGAACTTGGGGGAATTTTCAAAGTTCCTACCATAATGTTAATTACGTCTCCAGCTTACGAGATTTCACCTTGCGAGCAGATTTCGAAGATCACATTATGCTTATAAGTAGGGAATGCTTACAGTACAGGTATCAAAATCATTTATGTACTAACAAATTAAAAAGCAAGTCAGATTTTATTGGGGCATTGATCTTTTTTAAATATTCAAATCTGCATTATAAATAGTTTTTTTTTTCTTCAAACGGAATGTTGGGTAACTTACAATTTTTACAGCAGTATGGTTAATAGTATGTTTGTAGCTGAGGATAATTTTACTGTCACTATCACAGCATTAAACCATCGCAAAAGTTGTGGGACAGTAAGTGGCACAGTTATTACCATGTAGGCTTGAGCAAGTTACCCAAAATTTTCACAGTTAAAATTACCCGACTGCACAAATAGTTGAATAATTGTCAATTGCTTTTGAAGAGAAGTCTCAGCTAAATAAGCAAATTGTCATCTGGTTCTTTTGATTATAGTTATTCATAAATCCTATGCTAATTTTAAATAAAATGAGCATATCTTACCCATCATTCTGTCTAAATATGTGCTTGTTAGTTATTTGCTGGTGCCACAGGGAACACAGAAGATGACAGCTATTGAAATACAGTTAGCAAGATGCTCTTTCCCTGAATTTGATGTCCCAGCTTGTCACAGTTTGTCACCGGCAGCTGAATAAAAGAAGCTTGACAGCTGAAACAGACTGCATAGACAACAGACTTATTAAGATGGATTGGTACATCTCACATGCATCCTTTTGGAATGCTAACACGTAAGAAAGAACTAAAACTCCTGATTAAAGTTTGTAATACCCCCCGCCAACCTCAACCCTCGCCTGAAGTGATTATTCTTGTCTGAACTTGAACAGGTCTGCCAGACCTTTTAGAGGCCATTTTCCAAACCAAAAGCAGGTCACCGGCATGGGCTGCTCTGCGGCGGATGTTGCGTAATTGAGTTGTGCAGTTGAGCTCTGAGTTGAGGTGCCTCTGCCTCCTTATCGCTCCAACCGCATGCTGCTTCAAAGCCTTCTAAAGCTCCTGAGGCCAAAGGCTACGAAGCCCCTGACTGTAGTGAGTGAAGCAGAGGAACGGCTGCCCTGGAGGCACAGGAAGCCCGAGTGGGATTATTGATAGTGGTCCGTGCAGCGTCGTTTGATTTTCTCGTCTTCTGTGATGCGCCCGGCCTGCTATCTCCCCCGCGTGGGCTCATCTTATCGTGACCCACGCTGGGCTGCTTCTCTCAGATCCTCAGTGTCTCATGTTTACCCTGAACAACGGGCACTCTAGGCACCAGAGGTGCTGGCTAGCAGGCGCGGCAACCGAGTCGAGGTCACCTGCAACTCCACTGGGGACAAACAGACCACTGGCAGCTGCACGGCGCTGTCCAGTCCCTTATCCCCACAGCCGTGCCCCTTTGCAAACTGCCTTCTCCTTCTTATCTGTTTCTCTATCCTGCTGCCAGCAACCTCTGTTACTGCACTATGAATGTGGCGCTCCTGCAGCGTGCAGATCAGAGTGATTGGAATTCAAATATGCCAAAAAGGAAGATTAATTTATTGATGGAAGGTGTTTTGATCTAATGTTGTTTTGCAATCTTTTTCCCCTTTGACACTGAAGGGTTCAGTCTCAGCTATTAAGGTTTAATCTTACTATGCAACATGCAGTAGTTTTTTTGGGGCCCGATGTGTGTACGTTTCACACACACACTGTTAAAAGGGTGTAAGGCCTTAGCAGCAGTGAGAAAAGGTATGAGAAATGAGGAGACACTTCCTGTTGTATTTAGTAGATGGAGGTTGCGGTGGGGTTGGGCGGGGGGAGTGAAAATTTATAGTAGTACAGAGATAGAAGTGTGTGTGTTTGTGTGTGTGTGACACTTTAGAGCTCACAGTGCTCACTCAAATACCCAGCTCGTGTGTCCTTCTTCATTACCTTTTATTACAAATGTGATTACAGTAGATGATGGCTGTAGTGGAAATGACTTTTAGCGGCGGTTTGGTGAACAGGTAAAACCATAAGTGACTTGAATTTATTTCACAGGTGACTGTACTGTATGTCTCTCGCATTCTCATCTTGTGTAGTCTTTTTTTGTGTTTGTGTTTCTCTTTCCATTCCACGGCCCAAATACGGTTAAAATCACACGCAGACATCCATTGCACACACTGTCACATGGACTGTGTCTTCTCGACAGCTGCTATGCAGATCCTGTGTCTTAAAACTTTTCAGTTACAGACAATATCTGTATGTGCCTGTATGTATGCGCAAGTGTATGAATATATTCTGCTGTCTGTAAAATTAATTTAAGAAAAAGGACGTGTGCGTGAGTATGTCTGCATCTAAAAATGTAAAAAAAAAACTAAAAAGTAGAAACAGTACAGTTACGTGTGTGTGTGCGTGCGTGTGTGCGTGCGTGTGTGCAAAAAGCGTTTCCATCACAGTAACTGAGAGGACAACTGGCAGGGTGCCACTGGATGGCTGGAGCTAAACATTGATACAGCTGAACTAGGAGCAGCGGTGCAGTGAGGGCCTTTCGCCGACCACCCTGAACAGAGGATAAAAGGCCCTGAATATGTCGGCAGGCAGAACGTCCCAGTGCAGCGCCTGTGTACTCTGGCTTTTACTCAAGCCTTCGGCTCCGATGCCTTTTTCTTCTGTTCCTCTGCTGACTGGCCTCTATTGCTGATAAGAAACATCAGAAAAGTTGCTGTGTACGTTTAAAAAAATTACGTACACGTGTGTTTCCTTCTGTTACTTGCTGTGATTTATTTGAGTGGGTTTTTCCATGTCTGTAATATATCTGCTTAAACCACCTTCTATCAAAGTGGAATGTAAGAGGCAGAGCCTGAGTTAGATAATCGAATGTTATCTGTGTTTGCAAATATAAAGTTCCATTGTAGCTGAGAGCAACCGTAAAATACCAGTGCAGAACACAAGGTGCTTAAAAAATAATAGGAAGTTATGTCTGTGAACTGGGCATGATGTCAGTTGCAGTGGTTAAAGCTGCCACCTTGCAGTCAAAGGACACACATTCAAGCCTGACTAATGCCATAAAACCCTTTTGCAAGACACTTTTACTGCAGTAAAATTTATCAGACTAGTAAATAACTGCAAGCAGTAGCTTAACTTTGTAATTTCCTTTGAAGGTAATGTCAGTTATATGAATGGATATAAGCAAGGAAGTGAAATCAGGCTTATAGGTTTTCTGCCTAGAGTTACTCATCCCCTGACCTCCTCACAACGTGTAACACAGCACGTTGTTGTCCATGTAGCCTGACCATCATAATTTTGTTTTGCACTGTTTAGATTTTGCATGACTGACGACAATGAATTCAGAATTTATCAAACCTACAGATGTAATCCCATGAAGTCCCTTCTTCATAAATTCTGCCAGAGTGAACAACAAGTTGCATGAACGACCTGTCCATTCGACGCTGCCGTCTGCAGCCTGTAGAGCAGCAACATGCAAAGGGGAAGTGGGGGGCCTCCAGTAGATCAAGCCTCCTTTGTGCAGGGAACTGACCTGCATTTGTGTAGACACCAGAGGCAAAAACAACACACTCTTGCACATAGACGGAGACTCAGACACTTAGACAAACTGAAAACTAAGACTGGACCTATAAAATGATCTGGTGTGGGTACAGTTAACTTCCATAAACGGCACAAAATGCTTTGAATGAATTATCTGGTATTTTCCTATAGGATTTTTTGTGTAATTGAGCAATAACTACTCGTGACCGTCCCTCCTGGGTTCTCATTATTCAGGCCAACATTGGACAGATGGACACAGCCAAGGAGATGGGCAAGATGGTCATGGGGAATCTGGCTCTCATTCAGGTAAGAAGAAAAATGGTGTTCCATCAGTGCAGTGCTGTCACAGTTTACACTTTTTTTTAACGCAGTTTTTTTTTTTTTTTTTACTTAAATTGTAAATTTGACCTGTTTAGCAGAGATATCGCAAAAACTGCATACAGCTCAGAGTAAACAGCAATGCACTGCCCAGCAGATAGGGAGATTTAGATGTGTACATTCAGAAAGATGAAACATGTTTGCCTGATACCACCATTTTACTAGCACCTTGCTGAAATAGCTGCCTATAGAAGTGACATTGTAAATAGAAAAAAGTGTGCATGCGTGCGTGAGCATGATTTAAGTGTGAATGTGACACCTGCAATCGACCCTCCCAGGTCCAGGCCACCGTGGTGGGGTTCCTTGCATCCATCGCAGCAGTCATCTTCGGCTGGATCCCTGAAGGGCACTTCAAGCTGGGCCACGCAGTGCTGCTCTGCGCCAGCAGTGTGTCCACAGCCTTCATCGCCTCCCTACTGCTCGGTGAGACCTGTCGCCACGGATCGGTTCACATCACAGTGTTGCCAAGGCTGCAGGGCCACAGGGGGGCCACTCAAAGCAAAAGCACTGTCTAACCAGCAGCTGGAAACACTGTGCAGAACACCAAACGTAATTCCAGGCATGTTACTTTCAAATTATTCAACAACTGGACAAAAGCAACACATATACTTTGTGGTGCGCTCTTCTTTGAAGTGCTGTGTAGTTTGAGATCATTACAGTAGTGCATCGATTATCCAAAATAATTGGGACCAAAGTTATTAACGCAACAATGTAGTAGTATTGAAATTTAGAAGCAAAATGACACAGCATTTCAATATGCACAAACATAAAGTAGAACATTGAATGATTATAAGTAAAAGGCCTGCAATAACCTCAGTGCAGTGGCAACCAAGTTAGCGAAAGTTAACTCTACCCCCCTAGACCCCTGGTGCTCCCAATGGTGTAACAGGCTGTCATCACCAACGTCACGGCAGACTGTCCCGAGTCCACACAGTAGCTAAAACCCACGTTTAATTTTGAACTCCTGTAATGACAAAGTAAGACTATTTCTATGCTGTGCTGCAAATATCTTCAAATAAATAATTGTAAACAAATGCATTAAGAGTTAAGAGGCAGAAGTCATCCTTCAGCATAACAACCAGTGCACTAAAATTAGGGTTTTTTTTTTTTTTTGATGCCGGGGGGGAGTGTCGGATGGGTTTTTTTGTGTTTGTTTTTTTTTTTTGAAAGATTGGCGGTGGTCCAGATCTTCGAAGTTCTACGCTATTGTGTCTAGTAGTCACTGTGTTGACTAATTTAGATCCAAAGATCCACTCTTTCCTTTCCCTTATCTGAAAAGCCTTCTTTTTGTTGACAGGACTTATTATGATCGGGGTTATCATCGCTTCCAGGAAGGTGGGCATCAACCCAGATAACGTTGCAACGCCCATTGCTGCCAGTCTGGGTGACCTTATAACCCTGGCCCTGTTGGCGGGCATCAGCACGGGGCTATACAAGCAGCTGGGTAAGGGGTCCTGTTGGTGGGACAATGCAGGGACTCCTCCTGCTAGACACACAGTTTTTCTTCCAGGTTCGCTCACGCTATTCTAGATTTGCGCCCAATGAAATTTTACACAGCTGTTTGGAGCAGGTTTCACTTTAGCTGACATTTGGTTGAAAAGCCAAAGTTCTGTCTGGAATGTGTCCGCTCCCTGGTGTGGCTTTGGGGCTCTGCAAGTTCTGCAAGTTGTATTACTGGCTAAGCAGGTCCATCTTGCGCTAAAAAGAAATTCAAAGATAATAGTTATTGTTGCTGCTTCATAACTGGTCTGTTTTATTGTTTTTGTGTAAGCAAGTATGTAAGTATATTTCATAACACATACAGCAAAACTCCTGCTTAGGTCATGATTTACAGACATTAAGTTGGTAATTCAAAAATGTAAATTCCTACTTTGAATCTGCCATTATTTAGCACCGTAGACGTTTTAAATTTCATTGCTGACACATTTACACTTTAAGGAGCCGACTTTGCAGTTTATATTCGCTTATTCTGTCTGTAGAAAATACAAATACTTCAAATGAGGTGGAACTGAGTCCCCGTGACTCGCAGCGCATGCAGGAGATCCGTCCCACGCCAGGCGCTTCCTGTGATCATTCAGCCATTATTTAGCTTTTCATTTGTACTTTGATCAAACAGCAAGACACCGTGACCTGGTGTTTTGTTTCTCTCACAGACCATAATGACTACGTGAACCCACTGGTGTGTGCGATCTTTGTGGCGCTGACGCCAATCTGGGTGCTCATTGCCCGCCGCATTCCCCCCACCCGAGAGGTCCTGTACTCCGGCTGGGAGCCGGTCATCATCGCCATGGCAATCAGCAGGTACAGGGAACTGGGCAGCTGCTCTATTCTTCCTCCTACATCCTGACAAGCTTGCAACAATGTCGTTGTTGGAAAAAGCGACACGATAGCCTTTCTGTGCAGCATCTTTGTTGTTCCCCTTCACAGCGTCGGTGGTCTCATCCTGGACAAAACAGTGTCGAATCCCAACTTTGCTGGAATTGCGGTCTTCAGTCCTGTTATTAATGGTGAGCAGCACAGGAACCGGCAGGTAGTCCAGCTCATGGTTCCATATGTTTCGTCTCAGTTGGTGTTTCGAAGCCGACCGGACCCGAGTGTGGACCGCTTTGAAAGGTATGGACGATCCTCTCACGGTTGTGTCCTCCCTCTTTCAGGTGTTGCTGGCAACCTGGTGGCAGTGCAGGCCAGTCGTATATCGACCTACCTGCACATGACTGCATTGCCAATGGTGGAGCCCAACCCTCCGCCACGCAAGTGCCCCACCCCCTGCAGCACTTTCTTTGGGTCTGGTAAGTAGCAACCCATGAAGGCAAACTCCATTTTTACTTCTCTGTTTCTTGATTATTTCAGTCTGCATTGGTCTGACGTCTGTTTTGCCATCTTATTTAACATGTCCGCCCGCTGCTCTCATGTTCAGCCAGACACTTGGGCTCATGCTACCGTGTTCTGAATCCTCCCCTCATTTCTGTTCCCTCATCAGGTGTGAACTCTCGCTCTGCACGGGTGCTCTTCCTCCTGGTGGCACCGGGTCACCTAGTCTTCCTCTACACCATCAACTCCATGCAGGGTGGACACACCTCACTTACGTCCATATTCATCGCCTTCTACCTGGCTGCCGCCTTGCTCCAGGTACGCCAGTCTTGGGGTCTGATCCCTTAGCAAGGGCTCACAAATTCGTTCACAGTCAGCAAAAAACCGTGACAAAGCATTTGTTATGCAGAGCAGTAAACAGTAGAACAATGACATGTCTCTAACTGACTTTTATTCTTAAGCTTTGAAAAGTTACCTGCAGTGCTGCAGTTGTGTGCTGGGACTGCCCTTCAAAGATGAGCAGCTTGATAAGAAAATGCTTTGTGAGGGACATAAATAAACTGACTGTGCTATAATGTGGTGCTGCCATGGGAAAGAAGTTCTTCACAGCAGTAAAACTCCCCTCTCCTTTTCTGTAAGACAATGGCCTTGATAAACCCACACTCCTCTGGGTCAGCGTTGTGTTCCCAGGCAGTAACTTGATCCTTTCCTTTGCCCAAAGGTTGTCATCCTGCTGTACCTGGCAGACTGGATGGTGCACTGGATGTGGGGACGGGGCATGGATCCGGACAACTTTTCTATCCCCTACCTGACGGCCTTGGGGGACCTTCTGGGGACCGGTTTCCTGGCACTCTGCTTCCATATCCTGTGGCTAATCGGGGACCGAGACTCCGATGTGGGCGATTAATCGTCCGCCCCAAAGACTTGCCTTCACCAACTCTTTATTTATTATAGCAATTAAGGGGTTGCTGTTATTGTAATTAATATTAATATGCAGTCGTTTTTTGCGGGAGACAGAAGTTCTCATTATTTTTCAATGGGAATTTTCTCGCTCGGCCTGTGACATTCGCCACGTGTGTAAAACCACAGATCAACTTACACTTGAAACAATGAACCACAGCAAAAAACATAGACTGCTCAGTCACTAAGTGCTATATTGGGTAGAAATGTGAAGAATATTTAATGTGAATGTGATCATGGAAATGGGGTGGACATTGTATTTGGTGTCTTTGGCCCCTTTCTGCTTTGCATGACGTAAATGAACGAGTGACAGTTCCGGACCAGAATGTAATGACATGAAAATGCCTAAAAATACCGTTTTGTCTAATCGTGTCACTCGCTGGAGTCACACAAGTGGAACACAGTGCTTTCAGTGCTGAAACAGTGATCCATAGGGCTGTGAGGAGGTTGGTTGGATCCAGGATCTAAGCAGCGTTGTGTTAAGTTAGGTGGTTAGGAGAAGGCGCTTCCCTTGCATAACAAGTCAAACTTGTCCTTGAAGATCCGCTTGCGATTCAATTTCGGACACAGCAGGCTCTTCATTACCCTTAGTTTAAATGGGACGAATAAACAATGCGCTGCTCAATCGCAAAAGGTTTGCAGTTTTTTTTTTTCCTCCCCATAAAACATGATAAATTTGTGCATTATCTTTTAAACGGTGATAAACTGTCACTAAATACCAAGTTCAGAATATCTGACCTGCTCTGGACACCTTTAAATATGTTGATTTAAGATGTGCGTATTCAAAATTGCTTTTAAGAGACATGTTTATGTGCTGCTACTGTTATAAGCCCTTTCCTCCGTTCACTCTCATAATTTATCTCTTTATTCTGCTTTTAAACATTGATTTTTTGTTTTGTTTTAGAGTTGTAGCCCATATGTTCTTTTTCTTTATTACGACGCACTTTGAGAAGCTGTTTTTAAAGATGCTATATAAAATGAAATAATCCGTAATGTCAGCGCTGTAATTGCTTGTGACAAGGACGATCCCTCTGCGTGCAAAGCTGTCCGTAAAGCAGCTCACTGCCTTATTTCTAATGGCACTGCCTTTTGAACAGAACTCTGTGCTTTTTATCGTGGGTCTTTTTAGTCAAGTTTAAAACTGACAGGTGAGGCTCCCCTTTGTCTTTTTGCCTTTTCAGACTTTTCTGTATTTTTATGATTTTTTTATTATCATTATTGATATGTACACAATAATAGAAGGTCATAGAAATACTATGTAGGCAAAGCAAACACACAGCAACAAGGCCACATTCTTGTGGGAGGGGGTCTGCTCTCCATGGGGGGTGCTCAGCATCACCAAGGCATATATTTTGAATTAAAATTTCTGTTCTTGTAAGGCATTTCCTGTGCATTAATAGGATGTTGTGTGAATTTTAGACTGAAAAGTACACGCAGCTGTGAGTTCTCCTAATAGGAATGCTTGTTATGCAGGGGAAGATTCAGAAGGATAAGATGTTTTAAAAATGTGCTTCCAGTATAGGCTATGGTCCTTTTTTGAAGTCGTTTCTTCATCTTTCTCGTCATTTTCCGTAGCTCATCGGGTCCAAGTACGACGTGTTTAATTCATTGCATTCTTGTAGACCCTAATAGTGCTAAAATTGTGGCATTTTTTAACTGTGTCTGAAAAACCTGTCTTACACGGCCGCTCTAGATACCCAGAAGTTTTTAATATCGAGCATCACAGCTACACCTTTTCAGAAAAGCATCGGTCAAAAGTCTTAATTTTTATCAGTTATGCGTTGCTATGGCAATGACAGCGCAGTGAATATTATCGCACAGGAGTGACTGAAAGCACTGAAGGAGTCCTGCTTAATGAAGGTCTACCGCTGGGGAATTTAAGTGGGAATTTAATTTCTAAAGTATGTACAAAATACAAATTATTCAATTTCTACAAGCTCATATGGGAGAGCTGCATTCTGTAATTTTATGCATTTACTGGAATTAACCATGTAATTAAATTAATGACCACATAGTACTTGACATTACTTTGGAATAACTTAGTTATTATTATTGCTTTAACAATATTTTACTGAAGGTACACTAGGCATGGAATGGAAGACCTTTGAAGATGAGCAAAAACAAAAAGGGGCAACAAAAGTAGTGCAGGTGTTTGACCGTCCTGTACGGTGGCTGATTCAAAGGGCTCGTGCTGCCACCCCCGGAGGGGTCGCTCGAGGGGTCACAGCCAGGTGTGCGTCCCCATGGGTTACGTTCGACTGACCGTGCGCTCTGGCATTGGCTGTTGTGATGCTGCGAGGAGGTCTGCCAATGCACGCCTGCGAGTTACTCTTACAAAGACTTGAAAGCCCTTCCGAACGCATGGCTCACTTGACCTTGACCAATAACAATACCTCAGTGCAGCACACGTAATCTGCTACTTAACACAGGACTCCACGATCTGACCTTAAGTTCAGCCAAACGTGCAAACGTAGGCAGTACGGCAGAAGGTCACATGCTGGTTTTGTTTTGGAGGGATGCTCGGCAGATAATTACGCATGACATGTGGGGCCACCGGAATCCTAAATGTAGTAATGAAAGATGATTGTTGAGGAAAAAAAAGGATTTATTAGTAAACAAAAATGTATGTGTGAGAAGTGTAAATTTAAAAATCTATTTTTGAAGTGACTTATTTTATGCCTTTTTTTTTTTTTTATTGAGTTTAATGGGTGGTTATACTGATCATCTGAAACCTGAGGTGACCACGCCCACGTGAAACGGTTAAGGTGGAATGCGGTGCAAAGCTGTCAAACGGCCACAGGGGGGCACTCTTGGGACAGGAACCGTGTAGCTCTTGAGAGTCACCTGGATTGAAATGAAGGCATTTACACCTTCAGACTCTACTCTACTTTGTCTTACTGTGTATCTGGTGCCAACACTGTATCATGAGACATTGCTTTGATTGTCAATACTTCTTGGGATGTGGGAATGGATGTTTATTTATTTTCAGAAAAAAGTAAAACAAATTGTACATATATTTATTATATAAATAAGCTGTTTATTTTTAATTTTCTGTCTCCATGTTTGTTTATACATTGGGCCAGCTGAACTGCCAAGCTTGCCGGCGTCTGCAGCAAATCTAACAAACATATCAAACTGTGGTGCCTAATATCTGACAAACCTCTGTTTCAGCCAGTAAAGCGCGCGGACCGTGGGCCGCCTCGCCCGGTTGGCCCGCGCAGGGTCGGCAGTACCGTTTTGCCGTGTGTCCTTAGTAAACGTGCCGATTCATAGTCGTGACGGTGAGAAGAAACTGACATTAGCAGCGGGCAGCTAAGTGCTCAGACTTGGCAGGAAACCCGAACCGCCGACGCTGCTGCCGTTGGCCTGCACGAGAGAACGAGTGCAAGGCGAACTGCCGGGCAGTTGCAGTCGGACCGGACTGATCCGAAACCAAAAGGCGTTGTCCCATTAACCCCAGTGAACGACAACAAGAGGGCAAAACGCAGAGCGCGTGATGAGGAACCGCATGGGGCGGCAGGAGGCCCAGCAGGGTTCAGCGCTCAAGCTGCCTGCTGTCTTCTTGCGTCGTCATCGTTCTTCTGGGACCGGCGTGCAGATGCAACCCACACGTCTGCTTGGGGCAGGACAGTAGAAACGGTGCCTTCTTTCTTCCTCGATGTAGTGACACATGCGAGAGCAAAAATAACCGGCGGAATCCAGACGACCAAATGTCTTGGACGCGGAAAGGATCCGTGCTACCCCCCCCAGCGTCCCACCCCCGACCCCCATGCTATGGTACGGCATGCCTGTCCCTCTTGCGCAAGGCGGACATCTGCGAGTGCGACCTCTGCTCAGCCAGCGTGAAGAATGCTAACAGCCTCCATCCATCCAGCACCATAGTGCTCATCTACCCAAATGCTGTTTCTGGGCTCCCTGAACTGTTGTCTTTGTACATTACTGGAATAAAACGATGTATTATTTCATACCATGACTCCACGGCCTTTTCTCTCTTAAAGCTTAACCGTTGCCTGGCTGTGGCCAAAACGTTCCGATGTTTTCTAACCCTCTCGCCATCCAACTGTCTGTTATCGCACACAAATATATTTTCAATGGTAAATAAAGATGCTGTCTAGTTGCCGTTTTCTAAACTTGGTACAGCAAAATGTAAGTGCCAGTTATCACCCTTTAGTTGGTGGGAGGACAGAGTCACTCCGGGGGGGCAATATAATCCAACAATATTATCACAGTAAAGGCTTCAGAACGGGTCTGAAAGTATGACCAAATATTTAGAGCGATATGTAAAACTCAGACCCAACATACAGGCCTTTAAGGGGGTGGGGGACCATCGTAGAAGCAGCGGCATTCCGAGGGACACTTGAACCCCCCGTGTATCCTGAGACCAAAAGCAGCAGTGACCTCACCGGGCCAGATTAGGAGAACACACTTCCCACTGTGGGCCGCGACCACATTCTGAGGGCCACTTCTGCACAGCGGAGTGACGGAGGTGCAGATAAAGGCTGCGCTTCACGGGCACCGGCGAGCGAGACTGAGGCAGCCCCCGCGTTCCACAAAGCCCAGTTGTTGACATCCAGATGTGCGTTTAGTGTCTCTTTCCCGCAGGACAAAGCGCTGGCTGTGAAGACCCGCATCGGTGCGAGGGACAACACCGATCCCTCCATCGAACAAAAAAAAACCCTGCATCACAGAACTCATTTGTTTGACAAATTAAACTGAGGTCATTTGCAAAAATCAAGTTTTGATTGTTGTGTATTTGCCAGAGAAAATGGCTCTACTATCTCTATTCTGCTTTTATTTTTGTTTTCTACAAAAAAACCATACATGCAATGGAAAGAACAAGTACTGCATATATTGGGCAACTTTTTTAAATAATCTGCTAATCACATAAATGTTGGCACAAATAGGCAGCAGGTGGCGTAGTGGTGAGGAAGGGGCTTAACCTGAGCGGCTCCAGCGACAAGAATTGCTCAGCTGTATTAACAGGTAAGTTGCTGTGTCGCCCTGTGTCACCGGGCATGGTTTTGGCAGTGGATGGCTCTGTCGTCGGTGTGAGGGGATGTGGGGTTGGCATGTTCTCCCTCTGTTTATGTGGCGTTTCTCCCACAGTCCAAAGACATGTGTTTCATCTGAGTTGGTGACCATAAAATAGTACTCTGTCTGTGTGTCTGTTATGCTGTGTACACATATAGTAATTTACTGTGGTTTATGTAGCACTGCACTGTTTGTCAGCCAAGTACTAGTTTTTTATGTAAGTCAGTGGGTCAGACTCTAAAATTTATCCATATAAATAAATTTATTCTACAATTTTTTTTAAATTACTACTATAACTATTTTTTTAATTCCCAATATTGTGCAGCTCTGTTAAATTTAAATAAAGCCTACAAATTAGTTTCAACCTGTAAAAAACATCATACATTTGTTGTCAGGTTCCAGTGAATGAAGAGCTTTCATTTGTTTTGCTACACGTCTGCCATACTGAGTCCTGTATGCTGATGGTTTTAGGGCTACGAATTTCTGTGTCACTCAGGTAGCAGCAGTAGTCCTAAGTTTTCAGATCTTGACTGTGGTCCCTGTTCATGTATAAGAAATATATCAGCCGCAACATTAAAACCCCCAGCCTAATATTGTGTAGATCCCCCTGGTGCTGCCAAAACAGCTCTGACCCATTGAGGCATGGACGCCTCAAGACCTCTAAAGGTGCCCTGTGGCACCAAGATGTTAGCAACAAATCCTTTAAGTTGTGAGGTGGGGCCTCCATGTATTGAACTTGTTTCTCCAGCACATCAATGAGCCTTGGCTGCCCATGGCCCTGTCGCCATTTCACCGGTTGTCCTTCCTTCGACCACTTTTGGTAATAACTAACCACTACTAACCTCGATCGTCTAGCCATCACAATTTGACCCTCGTCAAAGTCACTCAGATCCTCACGCTTGCCCATTTTTCCTCCTTCCAGCACATCAACTTCAACAACTGACTATTCACTTGTTGCCTAATATACCCCCCATCTCTTGATAGGTCCCATTGTAACAAAATAATCAATGTTATTCCCTTCACCCGTCAGTGGTTTTCGTGTTGTGGCTGATTGGTATATGTACTATAAATGCATACAAACCATTTAGCTTGAAGTTAACTGGCCTTAGTTTTGAGAATGGAGCACATATGGAAACAGTGTGTCTGCTTTTAAATGTCTTCATGCTTCCACTTACAAATCTCAGGATAAACGTTTCTTAGTCAAGCTCATGGTCACTAACACTAATGCACAGGACTGGTGGGGGGGGTAGAGGTCCCGTTTCATGCCCTGCCCCATGATGCAGAAGCTGCAGTCAGACACACAGCACACAGCCGCACCTGCATCCTCCTGTTCGTTCGCTGTGAAGCTGTCATATCAACGTTTGTGCTGATGTTCCTTGGTGAGGGTAGTGTTGCTCGAAAGAGAGTGCAGGGCCCACAGACTTCTTCAATGGCAAAGTCACAGACGGCAAAGTTTTAAGGCTCCAGTGATTTGTGCTGAACTAGTTACACTTTCACACAGTCAGATACATAAAATACAACAAACTACAACCTTTCTGCTTTAAGCTTGACACACACCAGTCAGCCCCATTATCTGTAGATCATTCCATCATCATAAATTATCATTTTTATGCTTAAACACAGGGCACAGAACACACAGGCATTCATTTCACACATGAAACACAATCCGCATCATCAACCGAGGTTAAAACAGTGTAAACCAAATCATATTGTGCTGTCATGTATGAGTGGTAGTATCCACAGGTAAAGGTGCAGTAAAGTACAATAAAAAAAATGGGTAAATTAATCAAAAAAATTTTTTTAGCTACGTTTGGCAGTGTGGAGACAATAGCAGTACTTAGTAGAGGAACAGCAGGAGAGACTGAATGTATTATGAAAGAATAGGAAGCATCACAGTGCAACAAACAAACATGTTTACAGAAACAGTAACTAGCACTTTAAACACTGATTGATTGATGGAGGTGATATGAGCCGACACTATGTGTGTATGTGTGGGGTCCCACAGTAGAGTTGTGGTGAATGAGAGTGTGGCCACATGTTGCCATGAACAGCTGCCATGTTGAGATAGCCTAAGCCTTCACAGAAGGCCAGTGAAAGCCAGGTGAGCGATTGCAAGATACCTGCCCAGCTGTGGCATCCTTGCACACTGACTCTCATTGTCACACCAGACTGCCTGACAGACTGGTTCATTCAGTCAGGGTGGCCTGACCTGATGGTCAAGGTGTCTCAACAGGAGATGAGCAAGGGGTTGGCAGCATCTTGAGGAGCACTGCTGCCAACTTGTGCTCCTCCTTTGCCCGTGAGGAGCTCACAGGAAAGGAGCTGCCGACATAGGGTGTCCACCACCTGCAGAGCATGGGGGGTGTCTACAGGGGATGGGGAACAGTGCAGCAGTGCTCATGAGAACTTCACAGAACAACAGCATTGCTTATCAACCTTTAGCTCCCTCAAATGTCTAGAACTGACTTCTTTTTTATCCGTTATAATATTAGACTGGGTCCCTCATAAAAGGAATCTGCCCAATGGGCTGATTTCCCCAAATGAATAACCCTATTATGTGAGGAATGCTCATGCTTAGGTGCTCAGTACTTGAATTTTATCGAGGTTCTTTATTTTGAATACTTTGGCTAAAGCATAATTTTTAAAGGTACATTTTTCACTTTCGCTTACTCTCCAGGTTGAGTTCACTGTCTGAAGCCCCTGCTTTCTAAGATCATGCAGCATGTACAACACACGCACTTTAAGGTAAATAATCTGACAAACTGGCACTGACAATGAATTCCAGCAACACCAACATCACTTCCAATGCCTTGTGAAAGTATTCACCCCCCCTCAGTATTTATCCTATTTTGTTGCATTACAATCTGGAATTAAAATGGATTTATGTTTGAATTTTATATAATGGACTTACCAATGTAGTCCAAATTGTTGAAGTGGAATGAAAAGAAAATATCTTGTGTGTGTGTGTGTGTGTGTGTGTATGTTTGTGTGTATAAACAAGTAAAAACTGAAAAGTTGTGAGTACATATGTATTCGTCCCTTTTGCTATGAAACCTCTAAATAAGGACTGGTCCAACCATTTAACTTCAGAAGTCACATAATTCTGTCATATGATGTCTGCATAAACATTCCTGTTCCGAAAGGCCCCTGACTGCAACACCACTAAGCAACCAACATAAAGACCCAGGAGCCCTCCAAACAGGTCAGAGACAAAGTTTTGGAGAAGTATAGATCAGGGTTGGGTTATAAAGAAATATTCCCAACTTTGAATATCCCACAGAGCACCATTAAATCCATTATATTGGAATGAAAAGAATATGGCACCACTACAAACCTGACAAGAAAAGGCTGCCCACCAAAACTCACAGACCGAACAAGGAGGGCATTAATAAGAGATGCAACAAAGACATCAAGGATAACACTGAAGGAGCTGCAAAGATCCACAGCGGAGATGGGAGCACCTGTTCATAGGACCACTTTAAACCGTACACTCCACAGAATGGGGCTTTATGGAAGGTGACCAAAAAGAAGGCATTACTTAAAGAAAAAAATAAAACACATTTGGAGTTTGCCCAACAGCATGTGGTGGACTCCCCAAACACATGGAAGAAGGTTCTCTAGTCAGATGAGCCTAAAATTAAACTTTTTGGCCATCATGGGAAACCTATGTGGTACAAACCCTACATTTCCCATCACCCCTAGAATACCATTCCCACAGTGAAGCGTGGTGGTGACAGTATCATGCTGTGGGGATGTTTTTCATCAGCAGGGACAGGAAAACTGGTCAAGATTGAAGGAAAGATGGATGGCACTAAATACAGGGCAAAAACCTGTTTCAGACAGCCAGAGATTTGAGACTGGGATGAAGGTTCACCTCCCAGCAGGACAATGACCCTAAACATACTGCTAAAGCTACACTGGAGTGGTTTAAAGGGAAACATTTAAATGTCTTGGAATGGCCTAGTCAAAGCCCAGACCTCAATCCAATTGAGAATCTGTAGCATGACTTGCAGACTGCTGCACACCAACACAACCCATCTAACCTGAAGGATTTGGAGCAGTTTTACCTTAAGGAATAGACTAAAATCCCAGTTTCTAGATGCGCTAAGCTAATAGAGAGATTGCCCAAGCAACTTGCAGCTGTAATTGAAGGAAAAGGTGTCTCTACAAAGTATTGACTTTGGGAGTGAATACCTATGCACACTCATGATTTGTTTTTTTTTTGTCTTATTGTTTGTGTCACAAAAATATTTTGCACTTTCAAAGTGGTAGGCATGTTAGTGGTAGCCATGTAAATGAAATGGTTCTAACCACCCAAAAATCGATTTTAATTCCAGGTTGTAATGCAACAAAACAGGACAAACACCGAGGGGGATAAATACTTTTGCAAGGCACTGTATGTCACCAGTACTGCCATAGCTCAGCAGGCGGCATGCATACCACGTCATCTTTGCAATGCAGAGTACATGCACACATTTTGAACAAGGTGAACAAGACTGGACAAGACCAGACAGGACTTTGAAATCAGGATTTCGCAAAAATTTAACGTGATATGTAATGCTTTTCAAATGCACCAAAATTAAAGTTACACGTTGCACTTCCTCTATTGTCATGTTCCTGTCATGGTTACAAGACTGGTTTACGCATCAGTGTTGAACTTTGTTTAAAAAAAATTGTATTCAAATTGAAACATTATGTTGTTGTGTGCAGCCTAAACATGACATAGCAGAGCCTTATTCAACACATGAATCAAACTGCATTCCAAGCCAATCCATACAAATTTTTATTTTTTTGAGCGTCTCCATAATATATGACTTGAATAAGGACCCACATCTGTAAAAGTGTCAGTTATTCCCAATGGCTAATTCTTCCGAGGGGCTCCTTCATATTGTTCAAAGACCTTCTGAGGTCCCTGGGTCCTGAGGGAAACGCTGCACCTCTCAGTGCTTTGGCATGCATTGTACAGGGCCGCCAGCACATCCATTCAAGGGGCCACCGTAGAGGCCTCTTTCTCTAACTCCGCAGTTGTTCCTTCTCTCTGTCAGCGCGACAAAGCGTGATGAAGGTGCCTGACTGCCATTCCCCAGCAATAAACTGTTCCTGAGGGACTCGTACACAGGGTAGGAAAAGGTTTTTTAAAAGCTTACCGTGACCAGCTTTGCTGCTTATGTTCAAAGTGTCCAACAGAATCTTTCCCAGAACCCTCTGAGAAATTTTCTAGGGGAAAGAAAAGGAACCAGTAGTGAATTTATGCTGTTTATTTGCAAGGCTCCTTCCACAATAGGAAACTGCACTTAGAAAATGGTGCCACTAGGTGGCAGTACAAACCGGCCATGAGCAGCTTTAGTTTCATTTACTGCACTTCTGCACTGTGCCTGAGAGAAAAAAACATTCGGTTCTCAGATAAAAAAATGTCACCTAGAATTCATTAAAATTCTAAAATGAAAGGCATTTAAAGCATGACAATAACACCAACATATCTCTATATCTATACAGCTTAATGCCTGTATTTCATTTGTTTCCTTCTCTGCCTGTTCTTTATGCGCAGCTTTGTTTATCAAGCCACAGGCTTGAAATTTGGCACACATGTGCTTCTCATCCTAGGTGAGATGTTTGCATAGTCAAGCTCATTAAACTCCAAAAAGGCTACTTTAAAATTCTGAAAATGAAAAATGCGGTCTCTGATGAGGCCCAGAGAAGTGGGAGCAGTAATGTCACACCCAAAGCCGCAATATGCAATGCGCAGTACGAAAGGCTAAGTCCTAATGTAATCCATAATTATGCCCCCTCTCTCAAGGAGGAGGACAGTCACCGACTATATTTATACATGACAGGCACAGATGAAACCTCCCAATTCTTAACTACGCATCCCTGGCTACCCCTCCCCCTAGAACCCACCAAAGGTGAACTAGAAAGAAGAAGAAAATCCTTGAAATGACTGAGAAACAAGGTGGAAGATGGTAAAAAGATGGTAAGATCTGCAACTGGAAATACATAGAAACAATGTAGAACAGCATGAAACATAACGTATTCTCATAAGAACCAATTAAAAATAAATGTAGCACTTCCAGTATATGAACGAACTGCTCTCAGTGTCAGTATTTCAAATCTATAGGCCAAATCTGAGTGTGAGCTGGCACAGCTGATAGCAAAACAGGCAGTGAGAACTTCAATTTCTTATTCATGTTTGTCAAAAAGATCCAGTTTGTGCACAGTAACTTTCTTATGTTGTGTAGTTTCAGTCGTCTCTTTTTCAGTTGGGGTACAAAAAGCAGGTTTATCTCTGTTCCACAACATCTGACAGAAGGTGTTGTACAAAAAATATTTATTGTGTAAATGGCCAAGAAAAGGGGAAAAACACTAAAGTACAGAAAGAAAGTTGATTTTATGAAAAAGATTATATATTTTCTTCAGCCATTGTAGTGACACTTGTATAAGGAATGAGTTCATTTCTTTTTCTATTATTGTATGTTATTTTAATTGCTTAATAAAAGGTTTAAAGGTGTAATAATCACAAAAACAGAACAAAGGTTTTTTACTTCTGTACAAAAAAATATTATGAAACAAATGAACAAATGAAGTTAAAAAATGGATGGAAATAGTCTGTACTTTATGGACAAATAGTACAGTAAATGTGCCTTTTTTTGGAAATCTGCTTTGCTGGCCTACAAGGTAACTGGCTATGTGACCGCAGAGGTGGCATACCTGGCTGTGCAGCTGCAGGAGCAACGATAGGGCGTCCGTCAGCTTCTCCTCCAGCAGCGAAAGTCGAACTCTTTCTGTCTCCACCACGCGGATTTCCTGCCTCAGTGCCTCCACCTCGTCCTGCCTCAGCATCATGTCCTTCAGCATAGAGCACAGCGACTGCCCGAGGGCCAAAGGTAGGCTGTCACTGATACATTTCAACATCCATACGAGGACCAATCACTCACCCGAATTGTATTGTGATCAGCAATGTGTAACAGCTGTTTTCACAAAGGAAATCACTCGTTCTTTAAGTACAAGTTAAAGTGTGTCACTCAGCTGATATTACTCAACATTATCTTCATGCTATTACCCAAATCTTTTTATGAACAGCTTACACTGACAACGTTTCATTCATTCACTCACTCACTCACTCAAATGAACTTGCTTATTGGTTCTCATGGGAAGGACTCTACAATCTGTTCCCACCTTTTCCACTTCCTTCTCCTTTTCTTCTGCACAGGTGTGAGCCCTGCGGCTGCTCCCCCTGACCTCTGTCGATATGCTAAAGCTCTTGGGATGGTTGTCATGGAGATACACTTGTGTGACAAGCAGGTGACGTGCAGCTGTGCTCTGGCAGCTGAAGGAGAGGAGTGGGAGATGCAGACTTTGTTACTTCTGCCTTAAGCTTTCTTACATCAAAAACGTACAGCTTTATAACATTTCTTCAGTGTGTTATTCTGACCCATGTCAGTCACCATGAATGTAAGTGTGAACCGCTTTGAGCCAGAGTCGTGGCCCTGTCTGGCGAGCGTGACTGTGTGTGAACACACCCCTTGGCACAGTTGTGTAGTCGCTTAATGAGCCTCTTCACCTCCACCAGGCAACACTGTCCCACCTCAGCCCCTTTCTCCTCTTCTTCTTCATCTGAGGCTGCCCGGCCTTCCACTGACCTCTGCAGACCCTCCTCCACTGTGAAGACACAAAGGCCAGTAGTACAGTAGGTCGGTAAGTCATCCACGCATTGCTCACAACCAACCATCTGTGCAGAAAGTCCTTGCATTACTGACTAGTGTGACCCACCTCCTTGGATGCAGGACTCCTCTCTCTCAACATGCAGTGGAGCCCCAGACCACATGGCTGAGCAGTTCTTTGGACTCCTGCTTCCTCCTCTGCAGACACAACTGTTCCTGTGGGTAGGAGTTACAAATCATGGTGAAGGGCCACACTGCCCCCTGTTTGTCACAAATTCTGTCCAAACACAGAAAACTGTCCCACTCTTACTGCTCAGTTCTTTAAAAGAGAAAAGGAAATGCAGGGCAATGCTAAAAGAATGAAAAGAATTCAACATGGTGAATTTAATGTAAAAAAATACAGGCTTCACTCCTATAACACACACAATTCTTTCCTGTAAATTTGCACAAAGCAAGCTCTTAATTGTTACCAATAATCCAGTCTTGAGGCACAAAAAGTTTGCTTATCACCCAAAATTTTCGCTTGTTTGTATCTTCAAAGCAGCTGGCAATGATTAATACTGTATATATACTGCCCGGCCAAAAAAAAGTCACCACCTGGATTTAACCACCTGTTATGATTTGGGGTTGCTTCACTTGGTCAGGTCTAGGTTCTAGGTTCAGCAACGTTATGTGCCCAAAAAATGAGGTCACCTGACTGCCTGAATATACTGAATGACCAGTTTTCCATCAATGGATTTTTATTTCCCTTTCGCTCCGACTCTCCCATCAATACAAGATCTTGGCAAAAAATGAATGCAACTCTGAATGGAAATAAATGTTGTGACATTGCATAAGCTTATCAAAATGATACCATGGCGAATGCATGGCATAATCAAAGGCAAAGGCGGTCCAACAAAATATTAAAGTGTTTTTTTTGTGGGCAGTGTAGCATTTAACTGACAACTTCATTCAAGGTGACCTAGAAACTAAATTGCCTACAGTCAAACACACACACAAATGTATGCACGTATTCTAACAGTATGGTGTTTTTTTCATGTTGTCATTTAAAATGATCACCAGAAAAATTTGGGAATTAGCAGGATGATGCTTGCAGGTTATCAACCTGGTCCTTTAACTAGCACAGGTAATCACTGCAATGATCCATAGCTAAGAATGAGAGTGGAAAAAAATCCAGAAGACAACAGATAAAAGGAAGCAGAACTAAAGCTAGTCCAGGAGGAAAAGTCTCTGGCGATCCAATGCCAGCTGGCTACTCTCCCAACTTGCCTATGTGGTACAATTTACAATTTGGGAAAAACGTTAGTACTGTTTACTCAAGTGATCATCCGAATCCCCTGTGTGGTCAGCAGGATATCTTCAGTGGATCAGATGCTGGAAACGACCATGGCTGGCAGAACTCATTTCCCTCCCCCCTCCCCCAAACCACTTTTAATAACCCAGGTCCTACACAAGATCCAAAACCCAAAGCATACCAAGATCCACAACAGCCAGACTTGATCAGAGATGACTTTGTCCACAATGTACTTTGTAGACTTGTGTAAGGGCAGGTTCTAGCCTGTCTGTTAATGGGCTGAGTACAGCAGACACCTTTCTGCTTTTTTATACTAAGAGGGAGCTTCAGATTGGCCTGGATCACAATCACCGCTATCAAAAATCTATGTTGTGCTTTCCGCCACATCCTAAAACCTTTCCCTAACCTTTCAATTGCCTAACAAAACTGCCATCAGAGCTAATACTATGCCACTAAACAAAGAACTTATACAGAAATCCAACCATGCAGCAAGCCTTTCCAAATCCGGCCAAGTGATAAGCTGTCATGTGTCCTCATTACTTTAGTTCCTGACTGCTTAGTGTTATCCTCCCGTCCTTCCAGCACATGTATAGAATAAATACAGCAAAAAGGAAGTGGGAAGAGGCAAATCATTTGTAAAGGTAATGTAAAATGCAGACAAATAAATAGAGGAATAATGAAGTTCTTCGCTACATGATAAGCTCTTGATCACACACTGGCTATTATTAGCAGAACAACGCTATTCCCCCAGATTCAATGTACTTTTTGTCCTGTGATCTGGTCTGCTGCAGACGGTATAGTGAGGAGCCCTTCTGTGAGCCCCCTTGCTGTGAAAGTTCCTTCTAGTGCAAAGGCCAGTGACAGGCTGGTTTAAAGTAACCTGCCCCTGTGCTTCTGTTAATAAAATGCATGGGAAGGAGGATGATCACCAATATAAAGGTTTTAAGGGTGAGGAAATATGGAGGAGGACTCCTACCTGAACACCTGGAGCTCTGTTTCCAGATCCCGCAGCCTTTTCTGCAGCGAGGGCACCAGCTGGGCCTGCCCCTGCATCTCTTTCACCCTGTCTAACCCGTTCGCCAGGGCTGCTCTCGCCTCCTCTGCCATCCGTTTGATCTGGCCATTCTCCCTGCGCAACCAAGCGATTGTCTCCTCCAGTCTGTGGGCGTGCGAACTGGCCACGCTCAGCTCCTCCTCCAGCCTCTGGTTGAAGCGAATGGCCTCCTCTAACTGTCCGTCGCGAGAAGCCCGGATCAGCTCCAGCTCCTTCAGCAAATATCTGGTACCCTGGCTGCAGAACTGGGTTCGGGGGTGTGCTATTGGCTCACTCTCCTTCAGCCTCTCTCTGGCTGCCCTCCCGGGCAGGGGACCTCTCTCTCGACGGAGAGCCACCTCAAGTGCCAGGCAGCGGGCGTCACTGCCCTGCAGGGCCGAACGAAGGTCCTCCACCAGCTCCCGGAGGCTTGCATTCTCCATCTCCAGTTTCTGCAGCGCTCCCAGTTGGTCGGAGCCTGCAGCTGAAGGTAATCAAATAGCCGAACTAAGACAGGGTGTCACAGCAGTGCAGCAGGTAGCGGTTTCCCAGCACGGCCCAAAGGTATGTGTTACAGGTAAACCAAACACCCTGTTGCCCTCAGAATGCGAAAACGCAACATCCGCGTAAGGGGCACCACACCAGCCGGGGTTCACCCGGCCTCACACTCTATCCTTCCAGTGTAGGCACTGGACCACCGTGACCCTGAATTTGGACTCATTTAGCATAACATGGTGCACTCCTTGTCCTGGGCTTTTTCAATAATAAATTAGCTAGGTTTCTGATGCTAGTACAATTTACGAAAGAGAAGAGTTTTGTGTACTAGATTCATTGATGAATACTGCAGGTGAATGTGAATAGTTCTGCACAGCGTACTGAACTGCGGTGCACTTGCTGAGAAGCCGCCCGATAACACAGTTTGGGCCATAGGAATCTGCCAGCACATGAAAGCGTGACATTTACTGCTGCGGTGGAACACTGCTTCTCTCCTACGTGCATGACAGAAAAAGTGCATAACAAAAACACGCAAAAGACACACGCGTACCCGCGTCCTCATGCACCTTTCCGACGCCGTGGCGCCGGCTGCCCGCGTTCGGCCTCTTCCACGACGCGATGTCTTTGGAGAGGTCGAAGCTGACGCACTTTCTCCGCCGCACGCGCGGCCACCGCAGCCTAATTTCGCGCTCGATGTGCTCAGTCTCCTCGGTGACGGGGAGTCGCGCGCCGGCGGCGTCGCCGCGGGCGCGCGCTCCGAAGTAGCCGCAGAGGCGCTCGTGAAACTCCTTGAAGTGGAGCTCGCGGGGCAGCGAGGCGCGAACCGCGCGCGCCTCCTCGTCGTCGGCGTCTGTGTCCCGCGCGCCCTCGCGTCCAGCGCTCATTCCGAGGACGTCGCACAGCAGCGAGAAGTCGCCGGCGGACACGAGGTCCCCGCCGTTGTAGAAGGACAGGTGGTGAAAGACCTCCTGCAGGTACTGGTCGATCCCCGTGGCGAGGACCACGACCTCATTGTCCACACTGGGGTCTGGCTGGTAGTGGTGGGCCAGAGCTCCGCGGAGCCACTCGCTCCTCCGCGCCGCTCGGACTGACGTGCGAGCCGTGTGCCGCTGCGATGCGGTACGGCGCTGCATGACCGACTCCCGGTGCCCGGAGACGAACGCGCACGGCCGCTCAGCGCTCACGCTCATCCCTCCCCGATATAAACTCGGGTCAGTAGCTTGCGCACGTTTTCCCGCAAAAAAATAATTTAAACGCCCGGAAGGAGGCGTTGCCAAAAAAAAAGAACCGTGCAAAATGAACAAGAGGTTTTGTTAATTCGGCTGGGGCATCAAGTTTCCACGAGTGGTTGGGATATTTCTCGTCACGTACATGTACTCGAGTGGGAATCGTACGAGTGTTTTGCCTCAGCAAAGTTGTGTTAAAGGTTCCGCTGCTGCTGCTGCGCTCAGTCCTTGCTGGGGAGCCAAAGGGACGCGAGTCCGCCGTTCAGCCCCTCTTCGCACATCTGGCAAACGACGGATCAGACCACGGGCGATATGGGCAGTTGCTGTCCGCGGCTGCTGGGTCCTTGTGCCCACCTAC
Source organism: Heterotis niloticus (assembly GCA_018136845.1). Taxonomy (NCBI): domain Eukaryota; kingdom Metazoa; phylum Chordata; class Actinopteri; order Osteoglossiformes; family Osteoglossidae; genus Heterotis; species Heterotis niloticus. The sequence continues at coordinate 20,144,351 of CM030894.1, read as the reverse complement.
GTCGGGCGGTCAATTTTTTTATTAATGTCGTTTACAAGTCACTTGAGAGACACCGATGTTGTAAAGCCGCACAAGTATGAAATCTTTACAGAAAGGAGAAAGAAACATATCATTTATTTAAATTATATCTATTAATGTATAATATTAAAAAAAGCTTGTCTGTAAAACTGTGCTGAAGCTGAATCGCGGCATTGTAACTCAAAATCGTCAGTTCTGAATTGTGGCGGCCTTTTTGATGTGTTTGTTCTGTCGGCCCCAGGCGCGGGAAGCCCTTTGACAGAGACCCATTTATACCTTAGATAAGAAAAGCTGTCAGATGCTCCCAAAAACATTTCCTTGTTTTATGAGCTTATAACACTTATCTGTGTAATGAATCACACAAATGGTACCAGAGTTCAAATTAAGTTCCAATGAGAGGGCAGCGAAGAAGGAAATGGATGTCTAACCAAAAGTTTGCTAGTGTCAAGTTCCAAAGTGACCTGGAGGCCTAATCTACAGTATATTTCAGCAAAGTACCTTAATGTCTCTAGGTAAAATTAAAAAATATATATATATATTTTTTTTTTTCTGCTGGAAAAAATCCATTAATTTCATTACTTGCCTGTTTTAGGCAGTCTGCAGACCACCACACCCCTGATCAGGACACAACGATTAAGGATAATAGAAGGAATACTGTAGATGGATGCCTTTTGGAAAATTCATATGCTAAATAACATGTAACAAAATAAGGTGGAAAGTATAAATAAAATTAAATTAGAAATGATTTGAGCATTTTACAAGTGTGAGCATTTGTTATATTGTCCAAAGAGAAAAAAAAAATCTTCAATTTATTGCATTATGTCATCTGCATTTAATGGTAAATCAGGGATAAACTGAAACAAAAAAAGGAAAAATGTGAAAGGTGAAAAGAAAAGAACCCATAGTCCAGGGTTTTTCATGCTCTTAACCAGAGGCTGATTCAGTGCTTTTCCAATGACTAATTTCTACATTTTACTCTATAGACGTTTAATCCCGGTTTGGTCAGGACAGCACACATTTAAAGAGTACACCCACCCAAGTATAAGTTAGAAGCCAACAGGAATGCTTAGTGCATGAAGTGCTTCTTCTTCATAACTAATCACCCACCTGTCACCTTCTGACAAGGAGCAAATGTTGAGGACATGCCTACACATGACAGCAATACTTGACACTTCAGTCTTAGGACTGCCTGGATGCCTCTTCTCCACGTTTAAAGAACATCATGAGTTTGGAAGTGCCGTCAGGAAAATTACCGTGCCGAGACTACATATCACTGCTGAATTCGTCACCTGATAAACACTGGGACACACCTTCGCCCAAACACATCCCAAGGCTGTGAGTTCTACAGGTATGGCGAAACGAATCACCTGGATTCACATACATGATCACCCTGTAAGCCAAATTTCTTTGAGTCAGTGTACATTTTTTATGGAAGCATGATTTTAAGAAAGCTACTCAGTCATGCTTGGACCAGACTCAATGACTATCCTTTTGTTATTATGTCACTTCCTACTACCTGGATGTTGTGGGCAGCACAGGAAGAGGGTGTGGAGTTATTATGCTTCCAGCCACAGATGCAGCTTTGTCATCATCCCTCCTTCACCTCACAGACTTTCATCTGGGAGTTTTCTAGGCAGAGCTTCAGTGTTTCCTGTTCAGTATATGTCAGGTTGTATATCACTTTCTTCTCTTATTACTCTCACATGGGTAAACAATATGCTTCCATTATAGATTCAATAATGTGCATGAAAAAGTAGCATTTATAGTTGAAATTGAATAGGTCAGTTTGGTTTTTCACCAAACAGATCAGCATTGAGGAAAACATTGGCGTATTAGTTTTTGCAATTTGTTCTTGCCCTTAGTGCTTACTAACACTACACTACTAACACTACAAATTGGATAGGATACCCAGGTATCTTATCCAAAGGCCAGTGAGGTACGAATGCTGCCCACATGGTACAGTAAACGTCGACATGCTAGACACTGGTCGTCTTTGTGCTGTTGATTCTATCACTGGGAATCACACTCCCACATATTTTACTTATATGTATGCGCCCAGAAATGCAAACACACACAGTGAAACATTACTGTTAAACATTACCCTAAAAGTAACTTGCACCCAGCCTGTGTACACAAACCTTCCCTCCCAGACCTGATGGTGTTCTCAGTGTCAGCCTAAGTGTTAGTCCCCTCCTTGGGTACAAAATAGCGGCCCATTTTAATGGCTCTTTTTTCAGTCTGTTTTTGTAATTCACAAATTGCATGTAATTTTTTTTGTAGGCATTGGGCCACCGCAACCCTGACTAGGATAAAAGAGTTAAAGATAATACATGGATGGATAGATGAATGGATGGATAGATATTCCGTTTTTTTTTTTTTTTTTTAATTATCTTTCCCTAGAACTGTTTTGTAATTGTTGCTAAATACATTAAATTTCTCTAGGATTTAACCTTTTTTTGGCAATACAGTTAACAATATATTAATGCAGTTTTTCATGTAATCTGAATGCATCTTCTGTTCCCAGCTGTCACATTAGAGACTCATTGTCACAGGTTATTTGATACAGTTGGCTTCTGGCTGCAAATCAAACCTTTGTCCAAGGCAGAGCTGCACAGTACATCTCCTTTTCATTAAGATATAAAATAGTTGGAAATGAAGGCCTCGAGCTATGACACAGCTATCTTTTGAAGGCAAGTTGTATTTTATAGCCAACACGGAATAGTAGTGACTATTAAGAAGGATAATAGTTACAGGAAGGAAAGGGGTAAAGGTATACTTGCAGCTATAAACTCCAGTAAACTTGTCTTTGTGTTTGGCATCAAGGGACATCTTCAAAGGGTATTTACTCAGAGTAAAAATGGTTTTGAGAAAGAAGTATAATGGCCCTGGATGAGTCAGTGTAAGAGAAGAAACAGGTTTTCATCTTTTATAGTTTGGGGGAAATTGTTTTGGTTGGTTTGAGTGTTTGCCTCACACCACAGCATGACACTGCAACATGTCGCCTCAGGTATCAGTCTGGTGGACTTCTGAGCAGAAAATATTTTCATTGAGAATCTGATGCTGGTGGAAAGGACCAAAAGAGGCAGTTTGCTGGCCATCTTTCAGTCTGCCACTTACCACATCGCTGCAGGTTCCTCTACATGCCACTGTCCGTGGTCAACTTTGATCCTTTCCACCTTGTCTTTTTGCTGTACCTTGCCAGATGTGATGTTCATCTCTATCTGTTGTGCACCTTGCAGCTGGGATAGATGAACAGGCCAGCAGTAAGTGGACAAGTGTGCAATCTCTCAGTGTACCATGTTTGCCTGCATGTTGCCAGAACCTAATTTTGTTCATAAATAGGAATGACGCAGTGGGAAGGATAAGTTGAGGTTTAACTGAAAGAAGAACAAAATCACACTTTGATGATGACTTGGGCCAAACACGGAACACACAGAAAGCAGGAAGTAAGGACCTGCAGGAGAAACGGAGCACCCAGAGCATGAAAGTATTTATTGAGACGGGGGTCAGTAAGATTAACCAAGACACACATTTAATTGTGAAGGGTTATGGTAAAACCCTGGAGTTCAGATCTGCAGCTCAAGACAAGTGTGAAAACAGACAAATGGACAGCTGGCAAGGGCATTCCTCTGCACAGCAAAAAATGAGGAAGAGCAGAGAAAAGATGGCAAAACAGGATAGATCATTTTAATTATTGTTAATGTCTGGGATTCAGGGGACACCTGCAGACCCCAGGAACCCGCACCTGTTGCAGTAAGATTTTGGTGTCATTTTGATATGCCATAGACTATTAATAGTCACTTTACATTTCAGTACTACAGCACAGTGCAAGCAAAATGCTTCTCAATTCCAAATATAACTAAGGTCTGCTTTTAGCAACAATCATTCTTCATCTTAACACTCACAAGCATGGCAATATGTTCCATTGCGCTGTGAGATTAAGCTTTTCATGCACAGAATGGACTGGCTTGTCATGAGAATGTGTAGAAATATGTCTGATACATTAAGTGCAGCCATGTAAAGACAGGTGGAAGCCCATGTGTACACAAAGTCTCTGTGTTCATTTAGGAACATCTCACCATCCACACAGCGCTCCTCCAGTGTACACACATCCAAACTGGCTACAGGATATCATCTCACCCTTAAAATTGTTCCCAAAACAACATTCCATTCCACAGAACAATGAGTCTTTGCAGCTTGCAAATGGAAAGAGAAAAATCTGGACATGTATCAGCAAGCTGAAAAGCATAACATTGTTGAACATTTTTAATCCTCAACATTTCTTTTAGTTGTAGAGGCTGAAAGGGATGACTCGTCTGAAATTAAGAAATAAATATCCAGCGTGTACAAATATGGGAGCGTGAAAAACACCTTGGCACTCAAATACAACTGTAGCATTAAATGAGGAATTTAGGGAACTGTACTGTACACCTCATCATCCCATCTTCATTAACTGCTTTGTCCAGGGTCAGGATCATGGCTGTCCACATGCTATCCTAGAATCATAGGAGATTGGTCACAAAAATACACCCTGGATGGAACGCCAATCCATTGCAGGGTGGATACAGGCACTCACTCACACAATGGGTGATTTAGAGTGACCAATTATCCTACTGCACAAGTCTTTGGACTGTGGGGGAAAATGGACCCATGCAGATACAAGAAGAACCTATAAACTGCATACAGACTGAGACACATTCAAACCCTCACCAGTCCAGACTTCTGGAGGCAGCAGCACCACTATGCGCCATCCCCTAAGTAATTATTACAATTGAAATTGTAGTGTTTAGGTGAAGCTAGTAAAATAGATGCATGGACATAGTAAATAGTACCAAATAATTAATTCCAACCTTTTTTGTGATGTCTTACAAAGACAGGGAAGCTGTGGAGAAATAAGAGCCAGCTGGATGCACTGTGGAATAGACCACCCTCAAAAGGCAGGTAAACTGGCATTTTGTACTTTTTGTGTACATACTGCTTGCATGCACAAGGTGAGTTCTATAAGCGAGGAGACACTGGTGAACTTTGTCTCTGGTTTGTCAACCTCCTGCTCTACGACAGAATTTTTGCTGCCTGTGGTTCAGAATCATTTCTGCAATACACCAAAGCAACAAGGGACACCGTTGCCTCATGCTGGTGCTTTAACTTTAGATGTGCTCCACCGCAGTCAGACAAGTTGACATCCCAACGTGTGGGCTGACCACAAGGGATCAGTCCTGTTTCACTGGTCTAATGTTGAAGCCCAACCTGGATGGGAGCTCAAGAGTGCTTGGGAATAGCAGGAGCTGTGGGCATTTCTCCGCAAGGGGGCGCCATTTCAGCACAGCTTCTTACTTGTTCTCTTCTCGCAGCTTTTGCATTTCTTTCAAATAGATCAAAGCTTCAAAGTTACTGCTTAAAAACCTTTAAAAGTCACAGCTTTTACACAACCTCGTTTCGTTGTCCTTACCATTGATGACGTTCAGCGATGTATTAAAATGCGATCACCGCTTACTTTCTACCTGTTTACGTCTATTTGGTAGACTTTGGTAGGCGACAGCAGCGGTCCTACACCCCCCTTAAAATCAGCAGGACTGCAGTGGAGAGGGTGAGCAGCTGCAAATACCTGGGCGTTCATGTCACTGAGGACTTGACATGGACTGTACACATCCAAGCTCAGGCCAGTAGAGCAAAGCAGTGGCTCTACCACCTCAGGCAGCTGAGGAAGCTACGGGTCTCTCCGGCGATCCTTAAAACGTTCTACTCTGGTGTTGTACAAACTGTTCTGACTCAGAATATCATCTCCTGGTTTGGGAATAGCTGTGCTCGTGACATCAAGGCACTGGATAGAGTGATCCAGGCAGCGAAACGCTGGATCAGATCTGCCATCACTAAAGGACATCTACGCCAGGAGATCCAGGACCAGAGCGACTAGGATCATCGGTGACCTGTCTCACCCCAGCAATCATCTGTTCAACCTGCTGAAATCAGGCAAACTATTCGGGAGCATTATGGCCAAAACGGAGAGACTTAAGAGGAGCTTCTATCCACAGGCCATAAGACTTCTGAACCCGGACATGCCACCACAATCCACGCAAACAGGGTCTACAATATTCTCTGACCGCTCCCCTCACTGACACTGTCCTTCCAGTGCACCTTAAGCTTTATTTACCGTTTTATTTACTTATTTATTTACTTATTTATCTATTTGCTGTTTGTTTCTTTTCTTCTTGGTGTTTAGTTGTTTGTTTTACTTATTGTAAATTTTTATGCACAGTCTCCTATCCTGCATCTGGACATATTTCACTACATGGTACACTCAGTACCATGTATGTGACAAATAAACTCTTTTGACTCTTTGACTATTTGCTGCTCTTACTCGCCACCAGGTTGTGCGGTGGCGTAAAAACACCTTCATTAACTGCTTTGTCCAGGGTCAGGATCATGACTGTCCACACGCTATCCTAGAATCACAGGAGGATCCAACAGCTAAACGAGGTTGTGTAAAAGCTGTGACTTTGAAAGGTTTTGAAGCAGTAACCGAGAAGCTTTGATCTGATATTTGAAAAGAACGCAAAAGCTGCGAGAAGAGAACAAGTAAGAAGCTGTGCTGAAATGGCGCCCCCTTGCGGAGAACAGCCCACAGCGCCTACTATTTCCAAGCGCTCTCGGTCTCCCATCGAGGTACCAACCAGGTTCGACCCAGGTTCGATTTCCCACATTAAATGACAGCAGACCCCTTCGGGGTGGTGGGATCGTCAGCGACAAAGAACTCTGCCCTGAAACTGTTATACTGCACCTCTAATATTTTAGGTTAATAAAATATTGGCTGTTGTACAGAGTGTCTTGCATTCAATTGGGCCTGTGAGGTTATTAAAGCGCTATCTCTTGGGGAAGGAGTTTGTGTTCAAAATTTGAGCCACTGAACTGTACTTTTACTGAATACTGTAAAAGACCCCAGTATGGTACCATGGTACTGTACCCAGGCCACCGTTCACTTTCCACTGTGGTGTGGGCTGCAGATCTGAGCACCAGAACTTCCTTCGTGCTGGCCTGACAGCAACTGAGCAGAAATGGTTGGAGATGTGACGGAACTTCTGTTTTGTACAGACTGACATGCACCCTGGAGTAAAACAATGTTTGGAGAAAAGGTGAACGTTGTAAGTCGCTTTAGGAAAACATAAACAATTGGTGTTGGCATTCCTGTTCCTGTGATGTTGCAAAAGAAGAATAAAAGAAACTGTTGGTGACAATGGTTATTAGGACTGCAGGGGGCTGAACCACTGAAAGAGTTTATGAGCCTGCACTGTACATAGATTATGAGTGGGTTACTCACACCTGAAAGCAGGGCACCTGATTTTGGAAATAAATTATTTGTGTGCCTCTACCCCCCCCCCATCCTGACATATCTATTTATAGTAAAATTGTGCCTCCCACACTGCTGCATCTGCTGTATTAATATCTCTGCTTTGATACTTTGAACCACATAACTTGATGCTTAGTATCTTCTTACCTGATACCAAAAATTGAATGGTCTTACCCAAAAGAGTATAGATAGTGGAGTCAGAGGATCGCTAAAGGAATTGATGGTTGGGTTTTACCATGTTAACAGCCTTTGCACCAGGTTAAGTGGAAGTCGTTCACTCCTACAACTATTTGGCATCCATACCGATAACAAACGACTTCTTGGACAGCACACATCCACTACATAGGAAAGGGCAAAACAGGCTGTACTTTCTTAAAACGCTTAGGCCTTTTAAAGTATGTTGCAGAGTTATTTACACATTCTGTTACACTGTAGTTGAAAGATTGACCTGTTGGGCAGTTTGCTGGCAGGAGAGCTCATCTGCTGGGCTCTGCCTTAGGTGACTCTCAGCTCAATGGAGGCTGTGAAGAAGAAGTTACAAGTCCACCACAGACAACACCCTGCACCTCCTTCATGAAGTGATCACTGTGAGATCTTTTGGCTACCAGATTATTTAACCGTGGAGGAAGGAAGTGATTTTTGAGGTCAGCCATCTGCCTCCATTATGCCCCCCTGGGGCCTGTCAGCTGCCCATCACAGAGAAGCAGGGAAGCACCTTGTGGTCACTGATTTGTTCCACTTGTCTAATTGTTTAGCTGTCCAGTGCACCTATCGCTGTTCATTGTGAAAAACAAAAATAATATTTTACAGAAAATTCTATTAGAACAGCCATCACCCACAACAATGAAATAATCACTCAAAGTTAAAAAATCCTAAGATAAAATTAGATAAATACAACCACTGTTTCCCATCAGGCCATTGTTCATACGCACACTCTGAATGTACATATTTTTTGATTATTTATAAATATCCGTTATGTGTAGTTAATAAATTGTAATAAATGAGCAGTAGCTGTAATACCAGCTGCAGCCACTCGAAATCTTCTGCGCTTTTATTATGGTATTTATTGTAGTTTTCCTTGCGGTTACTGATGATGTCATCCGCACGTAAAATTCTGATTGGACTTTAACATAAAGAGTAGACTTTAATAATTTAATACAACTTCGAGGATTTGTAGCCCGTGTGACAGATATTTTAACTTACAACGCAGTTAGCAGTCGCATTGCTTCAATCGGCGGCAGCCTTTATTTTCTATCTATCATTAAGTAATGATCATGATTATTGTTGTTTGCGTTTAGTCAGAGACTCCCGAAGTGACGACGTTTGGGACCATAGCAAAAAAAAAAAAAACTGCTGTTTTATACCGAGAAATGAAATAATTCTCTTGAACTCTCGCTCTGTCGCTGTTTTCGTGGTGAAAAATCACAAAAGGGCCTTTTTTTGGCGAGATACCCGCACTTGTAACCTACAGCCCTCAGACGGTGTCCTGTTTAGCCGAAACTGCGCTGCGGTCCATCCCCCGTTTAAGAGTAAATATACGGCATTGTGTACGGCTGCCAGCTGAAGGTAAATACAGCGACGCCACGCCTTCCTCTTTGTGTTCTTTCCTCCGCTCTTCATGATCCGGGTGCTCATCTACATCCAGATCTCATGTTAAACTATCAATGTTATTTATGGATTAAATGGAAAAAAAATATGATTATTTGCACTTCTGACAACCCTTGTGCACAGCAGATAGCTCAGCTGCGGTTTGCAGTGCAGGGGTTGTGAAAGACGCAGTTGCTGCGGGACCTCAACAGGAGGCGGTAGTGATCTACTTACTCGAGCCAGCGAGGAAAGACGCGGGTGGTTAAACGGTTCTCTGCTTTTTAGCAAAAATTTCACTTCGCTGTCTGATCTGCATACAAATGATTGTCAAGCGGAAATTGCGGGTTTTGCGCAACTGCTGTACGGCGTTGCCGATTCACCAAGCTGGTGTTCATGCAGCTTTCGGCGTCCGGTTTAGCACTCCCATTTCGCGCCGCTGTCCAGCCGGGCTGAGGCGGGGAGGGGGGCGTTCACCCGCGCCGCGATGTCGTCAGCAAGCAGCGCCCACAATACACAGCCTGGCAATCGGGTGACTCGGGGAGGGCGGCGTCAAGCAGGAAGCCGCGCCGCTCAGCGCCTTTAAGCGGTCCGTCGGCCACCGGCTCGTCCGCTGCACCCGCCTCATCTGCATTTCCCCGGTGCGATCGCCCTAAACTTCCAGCTCGGCATCGGTTGAACGGTGTTTGACACCGCCCCCCCCCCGCGATCTGCAGCCGTCGTTTGTCTGACAGCCGACCTGGACCTAAGCATGGAGACAGAGATCCACGTGCCGGTTGGATCGCCGGTCATCAGAAAATTCCCAATATTTGTAGATGAGCATAACGTCACGGCCGGCGCTATGAAGCTGATCCAGGAGCTCCGACCCGCGTGGGACATCCGTCTTGTCAGAACCAAGGTAAGCCGGACTGCGGCACTTGGTCACCGGTATGAAGCGCCAGTATCTTTTCGCCGACCCGTTATTGCTCTAAGTCTGCAACGACCTCCTGCATCTCCTATTCTTTTTACTGCATATTAACGGACCCTATTTGACACGTCGAACGTAAGAAAACCGCGTTCCGAAGTCTGCCGGTCGCGCCCCAACCAACAGGCAAACCTCGACTGCATCGCATTGTTTTGTGACATACAAAGGATTAAATATCCTTTCACCAGCAAGCATTGCTTTTAGGCTTTTGTGTACGGAGGAGTCGTGCTTGGAGATGAGGGCCAGGTGGCTGTTGTCATGGTACACTGTGTGGGGGGGGAGGTCTACGTCAGCAGCCAGCCTCAGTGACGTCACTGCACATGCACTTCGACGTCGGATTTCATTACCTTTATCTACGAAAATGAGGTTATAACAAACCTATTTTATTGCATACGCCATAAGAGCACTTGCATACACTTTCACATATGAACATTTGTGTGATTTAACTTTTGATCACATTATTCTGTCAAAACAGGATGTGACATCAAGAGCCCAGAGCTTTTAAACTCTATTTTCCATGGTACCATCATCATAAATAAATGAGCAGCTGCTTATCAGGTGACATCACAGGCTGGAATTTGTCTTTGCCACTGTAAGCGACTGTCCTACAACATTGTCATATTCAGCAGCACACTGCGTACTGGCTGGCCAAGTTGGTACGTAGGCCTACAGCAGACACCAACTTTACGTCATCCTGTCCTCACCTTAACATTTCTCATCCTTCCATATACAAAACCCCCAAACCATTTCATTAGTTACACGCCGTCTAACTCTATGCAACAGATGCACTGAGTGTTTTTCGAGCATTTGCATCCCTTGCTTGTATAACCTCTGCAAAAGTAACCAGCGGAGAATATTACGGCAGTAAGTCCACGTCGTAACTCCGTCTCAAAAATCTTGACAAAGCCGACACGAAATGTTCCTTTCTGCAGATTTCTGTAAACCTTTGTGAACAGTGTTCCCTTGTAATAATGGCAGGTATGCGCATTGCTCACTGGAACAGCACGGCCTCTTTCTCCAACTTCATAAAACCAAAAATTAAGCAAATCTTGAAATATTTACATGCGAGTGATTTCTTTTTTCTGTGACGTGTTTTCCTGCGCAGCATTTTGTACTTCTTAGTTGTTTTGCTAGTGAATTAGTCAAAGCTACCGAACAAGGCAGTTGTAAGTATTTACATTGGATTATATGAATGAGACCGAGGTTCAAGGTAAACACCATCCTCTGTGCACAACTACAGCACAGCTTTTTTTTTTTTTTTTTTTTTTTTTGGGGAGGGGGGCAATAAATGATAATATTTGTGATTAGGAACGATCACTGTCATTCGAGGGTTAGGGTTACACTTCAGTGCCACTGTGGTCTAATCCTCGCTTCCCTGAGCTCATCCCTCCTGCTTTGTCTAGACCAAAAGGTTAAGTGCAGAGGATTAACAATGAGTCACCTACAGCATTGAAGTTGTGGCTATTTGTTAGGCAAAGAGGACCAAGTACTGCGGTGAAGTATGACCACCTGCAGGCCTGGCTCCTCCAAGCAGCCTGTGGCTGAACTTCAGTAAATCAGTGCTGCTCTTACAAATGAGAAGCAGCCCATATTACAGCCTTGTTAGGTGCTCCAGAAAGGGTGCCAGGCCACAAATTTCACAAACTTTAGCACTTGGCTGCCCAAGAGGAGAGGCCGACCATTTGGTCAAGCACTTTGTTACACTACAACAGGCTTGACACCAGGGTTTGAGCAGACCATAGCGACCTGGGTGAGAGACACGGGGTCGGCCTGTTTACATCACAGCCCCAGCCAGCCTGATGGGGCAGGAGGAAAGCGACTATTGTGATGGCTAATCGTTGCTTTGACAGTTACATTCCAAAACATTGTCTCTCTTAGAAGGCCACATTCCCTCCTCCAATCTCTTTTACCCTTGACCCATGATACGAGTTTTCCAGAAGTTTCAATGTTAACACAGATTTCATTTGCAAACCTGTTCCATGATATTTCACGTGAACAACAGAATTCTACTGCCCCTTGAGAAATGGATATGAATTTGAAAGCAATTACATGAACACGAACATTTGAGTTACACAAAGAGTTTAGTCTCACAGATGACATTAGTACAAATTTTCTATATGGCCATTTGTGTGAAGACCGCATAGCAGGAGCCATCGTAGTTTCTGCCTCTGGATGCTGGCAGTGTGAAACACACACATATAAAATCACAGTAACAGGAGGTTTCATTCAGTTTTTTGTCTGTTTTTAGGTTTAAGAATGAAAAGAATACAAAGGCTGTGTTGTCTAATTGAAAGCCGCTTCCACGTTCCTGATCATCTGCCTCCTCATGGAGAAACCATGTTGGGAATGTGAGAAATGTAACCGTGGGCTTTAGCGGGACAGAGCTGGGTGTACGACCCTATCCTGTGGAAATTGGTTGGATTGCAGTTGTTTTTTTTTCTTTTTTCTCTACTAACTCAAGGTTTTCATATCTAAACTGTTTACTGCAAAGTGAAAATTGACGGCATAGTCGTGTCAGTTCTGAAGAATCAGAAAGTCTGTTCCAGCATCATTGTAGCCACATTTTATGGTGGACCTTAGATTTGCTTGTTTCCACAGCTATGCGTTTCTGTGAGCAGTAAGCAGCATTTTGTCTGTGTCCTTCAGCTCTTCACAGATGGGACCACCAACAAGCTGGTAGGCTGTTTTGTTGAGGAGCACCCAGAAGATGTGGTCCTTGTGCGAGTTTACGGCAACAAGACGGAGCTCATAGTGGACCGTGATAATGAGCTGAAGAGTTTCCAGGTACTCCATGCCAATGGCTGTGCTCCACGCCTCTACTGCGTTTTCCAGAATGGAATCTGCTATGAATTCATGCAAGGGGAAGCACTGGGAACGCAAGATGTGAGGGATCCTGTGCTCCTTAGGTAAGATGGTACAGCTGGAAAAGGAGTGTCATACAGTATTGGAGCCAAGGGTTTCTCTTTTGTTGTCTCATATACATCACGTACAGCTTGACGTCTGTTCTGACTCCCTGAAGGTCATGGCTCAAGAAAACATACTTATCTATAAATATACTGAGCCTTCACTGGTGTAATTTTCCCGCTGTCATATCTGTGACGTTTGCGATCCTTACCTGCTTGTATATCAACATGTTAGAACATTTTTATGCCTGGCTGTGCAAATTCTAAAAAATTAACAAGCTTGCACAACACAGAAAGCCAAATATTCCCCAAACTCCTTCCATAGATCTGTATTTACAAAATCCAAAAGTAAGGACATTTCTGTAATATCACCAGATGTCTGACACACAGTAGGCAAAAGCGTGACACTGAGATGCAAACATTTTTCCGCATGTGTACAGTGCACCTTGTTTTCACACAAATTTCCCTGCTGTTAGCTTCACTTTCATTATGAATGAAAGATACCTGCTTGAGTGGAAAGCGCTCTCGCTGAGCTGCACCCCGGCCATCTGTTTGGTGGTGTCTAGTAGTGAAGACGAGCAGCTACTCTGCTGCCGCACCGTACTGCTTTCTGTGAACAAAATAAAATAAAAATCATGTTGGTGATGTGGAAGGCAACGCATTGGCAAAAATAAGTGCTTGCATTTTTAACTTTTCACATAAAAAAGTTTCCTTGTAAATTTACTGCTACAAGTTTAACCATTATTTGTTGCACTCTAAATCTTCAGGGTCTTTTTGGAAATGAATGCTATACACTTAAAAATACAAAATGATTGATTAAAATTAAAAAGGCAAACACCCACCAAGCTAAGGGTTATAAACAGAAAACATTTGTATAAGAGAAAAACTAGCACCAACGCTTTCAAATAAAGCAAACAGAAGCTAGATGAGATCATAACTTATTTATATCTTGCCTCAATATTTCACTCTTCCTTTATGCAAAATTTCACAACAGGTTGACTTTATAGAGAAAGCATTTTTTAAGTAATATAGAATTTGTCTTACATTGTACCCAAAATGGTCAAGATAAAAATCAAAATTTTAAAGCTATATAGCACATGAAAGAGAAAAATAAACAATCCCTATAAAACACTGTATAATAAATGTGACAATTTTGTACAGCATGTGTGGCTCAGTTAGCAGCATCGTGCTGCTTTACAACAATGACAAGACAAATGCCGCACTCGTATTTGCAAGATGCCACGTTTGTGTTTGCTGCAGATTATGGCCATTACAGTGTCAGTAATCGAATCTTGGTGGGATTTCGTACACGGAGAATGTAACTGGCAAAATGTTTTTTGTTTTGTTTTTTTTTTTTTTTTGGGGGGGGGGGGGGCTGGTCTGATAAACTAATCCAGCAGTGCTGTTCTGCATCACTGACAGGCTGATTGCCACGGAAATGGCTCGCATTCACTCCATCCACGCTCACAACGGCTGCGTCCCAAAGCCCAACCTCTGGATAAAGATGCGCAAGTACTTCTCCTTGGTGTCCACCGAATTCACCGACCAAGCCTCCAATGCCAGGTAGCCACACCCCCACCCCCCTGGCCGCGTAGGGCAATAGATTCATTTATCTGAAACCGCTACTATCAAATCTGAATGACTGGGGAGCACTTCCCAAAAATTCAGCTTAAAGCTGTATAGCTTGGAAGGTTGTCTTGACAACAGAAAAAAGAGCGGTGAGCATAACAGCATACATTCCCCTGCTTGGAAAATGGCTGCTGTTGAAGTGGAGTTTCTATTTTTACCATTTTAGTACTTGGGGGTACGACTGTGCCAAAGGACCACTGGATATACAAAAATTACTTTCCAGTTTTACTTAACACAAGAGCCCTCTAAGCTGTTTTTTGTGCTCATCTTGGGTTGAACTCCTATATTTTAAGCAACCCAATTTTTCCCATCTGCATCACCCGTCTGATGTCACGTTTGTTCTACGTAAACCATTCCGCAGTTTTGGGCCCCCAGTGACCCCAGTTGCGGAATGTCCTGCACCTGGGCACTGCAATGCTCTGGCTGCTCTCATGGTTTGCGCACTGAGCGACGCTGAGCAGTGAATGTAACTGTTTTCTGTTCACTTCAGAATTTATTCCTTATAGGATTGCCCCTCTGTAAGCTTGATTATCATTTTGCTATGCAGTTTATTCTTCTTAGTCATTATTATTACAATTAATAATAACAACAGAAAGCAAAAAGTACTCCACTGCTTATGGCAGCAGCTGCATTCAGAAAACCACAGACATTTACATTCTAGCACACACATTGCAGCATGATTTCCATAGTGTTACTAAGGCCAAATGTAATTTCAGTACATCAATGTGCAGTTTGTCTGATTCAACCAGAGGTGCTGTACTGGACAGGTTCTGTCCCAAACTAAATCCACAGTAGCCTGAAGGAGAAAGGGAGTCCATAGACTCTGGGTTATATAGATGGCTTTGCTGGGTAGGCGATTAAACCAATAAGCCTATTAGTCCAGGAAAGTGAAGCGTGTCTGGCCAGCCAGGACGCATCTCTGTGGGGCTTAACCCCAGGTACAGACAGGAGGTCTGAAAGTTGACTGGTGTGGGTTAGGACTGGCAAAAAGATTCCAATATACTTTGTCCATGGCAAAATACCTGCAGAACCTGTGCCTCAGCAGTCAAAAATAATGTTCTCTGACTGTAGGTGTGGAGGTGCATGCTTCATATAATGTACCTTGACTGAACCTGTCATAACAGCAGTTTGAAAAAGGGAAATGAGGCTTCTTCCTGACCATTTCTGTCAGTTTCTACTGCTGTACACCGGTTGTTTATTTTACTTCTGTTCTGAAATGTCAGAATTCAACAGGAAGTGCCGAGCAAGGAAACGTTAGAACAGGAAATGGCCTGGATGAAGGAGCACCTGTCCCAGTTGGGCTCTCCGGTTGTGCTTTGCCACAATGACCTGCTTTGCAAAAACATCATCTACAATGCCAAGGAGGGTAAAGAAGCAGCACTTTTTTTTTTTTTTTTTTAAATCAAGTTTAGCTACACTGCAGTCAACAGTCGTCTGTTTTTCCAGCATTCCTGTTGTTCATTAATGTTATCCTTTTACAGCAAAGTACTTGACACCAATATATTTATTTATACTAGGTCTATAAAAGAATATGCATATATACTGTATAAGCAAATGTGTTTCAAAACTTTCATGGCTTTTTTTCCCCCACCCCTTTAGATCATGTCCGATTTATAGACTACGAGTACTCAAGTTACAACTACCAGGCATTTGACATTGGGAACCATTTCAACGAGTTTGCAGGTAAGGGCACATCAGCCTGGAAGAATCCGGTTCTGTTAACACAGTGATGATGCTTCTAGCTAGACAGAAACTGCTGTTATGGATTGCAAAAATACTTTTTCTCTGCCACTTTAAATAGTGTTTTTGGTTAGGAGCGCTTTGATATGTCATGTGCTCAGCCTTAGTGTTACTGACCCTGTGTGTGTGTGCGCGCGCGCGCACGTGCGTGCGTGCACGTATGTTCATCTCTGGTCTCTGTCAGGCATGAGCGAGCTGGACTACAGCCTGTATCCCAGTAGGGAACTCCAGCTGGAGTGGCTGCGCACCTACCTGCAGGCCTACAAGCGCTTCACCAAAAAAGGAGGCGAGGTGACCGAGCGTGAGCTGGAGACACTCTACGTGCAGGTCAACAAATTTGCCCTGGCAAGTGCCCCCTTTGTCATTGTCATCATCTTTATCGCATTTTAACTTAATCTGCCCTGTCATTTGCATTAGTCCCAGAAATGAGAAATAAATCATCCAAAAATCAGTGTTATTAATACCAACATGAATATCCCAGTCCATTTTATAATGTATAATTTGACATCACTCAGTTCTGACATTTGGTATATTATCAGATGGTTGTAGAACACACTTGAGTAAAATATTAAGTTACATTTACGAAAGTAAATGAATATTTCACACCACACCTTTCACAGTCCTGTTTTGGTCTTGAATGGCCCTTTGTACCAGACACAGCCTGACAGCTAAAGACTCACCGTGCATCTAAATTGTGACCTCTGTCTCATCTCTTTGCCTACAGGCATCACACTTCTTCTGGGGATTCTGGGCTCTCATCCAGGCCAAGTACTCTACCATTGACTTTGACTTTCTTGGGTAAGGAGCATTTTGGCCTTTTTCTTGCAGGGTTAAACCCTCTCGTGCACTGACTATTTAGCTGATATGAATAGAGCAACCCAATGTAGTTATGCATTATATAGCATTATATCCCTGAAAATGTACTAGCAGCTTCAATAAAAAGCAGCATTAGTTTGGATAACTGTTGGTAAAGCAATAAGAGTAGTAGCAGTGACAATAATTTAGTAAGTCATATCACAATGTAGTTATATAATAACTACATAAAGCTTACATTTACAGTAAAATACAGCAGGTGGTACAGTGGTTGGGACACGGGTTTGAATCCCACCATCTGTTGCAGTACCCTTGAGCAACGTACTTACGTGAATTGCTCCTTTAAATATTACCCACCTGCACAAATGGTTAAACCAGAATAAGTAGCTTAATACTGTAAGTTACTCTGGGGAAAAGAAAGAATAAAGGTAACTCTCCCCATGTCAGATTCTGTACCACCGAATACCAGGCCACTGCTGACTGCGCCCTGCGTATTTAATCAGTGTAGTAAATGCAAACCGTGCTCAGGTTTGAGGAAATACTTCGCTTACGCAATGCATACTCAAAAGTGACCTTTGGCAGAAAGAAACCCATGAATGATGCTGCACGTTGCCTGGCAACCCAAAGGACAGTGGGGGACACACCTGCAAAACTGGGGATGTTTAATCACTGAATGCTGTGAAACTCCAGTGCAGTTCTGTTTTCCAGCAACACCTCTTTTCTTGGGAAGAACCCCTCCATTTCGCTCTCGCTCCTACCAGGGTTAAAAGGGCAGCTCCACAATTCGTATCTGCATCTAATTCTGGGTACATGGTAGTCAGTGCTGCCGTCGGCAGTAAGAAATCAGTCCCTGAACATTACTGTAACTCCTTTGTTGAGTCTAAAAGTTAATTGCTTGTTGCAATGTGGCAGACCTGGTTGTAAATACAATTACTGTTTCCACTTCTTGTGCTAGGTTGTGGTTCACACACCTGTCTGCCACGCAGAATGTAACAGTGTTTATCCCTGCAACTATCCACTCTTCTGACACCAGCAGTAACACCAAGTACCCTACCATTCCTGCCACCTGGTTGCCTGCCCTGACCTTTGTTACCATTCAGAAGTCCCAAAGGAATTTTTATTTTTATTTTTTTTTTTGCCTGATAAACCAGTGTGAACTTTGGCCAGGATTTTTGGTCCAGTTTGATTGAGCTTTGGTAACATCTGCTTTCTTTTCTGCCGATAATGGCACGGACACCAAGAAAAGTTCAAGAACCTTTGGCTTTGCTGCCGGACGGGAGTACCTATTATTAGGCCTTTTCTGGAAGACAGCCAAAGAAATGTGGCTTTGTGAGCCATCTTTATCGGCTGGGAGTAGCACCTCTGAGATGTTTTACCATGGCGAGAACTTGACCCATGCCTGGTAAATGAGTTGTTGATGTTTTGTTGGTTTGAACTTATGATCAAAAGCACAGGGTCTTCCAAATATCTGGCCAGCCTATTGCACATGGGAATCAAACAATCGATTCAAAGTTGAATGTCACACTATGTCTTATCTTGAATTTCTTCACATAAGTGAACTTGACACCTCTGGGCACAGCAGCCTGCAGGGGTGTCACAGTTTGTTGTTTTAAAAGAGAAGATGTGTAACCGAGATTCCTGAAGCCAGAAGTGAGAGTGTAACTGATGTCTTTTACATCTGCTCCTTTCTCGTAGGTATGCAGCACTGCGGTTTAACCAGTACTTTAAGACCAAGCCGGCAGCCTTGGCCCTGAAGACCCCAGAATGAAGGCACTGGAGGCCATACTGGAGTTGGGGTCCAGTACTGGTGCCTTGTCCTTGACAGCAGAAGCACTTTTCAGCAGTAGGAGACAGGGATGGGCCTGTTTCGAGGGGGAGGGCTTTTGTAAGAGTTTAGGTGAGGGGAGCTGCTTGAGTTAAAGGTGAAGGTGCAGTCTGGGGCACCTGCATAGTTTGCCCATTGAGACAGATAAACTCCTCACACATTCACCTCTGCTTCTCCTTATAAATATCACAAACCTCCTTCTGCTCAAGTAGGATGCTGAGCAGGGACTGGGACTCTAGTTTCTTTTTTATTCTGCACCGATTTCCACAAAGGTAAACAACCAAGGCAGCCTCAAACTTCCCAAATGTAAGCAGTAAAAATAGTCTCACATCTGTCCACATCGGGACTCCTCTACTCAGCAGCTCAGTGCCATGTGGCTTTGGCTGTGGGGATGCGTAACAGTTTTGAAACAGCAGTTTGCTCTGGCAGATTTTGACCGATTTTAACATCCAAAATTAGATTGGCAGGCAGGGCTTTTAAGATCAACCAGCTGCCTGATACAGTGACAGTGACACAGGAATGTCCAGGCCATTTCCAATGAACCTCCCTCATATTTCTCATTATACTTCTGGGCTTTGTGAGGAAATGTCCTGTCCAATTTGTGGCAGATTTTCAAGGATTCTTCCTTCGGGGATGTTCTGCCTTCTGCTACAACCAGCTGACGCATCTTGACTCTGCGTGTGGGCCAGACTGTCACATCGTGCCACCTGCTAGTTTAAGGATTGCCGGTCAGTTTTTAAGAGCAGAGCGCTTACTATGTGTGGGGGGTTAACATTTCACAAGAATGAAAGCAGCAAAAAACATTACTCCACAGCAGTACATGTCCCAATGTTGTCCTACCTCCCTTAGAGCAGAAGTAACTGGGCATCTGCTCTTTGCAGTTTTATGGTTACGACCCTGGCAGTTTATTTTTCCACCCGTTGGCTTGCCTGGAAACCTACCACCTGCTGTCTGTCCTCACATGAACCCCCCCATTAGACTGGAGAGTGCTGTTGCATTTGATGTCTGCTCCACTTTCCTCTTTGGTAATGATAATTATAATTTTTTTTTTTTTTTTTTTTAAGTGACAAAGTTGAATATGAATTGCAAATTACTGTTGGGTTCTTGCATACTAGTGGTGCAGCATGGCTTGGTTTTTTTTACTATTTTACTAATGACTATAAAGAGAATTTGGTTCTGAGCTTCTCTTACATGCTGTTTGCAATGACCAAACCACTCAAACCTCAAAGGGCCTCACAATCCTTATGTGGAGTTATTTTATTAGATTTGTAGTTCTTTCATTGCAATCCAATGACTCATCGGAAGTTGCAATTTCTTAAATAGGATTATAGAGCTGTCCCCTGAGGCCATTAATAAACACAGCTGCGTAATAGAACTTTTTTTGTATATTAATTGCATTCTTTTGTACATTACAGTTCTAAGAATGAGGTGAAGGTAGTAACGTTGGTCCTAATCTTACTGTTGGACAAGTATGTATGCTGCTTTATATGGCTTTTTGTAAAGTATTTAAACTTTTTTGAATATCTTATGATTGAGCTATTAAACTGCATTCGGAGAGCATAAAGTTGCAGTTCTGAAACCCAAAAAAACCCATTGCTGTTTCACCTGTGAGCAACACGCTTCTCTCTCAATATCCAGCAGTGTAAATGAAAGAACTGCATAAATCTGTTAAAGTAATTTGATAGGCAAGTGGTCTTGTTCTCCAGGTTAAGTGGAAGCGTTGCTTAAAAGTTCAGGATTCTTTAGTTTCTGTGTTTCGGTGTTTTGTATCGGCATGAGATTATAACTGTGAAGTTGCAGACGTACGGCGAAATGTGTTCTGTGAATGTCATCCTTGTGATGGTGTGTGTGGCCTGGCTGAGCCTCTTCATCATTATCCTCTTCATTTAGCTTTGGCGCCATTCAGCTCACAGTCCTGGAGTGGAGGTTTTCATTTTCGTTACTGCTTTCAGTTCCGGAACAGGAGTGATGCACCAGGCCCTGACATAGGAGGCCTGAATCCAAAGACCAAAAACGGGAGCCATCCCTTATGTGTGACTCCTGTGCAGCCTATTGCCATTGTGATGGCTTTACATGCCAAATGCGACATCCTGTAGAAACCAGGAGGAGGGAAAGGAGCTTAACTCCTGAACTCCAGTTGGCCAATTCTTGTCAATTATTAATAAGCATTTAATAATTAACTATCAGAAGCTACAGTTGCTGATTACCATGCTGTAGGCCCTCTGTTATAAATTATTTGAAATGTGCTTATTAGCCTGAGTGAATCTGTTACTATTAATCTCAATTTAAGCTATTTTTGGTTTGAAGGAGAGATGGCTACCGGAATGTCCAAATGTACTGGATTTTGTTTTATATTTCCTTATTTTTAAACAGTGTGATTTATTGTCCCTTTAGGACCACAAACTGCCCATTTTTTACATAGTTTCAACATTCTCAGTTTACATCACTGTTAAGAGAAATGCTTTGAAGATTCAGCACCATAAACACCTCAAACCTATATGTATGGACCTACCTGTAGAATAACAATGAAGCAAGGAACTTTGTTTCTAAACAAAAATTTATTTGCAGCACTGAATATGATGGTTTCATATTTTAACAGTGGATGCTTTTTGAAATGAAGCACGAGAAAAAGAAAGAGTGACCAATGTTAATATACCCAATGCTAAAACAGTGGACTGTACAATTAAAATTTAATGCAGAAAACGAACATCATTTTTTTTTTGCTTGTTATGTACAGAAATGCCACAATGCTTTGAGGACTCTGGTCTATTTTAGAATAACTCCTTTGTGAATGTACTCAGCTACTGGGGCAAAAAAAAAAAAAAAAAAAAACTACACGATGAGTTGATTTTTAAAAAAAATTTTTTTTTTTTTTTAAAGAATCGCTGTCCAGATTTTTGCACTTGCTTTTGGTTGCTTTAAACACCACAGAGGACATCTGTTCTGCAGCATTAGTGGGAGCATGAGGTCTATCGCATTTCTGTGGGTAACCGAGGCCCTCTGTGTGCTCTGCAGCGGTGCTGAGGAGGCAGAGAGTGGTGTTGGTGTGTGTGACTCATAACATTTACTGTAAGAATATTAAACTGTAGGCTGTTCACCGTCATATCTGAATGTGTGTAGAAACCCAGTAGCACATCCTAGGAAACATGATGCTTCAAAACAATGTCCTTTTGAGGGTTTCCCCGACCGCTGCATTTATTATTAACGGTGAATGCATTAAGACAAAATGAGTAATGGCAAGCTGTTTACTGTGGTGAGCCTCATGCATCCTATAGACATGCACATATTTTTTCACCTGTGTCAAATAACTTCTGCATTGTCTTTACGAAGAAAACAGTAAAAAAGGTGACAGTTCCTCATTATAACAAAAGAATCCCAAAATAGAGATAAGCGGCACACTCTTCCTACAGAGCTGAATGTATTAGCATAATATATGGAGGAGAAGAGAAACTGTACCACATCTCACTTTTATCTCAACATGAGTTCAGTACAAAGAAAACAGAAGTCGATTGGGGGGGTGGGGGTCATGCGACAGAAGGTCTTAAAGCGCTTTGTCATTTTTGATTCAAAATACATTAGCTAAACATTTTATACACAAGTAGTTATAGATTTCCTCACCAAAAACATACTTTTTTGGAAATTCCTGGACTTAATTCAATCCTCATACCACTGTACATTTAATATTCTAGTTCATGAGGATAAACCAAGTTTCTACATTATTTAGCATGTTAAATAAACAATTTTATGTGGTCCTGTTTAATTGTTTTACATTCTACAAGCAACAGTGTTTATTTTTCAGAATACATTACAGAAACTAACTGAAATCAAATTATTTCATTGCTAAGCTAATAGTTGTATCCAAAGAGGGTAAAATATCCCATCTCTGTGCAGCCACACTGGGATTGGAGCATTTTAGAGATTTGTGTGTGTGGCCCCTACAGTGGTGCCCAGTAACCTTCCAGTTTCCACTGGATTTTCTTAAACAACTACACTGCCTACTGCATAAATACTCAAAGAAGTCATTGTGAATTCAATCAAATGAGTATTAGCTGTGAGAATTTCATACACATGGGTTCCCTTGCCCTCACAAACAAGGATGGTCTAGAAGTGTCCATGTAGTAGAAATAGACCCCTGAGACAAGACATTCACTCACTTTGCTAAAAATGTGACTTGTGAGCATGCAGACTACTTTTTTACAGACTGTCTAAAGCTTTTGGATAGCTTAAGTACATTTCCATGAGTTTCAGTTTTGGCTTAAGTTTGAGTGAAAGATCAAGCTGCAATGATTCATGATTCAATTGTCATGTGACTGTTTTAAAAGGAGGCCTCAACTATGAAACACATGGCTTCAGAAAAGAACCAATGCCTTTCCACAGGCTGCCTGAAAGAGGATGGAGTCCCCTGGTGGCTGCACAGATGTGTGCTGGTGCAGCCACCTGTGGGTGTGCTTGTATTTGCCGACTTTCCTTTACACAGTCTGCTGTTCATGGTGAAGTCCTTGCTTGGCTCATACCGCTATCCCCAAAAGCCCACCCTCCTTCTGCCATGTGAAAACTCAAGTTTAAAAGTTTATTGGTTTTTTCAGATACTTAGCTCTACAAATTTCTACAGTTGGTAAGATATTAAGTACATTTACAGACACTACAGACAGGGGTGGACTTTTGATATTTTAGAAATGTATAATGGTGTTGAAAGTAGGAACTAGTTGATAACTGTAACATGACTGCTAAATGTACTGGCTTAAGTAAAATGAATGTGTGCTGGTGTTACTGATTTAACAACTTTCCACATCACAGTGTGAGCAACACACAGGTGTTTATTATGCACTGACTGGCCAAAAAAAAAAAAAAAAAGTCACCACCTGGATTTAACTTAGTGTTATGATCTGGGGTTGCTTCACTTGGTCAGGTCTAGGTTCAGCAACGTTATGTGCCCAAAAAATTAGGTCAGCTGACTACCTGAATAAACTGAATGACCAGGTTTTTCCATCAGTGGGTTTTTTCTTCATATTCCAAGATGAAAATGCCAGGATTCATCAGGCTCAAACTGTGAAAGAGTGGTTTAGGAACCACGAGACATCATTTTCACACATGGATTGGCCTCCACAGAGTCCAGACCTTAACCCCACTGAGAATCTTTGGGATGTGCTGGAGAAGATTTTACACAGCAGTCTGATCCCATCTTCAATACAAGATCTTAGCAAAAAAATTAATGCAATGCTGGATAAAAATAAATGTCGTGACATTGCATAAGCTTATCAAAATGATGCCACGGCGAATGCGTGCCGGAATCAAAGCTAAAGGCGGTCCAACAAAATATTAAAGTGTGTGACTTTTTTGTACAAAAAATTATCTTAGAGACAATAATTATCATAGTGCAATAGGTTGTGTTTCCTTATAGGCCAGTAAACATGACACAGCGGCTCACGATTACAGTACAACTGAGTATTATTATTATTATTATTATGAAGAAGAAGAAACCATTTGTCTTACCGGTTAGTTCAGGGTCCGACACTGAAGGACTTGATAGGACTACGTTAGTTATCCAAATTAACGTGACGAACAGTCAAATTAGAAGTTGGCTGGGGAAAACAGTCCGTTCGTCCTGTATAAACACCATTTTTAGTCACGATGCTCCATTAATAGGAGTTGTGGGGGGAAATAATCGCATCATAACCCCAGCACTGCACGTGACCAGGGAGCCTTTTATCTGTTTTTACCACTAAATCATAAAGCGTCCGTGACGAAACATCACGACCCATTTGGCTTTTTAAGCAGTTTTAGTGTTCATTTCTTCCACTGTCACTCCTTACTGTCACAGACGAGCAAGTGTGCAAAATGAGTTATAAACTTTTTATAGTAGAAACGCATTTGAAACATAAAACAATATCAACTAGACTCCGCTCCGAAGAACACGTCACGTCCGTCGCCGCGCGTTTCAAAAAGTAGGCTCGCGTCGACTACCTGAATGACGTCAAATTCGTGGACCTTAAACCAATCGGCGCACAGAACTGGGCGTGATGGACGTGCAACTAAACAAATTAAAATACGCCATTCATTGGCACGTGACGTCGAACGCGCAGTATTTTTTTTAGTTTTAACCTCATTTATGGACTTGATTTAAAGCCACGTCTGGAATAATTTAAAAAGGTAAGAAACCGTAAGACTAAAGTAGTAGCAAAAAAAAAAGAAAACAAAAGTTAAAGTTAAATAACATGAATTACTTATTTGGATAAATTTCAGCCCCCCCCGTGGCCCAGGTGCGCTGAGCTGCAGCCAGGTTCGCCCCGTTATAAATCCGACCCTGACTACAGCAGTAGAGTAAAAGTTTACTGTGGTAAATGTAAAACTAACTTCGTCTCTACTCGCATTTCCCCAGTTTTAAAGTTACGGCTGCAAAACCTAAAGCCCCCACTAGATGGCAGTAAGTGAAAATGAATAATAGGTAAAACTATGTAGACTTTTAAAATTCCTTTAGAAGAACCGTTCATTTTAATCCTGTCCTGTGCCCAAGTGAGCTGAGAATTTATTATGGCATTGCAGTTTTGCAAAACTGAAACGTGAAAACGTTAGCAGTACTTGATATTTTCAAATGATTTTACATAATAATTAAAAAAAAAAAAAAAAACACACACCAGATACACAGAAGCAAGAAATATCACTGTCGATACTGAATTATAACATATGGTTGATCTTCGTTTTTCGATGCGTCGCATACACATTTAAACAACCCTTAGTCCCTAAGACCTAAAAAAAAAATCCACCCCCACCCCCCAATAGAAAGCACTTTGATTAACTTACAGGAAAACACTTTGTCTTCCTCCTTGAATGTTCTTGCCTGTCTCCTCTGGCTTGACCCATATTCAGCTCTTCTGCACCGGAAAGGTATGCTGAGGAAGCCCACTATTGAGGACTTCCTAAACTAAACACATCCATATGCACACATACACTCTTTCTTCCGCTGGTACCACAGTCCACGGATCTTCATTTCCCTCTTGGGCCCCGGTGGCAACTGAGGCCTTTTGGGAGCAAACAGATTCACAAGAACTTTGCCAAACTTGAGAAAAAGCCATTTAAAAAAGTCGTTTTTAAAAAAAGTCTGTGCGCAAACAATCGCTAGACTTGTACCACAACAATACAAATATTTTATTACGCTCAAAAACAAACACGCAACTTGGAAAACATAGGAAATGTACACCTTTAAATTACACAGGCTCTTATAAACAAAATAGAAATCTATATATTATACATAGAAATCTTTTAACTGTCTAACCAAATTGTTATTACAATTTTTTTGGTTTTCTGAAGAAAAGAAATATTTAATTATCATTCATTATACACTTCCAGCAGGTCCAGGTCCCTAAATCTGGCTAAATAACTCAGGTACTACACACACATGCTTTTATTAAAATACCCCTCCTGACTGCACTCCTTACCACTGCCCACCCATCTGGCCTGAGATTGTTTGATAAGTGGGGGACAACACATTTACACCTAAAAACAAATATTATTTAGAGAGGACAGCTTGTAAATGAGATGATCAGTACCAGTTTTTGAGGGAAGCAGAAGGACGCATCCCCTTGTAATGTGGAGAGAATCTTGTTTAAGATGCCAACAAGATGTGTAATTTAAACCACTTGTTGACCAGACCAGACTTGCTCTGCTTTATGACACAATTTGACTTAAAGAATTGACTATTTGCCATCTCTTTCTCTCTCTCAGCCAACACTTGACCCTTCCTTGCTTAACTTGACCAAAAAGGTGTTTAAAAAATTTCTGGAACGATGTTAATGAAAACATTTAGAGTTGAAATACACCTTAACTGTCACTAAACAGACTCATGTGACTTTAAAAAGATGCCTTAAAATTTGCAAAATAGAACTATTAAAATCCAAACATTGTTCCACTGTTCTGCGAACATTTCCAAAACATAAAACACACTGGGATGGAAATCAAGACAACAGAGAAACATTTCATAATCAGGGCCATTGTCATCCATTGATTCATAATCAGTACAATTTCTCTGAGACAGGTAAACATGGAGGGTGAACACTAAGTGCCCCTTTCCACAGAAAAATGTAAACAGTTTATACTTGGAGCAAGTAAACATCAAGCTCAGCTTGGCATTTCCATGTATGATTCTCTACCAGTTGTAAGAGAAACAGGTGCCTGTCATGTGGGACACATGCCAAAAAACCATGGTGGAAACCGTGAGGTATGTGGATGGCAGGGTGTATTAGTGACACCAGTGCCCGACTGGGACAGCAGCGGCACCGAGGGTTCCAGCATTCCTTTATGGGGAGGAACAGCACGCAGTGCTGGCTGGGCTGTGGCTGCTCCACCTCACAGCACTTAGCCTAAGTGCTCCACCACAGGACACGGGCCCAATGTGCTGAGCTTATACTGTGGCACAAAATTTACACCTATGTGTTTCTTCAAAATAATAAAAGCCAGATATGTTAAATAAACCCTGGAGTTTTTGTTTAATCCTTTCCTTGCAGTGATAGTTTTTTTTTCTTTTTTTTTCATTTTTCATTTCAATTTTTAAATTACATTTTAATCCTTAGGGAATAAACAGGTGCACATTTTGTACTGGGGCAAAAACTGGGTAAATCTATCCATGCATATTTATAAGCAATGGCTTCACAGTATGATGCAAGACTACGTGCAAAGTAAAAGCCAGAGGTGCCCTCCAAAGTACAACTAAAATAAGGAGAAAAGTACAATATTAAAAACTGGAATACAAAAATAATAATAATAATAATAATAAGAAGAAGAAATACATTTAAAAGCACAAAATGGACCACATTACCCAATATATTCCTTCTTGAATATTCAAATTGAAAATTTAGATTGTTTTATCATGAAACATTGTCATTAAAAGGAGAATTGCACACAATGCTTTCAATTAAAAACAGCAAAATAAACATAAAACATCATTTGTGCCATTCTGGGAACACAAGTCTGGTATTTGCCTTTGTCAGATAGGAACAGAGGGGGGTGACCAGGTCTGGTCCAAGCTGTCAACCTGGTATGGAGGTACTGTTTGGTGCTTTTATGAAAAAAGTGTAGAAATGTAATTTTTGCAATAGGGATTTTCCTCAATCCAACATAGTAATTTGCCTTCCTGAAAAGTTTGTACATGGACACTTTCAAATAATTACAAAAATATTCATACTGCAAAAATATACAAATAAAAACTGCATGTCTAAACTTTTATCTATTTTGCCTTTAAAAAGGGTCTGTCTGTACAAAATGCATTGCAATGTGGGTAACCAATACCAAAGCAAGCCCTACTTCATCAAAGTGGGAATTCAGCGTTTACCCTAAAATCCAGAATTAAAAGTACTCCTGCTTCAGCCTTTAATATATGTGAAAATAAAAAGAAAAATCTGTAAAAACAGCTTCCAACTCCATAATCATTCAACTGCTACACCCATCAATTCACACTTTTTTTGGCTGCCTAGCCCATAAGTGTCCACAAATGAAATGGTTTGAAAGTAACCCAAGGGGGTCAGCTGAGCTGAGGGAGTGACTGTCTCACCGTGCTCAGTCAGTCAAGACCACAAGTTCTCCCTCACTGCGCTCCCCAGCATCGCTCTCTTCCCCCGCACTGTAACGGTGTCTCTCCACAGTACTTCCATGAGCTTCCATGGCTTGCCCCTGCTGGGGCTCCAGATCCCCAGGCCGGTAGTGTTCTACCATGGTGGGGTGCATGGGCATGGATACTGTGGGTCTGGTGTAATGGACATCGCTGGATGGATAGTGCAGTGCTGGATCAGGTTGGCTGAATAACAGAGAGAAAATGTAAAAAAAGTACCCATAACTGTGAAACAACTCACTCACTCTCATGTTGTCATTGTGTAACAGTAAAGTTTGGCTGATTGAATCATACAAATTATGTAGTATAATCATAAAAGAATAAAATACAGGTATGTGCTGAATAATGACATATCAGTCAACAACGGACCGCATATACGACAGTGGTTTGTAGCCTAGGAGCAATAGGCTATACCATAAGCAAGTCAAAATAAACGTAATGCAGCGCATGTACACTCAATGATGTTTGCACAACGACAAAATCGTCTAACGATGGATTTCTCAGAACGCATCCTCGTTGTTAAGTGATGCATACCTGTAATAACATTAATGGGAACACAAGGATGGACACATGGAGTGAAGGAAGAGAGCAATACTACAATTGTGTTGAGTTGTAATCCCATGTCATTTCAGACCCTCCTTTTATACCCAATAACAAAGGCATGCAAATAGGACAAACATCCAGCTGCATGACTGAGTAAAGCTTCGGGTGGCTTTAGATAAAAGCACTGCATGAATGCCAGAATAAAATTACCAAATAAAGTTCAGCAGACCAAAATCTAATTGAACAAATATAACTACATTTAAAAAAAAAAAAAAAAACACAACAAAGGCAAGACAACAACAATAGACACCGAGATGCAGACACTGTTACTACTGCTAAGTTCTGCTGTAGTGCTCTGAACAATAGCACCTGCCTCATATGATCGTGCTGTAAATGCACTGTAACCGGATGCTTGTGAAATTCATTCAAAATATCCTTAATGAATGGCTGGAAAGCATGGGGTAAATTGCAGACAGGTGCATCTCAACATTCCATGCACCAGAGAGCACGGGTTCACCAGATACATGCGGACATCAAGAGGCTTTCAGCCTAGCTGTACACTTTGTTAGACAGGGTGACTGTGTGAGCACATTTCAGTTTGGCTGTGTGGCTGTGCTGTGAACTAAACTTAAAAAAAAAAAAAAAAAAAAATCAGCAACAGCGTGACTCTTACATGCTCTCATAAGTAAACCGAGAGTGTAGAACTACTGTGCACAGACATCCCACACACATACCAGGAAACTTAGACCAGCTGTTAATTTAGCCCGCAAAGACCTTGTTATTTTAAAGCCAATCAGCTACTCTGCTTTTACAACACATATCTAGTTTCCAAATGTCATGAAAAATTGCTCACCGGGAGTTCATTAAGGTCTAAAATCACTCAACTGTCAACAAATGTTCTTGTTCTTCAATCCAAAGACATGCGATCAAGGTGAACTGGTGATACCTAATTGCCCACAGTGTATCTATGTGGACCACCAGTGGAGTGGTGTCCTCTCCAGCCTGTACACTGTCACCCAACCTTTGCTTCTGAAGTGGGCTCTGGTTTACTGCAACCCTGCACTTGACAAGTGCTTATCAATAATGATGCAAGGAGCAAATGTCACTTTTTATAAAGTAGATTTACATTACATCCCAACAACTTTGCAATTCAAAATCCTTATCCACAGCAAATGTGAACTCCTTCTTGGTAATTCTTAATTGTGCTGCAGTCTGTAATCTGCCAAATACCATATTTCATCTACTGACCTAGCTGGGTAGGTGCCACGTTGCTCCTGGCGCCGGCTCTTCATCATGGCCTTGTATTCTCCTACACGCAGCCGCCGGCCTTCCACAATGCAGGTACGCTTTGGTCGTGGCTTGTACTTGTAGTCTGGGTAGCGCTCCAAGTGTTGGCGGCTAAGGCGGGCCTGCTCCTCGTAGTAGGGCTGCTTCTCCTGGTTGGACATGGCCTTCCATCGTGAACCTGCAAGTGGGCAGCAGGGAAGACAGGCTGTTGCAGCACAGGACTGGTAATTTTCATCCCATTCGTTTGAACCCAGCTACACTGTCACAGGGGTCAAGATCTAATGCTGACACGAGTGTTACTTGCAGTTTGCTCTAACTGGGTGGGGTTGTTTCACTCAGAAAATAAAAGTTCACACTTTTAGTGTCAGTACTGTCATCTACCAATTGTTTCTGGGAATTCCACAAGAGCCTAACAAAAGGAAGGCACATGGAGTCACAGGAGGTTAGGCTTGACACTAGGGAGTGGGGCAGATGGTGGATCATGCCTCAGCATGCCCTACTGTGCCAACAGCAGAAGCAGGTGTCACACCCAAAATAGAGGCGCTTTCACACAAAGGGCCCCAGGAGTCACCCAAGTTGGCATGCTTGCAGGATAGACCAACAACAAAAACAGGAGAGAGAGCGAGAGGCTGAAGCAAAGAACAATGTGTCTGGGACCAGTGTCTGGGGAAGGACAGAGCTGGAGGTTAGACCCAAAGATAGCACAACAAGGAACAGCAGCTCCAGCAGCTCAAAGCACAACAAGGAAAGCCAGGAAAGTACACAGAAAGTCACTGCATTAAAAATACAGTCCATATCCTCTGAAAAATACGGTCTTAGTAAATATAGCAATTCAGGTTGTGCTGCTTTTAAAGGCCCTTTGACACCGCTGTAGATAATTTATGACACTTGGCACAGTTGTTACAACATACAATAAAGGAGAAGGGGAGCCTCACTCACCCAGGATCTTGCTAATGCTGGAGTTGTGCATGTCTGGGAAGGCCTGCAGGATCCGCCGGCGCTCGTCCTTGGCCCACACCATAAAGGCATTCATGGGCCTCTTGATGTGCCCTGAATGGGGCTGCTGTGTTTCAGTGAACCCTGTCACAGCAGACACTGCTATGGTCCCTGCAACAGAGGAGAGGAGGTGTTTAGAGGCTGCAGACACTTTGTTTTGGCATCCTCGTGTGGCATTGAACAGGTAATTCAAGTTCTGCTAATCATAGTTAGTATAACACTGCATCACCATGAACAGTACACAGTGTTAAGCTACGGTACCGCTATCACATTTTCCTACATATTCAAATCTCCTTTAATTCATAGCTGGTTCGATGCTTTGCAGTGGACAGAAACACCGATGCAACCATGCAACAGATTCCACCAACAGAATCTGCTTGTTTAGGGTAGCTGCACGTGTGGAACTTGAGCCCTACCTTCGGAGTCACTGCTGTGGTCCTCCCCAGGCCGGTGAGCCTGAGAGTCTTCCCCTCTTGTTCCATGAGTCAGTCGAACACCTGGAGACATCTCCTTTAATGCACACAAGAGCACATGAACACCACACCCAACAAAAGACACAAAACATGTTGTCAACAATCGCTATGCAAAAAAGGCCTGTGGCAACGTGCTCTGACACACAAAAGGATCAAGGCGTTTGAATGTGACAGGTAACAAAAGCAGCTATTTGACAAGTGTGCTTGAAGCTACTCAGCAGACAAAGGAGGAAAATATTTGTGTCTCATCAGTAAATTCTTCTGTTTTAATGCAAAGAAAAATACAAAGGAACAGGAAAAACTTGCAGATTAAATTATAGAGAGGTGTGCAAGTAGGGTTGAGAAAATACATGGTTTCTCTGAAAAGGCTGAGAAAGGCAAGACAGGATAGGAAGAATTACTAATCCATGTAAAAAAAAAAAAAGAAAAAAAAAGAAAATTATTACCTTTGTGAAGTGTAATCAAAACATTGTGTAATGCCACTATTACTATGCCTTTCTGTTTCTACTCTTACATTCTAAGAGTATGAAAATGCCTTTAACAGTGTAAATTTAGGTATTATACAAGGAAAAAAAACTGCTCTTCCTCTATCAGTTAGAAAAGTGACAAATTATTACTGTAGCATTAATGGATTGTGAAACTGGTTGTTTCACAGAGGCAGGCAATGATGTATTCTTCTATAAGGAGTGGTTCATGTGGTCCATGAGAAACTTTGCTCACACACCTTTCTAGAGGTACAGTCGTTCTCCCTTCCCAGTGTCCCATGGCTCCTCAGCAACTGCTGAGCATCGTGGATGGCCTGGGTCACCACATCTCCCTCCCCCAGGAACCCTGCAGAAGAGCACAGCCTCAGAATTATGCCTTTGTGATGGAACTTAATGTAACTTAACTGGTGGATTGTGAACAATGAATTAAACTGGTTCTTCTCTGCCCCTAGCACCACAGAACTTGCTCCTTAGGCACAAGAACAAGCTCCATTCAGGCCAGACTAAATGTTACAGTCAAGTCAGCAGGTTCTGGGTGGATGATGATGTCCCAGACTGCCTACTTCAAAACCAGATAGGACAAAGCCAATGACTGCACCTTTTGCCAGGGATATCAGGGCAAATAAAACTTTACAGTCAAGATATAAAGACTGAAAAATCACTCAATGAGCAAGAACACATTGTGTGTTCTTGCTCATTGCCTTAGTAAGGGAATAGTAAAAGCAGAGAAGTTGATATTGTACACATAACATATATGCATATGTGATACAGTCAGTACATTTCAAGTCTGACACCCACTTGATGCTACAGCATTTGGTCTCTTAAAGGTGCTACAAAGGCAAAGATTATGTAAGGGATCAGAAAATGGATGAGTACACAAACCCAGGCTGAGTGCTGTGCGTGGTGGGCTTCGCTGCAGGTCACGATGTCTGTAGCTGCTCTGTAGGTGCAAGGAGGACAGCTCCAGGGACTGGGGGCTTGGTGCCTTACTCATGTCTAGTCCTTTTGGTTTAGAGGTTAGGTTGAGTGGCTGACTGGCCTCCTTCAAGATAAAATGAAGACATGTCAGTCAGTCAAAGAAAACTACTCTAAAAGGAAAGCCCAAAAATCTACGAATACAAAAATAAAAGCAGTCAATAGGTAAGGCCTTTTTACAGTTTCATACGGTGATGTTGAGGAAAATTCCCCCAATGTAAACTCGTGTCACTTTAAATAAAAGAGGATGAGATGTGTGAATGTCTAATCCTCATTTAAATGTTATTGAGAAGTTGAAATGAACACCTTTAAAAAAATATTCCTGGAAATGTGCACTTTGGATTAAGATTTTAAATGTATTCCACAATTCCAATCATTTTAAACTAAATGTATTACCTGAGAACCCTCAACAGTTTAAACTGCTAAACTCCATTAATATTAAATGAGGATTAACTCTTAAAATGATTCAAATATATATCTTTTCAGGCTATAAGTTTTAATCATTTGAAATATTGAATAAAACACTGCGTTTTTCTGTTATAATTTCATTAATGAGCAAATTAAGGAAATATTTAACTAACACTACTCACATTCTTCCAGGGTACAGTTATTATGGTTAGAAAATATGCACAACATTTTGCTCGCATATTCACTGTTACCATGCCAGGGTTACCAAAACATAAGAACCTATGAACCCACCTAGTTCATATTTCCCAGGGTAAACATACCTGTCTGTGGGCTGCACCACTGGGCCTTTTTGCTGGGGTGGAGTGGGAATTAGGAAGGAGCTGCATTGGATAGTCCACTTGAGCATACAGGGGAAAGCAAAAAAAAATTAATATTGTGAAAGTCATAGTTGATATCTTTTTGTTCAGTTTGTGCATCTGTCTTTATGGATCATCCTGATGCAGTCCTCATTCTTTGCCTTTGTGGGGCACAAAATTCCTTAAAAGATCAGCAGAGCTCCTAGGGACACAGTCTTTTTAAACATATCTTCTCCTGCTCTGGCTGAGGAGCTGTGAATAAGGGAAAATGCTGAACAAAGAAGCCTATTGATAAGAAGCAGTTGACTGCCACTTTGTGTTACACAAGAATGCAACGTCAGATGAGGGCAACAAAATGCTTGCTTGTGTGACTTTCAAACGACCTGACTTTTTGCCCCTTTTCACGGCACAAGCTTAATTATGAGGAATGCAGTCGGTAGCAGCACCTGTACTACAAGCTGGGGGAACTTGTGTGTTACGGATGCCCACACACTCACACTGTAAGCAGCACCTATTCAATTTGTTGAGCTGTCTCTTTGCAATTCAAAACACTGTTTTACTGAACATACATAACAGAGATCATTTGCTGCAGAACTATGTTTATAGATATGGCCAAAAGTGTTGGTATCCTTCCACTTTTTCCAAAAAAAAAAAAACAATTTTCTCTGAAGTAAGCTGAAACCAACAAAAGTATTCAAATGACTTTGCTTTGGATTTATGACTCAACTTATTTTAAATAACAAAACAAAAGAAAATGGCATAGACAATAATGTAGGGACCCTTAACCTAATACTTTGTAGCACAGCCTTGGAGACAGTAATAACAATCAAGCACTTTCTATAGCTCTGAATGAGATTTCTCCACTGGTAGTTTGGCTCACTCTTCTTGATAATATTGGCAACAGGAGCATCAAGCTCTTTAGAAATTGTAGGGGACCGAGTCAGCAGGCATGAGGAATTACAGGTTAATTGCTAGCAAAAAAATTATTTTTTTCAAAAATGTAATTGTCATATCAACAAAGATTGGGCCCATAAAAAGGTCAATATAACATAACACCAAACAAACTGTGCACAACTCAAATCAACTAAACATACGACTGATGTAACAAACAAACAATAGGGCTTAAATAATGGCTGATCAGACCATTCACATACAACTGCATACAACAGGGGAACACCAGGACTATACAAACACAAATTCACAACAAAATACAACACACCGATCGGTTAACTAAATCATATACATAACAAAATCCAGCAGAATCAAAATACTATTAATAAAAACATAAATCAGGAAATTAAACCAAGTGAACTTTTACACTGATATTTTCTCCCCCATGCTGTAGCAAAGGTTTGTCTGCCTTGGATCCACTTCCTGCTTTCTAAGGCCCGATTTCTTTCTTCCAATCCTTTGTCCGGATAGGTATCTGGATGGGCCAATCCCCAGAGACCACCAACCAAACCAGCAACCCAAAAACAATTTCCATTCAAACCCCAAACGGCAAATTCAAACCAAACATCTCACCACCCAAACTCTCCAAAGCAAATCAACACAAACGGAAATTCACCAAGCAAAAAATGTGCAAAAACTATACACTCATCTGTGTGCCTGCTGGAGCAGCCATCACAGAGATGGTCTTGCATCTTTTATGTTGACCATGCTTGGCTGTTTCCTTCTTTCTAACCTCTTTTTCCATTTTTAGTGTGAGATACTCAGAGACACAACACAGCACACTGAGGACTTTTCTCCATTTAAACACTTGTTGAATAAGTGATTATAGAAGTGAAGACACCTGTGGAGCTAACTAAAAGAGAATAGTGTGCTTCAAGTATCACTACAATGTTTTTTTATAACTTTTAAAGGGTAGCAATAATATTCTACGTGGTATTTTACAATATCTTTAAAATAAGCAAGAATTCAGTTCTTTTCACAACTTCTTTATTTGGTTCCACTGCAAACGAAAGAATTACAAGAATGTTTTACAAAAGATCTTTTAATTTCACCACTTTTTTGAAGGAATGGTACATTCCTATTTGAATAAAATGCAAGGTAACCAACACATTTGGCCACATCGGTACATTCCTTTGCTTAGCTGACACTTTTCTGCAATGCATCTTGAAATGTTAGACTAGCTACAGTTATACTTTTTTTAAAAGGTGGATAATTTTCACTGGAGTAATGCAGATTAAGTATTTTAATCAAGTGTATGGAAAGAGGAGGGATTTGAACCTGACTCTGACCACTGCCCTGCCTAATCAGATTTATACTGCCCCCAAGGGGAAGACAAACAGTACAGTCTTACATGTAGTCCTGTTATGTTTGACTGGAGAACCATTCATATTCCACAAACCATTTTGGTGTACAAACAGAGCTTTATGTACTGTCATTCTGTTTACCTGGTTTGCAGGGAATGGGCTGTAGGGGAAGCCCCATCTGAGGATCTGAGGTGACAGACAGTGGCTGAGAGTTGGGGTGGAAGGCAGGGATCATCACATATGGCATGTTCACCTGCTAAAGGAAGGACAATGCAAGCCTGGTGAGAAGCCTCAGGAAAACCAAGGCAGTGTCTGTGCAGCTTACAGAACAACAGCGTGTATAAAATGATGGCATATGTATGTGTATGCAGCCCAGGGTAAACAAGGCAATCTGCTTGTAGAGGATCAGGACACGCCTTGTTAACAATTTGAACCTATGACCAAAAACTGGAAAAGTCTAATCACAAGAGAAGAGCTGTTGTACCCCGGAGCAGGTCTTTAACACATATCATGCTTCCAAACATTACACTCTTCATTAGTTACCGTAAAGCAAATAAATGTCAGTCAATGCAAATGTTATTAAAAAAGCTCACCTGAATCTGCTGCTGCAGGAGATTAATCTTGTGCTGCTGCTGAATGAGCTGCTGCTGTTGCTTGGCAATCTACATTAGAGACAAAGGGCAAAGGATTCCTTCACAGATCTCATTGGCTCCTTAACTGCATTCCCAGGCCTCACAGAGCCATGGGGCCCACTATTACACATTAGCAAAGCAGGAAAGAATTCTTCCCCAAAAATATTTACAATAGTTGTGGGAAATATAGTGAAATACAGCAATAAGCTGTGGTCACACAGTAAAATATACTGATGTACAGTATAATAACAAGCTACAGTGGATGGCACTCAATGTTACATTGAGAAGAGGAGCAGAACCAACCACCTAGCTCAGGGCTCACCTGCTCCTGCTGTTGCCGGGCCAGTTCCATCTGCTGCTGTTGTTTTTCCAGGAGCAAGGCGGCCATGTTCCTCTGTTCGGAGTGAGCACCCAGGAGCTGCTCCCGAAGACTGGACAGCTGGTTGATCATGACTAACAGCTGGATTTCCTTCTCTGCTAAACTCTCTGGTGTGCCTGGGTACATATGTGAGGCCATAGTATAGTAAGGGATGACAGGTTGTCCCAGGGCATTAGATGAAAAAATTCCATTATGGGAATTTTATACTGAAATTTGAGAATCAAATATCTTTCCCATAAAAATATAATGTATGCTAGCTGCGTTGAACAAAGGAGCCCTGATAAATAAAAAGTGCCATACATTTTTCACATTTTTTTCATCATGAATCATGATACAATGTGAAACCCACAATCAATTAGTTATGCAAGCCTGGTTTTATGGAGGGTTTGTCTCACCTTTCAGACTGGTACTTCCTGGGGACCCCTTGCCCAAAAGCTTCTCTCTCCAGTCTGTGTTCAGAAGCTTTTCAATTGTCGGCATCACTGTGACGTAAACACACACACAGAAGCAAGACAGCAATCATTATCACACCCAAGGAACTGCATGCAAGCATTCTCTTTTGCAAGAGTAATGGAAAATTCTTTGTCTGTCATTCTTAAAATATTTCCAACACACTACACTGTACTTAGATATACTGCAGAGGTCATCCACAAATCTCTTTATTAACTTCACTGAGAAATGTAAAAACATGCATTTCTTATGCTGAGCTGCGGTCTGAAAATGGAGCATCACTACTGTGTGTCAGCTGCATGCTGCGTTCTGAACTGGCAGGTTCCGAGTTAGACGTCTGTTTCCTGTGTCTGGTACCTTAATAAACTGTTACAGAATTAAAATTGCCATCCATAAACTGACCATTGGCAAGTCAATTTAGAGTGTATATATATAATTCATGTTTGTAAATACCAAAAGAGAAAAACCAGTGTCAGTACTAGTAGAGCTCTAAAACAAAATTTATTCGCTATAACAAGCTGCAAAAATTAGGTCACACTGGCTAAAATTAGTGATCATAAATATGGGTCAAACCAATATGTTCCAGAACTTATTTTGATCCTTTATACAATTTAAGTTGCAGTGCTACATAAATACAAGGGGACTCAGAAAGAACTGAACACTTTCATATATTTATTATTGGTGCCTTATGCTCCACCTGGAGCAAAGAGGATTAACTAACTAACCAACTAACTCTCTATATATTGTTTATTCAGTAAGCAAGTATCATACAAGCATGTAGCCAGATTATACTTACAGTATTTACTAAATAATACATTTTTGAAAAGGTGTTCAATTTTGCTTGAATCACACTGTGCAAGTACAAAGTAATATGAATTTTATGCAAAAAAGAAATTACTTTAGCCCACCTAACCTAGGCTGACTTGTCTAGCAGGTGCAGAAGATATGCAGCTGGTCAATATCTCACCCTCGCTGTCGTTGTGGTGAAGTTCTAATCTGTCGTAGTTTCGACTGGCCCCATCCCGGCCCCGGGGGCTATGTCCATGGGTCCCTTCCTTAATGGGAGAAGCATCCTGTAGTGGAGACATGTTTGGTAAAGTCCACTGTGCTTTCATCATGGCTGCCTTTGAAGAAGTGGAAATAAAGCCCTCTCTTTGCAGAACCCATACATTTCCATGAACAATTTAACAAGGTACAGTGTTCAGACTAACAATTTTTAAAAGAAATATTTTAGACTGTGGGATGTGCAAGTCCACACATTAAGGAAATACAGCCCTAGATTTTTTTCAAAAAGCAAGAGCATGGGCATTATACCAAGGAAGAGCGTGTGCTGGGAGGAGTCCCCTTTTGGGTGTCTGACTGCTCCGGTGGTGGCTTGGCGGCCCATTCATAGGGTGAGGCTCGCTGAACATCTCCTCCCACTGACTGGCGCACCTCCCTTGGGCCCTCCTCCTCCAGCTTGACGCCAACCATAGTCACATCTTCTTTGGCCGGGAGATGCGGCACTGGGGGGCTGGGCTCACACATCCTGCAGAGCAACAGAGTGAAAGCCATCAGCGGTCACCAGTCAGACCACCATGGATGGTCATTACTGTAACATCATCACATGAAGTCTCACTAATCACAAGAGACAGGAAAAAGTGTGACTGTACAACATACTATTATGACTGACTGCCATTCTGATTTAACGCAACCTGGTAGTGTCAGGGGAAACAAGAAAAAAAAAACAAAATGACTCAGAAACATTTAAAAGTGAATTTCCCTACAGAACCTGCTAAGAGACTTTCAAAAGGAAAGCTGAACAGATTTGATGGCCTTGGTTGCTGTAGTACCTGAAATACATTGAGGCAATCTCTGAGCTTTCCAGCAACCCTGCTGTCACCCTAGAAGCCACTCCATCAGACTCCATTAAGTTCTGAGAGAGGAGCGTCAGAAGAATGGGGAAAAAGTTTGTTTACAAAGTGCTACAGGTGGCTGCTTTGCATAGCGAACAGCAGTGCATTGTCAGTGTTCAGATACTGCCTGATCATTGAGGATGAAGCTCCAACAAATGTTGGGAAACTCAGAGATCTACGGTCGGTGAAACTCTAGAGGAGTAGCGTGTGCCACACAGGAAAGAGGTCTCATTGGTTATTCAAACCCTTTCTGCAACTACTGCTAGACCTTTAAAACAAGAATTAAACAAGTGAAGGTGCACCTTTACACTTTTGTGAACCCAAATTTGTTGTTTTTTGAGGGCAAAAGGAAAAAGCCTATCAGATTTAGAACAAAACATATATAAAAAGCAAAAAAATCCATTGTTGTTGAAGGCTAACAAAGGAAGTGTGAACAATGGGCATGAGGTGGACAAAAGCAATATGCTGCAGGAAACACAGTGGGATAACAATACGAGCGGAATGTGCCAACTGTTCTCAGAGTACAGGGGAGCATGAGACTACCAAAGCTAAAAATGAATGAAAAATTAGTTTACGTCAGCAATGATGACAGGTGACACTTGAAAACCAAGCTCTCATGTACAGCGCCCTACTATATCTGTTCCAAAACAACAGTGGCACTGTAATGATCTGTGGTTATGATCCCCAATAAACAGACATGACCGTGGCCTGAGAGGAGGTGAGTGATTATGAAGAAAGGTCATAAACTAAATGTTGAAATATATTACTTACCTTCACTTTACCACCTCAGCTGTTTGCCTGCTATTCTTAGTGACCTAGTGGCAAAACCCTTTTGGATCCGAGAGCTGAGCTGTACCACCCTTTCCTGTGCCGCCTGCCCACTGCTGATCATTATCAGCCCTTTCCCTTCACTGGCGAGGTCCTGTCTCCCAAGGGGCCTTGCATGCCCGTGAGAATGATCCCTTCCCAGCATCCCCCCAGACAAATATGTCCTGTTGGGACCAAAACTGGCATTTAGAAGCTCTCGGACACAATCGGCGCAAACATGGAACCACAGAAGGCGAGAGAGAAAAACTGACAGTGAAAAAGGGCTACAGGCCCTGTATCACAGCCTTAGGGTTTGATCCCAAAACCATACAGTAGGCCAGCAAGACACACAGTGGTTAAGGAAATGGGTGG
Organism: Heterotis niloticus; assembly: GCA_018136845.1. Lineage (NCBI taxonomy): Eukaryota > Metazoa > Chordata > Actinopteri > Osteoglossiformes > Osteoglossidae > Heterotis > Heterotis niloticus. The sequence goes on along the minus strand of CM030894.1, from coordinate 20,103,616 downwards.
TACTTCAGTCCACTGTGTCTTTTTATTACAGGATGCTTTAGTAAAATACTCAGCTTGAGAAAGGTACTAATCCAGAATTGTGTCAGTACAAATGCCTTGATGCTGTAAGTTGTAATTACTGTTAGAGACTTCTAATTAACAATAATAAAATATGATAGGATAAAATATGATATGATAATAATAATTTTAAAAAAATATCATTGTTGGTTTAGGTTGGTTTAGGTATTTCCACACCTTAACGGATATCAAGGACAGAAACCACTCATTACTGTTGCCATGTGCTGGCTGCCTGAGGCAAAATGCATCCCTAGACATAGAATTTGAATACAAATAAACATATAACCTGTCAGCCCAGTGTCGTTTTGGTGGGACATTATTTGCATCTGGTTGACAACTTTCACACCACATCAAGTATGTTCTATGCAATGCCACAGTGATGCATGCCTAATACCAACAGGGAAAACCTATACCTTGTACACAAATTACACAAATCTATTTACTGTCAGCACCACCCCTACCCTTGGCTAATTTTTTAAGGTACCTTTTACATCACTCAGATGGCAGTTGTACTCTCAAGAATAATTTGAATTTTGGGAGCCTTTTTGGGATTTTTAAAAAAATTTAATTCCAGCATTTTACACATTCCAATCGGTCAACCCTTAAAACATCCGCAACCCCTGGTGGTAGAAATAGTCCATACTGGAGGTTTGTCAGTCGAACACCAAAAGAAGTTCATCACATCTGTCCATGTATAGATTTTCCGGCAATGCTTCTTGCAGAAAAGTGCTATTATGTGAGAAATCTGGCTTGGTGAACATAAAAAGAGCACTTTTACCATGCCTTTGTACCTTTCTACTGACAGTGGCACCAGCGACAGACAGTGGAACTTCAGGCCTCTTGAAGGGACATTGGCTCCACTGAGAAGGTGACCCAGCAGAGTTCTCAGATACAATCAGATTCAATTTCCTTTGGCTATAAGCTAACATCCGCTTTACCCTACCCCTTTCCCATGCAACATGATATTCCCCACAATAAAAATGAAAGTCAGATAATTGTACTAGCAACAGAACATGCTGTGGCATATAATGCAATCTTGTATTTAAAAGGTATTGTCAGTGAAATCCTGTCTTTTGTCAAATGAATATAACCAAGTTTATCTGAATTATGCAATGTGCTTCTCAGACTGCCCCCCCCCCTTTCAAGAGCAACAAAACTACATGCATGGATCACACTCCTATCGGACAGCCAATAAACTTATCTATCATAGTATTTCTCCATTGATTAAACTGAGTTCACATAATGCACATAACAAACAAAGATACAAGTGTTCTTTGGATCACTCTTCTGTTCACCTCTGTTGATCACCTGCTGTTCTCCAAAATCTAACCAGCCACTGCCAACTGCTGGCATGGATCCATAGTAATAACCTGGTTTAAATGCTCAGATGCTCTGATCATCTACTGTCATTTGTATGCGTGATCGCCAAACATACACTCTGACAAGCGCTCTTGAAGCATAGGTACCAACCTCCACCGTGTGCATTTCACCTTGGTCCACCAGCCCAATTCCTTGTTTTGCATCCCATTTCGCCAGTTCTGAGGACTAGTAAGACAAGTCATTCCTGCAGGGTGTGAGCTCTTTAGCCCAATCCTAAATTCCCCAGTGTATGAGGACTTCTTTGAAGTGTTATTCTCAGCCTGTGTCTCCCTCTCCCTTCCTCTCACCCTCTGTGAACAGGACACACGTACAGAACAAAATAAAGCAACAAAGAGCAGCACCAACAAAACCAGAATAAACGACCACATTATTTGCATGAAATGCGCGGGTGCATCGAAAGCAACTCACTAATCACAGGGAAAGATTTTCCTAATGCAAGCAGCACTGCATTTCACACTGCATGTCTTTCCAGTGTTTAGTGGGCAAAGAAATACTGGTGCCAGACATCACTTTATTGAGCCAAAAAGCTGGGAAAGTACAAGCATGGATGCTAATTACTTTTCCGAAGTGTGCAAAAGCTGAGAGTGAGAATTAAAAAAGCAGGAATCCAGGAAAAATATCACCTATGTCTGGGAGAGACATCCTGCCCACAGGTAGATGAACATAAGCTAAAGAAAGACCAGCAATTGCACTATGTCATATGTACACCTAACTTTTCAGTCTCCAGTTTCATTAGCTGAATGCACACAAAAACAGAGACTGTGTTCTGGATAAAACTGCTTTCTAACTGGAATCTGAGATCAGTGTAAAACACTTGTTTGTAGGAATTCCTAAGGCAAAACCATTTAACTGTATTATTTTATATGTATTAATGTTTGAACTCTTTTGCACGAATGCAAGTACATTAATCATCCCTAGAAACAAGGCTTTTTTGGGAAAAGTGGACACAAAGGGATCTTCAGGCGCAAAGCCTTCATACCACAATGGTACCAGATCTAAGAGTCATGAGTAGATGCAGAACATGAACTCATTCATTTCCTAATGAATGTTACCTTTGTCCTGGGGCAGAAATACTACTCAGGTCAATAAGGGGAAAAGAAAGTTGAGCGCTGTTTATATGGCTGTTGACATGAACACAAAGGCGCAATGGGAACTTCCATTTTGGTGATAAAAGGGGATCTGTTATCTTTTTTCCCGGATCACTTTGGGGACAGCCCCACACCTTCCCCATACTCTCCAGTATTTCCCACCTTGTTTTTCAGTGTTTTACATGGAGGAAGAAAAAACCAACACTAATGCAAATCATTTTAAACAAAAAAAGGACCACACCTTGTAACTTTTCCAACCAAGCACCAAGGCAGCCAGTTTTTCTTTCCTAACGGCTGTTTCCTACTGCAACTTTGAAAACAACAGTAGGGAATGGTGAATATATTTGCTTTCTCCAATGCTTTCACTTCTCTGAGCTGGGAAAGAAGCAGCAGCAGCAGCAGCAGCAGCAGTACCACAGCCCATGATCACAGGAACAGATCCGTCTTCTCGAGTCACTTGCACAAAACCTTCTGAGGTCATTAAATGTACCAGGTCCACAGTCTTGAAGGAACACAATTTTTACCATCTGGTTGATCAGTATGAGATCAGCGCTGTCTTTGTTCCCCATCTGAGGTTCTCTAAATAAGATGTATAAATAAAATGATGACCCAGCCGTATGTTTCAGAAACCCCTACACCCCCAATGGCCCCCACCACCCACTGCGCCTCCTCACTCGCCTGCCTTTCAGAAACACAGGTTAAAAAGCAGGCTTTGCTTTCCTGCTCTAAAACAGCCCTTTTATTGTGCTCCACAGTGAAAAGCTACAGTAGCATTCATTTGAGATTGAGGCAGGGATTTGAATGAGGAAGCACAAAACAAATTCAGAATAAAGAAATAACAAGAGAACAGCCATAAAGCATGTTCCTGAAGGGCTTTTTTGCAACAGTGTGCACTCGCTCCCCTACCAACAAAGCCTCAACTCCACACATCCCCTTCAGCAAAGAAAAAAACAAAGAAGAAGACAAATGTGGGGGGGGGTGTCTAAGATTCCCCAACCTCTAACATCAACTCCAAATTCAGGGCTCCTTCTTTAGTAATTTGTGTGTGTGTGTGTGTGTGTGTGTGTGTGTGTGTGTGTGTGTGTGTGTGTGTGTGTGTGTGTCATATTGTGTATTCAATGTCATGTGGTGGGTGGGGGGGGGGGGTTGACACATGAAATGAGACCACAATCACTGCATTGCCAGCTTGTTTCTGCACAGCAGAGCAAATAGGGGCCTTTAAGACCAAGGCACAGCAGCTGTGGGTCTCCATGGAGACCAGCGTAGCTCTTTGTGAGCCAAGGAGCGCAACAGGTACTTCTAAACAACTGCTGGTCCCAGTATTGTGCACACACTGGAGAGTGACGGGAAGGCAAGAGGAGAGGGGATTAGCACAGAATAGCTTCAGCTTCTAAGGCCTGGAAATTACTATAAAAGTGGTTACATGAAGAATCACAGGTTTGTGCAGAATCATTTCTAGGTTGTAATAAAGTGCATCACATCTCAGTCAGTATCTGTGAGTTTCTTCCATGATCTTCTCTTCAGCTGACATATATCAAAGTAAACTGACTAGTTACACAGGCATTCAGTGCACTCCAGCTAACATGTAGACACTTTGATAAAAAAAAAAAAAAATCTAAACTAACAAAACAGGCACAACTATACAGTGTTTGAGCTTTGCTGTGAAACTCCTCCCTGCAATGACTCTCCGGCACTGAACCAGGTAGGTAGCACCTTGACTGCAACTGAAATTCCACTTTTTTCACGGCTTTGTCCAGGGCTGTTCCATGATCATAAACCTTGTCACTTGGTGGTACATATGGAACAAATGTCATACGTACCACTGATTTAAAAAAAAATAATAATAAAAATCCCCTTTTGTAGCTTGATCTTTATCAACAATCTTCTTCTAAAATTATACAACTATTGGGTACGGAATGTTCTGTGACCATTCAGTATATGACTAAACATACTCCAAGAATACAGAAAAAAAGACTTATTCAAAATTCAAAGGAGGGAGCAACAAAGGAGGAGAAAAGGTAAGTGGCTCGGGACACTGAACCAGGCCAGTCATGCGCTTACTCCCTGTCCAGTGGAATACATGGAGTCACTGGCACAAACAGCATAAATATGCTCGCAAGCCTGGACAAGATGGAGGAAACAGAAGTCAAAGGCATGGTGAGACAGAGAACCACAAACCAGTTCTTCTCCTTGGACTGGAAAAACATCTCTCATGTTGAAGCTCATTGTAAGCTTAAGATAAATACAGAAGTCAATGAGGCCCAAGCAGCTGGGAAGCTACTTAAAAAGATAAATGAATCTACTAAATGTTAGGCCTGCTACATTTTTAAGAATTGTACTTAAAATTATAAAGTTATGCACCAGTAGTTCATTGGTGCAACCTTGCATTACTGTGCATCTTTTTACAGGACCAGTTCTGTAGTGGGATGATTCTTACTGATAAAGCTTGTTTTCTGTGCAACTAAGTTTGGACAATTTTTGCAAACATAACTTAAAATGCACAAATGACAAAATGTCTAAATGATTATGCAATATGTAAGATATACAGCAGAAAAGACTATGTGAACACCTTAGCCGTAACAACACCTACAAACATAACAAATATAACTATAACACACAGATTAACATTCCACTTGTCCCACCTACTGCCCCTTTCCACTATGTGGCATTGCTGCATAAACTCAGTTCTTACACAACAGTTTCCATGACAAGACCTGCAAGGGCAGCCCACAAACTCCATGATCTGCCATAATAAATCAAAATAGGATTTGTTTTATTTAGGTACAAACAATCAGCTCTAAAATTGGATGAGTCAACAACATCAGTACAATCTGAAAACAGCGAGGACCGCTGGTGGCTCTCTAAGTGAGAAGTTCACACATCATCGCCGTAGGTGTGAAAGTAACGGGCCTCTGTGCGGTAGAACTCTTTCCTGTGCAATTGTAATCAGCACCATTGCCTCCACCCCAACCCCCACGAGTCTGTGAGATGGAGCAGGGATTGGCTCCTGGGTGCAAACAAGATGCTCATCAAGTGTTTATTGTCCTCCACCACATTCAATTTCCTCTACATATCCACAGTCCCAGGTGAATACTACAGGAAAATGAAAAAAGATGTTTCATTAAGCTACAGAATGTGGGATACACTACCATCTAGTATGTTTTTGGTATGTAATGGTGCTAACATAAAATTCCAGTGAGTGATTCCTAGCAGAATGAGGGTTGGAAGTAGGTTCGTTAATAAGGGCTCCTAAGGACTGCGTTTTGGGGATTTGAAGAAAATGTACATTTCATGGCCACGACCTAAAACTACATACTGTGTGAGATGAAGCATGTCATTTTCGCGAATGCGCTTTCTGAAAAACACACAGAGTGCTTTAGGTTGAGGCCAGTGACCAAGAAAAGGAAGTGCTGATAGGTGAGTGTCACTGGAAGTGGGTTAAAAAACAAAAAATAACTTTGCCAACTAGCAGTGGTAAACAGCTTCAATGAATTTACTCACTTGATCTTTAAGAAGGTAAAAGGACTGAGACAGATATGCATTATAATAACGCCTACACATCAGATACACATTCTGAAATTGCCTCAGCACCGCAAAAGATGCAGGATAAATGACAGTGATGCTAAAAACTGACAAACGATATATTTTAAAAAATCTAGGTCTTCAATAATTATATATAACCAAATGCTGTACCCAGTGCAAGAGACATTATTACCCAAACTGCCATTGCATTAACCAGTCAAGTTTAAGTGGATTATAAATGAAAGCATACTTAGCTAAATCATTACCCACTCAGTATTTTATCTTCTATCTATCTAACACGGAAGTGATCAAAATGCTGAAGCTTGCCTAAAAAACAAGTTCATTCCAAGAAACAGTCTAAGAAAAAAAAATTATTCATCTTTTGTCCTTTAGTGGTGCAATGTCAAAACAAAACCTTAATTTGGCATTGCAGTTTATATGACATGGGCAAAACAATTTTTAAAAATGTACACAAAATATGCTACAATACGTAATGAATACAATAAAACAATTTGTTTAATAAAGTGTTGCCTTTTTTAAATTTATGGCAAAATGATGCACACCAAGTTTGCCATTGCATGTTTGTCCTTTTGACTTTGACGAAGGAAATAAGATATTTGCACTTTTACACGCATGTCATCAAAATATGATCACAGAAATCAAAATAAGAACAAAAATTACCACAGAAAATAATGTAAATGAACACGGACAATTTCCTTGTATTACTGGTGGGGTGTAAATGCATTCACTGTAAACACTAGGTAAGCTTTGAACTTTATAGGAGCAAAGGCAGTGTATAAACAAATGTTAAGCTTTGTTTAAACAAAGAGATTTGTACAGGTCATTTACAGAAAACTACGTAAAATAAACAGCACGCCTTAAATTATGCCATTATCCAAACATTCTGCCTTTTAAATAATAATGAATTATTTATCATTATTAATTACAAAAATCTACACAGATTTTTATTTTACTGTAAAACTGAAATATTTTTCCATATGATTAAGCTTAAACTCAAACAGTGACAACTCAGAATGATTTGTTTGCATAAAACGAAGGCACTTTGTCACAAAACCATTCAGTTTTATATCTACCAAACGGGTTTAAAATACAAAATACATTAAATTTTCATATGAGTGCTAGCTTTTATTTACTGCTTGTTTATGAAGTTAAAATGCTGGTAATGGCAAGAAAGTGGTTTTGAAGCTCACGGACTCACCGTTGGCCCACCCCAAACATTCTCCCTCACATAGCAAGAGCTTTGCCGTGGCATCAATGTCTGCTTCATGAAATATGACACTAAAATAACTGGAGTTGTTTTCTAACAGTTTAAAACATAAAAGCAATTTATTCTGGACTGAGTTTCACACGTTGAAAAGTTTTTCCAGTTTAACACTTGACGGAATTGGTATACAACAGGTTGCTTAAATTTAATTAAAACTGATTTCAATTAAATTATGAACTAAGATTACATGAATGTAAATACAGGTTTTTCAAATGGTATAAATACATTCAGTATCTGAAATTATAACAATTATAATGATCTTTTAAGTGTTAAGCGTATTTCAATAAAAACTACATCTCACTGTATTGTCAAATCAGACTTTTGTTGTTACAGCTGGCAGTTCAATACCAGCTGTTCTTGCATTTTATATCCAAAAATTACTTTTATTTTTTTCTTTTTTGGTAAAGGTTTTTGTCTGGGACAATGCAATATGATGTCAAACAATTTGAGATTAAGGATTAAATTAAGACGTACAATTGTAGCCATGTCATGAGATGTGCTTAGAAGTTAAGAGAAGACTTGAATAAAATCTGCCTCATTTTGCATGTGTATATCAAACTCCTTAAACTGCTTCTGATTCAGATATTTGAAAGTTTTATACTACTACGCAGTTCAAGGCTGTTTAGCCCTTAGCATAGCGCTGTGTTTGCTGCACAATGGGAGAAAAAGCAAGAATCTGACCTCTGACGAGAGTTCCTGCATTCATTATACTCAGCGATCTGTCATACATGAGCAATAAGTTACATCATGTCAAAAAATGGAGGAAAACTGACACATACTTGCCATACTTTGATAAAAACAGACATCGCACCATGTGCACAGTCTGAACTCTGGGGAGAACTGGAGCCAACCAGACACAGTAATCACAGTAAAACAAAGTATTTAAAAAGACAAATGCAACTTTAACTTCACAGACAAATCAAAACAGTTTGCACAAAAACAAAATGCAAAAGCAGAAGAGAGTGATAAACAGCACATTTGCACAAGCAAATGACTAACACATTGCTCTTATTCCAGCGGTACCAAACAAATTCACTCATAAGGAAGGAATGCAAATGTCTCATATTTTCAGGTGATTTTAAATAAATGTAGCTGAGGAACAGGGTATTTTTGAAATTCTGATCTAAACTATACCCTGCAAACTGCACCTGCGTAGCGAAAAACCAACACATAAATAAGAAGTTGCAAACAACGATTTTAGTATCTAGCAAAATTGGCAAATTTATAAAAAAAAGTTTGGAAAGACGATTCAAAGTTAATTAAAAGTTAAAGGCAAAGAAAATAAAGGCAGCACTGAAGATGACTTACCTGTGAAGTTCTTAGAGGGTACAATAGATAGAAGAAGAATAAAGAAATGATTGGTTTTATAAAGCAACTATTTGTTCTTTGCGTGTCAGTGTCTCATGTGTCTAAAGACTGCATTCCATTATTACTGCAATGTTTCTGATTTCCTGTGCAGTTCTTGGGGGGGGGGGTCGATTTATGATGGAGATGGGAGGTGGGTGGCAGGTCAGGTGGGGGTGGGAGCTTACTTCCTCTACACTTATCAAAGTTAACATCAGCGATTATTCCATTTTCAGTACTTCAGATCAACGCAGAGACATAAAAAAAATATTAAAAAAAAAATTTTTAAATCTATAAAGAAGCTATTTTATTGGAGTGCATTTGTTTGCTGTTATTGAACCAGGAAATGAACGATATGAAGATAATGTTGACGTCTTTTATCATACACGGTTTCATCCTTGGTCTGTGGATTGCCCGAATTTCCGTTTAGCATTAAGAATCATCATTCTTATTTATGGAGGTTTATGTTCATTTCTGGATATGTGAATTTTGACATTTTATCGCTGCTGAACACGAATATGAAATGAATGCGTGGGTACTCTAATAACTTCTGTGTATTACTGAAACTACTACTATGGAACAGCACAGTTGTTGCAGAAAATATATTAATAAAAAGCAGCAATTGTTATACACTGTTCGCATGCTGAACTAAATGAAAACAGCCATCAGGTTTTATATTATATATTAAACATCAGCCAGCTTCCTACTGTGGTAGAACAGTAAATTAATGTAGTTCTTCATTTCAGCATGGCTTTACTCTTTGCTTGTGGGAAGATACCACAATGACAAACCATATCAAAAAGGACAGGTGCCTTCTCACATACAAAGAAGGCAATTAACAAGAATAAAATAAGCAAGTGAGAACACGCAGGGGTTGTCACCAGTCATTTACTTGTTGTCAGCTATGTGAAAAAGGCAATAGCGACAGACTCTTCAACTACTTTACATCTCCGATGTCTTCCACATTTTGACGGCATTTGACAACGTGTGTTCAAAGTTAGAGAACAGTGTTTTGTTTATATATGGCCACACAAATTATCCAGTAAGAAAAGGCCACAGAACGGTACGCTAACTGGACTCAACGCTGTAAATGAGAATAACAGGAACAAGAACTTTTAATACGTCACTCCCCAACTTAATGTTTGTACAGAAGGTCTAGGTGAACACAACCTAGATATTCTGTTTGTTATCTGATCATTGTTTCATTAGACAAACCCCAGCATTTTCTTCCATGCAGAAGTTAGATGATTAAAAAAGGCAAAATGTCACAGTACAACAGTGAGTTGTCAGGAAGATGTATAGTCACTCACATGTTTTCAGTATCATATTCACCCTTTAGAACAAGAGGATGGTCGGGGGTGTGAGTTTTACCATCAGTCAGCCTTGTTTGCCCCCACAGTTTATTCATATCAGTGTAATGTTGTGAATGGAAGTAAATCATGCCAGAGATGCACACTTCAGATTGCCCCATCAGGATCCCACTTCAGCAGGGCTCTGAAAACAATGGGAAGCAGTGTACAGAACACCGACAGCCAAATTTCTCCTCATTGTGCCAGTTAGGAATCTGTCTATCTTTTATGAAAGAATGCCAAACACTGCCACGAACACTGCCCTTCCTGTTTTTTTTTTTTTTCTTGAAAAGCTATAAGGAATGTCACCACATTTGTTACCGTCCAGAGTTGCATTAATTTTTTGCCAAGATCTTGTATTGATGTCTTCTCCAGCACATCCCAAAGATTCTCAATGGGGTTAAGGTCTGGACTCTGTGGTGGCCAGTGGTGGCCAATCCACATGTGAAAATGATGTCTCGTGCTCCCTGAAGCACTCTTTCACAATTTGAGCCCTGGCATTGTCATTTTGGAATATGGTTATGCCATCATGGAAGAAAAAATCCATCGATGGAAAAACCTGGTCATTCGGTATATTCAAGTAGTCAGCTGAGCTCATTTTTTGGGCACATAACGTTGCTGAACCTAGACCTGACCAACTGAAGCAACCTCAGATCATAAAACTAAGTTAAATCCAGGTGGTGGCTTTTTATTTTGCCAGGCAGTATATATCAACATTGAAAGCTGAGCACATCAGCTGGGCTGTAAACACCAGTTAATGGGAGCAGGTGGAACAACTTGTTAGGTGTTGCAGGGACATATCAGCAACAGCACTGACTTATACCCAGATACTGTGGAGGGATATTTCGGTTGCTGGAAAAGTTGTGGGGACACCACCTCCCCCTTGTCATGTCTGTGGGTATAATAACAGCAACAGCATCTTGTTCTTATAAAACGCTCCCAGTTGCATTAAATAACGGAATCAAAACGGAAAAAACGGAGTAACCGAAGGGTGATCGCCTATGCACGGCCGCCCGCAGACAGCACTGATCGGCCCGCTTCCCCTTCTCACGTGCTGGAATCGCGAGCGGCTGTCATCGGGGTCGCCCATCAGTCGGCACACGCGACCCCCCCCATTCCCTCGAACAGCTTTTGACATCGGCGATCCAGACGTTCTTTGCGTTTCTCCCTTGGCTGTACGCGTTTGTGTTTTTATAAACTATGAGATGCATATTCGCGGGAATTGAATACATTCGTCAAAGCTGTGACTGCCAGTATACAAGATTTCTACATTCTACATTACAGAAATGCACTCAGAAAGTTGTCTCACATAATAATAATAATAATAATAATAATAATAATAATAATAATGAAGGGCGGCCAAGTGAGTCACAGTGCAATACTTTCAACTTGCGCTCCCAGTGCTCAGCAACTGTTTCCATCATAGTTGGCTGAGGAAGAAAGTTGGCAGCGGGCGAAGAGTCTGTCAGCTGCGGGCCGGCCGCTCGGCTACACCCGGCAAGGAAACGTGCGGAAACCGCACCGCTGGAAAGCAGTGCAGCGGGCGAATGTCAGAGCGACTTGGGCGCCGTTCACCTACTGACAGCACGGAGTGCACCGCCCCGCTCCGAGAGCTAAACCCGAACGCGGAGGAGCGACGGGCGAAAGTACGAGCACCGTCCCGAGCGCGAACCCCGCGTACCGCGGCTCCCACCTGCACTCGCCTGGTTACTGGTTAACCTGGCGCTGGGGGTGTCGCGCCGTAACTCACCACTCTGAGGAGAAGCCCTGTTGTCTCTTCCTCCGCGACCTCCTCTTCTCCTCAGGCCGCCTGCACTTTTGCTGTTATTGCTGTTCTCGTTATTTATGGTGATGTCGCTGCTGTTTCAGATGCTGCTGTTTCAAAGCGCGTGCTCGTCGCCGCGAGCCGCCTCAGTCGGGAAAGCGCGCGCGGCGCGAGGCTGCCGCACAGCTCGGGTTGCCCAGCGCGGAGGCGCGCGCGCGCGCACGAGCGGTTCCCTGAGCTCGCCGAGGCTCGGAGCGCGTGCGTTTTCCCACATTGTCCCTCGCCGCCACTCATCTCCCTCTTAAAGGGCCAGCGCCTCCAGCGCTTCCCGTGAGCAGGCACTCAGTGGCAGCGCGTTGGGGTCGCATCCCCAGGGGAAAAGAAGCAGGGCCCATGGTTTGGCAGCTAATAGTTGCTACAGTAGCTCCTAATATGTCAATTTCCTAGGAACCGCTGGACAGAAACACTGAAAGTCGCATTTCTTCTTTCGGATAACAAACGGTCCAAAGTATTACATGAAATGAATGTGTAATAAGATGCGGCCGCCAGAGTTCGGAGACACTGTCGGTCATGTACAGAGACAAACACAAAAAGATGTTTAATGGTTTTATTCTCGCGTAAGATTAAAGAGTTAAACAAACTTTGTATTACGCCGCTTTTCCGAAGCAAATAAAAGAGCACAAATCTAAAATTACGCCGTGGGGTGTGGGGAAAAAGTGCAGAATGTGAAATAAAATGTCAAAGTAAGCCTTTAAAAAAATTTTCTTGCATGTTCATGGCCACATTCTACGCATATTTTATGTGCATATACACCGTACATATATGCGCATGTACTGTATAACCTCTCATATGTCCCGTGAACCCACACATAAGTAACCTCTGAGCCCAAAGAACATTTACGTAGATCAATTTAGCAGTTGCTTTTCTCCAAAAACGTTTTGTAGACTAGAAAGTTTTTTTGGGACTCTCTTAAAAGTTATTCAGTACTCTATTTTTTTTATTGTGCTACACACTGTAGACTATGATATTTATGTGCATCCCAGCAGAGGGAGGCCCATTTCAAAATGGTACATTATAACCACAGAGATGGAAGACGCATCTGCAGGACACCATCCCCCACCACCCCACCATGGCCTTTGTCCACAACAGGTACTCCCCGGCTCTGGAAGCGTTAACCTGGCGCTTTATGTCTTCCTCCTGCTTCCCCCCCATGTGCAGCGAGCCACCGCAGGACCAGGCCGAGAGCCTAAACCCGATGTGCCCGTTCTAATCCCCTCTGTTCCTGCCTTTGTGTAACGACCCAGCAGGAAGTGGGAGCTGGGCAGACAACAATTAACAAAAGAGCTGTGAAGAATACAATTAGCCATCAATAGGAAACCACAGGCCTTTGTGCCTGTTTCCATGGAGATGTTCGACTACCACTATTCCAGGATTAGGGACCTTTCCATTTCTTTTTCTCCTTTCTCTCTTCCCCTCTCTCTGTTCCAGACCATCCCATCACCCCCCCATACACACACATTCTCTCTTTATTTTGTATCACTTGCTTGTCACTTAGCAACTGCAGAGTCCCCCAGGCCCTCCTGCACCTTTCCCCTCCTCTGGTCTCAAGCTTTCCACCTCTGCCTGCCCTGCAGTGGAAGTGATGCATGTACCATGTTCTGTCTCTTGGTCTTCTCTTAGCCTAATGCTCAAACAGGCATCTCCTTTTGAGGGATCAAAGCCCGGTGAAACTCTATGAAATCGAACCGAATCTTCTCTACAGTCTACAGTACACTGTCTGGACAGTGCAGTTGGATGAAGGTTTGATCCCTGTTCAGGCTTTCTGGAGTTTGCATGGTCTCCCCATGTTTGTGTGGGTTTCCTCCCACAGTCCAAAGGTCAAGCTGTCAATTAAAGACCACAGGGTAGACAGTGTTCATTACTTGGAGAAAACTGTTTGGTAAATGAAGGAGCTGCTTTACATTTCATGATCAGCTGTAGATCAGCTCTTATTATTAAATTATGTAGTGGTTGGCAGGAAAATATTCTGGGAAAAATACTATTAGCCGCTCTAATACCACCCTGAGGTATACACTGTTGTAATAATTTAGGTATTAACTGTCTCAGTTCAACAAACAACTATGAGATGCTGGTGAGATATGCATGGCTTAAGAGAAACATAGCGCTAGCCTGAGAGTACAGCGGATTGTATTTATGTAATCACGGAAGAAACCTTTAGCCTAAATCATGCATCTGCCAGTTTCAATGCCTATGACGTATTTTTACCATTTTGGGGTGTTTTCCCCATTAGCCACATAATTCATTTCACATACACAGATGTATTACTGTTAATCATGCTTCATATCTTGTTGATGGGTTTATTTTTGTTGTTTTACCTAAAAAAAAAACATTCATTTGAGTGGCTCTATAGCTTCTCAGGTATTCTTGCATACAAATTCCTGAAATTATTTGGTGAAACGCGTAACACTTGTTTTTCAGTTTAATTTAAACTAATGTGTTTAGCTTATAGTGTCCATTCTTAAAGGAGATGCAGATAAATACAGGTGCAGAAAAGAAAGACGGGTGCTCGACATTTGTCATATCGGGTAACAACAGATTGAAATGCACGTATGAAGGAGGTAGAAGAAAAACTAGATGAAAATGGGGAAAAAGAATCAAAACATAGTAACAGAATAAATGAAACTCTGGGACTGACAACCTGGCTCCCACCTGCACGGGTCTGAAAAAACTGCACTTTCTTTATAGCTGAAATGTAGATGTTTTGCTTTAAAAATATTTTCATCTGGCACTGGAGATCCAGCAGGTGTCACTGACCATGTCACAGAGGCCAGAGAACATCAGTAATAGTGAAAGCACCACCAATGAACGCATCGCTATCCAAGATCTGCCCCGCCAGCATAAACTAATTTCCTTTTAAAAACTGGACTCTCATCCTGCCATTTTAAGATTTTTTTGCGACAAGAAATTATGCTTTTGTCTGCGTTTGTTTGCGGCTTCGTGTGTCGGTGCCCCTCCCCTGAAACTAAACCAACTTTTTTTATTTTTCCTCTGACATTTCAGTTTTGACATATTTTCTTAGGCAATGAGCCCCCCTCCCTATGCCCCTTGTTGGTAAAGATCTTTATCAAACCACAAGCACTCTAATTTTTCTTTATTTTTTATTTTTAAACTTTGCATTTGTTGTTTTCATCTGTCGTCAGGTGTTTTAAGGTGCTGCAGTGTGATGTTGAATTGCATCATTTGCTCCATTATAACTACACAGGACAATTGTAACTGCTGCATGTTCAACACATAGACCGAACACGTTTGAAAACTTTCAAAATGCTTTGGTGGCCCAGATGCTTTTCTGGGCCTTACAAACTGTACGGTGATTGTCAGCAAGCGATCAATTAATAAACAAAGTTTAGTCGCCTGTGACACTAACCTTGACTGGGAATTATCCACAAAAAATGTATTAAAAGCCACTGATAACACAGGAAAAAAAACATAGTTAAAATTCGGTTGCAAAGCTGACACCAGCAATAAAGTCAAACCACATTTTATCCCAGCCCTCAAAACAAAACGGCAATTCTGCCTACGCAAGCATGTGAGAAACCAAGATGCCTTCAGCAATAAGTGAAAATGATATGGAAGCAGTGAGGACTGTGGACAGACCCACCGCATAGGACAGCGCATGTGAGCCTTAGCCGGTAAAACCTGCAAAACTGGCAAACATGTAAGGGCACAAATGTATGTCAGATAACCGGGCTATATTATTTCTGCGAAACACTGGATGGCCACAGCATAGTTTTTTCCTCCACATCCGGAGGCTGCGCATCTGTGCTAACATTTAGGACGATACACATGAAAAACCCCAATATTATCTTGCTGCAAAATAATAATAATAAAGTGGTTCCTACGAGCGGTAAAGGCCAATGACACTAGAATGAGGAGAGATAAAACGATTATGCTTGCCCTAGTGGATATTACCACTTCCTTTATTTTTTAAAATAGATAATGCTAAACCAGGACTGTTAAGAGTTCAAATTTTTCTTTTTTCGCCCTTAAACTTTTCAACAAACTGTCTGCATTTTCCATTTGCTGTCATGTGCCTACATGCTGAAATTAAGGTTTAATATACAATAACTGCATAAAAAAAGTGGCATAAATAAGCAGCTACATGTTTTAAAGAAATTGAGAAAATCTCAGGCTTTTAGTCACATGTTTAAATCACATATTCACACATGAGTAATAAGGTGTCATTCAGAAATCAGATTTCATAATTATTGGACCCCCTTTCCTTAGAACTTACTGCAACTTCCGATAGCACGTCTACCAGCACAAAGAAACTTCTTTTCACTTTCTGCGAGGTTTACAAACACAGCGGATTGGATCCTCAACTGTACCTCCATGCAGAACTTTTCCAGAACCCCACTGTCCTTAGACCTACACTTCAGTGTTTAGTTCAGGACCCCGGCCCTCCATCCTGTTTAAGCGTGGCCACAGCAAAACACACTATGTTTGTTTTCTTCCAGCCATTTCTTTAGTGATTTCATGTTGCATTTAGGTTGACTGCCATGTTGGAAAGTCCACCCGCGTCCAAGCTGCAGCTTTCTGGAACCGATGCCTGGTTTTAGGCTGGTACATATTGACCCTCTGCGGAGTTCATTGCGGTGCTGACCTTAACAAGGGCCACAAAACGGCCCAGTATCAACAACCTGCCTTCGTGTTTCACATCTTATCCGACACGCTTTTCAGAAAACCTACAGAAGTCTCCGTAGATTACAAACGTATTCAAACACTTATGTAAATGTCTCTCACGGCTGCTTCCCTTGTCTCATTGGCTCGAGCGAACCAGAGCCACCCGGAACTTCACTGGGACCGAAAAGGTGGTCACCGTTTGGGGACGAAGAAACGGCACCCCCCCTCTCCTCCGCCCACTTTCCATTACAGTGCCACAACCACCCGTGCTTTACTTGCGCTTGCAAAACAAACAACGGCAAACAAAACGAAGGCCCGCTTCTCTGTAGGGGCTGGAAGGAATATCAGCAGTGCCCCACACAAAGCCAACTCTGAAAATAGCCCCGTGCACAATGAGACCTGCCACTCTGTCTATGAGATAATGTCTAATTGAAAACAGTGCTGCCATTGTGCCGCTGTCACCCGCCCCATTGTCCGAGCCCTTTTTTTTTCCATTGACGCGGCATGATTGTTCCCTGCCATTGTGGCCCCCCTCTCTCCCTGTATTGTTATAATTTCATTACTCGTTTGTTTTTTGTTCCCCTTCTCCTTTCGCTTCCCCGTTGCTCTTTTGTTCTGTCCGTTTGGACACTTTATTCTGAGTCACGGGCGACGTGTTTGTGTGCCCTTAATGCACAGCAGCAGTCAGGCTGTGCTAAGTGCTCCTGTTGTTCAAGGAAATTTAGTGACCTGGGCCTCGGGACCTGAGTTTCTTAAATTTAGTAATAATGATGGGAAGGATTTATACAACTGACGTCAAAGGCAACAAAAGGAAAAGTCAATTCATCCCACGCAGTAATGAGCAATCTGTTATAAAGTAATAACGAAACTGCTTAAACAAATTCAATTGCATTAAATCCATATTTTAAGCTTTCTTCTGAGGGGGGTTTGCATTCTCTTTTAACGTAAACGAAAAACTTTCATGAAAGAATCTTAGCAAAGATTGAGCTGCCAGATAAAGTTTTCCTGAAGTGAAATGATGAAGTTTCAAAATACAGATTTTTGCCAATTTGCCAAATGGTCGTACATCATTAAAAATTCTACCTTGGATCCTTTGAGCAGAAGGCTGCAGTTCTAACCACTGAAGTACAATCTGTCCCATTGAAAAACACATTCAGTAAAACTTTACCTAAGTTTTATATGAAAAATTATTAATCCTAATATTTAATAATGGGAAAATGTGTAATATTACTACTGTTACTAATATTATTAGTTACTACAGCTTATGACTTGGGTACAGTGCTGTCCCAATTGTGATACACAGTATGGCCAAAAGTATGTGGAGACCTGAGCATCACCGCCATATGTGCTTGCTAAACTTCCCATTCCAATCCCACAGACATTAATATGGAGTTACTCCTTCTTTTGCTGTTATAACAGTCTTCTGGGAAGGCTTTCCACCAGATTTTGGAATGGAGCTGTGGGAATTTGTGCCCATTCAGCCACAAGAGCAACAGTGAGGTAGGGCACCAATGCCGGGTGAGAAGGCTTTGGACCACGGTTGGCATTCTAATTCTGCCCAAAGGTGTTCGGTGGGGTTGAGGTCAGGGCTCTGTGCAGCCATTCAAGTTCTTCCACACCAACCTGGGCAAACCGTGTGTTTATGGAGCTTGCTTTGTGCATGGGGGAGGGCAGTCATGCTGGAGCAGGAAAAGAGCTTCCATAAATTTTAGAAGGAGGGGGTCTACATACAGAGCACATAAATGCTGGAAAATCTCTACTGCTTTATCATCAAATCAGTTCCCATTGCTCCCATTCTGCTGTGTTGGATCACTCTGATCCAAAAAACAAGGCCATTCCGAAGTGTTGAACTCCGTGCAGGCGAACATCTGTACGACGTGAAATGCAGCCGCTTCTCTATGAGCGAAATGAAACCCACAAAACTGTGCTGACTTGCGTTTCCTTTAGCCGATCACTTCCTAACATTCTTACCAAGAATTTTGTCTGGCTTTTTAATTTACTCTGCACTGTAATTCACACTTTTAGTCTTAATGGCTTCAACAAGCTTAGTGATTCAAGGTTCATGTGCTAAAAAAAGAAAAATTCAAATTAATTTCCTGGTTAGTCAAATTTTTATTTTTCAAGGTGGATTCCCCATTTAGCATAACTGGATGACTGAGTCTATACAGGTTTTGTATTATTTGTGCATACTGCTCATGGGCAGTTAAATATTAATCAGTAAAATTTCTTCAAACAAACACTTATCATCTGGTGTTCTTGATAAGCTGAATTAAAAACATTTTGAGATTTGATCACCAAAGTGACTGCACAGTCAAATTTAGGAAGAAAATAGATGTGTTTATTTTGCACAAAGTGCAGACATGTTCAGAGTTTTTTCCCCTTTGTTGGCATTAATTTTTTGGGATTCCAGTAGCCAAGCTGCTCTCCGGTTGAGCACACTGCCTGGTGACTCAGCATCATGTCTCTATCACTACGACACTCAGCAGCATCGGTTCTCTCACAATTCACTACAGTCATCGATCCACCTTTGCTGGTGAACCCCACTGCTAGTTGCATGTCTGAGCAACACATTCAATAACATAGCTTTGCATTCTGCAATTGCATTGAAATAAATAAGCAAAGCCACAGCAATCCTTCGTTGGCACAGAAATAAATGGCAGACACATTAGTGCCGAAGGACTCGAAGGTAGACATTTTGCCCAAGGCGCCACGACGTGGTGACAAATATCTATCGAGGCTGTGCATAAAATAATGGCTCCTTTGTTTCCTGTGTACTGTAGCTGCAACTGTGGCAAGGAAGACAATGCTAATGGTCTGGTCTGGGTTATGGTCTGAAATAACACATTTGCATGGTTGTACACAATATCCTTTCTGAAAGATGAGATACAGTGTTAAATTTGCCCTGTTTCGGGGTTTCTCAGGAGCCCTCAGTTGTGCCTCCATCTCTGTGCCACAATAGCAGGGGGATCTATCTGAAATGGCACAAGCCACTCATGACAGACTGTTAAAAGGCTGCCCAGACAGGGTTTGTGCTCACAAAAAAATACAAATATTTACCCAAATGCAACTGCACGTCAGGAGAGGCGAGAGACAAACAAGTCCCAGCGGAAAGGCCCCTATCGTGACAAACAGAGCCTCCTGCTGTTTATCTGAGCTGCTCCGGGGTCCAGGTCCCACCTCCGCGTGGCCCAGGGTGCTGACTGACCATGAAAGGGTGCAATAAGCGCGGGAGACAACAAAGAGGTAAACCCTGTTAGACAAAAGAGGTGCACGTTTAGGGCAAGCGAGGGGGTGCAAGTGTGCAGAGGGCACAGTGGGGTGGCACAGGGGACACTGTCTGCCACCTGGCTGCTTTGAGCACGGGAGGAGAGGGGTCAGGACGTGGAGAACAAAGCCCTCACTTCCACAGTTGCCTAAGAGGAACAGGAAGCCCACAATCTGACCTGGGCAGCCTTTCCGCCTGGACAGGGGGACCAGGGGGACACAGCCTGCCAGACAGACCCACCGGCTACAGAGGCCATTCTTTGGCACCAAGAGCCTTGCACCGTACTCAGGCTGGCGGCGGAGCCAGAACCGCTGCTCCCAAATGAGTGTGAGTGTATGAGCATGAGCAGGACTTACCGTTTTGCATCGTTGCCAGCATTGCCTCTGGGTAACAGGTGCACAAGGCACAGCACATGCTCCTAAAAGCCCCCCGCCATGGACTCCAGCCTGGTGCTTGCACATGTGCGGCTTCTGAAACACCAAACTGTCAAAACAAACACACCGCCGACACAAAGAAAGAAAACATATAAACCAATCCTGAGAAAAGACACCCCAAGTCCCTTATTAATGCCCTGCCGTAACAATGGCAGCCACTATTAAGAAATTCAATACACTTCAAGTGGCCGAATCTTTAAAAAATAAGTTTCACAGACGTGTATTCCTTAGACGATCTGCTGTAAATGCACTTGTCGGAAGCCATGTTTCAGGGTTTACACTTCATTCACGTGAGACCCAAGTATCCTCTTCTAGGGTCTTTATGTGTTTGCATCAGGGCTCTTCACACACGGCTGTGACAAAAATGGACAAAATTCATTAAGGCAACATGACCAGCTCGACTGGATTCTAAACTTCTAGTCCAGGTCCAGTGAATACAGCAGGAGGAAGAGGCCAAACCAAGCCGTGACTGCGGCAGTCACACCTGCCCCGGGCCACAGTCAAACTATATTTGTACAGCAGGATCCTATTATTTTTCACACTCTATTGTCAGCTCATTAACAACATTGAGCTCTTTATCTTGCACATTACATCATTCACAACGTGAGCAATAAGTAAACTTCTGGTGGAAACTTCTGCTGCAGAGCCGAGCACCTTTATTATTTTTCTGCAGCCGAGCCGTAGCTCAGCTGACTTCCTCCCGCCTCGCACCAGGTGTCCGCTCATCTTGCGGAGCCATACCGGTGGAGCGCGGCCTCCCCAGTTGCTTCCTCCCTGGGTTGGCACCGCTCTGCTGCCGCGCAGGACGCTGGCTGGCGCTGCTGCTTGTGCTTCCTCTTCCTCCTCCTCCTCCTCCACACTTCTCTCTGATTTTAATCACACTTCCGCCGCAGAGGTGACTATGCGACGTGAGGTTGCGCTCGAGGTTTAGTGCTTGCGTTTGCAGCAGGATACGGTGGCCACACAGAACCTGGGCCAGAGGCTCCCCACATAAACGCAAGTTAGGGAAAATAAGAGCAATCGTTTCACCGCATCACCAACAGCAGCTGAACGAGAGGAGCAGAGCAGAGAATAAACTGTCGAACTGCGTCCATTTCTTACAACTTGTATTTTCACACTGCTGTTTGCATAAACAATACTTTCACTCATAAAGCATGGCTCCATGTATAAACCACGTTTCTGCAAATATTTCAGGGCAGATTTCGTCTCCGCGTGGACGCGCCTGGGTCTCTTCGCAGCGCAGTAATGATCTGGGTAAACATGTAAACATGCAATTGTTTAAAATGCTGGGTTCGATGGCAGCATTTTAAAGTTGGCCATCAAATTTCTTTCAACTGCCAGATTTCCATTTCCAGAGGTTCGTTTTATCAGCGCGAGACTTATTATGGGATGTCACTTACCAGAACCGAGCGTCTGACAGCAATAACCCGTAAATTAATAAATTGGGTGTTAACATTGTCACAACAGAGTGCGATCATAAAAGATTTTTTTTAATACAACCAGTCAAAAAATTAATGAATGTGTCGCCTTAGATTTCATGCGAAGCCCTGCAAACAAAAAGGCCCCTAGAAAAAATGTCGACTGTTACTCAAGGCACAGTTTACTGTCGAAAGGGAATGTCTTTAAATTTTTATGGATTATTATTTGTCCGCATCATATAAAGACCCCGTCAGGAAGCACATTTTAATAAAAATGGTGCTGCTTTTCAGTTTTCCAGGATATCCACAAAGTAATGTTAGTCACATTTGGCCTACAGAGCTGTGAAGATTTTGCAAGGGGTGCACTTCCCTTTAGGCAAAGGCAGATAAGTGCACTGGACCCCAGGAATCTTAAGAGTTCCAGGATAAAAGATATATGCATTTTTATTTCAAAATATATTGAAATATCAAACAAACCAACAAACCATTCAGGACAGTAATTGTCCACCGCACGGCAACTTCTTTTCGAACATTTCTTGTTTCTAACTTGTTATGTTTTACTTCTGGCCACAATATAGCATTTTATTCATTCATTATTAAATAACTGAGTACCGTATTTACCAAAATTTCCTTTTACACCAATCAACCGCAACATTAAAACCCCTGGCCTAATATTGTGTAGATCCTCCTCAAGCCGCCAAAACGGCTCTGACCCATTGAGGCATGGACTCCTCAAGACCTCTGAAAGTATCTGGTGGTATCTGGCACCAAGATGTTAGCATTTTCCACAGATGCTCCATTGGATTGAGATCTGGGGAATTTGGAGGCCAAGACAACACCTTGAACTCTTTGTCATGTTCCTCAAATCATTCCTGAACAATTTCTGCAGTGTGGCAGGGGGCATTATCCTGCTGAAAGAGGCCACTGCCATCAGGGAATACCGTTGCCATGAAGGGGTGTACATGGTCTGCAACAATGTTCAAGTAGGTTGTACGTGTCCAAGTAACATCCACATGAATGCCAGGACCCAAGGTTTCCCAGCAGAACATTGCCCAGAGCATCACGCTGTCTCTGCCAGCTTGCCCTCTTCCCATAGTGCATTCTGTTGCCATTTCTTCCCCAGGTAAATGACGAACACGCACCCGGCCATCCACATGCTCTAAAAGAAAATGTGATTTGTCAGACCAGGCCACCTTCTTCCATTGCTCCATGGTCCAGTTCTGATGCTCACGTGCCCACTGTAAGCGTTTTTGGCGGTGGACAGGGGTCAAAGTGCCCATGCTGACCAGGCTGCGACAACGCAGCCCCATACGCAGCAAGCTGCGATGCACTGTGTGTTCTGACACTTTTCTATCACAGTCAGCATTAAGGTTTTCAGCAATTTGGGCTACAGCAGCTCTTCTGTAATACTGGACCAGACGGGCTTCAAGGAGCCTTGGGCACCCATGACCCTGGTTTTTACTGCTTGCAAGTATCATGTTTGTACGCAAAGACCATGTTTTGTGTTGCTGTCATGCTGAGCTAAGATGCACTGTGTTACAGCACAGGAGGTGAGAGAGGCTTTTTGGCATGAGTTTAATTTTTCAAGATGCGTAATAAAGGGAAGATGTGCCAAATTAAACTGCCACACCTGTTTTTGTGTGATGTGATATAACAATGAGAACAACTAACACTGTGTGTTGCATGATTGGGAAGGGAGAAAGGAGACGGGAGAAGCCACTGTGCAAAAGGTGAGCGAAGATGGTGGCTGGGTATGTGTGGGTGTCACCATTATGCCTTGCATGACGGTCGCCTCATGCAATTGTTACACTATGATGTCACATGCAGGTACACTTGCAATGCTTTAATTCATTTTCATGAATTTTGCACCTACAGTGTAAGTTACAAGCGCTCATTGTATGTTTTTGTACGGCTGTCGGCAGGAGAAACCTTTACACTTGGACATTGTACAGGTTCTCTAGATTGTACATTAAAAGATGTTTATATATATATATATATATATATATATATATATATATATATATATATATATACATTCTGATTAGGTGTTAGATGCTCATTCGCTTACCAGAATTCCAAAAATCATTTAAACTTAATTCTTCTGTTGATTTTACTTTTATTACTATTTATTTATGATTGACTGTCATAAGTGCTAGTTGTATGTGAAATACATCATAGATTGAAGACAACCTGTATAGCAATTTTTCAGTAGCTGACTGTTAGCATGGGCCTCTCCCTTCAGTCCTGGCTGTAAAGGCCTATTCCATGTTGCTGTGTCGCTGAAACCAAATACAAATAAGTATTGAACACATCAACGTTTTTTAAGTAAATATATTTCCAATGAGGCTATTCACATGAAATTCTCACCAGATAATGGCATTAACTTATGAAATCCACAAATATAAAGAATTCACAACATTAAAGGCCATAAATAAAAGATATGTGTAAAGTGGAAAGATACAGGGAAAAAGTACTGAACACACTAAGAGAAAGCAGTAGGGGAAGGAAAGGCAAGAAACCAACTGAAATCTGTAAGTGGTTAGAAAGAGGTGCTCTTGTCTGACCAGACTACATTCTCCTAGTATTTCATAGGCTTGTCCAAATGTTGTTGTAGCAAACTTTAAATGAGCTTCAACATGCCTTTTCTTAGAGGAGTGCATTGCCTATTGTGTTCTATGTAACAGTTGTGCCTGCTGCCTCCAAGTCTTTCTGGAGCTCTTTCTGAGTGGTCCTTGGCTCTTGGGCTACTCTTCTGACTATCCTTCTGACTCCCTGGTCAGAAATCTTGCGAGGAGCTCTTCTGCATGGCTGGTGGATGGTGGAATGATGTTCCTTCCACTTGCAGGTAATGGCCCCAATGGTGCTTACTGGAAGATTCAGAAGTTTTCAAGTATGTCTGTAACCAGCCCAATTGATATAGTTTGCAACAATCAGGTTGTGACAGTCTTGGGGAAGCTTTTACCTATCATAAGATGTTTCTTGTGTGACACCTTGGTAGCAAAATACCTTTTTATAGCCCATCAATATGTATTAACCCAGCTGATGTTAACTTGCACAGATAGGATGTGGAATTAATTTCTAACCACTTACGGATTTCAGCTGGTTCCTTGCCTTTCCTTGCCTTGGTGTGCTGCTTTTTCTTAGTGTGTTCAATACTTTTTCCCCTGTGTCATTCCACGTTATTACACATTTATTTATGGCCTTTAATGCTGTGATTTCATTATATTTGTGGATTTCTCAAGTGAATACCAATGTCTGGTGAGAATTTCATGTGAATAGCCTTATTGGACATATATTTACTGGAAAAAAAAATGTTGACGTGTTCAATACTTATTTCCCCCCACTGTAAAAGTTAAATAAATAAAAAAACAAATCCCTTATAGTGTCATGGAGTGAATTTTAGACACTATTTTACACAATAGTGCAGTTTGCATTTTAGTAATATGGCTAACCTGTTACAGGTTAGAATGGTTGAAGTGGCTGTCACAATCAGTGGCAGCCTGTAGTTGGGGGGGGGGGACTGGTGATCTATTGCAGGTACAATGACACAATTGTCTTTTCAACAGTAAAAGCACATCATCTGCTCCTGTTACCTGCATGCAAATTAAAACTCTTGTAAATCACAGGTACATTTAAACACCTGCTATAAAACTTTCATACATCAGAGAAAACATGTGCTTAATGCACTTGCCAATTAGATGATGGAAGACAGCGATGCTGTCTTTGGTTACAATGAAAATAAAGGAGTACATCGTACAGTTATGGATTTATTTAAAGGTTTTTAATGTAGCATTTATGCCCCAGACGGTTAGGGGATTAATTATTAAAATATTCTAATTGAACACAATGTCTATATTTATTGTTGAAGTGCTGTCACCAATTACATGAAAATTTGCTCGCTGTAAATGCAGGAGTATAGAAAGCGCTGCTTGTCTTTACCACCACACTGACCAGAGAGGCCTCAACCCGCACACCTGCTGCAGGTCGGAATGGTCAAAGTGGCTGTCGGCCAGGTGTTAACCTGGTCTGGGCCATACCTCTGGTGTCAGAACATAATGGCTGGACACTGATGGCAGGTGCAAAGATGCAATCTGCGGTTTAGCAATAAAAGAAAGTTATATGCATTTTTTTTAAGTACCAGACATTGTTCTCCTGTGAGCTGTATGCAAACTAAAGGTAAAAAACAGCTAGGTTTAAACACCAGTGTAGCAGTCGAGGCAAAGTGAGGAACAAGGTAACTGAAAGGATTTAAGAGTTTATGGTGGGCTGTGCAGTTAAATAGATGATTCATGAATCAATGAACGCATCATTATTTTTCCATATATTGACATACGTGCAAAATACAGCGTGGACCTTTGTGGCAGGGAGCAGTGAAAAGGTGTTTTTACAACTAAGAATAATAGTTTAATAAGTATAGAACATGCTGCCTCAATGCAGAACGTAATATTTCCAAACACAGCATTTGTAAATAGTTTACAACAGAACTACAAATATCTGGAATCATTATTTGCAGTTTTGTTACTTGCTTTCATTTTATTACATACATATAATGTTTTGTCTTTTAAAGAAAGAAATGCAACCTTTTTAACATATTACAATGTATTATTAAAACAATTTAATATTAAAAAGATAACCTGTTTTATAAGAGGGTCTCTGTCGGCGGCTTTCAGGAAACCCTACAGGAAGCGACTGCAGTGTATATGCAGCGCCCTCTGGCGGTCGCCACAAAACTGCTTTGGTGCACAAGAGCGACATCACGCGTAATTGCGTCACTACACACTTTCGTTCGGTTCCTTAAGCGCCTTGCAAAAAAATTAAAATTTTATATATATATGGGCAAAGTGAGATATAGTGTGGCTCAGTGATTTAAAAAAAAAAAAAAATATATATATATATATATATATATATATATATATATTTTTTTTTAAATCACTGAGCCAAAAGAGGCAGTAGTCAAACACAAAAACAGCTGTGAATTCTGCACAACATATTTACGTTGTGCAAAATATTCACACTGAAAATCAGTCAGAGTGCTGTTATGCATCACTAACACCTGGGATTCCAGCAGCTGAACTTGAACTGAGCCTCATTCAGGACCATTGAAAATGTCACCTTTTTCATGAACACAGCAGCCAGAATCCAGGGCAAACTGAGACTGCGAGAACATAAATAAGCCTCTGGGGTTCATTTATTTTTGTACTAAACATCCTGTTTGAGATGTCACCTCAATAAACAAAATTATATATATAAAAAAGGCAGACATGAAAATGTAGCACAAGAAAGACTTAAAGGTAGTTAAATTATAACCAAGATACAAAGTGAGTGGGGAAAAGGCCAAGACGGAGAGAACAAAAAATTTTTGGCTCTTATAAAAACCGGAGCCAGGGCATCATCCAAAAAGTAGTGCTTAATCTCAACACCATTGCCACAAGTTACTTGAAACAAGAGACTTGATTAAAAAAAAACAGACCCCGGTTTTATTTTGCAAGGTAAGAAATGTTACGCTATTTTGTACAGAAGCATCTTTATTCGCACCTAAACAGGAAATCAGAACACAAACAAAAATAAAAAAAAAACAAGTATTGTATGATCAAGGTTTTGAACAAAAAAAAAAAAGCAAAAAAAAACCACAGCTGTGACAGTTAGTTAGCTACGCTCTGTAGTAAGGTGATGTTGTCCCCTTTCAACATGATCCGTCCTGCAAAACAGTGAGAAACATTTAGAACTCAAATCCGGCAGCAGGCAGGGACATTAATAATGATATTTCTGACTCACTGGAGAAAATGTCTGCTTGACTTTTGTATAAAAAATAAATCAAGAGATGTTGTTTTATGAATAACACGTATACACCTCAGTATTCATGTAATTTCTTAATCCGTTTTCACTAACAAACTACTTATGGCAAAAAGTTGAGTCTGTACTGTTAATACTGTTAGCAGGTTTATGTAATAGCTTTACATGAATTACAATGGATTAAACAGCTGGACACAAAGATCACGGTCAAAATGTAAAAGTAGTCGACCAAGTTTTAGAAAATGTGTAGAAGAAAGGCTGACACTAAAAGTTATAGATGCAATTCTGTCAACCTTTCCTCACAATCATAACTCAAAAATCATCGGAGCTCCTATGCCCTCTGTTACAGACATTTACACCACACGCTCAATCCACAAAGCTTTCAGCATTGTGGATGATCCCACACACCCCTCCCACACAATCTTTTCTCTCCTGCCATCCGGAAAAAGGTTCCACAGCATATATGGGCCTCCACCACCAGGATGGAAAATAGTTTCTTCCCCCTTGCCATCAGACTGTTGAACCACAGGAAAAGATAAACTGAACAATTGAGCAATCCCACTGTTGCTGCTAAATCTCTGTTAACTCCATATATCTGCCCATTTACATTGTGTACTGTCTCTGTCTTATACTTATTTATTGTATCTGGTGTACCCCCCAATCCCCAGTCTCACACTCCCTGTTTATTGCACTATATCTTTTATTTATTTGTAGTCTGTGTTATGTTGCACCTTGGCCCTGGAGGAAGACCGTTTCATTTCACTATGTACTGTGTACATGGCTGAAATGACAATAAACTCCTACTTGACTTGAACTCATTTCATCATCTTTTCACAGACATCTGAAGAGCAGCACTCTTCCATCTACCACAGAGTTCAGAGCCACCGTTTTTGTTCAGCTACATAAATAGTGAAGATGTTCATCTCCGTTTGCTAACTAATAGTTAAACACACAATTTGATTATAACTAACTAACTACCCACCCACCCACCACCCCTGGTTTCCATCCCAGCACAAATCCTTGTACATTTCCACCACAAACAGGAATGTATATACACAAGTAAATATGGAAAAAACCTGGCTGACTGCTTTCATAATTGCATGTATTGTCTACAACTTTATAGGCTGGCAAAATGGAGTTATTAACTCTGAACTGTACTTGTAGAAAAGTGCCTGATAAAGGAATAAGCCTTTTCTTTACAAAGCTTACTAATTTATTTTAAATAAAAATTAATGCCTGTCCAAGGCTTTTTGAACAGCCCCGATTGTCATTTCAATAAATTCCTCACTTCATGTTCGTTTTTCAAGACAATAACAGACTTGAAAAACAGCATGTGGCAAAAGAAGCTCTGAATAAAGAAATTTGTGAAGCTCAAGACTTTGATGTTCATCTGACTGATACTACGAAGCAGAACAGTGAGATCAATGCATGACTGTGGAATCTGTCACAACTCTGTGGTGTAAACATGCCTACCAAGGGGCTTCCTGTTCTTGGTCTTCATGTGGACCTCCTCTGCATCATCTAGGACCAGGTTCATGTATTCATCAAACCCCTAAAAAAGGTCAAAATAGATGTTAGCAAATTATGCCAGGCATGGCTTTGACATACAATTGCAGAAGGCGAGATGTAAGAAACAAAAACAGGTGCCTGCTGCACTGGAGTCACCCAAAGCAGTTCCAGACCTGGCTTCAACCTGCGAGGCCCGAGTTTTGTGCAGAACCGGGTTTTAAAAGCCCGATGTACAGCTGGGACAGACAAAGGTGAGAAAACGCAGTCGTACTTACGATGATGCAGCCCTCGATCCTCATGTTGACCTGCTCGTAAAGCCACACCTGGATCCTAGAGCGCTGCGCACAGAAAGAGTTATCAGCACAGTTAAGTTGGGACTTTTTGGACAAAAATGGCAGCATGGTTTAACCCCAATGTGTGTCCAACTTTTATACATTTGTACAGCAGCACATTTTACTGAAGCAATTCAGGTTAAACATCATACCAGGGGGCTCCACAACCAAAGGCGTTACAGGTCAGCTAAATAAAAATGTAACCCAATAACCATGAAGGAGAGCGAAAACAAAATATCAAAACCAACGTAACCACTGAGTTATTATGCAAGTCTTCAAGTAAGTTTTTTAATCCTGGTAAAATTGCACCTTTTGTTGAATTTTACATCTGACTTGACCGCTTGTAGATACAAACGTCACGCTTCGGGGAGGAAGGCACGGTGGTCCCACGCTGCTGTGTTTACAGGAAGGGGCCACTAGGCGGAGGCCTGTTTAGCTACTGCTGTCAGAATCAGTCGGAAGGCTGTTGGTTCGAATCCCGCTCCTGCTGCATTACCCTGGACCACGGTACTTACCTTGAATTGCCCCAGTAAGAATACCCGGCGGTACACATGGGTAAATCGCGGAACAAGCGGCACAGGCGCCGGTAAAGGAAAAAAAAAAAAACTATTCGTGAAAAGGAAAAGGCGATCAACCGAAGGAGATGTGGTCCAGAACCGCGGGTAACTTACGTTCTGGAGGTACCTGAAGATGAGATTCTGCACGAAACAGTTAAGGAGCAAACAGCACAGAACCGAGCACGTTTACCACAGTACTACAAGGAGCAAAGTTGGCGGGCGCGGCTTGAACTACGGTCGAAGCAAAGGATACGATCGGCTGCACCATCACTTTCTGGACCTTCTGCCCTTGTCCTCTGTACGCCATCCTGTCGGCCTCTCGGTGCGTCGGCGCTGTGCGGTCACAAAAAGCTACGCTCAACAACGGAGAGCTCACGTTGCTGCGGGAATGGCGCGCTTCCGGAACGGCAAAGAATTGTGGGGCGCGCGCAAAGCATTGTGGGAGCAGCGTTCGCGCTTGCCCGTGTTGCGACAGCGCCGCTCCGTGGCGGTCCAACGTAACGATCAGAGCAACATTAATGGCAGCACACGTTTCTTCTCCTGAGCGACAAGTTCGGCTCACAGGACAATGCTCATATTTTTTTTATTTATTTACAGAGAATCCAAATATCAATGGATTGATGTTTAAGTAAAACAACGCTTCTGCTACCACTCACATTTTCACACCACAGTCTGAAACGTCCAAATTTAGTTTAAAGTGACTAAAAAGCAAGTTCGGTTTCTGAAACGGCAGACAGCTGCAGAGACCAAACGGGCGCTGTTTATTTACAATAGTAGAGGTTTACAGCAAATGCAGTACAAACAGGTGGAAACAAGTTGCTTTCCTGAGAAACACCTGAATTTTAAATTATAGGTACAGGTGGAGAAAAAAAGGTGTAGGATTCCACTTCAACAGAACTCTAAGAACATGATGTGGATGGAAGATGGTCCCTGATGGTGGTGAGAGCACTCATTTCATGTCATGATGGAGGATAGAAACTAATTTTAACAGCGTAACAGATATATGTACATGCAAAAGACCCTCATTAAATATATCTGAAACTAAACAAGGCTTCTCCACTACGTGTGAAACAATCTTCAGTGACAGACACATTGCACGGCCATGTTCTCAACGCCGACAGGACAGTGCTGTGCCACAAAGTGTATACACACTTTAATGTTCCATTTAAATAAAACAATTAGGATAAAACTCAACAGTACATAAACAAGAAGGGCAGTTACTCATTTCAGGTAGACTGTCTTAGTGAGGCTTTAAATGTAAATCATGTTAACACATCACCACTTTTTTTTTCTTTCTTTCTTTAAAGCAAGCAACCCAAACAACATCAATGTAGAACTCAACTATTCTGAGCACCAGTTTTATGAAACCTGCTGCTTGTTTTGCAGGTCCAATGTGGCAAACTGCTGCCCTGAGGTCAATTGTATACGTACATATATATGTGTGTGTATTTTTTTTTTAAAATTAAATCAAAGGGTCACGTGTCGAGTTTAATCCCAACTGTGACCTCACTGCTCCAGCCTCACAAACCTAGGAACGCCCGATGTACATGTATTTCACAACTTGGATGCGGAAATTCCAAAACACACTTGAGAAGACCTACCAGCAATATATGGCTTTTTTCAATCAAGTAGAAAGTTACAAAAAAAAAAAAAAAAAAAAAGAGTCCTGTATTTTGCGTCCATTATTAACAGGTAAAGATACACTAAACCCCAAGAAACAAAGCATCCTAAAATACTTAAAAAGAATTCCCGCTGGGAACAAGAAACCTTCAACATTTAAATGTTAAATGTACAGCAGCTATACATAAGGTGATTACGTGTACAACAAATCAAGATTTGCTAAAACGAGTTTACAACATTTTTAAAGGAGATCTGTTAAACAGTAAAGTAACAGGCTGCCCACTTTATGAACAGAGCAGGGCAGCACGGTTCCGATGTTCACAGAAAGACGGGGTCTTGACCATTTTCTTTCGACATCACTGCAGCAACTGAGCTCTCCGACTCGCACAATTCACCCTAATTGCCGATCATTTCAGTGAGTTCAAGCAGGAGATCATCTCCACCTTTGCTAGGGTCCAGTTCCATGTCATCCTCTATACGGTCATCTGCTAACTCGCTTATCAGCTCGTCAAAGTCATCCACTGTGGCACCGCTGGCACGTGCCAACACGTTGCTCAGGCGTCGGACCTTTGTCTGGGACAGAGGCTTCGGTGAGATGATGGAGCTGAAAGAGCAGAGCACACTACATGTGAGAGGGGTTCAGGGCAACAAAAAGCTACAAAAGGTGTTAAGAGAATTATGCTAGGTCTTCAGATTTACCTCTGTGGGGAAGCATGGGGCTCACTGGCTGCTGAAGCAGCAGAACTGTGTGTGACCCGGCTCTGGTTTGCAAGTGACACTCCCTGCGGCTGTGTATTCAAACAAGTCTCAGACTCCATCTGTAAGCTGCCAAGATCTTCCAATAATTCTGGTACTGGTGGCTTAGGAGTCCAAAAGCTTCCTTTCACATCCTGATCGGTACTTCCAGAGGGTGCTGCCACCTAAACATGATAGAACAGATTTTATTTTTCAGCTCCTCTGCATACAAACCCACACTGGACACCCACACTCAGAAGTGGACAGCAGCGCTCAGTACTGGCACGAACCCGAGTTCGTTTTTTGAGCTGCTCCTTTGGTTTGTCCTCCGCAGCACTGGGGGCGCTGTTGAGAGGTTTCACCTCTGCAACGGCAGATCGGTGGGTCTCTGCAGCTTTCCGCTTCTCAAGCTTCATAGGTGTGGCAGTCTTCATCACTGATGGCTTCACATTCAGTTTGGGCCTCACTGCAATATCCAACAGACCAGGGCATTTGTCAGCATTTCACAGCTATTTTATACCAACCAAAAGACAACCTGCATTAGCAGGTACATCCGACATCATGTACCTTTTGGTTCAGCCACCTGCTCAGGTGATTTGTTAATGACGACTTCCTGCAGTTCCTCAGGAGCGAGGCTAGGGGCTACCTGTGGGACCGGAGGTGGGACCACACAGGCCTGCTTCAGACCTGAGCAAGAATCTCCAGGGACTGTGGTAGGAGAATCAGCCTCTGCTTTCTCCACAACTGAAGGCCGTGTCTCCTGCTGTGCTGCAACAGCTGCAGAGGAACCGCCTTTCTGCCGACGGAACACAGGCTGACGTCCACCTGAGGGTGGGACTTTGCCACCTCTATGTCTGACCGTATTGAATGACTGTTCCCTCTGTGGGGTTAATGCTGGCTTTGGGGTTGTATCGGAACAGAGCTCATCAGGCTGGACCGAAGACACCTCTTGCCCCTGCTGCAGCATGCGAAGCCGTTTTTCCCGCATTATCTCTTCAAATGTCTTAACCTTTATGCGGTTCTCTTCATTACCTGCACTTGCCTGAAATGATCAGAAAGCAAATGTAAGCATGAAATTCCTTTACCCCTCATGGCATTACCACAATGCTCAGACATGCTTACCTCTGTGCTGACAGGATCCACTGACTTCTCCTTGACCTCAGGAGTTTTCTTACCACTGACACTGAGTGCTCCTGCAAATTACAAGTTGTGCATTAACCTCACCATTAGAATCAGTATCACAAGTTAAGAAAGCTCTAATGAAGAACAAGTCAGCATATAACTACAGGACCCATGTGCTTACCTGGAGCCACAGCTTTGCTTAGGCGCAATATCATTTTCCTGGGAAGACCATCACCGGTGGAGGAGCTCATCTCAGTTTTGACCTCTTCACCTTTGGCCTGCATTCTTGCAGCCTTTTCACTGCGGATCTCCTCTAGTGTTTTCACCCTGACCTCTCCTGACTGTGTGAGCATCTTGCCCTGGGCTCCCATGTCAGTCAGGATCTTGTTCTTTTCTGAGTTGGCAGTCTCAGGTTCCCTTGCTACCTTTTGCTCCTTTTTCTTCTTTGCATGGAGAACCTCAGAGAAGGTCTTGACGGGAAGACTAGGAATGGCCTTGGCAGGCCTCTTTGTAGATCTGGGTGCTCTGGTTGCCACAGCTTCAGAATTACTTTCTTTGACTTGCTCTTGAGATCTAGCTGCCTTCTCTTGCCTAATTTCCTCCAGAGTCTTGATCCGAATTTCTCTGGGTAACCTGGCATCACCTGAGCTTTCTGCAGGACAGTACAGAAGCCATGTATGTAACAAACCAAAATAAAGTCCTGTCAAAATAAAGTGTTGCCAAAATTAATCTATAGAGATGTTATGCAGAGTAAATGTTAGAAGATAAATTTACCAGTTTCAGAAGCAGCAGGTTCCACAGGCAGCCCCAGCCTATCTCGCACAGGCTTCAAAGCTTCTATGTCAGAAAAAAAGCAAAGCAAAATGAAATGTGATGAAGACTCAGAACAAGAGAGCAAATGTTGACAGGCAGCGGTCTGGTTGACAGGTCAGTGGCACTAACTTACCGTGGGGAGTGTCTGTGGAGTCTTCTGGATTGGTTACTCTTTTCCCAAGGCGCTCAGCAAGTCGGCGCTTCAGTGGCATTTCAGATTGGACTGAGTGATCTGAGTAAGCAAAAATTACAGCTGGTTGTAATCATCGTCTTCACCAACTCACATTCGCTGCTTTTCAAATTCAAATCGAAAATCAAAGCAGTGGTAATGTCTACGTTTTATCCTTTTGTCAATTATTTTATAATAAATTGTTCATTATTTATTTAGTGGGAAATGTGAACATTCAACAGAAAACCATTTTTTTAAACCAAATTGTGCAGTTGTATAAACTTAATCATGGTCATGTGTTTCATGCAAAAAATCTCTCTTCTGTTTTATATTAAGAGACATAAATACCTTTGTTGGCAAAGACTTGTTGCTCCCTGGTGAGTGACACCTTCCGTCTTCCGAGCCTCTCCGTGATGCGCCGTTTTACATGCTCCTCAGCCAACACCGCAGCCTCTATACGATACCATTTATTAATCACAAATTAGCTATAATAACCCGTCAGTTACAAATAATCTCATTTTAATTAAGGCTCACAATAAACAAAAAGGCCTTTACTGAGAGGCCAAAAAAATTGTCTCTTGTTGGGCAACTAAAGATGCTTTTCGCTTGCATGAACTAAACAGTATAGTATAATACACTGTCTCCGACAAGCATAAATATTCATTATGGTGGAAAAGCACCAGAAGCTTCAAGGTTACTTGATCTATTGACTCTACGTAAACTTGTCAGATAAAGTGGCTGATTCTATGTCTTCTGTCTTCCACTTTAGGACTTGCAGTATAAAATAAACAAGAAGACATCAAACAGTAGACAAAAGTTAAAACATAAATAGTAGTAAAACAGCAGCAAAAATAAATCAGCTAAATAAAATCCTACAGGAACGGTTGGGCAAGTTGCACAGCTTACCGTCTTTGATGGTGAAAAAGGACTGCGTTGACAAAGACCTGATGTTCTCCTTCTCCACACTGGTGCCATTGTTGCTGGCTTGGGTGGATGACTGACCTACGAGAGGGTGACAGTGGGCTTTATTTACATGATGATGCAGCACTCATATCCATTCACATGTCTTTAAGAGTCACTATTCTCAATATTAAAGTAGCATTATAAGCAAATTTCAAGCATTTATGTGTATTTATACCCATTTTCTTCAGATTTGCTTTGAGAGTTTTCCTTAGTCTGATTTCTTCCAATGTTTTGATGCCAAAGTTTAAGGAATCATCTGTAAAAAAACAAAAAAGTTTGTTAAATCAAACAAATTGTGACAAAAATTATGAGAAATAAACAACATATGTTTCTCAGACCTTGGTTGGTGCCAGGGATCACCTTCCTAGGTGAAACAATCCTGGTTGCATCTGATCCCACCTTAATCTCTTCCCCTTCCTCTGAGAACTGATCTGCAGACAAAAGAAAGGTTGATGAATACTTGTAGAAAACTCTGTACAAATCCCTACATATTCAAAAAATTATAATCCCTTATAATATGTTTAAAGTGATTTAAATATGGCACCCTATTGAGTCAATGAGATCTTAATTAACGTCACAAAAACAACAGAATATGCAAGTATCATGCAAA
Organism: Heterotis niloticus; assembly: GCA_018136845.1. Taxonomy (NCBI): domain Eukaryota; kingdom Metazoa; phylum Chordata; class Actinopteri; order Osteoglossiformes; family Osteoglossidae; genus Heterotis; species Heterotis niloticus. The sequence continues at coordinate 20,067,806 of CM030894.1, read as the reverse complement.
ATGTGGGACTGAGAACCATAGTTCCAGTGTAAGAGAGCACAGAGGGCTTTATTAAAAACAGGCCAGTTTCAGGAATCCTACCCCAAAAATGTAAGGAAATTCTTGTATTGCAATTGCTTATAAACTGCAAACAAAAGTATCAAGACTGAAAGTAGGTTGATGTCTCACTGGTTACCCCGTTGTGGGAAAATCTAATTGTTTACTTCCAAAAGGCCTACTAAGACCTTCTCTAAAGATTAATCAGCCTTCAAAGTTTTTTTTTTTTTTTTTACATGACCTTATTTTTGTTGTTGCAGATCCATATGCTTTACCGTATAGATTGCTGAATGCATTATAAAATTAAGACAGTCCAATGGGAAACCAAACATGACAACGTAGTAATCACTACAAGCTCTAAAATTTAATTTGGGGTGGAAAAATATTTCACCTAGTTAAAATATTCTGAACAAAAGCACATTCAAATCTAATCCTTATTTAAAAAAATAAGGCATTTAAAAGAAATGTTTTGGCAAAGCATTGAAGTCAGGAACAAGGTTCTCAGTCATACCATCTTCATCCTCATCTTCATCATCAACAGTACTAATGACCACTGGAGGGTGAGTAGGGCTTGGCACGTTTTCTAAAGTCTCGGCCTTGATGACCCCGCGGAGCTGGGGGTTAGCTGGGTTTGTGACTGCAGGAGGGACTGGAGGGGGTGGTTCCATCTGATGGGGCTCTTCTTCCACTTCTTTTTTTAATATTGGAACTGCATAAGAAAACCAAGTTTGAACTAATGAAATATCACGTGACACTAGACACTCCAGTTTCACTGAAGCAGCGGCACAAGAAGAAAAACAATTCATGAGGTATCTTACCTTTACTGGGTGGGACATAAACTCCATCAATAAAGCGAGGTTTTTCATGGTGAAAAGCACAGTGGGTCTTCTGGCATCCAGCTGGCTGATTCTCCCAGTAACATGGAATTTCACTGCGTTTCTTCTGCATTGACAACAGCAACATTGACTTTCATAAAAACAACAACACAAAAGAACAATGAACAGCAAAAAAAAATGTTTGTAAGATCATACCTTAATCTCCATGTGACGAAACTTGCAGATCTTACGAAAGCAGCGGTTCTCCTCCCAGAGGCTGCAGACTATCTCACTGCCCATAGCAGCCTCGCAGTGACGGAAAGGGCAGCTATCACCCTGTAGGAAAAAATAGTTGAAATTGACACTCATCCTTCTAAAAAGCTTACACTGGTGAGGATTTATTATCTGAATCCATAGATAGTAACAGAACATGAACTAGAATTGCAAAAAATGTACTACATAAAAATTCAATATTTGCTGGATTTAACAAGGTAATGCCTTTGCTCAAACAAATCACTGCCTGTATAATTATGCCCCATGTCTGCATGTGCCACTGTATTACCTTGGTGCAAGTGGAATAGTAGTAAAAGTAGCAGTCATTTCCGTGGTTTGTCATGCTGACACTGATGCAGGCTACAGCCTTCTTCAGTTTAAGGTGGATGGACAAAATATGTTCTCAAGGGTCTTCTGCAGGTCCACCGGAGTCTCTCTGTTCGGTGACACAAGTATTGTTATGCCACAGATGCAATAAAACAGCTGCCTGAAAATTTGCATAACAGTTTCTCAACGCTGAAAATGACCTGTAAAATTGAACATGCCAACATACAAAGAGTATAAAATGTAACTGACATTTTCAGAATAAAATGAGGTAGTTCATTCACCTGGTGCAGCTGACCAAATTCCAACTTTCTGTAGGCACTTCTGAGAGGCGTCTCCTAGGCGTTCCTGAAGGAACACTCAGTCCATGAGTTAGAAGGAAGAGGGCCAAAGGCACAGGTGCCCTACTCCTCTTGTCTGGAAGACAGCAAAGCCATCTTCTCCAATGCCATCCTGCAAATCAATAGGAGGACGGTGCAAGCCAGTCCTTTTCCCCACCCATTGATTTTTTTTTTTTTTTTTTTTAAATACTTTTAATGGTGGTGGGGTGTTAAGAGGTGAGAAGCTTCTCTCTTGATCTATTCCAAGAAGACAGCCAAGGATAAATTGTGGGGAATAAAAAAAAAAAAAAAGGAGTCGGAAAAAAAAGAAATCTTCTATTTCTTCTTAAACTGAGTGGTAGTGGGGTAGAGAATTATGGGAAGGAGTGAGGGCTGGGTCTGCCTGGGCTTCCTGGAAATTCAAAGGGGAAAAAAAGCCAAAAAGTGGCCGTCTTCTATGCTATCTATTTCCTTTGAAATACATTTTATCCAAATCCAGCGATCTTCAGGAAGAAGAAAAAGAAGCTTCTTTACCTAAAGTCAGAAGAAAATAATACCTCCCGGACACTGGTTATGAATATGAGCATTGACATGCTGTAGTACAACAGGATAACAGACCACCACTATGGCATTGCTTTTTCCTGATTTGTGGTTCACTCCTATTTTGAAAATGTGGAATATTATGTTCTTACAAACAAGAAGTCTACTGCAATGATTGAAATGTACTTATAACATGAAGATCGTAACTGTGTAAAACAGACCATTACAATAGTGAACTGTACATTCACCTCAAGCAGGACGAAATCACGCAGTAATGTCAAACTCCAGGTATCACGTTTCAAACTTTGGACACATTAAATATGATTTGCCACCAAAGGATTGCTTTCAAAACGCAAAAATACATGGCTTTATGATCCACAGAGTGGCAAACCATTTCAACTGATTCATTTGTTCCCTTGAAATTGGAACAAAATGGCTAATGCAGGGGTAAAAAAAAATGGTATTTTGATTTACACCAATCAACCGCAACATTAAAACCACCTGCCTAATACTGTGTAGGTCCCCCTTGTGCAGCCAAAACAGCTGTGACCCGTCGAGGCATGAACTCCACAAGACCTCTAAAGGTGTCCTGTGGTATCTGGCACCAAGATGTTAGCAGCAGATCCTTTAAGTCCTGTGAGTTGCGAGGTGGGGCCTCCATGGATTGGACTTGTTTTTCCAGCACATCCCACAGATGCTCAATTGGATTGAGATCTGGGGAATTTGGAGGCCAAGACAACACCTTGAACTCGTTGTCATGTTCCTCAAACCATTCCTGAACAATTTCTGCAGTGTGGCAGGGGGCATTATCCTGCTGAAAGAGGCCACTGCCATCAGGGAATACCGTTGCCATGAAGGGGTGTACATGGTCTGCAACAATGTTCAAGTAGGTTGTACGTGTCCAAGTAACATCCACATGAATGCCAGGACCCAAGGTTTCCCAGCAGAACATTGCCCAGAGCATCACGCTGTCTCTGCCAGCTTGCCCTCTTCCCATAGTGCATTCTGTTGCCATTTCTTCCCCAGGTAAATGACGAACACGCACCCGGCCATCCACATGCTCTAAAAGAAAATGTGATTTGTCAGACCAGGCCACCTTCTTCCATTGCTCCATGGTCCAGTTCTGATGCTCACGTGCCCACTGTAAGCGTTTTTGGCGGTGGACAGGGGTCAAAGTGCCCATGCTGACCAGGCTGCGACAACGCAGCCCCATACGCAGCAAGCTGCGATGCACTGTGTGTTCTGACACTTTTCTATCACGGTCAGCATTAAGGTTTTCAGCAATTTGGGCTACAGTAGCTCTTCTGTGATACTGGACGAGATGGGCTAGCTTTTGCTCCCCATGTGCATCAATGAGCCTTGGGCGCCCATGACCCTGTCGCCGGTTCACTGGTTGTCCTTCCTTAGACCACTTTTGGTAGGTACTAACCACTGCATACCGGGAACACCCCACAAGACCGGCCGCTGTGGAGATGCTCTGACCCAGTCTTCTAGCCATCACAATTTGACCCTTCTCAAAGTCGCTCAGATCCTTACGCTTGCCCATTTTTTCTTGCTTCCAACACATCAACTTCAACAACTGACTGTTCCCTTGCTTCCTAATATCTCCCCCCAACCCTTGACAGGTGCCATTGTAACAAGATAATAAATGTTATTCACGTCACGTCAGTGGTTTTAGTGTTGTGGCTGATCGGTGTATTTGTCCAGCCAAAACAATATAGGATTAGTACCGCTGAAAGAGCATACAAAGGCCACTTGTCAACCCTAAAGGCTACATCTAGAAGCTATTTTACGTGTATAGCCTGACGACCAAAAACCATAAATCACACCATGTAAACACAGATGAGCAAAGGCGATTTTACCAGAAATTACTGGAAGTATGTGCTTTTCACCATCCGCGGTACTGTAACACACAATTCATTAACACGTTAGCTAGCTAGCTAGTCCCTGAGGGAGATTTTTGAGAAATATTCGCAGGAAGCTATCGTATTATTAAATGATGGCTCTAGAAATAAGTTTTAGAGCAAAAAAAAATAGTAAAAACGTCGTGTATTTAACATAAAAACCGAATATGTAATCCGTTTGAAATATGGGTCGTTAGGTAGCTTAGCATACTTGTGAAACGGGGCCTAGTGACGACTACTTTGCTATTGTTTTCCCTCCGTAACATATACTTAAACTGGTTACATAACACTTTACATATAAGAAATATAATATGCAACTTAAATAACGAATTAGTTACCAGTATTACTTAAGACAAGAGTTAAACGGTCGATCTTCCAAGAGAAAACTGGTCGCTGCTCGCTTTCCTGGTCTTCCTTCTGTTCTCTAAGCGAAACCAAGATGGCGCCGGCTCTATGGAGGAGGAGCTATAGATGTAGAAATACTAGAACTGCCACGGCCTAGTACAGGCTGTCCCCAACTTACGACAGGCTCGCATTTACTGCGGTTGATAAAATTAAAAAAATTATAGTAAAAAGAATAAAAAAATTAAATGGACGAAATTTGTTATAATGATTTTCAGAATTCTGGCAAGCTAATCAGCATCTTATAACAAATTAAAATATTTTATATGAAAATATTTTAATGTACACCACGTGTATGACATCATAAAGTAATAAGAACATCTGCCTACAACCGTCCGGAAACAAGATGGGGTTTCCTTCTAAAGCCCAAAAAATGGAGTGTGAGCTGGGCAATACTTATGCAGCAAAGCTAATACTTATGCAGGAAATTAATAGAAGACTGCATAAACTTTTGATAATGTGTAGTGTAGATACCATGATGGATGAATGCCAAAAATTATTTACTGATGAAAAATATGAAAAAAACCCCACTGTATTTCATGGTTCTTTTGTGGTTCTCTGCTTCTAGACTGTAGTTTACAGGGGCACAAAAGTCTGACTTGGTGCATGTATCCAAGGGCAAAATATCAGCATATAAAAATACTGTCAAGTGACTATACTGTACATGCTATTAAAAGCCTTTAATGCACCAGTATGGTCAAAGCATTTAAAAATCAACAAGTATGTTTGAATATAAAATTTATGTTCTGAGAAAATACGTGGAAACATTAGGACTTACTAAGTTGATGGAAAGGTCCATCCTCTAACAGATAAAATAATTTTTAGACTGACATTTCTAAAATGTGTAGAAAACTTACAGAGATTTACAATATTATTGTAAACCTTGTCATAAATATTTGTCATACACACGTACAAAAACTTTATATACAGTAGAGAATAATTTCGATATTGCCATGCAGATCAGCAGTGTAATAGCAGAGGAACTCTAGATCAGGAGAGCTCTCATTTAGTAACACATGGTGACGTTCTCGAGATGAAACACATGGCACACGTAAAACATGGAAGAATTAGTGTGACTCACCTCGCTGGCACAAAACCAGGCACATGCCTGGAAGAGAGATAGCTGAGCTTAATGAAGAGCATTTTGCATACTGTATGTTTTCTGCCTTAGAAATAGGCTGATAATCCTTCCACATTATTATTAATAATCTTGCTGGCACTTTTCTCCAATGTCACTTACAATATTTGGTTTGTATACTAAGCTATTCACATTTATGTTCGCATTTGCACAGCTGGGTAGTTTTAAGTGTAGTAATTCGGGGCCAAGAGCATCTTACGTAAGGGTACCATATCTACAGTAAACTACACTTTCATTATCACTCCATTTAATTGGTATGCAGATACTTTCAAAGAAAAGGAGCAACTGAAATATGTGACTTGCATAAATCTTCAAATCCCAGGCAATCTTAATAACTTTCTAGAGGTCTGAATACATTTGAAAATAATAAGAAATAGAAATGGAATACATTGAAACCTAAATGGGGAAAAAAGAACAGTTTAAAGGCAAACAGTACTGGAGTATGAATAGATAAAGATAGTAATAAAGAGGTGTTATGGGACAAGTTTTTTTATGGTTTATAAGCTTGTTTGGCACATCTGAAGGTTGGGAATCATAAAAACTGTTGGCAATGAGGTAAAAAAATGTGAAAAAGACAGGCACAATTTTGAGCACAGGCTAAGCTTTTGTTCTATAACGTCCTATAATTAATTTAAGAAGAACTGAATGTTGGGCTTTTTGCTTTAACTTTATGTTTGTTTTTAATAATATAAACCTACTGCTTCAACAGTGGCAAAAAGTTCTCATCGGTTTGTACAAAAAAATAAACTTTACACTAAAAGTAAGGAACTGGTGACAACTGTGATACAAAAATCCAGACATTATTTGGAATCATTAACTCAGAGCTACAGTTGTTCTTCCCTCAAACTGAGCAATTTTGTATTCTCACTCACAGTAAAATATTCAAGCCTAGAAGGATCCAATCCCACCCATCAGCTCAACACTGGTGTTTGACATTGGTCTCTTTAATGAGGTATGGTAGTGGCAAGGGCAGGTGCTTCGCAGTTGAAAACTTGTAGGATCAAATCCTTTTTCTGCTGCAGTGTGTTTGATCAAGGCACTTCTCTGGAAGTTTCTTGTAAGGGCACTCTTCTCCCTGAATGGGTAAGTGTTTGACTAACTGAGTGTTCAACCCTAAAATGATAAAGTCATCTGAAGAAAAATTTGCAGATTTCACAGTATCAGAGTATACAACCTTTTGATATGGAAAGTTTAATTTTAAAACACTATAATAAGAGATACTTAGAGATACTGTAGTGCTGCTACATAAAATTAAAAGGATTTTTTTAAACTTTTGAAAAATTAAGTAAGTTTAAATTTCAGCTTATTGTTATGTGATAGCAAAGGCACAGAGTTAGTTAAGTCTATCTTCTGGCACTACCTTCCAGTAACTTGCCATCTGGCTGGTGTCACCTGCAGAGGTTCTCTGAAGTACACATATCTGCATTATGTTGCAGCTGATTTTTTTGTTGAGTACAACACTGTATAAAGTGCTGCAGACAGGATGCTTTTATACAATAAAGCTTGTGAAGATTTTCAATTGGGTAATCAGATGAGACAAGATAGGCAGCCGCTTATCATTCAAACACTTTTAAAGTCTTCATGAAACTGTAAGCATGCCAGGAGTATAACTGGCATAAAGATGTGCCAGTGATATCTTTTATCTTTCTGAAGGATAAAAATCCATATCTAACTGCATGACAGAGCTGATACAAGAGAACAAGTAACAGAAGCATAAATATAAATAAAACACATTCTACATGTTTTGTTATGTGCTGTGTACAGAGTTTCCTTTAATACCAGCAAAAATTACAGCAAGAACTATTAGGTGGCTTCATACTAACTGTACATTGTAATATCTAAATTAATACAGCTTTTAGCATACAGACAAAAGTTTCTATGAAAACACAGGTATGCCATTCATTTTCTCTGTTCTTGTAGTTAAGTTTTTTAGGTTCTTTTTTAAGTTGGTAAAATTTGAGGGGTTTAACATGACTGCCAATTTAACAAATACAAACATGCTGTATAAAGTAGCATTTCTGTGAAAAATGCAAAAAAAAAAAAATTCCAAATGATATGCAACAACAGTTTCAAAATTAAAACTCCATTTTGAAAATAGGTCTAAATTATTTGCACATAAATCTCAAAATAAATTTTTCAGGAGATTACTTCCATTGTGTAATATACACAGTGCACTTTGCCAGTTACTAAAATAAACCCTATTTAGCATTACATCTCAGGTTTTTTTTTTTGCATTTTTTCTGCTGGAAAAATTAAATCAGTGCAAGCAAGCTCTTAGGTGTTTAGGCCTCAAATGAACTGGACCGAGGTTTATTAGCCCCCCCAAAGACTTATGGCCAGTTGCAACACTTGCAGTTGTTGTCAAAAACTGTGCCAGGACCACAGTTTCTGACGTAGGTTTTGCCTCCTGCACAGTCGTAGTAGTATGCAGTATTCTCGTGGGGGTACAGACCATCGGGTTTACCAGCACAAAAACCGCTGCCACCTGGGGTAGTGGTTGTTGTTGTGGTGGTGGTGGTGGTGGTGGTGGTGGTCTTGGTAGTGTTGGTGTCAGGATTTGTAGTTGTGGTTGGCGGGGTAGAAATATCTGAATATGGAAAAAAAGTTTAATTTTTAATGCAGTTTCAGTCTGGTTTGTATAAATGGTACAGTAACATTGCAATACTTTATCTCTGGCATAGCCTGTTTTCTGTTAGTCACTCTCTGCTGCAAATGCAGAACTGCATTATGAATGTACTTTGTAGCTAACATTTGGCAAAAAAGAGGCAAGATTTACCAATATTGAGAAGCTTGCGCAGGTGGCTTATAAGGGGATAGTTTCCCTGTCCGCAGAACTGTCCAGCAAAGTCATCAAGATCCAGGGCCCAGATGAAGGCTCCTCCAAAATTTTTTTCTTTCAGGTATTCAACCTGGGAGCAGAATTAAAGAATGAAGGGTGTCAGAGTAACTAGATGGATGCAACTTAAAGCACAAATCATATTATACTGTGCATTGGATTTACAATATGGTTCTTCACCCATTAATCAGTCACCTTGATGGCAAAACTCTCCTTCGTGTCAAATCCCACCCACTCGTTTCCTTTGGTGGCATATGGCACCTTTTGATCTGGAATCCATTGAATGGTAGTTCCTTGGAGGAAGGTGCAAACCTGAAAAAGAACACATTTTGTCTGTCTACACACAAGTGCGTTCAAGCCAATGTCTGCTGCCAGCACTAACCATTCTCAAAATGTCACAACACAGTACTGTTATTGTCTTTGCTACACATGCTTGGTGTCTGCTTACCTCATAGTAGGACCAGAATCCAGCTTCTCGAGTGTAGGGTCCAGCTGATGCAGGACCACTGGCTGGATCACCAATTCCATTAGATTGTGATGAGAGGCGGAATGTGCGACCATACGTGGCGAATCCCATCCTGAGTTTCTCCACAGGGGCACCGTTGTCCCTCCAATACCTCATGCCATAATCCTGGGTGAGCAAGAGTGTGTAAGACAAATTTTGTACAAATCTTAGCCTCAAGCTCTGTGACTTGCAAGTTTTTGGGTTTGTGTCCTTACAGTGTTGAAATAGATGAGATCTCCTTTGTCGTGAGAACCTTGGTACAGGGGACTGTTGTGTCCAGTGAAGGTCTCCCATGTACCATGGAAGTCATAGGTCATCACATTAATGAAGTCAAGGTACCTGAAGACACACAAGAATTGGCTTCTATTATCTAATAGCAGAGGGAATGTTGAATAAAAGTCCAATTTATACATCTCAGGCAAGTGTTGGGATTATGTTAAAATCTGAAAATAACTTATAAGCAAAGTTGAGTGTATACTTCACATTCAAAAGTGTGAAGCTATGTAATCTATATTTACACATTTTATGTAATTACAAAACTATTGTTACAAGTTGCCACAAATATGTCATTAAAGTCAGAAACTGAAATCTTGTTGACTACATGGCAACTGCCCCTTGGTTTGTTCATGTGTGGTGTTAGAGAGGTTTCTTGACCCTTCTGAATGACCAGTTCCTAGCGACTGGTCTATCTTCTCATGCTATGTACTATGTAGTAAAATTGCGGAAGAATTATTATTTTTTTATTGTTTTTTAAGAAATTGGTGCTTTCAATCACTTATAAACTTTCCCCAAGTTTTGTGGTAAGAAATCATGGAGACCAACTAGCATGAACATCAGGCAGGATAAGCGTTTACGTTACACTTACTTTCCAATTTCAGATATTTCATAACCAGAATCTATTGTCCCCTTCCCAGCAGACACGGCAGCTGAAAGCATCAGTCTGGGACGTCCGGTCTCTTTGGCTTCAGCTTCGTAAGCCTCCACAAGTTCCTGTGATCCCCAAGGAGCACATTCAAAGGGTTAGTAGGGGGCTGTTGTTACTGAAGACAACATGAAATGCTCAAATGTTACTGCTGCTTGGTTCACCTTGCACAGGAGTGTGAATCTGTGTTTGTCCTCGGCAGGACTCCCACGTGACCCAGGGTATTCCCAGTCCAAGTCCATCCCATCAAAGCCATAACTTCGCAGGAAGCTGATGGAGGACTGGATGAATTTTTGACGATTGCCTGCTGTGGACACCATGATGGAAAACCTGAAGGAATTGGCTAAAATGAGTAAATGCTGAAAACATAGGGACTGAAACTTGACGTAGCAGCATAGGTTAAAAGAAAATCTGCTGACTTTGGAATTAATGACTAAGCTAAATATTTATTGCTACATATTAATAATATTCTGAATCAGGATGTTGCAAAATAAGTATTGCAAGCATTTTTGCAATTTGAAGATTCCTTGTAAGAATTAGAAGCTCTGACTTACTGATGTGAACCAAAGTTCCATCCACCGACAGCCAAAAGAGTTTTTAGTTGGGGGTTTCTGTAGTAAAACATCAAAGAAACCTTGTTAGACTTATTACTGCATACTTCCTTTGTTGTAAATATTCATTATATGCACATATTTATTCACCCATACAAAATACATACTTGTATTTCAGCTCATTGAAGGCTTTATAGAGAGTCTCATCGTTCCATTCGTATGTGACCAGCTCATTTGCGTAGTTGATCATGGCAAAGGCATAGAGCAGGTGCGTGCACAGAAAGGGGTCCACATTGGCAGGCAGGTATTTCCCAGTGCCAGGCCGGTACTGGGACCAGTTAGTGAAGTAACACCCTAATTCTGTGGTAGATCCTGAAATGGCAGCAGAACTCAAAATCAGTGAACAATATCTTTTGGTGAAACAAATTAAGTTCTACAGAGGGAAACCATGAGTCAGGTAAAACACTGGATTCACTCACCCAACTGGCACAACACCAGGCATACACCTAGAAAGGAGAGAGAAGTTTCAGTTAATAAAAAGACAGTTATCAGTATTCATTTTCTTCAGGACCAGTGGTTGCTTCTGACATTTATGTACGTTTTTGCAAAGGTTCATGTTGTTGTAAAATATTTACCTGCTAAGATAGTAAGTCTAGTCATGGTGATCTTGATGACCTGACACCTACTGATGTCCTGCATGAAGAAGAAAAGCTCTGAGAATATAACACTCAATCACCGGTTCGAGTGCCAATGAAGCTTACATGTGATATATAAACATCAGCTAATAGTAAAAAATAATCCAATAATCCGAGTTTATTTAAACCGGTTAGTCTTGATGCACTGTAATTTGACAGCTTGTCTTACCTTCGGCACTAAGGTGTTTGAGAGCCACCAATTTACAGCGGTTATGGGATATATATAGAGGCATAGCTTAAAAAAAGAGTTTAAAAGGGCAAATAGTGTAAAAAATCAGCCAGCAAAATATGCATACGTGATTAGATAAGAGTAATAATAAAAGAGGATATTGCAGCAGTTACTTTATGGCACACAAGTTAATTTGCTAGATAGCTATGTTCAACCGTCATAAACCTTGCTGTCAGTTAGGTCAGAAATAAGAGAGACCCCAGAATAACTTGAGGCCCAGAAAACATAAATAAACAAAATATGACCTAAATAATGATATATACTAAAATACTGCCTAGCTAGATGGATAAGGAACGATAGAGCTGTTTAACAGTTCAAAACTGATGATTTAGGTCAGACAGTGTCAGGTTACAGGTTAATGGCAATATGAGAAAAAAAATGCTGCTCCTGCAACAGACAGCCTACTTATGTCAGGTATGTATATTACCTACTTATATATTATACATCAATATATCATATTAATATATTTTGCTCTGCTGCTCTTATTATTTTATTTTATCTTGAAATATATATTTGTATTAAGTGTGCAGGATCGCAGTTAATATTGATACATTTATTTATTATATTATATTATATACTGTATTTCTATAATGGTGTTGTGGTGAATGCATCTTCTGCCTCTCAGTGGTATCACTTTGTTATCCGGTACAGCTTTGGTGAGTGTCCCTTAAAGTTTTGTGGTTACACATCTAAACCCATTTTTTGGCAAATATTAACATTTTAAATAGAAAATATTAAATAGATACCAACTCTTAGTCCTGGCCTTTTGAATTTCCTGTTTCTTCCACATTCATTGTTAGCTCAGTTTAATTTAGGTTTACACCTCTCGTTCTGTTGCCTCTAACACTTTGATGTCTGTGTTGCACCCAAGAAGATTCAGATTAAAGATGATTTCTATTTTATGAAAAGCAGTGATTGGAGGAAGTACACACAAAACCAGATGCAGGCATTTGCCCTTGCCTGGGGGACATCTTCAAGAGGTGTTCTTCATTTAATGGGAAGCAGAACATTTCATGAAGGATTTTCTTGACCATTCCCCTAATTCAGATATTCTTTCTTTTAGGATAGTTGGCTGTTGTTGAGAGAAATAACTCTGAGGTTCCAGAAAAGGAATAAGAGTGATTTTTTGACCCACGAAAGGATGCCACTAGATGAAAGGACCCTCCCTTGACTAAGTGAGCAGTTGTTAGCGGGACTGATGGAACAATAAGATTTCTTTATGATTATAAGCAGAAGAAAAGAGACATGTCCTTGGAGCATATTAAAGTTCTCATTCAGCCATACATTTTCAGCTCTATCACCCTTTATTTTCTCGTTTTCAGTTCATCGTAGAAGCATTAGCGCAATGACCGAGGACATTTTTTATGCTCTTCCTTGAGTTTGCCTTTCTCTTAATCTTGTTTTCCTTTGTTATATAAAATAGTTATTACAACTGCAAATGAATGTAAGAGGTTCACAATACTTTTCATTTGTTCATGTATCTGGAAGTGAAAAACAGGTGCAGGGAGGGCTGTCAGTATTTTGTATTGATTATAGCATACAAACAATGTATTGGTTGAAAAATATGAAAAATACGCCTTAATCATTATATTTCATTTCTACTTTGTGCAGTAATGGTAAAATCCTTTATTGTATATGTAGAGTATATGTATGTGTGATGTTATGTGTATTGTTTGTTACTTTCTTTTATGAACTTAGGAAAGACTGTTATGATGCTGAAGCCTCACTTTTTTTCTTAATACTGCTCTTTGGTTTCTTGCCATGTCACAACCTGATGCTTGCCTTATGGACCATGAACTGTGACAAATTTTTTATTACATTTTTTATTGCTGATGAAATCGAGGTGCTGACATGGAACATGTTAAAGTCAGAACATAAAACCAAGAACAATTTGTATTAGTTTATTTCAAAACGAATATGAAAGTCATGCAAGTAACCAAAAATGTGTATCATGAGGATGTACAAATCACATGCATGTTCATTTATGCACAGGCATTAAATGTTTGAATTAAGAAAGTCTTTCAGAAAATAAGTTTAAGAAAAAACTGAGCATGTTATTTACCAATTAATAGCAGAGAATACTTCCATGAAGCATACTTTAAGTAACCAAATGATTGAATTCTTATTCTACTTTATTTTAATGCCACATTTTTAAGGTATCTACTATAGATTTAAAGAAGTAAGATACCAGATACAGTAATGTTGGAAGAAGCACCTGCCTTATGAATAAAAGTTAACTTGAGAGAAATATTTGTATTTATGAAATGTCCCTGCCCCAGTAGAGGTTTTGAATTTAATGTCTAAAACTTCTATGCAAATGGACATAACTGACACAAAAACTGAACCAGAAAATACTTGGTGCCTAGTGTCTCACGGACAACATCAACATCTTTGTGGCTTGTTTACTTAATTTTTACCGTTTCATACAGTTGTTACTTCCACTTGAACATCTAACTATTAACCGTCTATAACAGACTACAGAAGACAAGATGATGCCCTGATTCAATGAAAAATAGCACCTGATAGCAGTTTGTTCAAATTTCATCATGCATATGGTTTTTGTAATACATTTTGTACAGTGGGCATACAACAAAGCTAGACCCTTCAGGCAAGGTATCAGAAATTCAGCACTTGTACAAAGATATTTTCTTATCTTAGGCAATAGTTAACTTGATCTTTATTTCACCTGACACAGTTCATCTTGTTAAATTGCTTTTTAACTTCAACGCTAACAGTTACAATTGTAACTGTGCATTAAAGCCTTTCCTTTAATATTGTTTAGTGTTTCTGCTGTTCTTTGATGTATGGACTAACAGGATTTTTTTCTCTTCCATACTATAGCCTCAAAGTTCAAAGCATAATTAATAGAATGTGGCAAAGGCATAAACAGGCATATAACAGAATGTTTTCTGTGATTTATGGCTTGCCCTTTTGATAATGATAAAGTGTCTAAGAGGCAAAGTGCAAAATTAAATCATGATAATGTCCTTATGAGCATTGGAAATGTAAGTTTTGGGCAAATACTTGCAATGCTTTAAGTGTATCAGTGCCAAAAATAAGAGTTATGATGTGGAAATAATTTGTCTGTGACTGGATCCAAATTTAATTCACTGCTAAATGTCTAAAATTCTTTGTTCTAGGAACCAGGAAGCAGCTCTCTGTGCTTTGCATAATATGGGGCTGTTGGAGAAAACTAGGGTCAAGACAATTGTATATGTTCTGTCTGTATTTAAACAGAGATATCATGGCAACTATGTGTTTACTGATAGTAACAACACATGTGTGAGGGTTGCCATGGTGTCCAGGTATGGGTTGTGTACCATGGTGTGTGTGTGTGTGTGTGTGTGTGTGTGTGTGCGTGCGAGAAATTTTGGATTCTAATAAAATGAATGATCTTAATGAACTGTGAAGCCACAGTTCAGTCATACCTGGACATCATGCCTAGTTATGATCACCAAACGCACCATTACCATCACATTCCCACATAGGAACTTTTTCCTCCTGGCACAAGAAACTGAGTTCACAGATCTATCCTGACCACCGTTTACTCTGTCCATGAATTCAACATAAAGCATGGAAACAGAAATCTGCCATACCTCCTCTTGTCCTATGAATCAGTGCCACAGTTACCTCATGACAAGCTGGCTTTATCAGTAAGTCGAGCATGTGTAGTTGCCTGTCTGCCTTGGATAATTTTCTGATTCTCTCAGTTTAATGCCATTCTGTGCAAAAACGTAATTTTGTGGATAAGTGGATACTGCTGTGTTTATCTCATGCACATTAGATACGATACGCTGAAGAAAAAGATCATTTTACAAGCTATGGGTGTAACTGTGCTGATGGAGCTGAGTATTGAGCACCTTATGTAATCCACATCAACTTCCTAAAGTGATAATTTTTCACAGAATTGTGCACTGTTTACCATTATTATTTTGTAAAACTGGAAACATTACAATGATATATTCCAGTGGTGACACATTAGTATCAGCTATCAAATGAACTTCTTCCAACAAATGCACACTATATGGCCAAAAGTATCTGGACCCCCCTTTTAATGACTGAGCTGTTTCAGATGCAGCCATGCAGCATACAAACACATTCTAGGCAAATGTGTGTTTCCAGCTTTCTGCCCACAGTTTCGGGAAGAAGCTCCTTTCCTGCTCCAGCATGACTGTGCCCGACCCCCCTGCATAAAGCAAGCTCCATAAACATATGGTTTGCCCAGGTTGTTGCAGAACAACTTAAATACTCTGCACAGAGCCCTGAACTCAACCCCCTGAACACTTCTGGGATGAGTTGGTACACTGACTGCGAACCAAGCCTTCTTGTCCAACATCCAGACTTCACTAATGCTCAACCTCTCAGCATTACCAAAACTTGTAGTTCTTGTATTTTGTTTCAATACGTCCATGTATAGCAAAACATGATGTACCCATTCTTCACGCCCATATCAATTTTCTGTAGGTTCTCTGTAAGTTTCTATGGCCTGCATTGCCTCACCCTAAGCTGAGCCCATTTTGTTATATAACCTTGTGCAGCTGTTTGTTCAGGGAGAGACCTGCTGGTCAGACCTCTCTTAGGTAACTGCTGTACTGAGAATGTATCCAGGCATTTGGTGAACTTCCTCAGAATTTCACATAATAATACTGTACATTTTCCATAATAATACATTTTCCAAAAGACATATTTACTGCAGTTGTGTAATGTGATACATTTCACATCATTATAAAAATTTTTATATTAAAAGTTAAATTTTCCAAACACTGGAAGAACCAAAGCAACATTTTTGTGGAATATATTTGGGAACTTCTGAATATAAACAGAGCTAAAATCCATTACTGTGAACCAGAGATTCTTAACTGTTTCTAGGTGACTGAAATAAGTCTTAGAAAACGTAGCTCCTGTGCCTTGAAAAATGTTTAAGAATATGACTGTCACATAGAATGATATCATAAATTGTAATATTATTATAATATTTATACTTATTTAACATTATTTAGTAAGTATAAAATATTCAAAGCCGGATCCATGGACCCCAGGCTAAGAACTCCAGCTGTAAATAATAAAAACTATTATACCTTACTACTAATTAAGAGAAATGCTGATTTAGAAAAATATTGCTTGTACAATTAGAGTTGATCTTAGGAAATATTTCCTACATTTCTAAATATTCTTGAATTTAATGTATGAGGAAAAAGTGGAAACTACCACACGCATGCGTGCACGCACGCACACACACACCTATATGTCTGTGATCTTCAAAAGTACCTTTGGACTTGTGGATGCATGGATATTAATAAATATTCTGGATGAAACTGTATCTTGCATAAGGACATACCCACCTTTAGGGCAGCTGAAGGTTTACAGCACCTGACTGTAATAATGTAATAAAAACTTAATGTAATAATTTTATTTTTTATATGAACAACATAGAAAAGGGATGCAATGTAAAGCATAACCATTGCTTTTTTTAATGCCATAGCTGACACCTTCGTCCAAGGTGGCTCAACATCACCCTTGTGATTTTACTACAAGCAGGAACTTTCAGATTGCATCTCAACAACAGGAACAACTATGCCGCCTGCTGGCCTACTGCTGCTGCTACTCTCAGGCTGTGATGCCACACCTGCTGCAGTACACTGGATCTTTCTGTCAGAAAAAGGTACAGATGTAATAGCAACAAGTTAATAAAGAATCTGGTTATTGTACACCACTGAAATGCCATTGAGATGTCACTGGAGGGTGACATACCGACATTTAAGGTTTCAACCTGCAGCAGCTTTGGCAGTGGTGGCAATTTGCATATGCAGTAATAACTAAAAACGTAACTGTACAGGCCACACCTGCTCAGGTGTTAGCTGTAGCACCACTGGGCTACTTGTGAAAAAAGGAATACATTTGGTAATAATACAGTAGTTTTCCTACAGTCTGTATAAAATTAAATGGCATATGATATTTATTTACATGTTTTACACTGTAAACATTCTTTTCCAAAATCCCTAAAAACATTGAAATGAAATAATGAAAACTTAAAGGAGTAATTCTGTTACAATGTGTTGTGTTCCAAAGGCATATCAGAAGGCAGTTGATGTAATAACCAACATATGGAATATATATAAATAAATAAAGGTTTAACTGCCATTTGTGAAATTTGATGCTTTTTGCTAAAGCTTTCAGGTACCTCCAAGAACCCACAGAAGGGAAATGCTCTGGTCTTGAATTTGCTTCTCTGCAGCTCCCTAACCAGTTTGTCATCTGTCCTGCATGAAATCCCCTTCAGATGGTGGCGATATGTTCAATTGCTTTTCTCCTCCCCATTGTGGTGTGTTGATAGAAATGAAGTCTGCATTAGTGTCAGGGTCCGAGACTGACCAGTTTTACTCTGGTGGTTTTCCCAAATAAAAAGAAACAAGTTCATGACATTAAATTTTATATATTTAATTATATTTTAATGTGAGCAGGAACTGTATCTAATCTAGAAAATCAGATTAATAATTTTTTCCACATTGAAATTGGTGCAATGCACAAGTGCTGGAACCCTGAATTGAATAAATATATTCCTAAGTTTGAAAGGGATGATCGGAGGTGCGTTGTGGTTGAAAAAAATCAAACAGAGACAGACAGATGCTCAACAAGGTTTATTGATGAAGCTGGGGTCTTTGCCTGCACACACCCAAGGGACACACAGAGAAGTCCACTGAATGTTTGTTTGCTGCTTTTTATACTATCTTACAGAGGAAAAACAAGCATGGAATATATCAGTTGATCATTTTATTTTATTTTCATCTTCTCACAGGTGGCTCATGGGTAGTTGCAGCATTCGCAGACATCGTCATAGACCAGGCTTGTCTGGCATCTTTGAATGTAGGTGTACCCGCCGGAGCACTGAATGAAGGTATTCGTGTTGGCAGGGTTGGGATACAATCCATCAAGTTTTCCCACACAGAAAGAATACAGAGGGCCTTTTGTGGCTTTGGTGGAGGTAGAGCCAGGTAGTGGTGATGATGGTGATGGTGGGAAACCTGCAAAAAATGGACTTAGTTGACCTCTGCATCCTTGACAATAGAAATGTGTCCAACAAAGGTGCTGCTGTGCTCTAGTTTACCTAGAGAGTTGCGAAGATGATTGACTAAAGGATATTGCCCCTCGCCACAAAATGTTCCCCTGAAGTCATCCAGGTCAAGAGACCAGACAAAAGCCCCACCCAGATTGTGATGCCTCAGCCACTGGACCTAGAAGTCAAAACATGGGACAAAATGGCACGCAGGTCAGCCAGGTTAATACAGACTATAATCTGCAAAAAAGTTAATTCAAGCAATAACATCAGGTATTCAAAGACATGTGGAGCCTTTAACAGACATTATTAATTTCTTAGCATTATTAACACAATATTTACACAATTATTAACAAAAACTTTGCACCAGACCACACTGGATCTGTTCTTTTAGAGCCTAGAGGCCAACTGGCTTTAAATCGCACCTTGTCTGTGATGCTTCTCTTGTCATCATAGCCCACCCAGGAGCTATCAAGGAAAGCATAAGGGACCTTCTGCTCCTCAATCCTTTGGACCGTGGCACTTCGAATAAACATGCACACCTGTGAAAACACTTTTAGTTCCATATGTATGCCAGCAGAAACTGTCCAAGGGACAACTGGCTTAGGCTGTATGGTGACAGCATAGATTGTGACTTGTTCACCTCATAGTAGGACCAGAAGCCAGGTTCTCGGGTATATAGCCCAGCAGAGGCTGGCCCATGAGATGGTGCTCCAAGCCCGTTCATTGCAGAGCTCAGGCGGAAAGTACGACCGTAAGTGGGCAGGCCCATGTGCAGCTTCTCAGCTGGAGCTCCGCGCAACATCCAGTAGACGAGAGCAGACTCCTGCAACACAAGGAAGGTAGAGCATTACTGCACCCATTTCCTGTATGCACACAAACTGGCATGTAGAAGTAAGCCAAATTTTGTGGACATACTGCATGTACATTTAAATTTAAATGCAATGGTTTTTTTCATTTCTTACGACATTGAAGCCAGCATGATTTCCCTGATCCAGCGAACTGCGATTCAGGGGGCTGTTGTGTCCTGTGAAAGGGTCCCAGTGTCCATGGAAGTCATAGGTCATGACATTTATGAAGTCCAGCTGGCTGCAGTGATATGGAGACATGACAAGGTAGTGCTTATCTTTGGGGCCAGAATCTGCCATATTTTGGTCACAAATCCTGTTTTTTATATTGAATCCTGCTTTATACATAAGCATCAATATACTTTGTTATACAAATCTTATGTTTTTTATTTTTTATCAATGGCAATTAATTTATTTTTCAATTTAAAAATGCACCTATAATGAAATTTGCCCCTGAAATCTACCCCTTTGACTTATCCGGTATGTCTGTATTTGTGACTAAATGCCTGCAAACTTTGTTACTTTTTGCAATTACTGCTAAGTTCCTGCTAAGTGAATGAATGTATGTGCAATGTAAATGCTAGAAATTATTAAAACAGACTTTACCAGTACACTTGCAATTAAATAAGTTTCACAAATAACTGCAGTAACAATTTGAGTTATAACTTTTATATGTTTAACATGTTTACAACTGATCTGTTTTGCATTTTGTTAGTCAGCTTCACCTTTGAAAATAATGAAAACTAAATTACAAATGTTCATATTACCAAGAATGTAACCAATTACCCTCATAAATTAGTTATACATTTTGAAAGGTTATACAATTAATCCAATATTTAGAAAATGTTAAAGCAATATTTGTGGCAATACTTTTGGATGCCTCTGTAACAGTTTAGGCCGACCCTGCCTCCGTGCTCCGTTGCACAGAGGGAACAAATGTTATTCTTTGTTTAGCTGACACCTTTGTGCATCTTTCAATGTTCTCTGAGAATCCTACAATATTTTACCCACCTGTATAGTACCTGCTGTGCTGATGCCCCAGAATAAAACATGTACGTTACCTTGATATCTTGGAAATCTCGTAGGCAGGGTCGATCGCGCTTTTAATAGCTGCTACTTTAGCAGAAAGCAGAAGTCTGGTCTTGTTTTCTCTGGCTTCATTGTCAAATGCTTCTCTCAGCTCCTTTGGCAACAAGGGAGTGAAACAGAACCAACAGAGAACTGTCAGTTTGGGTTTTTACAAGGTTAATTATCAGTAATAATTGATAGGAGACACCGAAGTGAGTGGATGCTCACTGTGATCAGGGTTGTGAACCTCTGCTTGTCCTGAGGGGGGCTGTCTCCCTGACCGGGAAACTCCCAGTCCAGGTCCAGTCCATCAAATCCGTATTTTCGTAAGTAGCTGATGGAAGACTGGATAAAGACACGTCGGTGCTCTGCTTCTGAAACCATGTCTATGAACCTGAATGGAACAGCCACATTTATGGTTATATCTCCACTCATGGATTCAGACTATCGCAAACATTCCGGTTTTAGCAAGTATCTCTTCTTGAAAACTTTTACAATTGCAACCCGAGTTCTGAAAATGTAAGAACCAGCCAGCATCATCTGTGGCCGTACGCTGAGGTAAACATGGCATTTTGTCGAGAAAATGGGTTCATATTTAATAAGCAGGCATGAAAGTGCAGTAAATGTTACAAACAAACATGTTAAAACACTGCAAAAAAAATGACACCAGAGGGGCAAAACAGCAACAACCCCCAAGCTTTAATGAACCCAAAGGTATTCAGAGCCATCCGTTTTCAACTGTGATTTAAGCCAGCTGTACCTACTAATATTTTCACCTGCTTGAATCTTTACTAGTAAATGTCCAGTTAAAAAAAAACAAATTCAAAGTCAAATGTTGCCACACTCAAAGGGAATTTCTAGAAATCTCTGGAAAAGAACCCCTGAGGTCTGTCTGTGTAGACAGGACTACACATTTCTAAAGCTTTGAACGTCGGTCAAACCCTAATGTCAGCCGCACTTTTCAGATGGAAACAGTATGGAGCAGTGATCAGTCATGCCAAAATCTGAGAAAGATGTAAAAGCATTATTGATGTTAAAAATAACCGCACTTACAGCTATTATGGGCAGCTATGCTATATATTATGCATTTTAAGAAAACAGCCCTTTGGAATATAGTACTGCATTCTGGAAACTTCTACATGTGAATATTTCACGATTATCACTGTACTCCCTGTAAACCAAGATGTTGTCTGCAGTACTTATGCTAAGAAAGAAAGTTACATTAAGTTGCTTATAGTCAAGCTTAAACTTACGGGCTTCTCACGTAAATCCTGCTCCCAACTGATAGTAATGTTTTCAGGTTAGGGTTTCTGAGCGAAAAGGAAGAAAAAACAAAACATCAGTTGTTTTCACGTAAATATATAAGTGCTTTTTGTTATATTTTAACATTCTGAAGACCTTGTTGCTCCATTAAAGCTTATGGACACTCACATATTCTTCAAATTATTCAAGGATTTGTACAGGACAGCATCGTTCCACTCGAGTGATGTGATCTGGTTGGCACGGTTTATGGTGGCCAGAGCATAGATGACATGAGTGCAGAGGAAGGGGTCGATGTTGTCAGGCACAAACTTTCCTTCATTGGGCCTGTACTGGGACCAGTTAGTCAAGTAGCACACCAGGTTGGTGTTGACGGATGCAGCTGGAAAAAAAGATGTCAACCCTTAACCTCAAACCTTAGCCCTAACCTGAAGAGAATGCAGCTAAAAACAGATGAACAAATAAACTGGAAAATGTTTGAAAATCTGTAAGTTTGAAAATCCATAACTTTAATGCTCATAACAGTGCATATAATTATACATAAAGTGAGTAATTTGAGTTGCATGAATGATTCTGGTAAGAAAACATACTGTATATTTTAATGATAGCTTTGTGCATTCTTAGTATCTGTCCTGCTTACCTATGTGGAGCAGAAGGAGAAGCCCCAACCCTGCAAATAAACAGAAATAATATATCGCTCAATAAGAGCGAAAACAAACTAACAAAGTACATTTACTGTACACAAGGATAATGAAAAGATGGCTAAAAACAAGTCAAATGTTGTAGAACTTTAAAAAAAAATGCATCCATGCAAATACTGTATGTATGTATTTTTGACATCATATGCAAGACACAAAAAATTGTTTTTACCTGCTTGGACCACTGTTTTGACCATTCTGCTTATTAAAACCACAGGAACACCTAAAAAACTGAAAAAAGTTGAACTAAAATTAGAGCAATTAAAATCCACTTAATTTACACTATGACAGTCTCACCATCTCTTACCTCCAGCCCCTTGACAATAAACGGTGTGGTTAAGTATGATTTCATTCAAACAACAGAACTGATTTTACTGGTTTAAAGGAATCTCCCACATAGCAAACCTGTTACCTGTTACGTGCTCATCAGTGGTGTTCTTACCTGGAAAATCACCACGAAGCCAAGTGATTCCTGCCGTCCCTTGTTCTTGTATTTATACTGGCATCTTAATGTCCGTGTACTTCCCAAATTACACAATTAATGTGAAAGTTCACATTTTAATTGGAAAAGAGGAGGCAAAGTGCAGCTTCTTTAAACACAATTGTGACACAGGGATGAGAAATTGTAAAAAAAAAAACAAAAAAAACACGGTCACATCTTTATTGATACTTACAACCTAGTCTTTTCAAAGCCCACCAGTTTTATTTTTTATTTCCCTGTACAACTCCTCTTCATCTTTACAGTTTGGGCTTTGGATGTGTGCACACTGCACAGAGTGATGATAAAAAGTATGACGTGACAGGCAGTAACTGGATGCAGTTTCATTGCTGGATTTGGAATGTTGGGGGAAAAGAATGGTGTACAAAATGTGTCTAGCTTTGCTGCCAGAAGCTATAAAAACATAAAATACATAAATAACTAAGTCAGAAAAAATCTTTTAAAACCCTATGTGGCGCCAGGGTTTCTGAAGAATTAAAAAAAAATTAAGATCATAGAAGGTGTCATTTCTGAATCCAAAACCTGTAGTGAAACACGAGGACTGTTTATAGAACAACCAGTGCCTTTTGGGTTTGTCAGACAGTAAAAGAGGTTAAAGGGCCTTCACCAGTCATTCAGAACACTGAACCATTTTGTTCTCCAAAAGCATCACAATTCACATTTTCCACAAGAAAGAATGATTTATCTTGAAGAAATCCATGACAGGTACATATACTTGCTAAGTGGATTTCTATTTGCAATTTTTTCCCCTGTAAATGCAACATTCTAGGTTCACACAAACCTATGTGGCCTACTCAGGTTTAGACTTCTGTATTGAATTAATTATTTAGATATTTCTCTTAGTCCTAGGAATGTAAATCTGTGTGTTGAGCGTTGAAGATCGTATAGAACCCTGACATTGAAGAACCCTGGGCTCCCTCAAGATTGGCTTTAAGTCTTCTCTGCCCCCTAGTAGATTCGGGCAGTGGGTCTTTCTTTTAAGTTTTGAGTCAGTTGTGCATGTATGAGGCTGGGTTGGTAGCTTCACACTCCCTCAAACTTGTGGATCAGGATATGCAACCGAATGAGTGATTGACCTGAAGTGCTGGTCTTTGGACTTTAGAAGGAAACCAGAGCACCAGGAGGAAACTCACACAGACATGGGACGAACATGTAAACTCCACCCACAACCCGAGCTGGAGTTGAACCCTTAATATGTCACTGTGTCACTGTGCCACCCCATACATTGATTTTTAAAAACAAAATAAATGCTAAGCATTTTAATATAATATAATAAAATAAATGTTAACATAAAAGGTACAAATATAAAAATTCCATGTGTTTTGTAATTGCCCATCAGTCAAACTAGAGGTTCAATCCAGCTACAGGTATTTACGTGTAAACTTGTTGTTTTTGAAAATCACATGCTTGGGTTCATCTATGAAGAAGGTCCAGCAAATTTGGGATTGGAGCGTGAAAGGAAAAAGCAATAGGAACAGTAGAAATGTATCTGTAACAGTAGAATTGTATCTGATATGTGGTCAGTAATAACTGTGGCTATTATAGCTGATTTTCCCATGACAAAACTCTAATGGATACAACGGCATAAGAGATTCTAAGATAATTAAATAATTTTGACTGAATGGCGATTGTGTGATGTTTGTGTTTACAATTTAGACTTTAACTTCTCTTCAAGGTACTGCCCATCCTGAAAACACAAGGTGATAGAGCAGAGCAGATAAACCAAAGACAGGATATAAATCTCTCAGACACACACACACACACACACACACACACACACACAGACACACACACACACACACACACACAAAATGGACATTTTAGAGCCCCTAAACACATATCTTTGGACTGTAGGAGGAAACTGTAGTACCCGGAAAAAAAGGGTAGATGGACACAGCTATGTCCAGTCCTGCACCCGGATGCTATGAGACAAGAGTATAAACTGCTATGCCACTGTGCTCCATAACCTGCACTATTTTCAGGTCACCAGGAAAGTTGCAATGACTAAACTTGGTGACTGTTGGTTAAAGACCGTGAGTTGGAGTAAGACACCGATTGCTGCTTTTGTTATGAGAAAATCAGACTACGAAGAATGAGCTGCCATGTGGAGATCTAGCTGAGCAGCTCAGACCTCTACTTGGTCGATTAAGATCTCAGCTCTGCACAACATTTTTCTAAGGTGGGACATTCAATTCGTTGTCCTGCCTGTAGTTATTTCAGCCTGAGGTGCCCTGAACTAAAGGGAAGCTCCTCAGCTCCCAAAATGAAGAGATACTGCTTGTAGCTAGAAGACTACATCATCCGGTGCTGAAATTTTTGTTTGTTTCATCCAGGTCCACAACATTCTCAGCCACAACATAAAGCAATACCTCACCGAGGCTGGATTACCTCCAAAGTACCTAGAGCCTGTAACCTACACAATTTTTATTTTCTGATAGATTAAACAGTGTCTTTGTGGTGTGCAATGGACCAGCATCTGTGAAAGAGAGAGCTGCAATCTATCAGCGTGCCCTTTGTTCAGCGTGCCCTTTTTCTCTATTTTCACAAGGGAAGGTGGCTGCGTTATTACAGTTCCGCCTAAACCTACTTTCATTTCAAACAATTTTTTTTGTGCATTTAGCTGCTCAGTAACATAACCCAGTTTTTTCGCTGCTCTGCAGATTTTTTTCCACAAGGCAAGATGTCCAACATTTTGATCCCACACTGAAAGACCCTGTTTATGCACGTAACAGAAAGTTCAATCACAACTATTCCTTAGTTTCTTAGCTGCTTATCGCTCCTCTGGCTGAGGCTGAAGCCAGCATCGTACCCTGACTTTCAAGAACACTGGCCTTCCACCCCACTGGGTTTATATTGTTTATTGGCACTGATACTTGTATTAATGCATATTTATGAGAGTTGCAAAGTCAAAGTTGCAGTGAAATAATGAAGAAAAAAGTTGCTTTTTGCATATCTTTATGTCTGGACATAAAAATGAGCAAGACGGTTGGAATGACAGAAATCTAACATTTGTAAAAATGCTTGGTGAAGATAAAATGTGCTGTAAATCATGATTCTTGCAATTATGTTATGCTTGTCAGCTGTAAATGATAAAAGACTCAATGCGTACATCACGTTTCTAGAAAAGTACTTTTACTCGAGATGTTTCTTTCCCCATTGATGTCTCCACAGAGTTCCTGTACTGAAATGATAAATCTGAATACATCTTTTTTGTGTGGAGAGGTCTAAGGTGGAGATGATCTCCCTCAGGGATAATCGCAGCACTTGCAGGCATCAAAGTAGATCAGGCCTGGCTGGCATTTCTGAAGATATGTGTTCCCCCGGAAACACTGGAAATAAGTGGTTTCATCTCCTGGGTTAGGGTATAACCCATCAGGTCTCCCCACGCAGAAGGATGACAGTGGGTCCGCAGTGGTTGTGGGTAGAGGGGGAATGGTTGGCTTTGGTGGAAAACCTGCAAAAAAAGTTGCACCAAACGAATTCTCAGTCCTGGTTCAAATCATGTTTCTCGCACCAAAGGTGCGATGAAGTCTCCACGCTTATGGTGTGGAAATCAGACGTGTAGACTTTGTAAGAAGAGCTACTCTAGAAATCTTAATTTCCATTTCTTTTTAAAATGAAGGTGCATTGCTGATAAAATGATGAAATGTGTGATAACTGAAATGACTATATTTATATTTAAATCGTTTAGTGTAGTGAAATATGAGGTTCAAAAGAATGCCAGGTGTCTCTGTTTACCTAGTGAGTTGCGGACATGGTTGGTGAGGGGATACTGCCCTTCTTTGCAAAACATTCCCCTGAAGTCGTCCAAGTCCAGAGTCGAGATGAAAGCCCCACCCAGATTGTGCTTCGTCAGCCACTCGACCTGGAAAACCGACAGGAAAAAGAATAAATGAGACAGCGGTGGTCCTTACAGGAAATGATGACCGTAAGTGATAAATAGGAGCTATTTGATCCGTATTTTGCTTCAGCGCTGATGACCAGAACTGTTGTGTGTTAGTCGGTACCAACAGACTTTAATCTCTATTTAATAACATATAGTAATGTGTAGATCATTCTTGAACTTAATTGCTTTTAGTAGGTTTCACAGCATCCTTACCTTAGCAGTTAAGCTTTCCTTGTTCTCGTACCCCAGCCAGGAGCTGCCCTTGACAGCATAAGGGACCTTCTGCTCATCAATCCAGTTGACCGTGGTCGTGGAAACAAAGGAACATGCCTAGAAGAACACCTTCAATTCTTAATTTTGTGTGTCAATTAATTTTGTCTACCAAATGACAAAAAGCAGGAAATATAAAAGGATCTTTTCACACACTGGTTATGATAAACCAAGCTAAAATCCCTTTTTCAGTTTAACTGGCCTATTTTCTTGTTTGCCTACATATATATGTATATATGCTCACTTCATAGTAGGACCAGATGCCAGCTTCACGGGTGTAGGGCCCTGCAGCAGCAGGTCCCTTGGAAGGGGCTCCGAGCTCATTCAGAGCGGAGGTGAGGGTGAACGTACGACCGTAAGTGGCCAGGCCCATGAGCAACTTCTCAGCAGGAGCTCCATGCTCAATCCAGTAGGTGAGAGCAGAGTTCTGCAGAAAAGGGAGGGAGGAGTGTTATTGCAGTCAATTCATGTTTCCATAAAAATTGGGAAAGACATTACGCAAAAATAAACTGCCCTAAGTGTGATTTTTATAGCCTGGCAGATTTTCAGCTGTGAAATGTACAGATTTTTAAAAATCTGACAAGTGACAACCTCGGCATTTTATTTTATGCTGTTTTTTTGGGGATTTAGCAATTACTCACAGTGTTATAGCCAATGTGTTTTCCCAAATCCAGTGAACTGCGGTAAAGAGGGCTGTTGTGCCCCGTGAAGTTCTCCCAGGATCCATGGAAGTCGAAAGTCAGGACATTTACAAAATCTAGTTGGCTGTGGGGACATGCAGAAATTCAGAGGTTCTGATGGGCTGGAAAATATCCTATCTTTCCCATAAAATGTGCTTATTCAAGGAAAACAACACTGCATTGCTTTTTCAGAAAAAAAAAAAAAATTAAAGAAACACATATAAATAATCTTTATGTATTTCATTGGTTACACATGTTTGTAATGAATTAGCTGCTACTCATGAAAATGCTCTAATTAGGCCTTAGGTTGAGTTATTCCATATTTTAACCCTTTTTTCCCTATGAGAAACTGGTTAATGTCCCTACTTCAATTGGGTGTTAGAAAGACAAATTTTTACCTTACAGTTTTCAAACATTGAATACTTTCATCAGTTCTTGCATGGGTGCTGCCGCAGTTTAAAAAATATACGTACAGTAGAATTTAATCCAGCATTTAGAGATTCTGCAAATAATGTCTGTGGTCTCCTATGTCTTAGAAAAATGCCTGGATTAAGCTGATATTTTCGCCTTCTTCCTGCTTTAACTGGAGGAACCGTAATGACGGCAGTGAACTTTCATGACACCTGTGCATTACCTGGATATTTCTGGGATCTCATAAGCATTCTCAATGGTGTTCTGTATGGATGCGACTTTGGCAGAAAGCAGGAGTCTTGGTTTTTTGTCTTCTGTGGCCTCTTCTTCAAAAGCTTCTCTGAGCTCCTACAACCACCAGGAAGGGAAACAGAGCAAATGGCCACGTTTGAATTTTTGCGTTTGTGGTGATTGTGCTATGGTGCACAGAGGATGAGATTATGAGGTCTGAGGAACTCACTGTGACTAGGGCGGTGAACCTCAGTTTGTCCTCAGGGGGACTTTCTTTTTCTCCAGGGTACTCCCAGTCCAGGTCCAGTCCATCGAAATCATGCGCACGCAGGAAGCTGATGGCTGATCTGATGAAGGACTGGCGGTTCTCTGGCACGGCGACCATATTTATGAACCTGAAAAGAACAGGCATACAAAACTGCTCCATCATTTCACTCAGGTTTTCAAAGTTCATGTTCAAGACTTATCTAGCAGGAGCACACATGTAAACTTATTTTAAGGAAAAGTACACTGGCCTTTATGCGGAATACAACAGGTTACTCTCGGAAAGCTGCAATATAGCCTAAAAATATGGCAAAATTTGCATACCTAAATGTGAAAATGCACAGTTTTATGTGTTATTTGTGTTGTGTCGGGAAAACATCATGGGAGGAGATTATATTCTTCAAAGATTTTCTCACACTGTGAGTGAATGTGCAAAGCTGGAACAGTATGCCTCGCACAAACCGTTGACAGCTAACAGTCATAGGAAAACTTACGGGCTTATTCCATCGACCCAGCCCCCAACTGAGAGCAACGTCTTAAGGTCTGGATTTCTGAGGGAGATAAGGGAAGAAAAACAAAACAGTAAATGCATCAGTATGCAAAGCCAATAATTCCCAGTTAAACATTAGCATTCTTTGAATAGGTTCAGAACTTCTCTGTGCCTCTAATCTCCCTGATACTCACATTTTCTTCCAGTCATTCAAGGACTTGTACAAGGTTTCATCGTTCCACTCAACTGTCGTGATCTGGTTGGTAGTGCTTATTGTGGCCAGAGTGTAAACAACATGAGTGCAGAGGAAGGGGTCAATATAGTCAGGCACAAACTTCCCATTTCCAGGTCTATACTGGGACCAGTTGGTCATGTAGCAGACCAGTTTGCTGGATGCAGCTGGGAAAAAGAGTATAAAATGAAGGGATGGTGATTCTTCCAAAAATGTTATAGTGATTGTATATAAAGGAACTAATATGTGCGTAATGCAACAAAAGTGGTAACAACAAATGGTTTTTATTTTGTAATTACAAACCAATTCGTTTGGCAAATATTTTATATAGCAACACTCAGTAGCTGTCGTGCTTACCTATTTGGACCAGAAGAAGAACTCCCAGCCCTGTAAAGAACAGTAAGGAAGGATGCCTTAGTATGACACCTATACACATAACCAAAAAGCAAACATAGACACACACACACACACACACACACACACACACACACACACACACAAAACCACCATCCAAAATCGGTTATTTTACCTGCTAGGACTGTGAATCTTGCCATTCTGTCACGGGAAAAACTAAAAAAAAGATGTTTGTTACCCCAGTTCTTACACCAGAAAAACAAGCTGGGAAAGACCACAATTACACCACTGCTTAGTTCCAACACATTAAAATCACAGTATTTAAATTGTACATCTGAGTGGATTGCAGCACCTAAATTCACATCAATGTCACAGTGAAATTTGCACCGAACATTAATGTCGACATTCAAATTTCATGTTCAAAATTATGTGGCAATGCAAGAAGACGGATGTACAGCACAATAACTTAACCACAAATTTAAATGTGCCCTTAAACTAGAAAACAGGTAAGCATTTGTATAACAGAGTGAATATTTACCTGGAAATTCACCAAGTAGAAGAGCGGCTCAGGTCTTTCCAGCTTACTTATATTTATACTAGTATGTCAGTATCTATGCTTTTATCATTTATTATTAGCAATTGGTATCAAAGTACAAATGATAAGTTTATAGTTTTATTTGGGAACAGGAGGCAAAGTGCAGATTATTGAAATGAATGGTGGCAGTGTTAGCAATTCCAGTTAATTTATGAATTATTTATTAATAGTACAAACCAAATTCATTAGTACTAAAGGAAGCATGTAGAAACAAACCAGTGCACCACTTCTTTTCAGTAAAACTTTTCTGACTGCTTCAGTTTATAGGTAATAAATGTCTCCTCAAAACGCAAAGGACTTTTGTTTCCTTGTGTAGATGGCCAAATTTTTGGACTTCACACAACCAAATTAGAAGACTCTGGAGCAATAGAACTTTAGCTGTGTGAACACTGACAATGTGATTCATCTTATGCTTCCATAAACAAAAGTATAAAATCATAAATTCTATAAATGAATAAGCCAGGACAGGCTATTTAACACTAAATCATTCTTTAGTTTTCATTTTTTCTTGTTAAACATACAAGGGCTGTTAAATGTAATAAGGTGGTGGCTGTATAATAACACAGTGGAAAACCCAAACCTTTTTTGTCAACACAGTAACCCGATCAGTCCATTGCGTTTACTTTGTGAAGAACAGAATGTATAAAGATGTTAAACAGAAGCACCTCATAAGCAAATCCAAAAGGATCAGTCTGTTGACACGGAGCTGAACAGCTGAATTTTATTGTTAGTAACCAGTGACAACTGCAGCCACTGTGACCTACAAGGAAACACAGGTTTTTGTTCTAGTTCAGCTCTAGACTGCTTTTATTGGAAAAAATGGCTGATATATTTGCAAAGTCCTGTCATAACAGAGACAACAGGAAAAAGAACGTGCGCGCATACCAGAAAATATTACCCATTAGAAGTCTGGGTACTTAGTTGTGTACAAAAAGCAAATTTAAATGGATTTTGCTTTAATGGCAGAGAAAATAGGGAGGTGCATTTAGTTCACTTCATAATTTAGTTCACCTTTCTGCTGCAAAATATATATAAAATTGTGGGAAATGCAAGGTTACAATGATAATATTTAAAATAATATTTACTGTAAAAACAAGTGAGGGAAAAATCCAGAAGGCCATGGAAGTTGTTAAAAGGTTGGTGATGGGTAAAAATAAAATGATCCTGACGTGTAAACAGCGTGTTGCACCTGTAATGTAATAGTGCATTGCAGCCCAAGTTTAAAAATAAAGGGAAACCAACAATGAATTCTTGGAAGATGTAAAATGCATGGAAATGACATCTGACAAAAATAATCCAAGCAAAGGATTACAGTCAAGACCAATTTATCAAAGCTTAAAAAAGCATCAGGAGCAAAAAACCTGTGTTGCAAAAAATTATAATATCAAGCAAATTATTGTTTATCATTTTTCATTGGTTTTAGTTTACTTTAAAGTACAATAGTAACAGCAATCTCATATACATACACACACCAATTAGCCGCAGCATTAAAACCCCTGGCCTAATATTGTGTAGGCCCCCCTGGTGCCACCAAAATA
Source organism: Heterotis niloticus (assembly GCA_018136845.1). Taxonomy (NCBI): domain Eukaryota; kingdom Metazoa; phylum Chordata; class Actinopteri; order Osteoglossiformes; family Osteoglossidae; genus Heterotis; species Heterotis niloticus. The sequence continues at coordinate 20,035,938 of CM030894.1, read as the reverse complement.
GCTGTGACCCATCGAGGCATGGACTCCTCAAGACCTCTGAAGTTGTCCTGTGGTATCTGGCACCAAGATGTTAGCAGCAGATCCTTTAAGTCCTGTAAGTTGTGAGGTGGGGCCTCCGTGAATTGGACATATTTTTTCCAGCACATCCCACAGATGCTCCATCGGATTGAGATGTGGGGAATTTGGAGGCCAAGACAACACCTCAAACTCTTTGTCATGTTCCTCAAACCATTCCTGAACAATTTCTGCAGTGTGGCAGGGGGCATTATCCTGCTGAAAGAGGCCACTGCCATCAGGGAATACCGCTGCCATGAAGGGGTGTACATGGTCTGCAACAATGTTCAGGTAGGTGGTACATGTCCAAGTAACATCCACATGAATGCCAGGACCCAAGGTTTCCCAGCAGAACATTGCCCAGAGCATCACGCTGTCTCTGCCGGCTTGCCCTCTTCCCATAGTGCATTCTGCTGCCATCTCTTCCCCAGGTAAACAATGCACACGCACCCGGCCATCCACATGCTCTAAAAGGAAATGTGATTTGTCAGACCAGGCCACCTTCTTCCATTGCTCCACGGTCCAGTTCTGACACCCACGTGCCCATTGTAGGCGCTTTCAACAGTGGACAGGGGTCAGCATGGGCACGCTAACTGCTCTGTGGCAGTGCAGCAAGCTGCAATGCACTGTGTGTTCTGACACTTTTCTATCATGGTCAGCATTAAGGTTTTCAGCAATTTGGACTACAGTAGCTCTTCTGTGATATTGGACCAGATGGGCATCTGTGTGTGCTGCATTGCATTGCATACAGCATTTCTGTTTTGTCTGTTCTTTATGGACAGCTTTGTTTTTTTGGTCACAGACTTAAAATTTGGCTCATGGGTACTTCTCGTTTGAGGTGAGATTTTTGTACAAACACACATGTACAGGTCCACGCACACACACACGCACACACACACACACACACACACACACACACACACACACACACACACACACACACCCACACACACACACACACACTCTCTTGTAATGTCTGGCACAAAGTTAGCAATGCTTAATGTGTGGACACAAGCTGAAAATTTTAATGATAATAATGGTCTACAGGTATTTCAGTCACGCCTCTTTGTGAGCACTCATGTGGTAGATTTCTGCTTTTGTCACGAGATACTCATATCAGAATGAAAGGTCACAGACTGCTGGGCTCATGTATAATAGAAGTACAAGGGTAGTGATGTGAAGAATAAAATAAAATATAATTCCATTGACATATCTGCTCTGTTTTCAGTAAGCGTAGTTGAAACATATATTTTTGTTGTTGGATTTTTTTTTACCCATTTCTGATTCATGAGTTTGTCTTATGGGTTTTATTGTACAAGAGTGCAGTAAATGCTGGTGAATGACTGACATGCATATTGTGCTAATTTTCTCATGGGATTAACACGTCTGGGTGAGAAGATCCATTAACTTGGAGTAGTCATTTATACATTTTATGCTGGTTCCCAATAATAACCAAGGAAATTAAGATTGTTTGCTGTTATGTATTTCAAGTGTGAATTAGCTGAGAGAGAGGTTGACATCAGTTTCAGAGAACAAAAGTTCAGTGTAGTCCAGTGCAGTCCAGTAAAACCTCCTATATGCTTGTTGCTGTTCCTAACTTGGCTCGCATTTCTCTTTTGACATGCATTTATGCAGGTGGTTATCAGGCAAGGGGAAAATCCAGAGCAATGCTGTCTGCCTTGAGTGGAGATATCTTCTGTAGATCATTGATAGTGCATTTATAAGTCACTCCTTAACCAAAGCCTTAGTGCTAGCAAGGATGCAGCATTTCTTGACCTCAGGCTGCCCGTTGTAAGAATTATTACATATCTAACAATGGGAGGTTTGAAATCTGCAAACAAGTCATAACTGGACACACACCTCCAAAAGCATGCTCCCTCAGATGGAGAACTGAACAACTACGCAAACAACCTCAGTCACCCAAAAAAAGTAGACAGCTTTAGTTTAAATACAACTTCGGTGTGTTTATTGAAGACTATTTACAAGTGTTTTCCCAGATTTTTTCCCCCACTTGTAATGGTTGGCATTGTTCTCATATGATATTTGAAGTGCTGTTTAGAGCAAAACCCATGAGATCTTCAGATCTTTTTCATCTGAAAGCTGAGTTAGAACATCTAGACACTTCCCGAAATAGCACACAAAGCTTGGGGACAGATTCTTTCATACCGGTACCTAAAAGTCAGAGCGATGCGCTAGTAGGGACTCCACTCAGGATGCAATAAAGCTAAAACACCCCAATAAATGATGACATCTGCATCCCCCCAGCCCTGGAATCCCACTCCCAAAAGTGACAAGGCAATGAAATGGTGCATACATACAGAAGTCACTACATGGCTTTTATGATTTAACTGTACCCCTCTTTAGGGTGTAAACAGCAGTCAGTTCTTTGGAGAGCCTAAACATGCACAAAGGTGAACATGAACATCAGACTTTTTGCTTCACACAGCGAGGTCCTGGATTCAGCGCATCTTCTGTCTGAACGAATGCATTTGCTATTCATTTTAAGAACAGAGCACTATTATAATGATTCTGACACTTGTGAATTCAGGAGAAGCTGTGTTTTGTTTCACTGAAATCTTGCCTAGGGACTTGGGTGCATTTTATCTTCCATGCATTAAATTGGATGACAGCAGGGCAGAATAGCCAAAGTGCAAAATGTATTAAATCTGTTGACGGGGATTTTTCCTCCTGTGCGGCATGAGGTGATGAACTGAATGAATCGCCGTGCTTGGACCTGTAACTCACAGGGCCTCAACCCCAACCACTCTCCTTCTGGGAATATTAAAAAAGAGAGGCCAGAACACTTGCTGCCTGGTTGTTCTCGTTTCAGTATTTCAATGTACAAAACATTTTTACAAAATTAAAATTCAGTTCAATAAAAAACCACCCTGGAGTCCACAGGCATGACATTTGGTGGCAAGTGGCTGTTTTCTGGACCCTGACATACAGTGTTTTACTTCACTAAGCAATACTCTGCAATTAAGGTAAAGCCATGACTACTTTTACACACATGTTCAAGTTTCCCAGGCTTCGCTTACGCAGTGGCGCAGTCTGAACATCCACATGTGATGATGAAAAATAAATGACACAATCGCTAAGGGATTGTCTTCAACACATCTCAAGCCTGGAAAGAACCACACCTACGACCAGAGAGCTCAGTGGAGCCCCAATATCGGCATTCTTCTGTGAAGTAAGTAATTTTATTTGCAGGTAAAAATAATGAAGGAAAAAACCAAGAGGTTTGCTATTCAAATTTTTGTTCTCCAATATAAATACCCATTCACTCCTGTAATAACAAAAATAAAGATCTGTTTTGGTCTCTGTGTAATAATTGGGTATGCAACCCCATAATCAGATGTAAGAATTAACATTCATAAAAGACTGGCATTTTTCTGTTTGTCCTGTATCAAAACATCACACCCCCAAAGATGGAGCACATCATTAAGATAAAATTGGACTCGGAAACATAAAATGTACATCTGAGCTCATATTATGCAGATAACACATCAGGTTTTACATGTTGACATTTTTTACCCTGGATTTCCTGTCTCAGAGACCTGCTGTGTGCCCACATTTGGGGCCGAACGCACAGTCTCAGCTTACATTAATCTTAGTTAATCTTGCAGCCTTTAAAGAACTAAAATAAAACCACATCTTAATTTAAAAGTGCTACTATGGTCAAGTAGCAGAGGAAAAACTTGAAAAACTAGGATTAAAGCATAACATACGTGAATACAGAAATGTTTCATTGGTTCATTGAGCTTTTAAAAAGGGGTCTTAAGTTCCTGCACTAAACCCAAAGAAGTCAATGGAGCAACAACATTATTCTGCACTGTATGGCCAGAAGTATGTGGACCCCCCCCCCTCTAATGTCTGAGCTCAGCCATTTCAGCTGCAGCCATGTAGCATACAAACACATTCTAGACAACTGTGTGCTTCCAGCTTTGTGGGCACAGTTTGGGCAGGAAGCTCCTTTCCTGCCCCCCCAAAAGCAAGCTCTGTAAACACATGGTTTGCCCAGGTTACTGTGGAAGAACTTGAGTGGCTGCACAGAGCCCTGACCTCAACCCCATTGAACACCTTTGGGGCGAACTGAAATGTTGACTGTGTGGCTGAATGGGCATAAATTCCCAAAATCTGGTGGAAAGCCTTCCCAAAAGAATGGGAGCTGTTATAGCAGCAAAGGGGGAACGACTCCATATTAATTGGAATAGGATGTCCAACAAGCACATATGAGGGTGACGCTCAGGTGTCCACATACCTTTGGTCCTATAGTGTCAAATAAATTCCGAGTTCTAGTAGTGGCTGAGTTTTTTCAACTGTGGTTCAAAATCTGAACAAATATGATCATTTCCTTTTATTTTTCCCATGCCATTTATATACTGCATGTGGTAGAAAGCTTCTAGAGTTAATGGCCCCCAGGATATACAGATTCCAGATGTAAAACAGGCTTACTGCAGCAATATAACAGCAATGTTCCGAAAACAAGTATTTGTGTCAACATCCGTGATGGTGTAAAGTTCAGCAGGAGTGTTTGTTCACTAATTCATTCACCAATGCCAGTTTTCGCACCAGTCTGTAACAAACCCTACCAGTCTAGACGACCAGGATCATACAATACATTTTTCCACATCTGAAATAAATGCAAGAAAACATAAAAACATAAATATATTATTTCCACTAAATTAAACTGACTCACAATAAAAATGGTGAACATCAGTTTGAACAACACATTTTTCAGCTGAGTTTTGAACTTGCACATACAGGTAGTGGACAAGCAGCTGTTATCGTTCAAACTTCTGGGCTGTTTCTAAATGTGTCCTGCAACGTTTCAGCCTCGAACAGCTGTGAGGCCAGAAAGTGGCAACTCCACGGCCTCGATTAATGCGTTTGCATCTATTTTGCAGAAATAAGTCAAAAATAGACTTGCATCGTAAACAGGTCCTGCACTAAATTTCCACCGTGAAGTCAGACTAGGAAAGGGCAAAGGGAGTGGTTGTGATGTCCAGGTTGTGAGCTTCGCATGGTGTTTGTTTTAGGTATGGAGCACTTATCACCTGGCTACACCTTTGGAAGGTGTGGTCAGGACTGCTGCGAGTATCCCGCCTTGTTCCCAAAAAGGGTGCAAGGCACATTTGTGCACATAATTGTTTGGGAGGATGGTGGATGCTGAAAACCTCTGCAGAATTTTGCATCCCATGATACACTGCTTCCTCTTGTTGAGGGTCCAGTGTCCTATTTTGCACTGTTTGGGACGACATAACCACTGGACTCACAAGCTTTGACTCCCACAATACATTTGGCAGACTCTCAGTTTGGGTTTCTGCCTACACTGGGATGGCGTGAGCAATGTTTCCAGATTCTTGCTGATGTTGTGTAATTCACTGGCCACTGCCATGCTTTTTATGTTAACAGTTTTATTCATTTTTCTGCTTTGTTTGGGCGGTTTAATTAATGTAAAATATGTGGAACAGAGTTTCCACTTTTGTTGTCCACTACCTGTATTACCATTAAATCAAAAATATTTTATTTTGGGTTCTGTGTAAAAGGAATTTCACTGCTAAGAACTGTCGTATTTACTGCTGTGTTCGTGAACTGCTTTTCATCTTTGAGGAGGTTTTGTTACCTTACCAAGTCGGTTCAGGGTCAGGAGAACCCTGCTGAACAGAGGCAAATGTCTGAAAAATGCATTTTTCAAATTTATGTTACCATAAGGCATGTTTTTGGAAAGATTACTTTAGTTCACAATCAGGCTGTCCATTCACTGTTTGCCTAGTCTGTACACTGTCGGCACACAATGTCCCACAGTCTTAGAAAATGTACTTTTTTAAAAAAAGAATAAAATCACATTAGCTGCTGTCTTTAACACCCCCCCAACCACCCACTCATTCACTAACCCTCCTTACACATTCACATATCAACCCTCCCCACCCACCCACACATATACAAAGTCACTAAGGTGAGATAAGCCTTATCTTACAAACAGGTGCAGTGCTCTCAGCAAGATCATTCAGAGTTCTGGTGAGCTGAAGAAACAAAGCAGTAGTACGATGGGCACCAAAACATGGGTGCAAGGACTAAGGATCCTCGCTGAGTTCTGAACCATCATTCCAGTTCCTGTGGATAAAAAGAGCCCAGTCAGTCTCCTGCCTGACCCACACATGCAAAGTTCCTACAATAAAAGTAGTATTGCATCATAACTTTAATACCAAGATGGCTTTTGGCCCGAAACAAACTAGATTTCGCAGAGTAATAGCTTGAAATACGCGGAACTGCAATTTCAGGCACAGGATTTTTTATCTTACAGAGCAACAAAGTCCTGCATGACTGAATTGCTCTGCAATTGTCATGTATTGCCGTAAGCAAATCAGCATTGCATGCAACTAAAGTCGTCCAACTGTGTAAAAATAATTGATTTTATGTGGATATAATTGGTGATTTATTTGCAAGACGCTTGCTTTACCACAATGAGGATTCTCATTACAATTTTGGTGCATTTTAAGCCTTAGCCACAAAGTGCAGATAATTTTTGGTGTTTCAGTTATTTAGCTATAGTTATTTACCCTCATCTTTAGCGACCATTTTCATATGGACATAAAGTTTAGTGAAAATATAAAGCATTGCAGTACTGTCAAGGTGAGAGTTGTCATCATAGGGAAAGCAGCACATAAGCATGTAAAGTAATATGAACTGGGCACTTTCATAAAGACAAATAAAGTAAAGAAAAAAAAAAAACATATAATATTGTGAAATTCCCCCAATTCTCCCAGTGGTCCTGCACCTGAATCGCGGGATACAATGGTCTCATGTGCGGCACCATCACCCCCCTCCCCCCAGGAGCGGATCTCCAGCACGACGTAGCCATTGTCCTTGGGCAGAGGGAGGCTGATGGAAGTCTTGCCTTTCTCCAAAACCTTCAAGGCAGACTGCCCCTCATGCTTGTAAAGGACCTTGGATGAAGCACAGAAAAACACAGCCAGAGAGCAACATGAACATCTGAACAAATCTTAACCTTATTTTGTACCAGGGCCTGTGCAGAAACAGTGAGATTTGTTGCACACAACTAAATGTAGCCGGAATGCCAAAATGTGTAAAATGAAATAAAACTGCTGGCAGTGGGCCTCTTGCTTTTGTATTTACCTAATATCACATGTTTAGTTGCACACATACAAGTAATAATAGGTTCAGATGTAAAACCAAAAGTTTTAGATGTTAAATGAAAACAATGTATGTGTCCAATGCACAAAATATATATGTAGCTATATGTAGAAAATGTTAGTTTAAAAAAAGCTTGTACATGATAAATAGTTCCTTAACAAAGACTGTTTATTCTTTAAATATTGATGAGTAACAGAAATATATGGCCTATATCCTTTGAATTGTCCCATAAACATTGCGTAATTTCAGTCATCATGTGGTATCAGCTGATATCACTTTTTGGTTCCTTATGACAGCTCTCATGGTATTTAAAGTTCCCAAACAGAGAAAAAGACTTGGAGACAGAAACCCCCCGGAGCTCAAAAACATTTCATAGTCATTTAAAAAGAGAACACATTATACTGAAGGGAAAAATCCATCAAGAAGGAGTAGCAAAGCATAATATCAGGCATTATTTCTTTTGAGGCTTAAATGACTCATTCCTAATCTAATTTCAGATCATATTCCATAAATCAGATACAGTTTGGGAAACAACCTAGAATGATAACTGTAAAAAATGCAAAAAAAATATATATTTTTTTTTCATGTTTCCAGTATTTTTAGATAAGTTCAGTATTGTAGCAGTTTTAATTTTTTTGGTGTCAAATTTCATTGTACTGTAATTTTCATGCTAATATAATCACAACCTATAATCTATAATAAGCAAGAATATGCTCAAATATATGCACAGATTTTTATGCTGAGAAAATGAATGCAACTGTGATTTTTTTTACCTTGTAACCAAGGACAGCAGACTCATTCTTCATGGCCTTGACGTGATCCCACATGACAGTTACCCACGATCCATCAGTCTTCCAAGAGACATTGCCAGGAGGACGGTTTGGGGCTTTTGAGTTGTACATTAAGAAGGAGAGCAGAAACAAAAAAAAAAAATTTTAGGCTCCACAGTTAGGAGTATCCACCTCATTTTCTTTTTTTTGAAGTAAAACTCAAACCCAAACATTAAAAACATTTTTAATTCTTACTACTGTTAAAGCTGAATTATGTTTTTGTTCATCAGTATGACAACTTCATGTGTACTGGGTTAAGGGCCCTGAAGGCTAAAATGAAAATGGTAAAATCTGGGTTCTCCCCCCATGGAGTAACACTATAACTGATAACCGGCATCAGCTGAGGCTTCAGCTGTAGGTGTTCTGCAGGCAGAAGTTTCTTACGGGGCTTCCTTGTGGTGACAGTGGCACGTGGAGAGGGAGGACCTGTGCCAGCACTGTTATACACCAGGACGGTGACATAGTAAAGTGTGCTGGGCCGCAAACCCGAGATCCGAGCCGACGTCTCCATTCCGGCGGTCCTGACGCGGTCGGCTGCTGCCTCTTTTTCATGCTGACGCCAGTAGCGAATCTGGAATGGGATGCACAAGTGCAACTTCAGACATTCTGCACCCTTATCACAACACCATAACCTGCACCATAGCCTCAAGGGTGTAGATGAACATTTATATTTAATTTCCTACAACAAAATATACATCTGAAAGAAAAGGTTAGTGTCTGCAGCCTTGTGAATGAGTAGCATCCATCAGTATAAAAGCAGTAAAAGCAACAAAAAAATAACAACAATCCTTTGTCATGGCTGTCTTCAGGAAGGCTGCTGTCAGTAAGGTCAATAAGAAATGTCTCAGAGGCTCTGGAGCATTTGCTCTCCATCCTTTTTTAAATATAATTTAGCAAATTGTTCTTCATTATGCATTCTCCTCATTTTATCTTTCTTACCATTGGAATGAACTTGGACTGGCTTCATATTTTGCTTATGTTTATTTACATAGCATATTATTTACTAAAGAAGCCCTGCCCGGCTAGCTCAGTCGGTAGCGCATGTGACTTGTAATCTCAGGGTCCTGGGTTCGAGCCCCACATTGGGCGTTGCTGCAAATCCAGCCACAAGGGGGTGCACCTCTGTGCCGGTCCCAAGCCCGGGCAAAATGGAGGGTTGCGTCAGGAAGGGCATCCGGCGTAAAAATCTGCCAAACCAAATATGCGGACAAGCCGATCCGCTGTGGCGACCCCTGATGGGAGCAGCCGAAAGTCGGTAGATTATTTACTAAAGAAAACTGAAAAATGTTTCTGCAGGACTTCGCACCCTTACCCTTGGTCACAACTCCATCACCCCAACTCTTACCTCTAGGTGTTGCTATTAATAACATCCACTGCATCAAAACTGTAAGAATATAATAATCCCCAAAGGTTATTCAACCTCACTGCACCTCACGCAAATGACTTACAAGGTGTGTGGCCACAATGTTCTGTATCTTTATTTTCTGCCATTGAAAATGGAGATGAAGTTTTGCCCTGCCAGCCTTAACTTGAGATATTATACCTTCATGCGATATCTTGTAAAACATGTTGATAATTCACGTTTTATCTCTTATAATTGAGAGGACGAGCTGATTAATGGATTTTCGAAAGGCCCTGTTTATGAAGTGGCAAAAATACAAACAGACACCGCGGTTTTTATCAGGCCTCAGTTTACAGCATGAAGCGACACTGCCTCCTTATCTTTTTTAAAGATAATATCTTCTAACAAAATTCTGGCAGGGTTTTTTTTGGAATTATTCCCCTTAAGCATTCTACTATGCTCATAGAGTATTAGGAGAAAGTCCATGACAAAGTCCATCCATTATCAACAACCACATGTCCAGTGTGGGGTTGCAGTGGTTCAGATTATCCTGGATGTATAGAACATGTTGCAGGACACACACACACACACACACACACACACACACACACACACACACACACACACCAAAGACTATTTAAAATTACCAGTTCATGTGAAACACTTTTGTAGAATGTGACAACGTGAATGAAACATGTACAGGTGTAGAACCTGTAACCTCTGCACAGGTGGAACTAGATGAACCCACACCTGAACCCACAGCCCAGGAACCATGAGGCCTATTGCAACAGCAGATGCCCCCATTACATAGCACTACTACTAAATGATGCAGAAACCATGGCAGACTGATAGCTGTGAACCCTCAAACCAACAGGCTGTGCTGTGAGAAAAAAGCATCAACCAAAGACAAGACACAGCGACGGAAGACCAATCTATCCTTGTTGACATTATGTCCAGAAGAGGATCCTGCAAAATGCCAAGCAGGAACCAAGTGAAAAAGCCTGAAAAGGTATCTGACCTCATAGCCTCGCAAGACGTTCGTAGTCAGGTCTGCCACAGGTTCCCAGGACACCAGCATCTCAAAGGCCGTCAAAGCTGTGGCATTGATCTTTCGTGGAGAAACTGTGGGCTCTGTCAGGGAGGTGAGCACAGCCGTACTGAAGACACTGGCCTACTTTCAGAGAGTGAATAACTAACACATTTTGTTCAACTGATCCCCAACCATGATATGAAACTCAAAACTGTAGTTTGAGATTGCTGCTGAATTATTCCAATTCCATCCACATTCAGGAAGGCTGGCTTTCCTGCTCACTTCCTTACTTTCAATTAAAAAGTACACTCATATTTCTCTTATTTGTTGAACTCCGAACCTCTATGTGTAGGGCATGCATCTGCAGGTCTCCACATCTGTAGAGTTTTCTGATCCACAGGCCATAAGGCTTTTGAACAAGGATCCTCAAAACCACGGTCTACAACATCCTCTAACTGCCCCCCTCCTTACTGTCACTGATAATGTCTGTTTATTATTTAATTTTATTCAATTTTATTTATTTTTTACTGTTTCGTTTGTTTGCTTGTCTATTTGTTGTGTGACTTAGATTTCCTTTGAATGTTACCACGCACAGTCTCCTGTTGATTCAGGACGCATTTCGCTGTATGGTATACCATGTAAGTGACAAATAAATCTCTTTTGATCTTTGATCTTTTGATCTTTGATCTTTTTTTTGATCCTGGCATACCACTGCCCTAAACTGTTTAACTGAAGTTGTGCAAATGAAGTCTGATTTAAAATGTTGCTTAACAAGCAGCAAGTGTGCATTTCTAGAGGATTCCATTTCTGGTGGACCTGTTTCTCTACACCCACCTTTCCCCAACCCTTCCTTCCTTTTCTCTTTTCATGTAAGACCCACAGCTCACCTTCCTCGGCTGAATGAACCACAGCCATTTGGCTGAAGGGCCCTTCCCCCTTCCGGTTGTAGGCCTTGATTTTGACCTCGAAGGGGCAGTACGGAGAAAGGCTCTGGTTGCTGTAGACGTAGCGGGATGACTCAACATTGGGTACTTTCACCACCATCCAGAAGGGAGTATTGCGCTTGCGGAAGGCCAGAATGTAGCCAAAGCCGTCCCCGTTCTGATACTCCCTTGCCATGGGCTGAGTGAACAGGAAACAAATGGTCGCCATTTTTCCAGATGGTGCAGACAGTTTTGTATGTTTAACTGCTCAACAGAACTCTTTAGAAGGAGCAAGAAGAGTCTGCATGTTAAAATGCTGGAATGTATTAAGTGGTGAAGCTGTTGTGATAACTCAGCTTACAGAGGTCACAGGAGAGGCTTCCCTAGGAGCAGAACATTTCTGCTGGTATCATTACTTTAATGTTGTGTTTTTATTGATTTGCTTAGGTGCAAGCCTGAAACAGAATAAAGCGCATTTCCCTTAAACCTTCTCATTAGCATGAACTTCGTTGACCATCTGACCTGATACTCTGCTTCTGACAGGAGGAATATTATTTTTTATTATTTACACGGTGCATTTTTAATTTGTCATATGTGCACACAGTGGCACCTCTCACACACACAGCAACTCACCGTCCAGGTGATGATCAGCTCATGGCGGTTCCCACCACCGCCTCCAAGTCCGCTAGGGGCCACGGTAGGAGCTGGGGTTTCGGAGGTGGATAAAACGGATGTCAGAATGGTGTAAACCAGGAGCAAACACACACCTCATAACTGTAGCACAGTGGCGCTAGCTTATTTCTGACATCCATCTATCTGTGTGTGAATGCTTATAATCCACTTGGCCTTCTGGGAGTGGACACTAGAGGACTGTGGTACTTTTCCCAATTAATAAAAATTACTTTGTTTAATTAACAAAGCATCTAAGCACCGATTAATAAAACAAAACTACTTAGGTTGTGATATTTTTATGGGTGTATTCAGAATGTATGGAGAAGCTTCTATTCATGTTAAACTACTTAAGAAGAAAATTAGGTCTATGAGGATGGATACCCCCCGCAGTGTATGTTTTGGTCTTGCCGGTACCCCCGCCGACCTGCTTGCAGTGTTCGGACCATCTGGGAGGGCATGCTGGGCTCGCCACTCCCCAGAATGTTGCTGGCGATAACCTGGAACTCATAGTCCATCCATGGCAGCAGGCCGACCACACGAGCCAACTCTGCATTTCCTTCGATGGTGGGCGGGTCTGCAGAGAACATACATTTTATACATCAGGAAAGTGAAAGTAAAGAAGAAAGACAGAACGCAGATGTTACTTTTAAGATGGAAGTGCTCATGCACACCTCACACCGAATAACAAGCTGCTCTCAGGACCGGACACACTGCACCTGCGGTGGACCACGCACCTGTTTGCATCTGCCGCCACTCCTGAGACAGAGGTGACTTTCCCATGATGATGTACTTTCCGATTGGACTGTGATTGTCGTAGCCACGGCTCCATCGCAGCTCCACCGCTGTCTCATTGATGCCTTTTACAACCACTCCACCTGGTGGCCCCGGAGGACCTTCCCCAGGAGAAAAAAAAGGTAGGTAATGAATTTGCTTTTTTTTTAGTGACGTGCACAGTTATTGGAAAGCAGCTACAAACACTGAAATAAGCGGTTAAAAGGTTTTCATATCTACTCTGGCTGGGATTAAGACTGATGAAGTGAAGACACAACATAGGAAGCTCTTACCGCGGACCACCAGTTTGGCTGAAGCTGAAGAACTGTCCACCACTGTCTGGGCTGTGCATGTGTACGTCCCTGCGTGACCCAGCTGGCCATTCACAATGACCAGGTCACCAACAGTCTCCTTCTGGAGATGAAGGGGAGGGTTTGTGAGCACAAAGCAACGGCGTTCCACAAAAATACATGCTAACCTTTAAAATTCCTCAAACTTGAGTATGGACTATTGAATTTTTGGACTTTAGCTCAAACTGGGATGTGGAGAACAATTTGCAGTTTTTTTTCCATAAATTGCAATGCATACTCTGAAGTTCCGAAAAAGAAGACATTTTCATTCAATGTTTTATTGTTCATTCACTGGGTTCACCCTGAGAGTGTGTTTAATAATAAAATAATAATTCTTATTATTGAAATAAATATGTACTCTGTGAAAAGAACTATTATGACTCACACTCTCCACACGATGGTAGTGTCCACTGGGCTCCTCTAAATCCAGCAGTACTCCATTTAGGGACCAGGTGAAGGTTAGGTCCATGGTAGGGTCATGTGAGGCGTGACACTGTAGGGTGACGTTTTCCCCTTGGTTGATGTCTGCATTGGAGGGTGCCAGGGTGATCTTAGTGGCATCTGGGGGAAGGCAAAGAGAGAAATAATGCTTAGAGGGAGGCTGAGGAATATTTGGGGTTATACATCAGGCGTCCACCAAAAATTCCACCATCATTTCACTTCTTATGTTAGTTTTAGACACATGGGATTGGGGCCTGCTGACATAGGGCGATGTGATAATTCGTGGTTGAACCATGACATACCTCGCACTGACAGATACCCTGTGCTGTTGGCCTTGCCCAGGTAATTCTCTGCAAAGCAGGTGTACTTCCCCTCATCTGCTCGGCTGATGTTAGTGATCCGGAGGTTTCCATCTGGGGTCACTGTCACCCTGTGTGGAGCAGAACGACACTCAGACGTGATCTTCCCTCCTCAACATTCTGCGGCCCTCGCTGTCACACAGAGTGCTTGAAGAGATGAAACAAGTGCTGTAGAAAGTACTAAAAAAAGCGGTAATTCCGTACAGAAAGCTCTAGGAAATGCTAATTCCTACCATCACCAGTCTCCTGAAAATGCTGTTTCCTCACAGCAAGTGAAAGATGTTGCTGCTCCCTGCACACAGCAGTTGACATGTGATTAGGAGCGAAGTGAGCAGCTCTCCTCTTGCTTTTTCAAAAGGCGCTCTTATGAGTTTGCACCGAAATAGTACCATAAATATCCCTCAGTATAGAATATTTTGAACTTCCATCCATACATTTCATATAAAAAAACGTGTTCAGTGTAGTGCTAAGATGGTCCTGAGCTTTAGTTGGAAGCACAAGACGTGAGGAAGGGTAATGTAGATGGGGCTCCAGTCCACCACAAGACCGTGTCACCGCTCATTCTTTCATATAGACACACTAGATTTGTGAATTCAGCTCAAACACACGTTGTTGGACTGTGGGAGGAAATGGCAGCTCCTCAAACACAGCCAGACTCAAGCCCACATTTAAATTCACATCCCAGGAGGCACCAACACCACCTGTCGTGCCACCACGAAGACCATGTTTTTCACTTAATTTTAAACCGATGAACAGTTGTATGTATTGTTAAAGACAATGTTTTAAAAGTGATTGGAAGTAACAGACAGGAAGCTTCGCGGAGCTGCATCCTGATTTTCCTACCTGCTGTTGTTGGTCAGCAGTTCGGTGCCGCGGCTCCAGAAAAGAGTGGGTTTGGGGGCAGCACGTGGTTTGCACTCCATGATCACCTGGCCGCCCCTTGCAGCCGGGACCAACCGTCGCACTGGTTTGAGGCGGAAATCAGGGGCCTGGACTGAGGATGCAATGCAGGCCCAGGATGCAGCAGGTGAGGAGAGGGAAAAAGAGACAGGGCAGAGTGAGTGAATGGAGGGAGGAGGGAAGAGGGAGAAATATGATCACAATGAACCAGCCTGGAAGGCCAGGGGTGGGAGGCCAGAATGAACCAGGGGAGCAGTGGGAGAGCAGCAATGCAATACAGATAGGATAGGAAAGTGAAACAAGAGTTTGACACAAAGAAACAGGAAAATTAGTGCAAACCTTTGGTGGAAATCAGAGAAACGCTTTTTCCACACCTTTGTTGTTCCATGTGATAAATTCAACTGGTAAGTGTGGCTGCATTATTCTTGGACGTCATCACTGCGCTCTCACCTTGAACCCTCAGCTCTGCGTTGGAGTAAATAGTGCCGTGCTTGTTCTCTGCCACACACTGGTACATTCCAGAATTTTCCAGGGCCAGATTGCTGATCCTCAGCTGCCCACTGCTCACCTGAACTCGATCCTTATGAGAACACAAATGAGACGAATTTGTTTCATGTTCCCACATGGAACTGAGAGCCATTTATGAAAATGTGGCTGCATATTTATATGTTTTACATATATTGTAGGTTCTTCTTTTTTTAAACAGATGCCAGTGTTTATTTGTTTTAGTTTAAGTTATTTGCTCAGCTATTTACTGTATATAGTAAGTGAGTAAGTGTGACAGAGGCTAATAAGAAACCTGGCTGACGACTGGCTGGCCGTTGCGCAGCCACCGCACGAATGGGCGAGGCTTCCCTGCAGCTGCGCAGCTCCAGCGCAGCTCCGAGCTGATCTCCACCTCAGAGTCGCTCATCACCTGCAGCCACTCCGGCTGGGCTGTGTTGAAGGAACAGGAGGCCCATGAGTGCTTTTACACAAGGCGTAGGAAATATACATAAATGTACAACATTAAGTCCGACTCAACAATGATTTGGTGACCATACCTTTACAACCTTGCTGTACTGAAATTTTAGGATACTAATGTTAATAGTGCATTTTTAAATTTGTTCATTTTCCTGTGACATCGCAACCTTTCTTTTGATTTTCCATGGAAACGATTCTGTATTTTTTGTCACCTTGAGAAATCTGGCGCCAGGTTTCTTACTGAAAGATGTTCTGTTATTTAGTGAATTACTTTTGTAGAAAGCAAAAAGTTAATCTTGGATCAGGTCTTCTACTGGCCTTCTTCAAGGTTCTGGCAGTTAAGAGATAAGAGCCTGGCAGGTGTAAACTCCTCCAGGATTTGGCTTGTTCACCCGGCTCCATTAGACAGAAGCCTTGAGTTGAAAATCCCCTGCAGTTTCATAAGGCAGCGACCAAGGACGTCAGCACTTGTCAGAAAAGACCGTCTCGTCTCACGCAACCGTACATGGTAAATGAAAAAGAAACACTAAAGAGAAACACCTCGAACACACTTCACATGTCAGTGATACCCATTCGCTAACCTTTCCAGCAAAACATTTCATTTTGCAAAACAGGTAAGCAAGCGAAATTAGTATTTTGGGTTAAAGAATTAAGTTAGCTGGTTAATGGCGCAATGGTAAACAGATTGTACCTGTGAGTAAATAAATCTACATCTAGACATACTGCAACCTTTAGGGTAATTTTTTAAATGGAAATTTCTGGAAATTTGTCGGTAATTTTCAACAGTAGCTCTAAATATGCTGAATAGTTTGTAAAAATTGGATAAGGATCCACAAGTGTTTCTCAACTGATGCTGTGTTTTGAGAAGCGGTACCTTGCACAATGATGCGGCCCTGGTAAGTATCCCGCCCCTCTGAGTTCTGGGCCTCACATTCATAGACCCCTTCATCCTCAAAGCCCAGGTCCGGGAGGGTCAGGGTTGGCGAATTTGCTGTAGCGGCAGCCTTGGTGGGTAGACTGCCATCCACCTTCCTCCAGCGGATCTTTGGCACAGGGCTGGTGGGTAGCAACAGCACAGAGTTGTCAGAGTTTTTTTTATGACTGCTCACCACTTGGATGAACCTAGAAAGTGTGATTTTTCTGTGCAGCTCGAACAGCAAGGAAGTCTAAGCAAGGGAAGTAAACAAGGGAGGCGGTCCTTTGCAGGAAGTGCTGTTGCATGGTTACAAATATGCGGTCTGAAGTATACTGGTTAAATGAATGTACTTGGTTAGAATTCCTTTATTTCAATGACAAACTAAATGTCATTCATTTAACAACTCTAACAAGCAGACAAATAAACGTTCTCTACATGAACCATACAAATATGTTATATACCTGTATTAAAGGTGAATTACAGATTTATTCATAGATTATTTGGATTTCTGTCTCCTTTAGCTTAAAAGTCTTTCTCTGAAGTACAATGGCAGGACCCTCTTGAGACCACCAAAATTCTGCCGGCCACATTAACACCTGATGTGCGCAGAAGATGCAGGAATGGTGTTAGCTGAGACTCACTTGCCGTAGGCAAAACACTCAAGATGGGTGGTGTGGCCAGACAGGGCGTAGATCTCAGATGGAAAGCGTACTTTGATGCTGGGAGCAGATCTCCTGGGGTTGGCTGGACCAAGGAGAATGGAGAAACAGTTAGAAAACAGAGTATACAGATTTAATGTTCATTTGCACGTAAGTATACCGTCAACCTCCATTTCCTGCATGCAGGCACATATTTTTTCCCCATATACCTAATTTCTGTGATAATAAATGACAGTCATTGTTTTTCACACTCTGCAATGGAAGATCACCAACCATCAGGCAATACTGTGAGTGGGTTGGCCCGGCTGAAGACGCTCTTAGTGCTGATGTCCATGTTGTTGGTGGTGAAGCAGAAGTAGTTGCCTGAATCGTTGACCTCTGCTTTAGCCAGGTATAGGTTACCTGTGACCTGGGACACAAACCAACGACCCCTGTTTGGCTGGACGAAGTTGGGGAACTCATTGACGAACCAGCGGTATGAGAGAGCTGAAGAGGTGAACACAAATAAAGATATAGTAAACTTTAAAAGTAGGATTTTTGGTTGCTATTTGCCACTTTAGCCACTTGACACAATCACAGGAGTGATAAAGTACAATAATGACTAGCATTCCACTGTGTATGTTCACCTTGTACTAACAATGTGTCATTTATACGTAAGGACTTGTAATCGTAAAATTTGAACAATTTATTCACCTTTCACCCAACTGCATTTTGATGTCAGTAAAAACCGAATAAAACTCCTTTCATTTGTTTGAACCAATTATTCTATGCAATTATACAAGAAAATCAGTGCACCTTACCTGGATAGTGGGATGGGGGCTGGCAGGTAAGAGTGGCTCCTGCTCCCTCATACACTGTTTGGGGGCTTCTGTCATCGGGGGGAAAGTCATGGAGATCTGGGAAAGAAGTTCAGCACGAAGACGTAACACCGTGAATGAAGAGCCACGGCAGTGTATTAGTTGTCTCAGAAACTGCAATGACCCTGAAGACACTTCCATGACAATCTGTGGATGCTTTGTTGTGAACTGAAACATTTTGAAGTGTCATCAAAGTTGAGAACATCTGCGGTTGAGAGGGGCCAGTTAGTGCTACACTTTGATGTTTTAGGCATAAGCTGTCAGCCACTAGCTGGCCCGGCTGGTCCATGAAGAAGTAAGAGAGAAGACGTGAGCTCACATCCAAACTTCAGGTTGGCAGGGCGGCTGATGACGGTGCCGCAGCGGTTGATGGCGAGGCACTGATAGGAACCGGCATCCTGACTGTGCTGAGGGCTGCTGATCACCAGGTTCCCTGCCACCATTTCGTAACGTGGGTCATCTTCCACTGGCACGTCTGTCCCATTCACCCTCCACCTATGGGGAGTGGGGGTGCACAAAGTCCGAAAGGGTAACATGGAACACAAACTTGCACATAAATGTACTGTAAGAGTCGTCACCTGGTTAAATAAGTGTAAGATCCTCACCTGTACGTAGCAGCAGGACTTGCTCTGGCCTGACAGGCCAAGGTGACCTTCTCCTCTGTGAGGCCTACCGGGAACACAAGGCTGGATGGCTGCTCCTCAAAAACAGGCCCACTGTCATGGCCCGACACACACACCTCCCTGCCTGCCAACACACAGTCCCCCAGCCTGTTAGCACCCAGTGGGCAGCTCTGAAGACCTCTCACTCAGACAGTTAGTGGAACCTTTCACATCTTTAACCTCATGTGTCAAGCAAAAATCCTGCTTGAGTCACTAAACATTACTTTTGAATTTTTTTTCCAGCAATCCTGACATTTTCTGATAAAGTTAATACATATATTATAATAAAATTGATACAGATTATATATACACATCTGTATATTATGTATGCATAGTACATTTTCACATACTGTATATACACACATTTTTATATACATGTATACATAGTGATGCAGTTTTAAGCCGGTCCCTTAGACTGCAATACGAAAGCTCAGACATAAAATCAGTTTGTTTATTTTTTATTCCTAGGACAGAAGTGGGCAGCTATGGTCATGATGAGCCAGGGATTCAGCTGAGAGATTTAAGATTTTGATTCAGTCATCATGAAAACAACGCATGGCGGGGCTATGAAACTGCCCGTAAATGGGACCCCAGTCCATCGCAGGACTGTTTTAATATTTAAAGTACATCTAAGATGGCTTTCACAGTTGTGAAATATGAGTTGAAATATTTGTGAAATTTAAAAATTTCATATGGCAATAAATACATCCATAACTGTGAGTGCTGTCTGAGAAAGGGCTGAAATAAAATTCTCCTACAGTGCTGTACATCAGGGGTGCTGACCCTACTCTAGGTGGAGAGTTAGGCTGGGCAATTCTATACTGATTGACAAAAATGCTTTTACTGTGCAAAAATACAGTTCACATTACTGAATTTAATCTTTTAAACTCACCTGAATGAAGTCACCATGAATCATAAATGAAATTGTGTCACTGGTACTCCAACAATTTACATCTCAAATACTAGTGTTGACCTATTGCTCATGTGTCATTTCACCAAAAAGAGACCATTCTGTATCAAGAGTAATGGCTGCTGATGGCAGCACTGCGGTTTAAACGAAAAGGGGGTCGGATAAAATCCCAGGAAGAGAACATTAATAATTTACTATACCTCAATAACGTCAGTTTATGTTTACCAGTAGCAAGACAGGACATGACAGGACAAGATAGGATAGGACAGGATAAGATAGATCAGGACAAGACATCCTTGATCCCTGCAGCAGATCTGTTTTGTGAGGCCACTCTAGTTTGTTGTTAATGTGGACTCCCGAGTACTTGAAGGATTGGACCACCTCCATGTCTGTATAACAGATGAACACATAAGTTATTTCTGTTTAGAACAACTGTCACCAGGACACGTGGAAGGAAACTGACCGATGAGTTATGTCACTGTAAATTAAATGTTCTGCATAATGCAATGTGATACACGGCCATTTCACAGAGGAAAAACTGTGCATCTTGTGGAAGCTCAGCGCTGCGTGAACTGAGGACTAAAGCCAGCCAGATTATTTGTACAGGGATGAAACATCAGTCAAAGCCATTTTTACCCTTAATGTTACACATTTTACTTAATAAACTGCAGGGGCGAACAGACATGATTCAACGGCATAGTGACAGCAGCAAATGAAAAGAACTTTATACCTAGAGTGAATTCCTAATTCATTCTTTTTGATTCTGTTGTTGAATTTTCATCTCTGATATCCAGAAGACAGTAAACCTTTATTAATAAATGCACCTTATATAAACAACATGTCCATTGTCATAGTAGATGAATTTAATACTAAAAGTTCAGAGGTAGGTTTTCGTTGTCAGTTGTATCTTTCCTAATTGTCCATTTTAAACTTCCTCAAGATGTGACAGAAGAAACTGTGGTCACACATTAGTGAGGTGGTTGTCTGATTTGTCAAAGTGTGTGGATATCCGAGCAACACACTCATATGTGCTTGCTGAACTTCCCATTCCAAACCAATGGAAATTATTATGGAGTCACCCCCTCTTTGCTGCTATGACAGCCCCCACTCTTCTGGGAAGGCTTTACATCAGATTTTGGTGGTGGGAATTTGTGCCCATTTGGCCACAAGAACATCAGTGAGGTTAGGTGAGAAGGCCTGGCTTTGGGGTTTGGTGTGCCAGTTCATCTCAAAGGTGTTCGGTGGGGTTGAGATCAGGGCTCTGTGCAGCCACTTGAGTTTTTCCACACCAACCTGGGCAAACCGTGTGTTTATGGAGCTCGCTTTGTGCATGGGGGGGACAACACAGTCATGCTGGATCAGGAAAGGAGTCTCCTCAGACTGCAGCCACAAAGCTGGAAGCAAACAATTATCTAGAATATGTTTGCAAGCTGCATGGGTGTGGCTGAAACAGCTCAGCTCAGTCATTAGAAGGGGGTCCACATACTTGTGGCTGTATAATGTGCATGTGTCTGTGTCTGTGTGTGTCTGTGTGTGTGTGTGTGTGTGTGTGTGTGTGTGTGTGTGTGTGTGTGTGTGTGTGTGTGAGAGAGAGAGAGAGTAAAGAGGAGTCCTCTGTAAGCTGGGGCAGAAAGTGGCACTAACAAGAGATGCAGTCAATAAGATGGGATTTTCCTCTTCAAAGTCTCACTGAGACGAGCTGGGATTAGGCCGCAGCTCAGAAGGCACGTCTACAGCCGCTGCTAATGGGATTCCAAGCATGAGGATAAAACCTTCTGAGAAACCCCTATTAATGTGCTCTGTCGTGCTTTATGTGCAGAAGACTGCTGTTATACTTGGGCACCTGGGTATGTACTGAAGGAGCACACTTGATGTGCCTCTTCTTGGAAACACAGTGACCAGACACTAAGGGAAACCTCGACATACAAGCTGCTTACTCCTGTCTGGCCTCAGCCCTGATAAATTTCATCTTGCAGTTAATAGCAGCAATTTAGTCTCAGCAGAAAAAAACAGATAAATAAATTCTGGGCACAACGCATATAACAAGGTTTGTTGGGAGAATGAACAGCATCACTCAAGGCCTCTTCTTGCAAATACTGTATTACAAATGGCAAATAAGTACCCAAGTGCCTTTTTGGCTGTCTGGATGGGCAGATGGATAAAAGCAGAGCAGTGGCATGAGGACATGCGCAGCTACACCTAAGGGGGCTAAATGAAATGACGGCATTGCTCCTGTTTCATAAATCTTTCATGGGACATCTGAATCATTTTAAAACAGGGCGATCTCGAGCAAAGCACTCTTTATTTGAACCTGCAGATGTAAAATAACAACATTTATTTTTAATATTGCTGGCTAGACCCCCTCCTTTCCACCAGCAACCCTCTCTGACCATTCCTGATGTTCACATGCTAGAAACATGTCAGACCACCAGTGTAATGTTTTGGTTTATGTTCTGGGTGAACAAGAGGGAATGGGTAGGAGGTCATGTTAAAAAAGGAAAGAAGAGCAACGGGTGGGTGGGAGGGAGGATTGAGCAATAGATGGACTTGAAATTTGGCTAACCCTCAGTTGCAGCTCAGGTCCCTGAAATTCTTCATCATCATCATCATCATCATCATCATCATCATCATCATCATCATCATCAATAATAATAATAATAATAATAATAATAATAATAATAATAATAATAATAATAATAATAATAATAAAAAATTATTCCCAGCTTCACAAGGCTCCTTTAAGTTTAACTTAAGTCCTCATTTAGAATGAGAAGCACCCTAAAGCCCCACACCCCTGGATGTGAGGTATAAAACAGTAGTGAGAGGTAATGCACAAGAACAAAAAAGAAAGCTGTCAAGTCAAGGAATGGGTGAAATGAGAGGAAAGAGTTGGGGCAGAATGTTGGACTTACCTGCAACGACACTCATGGCCATAGAGATGATGCACAGCAGGCGCACGAGGCCACCCATCCTTGGGTCAGAACCCCAGCCGGTCAGGCCCTGGGAAGGTTACCAGGAAAATGGTGAGTGTTTCAAGGGAGGCCTCCTAGAAAAGCTCCTCCAACTTCTCTGTCTACAGTGCTGAAGCAATGGTGCAAACACAGCCTGAGCTGGTTCTACCTCTACCTGGATGCATAACATACGGTGCCATCAAATGATGAATGTTACAAAAGCAGACACTGTACCCGAATGGAAATCAAATCTTTTGCTTTGGATAAAACCAAAAAGTGCTTATAGACAGAGCAAACAGAATGCACTGGTGAGAAAAGTGCCCGATATATTTATACAGCACCTGTACAATACCAGTTTGCACCTTTGTAGCCACTCATGGCCTCAAAGTGGGAGACGTAAGGTTCATTTTAGGCTTATGGGCAATGGGAGGAACTTGCAGTGTCCGTTTAGGGTAAACAGGTGCAATTAGATATAAATTCACATGGCAACCGCTTGGCAGGTCTCAGCATTGAGCCACTTTGCCTCCTAAGGGGCCATATGTGCCCTCCACGGGAAATCCAATGCTTTCTGTGCGCCTACCACCGAAACCATCAAATTTTTAGCACAAAATACCTGACAGGGCCCCGCTGTCATAAATGACAGAGACACACAAGCTTGGGAAGGTTGGGATGTGGGCATGTCTGTGACTGGTTCATGTTAAAAGAAACTTCTGGCTGATGGTGTGGATGAAAAACGCAACAGTTCTTAGAAGCTCTGATTTACAGGCTTTGGTGTTAAAGTCTGTCTTGTTGTTCAGGCTGCAAGTTCTGCCTCTGTGTTCCAAAGTTTGCTTAATGCCTTCTGAGGTGACAGTGTCCAGATCACTTTCCATCTA
The DNA here is from genome assembly GCA_018136845.1 of Heterotis niloticus. Taxonomy (NCBI): domain Eukaryota; kingdom Metazoa; phylum Chordata; class Actinopteri; order Osteoglossiformes; family Osteoglossidae; genus Heterotis; species Heterotis niloticus. Next base: position 20,012,315 of record CM030894.1, on the reverse strand, counting down.
CACACAGCATTGTTAGCGATAGGGTTCTAGGCGAGCTGTGGACACACCTCAATAATGAATCTAGGTATCATTCGTGCTGACAGAAATTCTCTGTCCCTGAAGTGAATATCATCTGATTTCCATATTGCTCAAATATATACAAACTTTTATCCATGCAGCATTACTGACTCTTCAGTCATCTGACTCTTCCAGCTTCGGTTCACAGCCCTTCAGCACACATGTGTCCTGTTTGCCCTCTACGGCCTGTAAGCCTCTGCAGCCAGGGTAGCAGATTGCAGACATCACCTGTGACTTCATTTTTTCCTCAAGCTTTATGGCAGACAGGGGCAGGGACTGTGAATATTTGCAGGTCAAATGTGGTTGGGATGATGACCTTAAAGGCATGATGTCTACAGATATGGGGACATTGTCACCCATCACTACCACGTACACACAGATGGAGAGGTGGACAGACATACACAGGGCATCACCAAAGGACCTGCAGCGCAGCTTGGGCAGTAGGGCTTTCAGTGTTGCCTAGACATCTGCCGACAGCACATTACCCCCCTTAATAGCTCTTCCCCAAGCAGGTGGGCTGTTTGGTGCAGGGCTGCCAGCCCAGTGGTGGGACATGTGTAGGTACCACAAAACTTTGATTTATTTAAGGAATTTTAAAGCAACCAAGATACAACCAGCTTGGTCCCCAGAGAACCTCAACATCAGTTACCTCTCTCCCCGTGCTGTGGAGCTAGACTGCAAGACAACCCAGACACTCCTTTAAGCAGCGACCTTAAGGATCAGGTTCACCCAAAGCTGCTCTGTCTTAAAATGTGCGGGATGGTTAGTCAAACAAGACAGGAGATTGTGTTGAACTCTCAAGAAAAACACACACAGGCCTCAAAAGTGCATTCTATAGAAAGTGGGATACTGGCTGCCATTGCTATAAATGGCAGACAAACATTAAAGACGTGACAAGGCAATAGTGCTGCCATTTCGGACACTGCGGCTTGCGTTTCCTTTGGAGTCACAGGTGACGAAAATAAAAATGATCTCCATGTGGCTAAACATGCAAGGTTCTTAGCAGCAGGAACATCTTGGTGGCATCTCTGTGGGAGGCTGTAGCTTAGGATTCTGTCCATCTTCTCCATCTGCAGCACACAGTGGGTGGTATCATCTTGTCATCTGGGTGTTTAGGGTTTGAATCCCCTCATTTCAATAATACAGACTTCTCTGCAGAAACACCAAGGTCCTCATTGCCGGCTGCTTTATGTATATATCCAAGGTTGCTTAACACTGTGCAGGAGAGCTGGCACTGTCTTGAGGAACATCTCTCCTTGCGAGCAATCAGCAATATGAAGGTACCTGACCAGCCTAAAGAAGTAATGTTTGCCTGCCAGTCAAAATCTCTCCTCAGCTGTTCAGTCTAAACTTTCCTTCACCTACAGTGGAGCCACTCCACTTATTTTACGTCACTGCAGAGCGTGCAGGACCTATAGAACACAGACACAGAATGAGGAACGCCAATTGAGCTGTGCATTTCCACATCATAAGACTGCAATGACCATATACACACAAACACAAAAAGCAAAGGAGCATTTTTGGGCTTCTCTTATTCCACCTCTGTTACTTGCATTCCTCCTTGCTCATCCTCCTATTTTTTGTAGCATCTCTTGCTTCCTCCTGGGAAATAAGAGTAAAGCAACTAATCTAGACAAGGATATGATTCTTGGCATAGTTGACAGGTTGGCAAGAAGATAACGGGAGCTGTTCAGTGTTTTACTGTGGTTTCTGCTTTTCCCACAGCTTTATCGCAGTGGTTCCATTCAGCTCTGTGTTCCAGCAGATAAAGAACCACCGTCTTTCAGAGGCTTCAGAGAGGTCAGGTGAACATGTGGACCTTAAGGGCTAATGGCCCAAGTAGAATCACGGCCTTACTGTTCCCTGAAGATCAGCCTTTTGGCTGCGCCGGACATGCAGAACTTTGCCCATTAGTCATCTATGAGTAACCCTTGCAGCGTCTCCACTCTGGCAGCCAGAAATAAACCTTTGCATGCCAACTTAAAGCAAACGTACACTTAAACTGGCATGCAGATTCCTGTGCCGTAACGTTTTCCTTCTGGGGTCTGCTGATGACACATTCACTCAGCCTGATCCTGCACTGCATACCTGAGTGACCGCTATTACTGCACATACAATGGCATGCAAAAGTGTTCAGACCGTTGACAAAGTCAACCGTTTTTCTAGATAACAAAATTGCTCTCTAATATTTGTTTCCTGGTGACATTTTCATTCAGAATAATAATACACAGAATGGGTTTGAAGAAAAAAAAACTGAAATATGCTGTTTGCATAAGTATTCAAACCCTGTCATTGTAGCTAACTTTGACAAAGGTCTCAATACTTTTGCAAGGCACCATGAATATGTTTTAAAATTAAATATGTTTTAAAATTAAAAGTCCATGCTATATGATTCAGACCCCCAGAGCAACTGGGTGCTCTCTCTGGTGCACAGCTGCACACTTCCCTTTACACCAAACAGTGTGACTCAATACAACAAGCTCAGAGCCCAACTGTCCTTATCGGCGCTGACTGCAGCCCCCGGTACCCCCTGCCACCGACCATCACAGAGGGCCGGTGATTCTCTTTGGTGCCAAAAACAGTGGAGGCAATGAGGTCAGACGGGGACAGAGCCACAGTTCCTTCGTGGAGATGCATTATTTACCAAAGCACCCTTCAATATTTCACTGCTGAGCTGCTTGCTTGGGTGGCACTGACCATATTAACACTGTTTGAGCAGCACGATGGGATGCGATTGACTTTACTCTGGGCGCATCCATCTGCCAGTAGGAAGGCATAAAAGACTCTGCTGTGTGCCTGTTTAAACTGCACTACCGCGACCCTCGTGATGAATATACATCAGGGCTACTGGGTCCATTTTGGTCTCAATTGGGGGTGGCAGCATAATGTGCTCCATATCCGGCACCATGGGTTAGCATGCAAACACAGATACCCGCACCATATACTGGAGTCAAAGTGACAGCATTTATCCCTCAGAATAGATGGGGGGACTTTTTCTACCTGCAGATTTGAATCGCTAACAGCGAATGTCATCTTCTCACCCATGGTAAAATCAGAGCATTAAGAGCAGTTAACAGAAACCCACGTTAGACACGTGCTGCCGCAAATGGTAACTCTTCTATTGGAGTTCAGTTGAGTGGTGTGTATGTCCATGCATGTGTGAGTGAAAGTGGACGCTGCTCTACCCGAGCATGTGGCTTGTACATTTTTTTCAATTACGTGCCCAGAAGACTTGTTCGGATTCACTTATTCATGTGTTTACCAGTCACACATACAGGCCTCTGTGACTGTTTGGCCACTAAATGAGATGCATTTATGCTCAACCTTCTGCAGGCATCCTATTGTGATAACACTAGCTTTCGTAGGTGCGACCGTGTGAGTCTCAGTGAGGTGATGCCACATACAAGTGCGATGTGTGACACTAACGGTTACGAATACGCAAGCAGGCTTTTGCGGATGCAAACTTTTTGTGAAAACACAGACAAATTTCATCAAAAGCCTCCGTGTGTGAACTGCTAACAGAGACGCATCTGCTGTCTCCTCCAGACGCACTTAGGGCCTGGATGTTGAGTTTGCCAAGATGGAACAGTAACTGCATTTTGACACAAGGAGCTCATGCTTCAGTGCAGCACGGTTTGCATGCTTTTGCCCTTTGAACGGAGAGCCATATTTAAACCTTCCATTTCTTTGACCTTTAAATTTTGGGAAGAGAACATACATATATTTGGGAAGATGTCATAGAGGATAGACTGTCACCTTTAATAAATGTTCTTTGGAAATATCATAAACTCATTAATGATAAATCATAAATTTGGAAGGTGTCTAAACTTTCAGCCTCACACATTAATATATGGTGGCTGGTTCAGCCGTGGTCTGTGGTGGGCATGAAGATTTGCAAGACTGAGCGAGATCCGGGGAGAACAGACAGCCCAGTTGCCTCTAGTACATATGCATAGATTTTTCCTGGCTAAAGAATATAAGCATTTCTGTTAAGTGGGCCCATCCACAGCTTTATTTGCTTTGTTCTTGAATAAAATCATCACTGTATTTTTACACAGAAAAACCTGCTGTCCTTAGGCTTTGCCCCGAACCAGCTACCAAAAATGTTAAAAATGCTTTCAAGGTTTATGTGGATTCCTTCATAGAGAACTGGGAACTCCTTAAAGCTATTTAAAAAAATGTATATATTGTCAGGCAAAATGAGCAATCACAAGGAAGTGTATAATTTCATAAAAAGTAAATTAAAATGTGAAAATGCACAAAAAACATAAATACACCCTGTGTCTTGTTTTTCCATATTCACACTGGACGCACTGGCATGAGGACTGGAAGCAGAGTCCAAAGTGGAGGAAATTATTACTGGGTTGTGCTGGTCAGACTGTGGGGGGCGGGGTCAGTACTGGGACACAAAGGCAGCATCTGTGCCTAAGATGGGACAGTGGAACAACAATGGAGGCCTCTGTGTTTTGTGGTTTCCTCATGCCAGAGTCAAACAGAGGCTCATTTACTGGAGTGCACTTCACGTTAATGATAGTACTGCCCACCTCTTTCGGACACAGTTGCCCATTATTTGCCTCTTTGTCTTGGGCTGCAATTGCTAGTGATCGCATGTGACACAACTCCCAAAATCAAGGCCATTAATACCCCGGGGTTCAATTACCTCCACATCAGCGGTGCACATCTTGACCCGGTAATTTGAACAATTTGCTGTTCTCATTGTGTGTTTCACACCAGCCCCACACATGTGTGAAATGGAACTCCGTAATGTGTATTAAATAAAAATGACATATAATTCAAATGTAGGGTAACATCATTTCTCCCTTTGTATGATACCGTTGCAAATTCATCATGTCTGTATTAAGATGTCTCCTTTCCCAAAAAGAAGAAAGCCTGGGACTAAAAAGTCAGCATACAAAGGACTGATGCTACATTAGCAGACGTGGAGCACGATCCCCACACACGCATGTGCGCGCATACACACTCACTCACTCACTCACTCACTCACACACACACACTCACACACACACAGCGAAACTGATCACATGAACAATCTTTCCAGAGAATGAGAAAGCTGTTAAAGATAACAGTCAGATACACAGTTATTCGTGTCAAAGGGAATATTAATTGTGTTCACAATGGCTCATTTCATCCTGTATATAATCTTGTTTTATTTTAGGAGGCAGAAACATTAGATTAATCGTGTGTTACACGAGTCATGGTCGCTCATGCTATCGAGAAAGGTTGCAGAGACCCTAAGATCGGAAAGATGAACCAAAATAAAAGTGAAGTTTGGGTGGGAGTGGGTTTGCTGAAAACACCACCTGATGTTTCAATGAGAATCTGCATGACTGATGGCTGGGCACAGCCAGGGATTTGCTCTAATAGTTGTCTCCCACAATTTTATTTTGACAGACTCCTAATTTTGAGAAACATGGATATGTTTTGCAGGTGACCAAGGAGCGACACTTTTGGTGACTTATTAATTTTAACAACTGGCACTTCTGCCCAGAGGCTGTAGTTATACTGTACTCACTTAACTGACCATCAGACACATTTATTAAATATGGTGCTGGACCTCATTCCAGCCACTGCAAGCTAGAAACTACTGATCTCTTTATGGTAGAAAGATGACAAATCAAATACAGTACTTGTTTTTCATACATATTTCTACATATTTAGAGACTCCCTATAATGCACCTGTATGCAAAAGTCACTGAAGCAAAAAAAAAAAAGAAGAAAAAAAAATAATTTGGCTTTGGATACCTTCAGCAGTTATACTGACGGAAAGTGCTTGAATAACTTTGATGTCTAACACTATCTTTTCAATTATCCTTTCTTAGGGGATGGCAATAAACTCAGGCAGGGGAAAAAAAAAAAAAACTTGCATTATAAAATGTGATGACTCAAAGCATTCTGTAATGATTTCAAACAAAGCCACTGCTCTCTCAAAGACTCCACTCAAAGGTAATGTTCTCTTTCCGGAAGAAAAAAAAAACAATTTTGTGCCCCATGGCTTTTGGTACCTGAACAATCACAAGGGGAACTGAGTGCATTTAGTTGCATTGTTAGATGAATTCTGCAAAGAACAAATCGGTTGGCAGGGTCCTTAACATGGTGAAGCCATGTGGGAGCTCTCCAGGAAGGCTTTTAGATTTACACCCCAACTCCTTCCCTTTCATCAAAGTCTCCTCCACGAAAAGGAAAAGTCTGTTAAAGTTTTATGAGGTTGTAGCCTGGGTCCTCTCGAGCAGAAGCTGTCTGCTTTCAGAAGCAGTTTAATCCCAGCTTAGAACCAAACTCCTGCTTACAGACAACTCACAGTACAGCGAAACTTATCGCCTCTCAAAAAAATTCAAACGCATTGGTTTCATCACGAAGCCTTTGATATGCACACCTGTGTGTTTCATGACCGAAATAAAGATTGATTTTAGTGGCAGAGTTTCCCAGTTCTTTGCCAGCAATGCTAAAAAATAGACTGAACCGCATCATTTTTGCATAATTGATCCGACTGAGTATTTAAGGGTTTGCGTGGAGAGAAAACCAATAAACTCTTCTACATACAGAGAACCAGGGTCGCACTGCCGTGCGCTAATATTTAAGTGCTATGAAATGAGATTACAGAGGTTTTGATCCTGATCTGTTTCAAACATTAGTGTGGAAACCATGCCAGGTCGGTTCCCAGGTCCAGCTGATGCCTGAGCTGCAGCGTGTGTCCTGGGCACACCCCCTTTCCCCTGACAACATCTCCTTCCCTTCTTCTCGCTGCTCCTTCTCAACTCTTTTTTTATAATCCAAAACACTTGAGGTGGATTGCGTTTTCGGTTGTGACAGCAAGATCCCAGCCCACTCTTTGTCTCCATGATTAAAAACTGGCTCTGTTCTAATTTGCACAAACTCCATCTCTCTTGCGTCTCCATCTCTCCTCCTTCAACAGGCTTTGGAGTCATGGCCATATTCCATTCTCTACCTGTCAAACTGCGGTGCTAATATTATAACATCACAAGGGACACAAACTTAATATACTTGAGACAAACCGTGAAATCTTCAAGGAGGATGGTGTGACAGGTATAAGCACCAAAGGGGAGAATAAAAGAACAGATGACTACATGGGTACAAATATCTCAGTGGAACAGAATCAGATGGATTGGTAGTGCAGCTGTAAGATGAAAGTGGCACAAATCTGTGAATGTCACTCAGTACCAAAGAGGTCCTTTGCTTATGGACAGACTCAGATGCACAGTTGTGATTTCCTTCCACATGTGTCTGTTCATGCTTTTTGCTGTGGATAATGATGCACTTCACAAATGGAAGACTGGACCCCTTGACAACATTCTCCATTCATGGTGAACAAGCCAAGGGGTGTCTAGGGTGGATGGAGATGTGGCGAGAGACTCTGTGGTACCTCTGTACTTGCCTGTAGTCATCAACGGGCCATAGCTAAAGAACTCATGCTTTGTTGAAAACCAGAGATTTGGTTGCAAACTCTTGACAAAAGCCTCCTCTGCCATCAACACGGCCCGATGTTCTCTGTTTTGAGGTTTGGAGATACCTGGAATGCTGAGATGGCACTACCAGCTATGACTAGCAGGAGGAGAGGGAGAAGGAGAGAGTAAGAGAGAGAGCGAGAAAGAAAAAGAGGGCTCATCCAGCCCTGGCAGCCGACCGGAACTGCAGCACACCTGGTCCTATGCCCTCAGGTGCCAACCTGCCCATCTGCTGCTTTACTGGTGCTGTAGCTGCGAGACCTGAGACTGAGCAGAGGCTGAGGAGCTCCAGTCTTCGGTGGATCAACAATCTCAGCTGTCTGGCAGTTTGCCACGCTACTTCCAGCATCTACAACCCCGAATTAGTGGCGTTTAGAAGCCTTTCAAACGGCCCAGAGGGATGTCTGGTGCTTTCAGCAGGAACCAACCTGCTGATGGGATGAAGCGTGCAGCAGTAAAGCTCTCATCTGTACGGGCTGGAGCATTTCGTAATGCTGGCGGACAATAACAAGCAAAGCACTGCACCGTGCCGCTGTAACAAGCTTCCACCTCCTCCTCCTCCTTCTCCTCCTCCTCCTCCTGCCTAGATGTACGCACACTCACACACGCGCAGTCTACAAAACCCCGGCGTAAAATGCACCCATATTTAATAAACGGCCATCCGGAGGTGACGGCCATATCACTGACCTTACTCAGCAGCCGAGAGCAAGCAGATGAACGAGGGAAAGCGCGAACCTGCGGCCACCAGCCTCCTCGCGTCTGCGCTGCAGTGCTGCGCTGAATCCCAGGGTGAGGAGGAGAAGATGCGCAGGCGAGCAGACTGCCGATCGTGCCGCGGGTAGGCGGAGTGGAGGGTGCGGATGCTCTTCTCACAGATGTCCTGGAAGAAAGGGGACCACATGGGGTGTTGCTAAACAATGCAGGCTTCTCTCTTTTGACTCCCAGTGATTTCCTACGTTGAGCTCGATGCTATTCTTTCCCCTCTCCCTCTTTTGCTTCCTCTTTCTCTCCCTCTCTCTGCGAGATGATTCAGGAAAGCTGTGGCTGTCGCATTAGGATGTATCCTCCTGATACAGCAAGCCAGACTGCCTCTCTCTCTCTCGTCTTTCATACTCCAAAGCAGTTCCCACCCCCGCCCCTTTCCCCTCATCCCCTGTGCTGTCCCTCCCTCTCCAGCTCAGAGAAAACCCCATCACCTTCTATCCCATCTCTCTCTCTCCTCTCTCTCTCCTCACTCAGATGAAATGGAGTCGAGCTCAGCATCGTTGTCCTTTGTCTCCAGCTGCCTCGGTGCTTGGCGGCTGCTCACAATGAGAGTCCTGGTGACTCCGTCTGCCCCCCCCGGCTAAAACCTACTGTGAGTTACCCTTCCCCCAGCATATCCTACACCTTTCAGAATGCCTCACATGGCAGTACACACACACACACACACACACACACACACACACACACACACACACACCATGGCCTCCGATGACACACTTCACTCTCATTTAGAAAAGTGCCACTGTGTTCATTCCATCTCCTCCCACACCTGGTCCAGGTTCTTAGATGTGGACTGAGCTGGGAACTGAAGATGATTTGCCTTTAAACAGACTTTTGGTGGTGACATTTCTAGAACAGGCGTGTGTACTGCAAACACACTGGCGTCCTTCAGCCCACCTGGTCTGCTGAAATCTCATTTGTTAGGGTTTCCAGCTCAACATCCAAATGACAACCCAAGACTCACAAACACCTGTGTGAAGGTGCTGTGCTTTACTTTACTGCTTTCGTAGATTAGCGCAAAGACAGGGTGGCTCAGTGAGGAGCATTGGTGCCGGATGGGCGTGAGTTTGAATTCTACTCAGTGTGTGGAATTTGCATGTTTTTGTCTGTGTTTTGGATTAACCAGGCTCTCTAAAATGCCTGTAGTGGCCACTGCCTGATGGAGACCCCTAACCCTAACAGACTGGCATCCCATCCACCAGCAGCTTTACAGCCTAATGCTCAGTTACTCCAGGATGGGCTCCACGATCCCATTCAGGATTTGGCAGTTTGTGGTGGTGGATGGACAGTTTCAGACTTAGTGATGGCGTTTCACGCCCTGTGCTTTAGCCTCCGTGTGTCCTTAGTGAAAGGGTGTTTCAATTAAAACTTAAACCTCTGCGATGCTATGACTGTACAGCAGATCAGGGAACAGTTAAACTGCCTCAGGGGCTTGGTGAGTCTCCACGAACTCCAGAATTCAGTCTTCCTAACATGTCGCTCTTCGCAAAGCCCAGATGAATGGTGTACAGTGACCAAACTTGGGGCCCGAACCCGCCTCACAGCTACACGTTGGCATGAAGGTCAGTGCGAGCAGATATTCGCATTTTACACAGGGAAGCGAGGGAATTTTTTCACGCTCTCGCCATTCTCTTCCCTTCGCATTCCCTTCGGGGCGCCCTGATGCGGCTGGGGTTCGGCTCCACGGCTTGCTATGCTAATTAGCCGATTCTGAAATACCGGCTGTCATATTCATTTTCATTAGATCCAGTTTAACTCAATAACACATGACAAATGGAAGCAACTCAGACAAACAGGCGACTATTCATCTCTGTAAGGTGATGGGTGATGTAATAGCCCCCATCCTCCCCATCCCAAACCAGTAACAGATAGCCGCTAATAGTGCCTGCCAGTAGAGCTGTCATTTGAGTTATGTGAGCCCTATTGTCCCCTGATACCCTCAGATGGGGGCCTCTTGCATTTCTTATATTATTCCGCTCTCGCAGTGGTTTTGCTTCGGAGCCCAGGAAACATCCTCACTTGATGAAGATGAAAAACATTGTGTTACCAAAAATGCCACTTTAACGGAATGAAAAGCCCCCTGGTGCCTGTTACAAACAGAGTGACCTATTGCTTTTGTAAAGTTTGGACTCATCAGCATCTGGATCAGTAATGCACACTGAAGGACTGCATCAGTACATTAATTCAGGCCATCATTTATGGGTTTTGCCTTGTAGTTACACTCACAATGGAGGACAGAATTGGCTGCCTAAGCCGAGCAGGGGCTCCCTGGAGGAGGAGCCATCTGCTACTGGGGGATCAATAGTTTTGATCCCTAATGATGTCTAAAATCCGCCGAAATCTGAGCGCTGTGCACCCGGGCACCCGTGTGGCCTGGCGCTGTGGCACTGAGCAAGGGTCCCAAAGCACCCTCTCCCCGTGTCAGGTGTTATGAGCGGGGCGACCCGAGCATGAGCTCAGAACCATTGAAACCAGAAGGAAAACACAGGTGGCAGCAAGTTGGTTTACAAACACTGGTGGATAAAGAAAAAGATAGAAGTGAAAACATATTTAAAACATGCTGTCCCATCTTCAAGTTGGAAAACATGCAACTCGAATGAACCCGTACCTAAAATACTCTTTGTGTGTGTGTGTGTGTGTGTGTGTGTGTGTGTATGTGTGTGTGTGTGTGTAACATTCCCCTGGCATGTAGATGGGTGAATATTTGGATGGGGTTTCAGTGCAGTATTTCAGCCAACTACTAAACAGCATTTATTCCACACTTCTTTCATACAACTGCCCCTAAGTGAATAAATATCACCTCGATGTAATTCAAAAGTGGACAATTTGTTTGCTTTATTACCCCCTAATTTTTCAGTAAATAACAATCTATAATTACAAGAAACACCATCTGATGGATTTTTAACTTCTGCAGCATTGAGTGTTTTAGGGGAATGTGGATTACTGATATTTCCAGCATCTTGCAGAGCTGATATCTCTTCCAAGGACATCAAAAAATTCTTGAATCTTTTCACCAAACATCACGTCTCTCCGGTTTTATCTCAGCCCATGAAAGAACAAAAAAAGTCTTGAGATGAGCTTTGACGGGCGACACCCGAAAGACGTACAATTCAATTTATGCTAGCAATTAATTACAGTGTTTTTGCCAGAAAATACTGTGGGGTAGAAGCAACACGACCACATTCTGCAGATTCTTGGCTAAAGATACCTTTCATGTATCCTCAAAACCAAAAAAGGTGTTTTTTCCACTGTGGATGGCCAAGTAAGAGCTGTGCATTTGGAACTTGGTAGCGCACTACAGCGGAGCTGGTGTCCTCATCAAAAACCCTGTAAATGAAAGCCCTCCACGGGCGGTGCTTTTGCAATGCGGGGGGTTGGAGGAGAAAGCTGGGCAGAGATCAGTGTCCAGATTTCATAGCCAGGACTGTCGCACAGTCTCATGTTTTAAACCCCCGTCCTGTCACAGTCTTTGTCAATTCTATCTTCAGTCTTTAGGCCCAGTATGACCCAATATGACCCAATATGATGCTGAAACTGACACTGGCCCAAATTACGCCCACCTTCACTTTGTCCTCTTTGTTCAGGATAAGGAAGCCAATCGATACCGTTTTCATTTATTTATTTAGTCAGCCTTCCTGCTTGTGTTGCTTTTCTGGGCGCCGAGACAATTAACATTTAGGTGAGTAGAAGCCATCCAGGCAAAGTCGGAAAGCAGCTATACTGGCTTTTTGGTGGCAGGTCGGCTCTATGAAAGAACGCAGATCAGCACCGCAAAAACGGCAGGGCTCAGACAATTGGTCATGTACAGGGTTTACAATGAAAATGTTTTGGAGTGCATTTAAAAAAAAACAGCAAACTGTCTGTTTCCACGGTTTTGAGTGTTACCAGTTTCCATTTGAAACCCAGCTTAAATTCCTATTTCATTTCCTTAGGTTACATCCCTCTGCTGTACAATCATGACCACTTTCACCAAAAATCTGAATTCAATTCAATTCAATTCAGTTCAATTCAATTTTATTTTTATATATTGCTCTCCTCACTGCAGTGACACAGAGCACTGAACAGACATGTCAAGGGTAGTATTCATGTACAGTTAGTTAGTAGGTCACGCAGGAGAGGAAAACAAAAAAATCCTTTCTACTAGAGAATAGGAGAAAAATAAACCTCTGAGGGTCCATGTGCCAGTGGAAGCCCAACCCTTCTGGGCATTCTATACAAAGTTAATGGCCAGTTCATAGCAATGTTAATAGGAATTGTAGTTTTTTGTCATTGTAGCATAAGAGGTTGAATAGTTCCACGTGTACCATCACAGCATTATAATACAAATTTTTAACTAGAAACCACTTTCCAAAAAGCAGTTTTTCTCATCTACACAGCTGGAACAGTAATTTTTTTAATGAAAACCTTACCCTTAAATCCCAGGTCTCCAGGGCCTGAGTTTGAACCCTAAGCTGTGTGATGCTTTCTGCCTTGCACTGCATCTGTCCACACATCCCGGGTGCGTTGTCTGCAGTCTCGGTAGTATTTTGGGAGATCAAAATCGTTGGCAGGACACCCGCTTCCTGTTGGGTGCCCGTCATGAATAAACATTTGAAATGATTAAGTTGCACGACATGCCTACAAGCAAAAATGAAAGGAAAAAAAAACTTCATAATTTGCGTTGACTGTGGCTGTGTTAGAAATGGGAAAAATGTTTCAAAATGAAAAAAGAAGGAACGAATGATTCTGAGTGGCTTTAGAAACAGCCAAGGCACGCCGGCTAAACGTGGAGCCCCTGGGGGGATGGATGTAGGATGCCACCTTGGCAGTAATGAGACCATCTGGCTGGCGGGCATATGGTGGTGCTCACTGGGGGGTGGGAAAAGATGGGGGGGCAGGGAGGACTGCCCGGGTAGTGTGGTGAGCATGAACAAGTCAGCGGGAGTCTGTGCCAGCCAAGCAAAAAGACAAACAGAACCAGAAACCCCCTTGTCAGACGCTGTCTGATCCCATCTAATCAGAACTCGGCAAGGCTGCAATAACTGCACACAGTGTGGGTCCCGGACCAGGTTTCCCCTCTGTGAATGTGTACTTCCCACCCTCTCTGGTGGCCTTGGGTTTACGGTTGTATTTAGTTTCTTTCTCTCTGTGCCTGTAATGTGCTGCTCCGTTACAAATGTCTACATTTGCAGCCATAACACGCATTTGCTGCAAAACAATTGTTGGAAATTGGTTACGGTTCCAAGAAAAGATTTAGAAATCTTTTGGAATTACCAGATTTTCTGCATTAATCGGTCATAAAGTGTCTGATCGTCAACTACGTCACAAGAACAAATACAGTCAGCTTACACTAATACCCGGCAACAGTAACAACTGTGCTTGTTCCTGTCAATGCTGAATATATCATTGAAGCATTCACAGACTGGGCTGGAAAACGTATGTGAGCCCCTGTGACAAGGAACTGGTAGAACCTCCTGGAATCCTTTCAGCAAAAATGGTGTTAAATATCGCGAAGCATTTCGCTTCACTTGTTTTACATTCACATTTATTCACTTAGCAGGCGGTTTTCTCCAAAGCGACATAGTATAACACAAAAAAAGTGCACTGCAGCAAAAAATAGAGATACAGGTGCAGATTTTAACATTTACATGTTTTAAAAACGTGTCCTCAAGGCTAATATTAAAACTAAAGGAATAATCAAGTCACCCTTTACCCCAGGGCAGGGGCAGACGTACGGAAATACATGTGACAACTTCTGTTTTATGTACAGATGGCTGGCTTTGCTATTTGAGGCTAATTAATATTTGAGTCCTTGGCCGTCTATCAAAATAGCCATCAAGAGTATGACAGGTGAGGGAGCCAAAAACAGATGAGCCATGCAATGCAACTTGATTCCAACCCCCCGCTCATATTTCAGAGTAGATGGGTCCCATGGGGTAGGACCCATTAAACCCCATTATCTGAAGAGCCTGAATATGGAACAGCAGAATCACTGATGTGCTGATGAAGGGCGGTGTCATACCATACATGAAAAGGAGAAATATTAATAGTGTGCTGAGAATATTTTTTCATTTAATAAAACAAATCATATACAGTATGACTTGTTTATGAATATTATTGGAGGGATTTGGGTGTCTGGACAGTGTTGGTACAGGAGTAAGACTGGGACTTGAGGGATCTAGACAGGGGTGTCTGGTCTCAAACTGTATGTGAAAGGATCTGGTTTTGGACTGGGCTTGGGTGAGATGATGTGACTAACTTTGTTGCTGATTTGCACTGGGTAACACATTCATGTTCGCCTTTATTTACACAAAACAGGCTCTCCGCTCCAAGTTCATGTGAAAAGCTGATATAATGGTGCGTGGTTTGGATGAAACATGATAAATTGTTTCTTTTCAATTTAGTCTAAACCTCTAGGACTTTTGGCAGCAACCATATCAAAGAACAATATTGAAAATATAATTACATGAAACACAAAAAAAATCACAAAAATAGTTACTATTACACAATAATATAATTACATAGAATGTTCCATCCAGCCATCCATTGCTGTTAATCCCTTAACCTGAGGAGGGTCACAACGGTCCAAACCCCATCCCAGAGGCAATAGGCACTGGGCTATAAAACTGCCCCTGGACAGGACACCATCCCATTACAGTGCATAAAAACACCCAATAAATATTCACGACACACCATATTCTATGTTAAGTTACAAAAAAGGGAATACTTTAAAGCAATACATTGATTTTGTAACTGATTTAAGTTAACTGGCTGTTGAAGATGTAATTTTGGGTTTTCTACATATATTGTGTACAAAGGTTTTCATTCTGTATTGAATACTGTTGATGTGGGTGTGAAACAAAGACAAAAAGGAACCATTTTCCTTTGTTCTAGACTCCACCTTTTAACCATTTTAATTTCTTGGCGGACACGAACCCCCTCCTGTGTTATGTGCTGAAAATTCTGGATTTTTCATGCAGTAGAATGGGGGAGATAAGACTTTATTGCTGGACAGATAGGATAACATATCATAACATAACAGCCATAATATGCAAAACAATGAATAAATAACAAAAGCAAAAGAAAAAAATAAATGATTAAATAACAGTAAGAAAAGATTATGTTTTTCTAAGTGGTAA
The DNA here is from genome assembly GCA_018136845.1 of Heterotis niloticus. Taxonomy (NCBI): domain Eukaryota; kingdom Metazoa; phylum Chordata; class Actinopteri; order Osteoglossiformes; family Osteoglossidae; genus Heterotis; species Heterotis niloticus. The sequence continues at coordinate 19,996,891 of CM030894.1, read as the reverse complement.
CAGCAACTAGGAAAAGGACAGGGTCTACTGGGCGTAACTGGGACTGTTCAACTGCATGCAAAACCAAACTCCACCACTGAGACAACAGCTTATTCCACACACGCTGGGGCACACATGCCTCGAGAGCCACTGACCAACAAATTCAAGGTCTTCAGTTCACCGAGCACAAATTGATCCTAATGCTTGTTCTTTAGCCACTGAAATAAAGGAAAGGAGCTTCAGTTCTTTGAATCTCACTCCAAGATAAAACCCAGGGCTCCTCCTAAAATTTTGATCAACAACTTTGCATGGAAAGTCAAGTCCAGCCGCCTTAAATTTGTACTGTTTATCTTTTCTGTTTTGTGCACCAGCAGAGCAGACAAACGGAGAAAGAGCTGTGCCACAAGCAGATGGCCATGTATGCAGGTAATAAAGGAAATCATTTGTTAGCTAAAGATGCAAAAGATATCCCTTCATTTCTTACTCCAGTATCTGATCCTAGTCCAGCTGGTGATTAGAGTTCAATATTTCCAAACTGTCTGTAGAGTTCATAACCGAGACTTCTTAGGACAGAAGCTCAAGCCTTCCAAATGTTGATCATCAGTTGAATTAAAAGAGTGTAATGGAACAAATCCCTGGCAACCGCCTCTTTTTTATGTCTCTATACTGTTATCACAGCCATGTAGCTATTAGCCATGTGACCCTGAGGCCTCAGAGCTTTGCCATCCTCCTTTAGCTCCCAGTCAGAGTCAAAGGATCTGCACTTTTGTTTGCCCTGAACTATAGGCTGCTCTGAAAAAAGTATCTCCTAAGTTAATAAATGGAAATGCCTTTTTTTTTTTTAATGTTTCAAACACATTTGTAATGCTCCTCGATATGTTAAGTGGGATTTGAGTTATTCACGAAAAAAAAAAAAAAAAATCAATGTTTTGCATTTTATATACTTTTGTATTTTTCAATAATTATTAATCTTTAGTTCTCGTTTAAAAATATTACAGATCCACTGCCTGACAATTTGAACTTTTTTTATAAAATAAATTCCTTATCTTGCTTAAGTTTTTGTCAAAGAATGTTGTTACTGAACAAAAAACAAGGTAAATGATTTTAATTTATACTTTATTTTAAACCAGGCATTTAACACAGTTTACAGCCATTCATGAATGGAAATCTGTATGGAGATTCAACCATTTTTTTTTTTTTTTTTACCTCGTTCGGGTGCTAAAGCCCTTGCATAAGGTGTTGAAGTCTCATACCTATAGTAGTGAACCTGACCAATGACAACTATGTATTTTTTAAGCAGGCCAATGAAACAAGGGATATAACTAGGAAGTCCCACCCATTCTGTGGTCAGAAAATGTAGACAAAGGAGAAACTTGAGGCTACAAAGGTTATTTATGATCAGTAGAGCATAATGGACCATACCATATAAGGGAAAAAATTTTAGGCACGATCTGGAAGGGAAAATATCCACCTTTCGACAGAGTAACAGGCAATTCAGCCGAAACGTAATGTAAAATAAAATTTTTTCTTCCACATGATACATGCAAAATAAGTTGCAAAACAAGCTGCATTCCACTTACCGCCACACCAAAGCTGCTGAACTCAAAGTGAATCTCTCCAGCAGAGCAGCAGCCCAGGCCATTAACACCAGGATCCCATTACGCCCACAGCCTTGGAAAACCAAAAGCGACAGCAAACGTAATGAAATGCAGCGCTATTAATATTTGAGAGGTTAATGAAGATCCCTCAAAAATGCAGCCATTAATAAACTATGCCCTTGTTTTTAGGTCCTGCGTTCGGGCAGGTGAAGGCGCGACCGTAGGAGGGGTGCTAGAAGCCCCTTTGAGAATACTGCTGTATTGGGGCTAATTGAATGTTTGCCGACTGGGAGCGCTGGCGTTAGGGGCGCAGACGATTCCGGGCAGGACCTGATGGGGGTGGAAGGGCCGGGCAGGGGGGCTTGGGGGCTCTTTTTGACATTGGACCTCATTACAGTCCTGTGGCATCTGTTTGTAGTGGTCGGACAGTTGATTAAGGAGCACTGTGATGGCACCTGAGGGGATTGACTCTCGTCTGGGAGGACGCATTTGTTGGGAGGGGTTGACCCATATGAGTGGAAGCGGGTGTTTGAGTGCCTGTTGGTGGAGGACATTAACATTCCTCTGCCAGGAATTAGACTCTTAGGTCACCAAGCCCCCTGCTTTGGTCAGTTACTTTAAGGTTTTATGAATTATTTAACACCTGCTGAGCGACAAAGACTGCGGCTTTTAAGCGCAGCCTCTGCACGCCGGAAAGCCTCTGCGCAACTTCTTCCGCCGTGACAAATGAATTGTAATAAAATTACAAAGAGTTTTCTTGTTAAGTAATGATGAAGGTTGCAGCGGACTTCACCGTCTCAAGACAAATCAATAAAGTGGTTGGATGTGTCTTATCCTTATACCGCCTGGAGAACAATTTGTCTGATTTAAAAAGCCGATTAAATCTTTAGCAGACAGGTTAAAAACAGCAGCCGTGCGACACATTCGCAGTCTGTGGCTGTAATTAAATCACAGAAACTTGCAAAAATGCAACTTTTCTCCACGCTTTATGTAGAAATGAGCAAATTGGGCCACAAAGTGTGTGTAGCCATAATTTATCTGTTTGTTTTTAGGTGTTGATGTACCAGATATGGCGTCCTATCAATTTTTACACCCTTCTGAAGTTCTTGCGTTAAAATCATTTTAGATGATGCACATACATGTTGCACAGAATGTCTGCAAGGTAAATTTTCTCACAAGCTTCACTTTGAACTGTACTCTGAATCCTGTGCCTTGGTCTCATCTCCTGATAAAACCTTTGCACAACTCTTAGCTCCACATAGGTGAGTTTTTTCAGCGACCGGTTCTCATACTGTCCACCAACACCAAGCAGTGCTATGCAGCACCTTTATTCCCGCCCTCAGCCATCTGCACCGAAAGTGATCATTTCCCATCCAAGTCATCTTGTTCGGATGGTGAATTTTGAGTGTTGCGTTGAGAATCTCTCTCGTATTATGTGAATTTTTCTCATTTTCTGTATATTTTCATCTATTTAGACTCATTTGTCATACCTCTGGCTTCAAAACTTTTTTTGATGATCTGGATGGACAGAACTCAATAGTCAGGTAATTTGTAATAATCTGAGTATTTTACACCTCTGTAAACTGAGACCTGCTGGGGCCCAGTGATCTCAGTACACAGTTTTTGACTTTCTTCAAAATGTCCGCAGGCAAGCAGCCAATTTTGCTAATAAAACTACTTACATTTAACAAAACACTTGTCATTTGTAAATATTTATAATGTATATTTCTAGCAACATCTGTCTATCCTTGGAGTCATCGCATTTGTCTTCCTTTTACTGAGAACTATAAGGAAAACAAACTTTATTCTGAATATTTTGAATAAAACAAGAAATGCCGCCTCTTTAGATGTTTGTCACAGTTCCTAAGGATGTTCTAGCTTGATTCCACACAGCAGTTTGAATACACGTCCTCTGCTATTTGTGACCAGAGCTTCCTCAGCCAAAAATAATTGACCTCTTTCAGCCACTGGACAGAACGCTGTAGTTAAGCCAGTTTAATATTCCATAGTGGAAGACATCTACAGATCTGTCAGAAGGTTACATATTTTTATATGTATTTACTTTAGGTATTGAATGTTATGGTCAAATACTTTGTCTGCAGTTTAAAACAGGCTTTTAGGCGTTACTAACGCTATAGCAGGATGGCCTTCGGGTGGGTAGCTAAGTAGATTATGGAGTGTAGTTGGTGGTAAATAAAGATTGAAGTGATGCCACCATTGGAGCAAACCTTCTACTTCTTGGCGTTTCACCTGCATCCAGCACCTTCTTAGTCTTCTAGACTGAAGAGGGGAGTGTTCTTTGACTGTAACCTGAGTGTTGGCCTTGGTATTGGTAGTTACTGGAAGCAAACGGAGACCCACAAGGAGGGGAGATGATTATGAATGTTTTGGTAAGTCAAAGGCAACTCGCATTGCAGACCTTTTGATTGAATTTGGATTCTGGTGTCCTCCTCAATGCCCAGCATCCCTCAGCTTCCCATCCTCTCTAACAGAGCAGTGTATAATCCTCGGTGCTTGAGGAGGGTATGTTATCAATATCTGCTGGGGTGGATTTACTTCATGGATCGACAGCCTCAGGTTTCAGCCTGATGTTGACAAAAAATTCGGGTGGACATGCCAAGAGACAGACGCACGAAAGAGGACAGCCTGGAACTTCCATTCGAGTCTTTACCTTCATGAATTACACTTCCCCCCTGCACATATTCAAGCCTTTCTCCCCACCACAAACTGGAAAAAAAAAAAAAAAACATTTATAAAGGTATTCTGCATATTGAGGGGCTTCAGACAGACATGCACACTGTAAAATAACATTGGAAGGAGCTCTACCTTTAAGAACAAAGCCTTGCTGAGGGACCTCATCTTCAACCTGGCTGCTGCTTGGTGTTTCTCCATGCAGACTTGGAGATTGATACATTTCAGGAAGATCATTATGGACAAGGAATTAAGACTCTGGCTGGAGAGGCCTTGTGTTCAAAAGAACAGGAGAAGAGACACTGGCCCATAATTATGGACTGTGTTTGAGTGCAGATAAGGTTTCTCTAACAGCAGTGAAATAAACCTTTAAAGGTAGATGGGCAGTGACCAAAAGACTGAATAATTAAATAAACAGAAAATGAAAAAAAATGAGTTGTGGGGAAATGGACTGAGAAAGGAAAAAGGAATGGGATTAAGGGAGCCTTAAGGGAGGCAGCAGCTCGGTGTGAGACTACAAGGTCAGAAATTTCACTTTTCAAAAAGGACTGAAATGAACAAGGATTTGCCTCAAGTTGCATTTATGTTTGCATAATGGAAATTCGTACTTGGTGCCTGGAAGTGAGTTTTGGGAAGGGTGAGACTCAAAATGAAACTGAACAGAAAGGAAAATTACCTCAAGTTATCATGTAGGAAATGTTGACACAAACAAAGTGCCTTTGCTGATCAATAACAAAAATAAGTTTAAACTACAAAACTGCAAGAAGTCATAAAAGTCCCGTATAAACTTTTGTGATTACTTTGCATTAACTGTTTATATTAGTATTTATTTATACTATTACTATTTATATTACTGCTCTGGCAATGTTGAAGTGCCTGTCTTTAGGTTATCATTATTCCTACTCATATTTACTAACCATTGCATTTAGCAAAAATACTGTAATGAAGGGGACCGTCCTTCCTATGGTTGGAAAGCAGAGTCCTGGCTGTCTGGAGTCCATCCTGGAAGGACAGGGTCTACTGGGCTTATCCCGGACTCTGTTCCACTGCAGGATAACTAGCTGAGATCACAAAATTCCCCTGAAATTGTTGCCTGATTTTCTCTTAAAACAAAAACTTTCTTTACATGTCAAAGTCTTCAGACTCATCCTTTAATCTGGTTAAACCTCTTTTCTCAAACCCGTGAGCTGACCAGCAGCTGTTGCTCAAATGAGCATAAGGAACTGCGTGCCAGCTGTGTCCCAGTACAGTGATGTGACTGGGAATAAGGCTATCGCTTGGGCTCCAGTCCACTACAATACCTGAATTAAGAATATAACAATTAATACAATAATGGGCATATAGCGGCCTAAATGGAACTTTATGTCAACCTTCTTCTGATTGGAAACCCGCTTCCCCAAAATCAGCCTCCTGGTAATTTTAAATTCATAAACCATTTATAAAGTAAAAATAATCCCAACCTCTGTTTTAGGACTCCAGTAATGAAGAACTTTTATCTTTGTATTAAAAATTTAACAAAAAAAAAAAAAAAATGATAGGAGGCCACTTTGTTCACATCTTGTTCTCATCAACTGCTTCAGATGATGGCCTGGCCTCTCAATGTCCATCCCTTTCCTTTCTACATAGTACTCAGGCATTTCTACAATTTGTACTGCATACACTTTTTTCACCAGGATAACTTTTATATGCGATGCAGCTCATCACAGCAGCTACAAAAATTGGTGATGGTTAAAAAAAGCAAAAATGAATCTGAATAGGAGTTAAACTGAGTCGGTCAAACCCTCCCAGTAAGGTAGAACGAGACGTAACCCAGGTTCCACCCGCAGTGACTTTAGATCAGCATCAAGGTAGAATCAGAGACACTTCCGACCATAAGCAATTGATCTCATGCCATTAGCATTTGAAATGCAATGACTTCCTTGTATTAATGCAAACACTGAGCTTTTTCTTTATGGTGTACATAAATAAGCTGATGCTGACATTCGTGGGGCTCTAAGTGCAGGAAATATGTTTAGGAGCCCCTGTGATCAATAAATCAAATAAGTAGCCACTACATACCTCTTAAAAAGCCACTGCTCAATACTGTACATATGGCATCATGTAATGTCTGACTGTATTTTCAGGCTTAAAAATGATGACTTATTGTTGATGTTATCATAGAAGGTATTTGAAAAAGAAACGAGCACTTTCATACATTTAAGCAAGAAAGTCACTGAGGCAGAAGTGCGTGTAGCTTTTAACCACTAAAATCTGTGGTGGGGGACAACTGGGGCAACTTGACATTGGTTTAGCCAACATATACAATGTAGAATTAGTTGCTAAATAATACATTTATTAAAGTTCGTTTCTTTTTGAATCACCCTGTACAACCTAAATTGGGGACTGTGTAAAGCCCTTGTGTTTGCAGAACGTAAAAACGTCTGAATATTTGCATGGTCTGTATATTTTAAGGTTATGCATTCATAAATTTATAAGCTAGATAAATTCCTCTACCAAAATGTTATTGTGTTTAAGCCAATTACATTTTCACTCCAGCTGGTGAAATAAACCTTCTTATGTGCAGTAATAAATCATTTTGGTTGTGTGCATTAAATTCTTCCACTATACTGTATATGTAGCTGCTAAAAGTGGAAGGCTTTTGTTCCAGCGCTGAGGTTAAATGGTCATGTAATGGAAGTGTTAAATTAAAGAGGTTTTTACATCTTAGCATCGAGCCCTTCCTGCTAAGTCAATAACATTAGCGGAAATGTGGTCCATGCATAAGGACACACAATAAGGCGGTCTGGCGTGTCCCTGCTGGCTGGGCATCTGTGATTATTTATCTTGCTGGACCTGTGCAGAGGGCAGCAAACAGAACTTTAGATGCCAGCAGGGAGAAGCTGGGCCTTTGCTAGGAGGTTGGAAACCCCGGGTTTCTGGATTTCAGCTAGAACTGATGTGACATACAGTATATGCCCTAAACTATCCTTCAGCTTCCAAGCAGATACTGAACCACTGCACACAGGTGGAGATATAGATTATGGAGGAGGTAGGAGAAGAAAATATCAAAGTCATCATGCTAACATCAAGGACATTGTGAGTTTCTAGAAGAGTGTTATTTGACCCAGTGGCTCCTTATCGATTTCTCCTTAGGGGAAGGATTACACTCTATGAAGTCAGATGCTACCATCCACCACCATACCATCATCAGACACATCACCCATCATGTGCACTTGTAGCAGAACCACAGCAGTAAAGCTTAAAAACAATATTATTCTGTGTTATTTTGTTTGATCTGATGTGGGTCTCTGGCTACTTTCTAATGATGACATACAGCAGCCATATACAAATAATTATTTATTGGCTATCATGGCCCAGCCAGTTATTACATTATAACTAATAGATGAGTTAGAGCTATAAATCATATTTATCAACTTCCTAAATGTAGAACCACCACAGTCATGTATTGAGATTCAGGTGCAAACTAAGAGAAAGAACAGAAACCAGGCATTGCTGAAAACTGTTAATAAAGTAAGATAAGAACAGCTTTGGCCATTTTGATTAAAGTGGAAACTCAGCATGCAAACAAAAAATAAGCGATCCTCAAAAATGGCAAATACATCAAATGCTGGCTTCCAACAAAGGCACAATTACCACAGCAAAGGGTTTCCATTACACTTTCCGGTCTCTGCTGGACAGCGGACAAGGGGGTCCTGGCATCTTCTGACAGCAATAGAGGAGGCATTAATATTTACAAGTGCCTCAGGGGTCAAGGAGAAATGCATTTGTTGTCTTTCGATAAAACAAGTGTTTGGTCTGCTCTCCTGAACCATGATCTCATTCGGAGCTGAAAGGGTTCATCAATCTTGCCATTTTTATGGTTGACTGCCCATAAAGCACGATGGCAGCCAGCTTTCTCGGACCCATACAAAATATACCTCATAAATGAAAATAAGACGATACTTTGAATTATGGATGACTTAACCAAGCTGAAGGGATCAGAATATCTGTGGCTCAGTGCATCATGGGGACACATTTAATTTTTAACAGGCAGTTTATCTGTTTGTAAGCCATGACATGGACTCATCAAAATATCCTGTGTACGTCTGTCATGGTGCCATCGTACTCCAGCTTTGACCAGGACTTTTGACTTTGTAAACAATGTTGCCTCTGTACTTGTCCCTCCGTAAACTCTGTTGAACCTGCCCTCCAGTGAACTCTGTTGACCTGTCCTTCTGCATGTTGTCGGACAAGGTTACTTGAGTTTATTACGGTCAAACCATGTTGTTTTGGTTTGTTACAGTACTCTTGCCCAGACCTGTCTGGACCTGGCTTTCTCTTTATTTCAGAGTGCTGTTGCTGTCTGTTTCTAAGGTGTTCCCATGGCGACCCTGTTGATCTGTCCTGTGTCTTTTTGTCACCTTGCTGCCTTGTTGTCCCACCTGGTCACCTGGTCACCTTGCCTCCCTCCTATGCAATGTTTGCTTTGTAAGTCCTGCCTTCTGGTTTGTACATTGTCAGATTTGTGACCACACCATTGGGGGTGTTTCCAAGATTGGTTCTGTGAGCCACTGTTTATTACCGAACCTGCCTCCCAAGTTCAGTTTCTGGTCCAGTTCTGTGTAGTCCATTTGCTGGACCAGTTCTGTGTACTGGCTCCTGAGTTTGATTCCTGATCCAGTTCCGTGTTTTGACCCTCGACCCCGATTTCGGATCCAATTCTGTTTTAAAGTCTTGTTTTCTGGATTGGTTCTATAACCCTGTTGCCCTTAACCTGTTTTGCCTGATGACTTGCACCTCCTTTTAATAAACTCCCCTGACTTCCTTGAATCTGCAAATGGGCCCTGACTTAAAACCTTAACACTGCGATCTGACTCCGAGAACGTGACAACGTCCACGTTTCAAAAGTACCTTTAAAAAAGGGCACTAGCAACGATGGTGGAGAAAAGTGCCTGCCAAGTGAATACATACAAATGAGTGTTGAATCTAAATCTGGGGTTCTAGTTACACACTGTGCCCCTTATTAATGAGGAATTTGTACTTGAACTATGGCTGAGGCTTTCATGCTGGTTTTGGGCATCTTCACTGGGCTCTGCAGATGAATTACATGTTGTTATACTGTCATTTTGTACAGTTTAGCCTCGTGTTGCTAAAATGCAACTGGCTGTTCTTTTAATCACCACAAAGCATTCATAATTTCAGCAGACAGATGGACGCTCAGGATTATGGCAAACACATTGTGTAGTAAATGCACGTCAGATGCATTTCAAATGCTGTCTTTGAACACCATTCTGCACACAAACTGCCACTTACGCAACCATTTCATGTAAAATTTACTGTAATATTATTGTATTATAAGCATAATGGTGGCTTTATTGGTTTTGTACTCAGTAGGCATAAGGCCCCATTGCTTCTGGGGTGCAGTTTCAGACCTGGGTTTGTTTGCAGCTTGGGTCCAAAGATGTGTGCAGAAAGCCAGGCTAAAACATTGGCCTGAATACCCTGCAAAGAACTGACTTTGACTTGAAGACCCTTGGCCACCTCAATGCCTTACTTGGCCAATACTTTCAAAATACTGTATTTCCTGAGATTCCGTTTAAGCATAGCACAGGTACACCTTTATCAGCTGACAAACACTTTAAAGGCCCATTTACAGCACATTTTAATTCAGGTAAAACAGTTTTTTAGCGCATGACAATTCAGTCTGTATTTAAGTATAAAATAAGCGCAAGAAGAGCAAGAAAGCAAATTGAGTATTTCAACAATTGCTGCAAATAGCCAGATTTTCACTCTGCTGCTTATGAACATTTGGAAATACAAAAGAAAGCTGTGGGGGTGACCAATATTCTGAAGCATCTTTAACTTCTGCAATACACTCATAAGACCCTTTATTAGGTACACATGGCTGTTTGCACTCTCTGCTCGCCCTACATATAGTTGGGACTCATTGTATAAAACAGATAGACAAGGCTGAACATGAGGTCTAATTGACTTTGAACGCGACTGGATCATTGATGCCAGTCACACTGGTTCCAGTGTTTCAGGAACAGCTGAGCTTGAGGGATTTTTCTGCACTGCAGGTCCACAAACATGGCAGTACTTCACCTTACTTTGCTACAGTAGTCTGCATTGTCAGAATCTAAAACAAATGAATGTGCAAGCGATAAATCTGCAGAGAGAGCAAAGCCGATGAGGGACTGTGGACAAAAAACCCTGTGGAAGCAAATCCAGTACCTTTTTTGCTGAATTCCTGCTCTTCTGGAGTGAAAAGAGGAGCCACCCGAACCGGTATACCAAATAAAGTGGCCGGGGATTGTACCTGTCTGTCAAGAACGAGACCCTTGTCAAAACTATGAATTTGCAGAAAATAATAGTAATGATACTAGCAATACTATCAATGCTAATAATAATTTGACAAGTCAAATGAAACAGGTGTTCTCAAAATTCTAACAGACTTTGACAGGCTGAATCCAAGTGAACTTTCCAAATGAATAATAATAATACTCAATAATACTCACTCGAATCCAAGTGAATAATAATAATAATAATAATAATAATAATAATAATAATAATAATAGATGATATGGGTCTTGTGCAGAATAAAGCTGCCATGGCTTCAAACCCTGAACTGTGAGGAAGTAACCAAGCATGCTTAATATCCCTGGCAGATGAAAGGAATTTGATTTGTGCCTAATTTTAATGGCTGGAATGTTGTGTCTCTTTTCAAACAGAGTATAAGCAAGCATATACAGCTTGAAACCCAACAACCATTAGAATAAAACCACAAAAAAGTAGCGAAAACCTCTCCTGCGAGGAAAAGAGAAGAGACCAAGACAGTAAGAGAAAATGAAATGGCTTTACTATAAAGAAAATCTTCTCTAGCAGATCAAGCTGCTGCATCTCATACACGCATACATTTAAGATTATGCCAAGGTGCCGCTTTAGCTCCTCATTTAGTTGACATGTCTTACAAACACTGTTAACCTTGATTGTAGAAGCAGTTACTTGACAAAGCTGCTCAGATACAGTTATGACTGTAAATGTACAATAAAAATATGAATACAAAACAATTCTCAATCAGGTGATATGTATATATCAGACATACATAAACACAGACACACACACACACACACACTCACACACATATATGTTCAGTATATTTTGAGTATAATAACAAGACATTAAGACACAATGTCATTTAGACTTTTAGCATCTGCAACGTGTGCCCAGTAGCTTTAATTTTACTTCTGTCCCACTGCACCGTTAGATTTTTATTTTGGAGCAGACAACCTGTACAGTAAACACACACTGCCATTACATCCCATCATTACCTGTCCTGGGCAGAGCCTCTCTATTATAGATCAGAGATTACATGAAGAGATACGCTTCTCTTGTTTTTGCTAAAAAAAAAAAAAATAATTAAAAAAAATAGACACAAAGACTGCATGAAAACAGAGATAATGCAAGAATCAGCACATTTATACTTGTTTTGTGTTTTTGTAATATAAACAATACACACTTGACAAAAGTTGACAAAATGTGCGGAGGGCCTTGAAAAGGTGTCGGATGCTCCAGGCAAGGGACCTTATTGACCCGAGGCTTATGTTTGAATGATGACGTCCTAAGCCGTCTGCTTCTCCTTATGTTGTTCACCAGGTAGTTAGAGGTGAAACACACCTGCTCAGTTGATGTCTCCTCTTCCACTTGCTCAAAGATGCGTGTGCAACATGTGTGCTGCATAGTTCTGCCAGTCTCTGGGGCTGTCTGTGAAAGGTAGTCAGTCTCCAGGCCATATATATATATGGCAAGTCCTGGGGGCAGCTCCTCAGACCCCCTTGTCCAGGGGTGCTTCTTTGAGGTATGGCAGGTAGGTCACCAAGGAGGATCACCTGCTGCCATCAGGGCCAAAGGACATTCAGCAAAGCTATGTTTAATGAGATCAGAACCTCAGGCTCCTGTTTGTCAGCAGCAGCAAAGGCCCATGCCTGAACGACGAGCCCTTAGCAGACAATGTCAACCGGAAAGCTGAGCAACAGGCATGAGTAGGTGAAAGGCATTGTGGGAGTGTTTAATGCAAATTGGCACATCCTCAGTGGGTTCAATTTGTCCACTGTTGGAGCAACCAAAGTTAGAATTTTTAGCAGAAAGTTTCAATTTGTTTACTTAATGCTTACTATTAGGTGTTTTTTTTTTATTTTGTTGGATTTTTAGGTCCTTTACAGGTGCTAATTGTAGTGCTTAGGGTTCTCAGCCTTGGTACCACTCAAAGGTTTCCTGTCCATAACAGAATTGAACTTCTGTCTAAAAACCTGAATTTCAGAGGGAAAGAAAGAAGTTAAAGTTGTGGGGACTTTTCTAGAAGAAAAACAGGAGTCCCTGATTGGTGAGAAAGGTAGAAGGTATAAACAAATTATTATATTGGAAGGTTAAGGCCAATGGACAAAACACGTGTGTCCCAGTCCCGAGTACATGATGGCTGTCGCTCTGGAACGCATCAAGAACTGTGTGTGTCATGCATGGATTTGGTTTGTTCTGAAGTGTTACTACACCGATAAAACAGAGTACTTTTCAAGGTACTTTTCCATTTGTGTGAAAAATATAAAGCCTCCATCTTTTGTATTATGTCTGAGCAGTACATTATGAACAATACAAAGAAAACGTTACGGAAGGAGAGAGGCACAGTGAACTGACAAAAATGTGATTTTAATCAATTACCGCAACTCGGTTTAGTTTACAGCCTCTAAAAGTCTGCATAAAACCCATCAGTGTTTTTCCAAACATGTTTATTTATGAGGACATCAATATATTTTTGGGGGTGAAGGAGACAATGGCATTTAAAAATATTTCTTCCTCCTTAATTCAACACAATATACACTGTTAAAATGATATACACAAATCAATAAATAAAATATAAGGAATAAAATTATATCAGAAATACAATATATAATTTCTAAATGCATGGATCCATTTTGTGTGCTCCTAAATGTTAAGATCTGCACCAATACTCTATGTATTTACTGTGCAGTGAAATGAGTAGTAAAAATTTGTGTTTAAGCTTAGTTACCGCTAACTTGCCTGTTTACAGCGGCAGGTCCGTAAGTCGACGGCACCCAACAACCTGGCGGCGGTCTGGCGGCACCTCAGAGCCACGCAAATTCTTCCGCAGCCTTGTTTTTCTCTGAACAAGCCAAAGCCCCAGCAGACCGTGGTCACGGTTGCCTGGTCCCCAGTTGGCTCTTGTTCAAAACGATCTGCTCTGTCCCTGTTTGCGTCGCAGCCATTTCTTCCTGCGTATGCGGCAGTGATCTCCTCCCTTAGGATTGCTATAAAGACAAACCTGTTTATTCAGGCTATGTTTAAATCTTGAGTACACTGAAATCAACAGTAAATGTCTTTACCCAAATACAGGGTTTATGCATCAGTGATGGTGACTCAGGACAGAAACCATAACCCCTCATAACTGAGGTCTGTGTTCCAATGGCTATTCCAGCTTGAGGACCATATCCAAACTGTGCAGGCATCTCAGTAGAAAAAGGCTAAGGTCTTAGTCTCCCCTCAGATGGGGTGCAGCATGCGTTCTGGAGATCACACTCTCAACTACTGTCCTATTCGTTCACCTCTTGAGCTACCACACTAACATGCTTTAGAATAATATAATGCATTTTTTTTTATTAATTTGGGTGTCATATGCTCTAGTCCTTCAAACTCAGTCTTGCAATTAAAAAAGGAAAAAAAAAAAAAAAAAACTTTTCCACAGCTGCAGCCATTTTAATTCTCTCTAAATTGAATGTTGGATTAAGGGCAGGACTGAATCAAGGAGAGAGGAGGGAATACCGCTGTCCCAATGAATAAAGGTTACCTTCGTGTGGTGCCACCACAAAAAAAAAAAAAAAAAAAAAAAAAATCTAGAGGGAAGTCATCATTTTTAACCCAACTTACCCAAAATACCCAAAAGTATGCATAGATATGCAGGGCACAGACAAGTGCACCGGAACGATTAACAGCATTTATTCATAGACTGGTGTTTCGAACCAGGAGTTAAGATCTTTCATTGTGAGCGTATCAATATGATAAACTCCTCCTTAAATGTCGGAGCGATGCAATGGCTTGTATCTTAAGAGCAGATCTGCAACAGCCCTGTATTGGGCTTGATATTTCCAGGAATTTCCCAAATAATGTATGACAGAAGGGGCTGAGGTCAAATCCAAACCAAAGAAAAAAAAAAAAAAACAAGAAAAAAGAAATAAAAAAAGCAGAGCAGCACAAAATGCTTGAAAGTCCAAACGCCGATTTCTTTCCTTTGTCCACTTACAGCACATTGAGGTCTCTGATAGGGCAAGATGGGCGACAGAGTCGCTGATGTAGTTCTGGCATTAAAAACCAGCTTGGAGCCAAAATGGAGGCCCGGCATGGAACATTTCCTAACCTCCCCTTCTTGTAGACTGGGGGGGACAGTGCATTCCTCTGGGGCTGTGGGTCTCCCTGGTCTGCCCAACACTGGGTCTGTGTGTGTGTGTGTGTGTGTGTGTGTGTGTGTGTGTGTGTGTGTGTGTGTGTGTGTGTGTTAGTGTTGCACCCTCCATCCTCCCTGGCTCGTCCGGAGGGTGAGACAGGGCTATGCCAGTGAATATATGGCATTAACGGGTGAGGTGGCCTCAGAGCTCTCGTTCCCCTCCGTCTCTTCCTTGTCCTTCTTCACCGTATACTGACCAATGAAGGAGCCATCTTCATTGAACTGGCCATTACCACCATCACCATAGTCCACCAGGCTGTCATCACTCTCCTTCACGTTGCCATCAAGAGAAGTCTGGCTGCCCTGCAGGGGTTTGTTGTCCTCATCACTGCTGTGGGGACAAACAGAAAAGGTGTCAGGACTTGCTGGGACTCTTATGCTCCTCTAGCCACCCAGATGTGAACAGAAAAAAAAGTACAAAAGCAAACACTTCAAGTAATAGGTCTCATAAAAAAAATTAAATAAATCCACCTATAATAACTTGTACAACAGTAAGGGAGAGACTGATCTTTGTAGACAATAACAGGTTCTCCTCTATACAACACAATTGGTCTGAATCATAATTTTAAACCCACAGAGGATGTGATGTAACATTCTAGGAAGTGTCAAGAATACAAAATACAAAAAAAAAAAAAAACAAAACCTAGTCAATACATCAACTAGCAATTTAAAAAAATTTAAAAAAAAGGCAAAAAGAACCCGCCTGAAAGTACCAGGCTTTTCCATTTGACCTTCGTTTCACAATAGAGGTGGAGCGGTACAGAATGTTAAAGCAGACCATGAATACAAGAGGATATCAATACTCGGGGGATTGAAATTCCAGACATCTGCACTGTCACTCACATGCAGTGGTGTTTATGCTGGGTACCTGGTTCATGCTATTGTGTGAGAGTGTGTATGTGTGGGGGGGGGTGAAACTGCCAAAGACGAGACCAAAAACGCTGAGAAGAAATAAAAAGTTAGTTTTCAAGCAGAAGTCCACATAGTCCTGCATTAGTGGACACTCAGTTTGCTTAGCAAAGAAGAGTCAAGTTGTAAACACAGCGTTACTCGGGTTACCAGGAGACACCATCTTCTTCTTCATGCACCATGCCGGGTTACCATGCCAACAGCATAAACTGGCAGTGCAAGTTAGAAAAAAATATCACTTGAGCAAAAACAAGAATGATCTCCAGTCCCTCCCAGCCCCTGACCATACTCTTCAATACCAGATGTGTTTCTGTGCTTGTACATTCAGTTTCCAATGAAATGTTATCGCTATGCAAACTGGTTATGAGACATAAATTAGAGTGAGTAGGTAATGGCTTTTTTGTTTTGTTTTAATCGATTAATCTCAGAACAAAGATGACTGAGGTTAGGTATTAATCATATCCCCATACGTACCATTTGTCGGAATGAAGTGCAGAAGCAAGCATAATCCTAAAACATTCATTGAAATAACAATCTTCAATGTGTCAAATTTCTGAAAAAACACAATTTCATAAAGACTGGATCTCTTCCAGCAGATTCATTTGTCATGAAAAGTAAGTTTAGCTGAATACAATGCTGTGATGCACATTGTTAGGCTAAAATAGAAGAAATGGTTGCCAAATTTATTTCAGTTATCACGTAAACCTGGGTTTTTCATAGTGAAAAACCGGCCCAAAGCCGTAAGTACGGAGGCCGGGTGAATGAGTGAGCATCTTTTTCATTTCGCTCCTTCCTGCTGTTTCTCTGCAACCCAGTGAAGATTAATCGATTAAAGCTCACTGCCAGATCCGAGAAGAAAACGCAGGAGATCTCATTTCCATAGGTTAAGGAGTCAGAAGTGGGATTATGATGCCATTTCACATAATTTTTTTTCGTACCTTTCCAGAGACCTTCGCCGATTTTGAGAGGAATGGCAAAAGAGCAAAACAAGAGCAAAGTGGAGAACAGGAGGAAAACATGAGAGGAAGTGAGAAAGAAAAACAGGCCACGGCGAACAAAAAACACAGACAGCATTACAGCACTTCCAAATGAGGCTTTTTGTACAGTTAAACAAAATAAACGCTGACTAAAATTTAAAAACCTGTAAATAAAGATAAATAGTGTAAAGTATCTAAAAAACAACCAAACAAGTGCCTCCTTACAAAGACAAAAAAAAAAATTAAAATAAATTGATTTACAAACACACATAATTTCAACTGTTGGAAAATGTATGCAGCATAAATATCAAACAATAAAAACACAATAAATATAACAAAAAAAACTGAATTGAGGGGTTTGGGTTTAAAAGTCAGCATATATTTTATTTTTAATTATTAAAAACCTCCCATCATATAACTGCATCAGAAACTGCTTTTTGGGCAATTTTTGGGTGCTGCTTGCAGGCATGCAAGAGAACTGAACATGACAAGGTAATTTTGTCTCCAACATCTCTCAGACAAACACACACACACACACACACACACACACCATCCAGCATGTAGGAACAAACATGCAGGGAAAAAATGCTAATAAATAAAAATAAATAAAGAAAACTGGTAGACAAATCATTTGGTGCCACTGACTGCAAGTGTGACTGCTTTCTGCATAGCTGTCAATCAATGGTGTCAAACCAAATCATACAAAAGGCACTCTTGCTAAATTTCCCTGCTTCATTTTACCTATGAAATTGCTGGAATTTTCCTGTATGTAAATGTCAGGTGTCAAACCAAAGCATGAAATCTGACGGAAAGAAACACATTCCAATCCCAGTCATCTCATAAGTAAGAGATAACTGTTCAAGCCTCAACTTGGTTGGAAAAATGTGAACCATAAAAAAGATAACATTTGGAATTTAAGTTTTGCATTTGACACCCCTGAGAGACGGTGTGCTTGACAGCCTTTTCTGATCACAGCTGCTGGAGTGACCCATGCATGGGGCAGCAGGCCTCAAGTGCCAAAACCAAGTACCTGTTCCCATTCCTTACATTAGGAGTGGCATTATGGGGTTGAGGGGTGGGAAAGAAGGGGCAGACTAAGTAAAGGTTATCAACCTACAGGACTGCTCACATTTACATGCTTTCTTTGGGAAGTTATTATAATTTACAGTAAAAGCTGCATGATTAGCACTGCATACTGAAGAGGTCTGAGGAGAATTATACAGGCATCAGTGTGGTTTCTGTTTGATGTGGACACCAATGAAAAAGGAGCGGGACCATCAGCAGGCATCATAGACAAAACACTCCTCCACACTCTTTCATAAACAGCTCATCGTTTCACAGATACACCTTGGGGCAAAAAAATGGGCCAAGCCAAAAATGGCAAGAACTTCAGTTTATCATGGCTGTAACAGCAAAGCAATGATCAAGAACTTAGACAAAATTAAACAAATTGACAAAATAACTTAGTATGGGACAGCTTTTTCATTAGTTTTCTTTAAACCCCGAAGCCTTGTGGGTAAATTTGCAGACTGCTTTTTACAAAATGACTCAATATTGTTCAGCTCAGTTTTCATGGCTTCTAAAATAACTAAATAAATGTTTTTTTTTTTTTTTTTTTTTTTTTAGATTAAAAGAAAAAGTCAGATAAGCTATTTTTCGAAATATTTGTCAATCCAGATGCGTTAGTTTGAATTTTACATTAAACATTTTAATCATCATTGTGATGTTACTTTTGTGTACAAGGAGAGGATACAGGCAAACATCCCTGTTTGCGACTTTTTTTTTTTTTTTTTTTTTTTTTTAAACAGTTTTCACCATAGTAAAAATTTACTGGAAAATGATGGTGTAGAGATTCTCAAGAAGGTCCATTTAAATTTCTCCACGTTACAGTCTGCACTGGTCAAGAGGGCATTTATGCAAAAAAGCTCCCTGGCCCATTTGTTTTTTGCTCCAGAGTGTAGGATCATACATGAATTTGGAAACTTCAGCACTTTTATCCCTCTGGTAAACACTTAGGCTTCAAGCAGCTATATTATCAGGCACATTTTACAGTAAAAAAAACTATTTAACATACATTTGTGGTCTGAATTACAGCTCTCACTGACTTAAGGCAATAATTAAAATACTTAGGGGCAGGTTACAATTTTACTTGAATGAGCATCTCATCTCAAGGTGTTTTACCCCATTCGTATTTAGATTAGGCCTCTTGCAATTCATGATGGTTATACCAGGCAAAGGGATGTAACATTTAGGATGGGATTACATGATGGTTTGGAGTATTTACAATGTTCGGAGCAACCCTAAACTGAATTTTTGTAACTTTTCTCTACAGAAGAAGTTGAATGTAAAGTTCATCAGTTTTATTAAATCTGTTGGTGGAAGCTGCTGGTCTGCTAGCAAAGAACCTGTGGAAGGGGCAGCTTCTTCAGAGACTTGTGGTTGTAAAAGCAAACCAGCTATGGGGAGGGGGATAGCAGTATTTTAGGCTATGGCTGCTGGTGGAGGAAGTACTGAAGACTGTCTTGGTGGTGGCCCATAGTCCACAGGCTCAAACATCTCCTGTGTGCTCTCAAGGCTGGAGGTCATCACCACATC
The DNA here is from genome assembly GCA_018136845.1 of Heterotis niloticus. Taxonomy (NCBI): domain Eukaryota; kingdom Metazoa; phylum Chordata; class Actinopteri; order Osteoglossiformes; family Osteoglossidae; genus Heterotis; species Heterotis niloticus. Next base: position 19,977,650 of record CM030894.1, on the reverse strand, counting down.
CCAAACAATGTGTGTGTCAGCTGCTCAGCTATAGAGTCCCATCTTGTGTGTAGGAGTTTTCATCTGTGTTCACAGAACGTCTTCCTTTCTTCTGCACTAGTGCAACATTATAGCCACGTGAAAATTATTGAATGGGAATTGCAAAAAAAAAAAAAAAAAAAAAAAAAAAGCCACAAACATCCACATATTACAGACAGGGGTTATACTGATTTATCTTACAGCGCAGGCCAAGCCTCATGCCATCAGTGGACTATTTGACTTCTTTAACTCAGAAGTGTATATACAGTCTTAAAACAAAACTTACCGGTAATCAAAGGACCCATCTTGATCTTTCTGATCAACTGCATCCAGGGGAAGATCTTTTTTATCTCGTACTTGGGGGGGGAAAAAAAAAAAAAAAAAAAGATTACATTATTTACCAAACACACACACACCCCGTTCCCTTACATTGTTGGGTTGTCTTCTTTGTACAATTGGCTTATTATTTAGCACAACTGCATATTTTTACATCGCTTACTATGCTTTTAACATTCTAACACAGTTTAAATCAAACACAATCCCTAGTTAAGGTAAATACAATCCAACACATAGATTTACTTTATACTTTCCCCAAATTTATTCACAGTTTATACAGAAGAGTAAATTTGAGTAGTTCAGGGCATTTTTCTTCAGGGAACTACAGTCAAAGCAGGATTCAGGATCCTTTCAGTAAGAATCTACCATTATGCTCATTGCTAGAAATAAACTATAAATCTGTACCTTTCAACTGAGTTATTTAACTTGTATAAATGCAAACACTTTTACGGCAGAAAACGGAAGTAAAACCTTAAAGTTAAAGTATAAACTTAAATGGAGATTCTCTAACATCAGACATGTGTTAGACACCCTGCACAGCACCATGTCAGTTGTTCTGCAATTGCAGTGTAAAAAAGTGAACTTAACTTTATTTTGTTATATCATACACATCTATGAGCCAAATTAGCAAAATGCCATGCATCTCTGCAATTTGCTCTGGACTGCCGTTACCCTGCACAGAGAAAGAAATTATTGATAACCCACGAATGAATGGAATTATAAGTAAAATAAGCTAGAGATTATATCTTTCATTGTAGATACTGTAAAATACTTTATCATTGTCATGCTTTAACCCCATTTTCTGTATTTCAATTTTAGCTGACATTTTTATATGGGAATCAATTTAAAAAATAGATCCCTTCATAACAGGACTTCTCATAATGGGAGGATTTCATAAAATGAGTTATGTGGGAGACAGAACATTAACCCCTCATCATCTTTACTCCTCCCCAAGCTTTAGAGACCTGCATGCAAGGTACATCCACATGCCCAAAACATTACATCCAACAGGTGTTGGTGAAAATGGATCTTGGTCCTCAGAGGGGATGTCTACCTGGGTACTTCCCTCCACGGCTCCTCTTGATGAAGCAGACGATAAGGAGGATCAGCACTAGGAGTGCCACAGCACACATGAGCCCAATAAACCAGCCTTGCGTGGCGATGTCCACCTGGTCCTTGCTGTACGCTGTTTCCACAAGCGCATGAAATGGATGAAAAGGAATGAAAACGTGTAAAAAGGGAGAGATGAAGAAAATAAACAACTTCTGCCATATAAACACCAGTGAGACACAAAAGAAACCAAAATACGGAAAAAGTCCAGTTCCTAACACCTACTCCTTTCCAGAGTTCTGTGTTTCCTTGTACTTATGTTTCTCAACATGCAGCCAGTTCCAGTACTAAAACAAATTTATAAATTCCACCACTCTTGTTCTTCTCTTTCTTATTCATTTACCTTCACAAAAGGGTTTCCATGAACACACACACACACACACACACACACACACACACACACACACACACACACACACAGAGAGAGAGAAATGAAAAGGCCAAAACCAAAGCCAGTCTGTGTAGATCTGCTGACACTCCAAGGTTCAGGAGGCACAAATGAGCAGTTTTTCCACAACCCTGTAACCATGGACCAGGAGCTCAGAGATCAGGGCTTCTCCACATGATCACAACCGTGACTACAGAAGGAATGTAAAGATGACAACCACGTTGAAAACATCAAGACCATGCACCGGAGCTCAAAAATGAAGGCTGTGTCCTGGTTAATGAGCTGGGGAAGGGCAGAAGAGCACAGTCAGCTGCCCTCCCCTTCCACCCAGCTGTGGCCCTCAGACCGCCTCACCTGCGAGGGTCTCAAAGTCGACGTACTCGCTGCTGATGCCATGGTGCTCGTGGGAATAGACCCGCAGCTGGTACCTGGCCCCCTCAATCAGCCCTGCCAGCTTTATAGGGGGCTGGTGTTTGACCGGCACACTTCTCACTGTCCCGTTACCTTGGAAGACACAAGAGAGGCGCCCATCAAGGCGAAGGCGAGGCCTGTCGACATGACACGAAGTCAGAACTTCGGCGTCAGGGACAGCACGTCTCAAACAGGGACTTTAGACCTTGCGGTGAAGCCCCTCCCCAATGAATTTTTTTGAACATCTCTAACAGCATTTGCGCCTGTTCTTTTCCGATCAACAATTTACCTTGGAAAATCGGCTTAAAAGTCATTCTCAGGAGATTATGGCCATTTCAATAAAGCAAAGCAACGAGTTGCCAGAATGAGGTGGACGTGACAGAGGAAGGCTGTGCAAGCTTTTGTTCACAAATATATACAGATACATGCTAGTCCTGGTTGCTCTAGTTTTCTCCTGAGAAGTTTTGGGAAGCAAGCTACACTGAAATAGGATTTGCAGGGGAGGGGGAGGCATGTCAGTTACCGACATTCCTCTTTTCATCTCAACCGAAGATGCAAGAAAAAAAAGATCTTTCCTAATCAGTCAGCTTTGTGCAAAGCTGAGAGGGGAAAAGCAATGGTTTCTGGACATCAGCAAGATGTGACATCATCAAAGAATGACGATGTTCTCGGGTGACAGAAGCAGATTGTCCATGCCAAATAGCAGATTGTCAGACCACAAAGAAGCACACTGCGCTCACACTGTTTCTCCTTGTTCCAACATCCAAGGTCAGCCTTGGGAGAGGAGTCAGGCCTGATTATAAGACCTGAAATGTAAGACTCTCTCTGAGCATTGGGAAAGGCAAGGGTACCATTTGTCAAGGTGATGACCAATGATGTTTAATCAGGGCGGACGTCTCACAGCATCAGCCAGCAAAACGTTTCTCTCCAGAACAGTGGAGAGAACGTCCAAGCAGCACCGCATGCGAGTCAAGCTCCTGACTCCCGTGCCACAACAAGTGACATCCTTAAGCGCAAAATCCCACAGATGCTTCATCATCTGTGTCTTTTTCGGTAAGCAGCGGGGATGAGGATCTTACAGTGCCTTCATATGTATTTCAAGCTGCAGGGAGGAGTCCCTTTTCTGAGAAGGACACCTTGTCAACGTCACACAAGCCGTCATGCAACATGCAGGACCTGGAGGGCCGATAGGAAGTGGATGGAAGGAAATCCAGCTGGCAGGTAGGTAGGATAGGGTAGGTGAGCTTTTGATTGTCTGGCAGGAAACAGGTGGAGGAGTGCAGCTCGCTATCCTGCCACGTAAAGGTACGTAACCAAGATCTACTTGATATTTTACATAATAAAAACAAGATACATCCAAACCAGGTCCCGAGGAGGCGGTTTTCTTTGAGTGATTTGTGGAGACTGGGATCAGTACTGTGCTCAAAGGTTTCTTGCTAGGTGTCTGAGCTTTTGAAAGAAATACAGGTTGACCAGGTATGCTTTTTATCTTGCTTAGAGATCACCGCACCTGAGCTTAATTTGACCAATGCCAGCATCTAAGACACAAAAAAATAGAAAACCCAGAGTAAGGAAGTTCCAACAAACTGCTAAGGGGCAGCGAAACCTTCGTGTGCACCCTAGAATCCTGCTATTACAGACAATGTAGTGTTCAGCAGCAGAAGATATTGACATAATGGGTGACAGAGTGCAGAGAAGCCATAAAAGAGCAGGAAAACATTCTGCACAAGCAATGAGGGCGAGACATTTCCAGGGTGAAAGGCAGCACGCGAGATCTGCAGCAGCTTCTACTTTAGCAGGGATTCTTGCACCTTGCAAAGTGACAATTGGCAAATAACCTTCTTACTGTCTTGGAAAATGAGCTGTCGCTTAATTGTCAAAATTGATACGAACACAAAAATGCACCTGTTCAGATGAGTGTGAGTAAATACACGTGCATTTTTACATTTGAGGGCCTTCAAGCTTGGGCAGCAGAGAGTAGTGTGACCTCAAAGTAGTACAAATTTTGTAAATCCAAATGAGACTCAAGAGGCACTTTGTCCAAAATCGGACAGGGACAACTGAAATCTGAAAGTGTTACAATGCAGGAAATTACAGCCCAAATGAGCCTACAGATGACTGCAATGGCCATCAGCTGAGCCCAGAGCATTTATTCACAGCTCTGTGGCCCTCTCTCTGCTGCCCAAAAGCTGACTGACTTTCTAAAGGGAACTTCCACAGCTCTTTCATGGTACCCCCTAGCTGTACAGAGTTCTCAAAACACTCAGGACCAGATTTGATGAGCTGTTCACTGAAGGACGTGCAAAAAGCTGCTGAATGTATGCAGCAATGTGCTGCATTAATAATTGAGCCAAAACACTTAGTATGAGGCTTTGGCAGGATGTCTGGTAGGATGTGGTCACTTTGAGAAGGTCCAAAAATGTCTTGGACCGAACATAGCCTTCTATTATGTCTATTATGACAGGAGAAGTTTAACTAGAAGTATGAAAACTAGAGTTTTGGACTACTACGTACAGTGTGTTGTTCCCTGTAGACAGTTGGCCCCCTGCACCAGTTCAGGTCCCAACCCCATCCCCAGTCAGGCCAGTCTGCCATGTCTCATCCTTACTCTTCAGCGTGAACTCTAGCACAAACTCGCTGCCATTTGTGGGGAAGTTGTGCTTCCAGCTGACGTCGGCATAGTTACTGTTGGCCTCAACTGTCAGATTCCAGATCTGCCTTCTAGGAGTAGCTACACAAAACAGGTTGGAAAAAAGGAAATAAATATCGTGGGCAACCTATACAGAGACAAGAAACTCAAGTAAAACACACCTTTAAATCTTTACAAATTCACTCATTCATTGATGGTTCCGTAAAGCTTGTACTTTTTTCCCCGCCAGAAAAACAATTATGTGAACGATTCTAGAGCAAGAATAATAAAACAAACACAAAGAATTGAGTATTCTTTGGATTTAAAAAAAAAAAAAAAAAAAAAAAAAAACATATTAGTGATTCATCATCAGCAATAAATCTTTCAGGATACTTTGTCCTACCCAAACAAAATCTGATTTACACCACCATCTTGCTGACTGCCCAGTCACATAAGCACATTATTACAAATAATTCTAAATAAAAATAATTTAATCTTCATGTACAGTAGGATCAGCAGCTTGTGGTTCCTCCTAGTGTTGACTTCGTCTGGGCAGTTAACCATACGATTCAACTTGGTGTCCGTGCAACTGTCATTTATCATCATTGCTCTAAGTACGGTAAGGAAATCTGTGTAAAAAAAAAAAAAAAAAAAAAAAAACTAAAACTTTTTAAACTCATTCTACTCGTGAGTTGATCTCAGCAGTAATTCAACTCGCCGCACTGAACTTTAGCTGGAGGAGGAGCATCCTTTACAAATATGTTCCTCATTAACTTCTGCCAAATATCATGGCAAATATACACACCGGCATGAAGTGTATAGTACAAGGAGCCTCATCTTCCATTTGCCTACTGTGTCCTCATTCAGAGAACTTTCAAGAAATACACTGGCATGTTTTATGTTGCAGCTGTAGGCCACAGAAGATGGACATGGCAGCCTGTTAATCACAAGGACCTGTTCCTCGTCCTTTTAAGGTGACAGACTTGTGCGAGCCCGTAATTTTCTAGACTTCTAGGTTCCTATTATACTGACAGTGGGGGGAGGAGAGCAGTGAGTGCTGATCTTGTTATGGGGACCTTCTTACTGCGATTCCATCAGGCTTCCACAGGCATGTAGTTGGCCCTGTCATGCTGTGCCCCAAGGAATAAGACTGATTCTGAATTACACTGCAGTAAGGAGCTCTCCAGCTGTATGCTGTGGCTCCGAGCAGAATGTGACCGACTCAGATGAATCACCTTTTATTTTCAACAGGTGAGTAACCAGGGCTGGCTGGAGACCTGCTGAAGGATTTTACCATCCCTTAATGAAAGGTTGGTGTGGGCAAAGATGTTCTATAAAAAAAAAAAAAAAACATAGTGTCTATGGCTCTTCTGTGTGTCCCAGTAGTCTGATGTCCAACTGACATTTTTGTCTGGGTAGAAAGCATCCCCATCTGGGTTTTCAAGTTCCACTATCTATATAATAATGCCAATTAGTCAGCGTGCCGACTCTGTGTCCTTCAGAGGACATCAGTGATACGCTGGTTTGGGCACTAGTCCAGTCATTGCTTTCTGTAACTGTTCATCAGCAAACGTCCCCTTTGGACCGTTCTTCCCAAAATGTGGACAGATACCAAGAGAACCTTTGCCAACCCAACACGCCCTGTGGAAAAGAAGAGGATCACAAACAGCAAAGCCATGGGGCAATGCAGAACAAGAGAGTTCACAAATCCAGTATGATCAAGGCCGTGCGCTTACTCGAGAGTATGACTGTGGGAATGGTTGTGGTCGTGGTAGTGGTAGTAGTGGTTGTGGTACTAGTAGTTGGAGTAAGAATGAAGGAAGAAGTAGGGGCAACTGCAGACGGCAAAACATCTGTAGGCACAACTACAAGGGAGGGAAAGAGCACATGTTAACCAGAAGAGGAGAAAGGAAAAGAGACACACACACACACACACACACACACACACACACACACACACACACACATTGCTGCAACATGAATAGCACCAGTTGAACCACATGCTCTACCTACTTGGAATTCTCAGAACTACTGTAGATATGTGAATGATATTAGGATGCACTGTAAAAATACATTTTTTAAAACACAGTTCTTTTCTTAAACACTCTTTCATCGACACAGCTGTGTGTTTCCAGTAATGTGCACTGCACTCTCACTGCCCCCCAGTGGCCAATATCTGTCACCATTATCAAACCTCAAACAAAATTAATGCAGGCATTTTTCCCTGAGTTATGCCATAATGCAGCATTAGGAAACCTCCAAACATTTCATTTTGATGCATACAGGACAAAGAGAGTGTGGTGCACAAAGCAGGCGCCATGGAGGAGGTGTAAATCCTGAACTGATTTTGGCTCTATGGCTTCAGAAGCCATTCAGTTATTGAGTTGGAGGAGAGCTGATTTCACTTGTTTGCCTTTAGCCTTCAAAATCCTGTACAGCTTGGCAATGTTTCCACCTGCCACCCTGAAATTACCCACATGTATCAAATGATGCACCACCCAACCACCCATCCCAAGCCACTGCATGCCAACATTTGATCACAAAAAGGCAATGAAAAGTGTGAGGAAATGGGCAGAGGAGAGACCAAGTGTTTTGCAAGTATTCCAAAGCCATGCCGTTGAGGCCATTAAAGCTGGGTGACGCCTACTTTCGTGGTGCCTCGCAAGTACAGCCAAAAGATTGTATGGACCCTGTAGAACCAAGAGCTGTCAGCAGTTCTTACCTTGCCTGCCAGACATTAGACTCTTTTGAAACAACATGTTCAGAAGACACAAGCAGCAAAGCTCACTCGGGCCGAGTGATGCTTTGGCAACACACTTCCCGGACAGAAGCAAAAAACAAAAGTGACAAAAGCAGACCTGCGTGCAGTGTGCTACTGCAACATAAAATATGTATTGTATGTGTCATGGTTCGTTGGCTACTGCCATCACCTTTCCAAGTCAATCTCTATATTGCTGAGTGCAAATAGCTGATGAGGAAGAATGTCAGGAAGGCAAGTGCTGACTCCAGGAGGAAGGCCTCTAGGAAGAAAGCCTCTGACTTTCTGAATGTGCTACCTGTTTGGCTGAAAGGTCATCAGACGGTGAAAGGAAAACAGCAGGGTACCCCACCTCATCACAGTCCATAAATACCTTGCAATAAATATGCTGTAGGGTACCCTGCTGGTGAGCACCTGCAGCACTTCTGGCCTTTCTCAGGCAAGGACATCTTCCCTGCAGGTATGCCATGCAAAGCCAGTGCCTCCAGGAGGCTGTCCGATGACAGGCTCAAGCGAGCGAAGGTGTGCAGCAGAGGACATGCAAGCTGAGAACAGGTAAAACAGGCAGGCAACAGGAAGTAAAGGGGCACAGAAAGTTGGCAAATGCCATCAGGGACTGAGAAACAAGAAGGACTCAAAGACCTAAGAGGATTTCACAGAGAAGTCATTTAAAGAAGTGAGTGGTGTTGACACTATTTAATTTACACTTTGGGCAGGGAATAGAACAAGACCCTGACTTGCATATTTACTGTATTGTTTAGCATATACTTAAAATATTATGGCATATAAGCCAATACTGTTAAAGCCATACTTTGCCTAAATGCCAAAAACACAATTCTGTTAACATATCAGTTAAAATGGTAGTAAAGTTGCTTTTTCAGCAAAAAAAGGAAAAGCTGTATAAAATGATCTTAGCTTTACTTCTGAAATAAATAGTATCCTAAATCAGGTGTGTTCTTTTTTTCCCCCAATTGCTCCAGTGAGAGACCTGGAAGTGGTAAACCCATCCCTGAGAGCACAAGAAGGGCAAAAATAAAGAGAGGTCCATGAATGAAGACTGGTATCTGGAGACTAGGTGTCATAATAATAGAAAGTACTGGGCCTTGCACTGGTCAGCCTCACCTCCCAGAGTGCAATGGCTGGACACGACAGCACATCAAATCAGTTCTGCACATTTTTACCATCTTACTGGAAATGCCCAGGCCACTATTCAGATCCTAAATCTGAATAAATAATAATAATAATAATAATAATAATAATAATAATAATAATAAAATAAATTTAGAACAAATTCAGCTTCAAAAAAGGTTTAGCTTGTGATGAGTTTTTCAAAAGAATGAAGGCATTATTTATAGATTTTGAATTTTTTATTTACTCTTGTATTGTTGTAAGTTTTATGTTGATAAATGCAAAATAAATGCAAATATAACAACTGAAAAATTTACAAAAATATCAAATGTTCAGGTGTTACCAGTCAGTCCTTTGACCCGTTAACATTCTACCACATAAAAATGTTATTGTCTGCCATTCCAATAAAGTGCTGCTCCCCTGTAGGACAGCCAGACAGCAGGTGCCATTGACTGCTTGTGCCATTGCACTCTGTTGGCAGGTCACAGAAACACAAAGCAAAAGTGGGGCCTCCTTGCTGAGTGACTGTATCGCCCTGCTGAAGGGACAGATGCACAGACAGACCGCCCACTTCCTGTTACCTACACCTGCAGAGACAGTACCTGTGCTGTCAGTGTCTTCTGTCAACACCACAGGAGACAGAGAGAGCGAAGGGGAAGACAGAAGACAATAAGTTCAGGAAAGGAGACACCCAGAGGGGCTGAGAGAGAAGAAGACGGGGTTAAAAATGGATGACAGAAAAAAGCGCAGAAACAGACAATTTTCTCTTCACATTCAGAAAAGGCACAGCTCAAAAAGACATGGCTGCAACCTGCAGTCGATACTCTTTTCGGGGACCTGGTTTTCCCACTACCAGCAACAAACTGTGTGTTCGCTCCCACAGTGTACTCAGCGCTGCTCTCCCTCTCTGCTGAACACACTTGCGTTTTTGCATTTTCTGAACTTAGAACAACGGCGCTTTCAGCCACTGACCCTCCTAGAGCTCCTGGAATTTAAATTTAAACCTGATTCCCCTTAAAGAAAGTCACTCATTTCAACAAACAGCCTTGTGTCCAAAACCAGTCCCAGCAACAATGGTTCTAGGTCTCTATTTATCATTTAATTTTCTTATATCTTATTTATATATTTTATTTGCTGAGGATGTCTGGAAGCAACACTTTTCATGGTCACAACACTGCTATGCTGCTGTTAGTGCACCCATGACAAATAAACCTTGATACTTGAAACTAGTACTCTTGCCAGCTGTGTAAATAAACAGATTTACATTTCACTGAAAGTGAACCCATTCAGTTGCTGCTCAAAAAAAATGATCACTGCACAACTAAATCCTTCTACAAGGCATTGTTATTCTGAAAATCTGGTATATTTTTCTAGACAGTTCAGTCATTCAGAAGAAGTCATTCATCGATGCTACACTTAACCGCCTGGGTTTTAGTGAAACATCACAAACACTTATAATCCATAATTGTTTTTGTTTTCACATGATTATCATGAGTTGTAATTTGTTAAAACATTTAAATTTTAACTTTAAAAATGTTACAGATAATTCATTCCATATCTGGCACGGAATTACCACAAATGTCACATTCATAAAGGTCTATTCTTAACCTTTACGAACATCTCTTTTATTTTATTAATAATTTACCATTCCCACTCCTCTGCTCAAAAAATTCCCCTTTGCAGATGAGTTATACAAATTTGCTGACACATATATCTATAAAAATATTATAGAACAGCTGAAAGAAACATTCCTTATTACACTGAAATCCAGTAGCTGTGGCATCAGATTTTTCACCCTTTAAAATGATTGTCTCAGTTATATTTCAAGGTTCAATGGGAAGTGTAAATACGCATTTCTGTACAACTGCTATATATTAAAGAAAATAATTAGGAAAATACACAGCATATGGAGAATATAATGGTGAGTAGTTTGGAATCGCTCGGAATCTGCCTGAAGGACAAACAGACATGTCAGTTGCTACACCGCCAAACTGAAACAAAAGCAAATTAAATTCCCATTTTGGAACAGCTGATTTTTGTTTTTCATCATTTCCACAGAATATGGGTTCAATAGTAGAACTACTATAAATTTACACTGGTAAATTTTGTGGCCTACATATTGCCAAGTCTCTTTTTGATACACCATCAGAGATGATGTAATCACTCTTGGAAAGTATGATTTATCTTAATGGTTAAAACCATTACAAACTTTACTGTACTACTCTACAGAAATGAGTAAATGCATCATGATTTCCAAGTTTGCGTGCAATTTTTGCAGTGAAGACTGAGAGGTAGTAGGTACCAGATTCAGCTGTTAACCTTCTTCATGTAAAAGCAGTAAGTAAAGGCAAGTCCTCTAGCACAGTTTGTCATCTACTATAAGCATTCATTACGAATGTCAGATTTTCAACTCGTCAGCATGGGATGAGACCTGAGTGCAAAAAGGAGAACTTTGAGCCACAAAATCCTTTCGTGTGACTGTGACTGGGGTCTGGTCTTACCTTCATTGGCGAAATGCGGAGAGTCCTCAGCATACACCTCTCCAGCACCCTCCTGAGTGCGCGCCGACAGAAAGAACTTGTAGTGGGTGGAACGGTCAGGGAGGCGCAGGGTGAACTGTGTCACGTTGGAGAGGAAGTTTTCTATCTGGAGGCGGCCAACCTGAGAGCCATTAACTGTGGGAAAGGTGGTACTTTTCACATTTCAGGGCAACCGGTTCCCACCACTTCTGCAGCATGACAAAAGTGACACTTTGACATACTAGGGCATCTGAATGAATTCATTTGTTCTACTTGGGCTTCACATCTTTTACCTGCACCCACAAAATAAGGATCATGTCTCACATGCTTGCTGATGCCAAATAACCAGGTAATAGAATATCAGGCCTTCATTAGGGCTAGAGATGCAGCCACACTGCACACACTGACCAGTCTGGTATTTGAGTGTGTATCCAATCAGCACTCCATTGGGCTCCTCTGGCTTATCCCACTCGAGGTGGATGGTATCCGTGCGGCGCCTCTTGATCCGGAAGAACTTTGGCGGACCGGGAACTACAGAGCAAAAAAAAAAAAAAAAAAGCGCCTGCATCAGAGTGTGCCATTAGCTCCTTATTCAGTATTGGCTGATGACAACTCTGTCATACCTCCCTCCTTGGTCTGGAACGCTACTGTGTCACTGGGAGGTCCCTCATAGCGCCCATTGGTGACTTTCATATACATGTTGTAGTTGCTGTAGGGGATGAGGTCGGTCAGGATACCCGAGGGCTGCGGACCACTGGCATTAAAGCCTTTGATCTTCACCTCCTTCTTCACCCTCAAACCCTTTAGCAAGCTGCTTTCCCTCCAGTAGTGCACCTGCAGTAGGCAGAGAGGCTCTGTTATGCCACTGGGATGAACTTTTCTTCCCTTACTTTGCTTGCAACTGGGAGAGCACAAAATGACTCAGATAAAACCACTAAGGACCCTCATCCCAAAGGGAGGCACGGCTCCACATGGAATAGGGTAGTAAATGCCTGTCAAATGATACTTCTGAAGTCAAAGGTTCACAAATCCCAGAAGTCAAGTTGAATTCATGGATATAAGAAGGACACTCCCTAAAATACTTTGCACACTATTAAAATATAAACAGTTTACTCTAAATATACACTAATGAATGATACAATAAAGAAACAGATTAGTGCGTGTGCTTGCAGAAGGGGTCTCACCCTGTACTCCTTGAGGGCACCCATGATGGTGCTGGGGTCTGGAGGGGTCCAGAGCACATGTGCTGTAGTGCTGTCAATCTTGGACACTCGCAGGTTGGTTGGGGCTGCAGTAGGGTCTAGGAGAACCATCAAACGTGAGGGTTTCCCAAAGACAAAGAATAGCAGTTGTCCATTTTACAGGCCAACAATTTATTTGAAGAATGCGGTTGTGCAATGGGCATAGGTCTTCTCAAGTGTGCTCAGCCTTGAATGCTTTTATAGCATCTGAAAGTTTATGCAAGTCAGCTATGATGATCATGTTACTTTTTGTTTACTTGTGACTTCTTTTACCTAATCTTTTCAATACAGTCTTTCAATCTTTTCAGTTTTTGGTATGACGGGTTATGGCTGTCAAGACCAAAAGTCAACTCAAAGCCTCAAGTGAGCTTTAAGGAGGCCTTTAATGACACATATACAGGCGTTTGAAGAAGTACTGAAACAGGTGGCACACTTACAGTCCTCCCCAGAGTAGCCAATGATCACATTGGACTCCGGTCCTGGGCCAAAATCATTCATGGCGAACACCTTAATCTCATAGGGCACATAGATGCCAGCATCGTGAATGATATGCTTGGCTGATGTCACTGTGGCGTTGTTCCAGTCGTGGGCCACATCCTGGCGGCGCCACGACACAACATAATGTATGTTTGGCCCATTCTTCTCCATGTCTGACAGAGGCTGTGGAGACACCAACCCACGATGTCATAATCACTCTTGGAAAGAGCTCTTCCAAAATATACCTTCTCCTGTACTCAGTTCTGGTCCTCTAGGCCCCCACATATGGTGTTTTTCTTCAAAACCAAATTGAACAAAGCTGTTCACTGACTGAAAGCTGTATTTCAAATGATTATAAATCAAAACTGTTAGCAAAAAACTCATTATGTGCATTAATGAAAACACACGCTTATAATGATGAGGAGATAAATTCTCTGGTTGGATTTTTACAATCCTAAAATAGTACAGGTGATGTCAATGCTATTAGTCAAAGACTAATAGCATAATTTAGATTAATCTAACCTTTATGATGAAAACTAATTAATTCTCTTTAAAGTTTAACAAACCCAGAGAACATAGCATCTGCAGAAGTGCAATGAGGGAGCTTTTCACAATGACAATTTTCATTAAAACAACTTAAGTTTAACATGACGAAAAATGTCTCCGTACTCATCTATCATATCGATCCTTTAATTTAACACTGCTTAGTTGAGACAATTCAAATTAGTTGAGCTAAAAAAGCTGTTATTAATGGCCATGCAAAGGCCAGGCCTGAGAAGCCCTGACCACCATGACATGGCAGGAACCTTCTTAAGGCACCGGTACGCTTCTAAAACTTAAGTGGTTTTAGAATTATCAAGAATTATGTAAATTTCTGTGACATTACAATACAATAATGTTATGTCTCAGCCCATAAGATGGAAGTTGGAATGACACATGAATAACATTCAAGAAGGGAAGATGGATCTTATCTTATTAAAATGTTTCCCTTTACTTTGTGGTAGCTTCACCGCTACACAACTGAGACTGAATCACTGTCTGTGTTTGTCAAGTTTCCCACTGGGCCAAACTACTGCCTCCTTTTACCTCCCAGCTGATCTCCATGATGCTTTTCTTGGTACCTTCTCCCTTGAGGCCATGTGGGATGGCATCGGGAGCTGAAACAAACGACACGTGCCCACGTGATGGTGCCGCAGTCTGACTACCCAATGATTAAACAATATTAGACACTGGATGGGATTTCTGCATGAATGCAATGTCTTACAAACGTCTGCTACTCTGCAGCCAGCACTTACACTAACCCTCCTTCTGAAACCCCAGTCCCTCCCTGCCCAGCAAGTCAAACATACGTGCTCCACTGGTCTGGTAGCGCGGGGATGGGCGGCTGGGCCGACTGGGACCAACGGCATTGATGGCGATGACACGAAACTGGTAGTTGACATAAGGTGACAGCTGCAGGATAACTGAGTTCAGGTCACCAGGGTAACTGGATAAATTCTGCCATTTGCCCGGTTCAAAATGGTTCTCTTCAAACTGCACCAGGAACTCTGAAGGAAGAAGGCACAGAAAGAAAATGTTATTGATCAAAGAATACCTTTTTAATGTGACACCTTAAAGAGAATTAGAATATCTGACCAAAAATATGACTTAACAGGGGGCTACTTTGTCTGCATTTTGTTTCACAGTATACGTAACAATGGACATATGGTCAGTCATGGTGCCTAGTCCTACACCAAGGAGATTTTGGATCCAGAAAAGGAGCACTAGCAGTAAATAGTGGTAAATCCTAGAGTCCATGGAGGATCGTTACCTGTAATGGGACTGTTGTTATCGTTTCCATGAATCCAGGTGAGCCTGACACTTCTCTCTGAAGGGTCTGATAGCTCAAGGTCCCTAGGAGGTTCTGGGCGTTCTGCAAGGAAAGTAGTTGGTGAGGATTAGCTGGCTTGTTATGCCATTTAGGCAGTAGAGATGCTTTTTGTTGTCTTGCTAAACCCCACAATTTCTTTCCAGCTGTATTTTTTTAGGCTAAAACTTAATGCCAGTACATTATGTTTGCTTTATGTAAATCTCAGAATGGCAGGCCAGAGCACATGCTTAACAAGCCTGCAAAACTCTCAATGACAAAACACAAGTTATGTTACCTGCTAGTAAAGTGCTACGGTTTGAGGGTGAAATAGGATCATAGCTTGCATAACCTGCATGAAAATTTAAGGTTGAGAAGTTAGTATATTTGTTAGTGAAGGATATCAAACATAAAACAACAATCAGTTTTTTGTGAAAATACACACTGCTGGTATTATCTTCAGTAGTAATAGTAACAAAAGAACAGAACAATTCAGTAAACATGGTTAAATTCACAGCAGTGAGGGAGGCACATTTTTTATGAATTTTAATAAGCAAAGTCAACAGCTGGATATTGTTCTTTTATAAAAAAGGGTTTCTGTTACAGTCATGAATAATTGAGGAATGAAGAGGTTAATGTCTGGCCTGTCTAACACTGTATTCATATTATCGAGCATCTAACTTGAGGAATTTGTGTAAATCAGGAAACGCTGAATGCGTATAATAAAGGAAAACTACTGTGATCTGGCAAAAGTGAAAAACTAGCTGTAAGAGCTGTGGGAGTTTGGGTTTGTGGTTAGTGCACATTAAACTCTCAATGTGGGGTTTGTAATTAGTATGTACAGTATACTACTGCATGTATAGATTTTTGTGTGTGTGTGAGAGAGAGAGAGAGAGAGAGAGAGAGAGAGAGAGAGAGCGAGAGAGAGAGATCATATTATGCGTGTGTATTCATGTCATGATTCTGTGTGGATGTGTATACAGCAACACCCCATTCCAATACCAAGGACTGTAAGGCGGGCAGAGACAGAATCCTCATCCAGCTCGGTGCTGACAGTGCAGGTGTAGGTTCCCTCATCTGACTCAAGAACACTTGGGATGGTCAAGGAGTCTTCATCTTTCTTCAGTCTGGCACAGGGAAACAGACAAATCCATGACACTAGGGAAGAGGTGTGCTAAGAACAGTCCTAAAGGTGACACTAAAAGATACTATAGTGCTGTCATACCATGAGTGAAAGAGTCAAGAGCAACGACAAAGCCTTTAAATGATAATACATATGTTTTTTTTAATCAATGATCATTTTGAAACATATGCATTATTTCATAGCAAGATGATCTTCTCAAGGAGATTAAACCAGTTGATACAGATGGGCTGGCAGGAACTTTTTCTTTTTGCACGTTAAATAAACAGACTCGCAACTGTCATCTGTGTGCTCATATCAAACCTCCACTTCATGTTACGTTTAGATTTTTCAAAACAACACACATCTTCATTACAAAAATAGCTTTTTAGGAGCCTTGATATGGTGTATCAAGATATGTGCCTCAGTGGGGTTTTCTCTGCGTTTCTCGGTGTGTTTAGGCATGTTGGACTGTTTGCATGTATATGGTCCTCACCTCCAGCCAAGGCTGAGAGGTTTGTCATCTTTAGTCCAAGTGACAGTGACTGGAAGGCTGACATCATGCTTGACACGGCAATCAAAGCGGGCTGAGCTTCCTCGAGTAACCGTCAGGTGTTCAGGGGCACGGACGATCCGTGTGGGCTCTGAAATAAACAGGGAGATAAACAGTGAGGAAGACACAAGAACACACATCCAGATTACATAATTTGCAGAGATTGCTCCATTTTTTTTTTATCATTCTGACACTCACCTTTGACCTCTAGGCGGACTTGATTATCCACCCTTCCCAAAATGTTGCTAGCCACACAAGTATAAGTGCCCTGGTCCTCCGATCGTGCATGTTTAATCTCCAGGGTCCCATTCAGGTAGACCCTGTACTGTCCACCATCCAGTCCACTGCCCTGACCATTTTTAAACCTGCATGGGACACACAAATGCACCCATAGAAAATGGCAGAAGAGAAGAAACAAATTGCCAAAATATACAAAATATGTATCTAATACGTCTGAACTATGTACTACCTTCACTGTACTTGCTGTTGTGAGAGAAATTTATGGAGTCAAGCTTTTGAAGTTAAGCATTAAATGCATGTTTTGTACTAGTACTATGGTAGAGGCATTAATTAATAGTGGAATGAATATTTTATTACGACTATTTTGTTCAAAATATTATGCTGCAACTCTTGTATCCTGTAACCTGCGAGCTGAATGTGGTGCACGTGGCAAATTGTTCTAGGATGTAATCACTGCCCAACTGCAAGGTCTGCTGAATTCCACACCTTTCTTTATCAACATGGAACTTACTCAGCTGAGACCACCTAAATCAGAAGTTACTCCACCGCGTCTAGGATGGCACTCCCTCATCACAGCAATGTCCAAGGTCACACTCACAAACAGGTGTAGTGTAAAACTACTGAAGAGGCATGAATACCTTGCGAACTGCTGTATAAATAACCCCTGTGTGCTTTGTTCAGGGAGACTCTCTTTTTGAAGGGGCTCTCCCACACCATTGTGTATTGTATAGAACAATGAAGTGTAACTCTCTCTACACCCAAAGTGTTTTTTTTTTTTTTTCTTCCACACTGTTGCACTAGGAGTGAAAGTTAGAGCTCAGCGTGGCTGCAAAAAAAACACTCCAGCATATGCTTACCAACGCAGTTCCGGCATGGGTGAGCCAAAGTACGGGCAGTCCAAGAACGTACGGTTGTTCTCGATCACTTTGATCAGCTGGTTCTTCGGGCCGAGCATGCGTGGTGCCATGTCTGGACAAATGCACTTCATTACCCAGAGTTCATCAGTGTCTTGTAGTACTCATCAAAGTGGATCTCCACACCCTCCCACTCTATCGACCCTGTGTGTCTCACCCAGGACGTTGACAAAAGCGTTGGCTAACAGGTAGCCGTGCTCGTTGGAGGCGTTGCACTGATAAACGCCACTGGTGCCAATCTGCACAGCACGGAAGATGATGGTGTCGCCTACCACATGTCGGCTCAGGTTTGGCAGGGCACCTACAGTGATGTAGAGATGTCGGGCCTGTGTCATCACAGCTACTAACAAAAATTACACATTGCATTCTACTTTGTCCATCTGTAAATCCTTCCAATATCTTTCTTACAGTATCAGAACATCATGTACTTTGTAGTGTCTGAAAATCGTGCACAATGACTGTCTTCTGAGTCTGCAGCCTATTCACTCCTAGCTAACTCACTCTCAATAGGTTCTCCGTTGACCAGCCACTGGATGCTGGGTTTTGGGTTGCCATTTGCACGACACACCAAGCGGCCATTCTCATCCGGAGCCAGAACCAGGTTCTGCGGCTTTTCCAACCAGTAGGGGGCAGCTGTGGGGCAGAGAGAACAAGAGTAGTTTCTGCTATTCTCTGATGTAGCTACTGGCAAAAGTCTCTGTACAGGAGCTGAACTCCACATGGGTCATTTGTGGACAACAATATGAGCTGGGAGACAAAATACCTTTTTGTAAACAATACCACATTTGTGTGATAACAGAGTACTGAAAATCAAATAGTAAGTCAGACACTCCCGTATGTACTGTGCGTACACGTTTTATATGGACTCTTATTTATCTGATGTGGTAAATAAGGGCATATGACGAAAAGGGGATGTGCCCAAAACAAACAGAACAGGCAGGTGCAGTATCACTTTGGTGCAAAGTTGTTACCACATGTTAAGCCGTGATGTTTATGAAACCCATCACAGCATACAAAGCATCCTTTGTTGTTTACTATTATGAGAGAACAAACAAAGGGACATCAGCATACTGGGCTGAAAATAGCTGACCTTTGACCTGGACGGAGATGGCGTGGTGGATGCTGCCAATCTTGTTGTTGGCCATGCAGACGTACTCCCCGGAGTCCTCCTCGGACACATTCACGATCCGCAGCGTCTTGTTATAGCTCTCTGTCTTGGCCTTTTGTGCAGGCAGTTCCCCACCCTTCTTGAACCAGTGAATTTTGGGGGTAGGGCTGTAGTGTTTGAATAGAAGTCAACGGTTACTAAGGTCTATGTGCGTTTATGTTAATGCTCCGTGAACTGGTATACAGACAATAAATTTTAGTAAATCATAGCTGTCATCCTCAGAATCACAGCAGCACTATGCTGGGGTACCATTCGCTGTGTGTGTTTGTGTGTTTAGGTTCACAAACAGCAGCAGTAATGATGCAAGATGTGAAGTAGAGCACAGATGCATAAACTCACACTCCAGCGGCTATGCACTCAAGCAGCAGCTGCTCTCCGCGGAGGACCATTTTGGAGCTGGTCACCCCGGTCGGGGTCAGGAAGGTGGGTGTGGTCTCAGGAACGCTCCGGCCTACAGGAGACGTCAATGGAGAGTCAGAGCCACCAGACAGAACCCCGCATCTACTTCTAAATTTTTTTTTCCCCTCAAAAGGTTCCTCTGCAACCAGGAAGAGAAGAAAGCTTCCTTCTCATCTACTGCATTCAGAAGGCTAGCATGCAAAACAAAATAATAATAAACAATAATCGGATTCTCAGTGTCAGGAATACAATGCTGAACTGTGGAATATTAGTTGTTAAAGGTACTAAGCAAGAGTTGTTATGTGGATTACGTTCGCTACTGAGGAACATTCTGAGGTGGCAAACTAAGTGCTTTTACCCCACTGCCCAAATGTATTTTAATTTTATTTGACCAGGGTGCAGTTTAATCACACAGTAATAAATGTGGACCTCCAATTAAATTTCCTGCCCTTATTATACAATTATGGGAATTATTTTAAGATGATCCTCCCAGTGAAGGAAGAAATAATGAAAAATAACAGGCAAAGCACGGTGATCTCTTATTCTGAACAGCAGGGAAACTTTGCAACTTCTGATTAAGCGCAATTTGTTCTTTGTGGCCATTTTTAAACTAGCTTTAAATTTACATTAAAAAAAAAAAAAAACTAGCGGAAGGTGTTTTCAAAGGGAAAAGGGAGCAAAAAGATGTTACAAATCTTTAAGGACAAAAAAATCATCATGTAGTCTTGGTAATATAATATTATTTATCAAGTCAAACATTAAATCAAAAGCTTATGCTGCTGTTATGTCTTTCCAGATTATGCTTTGTTTTGAAAAAACTTTCTAAAGGTTATTACTGACAACTTAATTTCAAGAGGAAAAACATGTAAACATTTTTTTGCAGCTGAGTTTGTTGCCCGAGAGACAACATGTGCTGCAATAAAATGTGGACAAATGGTTAAAAGTGTGCACAGAAAGCTGACGTGGAAATGAGTTCAGTAAATACATCCATAATAATTCAACATTGTAAGCAGGGCCAATGAGTACTGAGCTGAACTTCACTAGAATATCAGTTACCCTAAACCTGCCAGCTGTCACCACAGTAAAATCTGGACTGGCTTACTGATCAGATTGATGGATTTCAATCTGAAAAGGCTTTGCAGCATAAACCAGACACAAGCTATTAAAAAAAGATACAAGTTGACCAAGTCAACATTAACACAGTACTGACAACACAACGGAAAGGGGCACACACACACACACACACATTTCTTCATGTTCCATTTGTACACTGCCCGGCCAAAAAATTGACACACTATTTTGTTGGACCACCTTTAGCTTTGATCGCGCACGCATTCGCTGTGGCATTGTTTTGATAAGCTTATGCAATTTCACAACATTTATTTCCATCCAGAGCTGCATTAATTTTTTTGCCAAGATCTTGTATTGATGATGGGAGAGTCGGACCGCTGTGTAAAGTCTTGTCCGGCACATCCCAAAGATTCTCAATGGAGTTAAGGTCTGGACTCTGCGGTGGCCAATCCATGTGTGAAAATGATGTCTTGTGCTCCCTGAACCACTCTTTCATAATTTGAGCCCTATTGTCATCTTGGAACATACCTGTGCCATCAGGGAAGAAAAAAATCCATTGATGGAAAAACCTGGTCATTCAGTATATTCAGGCAGTCAGCTCATCTCATTTTTTGGGCACATAACATTGCTGAACCTAGACCTGACCAACTGAAGCAACCCCACACCATAATACTAAATTAAATCCAGGTGGTGACTTTTTTTTGGCCAGGCAGTGTATATGATGTGGCTATATATATAGCCAGACTATATACAAGTGTTGGATGAAAAATGGGTCCTGGGGATGAATAATTCTGCTGAGCGCATGGGTGTGGGTAGAAAATTACCACTGACACAGAGAAAGGCACTGGCCATTGTTTAACGGTCTGTGCAAATTAGGGGCTTTTAAGACACAGCCATTTTCAGAGGTTGTGGTCATAATAGCGACATCCCAGTTACGTCACTGGTGACAATAGCTGATTCTGCTGGGGACGTGTGAGTGGAGCACGAGGGGAACAAACTAAAGGGGTCTGTCTCCAGGCCTCACTGGTCCATGGCAGGTGCCAGGCAGAGAGGGCAACGACCTTGGTCTTCCCCCTCCCTTAATCCTGCACTGTGAAACAGCCTCCGATCAACACAGACAGGTTCAACCTGATCTCTTCATCTCTCCATTAAACTAATTATTAATTTCAAAGGATGAAGCCAATGGATTTTAAAGCAGCCCATCGGTTTATTCTTCTGATTCCTGTGACAATACTCTGGGCTTCAGCTGGGACATATATTGACCAGATGGATGCTAAACCAGTCCACTGTTTCCTTCTCTGTGTGTTAGTGGTTTGTAAATCACAGCAGCACAGTGGACATTGTTGAACAAACACCAGTCACTGGCAATAAGGGTTTGATCATCCAAAACTTGAAAACTATACAATGATCTTTTATGACAAGATAACTTAGTTCCTACACTCTGTACTGATGACAACACGTAAATGCGAATACTACCTATTGTACTACGGTACAGCCATTTCATTTTAAACTACATATCATGCAGCAAAACCATACAAGATGAAGTAGGGTAGGAGGTATCAGCAGCATGCTGCAGTGATAAGTATCTGTTAGTGTGTCGATGTTTTCTATACCTTCTTCTCAGTAGAGTATCTTGAGAAAGGGTGAGTAAGCTGGACTCTGAGGAGGGTGGTTAGAACTGTGAGATCAGGGCATTGGGAGGGTCGGGGCACTCTATACTGAAAGAGGCCCTGCCTGTAGGCACCATCGTGGAAAAAGGAGTACCCAACTCACCACTGAACGAGTCAGTATGGTTGACAGAGGAAAAGCCTGAAGTGTCGTTATAGGGCTCCTCTGTAACACAACCAACACCACGTGCATCAGCATGCAATGGAGATACAAAACGTGAGATCATGGGTCGAGAAACAAAAAACAAGGAGGCAAAAATAAGAAAACAAAATCTAATAGATAAAGAAGAACTCAAGGATCATGCTGAAAAAATGGCAGAGAGGAAGGACAGCATAGGGGACGCCAAACACATGGTCAACTGCATGGAGAAGCTAAAGACAGGGTGGACAGAGGGAGAAACAAAAAAAGCAGTAAACTAGAGGACAGTCCAAGACCATGCTGGGTCTTCTTTTAAATAGGAATTACAATCACAGGTTCGTCAAACACCACTGTCCTGGCATGATTCTTCCTGCTTCTCGTGAGGCTCCACTGCTCACACTTGTAGGACACGGAGAGAAAAGTTATATTTCCGGTATCAAGTCGAACAGCACCAAGTGGAACACGATTCTTTAATACCTTGCCGTTCATTCCCCTATGCCCAGATTTGCACTATAAACATGTATTTCCTTTTGGACCCAGGAACACTCACTTGTGAGCACTTTGAGAATGAAGGGATTCTTCTGCTGGATGGTGTGCGTGAAAAGGAAGCGAGCATTGCAGCTGTAGTCGGTAGTGGTATCCTTGGCCACAACGTTGGAGAAGTATAGGTCACCATTCAGCCCCATGGACACCCTCTCGTCTTGGGTGATGGGCAGCATGACTTTGAAAAGAGCGACAGAACATCATTACGTCAGGGTATTAATGAGACCTACTGACATCCTTAATGTAGACAAAAAATTAAAATCATTCTCTTGTTAAAATAAAAATACTGACAGTTAAAGTTGCCCAGCTGCTATAATTATTACACACTGCAGACCTCATGAAAATATACAGGATACTGTCAAGTACAGGGTTAAAAGGTCACCACCAGGTATAAGATGGTTTCTGACATCAAAAGTTTGCATTTTCCACATGTGGTAAATTTTTTTAATGCATTTATATCATAAAAAATATTAAAATGCCATTGAACGGTTGGCCTGCTTGTTACGGACAGCTACATTGTAAATGTCAGAAGAGGCCTTGCTGTAACACCTAACCTGATGTGAAAAGTAAGCAAGTAGTAGAAACTGGTGGAAATGTAAAGTTATTCTAATTAAAGCTTTGGTTTAAATGCATTTTCCTCTGTAGAATAAGAAAGAATTTGTGTGAGTTTTCCTTCAAGTTCCTAACAGTGTCAGTGGTGATGTTTTAATTTTATACTACAGCTGGTAAGCTGAAGTCCTGTAGCTGACACTGGTGACCCCCGAGTCACTGGCAGCAGAACGTTCCAGCAACGTAAAGAGTGCACTGGGCCATTTGCGAAGAGCTTCATTTCTGCGAGCTCAGCCAGTTTGTAGGGCTGTTGCCGTGAGAGTCGCTGGATCAGCAGTAACAGGAGAAGTGAATGGTGTGTGTGTGTGTGTGTGTGTGTGGTAGTGGGGGGGCATCTCACCGCTGTTCATCCAGAAGGTTTTGGGGGGAGGCAGCCCTGGCGGTGGGTTACAAGCAAGCACAAGGGGGGCACCCTCATTCACCACCACTGGCTCCAGGACCTCCTTGGGCCACAGCGGGGATTCTGGGACATGAAGAGAAGTGTTACACTAAAACAATATAGAACACAACCAATGGGGCTGAACATAGTGAACGTGTGTTATGTCCCACTGGAGAATGAGGGATGAGGGATGTTTTTATAGATGCCTCCCAGGGTCAACCAGGACGGAGTGGCTGCTGTGAGACTGTGAGTGACAGCGTTTACAGTTTCTCACTAGAGACTCGGAGGAGGATCTTGTTGGAGAGTGCTGTGCCAAAGTCGTTGGAGGCGAAGCACTGGTACTCCCCCTCATAGTCCTCGGGTCGCCCACCGCTCCGAAAGTTAATCTCCAGAGTGCCGGACCGCTTGCGCATTGACACGCGGGGGTCCTTTCCTACGTTGAAGAACTTGCCGTTCCGCCGCCACATGAATCTATCGCAAAAAACAAACACAGGTTTTGGTCACGTGACATCGGCAATCTCAATAAAACTGAATCTCTGTCTTCCTCTTTGTGTGTTCTTTATGCAGGGCTATGTTTTTAAAGTCACTAACCTGAAAGTTGGCACACAGATAGTTCTCACCTTAAGTGAGGGTTTTTTGTAGGAAAAGTTCATTAAATTCCAAACAAGGCTAAGAGAGGTGGGAGTAATGGCAACACATGCAACATGTAGTTTGTTTATCCACACTTTATTTTGTCTTCCTTTCCACTTGACTATTTCTGTACTAAATATGACCACTTCAAGGGTAAAACGGCTACATGATTATATAATGTATTATTACTTTTTGCCACTACATCTTTTTGACCTGCGCAGTGTTTGGTAACCCAGCTAAGTACTGTGTTAAAGAGAAACGCAAGTGTGTAACCTACTGCTGAGTCATGCAGTCTTTAAGGATGTTTCAACTTGCACACTGCATTTATTTGCACATTATTCTCAAAATTAAGTTCTTTGTTGCATTGGAGCAGCTTTATCAAGGACTTGAGCAGTAGGTCCAACGAACAGAAGGAACGGAAACTGAAAGGTGTACTTAAATGGAAAAAAGTTGTGACCCAGGAGAATGCCAGTGGAGTATGACTGATTTAATTAGATACTTCATCACAGTTCATCAGTATGAATGGCCAGCTGGGCACATTATTCCAGTACAATGGGCTTCCTGGGACAGTAAACGCCATGTGTTATGTAAATAGCTACATGGGATACGCGAAAACAATACCCTCTGAATGGCATCGCTATCTTCAGCTGCTCAAAGACAAGTTACGTAATGAGATAAAGGAGGTTCATTGTGGCCCAACGTCATATAGACACCGAATGCCACAATGGGGTGCGTGTGTGCTGGGGTCCATGAGCACGAGTGCAAGGGTGTGCATGCATGTAGGTGGCAAGGGGTCTTTTGGTTCTTAATACAGGTGCCACACTGTTTGCATGGTCTTATGGTTGTCATTCCAAATTATGGTCTGAGGTGGAAGACAATGCAAAAGACAAAGAATGGGATATGGTGATAGATGCAGAAATGGCAGTGGGGGTTGAGAAAAAGAAGCTAGAAGTAGATGGTTCCTCTTACATTGGCACAGGGTTTCCCTTTGCTTCACACTCAATGATGATGTTATCTCTAGGGTCCACAATGTAGTCCTTTATTGACTGCTTGACGATGGTCGGAGGCTGCTTTACTGTGGGAAGTGAATACAGAGATCTTAAGATACATAGGACATATCCTCTCAACATGTTACTTTTTAGCATTTAATTTGCATTGTTAGATAATCCTATTATCTTGATATGCATGAACATATGTTAGCATGCCAGATTAATGTACACATCCCAAACATTTCAGATAAAAATGGAATATACATTACTTTTTTTGAGCAATAACTGAGGTTCAGTAATTCTTATTTGATATAACTATCAATATAAATAAAGGTACTGTTAACACAGCAGCTAGTATATTTAGTGACAAGCAGCTGAACCAAGATTCATCTTTTTTACCTGGAAAATTTCTCCGTATCAATTATTGAATAATTATTGATCCATTAATATTGTTTTGCACATAAACAAATATGAATATATTTTGCACATAAACAATCTCGCATACAGGTAGCCCACAGTACTGCTCTATTCTTTGCCAATTAAATATAGCATTCTGGCACTGTAAACGGCATATAAGTTTTATTTTCACTGGGTGAAAAAAATGTTCTACACCCTAGATAAAGACCTAAAACTGCGTAGATGCTAGCGGTAAAACCCTGACAGTAAAATGTTTAAAACACTGCACTCGGTTTGCAGATAGCTCATGTGGACAAAAGACCATATGGGCTCATTGTATAAAACACACCCCAGCCACTCACTGACAATAAAAGAAATATGGAAGCCGATTGATTAGGGTTAATGGGGACTTACGATCTTGCTGGATCTTTGCTGTTAGTTCCAGATGAGCCAGAAACAGGGGAAGAGAGATGACAGGATAGAGATGCAAGATGTTAGAGGAACCATTACATAAGTACAGGTCGAATGTTTCTACTGTATTTAGGTTATAATGTGAGACAATAGCAGACACTTGGTCATCTCCTCATTGCTTTCATGTAATTTCTAATATATTAGAAATTGTTTTGACTAACCAACTGCTAAAATGGACATTAGTTAACATAAATTAATAAATAGCAAAAATAAAGAGGAAAAGGGATTTCTATCCAACATTAAAAACTACAATTCTTAAGTGTTTATGAATAAGAAAGGTATTCATGGAAAATTTTAACAAGGGAACACCTTAAATGGACAGGAATTACATGTCAGTCAACATTTGCAATAGTAAAAACATTAAATCTAAGGCAGGCAAGATGAAATGAGTGGAAGTAGTGTTGGAAAATGTATACACCATGGTCAGTGTGTGTGAGGTTGACAAACATAAAGTAAGGAGCAAGGTAAACATTCAAATAAATACATAAGAAAATAAAAGTCCAAAGCAGATCTCTGCACTCCATGTTTGATCCTGATGACAGAGATATACTTGAATAAATATAAAACATTAGCAAGAATAATGAGTGGGAGCTGAACTAATTTTTATTTCAGACTCGGATTAAACTGCTGTCATGCACTGACTTAAATGAAAAAGTGTGATTGATGAGTTTTTTTATTGACTGCCTAGCTGCTGAAATAATCAAACCCATTGCTTGGCTGGTGGACATAAACTCTGTCCTGCATCTTCCAGGAAACAGACCTATGTTTTTTATCCCGCCTTACAAACAAAATGCTTCAATCTATAGATTTTAGCAGGTTTATGAAACCCATGTCTGACCAATAAAGCTCTCGCTCTTTTTAAAATGCACACTATTAACCATAAGCATGTAGCCAAGGTCACTTCATGATAAATGACTTGAAACAGTTAGGTAACAAAAATTATAACCCAATTAAACAAATCCTTTACGGGAAGGAAGGGTCCTTCAAGAGAAGAATGAACAATAAGTGTGTGTTCAAAAAAAAAAAAAAAAAAAAAAAACAACTTTTCAATACAAATGTCAGTCTTTCTGTGGAACACAGGAATGAATTTTATATATTAGGTAACAGAGGTAGAGATCAGTTGGGAACATCAACTAACACGAGTGGTTATCAGTAAAAGCCTAAATGAGAATCTGTTATCTCTCAGAAAGGCATATTTTAAATGCCTATAATTATTAATTTTTAATTAAAACTATGTGATGTGCAGGAGCTCAGCAACTTTCATCTACAAGCTTATTGTTTTCTGTTGTCATAACTACAAAAAATAATGATGACACAAATTTTACTTTGAACTGTACTGACAGTGATTTATTTGTCCAACTGGTAATTTGGTCCTCTCTTTTAACCTTAATTTTCTGGTTACAAAGACCTTCTGTGCTATGGTCTCAGTCAAACTAAACTTAAGTTTATTTGCCACTGGAATCATTTTTAATTCTGTAGCTATGCTGCCTATAAAGCTAAATGACTGAACAAATAGAACCATCAAAAAGCAAATAATAACAGTGGGCGTTGTTGACTTTGCATGTTGTTTGTGCATCTGTGCTGCTGCATTTTATCACAGTGCATGACTGAGGACAGCAAACGGCCCTTTGATCCCAGCCAAAGAAGTTATTAGAACAGACCTTCTTTCACCATATGGTGGAATAAATAATATATTAATAATATATTAATAATATCATGCTTTACATTATTCATGCTTTGCCTTTAAAATACATTCTGGAGATAAACTGTCTGCATCCTTTCATTTCTTTCAGAATCATTGCTGCGCCAAATCATTTTGAAGGCAACTGAGAGCCTGTCACTAAACTTAGACACATGAATAGATCAGCAACAATTTGGATATTTCTCATGCCATGTCAAATGCTCCTAATCTCTAAAATGAATTTTCATGCTCTAATGCATGACTAAACACCTAAACACGTCTTGTATATAAAATATTCCAATTTGTTACACTATAAATACAAAAACGTGGACATTAATTCAGAAAAAAAAACTGGGGACAGTGACACTGCATTCAAATGACAAAGGCAGTTTATTCATTTTTAAGTAATACGTTATGCAGTCTAATTACCGTAATGTTACCTCTACTCTCATTAAGGCAACTTGACGTTACTGTAACTGCGCCGTGGCGTCACTTACGATCCAGCGGAACTTCGATCGTGCAAACTTGCCGCCATGCCAGCAGCAGGAGCGAAAACGCAGCTAGCACTCCCTGCTGCCGCCCCCGCATCTCTCCTGTGATATGCCTGTTGTCTTTGTGGTCCGGTTGCCAACTGGTTCGGTCATGCACCTCTGGGCAAGCCTGGAACCTACAAAACCAACAGACCTGTGTTCATACTGGGGGTTAAGGACTCTTTAGGTGGGGGGGGGGGGGGGTAAGAGCTGTGGATCAGGAACACTGAAGACAGAAATAAAAAGGTCACTTGGCACAAATAACCAAAATTCTTGAAACACTCAGGCTGCTGC
The DNA here is from genome assembly GCA_018136845.1 of Heterotis niloticus. Classification (NCBI taxonomy): domain Eukaryota; kingdom Metazoa; phylum Chordata; class Actinopteri; order Osteoglossiformes; family Osteoglossidae; genus Heterotis; species Heterotis niloticus. Next base: position 19,948,996 of record CM030894.1, on the reverse strand, counting down.
TTGTTTTGTCAAATGTATGTCAGCATTAAAGAATGGACCCCATTCAAAGTGCAAAGCTTGAGGGTGATGTTATCAGAAACATTTTTATGCAAAGAATGCCTTCTTTTCTATTAAGTCACAAAGGAACCGGTTCTTGCATAGCATTCCCTGGCGACCCCTATGCTGACAGCAGTTAGCAAACGCTTGGTAAAATTGCCACAGTCTGTACAGGTATTAAAAACAGGGTTCTTCTGCGAGGTCCACGACAGGTTTCTCACATTCACCAGAAACGGAGGGCTGAATGATGCAATGTTTCCAGTTGCCCTACATTTGCAGCTGGTACTGCTGCTCCCTGGAGGCCACAATGCCAGTCTGTCCCAGAATTCAGCATACATGAACAGGGCCGAGCCCCAAAACCTGTAGGCTAACACCCTCCATGACAAGCACCAAATTCCCTATCCGTAGTGGAACATCATCACTTTAGTTTTATATTCCTGATATCTGTGGAAAATCATACCCCAATTTTCCAAACAGCCCCTTTGTCTGCACTAGTTATTAAATTCCTCGTGGTAGCTGCTATGTTCAATGGAACAGAAGTCTACAGAAAGGCCCATTTCTCATTACAAAGCAGACACCTACAGACATTTCATTCATCACTGTCTGGCAAGCATGCTGCCATGGAAACCACACAGCATCCCACAGAGAAGAGCAACCTCTGACGTTGCACTTTGGCATCAAATGCCACGTGTGCATATGTGGCTTTGAAGGCATTTGGTAGTGAGGACTCTGTGTGTACTGTGTGTCTAACAGTGAGTACATTTGGTAGAAGATAATGGGGAGGCATAACTGAAAAGTGTGAATGCCTGCATAAAAATGTAAATGAAAAATATTACCCAACTGTAAACCAAACAACTTCTAAAATCGCCTACAAAATGTTCATGATGCATAAAAATTAAGTTAAACTCTCATGCAATCCAAATTGGTACTAAATATTTTGCAATCCAAATTGGTACTAAATATTTTGGACTCATTTATGTTTTGCCTTACTGACAATTGTGTATATTGCTGGAAACACCTTTCTATTTCACCTTTTTCAATGTGCTCAGTTCCTTACTTTTTACTCAGATCTATACAGCTAAGTCCCAGGATCCTGCTGTGCGGTTTGCTAAGCACGATGAACTCAATCTTTTCCAGTTGACCTATTATAATGAACCCAGCTGCAACTTCAGAATCTCACCTCAGTCTTCTGAAAAAGCAATGGACATGGAAGTATTACTCACCCATACGGCATAAATTAAAATATAAGAGGATAGATGGAAATATATTTTCTTTAAATTAGAGTGAAAATTCATCCTCACTGCTTTTAGGGTTATAAGGATATTGGCATAGCTTTTTATGGCTCTACAAGTCATTGAGGGTCACGTTCCAATATGCGTTACGGAGGCACTATTATAAGTCTTAAAATTGCAGGCTCTCTTGTGCACGGTACGTACTCACACGTGCCTACGTTCATTTCCCACACAACTTCAAAATGAGCCCAGTGTATACACTGTGCAGACAAACGCACGATCCCACAAGGTGCTCCTGAGCATCTGCACATACCTGAATGCATGAATACATGCACCTGCGATGACTGCCTTCAGCAAGTCGAGCTCTGTGTGGGCCCAGCTGTCACCACACAGCATGCCCTCCAGCACTGAGACATCAGGCACAACCTCAAGGCCCCAGGCTCAACTAAACGAGTCTGGAACTTGTAAAACAGCACTGAGGCCCACAGGAGAGCTGAAGACCGGGGAGGATTTCGACACGTCTTCTTGTTATTTAAAACTGACAATAACTGGAATTAGGAACGGGGAGGTAAATGGGATAGATATAGCAAGACTGGCTATGAAAGCTGAAGGACTGCTGCAGGTGTGGAGGAATGATTTTTCTAAAGGAGCCCTTATATTTTTTTCAACTGAATGGCCTGTTAAGAGGCCGACATTTTCTTTCTCGGTTCTAGGCCAAAATTCTTGCATGTGGGTGTGTTGCATGGTATGGTCTGCAAACCCACGCTGATTGTAAATAACCTTTGTAGCTCTCAAGTTTCTTCTTTGTCTAACTCTCCTGCCAGAGTGTGGGTGGGACACACAGGTGTGACTAAAATAAGACAACGCTGCAGTGAAAGTCCACCATGCATTTGATGGAAAAATATGCATTTTATCAGTTCAATAATTATTATTTTTTGATTAAAACAAGTTCCTGAAACACTAATTTTTATTATTCTTTGTTTAACTGACAGTGTTTCACTAACTGACCCATTTAACCAACTGGGATTTTTACTGGAGCAATTCAGGGATAAACACCTCAAGGGCAACTGAGTACTAGGGCCTTGAAAGAAAGCAAAAGAAAAAAAAAAAAAAAAAAGAGAAAAAAAATAAAAATACATTTATTAACATAGATTAAAATTGTTTGTCTTTTGCAGTATGGCAAAAAAAACCTTCTTTATTATATATAAAAAAAATCATAGCCTTTTAGTCCAAAATACTATAGCATTTATTACCTGAGATTATTTTTTTATGTTTTCATGCAGCATTAAATAATAAATATTACTGGAACAGGTTAAACAGTCTGTATCAGTGTATCCCAAATGAAGAAAGAGCTCAGGAGGAGACAGATTTGGACATCAGCTTACCAGTTGACAATTTAGTGCAAAATAATATGCATGAATATGAAATAAAATCAGTGAAGGTCAGAAAATTGACCCAGTTATACAAAAAGGGATTCAATTCAGAACTGATGTCTTCACATAGTCGACAACAGAACGACAGAAAAAAGCAAGATCTTGGGAGAAAGTGTGAAACAGGCAGGCTACTGACACCTCTAAGGACAGTAAGGCAATTCATCTCTTCAGACAGTAGGATGGATAGAGGAAAAAAAAAGGGTAAGGTGGCAGTGGCCATATTTGATTTCGATCTGCAAGCTCTTTTTGAAATGGGGCTCTGATGATACTAACTGTAAACTTTAATACAGAGAAATGTGAACCTACTTTCAGCAAGCAGGAGCTAGACTCCTCCAGTGCATCTGATGGAGGTGGTGCCCTTAGCAACATAGCCCACCCTTACCTCCAAGCCCACCCCCCCAACACACTACTTCACCCGTTTCTCGCTATAAATACCTCATTGCCCATCACAGCCCATTAAACTTAGCAGAGGTAGCCTTTGCAGCCCAGACACCATCATCTTCCCTTTCTCTGCACCCTCTAGCATATTCTCTGGGCCAAGGAAGACTTCTTCACGCCGCAGCCAAAGGCAAATCCCCTCCCAACTGCACTTACGCCCCTGAGCTCCTGCTCAATTGTGCAGCTAAACTGAGGCAGATAGAGCTGCTGGTTCGGAGCCAGGAGGCTGTAGCCCCAGTGGTGGCCGTTCCAGTTGGGTGGGAGATTCAGCAAATACTCAGCAAACTCACAGCATGAACCTTCACATCCCAGAAAAGCCTAATTATGTCTGTGCCAAGGAGCAACATTTCACTGCTTTTTTGGGCAAATTATATCACTATATTTCAACATCTTTTCATCAGTTCCAGAGCTTATAATCATCACATGATGTTCCAGTGACAGTGGGCCTTGTAAGTGTGTGAGGCTTCAGGGAAACTGAAAGCAGGTGCTGATATGTTAAACTGAATAAACTGTTTGAGGATTATTTTGTGATGGGTCCTGTGCAATTTATAAGTGTTCTAGCAAACCACTGAAAAAAACACTTTTCCCTCACAGTAACATTAGTTTACTATCAGGCTGCAACAAAGCACACTGAGGTCCAGTGAAAGACTTACTGGAAAGTTCTTAGACTCCCAGGGTGGCTTCAGTGTAGATCACAGAAATTTAAGTTACCTGCAAAAAAGAAGTGAATTAAAAAGATCGGTAAAGCAGCTATACACATTTTTCCAACTGCCCTTCCTAGCTTCTTTCTCTATTTTATTGGTTGGGGAAGGAAAGTAGACAGATGCCCCCATCCTCATACACCACAATGGCTTTTCTCACTTCATCAGCCCTCTCATGGCCTTCCTCTGCAAGTGCTGTACTGAAGACCATTCCAGTGCCACTGGCACTGGGTCAAAGCTGACGTTACATCAATGTGTATGTGAACATACACAGGGCCATATTATTAGGAGAGAACTCAGAAACTGTTGAATTGTTCAGATTATCCTTTATGAGTAGACATAAGAGGTCCTCTTTCTCCACATGCATATAAATAAAGCAGAGGGAAATACTCTACATGAATCAGCCCTGATGCTTAGGTGATGGTTTCTGTAAAGTTCTGAGATCGGTGAACAGCCAAGGTTCACAACTACAGGGGCAGTGACTACAGCTTTGCCCGTCTTGCTTACCAAAACATAGACATGGGCTAGGAGGTAAACAGACTGCATAATAAACACCGCATATAAAATTTCCAAAAACAGTAAAAAAAAAATCATTTTTCATTATTTAAATGTTAAAGATTTAAAAGATTAATTTTATGATGGACTTCACAATCCTGCAAACAACTTTTAAAGATGTCACATGAATGGTAAATGAAATGGCAAATTCCTTAGAGATATATCTGCATATAAAGCAAGACATGTAATATCATTATGGTTAAGTGCTGCCAAAAATCAAATGGAAAAAACTTGGAATATTAGCATACTGTATCAACAGAAACAAAGTGAGAGATGAGATGTACTCACTATGGATTTTGATACAAATAATAAAAAGGGGGGAGATGCTCATTTGATTTCAATGATCTGAACACCACATGCAGATCCCCAGTGGTTTACATGCAAACAAGATGACATGGAAACACTCCTATCCAACAAAGCATAAACAATACAAGGGCCTTGGAGATCATGGCATGAAGCACTTATAAAAGCAGACAGAGACAGCCCAGCCACTCCTACAAAGACCCCCGCAGATGACCGCACCACCTTTCACCCAGGAGTACATCTTGCTTTGAACAAAAAGTGCCATTTTGTGGGCCCTCCCCTTGAATGGATCCTCTCTCTCGGTCCCTCTCACACACTTCACTGCCACATGCCTCCTGCTGTGTGTGTCTTCAGGCTTGACCTTTGACACCCTCTAAATTAACTGTGTTCACCCTAGTGCCCAGACTGTCCAAGCACAGTTAGAATGAGCCGGATGGTCTGGAAAGATACAACAGGAGGTCAGAGGGTGAAGGTGTAACAGGTTGAAAGGGCAGCCATATTGGACAGCTGCTGCTGACAGCACAACCATGGGTTTGAGGGTCCGACCGGGTTCATGCCGGACACAATAGGAGCTCAGCAGGCAGAATTTAGGCTGCAAAGTTATGTCATTGGGCTTTTCCGTTTCTGAGGGGCAGACGAATGAAAGTCCCTGGCAGGAACAATCGCTCGCTGTTGCAGAATGACCCAGTTTAAAGGGAGGATGGGAATCAGACGTAGGGGGAGGAGCAGAGGGTAGACAGAAGATGAAAGGGAGTAGCTGGGACAGACTGAGAAGGGGTTAGCAATGGAGCGAAGCAGGGAGGCAAATTTGCCGCCAGGAAGCAGCTCAGCCTTCAGGCAAAAGATCAATTGCATCCTTTGCAGACCTCTCCTCAAGGCTTGGCCAGCAATGTGCTCTACTCTTGGTAGAACATAACTGCTGTGATCTACGGGACCTCAGAGCAAGCAGAATGTAGCAGGTACCTCAAAAGGCAACTATCCAGCGATCATTACCACAGCTAAATCAATGTCACGTTAACTGGTGGCAGCAGAAACACGGCCAACGGATTAGCAAGAGTCTTCAGAGGAGGCTGGAAGCTGCAGACCTCATATCATTGCATTTATTTAAAAAAATCAGGCTCTTGGGCAGCGAGTAGTGTGGAGCAATGACTCTGATGAGACTCAGCTTAGTCTGGATCCTGCAAACGCCAAAAACAAAGGCCCCCAGAATCCAAATTCCCAGAGAACATTGGTTGGGACACCCTGCTCTGGCTTAGTGTACAGATGTTAATGGGTGAAGCTCTACTCGCTGGCCTTCCCACTGAGGCTGAATGCTGCTTGTCGCACTTTCCATTTCATGCTTCGTTGGACCAGCAACCTCAGTGTTTGCATTGGCTTTCCCCTTCCTTGGAGACACTTGGGTCAACCATTCTGTCTCAGAGGTTCTGTTTTTGATGCGCTCCACAGCAGACTGACCTTATTCTAAAATATTTAGAGCTGCCTGACCCACCTTCCATCCCCCCCATGGTGGCAGAAAAGCTTACCAGTCTACCAGACTTGCTCCCTCCTTTTGTTTTTTTGGATGCACGTGGACACTAAATGCACATGACATGTTCTAAACTATGACATATGAGTCCATGTTTTCATTGCAATTCTCATTTTCATCTTTCTGAGCCCATAGGCTTAAGCAGACCAAGTAACATGGGCACAGGCCACCTAAAAGAGGAGCCCAGCAGAGTTAATACCACACTGTATGCCCTGTGAAAGCTGGTTGAATATTGAACTTATGGCAGTCTGAGGTCAGGACTGAAGCCAATCCAAACCTCTGAGAAACTGAGGAAGGTGGACATTTTCCTAAAGAGACGCAAGCAAATCCTGCAGCCTAGCTTAACATTTTTACCCTCTCATACGTATGAATATTTAGGGTGGCAATTGAAACTACCTACTGTATCGAACATAGCAGCAGAAGCTGCTTCCATCTGTGATTCCCAATAACAACTATCTGGTGAAGTTGCTTATTCACTAAATCACCAAGCAAATTTTATTTTTAAATTGGGACAAGTTGGTTCTTTGTAAAGAGGTTTTTGAAGAATTACTAATAACGCCCTTATCCAGTTTAGTTTAACAGATATGTTGGGTTAAATCCTTACATAGTGGTGTGACACTGGATAAACTCCACAGCCTGGATCAAAGGACGAAAAAAAAAAAAAAAAAAATTGAGCCATGAACCACTGAACAATATTCATTCCAGAAGCTTTGAAAAAACTTTTATTAAACAAATTCCCACTTTAATAAACCTAAATCGAACCTAGTCGACCTCTCTGGTGCATTTGCTCTTGTTATTACAGACCGCTTATGCTAAATGTGCGAAGATTGCTCTCGTTCTCCTTCTAAAAACAGAAAACAAATGATAATTTTGCCAAATTACAGACAGTCAAATTGAATAAAAGTATGGAAATGACAAAACCAAGAGGCAAAAAAATGCTCCTTCACAAAGTCAACAAACCTGCCCTAAACATATTTGACCCAGTCTCTTGCACGCTCTCTCTTACTCTCTGTGGCTGCAAATGCAAACACACGATATAATTTCCACATCTGCACCTCACTTGGAGACCTCTTCACCCTTGGTCCCAAAACATCCAATCAAAGAGGACCTGCTTACACAGGTTCCTTAGCAACAGCATCACAGAGCAAAAGGAGTGATGTACAAGGGGGGTGTATGAAAGGGGGGGGGCATGGGCCTTTCACCCAGCTCAGTACAAAGACATCCATCGTTCAAGATAAGGCCACTCAAATATATTATCTTAAATTCCCAAAGGCAGGTGCAGAAAGGCAAAAGCTCCTCCATTTTAAAGGTTTGAATACAACAATTCAGCAGCATATGAAACTTCTGCAATATCTACCAGAAAATGTATCTTAGCCCCATACAGAAGGCACATGCTGTATGTTTATGAAACAGACTAAAATATAGCAGAAAATATTTATTGCAACAGGCAAACCAAATACAAAAGAGAAGAGTAATTTAAACTCAGTTCATATGTATGTTTACACAGTGTACAAATAAACCTCCACATCTAACTGCATGTGAAGTCTACTGTTCTTCGTCATAAAAGTCATTAATGTTGTGAGAGCATTTGACTACAAATGGGTTGGCCGATCACAACACAATTCTAATAATGTGAAGAATTAATGTCAGGAAATGTCAGCACCGGGTCAGCGGCAGGTCACTCATGCATTTTTTATGTGTTCAATATTTGCTTCCCATTTGGACCAGCATCCTGCCAATTCAACATTACGAAGAAACAGGACATACAGGTCTTTGTCCACTTTCAGATGCTCAGCTACTGATAACACAGATTACGTGGAGAATTATGGGAAAGGCAGAGTGGTCTGGTTTTCGTGCAGTTCTAAAGCTGCACTGCGTGGAAACCAAAGACGAAACAAAAGGTTACGGTGCCGGTAGTAATAGCAGTTGGACTCCTTTTGCTGCTCCACCTAATTTGACTGTACCAGTCCATCTGCCTAGGGTTACTGTGGTGATTAAAAAAAATTCTGCAGTTTGTTGTGGATCTCAGCAGTCAGCCTCCTGGGACCCAAACGTGCTGTACTTGAAGCTCACACTGTCATTTGAGGATAGAGAAGTGAGAACAGCCCCCCTAGAGAATATACTCTTCCACGGTTGGTATAAAGGGAGGTGAGGACTGAGGCCTTTCTGTGAAATGGGCATAGCTGATGCCAAATATATTAAATACACCTCTGATAACCATCAGCACCCAGACAAACATGAAATGCCCCTAAAGCTAATTTAAGCAACTTTGTGCTTTTGGAAGTGCAGCATTTTGAATAGATCCCACTGTTAAATAACTACTAATTTCTAAAAAAGCATACAGATGTAGGATGCACAATGACCATATCGGTATCATATTTGTCTAAATTAATTTTATCGAGCATTGATTGATATTCAGATTTGATAATGCAACCACTGCATTCTAGATTACCTTTAAGGTGATGCTGGGTAATGGGGCTTTCTAAAGTGTCTGTGGTGTGGAAGTTTGGCAAGGTGATATAAAAATAGTATATTATGTCAACAGAGACAGTTCATTGCAGCTTCTGTGACAGGGTAGTGACGTGTTTGTTAAAAAAAACCTAAAAAAAAAAAAAAAAAACCTGAATGCAGTTCCAGAAAAAAGCTGTTACCATCAAGTGGTGTTATTTCTTCATCGTTATATTATTTTACTCGCTTTCAATTAGCATTGCAATTATTGCTAAATGAAAAAGAATGAGAAATATGTTATGCAGCATTTAAGGCTACGACAAACAAAAAGCGATTTAAGGATTAGGTAGCCAAATGAGAAATTACTGAAAGCGGTTTGCAAAAGTGAAATTTTACATAAAGAAAGGTCATACTTGTCTGTAATTTTTACTCAGGCAGAACTAACCCCGTTATTTCTGTATTTTATAAACGTGTGCATCAATATTCCCACTGACTGATAAGTACTGTACATAGAAATTATTGGCTATCAGCACAAGTGAGAATTCTGCATCGCTGCCTCCTTAATGCAAATTTTTGGATTTAAGCTAAAAATAGGTACAAGGTTAAAGATGAGCTGCATGCTCAAGATGAGAAAATGAGCAGTGAACATCAGCTCAGAATGATTAAGTTTTCCATCACAAAAAAGAATATTAGAAGTTCACTGATGGCATAAAGCAGTAGTGATCTCTGTAGTAGTAGGGGTCCAATTCAGGGAGCACAGACAAACAAGCAAACAAGCTGTGTGGAGAAGAAACTGCTCAGCACCACAGTGTAGCAAAATCCTGGCTTTTCCCACTGCACATGTTGCCTCAAGGACTACTGATTATCCAGAAAATCAACCTCAACTCTCAAAATTCTGTGTGCACCGCCATGATCAGCCCATTCCCATTAGAGCAGTATAACAGGGAAGAATGTCTGTAGTCCATCCCCCAAGCTGTTCCCACTTTTTTTTTTTTTTTTAAAAGAGGAATAGTCTCCACTATGAACGTGCTCACAAAATCCCACGTGCTAGTGTGGCTTCTCCCTACAGCAAGTTTGTTCTTTGACTGCAATAATTAGTCATTACAGCACATTACTACAAAGGAGCCACGCCACAATATGCAGCAAAGGCTCCCCATCTACTGCTAACAAATCCAGACATCTGCATGCCCAAGCCTGTGAGCTACATGGGCGGCAAAACACATCCCAGACACTCGCACTCGAATGTATTGAGTTTGTGTTCCACCTCCAGGAGGTGGGTGGAGGAAACTTTGGACAAAATATGCACATTACAATGCACTCAACTGCCTCTGCTTGTTATCACCCAGTTTCTTTCTTTTGTATTTGGTTAACAACTGAGCAGAACTGGGTCACAACAACACTATGAAGAATACTGAGAAAACACAAATACTTACAGGAATACAGTACGACTCGGTGACAAAGGGTTGCGATATTCAGCACTAACAAAAGAATCAAGAACAAAGAAATTTATTTGTCACATACACAGTTATACCAAGTATCCATGTAGTGAAATGTGCCCTGAATCACCCATGAGACTGTGTGCAATACAATTTCACAAGTAAACAAACAAATAAACAACCTCTAGATGACATGGTGGTAGCTGAATGCAATGAGGGGAGAGTTCAATGTGCATTATAGTCTGCCATTGGAAAAGATTGTGATGGCATGTCCAGGTTCAGAAGTCTTATGGCCTGTGGATAGAAGCTCCTCTTAAGTCTCTCCGTTTTGGCCATAATGCTCCCGAATAGTTTGCCTGATTTCAGCAGGTTGAACAGATGATTGCTGGGGTGAGACAGGTCACCGATGATCCTAGTCGCTCTGGTCCTGGATCTCCATTTTATAAAGTGACAGAATCTTTAAGAGTTCATTAACATTATCCTGAGCACTAACTTTTCTCAGGGTGGTGAAAGAATCTTCTGGTGTTGACCGGGGCTGAGAAACTGAGAATTTTGTACTATAACTTTTGAACAGATGAATGGACATCACTCCAGTAAGTTTGTGTCCCATCAGAATCCCATCCATCCATCCATCCATCCATCACCCTAGTCAAGGTTGCTACAGCGAGGAGCTTGTCCTGGAGCCGCTGGGCATTAGGCTACAAAATGACATCCTGGTTTGGGTGCTAATCTATCACCAAGTGTTTGCATTATTTTATCACTACATAGACTCCCCCCTCCTTTAATCTTTTTGCCTCCTTTTTTACACATCTGCCTTCTTGACCACATAAAACAGCTCCAGATAAGAAGGTCAGTTCTATACAAAAGGCAAAAAAAAAAGAAAAAAAAAAAAAGTTTATTTTCATGATGGCGACACCCAAAACCATTTGGACCTCAAGGCCTACTCTTAAAGCCTTATTTCCCTTTCTCCTCCACCCAGTACTGCTAATGGTGTTCTTTGCCTTGGTCTCGGGAAACATCCAGATGAATGTACTGAGCATCTTGTCAAGGGACCACTTAACCCACTCTCAGTGCCCCATTTCCAGTGAGAAAGAGACCAGGGAGCACATGGTCAGAGGCTTCTGGTCTGCCATCTCCATGAAAATTGGATCTCTGGGTGCTCATAGTGAATCTATGCAAAAATGTTTTTCATAGGGCCCCATGGTAGTTGTACCCCTCCCCCACAATCCTCCCAAGTCACCCCAAATCAGTGGCACTGGCAGTGAATTGTGCGCTAGATGTGTCTCCAGGAACACAAGAGACTGAACAACAAGGTCTCCAGAGTATCTCTTATCGAATGTTGACAAACACTAAGAGCAGATTAACACAGCATGACAGTAGCACTCTCATCCATCGCAATCCCCTTTCGTGCAATATGGAGGGCTTAAATCAGATGTCCTGTCCACAAGCCACACTGCTAGAACCAACAGCCACCATTAACAGCCACCTATGTCAACCACACTGGGCCGAAGAAGTCAGTCACAATTACACGAGGCCTCTTCCCTCAAGCACATCCCTCCACTTCGCTGTGCTCTCTGGCATTTTTGGGTAATTGTGAGTGTTTGCCCTCAAACCCATCAGTGTAATGGAGCAGAGGCATTTCAATGGGAATGAGCCAGATTAGGACATTAGAGGCAGATGGTGGAATGAGTGCAACTGAGAGGTCTGATAACAATGGCAAACGTAATGTTTCCAATGTGCTGCTGTTCACAGAGGCTGGAAAAATTTGCATCAGTCAACACATACTGTACACAGGCGTATGCATTGTACAAATAAGCACAGTCAGAGTATGAGGGTATGCCAACATGCGCACACAAATGAATCTGAGCACACATTTGTCACCTGTGAAAATGTGCGCAGCCTCACATGCTCAGTGCATGCAAACACCTCATTTGCCCACTTTAGGTAAGGCTCATTTTTAATCCGCATTGTAAGTTTTAGACGTTTCAACAAATCCAACAGAACAAAAGATATTCATGTCTCTGACGTTCACATTTTGAGAACACTAGGAAATCTTGCGGCAGAGTCCAAATATTTGCTCATAAAAGCTTTACCTGCTATTTACTGTTTTACTACTGGATCCATTAACCTCTCCTGGCTCAGCTATGAAACAGACCAACTCTCTCAGTACCCCAAGTCGCTGGCAGAACCCGGTCCCTCCCGGTATCCCTTCCAACATCCTTTCAGAAGAATTTAACCAATTTTGATATCATTACATCATGAGGCAATAAATGGTGTTTCCCTTGTGGAAATAAAGCACACAATGGGTGAACATTTGGCAGCTTTGGTTAAGCTGTGGAGAAAAATCAAGTTCACAGCCATTTGGCTCCATTCTCTGCAAAACTTGGAAGAATGATGGGTTGTCCCGGCAATCTCGCTCTTGTGACACAGGCAAAGCTCAAGATGACCATCTGAGGAGGATGGGATCTCCTGTGTTCATCCTCGGCATTTATGTACATTTGTGGTTTTCAGAAGATGCACTGCCTCTGCATGCTATGTATAACCCCCCCCCCCACACACACACACACTATCACAACCCACCCTGTGACTGCATGGCCTCCCAAGGCCACCTGCAGTGAAGCGTGCTGTCCAAACTAACGTCCTTCGCTGAACACATGGCGGTGTGTGATGCAAACCCCGCACTACAGCCGATAGTGGCGTGTGGGCTGAGGAAACGTGTTCCAGGCATGAGGGCCGCCCCCTAGTCAGCTGCAGCCCCATCCAGCACAAAGGAGCTGTGTCTGTCTGGTGGTGGGGGGGGGGGGGGTCAAAGTAGAGCAGAACGCGGGAGGCTGACAAAGACTGACTGACCACGATGTATTTGACAGCAACGAGAAGCGGAGAAAGACCAAGGATGCAACACGTTGGTCTTGCATCTTCCCCAGGTACTGGAGTTAAAATCAGTATAAACTAACTAATCACCCATTCACCAAGGGCAATTTTGTCTGTGAATAGCAGAGACACACAGAGAGAATGAAAGCTGGCAAATGTAGAGAGTACAGCAGAATTAAACATGTGTTGTATGTTGTACTTGAGTGCCAGTTATCGTAATATTCAAGTTACACAATTAATAGTGGCAATTTATAATAAAAAAAAAAAAAAAAAAAAACAGGTGATCAAAAATACTGCAAATGTTTTTCACTTTTCAGAAGGGAGTAAAACATTTTTTTTTTTTTTTTTTTTTAAATCAACCCCTGTATAATACAATAATGAATACAGTACAAAGTACAAAAGAAAGTATAACCATATTCGTTATAACTCATTTAATAAAGCCATCATATCGGAGACTGCAAAAATATTATAGCACACCAGTAAATAACAGGCAAACAGAAAAAAGAAAAATTCATGTCAACAGGAAAACCTGCAATGTGTTCACAAAACATAAATATAAAAGTAATTCGAGCCTGCGTGACTCTTAATTTGACTGTGTTTTTAGTTGAATGTTTAACCTAGCTAACTCCAATGTATGTTGCAGTTGACAGGTACGGTGTCAGTTCATGTCAGTGATGATATGTGAATATCTGAAAGTCATGTGTGAAAACTCAAATGAGGACAAGCGCCCTAATGAGGTACCATTTACAAGCGCTCCATCACAGACAACAAAAGCCAGCATAAAGTCTGACAAATAAAAGCTCTCAACTGAAAGATGCAGCCTGGGAAAATACAGGAAAATAAGGTGGGGGAAAAAAAATTAAAATAAAAACTTACCTGTCATACACGGGGTGATGTTTTACAGAAAATTTAACTGCCCTTAGGAAGGTTTGTGCCCATCTCAGGAAGCCCTTCTCCCCAGGGAGCTGTGTGCTACACCGCAAATGATCTTCATTCAAGTCCTGATGTTGAAGTGACTGAGTTCTTCCCCAGAAAGACGCTGTGTTGCTCCTGACGACTGTTTGACAGGACTGGTGTCCCTCTCTGTCTTGTTTCACACATGCACAAGACACACCAATTCTCTGCCTTTTCTCCACCCACCTCATGAATAATGAACTGCCTCTGGGGCACGTCACTCCCCCCCACCCTTATGCCATCCTCTTCGCTCCATGTGCGCACGTAAACACAAAGCAGAGCTGGCCATGCGTACGCCCTCCAGCAGCCGTCTTCAGCCCACCCCCACCTACCACAACAGTGGGTTGCCATAGTAACCTTCAGAGGTGAACTACACTGCCGCGGGGATTCCATCTTCATGCACGCAGACCTCCTTGAGTAGAAGGTCTTCATCTCTCTCTGCCTGTCCACCAACTATAATCGATGCTATGTTAGCAACATGCTAGTATCCTCTGCATGTAGACTGGCACTCAACAAAGACGACGCTGATTCTATAGGAGTTATGCATAGAACCAGGCCCAAAAAAAAAAAAAAAAAATCAAGCAATGATGCAAAAAATAAAGCGGTATACGGTCTCATGATGCACATTGACAGTTTTTGCAGTTTCCTCATCCTGAACTGATATGCCACACAGCAAAGGTTTAATTTGGTTTCCCTTTGTGAAACAAAAATTGGGAAAATGCTTTGACACCAGGGCAAAACTATCTAGGCCCTGACAGGCTGCAACCCCTCAGGTTTAAATTAGAGTCTTGGTGTGAAAGAAAAACCCAGGGCATGTGTGTGTGACCGCCTTTAGTCAAGTGGAAGTAGCCCCGTACAAAACCAAGGGTCTTAGATGACCCATTTTTAGGGTGGCTTGTACATATAAATAGCGGTTTCCCCACTTGCTTTTCATCATCAGGTTTCTGGTGCACAGCCAGCCACATAAATTTCAAAACCAAATCACACACAGCCTTTGCACTTATATAGAGAAACTGTGCAGCAACTACATACTGGCTCACATTTACATACGGGCCAATGTCCCAGCCATTGCTTTGTGCCATTGTTTCGTTAAGCTCCCAAAGTCGACAGAACCCATCGTCAGCAGTGTGCTCTGATAGAAGGGTTTAGAACCGGTCACATGGGCAAAAAGAATGAAAAAGACGAGGGTAAACATTTGAGGATGCTCTGATATACAGGACCTGGGTAGTTAAATGTCATCACTTTTGATTGTCTACGTGAATGTTATTGCAGGTGATGAAATGGAATCATTGTTGAAAGTGGTTTTTATTCTGCGGACAGAATGTGAGCATTTCGATGAAATCCAGCGAAACACTTCAAAATCCAGGCTAGGGCAGAGATAGTTTCTCAAGAGTCAAGATGGTACTTCTTTGCAAGGCAGGCCCCTGGTGTTGGTTGCTGTTATAAACCACAACCTCCGCTTAGTCAGTTCACCCAAATCTTTTGCACTTTTCCAGACAACGTGTCAACTTTTGCATGCTAAGGTTCTGTCCACCTGGCTGACATAGGGCCATAAATGACTACGTATAAATGTATAACAAGTATTACCACATTCTCACTACTCATTATACCATATTTTATCTATTACTTAGTCATCGTACTACTTCATTATGTTACTATTGTTTGACATGAACTGCTAAGAGTAACTTTTACCATTTACCCTTAATTTACAACAAGGGTTCAGGTCACACACTGTATATGACTGTGGAAGTCAGAGATGAAGAGAAGTCATGCTGGCTACATAAAAGCTCTTTGAATCTTTTTATCATCTTTTAAACTGTTTATGATCACAGTTATTGAAAGCCTTTATTCAATTCAAATTTTCTACAGCAAGACAGAGTGCTGGGGACTGCTGTCATGCAGAAATCATGGATCCACAGACTAGGAGGAAAGGATGAGTCAAATTTCCTACAGCTAGTTTGGTCTGGTTCTGAAATGATTTTGTGACTAGGAGGAATATTGTTTATTCTGTCTTTTTTTTTTTGCTCTTTCTGCTCATACACAAAGTGTGTTGGGGAGAAAGGGTGGAGTTTCCCTGCAGGGGACATGGATTAAGCTTATTATAACAAACCCCTGGAGGGGTACTGTCTTAGATCACATGAGTGGGCCAATTCTCGGCCCTGCACTGCCGATTCAGAACCATGTGGCATGAAGCAGGGCACAGAAGCCATCTAAACTGTCTGCGCCGTCATCTGGACCCCAGTGGGTGCTCAAAAATTCAGGTGCTGGATCATAAAACTGTTATAAAAAACACTAACACCTAGGAAACAAGTACAAAACACGTGGAATGACTATGTCCAGAGGCAAAAGTGCCAAGCTGTGACATCACTCAACATTGGGTTCAGGCAGTGCCATGCAGTACACTGCCCCGTGCTCCACAGAACAGAACTCTGTCTGTAGATGTCCCCCCAGGCATCCATCACATATTTGTGAGAGGGTGGGAGGGCATCACGAGTACGAGGTCTTCGAGCTCCTCTCTGTGAATGCAAATGACAGCCCCCCCGTGTCATGAGCACAGAGGCTATTGATTGCGTTTCATACAAGAAACAACTGCATTACATTACTAACAGCCCAGTTTCTCTGCAATTGATCTGTTGGCTCTCTGAATATCTGGAAGATGTTTGAATTTTGGTCACCATAAGCCCAAACCTACACACAACACAAAAGCCCTGGCAAACTTCACCCCCTAAGGCCCGTTCTAGCCCTGGCATCAGGTGCAACCCTAATTGAGCCATTTAAAAATTTAAAGCAGGGCTCACCCACAAGGGCTGAGTACTGGCATAGTGGAGGGGAAATAGAGCGGCCCTTGTTCGTGCAGGAGAAGTCTAAAGAAATGCTGCTATCGAGCAATGCGTATTCATCCTGGCTGCAGGAAGCTGGAAAACACCGCACTGAGAACAATCCGGTTGTTCCATGGTCATTGTCCTAAAACTAATCACCCAAATGCAGCAGTGCCCCTCATTAGCACCAAATGAGGTCCAATTTCCTGCAAATACAACTTTGTGAACCTTGCACCTTGTAGGGGGGGAAACCCTGAGCACAAAAGCTGCGTGTGATAGAATAAAATGCAAAATCGCAATGGGGTACAGTCTGGCACCGGTCCTACATAACCTCCTTCAAAAAGCGTTATGCTGAAAGGGTGCAACACCGCAGAGAATCCGTAGGAGGCTGTCAGGGACAACAGGGGGAAGAAACATACGGAGGAATAGGAGTGCCATGTGAAAAGCAAACAAGTAATCCATTAATTATGAATCAAACCGAAAACTACATTTAAAAAAAAAAAAAAAAAAAACAAAAGAAATTAAAGAAGATGGAAGAAATAAAGCAACGCAAAAAATAATGAGCGTATCAATAAAAGCTGTTGTTTCAGTGGCTACAGTGACACAGAATGGGATGTGTTTGCTTGACCGGTGAAGGTATGGATTTCATCCATGAATGATGAGCAACACCACAGAAGCAGGTCCAGATGCTGTTTCCTCAGTAATGAGATTCAGAAATGTTCAGTTAATGGCCAGTGAAAGTGTTGATAGCAAGCGCACACCAAGTGGTAAAACAAGAATTAATAAGTAAAGTGAAATAGTATTGTAACACAAAAAGCAGTAGTAAAAGCGAAGTATCAATACAAACAGCGAGTTTTAATTTGTACATACACATAGATTATGTTCGGTATTGTTTCACTGATTTTCTATTAACTTTTTTATTGAATTTTATTATTTGGTTTTTCTAATTTTAGTTTGTTTTAATGATTAATGGGTTACTCATTTGCTTTCCTCATGGCACTCCTGGTGCCATTCCTAACAAAAGTAGCTGGTGACTGGAGGACTGAAACGCTTTTTAAGGGTGAAATCACACCTTTCTGCCTGCATCTCAGAGTGCTAGACAACAAGGGTTGAAGCTCAGATTTAATACCAGTTGAGATGCCTTCATTCCCCACATCTCTTCTGCAGGCCCGTCGTTAGATTTTACACCTTATCAACACATCGCCTCCACCGTTGTCAGCCATCCACCATATGTTAGTAGAAAGAGATCTTTTAATAATGCTGGATTTATTATATTTTAGCTGCTTGGTATAGACAGAACATCTAATCCAGCTTTTTTGATACTGGTTGAAGCAATTGTATTAAACTAGTTTGGTTACAGGAGGGGCAGCAGACTCTACTGGCTGTAGACTGTAGAATGTAGTACAGATTGACAGACTGGTGTCCATCATTTTCCTCATCTAGCCTAATGCCCAATAATTCTGGAATAGGCTCTGAGCCACCCAGACCCTAAACAGAATTATATCTGCTAACATTATCATTACAACTCATGAAAGAGAGCAACCTCACATTAAAACCAATTAAATAAACAGAGTCAAAAATAATTCTGTCTGAACAAAAGAACCACAGAGATTTAGACATTGAAAGAAATATACTTAGATACATTTGGTTTTATTAGCTTTGCATAGGAGCAGTTCTAGTTCAAATTTTGTTCATTTTAGATTGATCTTCTTAACTAAGCTATGAGAGTACCTCGGTAGACAAAGAGATGTAAATTTGTGCACTAAAACATATACGGTGGTATGGAGGAAAAAACAAAGGTTAGCAGTTTAGAAAAGGGAAATTCATTACGTGCACATGTAAATACCCGAGGATACCTTTAATTTGAGCTGAAGTTAATTCTAATTCAATAATTTGAGGCTGTGGTAAGATTTTAAATTAAAGCCCCATCCCAGCTGCTCTCCTTTTCAGGGTCAGTGAGAAGCAGCTGGACAGCTCTTAATGACCAGACAAACAGGCCATCTGCATTTTGGGCCTTGTGACATCTGCTTTAGATCAATACATGTCAACAGATAAGAAGTACTCTTAAAACAATGTTCTTCTGTCAATATGCATTCTTTTTTTCTGTGTAAGCAGAGAACTTCGAGCTTGGTGTCTTAGTGGGACAGACTTCTAAATGAGACAAATGGTTCTGCAGTGTAGAAAATTTGGTCCACTGCCTTTCTCCTCTAAACTGAAGAGCATCTGGTGACAACTGCATGAGAGTCACCAAACCTTTGGTGGATCTTTGTATCTAAGCATAAACACAAATATTCAACCACAAAAAAAACCTGTGTGGCACTATAAAGTGAAGCCCCAATATGACAAACCAAATGTAGGCTATTTTGAGGTGGAGGAAGATGGTTGAAAGGGGCTTTCTCCCCCCCATAATGCCATTCTGCAAACAATCTCTGAAAGAAAAGGAAAGCAATTTCCAGTCATTCAGCCTCCACTTCCACAGGTTTGGATTTTACATAAAATTTGGATATGACTTATTTTGGGGGATGCTCACTGACCACGGTGCCAAAGCCAATTAACAAAGCCAGTCAAATTGACAGTAATTAAAAGAAAGATGGGGAATGCAGGGGCCTGGGGAGTGAACTGATCCTCGTGGAACCAGGTCACCACATTTTTGTGCACGCAGAGGTCATCTGCTGGCACACATGCGTTAGCTGAGGGCCCAGAGACATGCCTGTGTACAACAGATAGGTGCGTGGGGGGGGGGTGTGAATTAACACACTCTGACACCTTCATTGAAACACAGACCGCACCAGACACTGAGGCACCTCTCTCTGCGTTCACATTTACTCAGAATCAAGGTTATGTACATAAAATTATACGGTACTGTGTTGCTGTAGTTTGCAATCCTTGGTGATTCAACACAGCAAATATTACTTTCATTTTTGCTGTTTTGATGCAGCTAGAAAGACCACTCGATCTATTTTTGCTATTTTATTTTTAGATACAAGGAGGAATCTTGAAGTTTCATTCCAAGCTATTATACTGTCTAGTTTTTAGTCTTCAAAGCAGCTTATACAGATGATCACTGCAAATTTGCCTTATATTTCCATGAAAAAAATACACTCAACTAATTCATTTTACATGCATAACACCTGCACACTTTGTTTCATCCCCACTACTGGAGGTAAACTTTTCCTTTCTACCAAGAAGCTACCGGTCCCATAATGACGTTCAACCTAAGGAACCTGTCTGCGCGACATAGCCGGCTGGACGTCGCCATGCAAGATGCGCACTGGCATTTTGTGCCGACCCGCCATGCGTCATTAATCCACAGTCCCAAAGATGTGTACGCCCGTGTACCAATTTTCCGTGTGGGGAAACATTTAAATATGTAAACCAACCATATGACTGTCATAGATTTAAAGAAGTGTGATGACACATTTTATAAGGACAAATTCACTACGTCGATGCGGCAGCAAACGCAGATACCGACTTTTAACTGTGTGTGCGTTGAGACTGGAGTTGGTGGTTCCTGAAGTGTGACTGAGGTGCCAAGCTCCAAAAGGTCAATGCTTGAGACGGAGGACGAGTTTTCGCTGTCGGTGTCGATCGCAGGAACTCAGCATCTCCATTCACGGCCTGATGAATGGGCATCTCTTCACGGTGCCATTTCAAAAAGCCAACTGAAGGCAGCGGTCAAGGATCGGGAAGTACAATGCAGGCAAGACGCAGATAATTTAAAACGAAAATGGCCTCATACATAGCAACTCTAATTTCGTGGCATTTCCAGTGACGGGCAATTAAAAATTGTTGGAATGAGGATTTGAGACAGTTGTTTCTAACCATGTTGCTCAATGTCCTTTGAAGAGCAGAACTGTGGTGTTATTTTACATCGCTGTCTAGTATTGTTAAAGGCGGATGTGTCTGTAAAGGCCGATGCCAGCCATATAAGCCTGTGCTTTCCAGCACCTGAGACTTCCTACAAAATTCAGTTTGTTTCAGTTCTATTGCTTTTCCTTGTACCGAGTTTTGTATTAATGATGGCGCTGAGTGCACTTTGCCTGCTTTTTCATGCTAATGCAATGCAGTTATGCAATTTCCCAAAGCAAAAGAATCCTTGAATAAGGCATAACGCGCATGACTGTGGGTGACATTAATTTGACAGGCTTTCCTAAAATACAAATGCCCAAGGTCTGGAATGGCAACTATACTGGTGCATTGGTGTCTGTGCTGTCTGCCAAGCAGCAGTGAGAAAGATTCAGTGTCTGTTAGTGGGAAACTCATAAAAGGGCAGTGCACCATCTGGCCAGTAGAAGAGAATGGAAAGATCTTTAAATACAAACATTAGAGGGAAAAAAACAACGCTGGACTGACCTGAAGGGAACACATGCTTGTTTCATGTATGCTCTTATTCATAACATGTCCACCACCTACTGATACAAGCCTCTTCTGTTCCCATCTCACTCTCCACCAAAGCCAAATTCCCTCATACTGGGCCAGATAAATCTGATTCTCATTTTCCAAGCATTTTCTGATGACCCTTGTGGCTTTGCTGCTACAGAACCACAAACATCACATCTCCTTATATAGCTGTACAAACCAATTACCCAACAAGAAAAAAAAATGCATTTTTTCTGGCCCCTCTAACTTGCCTCTCTTCTCCTGTCCGCCTTCAATTTGTTTAATTCCCCCCCTTGGTGTTTGTGTCCTTTCCTTTCCTCCTCCTTTCCTCCACTTATCCCAACAAAGCGGAGGAGGGTGGACAAAACCCCCCAAAGGGTGGGAGACTATGAGTTTAAATATCAAAGCCAATGATGGACACCATGCGGTCCCACTGCCGCTTCTGTGCCCCGCCTTCACTGTCCATCTGCTGAGGCCAAGAATGGATGTGGGAGGGCTGTCAGCCCGCAGGCTGCTTTTATTCTCCCATTGTCAGGAGGCCTGTACCAAAGGCTCACCCGTCCCAGTCAGCTGGGGAGTGGCAGGGCCTACACACCTCCGCTGAATAGGACCCTGGGCCGTTTTCTCATTTTTCTCCCCGATTTCAGTGCGAACTATGGACACCCTGTTGTCTGTGGGCAGGTGCTGCATGAGGAGGCCGACAACCAGCTGACATGGTGACCGGGGGGTTGGGGGTACATTCAGAGAAATGTTCCATAAGTCATACAAATAACAGATAGACAGCAATAGCAACCTTTTGGCTACTTTCTCTTTCAAACACTTGCTCATGAAGATAATAAATAAATCATTTTTTCAGTCAACAGGGAAAATCATTCATTTAGTTATTGCAGAGGAGCCCCAGCCCAGTGGTCCAGCATGAGCTCAACTGCTTACCCAGGATTATAAGGCCAATGCAGGCCAAAGCTGTCACGTGACCTTCCGGTCTTGAATTATTTTAACAGCAGCATGTTTCATCAACAGTAAGATTTGAGGGGAAACACCGCACTTTCTGTTAGTAGGGTGTTGAGGATCAATACACAGCGATACGGACTCCTACCCAAGAGTAGCTTCACAGGGGGTGCCTATTCGGTTTCAGCCCATGGCTGTGAAGTGGAATAGGTACGTTTCAGGTTAAAGGTCAGAGTGCTTGGCATCACTGCCTTGGATTTCTCCCTTCTCCTCTCACGAAAGTGATTATACTTTGCATCCGATGGCACTCCGATGAACAATTTGTCTAAGACACTATTGATTGAAGGCAGTCTCTCGAGGGCCTATGTTTAACAGATGTACTGGAAACCCTCAGGATAGCTGAGGGTGGTATACTCCCTAGCCTACAAGAAATCATTTGTGACTTCTATGACTGGACCTAAATCATATCCCTGTCCCCCAAGGGACAGGAAACAGCTGCCGCTCCCCTGGAGTTTCCATCCAGACCACCATCAACGGACAAATGTATAATGCAAGTAAATTATCGTTTGAGACATAGCAGAAGCCCAACGGGGCTCAAGAATAGGGAGTCTGGTGTTCTGTTCCTGACCTGGTTACCCTGGTAACCCCCAGCAGGCAGATACACATGGGCTAAGATGGCCTGGTGCTGACAAACGAGTGGGAGACAAGAATGCACACCAATGTCCATCAAAACAATGGCTGTGTTACCAGATCCTCTGCACTCAACAATGTGTCATTTATCAACAGGGCCTTTGCTGAGAGACTAAAAGCGACATAAATAATTCACCTTTGGGGTTTGCTGGTGGTATCATTTCTTTTACAGAGCACCTTCCTTTGGAGGAGGCCAGGTATCCCACTAACTCTCTTTGCAGGGCTTTAAAAAGCAATGCATGGTTTTCACTCTTAGTTCTTCCACATGTTCAGACTATTGTGTGTGTGTTTACAGGACACTCGTGCTATAACACTTCTTCGGATGCAGGAAACCATCACAAATGCGTTATCCTGCAGTTTCAAGATCTTTAGGGAACAGATTAAGGAACAGCTTGTTTGCCTCTACTTCTCAGACACAAGCAGTACATCCCGCCGTTGAGGCGCAGCAGCCGTCAGAGCCATTACAGGTCAAAGCCCCTAAAGGACTTACTGCATTTATCCGAATGAATGCGTATGCATTAAAACTGCACAAATGCAGTTCATGCTTAAATAAAAGTGAATGCATCTTACTTAGCAGACCAAATAATAAAAAAGAAAAACAAAAATCAGTCACTTTTTTTAAAAATTTTGTATCTACTGTATATTCATGTCACTCTTCTTTCTATGGACTGTCCTGAGAGTGTGGGATGTCCTGATTCAATGTAAACAGGGTATAAAGCAGTGACCTGCTCCCCAGCTCCTCCAATAACCCTCTAGAGTCAGCTGCACCATCTGGACCTCCAGCAGACATCACAAGGGAAGACGTCCTGTCACAGCATGTCTGCTCCCATTGGCCAGAAACCTGCGGCCTTATCTACAGTATGCAACAGGCTCAGAGGGTGCCGGAACGATGACTCGTGTGATGAAGGACCTGCGGAAACACATACCAGACCAATCCAACAAAATTGCTTTTGCGCTTGGCGCCCCAGGTGTGAAACCAAGCCTAAATGAGGCTTCCTGGTAGGATATCCTGATCAGACTGCTGCCACAGAGTTCCTACCCACCTTTGCCTCATCCTCCTGATACCTTAACTCCCCTGGACCAACACGTAGGCACCTAAACACTGCCAGGCCCCACTTTCAGAGTCAGAGACATAAGAGGAAGACAAAGAAGAAATCGTTTCATAGTGTAAGCACTGGAGATCCATTCTTTAAAGTGTCTTTGAAGCTCTGCATCAAAACATGACTGACAGCAAGAGCAAATGGAAGTATTGTTTTCTGTGGCTTTTTACACACATAAAAGTCAAAGACTGACCACAATTTTAGATCAAAGGTTCAAACAGAACTACAGTGAAATGCCACCAGTGCGTCTAGCACAAAAGCAGACTGACGCTAGATGTTAAGTCAAGAATGAAATCCTAACAATTACGCATAGCTGTTTTTCAAATTTCTGTAAATCATGCCCACTCAAAAGTGATGACAAAGAGGATCAAACTGCCCTTTCATCTACTGTAGCTGAACCTGTTCTTCTGCAATTGCCACACGCCCTGCTTTACCTGAAATTGGCGAGGGGATGAAAATCCACGTGGAGGCAAACTAGCATGTAAAAAAAATAACTTGGGCCCAAATTAATGTTTCATAACCCAAACTATTTTAGTTTACAGTTCTGTGGAAAGCCCTATGCAAATCTCAGCAACTAAAATTATTATTATTTTTTTTACATTTATTCTGATTTATAATTTAAATGTTAACAGAAGCGGGTATGAGTGACAGAGTAGAATGGGAGAGAACAGAAAGTCAGTACTGAATGATAAGGGTGTCAACTTAAAAGATAATTCAAGCAGTGGAAGGTTAAAGGGAAATATTTTTTCATTCCATCAACTGTGACTTTATTCGGCAGCTACATTTTTTCAACATTTTTACAAATGGGACAGGTAAATAAACTGCTTCATTGAAATGTGTGTCAGCAAAGTGTTCAGCTTCATGATAAACACTGCTAAATAAGTCAACTAAAAAAGTAAAAAAAAAAAAAAAATCATTGGAACATCTGAATATAAAGGCTATCGTTTCATTATAACCCAATTTAAAATGATTGACTATATTTTTCAATCAGTGCAGTCGAATCACTGGTATTCTGTATACTGAATTAAGTTAATAAGAAATGAATTATTACTATTAATCTGGTGGGTGTCATGACATCCTGTACAGTAAAACAGAATGGGTGAGGAGAAAAAAAAAATCGTTGGGTATCTGGGTCTTTTGTACCTGAATCCTGATGTGTGTGTTACAGTTAGAAGGTCTGTGTTTTTGTGGTCAAGGAAAAACTGCCGGTTTGACATGGCAACAGCACAAGACCATGAACTGATTTTGTACTAAGAAACTATCTTCCAGGCATGGAACTGGTGTCTGCTGTACTAAGACCCACCACAACCCCAAGATCTGAATGACTGAATGAGTAACTGTGCCAGCATCTCAGCAAGACACCAAACATTCTTGGGGTGAGAGTAAAGGTTGTATTTCTTATGGGTTAGAGTAACTTTTAGTGTCTTTTGTTTTTGTAATAAAAGATGACCATGCACTGTGGTCAGAAAAATAAAAATGTGATGCGCTTTCATCCTCACCACCACACCCTATTTATTCTCTTCAGGAACTGAAGAAGGCTGTTGCTCTCAGCAAGCACAATCAATGCAATATGGGCTCTCGGATGGCAGTGGTTCATATCTGCCTCCAAGATTCCCCAAAGGAACCTCAGGTACAGGGTGGAACGCACAGACTTACAAGAAACAAATAAGGCGTGAAACACAGGAAAAGCTCCAGACAGAAGTCTGTAAAAGAGTTATGAAGAAAAACCTGTGATCAGAAGCCAAGGCTGCAAACCACAGCATCGTCAATATATGTTTTATGCTGTTTGTTCTTTGTTTAGAATTCCAACAACAATGATAAAACTTAGCACAATCTCGCATTCTGCATGAAGCCAGACGACTGGGGATGTACAGGTTTGGATTAGCTCAACCATTAAGATCTAAAGGCCATAACGCCCCAAACCAACTTGCCCAGTCTGGCTGTTCCACCACAGGGCGAGACTACAGACTCCCTAATGCCCACCGAGAGAGCTCTAAATTCTTGCCAACCATCCTTAAAATGACCTCTTACACTTGCCCCTTTCTGAGAGATATTTCCACCCTTCGGGGGGAATTGTTATTTCTCTACAAAAATAGAAACTGTGAAAGGCCTTTTTTAAGTAGGTGTTTGGCTGCTCCTAGGAAACTGTAGAAGGAGGCGTAAGCTATTCGACACAGAAAAGGCCTGCATTTGCATCTGTGAATGAGCACACTAGCAGAAGGTCTGTCCTACTTTTCCTCTTTGCCGCTATTCATGTTACTGGGGCGACTTGGTGAAAAATCAAAAAGGAACAATGCCTTTAAATCAGTGCTATGTAGACTCATCCATTTCTTCGGGATATTATCAAATAAGCAAACTCTGCAAGCGCTGTAGATAAATTTAGATGCTCATTTGAATGTTTCAGCAATGAATGAATGAATAAGTGAATGAATGACAAAAAGTCTGGACTCGTCATTAAATCACATGCAATAAAGTACAGTAAAATTAAATTTTTTCTTACACGGCTTGAGACCCATGAACAAATAAAACTTGATTCGATACACATTTTCGGCACTTTGGGTCCACATTTGGGTGTTACTACTTATCTGTTTATGTTAGCTTCTAAATTGTGTTTTGTTT
This sequence comes from Heterotis niloticus, assembly GCA_018136845.1. Taxonomy (NCBI): domain Eukaryota; kingdom Metazoa; phylum Chordata; class Actinopteri; order Osteoglossiformes; family Osteoglossidae; genus Heterotis; species Heterotis niloticus. The sequence goes on along the minus strand of CM030894.1, from coordinate 19,922,508 downwards.
GTGACTCTCCTTATCTTCTAAGTGCATTTATGTCCGTACAAAATTCATGAGGTGCAGCTGCTTCAAGGTTAAAAAAGAAAAAAAAAAAAAAAACTCATAACTGCACCTTTTACATGCTTAGCATTACCACATGTGCTTTGTATAGCCTAAATGATTTGAAATCCTCTATTTCCATTGTCAATACTCAGTAAACGTGCAATTTATACATTAATCTTATTACACCAAATTATATTGTTGGACCTATGACCTATACATACAGTGCCATTTTCGGCTGCTTTAAGCTCCAAAATGATGCCATGGATTGTGCCCTGAGCACAGATCCAAGGGTTCAAGCCTGATTATATATAACCGAGGGATTTTAATCCAGTTCTAATCCAGTGCCAAGCAAGAAGAAAAGTGCAGGGTTTCCTAATGCGGTTTTAATTAAGGGCCCACTGTAGAGCAGGACAAGCCTATGAAGCACCACCCTGGCAAAACATCAGTTCCAACCAAGAAGCCTTCACGTCCCCTGACATGGTGCCATGGATGAAAGTTCATATGCAGGACAGCCTGATATCACACTGGTCAAAAACAGGAAACGACCACACAAAATGAATATGATGTTGCACAATGGAGTAAACATCTACAGTCCTCTCAGTTAGCCAACACTCTTATCCAGTGCGATAAACATTACTAGAAGTCCTCGGCAAAATATTTATCCCAAATTACTCTAGTAAAAATGTCCAACAGTACAAACGGGTAAATAACTGTAAATCATTTATAGTACAAACACAGTAAGTCATAAAGCTGCCAGCTAAATAATGCATAAGATTTCTAACATAAGACAAAATCTACTTTAAGAATTAAAAAAGTATAATTTGCAAGTTGAAATGAGAATAAAAAGTAAAAGTAACGGCTGTGAGAATATGCTAATTTCTGCATCCATTTCAGCTGCTTAGAGCTTTTTCAACCACTGGGGGGCAACAGTAAAGAAAAAAAAACAAAACAAAAAAAAAACAACAACAAATGTATAATAGATGCAGGTAAAAATTTAAAACTTCTTCTTCTTCTTCTTTCGGCCGCTCCCGTTAGGGGTCGCCACAGCGGATCAAAAGCTTCCACTTCTTCCTGTCCTCTGCATCTCTCTCCGTCACCCCCACCACTTGCATGTCCTCCTTCACCACATCCATAAATCTCCTTTTAGGCCTTCCTCTCTTCCTCTTGCCTGGCAGCTCCATCCCTAGCATCCTTCTCCCGATATATCCCGAATCTCTCCTTTGCACATGTCCAAACCAACGCAATCTCGCCTCTCTGACTTTGTCTCCAAACCGTCTAACCTGTGCTGCCCCTCTAAGGTAAGAATTTAAAACTATCAACCCCAAATAAAAGGTTCTAAAATAGCATACAAGCAATTCTTCAAAATAAACAAATTTATAAAACAAAACATTAAAGCAATGCTGAAACTGCAGTATCAGATAATGACATCCCTCACCAGCTGCTTGGGCCACAAACTGCTGTATTATTTCTATGAGAACATCTTCTATCTGAAATAACAGTACTGGGAGCAGAACAAAAAAATGAGATTTTAATTACTGAGACCCAGCACCTCAGATCAAATTACTTTGCACCGTAAAGTGCCCACGAGAAGGTGAACCACCTGATGAACAAAAAAGTAGACAGCAAAGGGTTGTTGCTTTTTGCCATGGCCATCTATCAGACGGTCCCTTCAACTTACAAGTGCCAGACCAAGGCCAAAAGACAATAAATACCACATGTGCAGCAAGGTGTGCATCTGCCAGCTCTTTTGGAAAACTTTTGCTTACCGTCACAGGACAACATGGCAAACATGACAAATGCGGAAAAGCCATATTTCCTCAATGCAGAGTCAATCATTCAAAGAGATGTTAAGGTGTTCCCTTAGTGTGAAGCTGAATACATTTACTGTGTGGTAATTATGCAGTATTAATCAAAAGTTTGAGCACACTTTGCTGACTCTTCTGCCAAGTTGGTCCCATCCACTTGCAGCCCAGGTTTCCCCACATATACTTAAACTTTTTCACCCAATACTGTATAAATTCCAAACAGTAAGACCCATGCACATGCAGATAGCAACTAAATACATTGTTTTCCCATCCAAACAAAGATCAGAGAAAGAGATACTGATGAGGAAGACATACAAATGGAATGCCACACATTTATGAATTACATGTTGTGAATTACGATAACAATATTTTAAAACCCAAGGACTTACTCTGAAGGACAACATGTGGGAGAGACCAGGGCTGGTTGTCACACTCCACACTCCTGAGAATTTCAGGCTAAGTCCATGGTGGAAAATTAACAAGAAGTCTCTAAATGTTGAATGACAGAAGAAAGCTTGAAGCCTTGGGTTAAAAAAAAAAAAAAAAAAAAAAAAAAAATCAGCAGCCCCTTTATCACCATAATGGAAATCAGTGAAAAATTATTAGTTATGAAAGAAGCCCATGCAGTTTGTGATAGCATTCACATGGTTGGATTGACTGTCACAAGGTACAGGTTTTGCTGTCCCTTTATTTTTTAATCTATTTTTGGTCTCATTTTTGGTTTTAAGTGCATTAAGCAATATTGCAGCATTAATCAGCATTTACGTCATCCAGGAAGGCTAATGAAAAGTAAAATTAAGAACAAAACTTTCGAACTATTGCTTCCATTTCAAGCTGTAGACTTATAAATAAAAGGTCAGTAGTAGTAATGCTTGTGTACAGCATATGCGTGCTATTAGTCTTCAGAAGAAGACATCACGTCAGGGCTGCAGCATTATTGAACTACAGTTATCCGAACACAGCAGCCATGTTCACATGAAGCTTCGATAAAAGCCCTTTGCCTGCTGAGGAAAGAAGGGTTTCTGTTATCTGTTTATTATTCTTTCTTTAAATTTCCCAGAGACAAAGAGGCCCAGAGAGCACAGTTAGGTCACTGGAAACCGAGGCCTGCATGGAGACCCGCCACCTCACTTTCGGCATCATCCTCAATGTGCTGAGCACACATCTTTCTTCTGGCTTCATTTAAAGCCCATCACACAGCCTAAGCTCTGCTTGTGTGCACCGGTTTCAAGCAAGAAAGCGCAGGGATGCAAATTAATATGCCTGGAGAAAAAAAAATATATATAGTATATGTATCATAGCTTGATGAGAGCACACCAGAAATAAACAGCACTTCCTGTACTTTCTGTTTCTGACAACAACTCGCTTGAAGAGCCAAGTGGCCCAAATTGTCATTTAAACACTCAAGGACACCGCTAAACGGCAGCTTCGGCTTTATTCCTGTGCAAGAGCAGCAGGTGACACGCAAGCGCCACGGTCTTCCGGTAATATGGGCCTCTGCGTCGGCCTCCTGCAAATGCCTCCTGGCAGACAGTAGAAGAAAATAATCTGAGTCATTTCACAGATCTCACACACACGCGTACCTCTCTACCAGCTTAATTTGCTCATTCCCATTCCGGCCGAGTATACTATAAAACAGTTTATTGAACACAGGAGCATCTCAGATAAAAGGAGTGGGCCTTTTTGGATGTTTGTATGTTTAGATGAAGTATTATTCTCAAATTGCATCTTGTGCCAGGACTAGTGACCGTTCGGTGACACTTTCCCTCATTCCTGGTGCCACCGGGCCCAGTTTTATACCGTGAGCCTCCCAGGGATGTGAACCTGTCGGCACCGGACTCAGACGTAACCTAGGCGCGCCTCACACCTACAGGCCGTTCCCGTTACTTCGGTGCACTTCCCACACACACACACACACATACACGGTGTGTTTGACACACGCCACGTTCCCGCAAGGCTCGGGACCGTCCGGCGCAGGTTCGCCTTCATTTGCGCAGAGCAGCAGAACCTAAAACCGCATCACCGAGGGATGCGCAGAGCCCGGGGACGCACAGTCTGCCAGTTGCGGTCGGGGACGAGCAAAGGATTACGACACGGGTTTAAAAATAATATTTAAAAAAATAACAATAATAATAACACACCAAACACCGCGTCTGTTCAGATGTGAGCATCTCCAGAATCGCTCGTTTTCCAGCGCACTGCAGCTAAACCTTACAGAGGGCGCGGAACCGGCGTCACCTCGTAGCTGTTTTTGAGACACCTGGAATAAATGTCCTGTTTTACCTGTACTGCGGCGGATGCGACGCCCGCCCGCCCGCCCGCCCGCCCCTTGAGGCGACGCAGCTCCTCAGCTTCACGTCGTCCCGCTCGAAATTCTGCTCGTGGATGCTCCTCAGGCACACGCACAGCGTGCTTCAATGCGGTACATGGCTCCGTCCGGGTCCTCCTCCTGTCTCAGCTGAGCGCGTTCCCGCGGCCCGCGTCCGCGCCCCCGCTGGCAGCCGGACAGGTGTCCGAGCGCAGGACGCGGCTACGCGCAGACAACGCGGCGAGAGCATCGCGCGAGAGCGGGGAGCGCGTGACGCCGCGTGACCGTGCGCGAGTGCCGCGACTCCGCTCGCCTCCCTCGAAGCCTGAAGAGGAGATCCGGCCGAGTTGTCCACACGCAGCCGAATAAAAGCATCAGTCTTTATTATCCGTGCAATAAATACTTAAATACATTTAATGAGCACCGTCTTGCTGCTTCTGTGCAGCTGAACACGAAGCAGTTCCTCATCTTCTCTACTTCTGCCCACGTTCTAAGTACTTCTGGGACAAAATTCTCTTTCCTTCATCTACAAACCTATTAATATCCCTGACTCTTTTCCATAGCGTTGAATCTGGTGACAGACACTTAGACGATGCTTTGCATTTCATTCGCACATTGGTCAAATTTCACATGCACAAAAGCAAGATGTATTAAACCAGAAAGAAAACCTCAGTTGTTCCTCATTGATCTGCAGTCTGTTTCCCCATCTCCTCCGAAAAGAAAGCGATAAGGACACCTCAAATAACTTTATTATTTTTGGATAAACTGTAATCTTGTTAGCTGTGTGTCTTTTTCTATTTGATTTTTTAATATTATTTTTTACTTATTTAGTTTTTACATTTAATATACCTATGTACTCCCACTTTTGAAAGAATTGTTTCTTGTAATGCTGTTAAGTATGCATTTCCTCGTAATGTTTGCTATAAAAATAAAACTTCATTTAAAAAAAAAAAAACAAAACAAAAAAACTGCTCATTGCTAGAGTTCATAAAGAATATTGAAGTTAAGAAAAAGAGGAAATAGATATTGAGGGGCCATTTCCGCTGTGTGGTCACTTTGTTTAATTTCTTATATAGCTTTACAGCTCAATTATTAATGACTGAGATTTGTGTCTTGATCACGGTCGCAAGTCCTGCGCTTCCATACACCCCAGTGACACCAGCGACACCACAAGTGCAAAGGGGGGTGGTTTCTTCTTTTTCAGTAAGCTCCATGTCTTCTTCCAATATTTCCTGTGAAGTGCTATTTCAAGCATTTTTGTTTCCCCCAACACCTGACCAGTATGATCGGGACAAGAATGTCCAACCTTGATATGGAAGTTATCACCTGGCACCCTGTAGTTTCCCATAATTCGCAGTGTGACAACCAGCCCTGGTGTCTCCTGCTGTAAGAGGAATATAAAACATAGACATTAACAAATGCAAAGGTTGAGTGACTGTGAGTAAGAGACAAGCAGCACAAGCAGAGGACACCAGTCCTATGGTTCCCTGTTGGGATCCAGAAACTTCAGAATGGCCTCTATCTTCCCTAGCAGGCCACACTGCTTTTCCTTGGTTTAGCACCTACCATGGATCCTCATCCTGTTACCAACCGACCCTGAGTGGAGACGAAGGTTGACAATAGGGGATTATTACCCTCCCCCCCATCCCAACACAATCTTTGAGGGATTTAAAGATGGTTGCATTGATTATATTGGCTAACAAAGGTTGGCAGGGGGTAGGATGAGAGGTCTTTGTGCTGCTGGAATCCACTGTCAAACCATTACTTCAGTATCTACCATAGTGAGCAAATTTTTAACAGGTGTAATAATCAGGCTAAATAGTCACTAAATCACCTTTAGAGATTTAGTAAAAACAGAACAACCCATAATTAATTATTATTAGATATTAATTAACCCATAATTGGAATATGTTTCCTTCAAATCCATTCCTAAGGCCTCAAATGCTAAACTTGGGACACTAGCATTAGCATCGGACAATTATGTGTTCCATTTTTTAGTGTGTGTGTGTGCGTGCGCGTGTGTGCGTGTGTGCGCGTGTGTGTGTGCGCGCGTGTGTGTGTGTGTGTGTGTGTGTGAGTGAGTGGAACACTTTCTAAAACAAGGTCCATTTGGATGGAGAAACAAGGATGAGGATGACACAATGGCACACTGGGGGGCTTTTTGTTGAAATGAAATGCCAGGTAAAAACCTGACCAAAGCACTCTGACATCACCCCTTTATTAATAGGCAACACTATGGCACTCAGTCTCTTACTGCCAAAGTTTCCAGACAAAAGACACCTAAGGATGCTGAGTGAGGAATTCAGACAACACCTTAGTGTTTTATGTTATTTTGGAGTTTTGCCTCACAGCCAACCAATATACTCAAACCTGTGATAAAACTAATGTTTAGGTTATGGCTTTTGTAGTCTAGATTCAAGTTCAAAATATTTACAGCAGGGAATAAATGCATTATTGTTGCTGGGATGTAAAAGTCTGCTACTTGGAAGTATTAAGGAAACTTTTAAAATTGCTTTTAAAATTGCTCTGTGTCCGTGTGTAACTCCATAACAGACCTGCATCACAGTGGAAAAAAGCAAGAAAAACACAGTGATGTGACTCAAAACTCATTTCACTTCTTTTTAACTTACAGACTCTAAATAGTAAATAAGTACATTCATCCCTCATATAATGTAAAATATTATGAAAATATACCGTTTACCTTTTTTCATGCAACAGTCCTTATTATTATACAGTTCATACTGCTTGTTAATTGATTATTGTACTTCAACAACAGATATTTTCACCTATGCAGCCGCTTATATTTCACATTTTGGAACAGAAATACAGTTAGTCTCTCCCCTAAAAGGTTTTTATACCTCAGCTGGGATGCTAAAATGGGCAAAAATTAGCATCTTGTCCATGTGCTGACTGAGTGGATTTGGCAACAACAACATGAACATCACCCACTGACGGGTTTGTTGGCCATGGAACAGACTAGAATATTTCATGGAGAAATTAACACTGAAGGTGAAGTGAACATCCATACATTTCCCTGCAGATATATTAAAGCGTTTGATTATGGGTTGCTGCCCCTGGCCTTACTGGTAGTGTTATGTAGTATACAGTTTCTTTTTCTTCTTTTGGCCGCTCCCGTTAGGGGTCGCCACAGCGGATCAATTGTTTCCACTTCTTCCTGTCCTCTGCATCTTTCTCCGTCACACCCACCACCTGCATGTCCTCCTTCACCACATCCATAAATCTCCTTTTAGGCCTTCCTCTCTTCCTCTTGCCTGGCAGCTCCATCCCTAGCATCCTTCTCCCGATATATCCCGAATCTCTCCTCTGCACATGTCCAAACCAACGCAATCTCGCCTCTCTGACTTTGTCTCCAAACTGTCTAACCTGTGCTGCCCCTCTAATATACTCATTTCTAATCCTGTCCATCCTCGTCACTCCCAATGCAAACCTTAACATCTTCAACTCTGCCACCTCCAGCTCTGCCTCCTGTCTTTTGCTCAGTGCCACCGTCTCCAACCCGTAAAGCATAGCTGGTCTCATTACCATTTTATAGACCTTCCCTTTCACTCTTGCTGGTACCCTTCTGTCACAGATCACTCCTGACACTCTTCTCCACCCACTCCACCCTGCCTGCACTCTCTTCTTCACCTCTCTTCCACACTCCCCATTACTCTGGACTGTTGATCCTAAGTATTTAAATTCATCCACCTTCGCCAGCTCTATTCCCTGCATCCTCACCATTCCTCTATCCTCCCTCTCATTTATGCACATGTATTCTGTCTTAGTCCTACTGACCTTCATTCCTCTTCTCTTTAGAGCATATCTCCACCTCTCCAGGGTCTCCTCAAACTGCTCCCTACTTTCACTACAGATCACAATGTCATCCGAAAACATCATAGTCCACGGTGACTCCTGTCTGATCTCATCTGTCAATCTGTCCATTACCATTGCAAACAAGAAAGGACTCAAAGCTGATCCTTGATGTAATCCTACCGCCACCTTGAAAGCATCCGTCACTCCTACCGCAGACCTCATCACTGTTACACTGTCCTTGTATATATCCTGTACCACTCTTACATACTTTTCTGGCACACCCAACTTCTTCATACAATACCACAGCTCCTCTCTAGGTACCCTGCCATATGCTTTCTCTAAGTCCACGAAGACACAATGCAACTCCTTCTTACCTTCTCGGTACTTCTCCATCAACACCCTCAGAGCAAACATCGCATCTGTAGTACTCCTTCTCGGTATGAAGCCATACTGTTGCTCACTAATCATCACCTCCCTTCTTAACCTAGCTTCCACTATTCTTTCCCATAACTTCATGCTGTGGCTGATCAGTTTTATCCCTCTGTAGTTACTACAGCTCTGCACATCACCCTTATTCTTAAAAACTGGTACCAGTACACTTTTTCTCCACTCCTCAGGCATCGTCTCACTTTCCAAGATTACATTAAACAATCTGGTTAAAAACTCCACTGCCATCTCTCCTAAACACTTCCATGCTTCCACAGGTATGTCATCTGGGCCAACAGCCTTTCCATTCTTCATCCTTTTCATAGCTGTCCTAACTTCCTCCTTGCTAATCCATTGCACTCCCCTATTCATAATCCCTACATCATCCAATCTTCTCTCTCTCTCATTCTCTTCATTCATCAACCCCTCAAAGTACTCTTTCCATCTGCTCAACACACTCTCCTCGCTTGTGAGCACGTTTCCATTGCTATCCTTTATCACCCTAACCTGCTGCACATCTTTCCCAGCTCGGTCCCTCTGCCTAGCTAATCGGTACAGGTCCTTTTCTCCCTCCTTAGTGTCCAACCTCTTATACAATTCACCATAAGCCTTTTCTTTAGCCTTTGCCACCTCTCTCTTTGCCCTACGCCTCATCTCCTTGTACTCCTGTCTACATTCTTCATCTCTCTGTCTATCCCACTTCTTCTTCGCCAGCCTCTTCCTCTGTGTACTCTCCTGTACTTCCTCATTCCACCACCAGGTTTCCTTGTCCTCCTTCTTCTGTCCAGATGTCACACCAAGCACCTTTCTAGCTGTCTCCCTTACCACTTCTGTTGTAGATGTCCAGCTCACTGGTAACTTTTCACTGCCACCCAATGCCTGTCTTAATTCCTCCCTGAACTCCACCTTATAGTTTTCCTTTTTCAACTTCCATCATTTGATCCTTGGTTCTGCCCTCACTCTCCTTCTCTTTTTGATCTCCAATGTCATCCTACAAACCACCATCCTATGCTGCCTAACTACACTTTCCCCTGCCACCACTTTACAGTCTACAATCTCCTTCAGCCTGGCCCTCCTGCATAAGATATAATCCACCTGTGTGCATCTTCCTCCACTCTTGTACGTCACCCTGTGTTCCTCCCTCTTCTTAAAATACGTGTTTACCACAGCCATGTCCATCCTTTTTGCAAAATCCACAGCCATCTGACCTTCTGCGTTCCTCTCCTTTACACCATACCTACCCATCACCTCATTTCCGCTGTTCCCTTCACCAACATGCCCATTGAAATCCGCTCCAATCACCACTCTCTCTCCCTCGGGTACACTCTTCACCACTTCATCCATATTACTCCAGAATTCTTCTTTCTCATCCATCTCACACCCAACTTGCGGGGCATATGCACTAACAACATTCAGCATCACACCATCAATTTCCAGTTTCATAACCATTACTCTGTCAGACACTCTCTTCACCTCCAAGACACTCTTGACATACTGTTCCTTCAGGATAACCCCTACCCCGTTTCTCCTCCCATCCACACCATGGTAAAACAGTTTAAACCCCCCTCCGATGCACCTAGCCTTACTCCCCTTCCATTTGGTCTCTTGCACACACAATATATCAACCTTCCTTCTCTCCATCATATCAGCAAGCTCTCTCCCTTTACCAGTCATACTACCAACATTCAAAGTTCCTATCCTCCTGTCCACTCTCTTAACCTTCCTCCTCTCCTCCTTCCTCTGGACATGCCTTCCTCCTCTCTTCCTTCGGCCTCTTCTCCTTCTTCGGCCAGCAGTAGCCCAATTTCCGCCAGCACACTGTCGGCTAACAGTGCTGGTGGCGGTCGTTGTTAACCCAGGGCTCGACCGATCCGGTATGGAAATTTCTATTTTTGTCTGCATATTTGGTTTGGCAAAATTTTTACATTGGATGCCCTTCCTGATGCAACCCTCTTCATTTTCTGGGCTTGGGACCGGCACAAAGAAATGCACTAGTTTGTGCATCCCCTTGCGGCTGGATTATGTAGTATACAGTTTATTCACCATATTATCTTTGTAAAATCAGTAAAATTGGGAGGGTTGAGAATAAGGGACTGAGGAGCTGTGCAACCAGGCAATTATTCCTTTATGCCATCAAAATTAGTTGAAATTGGTGGCTCCAACACAAGTTATGCAGCTAGTTTATCTAGTTTACTGCAGCTGGGTACTGTCTGATTTACCTGTTTAATTGATACTTTGCTGTGCTTAATGTATAGTAAACATCCTAGTAATGGATCGATGAAATGAAACAGGATAAGAGCGACAATTTTGTGTAACTTTTTTGAGCGCTGAGCAAAGACAGGAATTTTGTGTGACACTGTGAGCCCATCTGACCCAAATAAGTTTGGGGGCAGCAGGTAACGGAGAAGTTAAGGCTCCTGTTTTGCTTTGCTCCAATCTGAAGGTCTTTGGTTTGCTTCTCTGCTCCAGCTAAACTACATGAGCGAGGTGCTTACCCTGAAGTGCTTCAGCAAAAATACCCTGCTCCTGTATAAGCTGATAAATCATGGTAAAGTTCAGTATCTAATATTAATGGACAAAAGAGTCTGCCTAATGACAATTTTTCGTTAATATTTGTCTTGGAGCAAATTATGGGTCATTGACAGTTGTCTACAATATCTAACTAGTAGCTGGGTAACTAGGTAACCAGTATATGATAGGGCACAAAAACAGGGCAGGGGACCTTTTGCACCCATTACCAAGGCAGGTTCTTCTCAGCAGCTTTCCTCTCATGGCTGTACAACGAAACAGCAGGTTTGTCCCCCTTAGCCCCGGCATGGACCGAGGCAAGGTTCTACTCCGTGACGTCATATTTTACTGCAGCCCTGCAGGACCGCAGCCTGTCACCACTTTGGCTGCTGATCGTCACCTAGTGGACAAAGCAAGCAAGTACTTGGGAACAAAGGAAAATTTCCCTTTTATTTCTTTTTGCCCCAGTATTAAGAATCTATAATTGTTTATCATCACACAGTCTTATGCAGCAGGTACACAAGGGAGAAAATTAAGTTCCTTGGGTCCACAGTGCACAGAATAGGGATGAAGAAATTAGAGAGAAATAAATAAAAACACAATATAGATATACATTAAAGAAAAATGCATATAAATATTAAAAATATAAAAGGACAGATAAATATAAATGTATAATAGATGTAGCATATACAGTATAAGAAAAGCTTTCATTGTGGGATGCCTGACCACAATCTTCATAAGAAATGATTTAAAAACAAAAGAATTAATGTGCAATGCAACTTGAACATGGAAAAATGTCTTCATTACTCAGAACTGTTTGTACATCCACCCACTACAATGCAGTTATCAACATTTTAATAAAACTTAATCTTAATGTTAATCCTTTGATTTATTCAGTTAGGTACTGTCAGAAATATCAGATATGAATTTTTTCTATTTTCATCAACAGCTCATCCAGTGCAAATCAGTGTACTGAGAATTAAGAAAGTGAGTCAGGAAACATACAAACAGGATGCCTATTTATTATCCTTTATTGGCATGAAGTAACATTAAAGTTAAATCTACATTAAAGGGATTGAAAATAAAAAAAATGCACCCACAGTCCTCTATTCATTTTGCCCTGTTACCTCATGTGACATACAGTATACTATATGCACTTAAGCCATTGCAGAAGAACAAAATACTTAAAGTACCGAGAGGAAACCAGCAAAATAATATACATGTACCTCTATTTATTCACTGGGTTGTTTCTTTGAGTTTTGGATGTAGTAATAAAAAATTTAAATATGCAGAATTAACCCCCCACTCCAGTTTGTAACCTGAGGTACAAAGTGTACAAGTTCCCAAGAACTTCTCTTCAAATTTAATTTCTCCATGTAATTTGCTCTGTACATATGAATTAGCTGTTCTGTCTTAAGCGACCCCTCCTTTGGAGTTGGGCGGTCACACAGGTCAGCACAGTTGGTGGTTGTAGCTAGTGGCCACACCTGGTTCTTGCTCATCCACACAGTTTGGTGACATAAATCCAGGTGTAGATGTTGAGATGCCTGACTCCAGAACGGGACCAAACCAGTGCTGCTGTGAGGGGTGTTAGTACGCATCTGCAAAACATGCAACCACTTACTTCACTGCTCCAGCTTCCGCTGCCCCTCATGTATTCAACATTCATAACAAGATCAGATTTATCATTGCTGTAATAACATCAGATAAATTCACTACCGATAGATTATTCATTTTGCTACTCCTTGTGAAAAATTCAACTTTGGTTGGAAGAATTTGCATCTTTCTCAGATCTGTAAGTCTCCTGGAAAGGGGTGTATATTACCACTATCATTATTGCTGAATATGACTGCTGATAATGCCATTTTTACTGCATCGCTAACAATGTGAAAAATTTTTAAGTATTCATAACGCATCTTGCTGCAAACTTTCAAAGCAGAAGGTGAAGTAATAAACAAGCAGTACATTATAAATGAGAACCAAGTAGCTAAATAAAATACACTTTTCCTACATATTAATGAGGTGAATTTATCCTGCCCAAGTCATCGATTTGACTAAAGAATGCAAAAATGACTTTGTGGTCCAAAGCAATCAACCCCTCCACATCCTAAAACATCCCTAAAATACCAACCTAACTTACAGACCATCATCGCTCTCTTTCTCTTCTTTTACTGCAACGGACGTTCAGCAATGATATTTGGACAGAAAGTTGCAGCACATCCACCTCACTCAATCAGCGGGCCATTCAACATTTCTCTGCTTGCAGTTCAAATGTTATGATGGGTTTTTGGAACGATATAAGATATTTCAAAAGCCTCGGTTCTGTTATTGAATTCCCTTTTTTGCATTATAATTAAAAAATGACAGTATTGATTTTATAACGGCATGATTCAAAATATATATTGGGCCTGTTTTGAAGAGCAAAGTAAGAGAAGAGTAAGAGAAACAGAGAAAAATAAAAAGGAGTACTCCAAAAAAGTTAGCTGTGTACTTGTGCATTCATGCCACCATTTATATTCTAATCCTTCAATTCTTTTTTTCTTACTAAGTGTCTAATGAAAGCACATTGGCTGTTCGTTTTGTTCTTAATATTTCCTTGACATTTTCAAAGTACAGGGGTGGATGAAATTTCCTAAATGCCAAGTAATGTATGAATAACAACTAACTTAGGAGGAACAGAGCCTTCTCTTTCCATTTAGAACAATGTTTGTTGAGACTGGGAGACAAAGTAGTTGACTTAGTTACTTTCGATCCATTTGCCCCCTTCTATGCTTAAAATTTTTTTTGGAACTAATGCATCTGCAGCTCAGGCACCTCCTGTTACTTTGAACTTTGTCACACCTCTTTCAAAGATGAAAAATATAAAAGGAACTCAGCTTACCGAATTGCCTGTGTATCTGGACTAATACTACCTTGTGACGGCATTCATATGAGAAAATGTACTTTTTTAAGATTGACTAAACAATTACATTCAAATGATGCTTAACTATGGTTTTTCAGGCCTCACAAAGGTGTTTCATGGAGTGAACCAGATTAAAACGATAGAAACCTGTAGAGGACTGCGCAGTTATTTCCCAGATGGAAAATAATTAATAGCTTTAGAATACCACATCTTTTTTTAAGTGTAAAGGTTTGCTCACATTTCACTAAAAGTTATACAGCCCAGCCAGCTTAAGTGGATATAGGAAAAACAGATAATGTGCTTAACTGGATACTGCCTCCATCATCCTGTTTTGGTCCTGCAAACTTCACAGAGATAAAAGTTGGAATACCTGATAAATATATAATAAATATGTATCGTGTGTGTGTGTGTGTGTGTGTGTGTGTGTGTGTGTGTGTGTGTGTGTGTATATCAGCTAGAAGTCCCCAAGTCCCGATGGGTATGAGCTAGATGTCCCCAAGTCCTGATGGATATGAAAGTCCCCAAGTCCCGATGGGAGGTACCTCCGACAGTGGTTGAGAACAACAGAGCTAAGATCCTGTGGGACTTCAAGTTCCAGACAGACAGGCAGCTGCTGGCCAATCAACCAGACATAGTGGTGGTTGATAAGGAGCAGAAAACAGCAGTAGTGATAGATGTGGCAATCCCAGCTGACAGTAACATCAGGAAGAAGGAGCATAAGAAGGTTGAGAAGTATCAAGGCCTGAAGGAACAACTGGAACAAATGTGGAAGGTGAAGACCAAAGTGGTTCCCGTGGTAATAGGAGCACTGGGGGCTGTGACTCCCAAACTTGGAGAGTGGCTCCAACAGATTCCAGGTGCAACAACTGAGGTCTCTGTCCAGAAAAGTGCAGTTATAGGAACAGCTAAGATGCTAAGATACTGTCCAGAACCCTCAAACAACCAGGTCTGTGCTGGTAGAGGGCCCGAGGTTGAGGAAGGCACACACACATATACCCCACCCCCAGGCAGGAGAAGGTGAGAGGGAAATTTATTATTTTTTTAATTATATATATATATATATATATATATATATATATATATATAAAATAGTTTTTAAAGGACAGCTTTTGACTCAATATGGAAATGAGTTAAAGTCACTCTGTAATCTATGTGTTATTTTGTGCTAAATTTAAGCCAGAGATGTTTTGGTCATCGCAGGCATATGTGCTGCTGCAGTAGCATGACACCTCTGCTTGAGAGAGTCCTTGAAGAATGTGACCAATGGGAGAGAAATGCATGAAGTGACAGGAGGTGACAGCAAGTGACAGGGCAGCATGGCGTCACTAATGTGCACCACCTCCAGCACATGTGACGTCAATGGAAGAAACAGCCATGGAAAGCTGAAGGATGCGTGAAGCGTGTGAGAGCCAGGAAGGTGTGCACTTGTAACCTTCTTGCAGCATCATGGGTAATTCCTACAGTATTTCAGCAGTTATTAGATTATGTTTCTTTTTTTTTAAACATTGAATTTCTGTTGTTTGTAATCAAAGGAGCAGCAACACTTTTCCAATTTTCCAAATCAAAGAGTTTTTTTCATTTTGTACTTAAGGACAACAAATTTAAACCAAACAGAAGGTATAAATGCTCATGGAGGACCCATGAGGTCTGATGGCATACAGTGCAAATAACAGATTGTCTAAATTTTATTTATTCTTTATAAA
This sequence comes from Heterotis niloticus, assembly GCA_018136845.1. Lineage (NCBI taxonomy): Eukaryota > Metazoa > Chordata > Actinopteri > Osteoglossiformes > Osteoglossidae > Heterotis > Heterotis niloticus. The sequence goes on along the minus strand of CM030894.1, from coordinate 19,907,007 downwards.
GGGATTCATCTGGTAAATGAACTCACACTGATGCAGTATGGTGTGCTGAACGTTTTTTATAAGCTTGACCATAAGGTCTTGTCTTGACATTCACAGAACGTGTAAATATTGAAGCCAAGATGCCAGAGTGGCTCCGTGTCGCCAGCAGAGAGCAGTGTTCTATTCAGAATCATCTGGTTTTAACCACAAAGCTTACAGACTTAACTGGAAGCTAACAGGTCTACCTGTGCTTGGTCATTGTTTGGAGATGAGACAGGTCATCGACCATCCATTAGTAAGTAAATATTATATCTTGCCCAGTATTACCCTTTTTGCCACACACTGTCAATATTGTTTTCCACTTACTATCAGTTATAATATAAATGAGCAATGAATACAATTCAAGCATCTGCTGTGCTCTATGGTTTCCATAATTTACACGACTGTCAGTTACAATTAGCAGCATGTCTGTATTCTGCTAAGTACAGTTTGTGAAATACTGATTTTCAAAATACAACGGAATCCTCACAGGTGTGTGTACATGTTAGAAGCTCCAAAAGCATATTGCGTAACAGTTGTGTATTTATTAATAGAAATTATGTAATGAATGTACATAACACACAGTAAAATGAAATTCCAAGTTATTTTTCATTTTTTACACAACACAAAACTCAACAGTGACAGTAATAAATAAAAACAAGCATTTTTTGCTGACGTCTATGTGCTTGAAATATGTTTTTGATATATTTTTAAGCTTTAAACCTAATAAGGTTTTCCTCTATTTGTGATTATGGTATCTAAGAAATGTTACTAACAGCAAGTGTTTCCATGGCAGCCGTTCTTAGAAAAACCACCTTCCTGGTTGCCTATAGGCTTTTTTGCTATGATTGCCATAGCGACTGGTATTTTACAGCACCCAGCTGCAAAACCTGCGTGGACACACTTGGCTGTAGGTTTGGGATGCTGTTTTGGGGCAGCAAAAGGTGAAGGGGCATGCATTCACCTTTATAAACACTCATTATGGCTTAAAAAGGCAAAAAAAACCAAAAAAAAACAATGGGAACCATCAGCTGTGTTGCGTGTCCCAAGCTAAGCTCCCAACTGACTGCACATTGACTAATCTTGTAAACCAAAATTTATCACATTTTGCTTTATTGCATCATCAAAATTTGATGCAAGAGAGCCAAAATTTCTCACTCAGAGTATGAACTGACTGCAAAATTAAAGCGATAGGCAGTTTGTAGGCTCGCTGTGTGACACAGAGATGCAGATGACTTTTGTCTGGTGGAGCTACGGTGAAGCTTGGTCAGTCTACAGCAGTCATAGGGGACCAATGAAAGCAAACACAAAAGGGCAAAAAGAAGGAAAAAAAAACAATTATTCAGCAATAACATCCACACCTCAGCAAGCTCAATGCAATTCAGATTATTAATTGGGGTCTGCTAATAAAATACGATTAAAAAAAAATTGTGAAAAATATTCAGATGGCAAACCTCTTGAGATTCTACTGCGGTATAAATCCAAACATGCATAGCATAAAACATTACGCGGACCGCCCTGTATAAATGGCCACCTCTAACAATGTCCATTGAATCGGTTTTCCTCCCACCTTAGTAGGCAGACAAATATACGTCCAAAGTGCGTCCTGGTGTTTTCCGTCAGCGGTAAACAAGTGGACGTGCGGCCTGAGTCATGAGCCTCTCCCGCCAGCCGCGCTCGGTTTCCTCTGACCCTAGAGGGCAGGATGAATTCACAAATCCCAGCGCTCCGGCCACACAAGTGGCTTCTGTTTGCTTTGTACGATGATTTGTCAATACGGAGCCGCAGGAGTGACCAAGTTGCTCTTGCGTGCGATGGTCGGTTTGAATTCGTCCGGCCAGTCGGCTGCTGAGTCATGCTGATGAATGTTGAAACATCTTGATGAAAACACACTTCGTCATGGGGCACAGTTATGAAACATTATGCAGCGTGAATTTCTCTTTCTCCAGCACTCATCTTCAGCGCAGTGACGTTCATCTCAGGACACGCGCATTATAAGCATTCCTTAAAGTGGCTTTAATTTTCCCAAACAGCTATGAAATATACGAGGCAGCGTAAGCCATAAATTTGTTGCGTTGTATTTAAATGCAGCTCTTGGTCATTTGAATTATAAAGGAATACACTTTCATAATTCACATTGGCAAAAATTAAAATGAAACACTAAAATATTGATGATTTCTCAGCAAGGGAATGGAAAAATATTTGAAACGTATTTATTATTAAAAGCGTTCAAATGCAAACAAAACCGCTTGCTTAGTTGCTTTCCAAAGCGGCATGCAGCTATACAAGTGGAATATAAAGTTGCCAATTAATTTTTGCCATCTTTTGATTTAATTTCATCCTTTTTTTCCTTAAATCGCAGCAATGGCTTTTTTTCATAGTGGCCACTGTAACAGGAATGCAAAATATGTGCAATCCCAGCATATTGTATAATCAATTATGAAAGCAGTTAACAAAACTTCCAAAATACTGCGCATCATTTTAAATAGCATTTTCAAGCTCTCATCATGAGAAATGAATGTGAACATCTTCAATACATCTGTTCGATGTTTTCAAACACCATATTGTCCTTGTTAAGGCTTAAAATAACCGCACTGCATTCAGCAAATGATGTTGGTATTGTTATTTGATATACTTGTATATTTTGGCCAGAGACCCATTTATAAAAATTAATCTTCCATCATCTCACAGCAAATTCTTAAAAGAGTTTTTTTTCTTTCTTCATTTAGTCCTGTTAGATATAGATAGGGAAAGAGCAGGACTGCTTGTGTTACTAGGACCTACAACCTTATGTTCACAAGTGTTTTCTTAAGGATTCTGCCATCTGCTTTTCATAAGTGTAAGACATACTGGCAAGTTTTCCGTCCAAGGCCAATTGCAGAGAAGTAAGAGACAAAAAAAAAAAACTTATCACATAAGCAGTAGTCCAGGCCTATGTGTTAAAGCCATGCTAACAGTTCACTGCAAAGATCTTTAAAGGGAAGAAGTCAGAAAACCAATAACAACAACAAATACCACAAACCAAGCGTGAGGCTCCCTCAGGACAAAGCAGAACAAGAAAAAGGAAATTAGATTAACATCCCACTCTCCTTTCCAACAATCCTTGACTCACCCTTGTGTGTCAACTTGTTCAATCTTTCAGTTTCCAAAGTGTGGACAAAGGCTTTACCCCCCCCGTTCACCTGCCCACCTGTGATGGTATGAAAACAGGATGCCCAGGTGACATTCAGTTGCTGCTGTGGGTTCACCAGTTCCCCTGGGGGTTCCTGCCGACAGAACACGCAAACGCCACACAGACTGAGCTGGATTCGAATTCACAGCCAACCAGCCCAAGCACTGTGAGGTGCCTGTGCTACCGTGCCTCCCTATTATTATTATTATTATTATTATTATTATTATTATTATTATTATTATTATTACCACTACTCTGATGAAATTTTACATTTTAGAGCAGCTCACATTAAAAACCTTTCATAGGAATACAACTGCAAGGCACATCTGTGAACAACAAGGTTACAAGCTTTGCCCTTATCCACCCATGTCAGTGTCCTCAGCTCAGTTTTTCTTATCGCTGCGAACAAAAAGATGCGTTCACGCACACTAAATACTCTTTGCTGAAGGCAGACGACGCTTCTCCAGCGCCGATTAATACTGTGTTTTCCTTCAAATTAAAGCTGGGCTTTGGATCAGTGGGCTGCATCATAACACAGTCCAGGTGCTTCATTGTTGCTAAAGGCAGACTGACCCTCCGAGGGAAACTGCTGCAGTTTGTGGTCATGGATTAATTTAACTCTATGCCTCAGGGGGAAATATTTTCCAGGAACAGGTAGAGAACATTTTGGACTGCTTTATCTAATGACCTCAAACTGAAGATCTAAAGAGCAGAGCAGAAATTTCATTTAGGCCGTGTTGTATTATGGGATTCCTAGCGTATGGGATGGAAAGAAGCCGTGTCTCATGATGAAGAGCTAAACGGGTCAGAATCAATCTGCACCATGAACGGCATCCGTTTTAAAGACCACAGGGCTTGTCCAGTGCGTGGGGTCATTTGGAGAGGAATTTGATTTTATTCTGTGTCACCATCAAGGCAGAAATAGGCCCGAGTTCAGGCAAACCAAGGCATGGTTGCTCAGTTTGTGGGACTTTTAATGAAAGCTGGCCTAGCGACTCCACCGCTGTCCCTTTATAAAGGATATTCAGAAGTCTGCTCAGCATCTGAAAATGGTGTGTGGGTGTTCATGTAAGAACATTAGAAGGCCTTCAGCATTTGTATGTATCATGGTGCAGATTGATTCTCCCGTCAACTGGTGAGAAACTGGAAGGAGAACGCCATTAGCTGGCCAACTGTGAAGAAGGCATTTAAGGAATGAGGACACCTGAATGAGAAGAGGGAGGAAAGAGGAAGGAGGATGAGATGGAGGAGACAGTTGCAGCAACCTGTGACAGAAGGAATTTTGCACTTATCAATGTAAGTTGGCAAACTGTCTATGTTTAAGGTTCTTGTATTTGATAACTACTAATGCAAGTGGGGTTGAATCTTTATAATACACCTGTAAATACTAAGCAGCTGCCAGAAGGGTGTGACAACATTTTCCTTGTACAGATTTATCCTGGTTTTTACTGTGGTAAAGGAGCCAGGGTGGAACGATGTACTGTTGTTTGTTAGGGTAGTTCAGTCAACACCAACAGGAGAGGGTTTTTTGTTGTTTTGTTGGCCTTGCTCTCCAATGGAGAAAGGGTTTGGGGTTTTGGTTTTTTCTAGCTGGGTCAGTTCTTTCTTCACACACGGCATTGCGCCCCAACCCTAGACTGGACCGTAACAGTGGGGAAGTATTATGGGGAGGGACAGAAAATGGGGATTGGACAGCATGCAGAGGTGAACAGTAACCATGGTGGGCAGAAGGGTGAAGGCTTTGTCTGACAGGCAGCAAAGAACTTCCATGAGCTGCTGAGATGTGGAACACAAGGTCACCAAAGTGAGACCCTCTAATCTGTAGATGGGAGTCACATTGAGGCAAAAGAAATGGAAGGGACTTGCAAGAAGGAGGGAGGGAAGGGGGTTGTGTGCCGACGCTGGATAGAAAGATTCACCATCCCGCTGGCACAGTCCTCTCAGAATTAAGATCAGGACAACTGCGGCAGCACATCTACACAACCTTGGTATCAGCAACCCCAGCTAGGGTTTCAATTTGTACTGCAGCGGTGAGAGCACAAAAGGACAGGATTAGTTAGAGGTGAGAGATTACAATGAAATCAGGAAAAGAGCCCCCAAGAGGAATTAAACAATCCCGGGACAGGATCGCGACATTTAATAATGGCATCCAGCATCTGTTCCGGCCCTTGCTAAGCTAACCTGCACTTGATAAATGTCTGTGTGGTGCTACTGTAGGACTGCTTTGAGTTTTCTTTTTTCTCAAGGGTAACTTGGCCACCCGCTTTTTTGAACATCTCACACGGCGTGGCCAGAATGGGATTCATTACCAAGGTGACGACAGGTGAAGATCTACGTCACTTTGTCACACCAGGGAGTTTCACCTGTAGGGCAAAGGCCAAGACCACATTGTGTGGAAGACGAAGCGCTCCGCGGCACCATTAGCTGGACCCCTCCCACCCACCTATCCCTGGTGCTGCTGACAGCAACAAAGGGCTGGACCACAGCACGGCTTTTCTGCAAGCTCCTTTCCCAGGATGCAGCGGGCCTATTCCACACAAAGAAAGGATTACAAAGACGTGAGCAAGGATGCCTTCCATCTCCACAAGAGTTTAGCCAAATCCTGAGCTGAGCTCATTTCCTGGGAATTTTGCAAAGCTCAAGGCAGGCAGATGTAGAACAATTAAGAAACAACGAAGTCACATCAAATACCAGTGAAAGAGATCAGGTCCAGACAAGTCCGACAGCAATATTTAAAAAACACCAGCTGGCATGTACCGAAATCCTCAATCGGAATGCAATCACTAAACTGGTATTTTTCTTACTCCGAGAAATAATACAAATGCATTAGTCTTAATTTAATCTCTGTTCTTCTCATAATTATATTAAAATAATTATTCCACAAGTGGCTGCCGGATGATCTGAACGTTTGGGTTAAGAGATAACAAAAACTGTAGTTTTTTTTTTTTTTTTTAAATACTGAACAATTATATCAAACTCTTAGACTTGAAGAGGACGTTGAGCCAATTATCATGCACTTGCGCAGTCCTCTGTGCCCTCAAAGAGCTGCCCTCTCATTTTGGGTCTTACCAACCCTATGTCTGTTTTCTTTCAGCCGGTAAACATTTAAAGTAGGATTGGTCTGTCACGGGGTGTTCATTATAAGAGCACAAAGGGAAGAAACCATGTTGAACGTGCAGAGGCCTCCTTGGTAAGTGCTCTAATCGGGTTCCTCGACGATGGCAGCTTTGGAGAGTTTAACTTGAAGTAGCCATTTAAGAGGAGTGGGCAATTATTCCTTAACAGCTTTGCTGAGTCTGGGCTTCTGAATTGTCCCGGCACTGAGCTCATTTACCGCAATAATAACACCGTGTTGGGCAGAAAGCACTCGGCTTACAAGTAAAAAGATGAGCCAGCCCTCTAAAATATTACAGTCAGTGGTTTGCTCACCTTGGAAACTTACCCACCAGGGTTCAACTACCTGCTCTTTTCATTCTGAAAGGAATTCATTTAACTAACACGTTTCTCAGAAGCAGCTTCACTGATAAGATACAAACAATTATTTACCTATTTGCACAAGAGTGATATATATATATATATATATATATATATATTTTTTTTGTATCAAAGCAAATTTGGTGCAAGCACTTAGCTCAAGGGTGCTATAGCAGAGGCAAGGATGTGAACCTATGTCTTTTTAAGTGCAAGGCAACAGTTTGAACCAACCCGCTATTTGCTGCCAGTGGCAATTCAGATAATTGCATTCAATTGCAGTAATGACTGCATCTGTGTCCCAGCTGTGCACAAAAATATTCTTTGGAAATAATTTGAGCCGTAATGGAGTGCAGCGACGGTGCGGCTACACCGCGAATGGAACTACAGTGCTGCTGCTGCTGTTTCATGTGCACTGCTATGCAGGTAAAAAGTTAAGTGTGAATACGTTTTACGCAACTTGTTTAATTTATATAAGAAATTACTGAGATTATAATGATGGGTGACAAATTCTCTTAGTTCAGGTGCTCTCGAGTTCAGCGAGCGTCACTTAATGATGGCGGCCGGCTCGAGCCGCTTTAATGGGAGCTTCATCAACCCAAGTCTGCAACCTGCTTCAATCCTCACTCCACTTACAGGAAATGAGGAGAAAAACTCACTTCTATTGTACAAAATATGGTACGTATACAGTAAACGTTGAGCAGTGTTGGCAGATATGGTGTTGCCCGTTCCTGGACTATAACATGTGGTTAATGTTCAAGGCTTGGTTACTGATGGAAAGAGACGAGGTTTGCTCCAAAGTGGCAATACCTGTGCATCCCATTCATTTGTCATTCAGCTCTTATTGCCTGCAATGTTCCTTCCTGAGTTCCTTCCTGCCCTTCTAACCTAGAGGCTGCGATAGGAAGGGGGTGAGTGAGGATCTAAGCCAGGAAGACTGAAAGATGTATGGAGAGATGGATGAAAGAAAGCTGGGAAAACAGAATGAAGTAGCCGAACGTGAGGAGATTCAGAGTAGAGTACGGGTGCAGCTAGTCATGTGCAACTGTACTTTTTTTTACATTTGTGCAGTCAGTGTAAGATAGTTTGGGTCACATCCATGCCTGAACAGACTATTACAAGCAAACTACCCTGAGCTATTTGGCTCTACTTAGTGCGGTCAGCTTGTGTATGGCTTGTGTAGGCCATGCAGTGTATTGTTTCCCTCCTGGATAAAGTCAGAGCGGCTCGGTTAGGTTTTATTTAGCATGAATGTACAGCCCTGTAGGGGCGTAAACTGTCAGCATTACTTGAGCCTTGTTGCCTGAGGTCTTGAATTCTTCGGACAATTTCCTGTCCGTCAGGACCATACGTTACAGATGGTGGTCATCCCAACATGAACCGTCCTTTCTTTCTGTTCACCTGTTCTCTTAATAGCTATTAGAGAAATAGGGATTCCCTCTACCTTTAGAGTCTTGTAAATTCCAGAATAGCTACAGCTGGCCTGACAAAGAGCAGCTATATGATTCCTGACAGCGACCCCTGTATAATACTTGTTTTGGAGCCGTTTTTTTTGGAGTCCTTTTCCTTGGGACTCATGGCACTGCATGCTATAGGTCTCCCCACTCAACCACACATAACTCCATTTATAACTCCAATAACAAGTCTACAATGACCTGAATAAGGTGTGGTTGATCACTAAATAAAGATTTTTCTTTTTTAATAAAAATAAAAAAAAAATCCTCTTATAAGCTTATTTTGGACATTTTTGTACATCCAGATGTAAACATTTTAATTATCACCATGATTTTACCTCTGTGTACAAAGACATGATACAGGCAAATGTCCCTGTTTCCAGCTTTTTTACAAAACAATTCTTTACAGTGAAAGTTTACCAACAAACAATGGTACGAAGGTTCTCAAGAAGGTCCAGTAGGTGTTTAATGTGCAATCTGTCCAAACATTACAGTCTGCACTGGTCAAGAGGACATTTATGGAAAAAACCCACCGTCTCCTTTATTGTCTGTATGTAATGGGTTTCCACTGAAGGCTGCCCCCAAAATGGTTAATTTTGCCATCTGTTCAATGGGTATTGACCACATACGTGCACCCTCACTTAGCTCATGGTTGGAGAGCACTCAGCCAATGATGGCCTCTAATACCTCTGATGCCCCCAGTGCCTCCAGCAGCTCCAATTTCAAATGGCAGCTCTGTACTACAAGGCCTTACTTTGAGAAGGGACACATTCCAAAAAAATGCCAAAACTAAGGATGCTGGGTACTGTTTGCTTCACAGCAGTGGGCCCGTCAACAGGTGCAGCTTGCACTTTCTTTGCCTGCGATGTAGGAAGTACATTTGGACTGACAGCCACTTCACAAGTGCAGTGATATTACACCGTTTTACACTGTGCCTGTGTGGTATTGCTCAGGTGTGGAGCAGTGCTGTCTCTGCAGGGGCTGGATGATGCTGGGGAACACAGGTGTGCTGCTTGTGAGTAGATGTTTAGGGCATGTCAGTATGTCGGTAACAGATGGAGATGGAGAGATATCCGAGAATGAGACCCTGTGTCAGTCTTTCCGTTTCAGCATTTAAGTGACAGCTCTGCAGGATTGATGGCGTGGAGGCAGGATCTGTGCCGGTCTTCTACGCTCACGGTTCCTGCCGTCGCAAACGGGGTAATCAGGGGAGCAGCAATAAAACCTGACAAATGTTTGTGTAGCTGTCAGCTCTGGGCTTATAACCATCACCATCAGCCCATGGGCTTCTTCCTTCTCACCCTTTCCACCACCCCCCCAGCCCACTTTTATTACACTTCTTGCTTTAATTCCTTGCAAAGTAGTAAATAATTCAGAGAACTTTGCAAGGTCTTCTACTGTAAGCAAAGCTGAGGCTGGGCATGAACTTGACCTGATATAGAGAATTTTAATTTACTGGGTATAGTGCCAGAGTACATGGAGAAATGAGCTCAAATGTACCTTTCCCAGAATTATATTACCTCACCAGGAATCAAATAAAAGATTTCTAACGCTGTGGCTAAAATGAATTAAAAATGGCACAAACAGTAATTAAAACTGACTAAATGTTATGAACCTAAAAAATGTAAAAAAAAAAATAAAAAAACTGTCAGCAGGATATACACACATTTTGTCGAGTACATCACTGTTCCTGGCATTGCTTTCTTTTATATTTAACTTGTCTTACCTCCGATTGAAAAGTCAATGCCAGACAAGAGGATGTTCCTGTCTATTTTAAATGTTTGGGAGAAGCAGCTTGATGTATGTGTTGGTATTTGGCACAAAGGAATCAGACAGAAAGTGAAGAATAAAAAGGAGGCAGTGGCTGCAAGGCTGCAGAACTGGATGCATAAAATTACACTTCATAGCCTTTTCTTTGATTTCATGTTCATTTCTAGCATGAATTTAATACTTTGCTGAAATAAACATGCAGTTCTGATGGCTGAGCTGTTTCAACCACACCCATACAGCATACAAACACATTCTAGACAACTGCGTACTTCCAGCTTTGTGGCCACAGTCTGGGGAGGCTCCTTTCCTGATCCAGCATGACTGTGTTGCACCCCGCACAAAGCAAGCTCCATAAACACATCATTTGCTCAGGTTGATTTGGAAGAACTTGAGTAGCTGCACAGAGCCCTGACCTCAGCACCACCGAACACCTTTGGGATGAACTAGAATGCTGACCGCTGAAGCCTGGCCTTCTCACCTAACCTCATTGATGTTCTTGTGGTCAAATGGGCACAAATTCCCACCACCAATCTAATTTAAAGCCTTCCCTGAAGAGTTATAACAGCAAAGGGGGGGGGGGGGGGTAACTCCATATTGATGCCCATGGGTTTGGAATGGGAGGTTCAACAGGCACATATGGGGGTGATACTCAGGTATCTAAATACTTTTGGCCTCAGTGTGTATCTCAGTGCATTGATTCTGATCTTGTTGCAAACTTTCTTACTGTTGAATCCCAAATCACTTGTTTATTCACATGTGCACTTAGTAGTTTTGCGATAGTCCATTCAAGCACTTCTCATTACAAATGATTCATTTATTTATTGAAATCCCAGGATGGTATGTGCCAGAGTGTCAGATCTCTTTGTGAACATTATGTGTACAACTCCAAGTCTGAAGCATAACTGTTGTTAATTTTCTTTACCTTTTGTTACCCCTCTCAGTGGGGAAAAAAGTACATTTTTCCTACAAGGCTTGCCCAGTATAAACAATCAGAGCCAAAGGCTTCTTAACAGCAGCTCAAAGTTTTCAGCTGTCTCCATGGCAACGTGCCTGACCAGAGAGCAGAACTACAGACCTGCAATTAGACCAGGAAAAAAATAAAACAACAGAGCGGCTGAACAATGTCCATGTGGAGCAGAACATGCACGGTAACAGCTGTCGCACGCACAGTGTTTGCCCTACATGAGGAATTTTGACATGAGCACCATCTTTAATAAAGATGGTGGATCGACCCTCAAGGTTGGAAGAGTGTCCTGCAGCTGAGAGCCTGCCAGCATGATATTAGTCAGCCATATCGCCAATATGCTGACTGCGTGTGATGCATTCTGGGATGTGTCAGGTTTGGAAGCATTGCTTCATTTTCTGTCGGTGGCAAGTAAATCAGTGACTGCGTAAATAATGATGGCGCTCATCTTATGTCCGGGTTTCAACAATGAGGCTCAATGCACCTTAAAAAAAAAGGACTCCCCACCCTTGACGTTACTTAAATGATGCAAACACACCTGTGCATCTTGCGTGCGTGCCCTCCACAACTGCGTGTTGTGTTCAGTCCTTCGGTAGAGGCGGAAACCTACTTCCCGGGGTCTTCTTAAAACAAACACTAGCCGAGTCCTTTTAACCGGGTTCTGGAGCAGCAAGTAGTCCAGGACTTCCACTGTACTTTGCAGTAAGAATGAAAAGAATATGGAGATGAAAATGAAGACTGAGCAACAGGAAAATGAGTGAATAATAAAAAAAGTGTGTACACTATAAAGGTAATAATGAAAGGAAAGTAAATAAAGCGCACAGGAAATGCAGGGTCTTCAGAAGAACAACCAGTTTGTTTGTTTGGTCAGAATATGTTCCTGGATCCTTCTCTTGAGGTCTTGCTTTGTCACCGAAGGAACCATGGAAGGACGGCGGAAGCCGATCCGCCCCGTCGGCTCCGTTACTTATCACCCCATTAACTTGTTTATTGCACGGCATCTAAAGGGGAATAAACATTCGTGAGTCCGGGCCACAGGGATGGGGTCCAACCTCACTGGCCATCATCTGCTAACCTGACCGTGTCGATGCACCGTCGCCCTGACCTGGTGACGTTGCTGCAAAATGGGCCAGAGCTTCCGAGTTCAGCCGGCACCATCTGGACTTTGGCTGGGAAAGCACGGCGGGGCCAGCATTAATGCAGGAAAGAGGAGGTACAAGTGTTTAAACTCTGCTGCCTGGAAGCAAAATGACCAGCAAGGCCTGAGTAGGAGATATACAGGATTTTATACTCACATTCAGCCAATGTCCACTTGAACGCATGCGCAGTTTGCGGGTCTGAACTGCGTTTCTTAATGATCGATACAGATTTACAAAAATTACGCTGAGCACAATATGGAGAAGGGCAGTCCATGACAGCCTTTTTGTCTGCATTTTAAATAAATGACTCTCGCAGACATTTCTGTACCCAACCTCAAGGAAACATTTCATTAATGGTAAGAATTTTATGTTAAGATTAATAAAGCTCCTGAGGAAGAAATTCCGCCTGGAAAAGGCAACGTGACAAAGATCATCGTGCTACTCAGCAGATGCTGCGCTGTGAAGTAAAAAGGAGAAAGGAACCTGGGGTCTCCTGTTCAGTCAGCTGAATTGTGTTTGGACGCCTGCCACTGCCGGCCTGCTTGGCCTGCATAGGATAAGGCGTCTTCTTCAGCCCTCAGGGGGCACTAGGAGGGGGAGGCTTTTTCTGGCATCCGTGCCTAACCTGCCTGACAACACCTATTTTTTCTTAAACTCCCTAGGGGGGTCATGTGTGGTCTCAAGGAGATGCTGGAAGGCATCCGACCACGAATACCCCCCGCCGCATGTAGGCGCCGCATAGGTACTTTACTCAGGACTGTTTCCGTGTGTAAATGTGTAAAACATGGGTCTCCAGAAGTTGCCCTAAGCAATAAATAATGTATGTTTTCTAGTGTGTGAGCCCAGCAGGCAACCAAGGAAGGAGAGAACATCAGCTTCACAAGCCAGGTCCGGCCTGACGCTGAAGCTGCATGCAACGGTGAAGGCTCTCTTGTCGCCAGCTACACACACAACATAAAACCAATGGCAAAAACAAGCAAGCACACAAATGTACAAGTGGTCAGCAGTACAAGAAATTAGCTGTTATATGTAATATAACAATAATATACACATGTGTACATGTACACTGTGTACAGCCAAAAGTATGTGGACTCCCCCCTACTGACTGAACTAAGCTGTTTCAGCTGCGCCCACACAGCATGCAAACACATTCTAGGCAATTTTGTGCTTCCAGATTTGTGGCTACGGTTTGTGGAAGCTCCTTTCCTATTCCAGGATGACTGTGCCCCCATGCACAAAGCAAGCTCCATGGTTTGCCCTGGCTGATGTGGAAGAACTTGAGTAGCTGCACAGATCCCTGACCTCAGCCCCACCGAACACTTTTGGGATAAACTGGAACACCGACCGCCAAAGCCAGGCCTTCTCACCTGACCTCACAGATGTTCTTGTGGCCAAACGGGCAATAATTTTCACAGCCGCACTCCAAAATCTGGTGTTAACCCTTCCCAGAAGGGTGGGGGGGCTCTTGTAGCAGGAAAAGGTGGAGCAACTCCATATTAATGCCCATGGGTTTGGAATCGGATGTTCAACAAGCACATAATGGGGGTGATGCTCAGGTGTCCACATACCTTTGGCCATACAGTGCGTGTGTGTGCGTGTGTCTGAAAACACCTTGAACTTATGGAAAGTATGTCATTTCTTAGCAATTTAAATCCCATACCTTGAGACCCAGGATTATTGATAAATCAAAGCGTCTATAAAATTTTATACGCACGGCCTGGACAACTCAGGGTTTGCCCTGATTAATAACAAATGGGCTGTGGACCACATTCTTCTCGGCTCTGTTCGGCTACGCTCCCGAAAAGGAGCCACTTAGAGGAAGAGAACGCAGCTGACAGTGGGGCTCGTACGAAAGCGTAGCGCACATGGCTGACAATCAGAAATGGTGGCTATGCCTCATTACAATCTTGTTTTTTTCCCCCTGCTTTCCCTTTAAAAACGATTTCCTAAGGGTTGCGCTGACTGGACCTTAAAATATTTAAGGATAACAGGGGACCGCGGGGGCGTCGGAGGTGTCATTCTCACCACAGATGTTAAACTCTGAGCCTGCAGAAGGGATTGCGTGTCTTTTTATTGTCCTGTGGTGCGGGCTTTTGCCAAGAACACACACAGAGTGGACCACTTTGAGGCCCTCCGCTGAGACCATCTCTGCCTGGCATCTGTATTAATTAGAAAAAGCAAGACTGAGAGTAGAAAAGCACTCTGGCCGCGCTGTTCGCCTTCTGGAACGATTGCATTAACAGATTTCGCAGTCCCGAAATCAGGGTCATCGACGAACGACCGTTTGGCTGCGCTCCAGAACCGAGGGAACACAGGGACAATTTACCAAAGCATTTTCATGCAGATACATCATACGCCTGACGCTTGTAATTCTTGACATCTGGTCCCACCGTTAATAAAAACTAAAGCTGCTGTAGCTGGGGGGTGGGGAGCTCAGCAGTGAGGAATGGTGTACCATGAATTCCAAATGCACTGGCATTAAGCTCCTTATTGATCTACAACTGCTGTGGTGCCAGAAATCCAGCAAGAAACAGAGCGACTCGAGGGCCGCAGGCCACATTCAGATCCTGATTTAACCATCTGGTGCGTTGTGTTCACTTCTGTGGCCCCTGCTTTGCCCACAGCGGTGCCACAAGGACTGCGGTCAAAGCACCAAGTTTATCCAAGGTGAAGCCCGATCCCACTCCAAGCAAGTATTAGGTAGCAAAGATTGCTGTGATTTCACATTCACGCTCATTGTTCTCCATCTCCAGCTCCATCTTTGAACGTGCTAATAGCTCTGTGTGGTTCTTCTTGACCCCGGTAAATAACTCATAACGCAAAAGTAATTGCAGACTTCAGTTCTGAGCTGCTTTGTGTATAATGAATAAGTTTACGTTTGTCAGCATTGCATTCTTTTCCTACTGCTAGCTGGGGTTTGAAGTCCACCAGAGGTGCTTACCTCCCCAGGGTGACATGATATTTCACTGCATGCCTGTATCCCAAATTATTAGCGCTCATCTCCACATCCAACCTGTTATCTCCAGCAGCGGTGGTCTTTGTCTGTTGATCTCTAATGGTGGTCCTTTCGATGTGTGAATGCTTTTCCCCTTGACCACCTGGAGAAGGTGCGTGCAGCAACCACTAGTGCTTCATTCATGGAGTTATTTGGGGAGCACAGCTGCCTGTAGGGGTGGGGGGTTGGCTATGGCGATTGTTTTCCCACTCATTATGGAAACAGACAAAAAGACCAAAACTGGGGTTTGCATGCAGCCCGAACATCTACCATTTTACAATTTTGACTTTGCGTAGGCATCACAATTGAATCACACAAAAAAATGACCATCTTGTGAATAATATTCCACAAATGGGATCTATTTGTAAAGCAGAACCTTGTTTGACATTTTCCCTGGTTTTGTATTCAGCCCAGTTAAACGAATAAACGGTTGAATGATTATGATGGGCGTGAGGATTTGTAACACCAACGCGAGGTTATGAGTGGACCACAGGTGTTCCTCATAACCGGGAAAAGGTTTCGAATGAGGATCAAACCACACGAGTTGCTGGGAAATGGCTGAACATGAGGGAAAAGGAAAACTGTATTGGGTAAAAGAGGAGAAATGTCAGCTGGGGTCATAAACATGTGATTATGTTTCCAGAAAGGGGCAAAAACACCGTAAAGGTATATGTGCTGCCAACAAGTGGATGCAAATCACATTTCCAAAAAGGAATAATTCAGAATTCCCAGAGTACAATAAAATCTCTCGCTAGTTCTCGCACTCTGAACAGGAGTTAGAAATCCACAAAACCACATTTGAAATCTGGCTACAGAATTTTAAGTCGGCGTGAGGGGAGCGCAGCTCAACGCCCTAGTGTGTGCCAGCATCAGATTGAGTGCGATCGGTTACTGCTTCCCAGTGCATATAGAGAGGAATACTGGGGTGGTCAGTGAAGCTGAAAATGAAGTTGAGAAGAAGCCACATTACTATGTTGCAGATGTACTGTAGAAAATTAGTTCAATTCAATTAATTTTTGTATAGCATCGTTCCAAAAAAGTTACCTCCGGGCGCTTAACAAGGATGCAAATGCAAATAAAAAAAGCAGCGGCGACAATTAGCACGAATTAATAACAACGAAGAAACACGTTTAAAGACAAGTGTGGGAGAAAAGCCTGAAGGCAACGGAGGACACGAAATAAAACCTCTGCTGAAATTACCCCCCCCAGGTTCCAATGCCGGACAGCCTAACACCACGCAATTATAGCAAAACGGTTAACCTGTCGTTTCTGTAATTGTCTGGCTTCTCCTCCGTCCGGTCAAGAGGTGACAAAAAATGGCGTCAGCCACCCCATGCTGTTACAAGTGTTTCTGCAATTGATCTGCAACAATGCTGGATGGTGCTTGAAAACAACAGCAAGTTTCGCAGAACACCCTGCAGAAACAGCAGGCAAACAACATGTATGAGGGAAAAAAGAAAAGAAAAAAATGCCCTCATCACGTTGTGTCCCCTTCTGTAACAGAATGGTCCCTCCCCCTGGGTCCTACCCAGACCAGGCCTTGTGCAGGCATCTATAGCGGTGGCCACGCGACCCTCACGTATGTCCTCTCTTTGCCCTTGTGGCATTTGGTATACGTGTGGCATCAGTCAATGAGGCCGGTTGTCGCGGGGTGTCGTTTCCCCTGACGGGTGCCATCACTCATGCTGGGCGTTAACACGCGTGCTGCCAACACGGTTTAAAGTGTGTCACTGTGAGGCCACACGCTCCAGAGCACGTCTCCTCCAAATGCCAGCCATGTCAGGTCCCATCGCAGGGGTGGGACATCAACAGCCACTTAGTTAATTGAAAACAAGAGTAAGTATGCGTTCATTAGGGGCACGCCGTGCATCTCCCGAAGTTCCCTGTCGGGTCTTCTGCCAGTCGCATCTTCCTGCCTTTACGAAACTTAACGCTTTCCCGATAGATGGATGACAAAATAAACTGTGAATATCAAGTATTTGACAAGGAGACGCTCAAGCCTTTGCGTTCGTTCTGCTTTGGAAAGATTGCAAGCAAATTCTCAGATGTGCATAATAGGATGCTAAGGTATTATATTCAGCCACCAAGAAGATAAACCTGTACTACTTTGATAAAGCAAGCAGAAATTACTCCAGGCTTTGTGTGCCAGAAGCTCCAGAACATTCAATAAAAGTTCAGTTGACATCTTATTACTGGCAATGGGGGGTATCTTACTTCTTCCAGGTGTTCACGAAATCATGGTTTTATCATTTGTAAGTCAAATATTCAAGACCCGTAAATCAAATACGTCAAGTGGCGTTTATACAAGGGAGTTAAGCTCATTTCTCCCTTTTCTGTAGTACAGCATATTGTGGTTCTGCAAGAGTAGCAGGGACTGGGGCTTGAGACTGGAAACCACAAGCACCGCTGTGGTCCTGATTTTGCCTGCTGTTGTGATTTTTGGGGACTGATGATTCACAACTTTTTCACCTACTGCGTGTCCTCTTTCAGATTCTGTGCACATGAGCCGTAGGTATCAGCTCAGCTGTGCAGCTTCCGTTGTTCCGGCTAAATTGGTTATTTCCAAGTTTCATCTTTCCTCTGTTTTGGCTACCACAGATACACACCGATCAGCCACAACATTAAAACCCCCAATCTAATATTGTATCGATACCTCTCGTGCCGACAAAAGAGCTGTGACCCATTGAGGCATTGACTCCACAAGACCTCTGAAGATGTCCCGTGGCACCAAGATGTTAGCAGCAAATCCTTTAAGTCCTCTAAGTTGAGAGATGAGGCCTCCATGGATTGGACTTGTTTTTCCAGCAAATTCCACAGATGTTGGACTGAGATTTGGGGAATTTGGAGGTCAAAACAATACCTTGGACTCTTAGTCACGTTTCACAAACTATTGTTAAAAAAAAAAGCCACTGCTATTAGAGAATATCATTGCTATGAAGAGGTGTGCATGGTCTGCAACAATGCTTAGGTAGGTGATACGTGTCAAAGTAACATCCACATGAATGCCAGGACCCAAGGTTTCCCAGCAGAACATTACCCAGAGCGTCACACTGCCTTCTTCCCATAGTGCATTCTGCTGCCATTTCTTCCCCAGGTAAACGACATTCGGCTGTCCACATCATATAAAAGAAAATGTGATTTGTCAGACCAGGCCAACTTCTTCCATTGCTCCATGGTCCAGTTCTGATGCTCACGTGCCCGCTGTAGGCGTTTTTGGCGGTGGACAGGGGTCAAAGTGCCCATGCTGACCAGGCTGCGACAACGCAGCCCCATACGCAGCAAGCTGCGATGCACTGTGTGTTCTGACACATTTCTATCATGGCCAGAATTAAGGTTTTCAGTTATTTGTTCTACAGTAGCTCTTCTGTGATATTGGACCAGACAGGCTAGCCTACGCTCCCCATGTGCACCTTGGGTGCCCATGACCCTGCCTCTGGTTCACTGGTTGTCCTCCCTTGGACCACTTTTGGTACTGTAGATACTAACCACTGCATACCGGGACTTCAACTTCAAGAACTTACTCTTCACTTGCTGCCTATTGTTTCCCTCCACCCCTTGACATGTGCCACTGTAACAAGATAATAAATGTTATTCACTTCACGTCAGCGGTTTTAGTGTTTGGCTGATTAATGTATAAACAGTGCAGGATTCTTCCAAGTTTATAAAAATACGTACAATAGTTACCTCTTACAAAACACAACAATAGAAGTGCTGCCTTCTCTTGTTCTGCATCCCAATCCTTCCCACCGTCGCTGTTCTGAACATTGGTCGACCCTGTTGTTCTGCACAAATTGCATTCTTTTATTTTTTCAGCAGCTGTAGCCAGTAACCAGACCCTGGCATCGTGCTGGGTTTCTCTCATGCTGTTAGGAAAACGGTGGTCCAGGGGGAGCATGGAGAGCAATAATGTCAGCGCCTCGGAGCACGTCAGCTCCACCCAGATGAGATGAGACGCCATTACGAAGCAAGCGACCTCTTCTGGGACACTAATACCCTTCCTGATAAAGTCACAACTTTACCAAATAACTACAAAGCCATAAATATTTACATAAAGGTCCTCCAAAAGACACCTCAGGAGATGAAGAACTTATGACTCCAGAGAAAACACTCTGAGACATAGCCAAATTATTTCGAAAATATGCAACAGCCCTTTCCCACCTTGTCGCTGTATGAAATTATCATCAAACTGGGTCTCCCCCACGTGTGTGCCGCGTTGTTCCCACTAACTGATCCATAGCAGAAACGACGCAACTGTGCAGGGGGCGAGCGTGGTGAACCCAACACAGGGTAATGATACAAGGCTGTTCTGGATGATACACTCCCCTCAGCCCTGTGATGAACAGCTAAAGCAAACGTAGCTTAGAGATTTAATTTAACCACAAGCAAGACCTCTCACCTTATATCCAACTAATGCCAGAAGTGTTGGTTTAGGACTCATGCCCACTATTAAAATCCAGTGAATCATTTGTTGCATATGCATAATTTTGGAATGTCTGCTGTGAAACAAAAATGTTTTGGAAGCCTTTTCCCTTTTGCACAGCTGGGCCGAGACTTGAATTGTCCATTAAATTATCATTTGGCCACGTTGGACAGCGCATGGACACGTGTCTCGGACGATGGCAGCACTTTATCGCAAATGTTCAGTCCCATCTTTCATTGTCTGGTTTGCTGAATACTGGCACAATGCAGGCGGTTTATAATCAGCACTTCAACTGAAACGTTTGGCCTTGGACTGTGGAGGAACTCAGAAGAACATGCAAACTAGATGCAGACTGAGCCGCATTGAAACCCAAATCCAAGTCCACAGCTCAGGCTTTGTGAGACTTCCGTGGGGCCATGCTGTGCCCCATTGCTATCTGTCTAAGTCTTTAAAGCAGTTAAAAAGCTGAGTTGCCCCCTGCATTTGACCAACTCACACTGGTCATATGCATTTATCGCCACATCGCTCACAATTATCTTCAGGCAGCCCTTGAACTAGCAAATACAAGAAAGTAGCAATTGTATTCTTTTACTGCTCTTAATTTTTATATTTAAAATGTATGCTTTCTTTATATTTAAAACTACGACATAATCAGAAATGCTTATCGCCATCTAAAGATTTACAAGAAATGTAAAACAGTAAGACAGATTTATTAGACTATTAGTACTGGGAAACATTTACACATTTTAACTCATTTATTTATTCAACCTTTCCATTTGCCTTTTTATTAAATGTTCAGCAGTATGAATCACACTGAAAACATGCAGTTTGTGCTCAGATTAATAAAGCGCTCAGGCAAGGCTTTTGTGACACAGCGATACCGACTGTATAGTGGTCCTCTTGACTGGCTGTTGGTAGGAAATTTGCATGAGGGAGCCTAGCGTTCAGATCTTCTCGATTACTTCACAGCTGTGTGAACTACCAGGTGAATTGTCAGCATTTTCTGGACATCAGAGCAGGTTAGGACTGTTTTAATCTTCAGCCAAGCAAAGACAAATGGAATGTGGATAGTCTGACAAGGAACCACTACAATGTCCATCCATCCCTACTCCTGGACAAACCCTGGAGAAGATTCCTTGCTACGAGAATGACTTTGTTCTACTGAAAAGCTTCTTAAATTCTTCATCTAGCACTGATACAGTGTTCAGGTGTAACTAAGTACATTTTTCTAACATGAGAACGGAAGACACAGCAACACCAACAGGCAAACTGAACCTGGACCAGACTAAAACTTACAACTCACTGGTGCTGTGGGGTGATGGAAAAATTCTCCACCTACTGGTTCATTACCAACAACCCCTTGTCTAGTGTGGGGTAGGGCACACCCTGGACAGAATGATCACACACACTCTCTCATTCACTTACACTTGCATACACCTAAGGGAATTTAAGGCCGCCTAAAACACACATCTTTGGACTGTGGGACAAAACCAAAGCACCTGGGGGACATGCAGCCTACACAGTGCCAGAATTGAACGCATGTCCAAACCAAAAGGCTCGGAGCTCCAAGGTACCAGCACGTCACATCGTCTCCAAACTTGAAATTAAAAGAAATAAATCATGCCTTAACTTTATAAGCACAATATTGTTTTTTTGCCCCAGTGTAAAAACACAGAAAAATTTAATTTAGATTAAAAATGAGTGTCAATAAAAAAGGACAAATAAAAACACTTCTGAAAAAAGAAAAGAAGAGCTGAAAGTAAAAAGGAGAAAAAAGCAATAAAATAGATTTGATCCATATTCTGGTGTAATAACTGAATGTCTATGTAAGAGGGACAAACCAAAAAAAAAAAGGCAGTGGGATGCAAATGTATACGCAAAAGTGATATTTTCTAAAGATTTCTTCCAACCTTTGCAGCACAATTTCTTATGGTATGCAATTAATCTAATGAGTCTCTGAAGATGGTAGCTCACTGTTATGGGACTGCACTATTCTGAGCTTTAAAAAACAGGTTTTTCATTGCAAATGTGCACTAACCCACAATAACCTAAAATCGGGTACTTTTGAGCAGTGCTCCAATGTTTTCAGATGAAGAGGAATGAATACATTTTATAAGCTTTACTGTAAAAATAGGACTAATAGTAGGATTGCAGTGCTTGGTTGCTGGGAACCATACAGCTTCATTAAGCTTATTTTGTGCAATACAAATGGGTTTATGGTTTTTTTATGTATTGGGTGCGTGCAAAAAATTGAAAATATTATACAACATACATTTACGTAGAGCAGTGGGATCATCACGGGATACAAAATTATATTTTGAAAGAATGAAAAGACATAGGAGGGGAAACTGCAGGTTTGTTCTGTTGTAAATTCCATCAGAAATAAAAAAAAAAAAAGAAACTGAAATGATGGAATGGAATCACCTGGCCAGTCTACACTGGGAAGCACCACAAAGAGGGGTTCTTGGCTACAACCATCAGCAAGGGTTCAACAAAACTCCTGTATGCTGCATGGAAAGAGTGTTGCCTTCATTTTGGGGCACAAAGGCCTAGAAGCAAAGTGAAGCTGGAAATAGATATATCTTTGGAAAGAGGGACTGAATGAGACATTAGAAACAAGTGAGCAGTGCTTGAGTGGGGGGGTGGATGGTTGATTCATTTTACAAGCAAGAAACTCTGTGGGGTTTATAGTAAGCAGCTTGGTTGTGCAGGAGCATAACAGCCCAGGTCACATCAGAACTAGCTTGCGGGCAAGTCTTTGGTCCACTCAGTCCTCCCACAAGCAGCTTGCACCTTCACAGCCGCTGCTGCTGTTCTTGATGTTCGCGTCAAAGGTTCGAACACCACTGCAGGGTGACATTCGGCAGCACCAACAGCGCAAAATGTTCAGTACCCTTCAGTTAACACTATGCTCCTCTTTGCTTGCCTCCTCATACTTGTCTTGGGCACAGATATCTTTCACACAGATTACCTGGTTGCGACGCACCTAGTGCAATTTAACAAGATAAAACAATTATTTAATGAGGTAGCGCAATACAGCACCAGTGCCCCTCTGTTGGTTTTATTACACAACCAGTCAGGTTGACAGTGCTTATGTACATTTACCTTCGGTGTCCTTTTTTCCTGGCTTTTAAAATTATTATTGTTGTGACTTTCACAGCAATAAGATAATGGATGTGTCATTTTTCTGTCAAGCAGCGACCCCCACGTGCGGCTGACTGAGAGGCTCGGCTCACGTATCATAGCAACTGGATGCAGAATAATACATGTCCTGGTCTTTACAGGGTCTCTGAACATTTTTCACAATCTCTTCAGCTTTTAACTTTTTCCCTTTTACATGCTAGAAGCTTCATGGAATTACCATGTATATGACTTGACCATCTGCTAATGCACCCCACGCTGAACCCCCACATTCAGGGTACGCTAAATAAATGCCTGCATCCAGAGACAACAGCCGTAATGCCACAGAGTAATCGCTGGCATGATTAATTTCGTTTCATCTCTATTACTGTCAGGGTTTTCAGGGCAGCACCCAACCACAGATTCAAAGGAGTGAGGGAGATTTATTTCAGGTGAATCCAGTTCACTGAGCAAAAACAGGTCAAGAAGAACAGGATCAAGAAGCCAGAGAAGCAATCAGCAAATAATCCAATTCGGCAGCCAAAAGCAGGTGAGGACAGAGAGCGCTATTGTGGACCAGGCACAGGAAAACACAGTCAAAATCTGACAAGGACCTGGTACAAACATAGAACTTAAATACCTAACACAATAAACAACAGAGACGGGCCATTGAAGGAACACAAGAGGTAATAATGAGAGTAATAATGAAGGCAATAATGGTGATCAGGTGGGGCAATGAGCACACAAAGGTAAACAGAAGCACATGGCCTTGCAGTACACAGAATGCTGACAAAAGTCCCAGTTCCGGCCTGAGTCCTGAAAATTACAGGACCTTCGCAATAATAAGAAAAAACACACACAAGTAAAGCCATACCTTAACAATAACAATAATAGCAAGTAAATAAATAAATGAAAGCACACAAATAATGACAAGGTATTTGCTTGAAGCTGCACCTTAGCAAAACTAATAACAATGAATAAATACATAGGCAAAAACACACAAATAATCAAAAAGTATTTGCCTAAAGCTGGACCTTAACAATAATAATAAATGATTTAAAAAAAAAGAAAAAAAAAAAAGAAAACATGCAAATAATGATGAGATGTTTGCAAAGTCCCAAGTCAG
The DNA here is from genome assembly GCA_018136845.1 of Heterotis niloticus. Classification (NCBI taxonomy): domain Eukaryota; kingdom Metazoa; phylum Chordata; class Actinopteri; order Osteoglossiformes; family Osteoglossidae; genus Heterotis; species Heterotis niloticus. The sequence goes on along the minus strand of CM030894.1, from coordinate 19,883,358 downwards.
CAAATTGTGAATAATTTCAGGACAGCTCTGTACTCAATTGCTGGCCTTGTAACACTTCCTTCTTCAAGATAGTCCTCCCTGGATTTTAAAGTTTATTTGAAGCAGGAAATTAAAACACCTAACAGACAACCGCATATACTATGCATATATGTTTCTTGCAAAATGTTAAGTAATAAGAGCAAATCAAATTAAAGATCTCGCTTAAAGGCAGGACAGGATTTGACAGTTTGCAGTTCCTACGACCATCACTCCATTCTGCTCTTTTTGTTTCCCAAATTTAAAATGGACTGCAAAGGATCTTTGTTGCCTGCAGGTTTCTCCACTATGAGCCTTTTCTTGTAGGCATTAGTGTGTGGTTTAACTGAGAAGACTCACAAATTTTTTTTCTACCATTTCTTTCCAGGTGTGACATCCACCTGGAACAGCAGTGTTGTCTTTATCATTTTTAACTTTTTTCTTTGACAACCAGCATATCTCTGGTTACATTTATGAGGAGTCTGTATTTCCCAGCAAGCCCACCTGCTCTGAAACCTTTGACACCAATGTGCCGAAATTCTGAGATTCAAAGAGATTCAAAGAGATTTATTTGTCACATACATGGTAACCAGGTATGCCATACAGTGAAATGCGCACTGAATCGACAGGAGACTGTGCACGGTGACACTCAAAGGAAATCTAAGTCACACAGAAAATAGATAAGCAAACGAAACAGTAAATAAAAATAAATAAAGTTGAATAAAATTAAATATTAAATAAGCCTTAACAGTGACGGTGGGGGGGGGGGGCAGTAAGAGGATGTTGTAGACCGTGGTTGTGAGGATTGTGATAGGTTCAAAAGCCTTATGGCCTGTGGATAGAAGCTCCTCTTAAGTCTCTCCGTTTTGGCCATAATGCTCCCGAATAGTTTGCCTGATTTCAGCAGGTTGAACAGATGATTGCTGGGGTGAGACAGGTCACCGATGATCCTAGTCGCTCTGGTCCTGCATCTCCTGGCATAGATGTCCTTTAGTGATGGCAGATCAGATCTGATGCAGCGTTTCGCTGCCTGGATCACTCTATCCAGTGCCTTGATGTCACGAGCACAGCTATTCTCCAAACCTTTATTTATTTAATAATGAGTACAGCCATTTTGGTTCACAGTAGATTTACAGAAGTCGACCACCCTTTTTTTATGCTTTGTTGGTGAGGATGACGGGAGATTCGAATGTAATGTATAAATCTGAGAAATGGAAAAATGATGGAGGAGATGGTTAGAAACTGACATAAAACAGGATTCAAAGCAATTTCAGGTGTTTTACATGCATTGGAGCAGCTGAATTTCCAGCTACATCTGCTTAGCAACCAGCTTTTTTGCATCCAAAAACACTGGTTGTCACGGCAATGGAACATGAACGGAGCTGCAAAGCCCCGACGGGAAAGAGGTCCCAGCAATGAGCAACACAGCCAGCCAGCTTGCAGTAGCTCATCTTTCTGAATGGTTACAATTATGGAACAAAAGCAGCCGATTGTGGCCTTGCTGTGGGTGAAGCGTGAACTTCTGTGTCTGCTGTGTCCGGAGGGAGAGGTTGTTTACATGTGACAGCTGCAGGACCCTTTTCTTGTTTCCCTATTCCTTACATTTACAGTTAGGGAGTCATTCATGCACTTTCCTCTAAAGTGGCTTTCAAAGTTAAGCTTTTTCAAATTATTTACCAGCTTTTTACATCTGAAGCAATCTGGGGGATGTACTTTTGTCAAGGACATCACAGCTGGAAATGGAGCTCAAAGCTGGGCCTCTGATGCATAAGGCAGCACCACAGCACCACTGTGCCACCTGCTCCCCCATGTTGACTAAATGCGGTGTTTGCCAAATTTCAATGTGTTTAAAGAAAAAAAAGAAGATTTTAGTCCATCAGCTTATTGGGAAATAAAGAAAATAATCTTGCATCACAGCATATTGGTTTCGGTCACATAGAGAAGGGTGACAAAAGTTGTTGGATGAGGAGAGGTGAGCTGAGGTTTCATAGTTAGTCTACCTTTTCGCAGGTGTGTCCTGGGACATTAGGACAGATTGCACAATAAACACCTACCGGACCTTCTTGAGAGCTTCTGCATCATTTCCTGGTAAAATTTTATTATGGTGAACAATTTTGAGAAAAGCTGCAAACGGGGATGTTCGCCTGTACTCTATCCTCTCCTTGTACACAAAAGTAAAATCAAGATGACGATTAAGATATTTAATGTCAAATTCAAAATAACACTTCTGGATTGACAAACATTTCCAGAAATAACTTATCTCACTTTTTTCCTAAGATGAAAAGTGTTTATTCGGTTATTTTAGATGCTGTCAAAACTGAGTGGAACAATATTGAGTCTTTTTGCAAAAAGCAGTCTGCCAATTTACCCACAAGTTTTTGCTCATTTTCTGACCATCAACCTGTTGCTATTGTCATGATAAACTCAATATTGCAAGTTTTGACTTATGGTCTTACACACAAGAGTGCATGGACCATTGGCGTGTGTCACCTTTTTCAGCAAAGCTCAGTCCTCTCAGTATTCCTCATGGAAATGACATCTCAGACACATTTGAAATACTAAACCGACTTCCGGCTATACTACAATTCCTAATTTGGAATATAATAGCAAAGGGCAGAGCAATATTGCAGCGTACATGATTAAAATGCAGAATTCAAAGGTATCATTTATAAAATGTAATGTCACAGTTGTTTTTTGTTACACAAGAGGCCAAGGTGGCAAAAAAGTCAACAAAAAATGAACCACGGTGTTGGATTTGACACATTTTCACACATGCGGTCAATATGGCTTATTCTTAACTTCAAAATATAATATCAAAGGCTGTGGCTAAAATTGTGATTTATTAGACATATTGAGATATACTGCCATATGTTATAAATCACACTATACAATAAATACAGTAACAGGTCTAAATACATATTACTATCTTAAATTGACAGATTTATTGTTCACAAGTTTAACTGGGACAGAGAAGTGGTTCAGTTCTCAAAAATTTGTAAATAGACGGCAACGCAGAATGGACCAGGGATTCTGAAGCAGTTCTTTATTCCACTGCTTTCAGACCAAGTTGCTGCGCTAATAGAACTGCATTATGTGCCAGGATTTGTACCTCTGCATCTCTTGTGAAGTGGACCTTGGTTGTACTCTGAGCTACTTGGAAGAAAAGCATCTGACAAGCAAATAAACGCAAACATGAATGTGGGAAACCCAGAGAGCTCCACAGAGAGGGACAGGAGGAAAAGGGAGCCAAGTAGCGCTGTCTCAGCCTCTCTTCAGGCCCCTCCGTTGTGTTCTAAGACCCCTGGACCCTGCAAAGGTACATGGTGGCCGATGTTAGAAGAATAGTAGTCCTTTAGACAAAAAATACACAGGTCAATAATCAAAGGTAAAGATTTCCTGGTTGCTGCTAGGAAAAGTGATCAGGGCCTCAGAGGGACGTTTATAAGAGCCGCAAAAATCGCTATGGAAACGTTGATATCTTCACTTAAACATGCTTACAAAACGGACAAACAGTCCCAGGCTCCAGTACACGCATGAACAGCAAAAGTATCTCCCGTGTTTGCCGAAGGATGGAACCTCCCTGCAACATGTCGGCTTGGTGCGGCGATGAGGATGATGAGGAAGATGCTGCAGTTGCAGTACCACAGGCGGTGCCCAGAGGGCGCTGTGAGACACAAGCTGTCAGTCCACAATATTTCAATGTCGTTTGAAAAGACCGTCTTGCTTATTTACGTCCCCATCTCATGTTTTACATGGTGTCTGTTTGTTAATCCACTAAAACAGTTGCCAGACAGGCAGCCTTCTGAGTGGCGTGAGACAGATTTCGGTAAAGCCAGCCAGGCCGTGTTTGAAAGACTCTGCTCTTCTGCCACAGCAGCACTTTATTACTACATCCGCACGCCTGCTTTTACATTTACAACCCATTCCCTTAAATATGTTTGAGAATTTGTAAACCAGTCACCCAGTTCCCATACAGAGCAAAGTCTTTAAATGGGAAAAGGCCTCAGATTTTTCATAAAACCTTGCACATTCACTCCACAATGGCACCGTTGTGCAGAGCAGCAGCAGTTGTTTAATTGCAGGGTATCTTGCTTCACAGGAAGCTGTTTACCTGTTTTTTACCTGCCTTGCATCCTTTTTTGTTAAGGAAACAATGGCAAGCAATAAACATTATAGCACAGGAACAGTCTTTTAATAATATATCAAATTTATCATGCAAAATAAAATGCTTGACTGTCGAGTGCCGCTTGTGCAGTTATGAGCTATGAATTCCCCTGCTTTTTGCCAATTCATATGCAAGGGTCTGAATTGCGAATGTTTCCTTTGTCGCTTGTTTTTGGGTTCCAGACATTTTTTTTTAAATAGAAGTGTAACTGCTTTGTAAATTGGTTTAAATTATGGTGGGTAAAAACGACTTTCTTCATCGAAGCATAAAATGTGTTAAGCAAGTCTGTGCAGCTGTTTTTTCTTTCATTTTTTTGGCCCGATTTTCTCCTTGCCAAGGTACGTGTGGCTGTATTTCGGACGGTGTGAGGAACACGGCTACATAAGCATGCATGCAGCTGCGTGTGCAGATGTGAAGTTCAGCTGATAGTGTGTTTGCCTGCAGAGTGTGGGAGTCTTTCTGTTCCAAAAGGTGGACAAGGCCATCGCAGAGTCGGAATTGTGGTTTGCTTAGTGCAGCCTAACTGTCAAATTCGTAAACGGAAAAGAAGCCTTTCTTCACGAAGGAATGTGACCACTGTGCAAAATTAGGGTGGTGGCTGCTCACTTTAAAACAAGGGTTCCAGAGATACAAAGTGGGATCAGGAATGGGCTCACAGCAAAATTCAATTTACAACGCAGAGATCTGGCTGAGATTTCCTGCAGGGCACGTTCAAAAGGCCAGGGATGTTTCTGGTCTAAATGCTCCACCTCGCTTCTGCCTCCAAAATGTACCATTTGGCTTCCATCTTCTCAAAAAATCACGTCAAAGGACAGCTAGTTTAGATGTGCCCATCTGCTTGCTGGCTGACACTGAAAGGGTACGGCAACTTTTGGGTTACCAAAAAAAATTCAAAATGTCAGGTATTCAAAAAACAGCAATGGTTTTTTGAAGAAAAAAAGCAAAAATGTACAGATTCTTCACACATGACTACAAGTAAAGGAATACTTAAGCGCACATGAAAATTTGATGGGGTTGCGTGGTTTTACATCTTCTAATTACAGTTCTGCGTAGATCTCGGGCTGCAATGTACAGGCCATTTTTAGATGCCGAATGGAGGAACACAAAATGACTCAACTATAGATGGCAAAAAGAGAAGAAAGTGTTTTTATATTCCAGCTCTCGTCTCAGAAACTCGTTTAAACAGCATCAGAACAATTCGGCGTTCAGCCAGCCCCGGATTTCAAACCATTGCCATGGAAACCTCCGGGCAGGAAGCAGCAGCACGGTACCTGTTGCAATTTTCCTCCCAGTCTCTCATGCGGTTCTCCAGCAACGTGTCCAGTTTAGCCCCCCCTCAACAGGGCAAGCCCTATACCCCAACCCCCCGCTTTACAGAAATTTGTGTGCAGAAATATCAAATCAATACCGCACGCCGTACATGCAGCCAAACTTGTCCGATGGACGGCAGATAAGGAGCGTGATCCAGCCCACAATAGCAGGTCCTAGCAGATATTGATTTACACACACACGGGGGCTTTCGCTGCAGCCCCCGGGGCTGCCGGCCCACGCATCCTGCTTGTATTAGCATTAAGGGCACGAGTACAAAATGTCACTGTGCTGTGTGCATTAGCCCTGTCTGTATTACATCTGCACACTAAACACCTCTGCTCATGCAAGCTCTGCTGCCAAGCTGCATAAATGTGCACAAGTCTGTTTGTCCACTGAGTATCCAGGGAGAAATTCAGTATGCAAAACAGAAAATGTGTATTTTTGGTCTTTTATTCCTCCCCCCCCTTGGACCTTTGACAAATAGTTGCCTTGTGACACCCCCCCCCCCCCACTTCTTGCCTGCTTTGGAAGCCATTTGAGGATGTGGCTCTGTTTCAGCACACCTCTCGTGGTTGGAAAAGGTTATCATTAATATTGCGTCTGCACCCAAGCTGAGCCCTGGACCCCTGGGTTGGAGGTTAGCGATGCCACTTAAACCTGTGGCTGGAAGTGCAAGGTGAGTGGAGAAACCTGGTGTTTGGCCTGCCTCCGATTCTGCTCCCCAGAGTGATTTTACGCTTTACTTTGCGAGAACACAGACATGGTGGATGTGTGATTTCATCCGTGTGACTCCTTTTCAAGGGCTTCCCTTTAAACCGTTGTAAACCGCCGGTGGAGAATACTTCATTTTGTGTCATGTTGGTTTCATTATCATTTCTTCTCTTTTTCGGAGGCTCCTCGACCCTTATGATATTTACGTTGCAAGCGCGGTGAACGGAAATGAGAAATCAGGCAGATTTTTCTGGAGAGAAAGTGAAATTGTCTCACACAGTCAGCTTCCTTAGAGGGTTTTCAGGAATTTTGTCAAAAAAGTTATGTACTGCATGTTAAAAAAAAAAAAAAAAGTAACCACAGCCCCTTTTTTTTTTAGAAAACTTTTTTTCTTTTTAGAAATGTAAAACTTAAGAGCCAAACCTTTCAGTTTTACATTAAGCAGCTAAGGCATCCAGCGGACTGTCATGCAACCAGCACCTCCAGCAACACCTTTACGCTTTGGTTTTAATTTTGCTTGAGCTTGGACACTTTGTCACACCACGAAATTTACCTCCAATGCGCTGGAACCCAAGAAGAAAGCTTTTAAACCTTATTAAAACTGGGCTTAGCTCCCAGGAGAACTGTTGGAAAGAAAATGGTCACTGTGCTCCCTTCCCAGGGAAGGCAGTGCGCTTCCCCGTGAACCCAGTTATGTTTTTCATTACGTGTTTTATCCCACAGCACACACCGTGATGCTAGGTTGTGCGAGAGGCCATCTATCAGAAAGAGATTTGATCGCGCCTTCGGATTGATTAACTCCGGCACTCATTGCTCTCGCTTTTTCCGCAGCCTTTTTGGAGCTTTACTCACGGCATCCCTGTGGTGTGATGGAGGGTTTCACTCAGGAGGACGAAACCAGCCACGAGAGGTGTGTGTCATTATATGCCAAAGCACAGTAAAACATAGTATACACACCAAGGATGACTTCGCACTTTGCAAAACGTTGTCAGACATGAGAGAACGGGCAATTATTTGAATTCTTTTCTGCACAGAGTGCACCGGTTGAAGTTAAATGCTGTGATTTGTTATGAGCATCATGAGACACACGCAGTGCAATCGATGCCATAACAAACTCGTATTTAGGTGTGAAAGTCTTTTATTGTGAGTAACCTTGACTGTAAGCCTGCTTAATTCTCATGCCCGAGCATGGAATAGCCATTTTCTGTAGCCTACGTGATGTGAGCGGCACGGGGAATGGCAGGAAAAGGCGTAATAAGCACAGCGCAAAATATCGGGAGGTCCTGTTGAGGACAAACCCGTTTTATCTGTTAAAATGCGCGGCAGCCAAGTCTCATCCGTTCAAAAGAGCATCGGTTCACCTTTGCCAAAAGGAAGAGTGTGATTCTCCTCTCGTGAAGGCGCACAGGCGAGGGAGCGGCCTCGCACGACACTGCGTTAATGCGGATTTATCAAAAACGGGGGCACTGTGTCGAATTAGATGACAGTGAGTTCGCGTGTGATGGATCTTTGGAGACGGTGACGCTCTTTCGGGAGCTGAGTGAGTTCAGGCCTCCACACCGAACGAGTGAAGAGGGGTGCACCGGCTGTCAGGACACCTGTGCAGCATCCGTCTTCTCCCGTGTCTGCAACGCACAAAAAGGGAGGTTTCTGAAGGGGTTCAGCCGAAGCCGAAGCGTGTAACTCTCATGGGGATGCCAGCCCCTCTGCAGTTTAAAAGAGAAGAAAGCGATAGAAAAAAAAGAAAAGAAAAGAAAGAATAAATTTCCATTTAATCTGTTGATGTTGTTACCTCTCACCAGGATCACTTTGATCTGAGAAGCTTTTTTTTAAATTTCCTTGTCAACAGTTACCATTTTGCAGGTGACATGTTTGAAAGTGCGACATTTTGGGGAGGTCCCCGTGCACAGCAACACACACACGACCACACAAACGCACTCGCATGCAAGTTCCCAAACAAATGCATATTTACTTGTAGACCGATCCCATGTTTCCAGATGGAAATTTGGAAGTCACTGTAACCTCCGACTGAAAAGGTGGCAGGGGTCCTAAAATTAAAAGAGGGACCAAAAAACTGCACGATGACTTGTGAATCAGGAAATCATAAACCCACAAGCACTACTCTGGTGGTAAATAAATAAAAAAATAAATAAATGACTGAAACAAAACAACTATCACTCAAACTAGAATAGATGTCTGGGGCGCTGTATACACTTAAGGTCGGGAATACTGGAAAGTTCCCCCTGCTGCGGTACAGCCGGTGTTTCCCGGCGCAACCAAGGAAAAATATTAATAAAACTCAATACTCTGGTCAGTTACAAAATGCACTCAACTGTGGTGCAACAACCAAAGGCCTAAATCAGAACCATTAAACTGCGGCCCTGGAGGACCAAGTCCAGGAGGTTTTCACTCATGCTGGGCAGTGAACCCCTGGATTCTACTTACTGTCTTGATTGGATCCATTTAACTGCCCTTCTGAGCTCCTCGTGGTCAAGAAGAGCTGGGAAACCTGTGGGAATCCTGTCCTCCATGATGGAAAGCTGAATAGAGCTGGGCGAAATGCAGTGGCGTCAAGTGTTCTGCCTAAAGCCTGTAACCTGGTGTCAATATGGGTATCAGTCAAAAAACACGGCAACCAACCAGTGTATGGCCGAGAAGAGAAACTGAATTCAAAAACACGGATTCTACTTTTTTGGATCAAGTTAATTCAGTAAAATTAAACAAGTTATCAATGCTGTATGACAGCGGGTAGAAGCAGGACTACGGCAACCATTACCAAGGCGTCTGCTGGTGAAGGACCAACATGAAATGGAAAGAGAGAATATAAAACCCTGGAGGAACATCAGGCTGCTTGCCCACACTTCTGACAATTATAGCAGAAACCATAAATATTGGATGAGAAAGAACCTTTCCTCAGTTTGTTTCCCTCCTATAACACTTTTAAGGAATTTAAGGAAGGTCTGTCAGAATCAGAGACTTAACATCGCTGATGACAGAATCCCGATGTCCCGCAGTATTTGTTTTCACCGAGTACTTTTCTTCATTTTTCACAGGAGTAAGTTCGCCATATCCAGAAGGTCTACAGAAACATTTCTGTGCACTGCACACATTTTTAATTTATATTTTTTGTCTGGATTACAATAACGCGACTGAAGCACAACCACTGCAGCATCGTACCTGCTGCGAAATGCTGAGCAGGCAGCAGTGGCAGGAATACAGTCGCTGGCGATGGGAGCTTCTGTTTTACCTTATAGCTAAAGGCCATCTTGGGGATAACCAAGCCATGTGTTCTGCATGACAAAAAATGTCCTAATTTCCATATTGATACGGTAGTAACTATTTTTCCCTTCATTTCACAAGACTCTCCTATTCAGTCCTGACAGCTTTTCTTTTCTAACATCTAATACGCGCTTGACTGGGATGCGAACAGGTGGGACATGGGGAACGGAACCGAGGGCCTCATCGTCACAGGAGAACCTCAGAGCTCACAGCCCTCTCAGACTCACAGCAGGCAGGTACCTTGAGCATAAGGCTCTTCACTGTGTTTTGCTTCCTTTCTGAAGGAACTTGCAGTTAGTCTCCCAAATCTATAAAAAGCAGTTAACAGGAAAGGGTCATACGCCGGAAACCATGTGCTCCTGCACTTGTGCAGTCCCCACGTACCCCTAACTTTTCACTTATCACTTCTTTTCATCCTACCTTTCCTGAGCCTGACACAGCTTCCAAGCCCTGGTCTGGTCTCTGCAGACTGTGGGTTGGAAGATGAAGAAGGGAGGCCACATACAAAAAGAATGTAAAGACAACAATAGGAGCGAGTTAAAGTCCCACAAATGGGCTCAGGGCCCTATTAAGGCTCTCCCTGGATCCAACTCAAAAATCCCCTGGTCCCGATGGTCATTCTCAGCCACAGCACAAGCAGCATCTGCTCGCGTAACGACTCCCACAGAGGCCCCCGGTTTTTTGCGGCTTTCCAACTTTATCACTATTGCCTCTTCCAGTCCAAAAGGAGACCTGCTATCAGCAGACTGGAAAGAGTAATTCTGTTCTTTTAACTCACTGCTTCGCTTCTGCTTTTGTGTGGTCTGTCATATTTTTACACATTCGTGTCGTAGACATTTTATCTTTCCGTTCTTGTCTAAAATTCTTTCCCTTTTATGGTATGGTCCAGTCTGTCTACACCTACCACCCATTGATCGTAAATAACCTTTGAAGCTCTCATGTTACTTCTTTGTTTTCCTGCCAGATTGTGGGTGGGACTTCATTGTTACATCCCTGTTTTGGTTGGTCTGCTTGCATGATACTTGTTTCTCGTTGGTCAGGTCCACCACTGTGTCACACTAAAATAACTCATATAAAGACTTTTGCACCCCAGAAGAGGTTGAATCACCACATAGATTCCCATCCATGCAGTGGTGTAAGTTCTGTCAAACTCCTGGTTCTGCTGTATGATTGAAGTATAAATTAGAATGGTTTGGTTTTTTGTTTCTTGTTCAATAATAAAATTCTTCATTTGCACAGCTGGATACTTAAGTAGAACAGAGGTGGACCAACCTGCTCACATTTACTACAACACAACCTGAGATTTGAAGAGATTAAAAATTATTGTACGTGTGGCCCTTCCGCAAAACCAGCTCCCCATCATCAGTTTGCTGCCCATCAGCAATTTAGGAATCATCTCTCTTTGGCTGCTCACATTTCAGTTAAGCATTGGCATTCTACAAACTATATGTCCCGTAGATATTGACATTTAGACAGAAAACCGACATTAACAGCACTGACAGATCAGACAGCGCTGTTCAATTTACAGCTTAAACTATTCCACCTTCTTTTATCTCCCATCTCTGGACACTTTGTGCTCCTTCTTTGTCTCCTGGGTTTTCCTTGGTCCCTGTTACCAACATGCCATCACCTGCCATCATGTGTAATTATGCAACAACCATGTATTTATTCAGCCTCTTTACCTAAAAATATAACAGAAATTTGTAATAAATACTGGGATCATGACAAACAAAGGGGGAAAAAAGTGTAAAAGCACTTCACAAGATGCAGGTTATGCTTCACACTGAGAGCTGTAAATAGCAGATATGTTGCAGTGTTTGCCACTGTGGATGGTGCTTAATTGTGTGTCATTGTCCTGGCAACCAGAGTTCAACAATGATTCAGACCTCAGCCGCATTAAGCTGACATCCTGGCATCCCCTCCTCCACTATATCATATACATTGATACAAATATTTGCAGCTAAACTGCATATTTATTTATTTTGAAATGACCCCATCAGAATTTATCAGAAGAAAGGGGTGAAGCGCATGCTATGCACTGCCTGTGGCACAGATTAGCTACGTCTGTCAGCCTAAAAAGCTTTCGATACCACAAACACAGCAGCAGCGGTAAAAGTCAATATTTAGGCTGAATCGCACAACAGCCATCACCCTGACAAGAAGATCTAAAGCAACCAGGTTGGGAGGCCATGACGACATGGACGTTCATGCAGAATCTGTCCCAGAGGAACCTTCAGGGGGAAGGCGGGGATAGACAGGGCTTTCTGGTTTACACTGTGGCCACAGTCTTATTTAAAACTTGACCTTACTGTTGTAAGCCAGGTTAACACTGCTGGCTATCAAAAAAAAAAAAAAAACTAAAAAACTCTAAAAATACATATAGTAAGTAGGCCTTAATATAGATGTTATTTATTGTAATGTTTTCAGAAGTCGGTGCTGCTTAATTTTGTAAATCGACCATTTTAATTTGCAAATAATGACTAGGTGGGACGTGAGATACAGATATCTATTTATACGGCATGAGAATATGGAAAAATGCTGGTATGATGGAAAGGGTACAGCAGGAATGATATGAGCAGCTTTTAAATGATGCCACAGGTTGGGGGGTTTTTTGTCCTTCAGGGAAGCTGTAAAAACTTTTCTAAAAAGCTCTAGAAAGGTTTATGTGCTGGGGCCAGTCTACTGCATATATACACAGTAGTCTTGGCTTTGAGTCTGGGAAATTGGGCCTGGGCCTCTGGATGAGGGTGTTTATCCACCCCGGAACCGAATTTTGTGAACTGGGGTGTTTCAGAAAAGCTATTATGAGGTTTTATATACACATTTATTCAGCATACAAAGATAGTTCATAAGTACCTCCACAAATACAAAAGGAGATTAACTAGAATTTGCATGAAACTGCCCTCATTCACTTAAATTTTTCTTCCTCTCACAGTGAGTACAGTACTGCTTTGCTGCATGACTTTGACAAAATATATAGAACCCAGAGACAATTACAACATTGCTTTAATGTTACAGCAGGTAACAAACACGGACTCGCAACATAAACACACACAACAGCAAATATGGGGTTCCTTGCAGTGTTATCTTAGAGGCTCATTTATTAGGAGCCAATAAATGCTGTTCAGCTGCTGTATATGTTAAACACAGAACAAAAAAGGTGGCATCTGAGATTAAGTTTGAGATATTTGTGGTTAATGCAACTGAATTCAGCTGGCCATCACATTGTTTGTTGCCAGTGTGTGTCCACTATCCTCTGTAAAACATATAAAATATTGCTTGATAAAAATGGCGGACTTTTTGTCTGTTGTGAAAAAAAATGATTTTAAGCAAATTCACAGCTAGGGCAGCATTATGGGACCTTTTTTAATCGTGCAAAAATATAAATAAATATAAACCCGGTGACCGACTGACCCAAAACACATCTTTGGACTCTGGGAGGAAACCACAGCAGAAATGAGAATATGCAAACTCCACAAAGACCAAGTCAGACTCAAACCCACACCCAACGGACAGGAACATGGTCCACTTCGCTTTCCAAGCAGTAGGCATAAAGCAGGAATTTGTGGAGGGAGCATAACTTCTGTCATTTTAAATTAAATTTATTTTTAATGTAACTCGAAACAAATAAAAATATGACAAAAAAAGCCTTTTGCTATCTTTCCTATTTGTTGAAGCTGCTGTATATGCGCACTCAAAATAACGTGAAGAAATAAAACACATTTTATTTAACCATAGCCTTGTCTGAGGTTTTTACCGGTGTCTCGTGAATAAAAACAAGGACGTGTAAGCTTCTATTGACTGTGAAGTGATTGGATTGGCAAAAAAACAGAGTCACGCCAGATTTCCAGTTCCAGCTGTGTTGTGTATGTGTACATGCATGAATTTTTCTCAACCCCAAACTTCCTACATGCCTCAATCTGATTTTTCGTCTACAACCATAGCTGTTGCTCGGTAACCCTGCCTTACAAAAACTATCAGGTCATTTATTAATGATAAATTATCAGATTACTGAGCTGTTACCCAATTAAACAAGCAGCAAACATCTCTGCTTTTCTTTGCAGAGGGTGTCCCAGGCCGCAGCCTCATAACACCTCCTGGTCCACCCTGATCCTTCGCCTGGGCTGCAGATCAGCAGACCATTCCTGCTCATTCTTCACGCAGCCTTAAGCCTCCAACCTTTAAATTTCATCCTTTCTTGCCCCCCTTAACCAGCTGAAGCTCGTGTCACCTTCTACAGCTGCTGGTTTTGCGCTCTGGAAGGCACACAGAGGTTTGTAAACCTCCAGCGCCACACAAGGGGCTGCTGTTTGCAACATCTGGTCATCACCACTCTCAGAGCCGGAAGTTCTTGAGATGCTGCCGTCACCTCATGCAATTAACCCATGGGTAACTTTGAGGGGAAAAAAGACATTTACTATGAATAAATGCAATTATGATCACAAATATTTAATTTTCATAATTTAACAGCAAATATCTCTCAAAGAGACCAGTTTTCTTTTCTATATTTTGCACCGTAGATGGAATAAATAAAACTTACATACACATAAATAACTCGTGTAGCACTAATTGTTCGTGCCACTTATTCCTAGAAGAAACACAACTAGGTTTACGGAATCCTTTTATCTGATTTGTTTCAGCAGAAAACTATAAAGCTCAGAAAATGAAGCCCAGAGCCTGTAATGGTATTAGCTGGTACAATTGTGCATGATTCCAGCAAATAGATGATCCCATTTGAAATAAATCTGGGCCTTCCCTCCATTAATCCCAAGGAGGCTGGAAGCTGCATGCAAACACTGGCAAAGCACATTTTAGCATCGCATTAAACACACAAATCAATTGGCTCAGTGTGTGAAATGAGTCCATCAAAAGCGGTTTGCCTCACTAATGGGGAAGCCAGAACTTAAGACAAGAAGGGCAAAGTGCAAACACAATTATCCCCCAAAAACGGTCTTTTTCTATCAAAAATATCGTCATTTTGAAATCATTTACTACACAAGTCAAAAAAAATAATAAACAGCTGTTTACAGCTGGGATATAAATAAACAATTGCGTTCAAATGATATAACAAACAGCAAATCATGGGTCCGTTAAATTTGCTGTTTGCAGAAATTGTTACAGTTAAATAAAAGAGCCGATGACTAAAACCGCTCTTTGGCTTTGCTATCATTTAAAGTAACTTTGCATGAAATCTTTAGATTTGTTTGGAACAATAGGAGGCCCAAAACTTACCAAGCAAAAAAATTGGGTGGAAGTCTGGTATCAAATACAAGATTCTATAATTCTATTGCTGCACGAATTAAACAAATAATGAATTAGTTCCAGGTTCCACCAGGCCCTCTGTGGGATGGATTTGAGGTGGTTTCAGAAACTACCAAACACTTTCAAAATCTTTGCTTTTCATTCATGAAATAACTCCACCTCCCTCACGCTTGTTATTATTTAAATTGGGCTGTGGAAATGGTTGACTAACTCACTGCAATGAAAAATTCCATGGGTCCGATCTCTGTCACTGCACACCACTTTAACAGTTGGTTCTGGTTCTAACAATGCATTGAAGAAGATGTGGGAATGTGACCTTGATGTGCATTGACTTGATTATAAACTGTCTGCCCTGCCCACATATTTCTACACATCCACGTACAAACATTTACGTTCATTCAGAGAATCAATCTAAATTTTCAAATGACTTTCCAAGTGGCACCATAACTGTGTTAAATGTAATGGGGTGTTGTTGTCTGCATACTCTGGGTAGGATAGAAGATACCAACTTCCTTGAAGATCTACTCAGCCATCCAAAATTTTCCCCCATCTGTTTCTTTGTTAAACCACAAACAAAATCTCTTTCTGATGGAATTACGCCCATTACATCCTTGCCAAAGAAATGTATTGCAATGCTGTGGTCTTCGCATGGAGTTTCCTCTGCAAACATGTGGAAGAGCTTCATCGCCTTCCTCTTGAAAAATTAACATTTGTATTCTGCATAACAATTCAGGGGAATTTTGTATCATCTAGGCACCCTTCTGGAACTTATTAGGCAGTGCTATGTGATAATACCTCCAAAATATAATACATTTTTGACCTTCAGCAGTTCAGCTCTATTTATGCAGACATATTAGCAATTTCCCAGAGATCTGCCTTTGCCTGTATGCTGCTGTGACCCAGTGCTGCTCACAAAACAAACGAAAAAAGGAACAATGCATATTGCAAAGTAAAAAAAAAATCACACCTTTATCTGTCACAGATGCAAGTTTCTGTGATTCCCATGACTATATCTTAATTTTTACTGCAACGGTCAGACTGCAGCTATAATTATCCATTATTTAACTTGTGCCTTTGTCCAAGGTGACTTACAGTATTTGGTTTTTATACAAAGTTAATAACATCTACAGAGCCGAGCAATGTTTAGTAGAGAAAAATCAGTGGATGCACTTTACTCGCGGCTACATCAACAGGTTCAAATCAAGATGTTTGAAACCTGTAATGTGACAGCTCTAAACACCAGATTACCCACTCCCTGAATCCTAGCCCACCTGAGAGATACACATACTTTGGATCTTTTGTGGAACAATAATCTTCTTAAAGGAACTTTTATATTTGTTTCAACTGAGTTGCATGTTACTGTGTTAAAAAGTGGTAAAACATTTTCTCAGTTCTTGGTTAAAATCCTTTTCCATTTATGGTCCCCTACCCCTATTGATCATATATGACCTTTGTAGCCTTTAAGTTACTTTTTTGTCTAAATTTTCCTACCAGAGTGTGGGTGGGATGTCCTTGTTAATATCCCTGTTTTGATTGGTCTATTTACAGAATACTTGCTTCTCATTGGTCAGATCTGCTACTGTGTGACATTTTACCACCTCAGCTTTTGGGTCCAGAACAGGTTGAACCTCCATGTAGATTCCAATCCATGCAGGTGTGTAAACTGTGGTAAACTCTTTGTGCTGTATATATGACAAACATATAAATTAGAATGGGTTGTTTTTCAATAATAAAATTCTTTGACATTTTCACACTGTGCTAACATTCCCAGGTATCCATCAGAAGTTCCTTCTCCTGCACTAGAGAATACAAAAACCCAACTTATATAATAAACCTTACTTTTCCAGCAAATTAAATAGCATCCCCACTTTACAATTTTTAACAAAAGTAGTGCATCTGGTAGGGTAGAGCTATTATACTGTAATGCAGAAGAAATATGAGCATAACTATTTATGTTCATGCTTTAATT
Source organism: Heterotis niloticus (assembly GCA_018136845.1). Lineage (NCBI taxonomy): Eukaryota > Metazoa > Chordata > Actinopteri > Osteoglossiformes > Osteoglossidae > Heterotis > Heterotis niloticus. The sequence goes on along the minus strand of CM030894.1, from coordinate 19,866,646 downwards.
AAACTTGTTTTGTAAATACTGTTTTGCATTCTGATGCAAATATAACACTATAACCCTGAAGTTGTTTTTTTGCATTTCTGTGTTTGTATTTGTCTGCACCGATCAGACAATTGCACCTGTCAAGGGTTGGGGCGAGATATTAGGCAGCAAAGGAATAGTTAGTTGTTGAAGTTGATGTGTTGGAAGCAGGAAAAAATGGACAAGCGTAAGGATCTGAGCGACTTTGAGAAGGGCCAAATTGTGATGGCTAGAAGACTGGGCCAAAGCATCTCCGCAGCGGCCGGTCTTGTGGGGTGTTCCCGGTATGCAGTGGTTAGTACCTACCAAAAGTGGTCTAAGGTAGGACAACCAGTGAACCGGCGTCAGGGTCATGGGCACCCAAGGCTTATTAATGCAGCCTTTGGGGAGAAAAGGCTAGCCCGTCTGGTCCAATATCACAGAAGAGCTACTGTAGCCAAATTGCTGAAAACCTTAATGCTGGCCATGATAGAAAAGTGTCAGAACACAGTACATCACAGTTTGATGCATATGGGGCTGTGTTATTGCAGATCAGTCACCATAGGCACTTTGACCCCTGTCTACCGTCAAAAGTGCCTACAATGGGCATGTGAGCATCAGAACCGAACCATGGAGGAACGGAAGAACGTGGCCTGGTCTGACAAATCCGGCAGAGACAGCCTGATGCTCAGAGCAATGTTCTGCTGGGAAACCTTGGGTCCTGGTATTCATGTGGATGTTACTTAGACACGTACCACCTACCTGAACATTGTTGCAGACCATGTACACCCCTTCATGGCAATCGTATTCCCTGATGGCAGTGGCCCTGCCACACTGCAGAAATTGTTCGGGAGTGAATTGAGGAACATGACAAAGAGTTAAAAGTGTTGTCTTAGCCTCCAAATTCCCTAGATCTCAAGCCAATGGAGCATCTGTGGGATGTGCTGGAAAAACAAGTCCAATCCATGGAGGCCCCACCTTGCAACTCACAGGACTTAAAGGATCTGCTGCTAACATCTTGGTGCCAGATACCACAGGACACCTTTAGAGGTCTTGTGGAGTTCATGCCTCGACGGGTCACAGCTGTTTTGGTGGCACCAGGAGGAGTATTAGGCAGGTGGTTTTAATGTTGTGGCTGACTGGTATATTGTCTGACCTCCAGTAATTACCATTTTCCTGCTTACAGTAATATTTACTACAGCAAAATGCTGTTCGTCCCTCCATTTAAAGACAGTTTTATGATATTGGAATCAGATGTGTACAACCCTCCCTCCCTCATGGTGTCATATTATATTGCGACTGCACTGTAAACTGACCCATCCTATCCTGGGGGCTGAAGTTCAGCCCGCTGAGGTGAAGATGAACTTTCAGAGAAATGCTTGATCTCTGTGTTAAATCCCTGCATAATGAGCAGAGGGAGATGTGCAGATATCGACTTTAGGAAAGGACTTGCTACACAACTGCATAACTTAATAGAAATGGCATCATGGGATATCTGAAGCAGACATCTTTTCATTACTTAAGGACAACTTGTCCTTTTTTTTATGAAAAGAGTGGTAGTGGCTTTGCTTAAATTTGAAGAAAGCTGTTATTAAGGAATTTATAGATATTGAACATGAACTCATAACTATTCTCATTTACTGGATGAATATACAATTCTTCAGACTTTTATTGTATGCATGAAAAAGATCAGCACGCCAACACAAACGGCCGAGTAAAGTTACAATATTCGAGCAAAGAGATGTTGCTAATGCCGATACTGTATATTTTATATAGCAGATTACAAATAATTTTTATAGTCATGGTTGGCATGCGAGGGGTAAACAGCTGTAGATAACATAAAATTACGCTCAAAACCATTTTTGACAATAATGCTATTTTAGCTATACCGCACATTCCAGAGAAAACATCTGGATATAGCGGCAAACATCTGTGTATTGACAAACAAGCAATAAAAAAACGATTTTTTTTTATACCACTTTTTTATAGCAGCGAATTTCCCCTCTGCAGGTCAGCAGGGTTGATAAAGCGCAGTGTTGAACCCCGCAAAGTAAATTGGGCTTTGAGCCGAGGTTAATAAGCTAACAATTCTCAATTAGGTTCCGCGGAGAAGCTGTCACCAGGTTGCCTGCTGGTTGTCCAGCTGTTTTACTGCACGTGTGAGCGGCATCTGTTTGCAGCGGCATCTTCTGGAAGGAGAACACGTGTTCGCGTGTCAAATTGCGCCAGGCCCCAGGTTTTCGGGCTCATTTTAAAGCCGCTGACGTGCAGGTATGCTTTCCACCAACTGTTCAAATCGGCTGGCTCATGCCCTTCTAGTTTATTCCCGCTCGGGTACGATTTCGGCTGCAATCTGACATGTACACAGCGATGTGAATGCAAGGCCGGAGCTGCAATGAGGTGACACTGTTCGGGACCTTAGAAATGACCTTAATCCCTGAAAGCCAATAATTTGGCCTCACGGAGGATTGAAAAGCCCAAAACATTGCAGATTTATCTCCTCTTTGCATCGATCTATAATGCTTCAACTGTTCTCCACACCAGTGCTGCTCTCATGAACTGAATACCTGCTGAAGGACTGTTTTAAGATGATGAGGACACACATCTCTCCTTTACAGAAAAGTGTGCACATTGCTATTAATATTGCATGTTGTTGTTATTCATATTTCTGTCACTAGGCTATTAGTGCTGAGGAGCCTCCCAGCAAATCCTACTGCAGGTGGGATGGCAAAAAACAACTGACACTGAACCGGTGGTGTGATGGTGCAGCAGGACTGTGTTCCTCACAATGGCTGGACTTTGTATTTGCATCTGTTTGAAGTCTGCATATTCTCCACGTTCTATCCTTCTGCACCACCACAGTCCTATATTGGACCAGCGGTTCTTCATAATGGATAGATGGATTTAAATAAAGTTGTGGAGAGGACACACTACACAGTCAGTCGTTCGGTGTGTGGTGATGGTTGAGACCGTTGCCCTAGTATGTGTGTGTCAGCGTATACCTGGGCCTGTTTGGGAGTAGGGGCAGGATTACAAAGGGGTTTGTATGCTGTTTTAATAAGGAAGGTGAATTGGGTTGATTCTGTCAATTTTTGTCCTGCATCTTTGCCCACTTAGTGATTTATGGATGTGGTGAAGGAGGACATGCAGGTGGCGGGTGCGACGGAGAAAGATGCAGAGGACAGGAAGAAGTGGAAACAATTGATCCGCTGTGGCGACCCCTAACAGGCGCAGCTGAAAGAAGAAGAAGAATCTTTGCCCACTTAGTGCACCCTGCAGAGACGCCTGTAAGCTTCAGAATGGTAATAAGGTGGGAGTAGCTGTAGGAGGATATGATTTTAACTCTGGCTTTGTAGTGAAGCACAAGTCCCCAAGTCAGTTCTCCATTGGTGGTGAACCCACACATGGAGTCAAACTGTGGAACAGGTGATGTTCATGCACACCTGTGCATGGCAGCGGGCGCAGAATCATACGTTGGCTGCCGCATCCCGGCCTTGGGGTGACAATAGAAGGATGCAGAAGGATTATTTTAAAATTTTTCTCAGCTGCAATTTCTCTTTTCTTTATACAGATGGTGGCAAACAGGCTTGTTAAATGGGGGTGTCTGTTCACAATACTGGGTAAATGCTGTCATTCTTTTTTGCCTCATATAATTGTTGCCTTTGTGTGCAGTTTGTAGGACAATACGATAAACCATTCAGCGTGGAGAAATGGATTAAACAAAAAATGTGCACAAAACGTTTGAACAAAACCCATTGCAAGAAACAAGACAAAACTTAACATTGAAACTCAAAACTTTTGAAGGAAACAGATCTGATCAAACCACATCTTGTTTACAATGAGTAAGAGAAGTGTGTGTGTGTGTGTGTACTTGGATGAATTCTAATTCATTACTGTTCAGGTTTTTCCTCCTTCATGCGGTGAGTATCAATCCGTACTTTCTGACTTGGTTCTAATGTCCATGGAGGATTTACTGTCAGTTGGGGCCCTGGTTGAGAGCAGTCAGTTGTAGGAGGAGAAAGATTTCCATCCCTCTTTTTTCTCCACTACTGTTCTCATTTTTTATTTCTATTCTGTGCAATATTAGGTAGATTAATTTAAAACATTGCTTTAATGTGTGGTTCACAGGGCTACCATTCATTCAGAAGGGGACCATGGTGCATAAGAACTAATGTTCTTCAACTGCGTAGCACCAGTAAATATTAAAAATAAATATAAATGGTCAAAATAGTAAGTGCTGATGGTCATTTTGGCACAATCTAACAAGCAAAATTAGTCGATACTTAAATTATTTCTGAAATATTTTTTCTTAAAAAAGCATTTACCTTCCATTTCTTATAATGGATTAATAAAAAGGAAGCAGATATTGAAAACATAATTTGACCTCTTCTAATTTTATTGGTCTCAACTGTGAAAAATTGCAGCTGCTTTCTCCCACTACTATTTTACCTATGCGAGAAGGATGAATGCAGTTTCTAGAACAAGCCTGTTATGATGGCGGTTTCCTGTTTGCTTGCGCTTCCGCCACTTGAAGGCATGAGCACATCAAGCGCTTGACCAGGCTGCCAGTCAAACACGACCTTGTGAACATTTCACACGGTTCAACGCACCAAGTTGAACCAGGGTCTAAAACATGAGGGCCGGTGGCTGTTTTGCAGCAACCGAGGTTCCCCTCAGTAAACAAAGGGCTAATAGTGGAGCATAAAGGGGGAAAAACACTTTGCTCCACACCATGATAGTGCGGCTAAGGACCACATGCTTCTTCCAGAAGATTCTACTGCTCTATCCTGCACCAAGGTGTTAAACTCAAACTCAAGCTTGCATGCAAGTGTGCATAGTGGAAGTTTTATTAAATTACATTATTTAATAAAAACGATAATCATGACAAATTTTTTTTTTTTTACCAAACAATGAAAAATTCCTAGTTCACAAAATTTTCTCGCGCAGAACGAGAATGACGTAGTAATTGAATTAGCAAAAGACGGTTATTTAGGAAGATGAAGAAAAAAATGTGTTCATTTGTCGGTGGTTAAATCTCCCGGCCAGAGGAAGGCGGATAGGAGGTGGTCTGGAACATTGTGCAAGGGGTGGCTCATTAACAGTCGGCTGCGAAGGAACGAGAACTACGAGACTCGGCAGTCCTCCGCAATACGCACTGTAATTGATTTGAGACAAATATCATTTGCCAAGCAGCTATAATGTAATGAAATTCCAGCGTGTTATAAAGTGCCATCCACCAACTACGTACAGTGCAATCTGCATACTTTTGCTTATGCTTCTAAAAACGCCTGAAGTGCATCATTTAAGCGTAATGATTTTACCTTTTTCCTTTACTCGGGATGGTTGTGGCGTTATAATTTTCCCGGCAGAAGAGTTTATATTACTTTAAAGGAAAGATAAAATCAGATTTATATTGCAGATTTATACTATTACAGTTATGTATCATTAGCATCCACCCCACCCCTCCCCCACAGAAAAACAAAGCTCTGGGATGTATTAACAAATGTGGTTCATTATTTGTTATCTCTTTGTCTCCTCTATCATCAGCCTCAGACAGCTGAACCTATAATGTACTGCTTTTCCACTCATTCTATCTCCGATTTCTTAACAACAAACCGCATCTCTCATGCTGTTGTCACCAACAGAAGATAAACGCATCGCATTATTTTGAAAGATAAATAAAAATGACCAAAGCCGAAAGTTAAGCACAAAGCGTAAAGATGTGATTCATTTCTGGAAAACTTTCCAGCATTTACAAACAAACACAAACGACCACAGATCTTCTGCACATTTATGGAGTCATTGTTAGAGAAATAAAAACAAGTCATGCCTGACACTCTGGTCCTTGACAATTTCCCAACAGGACACCTAAAACACTTGCGACAAACTGAGGATAAGTGAGGCTAGAATAAGGCTTTACAGAGTCCCTGCCTGGCTAGCTCAGTTGGTAGTGCCTGTGACTTGTAATCTCAGGGTCTTGGGTTCAAGCCCCACATTGGGTGATGATGCAAATCTAGCCACAAGGGAGCGCACCTCTATGCCAGTCCTGAGCCTGGACAAAATGGAGGGTTGCACCTGGCATAAAAATCTGCCAAACCAAATATGCGGACGAGCCCATCTGCTGTGGCAACCCCTAACGGGAGCAGCCGAAAGCTGGTTTTAAGAATAAGACTTTACAGAGCTGCGCAGGGGAATTTGACCTACAGAAGCTGAATGCATAGAAACTCACCACAAGACACTCTTGACATGCATAATAAAAAAAAATAAAAAACCCTAAACTAACCAGTAAATAACTTGCAGATACAGTCTAATCATTGGAGGGTCCTTGTGTGGTGTTATGGAGGTGGATGGCTGACAGAAAGAAGGATCCCCAAAAGCTGCATCTTAGTGCTCATGGTGCCCACCTCATTTACAGGATGTAACGTCTTCCTAGCCCTTTGTCTTAAACGCTTAGTCATACCAATGGCGTTGCATCTACAAGGAAAAATCTAAACCGCAAACCATTTTATCCGGATAGGCCCCACCCACCATGTAGCAATCACTTATAGCAGCTCATCCTAAATTCATGAAAAAAGAAAAATCACATCAGGATTACACTTGCCCCCCCCCCCCCCGCTCCCTCCATGCATGTAGTTCATGCAGATCATTCATTATTAAACAGATTAATCAAAAAAAGATGGGCAAGCAGGAGGGGGATGGAACTATCGTGAAGTCAGCAAAAAATCCCTCCACCCTCCTCTTCCCTGATGCCACTAAAGTGCTGTAGTCTGATGACTGATGCTAGTCATATAAACGCAGATTGTGTGCGCAGCCTTAATATGGAGGGTTTGCGACCATAAATGTGTGATCTTCATGTCAGGGCTTCCTACCTCCGCAGCTGTGGCTTATAGTCCCTCAGGACGCAGTAATTTCAATCAAGCCCTTCATCCTCACCCAAGTTTAGGTTGACTTGTCTTTCAGATACACCTGCCAGCCTCGACCTTGAGTTCTCCAAACTGGCATCTCCATTTGATCTTTGTAAAGGAGTCGAGAACATACAAAGATCCCCGTATGCTCCAGTCGATAAATCTAGATGACAACAAACCTGATTTGAACTCAGTCTGCCTTGGGTGCTTTCGGCGTCTGGAAGGCAAGAGTCGAGTGGCCTTGTTGTCAGGCGGAACGTCAGATCTGTGACATGCGACATGGTTTGGGAAGTACAGTTTTTAGAAATCCCTGGCAAAACTATATTAAATGGTAAGCAAGTAAACAGCCTTGCACTCGTACAACCAAACTCCCAGACACGATCGGAAGAGTTTTCCATTGTGAAAGAAAACAAAATGGGTGCGGTGGTATTGATGGCGGCTGCAAAGTTCTTCTTTATTGTTTGCACGTGGCCGTGTTGTAAGTAACACTTGTGAAGGACCTAAAAGGAGCATTTTGACTGAGATGAATACTTTGGAAATAGTGCCAACGTGTATTTAAAAGCAAGATGGAGAAGAACATCGAAACCCTTCGATGCCAGACGAAAAACATTCTGGGAGGAAAGTTGCACATTCGTGTGCATTCCATAATTGAGCCAAAACTTTCCTCAAAAGCAGCTTACGTTGTGAATCTATGTATAGAGGTGGAGTAATTTAGGGTAAGTACCTTGCTCAAGGGTACGATGACAGGAAGCAGTGTTCGAACCTGGATTCTTCGACTTCAAACACAGAGCTTCTAACCGCTAGCAGGGAAAGCAATGTTCAAAGAACAGAAACATTTGTATGCCCAGTCTCAAGAGTTCAGCTAAATATTTTGGAAAAATGGCACAATGTGGCCTGCTGTGGTAAATAAGCTTCCAGGTGTGAGTGGCCTGACCAAAAAGGTACAAAAAAAGAGCTGCGTAAGCCAACAAAAAGCATCTGCTAAGCAACTAAAATAAACATAAAATACCAGCGTGAGACATGAATAGATCATCAGAAAGACATAAAGGGCCCAGAGTGACAAAAAATAGCTCTGCATGGGAAGACGGAGAGCAATGGAGATGGATGCACACGTCAGGATTATATCCTACGCTCATTAATGCAGAGATGTTGCATCGGCTTTATTCTCTGGCGGCCCAGATGTGGCTTCAACTCAGCTCCGCTGCCCACACAGAAATACCCACAGCGAGCTTCTAGACAAGCAGTCACTTCCTCACCACACACACGTACACACACACACTCACAAAGGGATAATTTGATGCCATAACTGCTTGCGTCTGCGTGGCTCTGCTGGATGTGACCTGAAGTTCAAGTCTGACAGAGCGAGTCAGAGAAGTAAGCTGGAGCGGGACGCTTCTATTGATTAGCTGGAAAAGATCAGGAAAAGGGCCAGGAGAGAGAGAGCCTCCGGATGGGCTCTCCTTTGTCGCTGTCTGTGCTCTGAGACTCCGCTTCATTGTGGTTTAATTGGAGCTGATTCGCCACTGCATTATTTATAAAGATAATATCAAGCATAAATTGCCCTGCTGAATAATGCAACCCAAGCTTCTTGGCGTGGGTGAGACCCGGCGCTGGGAAAGGGTGTGAATCCTGCCCCATCTCTGCACCCTAGGCAACTGAGGGAGCTTCCTTAAGGGGCAGGCTCGGTAGTTGCAGAATGGGGGCTCAAGCTTAAGTGAGCTCACTGGTTCTGTGCAGAGGATCAAACTAGTCGGGGAGCAGGAATCTCTGCTGAGGGCTTGGGTAGGGCGTGAAGCCCCGCGTCTGGCTGGGTTGAGGTGCACTGTCCCACCCCTGCCTGGATGGCCCATTACCTGCTCTGCTCCATCGACTCAGTTATTCCACTTGGGATCGAGTGCATCCACAATCCCACATTCCTTCCCACGCTGTAGCATCTCATATCCCACATGTCACTCTTTCCGGTGGTTTCCTTCTCTCACCTTGCTGCCTCAGTGAGGTCCAAAAAAGCAGTGAACCTCCTCACATTAGCCTGCAGCAAGAAAACACAGTTGTTGCGGACATGTACGGAGAAATTCTTGCATACCGTTTCGTCCTCATTGTTGTCTCATTAACCTTGTAAAGCACTTTGAGCTACAGACCACTGTAGGAAAGGTGCTATACAAATAAAAATAAAAAATGTTGCTGTAAGCGATAAAGAGCGATAAAGAGGCCCAGAACTGGGGGAACAGTGGGATAGCTGGGAGTTTCTGGGTGAGGAAGAGATGGTCTAACCTCTAAGGCAATGCAAACACCTCCATTCTTCTCAATCTACTTGGTCACCATTTCTCATGACAAATGTTCCTCTTCTCTGAATACAAGTTGCATACCAGATGCATGTCTCCTAAACTGAGGTTTGCTCTTTCTCACCACTTCCACCAGAGATGGAAGCTCAGTTGGCCTCAGGCTGTGTGATGTGTGCCTACAGATGGGAGGTATGAAGGACCACAACACTTAGCCCAGGATGCTAACATCTTCCAGTGGTCCATCCTGTTATACACCTGGGTAATACTCACCAGAGAAATCTAAGGCAAGTACCTTTGTTCGGGGTTATAGCAGGGGGCAGAATGTGAACCAGGGTCTTTTGAGGGAAAAGATGGCAGCTGTAAGCAGTACACTAAATATTTAAATAAATATGTACAAACATTTAAGTGAAGTGGTGGACAAGATTTCAGGTTTTTTTTCTGTCACTGAGTTTTGTTACCAGTGACCATACATGAAGGTCACAAGTACCTTTGTTTCTATAAGAAAAACATTGTTATAGGTCTTCTTCACACTCAGTTCAAACTTCTCTGCTAATCTCACTGTTCTTCAGATGCTAATTTATTATTTACTTGTATGCACATCTTTTTTTAAACAAATTTGCTTTGCACATTTGTTATCTCGAGCAGTAATGACATTTTTTATATAAACACACACAGTATAAATATACAGTACCATATATATTAGTAATAACTTTTAAGTTTAAAGCACCCTGATCACATTTGTGGGCATCTAAATGCATCTAGCAGTCCCTCAAACTGAAATTCATGCTGTGTAAAATGCAATATCCTGCATCCTAAACCAAAAATATTGATATTTCTATGCTGAAATCATTAAGACTGCAACACTGAAGTCCGTTACATTTAAAAAATTTAAAAAGTTAAAAAAAAAAAAAAACAGCTTGCGCAGGTGCTAAAGTTTAACTTTAAAACACTTCTCAATATCGCAGCTTTCACTTTGCCTGCAAACGTACGCAGAAAAAACACGCTGCGTTGTACTGATGCTGAACAAAAGCACACACTTTTCATTTTCAACACAATAGTAATAATTATACAGAATTTATAAAACCAAAGCTCTCTTTTTTTTTTTTTTTTTTTTTTTAATTGTGAAATCCATAGTGTCGGCTGTGTCTGAAAAACGATGTGCAAAACATTTACGAGACACAGCCCGAGGAACAACTTTATCACTGCCTACATGCAGCAGACTTCTCGAAAATCTGACAGGGCCATGACAGTAATATTTCCATTTAACTCGAGTTACTGAATTTTAATCTTGTCTGAATGTCTCGCAGAATAATAAAATATATTTTATTTTCTTGGGCTTCTTTGTCGTTGGCTAAATCGGCAGCTAAGGTTCTGAGTCCACATCCATGCAAACTATGCTGCTTGGCACTTTGTTTGATTAATGACGCTATCCCGTTTCAACTTTTATGAGAACTTATAAAGAAGTATTTTATTAAAAAATGTTCCATTTTAGACTTTCTATTACAGATACATGACATGGTTGTGTCAGAAGCTCACTGTGAGCTGTATGTACAGCATTATTAAAATTTATATTTAAAACCAAGGACATCACCATAGTACTTCACTCCATTTTCCTCCAGCTGTGCTTGGTTCTTTACACCAGCACACTTCACGGCCACAGTTATTCTATGTTAACGGTTCTCCTCCTGCCTGTCCTGCTTTCAGGGTCAGCACATTTCCGTGCAAGAGATGTTAAGGTCACCCTTCTCCCATGATCTACTGATATCTCCCCTGAAGGACAGCTTTTACTACACCAGACGAGCTGGCAACCATGAGCTAATGCACTTGTGCCCTCAGCAAGCTGCCTGTCTTCTGTCCTGTGTGCATACAGCTGAGCGTAGAGCGATGTGACCTTTGATGTTTCCATAAAGTGGACTACCATACATTGCAGGTGTTTGTATGGAGGTCCCGTGTGACTCCCGGCTTCGGTAAGCATGGTTACCTCACCCTCTTATTCAACGAAAGATGACCCCAGCAACTTGCAGCAGGTGGGGGTTGCGTAGCCTCGGGCCCCAGGCCATAGACGACGAAGATGAAGGAACAAACTGTAGCCAGAGTTTAGGGAAGCCATTATGTGTGTTGTCACGTGTAGCCATGCGGTTAAGGGAAAGGCATCAGGCCAGGGTCACATCCTGCAGGAGTCCAATTGACTGCTGAGTGGCGGAGTAGAAAAAGGAGAACTTGCAAAGGCAACATCTCTAATCACGTCATCCATTAGCCTACTGCCTCTCAATAAAGCTTCCCGGATCAATGAACTACTTCCTGGGAGATCGACCCTGGGAAGTAGGGGTGCATAAAGTCTAGCATGTCAAGCGTTTTGCAGCAAAACAGTGACTACATTACAGACATCCCATAGTTAACATTGGTCTCCAGCGGTGACTGTAGCAGCCCTCACAGCTCAGATTTGTGTATTAATTACATTTGTAAAGTATTCACTAAAACACCAGGTAATGGGACTTTGCATACTGAATGTAGAGGTGATTTCTCATTATTTATGTATGTATGTATGCATTTATTTATTTATTTATTGGGGGGGTGGTTGCAGGGTGGCTTTTCCATGTAAAGTTGAAAAGGATCTTTAGAAACACAACCCCACATGTAGGAGGATTCATGGGGAGGGAGGTGGCACATTAACTTGTTCCTCTGGGTCACCTATTCTTTACTGCAAAGCGGGCAGTGGTTTCCTCCTATGAGATGCCAGCCCGTTTTGAGCATCTGCCCAAGCACAGGCAGAGACTTGTGAATGCTGGTGAATCCGCACTGGCTGGGGTCATCAAGGGATGCAACAATTTAATGGAGAAAGCGGAACAGGGCTTCCTTTCTCCGTGTCACTTTTTTGTAGTAGTACAAGGGGTGAACTGTTTGTTCCTCCAACTACAGCTTATTCATGTGTCCTAGTGAGCACGGCGCCTCTATGTTAGATGTTAGAATTCTTTGAATGGGAATTTGCAGCAGATCAAGCAGTTCCCTTTTTCATCCTCTGCCCAAATGATATACAACGTGGCCAAAAGTACGTGGACACCTGAGGATCACCTCCAAGGGCATTAATATGGAGTTGGACCCCCCCATATTTGTGACCTGTTTGCTGACCTAACACATTCCCACGCAGATTTTGGGCATTTGTATCCATTCAGGTACAAGAGCATCAGTGAGGTCAGATGAGAAGGCCTGGCTCCCAGTTCATCCCAAAGGTGTTCGGTGGAGTTCAGGTCAGGGCTCTCTGCAGCCACTCAAGTTCTTCCACACCAACCTGGGAAAACCATGTGTCTATGGAGCTCACTTTGTGCATGGGGCAGCAGGAAATGAGCTTCTGTGACCATACCACAAAGCTGGAAGGGCACAACTGTCTAGAATGCATGTGTATGCTGTATGGGTGCGGCTGACACAGTTCAGCTCAATCAGTATAAGGGGCTGTGTGAAAAGGCTACACAGACTTTTAACTAGAAGACTTTTGTTGAGCAAAAGTATTATTATTATTGTTAGTAGTACAAAATATACTGTATACATTTTTAAAAAATAAGTTTTCAGGTCCATTTGTCCTTAAAATCGACTGAATCTCCTGTTAACCACAAATGTATTTGATAGCTCAGCAGTTATACTGGGTTGTGCTTGTCCTTCCAGTTAGTTTGCCCTCTTTTTGTCCAGTTTGCATTGACTGCCAAACACAGAAAAGATGATGGTTTTGACTACACCGGTCCTAAGCACTTAGACAAAAAAAGGAGGTAAATGATTCCAGGCATTGCATCTCAGAACAACAATTGGTTGCAGACAGGAGGTAAATTGTTCAGCCTGAAATCACCAATTTGGACTTTACGAGTGGAGACCAATAAGTCCATTCTGTGCCTGACTATTAAGTCCCAGATGGGAGGCCATGATGATATTTCCAGGCCCAAGGGTGTGTCCACAGCATGATCCCTTCTCCAGCAACCATCACTCCTTTTGCTGGATGTTGTCATTTCAGCTGGAGTTCCAGGTGGTAAATAAAAGCACCTGCCTATTAAATGAAATCACTAAGCTTAGAGACTTCTCAGCAAATGTCAACCATTCAAAATGAAATTGTTATTGATTCAAAATGTCACCCAACTTTGATGCATTCCGATTTGTGATGTGAACGTATACGCATTTCAAATGCAGTACCTTCACATTCACTGTCTCGGGCTTACAGAAAACCACTGGGAATGCAAACCCCAAATCAGAAGAAGTTGGGACAGTATGAACCCAAGATATTTCATGTTTTGTCTGGTCAACTAACATTTCATTTGTTAATATATATCCATTCCTGCATTTCAGGCCTGCAACACATTCCAAAAAAAGTTGGGACGGAAGCAATTTAGAGCTAGTAATGAGGTAAAAAAAAAAAGTGTGTGTGTGTGTGTGTGTGTGTGTGTGTGTGTGTGTGTATACTGTATAAAATGTGATTTCAAATAGGTGATGTCAAACAGGTGATTGTAATTCTGATTTGGTACAAAAGCGGTATCCACGAAAGGCTGAGTCTTTGAGGCCCAACAAATTAATTGTCAACAAATACATAAAAAAATACTGAAATGTTTAAAAAAAATGTTCCTCAAAGAAAGATCGGAAAGGATTTGTGTATTTCTCTACAGTGCATAATATCATTAAACGATTCAAGGAATCTGGAGGAATTTCAGTGTTTAAAGGGCAAGGGCGCAAGCCTCAGCTGAACACCCGTGATCTCCGATCCCTCAGACAGCACTGCATCAAGAGCCGTCATTCATCGATAGCTGACATAACCGCATGGTCAAGGGATTGCTTTGGAAAACCTTTGTTTTTCAAAGTACTACAGTATGGAGTTACATTCACAAATGCCACTTAAAATTTTACTGTGCAAAAAAGAAGCCTTATGTTAACCATGTCCAGAAGCGGCGTCGACTTCTCTGGGCTCAGACGCATCTGGGATGGACATCACACAGTGGTCAGACGAATCAGTATTCCAGATCTTTTTTGGAAGAAATGGACACTGTGTGCTCCGGACCAAAGACGAAAAGGACCATCCAGACTGTTATCAGCAACAAGTCCAAAAGCCAGGGTCTGTGATGGTATGGGGTTGTGTCAGTGCCCTTGGCAAAGGTAATTTATACTTCTGTGATGGCAGCATTAATGCAGAAAGGTACATTGAGATTTTAGAGCAACATATGCTGCCTTAAAGACAACGTCTTTTCCAGGGACGTCCATGTATTTTTCAACAAGACAATGCAAAACCACATTCTGCACACATTGCAAAGGCATGGCTGTGGAAGAAGAGGGTATGGGTACTGGACCGGCCTGCCTGTAGCCCTGACCTGTCCCCAATAGAGAATGTGTGGAGAATTTTGAAATGAAAAAAGCGATGATGACGACGACGACCCCATACTCTTGCACACCTTAAAATGTGTTTGCAGGAAGAATGGGGCAAAATAACACCTGAAATGCTTCATCGCTTGGTATCCTCAGTGCCACATCATCTTTTAAGTGTCATGAGAAGGAATGGCAACATTACAAAGTGGTAAATGCTTTACTGTCCCAACTTTTTTTGGAATGTGTTGCAGGCCTAAAATGCAGGAAGGGGTATACAGTATATTAACAAATGAAATGTTAGTTGACCAGACAAAACATGAAATATCTTGGGTTCATACTGTCTGCAATGAAATAAAAGTCAAAGTAAATGTAAGAATCACTACGTTTTTTTTTTTTTTTTTTGCATTTTCCATACTGTCCCAACTTTTTCTGATTTGGGGTTGCAATAAAGTATGGTAAATTACAGTGTCTTAAACATTGGTAATAACCTTCCCACCAGCAAGTTCCCAGATATGGACATCTCTTCACTGTAAAATAGATTTTTTTTTACGCAGAAACTGCACACAAGTGTGGCCGTAGTGATAGGTAGTGGCATAGAAACACAAGCAGAATAGAAATCTAAAGGAAACCCTTTTATGCCAGACCCCTAACTGCTGAGTTAGCATTTTTAACAGTTAGCTGGATAGCACAGCAAGGTCAAAAAAAAAAAGTTTAGGTTTGTTAAGGCTGCACGGCTGCAAGCGCCAAACGACCCGGAAAACCAGCTACACGGAGGAAATGGGAACGTCTGAGTGGCAAAAAGGGAGAAGCTCATTAAAGCTTCTCTTTACCGCAGAGCTGCAGTCCTGTCTCCTCCAATATGATCACAGGAAGCCAAAACTCGGCGATGTCACAGAACCTCATTCATGCCCACATAACTGTCATTTTATATATATTTTTCTGCTTTTAAGTAATATGGAAGCAACATCTAAACATTTTTAAAGGAATCCTCATCCTCCACAGACCTTACCAGCTCAACAGAAGACAGACTGCAATGTCAACTGTCATCCCAGCCTAACAAGTACACAACAAAGTCAATTTACAGCCAATTTAAACCTGGTTGTTAATTTTAATACAGCAGCCAAGAGGAGGCATACGGGTACCACTGAGAGGAATTGTGCTGCCAGTCCATTTGAGTGGCTTTTTCTTTTTCTTTTTTTTTTTTTTTTAAAAAAAAAGAACTTCCTTGCAAACTTCAGTGCAAGTAACAAACGTCTGATATACCGCGGTATGTACTGTGAAACGGACACAACAGATCTAGGTGGAACATACAGGATTCCGCAAGCACCGAGCAGCACCAATCAACCATGGAACAACGTGGCACCACAGAAGCGGTGCGTCCGCCTGCACGTGGAAATGATTCCTGGCCACCGATTTCCAACCTGATCTATGAGCGCAGCCACAATCCGAGTGCAACCGCAGACGCACCTGGAAGGACACCGTGGAGGAGAGCCAGTAGGGCCCGGACAGCAGGGGGGTTTATTAAATGCAGCTTCGGAGTAAAGAGACACCCCAACATTGATTTTAACTCTCTGACAAATGCAGTCAAGAGGTTTAGCAGTATTGATTAATCGGGCAGCCCGGTTACACCATCACCGGAAACGAAAAATAACCAGAAGAAGAAAAGTGAAGGTGTGTGTGTGTGTGTGTGTGTGTGTGTGTGTGTTAGAGTCCTCTTTCCATGCAGATTACCTTTTAAATGAATATGAGCTTCCAGATTTGGAGACTGTTGTTGTTCTGTTATCTTAAATCGGTTTCATGCTCAGTATGAAAATAACTACTGAGCAGAAGTTCACTTTCGCTTTGATGAATAAAATATTTGTGATGTGACTGCTGATGGCTTTTATAAACACGCGCCGAATAAAATAACCGACTTCGGTCGGTCAGGTGCTTGAGTAAGTAATTGAGTTCCGGGGATGCCGGTGGACGTGTGGATTTAAGGCGGTGTGGAGGGTTCTGACGGATGGGGGCTGAGCTTGGGAGGCAGCAGTGGGGGCGGGAAGTGCGGTGAGGTGACGACATGCCAGTTGCAAGTGGCTCCTTCACTGGGAGCCGGCAAAACAGGAGAGAAACGGCGTGATGTGGGTAATTAGAAGCGCGCCGATGGCGTGGGTGGGCAGGGCTGCGGCAGCCAAGGCCGAATAGCACACAGCGCCAGAGCCTGGACCAGTAGGTGATGTGAGTGGGACGCAACCTGGGAGGCTTTCGCTGGCAACCAGCAGTGGGAGGAGGGAAGCGGCACGTAGCGTGGGCAGCGCGAAAAAGCCAGAGCACCAGCATCGTTGTTTCACAGCCCAGCCTGGTAAACCTGCCAGTGACGGCAAGGGAGTGAATGAAGGCATTCCTTCCAAATCCGATCCAATCTAATCAGCAAAATTAGCTCAGAGCTCTGGCATGAACACCGGTGTCACTCGCGCTGTTCTCGGCAAAGTACACCTTCTCACACCCTGCCTTTGAAAAGGGCTTTTTCCTCCTCCCCAGCATCTTCTCGTCACCTCAGCCACCCCGCTAGCATCCCACACGACGGCTGCTGCGCACGAGGGAGTCAACAGCGTTACCCCGATCTGCAAACCCCGAAGCGGTGGGCCGAGGTGCAAGAGATGTGTCGCTCTCTTAAGCATGTTCTTTAGCAAATAGGGCTGCTTGCTGTCCTTCCAAAGCACAAGTGGTGCACTGTTGTTAAAGCGCTGGGGTCCTCTGCTGTGATGGGAATATTGGCATCAAGAACGATGGAGCGCAGTGAGAGGAAGGGGGAGAGGCGGGCTAAGGCGGACGGAGAACCTGGGCGAACAACAGTGATGTGGAGGAAAAGACCAGGAAAGTCAACTGATCGCTTTAATCAAAGCCGGGCCTGGCAGCTATTTCATCCACACATATCAAACTCACAACATAAGCAACAAAGATCATAAACCACTTAATATCTAGCATTTTTTTTATGTCTTGTAAACATTTATCTCAAAAGTGATGAAGCAAAATGCACTGCTTTTAATTGGCTCACATGCACGCATGGCTTTGGGCGAACTTGTCCACAGCAAGAAAAAAAAAACAAATAACTGGCGGAAAACGTACGGTTTTAGGCTGCGGGGCACACGAAAGCCGTGATGTGTTTGCAGTTGGGGGGGCAGCTAAACACAAATGAATTTAAATACTTGGGTGAGAAGTTTCTGAGCTGCAGACATCTGGGAGGGATGCCTTGCTACAAACATGCAATTCCAGCTAGAGGTCTGAATTTTTTGGCAAGACATCCATTGCAAAACTACTTTTTTCCTCTCTTTTGGTCCTGCTTTTTGGCACACACAGTCAGCCCTCCTACTCCATCTTCTGATACCAAGTATGCTCCCTAGCAACTCGTTGCTATTAGATACTGCTAAGCTTGTTGCCATGGCAGCAGGTTCTCGCCTCACATTCTCACTGCCTTCCCCCATACAACTCTGCACAGGTCTCCATTTATATTATCAGACATCTATCCACCTTTCAGTCAATTCTATTCCGTGAGCTCGGGTAAGTGACCTGCACAAAGATGCCAAAAAGATGTTCAGATAGGACTGTTGCAAACAAAAACCGTGGCAAAGTGCGCCGACTACTTTTGTTTGCCCCCCGCTTGTGTGGTGCTTACGTAACGCCCAGTCCTTGAGCTTCCTTCAGTCCAACAGCACTTGTTTTAAGTTGTGAATGGAATTCCAATGCAGCTGTATTCTCCCAATCTTATTCTCCACAGGGGAGCTTGTTTAAGCCTCTGCGCTCTGCTTCTACTCCTTCGCATGACTGCAGGACACTATGGTTCGCTTCTGCTGAGGAAGGCAGCAGGCGGTCTCTATTCCTCCATTCCAGGGAGCTGTGCTGACGTACTGTAAACATCTTTCATATACCTTAACCTCAGGTCGAGGTGAAGCTCAGTGCATGCGGATCCATAAGTTGTACCTGACAAAGAGCTCCTCTCAGAGTCCTTAAGTTACATATGTGTGTGTGTGAGTCCCAGTGCTGAAAGTTACCCTTCTCCTGGTTTCACCTTTTATTCCTTTGCAAATCAATCTGAATTTCAGTAGAGCGAACAATCACACTTACTTTGCAACATCAGGACATTTAGCAGACCCATGTTGCAGGCCACTGCGTCACAACACTGAAAATGGTGGCTGTCAGTAGCATCGCGTGCAGACACCTCAGCTGCATTGCTGACAGTTAACTGCTATTTTATAATAAAATGCCAATGTTAGCCTGTATAGGCAAACCAGTTAAGGCTTTAAACCTGATATTAATATTCGTCAGACTGTAAAGGCAAATGCAGATGTCAGGCTCCACACTTAGGTGAGATCTACAATCTACTGCACAAAAGGTAACTTTGTGCGATAGAAAAATGGGTACGGCATGCAGAGAAAACCATAACATCTCATCTTCTTAAATGTGTTTTCTAGCAACCATCAGAAGGCAGGAATCAGGGACGGGGTTTAAACAAGTTAAAGGCTTGAACGGACGGCCTGCGTTGCACCTGAAAGTGATGACTGCAACACAGAAGGTATCTCACAGCTCATCTAAGCTGTCGGAGAAGACCAAACACAGTCACAGAACACGTTCGTATATGTATTCTTTATGATTAGGGCGCTATTAAAAGAAAAGGAAGAAACAGGCAGGCTGTTCCAGCGCAAGGCGATGACTCGGTGCAGGGAGGCCCCCACATCCCCCATCGTCTCATCTAGGTAGTTCTGCAGTCATCTTCACCGAGCCTGAAGATAGAAGCCTCCATATCAGCACAGCAATATGTGAATCAGGATTCCGCTTACAGTCATTGACATAATTATGCATGCAACGCTGAGGACGCAAGGGGAAGCGGTCATATCGTAGTGCAGTATTACCGTAGTACCGAGCAGCATGATATACGCTGAGGCATCGTGGCCAAATATGTGCTGCAACATATCATCAAGTCGGAATGCGTTAAATAAACTTAAAATTTTTCCCCTCGCAAGAAGTTATAGCGACAGTGAAATTTAGTCAATATCAGAAGTCATTTTTAGTTTAAAAAAATGCTTAGTGTTCAGTTTTTTTTTTTTTTTAAATCCAAACTTAAAATGATTAATAAATTGTCATTTTCATATTTAAAGTGTCAGCTACTGTAGTCTGGTCATTTACTGTCCATAGGCTTTCAGCCAAGTTTTACATCCCTTAATGAAGAAATTTAGATTTTAAAAATTGTTTAAAAAGTGCTTATTAGGAGGTATTTCATGCACCTGTGTTTTACTGCTGATAAAAAAAGAAAAATTGGCATAAAACTGCTCATCAGCATCAAGCATTTTCATGCTTAATGTTTCAAAAATACAATCGACTTCAAGGGGATTTCGTCATTCATCGACACTGATTTGGACAGCGGAACCCGCAGCTTTCAAGATTACAGCTTTCATTTTTATGTTCAAGGCACTAAGGAAGAAACATTGAATGAAATTAAACAAGAAAAAAATAACAGTAATAATCCTTCTGCTTTCTGAGAACCCGATTTTGCATTTTCTCACTGTTTGCATGGATTTTCTCTAAGTGCTCTGGTTTCCTCCCACAGCCCAGAGGTGCGCATTACAGGTTAATTACTCATGGTAGAATGACCACAGTGTGTGTACGTGTGTGACTGTGAACGTACATGACTCCCTTGTGGTTGGTTCACGTCCTATCTAGGATGTAGTCTCCTACAGTCTCCTATGTAGCGGCCGGTGATGCCATGGAAGGCTCGACCAAGCAATTGTCTGCCGCTTTAACTGATGAATAATGCCTAACGTCTTATTTGTGAGATTTTTTCCTATACTTTCACAACATGCTGGCTTACTAAAACATGCCGTAACAGTATCAGTGGTAAGCTTCTGCTTCAAGTTCATGGGGAGAGTTTCACTGGCACTTTGCTGACTTGACTGCCCCACGAGGCAAATCAGAGCTTCAAAGTCAGACCAGAGCCTGAATAAGGAATGCCGAAGGAACGCCGACCAAAATGCAAACTGACCAAACACTGACCAAACTGCATGGACAACAACCACAGGGTGAACAAAGCCTGGCTCACAAGGATCTGCTGGAGCAAACTTTGGCAGGAGTATCATGCTGGTAAAATTCTGCAAGGTCAAAAAAATTCAAATAAGTGCTTAAGAAGACTTGAGCAGAACCGCGCTGGGGGAACGGGTTAAAAAGGGAATGCAAACCGGGTCACCGGAGTGCAATGCCGCAGGCCAGAGTACCAGTGGGGACTGAGGAGGACAATGGCCTGGAGGATTACAGTACTCTGGGAAGCAGCGTTTGGAAGACACAGCTTTGAATAAACTGGGAAAACAACATATAACATCAGCGAACTGCTTCTGCCAGGGGTCAGACTGCAGCTTGGCTTTTCTTTCCTTTGAAGAATCAGATGCAATAATGCATGTAAGAAACAATGGGGGGTATTTAAAGAACCTTCAGAAATAGCAGTCAACACCTTGCATATAGGAAGCTCTCAAAATACAGGGGTCTAGTAGAAAAAAGTCAAAATAAATTGTGATTTCTCTTGAGCCAGGAAATGTAAAAGTAATACATGGCTGTTGGATAAGGGAGAGAAAATGTTCACAATACTAAGCAATATACATGTTAAATTGTGAAAGGCAGCGCATTTCCTTTTTCCTGGAGATAAATCACTGTTTCAGAATACGGTGAAGACCTTGGCTGTAAAGCAACAGATGTACAAATGGACTGGCATCCTCTCTGAGGTTTAAGTCCAACATTGTGGCCTGCACTTCCAAGGCTCCAGACCACTGACACTGCAGTCAGAAAAGCATGAATTAGTTATTAATACTGAATAGGTCATTTACATTGACAGAGGTGTTAATAATGGTAGTAATGGTCACTTGCAAAAAAAAAAAAAAAAATCTACTCAAAATGTTATTTTCTGCCCTCCAAAGAAAAATTAACAATAACCACAAAGCTATTGGTGGGCTTGTTTCCCCCAACGCATGAGCCTAAATGTTCAGAAGATAATAAGGACTGCCCTTCAGAGGAAGGGATTCAATAAATAAATTGCTCCAATAAATAGCTATCTGAATAAATCGGTAAATAAATAATAAAACCTTAATGAAAGCATAAAATATAGATTTGCCGAGTCCCTTAGGATAAGGGCATCTGGTAAGCTATTAAAAATAATTATAATAAATGATGTAACAATATGTTGACTTTTTTTCTGCTTGTGAATTTAAATGGCTATATTTCTGCAGTGCTTTCTAACGGAAAAAGTCAATAAATTTTAGCAAATTTGCGGGAAGAAAATTCAAATCCAGCCGCCCGTCCATTTTTAAAGCCACCCATCTTAAAGAGATTCTTTGAAGCAGCAAGACAAGCTGGACAGCCCATCCTCAGCCCGCCTGGGCAGCACAAAGCATTGCTGAGATGCAGCATCTGCATGGAATCCTGGTTCTGTCCAGGACCTCCTCTAGGCCTACAGGTGCACCAACTTTACTTTGTGGTCCTCCCTGATTACCAGTACCCCACCCTGTAACAGATTTAGAGTTACAGTATGAACCCCCCCACCTTGCACGTCTTGATCTCAGTTTGTGTCTTTTGGCCACTATCCAAGGCTTCTGACCACTTTTGAGCATAGAGATGTTTGCTGTCCCTCATGAAGAGACCCCAAAGGTGCTTAAATTCCTCCACCTGGGGCAGTTATCCACACAGCTGCCTTGTGTTTTCTTTGTTTGACACACTCCCAAATTTAAAGAAAAAAGGTTTATTTAAAAAAATGAAATGCACAGTAAAGAGGTTGACACAGCACAGTGGTGCAACCGCAGAGTGAAAGCAACTGAAGCAGCTGGCAATGCGGTAATGCACCCATACGGATCTACCTTAGGATAAACCTGTAACAGCAAAAACACACTTTCTTACAACACAACACAGCATTTTTATGCCAGCATCTCAACGTATTTATTTGTTGATCTGTAAATTTATTTAGATTTTTATTTCAGCTTCTATTTTTTTTTAATTATAGATAAGACTCCGATATAAATTTGTTATAAGAAAAGTCTCAGTTTGAATACCGATACTTGCAGTAATTTTCTAAGAGCTGTTATGGTGAACATTCGGATATAGAGTTTGGATACAAAGGGACTGCTGCGTGATTATTAGCGGATTAATATATTTACTAATAACCCCCACTGTAACAACACAGGGTTGTGATCAGCTGTCACTGTAAAATCTCAGCGTGCTCAGTCAGCCCCAGGTCTTGGGTTCATGTACACAGAAAGTGGACTTCCAGCTTAGGGTTTTGGGCCCACATGGAGGTTCAGCAGGGCAGGAGGTGCTCAATGCTGGAAAACACCCACAATACTGGAGTTCTGCCCTTAATTACCCCCCATGATAGGAATTTAGTGCACTTTATGCACTTAAAAATTTATCTTTTAATAATTTACTGCATTTATCTTAGGCTCTCCGTAATGGGCCACAGCTACATTTCATACTTTATTAGACGTAATTATTGAAGATGATGCAGAAATACATGACAAGAAACAGAATTCTTCAATAATGTTTGATGGATGCAGTTGTCCAGCTTTTATGTAAGTGAATTTGGAAAGGAATTAATGCTACCCTGTGTACCCACCCCTGCGCACAGTTCCCCAGTCGCAGAAAAGGGATCATGGCGACAAGCCAGGCCGTGTGCTGCTGACTGCTGTCAGCCATTTAATTCGGGCCGTCGCGCACCTTTGGCGTGGAACCTCAATGGCGCTGGTGCCTCTCTGGGTTTACCCATACGAGTCTGGTCTGCTCCAGCGTTACTGCTTCCTGTGCGTCCAAGTTCCCCCATCTCCACGTTCCCAGGTTTCCAGTCATCATGTTTCTGTGTCTACTGTTAGTCATCGTGCTCAAGACCACCAGCCATCATCCCACCCCTTCATTCTTCACAGCACCTAATTCCTGTAAACACATGCAACTCCCACACCTGAACTTACAACCATTTATCACCAGGTGATCATGACAATACAGTTTTGGCAGATGATTCAATTCTGATGATTCTCACTGTGCCTTGTACACTTTTTTGCTTATTTTTCCTTTGAACAGCTGAATATTTATAGGCTGATGATCTCAGTCAAGGGTAAAACCTTGCAGGACTACAGTTTTGGGTTCCAAATGAACTTCTGTCATCACTGTACTCATGCTGAACCGAAAGGGTAATGAAGTGATTTATTAAGGATCCCATTTAGAAAGCAGTCCAAGGTTATGGAGAAGCAGCTCTCCAGCATTTTCAGCTGCTACACATGATGGCGAAAAGCCACCTTCTGCATCCTTGGTATTTCCTCAGTCCCTGTCCTTCTATAACAGCAGTCCAGATGGGCGGCAGTGAGCAGGCATAATCATTTATTTATACCAAACTTTCTGTGTGTTTCCTCGATTTGCTGAATGGCAAGGATGTGATTTGTGGTTGGCAACAAAACATGGTGGTCCCTGCCACACTAGTAAGCAGAACTTCCAGCATTAGATCATTTCTCCACTCAGGTTTAAAATGGCTTCCACTGGCCGTTGGGTTGAACTGTAAGGTGGTGATGAAAGAAAGCCGATGTGAAATATTAAGTGATCATGTGGGGAGATGCCTGTCCAGCCTTCAGCAGCTGAACCTACCTGATTCTGTTAAAGCCATCTTTATAATAAAAAGGTAAAATGCATAGAAAACATGCAGGTTAAGCAGAGGAGTGTGTGTGTCCATTTCATCCCACAGTGTGTGTGTGTGTGTGTCTATTTCATCCCACGGAAAACTTTAAGTTTACTCTATTAAAGCCATTTGTCACCCTTCAGTCTCACCACAGAAAACAAAGTCCTGCTTAAGTACACTTATACATACTTTATAAAGAGAAGGGAAAAAATGGAAAAAAAAAAATAAATAAAAATTGTATGTTGGACTGGTTTCTCCAGTAATGGAACATGTTTGAAAGCACAAGTGGGTATCAACAAAATGGGGGGGGGTGACAAAATGTAAAACATTTCAAGGGAGAAAAGATAAAAGCATCTGAGAACTCCATAGTAGAGAAAATGGAGGCCCGAATGATGTGCTAAACCGCTTTTGCCTGGCAGCGATGGGCCTGTGCAATGACCAGCGTGATCCGTGCTTCTAACCAGGCCGGCTGAGCGGAGGGGGCTGTCAGGACGAATCGCTTTAGTGCTTGAAAGAGAAGGCCCATCAATTTTAAGGAAATGGGCACCCTCATGCACAAGGACATTGTGTGATATAAAAGCAATCGCTGTGTCAAAGTGCTGCGGATGAGGGGGGAAAGGAAAAAAAAAAAAACAAAATGCACACGCGCACGCACGCACACACGCGCACACACAAAAAACAAGTAGCGTAAGGTAAAACCATTATTTCCATAAAAGCCTCCCCTTCCAACTGAGAGGCCTTATGCTCATTTTAACTCTTGTTTTATAGCCCTTCCTTATAGACCTTATCTGTTCTGTGCCATTTCTATTACTCCGCTCCTTTATACGACTGCATGGTTCGGCTCGTATTTGTGTGTCGCACAGGATGGTGCATGAATGACACAGGGACACAAACTGAGTTGCATAAATATCAAATCAGCTGTTTAGGACTTTACATGAATGCAACATATACTTCAGTTCCTTGCCTGCAGCACAGCTGGAGGTTTTCTTTTTAAATGTTGATGCTCAGGTCAAGCACCTTGTTTGTGGTAATGGTAGCAGCGCCACTCTTGGGTCATAAAATGCCAGCACTTTGCAAGTTCATATTCATAAATGGCACAATGCTGCTAGCTGCTACCCACAGTGCCTCAACAGGACCTCCAGCATGTAGAATCAAACCCACCCGGTGACACCGTGGGCCAACCACTTCTTCTACCTCAACACCTTATTTCATACTATATTTCCCTTTAAACCCTTTGCCGCTCTACTGTGCTTTTGCCAGATAACCGACAAGCGGACAGTGGCCAAATACGGCTGTAACGGCCAAATCACCAAAGGAGGAATCCTGACGCTCGGGTTGCTTCTTCTGAGGCCGTTTTGACAAAAGCGGCTTGAGCTCCATGTGGGCCACCACAACACCACTGTGTTGACACAGTTTCACACACTCTTCCCTGTTCTGCTTGTTCTAGAATTGTCTGCCGCAGTTCATTCGCCCCAGACAAAGGATCAGAACCCAAGCCATGCTCCTGTCAATGCCTGGAAGAAGGCTCAGTCAGGCACTGATATGAAATATTGGATTTCTCTGTTGTGTTATTCTGTTTCTTTCCTTTCTTTCTCTTTTTGTATATCTAGAAGCAACCACTTGGACTGGTGAAATGTCTTTAATCTCCAGATTGAAATGGAAAGGTGGGGGGGCTAGACTACTATATGTCGCCCTGCTTGCTTCAGAAAGACATCCTTCCAAACCCAAACTGCACATTGATTTAAAAATCAGGGCACAAGCGCTAGTCGCCAGAGCGAGAGACGGTGCGTGTGCCTCGGAAAGCTCACGCTCCCCATCAAATAGTTGCGACGGATAAAAATGGCCCGGAGTAAATCGACAGATTAAGTGATTTAATCTCAGGGGAAAAGATAAGTGAGATGGTTCTTCTCCAGGACAGAGGATCAAGCACAGTCTCTGAGCAGATTGTCTTACCCAACCTATGTGTGCTGATTTAAAAGATTTTTTTCTTTACTTTTTCCTCAGGAAGGATGGCTCTTTGAAACAGAACTCCAAGTACAGAACTGATCTGGTTGGAATACCACAATTCCATCGCATAACAGTTGTGGACTTCTGCAGAGAAGATTAATGCAAATATTATAATTATAAAAAAATAAAAATAATAATAAAAAACCCCCACATGAAAACCTCCGTCATTTAAAGTGCCTTAATAACTGCATTATTAAACCAATTAATAAATCAACTCATGATATAAAAATACTTTTGTTTAATAGTGTGTTTATGATCGGTGAAATTAACATAATTCTTGATTATTGTAAAGTTGCTCCTTGGGTAATTCTTTAAACAATACTTAAATCATGAACTATTTTTTAAATTGTTTTAACATTATTTGTCTTTGACGTACAGCACTCAGTTGTAACAGCGTCTGAAGCTTGTGAAGCTAAATGTATGTTAAATATACGTTTTGGTGTCCAGTTTGCCAGAGCAAATTGAAATAACATTACCGACACGGGAAGGTCATGCAGGGAAGAAACAGCGACGTTGTTTATATTCACAGCAGATACGCTGATGTGGCAAATTTCGCAATGCATCTGTATTTCGGAGCTCATCGAGTATGTAAGTGGTTACCACTAAAACACCTCAGAACACTTTCGCTCCTGTTCCGTTGAGAAGAACGTGCTTGTCGAGGCTGGAATGTCCAAAAGGAGAAGACTTTCAGAGGCAGCAGGGGAAGCTTCTTGCTTTTCATTAAGGAACGCTCCCCTGGTGTTACCATGGCGACACATCCTCCCCACTCCACAGCAACAGCGGAACGCTGCCTCTCAGCCTCAGTGCTTTCCAGCCCCGTAATGGGGGCTGAGGAGTGTGTGTTTGGCTGTGTGTCTACAGAAGTGCTTGTTTGTGTGTTCGTTGCGGCCCCTGAATGAATCAAGTGTAATGAAGAGCAAAGTCATTAGAGCTACAGAACGTACAAAACCCCAAGTCTATGTCTGTTGTCAAGGGAACTCAGTAGAAAGAAAGATCTTCAGGGGATGGAGTCTCCTTTTTCCAGGAATACCATGATGGGTCAACAAGAGCTTCCATTCCCAAGATGTGCTGTCAAAAGGGGAAGGAACCACCACAAGCCTTTTGGTGCAATTCCTTCAAATAAAAAAAATGAGAGAACATCTTGCTTTTCTTGAAAAACTTTTAGCTGGAGGTCTCATGCAAGGGAAAATGTGGCAGTGGCTAAGCTGTGCCAAGGACCGACAGATCTAACAGGTCACATAATGGTTAAAGACACATCTTTTCACCCAGAGCTAGCTGCTACCTCAGGTCTCGGGAGCTCAGACCTCATCGGCTCTGGAACTTCTGAAAAACGTATTTGGAACAAACTGCTCTCGTGCAACGTCACATAAATAAATAAATAAATAGTACGCCGCTTTACATAAAAGTGTGGTCTAAACAAGACAATAAAGTATACATGGCAGAGAAACTCAACAAAAGCGGTGCTACCACAGTGCCGTGGGCGGTGTGCTCTAGCTGCGCAAACGTCTTGGAGGCAGCATGTGGTTGCATCAAGAGACGCGGTGGCTGCAGGGAAGAAGCTGATGACAAGCTGATTACCCTATTTTTGTGAAGTGTAACCAGCCGAGGAACTTGCAGCACACATCCTTTGTAAAGGAACGGTGACTGCGAATACAGGCCAGGAGCAATGCGTTCCTCGGCATGCAGGAAGGTGAGGAGTAGTGCATTGTCTTCGTTCAGACTGCTTTGCAAGGCAGGGGGACACAAGGCCAAGACATCGATCACCAACTGCAGTAAGTTTACTGTTTTCTGGAAGACCCCCTGCAGGACATTAAACTTCCACACCTGCACTTCCAGGTGTATTTGAACAGGCCCACAGGCTTGGCTAGGTGAGTACAGGCATCTCTTAGCGTACATGAGAAAAGCAACAGGGAGGATAAAATACCCAGACCCAGATACACATCAGGGGCAGAGCCGAATCTGAGGGAAAAAGACTGTGAAAGAGAATGAACCTTTCAGATGGAAATGAGGGCCTAACGATAGAAACCAAGGCTGGGCACGACTTGTGACTCATTGCCATGGCAATCTGCACAAAAAGACTAGGAGGGGGGCTGGAAAAAAAGGAATGAGAGGCTGAAAGAGTCAGAGAAAAGGCAGGAGACAATCCCTTTGGCATCATCTTATCCCCTACGGTGTCTTTATTATGACTATCTGGTTCATAATGGACGCTTCTGTAGCTGGCAATCTCAATGCTCGTTGCGGAGGCAGAAGGCATGGACTTTCACATAAAAGGCTCAGAGCTCAAGGCGCATTAGCTCTCAAAGCGATAGTCCCTCATGCAAGACCATTCGTGGCCTTCATCCTTTTTTTCCCCCGTTTTAGTGTGTGTAAGCTGCACTGGGCACTGTGGGAAGCTACTGTATCCTCCCCCAACCCCCTCACTTAGCCCAACATCTCCCCAGAAGCCAAGAAACAGGACAGAGGAGTTGTGCCTCTACGAAGCGACTTTATCCCTTCCTGTGCGATCATAGTGGTCACTTGGCTTTCCTCCTTCCTCATGTGGTGCTCTGCTCAGCAGCCCAAAGAAGTCAGTATGCATTGTCATCACTATTGAGTCATTCGTGATTTCTTGCCTAGTTTGTTTACACCACTCACGTTTCCCATGGAAAATAAATAAGACATTGTGAAAGAAAAAACGTGGCTGTTTACCTGGGGCTTAATACTCGCAACGTTACTCTCTCATACGGAAAAAAACCGAGGCCATATGCAGCATTAAATATTATTATGATAATTATTTGCTTTTTTCTGTATATTCAGAATATTGTGGCCTCTCTCCACAGTGCCACTGAAAGACAGCTCTGAAGTCAGGGATCCAGAAAACTGCTATTTATTTTCTCAGTACGCAACCAGCATGTTGTTTTTGAAATATATCTCAGAATTCACATTCTTTGATACCCAGGGTCTGTCCAACGCAACAGCAATAATCTCTCCACCCCTCTTCTAAAAGACAATAAAAACATACGCCGTGGCTCTAACTAAATGCAGTTAAAAATAACGAAAGGAGGACTACCTGGCATCTCCACCACTGGTAGAGGGTTGGTCACCTGGCCTGTTCCCAGAGTGCAGCTGTACCACTAACCCACCCCTTACAAGCAGCAAGATCCACAACACGCCTTACCCTGTTAAGCAAATATTTCCACGCATCAAATAAAACTGTACAAAACAAAAACAGACAAACAAATAAATAATTTGTTTAAAAAATGTATGAAATGGATAGATAAGCAAGTAGGAATGCATGTTGAAAATGATTGCTACTAACATTCAATACAAATGCAACTGGAAACTCACGTGCGGAAAACTGAACTACACCACTGTAGCTTAAAAAATAAATAAACAAAAATTTGCACAATAAAACCAACATCAATCACCAAAAGCAATTTATGCAAAATACATGCAAAAACCATGCAGGGTGAGTTCAATGCACCAATACAGAAGGTTGATTTTAATAAATAATAATATTAAAACCTTGGATCCACAACATCTAAAAATACATTAACACACGACCAGAAACAGACATATGCTCTAAAAAATCCGTGTTATTTACTCAAAGATGAAGCCTCAATATCATAAACCTGTTGGTGCCACACAACAAGCTGCCTTTCAAGTAACTACACAATACAATAGCATTGTCCACCCTTAAAAGTTTCACAGCACCTGGTTGGTAATGCTGATCACCATAATCCTGTTCCACGGTGGCACCCCCCCCCCCCAACCCCGTCCCTGGCATTTTCCCAGAATGCACTTACACAACATTTGCATAAACCGGTTGCACAACCAGTCACAAATAGTTATGCAAAGTAAGTTACCAAACTACAGTATGTTTACAATAGGACTATTTGCATTAGCATTTCAGTGCTGTTACAAAACATTCAATGGGCTGTAAAACAGATTCATTCCTTAATATGTCCTTTATGTAAAAAGTACTTATGAAACAAATTATTATATGCAAAACAGCAAAACAAAACGTAGCCATGGCAGCTTAGCCGTGTCCCGCAAGTTTTTTTTTCTTTTTTTCCACCTCTGTTCTTCATAATAATCTAGTGTTCGAACATCATGAAATATTTAAGATTTTCCCCAGTGCTGCGCCCTTTTGCTCCAAAGAGTAGGCAAAGCTGCAGTTTTCTCCATGTACTGCTTTGTATTCCTCTGTCCCTCGTGGCATATCAACATAGGCGGTGCACTACCCGCTGTCAGTTGCAAATGATAATGAATATGGTTTAATTTTCCCGTTTGGGGCGCGCCGCTTTCCAGCCGCTACCCCCACTGCGAGTGAAATGGTCTTCCGCTCAGCAGCTGACAGATCCAGCTGTAGACATTACGCCTCATCATCAATCAGTGCCAGACAGAAAAATACAAAAAGGATACGATGGTAGAATAATGCCCCTGAACTGTGGGCTACAAACAGAGCAGTATCAGTTCATTCCCATTGCATAACCTGTTAACAACAACAATAATAATAATAATAATAATAATAATAATAATAATAATAATAATAATGCAAGTTCTCTGAGGATTCAGGCCACAATGAAACATTCAGACAGCACTGATTTAAAATAATTTCTTGATTTCTTAGTTTTTCATGTGTGATGGCACATGCCTGTAGAACGTTCATGTTTGTCATCACCTTTGTAAAGGATCTTCAGGATAACATCCTTTCATTTTGGCTGTTGTATACCAGCGGCTCAGATGTTAGCAGTACATCCATACCAGTGACTCTGCACCCAAGCCCTTGATATTCCACTTATTTTAACTGTTTCCCAATGTTATTCTGCAGATAGGAAGGAGTTTTTCACAGCAAAACCACTTATATTTTCTACAAAGAACAAATAGGAAAAAAAACTGTAGATCTAATTAGCATATTGCAATATATCATTAAGGAGGCCCAATATGATGCACGCATGAAGAACGTGGCAACAAGTTAACAGTATCAACAAGCAAAATTGCAAAATACTAATCATTAATACGGCTAGCTCAGTCGGTAGAGCATGTGACTTGTAATCTCAGGGTTGTGGGATTGAGCCCTACATTGGGTGTTGCTGTGAATCCAGCCACAAGGGGGTGTACCTCTGTGCTGGTCCCAAGCCTGGGCAAAATGGAGGGTTGCATCAGGAAGGGCATCCGGTGTAAAAAATCTGCCGAACCAAATATGCGGACGAGCCGATCTGCTGTGGCAACCCCTGATGAGAGCAGCCGAAAGTCAGTTTTTATTAATACTAATAAATTGCTTAATTCTACAAGTTTAACAGGGCAGATTTCTCTGGATCCACATGCACGTCAAGAAATAGACTGGAATATTTTCTAATAATAAACACATTGTCACATGTGGGGGATCCTAGGGGCCATCGGAGCAGGCAAAACCACTGAACCATGCAGTGCGAGAAAGCAACCAACGCAGCGTGCAGCCCTTCAGAAAGAAACAAGGACACGGAGTCTTCTCTGAAACAATGAGATTGCAGCCTAAGAAAATTACTACTGCAGCCTTTCTGATTAAGAATTCCAGAGTTTATGGACACCGCTGAAAACGTGACAACTTTTTAATAGAAAGAGAGTGCTTCAGACACCAAGGGGGTTTGTAAACATTTCCCAGCAAATGGTCTATGAATGAAATTTCAGTCCTCAGTCATGGCCCTCACACATGTATGTTCCGTCCATATTCCTACCACACATTTCACCACACGATTAACTGAAAGGTGAAAAAGTGGCATCGTAAATGGCATCATGGACAAAAATCTTCGGAGCAACTAAGATCAAAACTTTATCAGTAAACTCTTGAAAGAAGACGAGAGCACTGGAGATTCAAAGGGAGCACAAAAGACTTCTACAAAAAAGAAGTCCAACCTGCAACCTGCACTGCCAGGTTCAAAGAGGATGACATAAGGGTGGTGGTTTCCACTTCCTGTCTTAGAATGACAAGTGAACCCTTCGTAGGATGAAAGCCAAGAAAGGGCATTGGGTCAGAAGCCTGAAGGTTAGAACAACCTAAACAGAATTAACCATTTAACACTGAAAAAGCAAGTCGCTCTATCTCAAAGTTGTCAGAAATCCAGCTTCCTAAAAGGAGCCAAGAAGACAGCCAAGTTCCACCCTCTGAACAACAGGCCTGGAAAAACCCATGCAGATCAGCATAGGTTTGCTGCATTAGATTACTGATGGATGTTAGCATTGCATGACCCCAAGGTTGTCTATGGGTTAGGGTGGGGTGTGACCTGCAAAAGCAAAAATAAAACTGATTTCAAAACTGGAAATAAAAACGAAAGGGTATGAAACCTGAAAATTAGGTATTCTTCAACAGTAGAAAAGCAAAAGGCAAAACTATTTTCCTTCCTCTTCTTCACCCAGGAAGTGTCTTTACATGCTAGCAGAATCCCGCTTCTTCTGGTTCCTCCAGCGTGGATGACAGCAGACAGGTTGTCCCATCCATTCACAACCAGTATCCGAGAGAATAAAGATAAAACGCTTACACCCATGGATGTAACCGCTTCCATTAAAACGTATACAAAACTGCAGTGAGAACCTCTGAGGAAATGTTAAAGTCAGCACAGCAATCCAGGTGTGGTAAAACAGGTAAAGCAAGCCTCTAACTTGTGACATGGATGCACCTGCAGAATAAAGAGGAAGGAGAAGCTCAGGCGGCACTGCACATTCCCCGTGACGACGGCTGTTTGCCGCTGTTCAAGAAGCACTATCACATGCGTGTTTTTAATCACAGCGTTCACAATGAGGAACTGTTTATAAGGCCCTTGGGAAGAGTGCTTAGGGGTGCTGCAAACATCACCGAGCTTCCATCTAATGCACAAACGTGAAATAAAATTGGACATACAAATGAGGACTATATTCATAATGACTGTCAAGAGATGTCTCACATTACTGAAATATCATTGATTTCCTGCCACATTTGCAAAAGCCGGCGCCTTGTTACGGTAGGAGAAAGTCGGAGTTAAGCAGCAATTATGGGCTATCTAGGTTGTGAAGATGGTTTCCGTGATCTCTAATAGAAACTGGAGTGAGAGTTAAAGCTTTCATTTCTGACAGTTTCCAGGTCCGTCCGAAATCAAAATGCATCTTTTCAAATTGATTCAACAAGACCATGGCTTGACTTCCTTTGATGGTAAATGCTGCACTTCAAGTCCCAGATAGGGCCCTGCTGCTGTACCTTTGACAAACACACGTGACTTGAAATATTCCAGAAACACTCACAGCTGTACAAATTTAATTAATAAAATACATGCAAAGTTGCTTTGGAAAAAACTTTTCAAGCTTACCAACAAATGTCCCAGTAGGGGTATCATATGCATTGTTTCTTTTCTCCACATCAGTCCGATTTGAAAGAAAAGGAGTGGCTTCATATCCTCAAATCTTTTGAAGCCTCTTTCTGCCTCCCCAACACTAATAAACCCCTTCTGGCTAGCTTTAAAAGGGCGACTGCTGTAAATCCAGAAACAGGAATACTGTGACTGATTCAGGTACAAATGTGTTTTTAGAATCAAAGTACGACCCTTTACAATCCAAGTGGAAATGAAGAGATGTGCCTTGAGGAATGAGAGTTCCTGGAGGAAACACTTTTTTGGTGTGCAGATCATGTGAGGCTCAGAGCTCCATCGGTAGAATGCACAGGAGTTCGTATTGATGATGCACCTGTTGAAGAATTGAACAAGAAACAAGTCAAATCATTTTAATATACAGCACACCCACGAGTTGTTTAGGATTCCCTCTCGTCTGGGTCGAAAAGCCCTTATACAAGCCGTTAAAGTGTGGCACGCTTGGTAGAGGACCAGACCAATGGGAAAGAAGTGTCCTGTAAACAGACCAATCAAAAGAGGGACAAAACAAGGAAATCCCACCCACCCTCTGGTGGGAAAACTGGGACAAAGAAGTAACTTGAGGGCTTGTGATCAATGGGGGTTAGTGGAGCACACCACAAAAAAGGTAAAGAATTTAAACCAAGAAACGAGAGTAATAAGCAATTCAACTGAAACAAATATTTGAGGAAAAAAAAATCTTTGATTAAAAATTATTCCTCTACACACGTGGTTTCATTTTCTGCAATAAATATGTGCTTTGGTAAAAATAATTATAGTTTAACAAACAATAAGATGAGCATTACATTTTGCCAACAAAACAGAAAAAAGTATTCATCACCTCATCAATCAAATAATAGCAACTGGAGGAAAATTTTTTTAAAATTAACTAACATGCAGGTGTGAAAAGCTACCTTCAGACACCATGATGAAGAATTTATAAAAAGACGCAGGCTAAGGAAGGTGTTCCTGAAAGGTTTGTGAACGCAACGTTTTCACTGTAGTTTTTGACCATAGTGCGGGTCTGTTAACCTCTCAATCCTAAAAGCCTACAAGAGTCACAGTGTTGTGGACAGAAGGTGATTAAACTGCTTAAAGCTTCATTTGCGATGAAATATAGAGTGAAAAAAAAACTAAACAAAGATTAAACAAGTGTTCTGGAAAGGTGTTTCAAAAGAAAGGTTTAGGCGGTACAGGAAAGGTAAACGCAATTTTTAAAGCGATGGCGTGTGCCTGCTGACCTCCAAAACCTACATAAAAAACAAGCATTGAGAGAGCACACCATTTCAGTTTTGACCAAATTTGAGGACAGGAAGTGTTTAAAATCTTTACACCCTGTGGTAAAACATAGAGCAAATAAAATGGCAAAGGACCAGGCTCAAAACACAACGGAAATAAAATGGCATTGACATGACGTTGCACAGGGTGGCACAAATAGAGCTGAACACTTTCATAAATGTATTATTCAGCAACTAAGTGGCACATTAACCAATTTGTACAGCTACCCTTAATAAATTGGGAAGTTGTATGCATTTCCGCCCCAGTAACTCAGCTGCTGTAACATCTTCATGAAAGTGTTTTGGTTCTTTTTGAATCGCCCTGTAGTAAACGCATGAGATGTGGAGGCACCTCATGAAGTTGGACGATTGGCAAGACTGCATAAATTGTTGAGCCCGAATGACCTTGGATGGGGCAAACACGTGAATATGTTTCATTCTGAGGAAAAAGAATGAAACCCCCCCACCCCCCACTCCATGGATTTAAAGGGACCTGCAGTTCTGTTTCTCAATGAGCTTCTTTCTTTGTGGACCCTTAACAGATACTTGGGAAGCTCTCAAGTGCCGCACGAGGGAGTTGTCACTTGTACATCTCAAAGATCAAAGTGGAAGCTGCGCAAGAACCTTCAAAGCATCTTAATTAGGTTGTCACCATGTATCGCCCGCAAACAATGTTCCCCGAAATCCGAGTTAGCCAAGCTCGGCAGCGTTCTGTCAAGTTCTTCCATTTTCCCTCCTTGATGGGGAAAGAGGGAACTGGGGGGACCTGGAGGGTTAGATGAGAAGTGCAAAGTTTTGCATCTGAAAGACGTCCAGAGTGCAGAGGGAATACAGGGATGAGAAAGAACCATGGAATTCTCGCTTTTATTTAACATCCTGTTTTTCAACAAGTGCAGTGAAAATGCTGCAATGCTTAAACAAATTAATAAATTCAACACAGCAGCAAAGGCAACCAAATTAAATGATCGGCTGTTCGTATTAAAGCTCTTCTACCATTTTCAGCTCCTGGTACAGCTGAGAGAATAGCCGCCAGTTGGATTCCTGACAGGTGTACATTAGTAAAATAATTCTGCCTTTCTGCCTGCTGCGGAGGACACTAAGGGTTTTATCTGGAAGAGTTTTGGAAGTGCTGCTGAAAACGCGAGATGTTCTTATGCCATTCAAACTCCTCGTATTACTTAGCAGTGTGCAACCATTGTTTCTACAAATCTGGATTCTCCAGGTGTGCCTGTTGGGTGACACATCCAAAAACATGGGAAAAAAAATGAAAATGGTAAAGAAATACTGTACGGTCTGTTTGATAAAGAAGCTTTGCCTGAATGAGAGAACAGCAGAAGCTTCTTGAGTTTGTGCTTTTCAGCTGGTTAAATAAGCACTATTTTTGATATATATTTTCAGATTGCTGCGAACAAGACCAGCCGCGTGACCATCTGCTGCAAGAAACTTAAGGAAGCCCATGATTGTCAAGCAAGGCCTTTCAACTGCTCAGACACAAAATAACAAAGTCTGCGAGGGGAACAGTGGGGTTTTCAGTGACGGTCCTGCTGTACGCCAGATTAAACAGGGTTTCCTCCATTTAAACAAATTGCACAATTTAGACAAATTATTATTATTTTTATTATTATTACTATTAGTATTATTATTTATATGGGTCCGTTTGCTTGAATTTGTGCGTTGCGTGTGTTAGTCAAAAATGGAGTGTGTTTTTCTGGTTTTTATTAATACCAGAGACTGATGGGTCTGTAATTTCTAAAACGTGTGCATCTACAAGGAGCTGAGCAAGAGCAGCTCTTTAACCATGAGCTACAAGAGTTTGCCCAGATGGTGGCTTGAGTTGTTTTGCGTGGCCGAATGAACACTGGAGCCCAGGGCTGAAGGGCAGTCAAGTGCTCACAAGATGACGAGGCCAAGAAAAGTCAGCCTGCCAGGAAGCCAGACAAAATGCAAAAAGCTTGCAAAGCCATTGATAGGGGGGTCAGGAGCCAACTGCCGATACGATCGAAAGGTCAGGCGGACGTGGCGTTGCAGCCGCAAGGGGGGTTTACCCCTCATCGTTTTGCAGTTGGTGTGAGTTCCACCTCATCGGCTATGGCCTCCTTCCGTGACCTCCTGTCCATCATCAGCTAATTGTCGGTGGCCCAGTGGCAGTGCAGATGACATCAACACGTGAAGCCCCTCACTTAACCAAGTGCAACCTCCAAGAAGAGCAAGGTTTCTCCTGTGTACCTTAACTACTATCCTAATCTAACTCAAATACCCAATAATGAAGTATAAAAGCACACACAGTCCTCAACCATCCATCCATCATTAATCCATGTATCCATGCAGTCAACACCCTGCGGCTATCACTCTTTATTTAGCCAAGTGGCCTCTGCAATGAGCTGCAGCAATTCAAACAGCGCAGCACAGAGTAAAACTGCACAGTGGAAATACAATTCAACTTGGATTTCAATTGAAAAGCAAATATCCAATCAAATTGATGGTTAAGAACTGTACATTTAGGTTTAATTTGCTTAAATACTTCTACTTAAAGTCATGGTTGTCTGGCAAACATTATCTTGAGGTTGAAAAGCAAATTCTTCAAGAGTGCATGAGCTAAGCACTTTCATACCGCTCCCGCTTGGTGACAACTGAATGCCAGAGAGTAGAAAGAAAAACCCAACAATCAGGATGGAGACAGAAGGACCAAGTCCACCGAAATGAAAGTCAGAGTCATGGTTTTAAGGCCTGAAAGGAGAAGACCAGGTTGTTTTACCAGGTCTCTTGCTGAGCAAATGCATTATTCATGCACGCCCAGGCCGCAGTGCCAGAAAGGTTTCCCTTCCCTTTCCACCCCTCTTTCCTCCTGTTCAGGAACAGAAATGCAGTGTTTATTCATGTTCCCGTTTGCCGAACATCTCAGCTTCTGAACAGAAAATGAAAGCATGCGTTATCTTTTAAGAACATTTCAACGCTGCTGAAGGCTTGGCTTCCATCCACCTCACCACTAAAATAATCTGAGCAAAAAAGTTTTTTTAGTCCCAAATACTTGCTTCTCCATTATTTTTTTTAGGGAAAAAGTTTTACTGCGGTAGGGAGGATCAAAGTTGAGGACAGGCCCAGTTTAGGCCCCATTTTCATGGGCACTGACCGGGTTAAGATCCACTAGGGGTTCTAAGCCCACATTCTGAGCTTGAATCTATGCACCCTGCTATCAAGCCAACTATCTGAGATGTGTGAGTTTTTCCTTCCACAAAGAACAAACATTCACTATGCAGCCTGGTGTCTGGTAATACATACAGCGCCTCAGAAAACGACCCAATCTCTTGACCCTTTAATTTTACTGAATTGCAAAAGCTGCATTAAAATTTCATTCTCTCTGGTATTTCGGTTCCAAACACTGAAACACAAAAGTAATTACTTGACGGTGTCATTGTTTTTATATGAGAACGTTTCTGGAATTTGGGGTCAGTGTCCTGCTGAAAGGTGAACTTTCTCCCAGGCATCAGTCTTTTCACAGACTAAAGCCAGTTCTCCTGCAGGATTTCCCCATATTCCGCTGTAGTCTGTTCTGTTTTATTTAAGATTCTCTGAGCAATAACCAGTGTGGAGACAGCGAAGCTTGAGACATTATTGTAACCACGGAGTGTCAGTGTTCTGAAATAAAGTGTCAGATAGAATCTTATTTTAATGAACCAGTTGTCTGTCCATTCATCCATCTATCTATCCATTCATCTCCCATAACTTCTTAACCCTGGGCAGGATCACAGTGCTCTCCAGAGACTGGGACACACCTACACCTCCCACACACACTATGGGGCATTTACAGTGAACATTTAACGTGGACAGTGGACGGAAACCAGAGCACCCAGAGGAAACCCCACCAACATGGGGAGAATATGTACACCCCAGAGACTGAGCTGTATCTAAACTCATGCCCAAATGCCCCACCATGGCAGGGCAGCAGTGCCACTTGTTGCTCCACTGTTCCACCTTATCACCTACAGTTTGTGGAAGAAAAAAATACCACTTCGGGTGTAGAGAGAGTTACACTTTAATGATCCATCAAATACACACTAGTGCGGGAGAGCCCCATCGAAAAGAGAGTCTCCCCGAACAAAGGACACAGGAGTTATTATAAACCAGTTTGCAAGGTATGCGTGTCTCTTGGCAGTTTTTCACTTCAGTTGCTTGTCCTTTTTTATTGCTTCTATACATACCACGAAGGTCTGGGCTGGATCTAAATTGACCATTTAACTTCGCCTTATCTGTAATTTACGTTTCCCTTTCTTAAGTATACGCTTTACTTTTCCAAGGTACCTTCATAAATACCTAAAATTCTACCGGGGCACAGGTTACAATACTTTGTAGCAGTAAGCACAATTTGCTGGATAACATGGTCATAACAAAACATTCACTACACTATTGATTAATACCTTTAACATAGTAAAAACATCCATTAAGAGCTTAACTATAAAATTTCTCTCAAGTTTTAAGTAAACATTCAAATTTTTAACTAAAAAACTACTAAAAAGCACATTTAATACATTTTAAGCACAATAAAATGCAGAAAATAAATATGAACAATGAACTTGCTTTGTCATGTAAAATACAATATTTTACACTTTCAGTTATATGTAAGAGTTGCTGACTTTTCTAAAAAAAAATGAAAAAAATAAAAATAAAACCTTCTAACGTGGTTGATAACCATCTGGCTGCATATTTTCTCTCCACAGCAGAAGATGGCTTCCTGAAGCACCAAATTCAGTAAAATGGCATTTATTTATCTTAGTGATGCAAGGTGATTGACAATGCTGCGTTTACTATGCTAAACCATGGTAAATAAATCATTCTTACTGTATCAGCTCAGGTTTAGTGGGACTAAAGATTTGAACCCAGATTATACTGTCACTTGTTACTGCCCAATTGTGCACTGCCAGGACTGATCTCAAAAAATCCAACAGGGTTTTGGGTGTGAAAGGCATCACCTTGCAGATCATCTATGCAAACTAACTGTGTGGGTGAAGCAGCCCCGATGTCGATTATATACGCTGGTGGGTATCACTGTTAATAACAGCAATAATAACATTAGCAATAACAGCAATAATAGCCGCAACTATAATTAAAATGATGCACTGAAACTACCGCCCCACTGCTTTTCGACACATGCTGAATATGGCATCAACAAATCCGACCAGCCGTTCCCCTGGCTTGCTGAGATGGAAACTGCTGGTTTTATTCCCATCACCTTTACCTGTAAAAATGTCAGCATAACAACATTTCTTCTCCACATGCTCCCTTACCTCCTACTTTAACTGCTTCTAGTAAATAAAATAACTATTTTGCTTTTCAGTATTATGTGTATCTTCTCTCACCTAAAGTGTGTTTAAACTGCAGCCACGTTTCTATTTACACAGTAACAAGGAAAGGTAGAATCTAAACGTTATTTTCCTTTTTACTGTGTCTGTCATAAAATATTTTACAAAAAACATTCTTATATTTTTTTTTTTTTTTACTATATTGAACAAATCTAACTAAATTTAAACAGTATTGGCATGATTTTAGCAAAGTAAGAAAAACACAAATTTAAATATTTAACCCTTTTGGGCGTTATGTACTGATATTTTGATAAATTAAATTTAAAATAATTTTATCTTGTCTTTTTTTCCCCAATTATTTTTTCAATCTAAATGATTTTATCTAAAAGCCTATAGGTGTTGCATCCCCTTTGGTTTTGCCTTACTATTGGTGTGGACATGCAAGAAAAGCACTGCACTGTGGGAAAATGTGCTGCCTTGCAAGTAACCGCGCATCTTTTGCGGCAATAAGCTGCATTAAATACGCTGTTGGTCCTCTGCTGCCCCTCTTAAAAGTCACGGGAAGACTGTCGTGCCATCACTGCGGAAGTGAGCGGCAAACATCCCCACGCTTATGACTCCACCGCGGTGGAAATACAGGAGCGTGTTAAAGCGGCACATTAACCGCACTGCAATAACAGTTGCGCCAAAGTGTCATGACAGAAGTCAAAGAAACTGACGTGCAGGAAGGAACGATTTACGCGGCACAAAATAATGCGTTCTCCAACACGAGCGCATTTGCTGTCAGCATCAAAGTAATGACTCATTTGCTAAGATAATTATGCCGTCTATCAAATAAGACAACCTTCCATGTTCTTAGTGCTTGAAAAGACTTCATTCTTGCACTTTTCGGAGGAGCAGATTATATTTAAATAGGCCGCTTGGAGGATTCTCCCCATTAGGAAGTTGGATTTTAGCGGCATTTAGAAAATGCGCCGCATACACCATAAAAAAAAAAAAAACGGAGCATGCTTGCTGGGAACCGGTTATTTTCACAAGACATTTACTTAACTTTGGTGATGGGTCTTCACCGGTGAGGGACACGAGATGTGAAGGATGCCTGCGTTGTTTTGCGCTTGCTCTTCTGTCCAGTTCTTCCTGACGAATTGCCCAGGTTGCCCACAGTATATCAAACTTTTAAAAGGCGCTGTACATTTTGAGAAATATGAATAAATTACCCAGAGATCATTTCATCCATCTGCCACTTCATCTCCTACCATCTTTCTGGATTGTAATCCAGACAACTTCAGGTTAGCTTGACTCTAAACCAAAGAAATTAAAGCATATCCACCAAAGAGCCTCTCAGAAGCAAGCAAATGCGCTCAGCATGGCTTTAAAGATTTAATCTATTCAATTGTTTGTGTAAAACATCCATTACTAATGTGTACGGGTTGCTTAGACCAATAGAACAGTTGGTCTTAAATATCAGCGTTTTGAGTCTTCTGAGCTCTGCTGCTTGTGTTTGCTGGACAGCTTAGCTCTTTCTCCTTCTGCACTTCGTCGCAAGTTTATGCAAGTCGAGCCTTCACGAACCAAAGATTGACAAACTGTTATTGCAGCCCGAGCAGCGAGCTGCTGTGTAACCACACAATCCAGGAGACCATACCTTCACCGCTCTGCAACCCCTTGTGTTTTTCATCTGCACTTTGTATATGTCACTCCAAAGGAGTTATAATGTTCTGCCGATGAAGGTCCATTGCAATATAGATGATTTGTCATCTTCTTGAGATAACTAAGGCAGAATAAATAGCTCAGCCTCATCTATCACTGAACATAATTCATCTGCAAAGAGGTCTGAGGTCATCTGAAATTCTATATACGAGGAGGGGAGGTGACTGTGGCCAAGGTAGAACAAACTTATGCCCGATCCCAACTGTTCAGCTCAGTCCTTCACATCAGCCCATTCTCTTTTCGTAATTTCTGTTCTCTCTCATCCACTCCTCACACTACAGCTGGACATCTATTGGCACAGCACTATCTTTGTCTGAGATCTCTAGGCTGAGCAGCGCTGAAGGTCTCTGGCTAACAATGTACAAGTTACCAGCTCATGGCCCAGCTGTTAAAACCGCTCATTGCTTTGAGTACCGGTTTAGCAGAAACACAGAAAAAATACAAAAAAACACAAAAAAAACTTTCATTTTGCTGCAATAAAGCTGGCAGCTGGTTTGCTTCCATTGCCTCAATATGTGAGCAAGAT
The DNA here is from genome assembly GCA_018136845.1 of Heterotis niloticus. NCBI lineage: Eukaryota > Metazoa > Chordata > Actinopteri > Osteoglossiformes > Osteoglossidae > Heterotis > Heterotis niloticus. Next base: position 19,824,304 of record CM030894.1, on the reverse strand, counting down.
GCAAAAGTTAAGCACCTTCTCCTTCTAACGTCCTTATCGTGTGCAGCACGTGCCACATACGTGCTTCCGCAAGCACATGTATGGGAAACAACGATGCCACGTGATTCTCTCTTTCCTCCCAGTTTTTCGGAGCCAAAGGTCCACCACAATGGCACCTCACATCTTAAACCTGCTGACGTGAGAATGGCACCCGATTCGGTCCCACGCTGGAAAGAGATGCACAATGGCGCGGAAGGAAAGTGGGTTTTATTTACAACTAAAGAAAGAAATGGGTAAAAATGAGATGCAAATGAACAACCTATTAGTCTCTATAATCCGACCATTGCAGGGCGAAGAGTTTTCAAGTCAACAGTTGGCCACTATTATTGCGGGGAAATGAGACGGCATAAACATGTGATTAAAGTTCTGAAAGCAAAGCCCCTGGGATTTTGCTGCATCTTCAGCTGCTAATAAGTGCAGTTGTTGCCATGATCGATCTGCTGAGCCATGAATACCCCTCAAATGTAAAAACTCAATTCAAAACTTAGCTACATGGAATGACAGGCCAGATAAACACACCGCGTTATACAATTCGTGAGCCCCTTGTTTGAGAAGGGCGCGCAAAATTAACACCGGAGTTCCTATGTTCGATACGCATTTCGGAAATGACAGGACAACGCAGGCTATAGGTGAAGGCCAGCAAGACACGGCTGAGGGGCCGTACTGGCCTGTTGCCTTCAGTTCCTGGATGGGCCTATATGGTGAGAAAAACGCACACGTTGCCTCAAACTGAAATCGCTGCCTTTCAGCTCAGCAATGGCAGAACATGTGTAGGACTGCCTGGAGCACAAGGGGTGAACAGAAGAGGACTCTGGTCCCTTGCTGATAGAAGAAACCCTTCGGCAGAGGTTCGGGAGCCATCTGTTAGGGTCTCAGTTATCACAGATGTACTGTCTCTTACTCTCGTTCACTCACTCACCCGCTCGCTTACTTTCCTTAACCACTTATCCAAAGCAAGTGCCCTGCGGTCCAGAACCTAACTCGGAAACACGGGGCAAAAGGTAAACAGGACACAAACTGAACGATGACAGCCTTTAGCAGACGGTTATTATTGCTGAACCGCATGTTGCTATGACTGCTGCTGATCCACTGATTTTATCCTCCCTGTACTTTTTGCACACGTGCATATTTGAGTTGTTTTTCCACCTTTGCCAGCTGAAAGTTAAAATCTACCTTATAAATCACCAATTACACAGACAATTTGAACCGTGACAAGACGGTGCTGCCCTGAGCAGACAAACACAGCCCATAAATATGCACTGAGCTGGAAGTGATTTTGCAGCCTGAACTTTGCTGAGATTTCCTGTCTGGTTTTCTGTGATCTCAAGTCTTCCGCTGATGTATTTAGAAGATTGTTTTAATCTCCGTCTCCAATCCCACCGAACGGCCGTGCATTCTGCCAGTCCAACCTTTCAATCCAGGCTCTAAGTGCAAACTGAATTCACTGTGAATTTTGAGCTTTTGGTTTTTGAAAGCTGCATTTTTTACTGTGTGATTTCCACAGCTTCTTTATGAACAGGTAAGAAGGCCCTGGTGGTGGAGCTGACAAACGCGAAGCCACGCGTGTCCTGATATGTTGTATTCGGCGAGGCCTCTAGACCTGCTTGGGTGAGTTAATCTGCGTTTCTATGGAGCTATGGCTGTAGTGAGCCCCGCTGAGAACATTACTACATCCCAGGCCACTTCCCTGAATCACTTTTGTCCATTTGAAGACCTCTGACCTTTGCCAGATGCTGACCTTTCACAGCGATGCCAACGAACATCGGTCAAGTTAGTAAGCGCCTCACATCCCCTGGCTCTCCTGTGCTTCGTATGGCTTCCCTCTTGGGAGGCCGCGAGCGTGAACTCATGCGAATAAATGGTCCAAGTCATTGTAGATCCCATGACGTCCCTCTGGTCCTCGGCCTGCCAATGGGGAAATGGCAGGGGCATATAAACCAGAGAAACGGACGTATCGGTTCATCCTCAATGTTCACACTGTAGGACCTCGGTAGCCAGGAATCCTGTGAAATTCTGAGACTTACAAGGTGAACCTTGATGGGAGCAGCATTTGTAGGCAACTCTGGATGGGAGCAGTTTGTTTGTTTTGCTCTGTAGGCCAGATTCAATAAGCTTTTGTGTACGTGACAAATTTGTACCCGAATGCTTAACTTTTTGACAATGATTCAAAGCGAAATGCAAATCACTGATAGAACTCCAGCTTAAAGTTAATCAAAAAAATCTCAGATTTTAATACAGAATTTTAATTGTGCTGGCTGAAGAAAAATGCTTTGCACTGGTATACAAACACCAGTAAATTTGGCCCTGTCTAAAAACTCATCCATCCTTCCATCCACCCATCCATCATGCTTAACCGATTCATCCTCAGGGTCAGGGTCATAGTGGTCTGGAGTCCATCCCAGAATCACTGCTCTCTGACTAGGACACCAGTTGTAAAAACTCAGAAAATGTAAAAGGGTATATTATACTCTTATTAAAAGTACAATATAATTACTGATAGATTAATGTGAGGAGAAGGCCCGGCTCACAGTTGGCATTCCAATTCTTCCCAAAGGTGTTCGGTAGGGTTTGGGTCAAGGCTCTGTGCAGCCACTCAAGTTCTTCCACACCAACCGGCAAACCGTGTGTTTATGGAGCTTGATTTGTGCATGGGGGGGCAGGAAAGGAGCTTCTTACCCAAACTGTAACCACGCCACAAAGCTGGAAGCACATAATTGGCTAAAATGTGTTTGTATGCTGCATGAGTATGGCTGAAACAGCTCAGCTCAGTCAGTAGAAGGGGGGGGTCCACATACTTTTGTCCATACATTTCCACAAATAATAATTATAAGAACCCAAAACAGCAAGGAGGCTAAAGAGAGACATAAACAACTCCATATCAAAGGGCTACAACATGTAGCTGTAAGATGTGGAAGAACAAAAAATATATATATTTATATACACATAAAACAGAGATATAAATTATAGGAAATCACACCGCTTTGTTGCAGTGATGACAGTGCCCACAAAGACAGCACACAGGAGGGGAAATGACCAACCAGTGCTCTTTATCTTGAAAAAATGTCCTGCCAGGGGTTTGGCAGGATGAGTGTTGTCTTTTATCTCAGTCCCAGAAGCTGAGTGTCCTCCTCCCCTTTTCCTCCAGCTCCAACCTCTGCTCAGGAGACAACAGCACAATCCATCACGGTGAGTCTCCACCACGGCACATCTGATATACGAGCTCTGTGTTCGTCAGCAGCACCTTGCCACTCCGCCAGAAATTTCTAAATCAAATGTCAACGAAAGGCAGCGCATTTCAAAGCCTTGTGGATGCGGGTTCTCCACCCGCAGCCCCATGGGGAACGGCAGGCCTCATTACAGCCGCACCAGAGTGTGACAAACGGAGATGCAGAGCGGGCAGAGTCGCCGCTCATCCGACGCTCTGGGCATGTTAGAGCCACGCGGGCACACACACACACACACACGCACACGGAGCAGACCCAAAACTGCCCTCAAAAGACACACGCGCTTGGCCGACACAGCAGCCTACGTGGTACGAAAGGTGTGCACGCCGTGTGGGAAACCACAGCCACGCGAGTGGAGAATTGCAGCCGCTTAGCATACCGGCAGCATCAAATTGAACAGACAAACAAGTAGAAAAATATTTCCCTTTTTCTAACTTTCACACTGCAATCTCTAACACTTGGATTAAAACCACTGCGGTGGTTAAGTGGTAAAGTATGGCGCTGCAGATGATTCTGGTTATTCGATCAAGGTTCATTTAATGTGTAAAGGCTATTTTTTACTTTAATAAACGTCTGTAAAACAATAGACATTGGGTGTAATATATGAGAACTTTATAAAATAAGTATAAATAAAAAGATCTTAAAACAACTGGCATTGTGGCAGCTATGGGGGGTCACTTTAAGTCACGAAGGGTGTTTATCTCAGCAGGGCGTTGACTAAGGGCTGCCGACAATTGCCAGTTGCCAGAAGAAGGCGATGCTGCCCTGCGCTGATCTACACGAGCAGGGTGTAAAGAAAGCAATCAACATGGCAGGGGGTGTCGATGTTGACCGAGCTGGGGGTCGGACCATGTGGAGTAACAGACAGGTTGCTCTTAAACAGTTCCTGTCCCAGAGGTTCTTCTTCAACCCCTTTGCATTTCTCCATTCTTTGTTTAGCTGCTGGTAACAACGGCACAATGTCATTTCCCTTTATCAACCCACAAATCACCTAAGTGAAGTACTGCGGTACTGAAAATAACCTAACATTACCCAGTAGGGCGTATTTATTTCAGTAACAGTTAGAAAAGAGTATCTGTGTGTGCCCTCAGTCGTGCAAAAAAAAAAAAAAGCATACATTTTCTGTCGAAATTCCATTTAGGCAATTTTGGCTCGTGTTTACTTTTCATTGAGTCTGTTAGTCTAACTGATTTAATTATTTGAAATAATATGTACAACAGGTAACTGCATTGCTTCGTATGAGCACAAACTCCACCTGCACCCACATTCATCTGTAACATCGGCACTGGAGCCAAGACTTTTTGGCTCCCTGAAGCAGTTTTTGGCACACGGGTGCATTGTGCGACTCTTTGCTAAACTTTATACTTTATTCTTGCCCCTCGTGTTAAGAGTCTGCGCTGATTTCAAACATGAAACCCAGAATACTGCATGCCCCACCATCCTTCCTTCATCCTTAACTGCTTGTCCTGGTCACAGTGGTCCAGAAGTAATCCCAGAATCACAGGGCATTACAGTCAGAGACCACAGCCTCACCACACACACACACACACACACACACACACACACACACACACACAACAATTTACACTGATCATTCAACCTGAAATATATCTTTGGACTGTGGGAGGAAACCAGAGCCCCCAGATAAGAATCGTGCAGACATGAGGAGGACATGCAAACTGCACAGACACTGCGCTGGATTTAAACCCACATCCTGCAGTCCCAGCACTGAGGCCTGCTCCACCCACTACTGTTTTACATTCAAATTTAAGTTTTTAGCCAAATTAAAAGTTAAAAAAAAAAAAAAAAAAAACAAGTAAATAAATATTATATAGAGTAGCAATGCCTATGGCACACACTACGACCATGTCCTTTAATTTAAATGGCAGAAAATGCTGTCATGTAAAACATATGTTAGATTACAGGTAAGAAGATCCTGTTGTTGGCCAATCTGTGGAAACCCAGCATGACAGCAATAGTGGTGACAAAATTTCATCTTCACCAACAAGGGTGTCGTGAGACACTTTGTTCACTAAGCACTAAATTTAGTCTCGTAGGCCATCCTCTGCTTCTTAGCTCCGTAATCCCGCCTGCGTCAAAAAAAAAAAAAAAAAACATTTTGTGAAGTCTATTTGCATTCCCAGAAGGAGACCTACAACTTTCAGATCAAGACTGACTTTCCATTGTTTTTCTGCATGATCAATACTATTAGCAAGTAAACTCATATATTACTGTGTTTCCTATAAGAACGACTGGCAACAGAAAGGACAACTTCACAAAATGTGCATATGACACAAAAACTTTAGGTCACAGGAAAAAGCATTTTCAGGATATATTCATCTGATTTTATAAGAACTGCATATTTTACATTGTGGCAAATTTACTATTTCATGGTGTGACTAAACAAAACAAAGCAGCAATCAACCTTTATTCCTTTTTTTGGTGTTGTTTGGCACATCTGCAAGTAAACTGTTCAGTTCCTGCAGTTACCTCAGTAAATAAGTAGTGGCCCTCACTCCTCAGTCTGAGGGCCCAGAGTTCTAGTCCAGATGCACTGTGAGTTTAATAGCAGTCTTGACTAAACAAAACTATTGGCCTTTCATTCTAAAGGTTGCAGGTTTGAATCCCATGCTTTACACTACTGTACCACCCTTGGGCAATGTTTTTACCCTGAAATGATACTGTAAAACAGCCCTGCTGGACCACCATGAAAAACCGAGCGACTTTGCAGGAAGCATCAGTTAAATGATCAAATTTATTGTGAACGCATCCTTGCGCATCAGGATTTTTCTGCATTTTGAATAAGACTTCAGTTCCTTTACGCGCCGATGCCTATTTTTATTCAAAAGGAATTAAAAGTCGCTGCACTTTACCTGGCCAGACATCTCGATCGGCATTTTGTCACCGTCTCCAATGAAAGGTTGGCGCCAGGGACAAGCAGCATTTATCGGACTTCATCCTGATTGGCCAGACGCAGCTCTGTGGGGGGGGGGGGGGGGGCAGGTGTTTACACACAGCGCCACTTCCACGCCGCCAAAACATCCCCCTCCCCACCCCAATGTCTGCGCACATTAGCTCTGCCCCGCGGCCCACTGTGTTCGCAGTTGCGTCTGGACCACGAAAATCAGGCCCGCAGCCATTCACACATGATTGATCACGCAAGACGCACGGAGCAGTGGGAATGTCGCATCACAGGAACATCAAAGACGTGCTTGCTGCTCCTCTAGCCCCAGCCTGTTTCAGGAGCACCGCTGCCACGTTCCGCTCGTGTGTACTTTTCCCTCCTTAGACACAGCACGCGGCCTACAGCAAACTCAAGAGTTCGGTCCGAAACCATCTGTGTGTCTGCGTGGGAGGGGGACCGCAACCCGAATCACAAAAAAAAAACGACTATACGAATTGTACCATGATTACCCTGGGATTGTCTACTGGGGCTCTAGACGGTAAAATGACAGCAAATGACAGAAGTCCCTTTTTTTAAACAAATGTGAGTGTGACCTGCGTGGATGAGCGGGGCCTACAGCACACATGTCACTCCGCTTCCATCCTGCATCTCTTTGACCTGCAGCTGCCCAAGTAAAAGTGGTCATGGCAGAGGAATCCAAAGTGCAGCCTTAAACACACCTTCTGCATAGCCTCTGTCCAAAATGGTGCCATGATGACACAGGAAAATCACGATGTTGTTCTTGAGAAGGTTCATTCGCCGTACACTTACCACCGAGGTGGACTCTAGAAGGACTGGCGCGAAGGTCTAGAAATGGTGTCCGTTCCCACACCCATCAGAGAGGGACAGGGGTTCACCGTTAGGCTTCATCAAACCAGGCTGCGAATGTTTCTCAGATAGCAGGAAGGGGAACGAGGGCTCGCATCCCGACCGCTTTGGCGAGGACACCTGAGCGACATGGAAATAACAGGTTTCGCACATCATCGGACTGCGAGAGAGGAGGTATGGAGGGAGAAGTGAATGGGAGAGAGGGACTGAGGGGTGGGGGCTGTGGGACCAGGGACCACAGGAGGTGGGGACATGAGCAGAAACTGGGGGAGGGAAGAAAAAAGTCTGGGAGGGGAACAAAATCTCAGCTGAATTCTGCTTCACTCCATCTCGGGTGCTCAACGCGGCAGATACTGACAACAAGAGGGAGGGAGAAAGAGGGAGAGAGAGAGAGAGAGAGAGAGAGGGAGGGAGAGGCAGGCAGCACACAGAGCCGTCCTCCATGAGTCGTCCACACTGTGTCAGAAACAGAGGGATGCTTTGCAGGACTGTGCTGCGGGGGTCTCGGTGAAGACGCGGCCGACGCTTCCACACTGCCTATGCGGGGAGCCTGAGTGCCTGACGAGGACGACGCTGGATGCTGGAGGGAAGCAGGGACAGCGAGCAAGGGATGCCCGGACCCATGCCTTCGCCTCGCAAGGTAGGAAAGTTCATCTGTGCTCCGCACCCCCGGCAGAGCCGCATGAGTGTGTGTGTGTGTGTGGGGGGGGGACGTTGGCACAACAGGCTGCAAGTGTGCCACACTGGACCCGTGTACCCCGTAATCGATCTCATCTTCCGCCCCAATTGTTTTCAATAAGATCAGCTGCGGCCGGGCGCCGAAACAGCCACAGACGCGTCGGTTCCTCATCCGCTGCCTTTAAGTCACAGGTTGTCCCGGTCGGGAGGCGGCGCGGCGCGACGCGACGCAGCTCGCGCCATGCAGCAGCTCCTGCGCGCGTTCCGACGGCCGCATTGATCATTGCCGTCACGTCGGCGGGAGGATGGCGCGCGCGCAGCCGGGTCCCCTGTCGCTGGGCGCAGTGAGGAAAGCATGTGCATCGTTTTTTGTGCATCGTTTTCGTGTGCGGTGGTGGGGGGGTCTCAGGACCAGAGTCAGAGAGAGAGAGTGAGAGAGAGAGAGAGAGAGAGAGAGAGAGAGAGAGACGTACGTAGTGCGCTCGGGTGCGTGTGGGTGTCCGCCGCTGCTGACGCCCTCCCACGGCACAACAGCGTGGTAAAAAGCGGGGATTTTTACTCACTTTACAGCAGCGGTTCGACCCCTCAGTGGCGGGTTCGCTGTCGGGCTGCAGCCTCGTCCTCCTCCTCGGACGCGTCGTCCCTCTCTGGCGCCGTGGGCGCGTTTTGTCGGTGCTGCAAGTTTGCGGAATATTTTGAAATTTGCTCCGAAACGGACGACGAACCGTGACGGCAAATAAGTGCGCCGAGTGTTTGCGAAGCAGCAACGCGAAGGCGCGTCCTCAGTTTAAGCACGCATCGACCGACGAATAAACCTGCAGAAACACAAAAAGCGTTTGCGTTCTTCACTCCGTTGCCTGTTTAAACGAACAAACGATGCTCAGGCTCTTTCTTATGTTGGTTGTTTAAAAATGCAACAATATCTCATGTTCTGTGTTGCGTTGCTTATAAGGTCGTATACACAGGCATGGGAGAATAAGGGAAATGAAATGCATGAGTGCTGCACTTTACAAAAGAATTTATTCATTTCCGTATAAAAACCAAAAAAAAAGAAAGAAAAACAGGATTAAGGCCGTCCTTTCTGTCAGCAGCGGATCCTCCAGAGAGCTAAACTCTTAGTATGGCGTGGTAGCCAAACCGTTATTGCCATGACGTGTGTGTCAGCCTGCTGCTTCGTGCCAGTTGGGACTCGCATTTCGACCCAACTTTTATTCCTCGCGTTCCCCCTTCTAAGCCGCATGGAATCCCCACGTTTTCCGTTTGCGCAGAACGCGGGGCTGGAGCAACAGTTGGGCTCAGGTGGCTCCAGGGCGGCGTGGAGCGCTGCCTTGCTTCGGCGGTGCCGCAGGACTGATGGCTGCCAGCTGCTCTGCGCTCGCAGGATGCGGCAGCATTAAGTGGGAGCCGCGATGATGCGCTTTGTTTCCTCGCATCTCGCTCACATGAGAAGATGTCAAAGGGAATCGATAAATAATCAGCCGAGCAGGCGAGGCGCACTTTGCTCCAAAATGCTGTTTCTTTTTAACGCTTTTCTTTCAAGAGCCGGCTTCTCAGCTCTGTCGCTTTTTGACTCCTTTTCCCACTTCATTTTCTTCCAGCTACTACCATTACACATTATTGATCGCCACCTCATTGGGAAAGACTTTGAACTAACTAATACGTTAACCGACCAGTGCTAATAATAATAATAATAATAATAATAATAATAATAATAATAATAATAATAATAATAATAATAATAATAATGGCACAGCCACTGAAAGTAGTAGTAGCAATGATATTTGTAATAATTACTATTATTGTTAGTCAGCATCAGAAAGACTTTATTAACCCAAAGGAAATTGTCTATTATTACCTATCATGATCAGTTCTGTTAATAATTTTTTACCTCTTAGAAGGGGGCTGCATAGCGGCTTAACTCAGATTCCTTTGCCATGACAGATAGGAACCCTGTTGGGGTTTAAACTTTATTCTTTATCCCTAACTCTGTAGTACTTGCGGACCACAACTGTGTACTAACTGCAAGCTATGGGTTGTAGTAATAATGTTCCAGTGTCCTCTGTCTGTGGCCAAATACAAGCTAACTGTTCACAAAGATGTCAATGGGGGACAAAAGTGTAAGCCTGTGACCTGTGCAGCATTGCGAGTCAACATCTTTGTTTCGATTTAGAATGAGGCGGCCGAAAAGCTGGCGGGACTTTGGGCAAATAAGCACGTCATTGAATTGCGAACCGCAGCTGAATCGACAGCTCGGTGTAAGTATGGTGGAGGATTTCCCCTCGGCGGCGACTGCACATGCAAAATTAACCTGCGCAAATTGAGAAGTCTTGTAAATAGGAGCCCCGAAGCGCAGACAGTTAAGCTGTGTCACAAGGCCCTCGATTATCTTTCTTGTCTCCTTCTTCACTGCCATCCTTTCGTTTATTTACAGCCTTTTTTAATGCTTAAGGTTAGCGCCTACAGATGTGTGATGTTCAGCTGTGTACAAACATCTGCTCCATTGTCCTGGTGTGTTAGACTCGCTAACAAGACTTGGCCGTGACAGAGCAGATGCTGAGAGAAGATCAAACCGAGCGCAGCCCCAGCCTCCTGTCCTCCGTTCACGTCTTATTCAGCCGCAATTTCAGTGATTTCTTGCTATTTCAGTAACAAGCATACTTTTTATTTTTATTTTACTGTTGGTACAGCCTCGATAGTAGCAGTTTCAAAGGGAGCCATTTGAGGAAAAGCAAATCAGCAGGCTGCTTAATAAAGCTGAAATAATCCTGTAACTGTACTGTTTTCTTTTAAAAAAAAAATCTTAAATGCATTACTGATCCAAACCAGGTGAAATTAATAACAAGACTCCAAGGCTGTAGAAATGTGCTGCCAAATTTGACAGCCAACTCAAGAATTCCACTAGTGCTGAAGTTTAATAATTTTGTCATGTTGGCTGAGTTAAATTTGTTGTACCGTGCAGGTTTATTTTCAGAACAATGGTATAAACTGTATGAAGGCAAAGAAAATAATAAACATAGAAAACTAAATGAAAACTGAGCAAAGCTCTTGTTTTGGGGGTCGGCAAGCAGAGTATTAGGATGGCGTAGGCCCTGTTGGTGCTGATCTCGGCACGGCAGAGAGAGGAGGCCTGAACAACAAAGCTCTGTTGTGAGACATGCGTCAGTCACCTGCACATTTAAGCAATCCCTCCAGAATTGTGGCACAGGAGTACAATCCAGGACGCTGCTGTGTCGAGCAGGTGTACCGCGTGTATATCGGGGTAGATTGGATGGTGCAGCAGGCCAGGGGCACCAGGAAGCTGAGATAAGAGGCAGAGACAGTGCTCGTCTGGGAACGAAACAGCGCTGTCAGAGGTGCACTCATCACATGCGACCCGTGGGAGCCATGTTTCTGCTCTTCCCCCTCCCCAAAACAGACAAAACGGGCAAACAGGTGAAAGAGAAAGCACAGCCTCTAGCTGTCAGTCCCGCTGAACAGACCTCAGATGCTGAACATCCCTCAGACCCACAGGCCATGAGAAGCCTGGATGCTCTTGAAGAGGGAGCATCAATGAATGAGTTATGCCAGGGCTGTCACGCGATAAGGAATAAATACACACCAATTCACACCCAGGAAATATGCCATAAAACTGTACAGTTTAGTTTTAACGTCTCTCTCTGTATTATTAAATTTGTACTCTCTATGGGCAAAAGTATGTGGACACCTGAGCATACCATCCCAAACCCATGGGCATTAATATGGAGCCGCCCCCTCCCCATAACAGTCCCCACTCTTCTGGAAAGGCTTTCCACCAGATGTTGGAGCGCAGTTGTGGGAATTTGTGCCCATTTAGCCACAGGAACATCAGTGATGTCAGGTGAGAGGATCTGGCTCGTGGTTAGCATTCCAATTCTTCCCAAAGGTGTTCAGTGGGGCTGAGGTCAGGGCTCTGTGCAGCCATTCAAGTTCTTCCACACCAACTTGGGAAAATCCTGTGTTTATGGAGCTCGCTTTGTGCATGTGGAGGGTGCAGTCATGCTGGAACAGTAAAGGAGCTTCCCCAAACTGTGGCCACAAAGTTGGAGTCGCACAATTTTCCAGAACGTGTGCATATGCTGCATGAGTATGGCCGAAACAACTCAGCTTAGTCATTAGAAAGGGAGATCCACATAATTTTGGCCATATAGCGTACCTGCCCAAGAACACCTGAAATTTTTGCTGCTTTCTCATTGATTATCCAACATATTTATGGAGGCAAGCCAAGCCAGTCAAAGCTGTCATCATCTAAGGAAGCACAATCCTAAACCCTATTTTTCCCACTGGGCCACAATGCACGAGAGGAATCTTCTCTCGTTCATACGTTGCATTCATATAGAAATTATTCATCTTCATTTCTCTTCCCCTCCAGTTATTATTAGTCTCATTCATGTTATAGTCACAATGTGGAATTCCAGAGACCGGAAGCTGCACTCATGTATTGCCCTCACATGGAAAAGCCAGAACACATTGTTACAGCTCCATTAGGAGAAGACCTGGGGACTGGGATGCAGGAGTAGCAGCAAGCTGGTTCGGTGGTTTGCCTGCGGTGAGCAGCAACTGATTATGCACATCCATGTTGAGTGAAGGTATTTTTTTGTCCATCCTCTTCTTACGCTTCAGAGATGTTGAGATCCTTATACGCTCAATATCAGATCAATTACTGAAGTGTTTTTCTTCCTTAAAGTAGATTTGCTGTTAAAAGGCAACACAGGCAGTTTCACGCTGTGATTTTCCCCAAAGGGAGTGGCTTTGCTCCTTTCACACATGGGGTAGCAGCAGAGTAAACATACCCTTGTGCCCCACTGTCCTTCAAGGCACCCAAAGGCGGAGTGTAGCTACCTTATTCAACTTTAAGAATGGGGCAGTGTAGTGATTAGGACACTTACTGTACCTAGCAATAGAATGACTTGAGTTCAAACCCTGCTGCCGAACTCCCGAGGAAGGCACTCACTCTGAAGTGCCCCAAGAAATAAACCCCTACTGTATACATGGGTGAATCACTGTAAATTCTTCCTGGCCAAAGGAGTCTTCTTAATATTAAGAAGAACTAGGGACTTGCAGACCAGTAATAACCATAAATGGATAAAGTTGCAGCAAGAACATGAACTATTCCCTTGATATCCTTCTAGAAAAGTACTTATGGCATAGACACATGTAAAAGAATGAAGAATGAAGACAAGGAGGAAATCCTAAATTTTGAGAGTAGTTTTGAGTAGTACTAACAGTAGGGAGTGCAAGACAGTGTGCTGTTGAAGGAAATTCAAATGTTTTGCAGTTGTCTGATGAATTGGAGGCACCTGACACCTCTGCAAGTGGAGGTATTTATCATCTGAAGAGCTCCCCTCCATGTTCAGATTAGTTATGTAAGGCATTTGGCCTTCAAATTAGTCAGAAGAATAGAACTACATACCAAAGATTTAGGTTTATTACAGACTGGGAATCATCTAAGGACCCAATCACTTACAAACAAAAAGGGAAACATTCAAGGAGTCAGTCTGTGAGGGATTAAGTTTTGAGGTGAGACCCTGAAGATACATGTAATACCTGAGATGGATGTCTTACCCTACCAGACACTTGGTTTGTGTAATTTGCACGTTGATCCACAAAACTCCCAATGCGCCGAGTTCAAAGTCTTGCAATAATCAAGTGTGCCCCTACATTTACTCCCTTTTTACCATGAAAGGAAGGGCCTGCAAAAAAGTTAACCCCACCAATGCAAAAACAGCAGGAAATTGTTTTCCATCATCTTTGGCTGTTTTCCATTGGCAAATGGAAAAGATTCAAATTCATTATTGACAGAAACACAACATTTGTAAACATAGGCATGGAATATTGAATGGCGTTAATTTTACAGTATTTGCACCAAATCAGGACCCTGAACACACCCCCCCCCCCTTTTAAGTTGTGCATTTTTTTGCTAGAAATATTGCATCAGCAGATCAGAGTTATGAGATATTTGCAAGCAACACAGGGATTGTTTGAACTTGCCTTAAGGTAGCAAATTTCTGGAGGAACTACACTGATATGAAGAAGGTGTTCAGTTTGAGGACCACACTTCACATCTCTTGCTCCATCACAAATGGGCTGTGTTTACAAGCCACACAAGACAAGGTTGAGGAAGTGTCACAACCAGTGGAAATTAAACAAAAGTTTGGAAGGGCAGTTTTCAGAAACTGCACAGCTATTGTACATTTGGTGGTTTTATACCTTATTTTATAACTCACCCAAATAAGCCTAAGGGGTTATTTGGTCACAAGTCCAAGTGTGTGATTCTAACACTCAGAAGGGCAGCCTGGAGTTGGGCCTGGTGACCTTCATACGTTTGCTCTGCTTCCTGGAACTGCACAGACCTGAGCCAAAAGATGAACGGTACAATTTGCTGAGATGTTTATCACTAAAGCTCCTGACAGGTGCCAACATTCTCGAAGCTCAATGGATGTGATGGGCCAGGGACGAGGCTGGAGGGCAGGCTTGTGTTTATGTTTCTTCATTTTTGATGAGAAATGGTTTGGGTTTGTGGTCGTGGCTACAATACATTGCATCGTGCCATCTGGTTCAGACCTGGCTGGTCATTTAAAGATGCCACTAGTGTCATCTCTTCGTTCTTGTAGCTGCAGCAACAATACTGAAATGTTCATCAGTGTGCAAAGAACACCAAGTATTAACAACTCAAAAATGCAGGTCACCTTACTAAACGCTGAAGGAAATCCCTGCATGAAGATGGTGCCCAGGCCAGCAGATGATTATATATTCACACTGCGCTGCTAAGGAGACGGGAAAAAAATGCTCAGGTGATTGTGTACACTTTTAATTCATTCTCTGGCTATGCACTAAAGGAGCTGGGAATAAAAATAATCGCTAAAGGGAAAAAATGTGATATTTCCCCTCGTTGCCAAGCAGAAATGTTGAGGATGGTAATGCATCGATTCAAAAGACCCATCGTTGACGTTTCCCATTTTCACCATCCTTTATTTCCATTTAATTTAATGCGCCGTGCATTGCTGCCAGCACCATACTCTTATCTGATTCATTGAGCCATTTAAACTAGAAATTAAATTATATTCTTCACTTCGCTCATTTCTAAAATAAAAATAAAAAAGTTGCTGCGTTTGTGACCGTTTATTAGCTCCTGGCCTGTTTCTCATTCTTATTTATGTTCAGGTGTTGGGGATAAGGCTGAGATCCATCTGTATACATCTTGGATGAAAGGCTACACTGCTGAAGTTTGCAGAGTGCGTCGGAATCAATGCGAGGGGGGCGGGGCCTTGGCTTGAGACTCCACCCACCGGAACGAGCGCATCACAGCAAGTTGAGAAACGGATTCGGTGGCATTTGAAAAAGGGTCATTGTGAGAAGGACAGACAGGTTGGCTGAGAGAATCTGGCTGTAAATCACCCATCTAACCAACGCAACCTCTCCAACCCGCACACGGGCAGCGGAGTCAGCTTGCATGTGTCTAACTGCACGCAATTCGCCAGGTGAAAAGCAGAAGACACAGCCGTTAAACAACCAATTACATTAAGAGCCCTGAAACACGGCCGCGTCCGCCGTGTACCCAGTCACACCGCATTAACCGTTTAAATAATCTCACGCAAGATAAAGCTCCTCTACCTCATATTAGTGCAAACATACAACTGAGGAATGACTGTTGGTTAAACATTGTTCTGCAAGGACAGTGCTTTTTAATTATTCCCATTAATAACCACGGATTATTTACTAAACCATTTATTGCTGTACAATTTACAAAACATGCCCTATTATTACGTTTTCTGCCCAGCACGTATCTAACGCAGCTTACAGATCTACTCATTTTACAGGTGCGTACATCGATGTGAAGGTTGAGATAAGAACGCCGCTTAGAGGTACTGCAGTCGGGTCCCTTCTGGGATATGAACACCTCACTTCAGATTATACATCCTTGTCTTTTCACACCCTTTGACCTGCTGCACTTCCATCTGCTGCCCATTACATTGTACATACAATGAAACGAAGGAGATGCTCTGCATATTACACACTGTTTTTAGATCACTTCACAAGAGATGACAGACAACACTCAAAATATTTTCATGAGAAGGGGTAGTTTTGCGTTATATATTTAATCCATTTTCTGGACACATCATTGACAGAAGGAATGAAGCTCCTGGAAAATCAGCCTTTTTTTTTTTTTTTTACAAATAGCATAGTCTCTCTTGAAGGGGTCAAGAAGGGGCAAAAATCATTCTCTGGCATGCTGTAAATCTGCTGGATCTGTCGAGGGCCTACAAGGTCTACATGCATCAACACACCTGTGTGCTCAGATTTTCTGCGGTTGAGGGATTTCAAGAACTCCAAAAAACTTTCTCTGCAGCATTGCCCTTTGTATTCAGCAAACTCCGAGGTCCTTAGGAGCTGTTTAATGCTCATCTGCGATGTTGTGTTTGACTGCAAAATCCTAGATGATCCCAAGCTCTCCCTCCACTGCCCTGCTTTCGTCTCTGCCAGATGCGTTTGACTCTTGGTTTCAGCCCTGTATGGCACAGCAGTCCATCATCCAGTTCCTTTTTACAGCAAGCAGGTAGCGCAGGGCTTGCGGTCACTGCTGCGCTGCGCTCAAAAGACTCGGATTTAAAGTTTAAGCTTGCTGCGCTACCTTTGAACAAGCTTCTTGCCCTCAATTATTCCAGCAAAAACTGCCCAGCTGTATAGGAGGGTAAATTTTGTAAATGCGCTAAATACCGTTGGTGAGAAGTATTGGTTACATAATTGCGAATGTGCTGCAAACATTCTGCTGCTTAGAAATGGTAGGACAAACACCACAGCAGTCTGAAAAATGATTTAAAAAAAAAAAAAATTCAAACAAGTTTCTATTAATTTTCTGCATTGTGCTACAACTTGCTTAAATTTTGGAGGAAAAAAAAATGAGCCTACAGTTCTTTGCATCACAATGCATTTATTGACAGGAAAATCTATTTTTCCATAATTTCATCAATTTTTTTAACACGCACTTGCACATACTGTAGCTTTTAGGAGCGAAGGACTGAATCACTTCTGAAAGAGTGAAATTAACTTCCACGATAGAAAGGTAGTTAGACCAAGTAGAAAAATTTAAGTATTGCTGTGATATTTGTCCTAATGCTGCATTTCACAGTTGAAAGCAATTTTTACGGTTATTGGGCAAAAGAAGCTCTATAGTGTTGTATTAGAGTGTAGTATAAAAAGAGCCTGTTTTTCAGAAGTGTGGCCTTTGTCATTATTAGAAAGCTCCTTTGAGACTGTAAATCATGCATTTTTTTCTGGATTTAGCCCTAGTCTGCTCTTCTTGGTTATTTAGTCCATGTTGTACAATCTAATATTACAGTTGTTTATAAATTAAATGTATACAAATGAAGAGCTATACATTGAAAAGTGATGCATTGCCAAACTTCAGTCTCTCCTCTTTTCTGTGCTGCTTTTCTCTGACAAAATGATGGTTCCTATGGCAACATGGTCAAATGAAAAGAATTTCATAAAAGGACCAGCAGAACCAGACAAACCTGCACTGTTTCCCTCCCTACTTTTTGATGTTTGTTCTTAAGCTCGATATGTCTGACCTCTGAGTAGGAAGAATGTACTGAGTTATCCATTAATCTAGGGTGAGCCTGCAAGTTCATGGTCCTTGGAGAAACTCCCTGTTATCATATAACTGGAAGTAAAGAAGTCGCTTTTCAGAGCGCATGTCTTCTTCCACCATGATGTAGCTAGAATCGACACCTTTGCTGTGGGAAGCAGGAATGGATGAAGAGAAGTTCTGTGATTTACTGGTAAAGATGAGGCAGAAGACAAGTAGAAGTTCAGTCCTACTCAGTGTGAGTGCAGTGGGGTGACAGCATCAGGATTCTGTGCCGAACTTGGGGCAAATTGAACCTTTTGGATCAAAGGCAAAATCTCTCAGCGAGTTCAGTGAAGGTGGAGAACTGGAAGGCTCAGCCAACTTTTTCCCCAGCTTATATGTGGAATCCAAAACTACACAGCGCACCTTGATAACCCAGCAGCTATTTCTGAACTGACAGGGCATCTTGGTGTGGAATCTCAGGCTTCTGTGAACAAAAATGGCACTCGAGCCTGCTGGCATTTAATGTGTGGAACCTGAAATTGGTTTTGTTTGGATGTATAAAGGATTGCTGCTGTGTAAATGTCAAGCAAACTTTAGCTCAGGCAATTGTTCGATTTTTCTGGACAATGCTAATGCATCATTTAAAAAAAAAAATCACTTTTTAATCTTTCGTTTCAATTTGTCCTCATCTTTATTTAAATTAAAAAGATATTTATTTGGACCGAATCCATTAGATTTACTCAAGATGGAACATTAAGTGTATATAGAATCCCATCCATCCTGCACTACTCGCTGTACCACTGTGTAGCCATGTGTACATCTCTATATAAAAATATACATGCATATAAAACAGAATTATTACACATTTACATTAATCTTTGTCTAGTTGTGCTCATTTGAGGACCGTACATAATATGAATTAGCCTTATATGCACTGCATGTGCTCTGTCCATGTTCTGAAAAAAATGCAGGAATTACATGGTTTTATACTGCATTTTTGTCTCAATTTTGACAGAAGAGGATAGTGGTGGACTCGAGTCCAGAGTTTATTTACAAGCGTTGCGCGTAGGACCAGTGCTTGTGTTTTGATGACAAAGACTAGAGAATGAAGAGACTGGGGCTACCATGACTCTGGAAACATAAGGATTGGACATAGTGACTTATGAACAGACAGAATGAATCTGTGGCCGCAAAGACCAGCTCAGAGCTTGAGATAAAACCACAAGGTAGAAAGGCCAAAAATGAAGACCACCGTCTAAGTTCGGCAAATCTGATGTTTCAGTTTCTACAAGCAGGTAAAATTCAACAACCTATAAGCTGTATCTTTGAGCTGAGAGCTGCATAGTAATATTAAAAATATGAATTAGCTGGTTGACCACTTTTTCTCACAGAAGGAAAATAACCTCGCCACATTTCTTCCTGTCCAAATTCTGCTTCTACCCATCTGTTGCTACCGAACAGACGCATTCCGTCACAGCAGACAGGCATGTGCTTCCACCACAGCATGCGATCTCCTATCACGTTTCAAAAATGCCACTTCCTCTATTCTCAGTTTAGCAGCGAAGACCAGGTTGCAACGAGAAATAATCCTGTTTTTCAGGTAAAATTTTTTTTTAGTGCAACACCATGATGGCAGAACAAAAACTTTATTCACAGGCTTGGTCACTACTGGAAACTGTTCGGTCTGTCACAGGGTTACAGTGGTTTAGAGCCCGACACATGAAACTATACGGGGAACAGCCTGCACAGAACAACAATCCAACTAGAAATGCATTTAATATCAGCCCACGGTATTCACTGTGTGCATAATTTTTGCCCTTTATGTAAAAACCATTCCACTGGGTATTGCACTAATGCTACTGTAGCAAAGATTCGAGTTGTGCATCATCGTGTGTGGTACAGCCGTTTTTCTCCTTCAAAAAAAATGCTGCTGCCTTTATGGGTTGAATGGATAATTGTATAAAATTCAAACATTTCTGCATGTTACCCTGAGATACAGGCATATGAACATATGAATTCCCTCACTCCCCAAAACATCGACCAGTGCACTTTGACATTAAGGGGCCTTGCAAAAAATATATTAATAAACAAGCCTGCTGAGAATACAGAGCCACTACAGTATTTAAGTGTCCACTGCACATTCTAAAAAAAACATTTGCATTTAATTGAACATAACAGCAGAAGCACATTTCGCTTCCCCGTAATGCATAAGAGCCACTCAAATGTACTGTGTAACAGCACTGAGGACAGACAGGTGTTGCAGAGAAATTATAAACACTTGGAAACGTACTTATTGAGTTCAACTGCTCCCTGCTTACCACACACAACAGGCTATTACATGTGAACAGCACAATGTAAGGACGGACACTCTAAATGGAGGCCTAACGGAGACCAAGATCAGCCTTCTGGCTTTTGTTTCTTTGCCTCATTCTCACTCCACAACCCAGAGCATAAGACATTCAGATTTGATCCATGTGAGAAATAACTTTATGAGTCTTTATAGCTACATATATGGATGTAAAACACTTGATTTAAAAAAAAATGCATAAACCTCCCCACACCCTGGGTGATGGAAAGGAGGACATAATTTGCCATCCTCGCTACCCCAGGTGCTTGCAGAGCTTAAAGATTGAGAACAGCAGCCATCCCTGCCACTGTGTAGCTGTGGTATCCTGTCGAATCAAAGCACATTTCACTACATGGTATACTCAGTAACCATGTAAGTGACAAATAAACTCTTTTGACTCTTTGACTCTTTGGTGGAACCCACTCAAGGCACACCTGAGGTCAGGGAGCTGAAGGTTTAACTGCAAAAACAAGTCAGTCCACTGTACTACAGAAAGGTGTACCCCCCTGCTACCTGAAGACAACATCTAAGCTTCCAAGATATACAAGGGTACGACCAGTAGAACTTATCTCGCCCAGGTGAAGCTTGTCGGCTTCACCTGGGCGAGATAGTACGACAGATGGCAAAGAGACCACTGTTCAGGCTCCTGCCCTGGAAGGGAAAACCCAGTGACCTTCTTACTTTCTTGGAGTAGCAAGATTACCTGACCCTCACTGTGGCACTGGAGAGCCACTTTTGAACAGCTGGCATCAACTGATGATCAGTATTGCCAAGAGGGGGGAAAGCATAAGTTTACTTGCAGTTTGCCACGGTGCTCAGTATGACTACCAACAGTTTGACACTGTCCCCCCCAAAAAGAAATTTGACACTTTGGAACAAGTGTTTCCCTCAATCAACTGTGGCAGCACATTTGTCTCTTTGCCACACTCCCTACCTAAAGGAAAGATACAAAGTTATGCTGACCACTTACAGTAGTTACCTTGGGGGGGCAATTCTTGCACACAAACTGTGTCATTTCACCCACCAGCTCAAAACTTCCTTTTCTTACTTCCCTCTCACACTTTCTTCCTGCTGCTGAGTTTTAGGCTCTTCTAGAGTTCTTTGTTGGCTGATTGGGTGTGCTTTGGGCTCATTGTCCCATTTACAGGAGTCTTCAGGTGCACCTGTCAGTGTTGTGGATTTTATCCTGCCAGAAATTTATAAAAACAAGCAGAGCTGCCTGGGTAAAAAAGGTATAATAGTGGGAAAATAAAAAGAGTAACACATTATATAATTTCTAAACTGTGGTTGCATGTGGTGCAGTCCTAGTCAAGCGGAATGACTATGTACTGTGCGAGTGACAAGAATATCTGCTGCATGCAATTCCATTTGTCCCACTTCTTTGAGCCTTGTTAGAAAGTCAAAGTTTTAAATTTTCACAGCACTAAGTAACTTTTTTGGGAGTTTAATGAATTCACTACACAAACACCTAACTTAGGCTAAGAAGTACCTGTCTGTCAAATTTGAAGTCTGTTGCTTGAAAAACACAGCTATGTATAAAAAACAAACAAAGATTGAGCTTTACACATACAATCTCCTAATAGAAAAGAAGCAAGTAAGAGCCAAAGGGTGTCACTGTGGTTCAAGGTGGAACTTATACATGACAAGATCAGAGGTTTGAGATCCAGAACAGGCAGCAATTACAAAAGCATAAATTTATGAAAAGCAGCCTTATTTGGAATCACAGCATCACAAATGGTAAATGGATGACTTCATGCCTTCTAGGAGAGGACTGCAATACAACATCTAAAAAATATACAAGCTAAGTTGTAAGCCATAAACGGACCCCTAACATACTCAGCTGAGATGACAGCACACATAGTTTTCTAAGAACAGTAGTTCAGGTTCTTTTGTCGTCAGTCATATTCTCCTTTTGTGAACCTCCTAAAGGAGTCCTTTCAGTTTACCCCAGCACCACCAAACCACTTATGAACACATTGATTATGTAGTGACATCACTGTAGATCAGTATGAAGCAAGTATTTTCTCAGCATTTTTACAGATCTGAATGGAACAAAAAGTCAGTGCCCACAATGTGGACAAGAAATAATAGTGAGGTAATACCGAATGGCATATCAGCCAATAATAATGCTTGTCTAATTTACATTTATTGTTGTCCTCTCAGTGACTTCTGTAAATGTGTTTGGCTCCCATTTTGTTTAGTAAAATACGGGAAAAATCCATTTTGAGACACTATATTTTTGAAGCTAGTGCCATTCAACTATGGAAATTGTAATTTAAGTAAAGGAGTGATAGTTCAAGCTAAATGTTAGTGTTTGCATGTGAGTAAAACTGACAGGGGACTGCCATGTTTGTAGTGTTTTAAATATGTAATTTGGATTTGTTCTTTCCCCAAAAATGTTATTAAAACTCAGATGAATCATGAATGATATATGAGATCGGTCATATTTGTTTTCTGCAAGCAGTCATGCTGAAGCACAAGCAGCAGTAATCCAGGCGTGTAGAAGAACTTAACGGCTGACCACCTACAGACCACCTCTGCAACATCGGTCACAGATGGATCAGTGAGAACAACAGCTCCTGCCAGTCTCTTGCTTGGTTTGGCAAACTTTTACACAAACACTCTTAAACCCTGTGGGTCCCAGGTCATGCAAATGGTTTTGCAGATGCATATGAAACTGTCCAGTTTGTTGTTGGGTCCATTCAAAAAAGGAGTTACTGCCAATCAGAATGGAGTTAGTTTTACACTCATAGCGGAGGACCTGTGACAATGATTGATAAACAGGACCATTGTGAAGATGGACAGGGGGTTGGAGAGGGAAGGGAAGAGATGGAGGTGATAGAAAGTAATGGAGTAATGGAGACTAAACCAGATTAATCAGCTTACAGTGAAATGTGGAAACTGACAGTGGAAGACAGGAATATCTCAGTATGTGGTGTCATAGCAGGAGCTTCATGCAAAGGTCTGCGTGTGTGTGTGAGACATTCCCTAAACTTGTCCATGGCCAGTCCAGTGTGCTGCTTTGAGGGATTTAGGCTTGGCATCATTATCATTATCAGCCCTGCACCACATCATACCTGTACAAACAGCCAGTCTGATCCATTGGACATCTAATCCTTGATGGCATGAAGTCATCCATTTTACCATTTGTGATGCTGTGATTCCAAATAAGGCTGCTTTTCATAAATTTATGCTTTTGTAATTGCTGCCTGTTCTGGATCTCAAACCTCTGATCTTGTCATGTATAAGTTCCACCTTGAACCACAGTGACACCCTTTGGCTCTTACTTGCTTCTTTTCTATTAGGAGATTGTATGTGTAAAGCTCAACTATGACATCATCTTAAAGAGAATTCATTTTCATTTTTTTGAAAATTTTCAGTTATCTGTGAGTAAAAGGTTAATTATGTGCAACAGTAACATCGCACTTTGTGTTAACAGCAAGGCAAGGGAGACGGAAGCAAATCCTTTTTCTAATCGGCTAAAGGCTCGTTCATAATTTGGTGGCAGCAAGTCAACTCTTTGGAATGGATTTTCCATGACGGACACGCAGGCCGCTTAATTCATTTACTCTGGCGCAGGCATACCGGCCGGGGTGGCGAACGGGGTCGTTCAAGCCATTCGCTCTCATCTCGGCAGAATTGTACAAGGAAGGTACTGTCAGAAGGTTTGTCAAATTCTGGACCACAGACAGGCATTATCTATTTATTCATCACGCCTGAGGCTGAACAAGGCTGTATCCATTCAGCCAAATCTCAGCAAAATCACCTGTCACACTAACTGGCATTTGCAAATGACTAATAATTGCATATACAATTAGGGAGTGCATGATAGTTTCTATGTCTTCATGCTTTATAAACACAGCCAGTGATCCTGATAGATGTGTTCATTAATCTCCTTGAAAGCGACATTTTGTTACCTAAATACTAACCATGCCTGACTTACATGCAGTGGTCTATTAACAGGGACGCATACTGGTTCTTACACACTAGGGCAAAAAAATGGGCCAGGGAGCTTTTTCCGTAAACGTCCTCTTGACCAGTGCAGACTGTAATATTTGGGCGTTTAAATACATTTAAACACCCTCTGGACCTTTTTCAGAGCCTCTAAATTTTTACTATGGTGAACATTGTTAAAAAAAGGTGCAAACAGGGACACCTGCCTGTATCCTCTCCTTGTACACAAAAGTAACATCATCGTGGCGATTAAAATATTTCATGTAAAATTCAAACACGTCTGGATTGACAAACATTTTGAAAAGTAGCTTATCTGACTTTTTCTTTTAATCTAAAAAGAACATTTAAAAACTCGGTAGAACAGTATTGAAATTTACCCACAAGGCTTCAGCATTTAAGGAAACAGAAGGAAAAAGCTGCCCCATACTACGTTATAATTGTCTATCTGTTTAATTTTTGCTGATAAACTAAATGTCTTGCCGCATTTGGCTTGGCCCATTTTTAAAGTCCCAGCGTGTATTTTTCAGTCAGTGGCTTAAACCCACAGACTGCAGTGATTTTAAATCAGATGATCCCAAAAACAAACCATCTGAATGTGTTACTCCAAATGGATAACATACACTTAACTGCTTATCCAACTGAAATTGTGCATAATTTCTAGTTAAATACAATGTAGTGTTTAAACAGTCATAATAGTGTAAGATGTCCATATTAGGATTATCTGTGATTATATCTCATCTCGGGACATGTGCAAGGAAGCCTGCAGTGTTACATCACGATTTATCCTACATCCTACATTTATCCTTAAAGTATTGCATTGCGGCACGGCACAAACATATTTGTAAATATTTAGCTGCCCTCCGCTTTTCACCAAAAACATAGTAAAATGCATGTAAATATGGCATCTCACCACATTTCCGCATCACCAAGCCAAGTTTTCAGTGCTGATGTAATATTGACATTCATTTTCCCATTTTGTGTACCCAGTGCTACTTATAAATAAAAAATTTGCAGATAATGTTGAATTCAAATTCCCTTCCTGTCGCCTTCAACATAAAAAAGCTGCATTAAATGTAAACATTTTATTAAATTGCAGCACGGTGCTTAACAAGCAGGTTCAATGTTTGCGGAAGCAATGAATATGTAATGTGCTGGAATGCAGGGGACACAGAAAGGATACCTGTATGCGAAGCAGCGAAAGAATATCCATCCAGAACTGGCCAGTTTGCCTCTTGCCCAGCACACCCTCAACACTGAGACTTCTGCTTTTAAAACTGCAAATAAAGCAGCACAGGCCGTGATGTGCGTTGTATTAAAGGTTCGCGGGAAGTTCTACCGCCTTGCATGCAGATGCCGCACCTTTTTGGGTAAATCAGAGCTGAACAACATAGCAGCAGTAGCAGCATCAGCATCGTGAGAGCGGTGTGTCATACACAGCAGTTCTGCAAACACAGCCCTTGCCAGGGACTCATACACTTGAGCAAAACTGCCCCACAAGCACACGTTGCACTTCAGCTGCCAGCTCTTTCTCTCTCTATGACTAATTCAGAAGTTAGTTTTTGGATGCTTCCCTGTGTTGTCTGACTACATCTTGGAAATGTGGTTGCTGTATATTAACACCCTTCCCAAAAAACACCCTGATACTAAACAGGAAATAATGTACTGATATAACAATGTTGTTGATGCCCCAGTCTTTGTGGGATTCTGCCATTTCGCCCTGCGGGTGTCATTTTGCCCAATGTCACAGCTATCGTCCATCTCTCCATCTCTCCATCTCTCCCATGACCCAGCTTATAAAGGAGCCAGCTGAATGTGGAGAAAACATCCAAAGCACGTACACGCACATAACACAGGGCAATTTAGTGGAATTTGGAACATTTTTGCTGCAGCAGACAGAATCGTTCTCATGCTTCAAAGTGGTCCTCTATTACCCTCCAGAACTGTCTTCCATCCACAAGGTCAGGTGATGACAAGCTACAGCTCAGCACCCAAAATTCATTCTTCTGCCTCGAAGGACAGACTTAGGCGATAGATGGCACAACCGCCCTGGCCATTACATGCTTTGTTGTTTGTGATTATTATGTGTTATTCTAAAATATTAATCACAATAAGGTAAGATGCGTTACTGGACAGTTTAATCCAGTATAAATTGGGGACCAGGGGGTTTTGGCTTCAACCTGGGCCATAGTTCTGTCATCTCACTAATAGCCTTGTACTTGCACAGATAAATGACTGCAGCTGAGCACGGGGTTTTTATTGCAGCGCCACCTCGCTCGTCCCACTCTCTCCCTCTCTTTTCCTTGTTTTGGAGGACAGGGATTAACCACTTCTCTGCCATGCATGTCAGCGATTCTCAGCTTCCAAAGTATGAAACTTTGCTTTTTCCTCATTCGGACCTTTCTCGCAGCTTCCGGTAACCTACCCAAGCTCCAGTTCAGAAAGCTCCTCAGTTCAGCTTCAATTCAGCTTCCTTGGCATTAGATATCTACACCACCTTTGCCAGCTTTTTTTTTTTTTTTTACCCCATTCCTTATCCTATACTGCTGGTCAGCTATTCCATTATTTTCACTTTCCTTCCTACCTGTCCAAACCAGGCGAGGAACATTTTTCATATGCTGACTGGACAGAATTGTGCTTTTCCTGTCCCTTTCTAGTTTTTAATGAATATCATTAATTTAAAAAAATATATATTTCAATAACAACTTGCATATTAAGTAAAAAAAAAAAAAACCCTTTTTCTCAGTTGAAACTTTGCTGTTCATGTCAGCATTCTTGTCTGAATGCTGCTCTCTTTAAAGCTAGTTTGTGTTTGTCTTTGGAACCTGATGTGGGCGTCACAGGTAAGACCCCTGGGATTCTGCGAAGACGACTGCCTGCCAAACAAACGAATAACAACAATGGCATTAAATGACGTGAGCGGGCCTCCCGCAAGAGCTTGAAAAAGAAAAGCAGTCTTCTGCAAAGTCTCCACTCTGTCTGCCTGTGTCTGGCTTTGTAAATTGCGATGGCAGTTCTTCATCCAGACCTGCCGGATGATATATGAATTCCAGCCTGGTTGTGGTGACCTTGTGTTGTTGTCCTATGTAATTTTGGCTGTCACGGTGCTGCGGTGATTGCAAATGTGACCATCGGGTAATGACAACAAATAGCCACGGGCATCGGGAAACACACTGTTAACTGGGCTCCAGGACTTCTTATCTCACCCAGTACTTGGCCCCCCACAGAAAGAGACTCACCTTGAAAGGTCTACATCTGGCGCCTGTGGTTCACAGAGATACTACAGCATCACCAACATTTTATCATCCCATTTCTTGTCATACCAACCATAACACTGGAGTTGAGGTGCAATTGAAGCACAAAACATACAACTTGCTTTTATAACAGCATCCCACACCTTGGAGATGTTCCAAGCAGGTTGACTAAAAGGAGCAATGGCGCAGAATCTCGGCAAAGGCTACGCTCAGACTCACCTGTCAGAAAGGTTTCCTCTTGTCCTGTTCAAGATTCATATCCACGCCCAGGACTCGTGTCCATGTAGACTTCTTCATCTCTTCGCTCTTCCATGAGTTCTCCCCTCCTCACCAGCACTCTTCGCTTGAAAGTAAACCTCGCACCTGGGTTCAACTCTGACCCAGCCTCCACGAGGTTCTAGACAAATAGAATATAAAACAAGCTGTTACTTTTTTGAAAAATTATTTTATTTTTTATGGGCTGCTGTTTTTCATGAGTTAAATTAATTTTTATGACAACAAGTAAGGCCATAATAGCTTTTTTAGTACAAGAAGGTCCCCATTTATGCAAATGCTCATCGGCACAGACCTGGGTAATAAATCACTTTAATACAGGAGGTAATTACCTTATCTGCCTGTATTTTAAGCAAGAAAAAGGGAAATGCAAACACTGTCTCTCCTATCCAAGCTCAATTTCTGTTGCAACGCGCAATGAGAAAATTCTACTGAAATGGAAATGAATAGCTGAAAAAAACATGATAAATGGCCGGGAGAACCATGGCGACCGTGTCTGCTGCAGAGTGTCACAAGGTGTCCTTAGCTGGCAATGCTGTTCTCCACCACACAATGCAGCGGATGAGCTACAAACACTCAAAAATATTCCAGAATCTATTGAAGTGGCGGTGGGGTGATGGCAGCGGAATACAACAAGATAGATGATATACAAGTATTTAATTATGCTGGCCTCAGCTGATTTTTTTACCCCGTTTTCGAAAAAAAAAAATATTCTGACTAAACTGCTTGTCAAACAGATCCATGGAACCTAAGACGTAAGAAAAGCAGGGTTGAGGGAAAAGTATCCTTTCTTCAAGTTTAGCAAAAGCACCTGTCCTAAATTTCAGAACCACACGACTACTGTATCGCTGAAGAAAGTAACTTTGATTCTACTAAAATATTAGAAATAGTATTAAAACGATTTTAGTACAAGTGCTATCTTTGATTTGAGCTGTTTTTAAAGCCAAGCACCATAAAGTCCTACATTTTTACCAGCATTCAAAGACAATCCTTTGCACACTAGCAGAGAGAAAATAGGAGAAAAAATCGTGGTGAAAATCAATCCATTTTTCCCTGAGGCTAAACCGAGTTAATCACAAAATACCCTGCAAGTAAGCCAACGTAAAGAGACTAAATGACGGTATTCAGCCGTTGCTTGATGTGAAACCTCAGGTTCAGGTTATAAGACGCTTGCGTGGTTTAACAACGCTCGACTTCAGGGGCACAAAACCCAAAACGTGATGGCTGTTAAGGGAAACAGTGCACAAAGTTTATTGCGCGAGCGACTGTAAGATTAATGTAATGGGGAGGGTTCCTATCCAGTCAGGCACTGCTTGTAGGATCCATGCTTTTGTCTTCTCCTGGGGTTTTTTTTTTAAGAGTCAAGAGTCAAAAGAGTTTATTTGTCAAGCACATGGTTGTGTACCATGTGTTGAAATATGCACCGATCTGAACCAGGATGACTGTGCGAACAATCTATAATGGAAAATGAAGCAAACACATATCCAAACACTAAGAAGAATAGAGACAGAAACAAGCAGTAAATAGATAAATAAGTAAGTAAATAAGTAAATAAATAAATAAATAAATAAATAGGCAAAATGGTACGGAACAGTTAAGGTGCCCTGGAAGGGCAGTGACAGTGGGGGGGGGTTGGAGCGGAGTGGTCAGAGATTACGTGAGGGTAGTCATGTCATGTCCGGGTTCAGAAGTCTTATGGCCTGTGGGTAGAAGCTCCTCCTTAGCCTCTCCGTTCTGGCCATAATGCTTCTGTAGCGTTTGCCTGATTTCATCAAGATGAATAGATGGTTGCTGGGATGAGACAGGTCACCGACGATCCTACTCGCTCTGGTCCTGCATCTCCTGGTATAGATGTCATGTAGGGACGGTAGATCAGATCTGGTGCAGCGTTTCGCTGCCCGGATCACTCTCTGCAGTGCCTTGATGTCCCGAGCACAGCTGTTCCCAAACCAGGAGATGATGTTCTGAGTCAGAACACTTTGTACAGCACCAGAGTAAAAGGTCTTTCGCTGCTTTAAAGGACCCACAGATCTTTGAATATTCAGCATGCACTGTTGCCCGCATTCCCGTAGGGATATTTTTATGCTGTGAACCCCTGCGGTGCCTGAGGCAAGGATACCTCAAGGATCTTTGCATACTCACATGCCCTAAGGTCAAAATTCTCACATCCAATCGCAGATGCCACTCAGAAGAGATCATGTGGGGTTGGAGTTGTGGAAGAGGACATAAGGGCTCCAAACGTCATGAGCTTGTATTGAAGCAGAGCTTCTTTGAAAGCGTGAACCAGGCGTGCTGCTGAGAGTAAAGTTGTTTTACTCATTAATTTCTGCACAAGGTCCCGAATGCTGTGTTGAGTTCTTGGCCCTGCATCTCACTGTGGAGAAAAGCATCTGCCAAATGCGTAAATGTTACATCTAAGTGCAAACAAGACTAGAAAGGATGCATAGGACTTTTACACTGGATTTAACCTTCAGTGCTTTACAGCGAGCTGCCGTCATGTGTGTTCTGTGTTCACCGGAGTAGTTCACGGCTCACGGTGCCCTGTCAAGTCTCATAAGTACGGTAGACCACAAAGAACTGGGGGAAACCAACTAATGCTATGTGACCACTTGCTTGTTGTTATTGACATATGTGCCTCTCTGAAATGGGAGCTCTTAGAATGAAATGGAAGAGGGGGAAATGGCTTTTGGAGGTTCACCAAAAAGTCACTGTGAACAATTTCACTACAGTAGCTCTAGTCACTGAAAGTTGGCTTTTGAACCAGATTCATTTCACATTCTGAGCTCGAAACCAGGAAACTTCAAAAGCATATTAATAGGGTTTGTATGTAAGTTGTATGAAATCAATTCCAGCATACAGGTCTTGCTCTGTAACCTTACTTTAAATACTTCAAACAAAATTTTCAACCATTTAATCAGAATTGCACTCTGCCCATGAAGAGATGAAGAATTACCTCTGGTCCAGTCCTTTTCTATGTTTACTTTAGAAAATCGTTCAATACCTGTCGCTCAAAAGAATCCCCTTTCTTGAAATGCAGACAAACGCAGAAGAAAATGCAAAATAAACGCATTCACTGAAAATTGTAATACCTCTGCTACTTTACCATGCTTCCCAGCCATGTGTAAAGTCCAAAGGAAAGAGGTTTGAACAGAAGGAAACCCACCTTTCCATTACCAGGGGCCTATTTTCTGACAGTCTGAGGACTACATTGTCCTGTAGCCGTACCATTTTGAAGTGAAAATCTGCATGCTTCCTCAAATGTGCATATCTGTTCTGGATGTGTTAAAAAACGATTAAAATTTTATGTTTTTTTAATTACCCTAACAAATTATACTTTAAATATTAGCTCTTGCTAACTCAACAAAAGCCAATACCCATAAGTACACGATTACAAATGCAAGTGCACATCCATTCATTTCAGTTGTTCATAATTTGGCCTTTTAGTGAAACTGCAAGATTCGCAGCAACAGTCAGCTTAATCTAAATATATCTGGGCCAGTAGTTCTGCAGGAAACTGTGGACAATATGAGAAACATGTGGGAGCAGTGAGCCAATATGTATATGGAAAACCCCAATTACTTTATGTTGAGCAGAAACTACAAAATATATCAGTATGCTGATCAATATAAATATGCTATAAAATATAAATGCAACAGAAAACTGTGTAATATACAGAACATACAAAGCCCATATTGACGTTCAGACAACACGTTCCCGGTCTACATATTTTAAGTACATACGAATTGTGCAATACACTCGTCAATATGTTTAAAAGTATTAATGAATATGTTATAGTGCATTTCCGAAAATATGAAAATGTGTTTTCACTTACTTGTTTGTTAGAACAGCGAGCACGGCTAAGGGAGATGACACTCAGCAATAATCGCGATGGCTGTTGGGAGGGGCGCCATCACCTCATCCCACAACCTTCATTTGCCAAATAACCACTCCAGCGGCTCACACAGCACTGGGCTTCCCGCTTCCTGCTGAAGCAGCCAGCACAGAGTTAACAAGGCGCTACAGCGAGCGACCGGACCCTTTGACTCCCGCCGTCAGGGATGGCTTCCACACAACCGATGCAGATGGGCTCACCTTGGTATATTATGGCGGCCACGCTGACTTTTATGTACAAAAAACAGGCATGAGTCAAGTCATTTTCCAGGAGCCAGAAGGTTCCATTAGCAACCAGAGGACAAATTTATCGTGACATTTTGTTCTCTTCACTGGCCAGCAAAATGGATTTTATCCCCATACCATCTGATAGAAGACACTTTGGCAGGCACCTCCAGTTGTTCGCGTCCCCTTCTGCGGCTTCCCCACAGCAGCCTCGTCACAGAATGTAGAAAAGCTTACATTTATTGTACGGTACAGCCGGAGCCCAAAGGTCCCTTAGGAGACTGACACGGTCTCCTGTGATGGTCCGGTGATGCCAGGAGGGGCACAATTAGTCCATCTTCTCAAGTGAGTCCCACTGTGGGTGAAAGTTCGTAGAGCCTTTTTTGACCTCGAGCTGCTGCTCGGGGGTTTGCACGCTTGTCCATAGTACTTTGCAATCGATGACCTCCTGGTAGCCCCGTCCAGGCCTGAGATCCTTCACAGAGCGGCGACGGTCTCGGAGTAATTACTACAGACACTTCCCCCACCGACGGCTCGGAGCCACAGCAAGCAAATGCAGAAAAGTGCAACCTACATTTATCAGTGCAAGAGTCAGCTTTTTGTCTTTTTTTAATCGTGAGCTTGGCAGCAGATCTCTGACATCAGACTTTATTTGCATTGCCATAATTTGTTTATTAATGCTACCTGAGGCTGAGGCATCTTAGATGGAACGACTGTATTTGGGCTCATATAGACACTTCACTTGGAAATTGCCGTTGCAGGTTTCAGACTGGATTTATCTGGAGTAAAAATACAACAATAATTAAAAAACAATGCAAGGCTATGAAGTCGCTGAGCTCAGGTTGAATAGGTGCACAAACCGAGACCCATTAGCCTTGCAAGAGACCTTGACCTCATCCGTTGGGTTATTTTCCTGGTGACATTTCTCACTCCCACCTGGAATAGCCTCACAGGCAATGAACACCATCCCGTTCAGCCACTGTCTTAGTTTCAATTATCTTTGGTGGTGGAGCCACAGGTTGACCTGGGAAATTGTCCACAAGGGGTCAGAAGCGCAAAGGACAGAGCAACACTGGGGGAAGTGACATGAACAGATGTGAGGGGCAGCCTGCTAAACTGTAACACACACTAGCTTACGAACACTGCGCCTTGCAGTGTAAGCCTATTAAAATGACAGCAAAAACCAGGTGTCTGAATTACCTGTGACACTGGCAATGGTCATGGATGCCACTCTAGATGTCCTCATTCAAAGCAGCAGGCTCAGGCCTGGCTTCTATAGAAAGGCAAAGGGCCAGTGGTGAATGAAAGAGAGTGATGTGGGAGGGAGAGGAAACCACTATAAAATTTGCACATATGCATTATTCAGAATGAAAAAAAAAAAAATACATTTTCAATAAGAAATATTGGAGTCATTGTCTTGAAAAAAACAATATAATGCCATAATGAGACATACTATCCCCACCCAAGAACTCCCTTAAAGATATTGTGATGGTTCTACTGGGGAACACTTGAAGGAAGTAGGCTGGGCTGTGCTGAAAAGCACAGATGTTCGACAAAGTAAGGTACTGAATTGTTAGCCATCTTGCTATGACTTCCTCACAGTCTTATAAAGTTTAAACTGCAATCTGAGATGTAACATCAGCTTTGTTTTCCATACATCTATGGTCCCATCCCTACCCAGCTGATAAACTTTTCGTCCCTACTGCGAACCATGACACAAAGTAAAGTAGCACTTCACAGGGGGTGCACCACATACAGTATTTAAAGAACTATTTCAAGAAGAGCTGGATTTTCAGCAAACATAGTGGCATTTTGTGCTACTGTTAGCGCTTAGTTTTTAGGATTCCCACAGAGCAGCAATGTGGACCACGATCTGTTTTCAGGAAATGGAACAGAAACCATGTGTGGAGCCCCATCATGAAAAAGATGGTGTCTGTAAGGCAGAGTAGAAGGACAGGGAAGATGAAAGGCATGATGTGCAATGGCGGTGGCAAATCTGGAGAGCAGGGCATTAAAAATGAATTATAAGGGATAACAATGTCCACCCCTTGCGCACATACACTAGTACACATTATCTGAACAACCTCAGGGGGTCCTCCTGTGTTTGCAGTGTCCATTGGGACAGCAGGCCATTGTTTCCTCAACTTATTAAACGTAAAGTAAATTTGTAGCCGTGACCAAGCGGGGTTCTGGTTTGCATCAAGGCCTCTACAGTACTTATCCTTCCCTTTCCACACCAAATGACCTTCAAAGAATATAGGGGAAAGGCAGGAGACAGACAGCAGGCACCAAAGTGACATGGGCCCATCTCCCAGACACCCTGAGCGCTGTCCACTGGCTGTTGCTGTTATGTTGTTTGACTGTGATTTTCCTTACAATACAAAGATGTACATTAGAGAAATTTGTCTTGTTAAGGACCCAACCATTCGTGGAAATTCAAAGGGCATCGAATTCCCCCGGAGGAGATCGGTGCACTCAGTAGATTTTGGTTCCGTGAAATGCATTGCAGATGGGGTTGTGCAAAACAAAGTCTAATGGAGTTTTCCCAGACAAGGGTGTGACAACAGTGCAGAGCCTGGACTTATAAATTACCCTGGATAGGGGAGACTGGCTAAGCAACTAAATGTGTAATGTAATATAAATAGAGAGAGTGGTTATCCAAGCAAAAGTAGATTTCTGTGAGCCATTTTATTAAAGTTTAATGCAGGTTTACACTTGTGGCATAGCAAAGAGGAGGGAATATTATTATATCTTACCCATAGGGTCTGTGGCATGGATATGCAGATTGGCTGCGGCTCAAAAGAGAAGCTGCGTAGGATGACTATTATTCACATTTTAAAGGGCAGTTATGAAAAGCTCAAGATTTGCCAGACCTGGTAAGCTGGGTGTCCTGGCAGGACTGAGGCTAGCAATTTCACCAACAGCACCCAAAATAAAACCATATAAACATCTTCTTCTCTGATAACTTCTCAATGTCTCTCTCGTGACATTCGCATATCTGCTGAGCTATTACGGGCAAGCGTCCAGGGTGTGAAACTTCTCCGAGACTTACGGGCAAGAGCTTAAAGCGGACTGAATACGCAAGCAAAGGAGTGAAAAGAGAAACCACACAGTGCATCGCAATGTAACGCTAATGTGGGAACGTTTTGCCGCTGTGCAGGTGCAGCGTGGAGAGAGAATTTATGAATACAGGCAGCTCATATCTCAGTTGCCAGGCCTTAGTGTTTTGCAGCCTGCAGGAGGTATCAGTTAATCAAAGTTAAACTCCAGACCTCCGTTTCCTGGTGGAGACTGAGCTACAGGAGCAGGTTTAGTGTATCAGTCAGCACATTGCAGAAACCAGGTCATTTATCAACTCCTCGCAGATCGATACCCCCCAACTCTGGAGACCCGATCTGATTTTATTATAGGATGAAAATAGATAAATAAATAAATGGAAAAATATAATGAGGTTGCCAGTGACACCTCTGTGGCGGTTGCTTTTGCTCCTGACAAATCACAAAATCGCATTCTGACAGCCAACACCAGAGCGGGGGTCTGTCGCCCCACCAAAGCAGGAAAAATGAAATGGATCTATACTTCACCTGCAGAGTCATTACAAAAACCACAAACAAAATAACAACAAAAAGATCAGAGTGGCAGAATGGCTTCGGCTAACATGCACAGTGAAAAAGAGAAATTACTTTCGAGCAGCGACCTCAGAAAGCAATATTTCTTTTTAACAGAGGGAATAGTGTCCCAGTGTTCGAGGAGACATTGATTCCCTAACTCCGTACATCCTCTCCTTGGCACTAAGCTTGGCAAGTTAACTGAATGTTCTTTATTTGATCTGTATTTTCCATGAAACCTATTTACATTCTCAGGTGGACTCCTTTTTGTGTTGCTGGGTCTGAAGTGAAGTTCGTGCCGATAGACAGTAGAACACACTTGCTGGCCATTCCAAAACATGGTGTTACAGTGCCAGTACCCAACAAAAGTTGTGTCCGCAAAATAGGTATGGGCTAAGCGTACATACAAACCAGTCAAGTTTACTCAACAAATGTCATTAACACATTAATAATTTCTATAGGAAACGGAAGAAAACACTTTCTCTCAAGTATCCAGCTGTGTTAAGCTGCTTTTCAAGGATTCAGCAGCTGCATATGGCAAGCGAAACACATGCCCCTGCTCACCGTGGTCATTTTTGTCAATCGGCCCACAAAGAACAAAATTTTTTTTTAACAGTTGCGGGCCTGGTCAACCGACACCTTTCTCATTTCTGCCATTTGCTTGTGGTAGCCACACCTAATAGATATGGTGGAAAAAGAAATGTGACCCTATGAAAACCCTGACAGCTAACATGCAAATTTGCGCCACCTAACAACCCCAAACACAAGGCTCAGACACCCCAAGTGAGGCCTGGCTTACAACGGTGCTGTATTCCAGCTACCGCACTGTGGACAGACTCTCTGTATCAGTAGATCCTTCATCACTCATCCCTGGTGAGGCCGACTCTGAAAAACAAATGCAGCGGAGCAAGAATTAAACACCAAGGAGGAAGTTAAATATGAGCGTGCGGTTCGTGGTAACAGTTATTTGCAGGCAGTTAGTGAAACACCTGCAAGGTTCCCGTGAGGGATGTCTCCCTTTGTGCAGTTTTGCAGAATGCTATTTAGGAAGCCATCAGGAATGATATCAAGGTCTAAAATCCAACCGTATCCACTTCGCACATTTCTCTTGGTAACTATTGTCACGAACTTCAGCACCGCAGGCCTCATTTCCAAGTCTCCGCTCCCACTCCTCACACCTGCCAACTGCCCCCACCTCACCTTGAGACCGCAACGGAGCCTGCAATTTAAGCCTTCTGCAGAAGGCAATCGTCAATATGATCAAGTAGGATTATCAATTAATAACAAGTGGGCCACAAGAACAAGAGCGGATAAAAAAAAAAAACCCTACGACAAATCTTACTCAGCCCTAGGTGTGTTACTCCAATTGCTGTGGCTCGTGCAGTAACTCCACTTGAAGTGAAGACAAGTGAGATGTTCGGTTACCAATAGGTTTGTGTTGCTAAATGAAGCATTATGGGAAACAGGCTAGAAAACACTTGAGGTGTGCAATTTCGATCAGACACAGACCTGAAATTGATCTTTGGCAACTCAAACAAGCAACATCGTGTACGCATGCACTTTTAATAGACTCCCCAGAGGGTGGCCACCCCCTGTTAATACAGAAAACCGCTGGACTTCATTTACGCTGCTTGGGATAAAATCGAGAGCCGCATTTAAATCAACAGGGCTGTGCATTTCTGTTCGGTGGCCACTTATTTTTAATAGCACAGTTAGATCTTCAGTGAGGCTCAAAAAGATGCAACTGTTAGTTACAAAAAGGCATTTGGTTATGTTTCCATTGTACTGAGACACAGCCCCTCTTTCTGCCAGCTGTAACTTGGCGTGTCGGGCGGCACGCATACACACGAGCAAAAACAGACTGAATCTTTCATGTTCTCAGAGGCTATGCCCACACTTCCACTGGACCTGTGGGACAGGTTGGATTACAGTGCATCTGGAAATGAGTCAGTGATTCCCTATAATCTACTGCTTGCTGAATACTAACTCTAGCAGGAATATATACAAACATGGCAGGTCGCGACTACATCAGTTTTCTTTCTGGGTCACACACAAACCAGAGATGTCTCGCAGACACATTTAGTACAGCTCAGTTCAGCTTTTTCACACATCCGTCCTTGTCCATATACAAGCACACACAAAAACTAAAGAAGCAGACTTGTGCACAGAGGAACATGAGCAAGTCCTCTGCGAACTGTCCCTCAAGCTCCGGGTGATGGACAGGAGTCCTGTCTTTTGAACGGAAGGTATTTGATGTGTCCTTCCTGTTTAAAGGATATACAGAACACCAGCACAGTTCCCCCAGGTCGAATTCTGAGTGAACATCCACTAAACCGGAGCTGAAGGATGCCGATAATAAAACCGTGCCATAGATTGGCATGGACAGGGCCGGACATAGCCCCACAGCCTCATGGGATCGGATGTTAGAGCTAAAAGCCAAACACAAATAAAGGTGAAGGTAGGAACAGAGGCATGGTTTTGTCAATATTACTGTAGGCTATGTGACAGAAGGTCACGCTGCGGAGAAGTTATGGCGTCGGTCACAATGATTCAGCCACCACCGAAAGAGGACGACCA
This sequence comes from Heterotis niloticus, assembly GCA_018136845.1. NCBI lineage: Eukaryota > Metazoa > Chordata > Actinopteri > Osteoglossiformes > Osteoglossidae > Heterotis > Heterotis niloticus. The sequence continues at coordinate 19,786,876 of CM030894.1, read as the reverse complement.
GCACCAGTCGCCATTGGTCAATAGCAATCTCCTCAGGACGCTAGAGGCAGCTGACTGCTGAACTTGAAAATCTCACTGGAGATGTTGGTCCCAGAAGCTATGAACTCAACGAAGATCTGCACAGATTATAACGTTGCAGCTGAACGAGGGAACCGTCTAATCGGTCAATGCAGTTACCGTGTAACGCATTAACGGTTCATTTGCCCCTCCGATTCTGAGATGGAAAGCGATATGCTTTCTGTCTTCTACTGTAAAAAATGAGAAGAAAATGAAGGGAGGCAATGTGAACATACAAAGACGGTTAATTGAGGCCCATGAGAGAGTTTGAGCAGTCATTGCCTGGGCTTCCCTCCGAGTCTTTGTGGGTAAATGAAATATGCCTTTTTTCTCCCAAGCATTTCACATTTCTGGGTTATTGTGTGCAAAAGGAGGAAAAGTGACTTGAGGGAGACAGCCGGCAACGGGGAAAGAGGACAATCGATGTACCAGTATCCACAGCAAGAACGCGCTACCAGAAATCTGTGCTGGACACAGACAAACAGACTGGAAGCAGTTAATGATTCTGCTGTGCATCCGTTTCCTTGGAATTCAAAATAAGCCACAAGGCCCTCCCAGAACACGGCGGCATACTTGTCGGATCTTCTAATGTTTGCGTGATCCTTTTGCGGTACGGTGGCACAATGGGCTGTGCAGATGCTTCACAGTGCCTTCGTTGTGCCGTCGGGTGTAGATTAGATCCCCGTTCAGTCCGTATGGGTTTATGCATGTTCCTCCCATGTACGTATCTGCTTCCTCAAACAGCAACAAAAATGTGTTTCGGGTGTATCGGAGGTATTCTGAAAATGTAAATGTACAAACATGCTGTATATATTTTCAACGTCACAGGGTTTGCGATGCTGTGTTTCACAATGACGCACACATTTTGTGCAGCTTAATGCATGCTTCCTGTACAGCACACTAAGGATTTTCTACCTATAGCCCTAGTAGCCTAATGGTTACAAGGCTGGACTACAATTAATACCCTACCATGTCTGTGTCACTCTTTACATACAGTAGAGCTTTTTCTTATGACTGTAGCATTTGTCACCTTACTCTGCGCAGAAGTGGCAGAACTGTTACTGCATTAAAGGCGATAACAGCACTGATCCATCTCTTCTGTGTTCAGCGAGAAACAGACATCAGTAGGAAAGAAAATGGGACCGATAAACAGCAAACAAACAGGTCTTCGGTGAGACACTTTTAGACGGGTCATTTATTCTTGAGTTTTTAAAAGCACAACAGGAGAGGTCCCGGTTACAACTCCTGTGTAATGAATTGTAAATCTGGTTGCTTTATTTTCAGAAGTGTACCGTAGAACAGCCCGTGGCATCCGCACGTGCTGAGCAGATGGGTTAATCCCTGTTGAGCAGGGGGGCTTTTAGCAAAAAATATCAAAGCCGAGAAGGTAAAAGAATAGATGCAGAACAGCCAAGGTCTTGGTGCTATGCTCATGCGCGGGCAGGTTCTCTTGCTATCAGTTACCCTGAAAACTTGTTTTTTCATATACAGCACACTCTTCATTTTCAGTCTTCGTGTAATACTGTGCTGTGAGCTCTCAGCCGGTCTCATTTGGGCTGAAAAAAAAAAAAGAAAGATAGCTTCCTGCCAGCCTTGGCAGAGCCCAGCTCAGCTTTCTTATGGCCTTTTTTGTTCTCTCACACTCTTCTTGTCTGAGGCCAAAGCATTTGATTTCATCTTTTTCTCCCTTCAGACAGCCATGTGTTCACCTTCGGTCCAGCATTTACGAAGCTTTCTAAGGCGAATGGGCTTCTGATTATGCTGATTCATGTTTTCTTTGAGTACCAGATACCAGTTCGGTTTTGTCAGTGGTTGATGATACCCAGCAGACCCTCCCCATGTGTTACTTTTCCACCAAGCGTTCTGCGTTACACTGTGCTGTATCTGAGAAAAGGCTGCTCTCACCTAGACTGCATGATCTCAGCTTCATCACAACACTCACATATTTAGAAAACACCTAACCAAATGATGGTTATGTAAATCCTGCAAAAACTGCCCCAGCAATGTCACACAATTCTTTTCGGCGACATAGGTGCGTGTTCACAGCATGTAGCACTTATACACACGCAAGCAGTACAGACGGTTTTCATCAAGGCAGGCCTGAATCACGGAACTTCTCCAACTTCGCACTGACCTTGTGTGAGAGGAAGGATGGTCACCATGGTAACTCCGCAGCAGCCACTGCAGTATCGCCTACAGAGGGACTGGCGAGGGTGGCACTGCAACACATCACCAGGGGGGAAAATAAATAAATAAATAAAAACAGCCAAATTGTACTATTTGTACTGAGCATTACTGCGAGTTGATCAATAATTTGTACAGAATCATCAGGTGGAGTCCACGATATTATTTCAAAGGTCAACCTTGAGCGTGCAAACGTTTGAGGCAACACACCTGTTTTTACATCCCTGTTGAAGCAGAGCTGGACGTATTACTCAGAACCACCATCAAAGGGCAATGGTAGCATTGGAACCCTTCCAGGGAGGAAAACCACACCCAGGCCCATTGATCTTGGTGCATCAGGGAGATCAGAGATCAATATAAAGTATTGTGCAAAAAACACCAAAATGATAACATCCAGATGTCTTTTTGATGCTGATTGTGAGCTGGGATCCATGAGACAAAAGGCATTTTCCCCAATTTTGTGAAATGGTTCTACTATTATAGAAATCTTTTAGGTTTTTTACATAAGCCTCAGAAGGATGTTTCAAGTCAGACCTGCACATTGGCAACTGAGATACAGATATATCTGTGGATGTCCAAAGTCTAATCGGTCACAAAGCATAATTCTGGTCAAGGGAAGAGGTACCGCTTGTATACCCTTGCAAGCCCAGTTGTGTTCACCAGAAGCAGGGACAATTCCATGATGCGCACGCATTACACCTGGGTTGCCACAATCTGAGCAAGGGTCTCCTGTGCCCAGGATGGCCTTGGCTCTTTTAATGAAAATGAATGTCCAGAAGTCTCGGCTCCACCGGCATCACATCCTCCTCAGCTTTACTGAGACAAGTTTGTTCAGATGGAAAACAAAGAAGAATGATGCAAAAAAAGAAAAGTCCACACTCTGATCCTCTATGGAATGAAAGGATCAGGTCAGGCTGTCTGCGTGGCTCTAAATCTGGATTATGTTCACATCTGCAGTGGGCCCAAACTGTCATCTCTTTTTCTCGCCGTGCCTTTTGTAATGTGGACCTCTCTCTGAGAAAGAGAACATTGAGCTGACTTTGGCTAGGACTGTAGTCGCTGTCATCTTTACATTATCCCCTGGCCCAGTTTGCCCACCTCCTCTTTCTGTCTCGTGGCAGATCCAGGCTTTTTGTGTGTCCCATACTGGATGAATGTATGTGCTTCAGATGTTGCCAGGGAACCCGGTTGTGGGAGATGTTTGTGCAAGAATAGCAAGCAATGTCTGGACTGAAAGGCTGAGATGTTATAGTTAGAGGCAGCTGACTGGTGCAGACAAGAGGCTGGAAGGGAAATCGAGAAGATGGGGCCAACACGTGCTGCAGGTGGGCGGGCTCCATGAAACACCGCAGTGGTCACAGCATGGAAATCCAACATGCATCTGAATAGAAAGACGGAGAGAGAGAGGACAGCGGTGCGACAGAAGTAATTCAGCTTGGGCAGTGACAAACGTGTCCGGAAAATCCAAACAGAATGAACGTGGCACCAGGGGGTTGAGGAGGACAATGTGGGGCACGAGAGGAAGAGGAGTGGGTGGCATGGTCGTTTCTTCTGAATGCAGACTACCCCGCCTTTTCCAGCAACACAGCCACTTTTCTTTTGCAAATTTAGCATCTACAGTCGACGTACCTATCTCACACCGCACTGTTTTAACATACGCTTTTAGCATCATTTCGTAAAGCGGCGCCGACATGGTTTAACTCATTAGGATATTACATTGATAATCAATATACCATCCTGGAAAATCAGACTTGACAGGAAACAGAAAATCTTTTGATTATAACTGCCCAGAGAACCCACAAATTTTAGGGCAATGTTACAGTCAGAAGAAGGTGGGCACTGACAATGCATTTGAGACCACAGAATTATTCCCCAAGAAATGAAGGCCCTTGTTTTATCTATAAGCACAGGCACCCTCAAATTTGGATAGAATGACTCAGACGCATGCCTGGAATAATTATTGGTTGCGGGCTTATATGGTGTTTAAATGTCAGAATCGCTATTACTACTTGCCTATTTACAAAGTGTAGGGAGTTGTTATAGGAACTTTACTTGTGCACAGCCCTAGATGATTTCCATACCTCACATTGATTTAGCAGTCCAAGCTTATGCTGTAACCTGCTACCACTCAGGCCTCATACAATATAAATACCAGAACGATTCCCAACATTAATCATTTATTACAGTACACTCTCATAGTGTTATACCAAGAATAAGAAACAGAAATAAGTTCAAAAAGCTAAAACTCTTAACATACTAAAATCTGATTCAAAATCCAAAAAAAGGAATAATGTCCCAGTAGTTAAGTGAAACTGGAAATAAAGTAATTGAGCATCTTAATGGGTAGAAACAGGCAGTCACCCGCAGGGATAGCTGTTATTGTAAGACAAAGTGAGCCCCAACATTAAATAACTTTTTCAAAATAAAGTTTATTTCGGTAACAGCAGATAGCCGCGATATGCTTACCTTCTTACACACTTAAGTCACAATGCGACATGTAATGCCACATCGGCAATTAAGACTGAGATTTTTTTAAATGCTTGTCTATTTATTTATTTTAAATACACTGCCCGGCCAAAAAAAAAAGTCACCACCTGGATTTAACTAAGCAAATAGGTAACAGCCTTCCATTGGATAATTGCTGCAGTTCAGCAACGTTATGTGCCCAAAAAATGAGCTCAGCTGACTACCCGAATATACTGAATGACCAGGTTTTTCCATCGATGGATTTTTTCTTCCCTGATGGCACGGCCGTATTCCAAGATGACAATGGCAGGATTCATCGGGCTCAAATTGTGAAAGAGTGCTTCAGGGAGCATGAAAGAGATATCATTTTCACACATGGATTGGCCACCACAGAGTCCAGACCTTAACCCCATTGAGAATCTTTGGGATGTGCTGGAGAAGATTTATGCAGTGGTCCGACTCTCCCATCAATACAAGATCTTGGCGAAAAATTAATGCAACTCTGGATGGAAATAAATGTTGTGACATTGCATAAGCTTATCGAAATGATACCACGGCGAATGCGTGCCGGAATCAAAGCTAAAGGCGGTCCAACAAAATATTAGAGTGTGTGACTTTTTTTTTGGCTCAGCAGTGTATTTACAGAATGTGTAGCTTTGATGACTTTGTTCGAAAACTATTTCGCACACAACACGGAGCCCGAGAATCACCCCTCAGATCAAATAAGATCAAATCCATCTTTTCCGCACATGACGGCTCAAACTCTCCACTGAAACTTGTTTTGCTATTTTAATATTCTTCAGGTGCTGCATTACCTTCATTGTTTCTTTTACGCGAGCAGCCCACAAAAAGCGGTTGCAAACAATTAATTTTTTGTGTGCTTGCATTGCACACAAGACAAACACAAAAACAAGCGACTTTGCTAGTAGCTGGAAGTAATTCCTCTACCCCGAGGATAGAAAACTCAGCCAGTCACATAGCAGCACTCAACCGAACATAGGCACAACTTATTTACTCAATAAATACGATTAGAACATTTTATTAAACCGATAAATAAATAAATGGCATAATTTTTTACGACACCCCCAGAAATATTTAGGTTCTTTATTTTACCCAGCAAACCAGCATTCATGGCCCAGTTCCAGTCCGCGGCCCAGTTAATGACACCGCGCTTGTAGAGAAACGGTGAATTGGACAGAAAGAACTCAGCTCAAAATATGAGGGGAATTCCCGGCAGATTGTTGATTTTAGTGAGTTTGGGTTTTAATGTGTTGTCTTGATTCCATCAATGAACTGGCAACCAAGATCAGTTGACTGGAAACCGTTGTACTTTTTGAGTGGCGCTGTAATGCCCCCGCTTCAAGCTCGCTTTTATCGATCCTTTTTGGTAAAAATCACAATGCACCGCAAAGTTGTTCTAGTTAAAGAAATGTGTGGTTTGCGCATTTGAGCGGTCAAAAGTGGAGGTGCAAAGGATTGATGCTAATGAAGGAATATTTTGCATTAAGTTATATTGGACATTAATAAAGTATAAAAAATAAGTACCGTACATGATCTCTAGTTGATGATAAGAAGGAGGAAGACAGGCAGGAAAAGTAATACCAATTCATAGACCTCCTTTTATTTTTTCTTTCTACTCTTTTATTAAACGTCAAGCTGTGCTTAAATGGAGGCAATTCGTGATTCTTTTTTATTTTTGCTTAACTGGGAAAAATCCTAAAAAAAGACTAAAACAGACAAACTTGAGATAAAATTACAGCATCCATTAAAATGGGGAAATATGAAAAAGGCAAGGCTATGCATAGGTAACAAGGCACTTCCATAAGTGTGAGGCCTCTTTAATGCTCCATCTCCATGCACAGCCAGGGTGGTTGTCTCATTGCGCTCTGAAAGGGCGGTGGCTGTACAGTTCAGCCCGCTCAACCAGCGCGCTGTCAGACAGAATTACCCAAATGAATCCAACATTTCTTCTGCCTCTGCCTTTGCCGCTCCCCGCTCAGACCTTAGTGGAATGCAGTCCTGTCTGCTCCTGGTTACTGGGCAGCGCCACAGTGTTCTTGGCTCTCATCCTTGCCATTCCCTGATATTCAGAACTTGCCCATGGACAGACATTGACTGCACTGTTTGTTTCGTTTCTTTGCACAGCAGCGAAGTACCGTCTGCTCTGGGGCAATGTCTGCTGGGGAATATATACATTGAAAAGACTTTATTTAGACTAGTGTTCATTTTGCCAGAACTTTATATCTGTAAGGAGAAAGAGCTGGAAGTATTTGACTTGTTGTGCACTTGGTGCACTACACATTGGGGTCTGGAGTCTGCTTGAGGGCTCGCACCTGCCGCCGAGTGAGGCAGTTGAGCCCCCTGTGGGGACTCCTTGAACAAGACAGAGGCAAAGATGGGGGTGGTGTGACCTGGCTGACCAAGCAATGAGGTGTTTCTCTTCAACCGTGTTCCAGTGTTCTATTTACAGGTGCCAGAGTCCCAAAAATAACTATTTACAAATTTCTGTTAGCAAACAGCACCCTTCATCCGCTACCATCTCACCAACGGCTTTTATAAAATGGGCTCCGCCCACAGCCATTTTCATTTACCCTTTAAAAATGTGTTCATACAAATTCTTGAATCCATTCGTCCTTGAAAGGACAACACAGTAACCATCATTTATTCAAAGCATGACACATTAAATGTTCATTTAAAACACAGCATTTTATAAACACCATATGTATCACTTTCTTTAACAGAATTAAAACTGCATCCATATCCCTTCCTTTTGAAAAGGACTCTAACTCATTAGCATTTGTAGAACTACAACTCCCATAACTCCTCACTCAGTCCTCAGCTCCATCACGGGTGGGTTTAGCACTTGCGCAGCAGAAGAAGGTGGGCACTTACATGAGTGTGCATTTGATTGATGGCCAGGGTGGCCAGGGGATTGGTCTAATACTTTCCTCCCTAAATTACATTTCATACAAAACTTCATAAAAACTCATGCCTGCATTTTCCTTGTGAGTTTAACATTCACTTTTACCTCCCCTCTGCACCACCACCAGCCTTGCCTTTAAACCTAGAGATGGTCTCCGTCGGCCTCTGACATTTACTTCTACCAGGTCTCCGGTTTCACATAGAGAGGAATTAGCAGCTGTGTTGATGGGACAAATTTTAGTCCCCCAATGAGCACAGTTTGAGTTAAATTAAATCTTTGTGAAACTGACTTACCTGCCAAAGAAAATGAAGTTGTCCTCTATGCTTCCTCTTATGTTCTCAGCATTACATGCATGGCTGTTATGTAGCACATGATTCATTTTCCAGCATCATAACCACAACAAAAGAACAACGCAGGTGGCTTCAAGCTGTCAAGTCTGCACGTCCATGAGGGGGAATAAATCCTTTTTAGTGAGTTTATGTTTCGGCGTGAATGTAGCTCCTCTTACGGTTTCAATCATCAAAATGGCTTCTGAAATTGGAAGGATGGATGATGAGCCACTGAAGGTAATTATATTTTTGAGCTTTTATGAACAGACATTATATATCTCTGCACTGGGATCTATCTTCATAATAATTTGTACCAGCATTTTTATAAGTTGGCAAAGCACAGTCGTGGCATTAACAATGCTAACTAGTAAGCTTAATAAAAGATTAACAGCTAGAAAAATAAACTCCTGTGCCAGCAAGTACTGACCTGCACATTGTACCTCATGGGTTTTTATATGCGTGTCACTTTTAAATATAGTTCATCATAAATAGCAACAAAATCCACACACAACCCAGGAGTATGAGCAATTTTACAACTAATAAGAACGAGAAGAAGTGGAGTTAACCCATGAAGATGTTTTATAATTCTAGTCCAGCTCATGTAAGCAGTAAAGTCTGGAATCACCCAGGGGGGTGTTATTTAACACAGTTCACACACACACACACTTGTTTGCAAAGTACTAAAGCACCTCATGTCTTGGTGTCCCAAAAAGAACTGGGAGACTCATGTTGGGGCATCTGTGGTGGATGAGGAGGTGAGGAGGTAAATGGGAGCATCAATAGACAAGATGGCTTGTGAAGGGGGTGGATGTCACTCAGGGCAGAGCAATGAGACAAGATAACTCTGAGACACATTGTTGGAGGGAATCGATTAGTCGGGTGTTGCTATGGGAAGTTTAGGGAGGGCTGGCAAAGGGAAATGTGTTTTGGGTGGGATTTGTGCACATGCACACACACAAAAAAAAGATTATCCTGAACATCCCACATCGTGAATCTGACATGTAGATGAACTGTCTCAGCAAAGGAGTGCATTCCAGTTAATGAAATGTGACAGAGTTTTACTTTCTAATGCAATAAAGTGGAGCTCAAAAAAGTTGCAAAGCATTCATTTTCATTCGGAATGCTCAATTAAAAGCAAAACATCTGCACAGAATACTGCACGACTTAGATATTTCTCATTTTATATCTTTAATCCTTTTTTGCCCCCAATAAGAAAATGACATAAGGGACTCATGCGCTAAAAGTATGTTTTTAATATCCAGGTCCTTGATTGTGTTACTAAATCTTCAGCCTTGTGTCTGCAGCATTTCTGCTTCTTTTTCTCTACGAGTTTTTTTTTTTTTTTTCCCAGAGGAAAGACAAACGCATAAGGGTTTAGCTGTAATGTCCCAGAACTAATTTCTCTTAGCTCTGGAAGAACAAAATATGGTCTGTGGCAGAATTAACTATTCTACTGCAAGAGGAGAAAGGCACAATATAAATGTTTCACGCATCAAAAGAAAAAAAAATAGAGAATATATATTCTTTATCGTGGCTAAACATTTTCAGGATATATCGAATATAAACATTTTGAACAGATATAGAGAGGGAAAACAGAGAAAGTATATTCCTCATATATTAGTTCAAATTTGTTGGTTCATCTGTGTCTTGCAATCACCCAGTCAGTTTAATTCCCACCATGAGGGCAGAAAAAAGGAAGAATCTCTTTCCACACCCAAGCTATGTCACCCAAACTGAATTAAAATGACAAAAAGTAAAAGGTATTTTTATGTGTGCCAACATTAACACCAGCATATTTTATCAGGATATAAAATATCTAACAAAATTTTTTATTTCAGGCTTGTGTTTAAATGATATATTTTGCTTTAGTTATTTATTATCATTAGCTATTGCCCAAATGAAAGGCTGATCCGGCGGGGGGAATTCACACAGACAGAATTTTTAAAAATACGGATCAGTCTCATGTATATGAGGCTAGATGGTCTTCATTTGAACGCCAGATTAAGGCTTTATTTCAGATGTTGTAAGGACATGAATGTAATAAAAGCTGTTTATATAATTTAAATAACTGAGTTAATAATCTGTAAAAGTTGTCAAATACGCCTTACTGAGCCGCAAAACTGTTCAGGCTAAATGGGCTTTTAAAAGTTGGTTTGGTTTTGGAAACGGTGTCTGCCACAATAAATGTAATAACCTCACCCTTTCTTCTGGTTTGCCCACAGGTTTGGCCCTGCTTCCATTGATCTGCCCACGCCCAGAAGTCATGATGTGAGGAAAGCTACCCAAAGGCTTGAGAGAGCAAACATCAGTCTCAAGAACTGCAGCACACAGTACATGCCTAGGGCTGTGAAGAGGACGTTACCTGTGGAAGCCCGCAACATTTTGAGATCACAGCGGAACTCATGCGTCCACAAGCTCATAAGAAGCTGGTGTGACTGCTTCAAATCAAGGCTATTTTCACGTGGAGCAGGCAGCCCTCCTTTAGACTTTAATTTCTATAAATTAGAAAAACTCCTGTTTTTATAAACAGGAAAAAAAAAATTCTGTATTTGCCAAGTTGACGCAGTGCTTTTTAAATTGTTGTAATCATTAAGCAGAGACATCTACTATACAGGTTCTGAATGAAAGGCAGCACTATGTTCCTCGTTCAAGCGCATTTTCTCTTGGGCATTGCCAGTGGCCTGGTCATTCATTCCATGCCCTGGAGGGTGCCTTGTCCCCAGCAGTGTGTGTGCCAGATCAAGCCCTGGTACTCCCCGCAATCAGTGTATCGGGAAGCTCCCACAGTGGACTGCAATGACCTGCTCTTGTCCCGACTCCCAGCTAAGCTCCCACTGGAAACCCAAACCCTGCGTCTTCAGAGCAACCTCATCAGTTCTCTGGACCAGAGGGACATCCAGGGTCTTTCCAACTTGACAGAACTGGACCTCTCTCAGAACAGCTTCACCAGCGCCCGTCACTTGCAGATCACGCACATCCCTACCCTTCTAAGCCTCCACATGGAGGAGAACCAGCTTCGCCATCTCCCAGATTCTGCTTTCTCTGCTCTGCCTGGCCTCCAAGAACTGTATCTCAACCACAACCGGCTTCGGAATATCTCCCCGGGTGCATTCAAGGGCTTGGACAACTTAGTGCGGCTCCACCTTAACTCTAACCGCCTGGTCGTGATTGATAGGCGCTGGTTCCATGCTTTGCCCCAACTCGAAGTTCTGATGATTGGAGGGAACCCAGTGGATGCCATTCAAGACTTTAATTTCAAATCTCTAGGGTCTTTACGAAGTTTAGTCCTTGCAGGGATGGGTTTGCGTGAGCTTTCTGAGCGGGCTCTGGAAGGCTTGACTAATTTAGAGAGCATCTCCTTTTACGACAACCACCTTACAAAAGTACCTAAGGAGGCCCTTCAGAAACTGCCTGGGTTAAAATTCCTGGACCTGAACAAGAACCCTATTCAGCTGGTACAACAAGGAGATTTCAAAAACATGCTTCATTTGAAGGAGTTGGGACTGAACAACATGGAAGAGTTGGTCTCTATCGAGCACTCAGCTATGGACAATCTGCCGGAACTGACCAAACTGGAGATTACCAACAACCCCAGGCTATCTTATATTCACCCCAAAGCCTTCCAGCAGCTGTCTAGTATGGAGAGCCTCATGCTGAACAGCAATGCCCTCAGTGCTCTCCACAGACAGACAGTACGCTCCCTCCCAAGTCTGCAAGAGATCAGCTTGCACTCTAATCCCATTCGCTGTGACTGCCTCATTCGTTGGGTGGGCGCAGAAGATGACAAACCCGTTCGCTTTATTGAACCCCAGTCCACATTCTGTTCAGAACCCCCAGAGCTTAAAGCCAGAAGGGTGAAGGAAGTGTCCTTCCGAGAAATGGCCGACAGTTGCCTGCCCCTGATTGCACCAGGTACGTTCCCACCATACATCCAGGTCAGAAATGGCGAAAGCCTGTCCTTGCACTGCAGAGCCCTTGCTGAACCTGAGCCGAGCATCTACTGGGTCACACCCAAAGGCCTTAAACTGTCCCCATCAACTAGCTACGGTCCTTACCAGGTACAGGTAGAGGGCACTTTAGAGATTTTGGGGATCACTTCTGAAGAAGCAGGGTTCTACACCTGTGTGGCTCAGAATCTAGTGGGTGCTGACACCCGGAGTGTGACAGTTCGAGTGACCGGAGGGAGCAAGGCTAGCCTAATAAGCCGGAAATGGACCAATCACCTGGAGGTAAAGGAGGTCAAGGAGCGCTATGCTCTCTTAGCATGGCAGCCAAGCCATAATTTTCCCTCCACTCGACTCTCCTGGCTGGCAAATGGAAGTGTGGAAGACCATCACAAGCACAGCGCCCGAATCCTGGCTGGTACCAGGGGGTTCAACTTGACTCGGCTCCAGCCCGGCACCCACTATAGAGTGTGCCTCCATCTGGGAGTTAATGATTCGTCATGCATCCACCTCAGGACTAAAGAAATACCCTTACCTGCGACGTCACCAGACCTGACTCCAGCTGTGTTGCTTGCTGCCTCTGCCTTGCTCCTCCTGCTTGCGGCCAAGGCCTGCCAAGGAGGGGCCTCGCTCGGGTGGAAGCAACAGGGACAGCAGACTGAAAAGCTCCACACTTCTCTTCTGCCTTCGGAAGTAGTCGGTCACGGAGTCCCAACGCCTCTCAAGCCACAGCAGCTGCCAGCTAAAGATGTCTCAGATGGCAGCTCGACACAAAGCAGCCATGTCCAGCCTGTGCAGAATGTCCAAGGGCCAGAGTCCTGCTGAGTCCAGATTATTATCAGAAAACATGTGAAACTGACTGCAAGTGCAGAAGAGTATCTAACTCTTACCATCAGCTGATAGCACCAATCTGCAACACCAACAAAAGTAACACTAGAAAAAGAAGACAAAACATTGAGAAGTTGGTGGATGTTCATTGCCGTTAAAAGAGCAGTGTCCCGTTATTCAGTATAGTGTTGTAAAAATTAAAGACTTAATTTGTATTTATTTTATATATGAAAATAAATATATATATATATAAATAAATATATATATATATATATATATATATATATATATATATACACACACACACACACACACACACACACACACACACACAAAATGTTTGTGGGTGTATTCAGATGTATACACAGAGATTATTATTGCAGTGGTGCCAATAAGGACCGCAAGAATTTTCTTGTATTGATGTTTTCAGCAAGGAACCAGTACTGTGGGACAATGCTGTACCACTGCAACCCAAGGGGTGGGTAAAGGGAGCCCTAAAGAAATAAAATCATACTTATATTTTTTCACTTGGACGTTACGAATAATGGATGAGAAACTGCAGGTGGTTCAAGATTCTGTGGGCAGGCCCAGAAGTTTAATGCAAGATTTGGATTAGGTCAGCCGAGCATCTCCAGAGACCAGCAGGAGGAGAAGCCTCATAGCTCAATGAAACTGCAGGTACAGCTCGTGGTTTAATCAGCAACACTTGTTTTGTTTCTTCTTCTTTTTTGTTTTTTTTTTTTGTTTTTTTTTTTCTGGATATGTACAAAATAACATTTTGTGAAGAGAGAGATGCTTGTTCCAGTTTCATACTGAAAGGCACTATTAGATGCAGGCATTTCCTAATCTGTGTTGCATAAGAGCTCATTGTTCTGCCTTGACTGTGTGTGCCAGGCTCAGCACTGCAGTTGGCCAAGATCCCCCACAATGTTGAATCACCCTACTGGGACGCTTGTGGGGAAGCAGGAGGGATGGAGCGAGGGGGCTGAGTTGTGGCAGGAGCTGGTTAAATTGCTGACTGACCTCACAAGCTGGAGTGGAAGTGCAGTCTGATTTCCTGTCCTGCTGGAGACATGGGGTGTGGGTGGAGTGGGGCTCCCATCAAGCGCCCTGTTGTTGCTGAGCGGGACTCAAAATAGAGGCATCTGACAGTGCCGCGTGGTGCTGGGATATTTAGGGACCTGCCGTCCTGGTGTATTTTTCTTTCTGCCCTAAGTCCATGTCACCCTAGGTCACAGTGATGGCAAATGGAAAGGTTCCCTGCGGAAGTTCACGGAGGTTAAGGATGTGGGGCAATCCCTAGGCTCTACAGTGGGACTACCCCCTCGCCCCTCCCCTTCCAATGATACCTCCGCTGGTTCACCTTCTCCTGCAGTGAGCTTGTGCTTAAAAGATTATTTTAAAATGTTCAAGCGCAAAGACTGTGCTCGCATCCTGCTGCCGAGGAAGTCTTACAAGCATTTTCGATTACTGCGTGCTGCCACGGCATTGCGGGAACACGAGTGCCATTTGCCCTTTGTGCAAAGAAATGGAGCTTAAAATAATACAAATTTTTGTCCCCCTCACAGATTTGTGGGCTGTCCCCATTTCACACTTTTAAGGGTTGTTGACCGGAGCCTTTTAAAAGACAGGAATGAGGAAAAACGGGTGCTTGGAGGTAAAGAGGTTTGGACTTTGCTCACCAGTGAAAGTTGCAGCCATATTAAGACCGGGCCTACGGACTGAATTGTAGGTTTCAACAAAAGTCCTCAGTACCAGATAAGTCCTAAACAGTCATTAATGAAGCAAAGTGCAGCAGCCTTTTGGAAGCGTAGCCGACGCCAAGCCCCGTCGCTCTCCTCAGTGCGTGTAGTCCATTTTATAAATTGTGTATCTCACGGTCCCCCCTGCTTCTTTTGCAGTTTTGTAAGTTAAAGTGATTGATGTGTCTCCTTGTTTCAATAACCTCCTCTAACTCTCTCATATCCTCTGTTTTCTCCTTTTTTTCTACCCTCAGCTGTACATAGATCAAAATGGATTTCCTATTCAGTGTACTGCTCTTCTTTCAAGAACAATTTAGATGACTGTGTGTTTAAATTCTATTTTGAGCTATAATTAAAACATTTTGGACTGAAATTATTATTCTTTGAAGTATGTATTCTGCTTACCCACGCTTTTGAATTTGCTAAAGGTTTCCTGTGATTTCGCAGTTGTGTACAAGCATTTGTTTGTAAAGCCCAGAAGCCTGTTTTTCTCCCACCAGTAGACAGACTTGTATCATCTCCATATTTCTCTCCATCTTTCTCCCAACACAAACACACACACACACACACACACACACACCTCAGGATTTCGTCTTACTTAGAACTAACAGCCGCTTAGGGCCAAGTCGAGGTTTCTCGGCTGCAGCAGTTGCAGCCTTCAGAAATTCTCTTGGAGAGGAGGTTGAGCAGATGCTTTCACGATGTTCCCTGGAGCAGATGGCAGCGCCTCCGCCCCACTTGGGCTACACCGTGCTGTGTGCCACCCAAATAAGTGGCAATTTCGGGCAAAAAGTGCTCTCCTGAACAGCGTGAAGTGGGTGCTGTCACGTTGCGGGCACCGTGCTGGTTCGCGCTTACTGACACCAATTCTCCAGACCCTTTCTTTACTGCGAGATGAAACAAACAAGTCACACGAAAACATGGATAAATGGCGCGGATGAGTCCAGTCACGCACAGATCCTGCATTTCACTTCCTTGGGTGGACATGACACAGAATCACCTTCACAATGGTAACTGGGGATGTTTTATTTTTTTAAATCCGTTCTGGAAAATTATGACTGCTCTACTAACACCAGTGACTCTTCAACACGTCCATTAGTTAAACTCCAAAGGGGAAGACTGGGCGTCAGGACAACTCCACCTGTTCAAGTCTCATTGAGAGTCACAGCCTCTGATCAAACCGGGGAGTCGCTTCGAAAAGAACTGAAAATGGCAGTTGTTCCTTTCGATGTTCAGATTAAATGTGGCCCACGTTTTGCCTTTATGTCTAAATTCACCCCATGATGACCACCTACATTTGTAGCTAACAGGCAGACTTTTATATGACCAAAGTGACGCCAAATGTTCAGTGGTGGTCATTCCAGAAGCAGAACCTGTCTCACATTTGAACCCAGAACAATTCTACAACCTCACTGTACTTCTTTACTTTGAGATTCAAATGAAGAAGCATGACTGACCATTTTGGCACATTTCTCAACTGGTTTATACGTGAACATTTAAGCAATTTAAAATTTAAATAAAAATAAAACGCTTCAGTCGTCATACAAATACCCTTGCGGTTAAAATCCTACAGAGCGGAAAATGTCCAGCGTATTCTAATGGAGGTGAGTTTTTGATAGGGTTTGGCCACAGTCAGATCCTAACGTGTGACCCAATGAAATGGGGGTACTGTTCGTGTATCCTGTTGTTCCCCCCACAAATACGGAAGGCAGCTGTGTAGGACGATGATAGAAAAATTGATTGTGAAATCTATTTAGTGCGACTATTGATTTTCCCATAAGGGACGGGAAGGAAGGCTGGCTATGCGAGGTAATGGAATATGGAACGGAGCGCAGGGAGAAATGGGAAGTGACATTGGCTAATGGAGTGGAACTGGGCTGCTTGAGGTAAGGGACGGGGGGGGAAGGGGAGGCCGCAGTCTACATTTTTTGCTCTGTGCCCCAGAGGTCGAGTGCCTTGGCTCCATTGGCTCTGAGCAGCCTACTGCTCTCATTATTTGTGCTTTTAAAACTTGGGAGATTCATTTCTTCTTCTTCCTTAGGCCACTGTCAGAATAATGGTCTCCATCTGTGTTGACAAGAAATGCAGGAAAGAAACAAAAAGCAGCCTTTCATTTTTTATGCTACTCAAAGGCCTTTTATATAATCTTAAAAGGCTAATAGTCCTTGGGAACAACAGTGCTTATGCCTAACTATGAAATTATCGCATATTTGCATAACCCTAGATAGCTATTTAAGTGAGCACCACTGATCTTATGAGAACTTCTTTATGGATTAGTACCAACTTCAGCATAATCTCGGTATTTAAACTCAAAGACGATGGCAAATTTTTCTCTGCTGTGCACATCCATGCACATGTAAATAAAAATGATACCGGGGCTACGTTGTTTTTAATTGTCTCAGTTATCATGATTTCTGTAAATATATGCTCCCGTTTTTAAGGAAAATCACGGGGCCAGAGGCACCCTTGAAAAATAATTGTCATAAACTTCAGCAACCTCAAAACTTTCAGCCACGCGGGTTTGTGAAAGACAAACAAGCGGGTCGCACAAATAAGTGAAGGGAGATCGGCCGCGTCCATAGTCATATTGTATCCGGAAAATTTCTTTTGCTCCTTAAGCTTCCAGCTTCTCATTCTCCGTGATGTAAGGTCAAATGCATGATTTTTTAAAAAAAAAAATTTAATTCTTTTACAACACTTCAAGCAAATGTCATTAACATGAATGAACAAAATTAGTACCATAAAACGCAAAAGGCACAATTTTTTATGTCAAATAAAAGTAATGGAATTCAAGAAAATACCATTGTACCGAGTGGATATTAGCAGGAGCCGCCTCAAATTGGTATTACATACTTTAGAACAGATATTAATTTGGCCGTATTAGTTGGAGGTATTAATTCATTAACACGTACACTTCCATGTTTTTTAAAAGCCTTTTATCCACAGTGTGCTGCAATTAAAGTATAAAATATTGTTGAATGGATGCATAAAAGGCTTTTGAAAATGTAGAGCTTGTACATTTATACTATATATTTAATATGAATTTTAATGTATATATAATTAAAAATTGTTGTTAAGATAATACTATTACAGCATCCCTGTTCCTATTTCATCAATATTTGTGCAGAAAGAAGGGTTAAGTTTGATATATTTTCCATTCTGTGGCAGTAACACGAAGTGGGGGGTGAAAATATAACGTAGAAGCGAGAGAAACAGGACTGCACTAATGCACAGTGGCAGCTTTGGGTCCTTTGCATGGAATCACTCCTTTTACCTTTTCCTTTTTAGTGGGTCCCCAGTGCAGCTGGCATCCATTGGAAATGTTTTATTTTCTATTTCTAGGTTTGGGGCAGATTTATATAAAGTTGTACTAGGAAGAGTCAGAATATTATGTCAGTGGACCTCAAAATTCTCCAGCAAACTTGGACTGAGACTAAATGCAGACTAAATATCTGGCACACAGCCTTGTAGAAGTCATTCTTTCTCATGTCTAAATCTGTCATTTAATAGATATATAATGGAATATATAACAGTGTCGTTTCTGAACAGGTTAAAAAGAACCACGTTTGTTTGACATTTGTTCATGGAATGAATGTCACTATCTTGGCAAAAGTGTGAACCTCGGGGATTTGCTCTGACTGCACAAGACATTTTGAAATTAATTATAGGTTACTGAATCTACGCAGCCACTGACCTTTGGGTAGGTCAACGCCTTCCCTCAGGATACTCCTCCGTCATGGTTCAGCTGTACGGCACCAGAGCCCTCGTACCACAGGTTTCTGGCATGGAAGGCGGACACAGTTCTTCACCTGGGTGGGGCCTTTCAGCGACAGGTCGCGTTAAAATTGGCTTTATTTCGGCTTGCTGGCTTGATCATGTTGCCATTCCCGCAGCAGAGGCAGTTTCTGAAGCCCTCTTTCTTACCCCCCCAGCCTTCATCTGGCACCTGCGTGCACCCTTGCTACGACTTCTTGGAACTTCCACTTGAATCTCGCTGCTGACACTCATACAAAGCATGCAAGCGCGATGAATTCCCTATGGGCACCCATTTCTGGCCAAGTCTTGCCCTGTTGAATGACCCTGAATTTGACCTGCAAGTGGGGCATGCAGTGGTTTGCATGACAGGACAACAGGGGAAATGGACTTTCTATCTGAGGTCAGAGAATTTTGGGAGGGAAGTTTTACACCCAAGAATAATGACTAATGATGACTGAGGGCAGAAATCGAATACAGCGTGGTGGTTGGTGGAGGGGGTGGGGGGGGGTCCAGCAGACATCCAGGAATATCTTAATTATTCTGGTTTGTCTGGCCGTAACAATTTAGATGCAACAACAGGATGCCAGTCTGCCAGCACTTTCTGCCCCCCCACCACCGTATGGCTGTGTTCAGGAAAAATTAATGACTGTGAACTACACAGTTCCATTAGCACACAATAAATCAGACTATTTAAGGATTTTACAATATATTTATCACAGGGGTATAGGGCTCATTAGAATACATTACACAGAACAGGACTTTGTATGGGTCCTTCTGCTCAGGCATTTCCACTAGATGCCCTGCAAATGTTTTATTGTGAAGCGGAAGCATTTAGCAATAAAGCATAAGAACGATGAATTAATGGGGGTTGCGGGAGCAACTTTATTAAATGCAAAACAGTTCGAAGCCAAAAGAGGAAAAAAGTGAAAAGGAGAACAAAGCTATTTAAGCTCAAAAGTAAAATACGGTGCTTCCATTTATTCAAACCACATTCTGCTCAGTCTGTGGTGTCAGAGATGGGAGTGGCTAGCTGTGATTTCATTAATATTGTAAGCAACATGGGGGGGCATTAATGCAGCACCTTGATCTGCCACACGACAGACTGGGAAAAAGGAGCGACTCCATGCAAAGAAGTTAGCAAACAGTTCCATGGGAAAATAATTATTCTGTGGCCATCCCTGCGTGATGATGATTCCGATTCCTCCTTCTGCAGCTTCATCCAAGGCCGAACGTGCTGCACAGTAGCGGCAGGTCCCGCGTTCCACAACTTCTAGCTTTTCTACAGCCCTTTGGGTGCAAACAAAAGGTATCTGTTTGTAGGCTTTGTTTTTCAAAGCTCCTTTTTCCAGACATTTCTGCAAACGTCTTTTGTTTTCCGACGACACGTCTGGGTACCTCGTACTCCTCCCCCAAGGTGTGCGAAGGTGCTGTCTGAATGTTCGGCAGGGTTCGATGCCCAATTAGCCACCGTCAGGTCTGCTAATATCAGCTGACGTCCCAACCGCGGCAATGGAGCTCTAACCCGGAATGGAAAAAGAAAAAGCGAGAGAGCCCTGTGATTCATGGAGGAGCACAATTTTGTTTAGTCTGACAGATCTGCCAGAGGTGCAGCTGCTGATATCCCGCAGGCTGCACAGGTTTTCGAATGGCAGCGGGGTTTGCGTAAACCCGGCGCAAATAGTCGGCCTGATAAAGAGCCATAAAAATGCACAACTACAATCAACTTAACTAGCAGGGTTAAGTCTAAAGTCACCACTTTCTACAACCAACAGCTCAAACACTGAATTGATTTTATTGCAATCCCAAGTACCTGTTACCACCTAGTCATGGTGCACATGGTCCCATGCAGTCGATTCACGAATTTATTCGCCTCTCCGGAAACTGAGGACTTTCACATCACGACGGATGAGTTCAGCACACCTGGCACCCGATCATTTTATTTAGCTTTCACTGTGTAAAGCAATGTTGTGCACAGATAAAGAACCTTTAGCTGCAATTGCTACTATTTTTATACATTAGAGGCCCAGGAGGTTGCCTTTTTTGATTTCCTCGCCTTAGCCGCTGGCAGGCTTATATCAATATGCATTTACCCAGTATACCAGCTCCTCTGGTCATGACTACCTGTACATGTACTTTGTATCGGTTACATGGCTTCTGCTGTTTAAGCCCTCTAGGTCACAGAGAGCAGCTCTGCTTGAAGAAAAAAAAATTGAAATAATCAATTAAATTCCTTACATGCAAAAAAAGTCTTCATATGAAATACCAAATTAAAATGAAACAATTAACGCAAGTCAAACATGGATTTACTCCTCCACAACCAAAATGAACAAGGCCCTGTGCCAGTCCAGCCCTTACTACGGTAAATGCTCACTGAACACTCCTGCCCCCCAGTGTTCTTTGCCTTCAGCAGAGCAGCCGGTGGTGGGCTTGAGTCTTCTGCTGGAACTTCACAGCAGAGCTGCTGCTCACGGAAATGGTCCAGTGACCCGAGAGCTGAGACGTTTCTGCCAGGAATCTCTTTTGTGGGCCTTTGAAGATTTCCAATGAAAATGCTGCAGCTAAACCAAGGGGGTAGCTGTGCAATTAAGCTTCTATTAACTGTGTGGGTTGTGTAAAAGAAAGGTGAGGTCAGAAGCTGACAAGCATTGTTTGCATACCAAGTACATCAGAATTAAACACAAATTTAAGGAATTACACTCATGTTTACAAGTGATGAAAAAAAATATATTGCCATTAACCATTTAAGGTTTAAAAAAAAAAAAAAGAAAAAGAAAAAAAGAAACCTTAACAGCAAATGCATTGTGCTGCCAGATGTGTGCATCAGGTGAAGAGGCAGTGTGTAACTGAGTTGAACACAACCCACAGAAAGTCAGTCTTTTATTATGATCACACTGATATATTCAAAATATTTGGCTGTTGCATGTTACAATTTACTGATGGCAATAAATAAACATTAGTAAGGGTGGGACAAACCATGAACAAAAACAGGAAACCCACCATAACATTCACACCTGCAAACATTATGCAACAGTCAAAGCAAGCTGCTTACAGTCTAAATTATAGCAAACACAAAATACCATTTTAACATTTGGCAGTTTATTGTAATGTCACATAGCACCTACTTCAGAACATAAACTTCCCAAATACACTTTATAACACAAACAAAAAAACCCCAAAAAATAAACTTTCATGGCAGTGTAGAGCATGTCATATCACGTTCTCGTTTACTTTGCACTTGGCAGTGAATGCATTAATTTAAAGAAATAAGTTGGAATGGAGAAGCTGCATCAACTAGAGATTAAAATCATTTCCCCCCAACAAACAACCCCTCCCCAACGTACCCATTTTCACATCAGCATCTTACTAACATTACATATGGTCTTACAGCACTTTGGAGAACCTCGGACAAGCAACGTCAGTGACCCCAGTGCCACCTAGTGGAAAAAAGGATGAATTCCTCGAACACAGAGCACATTCCCTTCATTATTCAGTCGCCATTAAGAATAAATAAAAATCCAAGAGCTTTCAAAAGAATATACATAAAGCAGGTTTAACTTATCAGTGTCTTGCTCACAAAGCAGAAACAATGTACAGTAGGGCAGTAAGTAAACCAACCACTTGACACACGTATTTGTATTGGTGTAAATATCTAAGCAGCCCAAGGAACGCCAGGGTTTCGCCTTAAACCAAAAAAAAATATTAATGCATGTGGGGAGAGTTCATGTCTGCTCACCTGCACCTTACCCTGTTGTGTCACTGAGCTCCTACTTCAACGTACAAGACATAAGTGCTGCAAGCAGAAAAGACAAACATTCCAATCCTCAAATAGATGACTTTACAAACAACGCATTAATTTGGCAATTATTCAGACTTTAAACTGTTTTCTTCAAAGTCACATGCTCTGTCTGAAAAGAAATATGTACAGCTCATGAAGGCAGGTGAAAGCAGACTGCCACAACAAAAAAGGGGGTGAACAGCTGCACTCGCCTGCTGACCATCAATTCAGTCCCACTCCAGAGACTTTACTTACAGTCTGCTGGGTGTGCACTAATGGAGGGAAGGACAGCTCTGCCCTGGTGGCCCGAATAACCGGATGGCATCAGTGCTGTGGCACCTGCAGGTGCAGTTACCTCCAATAAAGAGGTGCCAAATGGCTACAGACCACATCCATTTCCTCTACTGGCCACTGGCTGCCTGCTGACTTCTTACAAGACATGGAATTCAAGCCAACAGTGGGGCAATGGGGAACATTCCCCACATGCCAGTCACCAACCAATGGCATTGTGGGTACAGGGAACTGAGACAACACACAACTAACGCTCAGTGAGTAACAGCTAAGCTCAAATGTCTGAAGCTGCCATTTCTGGTGTGTACCCCTCTATCAGCAAAACCAACATATCTGAAGATGACAACACAAATACCTCCTGACTGCAGACACTTGCCAACATCTGACTTTTACACAGATATTGTGTGGTCCA
The DNA here is from genome assembly GCA_018136845.1 of Heterotis niloticus. Classification (NCBI taxonomy): domain Eukaryota; kingdom Metazoa; phylum Chordata; class Actinopteri; order Osteoglossiformes; family Osteoglossidae; genus Heterotis; species Heterotis niloticus. The sequence continues at coordinate 19,764,169 of CM030894.1, read as the reverse complement.
ACATATTTTTAACCAATTTCCACACTGACACTGAGGTGGAGGCCAAAATATAACAGAACTTGTTCAGATTGCCAACACAGCAGAAATTAGACCGCAAACAGGGTTGTAACACTGACCAACCATTAATCTGCAGCCTATTACAAAGGAACTAAAATTTAATTGAAAACTAAATCACCAGCAATGAGTTCTAACAAATAGGCTATAATGAGTTTGGGAATTTGAAATAATGCATACTCATTCAGAGCACTAAAGGTTACAAATGCATTACAGGGTGCTAGGATATCAAGCTCAGCAGGCAAAATTGAGATTAATTTTTATGGCACTGCTACCTGCTCAGGCATGTAAATGCAAGTTCTCAACACAGAAATCTTCTGTTTAGTCTGTGTATGCCAAAGGGAAAAAACAACAAAAAAAAAAACAAAAAAAAAAAAAACTTGGTCACCGAATGCATTCACAATCATACATTCATTAATCATCTGTACATCCTAGAAAGGTTGCAAACGTTCGGACAGGGAAACGGGATGCAGACGAATAAATAAATAAATAAATAGAGCTTTGATCTTTTAAATTATGTTTTCTTGCATGTCAGAGATGGTACAAGAACAGGGGCTATGCTTGCGTTCAGCTGTACCTTCTGGCAGCTTCCTCACCAGGCAGGAAAGTATACAAGGATAAAGATAGTCCTGACACTCAAGAGGAATCACTTTTAGGCAATGAAGGTCTTAATGACCTTCTGGATGATCTGGCCGCAACCAGGGCAGGGAGCCTGGAACTTGTGCAACTTGCGAGCACAGGAGAAGCAAGTAAGCAGGTGTGCAGTTCGCCCGTGAATGATATTGCCATTTCGTGGCCGCACACGACAGAGCCTGCAAGGCTCCAGCAAGGCCTCTGGCCGCTCATCCGTCTCCATGTCCAGCGTGTCCTGACTGTCCCCCTCTGAACTCTCTGGACCCTCTGAACCTCTCCGTTGGAACTCGCCCAAGAGCTTCAAGCGGCCCTTTCCTTTGCCCAAGGGCAGTGGGCGATCATGTGAGCTGTGCGAGGGGAGTATCACTGGGTCAGAGACAGTGCGCTGACAATCTGGCACATCCACACCATCACCACCATCTTCATCTCCCACTGGACCCTTGGTGGTGGAAGGGAGGTCGAGCAGGGAGACAGAGTGAGCGGGCCTAGGACAGTCCTTGTACCAGTCCCGCCGAAGGGCCCAGCAGCGCACACAGTAACGCTGAAGTGGAGAGTTGTACTTGCGGCACTCGGTGCACTGCCACGCATCCTGGAACAGACAGACACACACACATACCTTAAGTAGTCTTCACAGGGTAATACAAACACACAACACTATTTTTTTAAGCTATAATGAAACTAAGGCAAAATTCTTGCAGCTCAACTAAACAGCAATATCTAGAATTTTTACACAGTGGCTCCTGATATTGCAAACTGTTCAGTTTCATTCATAAAAATGCTTTACAGCTTATTTTCTTATTTAAGGCTCTTGCTGAGGTGAGCAACCTATAGATCGGTCAAAGACTAACCTGAGTGGAGATCTCAGTATCCGTATCATCACTCAAACACTGCGAGTCCTCATCTAATTCCTCAAACATCTGAAACAACACACAAAGCGTTTAACCTAAATTGTTGAAGTATTCAACAGCATGTTTTTGGATAAAACAATAATACAGCTATATTTCTATTATTGGCATCTACTGCTTTGCTATAGCATTCTTTTATTTTGGCTTTTTTGAATATTTAAAAATATATAATTTACATGGAATTCTATCTTTGATATTCAAAAACAGACATCTGTTTATTCTGTATTATTAAAGGTATATCTGTTTTGTATTATGCACAGTTTTCAAGCTCTACCTGTCCAATATTCTGCATTAATGACCTTTTGCAGCATTTTTACATTAGCTGCTCCACTTTTTAGCTTTAACTGATATATGACTGTGCCAACAATAAAATAAAGTCAACTCAAAATACATACACATCTCACTATGACATCACATATCAGGAAACTAGAGCCTACCTCCTTATCCTCCTTTTCAGTCTTGGTGCCCTCCTCCTCCTCCTGCAGCTCCCCGTCACTGCCCTGTTCCAATGCTGCCTCCTTCATCTCCACGCTCACTTGCTCACTCTCTGCTTCGTTGAGAAACCAGAGGTCGTCCGTAGTGTCCGACACTATGGCAGTGTCCTCGTCCTGCCCAGGGGACAACTGTCTCCTCAGTCTAGTTGTGTGGCCGACACGCAGAAACTCTAGCTTTTCCTGCACTTGGCTCATTGAGTAGCCAAAGTGATGAGTGTTAAAAGTCATTGGTGTTTGTTTTAAGCCTCAGGTGTTCTCAACTCTGCACCGCAATTCTACTGCAATGCTGTAAAAAAGGTAATGCCAAGAGGCACCACAGACACCAATGAAGAAAAGTGAGTCGAACAGTGTGCAAATGCTCTATCTTACTTGATTGGTGTGTATATCCGTGGAGCCATTGCTCTTTCTCCCATAGTTGCTGCGCAGGTTGCCCAGAAACCACCAGGGCAGCCCAGACAGATCCCACTCCTCTAGATTAACATCCAGTTTAGGTCTCTTGCATGCAGACCTGGGAACTCCATCAAGTGATTCTGGAAAAGAAGAAAGATAAAAGTCTGTCCAACAGCAGTAACTGGTAAAAGGCAGTAGGACAGAAGCAGTAACTTTGGTTTTACTTCTTGGATACACTCATCTGTTTCACAATAGGATTCTACACAAAAAAAAAAAAAAAAAAAAAAAAAAAATACAATGAGCTCAATAGTAAGGACAACGTCATGTCCTTCATTTCACTTCCAAAGTTTTTTTTTATTCTGTGCAGCAGCTTGTATTAGATATTCTGAGATCAAGATACAAATTTGGCATCTCAATCCCTGAAGGTTTTTGTCCCACAGTGGTGTCAGTATGGATATTTTCCAGACTAAATCTCATGTGTTAATCTCTACAATACCCTAGACACAACAAGTTAGTGTACAAGTTCTAAACCAGACCCTTTGCAAGGAAGCAGCTCTTAGCAATATATAGTACTTGTTGCCTCTCAAAACAAACTTTTATAAACTACAAACATGTAGTTAAGTTTAAAATAATAAAATCAGACTTACTGTGAAAACCTTTACATTAAAAATGAATAAAAAATAAAAAAAAAACAGTATCAAAAAGAAATAATCTGGCATCAAATTTTTATTGGCAAGTCTACGTGTGTTTGCTTTGCAGAGCCAAAGACACAGGCAGCAATATTGCAAACTTGTTTCTTTACATCATAAATATCCATAAACCAAATTACTAAAATGTCCTGTAAACAGTGCAAGTCACTTGGGGCAGCACTGCGGTTCTTCTACAAGTAAATTAGCAGTTAAAATGGGGAAGAAAGAAGAAAAAAAAAAAAAAAAAACTATGCAGAAAATTAAGGAAATGGAAACTTTTTTTTTTTTTTTTTTAAAACTGCATAACATAGTAAAACTGCTTCAGGCTTTGCATCTATTGTTTATTGTTCAGTTCAACACCTTTGGTTCTTGCATATCGTGTAAAGGTTAATAGGAAAACTGCAGTTTTGTTGCTTCACACAACTTTGGTAATTGTTTGGCAAGACTCAGAACACCTTCACCTTACAAAGGTGCAGCAACATTCCAAACTGACTAAATCTCAATTTGACATTAAGCTGGAATGTTGGTAAAAATGTTTTACAGGCTGCATTTAAAGAGCAAAATATGGAAAATACATTTTTTGCTGGCATACAACTGTAGCTCACAGCACAAAAATTACAAATATGGAGGTTTCTATTAAGTACATCAACATAAACAAAAACTGCTAATAAAAGGACTAGTGCTCCAAAGGGGATCCAACATCCTAACTTTCAATCTTATCTTAACCTGTAAATACCACAGCAGCACGACTGCCAGACCTACAGCAAACCTACCTAGCCACTATGCAACGGTTTGCATTTCTTTAATCTCAAAAGTTAGCCAGCTATAAACCCACATCTTTGTAGCTTGTTTACTAGTGCTGCCAAAAGTATAGCAATTTGTGCAACCAACCCAAATGTGGTCGGTCAACAGTCCCTGGAGAAGCCAAAGAAGAGGAGGACAGTGCCACTGCATCTCATACCTCCATCTTGCTCTCTCTGCCGGCGTTGTGAGGCAGCTGGCATAGCAGAAGTGCTTGACCCAGCAGCAGTCGGCGACTGGTCCAGCTTGGATGGGCCACTGGAGGCCTGTACGAGCAGAGAGAGCGAGTGAACTGACAGCACCATGGAAGGCACGCTGGGAGAGAAGCAGCATCTTCACACCAGAGGCCTCATCAAGGATGACAAGAATGGATAGGGGGTGGGAGGGAGTAAATCATAGCACTCATGTACTGGGGGAAACGCTGTTGGGCATCTACCCTTAATGTGAAAAGTCACAGCAATCTGTCCCCCCCCAGTCTAACACTAGCACTTCACAGCTTATTCCATAAAAACAAAAGCTGTTGTCACTCAACACAGCAACAAACTAATTAATAAAAACCTTGAAAGCTTAAAAAAAAAAAAAAAAAAAAAAAAAAATCCAGATTAGTTTAATCTTTATATTCATTTCACACAACTGTGTCCTTAATCTCTAACCATAATCTTCTGACCTTCAAGTAAAAACATTTGCTAAGGACTGCATCATAGTTTAACACGCTTTCCACTACACTAAAACATTCAGTGAAGAATTCATATCATCAAAACAAATCAAGAATATGAGTGAGGGATGGGGATTTACAAACAAAAAAAAAAAAAAAAAAAAAAAAAAATTGGGGAAGGACTAAGTACTGGCCTGTGATTGGAAGAGAAGCTGCAACTCCCCCAAAAGGATTGGACGGAGCAGAGAAGGAGACTCTGAGCAACAAACAGAGACATGGACTCTGTCCCCCACCACGCAGACTGATCTGATGGCTTCTCCCCAAAACCATCAGGACAGCCCACAGGTGGGGAAGTACAGAGACGGTGCTACTCTGTACAGGTATACCAGTGGAGACAGTCGTCCCCCTTATCAGGGCAAACAAGTCTAAGCTGGACACATCAACAGCAAGCTGCTGTAACTATGACTGTGCCAGTTAGCGCTTTAGTAATTTTTTTTTTTTAATTAAGCTCAAGCTATAATATCTTAATATGCTAACATGTCAAATGTGGGCAAGGTACAAAAGGTGCTTTTATAGCTACACAAAAATAAATAAATAGTTTCAAAACCATATAGAAAATAAGAAAATTTGAGTTTGTGTGTGTGTGTGTGTGTGTGTGGGGGGGTTAAAGCAGATTTAAAAATAGCAACATAAAGTTTCAGCAGCAGGTAATGTTCCCTGCCCTGAAAACAGGATGAGTTTGCCCAGAAAAGGGGGTCGAGCGCCGTTTCTCCGCAGCACCATGCTGGAGTTTTACCTGACCAGGATCTTCATTCGCAGGCTCATTACATTCCTTGCCGACAGAAAGAGTCTTTGCAGCGTCTGCATTTCAAATAAGACACAGTAACACACACACAAAAAAAAAAACCCTCCAGGATGTTACTCTTCACACTCAGCACTCACTCATCAGGTAGAAGGTTCCCAAGGCAAAGAGCAGAAAACTAAACAGCATGCAAAATGCTCCCTACTTGTATACTAGCACCTGGCCAACTTACCAAGCACCAGCCTCAACACCCGCATCCACACCACACACTGACTCACACGGCCCACAGCTGGGCAAGGCTGGGGTGCAGGCAACAGAGAAATAGCCGAGTTTACGGTGAAACACAGGGACCGAGTGCACCCTAAATCATGGCACCTTACACCTAAACCTAATCAATGAAGGCCTAAACAGTTCATGTCATGAAAAACAAGAGTAACAATGACTCAGCATAAATAAAGATATTCTAAAGTCCCATTACTGGTATCTGTATGCATCCACACACACACACACACACACACACACACACACACAGTCCAAGCAAGTAATATTTTACATAATTTCATTCTGATATGTCAGTACACTGGAAAAGCTTATAACATAAGTCAATTTACCGCAGTTACGTAAACAAACATGTTTATAATTATTTTACTTCAAAAGTGCTAGTTCAATTAGGATGAAAGTTTTGATCATTCATGAAGACAAGACTCTCTGCACCTTTGATGAATTTATTATGCATTCACATAAACAACTTAAGCTGTACCGAACACCAGCGCGACAACAGAATGAATGCACAAATATAGAAGGTGCAAAAATAGACCACAACATCTTGCAAATGCTTACAAGAGCACCAATAATCCAAATACCAAAAGCACTGCTTACCTGTGCCATTCAGGATGATTAAATTTTTCTTCAGCATCTCATACACTGGACTGCAAATAGCAAACCAAATCAGATATGTGGTTCTTAATAAAAATACTATTACGCAAAGCTGAGCATGTATACAGGCAATGAATATTAATAAACACTATAGACCTGTATAAAAAGGTCAGAACATATTAAGCATTTTCAATACTAAAGCACAAATCTCTAGGAAAGTGCACAGGTGCTCTGTCCAGTAGAAGGACTCACCTTGGGTTTTTCACAGAGAAGCTCTCAACCTCCAGTAACTCTCCAAGAGGGTCATCTTGGCAATGCACAATGTGCTGCCGCTGCTTGTCATACAGCTGCTTCCCCATGATATACTGGCCAAGGTAGTGCATCACCTGGCACACACACAAAAAAAAAAGTTCATAAGATGTTCTGATGTCTTTTCAAGACTCTTATGTACAATGCATCACACCCTCAAGTCCTCTTACTATTAAAATATATAATCATAATTTCTCATACAGTTGAAACACTCCGTTCATAACATGTAGAGAGGGTTGGACAGTTCTTGTTTCAGTTTTGAGGCAACATCAGGAGCTTTACTCCATAGGTTTGCCACAGAAACAACCTGACTGCTATGCGAATATGGTCCATGGCTACTCCATACTAACAATCAGACTGCACAGCAAAACAAAGAATCAGAAAATGACTAAAGAAACATACTATGCCCTCTTCTACAGAAATAGAAGGTTAATTCCTTGGCGAGTGCAAACCAACTCACAAAACTACCATCATAGATAAATTCCATTACCATGACAACCAACTGACGCAAGTGTGAAATTCTGAGCTCTACAAACCTCCTTCAGTGTGAAGGTTTCCTCCTGGGCTCCAGCCAAACGCAGAAGCTGAAGAAGAGGTGCTTTGGGCTGGACCTGCTGCATAAGCCACAAGAAACAACATGTAATGAATGGACAATAAAAGACCCCCCCCCCCAAAAGAAATTACGAAAAACACCACAAAATAATATTTTAGTGAAAGAATGAAGGATAACTCAGCATGTTTGCACAAAATTATCTACAATAAGCCCAAATTCCCACACTTCTGAGCATCATCGGGCCTAATTAAATTGTATTACATCAGAATGCTAAATTCACGCAAAAAGCTGATGAGCAACAGGTGGGTGAAACGGAATAAACTGTTCATCGAATCTGTTTAAATACGATTAAACTGACTTCCGAAAAAAATCAGCACAAAGGAAGTTAAGTGAAGCTGGCTGTTTGGATAATACAGGTCAAACAGGTAATTGAAGTATTTTTACACAGAAATACCTACCTGTGTCCCATCTCCTGGCAGTAACTTAGATGCTGAATTTGCTCCTGAATACTGGGAGGTGGTTGATAACGTGGTCATATTTGGCAGTGATATTACTCTGAACACAAAAGAAAAAGATTTTTTACAATTGCACCTTCATTCGTTTGAAACAACAAGTCATCACTATAACCGTATTTTAAACATGCAGGCGACTGCCAGACCTGGAAAAAAAAATTATAAAACTTTTCAGATTAACTAAGCTTCCACTTATAAGTTTACAGCAAATATTACCTCCTCACCTGTTCATTTTTTGTGAAGCCCAACTGAAATTTACCCGCCAGACCTTTGAGCGAAACGATGCGATATTCAGTTAAATCTCTAACAGCACATATCACCAAATAACCGACCCCAACAAGCCAAAATTTACAATAACCTACAATAAAATGGGAGGAAAAAAAAAAAAAAAACAGGCATGCATGGTTTTACATTTGTAAATGCTGGCATGCAGACACACACAGGAGGAGAAACAAAATGAGGCTGAAGCGAATTGCGTGCAGGGTTCTCGACGAGCTGAGCCACTCGTGGGGGCCCGTCGTTTTTCAAATCTTGGGCAGCCAAAGGAAACGATGAGTACACGAAATTCCGAAAGGTACCGTAGGTACTTACTTGGTGGCTACAGGGCGGCGTGGATACAGGAGGACGCCATGACTCGGAAGGGCGCAGCCCCGGACAGCAGCTCTTGGCGTTCAAACGGCCGCGCTTCTCTACACGGCGGGACCCGCTGAGCGCGCGCGACACGAGGCGTTGCTCTCGACGCGGGAAGCACGCGACTCCCTCGCGCTGTGGCAGACCTGCAAGGCGGCGCGCGCACAACGCCTTTCCCGGCGCCTCATCTGTCACGCAGCGGCTTGCGCGGCTTGGGCCTGCAACGGTGACACAGAACCGCTCAGAGAACCGCAACGGCAGTGGCAGTTGAGCCGTAAATCCCCCGCTTTGCTTCTGCCTCGGAAATTAACACAGCAGAAGTTCCCTTTCTTAAATTCACTTTCTGCGTTCTCGCTCTACGCCCATCTTGGCTGATGACGTCAGAACACGACTGATAACCGAATCTCGTTCCCGCACAAAGCCGCTAAAATAAGCCTGCATTTCCGCTGCACTGCGTGTTCCAGGTGTTTTCAACCAGTCGCGTCGAGCACGTCAACATTACCTAATCACGGGCATAAAATCGATCATTTAGCTCGGATGGGCGACCAACATCATCTGACACGGAGGAAACGTTTCGACAGTTTGGTGCCGTTTCCAACATGGCGGAATACCGTTCCGGGGCGCTTTTGAAATGTCAGCGTCCGATTGGCTAAGAACCCCGGAAGGCAGAGGCAGAAGTAAAGTTTCGACATTTTGCAAGTTGGGCAACTTTCGCATGCGCATGCGCAAAGCAAACTGCATCACATGCAGCCCAAACCCCGAATTACGACAGTCGATCGAAAGACTATGAGTTCTTTTTATGTTTTATATTTATATCAAATCTTTTGGCATTTGTTATAGCTTTCTACCCCCAACTGTTATCTTTTTCCAGCTGCATCTCGCCATTTTTACCACGTATTTCTTCTTAATATTTGCAATAAAAAGTTTGGCATCTTTTTATTTATTTTTTTTTAGGCAAACACTGCGAATGAGCATATATTGAACGAGACTGCAGAACAGAAAAAAGTAAAAGTTGGGGATGTAAAGCTATTGAATAGTAAATAATACAATATGTAGAAGAGAAAAAGTAAATAAAAACACGAGGATTTTTAGTTGGATTTAGATATCGATTATTACTCAGTAATTAAGAATCAAATGAACATAGGTTATTGATAATTTGAGAGCTTAAGAAAAAGCTGATCCTCACCACATTTGTTTAGACCACCTGTTCATATGAAGGGTCACCGTATGACATTTCTGTTTAATGTGCTGCTATTAACTGTCTTTTGTCTTAGTCTGTTTTGCAAGTTGCTGCTTTCTTAAGATGATATGTGCTGTGATTTTTCTTGATGTGATGGTAGGTGGCATCCTGTCATAACCCGCACTCACTGTCATGGGGCGACAAGCTAAATAAAGGCTCAATAAAGTCTCCATGCTAATCTATGTGAGTCTCACTAATGCCCGAAGAGCCGCAGGTTCTTCTGCAGATACTCAGATATGAATAGTAGAATAATGGAATAGAAATATAATAGAATCATTTCTAAATAACATTAGAAAATTAGGCACAGGGAAATCTGTCACACGCTTAACAGATGTACGCACATGGCGTTGCTCCAGGGTTTGAGGGGGCCACTCTTAGACAATGCTTTAAAGCTGAAGATGGTGGAGACGGTGCTCTGCACCTTTGTTTTGGTTACGGAACTAACCCCCCCCCCCCCAAGTGCTGTTTGCACCCCCACCTTCACCACATGTTCCTCAAATTTCTGTATCACTGCTGCTTTTACTAGGAACACCTCTCTGTTGCCTGTACTCCACGGGTTCAAGTCCTGCATTCATAGTCATTTGCTGAAGTCTGAGGATCAGCCACAAGAATGTCCATAACAGAAACGAAATAAAGCACACCAGCAACTCTAAGCATTCAATAATACAATTTTAGGTAAAGTTAAAATTAACTAAAAGCATTGCAGGGAAAGGAAATGTGATATAAAAGCATATGTTTTAGATTAATATAAATCAGTTTTATGCAATAAAGGTGAGGTGGGTGCATAGATGTAGCTTGGCATTGCTGCTGACTTCTAGTTGTCATGGTAATTACTGTAGATCACAAAAAATGAGAGTTGAAGGAGATTACACAAAAGCGTTTCTTGTGTCCTGTGTGTGGGATGTGTCCTCGGCAGCGACCAGAGGAAAACTAACTGACCAACAAGGAGCTCACACTAACGTGTTTCATCCTTATTACAGAGGGAAAGTGGCTGTCGGCATCAGCCCCCAGACAGGGTTATCACTCACGATCCGAACGCCTGACAGAACCCGGCATGAAGTGACAGCCAGGCAGCTGCATACCCTCAGCACAAGATTGAGGAATCCGATGAGCATGTTGTAAAATTCCATCACCCCAAACACACTGTCCCAGATGCACCACCCACAATATCTCAGTGGAGCACAAATTAGTCAGATGGCAGCAGGTTGTGCCAGAATAGATTCATGAGATTTATTGCACAAAATTAAAATTGGACTGTATACTTAATGCAGTTATAGTCTCATTTTCCATTATATAATTTTAAGATGCATAACCTCCTGACTCTGAATATGGGGAAAACAGAGCAGTGATTTAATTGATTTTTATCGCTGGACTGAAGCAAGAAAATAATTTTGAATACGTTCAGCAGGATGCTTGATAACATACCACAACATGTTGTATGAAATTATACTTAGTTAACTAGTGAAGCAGACGTTACAGGTGTGTAGTGCCTCTTGCAGGGATAAAGGTCACCTTTCGTGAATGTGAAGAGTCGGGAGGAGAATTTTAATTCCCAGGGCTGCTAGACCTCTGCGGATGGTGGTCCAGTGCCTCACAAATGTTTCCAGGTGATTGTTCTCCTGTAGAATGTGGTTCAGGCTGGTCAACCATACAGCCAGTTTCTGTTCAGCACGACCAGAGCCATGACCGCCTGTATTTCCTACACTTTATTACATATAAAATTTAAATGCACACTGCAGCCTATCCTGGAATCATCAGATACAGATATGTCCCTAGATGACTATAGCCTGGGTAGGATACCATTCCATCACCGGATGCACACATATATCCATCCATCCATCCATCCATTATCGTTAATTGCTTATTCCTGAGCAGGGTCATATACAGTACAGGTAAATCACATGATACATTTACTTCTCATGCTTTCCCTATCCCTCCATCCATATATACCCATCTGTAGTTAGATTAAAGACCTGGGAAGTAGATCCCAAGTCCATGGTGACTCAGCTGGATTTGTATCCACATCCACACAGTCCAGGTCCTCTGAGGTGCTGATAAAAATCATATTGTTTACTTGTGTCATTTTCGCATGTACTGTATATCAATTGATATCTACAGCACACTATGCTCACTATATATTACTCCTATTAGTTTTAGTATAATAATAATAATAATAATAATAATATAAGTAACATTTCTGTCATCAAACCTATTTAAAAAAATATAAAAATATATATACATTTTATGAAATTTAAGTTCCTCTAACAATGAAAAATACCACGCTTCTTTTTTTGCGGATATTTTACTGTAATATAACATAACGTCCAGTTGGTGGCAGTGTTTGACTTTCTGCATTACGTTTGCGACAGTTTATTTTTTGAAAAACAAAAAACTTGAGCGTTGCTTAAAGAAATGTAAATGGCTATGCGTGTGGCGGAAAGAAAATGATAGTTATCTGTCCATTTAAACTGCATATAGAAGCATGTTGCATGAATTGTACATCTCGTGCGGCAGCAATGATTCCTTATGGACAGTATGTAGAAAAAGTGGCAGATGTAACACATACTCTTGGGTGTGAGTATTTTATTCACTAGCAAAGTTAGATGTCTGCATTTTTTTTTCTTTCTGAGGTCATATGGGTGACTGTAAACCTACTTAGACTCAAGTGACAGCTGTAGAGCTCTAAAAATACCCACATACATGTGTGCATATATAAACAAACATATGAAAGAGGCCTGTGATCTGCTGAGAGTGTCGGAGGACTTGTGTGTGGTTTCACTGGCTCTCACAGATCTAGATGTCAGACTGCTGGAGTTTTGATCAGTTTCGTGCTGGTTTCCTGCAAAATAAGGGGCATTTTTCTTTCTCTTCCAGCGTGTGTCTGAGGTCTCCAAAGTATTAAATTTAGCTTCTGCCTCATATAAACCTCAGTACAAAAGGTTGGCATTTTAAATTTCCCATGATGCCCAGAATAGATCAGAGTGACTGAGTGAGGCATTTGAGATTCTAAAATACAGTGAGAAACTCCAAGGGACATTCTTAGATCTGGCCAATAATGTAATCTATCACAACTTGCGTGGACAGCATCTCTTTTCAGAGCGTGGTAACATAATGGAAAATTTGTACAGTTTCTGTCAAAACACACAACTTTCATCTCAGGGTGACTGCTGAAAAAGTTGGAATAATGAGAGGATGGCTGTTGTTTTTCTTGTCCCCAGATTCTTAGTGTATTTGAAGACTTAGGCATCAACAGCAGAAGGGCTGTTCTTCTACGTGAGCTGTGCTTAGAAAAAGTGGAATAAATGGCCTTTGTGGAACATTACATAACGCAAGCATCTACAACAACAGCCACCAACTCACATTTGATTCATGTGACAGTCGTGGTAAGTAGCCAACCTTACATAATGGAGAAAGGAAAATGACACTGGTGAAATTTCATGGGAGACCTGCATTGATAAAGGAGTGAAGTGCTATATGTGGATTTTTAGTTGTACTTTTGATCCTCCTAAAAGCAGAGGTAGGAATTCAGTGTGGTTGCGGACCATTGCGAAGCTGCAAGAGGTGGGGAGCGGCCGCGTGGGAGACGTATGATGAGCAGCAGTGAAGTGGGGTGACAGCTCTGGCATTGCGGAGCAGCACTGCCTTACTGGGCAAACAGCCTCCTGTGTTTCCTGCCTGCCAGGGCTGCTCTGACCAGGGACTTCAGCGAGGTTCCCCTGGCAACAGCAGAAAAGTCGGCAAGAAGCCTTTTTTCCAGTTGTTATGTCAAAGAATGGCAGGGAGTTCCATACCATCTGAAAATATCAGAGCACAGTTTGCAGCCTCTGTTTCAAATGAGATGCTTGGCAGTGTTGAGGTGGAGAAATAAATCACATTAAAATCTAGCCAAATAGTCACCTTGCAAAGATCTTACTGCTGTTTAGTTTGCGCTCAAGCAACTCAAGATGCTACTGCAGCAGGAAAAAGGTAAAGCTAGTTGTCCTTGGTAAAGGAATTAATGACTAAAGAGGATTTCCCCAACATCCCTCTGTTATTGCCCAAGTGAAGAGAAGAGCATCAAGGACAAGAGAATCATGCTTAGATGAACATGTTTACGCTGCTGGGAAATACACAGATTTACCTTGTTTCACCTAAAGGACAGCACTGCTCAGTCATTAAATGAGGCACAGAATCGCAATCCAGTCTTGCGTTGGATATTTTGGACACGTAAGCAGCATCTGGATAAGCAAAATCCCAAAAGGTGCCTCTCTTCGACATGCCATTTCTACCTGGTGACCAAGGAGAATTGCGTTTGGCTGAACGATAATGTTCAAGCAAACAGCCTAGGCGACACACACTGCAGCCATGAGAGAAAAGTCTTGAAATAACTTGTGTAGAGAAACAGAATTTGGGATTTAGACAGCAAAGAAAGCCATGTGTTTGACTGCTGTGTTCTCCTCAGGCTGAAAGTGACGCCATGACTGCAGTCGTGCAACGCAGCTGCCGTCGGCCGCGGGACCACAGACGGCTCCGATGGGGCCCAGTGCCCGACTGATGTGGGGGCAACAGCAGGGCAAAAAGCTAAAGGAATCCAGCGGCGGAGTTGGTCTAACACTGCTTCTATTGCAGCCTAAGGTACGGAACTCCTGCGTGTGTCAGACTCTGCTGAAGGTTCCCATAGTCAACCAAGTGCAAAGTTCAGATTAATCTGTGTTTTACTGCAGTGTTTGTGCATTTGGCTAAAAGTTTTATTTAATTTATATGAAAAACTTTTCGGTTTGCTCCCTGATACTCATGGTAACGAAACCCATTGTTAAAGGATCACTTAGGTGTTTAGCTTAAAATTGTTTGCAAGTTGCCCGTCTGTGTGACGATGCGAAAAAAGGACATTGAAGAAATGAGAATGAGCGCCTATTGGGCTCGGAGCCTCGGGATTTCCGGAAGCCTTAGCTGGGGCGTTTGTGTCAGAACATCCTGCAGCACTCAGATCCGGATCACAGTCGGTAGCAAGCAGAGGCAAAATGAGGGTCCCAATTTGTCTCTGCTCTGTGCCACTTTATTCAAAGAGCTTCATTTACATGGGTGCAAGGAGCCTCCTTGAATTTCCTTATTGCGCTAAAGAAGCTTCAGAAATCCTCAGAAGAGGCCCGTTTTCGCCCTAATATAAAGGGAATTTTCGGTGTTGCTCCACTGTAAGCTGCGCTTTCCTTAAGTGTCCTGACTGCTGCTGGATGTCTGTCCATTTGCATTTTCCTTTTATTTCAGAGATGACAATGTGTGCAAATTGACCTACATAATTCCGCAATTTACTTTTTCATTACCTAACAGTGACATTAAGCGATCGAGCCCTGTTTTTTCAGCTCGGCTCTAATTTATCAGTCGGCACGAAGCTCGGCCATTCGGCACCGTTTTGCCTCCGTGTTCCATTAAACCAGGATTAATGGATGGAACCCAAATGTCTAGGTCACTTCAAATGGAATTGCTGCAAAGTATTAAAAAGCCATAAACGCAGCCGTTACCATAACAGGTGACTCGACAAACTGTCGGTGTCGTTGGTTGTTTACGACACTTCGGTGCTCTGTCGCGCGGAACGACAACAAAAAAAAAAACAAAAAAAAAGTGCGTTTGCAGGTAAAGCAAAGAGTAACACTCACGCTGTCTTCTAGTTAAAATCCCAATGGCTTTATTTTATTTGTATATATTTATATATAATTCTCACCTCAATTGCTTGTGGATTATCAGTATTCTTCAGTTTAAATTTAAACAGGACAGAGAGAACAAGCATTCCACATGGTAATATATTATAAAAGATTTAAAAAAAAAAAGACTAACGTGTGCATACGCTGGCAGTGCACAAAAATGGGGATACACTTGCGTTTCGTTAGTATAAAGAAGCAAAGGATGGGAACGGCAACTTTCGCAGAGACAGGGAGAGACGATCACACAAAGACAGAGAGCAGTACTGAGGCTTGGGAAGAGGGAAAATAAATGATGTTCACAACTCAGAAGAATCTGTTGCATAGTTCAAAGCAAACAGGACCGACCATTTGGCGATGAGCTGTGTTCAGAAAGGGACAAAGTTACAGTGAATAGATTGGCTTCGGTTGAAACACACACTGAGTGTAGATGCTGCTCCAGCACCCACCCGACACACACACACACACACACTGCTGTTCTAATGGCTTCCCCAATTTACTTTCAGCTCAACACAGAGCAAGAGATGCCATTAAGAAAAATTATCTTCGCTTTTTCTTGTGTCCTCCATCAAAGGGTCATTTGTACCGCAGTCGGTGCCTCGCGTGTGCATGTGCAAATAAAAAGAATTAATTTGTCATTTTAATACATTTGTTTTTTTACCTTGGGGGGCAATTTAATATTTGGAACAGGAGCCAAAGTGTTGTATTTTATGCAGCTCGCTCCTGCGTTTTGGTTGTCGACACAGCTTGTTGATTTAATATTTGCTCCAGTCATAAAGGGAAAATGACAGTAGAGGAGTTTGCACCGAATGGGGGGGGGGGGTCTGGGGAAAACCCCCATTTGGATGAAAGCTGATGATTTTATGCAAATAAGTGCAAGTTCCCAAACTGCACTGCGCATGCATTAAAAATGGCCACAATTTTTAGGGGAGGAATTCACTCTATAACATTACACACACGCATGCTAATCATTTTCATATTGTTGTACGTTTAAAAACACCAACGTGTGTCTGATCCAGGAAGCAGCATCAGCAGCAGCATCTTTCACACAAGGCATGCTGTGTTCTGTAGCTCAGACCGCTCTGCCCCTGTGTGGGGTTTCCTCAACTTCCCTTCCAAAGTGTACAGAGTAGCTTAAGCTTTACCTGCGCAGCAGAAATCTGGAATGATTTTTGTTCTAGGAATTAAGCCAGATCCAGAGAATATGGCTTTAGGGATTGATCGAGAGAGGCAGTTTCAGTGAAGGTATCAGCCTGATGTGCTACTTTTTTACACTTTTTTTACACAAATGGGATCAACTCCCATTTGCTCAGAGCGAGGGAACATGTAGACACGGAGACCAGATTATCGCCAAACAAACGCTGGCTGACTAAACTCTCACCGCTTGGAATAATCTGGAGCTACGCTGGTCAGAAGCGGCTCAACGGGACCGAGAACGGCCGAAAGGTTGCAAGGCTGCGGCTCCTTGCCTCAAACGCTCGGCTCAGGGTTCTAATGGGGACGGTAAAACCCGCCTTTCTCACAGCAGCCCCTTGCTGCTGACGCTGGGGAGAGGATTTGGTTTCCTCAAATGTCAGAGCAGCTGCCAGGGTCTCCGCTAATCTTGTACAGCAACTGGCAGCGTGCGGGCCTCGTCCTATTCGTCCTGCTCCTCTGTCAGCAACCACGCTTCTCACTGAGACAAAAGCCTGAGTGTGTCTCCTGCTCCCCTTTCACAGCTCCTCTTTGGGTGCAGGCCTCCTTCTAGCCAGCAGAACCTATTATTTACATGCACATGCATTCCATGCTTGCAAAACATGTCAAACACCATTAGTTCGGAGATGGGGGGTAAAATATATCCTTTTCACCACGGCAGTGACTGTGAACAGGCAGCTCAATGGTGCACACTGGTGGTCCATGGGGGGTGGGGTCTGAAGGACTGAGAGTGTTGGAGATGCACCACATTCTGGACAGTGCATTGGGTAGAATCCCTTTAACCATTTAGCAAAATACCAAGAAAGAAAAGCAGCTGAGCTTCACTGATTTCTCATAAAGACGACTAGGTTTATGAGTTTCTCTTCAACACGAACACGCGGGCAAACCTCCGCATGAGCAAGAACTTCCAGCCGTCCTTCATGGGCACTATGGCCCTTGCAGGTCAAACCACGAGCAAGGAGGAGCCGGCTGTGAGAAGGAACCACCCGAGTTTAGACTGAGCCCTTTTAGTTGTTTGAGTGCAAGTGGACCAACGGTGCAGATCCAGATGAGAGTCCCCTGGTAATACCTGCATCGGGTCAGGAGGAACCTCACACTAGGCAGTGCTTTAATGGCCCGCAGGCCTGGCCTGAACGTGCAGAAACTCGTTCACACGCAAAGCCCTTGCATGGAAGAAGGTGGGAGCGAAGGAGTGACGATGGTTCCAAAGGCAGATGAATGACTGTGAGACGACTGACCGTAAACGTGTGCGAGCCTGAGCTACGTGGTCAGTGACAGAGGAGAGACAGAACTAAGAGGTCTTTCATTTATCGGTGAAAATGTCTGCTATCAACTTGGCTCCTACACGGCTGGGTTACACGAGTGTTTGTAATGCAATCCAGCTCCTTTACGGTGATGCCCTCTTCCCAGCGGACCGATACCAATTCCTGCTGGCAGTGCTTCTGCTGTTTGCTTTCAGCCGTGCAGTCGCCTGGCTGACATCTGGCTTTGGGACGGAAGCCACGGCATCCTGAACGTTTGCTCTCAGCGTAAACCAAACTGTGTGGTGCCTGCAGGTTGAGGATGAGATCGTGGTGGGACGTGAAGCTTTTGATCCCGCATCACATCGGCAGTTTGACCTCTGAGCCGAAACTTTGACCTGAAACGTAAGTGGTCGTTTCTGCGCATTCTTGGTCTTAAAGGCTCACGTGAGAAAAGGACAGCTTCAAGCCGCAACCGAACGCACGGAAAGGAGAACATCAGCCTCGGGATGAGCTGTACGGTGAGAGAGAGAGGCTCCATCAGAACACGAGCGGAAGTTGAGGGCAGAAGTCGAGTCCGACACAGCAATCCGCCACATTCACCAGCACACACAGCCTGCCAGGGTTTCTGTCTGCTCTGAAACAGCATCTCCTCAGTGTGGGTTTTCTCCTCAGCGGGGGGCAGCCCTCTGCCTTTGTGTTGTGCACGTGTGACGCTGTGCCAGGCCTGTCGGCGGCTCCCGGGGAAGTGTGTCTCTCCGGAGACTCTGGAGCTTGTCTGCTTTGGGAGCCACGCTCTGAATAACAAACACGCATACACGTGCACGAGCACGCGCGCACGCGTCCGTCTGCTTTGCCGCCGAAGCCACGGAGCCAGGCCGGCCACCGCACTTTTACAGCAGACATTTACAGACCGTTTATTCTCACACACAGGTATAAAATTAAGTCCGAAACCCTTGGGTTCTTTTTGTTGTTGTTGTTATTCAGAAAGACTCAAAGCAGACCTCAGTGGCCTCCATTTCCATAGGTGTAAATACGCAAAAAAAAAAATTGTTTTTTCTTCACTGAAACTGCAGCTGTTTGCGTGGCGTTGGGATAAACTGGAAACAACATTCGGAATGTTCACTCCATAGTTAAACATGCAAAACATTTAACAGATACGGTATATTGAACAGTTAGTCTTTTCCCCCAAATGCATTTTACAGCATGGCTTAGGCAACACAGGACACAAAAATACCAATCAAACCAGGTGTACATATTGCTTTGACCCACCAAATTGTTTATAAGTCATGCATGCCACATAGATGATATAAGGTTTATACAAAAATAACACCAGTGCTCATTATACCTTACGAGTTACTAAAACGGTCAGAATTTTGCGTCCTCCTCCTTGGGTTTTCCTGCATTTAAGTTCGTTTCAACACAGAATCGAAATGACTCCAATCCGCTTTGAGTAAATACATGTAAAACAAGGGAAATGCGATTTTAAACTCTGGTATAATTCCAGTTTGAAAAACTCTTATTTACAGCTATATTATAACGTTCCCCAGTGTGCCACCAAATCCAACAAAAGTTATTTTAAAAAAAAAAAAAAAAAATCAGTAGAGTCACAATGCACAATTTAGCTCTCGATCTGTAATTGTAATTCAATAGTTATTGCACGACACCTTTAAGCATGTTTAATACATCAGACAAAACTGTGCAAAAAAGTCACACGTCGGTTAATCGAGGAAAAGGAGCAAACAGAACCGCGTCCCGCTTCCGCTTTGTTCTCCTTCTCCGACCGCCGCGCACCCGGCCAGCCATTTGTTCCCATTACACAGTCGAGAGGAGGAGGAGTAGGAAACCGCGCAGAGTTTCTTAGACAAACGGCATCTGCGGCCTCGGCCGAGGATCCTCCGGGGCAATCAGGTCACGGGGGGTCACGGTGGCACAACGAAGGCCTTCGGAAAACGAAAAGGCAACCTGCGAGTGACAGCCAGACACGGCCCCAGCTCCTGCCCGCATGCAATAAATGCCACATCCAGACGCGTGGAGGACGAGGGCAGCGGGAAAGTGAATGCAGGAAAGCTGTTGGTCCACGGAAAGGAGAAGCGCGACAGCAGCGCAACACTTTGGCAGAACATTTTTAAAGCTTTTGCTCGTGACCCTCGACGTCCGATTGCCCCATTGTGTGCGGTCCGCTGTTGCCGTCTCAGTGTGAACAGAATGCCGGGTTTGTCCCCGGCACGGTATTCTGAGGCTGGGGCAGTGTTACTGCCCACCCGTCCCTCGACCCAAGTGTCTGACTGTAAAGGCCTCTCTGAGCGGACCCCGTGTGTTCCCCACAAAGTGCTGTCGATGGAGAAGAGAAAAACTGCCCGTAAGTTCCCTTCTGGGAAAAAAAAAAAAGAAAAGCGCCACACTGCCCCATTTTACGCAGGTGTGAAAATCGGCATGACCGTAAAGACGTCCGCTAAAACCACCGTGTAAAGCACCTTTCCTCTTAACGCAATAAATTAAACAGCGAGAAGAGAAATACAAAAAATGTAGAAAAAATATATACTGCGCACTTATTCTGCATTTTCCTTTTTATTTATTCGCTCCGCTTAGCGCTACCCGCTGACAAATGTCAAGAATGGAAAGAAAACTGCGGCCGCCACGGAGGAGAGACGCGGGTTCGGGCTGTGGGTCCGGCTGGTGACTGAAGAGGCAGCGAGCGCCGAGTGGTGCTCGTGTCCGACGCCATGGCTTCGACGGTAAACATGGCGCTTCCTTTAGTCTCTTCCAGCCACCGTCTCAGCGGCCCAGAACAAAGTTCAGAACATGGCCAAGTGTAAATGTACATCAGTATTAGCAAAATTACTTCTTCAGCTGCTTCTCTAACTCTTCTAATTATGCCTACATCTTCTGTTTATGCAATATATATATTTATATATTTATATGGATATATAGAATATTAAAAAGTACTGAATATAAAAATACAGAAGAATTGTTAAAAAAAGAAAACATTGAGTTTGGTTCCTATATGAAACCCATGCGATGAGCTTGGCAGTAATTACAGCTGAGTAACGGAGGAGAACGGGAGAAGAGGGGAAGGACAGAGGAGGTCCTGTGGCCAGCAGACCGCGGATGCGCAGCCCTGGGCTCCGTTTTGCTCAGCCAGCAGCAGGGCCGCGACGCCTAACTGCTTGTTTCGGTCGGCAGGGACACCGCTCGCAGGAAACGTAAAAAACCAACGGGATACAAAACAAACGAGCTGTAAAACACGGCCGTGACCGAGTAGTAAAGTAGAAAAAGGAGCGTCTGGACGACTGGCGTGTCGGCAAGCTGTGAACGTGGCAGTACTGCGGTAACCTTGGAAAATGTCCTCCAGTTACGGTGCCTCCCGAGCAGCAGTCCGGCATCTTGTTACAATGCGTGCGCACTGACCAAAGAGCAGTTAATTCGGCTGAACAAATGACTTTTTTGCATATTTTGCCTTGGTTACGCATGGTTTGCTTTTATTCGGAAACATGCACAGACGGCGCAATATAATGAGGAGAAGTTATGTTTCGGCACTGCGTTCTGGTCGACGTTCATGGTCGGAGCTGAGGTGGTTCAGTTTGTGTTTCGGGGACAGACAGACACAGCTGAACAGGGGAAGCTGCAGCCCTTCATTGCTGACACAAATTAACACATCGCTTTCTTTCCTTCGCAGTCTCTGCAGGTAGACAAAATGGATTTTTTTGCCCCACCCCCCAGACACAATTTTTCAGAAAAAAGGAAGAAGTCTGATTTTGCTTGCTTTCTCCTTTCCCCAACCACAGCATGCACGAAGCCACGTCACCACCCCCCCCCCCCCCCCCCAAACTCAGACTTTGCGGATCCCAAACTGAGTGTCACCGTGATCACCAAGTGTGCAGGGTGGGTCGTACCGCGGGACGTCATTTCCGGACGTGACGACTTCTACTCATCTTGAGGCTTTGCCGCAGGCCGTAAACTTGCTCGTGTCCCTCTTCCGTGGGTTCCCCACCACCTCCACTGAGGCTCACCTTACACGAGAGCCTCGCCTCTTCCACTGTAAGCGCGCGCATTTCTGCACGCACGCAGGCACGCCTAGTATTTATTTTTTGCTCTTCGTTGCCATTAACAGTTCACTCAAGCAGCAGAGCATCCCCGCTTCTGTCCTTTAAAAACACACAGGTGCAAAATCCAGCAGAACAACTGAAAGCAAACTGAATTCTCAGGAGGTGACTGTCAGGATCAGAAATGCAGGTTGTAATGCATCATTTTACACTGAGGATATCTTAAAATTCCCATGTCAGCTTTTATGTTAAAATATTTTCAGAAATAGCCTACAATAGCAGAGCGCCCAATTGTACGGCGCACAACTTGCCAATCAGTGCCGTAATCTACTGAAATGTGAATGCATGTGTATACACAATATATACATACACATACATATACACGTCCGGCTTTCTATGTTTATGTATGCATACAGTATATATGCGAGTACAAAAATATTTTTTAAAAAGTATTTTAACCCTAGGCCGTAAAATTTGTGTAGAAAAACAAGCATTTCAGGAAAAAAAAAACAAAAAAAAAAAAAAAAAAAAAAAAACACAAAATCAGAACAAAAAATAAATAGATAAAACGAGAAAGGTGAAGATGTGAAGACTGTCAGGGGAAGGCAGCGGCCTGTAGTGAGCTGGGTGCTTGAGTCGCCCATGGTGCCACACCCACGCTTTTAGTGTAACATCATGTCATGCAGTCACCTGTACTTACAGGACACACACACCAGGGGGCGCCCCACGCAGAAGCCAATGTCTGCTTCCGAGAGGGAGGGAGGTGCTGCACGCCGCAGGTTGTGTCCCAGCGTCCGCTAGTCCACTAGAGGGGTCATCAGAATAAGGATCCTGGCTGAGGAAGAGGAGTGGGGCGGGGTGGGGCGGGATGGGGCAAAGGGGGTGGTGGGTGGGCGGGATGGTCCCTGGGAGTGATGACGGAGGCTGAATGGTCCAGAAGGAGGTGCAAGCGGGCTAGAGGAAGGAATGCCTCTCTTCTTTCGAGGAGGCAGGGTGTATGTCAGCTTCTCCGCCGCTCTCCTCAACTGGGGGAATCGTCACCTCCTCCTCAGACAGGGGGAAAAACTCAGGATGGGACATGAAGTTATGGATGGAGCTTCTCGACTCTGGTTTCTCAAGACCCTCGTAAAGGGAGCTACGGAATGCATTAACCACTTTAATCTGGGGCCGCAGCACCATCCGAGGGTGGGGGTAGAGGTTGGAGGGTAAGAGAGAAAGAGAAAAGAAGACAAAATTAGTTTCATGGCTTTAGTGCAGTTTTCATCTGTGTGCTTTGCTTTATGGTGGTGGGGGGTGGGGGTGGGGGGTTGACTGTGAATGCATCTTCAGCAACAAAACAGTCCACCATGGGGGGTGAGAGGTGTCACAGTCTCTGTTGGTTTGGTGTTCTCTGCAGCGCAGCACACGGTGGAAAATGCTGACAAATCAGGGGCAACACAACAATGAAACCATACAAAATATCGCACCATGATTGAGGAACACAAATCGGGGGAGAGGCTGCGTCAAACAAACACAAAAACAGGTCCACTGAAAAGCACCCCAGGAGCAAATGGCAATCAAGCGCAAACCTTGGCAGTGGATCAACACTTTCGCAAAACACCAAACACCCCATGCATACGATACACACGGCGTTTAAAGGCAACACCTTCGGCCGACGTCGGTCCTAAGCGGCCCTGCAACCAGGCCGTACGAGTGTGCGAAGAGGACGGAGGTGGTCGGAACATCCAGACCTGCACAGCGACAGGGCGTCACGGAGCCCAACCACCTCCACAAAAAGGCGCAAGGGCACAGGAAGAGAAACGAGAGCTTTAGGTGCTCATTTGTATATTTATTTCACCTCCAGTCCATTTCTGCTCACTGGCTCGCTCGCGTAGGGGTGTGGATGATGTACTGTAGGTGGTGTTAACTGTGCAGGATGTGGAAGCTCTGCTTGACAGCGTATCTAAATGGATGGAGGTTGGGTATTATTTAAAAAAAAGCCCCCGCAGACGGCCATTTAACAGATGCAGAGAGAGGGGAAAACCTGGCCTGACAGCGAGTCAGACGCGCAGGTGCAAGCGCAAACATGAGCAAAGATGCGGCCTTTGATTCCACAAAGCCAGGCTGAAGAAGCCAAGGTCTCCTGCCTCGGCCTTAACTGGTAAATGTAGTCGCTTTCCCTTTGGGAGATGTTGCCTTTAACATCCTAAAAGTCCCAATGTCAAAGCACGCAAATGATTGATCTGTGCAGGCAAAAAAAAAAAAAAAACAAATAACACAGAACGAAACAAAAAACAAAACAAATGAGGGGAAGACAGGTAACGCCATCTTAAAGGGGTGTGCATGGGCCTTAAAGAGGTTTGTCTGGCAAAAGAAAAATGCAGCTGCCAATACATTTATTCCCATGAAATAATAACTAAAGGAAGGTTTATTTTAAAGTTGAAATTCAATTTAATTTAAATGCCTAAAAACTAATTTGTTAAAATTAATGCTGTGCACCTTGACTACAGATATGATAATAAAACAAACACTTTGTGAAGTATCGGGCGTAATTGCCCGTGTCGGCATTTTGCCGCTACCACAGAATGTGCTGTCGGCATGTTTGTTTCCCAGATTTCAGTTATGTTATCCGGCCGTTTTGGCTACATTTAGGTGTGATGATCTTGCAGAAAAGTATTTTGTTCCAACTCCAAAAAGAATCGATGAGCATTTCCGCAGAAGTACCAGACACACCCCCCCAATAACAAACACATTCGGGCACAATTAAGGACAGAACAACAACAACAACAAATAAAACCCAATGTGAAGAAGGTATTAATGGAGCACCACCCGATCGTCCACAGAACGCCTTCTCACTGTTACGTTATCACTCGGACCTTTAGCTCCAATTTCACAGAATTGGAATCTTGAGTCTCTATTAAAAGTCCTTCTGAGAAAGCCGACATAAGCAATGTGCTGAAAGGGTTTGCTCCATCTCGCCAACACCACGGACGGGAAACGCTGCTGAGGACAGTACAAGTGGACAAACATGGCAATGGTTTCAGTTTCTCCTGATGGGGGCAGCGTGTGCAGCTACTTCCCACAGCACTGCTGCCTGCCGTGTCTGGAGGTGCACTGTGACGTCTGTCACTCACCATGCTGTGGTGCTAATGGCCAACTCGCATACATGGGAGAGAGCTGGTGCAGAGGCAGGGAGATGAGGGTGACCACTGGCTGAATAAGGATGTAAAGAGTGGAGACCGTTGAAGCAAGAACCCAGAGGAAGTTGGGCGACTGGCATCAGCAGGGAAGAGCAGCACAATTCCTCAGCATGCCTGTGGAACCTCATCACGAGCGTGGTGAGAAGCTACTAACTCACTCCGGCCATCCAGCCGTGGGTGAACGTCCACTTTTGGCAGCAGCTGCATTTCACCGGGCCCGTAGATGTTTCACACCACGCCAAGACGTACCGAGCCCCTCAGGTAACAAATCAGATTCTTTGCAGAAACGTCAAATAATAAAACCTTGCAAAACACCAGCCTGGGTGAGAAATGGGCACTGGTGATGCAGGGATCTTGCTACCCTAAGCCAGACCCGCACAAAGGCAGAAATATGCCAATTGGGTACGTCCTAATCCAACAGATCATCACGCAGCCCTTTGTTCAGGCATTTTTAAGTCTGAAACGCGATTAAATTGCTCAAAGTCTGAGTATCCGCTGGATATGTTTAAGAAATTCAAGACCAAGATTACATACCTACATCTCACAATGCTGTGTGGAACTGAAAACGGTGGCGCTCATCTGCTGTAATGCAGCTTCGCTGAGTCGTCCCTTTTATTTTCCCTGCGATTCTGAGGCGCGACTTGCCATTTGGGCCAGAAATGTTTGCCGGTATCCTGAGGAGTTGCTATGACACTCAAGCTGGCCTGCACATGGCGCCTAAACCCCTGAGTTCATTTGCCGCCCTGCCATTTCCTTCTGCTCTTTCAGATGCTTTTTCTGAACTCATTCTGCTTGTAAAGGCCAAGGCTGAACGGCTGAATCCCCGTTGGTGACCAGAAGCCCACCTGCCCCTGTGATCTTTTACCGTCATTATTTTTCAAACCCCGCGGAGACGGAACCACAGAGTCCCCGCACAGTCGCAAGGTCAAGTGAATTGGCATGGAGAGGGGGTGTGGACAGGACGGGGACCCGGAGCAGAATAGAGTGTCTGCCAGGAGGGAGATGGAGAACGGACAGTGGAAGGGCAGAGGCGGAGCGGTGCGACAGGGAAAACAGGGTGGGGGCCGAGCGGACAGGAGGTGCAGGGGGAGCTAAAAAAAAAAGATGAAGGAATGGAGCGAGATGTGAGAGAGCAGCAGGAGAGTAACGTGGCCAAGGAGGAGTGCAGAAGAAAGGAGGAAGAAAAGCAAAGGGGAGATGGAGAGAGAGCAGTAACGGCTCTGATACAAGGAGGTTGTGTCAGCAGGATGGACTCCAGCATTACTGGGTGGTGGGAAAGTAAATGCGTTTCAGAGTGGCTTTAATGCAAGTGGGACCACTAATTTGTCTAATGATGACTTTTTGGTAGGCATCACAGTCCTGTTATAGCGCTTCAGAGACAAGAGTGCCTCACACTGTGCAGGGCATCTGCTTCTGCTTCCTTGGGCCCCTCTGACAAAACTTGGCCTCCAAAGGAGCGCGTTTACTTCATTGTTGGGGTCAAATACCACACTTTGGTTTCCCTGTTAGTTAGCCAGCCTGTAATAACCGCAGTTATTGATTTATGTAATATATGCTGTTTATACGTGAGCACAACCTCGCTTTGACTCGGCTGCCGGATAGAATGGATCGGGCAAGAGACGGTAAAAAGTTTGATCGTCGAGATTGAGAGCGGATGGGGGGGGGGGGGTAAAGTAAGGATTGATCAATGAGGTGATCAGGAGCAGAAAGTCTAGCAAGTATGAGCATGACCAGCACCTGCCAACAGGTGGTGGTGATGCTGCTTCAAGGCTTGAAAAGAAAACTTCTCTCTCGAGGCTCTGCTGACCATTATTATTATTATTATCTTGTAAATTCCAAGTGAATATTTCTCTTCATCAGAACTGTGAGAGAGAGTGCCATGGAGAAACACCCACACTCTGATGGTACACTCGCAAAAACACTCACACAGCCCCACACACACCTACACACCGGCCTACTGTACATTCAGGCAGTGCACTCATGCACCCACCCATCTCTACACAACCACACATAAATGCAGACTGAATGTGTAGACATACACGCTCACGCACACAGTGTGCAAATGTGTCATAGATGAAAACAGAAGATGCAGGATTATGAAAAATGCAATTAACCCACAGCAGTTAACCCTCCGAAAATGTCCTCGACCCCCTTCATCACACACACCTGGCAACAATTACAGTCCTTTAGGGCGGATAAATGGGTGGCTGTGTTTCAGTGGCCCTTTTATTTTACTACTTTGAATGTTTGGAAAAGGTGGGAGCAGAGCCACTGGCAGCATCCCGTAGGAGAAACGCTGATGCTGCTGCTTAAGGATCGAGAATGTGGAATTATACCGCTTTCACCCAGCAAATTCCTCACGATCCTCACTGCCTTCCCGGCCATGACAGTGGGCAATTTTACTCGTGTGAGGACATTCGCAAGGGTTACTGCGTGGAAAAGAAATGAGCAGACAAAGGGAGTTTGAGAAGGGGTTGGGTAAAGAGAAAAGAGAGTTGAGATGCAGTTAGTTGAGATGTAAGTGCAGGCAGGTTCAGTGCACGGGGTGATGGAAGAGCGCTTGCTGCAGGACATTTGCCAGCCACAGACTGGTAGGTACACGCAGCGTTGTTTGGTGAAGAGGCCGCACACTCACTGCCTGCAGTGGAAGAGGAAGCGGAGGCGGGGGCTGGCGCAGCAGCCGTGGCAGAGTTGGCAGACAGCGAGGAAGAGGAAATCCCTACATGGGTGGGGCTAGAAACGGTTTTTGCGTCGTTGTGCTGGCTGACCACGGAGGGCTGCCGGCGCAGGGCTCCGGCCATTGCAGTCTGGCCCGTCTGGAATGTATAAACCACGTCCATCTGCAAAGAATAGCAATAGTCAGAGATGGAGTTTTGGGGGTGGGGGGCGGGGTCGGGATGTTAGACAGAAAACAAGGACAGGGGTCCACAAGAGAGACAAGCTCCAGAGCAGGGGTGTCTGGGGCCAAAATCATTACTGCGCACCGCTCTTGGCCACATGTGTAAAAAACACAGTAACTTGCATGTTAATCTTGAGTGATAATGTATTGTTTATTTTATGTACACACACTGTGTGTGCGTGTGTGTGTCTACCTGTAACTGTGTTATCCTGCGAATCTGTACAATTTACAGCATTTCGGGTAGGTACAGTGCACAGTACATCAATAATTTTACAACTGTATCAGACACCCCTGCATCAGAGCCTGGATTGTGGGTGGGTCAAAGGGAAGGAACTGTGGAGCATTTTGAAATGCAAGACAGCTTCTAAGACAGCCTTTGAAAATGGGTAAGGCTGATGGCAGTGGTGGTGTCCAGGAAACCTCCTGACATGAGAGGTGAGGCAGCGGTTGCTACCGGCTATTAGCTGTTCCAGTGCCAACCGATCCAATTATTTCTCTTTTGACCGTAACTAGCCATGTGTGATCAAAAACCACAAATGTTCAAGCAAGAGATGAAGGAAAGGAGGCGATAAAGAGCTAATTAGTTCAGTGGCTTTGCGGTCAGCTCATCCCCTCGCCTGTCGGAGAGGGAGGCGAAGTTGGCCGTTTTCGCCTCTTCCTTTATCAGCAGCGTGTAGGAAGAGGCTGGCGTCAGAGAAAAGGCCATCGGGGACAGGGGGACAGGGACGGTGGGGGGAGAGCGGAACCCAGGGGAGAAGAGACAAAAAAACTTGAGAAAAACCCATTAGCGCACGACAATCCGGAGAGCAGTTCGCTCCAATAACCGACACGGGAAACCGCAACGACAGCAGGATTCAGCAAAGGAGACACAAGGCATTCTTGTCAAGATAACGGAAAATACAAAGTAAGTGCAGCACAAACAGGAGAGAAAGGCATGACTGAGGTGGCCTTGCGGACTGGAGAACTGAAGACCGAAACCAAACGGTGTGGGGAGAATCGTTGATGCTGTGGAAAATTTTGTTTGACCTTGGCACACAGATATGGACTTTGTATGCAATGTATTCTTCTTTATCTGAATCACATGGGATTTACAATATGGGATTTACAAGCCATAGCTGTTAATATATGTAATACAAATCTATACAGTATCAGTCAAACGTCTGAGCACGCTATCTGGAAACAAATCTTTTTGGTAACCGACATTTTAAATTTTGGTTGTGTGTGTTATCATTCACTGACCGTCTTGCTAAGATGGTTCTTGTAAAAGCTGACTGGCCAACTAGCCATAGCCCTGATGGAACGGTGTCTCGAAGAACAACTGCATGCTAGCCAAGACTGCAGTTTGTAAACAAATAAACAAACAAACAAACAAATAAATAAATAAATAAATAAATAAAAAAAATCACCAGATTTGCTGCCATCAGAGCAGCCCCAGGCCATGAAGCTGTCCCCTCCATGCTGGACAGAGGGAACTACACAGGCCCAACTCATACACTCACCCTCTTTGAACCCTATAAGCAGCTGTACTAACGTATTTCAAAGTTTGACCCATCAGACCACAAGAAAAACTTTGACTGCAGAGAAATGCAATTCCTTTGTGTCGCGGCAAGTTCGACTGCAAGGAGATGTTCTCAAAACTGCTGCAGGGCCCTTTGATGCCAAGGTGAGAGAACCCCTCGAACAGGTGACCGGGGCAGTCAGCACTCACTAAGACCCCTTAAATAGACCGGCAGCACGTCATTCCGACTCCGAAGACAACTTTGAACTTTGGATGACTTCTCTTGTGAAAAGGAATCTTGCGAGGGCAAACACTGTTGTCAACAAAGCGAATTTCACATGAGAGACGGTGAAGCATTGCGTTCCGTCTGTGACACAGGAGAGCATTCAGCTGGAGGAATGGGGGAAGCTTTGCCGCACGTTTTATGCCTGGGTTCGCTCCTTGCTGGGGGAGGCAAAGCTCTCTTTTCCCTCCTTTAAAAACACGAGCTGAGGGTGTCTTATGCTCATTAAACACTCTTCTCACCCACACATACAGTACATACCAAAGACATGGGGAAATATATAAATAAATTACAAGCAGCGCATTGAATTGGCCATTGTGAGGAATATCTCGCTCTTTCGCTATGTGATAGGAAAATAAATTCTAAGGGGATCCTCCCACACCTCTGCTTGAGGAAAGGGGAGAAAAAATGTGGCACAGTCAACTCCTTTCAAAAGCTGCCTCGTTATGAAATTCCAAGACAGCAGCTGAAAGGATGAAATTCTATAGACAAAACAACTAGGACAGGGCCTCCCACACTGCGCGCTGCTGCGCTGTCTTTCAACGTGGCGTCCGCCTCCCAGGATTCTTGGTGGAGGTGCCGAAAAACCCACAAATGAGTTCTGAAGTGCATCGCGGGCATCGGTCGCACTTCATCTGGTTTCACACCTGTGTGAGCCGTTGGGGTGGAGCACAAGTCACTGCATCTGAAGCTGCTAAGAGACCGTTGCCGCACAATTCCCAGAATGTCCCAGTGGGAGTAAGAAGCTGGTTCAGAACTTCTCTGTCTGTAAACAGGATGCGCACCATTATCTGATACAAAGGATAATACTTGCTCACCTCAGAAGTTAATCCCGTAACTTCCTTTTTCGACAGAAAGAAATAGTCGCATTGTGTGAAAAAGACCGTTTGAGTCGATGCAAAAAGATAAAGGAAAATAAAACCAGCTTGTGTAAAAATGGCCAATCTCTCTACTAAGGTCAAATGACATGCTGGCTGGGTTGTTATGTGCTATAAACGGAGTTCGTTCCAGTTTATATAGCTGCCTGTCTGCTTCTTAAACCAGCTGCTCCAGGCTCCATTTCAAAAGCAGACATTGCGAAAACCCTCAGGACATGAGATCAATTGGAAATGAGACCCCTCGGCAACACGCCCTTCCCTGTTTCCCTTCAGCTCTTCACTGAACCTTCTGACATGGAAGGCTTGCGTGGGGCTGTTGTCAGACTTCTGCACCAGAGGTTTGTATTCCAATTCGTCTAAATCTGAGCATCCATCCTTTGAGGAAACAGATAGTTCTGATAACAAACAGCCCGCAATTTCACCACTGCATACGGTTTAGCAGAAGCACATCAGGGAGCACGGCTAATGTTTCCATGGTGACATCCTAAAAAGCTGATGGAAAGAATGGACATTAGATTGGAGGTCCGTTGCCTGGAGAAAAAGACTTGGGTTTTGGCCAGCGCTGCTGCAAGAGACAAAAGGGAGTGTCATAGCGGATTGGGTGTCTCCCTAATACGGGATGAGAGTCGCACCTGAGTCTGGATGCGGTTGAGCCCACGGAACCAGAGGATCTGGCCACGGCGCAGCTCCATCTCGGCATGGTCAATCTCATCTGTGCCCTCAGTGAACTCCTCCTCGTGGATCTCCTCTTTGGTGATGCCATGGCCTGCTTCCTTCAGGAACTTCAGCCGGTGTGTGGGGATGGCAGAGATGAGCTGTCCAGACAGAGGCAGATCAGAATAAGTAGGAACCCGCAATCCACCTATGACGTGCTTAGACGTCATGATGTGTAAAACACATCGTCAGTATGTCAGTGTTAGTAGATTTTAAGTAAATCCTATAAATTAAAAATCTAAAGTGTTTTGACATTTTTTTCTTTTTAATGCTAAACGTGCTTATTCATGTTTAAAGCTCTTGAGAATGGTTAAGCATTAATTTTAATCAATACTGAATGGTTGGACTTGAAAACAAAATGAACAAGAAAACACGCTTTGAGAAGGAGTCGCCGGTGCTGAGCCGTGGTGCGCAGTTATCAGGTTGCTGACCCAGCTGTGTACTCTGTCATTTCTCTGAGATCCACAGCTTCATTCACAGAGATGCCCATCAACCAGCTGTCAGTGGTGTCTTTGTAAGTCAGGCTGACTATGGGGAAAACTAGCCCAAAGGCCTTAGGAGCTGCCTGAGCATCAGTCCTGTCCAGGTGTAACACTTCCTGTATGATGGCTGAATGACATTCACTGCCACTCCCAAGGCTGCTTTCACGACAGGCAGGTGACAGACACAGACGCACGAGAGCCACAAGGATCACAGGATGCCCACTTGGTGTGGCAAGCGAAACTAAGCAGCAGGTAGACCTACAGAATGGGGAAGGGAGAGTCTCCCCACAAAGCAGCCCGTGATAAACTATGTAACCATCTCAAGGGGGCCAGAAGGATTAGGGGTTAGAACTGTGTGGTGGTCCAAACTTCTTTGCGACACAACCGGTAAAAAGCAGCAGGAGGTGCATTGTAGCTAAGTGGTAGGCGGAACTTCTACGTGGCCTCTCGGAATGGCCTGGAAAAGCAGTGGACATCTCCTACGTGCATCAGCGCAAGCACATCAGTGCCCTAAGAGCATAGAGTACAGAGATCGAAATTTGCTCACTTTCAAAAGGTGTGCATTCCCAAAGGCGCAGCCAAACAAGGGGCACGACCCTTTCATCTGCAGCGGTGCTCATTACAGCCGATGCAGAGCAGCTTGCGTTTTAGGCTGTGCTTTATGCTGCCAGCTGTTCTCAAAGGTTAGGCAGTGACTTAGTGCCTCCCACAAATGCAGGCACTTTTGGCAGCAGCGATGACTGCTGTCCTCCTGTCTCTCTCCACCCACACAGATCATGAGAGGAGATATTTCAAAAAGGACAGCGAGGGCATATTTGACCAAGAGCCTTTAATTCTCTGCGAGGAGAGGTGTGCTGTCTCATCAGCCCTGATGTATTTTGATTTTAGAAAATTATCAATGCATTGAATCCTGGGAAACAGACTGTATTTTGCTTACATTGCCAACAAATGTCTGCTAACTGAATAAACGCGAGCATAAATGAAACCGAGTGCTTACACAACCTATGAAATAGTAAAAGATCATGAATGAGTACAGGGCCGAGTTGTAGCTGAGGATTAATTGCAGCATTTGCAGTAAAAACACACTGTGCTCTTAGTGTGAAGAAAGGATGAGCGTTAGAGTGACAAAATAAAACATCTTATAGTGGCTCATTCTTCTGTCTCACCTGGCCCCAGAGCAGCTCTCCCACACCAATGAAGACACACCAGAGCCACTGGTCAATGGTGAGGGCGGTGCATGAGAATGGCTTCCCACCAAACTGCACGATGACAATCTGTAGCAGGCAGCCAGACACAAACCACAGGGTTCATTAACCTCACGCACAAGGAATGTTATGACAACTCTCCACAGTAACACTGCAGTGTCCTTTAGAGCGACAAGCATGTTTGTGCAGCCTACTGGGTTTTCACCCCCACAGCTCTGTAAGCTTGTGGATAAGAACATCTGGCAGAGTGCGGAAGGGACGAGCATCATGACAAATACCTGAAGGAAAAATGTTCCGAGGACAACGCTGCAGAAAATGGGGTTGCGGTACACGCCCTCAAAGACATTTCTCTCGCCGTGGATCTTGCGGGCATTGACCTCGTTGAAGAGCTGCATCATGACGAAGACGTTGAAGACGATGGTGTAGTGCTCGGAGGGTGGGGCGTGAAGGGGGGCATTTCGCCCGCTGTCAATGTCAAAGAACTTCTCTCCTACAGGTGCGGTATTGTAGAATGAGTGGAAGTAGGGACAAATATTACAAAAGTCTGAGATGCAACAATGTCGCTACAGAAAGAGAGCTTTTATGTCCCTCATGTTTCAGCTCTTGATTGTGCACAGGTTGCAAAGAAGCTCACCAGGGATACGGAGGTAATTCATGGGCCCCATTTTAAATGATGTTTACCCAGCCACTATGGTTATTACAGAATACATCAGAGGGCTAATGCACCTATCCCAAAGCTTAAAAGTCAGACATTCAGTTGTTGTGAAATGGACAAAATGCACTGTAAACTCATTAAATGGTAAAGCAACAGTATAAAGTATATGCATGTACGCAGAGGACTTCTTTACAAGCCCTGCTCCACTGAAACTGCAGTTAGGATCATTGTTAAGACAGGCTTTGTTATGTCAATACAGGTCACCTTTACAGCAGTGTATCTACAATAAAAGGGCACAGACAGCAAATGGACATGAGTTTGCAGGCCCAAGGCTCTGTTGTCATGGCAATCACCCCCCTCCCAGTCAACAGCGCGACTCGTTGTCCCCGCTTACCGGCAAAGAGCAAGGTGAAGATGATGGTAAGCTGGTAGACTGCGTGGCCCAGGATGTTCTTCATCATGGTACGGGAGATGAGTGGTTTGTCACGTCCATATGGCTTCCTAAGCAGCAGCGACTCTGTTGGTGGCTCCGTGGCCAAAGCGAGAGAAGCCAGTGTGTCCATAATCAGGTTCACCCATAGCATCTGCACAGCCTTCAGTGGGGAGTCCTGGAGAAAAGCAATGGCAGTTATAGGAAGACAGCATGGGGCAGAAAGGATAAAGAGGACCAGTTATGAACAGAGATGCATCCCTGCCAAGTGAAAAGGCAGCTCAGAATCAGTGGGCCCAAAGCTCTTGTGACAATTTTGTGTAATGAAGATGCTTACAGAGGAAAGATACACCTCACTGCTCTATACACTAACTACAAATATCTTATGAAAAATGAAACAGTCACGCTCTCTGTTTATGATGAACTGCAACCAAATACACTCTCTGATAACAAAGCAGATAATCAAAAGACTGGAGGTTCAAGTTTCCAAACAGATCCTGCTGATGTTCCTTCCAGCACAGGCTTCAGCTTGTGCTCTGTGTGTGTGTGTGTGTGTGTGTGTGTGTGTGTGTGTGTGTGTGTGTGAGAGAGAGAGAGAGAGAGACAAACTTTCCTGACACAGTACCTGGGTGATGCAGGCGCCAGTGAAGGCCACAATGACTGCAACCACGTTGACCGTCAGTTGAAACTGCAAGAACTTGGAGATACTGTCATAGACATTGCGCCCCCACATGACTGCTTTCACGATGCTGGTGAAATTGTCATCCGTCAGTATGATGTCAGAAGCTTCTTTTGCCACATCAGTGCCGGCGATGCCCTGGAGAGGCAGATGCAGAAACGGGCGTGGGTTCTCAGTGAAATTAACTTCCAGAAAAGACTGCATATATATTTTTACAATGGAGCTGAGGGAAGCACGGTGGTTAAAGACTTTGACTAAGAGGCTACTAGTTGAAACTCCAGGACATTCCTATGTTCCTTGGTGCCTAAGTTGAACTGTTTCAGTGAGCTTCAAACCTCACATTCTGTTTCTTAAAACCCCCTTCAATTATATCAAATCTTAAGTCTACAGCCAGTGATGTATATTACTAAAGCCCTACATGAATATGCAATTTGCAATACAGTGTGCACTCAGCTAAATGAAAAGACCAAAAAATATTTATAAAAAAGTGAAAATCAGCTATTTGAGTAAACATGGTAAATAGATCAATCTGGAAATAAAACAGTCGAGGTAAACAAATACATTATTGAAATAATAAAAGAAGCCATTTTGGCTCATTCATCAAGCTGCTGTGCAAAGATGGCGTGTTACATCGCATCTGAAATGTAAGAACACTTCTGTCTTCTGTTGCTCAGGCCAAATCTGTTCCAGTTAGTCATTTTGATGCAGCCTATGGACGCACTGACATCCTCTGGCACGTCTCGTGCATTTAGTGTGACTTTGGTTACTTAAGGACTGTACACTTGTGGCAAAAGATATGCTGACCTTCCCTTTGATTATAAATCAGTGTAAAGAAGATTTTGGTCACGCTAAACAGTGAAATAAAATTAATGGAAAAAAGCCCCAGTCTCACACCTTTACCTCATCTGTGCAAAAGGTATTTTGTCCAGTTTTGTTATTTCTGCCATCTTTTTTGCTAGCTGCCTCTATTTTGCAATACTTTGCCTTGTTACTTCTCGGTGGCAATAGAGAAAGTTAGGTGTTTTTCTTCATTAGCCATTTGCTCTGATACCCTTATCACTGTGATTGCGCTGCCAACTGTTGTTGATACTGTTGCCTTTCTTGAAGCCCATACTATTTTTCTTTACTCCCCCAGTGTCTCTTTATGGCACACAGCCCTGCTGTGTAGCTCCAGCACTATTAACTTCCTCCAGGATAACGTGTCCACAGAGGCCCTGACTGAGAGTCACGGAGCAGTGCCAGCCGTGGGGTCCCCCTGCTCGCCAGGCAGAGGCTCGATAAGCATGTGCTTCACACTGCTCGGCCCACTATGGAGAGCAGCAGGTGTCCGGTGCTGCGCGAATGCGAGGAAATAAGGCCAGGATTAAATCGAATCATGGAAGCACCCGATAGCCATAAACTATCCCACCACACCCACCAAGCCCACTCAGACATCAAGGCTGATGCTGGGGCTGTGAATTTGGTCACTGTGGGGAATTCGCCATTTCATTAGCAGTGCGATAATGTCAGAACTGTACATTTCCAGATATATTAAAAAAAAAATACAGGAATAAACCTTCATTTTCAGGTGCATATAAATGTATAGGCTTAAGAACAGGTCATTTCTGCAATAAAAACAATTGACCTGCTTTGAAGGTCAGCCTAATCTCCTAATTCTGAATCTTGCAGAGAAAGAAGGAAAAAAAAACCTCCTGAGTCGTAATGGTTAACAACAAGCTACTCGCTCAGCCCTTCACATTGACTAATAATAAATGAGTATATTTCCTACACACCAAGTCAAGCTCAGACATTACTGGCAAAGATGGCTATAAACTAAATTTCTTGACAATTTCACTTGCTTGCTTTGTTAGTCATTTAAGCAGAAACACTTGGAGGCCGGACTGAATTAATTGACATTAGCAGCAACAGTAGCGGGCAACACAGCGCAGTATCGAATGGGGGTCAAATTCCCATGTAACACTTTAGTACTTCATTATTGAATGAGACCAAACTAATGACAGGGCTGAAGTGGAATGTACTGGAAATCTTGAGAGGGTTCCCATAACCTCATTTCATGCCTTGTTTGTGCCCTGAGGGCCAAGAGTTTATTTCCGAGAGACTCTAAAGCAATTAACAGGCAGCATCAGGCAATCTGTAGAAATTTTTTAATTACGTGCCCATGTTTCATTTATGAAATTTATATGCTTAGAATGGTCATAAATGCGTTTTTTTGTCGTATAGATAAGCTGGAGTAGATAAAGGAAGACATACCATAGCAAAACCAACATCAGCCTTTTTGAGGGCAGGACCGTCATTGGTTCCATCTCCTGTCACAGCCACCACCTGTCTTGTGTCCCCAACAGTGCTGTCAATGATCCCTGGAAGGCACAAAGCAACCTTTTCAAGGCAGGCACAAGTTAACCAGCAGTAGGTCAACTGTATCCCACTCCAGTGCATCTCTAGTGCACTGCGCATCTTCACACACTGTGTCAGACACATGTCAGAGAGGTCCGAAAGCCAAACAAGTGGCCCTTGTGACTTTCACAAGAGTACTCCTCAGACAGCCTTCCAACTCCATGCTCATTCCAAAATGTGCCCGTCCATGCGACATCTTCAGATGAGCTACAAACCCCCGGAAGTACTACACACGTACACAAGCGAAAATAATAACACCTTTCAGTGAGGGGGGACAAGGAAGGCTGAGAAGTTCACGTCTGTGATGGGGGAGATCCTAGTCTACATCCCCCCAATGCTACTGGGTCAAACAAAAAGACAGCAAAATCAACTCAAACAGCTCTGTCTGTACGTGACTTGAGGGGCTGGAAGATAAACAAACATCGCTTTACTAATAAGCAGCCAGAAATGAGTATGATCATCTCAGTTGACATGAGCAGAAGCATTGAGCAGCTGGCAATAGGTTTTTCCCCAGAGTTCACCCAGGAAGGTGCGGCTCCTGACACAGTCCGAGCTCAGGTGATAGCCCACAATGCCAGGTTGGAGGTCTTACTGTACCTTTCACCAGTGTGTGCTTGTCTGTGGGGGATGAGCGAGCCAGGACCCGTAGCTTAGGCCACACTTTGTCCAGACGCTCCTGCTCCACCTGGATGTGGACAGAAAGGGATTTGAAAGGCTGTCTGAAGGGATATGACATTCTAGCCATTCGTGTAACAGCATGGGACAAAACACACATGCTTTTGACTCAAAACTTTCCCTATTAAACTGAACCTCAGCACAAAAATAATGCTGGTATCTTGTCTTCAGTTGCAATAATACAGTATATCTTCAGGACATCCTGTGTACCAACATATGTGAAAATTAGAAAAACCAAATGTCTGTCCTGATGACATCACTGTTTTATACCCTTACAACAACACTAGAATTTTCAACACTGTCTAGTGTCTCTCAAAAACATGCATTTCCCCGCTTTTGGTACCAACCACATCTGCAGATTTCAGGCTCCCTTACCTCTCCTTTGTCATTGCGAATTTGCATATTGAATTCTTTGCCTTCCAGGCACAGGAAGTCCTCCCCTGGCAGCAGGATGCCACACTTGGTAGCAATGGCCCGCGCTGTGTTGATGTTGTCCCCAGTCACCATGCGCACAGTGATCCCAGCCCTCTGGCACTTGGAGATGGCCTCGGGTACCTTAGAAGGAGAAGGTTCACATTAAGCTCAAAACGCAGCCAACCACCTTCGTAGCTGTTAGTAAGACTCAGCAGCGCAAGACGTGAATGTATTCATGTTTGGTACTGATGAAGAAGCAATTATTCTGTTCAACAATGTATTTCTTTGTCAAGTGATTAACTAATGGTATGTGAACGCATCCTGGACCACAGCATCCTGGACTTCTGTTCCAACTTTCTGTCTATGCATTACCAGGAGGCAGCACCGGTATCAATACAGTAATCACTAATCAGACCACAAGATTATGCCGAGAAGCTATAACAAATGAAATATCAGCCGATTATTTCATTTTTCTTCACTTCCATAACAAATATCTGCTAATTATTCAATTGTTCCCCCATGGGCAAGATGGGACTGCTTGAGCTATGCTGCCTCTGTCAATGTCACGCGCCACTTGTCTCTCTACTCAGTAAACAAGAGCAGGGCAATGGTCTTTCCACCCAAACAGGGGGTTACGGGTGGGTGTTTGGGGTTATTATGGGGCAGTCCTCCATAATTAGTCATACTGTGCTAACCCTTTGCAATGAATCCCTCCTCACCTTTCATCAAATCTAATCATCCCATTTATTTAAAGATAATTCATTAAAAGCCTCCACATGCACTGCAGGAAAACTAATAAAGTTTTTCTGATTCTGAGATACCCACCACTGGCTGAAACGCATTGTACTAAGGCCCCCACTGGCTCAGGACTGAGGAGGAAGTGCCCCCAGAAATAAGGGAAGGCTGTATCTCTTCTCCTTTTTATACTTCCCTGTTTCCTGTGAGCAAACGAATTACCTTCCCATGTGTGCTTTCATTAATTCATTATTACTTCATTTCTTAATTTATTTGCAGTCTGCCGAAAGGTCCTCGGCCTCTTTTCTGATTTAGGCTCTTTGCTTTAAGCACCTGCACATAACCCCACATGTGTAATTGACTTCTTCAACTCCAAACTGGTTTTTAATCAGGAAAGAAGTTCCCCCTTCATTTGGTAACAGTTGTTCACTATGGATGCATGGGGATTTACACATAAACTAATCTCAGAGGTAGTTGCACACAAATATGCATGTTAATGGATTTAAAAAAACCCTCCAGCTATAAAGAAATTTTCCTTCCTGAAACGCTTTTTTTAGGGAGCTCATCGAAATGCACAGTATAGCAGCTGGTGTGCCGGTTGCAATTAGTTTCTTATACCAATCAGGACTGAGGTGAGGCTAGAGATCACAGGGTAGGATGGAGACAAGAACTTTCTCTGAGATGGGGGTCAGCCAAGCACGCTAGGGGCTAAGCTCAAGATCCTGGCCTTGCCATTACTATGCTGCTACATCCAATTATGACTCTGAGTTATAACCCACGTGGATTACATAATGATTTTAATGATTCTGGAATATTTATATGACCTAGTGATCTGTTGATCTGGTAGTCAAGATCAACCCGAGCTGCCACCAAATTAGCACTGGTTTTTTTTACTCAACAAAATTTACTGTGTTTAATAATATGATTACAAATGAGTCATCTTGTTGGAAAGTGTTTTTTCCACAAGGCGCTATTTAACTCTTTTTAAGATGCCAGAGATTTTTCTCCACACCTCAACTCACAGGCATCACAGGTTGGTTTGGACACTCCTTTTCTAGGATGCATGTGTATGGCTCTACCCTTCTCACCTCTGGCCGAACAGGGTCCTCGATGCCCACTACAGCGATGCAGGTCAGGTCACCCAGGATCTCATTCTCATTGTCCCAGTTGGGTTCAGGATCACCAGTGAAGTCCCTGAAGCCCACGCATATAGTGCGCAGGCCATCACAGGCCATGGGCTCAATCACTTTACGCACCATCTCATCACGGTCCTTGGGCTTGAAGGCCCTCGGCTGGCCAGAGGCATCCAGGATGCGAGAGCACCTGCAATTTGGACCCGGAAGCAGAAACGTGGGCATGAGGTGGGCATAACCATTAACCAAACTCAAAAGTTGTTTGCCATATGCCTGTTGGTTGAAGCCCTTCACCACCCCCATTACTTATACCTGCACAGCTATACATTAATCTTTAGCTATTAATACCAGTATACCCATACTGACATATTAATATCAGTGTTTCCATGGTGTGAAAAATGTACTTAAAGTCTAATACAAAAAGTGGACTTGACTGATTCTAAAAGGTAGTAATACATCCCATTCTGTGACCAACAGGATCCACGGCACTAATAATCCAGGACAGCGTACTTGCGCAAGATGATCTCAGAGGCTCCCTTGCTGTACATGCGGAAACCAGAATTGTCGGGGTTCTTCAGCACCGTGCTCATGCTTTTGCGCGAAGAGTTGAAGGTGTACACCTTGTAGAGCTTCTCCTCTGGCACCTCATCCCGGACCGCCTGGTAATCCCGCTTCAGGTCCAGCACCAGGCCCAGCAGAGCGCATTCCGTCTTGTTGCCTACATGACGGGGCAGCCCGCCTTCCCTCTCTGGGGGCTGGAGGAAGCAACGTAGAAGACTTTAGCTCAGATTAAGTTAGATGGCACGAGATGTGATGCCTTCATGTGAATGAGAATTTTTTTTTTCCCCTTCAATGAATACCTCGGGTGGTGAAGAAAGTACAAGAATGAAGTTTTAGTTCATTAAACAGGGAGCCAGGAGCCATTTCAAATGCACTTGTGATTCTCACTTGGAAATGAAAGTGGAACACAGCTATCTGTGTGTGTTACTTTGCTGGGAGCTCCGGACAATGTAAATATAAATGAACAGAGCTGGGTTAAAATTAGTACCATAACCAGCTTACTTACACTTTTAAAACTTGCCGCTTCTTAATCTGTGGTACAATAATGTTATACACCCGAAGCACAGTCCCTGTTATCTGTTGTCACCTATTCATTAAATCATTTAATTAAACAATCCACTTTTTAAAAGACTAAATGGATAAAGACGTGCTTATTTCAAATAAATCACACAGGAAGTTGAATTACATGCAGTAACTTGAGGAAAAAAAAAATTGTCTGTAAGATGCATTTAGCGCACAAATTTGGGGGCAATAAGACCGTTAAATCTTGAGTTCATGTTAGAAGAAAATGTCTACCGTGGAACATCCATGAAGCAAAAAATGCTACAACAGCTGCTCAGAGATAGTCCCTGGTATTTAAGCGGTTGAAGGAAGAAAAGGGTGGTTAAAAAAAAAAAAAAAAAAAAAACTTTTTGCACATGTCTGTTTAACTGGCCAAGATAACAAAAAAAAAAAAAAAAAAACAAAAATCTGGCCATGCTCCATGAATTCAGTCTTTTAAAACCGCCAGGATTCCTCCAGTCCGTCATCTGACTGATCTACCCAAAGGCAAGTTCTGGAACCCATTTCTACAGAGTGGGCGGTGCGTAGGTTTCAGCTTGAGCAATCGATACAGGACCTTGCTGAAGGCCAGCTCTTTCCAGGGAATTTTTAACCCACCACCTTCCAGTTACCACTTTTGAGTCATAGCTCAACACAGCAGCTCACCTCTAATCTTGCAAACATGATTCATAACTTTGTTCCTCTACTGTTTTCTTTGTCCCATTTCATGCTGTGTGGGACTGTGTTATCTATCTATCTATCTATCTATCTATCTATCTATCTATCTATCTATTTACCCCCTCCCCATCCACACATGCAAGAGCACCATTTGAGCATTTCATGCACAGGTTGCTGCACCCGTAAGTGCCCAAAGGTTCTTAGAGATGTTTTACAGTCAACCACCCCAAGGTCAAAAGTTACATTTAGATAATTGGACAACCGTATACATCTGTGAAGCACTCACCAGGATCTTGGTGGTATATGCCGAGTTGATAGCAATACTGTTAACCAAGACCTCCAGCGTCTCTGGTCGCAGCACATCTGGTTCGGGTACTGTGCGATAGTGTGTGTCGCCAATGTAAGCCTGGACCACGGTCATACGGTTCATGGTCAGTGTACCCGTCTTGTCGGAGCAGATGGCTGTGGCATTGCCCATGGTCTCACAGGCATCCAGGTGGCGCACCAGGTTGTTGTCCTTCATCATTTTCTGTAGCGGGAAACCGAGTGTGATTCAGCACAGAAAAAGCCTCAAAGACACCATGGCATTACTGTCACTGTGCACCGATATGGTGGCAGTTTGTGACCCATCCCTTACCTTGACCGAGTAGGCCAGCGAGATGGTCACAGCAAGGGGCAGCCCTTCAGGAACGGCCACTACTAGCACGGTGACACCGATGATGAAGAATTTGACAAAGTACTGGATGTAAATAGGGGTGCACTCTTTCAGCCAAGGTCTCCTCTGGACACCAAAGGTGTCGATGACGAAGTACAGAATGAGGATGATGACGGTCACAGCTGACATGATTAGGCCTAACCGCATGGGAAGAAAACAATGGATT
Organism: Heterotis niloticus; assembly: GCA_018136845.1. Classification (NCBI taxonomy): domain Eukaryota; kingdom Metazoa; phylum Chordata; class Actinopteri; order Osteoglossiformes; family Osteoglossidae; genus Heterotis; species Heterotis niloticus. The sequence goes on along the minus strand of CM030894.1, from coordinate 19,721,557 downwards.
TGACTCTCACTTACTTAAGTGCTTGGAAAAAAATGCACTTTGTAAGACTTCATACTTCTATTAATACCAAAAGAATTATAGCTTATTTTTGCTGCCTGTCTTGCACATTCTTCACTGAATTTTCCTGGTTTGGTGTGAAGGTCTGAGCGTAGTCCAGGGGATGTAATTGGTTCTGTACTATGCATTTTTAACCAGCCATGTAAAGACCATCTGTTGGTATTTGCTTCATCTCAGTGCCTAAATTTATTTTCCTTTTCCCCCCTCCAAAAAAGAATAACAAGTTTACAGTGTTTTTGATAAGCTATAATACTGTAGCTGTACAGTAACCCACAACCTAGAGGCAGTTTCCTAGATAATGTTTGCTAAATGTGCACGTACAGCATTCAGTGCCCGGTATCCAGACATGCTTACCGGCTTTCCCGATTTGAACCGCCAGCCTGGTGAGCTTGCCCTGTAGCACTGACTTCTCCTTCTTGGTCACATTGACCTTGCGGATCTCCTTCTCTTCCTTCTCCTCCTTGTCTTCTGACTCGCCACCCTCCTCACTCTTCAGCGGCTGGATTTCCAAGGCAATGCCATCCTGGGTTTTAGCTGTGGGCAGGAGGAGGGAACGGAGTGGGTATATCAAAGGAAGGGATGAAGGGAAAGTTTGGGAGTGGGGGGGGGGGCAGGGATTAGAGAGGCAAAGGGTGAAACACAGTGTTAAAGAGAGGAAGGAGCAGTCGGCTGACCACAGAGGGGATAGACGAGTACAACGGCCCAGTCGTACCGCAGCTGTGTGTAAGGTTGTTACAGGGGTTTTTATGTTATGTGGCTGTTATGCAGATGGAAGCAGCTTCAGTTGCACCTCCACTTTCTCCAACTTACCAGTCCCACAGGTTGGCATGTTCATACAGATTGTAGTGTATGGGTGACAATACTCCCATTTTTCTTCTGTTTCAAGCACAGTTTCCTAACACTAAAGTATTTTGGCTTACAGCATACATAAGAAAAGAATGGATAAAAAGTGTCAACATAAATAAAATATTTATTTTTATTAAGAGAAGTATTTTTACTCTCTTAAGTATATGCAGAATAACGTATGTATTTAAGCTGAATCTGTGGACGGTACGCGTTTGCAGCACTGGAGACGTAATCCTCCAGAATAGCCTGAGGAGAAAAAACTGTAGAATTAATGTCAATGTTACATTGCTTTCTTTCTTTCTTTCTTTTTTTAAACTTTTCTTGGAGATTAAAGATACTTTTATCAAGCCCATCAACTATTTGTACATGCGAGAGATTAGAAATGATCAGCAAATGTCATCCTTGCAGGAATTTCTTCCTGAGTAAAGAATGGCTTGTCTGAGAGCACTCTGGGATTTGGCGAGTGAAGGCCTTTCATCTCAGACCACAGCTGTACTCCAGCTCATTTCCTTCTCCAAATATACAGGTTTAAATTTGAATTATCATCTACCGATTTTCAAATGCTGTGTCAGTCTCGTTCTTTTGATGTGAACTTTTAACACTAATTGTATAAATATATTCAGCGATGTACTGTTATTTAGCTACTCCCGTATCTGTCTGTCGGTCGAAAAAAAAAAAGCCATTTTGAGATCAGAACGAATCCGAAGATGAACGTGCGTACGGATACCAAAAATAATTATGATTTTGTTTTTAAGCACATATCATTACAACAATGGATACGTAAATACATTTAAAGTAAAAAATCCTCTAACGTGGCTTAAGGGAGCGGAAGAGAATAACACGTTTCCCTGTTTGATCCTACAGAACTGATCTCAGACCTGCTGGACTCCACTCTTGGTTCCACTCAGTCAGATTCACAGCTTCAAAGTCAGAATCCCCATCGGTGTCTCCGTGTCGGCATTTTCATATTTAGATTGTGGCTTTAAGTAATACTTTGTTTAAAACGGAAGGTAAGAGGATTGAAAAGCGCAGGTAGAAAAATGCTGCTGCACTGAAATACGTGTCCTGCAGAATGGTGCACGAAATGTGGCTCCACAGAACGTGGTCGCATGCCCGCAGGCTGAGGCATAAGGGCCCGTTTACCTGACCTGAGCTGACCTGCCACAACACAGGACCGACGAGACTGACAGAACAGCCACACACGGGACTGAAGGACTGACCGACTGACGTCACGGACAGACTCACGGCACGGAGAGGGAGGGCAAATGTGTCACAGAAAAGCAAAGAGGGGATAAACGATCACAAAAGAAAACATTAAAAAAAATATATATTCGAAAGAAAACAATACAAGAAATAAAACAAAGCTGGAAAAACTCTCGAGGACAACAGTAGAGAGCAATGCAAAGTCAAACAGACGTGAGAGAGAAGGTAACAAGATAGCATGAGGTCCTGGGCACACCCTGGAAGGAGGCAACAGTGAGAGGAGCACACAACCCGCAGCCAGTCGCCCTGCAAGGATGCAACTCCCACGCTCTGTCGCCCAGCACAACGTCCTCGGGGGTCACAGTCCTGCCAGATCATCCTACATGAGCACGACAGCATGTCCTCGAGGTAAATTGGATGAAACATGGTCTAGGCACGCACAAGTAACTGTGCCGGAGTGTGAGTGGCGCATCGACGGCATTGATCAGACACCTCGACAGAAACTGCGCGCTGCAGACATCACAACGCCTTTGGGGGCGTCGCTGCAGCAAATTACTGTACAAATTAGTAACGGGAATCTTGTAGGGGGACGGGGCGGTTGCGCGGCTGCAACAAATGCTCTGTCCTCCAGCCCCAACCGGCTTGCAGAGAGCAGACCCGTGCGGAACACCCAAGGGTACCGTCAAGTCGAGCAAGAGCGCCGGCTGCGGGACCGTTCAGATTGTCATCCACAACAAAACTGTCATTTTGGAAAAGCAACATTGTAGTTTTCGAGTGAAACAGCATTAAACTTCTGGTTTCAAATAATCCAGACAATGCAGAGGCTGGGCGTTGTCAAAGGCAGAATTGAACAAGCCTTCACAAAGGCTCTGTTTTATCATTCCAAGGTGAGAGTTGCACCCTTTCACAGTTAAAGCTAGGCAAGAACCTCCTCCAGGCTAGGCAGTAAAGAAAAGCGACAGAGTGAGAAAGAGGAGGAGAGAGAAAGAGAGCGATAACAAGGCTGAGATACTGAAATGGGACTCCGAGACTGCTGCTGAATGGGAAGGGGAGGGATAGAGGAAGGGTTACCTTTGTTGCGATTTTCTGGGGCTCCTTGTTTTTTACCTGTTCAAACAGAGAAAGAGGGTGGAGCGCTGATCACATGGTTTGAAGGAAAACACAAATAAATAAATAAAAACAGACAGAAGGAAACAACAAAAAAGTGAATATGATCTACGAGCTGTCAGTTCAAAAAAAGGGGGGGGAAAGAAACCGTTTCTCAAAAATACATGAATAAATCAAAAAATATGAGGTGCACACCGTTTTGAAATACATTTTTCACCAAAAATGTCGTAAACTGGATTTCCAGCAAAGCCACGGCACGCTGACTGATAGGGAGAGTGGCTTGCTTTGCGCTTTTCGGTAATTTGCCACGCAATCCTGCTTCATGCACATACAATGGAAAGTCGCTTGCACCTTTTGTATGGCTTGTATCTTCTGGAAAAACAGAATGCAAAAATGCTTTAAGGAATAATAATGAATAAATAAGGCTAATGTAACGGAACAGCAAAGTTACACTGTTTTTTTTCTTCTTCTTTTTTTGAACACATCCGCAAATGGAGGATAATCCTCCTCTGCTTTCTCTTCTTCAGAGCACTTTTCTCTGGGCCTTTCGCAGCTGCCAGTTGGCACTTTGAGATACGGGACCGTTTCGGAATCGCCTCCAAACTTGCACACTTGTTTTAAGTATTAGGCTTCGGTGTAATTATGCATCTGTGGCAGGGCCCACATTTAACAGGATTTCCAGGTCGCTGATAAAGAGGTCACCTAAAAGTAGAAGTGCTTTTGCATTATTGATTTCCCGCTTGATTGCATCCGATTTTGGCCATTCCATTTCCATTTCCGCACGTGGGATTCTCTGGGACGGTATTAAGTTGGGCTGTTGCTGACCTCCAGTTCTAAATGTGATGAAATTTGCAGCTATGCTGAAAACTAGGATTAGGATTCGCTGCGGACTGACACAGAATTTCAAGTTATGCTCAGAAGCTGGAAAAGTGAAGCACCTACATTGTCACGGGTCAAGAGGAAACAAGCATGAACCACACAACGTCTGACTGGTTCTTAGCCCATCTATGGCTGATTTGCACCTTAGCCAGCTGTACTACTGAGGAAAACACCCTCAGTCTTGCCCTATTTCTGTGCTCGAGTTTAGAACAAAATGCTCTGTGGGTTGATGTCTTGGGCTCTGTGCTGGGGTGGTTTGGTGTCAGTCGCTTCTCATGTCACAGCACAACGCCGCTTAATGCATTCAGAGGGGTTTTGTGGTTTCGGGGTCCCAGGTCAGAGCAGGTGGCTGATCCAGGAACAACCTGATGGTGATTACCAGCCACTGACCTGTCCTAAAGAGCACACACAAGCAAGTGTTCACCTTCAGCATGTGCCATTTTGTCTAGGGGGCAGCAGCAAGCGCACTGCTTGCTTGTCCAAGTATGAGGAGAGGCCCTGGTGTACAGCTGTTGAACAAAACACTTAACCTCCGCGGTTCCAATATGACAAATTAGACGTGCTGATGGGTAACAACTGTACTCTAAGTCTCTTGAATGTGTTGGCCAAGCAGCAAAATAACAGCAACAGTGATTCAGCTGCTTATGTCATGGTATATACTGAGGATTAACCCCAACCTTTTGGTTACTCTGCTTTTGCTAGGATTTGGTGTACTTGTGTAGTTTAAGGGAGCCCTGTATTCATGTTCTGGCTTCATCTTTACTTTCACATGTGGTGAAGGGTGGACACAAGGTAAGAACGGCTGTGCAAGCAAGTATAGATCTGTTCCACAAAAGAAATTCGTGGGAAATTATAAATGTTCTCTACACTTGGTAAGTATGATTTTGTAAGCTAACTTTGTTTGCATGTATGTATGAATCTGATTAACAACATTCAATAAAATAATAACAATAATGTCCGCTCGCAGAAGTAACCCAGGCACAGGGGACAGCTATACTCATTTTGCTGAAAAAATGTTGCGACTGCACTTTTTAAACAGTAATAAGATTCAATAACATCAAATACATTGGATTACAATATAGTTCACCGCAGCTACTGTGAAACACACGTGCAAATTTAAAATAACAGGATTACATCTCGGTCATTGTTTCGTAAAACGATTTAACCTTAGTATCCTTGACAGGCTCTTCGTCAATACAACCAGGAACACAGAGCTGCTTGCTCAAATATACAGTCAAAATATTACCAATATCGCATGACTTAGCCTGGCCACCAATAAGGAAAACGGGCAAAACTTGTTTGACACCATTAAGTTAAATGTTTCCCATACACAAGTTTGAAGGAGTTTCCACAGCTATCGTCTGCTTAACCCGAATACTGTGCTCCCTTCTCGCTGGCTGGCTACTGACTGCTCCGTGTACACTGGTGACAGGGTGTGGGGCCCTTATCACGCTAAATGGCCGCAATAAACACGTCTTAAACGGTGGTGTGGGAAACGGGGGACAAGGGAAAAAAACTGAAAGAGAGGTTTAAATTGGGACCTGGATTTGGGGAAACAGTACAGTTGGCTTTGCCAAACCTTTTCTTTTAATATTTTTGATAGACAACAAAACTGCCCGTGGCAGAAAGAAACCAGATAAATTACAGAATTTTGTAAACATATAGGACGATTTAAATAACTAATTCTAAATTTGGTACTTGGTCAAACATGGTACTTGAATATAAATGTCAGGCTTTGTGTTATGATATATGCTCTTGCAGAAGACGAGCCGATGTTATGCGTCAGGCAGAACTGATGGATACGGGTTGTTGGCAAAGTTATAAAATGGCACTTGAATCAAAAGTATTTTATCTCCAAATGTCCAGGACACAACAGGCAGAGTGAATAGGCAGATAGGAAGGCACACTGTCAACGATAGGTGTGCTTTTGTCCAGGCTGAAAAGCTCACCTTTCTTCACTTTCTTTTCCTCATCCTCGCCACCAGCACCCAGCAGAGTAAAGATGATTCCAGTTTGAGAGTTAAGGCCGACAGCTGAGACCACCATCCTCCCGGACCCTTCCATCACATGAGTACCTACAGAGACAGAGGAAACGACTCATTCTTGCTCAACTGAGAAACAAAAAAAACAAACACGGAAAGAAACTAAAAGACAAAATAAATTAAATAGATAAGCTTACAGTAATCCTTCAAATCAAGACAACAACAACAAAAATCTCACCCGACAGCAGCATGGGGTCTTTATCCAGGGACTTCCTGACCTGGTCAGACTCCCCAGTCAGCGAGCTCTCATCAATCTTGAGGTCGTTGCCCTGAATGAGTATGCCGTCCGCTGGCAGCAGGTCACCTGAGGAAACAGCGAAAATCTGAAGTGAGCCCATGTCTCACCCCCCCCCGGAGTGCCTACGTCCCATTGAGATAAACAACATCTGAACGACTCACTGAGTCTATTGCAAATTAGTCACAGGGACACTCTTCGTTGCTGACCGTTGTGCAGATGCAAACTTTGAAATGTAATTATTTTACATGATTTATTGGTTGGTGCCACTTACCTGTTTCCATTCCAGTGTGTTAAATGCAAACAAAAGATTTTGGTTTGCTGCCTAATAATTAAGCACCCGTATCACTCATGTTTTACAGAAATGATGAGAGTTTGGACCAAGCATCCTTTTACCTGAGCAAGAGGATGTATTGACATACAAAAAGGTGATTACTCAAATTAAGCACATTTTTTCTGTAGTGTGGGCAAAACAAATCATTTTTTTCCTCCCAGATAATACAAGACGCTGACAGCACTTAAGACTATTGCAATAAATCTGCTACCAATCTGCTGTTGAGATTCAAATTGGACTGTGGTATTTCCATCAGACTTAAAATGGAGAAATCACATGTGGCAAGACAGTAAAACATGAGGGTGCACTGGGTAATAATAATCCTTTGGGCCAAATGAACAAATGACTGTCGTCTCACCATATTTTATTTGGGCGATGTCCCCGACCACAATCTCTGCCACGGGGATCTGGATGACCTGGCCTTTGCGGATGACCGTGAACTTCTGCTCCTGCTCGATGCGGCTCTGCAGCCCGCGGAATTGCTTCTCCTTGCTCCAGTCGTTGAAGGCTGTCACCAGTACGACGATGATGACGGAGAAGAGGATGGCTGCCCCTTCGATCCAGCCTGCCTGGGCCTCACCCTCATCCTCCGCGCCCCCAGATACCTGGCCGCACACTGTGAAGATTAAACCGTGTGAGCATGTGACTGCTGCCTGCAGAGGGAACTTAGTGTCACTCGTGGTCACACATTTACCTGGCAGAGGTTCAAACGTATGGCTTCTTTTAAAAGCAGCGCTGAAAAAAGACCTCAGCTAGTGAGGATGCATTGCCTTTTTGCAAAGCAAGAAGTTGGTTCATATATTCACTAACTGGCATAAATGATAAATGACACAATCATGCTACACTTTTAAAAGCAGTTGAAATATGTCTGTTACTCTGATGCTGTGCTAAACCTAAAGTTCTACCTTGAAACCACAAAGCACAACATTTGGGAGGGTAAGAACAAGTGAATAGATATGAAGTACGACTATTTTCCCATGCCCTCTTTGCATGTCCCGTCCCACCCCGTACCACCCTGCCCCACCTCACCGCCCCACCACTCACACTCGCTGTCACCACCCGGTGGGTGATAGAAGGAAAGACCCAGAGAGATGATGGCTGCGATCTCCAGGATAATGAGTGTGACATCCTGCAGCGCTTCCCAAACAAGCTGAAGGAAGGTCTTGGGCTTCTTTGGAGGAATAAAGTTTTTCCCAAATGCTCTATGGCGCTTGTCGAGGTCAACTGGGTTACCGGAAAGACCTGGAAGCAGATATTAAGACTGGATTAAACTCTGAAAGGAAATGGAATTGTGCACTGCCTCAGAATTCCACTCAATGTTTCCTGCATCAGCTTTCTTGGTGTTTCAACTGTTAAAATGCACTTTTGATCTTGACTATAAAAATTAATATGTTGATGTTGGGCATCTAAGAATTATTCCAGTTCTGGCAGAGCCACGGCCTTTGATTCCAAAAACATCTGCATCAGACTTGTGACTATTCAGAGAAATGTGACTTGAGATTTCATAATGAAGGCTTACCGTTTCAGATCATGAGAATGGCTTTAAGTCATGGCATAAAATTTAAAATATCTTAGTCAAATACCAAAAAAACTGTATCTATTCTAAACTCCCTGAACAAATCACTGTTTATGTACAGAACAACTACGGAGAATTCTTTTGAATAGTTTTAATATAAGCACAGTTTGCGTAAACAGTTTTGTGTGGGAAAAACAAAGTAAAAATGTGACAAAATGGACAACACACACACAAAAAAAAAACAAGCTGATTAATACATGATATCTGGGGTCAGTGAAGACCAAGTTGCTCAAACTCTAATGGATCAAAACTGCTCTGATAAAAGCAGCGTGTGATGCTGCAGCTCCTGCTTAGAAACCATCACCAAAGCCCAACAGTGTGACAAATAACAAGACTGAACCTTGCAGCCATTTACACAGAGAACTGTCATGTTTCCAATTTTTTTTTTTTTTTTTTTTTTTTTTCGGCTTTTACTTCTAGTTCTTGGAAGGGAAAAAAAGAGAAAAAATTTAAATGAATAATAAAATGGTTTCCAGAGCTTGTAGTGGTTGGGGCTTATTGCGCAGCTCTGTCTCAAAAAACAAATGAGTGGAAAGGGGGTGAAGGACTGGTCAAGGGGCTGACAGAATCCTGGCAAATCTGGATGAGCTCCAGCTGCTTTACAACTGCCTGCCGCCACTAGCCAACCCTCCACCCTGTCTGCACGTTCTCGCTCGGCTGCATCCAGGGTACCCGCTGTTCTCAGAGGACTGCTTGGGCTAAACACCGGGCTGCTCCCGGGAAGGACTCTGCATTGTCACCAAGTTCGATGGGGCGGAGAATGGTGTGCCTCACTCCTGTTCTTTGTTCCACCGTGCCAGATGTGAGAGTGGAAAAAGAGGGCATCTTTGGCAAAGACACATGGGAGCCTACCAAGTCTGCAGATCCTACCCTCCACATTAACCATGAAGACTCCTACACAGGTGGTGCGGAGCTGCAAAAGACACAGCTACCAGCTGAGTTTCTGTAGCCCATTAAATGCACTCCAAAAGCAAAGGCCAAAATGAAATTTCTGTTTTGTCATCACAGTTCAGTATAAAGCTGGCTTAGATATGGTTGGTAAAACAGTCTGCAAGAAGAATTCTTTCAGTGTAGACAGTTCTGTCTTTTGTCTTTTACCCATCAGCCTGGGGTGTGAGCTGCAGCTTTTTTACAGCTCTTTGGAGTCAAGCGTTTGAGCAGAGTAGTGCCAGGGGGTTGAGTCTGGAGCAAAGAAGGTGAAGAAGATGCTTTTTGACATGGAAGTCACCGTGCCCTATCTCCACCCTGATGCGGTGCTTGATGCATATTCAAGCCTGGTCTTGACACAGCCTGCTGTCACAGTGGGAAACATGGACACAGATAGAGATACCATGAATTATCCAACGGGCCTCATCAGGCACCGGCAGCTACAGTGAGCAGAAACCTTAACCTGGAACCCCCTGCCAATTGGGAATCATCTGGACAACAACGCATGGGGAATGGACCTGTGTGAACAATGTTAGAAGGGTAAAATCATAATATACTCTCACAAAATGATTCAAACCCCTAGATTTTACAATAAATCCACGGCATGCAGATGGTTTAAGGCAGTCTGTCATACATGTGGATGGGTTTTTGGAGAGATTTTTTTTTTTTTTGCATTTACGATTGCTTGCTAATTCGGTTCAGTAACAACATGCAAATACGTACAAATCTGGCCCAGTCTACAGCAGCAAGGAAGACGCAGCTGAAGGAAATGCCTTGTGCGGCAGTAAAGGCAGCAGCCAATCGAGGGATGTGCTTTGAGGAATCCAAATAGCCATCTCAACCAGGAGAAAAGGAGTAATTTATGCAGATAGGCAATTTAGTCTAATGTTTCTCTACTCAGCCTGTGTCCTTAACAAGAGCAGCTAGGGACACCGGTTCTGATGCCGTCAGCTAACCTAAGTCTTCCATTAGAGAAGTCAGTCTTGTAAAAAATGATCAGGAAGAAAGGGATGCAGAGTTTACTTTGTCTACAAAAGTGTGATGCTGTGGATGGGAAGTGCTGGGGTTGTAAGACAAGGTTCTGGCTGAGGTTTGAGGGGGGGTAATACCTTGGCAGTGTCAGTGATCTTGTGAAACCTTAATGTTAAAGGATGTCTATGCATGCATACACATGGGAAAAGAACCGCAAACGGTGATGTCACAGTACTGCCTTTCCTTTCAGTCGGCCATGTTCCCAGGCCTCCACCCTTTCTCTTGGCGCTGAGCACCTGGAGATCATCGGGTCAAACGAGAATGAGAAATCATCAGGACGAAAGCAGAGCCAATAGTGGAGATGCCAGGATAAAGCCAGGGTCTAAAGCATTAGATCAGATTCCAACAGTTCTTACTCTAAATCAACCTGAGAAAGTAGAAAAGCTTCTCTCAGCCAGGCAGCTACATCTCCCATACCCTGATGTTAATGACTTGTAGCCCACATCTAGTCACTGAGCGTAAGCCATTTGACTGGACAGAACTTCTTTACAACATCTGACAGTTAAGGAGTAGCATAAAATCCCAGAAGAACAGTGAAATTAAAACCAGCCTAAGGCAGGAGAAAGGCATTCACGAGCGCTGCATTCACCTGATCCTCATTCTTTCTTTTTTCTTTCTCAATTTTTGTCACGACAGAATCAAGGGCACAGCTGTTGTTAGCCTGTTATCCACCTCCTTCTTCCCCTGCAAACCCTCACCACCACCTCCATAGCCTCCTCCCCTTGCTGTCAGCCCACACTGCGGCCCTACACCTGGCTTGCGATGGGACCTGCTGGAGAGTGGGACTGCAACCAGACGGACTGACGCATCGCTTTAGGAAAAGGGTGGGAAGAGGCCACCCACACGCGTCACAGAGTGGTGGCTGAGGAGCACAGAGCTGTCGTGTAGGGGGGTCTCTGAGAGAATGTGCTGAGGAGCTGCTGAGAAGTCTGCCGGTGCAATGGGAGGGCTGGGAGCTCTCCACACTTACACAGAGAGCTCTCTGAGAATTGTCAATCTCCTCTATTTGGCCAAGGCAAGCTGGTGAAGTTTAATGAGCTCCAGTCATACTTGTGAACCTAATTTCTAGGTTGTCAGCACCAGGGCACTCACACCTCCACCACGCAGCGCGCGCTCACATCTGTGCATCACATAGGAAAACATCCACACAGATGAAAGTCACCCAAAATCTCCTGACACACAACCCAGGGCTCACTTCGGGATGTACACATGGAGCATGTGCATGCGGGTGTTGGCTAAATAAATCTCAATGACACGTAGCCGAGTCTGCTGCGGACTGCGACTGGGGCCTTGTGCCCACGTACCAAGGTGACTGGGATACAAAGGCCAATGCAAGGGCTGCTACTGCAACAGGGACACTGGGACCCCGCACATCCTCAGACAAGGCTTATCACTTTCAAAAAAAAGGCAGAGATCCAGTGCCTGATTAGCACGTGGGTGACAGAAGCTCAGGGCTCAAGACCTCACAGTCCGATCTCTCACTGCAACCCGTCCTCAAAGGCCACACCCTGCTGTAACACACACACACACACACACACACACACACACACACACACACACACACACACACACACACACACACACACACACACTTCAGTTCCCTGAACACCCTTCCTAAAACAGGTGCTTTACATTATTTTTACCCTGAGTTTACTCATTTACTTGGTGAAAATAATTCTTCCACATGATGGTCTGTAGTACTTGTACACATCTTTTCAACGCATAAGTTTAAACTTCCTTTAAATGCTGCACATCTTCAGACAGGGCTTATCACTTTCAAAAAAGAGGCAACCGTAACCAGTCAGACCAGTTCCCAATTGTGAATAAGTTACTGCCTCTATTTTCAAATCTTTTTGGGTATAATGCAAAAGCATGCGAACATTAAAGAGCCTCAGCAGACCATGCTACTCTCCCCCATTCGTGTTTGTATACCTTCATTAACAAAGGCACGTTCATAGCACTTTGTGTCTTGTGGTCTACTGACCGGAGCCACCTTAACAAAAGCCAGGAAGAGACCTGCCAGACAGGCAGGAAAAGGCACAGAGCAGGCTGGCTCCACCTTAGGATAGCCACACCCAGCAAACAGAGGAGTCAGCTTTCCCATAATGCCTCAGGGCTCTTTTCAAATTTCCTTTTTTCCGTACTCGGCAGCACCACAGAGACCCAGTGCCTGGTGAGCACATGGGTGACAGAAGCTCAGGGCTCAAGACCTCACAGTCTGATCTTTCACTGCAACACGTCCTCAAAGGCCACACCCTACTGCAACACACACACACACACACACACACACACACACACACACACACACACACTTCAGTTCCCTGAACACCCCTCCTGAAACAAGTGCTTTACATTATTTTTACCCTGAGTTTACTTATTTACTTGGTGAAAATAGTTCCTTCCACATGATGGTCTGTAATACTTGTACACATCTTTTTGACAGATAGGTTTAAATTTCTTTTAGACAAAGGCATCTGTTAAACAAAGACTGTCCCAACTCGGACAAACTCTTCCGTCAGGCAAACACTGCAGTGATTTTCTAAGTTAGTATTAGTCAATTTAGCTCGTATTGTGTCACTTAGACATTATTTCTACCAAAATCATACACATACAGCATGTAATATGATACATCAGGCCCAATTACTCTCTTCATCCCACCTCTGTTCCAGCTGTTTATCCTGTCAAAGAGCGCCTCTGGCCTCCTCAGCTGAGCGAAAATCTGTTTGCTCCTCTTTATAAACCTAAAAGTTTGTTTGCATGTCTGCTGTGGCTCTTGTTTCGTTTTCCAGAGTCACAACAAATGGACTGTGCTGTGAGCCACCTGTGACCCCGGTTGGGGACAGAATTTCTATTCATCTGCATCGTGTACATAACAATTACCCTCTTATTGCTGCCTCTACTGTACACCAAATCATACCTGTTGAATCAAATGTTAACCAGAAAGGGTGACATAAGAACCTTCTTCCGCATGCAATAACCAAACAAAATACTTTATACAATGTATGCAAAGTTTGTGTTTTTACGTAAAAATACTCGCCAAATAAAAAAAAAAAAAAAAAAAAAACTTATTTGCTACCAGTTTGACTTTGCAAGTTCTTTGAAAAATGTGAGCAATAATACCAGTGTTTAGGAAGTGCAAACTGCATTATTAACTGGCACTTTTCTCTAAGGCAACTAGCAATGTTAGGCTGATGCTTATTTACTGACAGTGATTAACCCATCTATACAGCTGGACAAGTTTAACCCTGTCACTTTGCGATAAGTACCTTGCTCAAGGGTACTAGAGCAGGAGCAGGGACTTAAACCTGCATCTTTCAGCTGCAAAGTGACTCTTATAGCCACTGTGCTGCCTGCTGCAAAAAGGGACAATGATGCTGCACAGTCTGTTGTTTTGCTCTTAACTTTTGGCAAAATAATCTAAATACAGACCTAATAGTTGTACTAATCCATGGGAAAAATGTATGCGCGCGTGCCAGGGATTGAGTTTGTCATTTAAAATGGTTTAACAAGCTTCACAAACAAGATTTGAACGTGACATCGGAACTGGTGGAAGCGATGCTTGTATTTTAGTGGCACTCCTCTTTCTCTGAACCATTGCTAAAAGGCCGTATTTTACCGGGTCATCCTAACAGATCTGCGCAAAGGTAACTTCATATAATACTGGAGTAATCGTCATAATAAGCTACATATTTGCTTCTTATCTTACAGCAAAAACACATATGCCACTTGTATTGTTATGGCGTTCGAGAATCACAATGAGGGATTTTCTGGGTTACGCGTTTGGGATTTTAAGCGCCTGCAGTCGGTCAAACAACCGTTCAAACCTAACACTGTTTAATATATTGGGGGGGGGGGTAATCTTGCATGCTATTATGACTCCACCAAGAGCCATCTGCATCAGCTGACAGACTTGTGACTTCTATGGTGCAAAATATTAATATGCACATATTCATGTGCGTATGCAATTCAGAAGGAGGCGCAGCCCAATGTAAAACGGCACTGCAGTTTCCCTCAGATTTCTGCCTATTAACCATTGTCGGCTATAGATTCGTGAAGCCAATTAATCCAGCAAATCTAGCAAACCATCTGTGCAAGTCACTGGTGACATAACCAAAAAAAAAAAAAAAAAAAAAAAAAAAATACACTTAATTTGAATAAAACTAATTTCAGAATAATTAACAAACACTTATAATCAAACTACATAAGCTGCATGATTTAAATTAAAATATTACACCTTATATTTCAGCTGTACGAGACAGAGCTTTAGCGGGATTCATTGAGTCGCACCGAACTTAATGGAAGACTGAGATCAACAACATCAAGAGAACAGCTCAGTCACTGCCCACAGTCCACGGTAGGACAACCCTGGGCAAACCCAGGAGGGAATGAAAATTATCATTATTCAGAGCCATGAACAGAGCGGACAGGAAAGTACACAAAATCAATGTTTACAAAGTGGTGCTTCCCCAGTCTTTCCTGTCTGGTGCCGTAAAGCTTCAGCTCCCCTTTTAAATCTTTATCATTTCAGTGCAAGCCACGGTGAGGCTGCACACCAGCATCTCCCACAAAACAGATCGGCGGAACTGCAAAATTTCTACTCACGAATTTATCAGTTTCACTCTTAAGTAGAGTAACTTCATATTTAAACGCGCTAACAGTACAGCGTACGCTTTCGCTGTTTTAAAGCAAGATCATGAATGAAACGCAAGGCACCTATGCTAACTAAGCTAAATGGAGGTAAAATTTATATGTGCCAAAAAGGGAAAAATTTTAAATTTGCCCAGTTTACTTGTTACCCAGAATAACAACACTAATACATGTGAAGTTAAAAAAAAAAAAAAAAAAATCAACAGTTGGCATTTTTGGTTTGCGAGTTGATGCCACCGACTGATGAATTTTTCTTAAAGCCCTCTGAGCCATTTATTCTTTCAGGGCCATTGTACTGGTAGTTGGTTTTGCATAACGTATATATGTAAACTTTAAATGGGCACACAAATATCCACCACTTCCCTGTGCGCCATCTGAAAGGAACAAATCACAGAGTTTGAGAAGCATGCCTCAAACAGAGCCGATCGCTTTGGACACAGAGCGTTTAGTACACAGACCATGCAGCGCTGTAAACACCGATTAAAAAAAAAATAAATAAAAAAACGATAAAGCGGTTACTACAGCTGTCGGACAGCCGATAACTAGGCTCCTTTATCTGTGCCGATAATGCCATGTAGTACAGTCAAATCTGCTTGAACAGCAGGCCGATGATTCATTTTATTACGACCCCATACCAGCCCACATGAAAACATTCCTACTCTCGCAAAGTTATCGCTACTTTGCAATAAACCAAAGGAGAGTGATTTTGGAACAGTAAATAAAGAGCACAAAAAGCCAAAAACCAAATTAAACTAAATTTTACTTAGGTAATAAAAACACCAAACTAGAGAAGCACTGATTTAGGTTTCTTAAAAAGACCACCAACCAACAATGAGGGAACAAACAGTAAGCATAATTGAGCGGTATACCCAGTAAAGGCTACAAAAACAACTGCTATATACTTACTGCTTGCATTTACACAGGTGTGGTTTCGGTTAAATGTTGAATGACTGTCCCTGCCTCACCAAATGGCATGGCGACCTTACTTACCCTGACACAGAAGTGCTGTAAACTACTCAAAATGTCGTGCATTTTATTTGCACAAACTCAAGACAGTGTCCTGCTCAGCCCTGACATGCGGGCTCTGCTGTGGCTAAACGCAAATACCTGCGATGTGAAGGTTGATTGTGGACGCCCTACTACTACAGATATGACACCTGAGCAATGTCCCGTATTTACCCTGAATTTCTCTGGTAAATTACCCAGGTCTGTAAGTGGGCCAAATATGATGAAGTTACTCTAGATAAAAGCATGAGCTAAATTTAAACGCCAAGCATAGCAACTGAGTACAGGAAGTAATTTATTCAGGGGATATTTTTCCATTTCTGTGGGACACCCACTAATCGCTGAGCGAGCCACCCTACAGGTAGGAAACCACTGCATACATCAGCTAATCTCTTTACCTTGCTGAGGTTAGATTAGCAATTCTATGAGAAGAACGAGGACATTAAAAGCATAAATTATTTTGGCATCTTGTATTTAAAATGAAACCCTAATGTCAGAGGATGTCGCGTAATCTGTTCTGAGTTGCAGAAGTTCATTTTGTGATGACTACCATTTTTGCACTCGGCCTGCATAAACAAAGTCAAAGCTGCAACCGTGGGTCCCAGGAGAGACGGCCAGTATCCCTGAACTCGATGCCCGGCTTCTTCGCTTATCGGACCTTAAACTTCTCTTTGGCCTTTCAATCCTGTTTCACTGGGGGTGTTACAGCTGCTCACAGTCACGCAGTTCACACTCGTGTATGCCATGCTTGCATGGCGCCCGTCAATTAACCCACTTACAGAGTACCCAGGGTCACAGAAGAACCCACCTGCCAGGAACCCGGGCCTTCTGGAGCTCCTCTGTCACAGCACAAGACAAAAGAAAATGGTACCGCAGCGCTGGTAGATTATTAATTATTAGTACAAAGAAAATGCAACATCAATAAAAGGCAACATAGTTTATGGTTTATCAACCTAATCTGCAATCGCTCGGGAGAACATAAAAGTCCATTAATATATTGCTTTACTTTCTAAATGCAACTTCAGACTTTTTTTCTGGCATTAGATGGATTATGAAAAAAAATGAGGGATGGAGTATAATCTTTTGCCTCTGTATTTAATTTCTTCCAAAAGTCTCTGACTTGAACTGTTATGTAAAATGCTCAAGAGTGCTGGTGATTGTTATTCGTATCCTGTCCTCTCCACACATGGTTCTTGCTAGTCAGGTGCCCGGTGGACAGAGGGAGATCCTGTGAATGCTGCTTGAAGGAATCCCTGAGAGAAGACAACCAAACTGGACGCTACTTTCGGCACACATCTCGCACCAATTACTTTTTGAGATGGAGCAGCGGACGTGCCTGTGAGAAATGAGTGTACGCTGCCTGTTTAACACGAGGGGCTTCCCTGTGATCCGTGCATAAATGTTACCCTGAAGCCCTTTTGTGCTCCTGATTCAGTTTTGCTGAGCTCTGCACATGGAAAAGCGGAACAGTGGGTAGCACCAGTGCCCCACAGAAGTCAGGCTATGCAGTTGGACGTAGGTCTGTTTAAAGTTTGCGTGTTCTGCCTTGCTTGTATGGCTTTCCTCCCACAGTCCAAAGATGTGTTTCAGGTGAACTGGTGTTTCAAAACTGCCCATTGCATATGGATGAGTGAATGAGACTATTTGGCTACCCTGCAATCGACTGGGATTCTGTTGCGGTGCACCCTGCCCAGCCTATTTCTCTGCGCACCAGGGACAGACTCTGGACCACCATGACCCTGCAACAGGACAAGCAGCTCTTCAACACTGTGTGAAAAACAAATGCCCACCGGGATCCACAGCCCCTTGTGTCTGTGATGAGGGGATAGTTTTTATAGTGGCATTTATGCCCATGCTGTTTTTGTGTGTTCCCAATGATGTTAAAAAATAAATAAATAAATAAATAAATAAATAAAACAAACCATTCACAAACATTACAACTGTTACTATACTGTTCGTCACAGCATTGCAATGATGTGAAAGTGCGTGTCCCAGAAGCCCACTGCAGAGGAGCTTATTTTAAATTCTACGACTATGACTTGCAAAACACACAGCAGCTATATGCTGTCCCCAGTGGCTATGATTCAACTCAAGGCGATGGTAAGTCCTAAAGCTGAGCTGCTGCTTCAAGTCCGAGCTGCATCTCTGGTCCAATCTTAATCGTCATGAGTTGACGATTATATTCTTTAATGTGGTTGAGGACTACGCCAGTTTCCGTAGGCTGGTTCATCAGATGAAGGTGATGAAGGTCCCAACTGGCTCCAGCTCTCCTGTCTTATATGCATAATATATGTAGTGAGGTGTTTAACAGAAGGAACAAATGCCTTGGCTTGAATTCCATGATATGCAAAGGAGCAGGACAGGCGGAACAGAAAACACCGCTTCCAAGAGGGACCATCCGAGGCACTTGCAAAGTAATTTGTACTGAAGCAGAATCTTGCGTACAAGTCTGCAGCTGGGGAACCCTGGCTGGGTGTTAATGCATAACAAGCAGTTCCGAGCGCCTTCTTGAATTCACAGCAGCTATTTGTTAGGAGGCAGGCATACATGCCGTCTCAGAATCCCATTAACATAACTCTCCCCCCCCTCCCCTTTTCTACATGGTTTTTCTTAAAATTAGTAATGTTCTCTGTTACTCATTTGTGCACCTCCAAAGAGGCTTATTTAATCTCAGTTCGATATTGCTTTTTTCCACCCACTCCTCCATTTGGGGGCAAAAGGGAAAACGTAATTACGGTTCCTTCATTAAAATGAGCAATTTCTCGTGTGGGGGACGTCTGTACAGCTGTCCCTCGATTACTAAATGGAACCGAGTAACAATGCATGAAGCGATTGGGAAATGGCGTGGAACAAATTCCAGCGTTGGAATGAACTTGAAGGGCCATACGTTACTCGGCCTCTTCCGAAGGTCACGGGAACAACCGATTTCAACGGAAGCGTAAGAGTCCTTTAAAAACGCCAGCTCTGGCGATCGTGATTTAGGGAATCGTCGGCTAAGACATCACGTGTGAACTGAAGGCTGCGCCGCTTCGTTCCTCACGCGTACCTGAACGCATGCGGTCGTGTTAATCATTTCTGCTTCGATTTTCAGTTTCAGGTAGTGATTTATAAAAGAAGGTACGAGTTAAAATCAGCATCTCATCTATTCTCATAAGTTAATAAGGGGTCTTTCTTTCACCAATTCGAAGCCCCTTGGTGCTTGACTGCCTTAAATTGACTGATTGTCCACATTAAGTTGGAATTCTCAAACTTTTACTTATCCATAAATTACATATTACATCACTTCAAGAGCGATGAAGCTGGGAGCCTTGCCAGAGCACTGGATTAGCACGGGAACACCAGCTAGCTCAAGCGGTACCCTTACCCTCGATGGGGGAGGTCTTCAGTCTGCGACACAGCCCCTGCACATCTCCGTAGCCGCTCCTGATCTTGTTGACGGCTTCGCTGCTCCTCAGCTCCATTAGCTCTCGGAGCTCCATCACTGTGCAGCCAAAGTCTCCATCATGGCTGCCCTCTGCAACCGAGTTCCCTGGCAGGTGGTCTGCAGTGTTGTTGGCCATCTTGGATGGTTTGTTTCCTCTCACCAGTCCCTTGTGCTTAGCTATACTTCAGCTGTATTATTTACAATCGGAAAGCAGCAGCGAAAGGGATAACAGTTTGAGAGCTCCGCTTCTTGAACGCTTGATAAAAGCCTTCTTCTAAATTCTGCCACTTGTCAGAGTGTTACTCCCAAACAGGAACTGTGAGCGCTGCTGTTTAATGAATTAATGAATTACACCCCTGTTTATAAGGTACAGGAGCACACTTGCAGCTGCGGTGAAGTTTCCAGAATAAAAGCTTAAATTTAGTAAAGGCATAAAGTGCATCTTACAGTGGCAGCAGCAAGCCCTACCGACTGATGGGACACATCTTCAGACTCTCTGTTCAGTTTCAAATATCTGCAAGGGGGGAAAAAAAAAAAAAAAAAAAAAGACAATTTTTAACAACAGCACACTATTAACAAAACAAACTAGGTGAAATGTGTACCATTTCATCTTTGAGTATATAGACTGCACGCTTTCATGAATTATCTCAAATCAGTCACATCACCGTCTTTCAACAATGTACTTCAGTACAATGACAGCACACTGAAATAGAATACCATGTTTTAAAGTTCTCTGAAACTGCAAGCTAATAGCGATTGCATTTTGGATATCTCAATTCAATGCCATAACAACATAATAAGCAAGGAATTAACAAAAAAAAATAACCTGTTCCCTACTTTATCTTAAAGAGATGGCAACATTCATTAAAGTGATCAAAAAATAAAAGCAACAACAAAACCAGAAGATACATTATTAATATTTGCCTTTATAATCTGTAGGCACCATTAAATAATGGGGAATAATCTCTGCATAATCTCTGTATAAAACACACACCCTGTCCTCTTAAAATGGAGTCTGTGTAAATAGCAGCAGTGGTGATGTATAAAATATCCTGTTCCTAATATATAATACACACATGCTCAGTCATTCGTTGAAAGGTCTATAAAACCATGAAGCAGCACAATTGGTACATTGCCAATAAAAGCATCAGTGTAGGGCATTTGTGAGTTCCTTTTGCTTTGTTTTCTATCCTGTTTATCCCATGCACCCAGGTGTACTCCAAGCTTTAGCTGGTGCAGTCCGAACACATTCTCACCTAAAGAAACATTCAAAATTACATGAAATTTGTTCCATACACTTCGAAAAACTGAATGCGCAGTTTCAGCTGCTTAGGTGAATGATGACAGTAATGGCAGATCAGAGCACCTCTGGGGGTTAGGTGGCTTGCTGCTGTCATCCGAGCTCTTGGGAGTGACCATTCTAACTAAAGCAACTGTGACATTGCGGTGACCACACCTGTACAAGGTACACGGATCGGATTGGCTCAGAATTCACCACTGATCAGGGCTGCATTTCTGCGCAAGGGATCTTTTCTCAATGTTACCGAGCATCCAGAAAAAAATAAAAATAAAATAAAGTAAAATCTGCATCATAAATCAGAACAAGAGAAGTGACCGATGATGGGCAGCTGATGCTAAAGGTAGCGACGGTATTCTTGGCATGCAACATAAACCCCTCTATGTGGTTTTGCATTTGTTACTCACTTTAGACCACTCCCATAAGCATAAATGTATGCACATGTCATGTAGCAGTTACACACAAATTCTGCCTTTTAGCCACCGACGATGAAGGCTTGGATCCAAAAGATCCCATTGATGCAGATGGACACAGTGGCTCAGACAAACTGACAGGGCCACAAGCAGCTGATTAGGAGCTACGGAATGAGCTTTGACCCCAATTGTGAAACTGTCATTTTTTATTCTGGTTCCCACATTAACTTAACTACAATTCGGCAACTGTTAAGCAAAAAGGTTTTGCTCCTGTTCCTCCTATTTAGAGCCCAGAGCTGCTCCGATGGCACTTTGGGAAGACTGAGGCCCGAGAGACAGGACTTCACAGGGAACAATGCAAATTCTAGGAGACTGTGCTCCATTCATGTATTATTACAAAATAAACTACTCAAATAATGTTATTTTGCTTAGAGCTCCTTCAGTAAGATAATCGCTCTGTCACAGCGCTCAATATTTACCATAACGATTTAACATTTTTTTTTTCTTTCAGGGTACATCAAGAGAACTATTTCAGGGATTTGAGCCAGCATCCATCCAGCTGCCTCAGTAATACACTGGTGGGTCAGTGAGGCATCAGACTCCATGTCTACCAACCCCCAGTTCCTCTGTCGGCAGGAATAGTTACGTACCAGATCTTTTGCACATATTAACACAAAAAACACCTGTGAATGCCATATAACCATACAGGCATGGCAACAGGGTTCTTAAATTATGTTAACTTCTAAAATATCACTATTTGCTTAAATGACACTAGTGTGTGTCTAGGATTGTTACAACCTTAAGCGAATCTAGAAGCGTACCACGCATTACCATGAAAAGGACTTTATATCTTGGTGTAAAACTGCAACTTGACAGGAAATGACATTAAAAATCATATTAATTTAATTTATGTACCAATTCACTGATGAAGAAAGACTGAATGTACAATTGATCATAGAACAGCCTCTGCATTGCAGACATACGCATATGCTGTGTTTTGCATTCGAAAACAATTACAAATTCTATATGTATTGATGTAGGTTGGAATGTGCTCTGCAGTTTATACTTAGTGACTCACTGAGTGGTACTGCACCATTATTACAAGACTGCTGCCAAAAACTTCACTGGCAAACACTCCGCAGTGTCCTCTTCCACCCTTGGCTTCCAAGTTTTTAATCCTCGCTTCAGTGTTTACAGATTTCAAGAAAAATCTCCAAACATATGCTTGTTTGCCCATAAGGCTTCAGCTGCGAGCAAACACAAATAATGAATGAACGCAACGTGCGTGAGGAAACTTACTGAGTATAAGACGGGCGGAAAGCTGCAAGGTATGTAAGGACAGGCGAGTGCGACAAGCAAAACTCCGAATCGACATGTGCGTTCGCCTGCAGAGGATGCCTCTGCTTCCGGCTTCCCAGGCGGCCAGCAGCAGCGCTTCCTGCCGCGGCAGGAAAAATACAAAAAACCGTACGCAAGATTTGAGGAAATGGACTCAGTGTTTCCACCCGAGCTCACTGCCACAAAAAGGTAGGAAATCTCTTGTCAGAACAGGAAGCCAACACCTCTGTGTTTTGAGAAAAAGCCCCTGCCATTGGTGGCCAACCATGCTTTGCAAACATTTCCTCAGCCATAAGGAAAAGCTGTCAAGGAGGAGGTAATGGGCAAGGCCTCTGCAGTTTGGTGTTCTCTTTCATATGTGTCTTTGGGCTGTTAACACAGGGAAACAAGCAGCTCAAGACCTGAAAGGCCCCTGCTTTACCTGTTGCGTCACCGTATCGGCATTTTCGTGCCAAAATTTCCAGCTTTTTGTGCTACGCCTGACTCTACAGACCTAGATTTGTTTTTATTATTATTCCTTTTTGTTTGACTTATAAGGATGGATATATTTAAGGCAAAAAGTGTTTACAATTTTACCAGACAACTATCAACTCATGACAGTCCAGGCTGAGATACTGTGTTGTGACCAACACAAAGGAATAAATGATCACTTACCTAAATTTTACTGATTCACCTGCAATACTTAGTGGGACAAAATGCACTGACTCCTTTCGGGTTCTTGTACAGCTACATTTCGGGCTTCCATGTTTCAAAAGAACATCTAAGCCATTCCTGCTACAACGAAGATTGACTGCGATCCTGTTTGCAGTTTATCCACATCAGTAACCACAGATCTGAGCTAATCTCTCCCCAACCCCCTGAATGAGCCCTCCATTTGGGCAAAGTGTGACAAAGGGACCATCAGGGGAGTCCTGCCACACTGCCAAACATACTCACAGTGTCAGGTAGACACCGTCAGTCAACATTTGCCAGGTCCCCCCCATCACAGCCAGGGCTGTGCTGAAACACCGTGAAGCATGTTCTACCCCATAAGTCTTGCAGTCGCTGCCACCCATGATTTTTAACAGCGATGCCTCCCCAGGTTGCCGCTGTTTGCTAAAGGAAACAGGAAGATCCAATGTGCTGTTTGCTTGCTTGGAAAGACTATCTGTTGGAGCCTGCAAGGAGCAATTTGTTTCCACGTTGCAGACTCCAATTCCGTCGCCTTTCATTTACTGCAGCTCCTAGCATTAACAATGTCAACTGCGTCACCAAGCACTCATTTGTGGCTTCGATTATGATTTCAGGATGAGTCGCTATTCGTAACCCTTCAAAGATGTGCAGTACTGGTGCTTTGTTTCTTTTAGATCTTCTTAGATCCCTTCCTCATGTCCATAATGCCAATATAGGTGCACATATCCTTTACTGGCTTTTCAAATACAGTTAATAAAGCAGATGCAGGGTCTGGCACATTTTTGTTCTCACTTTAGCCACATAATCTGAGCCACATCTGACCCTCACCTATGCTACAGAAGACTAATGAAGCCTCATTACCATCTAAGCAAAGCAGCAAGGCAAAGGTCTCAGTGCAGATTTGTCTCATGTTCCCATAGGAGACACAAAACTGAGAGAGTGGCACCCTTGGGGGTACCAAAAAAAAAAGACATGGGAGTGTGTGCAATTTGGTGTATCAATGTCACAAAGCAACACCTGGATGCACCTTTCAGTGTGAGGGCTCCTGTCCCACTGTGGTAGGAGCCTTTCTTGGGGCAGAATTGTGTAGAGGGGCAGGGCCAGTGTGCGAGCAAAGAATTCAAGCTGAAATCCAGGAAGCAGATGGATGGGAGGGCTCCATCTGGTCTCCACCCGCCACCCATCCTCCAACCCTCTGGTCGGCTGGCAGAGCATAGCGAGAAACGCGTGCCCAAACTCCACTACCACAGAGAGCGGCACAGTGCACAGACCCATGTCCCTGCCTTGTCCTGTCTAACTCTGAGACAAAACCTGTGGTGTTTATGGCAGGTCCCTCTGCAAAAAGAGTGGAAAGAACATCTCCGTGTTTTTGGTAGACAGCTGCAAACTTGGAGGGGCTTCCAGTATACGGCTGTGTAGGAGAACCAAGTGGTCTCTCAATATCTTGTGAGCAACGTTCACAAAAGCAACTGGTGAAAAGCTTCATTTTTAATGTGCAAAGCAACAGTTGCCCCATACCAGTCAGAGCATGTAGGCCAGATTTGATTTATGAAAAGCTTCAGTGGGCAGTACATCTGTGAGCATAAGGCAAAAGCCCTCTGGATGGTATACTGATCAATAGCCTCTAACTATGCTCTATGCCCCCCGCACCCTACCCAGGCTCAAAGCCAATAAGTATAAACCCCATTCAGCCCCATTCAGTGATACTTCTGCTTTTCATTCATCACCTGTCAGGAGATCTGACTGGGGAGATTTGTGGAGGGGGGCAGCAGGGGATGTGCGAGGGTGGTGGTGCTGCAGCCTGTAAATGGTGAAAGTGGCAGATGTGGGCAGTATTGGGAGCAAGAACAGGGGTGAGAGAGACAGAGGAGACGGTGGAGGTCTCCAGGCAGGAAGGGAAGCGAAGCACCGGCATGTTGGGAGGGCCGGGGGTGGGGTTTTGGGGGAGCAGGGGGTGTGGGAGGGTGGTGGTGCTGCAGCCTGTTTAGCTCCGCAGACACACCTGCCCTGCATACTAACACAGGGAATGCAGAGCTTGCTGCATACAGCGCTCCATCACAGCCCACACACTGCACCATCCGGCCCCAGTCAGCCACGCCCAGAACCCCAGGCTCAGCTCCAGCCCCACCTCCACAGCCATTTCTTATTGATCAAACCATTTAGTTGGGTGCAAAATTAAACAGTGGTTTTAAGGCAGCTCTTCTCTCAAACTGCCCCTACATTAAGAAATACCTTTTCATAAGAGGAGAAGCTCTCCTTTCTGCTCAGGTTACCAAGGTCACATAAATCATGGCTAATAGCCATTTATGCTACATAAAGTAGTAATGCTAAAGAGGAAAAAAAAATGTTAAGAGGTGGAATGTAAACATTCTTTCTGTTGTGTTGTTTGCATGTGGGCTTGAATCAAAGCAGTGCATCTTGAATCACAAAACCCAAGGTCAGGAAGGATAAGCAAATAAACCAAAACTAATAATTCATTAGCAATGTGAGAACAATGCTGGAGCTGAAAGTGTTTTCTCCCAGCTGAAGACCTTAGTGCTGTTTCTGACTATTAGTGTCCTTCTTTTGTAACAACGCTCACAAGTAAGTGCATGTGATTCCTTTTCTCTTCACTGCTGGTTTCCCCAAAGGAGAGAAAGCATGCAACACAGCAGACCACACCCTTCTGCAGTCATGTGACCAGATGGTCACAGAGGAAACCCCCCCTACTGCAGGCGTCAAACTGGGTAAAGGGGGGGTGGCAAGAAAAACAACAGGAACGGGATGGAGGGACAGAGGGAGGGAGGGAGAGAGCAGCGAGGGAAAAGAAAGGGATGAGCTGAAGAAGGACAGGAGGGAGGGAAACAGGTTCTGATCCCCACACACACACACACACACAGAATACATTAGTGTGGCAAACTGAAGACAGAGCCTCAGCAGAGCAGCGTTCCAAATCACAGCATTAACATTAGGATAGAAAGCTATTTATTAAGCTATTAGCAACACGCTGATAATGCAGGTTATTATGCAGCGAGCACAAACAAAAATAAATAAATTTTTAAAAAAATTCCACGCTAGTGCAGCACTATGCATGTCTCTGAGGTAGAGGTGAAGTGAACTATGATGTAGGTTAAACAATGCACGGAAGCCCTCCATGCTGGATGAGGATGGGTCATCTGTCTCTGGCTCACAGAGCATCATGGTTTGACGCCAGGACCCCTTTTGCCAGACTTGATGGTCATGTTTGAACATGTGTCCACGCATGTTGTCATGAGCAAAGGGAAGTGGATCTGGTGTTAACTGGGGAGCGAGGTTAATTATCGCCTACCGGCTTCAGTCTGAAGAGTTGCTTTACTGATGCTTTACTTCTTGCACAAAGTTTTTTTTGTTAATTATACACAGTAACATCTCTTGTATTTCTTTCTTCTGCCCTTGCAAGCTGTAGTTGGTCTTCCCCAGAGCTCCTAGTTGTTTATAAACCCACTGACACATACTTACAAAAACCAGGTCCACTTGGTGCAGGGGGGAAAAAAAAAGGCATATTTATGGTTCTGATTGTCTGCAGTGACATAAGAGACCATTGTGAGGGTAAATTCCCAGGCAGAACCACATTGAGCTCTGAGCTTCAGTGGAATTCCTGCTGCTTTTCCAGCATGGCTAATGAGATGGTGATAGGCATGCTAGTGGTTTAGTGAGATAGGTGGTAAGGGCTTAGGTGGTCAGCAGTAGGCACATTATTAGCTAAAGTGAGAGGTCAAACATGTACACAAGCAGATAACTAGATGGGTCGTACAAATGATTTCAAACCACTGCAGTGGTCAAAGGCATGTGACAATAGACCCTCGGATTGGCCACTTTGCAGTCAACAGCTGGTAATTTGATAGTTTAAGCTGCAACCCATAGACCCCAACTCCTACTCTTGGACCCTTGAGGAAGGTACTTACCCAGCACACCACCAGCAGAAAATACCCAACCGAATAAAGAGATGAGCAACAGCAAGTATCTTAAGTACAAAAACTAGAAATGTAGCCCTTAACAAAGGTGTCCATTAAATAATGGTCAATAATAAGAAGTTTATCTTTGTGTTCCCAAATTGTGGGAATGGCACATTTTAACAACTGGCTTTTTTTAAGAAAGCAAAAACTAATTCATGGGGTGATCAGGTTAATTTTGCTTAAAATTTTCCATACATGTATGTATACTATATGGACAAAAGTATTGGGACACATCTCTTAATTATTGAATTCAGGTGTTTCAATCAGACCCATTGCCACAGATGTATAAAATCAAGCACCTAGCCATGCAGTCTCCATTTACAAATATTTGTGAAACAAAATGGGTTGTTCTGAAGAGCTCAGTGACTTCAAGCGTGGTACTGTGACAGGATGCCACCTTTGCAAGACAGTTTGTGAAATTTCATCCCTGCTGGATATTCCACAGTAAACTATAAGTAGCATTATTGGAAAGTGGAAACGCTTAGGAACAACAGCAACTCAGCCACGAAGTGGACGACCACGTAAAGTCACAAAGCGGGGTCAATGACCGCTAAGGTGCATGGTGCGTAAAACTCGCCAATGCTCTACTGATTCCATAGCTGAAGAGTTCCAAACTCACAAAAACTGTGCGGCAGGAGCTTCATGGAATGGGTTTCCATGGCTGAGCAGCTGTATGCAAGTCTCACATCACCAAGTCCAATGCCAAGCATCAGATGGAGTGATGTAAAGCATACTGCCACTGGACTGTGGAGCAGTGAAAACGTGTTCTACGGGGTGAGGAATCATGCTTCTCTGTTTGGCAGTCAGATGGGTGAGAGAACGTTACCTGCCTGACTGAATTGTGCCAACTGTGAAGTTTGGTGGAGGATGGATACTGGTGTGGGACTGTTTTCAGGGTTTGGGCTAGGCCCCTTACTTCCAGTGAAGGGCAATCTTAATGCTTCAGCATACCAAGACATTTTGGACAAAGCTATACTTCCAACTTTGTAGAAACAGTTTGGGGAAAGCCCTTTTCTGTTCTAGCATGACTATGGAAAGCTTTCCAAGAAGAGTGGGAGCTGTTACAGCTACAAAGGAGGGGGCCAACTCCATATTAAAGTCTATATATTTGAATGCGATGCCATTAAAGTCCCTCTCGGTGTAATGGTCGGGCATCCCAATACTTTTGTCCATGTAGTGTATGTGTAGAGAGGAAGAAAAATAAAAATAATAAATTTAAAAAGCAAAGTGGAACTAGTTGGAGGCTTCCATCACTCAGTGGCTTTATGCTATGAAAAACACTTAGGGTAGAGCCTTCAGCTGGGCGAGCACCGACAAAAACTCATTCATCTTAACCAGCCACCCATAGATCAGTTTGCTACTAATTGAATGGTGCCCAGTAAGAAACAGATAGGGACTCAACAAGGAGAAATACTTGAAATGTTTGCTATAGATTCCAGAAGATCAAATCCCAACGGAAAGAGCAGCATGCAGCTTTTACATCATGCAGATGAACCTGACCTCCTGCATTCAACATCAACCAGTATTAAGAGATTAATCCATTCCACTGCCTTTTCCAGAGCAGGAAAAGCACATTCCCTAATCAAGTTTCAAGGAAGAAAAAGTAATCAGTTCCTCCAGACAGAACAAGAATAAAAAGAAATATGTAAAATGCATTTTTAGGCTACATCGGACCATCTACGGTAAATGAGCTCAAATACTTAAGCATGCCCTGGCAATCGTGCTGGAAACAATCTTAATTTAAATCTTGCAGTTATTTTTGCCTCCCTTCTAATTAATGAATGAAATGAACCGTCGTAGAAAATGACGTTATCCACAGCTTGACTCCCATGGAGAAGGAAAATGTATTGGTGTATTTACGGTAAGCCTGCATTGAAAATATCCTCATAAAACATGGCAGTGCAAGTTATGCACATTAAAGGAATGCCACCAACAGACAAATCACTTAAAAGGCAGCAGTGGAAGTAAAATAAGGAAATGGGTAAAAAGTTAAAATGCTAAAATATTGAAAAAGAAAAAAAAAACTTGTATTGAAATCAATTAAATTTACTGGCATATACTCTGTTTATACTTAATATTTTCTGATGATACAAGTTTGAAAAGTGAGTCTATAAGTGAATGTATTGAATATAAAAAGTCAGCTGACAACATTTGATTCAATAAAGAAAACACATTGGTGTGCGAAGGGCACAGAATCACCATATTTTTCATGACAAATGTTTGTGCATTCTTTAGTCAGCTGGCAAACAATTTATAGCTCTCATCTTGTTTGCTCGAAATGAGAATCTTCATCTCCATGCGTCATCTTGTGCAGCAAGCAGTAACACGATTCAGCCTACAGCCAAACATCTGACTAAAAAAGACTTGTATGCCATCAGCACGGTGTGAACATGTCAGTACCGGTGGGTGTTCAGATTTAGCAACTCGATTTACACAGGACAGGGATCAAGGCTTCTCGCCAAAAGTCTCCTAACAGGGGTCTTTTTATACCCTTAAGGGTGGCACCTCACCCCATCTGCTTGCAAATTCATTCATTCTGCCATAGAATTATTTATTCAGTGAGCAACTTACAATATTAGGTTTGTATGCTAAGGTACTTACAATAATATACACATCCAAGCAGTCATTCTTTATTACATTCAGCCATAGAATGTGACTCACACTGATATGGAAGAGCTGAGAATGGGATTGAACCCAGGTCCTTCAGTTACTCTAATCACCTTGCCGCTTGTGGCTAAATGGAGAGAAGTGTAAACCCATAAGATAGACTAACTTGTTTATATGAAAGCATTTCTAAGGTAACTAACCAAACTGCATTTTCAGCTTACCGTAACAAAAATGTGTGGGTCTGGAGAGAAGACACGGTCCAAAGAAACCCAAGTCTTTGATACCAGCGGGATGCAGTGATAATATTTTCACACATTTATTAAGAGCCTGTTCATAAATGCTGCTAAGAAAAGCACACTTTGAAGGTGTTTGGGGTGCACATGACACACCTGTGAAAAAAACCACATTCCAAACAACATAGTCCCTACGTCTGCTTTTGGTTTCATCTTCACAGGTGTGGTGTAACTGAGGTGGGGGGGATCAGGTTTCACAAAAGCTAGGCTTAAAGGTGGTAACCTTTTACCAGGCTATATTTCCTCAGAAGAACATCCCAGAATTGAGGTGTTTTTAACCAGGCTTGGGGGGGGGGGTCCATTCCACACCCACTCCATATGGATTTTCTTTGCTCCTCGCTGAAGTGCACCAAGTGGGGTAAAACCAGGCGACTATTTATAGACAGAGTAGGGATGGGGGAACCAGAGGGTATCCCTGCACTAGTGACTCAAGCAAAATAATTATAGCCCCATCCTAATATTCACAGCTTCCCCTGGGCTGGTTGAGCACCTGTGTGAGAATGTGTGTGAGAGATCTTGGCACCACAGTACATGGAATCTAGACTGCTGCCATTTCACGAGGCACATGAAGGCTGTGTCATTAGCAAACAGTTCTGCGCAATGCAAAACATGGTGTGTCTGTTCATCAACATGGACACGGCCCACCGCACCTCCACACCACCACCCCTGAGCGACCCGGGAGTGGTGGTGACTTTTGGATTTCAGCAGAAGCCCAGCTCCCGTGTGCTCATTTCACATTGAAAAGATTCAAACAAATGAAGCGTTTGGCTGGAATTCTGTCCTCACTGTGAGGCAGGACAGGTTTGGCAGCCTGGTGACACACACTGACCTCAGGAAAAACCCCACTGCTCTGATTCCAGCACGCTTAGCCATTTTCCCCATTCCTACCGTCCGCTAGCAGACATGAGCAGGTGTGTGTGTAGGTGGGTTTGGGTGATGTTCTTTCTTTTTTTTAATCTCTCTCTCTCCACTGATCTGTTTCTCCCTCTGCAGAACAGCAGCCTGAGTGGAGCAACTGCCAGTCTGCTCGCCCAGTCACACAGGGCCACTCCCAAGGGGTGCGTGGGCTCACACTCTATTTAGAAATTATTCCATGCTGTCAGCCACTAAATGAGAGGGCGCGTGCGAAGAAGAAATCGAAAGACCAGCCCTAGAGAAACTGAGAATGAGGGAATGAGGGAGGGGGCAAATGAGACACAGCGGTAGAGAAAGACAGCACGATTTCGGGTGCCAACCTCTAACAGGACAGGAAGAACACTGGAAGAGGGCAGCAAACACAAATGCATTTTAAGTTTCACTTTTTTTTCCTGAGGAATCCCCATTGGCTATTTTTACATCCACAGAAGTTACTCATCTCAGAGCTATGAGTTAAACCCCCACTGTGCTCCTCAAAACAACTATGAGGTTAAGTGCATTTCTACAGAGCTGTTCTGGAATTTAAATAACTGCTTTAAAGTGAACCATGAAAAGCATGACAACATGTTAGAAATTAAGAGGACCTTTAATGCAGTGCTAGTAAACTCAGCGTTGGAGGACAAGAACAGAAGGATTCTGTACCTGCCAGGTTGTGATCAGCTCATCGTCTTGAGAAAATCTACTTGACTAATTCTGAAGGAAGGCTGGAAACAGTTAAAGGCCTCAGTGCGCCAATAGGACCTCTAGTCAGCTGAACCCTCATGTGCATCAGCTGTTAGTATTGCAAATATTTACAAAATTTGTAGTAAGTGAGTGATTCAGAAAGTAAAATTTATAGTTTATCTTAATGCTGATGGTCTTCTTGGAGTTGCAATGTGTTGTGAAAGTTGCAACCTTAAAATTTCAGAGGTAGACTTTGTGTGGTAAAAAGCTTGATTCAAATTTGTGGCTGTTTTATACCAGTAGAGGTGAGAGAAGAAAAAAAAAAAAAGGATTTGTCTTGTTTTAAACTTTCATTAAATGCAAATACCTAAGTTTGTTGCCAACAATTTAGAAATTGCAGCAGGGGGTTCATACTTCATACTCGGATACATCTGTTTGCGTCTTCCCAGAGACGGGTCTCATTTTCAAATACCACTTAAAGAAGAGTACAAGGAGCCTATAAAACGCCCTTAACTAGGGAAGCACCAGTACAGCAGCAACCCCAGGGCGTGCTTTGTCATCCCAGGAATTCTGGTTTCTGTTTCTGCTCGTCTTTCTGCAGACAGCTAGCTGGCATCGATCACGAGGCCGGGCTCTGCTGCTGCCTTCAATCCCACGGCACGCAGGTGTCCACCTGCCCTTGATCAGTCCTCATCTGCATCATCGAATGTAATGTTGTTCCCTGTCGGCTGTGGTGGTGAGGGAGACTCGAGTTGTTTTACTAAGCCCATCGACTCCGGGCTGCAGGATCACTAGGACAGTAAAGCCTTTAAGCAAAATGCCACCAGCAGGAAATGGGTAAACAGAGTTAAAACCTACAGAGACCGGATGTGCAATGTTAGAAAAGAAAGTAGGGAAATGAAACCTTGTACTACTAAATTTAAACGTTTACTTTAGACACAGTCACTGTTCTGCTCTGCTCTGTGCCGGCACACAGCTGTTGAAGGTAGAATTTCACTGCCAGAAAGGCTGTGCCCTGCTTTACAGGAGGCGCATGGCACACTTTCCACTTTTTCAACACTTTGCGGTGAAGAAGTGCAGACCGCAAGATTAAACTTTCATTTAGTGAAGGTTAACATCTGGAATGCTGGTCGGACTCTCCAGAGGAGCCAGACGTAACCTCCCGGAAGCAAAGATGTGGCAGTAAGGCAAACACAGAGACATTTGTGCCAGGCTGGCTTCACCTGTGCATCCTTCCCAAAACCTTTGAAACGGGACCTTTGATGTGCCGAAGCATCTGTGCACTTTAAATGAAGCAGGCCATCTCAATTGCACAAATGCCACTAATTAGAGGCTGGGGTCCTCAAAGTGGGATGCCGGGCTTTTATTAATCCGAAGGTGGGGGCAGGTGAGGCCACCGCAGACAGAGCTCGCCTCGTCGGCACATCCGAACCACGACCCGAAGGCCTGGAGCGCACGAGAAATGGTCGAGCGGTGGCAAGGGAGCACGAGGTGGCAATGGTTGGGTGAGTCTCTAAAGAGGGTTCTAAAGCCAAACTGGTCTGCTGGAGGGAGCCACTCAAAATAGGAGAAATGGCAAAAAACGAGAGCAGCAAACCCAGAACTAGAGGGGATTTCTGGCACATACAGACACACTTTATAAAAATAAAATAAAAAAAAGCAACCCTTCACTCACAAGACTGCCTGCAACATTCACAAATAACCTTAACTATGTTAAGATGCTTGCTTGATGAAGCTGTCAACTCGTAAATCAGAAATGGAGATCAGAAAAGCCAGCTGGAACAAGCGTTCAGGTAATCCCTCTGAACAAACCTAATTCAGTCAAGTTTCTTTCCCTCAACCCCCACACTTTTTACCCAACTAGAATACCAAGTGCCTACTTAGCTTCATAATTTTCTTTATTGCAGTTACACACCTTCCTCATGTTCCAAACCCAACTTAAAATATTTGTAGCTACTTTCATTCCTTCTACCCGCAAGAGATAATCTTAAAATGATAGCCTGTATATGATCATCATCTGGATCATTACAGAATGATAATCATGCACATCATGAATATTAATAAAGTGTATAAAACTTATTTTAAAAAAAAAAAAAAAAAAAAGGCTTGGATAAACCTTGAAAATGCCACTGGGCCATGATATCACCTAGGTTGTTTAAAAAGTAAGAAAACCTTTCTAAACACTCCATTGCACACAAATAAGATGTACTGTCCGTGGAATGATTGACATCTGAACTCCTCGGACTCTGATGGTCCAAAATAAACAGTGGCAGCGAAAGTTATGAAAACACCATAACAATCTGCATTCTGCACTTATCGGTGTCAGACAGAATCACATCTCCAAGCATTATAAAAGTAAAAAGAGCAAAAGGGTTCTTCCTGCAGGCACAACGTACCTGGAGCATCACGTTTACCTCTACCATTCAGCATTTCATAATGTAATTGAAGACGGGTTGTTAAGCTTTTAGTGCTGAAAAGACTGGAATACTGCCAGTACATTCTCTATTTAGATTATCATTTCATTATTAATATTCATTTATTTTCTAGATACTTCTATCCAAAAGCAATTTGCACAACAAAATTATATGTTACCCAGTTGTGCAGCTGGATATTTACTGAAGCAATTCAGGTTAAGTACCTTGTCCATGTGCATAACAGCAGTTAGGCTGTTCATGGTCTTCATGGGACTAAAACCAGCAACATTTGGATCATGAGTGCAGGTCTTTAACCACTGTTTTACCAAAATTCTATCTAGTGTTTTGGACTGTGATTGTTTTATTGAGTCTATTACTGACAGGTTCATATTGGGGTAAAGTGACCCACTTGTCAACCTCACCCATGTTAAAGACTTTAAAATATGTGACAGATATCATGCCTTTTAGTCTCCCACTGCACTCCTCAATGACCATATAATAACAAAGCAGAATGCAAACAACAAAATATCACAGCAACAGAGTTAACTGAAATGTGCCAAAAATGTAATGATGCTGTTTTGGCTACTTCTTTCACTGTGTTACAGCTAGACTGTGGCACTTGCTGGACCATGGTGCCCAAGTATGATTCCTTAATCTTTGGATTTCAGGAAGTATACACAGTAGTAAATTATACTGTAGTTCACAAAACTGCATGACATTTAAACTTGTTGAATTTAGTACATTTGTCTGTAGGGCCTGTATGTGCGCAGACTGACACATAAACAACAATATATTGTGTCAGCAAACTCTTATCTCACGATTTGTTTGTTATGAGTGAGAAAGAATGTCTTTTCTAGAGCATGAGTTGGCTGTGCTCCAATTTTTGTGAGAAACTGTGTAATTGCATGTGGATCGAGGAAATCCGTCAGCATCTCGTACATCAGCATGTGTGTGTATGTGTGTGGCAAGATAATCCATCTGTACCACATACAGGTGTTTGTGCAGCAAGAAAAATCAGTCAGCATAACATATATAAGCTCTGCGTGTGACATCACAACTCCCACTTGTCCAAGCCTTGTCAGAGACAGAATTTTAAAATGTTCGAAATAGTAAAGCAGCTTTTTTGGAGTTTAATGAACTTAACTACACAAAAGCCTCACTTAGGGTGAGAAGTACCTGTGCATCAGAATTCAAATCCGTGG
Source organism: Heterotis niloticus (assembly GCA_018136845.1). Lineage (NCBI taxonomy): Eukaryota > Metazoa > Chordata > Actinopteri > Osteoglossiformes > Osteoglossidae > Heterotis > Heterotis niloticus. Next base: position 19,686,455 of record CM030894.1, on the reverse strand, counting down.
CTTGAAATTTAAAGCCTGGCATAAGCACACAGACAGGCAGAGACTGCAATGTAGATACAGATATGGCAAATAATCTGGAACAGAGAAAAAATGTGAAGCAGGGTAGAGGAAATGCATAAACCCAGTGGACTTCTCAGGAGCACCAGGACTGACACTTTACTAGCTCAGTCCGCGACACTTCAACAGCGTTCCACTACTGCCATGTGTCCCAGAAACCCTCTTCAATAAGCAAAGGGGCTGTAAAGCACAGGTTCTGTTTGCTGTTACTGGTGCTCTGCTTCTGCAAATCAGGTCACTAAGTGGCATGTGCCTCTGCAGGCCATCCACTTTTCCGGTCTGCCTCCCAACATGCCTTTCTTCTTCTCCGTCTGCCTCTCCTTCCTCATTTTCTTATCTGTTCTGCCTCATATTTCACTCTTTCTTTATCCCTAATTCATCTTCAGTTCTCACTTGCTGTATCATTTCTTACCTTTGACCCCCATATTCATTACTCCTTTCTCCACCCATGTTACATTCTTATCTTACCTAGATTTCTCTCTTTTTATCTTTTAACTTCCTTCCTCTGTTTGTCATGATTGCCATCCTGCTTTGCTCATTCCTCCTCCCTCCACATGTTCCTCTCTACCAAGGTCTCAGTATCCATTAACTAAAGTGGGGTCGACCTCAACTGAAAGATGCTTCACAAATCATCTGGGTTCATTACCCAAGATGTCACCTAACCAGGGCTGGATAAATAAATCTATACATACACCAACATTTATAAGCATATTTGTTCCTTTAATGAAAAGGAGGCACAGCTTTTAATATATGAATTCAACAGAAGTTATCATCAGAGGGTAAAATGGTCTTTTGAACAAAATGCCAGCAGTATAATTCCATTGCCCTTTTCATGTCAATGAACTTGTTAGGGATGTCAGTAATCTAGTCCATTTCTGCACTTGTTTTCTTTCATCTGTTCATCATATTACAGGCAACACTTTGCACTGAAATTACAAGAAGAGATTTATCTAACCCTCACAACACACATTAGTAACAGTTTGGCCATCCTTCATCCCATCCCCAACTGTACACTCCAATGACAGGCTTATCTCAGACATTTGGAATGACATGCGAGTAATATGGGGGGGGGGGGTTCAATGTGCATAATGTATAGTACTATCATAGGTCACTTGAACTAGAGTCTAGACTAGACTTAGTAGCTAAAACTTTCCACTTGTTCCAGGTCTTTCAGAGCAGCATTACTGTACACCTGACTTCCGGGCTTTCACAATTAAGGGGGTTTTCTGTCTGAAGCTGTACAAATATAAACACCACAATTCTTCCACTTCATGAAGGCTGAAAAAACTAACAGGCATTGTTACAACTCATACAACTATACACACGCTATTTATCAGCTTTTTACAACTAGTCTAGATGACGTGTGCCTGTGGCATCACAATCACCCACCTCTTTAGACTTCGCTTTCTTTACCTACACAGCTTTCAAGTCTAAACAGAAATACTGAGGTGCCAGGAAAGCACAAATAAAATGGTCCAGGGTCCACTACTGTCAAGGCCATTTACATGGGATTTGTAAGAATGCCCCTTCTAAGGATGGAATGTGGAACACTTCTGTAAATAAAGGGGAAGAGGGAATAACCAATGGGAAAAAGAAAAAAAAAAATTAGAAACAGAAAAAATGAACCAACAGCAAGCAAGCAAGCAAGCAAGCAAGCAAATAAATAAATAAATAAATAAATAAATAAATAAATAAATAAACGGTTAAACTAGCTTGTCTGAACCCAAACAATGCCAGAGTTTTCATCTGTAACATATGGCTGTAATAGCCTGGTCCTTCTGTGCTTATAGGACCCCCTGGCCAACAGTTGGCTGCTCACTGTGGGAGGCAGAGCACTGACTGAAGGTTGAGGTCAGAGTTCCCCTCAATGCCCACATGGGTGGGGGGGTCACATGACAGTCCTATCACAGCTGGCTGTGTGACTTTCTCACCATCTGTCCTCAGGGATCAGCATATTTCGGTGGTGACAGAGCTCAGTTACCCAGGAAACACTGAAGTTATCAAATGGCAGACAATTATACAGCCAGCGTTTCCTACAGCCTATGACTCAAGTTGTGCTGTGGGAGCACTTTAAAACATACATATACTCTTATGAGAGTTCCTCAGAAGTTAAAACTTGTACACATCAGCTGGTTGCTGTTTCATCTGGGACTTCAAAACCAAACCAGTCCAAGCAGCAACAAGTAGCTGAAGCCAAATATAAGAGGACAAAGGTGCTATAGAATGGGAACGGAAAAATCTTTGGAAAAAGAGCCTCAGGCTCAGGTGACTGTCATGTTTTTTTCTGCAGTATCACAAGATGCTTACAAATGTGCACAACATGTTTTCCTGCCCTGTTTTATTCTCTAATGCGGTTTAAACGGGGTAATAGAATTTCTCGTAACTCGATGCAGGGAGATGGGGGACTGACTACAGAAAGCCAGTCTTGTTCATCACTGGGTGTATCACCGTAATCTGTTCTGCTGCTTATGTCACTTTTAAAACCACATAAACAGTTGGCCTGGAGCACAAGATTGGGGGGGAGGAACTTGGAAAGCTTCAACAAAGGGCCCTTCTTGCTCCATTTTCTTGCCTGACCCTCTCACATGTTTTTCCACTCATGCAGACTGAACGCTCTTGTTGGGCACAGTCAGCGGGCCGACGCAAGTGAGAGTGAATGTGTGCGTAGGCCCTGGGGTGGGCGCGTGTGCTGCCACAGCCTACCGAATGTCCCAAGGACCCACGGTTCCACACGGAATGATCACTTCAGTGCAGCATAACCTCCAGGCCTTAAAAAAAGGCAGGAGAAACCAGATTACAAGTCCCTGTGTAATAAGAAACAAGACCATAATTAACACAGAGGTAAACAAACACAAAAGGAAGGAAATACTGACTTCATCTCACAGACATAACCAAGCGTGCTATTCAGAAAAACATAACCTAGTGTGATTGAGAGAAATTATCTGAAATTGACAGGGAAAAAAAATGCTGCACAGATTTCCAAATAAAGAGCAAGTTAATGCCTTCTGCATATACATGCACTTATATTGGGGCTGGAAAATGATGGCTTCATTGTACTCCAAAACAATGTCTAAACACCACACCCTTTCCCACAGCCTGAATAAGACATGTTCCATTTCGTAATGAGTCGTTCAGAACACAGCTTCCCATCAGGCACAAAAACCTTTATTGCTGCAAGAAAAAGTGGCATACTGAAGACTAAGAACGAAGACAAACCCTTACTTTCAATACACTCACATGTTGCACAAAGGAATGACCTCCAGCCAATACAGTAACATGCACATAGTTAATTCCAATGGTTGGAAGAATAAACTTTTTTAAGTCACTTTATTATTCATTCATTCATTCATTCATTCACTCTTGTCCATTGCAGGGCTGCAGTAAAATCTTAAATATGCTGATACTAATGGGAAAATAATGATATGAACCACCTGTACATTAAGTCCACATACATTTAAATTTCATACATTTTTCCCCTAAGCAACTTAAAATTTATTTTCATGCACATGTTATTTCAACTATAATATAAGTTATTCCACCACAACACCAGACTAGAGTGGTCCTATGAAGGTCATCCTGTTATGACTGAACAAACATGTCAGGAGCAAGAGAGGGGTTTGGTGAAGAGGTGGGAACTGGTAGCTCAACTGGAGGCAAAATTTTGGCAGAAAGATGCACGCAGAAACAGGTGAAGGCTATAATCGAACGACAAACTCCACTAGCAATCCCAATCCTCCAGTCCTCCACTAGTTTAACCACATAATATTTAACAGCTTGTATCTGCGGAATTAAATCGGTGCAAAGTTGCACCTCAAAGTCTCAGAAGAGCTCTTCTGTTATACTATCGTGATAGGTATTTCATTTTATTATCCAGCCATACCAATAAGTGAAACTCTACTCCACAGGTCACACTGCACAAAAATGTCTGCTATGCATAGTAAAAAATATTATCCGGTTTTGGTACGTGATTCAAATTTATGCAAGTTCACATACACAAGGAAGACATCTGAAGGTGCATGACTACACAACCTGAGCAAACAAAATGAGGCAAAATGATTGCACAGAGTACGAGAGAATTTCTGTGATTTTTTATCCTTATTCCTATTCAACTTTATCGTCTAAGAAAATGACATCTACAATCATCTTGGCAAATGGTGGCTTTTACGTGAGTGAGCGAAGGATAGATGTGTTCTCTCACTGCTCGTAACTCAGCACCTTTTCCGATTACTGCTACATTTCAGTGCTTATTTTGGGTGCAAAACATTGCACCTGGGGGCAATTCCTTCAGGAAATCACAAAGAAAAGACTTAACATCGGTGTTATTAAGAAACATTAAATTCTCTGAAGTGCAGATAATATTCTCCATGTTTACAGGATGACGTGATGCAGTTTACAGCGAGGAGGTAAAGGTTCAGTGGCTTGAAATGAACTTAAAAAGGCAAGAATGGATGAAAAAGAACCACTTCCTATGTTGTTTACATCTGAAGACCTACACGTTGGCAGGGATACATTTTGTAAATTAAAAGAGCCTGCTGGTAGGTTTTTCCTTACAAGTCTTCCACTATCTGATCAATGGCTTTCCAGAATGAGAAACCAATCCTTCAAGATCCACTTCTCCTTTCTGCATGGTTTTATGCTTATTGATGTTCTACTCCACACCAGTCTGCTTGGGCTTTCCATAGTTCCACAGTTGGTAAACTTTGCCTCGTGCAGGAATCCGACATCTTCGGAGCACATTTTTCCCAACAAAGCTCATATGCAGCTGATGGAACAGAACAGGTACGCCCAAAGGCGGTTCCCTAAACACCAAAGCAACCGCACGCTGTAAAGGAGACCTGCGCATGGCTCACTATGGTTTTACAGAAAAAACTGCATCAACATGTTAAACTGCTTTAGATCACAGACAGTGGTCCAATCAGGAATTTTATGGTGTGACATTCCACCAGGTTATACATTAATAACTGAAAAGGTGTGCCCCTAACTGCCAGGATAGCCTCTTATTCAAATAAATCCTTGGGAATAAAGTGGTAAGAGCAACTGAGAGAGCAGCTGCTGTATTCTTTGTTTCAGATTTACCCACACGTCATCTATGCCACAACTGTTGGGCTTTGGAATAATTAGGAGTCAGGCTAAAGAATATGTTGTTTCTGTGTTTGTGTGTGTGTGTGTGGGGGGGGGGGAGATAGTATGCTTCTAGTCTGTCCAGTTTACTTAACACAGAGTCATCTTTTGCTAGTAAACTGTGCTCCCCTAATGGCCACAGAGGAGCAGCTTCTCATGTCATCAAGCTCTGCACCCTCTTGTGGGGTTCAAAGCAGTGGGAAAAGCCTGTCTGCACACCCAGGCTCCTTGACCCTGCCCTTCCCCTTAGAGGGATTTACTCCTCAACAGCAGAATGAGAAATCCAGCCTTCTCCTATCAGTGCTTGGGCTGTGATCAGAGCGGAAGGCCTGCAAAAGAGGCAGCAGTAAACTTCTAAACTAGTAATGGTGGTGGCCTTCTGACTTGCTGATGGACTGATCAGTCTACACCAAATGGAGCTGGAAACATCAGCTCTTATTGTGCAACTTTGAATCAGAAGGAGTGGCGAGTCCCCCCCAAGTCTTGATTCCAATAAACAGTCCCTCATTTCCATGCTGTAATGGTTTTTTCCCCCCTATTCCCTATCTCCAGCTTGCCCAGATTGTGGTGTGTGGCGCACTGAATCACACCCCCCACCCCCACTTGCCCTTACAGCCAATCTGTTGAGCTGTGATTACATTCAGTGCCAAGGCGCAGTCGTCGTGTTCTCCTGTGGGAGCTACCCGTGCACATAACAGCTCCCAGAATTCAAAGCAAGAAGATCTTTCATATCTCCTGTGGTTGCGGAGAGTGTTTAACCATAACACAGCACTCTGGCGACACAGAGGAACATGCACAAACAAAGCCATCGTTGGTCACAAGCAGCTGAAATAGGCATAGGCACCGGGGTTTCGTCTCCCTCAAGAGAACTTCTTTTTCCAGATGAGGCACAGCGGGTTACCAAAACTGTGTTACAATTCTTGAATGTTGTCCTGTTAATACCGATGATCTATTCGTTGATCTGCAGTACACGGCCTCAGATAGCTAAGCTCAGCCCCAACTTAGTGCCGATCAGTGTTCCGTAAATCTGTGAGAAGCTCATTGGCAAGCAACAAATTCTCTCTTTTGTATTAACATATGCAAACAATCATATAGTTTACCACCGTACCAAATGTCTACTGTCGGAACTCCGGGTCATTTTTCGTTCTTTTGAAACATCCCTTACTGCTTGGCAACCATCTTCGTCTACTTCGGGCTGTAATATTCCACAGTAACATCATCATCGAGGAGACAAACGCCCATGATTTTGTTTTATGCAGACGGATACGTTGCTGCATAGCGCCTAATAATTGGTACCAAGTACACTCAGTTGCGCAGCCTGCCGAGTGGGTAATGGAAGAAATTTTGTCTCAGAATGGAAGGAAATATTTTGAGGCAAGAGGCACAAATGTCTGTAGACTCAAAGTGCTGACATCCGCCTTAAGCATGCGGGAATAGATCTCAAGGGAAGTATTTCTCAATAACCTTTGACTTCGTGGTCACAGGAAAACGACACCATGCGACTCCAACCATAGCCTGTTTCCATGTGTCAACGTTCCCCATCAAAGTTCTGCGTTTTTAGTGGCAACTGCATGAAGGAACTGTTCCAAGTCAGAGAGAGCAGATGTTGGATAAGGAAACTCGGCTTAGGCTGCCCTGAAATAAATGATGCTGGATTCCCCATAGAGCTGGAGGAGGAACTGCATCAACATTCCAAATAAACCTACCTGCAACTCCCATTAATTCCTTGCCAGACAAACTCCATTCAACAGTAAGAGCAATCCCAGAATTGCCATCTAATTACAAAGAGAGAACTCTATACTAAAGTAAGATATTACATAGAAATGTGTCCATTCTATCACAATGTTCTGAACTGATTTCAAGTTACAAGTCTCCAAAGTTTACGTCAACAATAAACCCTCAGCGGCTGTTCAGCTCAAATTTCAAATACAAAGTGAAGGAAGAAGTATCACATGGCACGATGGAAATCATTAATGATTCAGCTCTTCCAAAACCCTTGCGAGCACAGTGCAGCAGTAGGTAACATCTCAAGTCAAAAAGCTGGCCTCTACAGAATGCAGATGTCAGATGCCCCCCCCGCAAGTACAAAAACTCAAACTCTGGAAAATGTGCCCTTTTTTTTTTTTTTTTTACACCCACATTATTGTATGAATTTATAAGCATAAGATATAAACTGGTTATGCCTGCAAAAAAGAAAGACCCAAGTAATTTCAAAATATGGGATGTGGCACAGACAGCAAATCTGTGGTTTAAAGTCTGCTATGCAAGAATTAACTGTGTTGTATTTAACGCGTGTCACACACCACCCAGTACTGAAAGATAAATGAACTGCGCTGTTAACTGTGCTTGTGTGCCTAGTTGCCATTTTGAGGGATGTCTTGGTACTTGGCCTGAAGTGTAAACACCAGCATTCCAGCAGGCTGCAGGACTGTGCTACCAAGGGGCCGAAAGACAGTGATGTCATTCATGAAAAACAGGTGTGTAATGTACAAGAGGTACAACTCCTTTAGTAATTTAGCACCAAAAAAGAGATTTCTGAGAACAGCAAATGTATCTTTAAGGAGGATAAAACATGCAGTAGATGAATTTCCAGGAGAACATGTAGGATGAAAGGGTTGTGAGTTAAATTCTTCTACAGTAGCATTTAGCAGAAGATCTCCTTGAAAAGGGAAGAGCAAACATTATGCAATGAAAAGTAAACGTGAGACTTGACCGTAACAAAACATATCACGACATCACTGACAATTCTTTGCAGAAACAGAAAAAAAATTAAAAAATAAAAATACTATCTGAGGTGTCAGCGCAATTTGCTGGTTGCTCTGCTGACTTCACTCAGTGTAGATGATGGTTCAGCCTCATGCGGTACACGAATTCTGATTTCCCCCCTTACCGCAAGAAAATGCCAGAGCTCATACAAATAATCAGGGAAGGAGATGACTTCACTTGTACAATAAAGTCCTCAATGGACAACATGTGGTTAAACTAACTCAGTTCTTGAGTGTGAAAGAAGCTGATTTCAGTCCTTCTGTTACTGTAGTACCACCGGGCAGGGATTTTACCCTCAACTGGTTTAATAACAGCCGTGCGAACTGGTGGAGTACTGACAGCTGCTTTTGCTCAGCCGCTTGAACTGGGGGCGGCAGGTAGCGCAATTCTTTGAGTAGCCACCTTTGCACTTGCTGGATTTGGGCCCGAATCCCACTTCACACTGCAGTATGCTTGGTGAAGGTACTTACCCTCAATTGCTCCAGCAGTACATGTAGTAATTCATCTTAAGTAGCGCAACACTCGGTGCGGCGAACAGTGTCGCACACAGACTATGATAAACTGAAAAATAAAACCTTTTTTGCAGAACTCCGTCATTAACCATCCAGCACTGCCCGAGTAAAGAGTGAACGTGCTATTGCAGTGCCTTATTAACCCTAATCCTGTACATTCAAGTCATCTGCGCTTATAAACAGTTAGCTAAACATTTTAACAACATGGTGCGATTTTAAGTTTAATTTCCAGAGGACAGTGGTTTCTGCAGAATCCCACTGAGTTAATCTACCGCCATTGTATCGTCTCTAAGCAATGGGGGATGCCCAGATGCGGGCAGACGATCAATTCTGCCTGCTGATGTTCGGTAGATGGGTGGTGCGAAGCACAAAATATAAGCGGCAAGAGAAAAGGAATGAGTCACGGTCTGCTTTGTCATAGGTCAATGAGACAGACTGCTGCAGCCAGTTGCATTTTCAGGACCTTCACCTGCTGGCCGGGGGAGACGGCTGACCCCGGGAAACCCCCCCCAAGCATTTAGGGACATTCCTCACCTTTCTCCACTAGATACTTTCTGCGGGCTCTATTTTCAGCCCTGCCTTCTGCTGTATAAATGCGGCAGCACAAATACGTTCTGGACATCCAAGATGACACGGGCTCACGTACGGACCGCCCAGCGTCACTTCGGGTCACCCCTTTCACACGAGTTTTAACACATTTAATGTTTAAGGACGATAAGCATACGAGTAAACAAAGACTAAGGATGTAGAAACTGTGTTACGAAGCCCACCCGCCCATCTGTTCGTCGGTTTTACCTTCTCTTACAACCACTCCCATTGAGGAAAAAAGATGAGCCACCCTGTTATGACAAGCACGTCCGAGTAAATATTTAACTTTACAGGATCTCGATTCATTAACGTTTCTTACGCAGCTCTAAGCTGCTACAATTTGTGAAACTTATGGAAAAGCCCCCACCCCACCATTTCTTTCACTGTTTATACTCGCCTGCTGCCAGAATGGGTCTGGTGAAAGCAACAGAATGTCAAAGGAAGCAAGCAAGCAAGCAAACACACACACACCTGTGGAAAATAGAGCGTAAGGAAAGGAGAGCCAGGGAGAAGGACTTGTACGAACCTTTCGCTGTTGAAGATGGATGCGGATGTCAGGCTTTAACCTGGTGGGACACGAGCAGAGCAGAAGACAGACAGGGACAGGCTCTTCACACTCCTCTCCTACCGCTTTGTGTGTTCAAGTGTCTTGCGTGTGTGTCGTGTTCTTATTGTTATTATTGTTATTAATCCAAGCTGCTCTCTGTCTGTCTTAATAAAACGGAATCCCTTGTGGTGCCCTTTCGATCGCTCAGAGAAGGAAGTTTAGGGAGGCTTTCTGCTCTCGTGCCTTAGTATTCTGTGGAAATAAAGAGGGGGGAAAGCAGCCCACGACCGAATCTCGGCAGGGCAGGAACTTCCTTAGGGAGAGAAAATATCCGTGAAAAATGTCTTTCTGCTCTCTTCCAACATTTGCGGGCCCTCGGTCTTCTGCGGAGGCTTTTTCTTTAGCAGCAACCCGTCTGCTTAACTGGAAAAATGTGGCATTGCAGGGAGACGGAAAATATCGTCATTAAATGCAGCTGGGCGAGAAGAAAAGATCAGTTTTCAAGTCTTCCCCCCTCCTCTCGTGACTGCTATTTAGTCCTGCACGACTTAATGTGTTTTTTTTTCCCCTTTATTTATTCAGGCGAACGACGGCATTTTGGAGCGCCGCGCGAATTATGAAGCAGTTTTGACGACTTTTCCGTCTGGAGGAGGAATCCCGCGGAGCCTCTTTCGGCGACGCGAGCCGCCTTCCCGCTTGCGAAGAAAAGAGTGAATTATTACGGAGCGGGGAGAATTCTCCGACCGCCGCTCTGACTGTCTGAAAAGATTTCGGCTTGTTAACAGACGTTTGGCGTCTCTGTGCCCTCCACCTCCGGCGCTGGAGGTTATCCTCCGCCTCTTCGGCTCTAGAACATCCCCGGGAGAAGTGCGCTGACCGCGGCGCAGCTCCGGACTGCGGACCGAGAAGCAGTGACGGCGCGCAGCTCGACCCGCCGATTGCTGCTGTGGCTGGAAAAAGAGAGAGAGGGCAGGGGGGTGAAAGGGGTCTCGGGGGCTGGGGGTGTTTTTGGGGGGGTGGCCGCGGAAAAGGGCGGGGCTGAGTCTCGCGGCGCCGTTTAAGGTGGATCGGGAGCGAACAACGCGGAGCAACAGGGCGCCGCCAGAGGGACGCTGGGCGTGCACGGCCGCCTCTTCCGCTTGTTGCGCGGTCGAGCGCCGCCAGTTCTGAGCGAAGTTGACGTCGTTGTCGCCACTTTCAATCCAGCGCCTCGCCTCGCACCTGAGTGGTGACTCATTGATAAGCAGACAGCCGAAATGGCGAAAATATGTCCGTCGTCCACTCAGAGGATGTGGCGCGGAGAGCGATGCCGTAACACACATGGCCGAGTCCCCGAGTTCGCTTGGGAGCTCGGAGCCCGGCAAGAGGCTCTTCCTGGTGAGCTTCTGTTCGAAGTTAATTCACCGTGAAGCTCATTGATCTGCGGCCCACGCAAAGATCTGCACAAATGTTACACCCGGTGTTAACTTTGGCACACTAACATTCATTTTGCATATCAACCACCTGTGTTGAAATGCTCAAACATCGATTTCATTTCTGGCCTTTTGTACATTATACATTTTTATAAAATGAAGGGGGCTGCGTGTAGCATAGAAGTCGGAGGGTCCTGGTCCAATGGCCGCATGTATGAGTAAATCACTGTAAGGATTTTACTTTATCGAGCCCAACTTTTTAACTTGCTTTAGAAAGCCAGCTAAGAGATAAAAGTAAATTTACGTTTTTATCTGTATGCTTTTTCTCAGGTACGATGCATAACTTCTACAAAGAGTTATAAATGCAGACATTTATCACAGTCACCATTTTGGCTGCTTGGCCCGGTTGAGATCACAGGCGTCCACAGTCCATCCTGGAGGCACAGGGCTAGTAATGTACCATGGTTTCATATGACTACCCATCTATAAAATTGCTAGGAAATGCACAAAGGATGCTGACACATGATGTAATCCAAGTTCATGGGGCCGTTCAGAGATCACAAGAGAAGTAGGTCCAAAATACATGTTTGAAACTCTAACTGAATTTTGAAAGGGCAATTTAGCAACTCTGAGGACAATACGGAGATCATTCTATCACATTAGACCCAGAGCAGAAGCTACAGACTGACAGTTTTGGTCCTCTTGTGCATGCAACCACCCAGCAATGCAGCAGTCTTGCTGTGGTGGTAGGGAGTGACCAAGCTACGTAGGTGTTATAGTGTAGATCCTTTGAATGTCTTGTAGACCATCACCAGAGTCTTGAACTTGGTATATACAGCTACAGTAAGTCAATGTAGAGAGACAACGATGGGGACGAACAGGAACCTTTTGCAAGTTAAAGATGGCGAACGTGATGGCGTTCTGGATCTCTTTTAAATTACGTTCTGGTAGTCTCATGGCAAAGGTTGGAAGACTGGACAGAATGGTGTTAAAATAGTCCCACTGAAATATTGGTATGACCTGGACCAGCACCAGTTCAGAGTGCTTTGTGAGGTACAGGTGGATCCTGCAAATGATGTCCTTCTATTCTAGTGACAACATCTGTGATATTGAGTTGTGGCTTCGGTGTGCTAAAAGAAGCAAAGACCAATTTTTACTGCCAGGCTCTTGAGGAATGGAGCTTAATAACCAGAGTGAAGCAGAGATGTATGAGAAGTAACCTGCAATATGAGACAATGCACTTTCAGTGTTTGGTGGAAGAAAGAAGAGCTGGTATGGTCAGCATGACCTGTGAAAGGCAAAGACAGAAGCACGGCAAGCGTTGTACATGGAAAACAGCAAGCGTTCCACCCTCGCAAAACACCATTTTAGAGAGATTGAAGGGAAGACAGGGAGCTACACCAATCCACCTGGTAGGATCTGTTAAATTTACAGTATCTAAAAAGCGGTCTCGTGTGATCTTTGCTTGCTGACATTCAGTCAGCTTTGAGGTCATGTACTCAAGAACGGATTGCCTTTTTCCTTAAAACGTCAAACTTGTGAAAGGTAGTTGTTGGAAATACTTGTTTGACAACCAACAGATGTCTTGTCATACATTTAAGAGCAGACCAGAAAAAGAGGGAATGGAAAAAGTAACCATTTTGGGTAGCAAGTGTGGTTTGAAGAGTGTTTTTTTTTTTTTTTGTGGCTTCTGCTTAACTGGACATGAAACCAGGCTGTTCAGTGCTGTTTTGAACTTTGTGTAAAAAAAAAAAAAATTAGAGCCCTTTGTTAGCTCTGTCGTTACAAATTTTTCTGCACATTCTGTCATTGGGCAGGTGTTCAGCTTTACGCTTCTGAAGCTGCACACTGGCCGCTGGGCAGAAAAAAATTAGATCAGGGCAACAAAGTTTCAGTAGGGAGATAGTTATGTGGCCTAAATATGGGAAAATGGGTGAAATGTAGTTAAGTAGAACTGAATGTGAGACCATAAGTTTAGACCTGCACATCTGAGGCGGAAGGATATTAAAAAAGATGTGCTAACTGGAGCAACAAGTATAGCAATAACAATAGTAGAGATGATTTATACCGAGTTTACACCGATCAGCCACAACATTAAAACCACCTGCCTAATATTGTGTAGGTCCCCCTTGTGCAGCCAAAGCAGCTGTGACCCATCGAGGCATGGACTCCTCAAGACCTCTGAAGTTGTCCTGTGGTATCTGGCACCAAGATGTTAGCAGCAGATCCTTTAAGTCCTGTAAGTTGTGAGGTGGGGCCTCCCTGAATTGGACATATTTTTTCCAGCACATCCCACAGATGCTCCATCGGATTGAGATGTGGGGAATTTGGAGGCCAAGACAACACCTCAAACTCTTTGTCATGTTCCTCAAACCATTCCTGAACAATTTCTGCAGTGTGGCAGGGGGCATTATCCTGCTGAAAGAGGCCACTGCCATCAGGGAATACCGCTGCCATGAAGGGGTGTACATGGTCTGCAACAATGTTCAGGTAGGTGGTACGTGTCCAAGTAACATCCTCATGAATGCCAGGACCCAAGGTTTCCCAGCAGAACATTGCCCAGAGCATCACGCTGTCTCTGCCGGCTTGCCCTCTTCCCATAGTGCATTCTGCTGCCATCTCTTCCCCAGGTAAACAATGCACACGCACCCGGCCATCCACATGCTCTAAAAGAAAATGTTATTTGTCAGACCAGGCCAACTTCTTCCATTGCTCCACGGTCCAGTTCTGACACCCACGTGCTCATTGTAGGCGCTTTTGACGGTGGACAGGGGTCAGCATGGGCACTCTGACCAATCTGGTGCAACGCAACCCTATACACAGCAAGCTGCAATGCACTGTGTGTTCGGACACTTTTTAATCATAGCCAGCATTAAGGTTTTCAGCAATTTGAGCAACAGTAACGATATTGGACCAGACGGGCTAGCCTTCGCTCCCCATGTGCATCAATGAGCCTTGGACGCCCATGACACTGTTGCTGGTTCACTGGTTGTCCTTTCTTGGACCACTTTTGGTACTGTAGGTACTAACCACTGAATACCAGGAACACCCCACAAGACCGGCTGCTTTGGAGATGTTCTGACCCAGTCGTCTAGCCATCACAATTTGGCCCTTGTCGAAATCGCTCAGATCCTTGCACTTGCCCATTTTCCCTGCTTCCTACAAATAAACTTCAACAACTGACTGTTCACTTGCTGTCTAGTGTATCCCCCACAGACCTTGATGTGCCATTGTAACGATATAATAAATGTTACTCACTTCACCTGTCGGTGGTTTTAATGTTGTGGCTGATCAGTGTATACAAGAATCGTGTCAGTAAAAGGTGACAGAGTTGGATGTGGGGAGGAAACTGTCCCATCCACATTTTAGCTCCAGGGTTGGAAAGACCTCCCCACAGGAAAAGCTTAACTTTATTTTCAGTGTGACATGGGCTGCCTGTCAGATGAGAATTTTGCTGAAAATGGTCTATTTATATTTGATACAAGTGTTGTTTTGGCAGCAGGGGCAAGCAAAGTCCTATGCAGAAGGTTGCAGGCAGCCAATAGGAGAGCCTTTGATAAGGTTTCTTCTGGGGATGGGGCAGGATGCCCTGGATTGAGACTTTTGCTACAGAGAAGACATACAGAGGACAAGCTTCCAAGGCATAATGGAAGCAATGAACATTATGGATCGCTTGGACGTTTAAGGCCTTAAACCATCACTCCAGTATGCAAAATCTCTCAAGTAAACAAATGCTGAATGTTCACACCAAACATCTTTTGGCAGGGCATCTATCTTCAGAACAGCCTCATCTGTTGTCTTTCTTTGCATTCTTAACACTCTAGAGATACCAAGGCAAAGAAAAAATGTTGAAAGAAGGAAAATATTCAGAGAAACAGTTTGACAGTTTGGGGGCCTTTTGTGGGCGTTGGGCCATTGTTTTGATTATCCGTGCAGGTGGGGAAGACCGGGGGGTTGGAATATAATAAGGAAAGGAGGGAAATTTTTGAGAGTAAAATGAGAAACCCCATGACACTCTAATGTACCTGAAAGTGATATGAATTATTTTCGTATCTTATAGAAGCAACAAAAAAAAAGTTTATTCTGCCTGTGTAACGATCTAAAATAGAAGACTGGTTAAGGTTAAAGTGTAAACTCCTTCATGTTCAATGTCAGCTATGCTGCAGAAACTAAATTTTTGTATTTTAGTATGTATAACTTAAAACTCAAGGTCATTTCACCTGTTTTCTTCTTTATCTTTCGTCTGCTCCCATTAGGGGTCGCCACAGCGGATCAACTGTTTCCATTTTTTTTCTTCTTCTTTACCATGAATTACTGCAAAACAACAAAATTATGGAGGTGTGGATATTTGTAGAATTATAGCAACTTTTTGGAGAACAGGGCAGTGGGCATCATAGTTGCTGATTAGCAACACAGATGTTCCCAGTTCAAAAGTTGCTATAACAAAAATACCCTGCTCTATGAACTGGTGAAGAGTTGTAGGTTGCTTATGTAATACTGTGGGTCACCTTGGACAAAGGTCTTGGCTAGCTGAGGGATAATAATGAATGATGCTCTTAACATGTCCTGGCGTTGCATAACTTAACCACCTCAACTTGTGTGTTCAATATATGATACGGATCAAACCATAGAACCAGTAGTAGACGGTCCTAAATTGGAAATTGATGTCCGTTTTTGCCTATCAAACAAAGTGACAGTAGCGATGATTTTGAGGTCAGTAATGCTCATAGAACAACAAAGGATAAAGCAGTTAAGCAGTGTTATCCTGCATCTCATTCAGTGAATGAAAGTACAGGTCATAACTAGAGTTGATGGATTGGAGTACTTTGTCACCCGGTGAGTAGTGAGCTGGGACACATCACCTTGATGTGCAGAGGGTTTACACTTCTCTTTGCCTCCCTTTCCCTGGGACAAGTCACCTGTTTGTCCCCTTGACCTCATCAGCTGTCCTCAGTGTTGTGATAGTAATGAGATTTGCTCCTGAAGAGAGGGGCCATGTTGTGCTCTTCTGTGCCACATTTCTGTACACCTGTCTGATCCTTTCAGAAGGTTGAGAAGAGAGAGAAACAATAGGCTTCTCACAAGGAGACACTGTAGGTTCCTCAAATCCCACAGCCAACAGCTGCCCTTCTTCTCTTGCTTCCTGCTCAGTTATACGTCCTTCATTTTTCTGCTTTCAATAACATAGTTAAGAGGAATTGAGACCAGCTGGGTCCTGGTGCTGTAACATTGCAAAGAACTTGAATTGTTTCTGTCAAAGCTACATAGAGCAGTGAAAATTTAAAAGCAAAAGTAAACAAAAGCAGTAATATCAGTAAATCATAACTGTTAAGTGTGAATGCTTAGGAGACAGATCATCTTGGTGAAGAACGAATGTCTTGACAATCTATTCAGCTAGGGACTTGGGCAAAAAAGGTATAAATTTATAACAAGTCGCACACTCTTTCCCAGTACAGGGTAAGAAAAAAATGTCTGAGTGATGATGAGGTAATGAATGAGATACAAAATGCTGTGAGTTTCTGTCTCTTGTCATGACCCTAGAGAGGAACATGTAACTCTGTGCTATAAATGTATAAAATCTTCAGACCGTGGCTCTCCAAATTCTTTTAATGTATGACTGAGTTACCCGGCGCTACCTGGATCGGAAAGTGAAAAGGTAAACACGTCACCAATATCACTAAAGTGTATTACCCTTAAAGTGGTGCATTTTAGTACATAAGTATTATTGGTGCTTTTGTACAGGTGGACGGCACAGGCCGCAACGTGCGCCAGTGATACTCAAGTGGAAAGGGTTAGGGTTAAAAGTAATAAAATATATAACATCAAACTTTATTACCCTCACTGTAGTAATATGTGCAGCACCGTGTGTGTGTCATGTATATTTTATTAGCCTCTTCCTGTTGCCAGTTCAGGTCCTTCCTACTATTACCCCCTCCATCATGTGTGTGTCTTCGATTATGCAAAAACATTCTTAGGGTGAAAAGTAATACTATGTCAAGTTAATAACAAAGAAATAAACAGGAACTTTACAGACACAAAGATTTTAGACAACCTCCTAAATTCTTCTGGCTATAAGAAAAACACTTGTGGGTAATAAGGTGCAACAGAAGTCCTGTACATGTTTAAACAGGAAACCACCAGTATTTGTAAATCTGTACCAAGACAAGCAAACAATACGATCTTTGCAAGTATGAAACATTAAACTGCTGGCATCCATGTTGTCATCGCTGAATGGCAAAATACAAATTTAGAAGCTCTGACATTTATCTGCAGTCCAAACTTCCACCATTTCTATGCAACAGAGAAACACTGTAAGCAGATATACCCCCAGAGGACTACTTCCTCATGTGATTCACCAACAACTTGTGAACTTGACTGTGAGTGCACGTGTGTGCATGTGTGTGTGTGTGTTTGTGTGTGTGAGCAGTTGTAGCTATGGCTACCATTTCACCTGATGCAAATTACTTTACAACAGCAAGTGGATGTTCAGGGGAGACAAAAGAGAAAAACAATATGGCTGTATTCATCACAATTGTCAAATAAAGTAAAAATGTGCTGTTCTTTACGATTAAAATCAACTTTATATATATATATATATATATATATATATATATATATTAAAAAAAGCAAGCAAGTAACACTATAGAAAACCCTACAGGATTTTTCCTTCAGATCAGCACTTGACGCGATTGTTTTCTGTCTTCTATTCATCCGTCTGCTGTGAAGGGCTTATGACAGCTACAATTGCCATATAGCCATGTGCTTGAGAGGAAGTGTCTTTTGTCTCCTGCTGATTCTCACTAAATGTCAAGCACGAGACTCTGGGTGGTTAAAATAAAAACCACAAGCTCTGTACGCTTCTCTGGTAAGGCAGACCAATTCCGGCAGAGACCTGGATGGGTTCTGCCCAGCTCTCAAACAGCAACGATTTTCTAACCTTATTGTTTCTTTAAGAGAAGGAAGGTTGGCATCCACTTAATTTAATAGCTTTGTATACTGTAGCCTCAAGACGAATTCCATGAAGTGAGCTTTTGTTTGTTTCTGTTTTGTTAGCTGGACTGGAAAAGTGCAAAGGTTTCCAACTTGAGTGATAATTTTTTTTTTTTTTTTTTTTTTTTTTTTTTTAAAAATAGAAACAACAGATTTAGCTCCTTTTGGTTTGCTCTTCTTAGCTTTTCTTGCTCCGATGGCTAAACGGTTCAAAATTTGAGCAGTAATGCACCGTGCTTGTGCCGTCAGTGTGTTTCTGAGCAGCTGACAGAATTTCTCCAAAAGAGCTCTTATCTTCCTTCAGAATAAACCATTTGTCATCTTCAGAGGTCACACTGCTAAAACTGCTTTACTCTCAGTGACAAATGCTCTTGCCTCACTTCAAGCTGCTTCCTCATCATGTGCCGTAATCCTTTTAAAATTCTCTGCAGCGTTCAGCGCTGTTAGCTGCCTTTATTAAGAAACTTTTCTCTCTGCAAATTTGCAGTACGCTAATGGACCCGCGTAAATCCTACCTTTCAGACGAGACCTTTTGTATTCGCAGTGTAACTTTCTCTCCTGTCCTCAGAAACTTGTCACAACCCCTCAAATCAGAGCTTATCGATGGCTCTCCAAATCTGATATCTCATAACTGTGTTCTGCTTCTCTCTTCAGCGGATTTTACTTAATTGGTCTTGAAAACATCACCCATTCCTGTCACCTGTTGTAAAGAATCTCAAACGTGACCCCGTATGACTCTCCTTCACTCATCACATCTAGCTCTTCTGTCAGCATCCGCCAAATCCCTCCGTCACCTCCTATGGCATTGAACTTGTTATTCAGGCACTTCTTGTTTCCAAGTCCAAGTACTGCAACTCCCTACTAGTAGATGTCACCCAGAATGCATGTTATTTTCCTTCAGTAGTTGACCTTTATTAATAGTTTGACTGTGTGCTAAATGCAGTTTTGTACTTCATCTGAGACAAGTCATCTAATTGGTACCTTTGTGCTCTTTGTGCTTCTATATATATATATATATATATATATATATATATATACACACACACACACACATACACACACACACACACACACATATATAGATATAGATATATATACACACACACACACATATATATATATAGATATAGATATATAGATATACACACACATACACACACACCAATGCAATGCTCCTCAGCCCTATTCTTACATATTCCTGGATACGCTGGTTTTTGCTGCAGCCTCGCAAATATTCTTTGATGATCAATGGATATTTTTCA
Organism: Heterotis niloticus; assembly: GCA_018136845.1. Classification (NCBI taxonomy): domain Eukaryota; kingdom Metazoa; phylum Chordata; class Actinopteri; order Osteoglossiformes; family Osteoglossidae; genus Heterotis; species Heterotis niloticus. The sequence goes on along the minus strand of CM030894.1, from coordinate 19,667,200 downwards.
TAATTCACTTGATATGAAACTAGGTAAGAAGTTTAGGACTCTCTACATTTTCATTGTTAGAACTGAATCAACGGTGCTTGAAGAATTGAATTATACAGTTTTCATTAAATTGAACAGTTGTTTAGTATGATTTGCTACTTAATCGTTTCCGGTTTTCCGATAGCTTACATGCTTGATTGATTCAGAACTAATTTTATTACTTTTTTAGTTTCGGAGAAAAAAAAATCTGATAAATGAATTGCGCTAGAATTGTGTTAATTTTTTTGCACAAATATTTGTTTATACAGCCATGTTAGGTTTGATGTGTTTTCAAATGTTCATTAAGGTCTATTCACAGATTAATACATGTATTTTTCATTACAAGATGGACTAGCTCACACATTGGAATGTGAGGGTCAGGGTTATGAACTGCTATTCATCCATCCATCCATCCAGCCATCCATCCATGCATTCAAGTAACTGCTGGTCTGGTCACTGTAATCCAGATCCTATCTGGAGAGACTATGAGAGGGCGTGCATACTGACTGGACACCAGAAAATCTATTTGATTTAGCTGTATTTACTCAAATGGGCTTTGATTTCATGGCCACTTTGTCCATCTCTTCATCAGTTATCAGAAACTGCTTCTCCAGTGCTGAGTCACAGTTGTCTGGCACCTACACCTGTAAGTTGTAAGGCAGGCTGCACCCTTGAGAGGATGTCAGTCCATCATAGAGAAATCACAAACACGCACACACAGTTCCATTAGAGGCACCAGCTGACCTGAAACCCATCTTTAAACTGTCATAGGAAACTAGAGCGCTGAAATCCCACATTAGATACAGGGGCGCAGGGACAACATGCAAACTCCTAAAAAAACTGAACCCACAGCCACAATGTGTGCAGCCACAAATTATGAATAATGAAAATATGAATGGCTGAATCAGTGACATTTTGTCCCCTTGCCTATACAAACTACAGGCTGCAATGTATTCTGAACTGCATCAATCTATTTTACAGCCCTTCCAGAAATTTTAACAAAGTGATATGAATACTTGGAATGAGGGACCTGTGCAGGATTTGTGGTTGGCGTCTTGATTCGGTTCTACTAGGCTGATGGCGTTCCTTTGTTAAGCCCCAGGTTCGGTGTGGCCCAGTAGATCGTGTGTTTTCCCCCCTGGGCACTTTGCTTCCTCTAGCAGACATATGTTGTGCTGGTTCCATAAACTGCTTTGAGTGGACGTGCAGACAGGGAAGCAAAGACTCTCCTGGGGTTTACAATCTATTCCGACAGATGCTTGTTTACCGTGGGCCGAACGCTCCCCTTCGGTCAAACCTGGCTCTCAGTTTCTCCGCCTTCCACTGTCCTTGTTAAAAACAGTCCCTTGTTTGAAGCCCACACAGTCGCTTTGCCGCCAGCATTGTGAGCCTGTAAGGTAACTCCGACAATGATATGCAAGCGCATTTATTGACACTTGGTGCACATTATGAACAGGTCCTGTCTTTTTCACTTTTTTTCTCTCTATCTCCCTTTTTCTGAAAGTGTGAAATTGCAATGCTGTCCCCACGAACAGCCTCTTGAGTAACATCAATAACGTAGGCCGTGCCAGACCTTTCCTCACCCCCCCCCCACTCCCACGCCACAAGCCGTTTTCTCTCCATTAACATGCAAGCAGCAAACTCACCAAAGTGCTGGTTCCTTCACTTCAAAACACCAGCGGGGCCGACTGCTAAATGCAGGGAATCAGTCAAGAGGAGCCTACAGCTGCTACACAACAAATTTAAAGCACCCATGCCAGCGTGCACGCGCACACACACACACACACACACACACACACATTGCCTAATTTTATCAGCTGCAAATGGTCCTCGTGAGTCTCAATAATTTGCTTTCTGTAGTATAGCCTGAACATTCATGCTACTATAAATTTGGATTTAGACACAGAAGAAGCCCAGGTAGTTATGCAATTTTACGGTAGCCTTAAGTATATAGATGCACAGCAATGTCAGGTGAAACACAGCGTACTGAAAATGCTCAAAAATCACAAAACTACATTTGCTTTCGCAGGTGATAAATTTGGACTTTATTTTCCAACTTTTTTGTCTACATTGCAAATCCGTTCTGTTTACATGCTGAGACGCATGGTTATCGATCAGAAAAGCACGCAGGTTGATGATTTCGTACCTGCATGTACATATGTGGCGCACATGTGAATAAAACACGAACACGGTTGTGTTCTCAGCTGTGTGTGCGTACACAAACTTATCTTCCGGGTTGTATCCTATGCCAAAGTGCTGTGTCCTCCGTGGGACACACATGCAGAGCATGTTCTTGTGCTCTCATTGTCACAGCTGAATCATGCCGAAGTCCTCCCCTGGGAGCATTAGTCACGAAGCCTGCAAGATCACAGGCAAAAATAGAAATAATTCAGCAAACTCAATTGTTATACAGGGTCTCCCGTTGTACACTTTATTTTTACTATGTAGCAAATCAACCACAGCCTTTTTGCTCGTAAAAATGTTTTCCTCCATCACCAGTCACAAGCTGAGCGCTACAGTAAAAGAAAGCCCAGAGATGCTTGATCCAATATGCACACGTGCGCGCGCGTGTGTGTGTGTGTGTGTGTGGAGCGTCGTCTTATCTCACCATACTTGGTTCGGCATTATGAGACACTAGTCTTGCGTGTGATTTATTATTTACAGAGAGTGACCGGCCGCCACACTTCCTGTGGAGAGCATCTTCATAGCTTGGGCTTTTGCCTGCACAGGTAGCTGGTGGCTTGTGTATGTGTGTATATGCACGTGTGTTCAGTAGCTTTAATGTTAGAGTGTACTGTAGCGGGAGGAGCGATAGAAAGTGAAAGCAGACAATTTAAAATGGAAAATTGGATCGATGAAAATAAAACAGTTTTGTTGTTTGCTTGCATTTATATTTGGCAGTATTTAATGTGCTCATCGTGCACACCTCTATGGCCTCAGCTTGGCTGTGGTTGTTCATCACTTAAGCAATGGCTATCAGAACTCGGAATTCGATTTAGGATTAAAGAACTGGGTTTTGGCCGAGCAGGTTCACATCAAACAGCATCACATCTAAAACTGGGCACAGAAATTCAGCATGTTCAAGAAATCAGCCAGATGTTACAGAGTGGAAGTAAAATGCAGGTAAAATTCAAGTGCCGCTTCTTATCTGTATGTGGTTGGGCACATAATTCGGTGCGGTCTTGCGGCCCGGTTTCAGACCTGAAACAGATGATCCGGTTTAGGCTGGGTGCTGTGTTTGTCACCTGCACATTGAATGAGTTGCATAATATTGCAGTCACAAATTAAACACATATGTTGTGTTTCAGTCATTATTTTGCTGAAAAATGAAGCAAACGATTGACTGCATTGAAGGAATGATAAATGCTACCGTATTCAGTATGTTTTCTTTGGTATTAAATTAAAGAATGAAGAATGAACCTTTGAAAATGGATTGCCACAAATGCACCTGTTGCTTTCTCTATAGTCAAGTTATTCTTTATTATCTGAACTACAAGCTACAAAAACCACAAACATGAAATTATACCTGAAAACTGCTTATTGCTTCATTAAATTAAAAAGACTGTACTGCGATGCTGTTTATTTAAACTTTGGTAGCTAATAAGAAATTGCGTTGCTTTATTTGTCATAGGTACAGAAGTTCCACTCTGGTACCACTTTGATGGAGTTCAGGCTGTAAGCACTAAACAAACTGTCTATTTAATATACACATCTGTTACATACTAATATATTGAAAATGAAAATACTGAGTGGCAAAAAATCCTTTATTAACACAGATATGTGGAGAAGGGTTTTCAAAGGCAGGCATAGGGAAACTGAAGTTTCTGCTATGTGACAGCAGAGTAGGAGTTTAGGATTTTGGCACAACTGTGACAGAAACACTAAAGAAAGAGGCAGGGGCATAATGCAGGTGTCTGCCATTTGTTTCCACTTTATAAAAGCCACAGAGGCAGTAAGCAAGTGTTTCAGAGAGCCTACCTCCTTCCTTCTCTTTCTCCCCAAGACGGAGGCTGAGTCACAGCGACCCTGTCAGACTACGGTGAAGGTGCGAGTTTCACAGGGAACCCACTGCTTCAGCCTGACAGGCAAAAATGGCAGAAATCCCAACCCCGCACCACGCTGCGCACACCTATCCTGCAGTCTCGCTGATGAAAACGCCGATTGTGTGAAAAGCTTTGTCCATATATTTTATGCGGGGAACAAATTGTTTTATGTTCGGGTTTATCAAATAGATGATCCCCTATTTAATTTGAAAAGAAACGGTTTCTTGTTCCTACTCTGTTTGCCCGAAAGCCTGTTCGGTGAGACTTAAATAAAGCGATTTCATTCTGGCATAAAAGCACTATAGGTTATCCGTCTTGAGCAGAATTAGATAAAAGCAGCGCTGCAGAAGCTTCGGCCTCAGAGTAAAGCTTTAATGAGTTTTGCCATCAAACCTCTACAGTGAAAATGCCGTCCCACACAAAGAACCGAATTATCCCAAAAGCCTTGGTCCGTGAAACTCACATTTTTGATTTTGTATCAGACCACACAATCAAGTCACGTTCCCCAGGGTCACAGGCATGGCAAACAAGCGAGTGAAGTGATCCTTCTTTCTGAAAGGTGACAACCACTGCGGCTTGAAGATTGTCTGGCCTGTTGGCTATGCAGTCCAGTACAGGACAAAATGTCTCTTTCTCAGGACACCAATTTCCCCGAAACTTTGTCTGGTCTGTTAGATTAAAGTAATTTTAATTTGCCACACATCGACACACTTACAGTTCTCCGCTATCTCTTTGCCACTTTCTTTGACAAGGTTTCTGAATACATCTATTGTCTTTGGTGAGATAACATGTGTGGTTCCTGTTTTTTTACCGAAGGCTTAACAGCAAAGATATTGTTTTAATTTGGCTTTGAAAGTGTTGCAGTCACAGCAGATACATACTGGGAAGTTATGTAAACGTTACACAAGTCTCATTAAATGCACTTGCGCTCATCGGAATTCACGGGCCGCTCAGCGCATAGCGCTTGCTACCCAACATTGCGTGTGGGTTTCAATCCAGCTCAGTTTGTGGGGACTTTGCATGTTCTCCCCGTGTATGGAAGGGTGGATTTCCTCCTACAGTCCAAAGATGTGTTTCAGGTCAACCGATTACTCTAAATTCCTCGCATGTGTGTGATGACACTGCAGTGGACTGGTGTTCCCATACAAGGTGTAGTTTGCATACAGTGAATCCAGCATAGGCTCTGGACCGCCACAACCGTGACCAAGGTTATGCAATTAAATGTTATTGGTGGATGGAATTTATTGTTCAGCTAATCCTGGCAGAAAGTGGAAAGGGGTATTTGATTTGTTTTTTAGCTTATGTAGCCATTAAACAAAAACCGATGTTTTAAACTACGGCAGGACATAGGAGATGTTGCTGTTACCTTCTCACCACAGTTCTTCACAACAAGCTCCTTCTGTTTTGCCACACCCACGTGAGATGTCAAAAAGGTTTAACTGGTAATTATCTTGTCAGAAATATACAAGCCACTTATTCCCATTAATGTAGCCCAGTTTTACAGCTGACTGTGTCATTGTGACAAATACTAAAGATTTTATACACTATTGGGCCAAAGTATATGGTGCTTCCAGCTTTGTGGCCACAGTTTGGGGAAGCTCTTTTCCTGCCCCCTTGTGCGCAAAGAGAGCTCCATAAACACACGGTTTGCCCAGGTTGGTGTGAAAGAACTTGAGTGGCCTGCAGAAAGCCTTGACCTCAACCCCACTGAGCACCTTTGGGATGAACCGGAATGCCGACTGCGAGCCAGGCCTTCTTACCCAACATCGGTGTCCGACCACACTGACGTTCTCGTGGCCGAACGGGCACAAATTCCCACACCTGCGCTTCGAAATCTGGTGTAAAGCCTTCCCAGAGAAGTGGGGGCTGTTACAGTAGCAAAGGGGGGAACAACTCAATATTAATGCCCATGGGTTTGGAATGGGATGTTCGACAAGCATGCATAGGGTGATGCTCAGGTGTCCACATACTTTTGACCTTACAGTGCATTAACCTTGGGGTGTGCCATCCATGGGCAAGGTGCTTCATCTAAAAGACTTCAGTAAATATGTATGCTAATATGTCTGTGTTAGTGTACAGAATTTAATAAAGGCATCTGTTACTTTATCCATAAATAAAAAAAAACAAAAAACATATTAAAAAATTAGGCAATGATCACAGCATCAGAATAATATTTCTGTATTACACATATATTGAAAAGGTTAAGTTAAAAAGGATGAATGATACTATATAAATATAATTAGAATACAGGTATAAAATCTGGAACAAAGCACAGCCTTCTCAAGTCAGACAGAGCAGCTGTATAAATTAGGTTTTTGCAACAGAGCTTCAGCAGCTCTTGCTGAAGTGGACAACCTCATTAGTGCTTTACAAAATGGCCTGGCCCAGCAATTATCCAGAGATGAACCCACATAAAATGGATTTCAAGAAAAATTTATTTTAAATTGTGAAGAAGCAGCACCTATTTTGATGTATACTCACAACTTGTATGGCTGTGGTTTGTGCCAAAAAACTGAAATAGCTTTTATAACATCGCATGGGAACACCTGGTCAATTCCGTTTGTGAGGATCATCATCAGATGTCATTCAAAGAATGTGCATCAGCCAGCAAAGGAATTTACTGAATTCATATACACCGTAGGTAAATTACTCTGTTTTAGCAGCATAAATCCAGATCGTAGCACAAGATCATCAGCCAGAGGCCACCTCCTTAACAGATGCGGCTCCCTATTATATCATTGCATACCTCTACCCGTGAGAGTCCTGCCCATGAAACATAACCTCCACCTAAGTGCAAGTTCCCAGTGAACAACATTCAGTGCTACACTTGCTCCAGTCAAGATACTGGGTTTTGTGAGGGATGACTGGGGAGCCTCCGAGGAATAGGGGGAAGCATATAACAGATTAGGGGAAGTGCGTGTGTGTGTGCACGTGCGTGTATGCGTGTGCCTGTGGGTGGGGGGGGCTTTACTGGGGAAAAGGGAGTTGGAGGCCTGCCAAAATGTCTAGGCTGTGACAAAAAACGAGAGAGCAGAGCGCTGCCGGGAATCCCTGATGACAGTCAGGAAATGGGGAGGGCTGCGGAAACCTGCTTCATGCTGCATATGAGCCGATAGAGAGACGGATCGCTCAGATGGGGCGTCGGCTGCGGGGTGACCGATGTGACCTGTGTCACCTAGCAGACACAAACTGCCGAGGATTACAAAAAATAGTCCACCCAGGGGCATATTTCAGACCGCAAACAGATGACAAATTATGTTTAAACAGTACTTTTTCTGCAGTCAGACTTGAATGTGTACATTCTGGGAGGAATATAAATGCAAAATAATCCACCAATATCCTTTTATGTCCTTTTAAGGTTACCAAAGTAATGTCGGCTCGGTTCTTCGTTTCCTGCAAAATTGTTACTCTACTTGGAAGTTAAATTGTGTTAAATGAAAAAGGTGATGAAAAGCACAGTCTTTTAATATTGTTCTGTTGACAGGTTGCACAACAAAAAATTGTCACTTAAGTTATTCCTTTTTTATTGACAGCAACCTTTTTGCACAAAAATTACACAACAGTTACTGAAGTAGGGAAAATAGTCTTTTGGATGCTGCAGTATGGTTATCAGTAGCACCACCAGGTTCGATCCAGTCCCGTTGATGCGAGATTACAAAAAATAAGTGTTTCATACATGATGTGTATTATACCTTTAAGTATGCATAAGGATTACATTTCCTAACACATTTTTATGCTGTAGCTTTGGAAAAATACAGTCGCGTAAAATTGTATGTGTAGCTACATAATCCACACTGTGGTAAAGTGGGCCATTAGTAGTGGATAAAATATCTGCGATTGTCAGACAAACCTGTATGTCACACTGAAATGCTTGTCAATGTACATCCTATTTACCATCATTTCTTTCAAAAACAGTTCGTAGTCAGTGCAGTCAGATGTAGGAAATGCGAATCACGAGTGCAAAAATAAATCCTTTAACAACCACCGAAATGATTTACATCAGCTGTTGCTTGGCTCTGTTCAGCCACAACTTTATTTTTTAGTCGCATGACCAATTATAGATGCTGAATTTTATGTTTCTTAAATCACATTCACTTGATAACAGTACAAAAAGAAAATCCCCAGAAAACATTTTCATAACTGATACGTGTGTAATAAATAAGCCCAAGATAAGTTAATTGTAATAAAATAATTGACATACCACATGGCTTCCACTTGGAACTTCCGTCATTTGGGTCTGAAGTACCAGTCGGCCTGCTGCCCAGCGGCGCGGTGCAAAGGGACGGTGTTGGAAAAGATGTGCTTCCAGCTGAGAATTTATCACGGTGTGTGTTGCTTAACCACTGCCAGAACTGTGTGAGAAAATCCCAGTAAGACAGCTAAATATCTGCTGTCACACTTGCGGAGGTTGTGTCGCCGCCATCCAGTTTAGTTCCGAGGGTGGACCATAGCCAGACAGTACCAAAACGATCGATATAATCGTCCAACATCACATTTCTGCTTTTTTTTTTTTTCCCCCCTTTAACCGGTACATCAGATTACAATTGTAGGATCTACAAGATTATAAGATTTTAATTCATAAATACTCTATTCATGATAAATATTTATAACCAGTTATTAGTAAAAAAACATTCAACACCATGCAATGCAATGAATCATGACTAATCAATAGCCGATGGAACTTCATACCCTAAAGCTCTAAAGTCTATCAAAGACCTCTACTGAAGGAAACATCTGAGGAACCCTGCTCCCTTCTCCTGGCCTGTTCCCAGAGTGCTGCATGGACTTCACCTTAAGTGCTCTGGGTGTTTCAAACTCACAATTAACATGATAAAACACTCACATTAAACATACACCTTGGACCCTTTTCCATCAGTTCAGTAGTGTGTATGGACGAGGACGTGCCTGTGCCACATTTCAGCAAATCGTGGTGAGAACTTTCACACCCTTTTACGCTTCTATAGCACTGATGCAGGATATTTCTCCAGTGCTCCAAAATTCAGCAGGTCCAAATATTTGTTGACTTCACAAGCAGAAACCGCAAGTCTTCTCTAGTCTCACCACCTAAAATAAACTGTGATACTCAGCATGATGCATTTCTTTGTACAGGAAACCATTTCTTTGGAGCCGTCATCGGTTCTAATGAATAATTGATGCACTTTCACTATCTTGATAGACTGTAGATATTTCTTATTTTATCCATACATCACACGGATCTCCAGAATGATCTGGAATGTCTAGATGAGCTCACCTTATCAAACACACGACACGGTGATGCAGCGAGTAGCGCTGCCACCTCACAAGTCTCACCTGGGCAGTTTGACTTCCAGTCCAGTTCCATCTGAATGGAGTTTGCATGGTCTCCTTACATCTGTGTGGATTTTGTCACGTTGCATTGGCCCTGAAATGGAACTTAGTGTCTTTACTGTTTGGACTACTTAAGCAGTGCAGTGGAGTTAAAAATGTAGCCGGATGGCTTTTGGTTATATTGACCGGTAATTGATGGGGATTAAATCCAAAATTTGCATGCACTCATTTGGTATACTGTGTTGTTTGCTATGTTAAAAAAGTAAATCTCACCTGAAAAACTACAAAATAATGATTAAAAAAATCGTCTCCCCATTAGAATTTATCATTTTTGCTGCAGTTTTTGTGAGTGGCAGGGGCACCTTGGCCTTTCTGGGCAGGTACAGGGTGAAAGGTCATCTTGGATATGCCAGGCCATCACGGGGCGATGCTTCTCCTGCCATTTCTGTATTGGAAATCCATGGGGTGGTTCTCACAAATTGACTATCTGTCAGCTGCACTGGCCAGCGGGCTTGAGATGGGTGGAGTGGGAGAGTGGAATGAGAATGACTGTGTGTTGGGGGTGTGGAAACACCAGGGCCCTAATCAGGAGAACACAGCTCCAAGGAGATAGACTGCTTGTAATGCTGTAAGACAACGCCCCCACCCACCACTGTCGACCCCACCCTGCCAGCACTTCATCTGTCTTTACAACATGCTTATGAACCATCTTTATTCTTGTCCACAACCTAAACTGAATGTCTCCCCGTGGGCTTGAGAATAGCAAGAGTGGCCACTGACTGCGTGAACCGCAGTCACCACACAGCACACACCAATTTACACCCTGCGTCGTTCTGATTTATTAGGATGTAACTTCAATTTCATGGAGACTAAACAGTGTTTATTATTTAACTAAATTACAACAGAAAAGGACATGTAATAGAAGAAGTTCACTCACAGGTACTAAACTTCAGGAAGTGAATCCAGGGCCTGGGTGAACAAAGCAACAGCCCACGCTAAAGTACAAAGCCCACCGCTTTGCTACTGAGTCCATATCATTTTGGACTAAATGGCCTTGGACTGGGCAGGTCAACCTAGATTCTGAAAAATATTCTGCCTAGTGTTTGTTGTTTACCCCTGGGTGTGGGCTGCTGGAGAGGAGCTGCTTTCAAGCCTGGCCCCTCTGCCTTGACAGCTGGGATGGATGGCGATGAAAAGAATATCAGAGTGCCACATGATGCTGGATTAAGGACGAGAAGGTCCAGCCTTGGCTGCAGATTACTCCTTTACCAAAGTGTCAGGCTGGGCTGAGTTCTCGTAGCAAGGCTCAGCATGACGCAGAGGCAATGCCTGTTAAGTACACATTTAGGACAGCTTTGTAGGACAGAGTTTTGTTATTTACAGCATTTAAAATTTGTAATTAGAACGTCACCAAAACAAGGTTTCCATTCGCATTTTGACTCTCACGGTGGATTAGGAACCATCAAACTCATCAAGTTTCTATTCTACCAGCTATTCTCTACCAGAGGATAACCTGGATTTCCTTTAGTGAACATCTTTTGAAAGTGGGAATTCTGAAGGTTTCATAAACTTTACAGATTATTTTGAACTGATGCTATTTGGAGGCAACAGTTAAATGTTAGCTAGTCAATAATGTAGTAAATTTATATGCAAATGCAAAGCTTTCTGTGTGTTCAATAAAACAACAGAGCGAATACTGTACGCTGTAATAATGGAAATCCTTTTTCCACTGCTATCCGTAATATATGTTCGGCCCTCCTGCCCCTAACATTCCTACAGTATTCACAGCATCGCTTTTCCAGAATCTTTATGTAGGTTTATTGACAAAGATATTAAACATTTTTGGCTCCTCCAGCTTTGTCCATGCAGGAGGACTTGCCCATGCTCCAGACAGACAGCCACAACTGGACATATCGAATGATTTGTTGAGAGGTTTGCAGGAGACTAGACTGGAAACTTCAGGGAGTTTGAGAGCAAATGCTGTCACAGACTTCTGAGCTTTAAAGACTCAGGTCCCAACTGAGTTTACAGTTTACTGTTACATACTGTTGTCTTCTTATTCAGGGCTCCAAGTCATTCTTTTGTGTTCAGATTGCTTTCATTATACAGTTTTTTTTTTTTTTTCCCTGTTTGTTTTGCACATATGGATTTTAGTAAAAGCAACTGGAAGTCAAGTTACTACCTCCCACGCCAGGTCGCTTCATATAATAGACCTTGGTGTGTCATAGTGTAGTAAATCAATGCCAAGGAAGAAGTATGGGATGGCTACTACTATATGAGTGAATAAAAATGCAAATGAAAAGGAATATACCCATGATGCTGTAATAATGGAAATCCTTTTTTCCAATCCTTTTTCCAAGATCTTGATAACTTGAAGTGGTTCAGTCGAATTAGACCAGGCATGATGCTACCCTGGCCTGGAACTGTATAGACTGTGTTTTCAGAGAATTGGAGCCAGGAGAGAATTGCTTCCCTTGGGCCTTTGATCAATGAAATGGATAAACTGAGCAAACTGCTGAGTTTGATAGGCAAGTTCCCTAAAGATGAACAGCCTGTAGAATGGAGATCTCTGTCTTGTTGTAGGTGGTAGTCAGGAGTCCATTAAATTGTGTGGGGGAATAACAGACTCAGGGGTATTAGAAACTGAAAGAAAAGTTGAGTTTCCAAGTCTTTCCGTGGTTAAGTGAAGAGTAACTGCATACTGACCTGACCCCAGTGCTGTATACAAACAAAATTCTGTCCTCATATGCATGTGCTCAGGAGTTTATCCATCAGCTGTATTCCAAGAAACAAATTACAGCGTAGTCACATTTATTATTTACTCCAGCATGGCACCTTTGAGAGACTTGAACTAGCAGCCTTCAGATCACAAGGCTAAATGTTGTCTCACGCTGTAAAGCAGAGTAGGTGAGTGCGTTCGCATCAATTTTCAGACCTTTGTAGGGCTGAAATGTGCCCCATAGTAATTGGACAAAAGGAGACCCCGGCAAGGGTCGAATCTAATTGGCCTCGTAACACGTCGATGTCTGCCACCCTCCCATAGAAAAGCTAAGGTGTGCTTTGTGTAACTGAGAGCGGCGTCAACAGCGGTGGCACTGGCTGCCCCCGGTGCCAGCGGGCACGATGGACAGCGGGGAGCAAATCCCTTCCTCCACCTTTTAGACTGACACGAGATGACGCAGCCAAAGAGATTGCGGTCTGATTAATTATCGACATAACTGAATTTCATTAGGCAGCACCGGGAAAGCCCATTCATAATTAATATTCAATACATTAATAATAAATACTTCCCGATTAATTTTTAACCGCTACATACCGAAGGAACTTTGCCAAACAAATGCACAGAAAGTGTTTCACAAATTATCGGCTAAAAAAAGGATAGCTGCATAAAAGGTGAATCAAAAGATGTGCAAATGAAAATGGATTTTTATAAAAGAATGTCGAAGAAAGGCCGTCGGACATACAGCAACAAGAGAAGACGCTGGATGTTATTCTTTGATAATTGACCCATCTACAGACTGCCAGGGTGTCCCTATTTAAATAATAAAATACACAGAGACAAAGGGCACTTCCTTGGGTCGGTGTATTTTGAAAACATGAAACCTTCCTTTATGTAGACATCCTTTGTTGTTGGAGAGTTTTGAGTTTCACAATAACAGGAGGGCTATAGTAAGTCCAACACCAATTGTTGCAGAGCCATCAAAGGGGTTAGCTTTGTTTCCACCACATCTCAAAGCCATCAGCACCACTCCACAAAGTACTTGATGTGTCATAGGCAATGCTGTGTCTGCTTTTTGATCGATTTTGCTTTTCCATCAAATTTAGTTCCCTTTCTCCTGACTCTCCTTCTGTTGCTTTCTTTCCTTTGTGCCTCCTGTTGGCCACCACCCCCCCCCCCACACACACACACACACATACCAACAGTCTTCACCTCTTGCAACACAGCTTCATAAACCACTGCACACCTAGGGACGATGAAATGAGCTCCACCCATGAGCAGCTTTCGGACATCGCCAACAGGGTCCTCCATCACTTACGTGGATGTCAGTGAGAAAATACCACCTGGGTACCACATAGGTAGGGTGTCTTGCCTACAGCAAAGCAGCTATTCAACTTATGCAAGATCCTGAGGTGAATAGACTTTCAGCTTTCGGATTTCAGTATTAATATTTGTTTCACATGCAGGCAAGCATACATACGCCTACCTGTTGAAGAAAATGTCAGATTTTCAATTTAATTAAAAAAAGTTTGATGTTTGGTCCATGTACAACATACTGGCAGTCAGTATAAACTTAAAAACAACCCTCAGTAGTCTTAAATATTGCGCAAAACAATAAATAAAATTGATATCTTACTAAACCGAGGAGCCCAAAGAGGAAGGACTGTACTCTCAAAGTGCCCGTAAACTTTTAACCACATCTGCCATCTTCAAGATGTTTGACTGCTGCATCCTGCAAGTACATTTTTTGTACTGAAATAAACTTCTGTAGCTCTGTGTTATTTTACTATAGTGTCTGCACGTCAGAATGTTTAATGTTTATATTCCATGTTTTGGTACAGGAATAAACATTAAATGAAACCCAAGTGGAATTTCTCTGAAAGCTGCCCACTCTCTGGTTTGCTGGAGATTATTCCTTAATTCAGAAAGTTTACGTTTGGTGTTTGCAAGATTCCCTGTGTTATTGGACCTCATGCAGAGCCTGATGGTCGGTTCAGGGGGAGCTGGTGGAGCTACTGGAGCCCCTGCCCTCCCTGTGAGCTCATCCTTCTTGTCATCTCCACACATGTGCTCACACGCTTATGCCTTTTCTCACACGCAAAGGGTAGCATAACAGTGTCTTTTGTGCCTCCTCCCCATTTGTAATCACTTTCGAGAATAAAATCAAAGAGAATATGAAATTGACTTTCCCCATTTTTGCCTGATTGGTATAGTAAAAAACAACATTTAAGTGAAAATGTGAGAGAAAATTTCCTTCATAGCTTAGCACTGCAAAAATAATTTCTGATGAAAGAAGAAAATATTACCAAGTTACTATATTATATACTACTTGCTATGTTATGTAAATGCACTATAAGGTCAAAAGTATGTGGACACCTGAGCATCACCCCGTATGTGCTTGTTGAACATCCCATTCCAAACCCATGGGTATTAATATGGAATTTTTGCCCCCTTTGCTGCTATAACAGCCCCCACTTTTCTGGGAAGGCTTTACACCAGATTTTGAAGTGCGGGTGTGGGAATTTGTGCCCATTCGGCCACGAGAACGACAGTGAGGTCGGACACCGATGTTGGGTAAGAAGGCCTGGCTCGCATTCCGGTTCATCCCAAAGGTGTTCAGTGGGGTTGAGGTCAAGGCTTTCTGCAGGCCACTCAAGTTCTTCCACACCAACCTGGGCAAACCATGTGTTTATGGGGCTCACTTTGTGCATGGGGGGGGGCACAGACTGGAATAGGAAAGGAGCTTCCCCAAACTGTGGCCACAAAGCTGAAAGCACACAGTCGTCTAGAATGTGTTTGTATGCTGCATGGGTATGGCTGAAACAGCTTAGCTCAGTCAGTAGAAGGGGGCGCACATACTTTTGGCCATGTAATGTAGAATGTGATAACAGTTATGTACCATTGTTTAGTGAAGTGAGATAATAAAACAAGAGGTAATATAAGTTGAAAAAATAATTAAATTCAGTGACCAAATAGTAAGTACTACAAGTAAGCTTTCGTAGGCAGCAATACCCCTGAGATCCCTTTTGTTCAAAACACTGAGAATACAGCATTAAAGGAGAGAGGAATGGGACTATGAACTGTATTTCAATTCATTGTTCTCTAATCAGGACATCAAACTGCCATTATATTGCTGAATATTAATAGATAAGCCCTGCGAAAATGGAGCATTTATCAAAATTAGGACAGTTGTGAATACCAATGCACAGCAAAAAAGATACACATGCAGGCTTTGTCCACAGAAGATAATTTGACATTGCTTTCCAAAACACCCCTGACCCTGGAGAACAAATGTTGCCCTTAGATAAATCCAGGGCTGCATCAGAGTGAAATTTATGTCTCTATAAACAAAGTACCACAGGCATTTTTGGAATGTGGGGATAGTGAAGACGAATAAATGTGCCATTTATTTGCAGAAGAATCAAAACATGTTATAATCTGGGCAGGTATGTGGTGAAGTGACTCTTTGTGTGAAGGTTGGAAATGTGCAGCAGAGTGTACAGATTGTAGACTCATGTTAGTTGACTTACTGATAGGCCCCCCAGGAACAAAATGCTAGCAGCCACATTAATAACCTGACCACCGGCCCTCTCCTTCTCTACACACAGCACCAGCCATCCATTCCCTCGAACACACATCCTCATGCATCCTCCTCAGCTCCTGTCCTCTTCCCTCTCGCGCTTTTGCAAGGTGGAATTCCAACTCACTGTAGGCAACCCGGACCTGTTAACTTCTGCTGCCCTTTGACACGAATTCCAGAAATATGGGAGAAAACATGCATACACAAATTCAAACGGTTGCAGTAGCACCACGCTGATTCAAAAATCAACAAGAGTCTTGAGTGTGTTGTGCTGTTGTTCTTTTTTCACATCAACTGCTATGTTTCTTATGTTCCCCCCCTCTTACCACAGAGTGAGAAAAGGTGAGTTCCACAAAACAGCACAATTGCAGCCTTGTGATATCAACACTCAGCAACAGTCGAGCAAGTAAACACACTGCAGTACCCCAATACATGGAGAAGCCCGTGGAATGTTCTGAATGACCTTCCTTTTCTCCTTCTGTGCCAGCCATTCCTGTCCAGGAGAGACTACAGCACAAATTGTGTGGGTGTGCAAATCTTCACAGAGAAGCATGGCTCTCCCGTGAACTCCTGCCTCTACATTTCTTCCAGCTCATGACACATGAGAGCTGCTCGGTTCTCATCTGTGGGTTGCTTTGACTCGTATTTGATGACCAGGCGTTTCTTTTGGCAGAGCTAGATGTTTCTCAGGAGAGCAGGAAGGGAGGGTCATTCTCCCTGGCAATGAAAGAATGAATATAGATTGGTTTCCCAGAGACAGGGGATTTGGGAGGAGTGTTATTGCCAACTGTGATTGACCGATTATGTGTACGAACACAGGCTGCATCCCATCTGAGTGCATGGCGACAGCACAGGGGTCACGAGGCACCCTTGCATTCTGTTTTGATGCACAACGCTACATATTTTACCCGAAAATTACAGCTCTGTTTCTTTGAAAAAAGCCTGATCAATATTGTTTCATTACTGTTAGTGATTCACCAATTTGTTCCCAGAATGCAGGTGCTCCTTGCCTTGGAGGACTCCGAGGCAGATTGATTCCCAGCCAGAACCTCCGCTGAAAGGCGGTGGTGGGGGGTTAGTGTTGTCGGTTTTCCTGGATGCCTGGCTGGATCTCCTCTAAGCAGGATGGTGTTAAGGTCAGCCCTGCGGCCACCAACATAATTATCTGTGCTAATCTTTCCCACCTTCTAGCTGTACCTGATAGTTCAGCTGCCCGCGGTCCAGGTTTGGTGCAGAGAGGGAGGAAGGAGGTGTGGGCGTGTGCTGGACTGGGAAGGTGTCATGTGGAGTTATTCATACAGCCATTTAGAGCCACCGGAAGCTGCCTAATATGCGAATCCCCATAATGAATGTAAAAAAACAGTGTAAAACAGTAAGGAACAGGAGACTGCGGTCCAGCGTCTCAAAACACAGTTTATTTGTCCGCTAAGCATCGATAAAAAATGTAATACAGCAAGCTACCGGAGCCAGTGTTTATAGCCCTGTTAATTCAGGCCATTTCAGTTCAGCATCTATGTCAAACTGGAAAAAAGGCAAAATACTAGAAAACAAATCTACTGTCTACTTCTCAGCCTGGTTCCGTTTTCTCTGCAGTGCCTTGAGATTTTATAAGCCATATTTAGACAGAGAGAAGCATCAGTAATTGTTTTATCATCTATGTTCTGTTTTAGGGGAATTAAGCATCGATCCCCAGGGAGCAACAAATTCAGTAGTGTGGAGCCCTGTAGGAGACTGTACGTTTCAAAAGAGGAGAGAGTCAAGTGGAGTTTACTTTAGATGAGCGAATAGGGGAGGAGGAGCTGGGATGCCAACAGTGGTCCCTCATCACCATCAGTCTCCCTCATGGTGAGTAGTACTACCTGTGATGGACTCGTCCTTCACTTTTAGATCAGTGAAGCTAAGTAAGGGAAAATACAATGCCCGGCCAAAAAAAAGTCACACGCTCTTAATATTTCGTTGGACCACCTTTAGCTTTGATTACGGTATGCATTCGCCGTGGCATCGTTTCAATAAGCTCATGCAATGTCACCGCATTTATTTCCTTCCAGAGTTGCATACATTTTTCGCCAAGATTTTATATTGATGGGAGAGTTGGACCGCTGCGTAAAGTCTGCTCCAGCACATCCCAAAGATTCTCAGTGGGGTTAAGGTCTGGACTCTGTGGTGGCCAATCCATGTGTGAAAATGATGTCTCTCTCATGCTCCCTGAAGCACTCTTTCACAATTTGAGCCCGATGAATCCTGCCATTGTCATCTTGGAATACGGCCGTGCCATCAGGGAAGAAAAAAATCCATCGATGGAAAAACCTGGTCATTCAGTATATTCGGGTAGTCAGCTGAGCTCATTTTTTGGGCACATAACGTTGCTGAACCTAGGCCTGATCAACTGAAGCAACCCCAGATCATAACACTGAGTTAAATCCAGGTGGTGACTTTTTTTTTTGGCCGGGCAGTGTATTAGAATATTAAAATCACCGGATTGCAACTAGTGCGTTAAACAAACATCTATCTGTCTTTGCATCAACCAGACAATTTTGGCATCTGTCTCTTTCATGCCTTCTGTTGAATATCACTGGTGCCACCTGCATAGGAGCATAGGGCTAAAGGTTCAAAAACTTTCTGAAGCTGAAGGAAAGGCTCTGCTGTAGTCTGGACAAAGGTACTTGTGCTCATACTACCCAGTTAAACCAGTAGTGGAACAAAGTAATGCTTTGCCATAAAAAGTACATGCCTGCTGAGCAACTAAACGATTTAATTCTTTCATATTCTTGGACAAAATTTGTTCAGTGTACTCTTTGTTCATACGTAGTTCCCAAGTGCTGCTACCATCCCGACCCTGAAGTCTTAAAAGACTTCAGTGTGCACTTCTAAGAAGCCCGATTCGACAGTTCTGCTCACATGCCTGGTGAGATGACCTGACAGTGATGGGCAAAATCAATGAAAAAAAGAACCAATTTCTATGTAAATAGGCCTTGCACGGGGGCAAGTGACTAGCATGAGAAGCACAGCATTTATCTGCCTTTATTTATTATTTATTTACGTTATCTAATATGGACAACAAATCGGGTGAGGTCAGGGGAAGGCTGGGGTGGACAGGACACGCTTTGTCATACAAATGAATGTTTTGCTACTCGAGGCTCAACTCCGTCACATTCTGGGTCAGCCCTCTATCAGTCACCCCTACCCCCCCCCCCACCCCCTGACATGTGATGTCATAGCAGTAGCCAGTGATGTTCTACTGGGTTGAAGGCCGGCCATAAAAGAGAAATTTATGGGGAGCTTATAAAGAGTATTTTTAAAGCAGTGGGAAGCTGAGAAAAATCAATGAGAAGAAGCTGCTAGTTTCAATTTACAGCTTAAAATTTCCCTGGTGGCTCTTTTTTTGGTCTCATGGTACTTGGAATGCTTCAAGCAGATCTCCATGGGGAGTGTTGCCAGGGCCAAGGACACCAGGGCAGACGTCTGGCCTCGAAGGATACTATAATGCAACCGTGTCACAGCACTGTGTGGATCCCCTCGAAGCTGATCCCAGCAGGACTGACAGGCAGCTTTCTGAAGAAATAAACAGCAGCGCCTCTATAACACTTTCCTACAAGTCCTCAAGTTCGATAAACAAATATTTTATTTCGAGGGCATAAAATCGTGAATAGACTGGTAGCCAATATGAAGTGCAAGGTGCAGGGAGCAGACAAGTCAGCTTCCTATCTCATGGGGTTCTGGTATTTGGCATGTTCACCATTCATACTCCTTTACCGGGTCTGGCATTTTTCTGCCTTTCATTTCGTCCTGATCCAAGCTACCTGAACACAGTAATCACAGCACAGCAGAAGATATCCATTATCGCTCAGCTCTTTGTCTTCTGTTGGTTTAGATCAAGTGTCAGATTAATCGGAGGCAGGATACGCCCCCGTCCAATTTGATTGATAGAAAAATCAAAGAGTTGGGATTTGCTGCCTCTGCGCACACTTGAAGCATGAAGTGCGTGAAGGTGTCAGTGCTGGGGGTGGCTTGTTGTCATGCGGGCCAAAAGTCACTCACAGCGAAAGAGTAGAGGTTGGTTTCAACTGAGAAGGTGGTGAACGTGGGTTAAGGCACCACTTCAGTGACTGAAACGTTTTAAATCTCCTGTAGTACAGCAAGCACGATTATTAGGATTAGGATTACAGCAATGGTTATTAGTATTACTGTTATAAAATTTGTATTAAGATCTAGAACAGTAATAATCATAATGATAGTGTGTAAATATGCCAAAGGAAAGGTATGACTGCAACAGAATGTTAAAAAGAAAGAGTTAATGATACACGATCGTCTTTGGGACTGTATAGGTAATATCCTCTGCATTTTCTTTCCAACAACAAAGGCTCAGTGATTCCTGCATGTTGCTGCCTCTGCCCCAAAGCCTTCATTATTTGCAAAACGTTTGTCTGTCTTGCCACTCTGTTTGCAAAATGAACTGGGCTGTGGCACTCCTTCTTAACCAGCTCAAACCACTCTTTGTCTTTAAGATTGGAAGCAGAATTCCTCAACGGTCAAAGGTCATCAAGGTTGGGCAATCATTCTGATAGTGCCCTGCTTTCTTGGTCAACATTGCACGGTCCTTCTGAAGAGTACACTCCCCCCAACAGACCCGAAAAATAGAGGACCACTCAAAGACCCCAGGCATATGATGATGAGAAACAGAACCGCTTGAGTTTCAGCAGAGCAGAATCATTTCCACATCAGCCTGGCCTGGCAGGAGACAGATTCCAAGGCTCACTAAACACGAGTTTTGGGGGAAAGAGCTATGACTCCAGTATCAGTCAGGTATCCCATTAGCTATCATAATCCCCGAGTTTGCGTACAATTTGCATTCGTGGCCCCGAGGTACAAAAGTGTCACTCCCAGCTGACTGAATGTATTGCTTTTTTGTGCTGGCCTATTTATGTGTTTTTATAGGTCTTTTGTCTGCTAACTGTGGCTGCCTGTTTTCTAGGACATCATCGTCACAGTTCAGAGCTTAGTATCGCTCATTAATGGTACTGCCAGCTTAAAAATAAAACTGATAACCCAAATAGTTACTGCTAGCTTTAGCTGTGCTGTATTCTGTAGTCCCCGCAGTTCACTGTTATACATTGACTACCGATGACTACAAACAACACCTTATCTTAGGTTTTGTTTAGCATTTTAATGGAAAAAATCCAAAGAAAAAACCCTTTACATTCGAATGAACAATGCTTTGGCCCTTGTGATGGTGTTCCCTGCTTCACACCATATGCCACTAAGACCACTACAGCCATGTATTAGACAAGCAGTTGTACCTTCTAAGATATATGTCTACATAATGCCTTTTTACAAAAGTGGAAATGCCGTGCATCTGCTTACTGGCAACACCTGAGATTAAGGAACTTAACGAAACTCCAGTCAGCGGCGGCTGAAAAGCCGGGCATTAATAACAGCTTATCAGATAATATTCTCACAAATGTAGCCACCACACCTATACTCCAGGTAGACTAGGTGTTGTGTAACTGTGCAGAAGCTTTGTGTCTTTATAAGGGTTTTTCAGCACGTTGGTGCCTAATTTCTAAGCGGAAAAATCCTTCAATACGACCCTTGGTTTAAATACAGCTGGAGGCCTATGCATTTCATAAATAGTAGCTGTTGTAGCCCACGGCCCTGAGAATATCTAGAATTATTTTTGACCGTTACTACACTTTTGTGAATTTGGATAGTGTTTTTACGTCTAGATGCCAGCATTGCTCTCAGCGCTGCATACCTCAGGTGGTTAGAAATAAATAATTTCGCTACAAGACAGTCAAAGCAATTGAAAAGGCCTTTGATTTGATCTGTACCAAGATCTGTTTCTTACAACTTTTTTTTTTTTCACGTTCTCTGGACAGTTACACAGCTTTCTTTTTCCTTCTTCACTGGAGGGCTCCAATCTACGTTGGAGAAGAATGTAGAATTACGAATATAATTTGATCAGGCAAACGGAGGGGAGGATAGAAAGACTGCTGCATGGGACTAGACTTGGTGTCCTGTGTGAAAAGTCTTCATGGCTACCATTTACATTAGCCGTCGTAATGGTACCAGAGCAGTTTTAATAGAGCACTTCCTCTAAGTCATGGCAGATAACCAGACAGCAGCAGATTTAAAAAAAAAAAATTTATTATTATAAATATAACCATTTCCAAAGCTTCGGAGCTTCAGAGTCTCTTCTCAGCGGAAAGTAATTACACCTTGCGATGACGCTCGGTTTACCAGCGTTAGCTCCTAGGGTTACATAAAAAATGTCTGCGACTGCTATTTTCAGAGTTTGCAAAACTGCTCGAGGGGTGGCTGCTCTACTTTACCAGTTGAATCACACAAACCTGATAGACTGCAAAAGAATATTGACTGCGCTGTATGGGGGAAGACATTGATCCTGTGTCTCCCAGGATGGAGAAGGCAGCAGCCACTAGGAGAAGCTGAGCAGCAGCTATGTAGCCCGAGTCGGGTTTGTCTTTCTGTGGCTCAAAATCTGTGCGTATCAGTGCTGTGCCAGGCTGCAAAATAGGAAGGAGTACCGAAGCATATGGGAAAATGTGAAAAACGTGGCCGAAAATTATTTGCAAAAATGCGGCGTGAAACAGAAATTCACACTTACAGGCAGAGTTTTTTTTTTTTTTGCTCCTCATCTTCAAATGGCCCTTGGTTTTTCTCTATAAAATGTAGTGCTTCTGTGTCTATTGAACATTAGTCAAAATATGAGCACCACTAAGCAGTCATTTGCAGCAGTTTTGGCTAGAAGTTAATATATTCACTGTCCACATTTTATCCTTTTATTGCATGGAACGAGACAAATGACATTTTTTTCCCCCATACTCTGCGGCTTCTAAGTTCTTGGTCTCAACATGTTACAGGGTTGCCTCAAATGAGATGCATCCTACAGGGTCGTCTAGTCTAGTTGTTTTTGTTTCATTGCAAACGTGCTGATGGTGGTTCTTTTATTGGAGCTTATGGTCCCATGGGAAGGATGTGTGAAGGAGGCCATCGGGGGGGAGGCTGAATTCGGGCAAGGTGTGTATCCAGTGAAATAGGCTGCAGAGGCTTTGCAGGAAAGTCTTAGGATAGGATCTGCAGGGTGTCAGATGTCACAGGCAGTCAGATTACCGATGGTGCAGGGACAGCATCTACATGGTTGTGGATCAGATCAGAAGAACTGAGATGAGGGTTCAGTTTTGTGCTGCCTGGGTGCAGATGGGGTCTGATTAACTCTGGATGGATCACCCAGGCAAAGGTGACTGGTGCTGGAACACTTGGAACACTCAGCGGCCTGTCAGCGAGGTAATGTTGCTGGTGTTCCAGTTTGGTCACAATACTCATGTAGGGAATTATGCTGCAGCTCTGAATATTTGTGAGTTTTTCTTGCTATTTCATATTCAGCGTCCATGAACAACATGTACCGTTTGTTAATCCAAGAAGGAATTCATGAATGTGTTTGTGAAAAACAGCCGGTGATGCAATGCCTGTTTAGTGCCTTCAGGCTGGCACTGTACACCTGAGTTTGCTCTTGTAAGATTCATTCATCAACACTCCTTTCAAGGTGCAATGTTCTGGACGTGCAGTGAAGAGAGACGTGCAGTGCAGTGGGTTGGGAAGAAAGGGCCTTTTCATCAATAGTGGTTGTTTGAGGAAACTTGCCTGCCAGACAGACCCGGACCAGTGATGCACTGGTCAGCCGATTGACCGAGATGCTGCTGGAGTATCAACTCTGCATCCCGCAAATAAAAGAAGTGACTATTTGTAGCCTGTGGCTTCCTGCTGGAATTTTCTTGTGAGTTCTGTTCAGAAAATTCAGAGGTCCACTGAGTAGTTTGCATAGATGCAAAGTCAAAAAGGTTAAAATTGCCTCAGTGTTTTTTCTAATGATGACTTTTTTATGCACGGTAGGATGAGGAAAATATGCCTCTTCCAACAGCAGTATTTCAATGGGTCCGATCATCGTGGTGCAGTATTTTTATTTTAAATATATTTTCCAGCTAAAATCAAAAGTATGTGATAAATTAATTTCGACAAACAACGATATTTGTCTTGAAGTTATGTCAGCACATATAAGAGGTGTGCAAAATATTTTTAAAAAAATAATTTTTGTGTTATTATACAGGAACAGCGCGCGGGAAATGACTTTAATGCTGCATAGGTATCACATTAAGTACAGACAATGCAGTACAATTAGAAAAGTACAGCACAATACAATGGCCGATTGCCAATTCGTTGTGTAACAAAGGGGTTAAAGAAACAACTTAAACTGACTTTCCAGAGCCAAACCAAACTGGTGGGGGAATTAGAAAGAGGCCAGAAAGCTGATCCTTAACCTGCAGATGCATTTTTTTTTTTTTTTACTAAAAGTGAAGTATGATTTTATGAAACAAGGGAAGCAATGTTAGCTGTCGGTATAAAATACGGCAAAGGAAGAAGCTCTATCGGAAAAGAGAAACAGTGGACGCAAATTAACACTCCCTGACAAGGACAGGTGGACACTTCACAAGATAGGTGGCATAAAAGCCACAGAACAATTGCTTACAAAATTACCTTTGTGTTGAATCAACACCTCTGTGTCCCTGACTCAATAAAATACTGTATGTTGGGAGCGTGACAGAGCTGATGTCTGTGATAGAACTGCTTGCATCCAAGGCAACGTTCAAAAACCCACAAGATGGAGTAATGAGCATGAAACCAGGACCCCTGAGCAGTGTAAAAAAGTATTATGGTCTGATGTGTCATCTTTTAATCTTTTTCCTACATCCATGCTGGTTTATATTTAGAGAAAAACTAAAGGATGCCTTCAACTCGCATTTTCTGTTCCTGACTGTTGAATAAGTCTGTAGAGCTGTAATCAAATGGCAAGTTATCTTCTGGGAGTCATTTGGTCTGATGATTGCTTTCCTACTTGCAAAGTGCGCAAGGAATATGATGCCATTTCAGACCACCATTTGCGTCCTACACCTTCTACATTTCACAAAATTTTTGCATGCGCACAGCCATACGGATCTAAGAGGGGCACCGGAATGGAATCAGATTCCTTCCACGGTCTCCTTGATCATCGTTTATGGGGAGTTCTAGGGTGCAGATTGTGGGGAAAGAAATAAATCTTCCTCCTCCTTCATTCTTCAAAGACCTATAGGTTTTCCTTATAGAAAAATGGTCCGCTATCCGGCTATATGACAACATTGTACCATAGACTTCTGTCCCGTCTGGGCCACCTACTTGTTGGTCTTCAGAAGTGTTGAAAACCAAACACCACATCTAACGCGCACACACACACACACACACACACACACACACACACACACACACAGAGCTAGAGAGAACAGTCAATAGCAGGTAATAATGCTGCCAAACACATCTGACATCACCGGATGAATGGAGGGCATCTGATGCCAACTGCTTACATGGAAGGAACTCCCACAAACACCATGCGCAAGCAGATCGATAACTGACTCATGAGGGATAATGAGATGAGGCCAGAATCAAAGGCTCGGGAAGAGCAGGGATGGAGATTGGCAAAAAAATAAACCATTAGGACAATCTAGATTTAACACAGAAGTATAAAGGGGTGCAAAAATGAGCATGGCATGCGGGAATTTGGCAATTTCAGGAGAATGTGGTCGGGCAGTGATACAAGACAGGGTGATGGAGAATTGACACCCATGATAGGTGAAATTCTAATGATTTCTCAATGAAGTCTCATCTCCTCTCTGAGGAAAGGAATCATCGCACACCAAGGTTCAGCATGAAAAACGTTCATCCAAACTGTATCATTGCTTCTCCAGAGCTGGATGTGTTATGCAAGTACATGGCATGTTGCACTGTAGATAAGCTGGACGTTATGGTGCACAAACTGGGAAGCATGCTGGGATACATTCCCTTTCCCTGCTTCCCTCCCTCCCACACCCACAAGAAGAATCTATCTATCTCTTTGTCCATCCATCTGCATCTGACTGTGAGTGAGAACTTGAGGCAAGAGAGCAGAGGTCTCCAGGTTTACCATGTTCTGCAGTCCTGGGTGTGTGTCTCCATCCATCAGCCAACGTAAGGAAGCCCCCAGCTCAGCTTATCATATACATTCTCTTCGTGTTCTTGCTGTTAAATATTTCAGGGGCTCCAGCTGCAGGCTGCGGCGAGACCCCTGGCTGAACTCCAGGCCGCAGATTCAGGCTCTGCACCCACGGTCTCCCTCTGCTGGGGGAATCGTGCTGTTGACAGTAAGCCGAACACTGCAGGTGGTTGTTTCAGCTGCACCGGTGATTTCCAACACTGCACTCACTTTTATATACAGCATAAATAAACCAAAATACTGCTGAGTCATATCTGTTGTCAAAGAAATCACTGCAACGGGCATGAAATTGATTTTTTTTTTTTTTTTGCCATTCACACCTCAATTTCTGCCGACTGAAAAGAGGAATATGAAACTTGTGATTTTTGCAGTGCTATAAAGGGAGAAAGTTGTTTGGAACCAAGTGAAAATTAAGAATAATTATTATAACAATGTTGAAATAACAAATGTGTTAGCATTGCACTACTAGGTAGGTTGGGCATGTTTTATTGGTTTGACTGGCGCTGAAGATGAATTTTCGGCGCTCGCTGTTAAGAGTTAAAGTGTCGCATCTAAGAGAAAGCAAAGGCATCTTTTGTGCCTGTCTACAAGCATCTTACCACCTCCAATAATGAATTTCCTCATGAAATAACAAATATGGAGCCATTTAGATTAACATGTGAGTCTGTAAGGATGAAAAATATCTACGTTGCTGTTACAGCATCAGTCTGCTTAAAATAAATGAATAAATTTTTGTTTAATGCTTAACAGAAACATAAGATTTGCTTAAAAGCTAAAGGCTTTATTCACGAATATTTTACATTTTACGCTGAGCCCTCAAATAATTTGACATCACAGAATGCACACATTTTTTAAAACCCGCAAAATTGAGTCCAATTTTATTCTGGCCCTCCAGGCTCGATTCCTGGGGTTCTTATGGATTCCCATGTAGGTCCCATGGTTCTCTGTCCATTTCAGTGAGTGGCAGCGCCTGTACTCACTGCTGGGGGGCAGGGACCCTGCCTGACACATTTGGACATTTCCATCCTCCCCCAAAATTCAATAATGCCTTTGCCCTAGTGCCCCCTTCTGTGATCAATGATTCCAGAGCCCTCGGGAAATAGTGTGGTTGGGGCAGCTTCCTTTAACACGCCCCTCTACAGGAATCAATCCTCTTTGTCACTGAGATATCGGTCATTCCCTCTTCGTTCAGCACCATTTTCCCCATCTAACTTGGTGTCTCCCTCTATTGTTCAACATAAACTCCCAAGGTATTTTCTGCTGTAATTCTAATGTGTCTGATGGCTGTTTATCTACAAGGGTGTACATGCATGGAAGAACTAAGCACTATAATTCAGGCTGCAAATCATCTGTTACTTTAGTTAAGGGCTGTCACAGACCCCAAACCAGTAACTATGGCTTTGACAGCCTTGCTGTGTATGCATTCGTTTGTTGCACTTGCTGCTGCTGCCCGTATACACGATGCTCAAGCGCAAACGCCGGTAAACATGTCACATGCTTTACTCGTTGACATAAAATATGCCGGGTCTCTTTTAAGTATTCTGTGCTGTGTTACTGCTTCACTAACCCCGACTTTTGGGTGTATAGATGATCCGGTGACCTTGCATTTTGTTGGCAGCATCTTCCTTTGGCTGTCCAGGAGCCACTTCAGCTCGATCTTCCCCTCAACTGCAGTGACATGCTGACAGCCCCCCCCCCCACTACAAGCCTTCCAGCCTCCCGATCAGATCCTGATCAGACATTCCTGTGGTGAGCTATCCGAAGAGGACGGATGGACGGATCCGCCTGGTTCTGTCAGAGGCTACTGAGCAGTTTTTTGAACAATGGATTCAATTAGATGCAGTCGACTGACAGTAACACTTCAGTGCTCTAAGCCAGCACTGGGTATACAAAGACGCAGAGCTTCTTAGGGTTGGAACGATAAGACATGAAAACTGCTTCTGGTCGATATAAATTAAATCAAAAATTAATTCTTTAATTCCCCCCCTAGCCTCATACGCACAGTCACACATATACTTTGCTCACAAGCCAAGTGCTGGTTTGACCTTAACCCCTCCAACTCAAGGATTTGTTAGCGAAGCACAAAGTCACCATCAATACACAACTACCCTGACGAATTAACTCGCTCCTAGGGCTACCGACATTGTGACACGCTGCAGTCTGGCATCACCATGATGATGTTGTCTCACTTTAAATTTCATGGGTTGTATGAATTCATGCAATATTGATAGAATCCAAACCTCTGGTAACACCACCCCTGCATTTGTTTTCTTTGTGTTGATGTTGAAGGTGACTCTTCAGAAATTCTCCCCCCTCCCATTTAAATAAAGTAGATTAAATCTTTTGCATGCCCTCTCCAGATGTTTGCCCATAGAATCCTCACCACCATTCAACCTGCTAGAGATTGCAGATGCTGGCTATGGCACCTTACCTTCGACAGAGCGAACTCCTGGTATCCCAAGTCTTCGGGGATACTCCAAGTGCAACAGACTGAGGTGAGGTCCCTGTTTATAAGGGGGGGGGGGGGCTGTTCCTTTAATTCACCTCACCTATGAACCCTTAAAACCCAGATGGGTTACTGGAAACGTGTTAAATACAGTTCGCGCAGTAAGCGATTCCGGATGTAGACGTAGGCCAAATAGAATTTTTTTTTTTTTTGCAGCTGCAATTTCGAGATAAACCCTTGGTGGATGCTGCAACCAAAGCAATGTAGTTAAATTACACTTTGAATTGTTCGTATTTGATTTTAATTCATATTTCAGTCAAACTTTGATTCACATGACAAGGTATTTTCTACTGTACAGCCCAGCTGTTTGTGGTTGATATCAGTGTCCTCAATGAAAGGTAATTAGTACTTTCCAGGCTTGATCCTAGCAGCCTGTTCAGTGTATCAAAGCTCAGTTTTCTGTATTACTTGCCAAGTTTAACATGCAAGTAACTTCATGTTGTGTGGAACCCATCCTTAATTACAGGTTAATGTGGGAAAAGCAACGTGCAAGCAAGTTGTGTCTGCGCCACATAATTACACCTGTTCTGCAAGTGCCAGTCGAAGTTATTTCAAAGGGATGTAAAGATAATGCTAACAGCGCAGAGCATGAGGGACAGGAATAGCTATAGCGGTAACACCGTAGTTTGCCCTGTCTGAACCCTTCAGCTTCCTTTCTGCAGTGCATCGGAGAGGAGGGTTATACAGTGTGCTTTGTGGTCAATGGACAATATCTCAAGGTTTCTATTAACGTACAAACCAGTTGAGACACCCGATTGTTGCCCAGGTTACGAAGCGGAAAGGAGGAACGGTAAAAAGCGTGGCTCAACAAATTGCATTACCCTTACGTCACTAGTACGTGCACCCCCGTCTCCATTCTCTCCAGGGCCAGTTCGGGTCCTTCCTCCAGCACACCCCCGCTTCCTTAGTTAGGATATATTGCGTGATATGCGTGTCCCATTTGGTGTGTGTATGCTCACACATGACACCTTCTCGATTCTGTCTACTCCAGCTGTGAGCCCACTGTGGGTGTTTTAGGCAGCAGGACCTTAAACTGGTGTTGCTTTTAGTACAGGAGCTACATGTCTATGTCTGTGTAATTAGCTTTACCACAGTACTTGTACTACCAAGGTCTCGTCCAGATTGAGGAAGAGGTTGCTTGGTACTTACACTGAGGAAAAGCGCAATGTATGTAATAGTGAGACACACAGTTTAGCGTGTGGTTCAGAGGAGCAGCAGCTCTCCTTCACGATTGGGCAGCAGCTTGCGCTGGTGCCACTGATCTCCGCAGCTGTGGGTTGAATCTGCTTCTGGAAGTTTGCATATTTTCCAGAGTTCACATGGATTCCACAAACAGTCCAAATATATGTTGTTCAGAAAAATTTGTTTTTGTTTTGCATTTGGTATCCGTGTGTAATTGCACTGTGGTGCGGTGCCATCCACGCTTCACTACAATATCTCCTTTGTTGTCTGCCATCATCTCTTCATTGCTGTGACCCCTGTGTCCAAAACATGGTCAACAGGTTATATTTGAATCAATATTTTCAAGCTGCTTTTTGGAAAAAGTTGCGGAATGACACATTTTTAAGTTTGCATGCCCAGAGATGGCCATCCTGCTTCCAGCAAAGTGTTTCCAGTCAGCTCAGAACCAAAAAAGCCCCCCAGATCCACAGTTGAAGGCCACCTCATGATAAGGGACTGCCTTCCATCTGCGCTAACACCATCTGTCAGCGTAGGGAGGGTGCCAAGGAGAGTCATAAATGTACGTGATGCCCCACAAAGCAGGCATTGCTGCTGGGGGGGCTTCCTGCAAAAGTTGTAGAGGACAGGAGGAACTACGTAGCCACCTTCATACAACCGTGCGTCTTGAACATGAAGAACTGTCATACTGTAATATAGTGGCAAGATGTGCATCCACAAACACACACAGAAGAATCCATAGGTGTGAAAGAATTCCCCTTTTAAAAAATCATTTAACTTCAGGAGTAGTTTCCTGCCCCAGCTTTGCCGCATTGTTAGAATGGGACCTTTTCTTTAATCTACTGTCGCAGTTGTCACTGTACTGCTTTTGTGGGGTCCAATGGTCCTTTATATTTTGTTGAAGAGTAAAGGGGTTCTTTATGACAGTGTGTTAAGGAGAGAGGAGGTAAAAGGTGGTTGGGGGGCATTCACATATCCAGAGGGGCACCTAGACAACAAGCTGGGGTTGAGTTGCAACCAAAGCTCTTTATCCATCCATCCATCCATCCATCCACCTACCTATCTATGTCTTTACAATACGGTGGTATTACTGCCCACTGTGTGTGCTGTACTCCATATTAATATTACTAAGATGCTTGTCTACACACCTATCATTTTGCATATTGAATGAGATTACTGAAAGTTTGTTTTTCTGAGCTTTGATTTATTGTCATGACTAAAAGAGTCACTGGGTGTATTTTAATGTACCGCATTGCCTGTACCGTGTTATTTACATTATCATAGCATGAGCACAGCTGGGAAAAAATCTGCTGCAGTAACTCAGAAAAAGTTAACAAGTCCAACTCATCTTGCCTTATTTGGCCAGCTGGGGAATCGCAAGGCCAGCAGAGCTATCTGAATGCAAATCTGCACCCCCCCCCCTTCCCCCAACCCCACTCCAAAGAAATCAAACCAGCTGAGTAACATCACCCCTCCCTGCCAGTCCAGTTTAGCCCAAGACACCCTCCTGCATACCTCAACCACAAAAGGATAAAGGAGGCAGGAGTTCAGGAGAAGCCCCTGTTTCTGAGCTTCTCTCTGTGTGGTGCTGATCCATGGCCGTGGCGAAGGAGGGCCTCTACCGTAAGCAACGCTTCACCACAAAGCACCAAGGGAGGGCCCGGCATATACTGCCGCGCCCCTGCTCTCTTACGTTTAGGCTGTTTTAGGCTGCATTTCGGGGGGAGAGGGGTTGCATTGCCAGGGTTGTGCAACACAAACACCTCTGAGTGTAAAGCAGGCCAGCTGCCGGCCTACAGATTTATGAGACAATGGTGGACTGACATCCAGCTGGAACCCCATAAAATGCATGTTACATCTTAATCCAGAGGTAGCAGATTGCTAAGTCCCGTCTCTGTTACAATGCAGACCGGCTTTGCTTTAAAGAACAGCAGATAAATAAATTCCCACACTGCACAGATCAAAAAATGCTTCAGAAACACCCCCTCCTCAAAGTCCACGGCTCTATTGTGCATGGATTAATTGTCTATTAAAGAGACAGTTGTTAAATATCCGTGTGTATCTCCTGCATTTTCCAGATCAGCTTTGCCACCCTCATTATGTGGAAGGAGAACATCATGCTATTCTAGCCAGTTTTATAACATCAAATGTCATTCCTTTGCTTCTTGCCTGAATTTTATTTTGTTTTTTTCCTGCACCCCCATCCCAATTTCGGCAATCTCTTCAGTCTGGCTCTCTGGAGTCCTTCTCCCTTGACTTGACCGGGGCCGCATGCCTCCTCCCACCCCCGTGTTCCTCTGCCCAGACGAAGCCTGGTGAACAGAATCCCAATGAGCTCAGAGTGGCGTGCGTTCGCTCCCTGCGGCGTTCCACCAGTGGACCGCGTGCGCGGCCCCACCCACGCTGCTTCAGCCTCCCACGCTCCCGCCTGCCATGTGCTCCTCTTATCACACACTCCTGCGCCCCAGCCCACCCCACCAGCACCTTCCATCTAAGCCCAGAGGAGCGGTGCTGCTAGCTCAGTCACCAGCCACATAACAACTCCACAGTTACTGTACATGCTTTATTTCCAGCATGCATGCACATTTTTCTACATTCTTTTTCTACATTCTTTTGTACCCGAGTCCAGCATAATGTGATAAAGGAGCTCAGTTTCTTCCACCTTAGTGGACCGTGAACTTACATTTGTGATGGGATTTCACCAAAAACAAATCCAAAATGCTGTTAAAGTAAAACTACGCCATGCTGGTGGGTTAATTAATATCCGTCCCTTACACTTCACTCCCTGCCATAGCTGAACAAGTAACACAAGTACGGTCCATGTCCTTATGTGGTTGTTTTTTAAACAAGGAAACCAAATTTTGTCCACTCATTTAACTTCAAGTGAAGCATCAGTTTAAGCGCTCGGAACAAACAACACCATAATAGTCGACCGCAGTGAAAGTCCGCGGCCCACTTCCTTAACTGTATAGGTGACAAGCCACGTTTCAATTTTGAACGAAAACATTTCAAAATGTTTACAGTATTATTCCAGAATATTAATGAGCCTGAAAGCAATTCACGTCCAAGTTTAGTCATCGGCAACATTTCATGATGCATAAACGCGGTCTCCCTGCCAACCCTGGTTGTGCATTCTGTTTTCCTGTGTATCCTTTAAACTATTGTCTGTATTCCATCAAGTACATAATATGTTGTCCCACACAAACAAAAAGGCTTCACACATTATTCTTGTCTCTGTCCTCACTGAGCTTTTTTACTGACCCTCGGCCTGCCAGACACTTCCTGTCCAGTACCCAGTGCACGGTACCCAGTACTCAGTACAAAACGCCCACCATCGAGTGCCAGTCTGTCTCCACTGCAATCACTTTGGTTTCCATCTTGCTTTTACAGAAGGGGCTGTAATTCATCAGCTGTACAATGTGTGTGTGTGTGTGTGTGTGTGTGTGTGTGTGTGTGAGAGAGAGAAGGGTGGGGGGTGTATAATTTTCAGGAGAGGCTCGACTCAATTATTTGATGGCTCTGGGCAAGCTGGCTCACAAGAGATGGATGTGGTTTACATGTTTTCTGCAATGCAATTGCTGCCCACCACGCACCCCCCCCACCCACAACACCCCCGCACCACAAGCACCTACGCTCTGCTGCAGTCCCCCCACCCTCCTCCAAAATGAGTGGGAGGGGAAGAGCCCCCAGCTTCTCTTGGCAACACAATCGATGGATGAGCGCAGGCTGCGGTGGTGACGACCAAGGTCACCTTCATGCACAGGGAAGAGGATGGGGGGGGGGGGCAGGGAGCAGGAACGGAGAGAGAAAGTGAGCGACAGAGTGAGAGAGAGAGCAAGACAGTGAGAGGGAGAGGGATTATTGTGAAATGCAAAGGAAGAATTGAGGGATGACACAGCCAGGCAGACTAGGGAGGCAGAGAAAAGGATGGAGATGTTGATGACAGCAAGAGAAGGAAGGGAAAGAAGATGGCTGAGGATGCGGATCTGAGAGCAAACGAAAGAGATGATAAGAGAGAGATGCAAACTGGGCTGCGGCTGAGTGACAGGTGAAGTGAGCGAGAGTGATAGATGCCAGGAGAAGAGTAGGGAAAGAATGGAGGGACTCATACTGTGCTGTGACGGACTGAGCGATGGAGTGAGACAGAAAAGGGGGACGGAGACGGGATTTTGACGAAGTGAAATAAAGAAAGGGATGGAACCCAGGCTGCGATGGAGTGAAAGATTGAGAGGTTTCACTGTGAGTGAGTGAAAAAGAAAGAAAGGACAGGAATGTGGGTGAAGAAAAAGAGACACAAAGAGAGATAAAGACTGCAGCATGATGAGGTGGCAGAGAGTGAGAGACCGCTGGCTGGGAGGGAGGAAAAGGAGTGAACGGAGGAGAGGAAAGCAAGAAGAAGGGAGAACAGAAGAGCAAGGATGTGTTCTGCATGCAGAGTCGGTCTCTAGAGACTTTGGAGCTTAGTGTCTCGTTCATCAGCAATGCCAGCAAGGAAACTGCCCTCGACCGCCAACACATACACACGCACGCACGCACACGTACCGATTACTCACCGGCGTTCATGCTTCTGACTGCGCCGCTAAGTGCTTTGTACAGCGGAGGACAGGCTCGGGGGCGGTGGGGTGGGGGCAAAGAAGGAGCGTTTATACACAGTTTTATTCATCAGGTGAGTCATGGAGGAAGCAGAAGGAAAGAAAGCAGCAGAAGTCAAACTCAGGAGAGGGGGAGAGCAGTTGAGGAGGAACGGGGGCAGGGAGGTGGCGGTGAGTGGGCAAGAAGGGGAGGTGCAGGGGCAGCCACTTTGCAAACACCTCCCAAACTCAGGATGGAGCAGCGATGTGTGTAGGCTGAGGTAAAGTAGTAGTGTACAGCACAGTGAATGGCTGTCAGTCCACAACTGTGGCCTGGTGACGTGGGGTCCCAAGTGCTTGTTTTTAACCCCCCCCCCCCCCCCACACACACACACACACACGCACACACCTACGTACCTCCGCTGACAGATTAGTGCAGCAAAGCTCATTACACTGAGCTGCAATGAGTCCCTTTTCATTGCTGCTTGTTTTCCCAGCCATAGGGAAGGGGCTGATAGGGAGCTGCTATTATTTTACAGACGGACCGACTGGGGGTTTCGTTTTCGAACCTCAGACGGCAGGAACAGAGCAGCTCCGTCCCTCTTCTGCAGTCGAGATGTTGTGGTTGTTCCGGCTGAGATCTATCTCCGTAGCCTTGGCGCATTGCAGAGCATCCAGACTCTACAAAGCCGTACCCCGCAGCCCTCAGACAAGGTGCCTCGGCCAGCCTTTGTCACGGAGAGAACCCCAGCACCTAGGATTCACTTTGGTCGACACAAAAATGTTGTGAGAGGACTTCAGCCATCCCTCTTGCTCAAGGGGCATGAATGCTCCCAGTCCGAGTGCAATGGGCTGTAATTAAAACACAAATGATTTGCTAATGTTCCCAAATGGGACCATGGCTCTATCGATTGCTCTTTGTCTAAAAAACATAGAGACCCGTGACACACATTCAACCAGAGGCAAAAAGTTCTGTATGTCTATGTGTAAAATCAGCTATGTCCACAAAACAGGGAAGGAGGCTGCGGTCCAAAGTGGTTCATTGCGTTCGCTTGAACTGCGTTGATGGCTCTGAGCCTCAGCTCTCCTGCCAACGTTGATGAATATACGTCTACGCTTTAAGTCGGAGTGAAACAGCAACGCTTTTCAATAAGTTTTACAGCTCGGTGAAACAACATGCATAGAAAAGAAAGACTTTAAAAATGCAGAACAAGGTTGCCAACATGTGGCCAAATATGGGAATATCAGGTCTACACGGGGAGTGCAGGAGGCTGAAGGCGAAAACAACACGAAGTTTAATACTAAAGCAACATGTGGTTAAAGTCAGATATAACCTGTGTATTTCAGTTATAATGCAAACTAGTTTAATGAAAAAAAATCACATTTACAGGATGTAAAATTTCTCTGAAATGCTGCTCTTCTGTTAGGCAGAGATTAACACAACATCTATGAAGCAGAAACAATCTGTTTGTTTCTCTGTCTGTTTGCCAGCTTGTCTGTCTCCGTCTGCCTGTCTGTCTGTCTCTCTTGTTTTTTGTCTGCTTTTTTGTTCATCTTTTTGTCTCTTTGTTTTACCTGATTGTTTATCTGTCTGTCTCTCTGTCTGCCTGTCTGCCTCTTCTTTCTGGCTCAGGTGAAAAGGTGGCTGCAGGCCAGGAAGCAACCAGAATGGAGCAGGGACTCGGACTGCTGTTGCTTCTCAGCACTGCTTTGATCAGAAACTATGTATGCTTTTAAAAGGCTGAAAATGATCATCAAGCCAAAATGCTTCATGGGAAGTGGATATGAAAACCCTCCATGGTAGAAGAAGCCTGGAGGTTGCTGTTTTGGGCTCAGAGGTAGAGGGCAGATTGATTTGAGGAGGATCGCGTGCTAGTGCGGCTCCATCTCACTGCGTGCGTCCCACTGGCACACGGGGCAGGCAGGAGTATGCTTGTGCATGGTTGCTGAGGTTGATGGGATTACCATCGAGCCTGATGTCCTCCAGGACACGGCGCAGGTAGCTCAGGTCGTTCCGGTTACAAAAGGTGTCTTCGTGCAGGCTCTGGATGTTGTTGTACTGGGAAGAAAGAGGGTGGAAAAGGTAGGTGAGGTGGGAAACAAGGTCCATTGTGGTCAAAGGTATGAGAACAACAATGATTCACATAAAAGCGACTTTTGGACGACATAGATCACTGCAGCTATATATCTTCTCAAAGTAAAAGTGTTTTAAGATGGTGATCCCTCTGTGGATTGATGGATTTCATCAAAAAAAGCCTTTTTGATCACATTATAATCTCTTAACCATCTCACCACCTCCTTAACCTCAGGAACATCTACTATTTGGACTGGCATGCCAAAGGCATTTTGTGTGGTACTACCATGGAAGTTACTGGAGCAGCTGGAAGGTTTCACAGCTGAACCATCAAAATAAAATGGTACCACTGTGGTTAAAGCCTGCATGAGCTGCACCACACCTGAAGATGAAGAGCACGAAGGCTTTCAGGCAGGGGCGTGGGCACAAAGTCCAACTGGTTGTGGGACAGATACAGGAACTCCAGATGGATCATGTCCTGTTGGAGGCAGACGTCTGTTAGATGTGAAGACATTACCACAGATGCAGCAGACCACACAGCGGTGCTGAGAAACCTGGGGGTGAAGCCGTCATCGCCTTCCAGGCCAAGCATTGCGTTTGGTGGCAGTCAAAGCCAAACAAAGCAAAGAAGTCTGCAGTTGCACAAAACAAACCTTGCTAGCTAGCAAGTGCCAACCTGAAGTTGCACACAAGATGGCGGGAGAAGCAGCTTCCTGTCCAACATTTCAGAGCAAAATCCCACTTTAGAGGAACAACTTTGTGCATTTTTAATCTTGCTTTTGTGTGCACTTTATATTAACGTTTTAATGTCATTTAATTGTATCTAAATCTCGTTTCTGCAAGCGCCACTTTATGGTATTTAACGTAACTTTTTAGGGTTACACTTTTAGGTTACACTTTTCTCCAAAGCGACTTACAATTTAGATTTGTACACTAAGAATCTTATAGTTATTTGTAAATTCGTACAGGTGGGTCATTTTAACTGTGCGGTTGGGTCACGGACCTCCTGACGGGCAGGCCCCAGGTGGTGAGATTGGGGAACACCATCTCCTCTGTGCTGATTCTCAGCACCGGGACCCCCCAGGGCTGCGTGCTTAGCCCGCTGCTATACTCCCTGTTCACGCACGACTGCGTCGCCTCGCTAAGCTCCAACATCATAGTCAAGTTTGCTGACGACACCACGGTCATCGGCCTGATCACCGACAACTATGAGCGGGCCTATAGAGAGGAGGTGAGAACCCTGACCTCATGGTGTCAGAACAATGACCTCCATCTCAATGTCAGCAAAACAAAGGAGCTGATCGTGGACTTCAGGAGACAGCAGGGGAATGGCCATGCACCCATCTCTATAGCCGGCACCCCGGTGAAGAGAGTGAACAGCTTCAGGTTCATTGGAGTTAACATCACTGGGGACCTGTCCTGGTCACGGCACACCAGCGTCGTCATTAAAACGGCAACACAACGCCTCTTCTTCCTCCGTCGGCTGAGGAGGTTCGGCATGGACAACAGGATACTTGTCAACTTCTACAGATCTACGATCGAAAGTATCCTGACTGGCTGTTTCACGGCCTGGTATGGCAGCTGCAGTGCGTCAGACCGTAAAGCTCTGCAAAGAGTGGTCAAGACAGCACAGACCATCATCAGGACTGATCTGCCAGCCCTGCAGGACCTCCATACCCAGCGCTGCAAGAAGAAGGCCCATAACATCTTGAAGGACCGCAATCACCCCAGCGACAAACTATTCTCCTTGCTCCCGTCCGGAAAACGCTTTAGAAGCATTTAGACGAGAACAAGCAGATTCCGGGACAGTTTTTCCCCCCACACAATAAGACTGTTAAACCACTGACCCCTCCCTTGGACAGTGAAACAGTGTTGATCAAAGTCTGTCTGCATGCCTGTGTTTTTTTTTTTTTAATGCCTTGTATGCCCTTATCGGTTATGTGGTTGGTTTGGCTGCTGTTGTTTGTTGTTTGTTTTTGTCTGCTACTTCTTGTTTTTTGTCTGCTACTTCTTTTTCTTGTCTGCTATTTCTGTTTACTAACTTCTAACTCTAACCTCTATGTATATTTTTATATCTTATTACTTATTTATTTTCCTTATTTATTTATTATTTGATTTTCTTATACCTTATTTTTATATTTATTTGCTGAGGGTGCCTGGAAGCAACACTGCAATGCTGCTGTTAGTGTGTCCATGGCGAATAAACCTTGAAACTTGAAACTTAAGTGGAGAAATTCAGGGCAGCTACTTTGGTGAGGGAAGCCACAGCGAGGGTGGGGGCTGAAATTTGTGTCCTCGGTTTGCAGGACGACAGCGCTAACCATTAACTACTGCCCTGCTTTAATACAGAAGGTATTACATCCCGCACCCGTATTATTCACCAAATTACAGTCTGCATAAAAAGAAAGAAAGCATCAACATTAGCATTAAATTTAAATTTAAAACATGGATAATAAAGTAAAGCTCCTTGCAGTCAAACCTGCAACTTAAAGATTTCAGTTTGAATCATACTTCCTGCTGTAGTTTCACAAGAGTACCTGCCCTGAATTACTATAGTAAAAAAAACTAGCCAGCCATTTAAGTGGGACATCACTGTCAGTAACTGAACACTGAATGTCGGTTTGGGGAGGATTATCGAGTAAGTAAGTGAATGTAAATATATTGAGGTTGTAGAGGCTTTTGGGAGAAACAGAAGTTCTTGCTGAATGGTTTGGGTCCCACCTGGAAGGCGCCTGGGTGGATCCCAGCACTGGTGAGCAGGTTGTTCCTGACGTCAATGGTCCGGAGGGAGGGGGGCAGCTCTGGCAGCGCCTGTAACTGGTTATTAGGCAGGATCAGCTCCCGAAGCCCAGGCAGATCACGAAAGGCATCAACTTCCACCTCCGAGATCTGATTTCCAGTCAGGTCGATGCTCCTTAAGCTCCCTGGAAGAGAACGAACATGCACATTGAGGGACACGGTCATGCCACACCATAACTCCTGCAGAATGAACTTTCCTGCACAGTCAAAACAAAGTAAACAGTGCCTTGCAGAAGTACTCAGCCTCTCAAC
The DNA here is from genome assembly GCA_018136845.1 of Heterotis niloticus. Classification (NCBI taxonomy): domain Eukaryota; kingdom Metazoa; phylum Chordata; class Actinopteri; order Osteoglossiformes; family Osteoglossidae; genus Heterotis; species Heterotis niloticus. The sequence continues at coordinate 19,628,077 of CM030894.1, read as the reverse complement.
TAGCCATCTCATTGTGCCGATCACAAATTTTGGTCTCTGATATTTTATTTCAAAATGCTGGGGATTAAAATTGTTTTGAGATGGCAAAGTTTTTGCTGGATTTTTAAAAAAAATAAACTGAAATATCTTGTATCCTGAAATATCCATAACTATTTCAATTTTATATTCAAAAGTGTTTAAGTCAGTAATGTTTTGTGCCTTTTGAGTTAATAATGGGCCAGATTTTTATAGACTGATTTTGGCCTGCTCCAGAGCAGTAGCCTTGGGACCAGGACCCAAATTCTGGGCCAGTGCAAGACATTCACCTTTTTCTCCTCAACATCTTCCAATGGTCTGTTTTGGTAACCACTGAAAGCTGGAGGTTGTGAGAAAGTCCATAGCCCTAGCATGACAGTCTAGGTTTTGTTTTTTTTTAACCCTAAGCAGAAGGCCAAAAAAAACAAAACTGGCTGAAGGTCCAAAGGTGAATTTTCTGCAGCAGCTCAGGTGAAGTCCTGATCCTTGCCAAAATGAGCTATAGTCTGCGATAGTCTAACCATTAAAATAATCTACTTCACATTTTAAACATGTTTTATGAGAGGGGAAAATATCTTACATTGCAGTTAGCAGTTATCACTCATTCTGATTCAGGAATAAAATGCATAGAAATCGAGAAGGTTATGCAAGAGGTTGCATAATGTGCAGTTCTGCTTCTGACACTCTGTGACGCCCTTATGCTGCTTACTGAGGTTGGCAACGTCTGCGGTTTTCACGCGCTTGATCTTGTTGAAGCGGGCGTACAAGTGGGCGGTTTCCCTGGGCAGCGGGGGAATCTGGTCCATGTCGGAGTCATCACAATACACGCTGGTGCTGACGCACATGCACAGCAGGCAGGTGGGCAGGCCTTGAACGGGACACACAGGATGCTACGGTATGCTTACAGGAGCCTCCACAAGGCAGTGCTGTGCTCAGAACTGATGACAAACCCCAACAGCCATCACTCACCCAGCCCAGTGTCGGGTCCGAAAAGCCCAGGTCCCCCAAAATCTAGACTGGGTGGTGTTGGAGCTTCACTTGGCTGTGGGGATAGAGTCACTTCCTCTTCCTCTGTGCGGTCTGAAGCAGCAAAGCCAGTGGGGGGTAGAAGCACTGTGGCAGAAGGTGCCACCACCCCCACCTCAATCTGCTCCACAAGGAAACCCAGTCAGCACCTTCTCATTTACATGCAGCTGCATTCCACATTTAAGGCCATTTGGCCATCATTTCCTCCAGGTGAACAAACATTTCCTTTCGCAAAGTCTCACACTAGCAATCAAAAGTGTAGAATCATCCAGAAATTTTCATGTTTGTGATACAAACTGATGCCTTTAAAACGCCAAGGTACACTGTATGGCCAAAGTATGTGGAACCCCATCTAATGACTGATCTGAGCTATTTCAGCCGCACCCATACAGCATACACACACATTCTAGACAATTGTGCGTGTCAAGCTTTATGACCACAATTTGGGGAAGAAGCTCATTTCCTGCCTCCTCCCCCCTCCCCGCACAAAGTGAGCTCCATAAACACATGGTTTGCCCAAGGTGGTGTGGAAGAACTTGAGTGGCTGCACAGAGCCCTGACCTCAACCCCACCGAACACCTTTGGGATGAACTAGAACGCCAACTGGTGAAGACAGGCCTTCTCGCTCAACCTCACAGATTCCCCAGTAGTTGAATGGGCACAAATTCCCACAGCTGCACTCCAAAATCTGGTGGGAAGCCTTGCCGGAAGAGCAAGGGCTGTTATAGTAGCAAAGGGGGTGGGGGTGGAGTAACTCCATAATAATGCTAATGGGTTCTGAAAAGGAGGTTCACACATAGGGGTGATGCTCATTAGTATTAAACTGACCTGAAATTTCAGTCAATACCTTGAAAATTTCATAACATTTTTTAATGTCTTATAATTGTCCTATTTGTCAGTGTTTACATTCATCAAAGAATCCTCTATTTGCAGCAGCCACAGCTTTGCAGACCTTTGGCATTCCAGCTGTCGGTTTCTAAAGACATTCTGGAGAAGATTCAACCTACAAATTCTGTTGCCCTTTCCACAGGTGCCACTGGCTGGTAGGGAGCTATTCTCTGACCTTACAGTGAAGATCCTCCCACAAGACCTCAACAGGGTTGAGATCAGTCATTTCAAGCAGTAACAGCCATTAGTTATGTAGCTATGTTTCTAAATCAGTTTAATGGAACCTTTTTAAAAAATAAGAATTCTTTAAAGAAACAAAGAAATTTCTTAGTGGTTCCAAACTTTTGAACATGAGTGAATAACAGATGCAGAGTTTCAGTGGACAATCCTTCATGGGGCAGTGGCCGTCAATACATTTGTCAATGTCCTAAACAGGGATGTGACTGACAAATGTTTGTACTGTCAACTATGAGAAATAGTTTTTCATTGTTCCCTGGAATGTTTTAGACTGCAGCCACTGTTTAATGTTCTGTGTGTTTTGTTTGTTGGTTTTGACAAAACTTTTAATAAGTGCACTTTTGTTTTTGGGTTTCACAGAAAGTCAAAGAAAAATGCAAACTTCATTTTAGGTCAGACAAAATATGTGGTCTATGTCAGCCGCAAAAATAAATCAGAGCAGAGGTGTGGACATGAGGTTCTGCCAGTTTTTAATTCTACGGTAAAATCAGGGATTATGATTGATTTTGCTTTTTATAAAGTCATTTATGACATAGAAAGTTTTGAGTCAAAATGGTGCATTAAAAACGTGTTGTGCTCTATGCAAGGACATACCTTGGAATACTCTGCAGCATTGGTCTAAATGTTTTCATTTTGGTGTCACTTATGTTTTTTTTTTTGTATTTGCTTCTGTTTCTAAATGTTAGTTGTATCTTGTTTGTGCTTCCTCCATATGGCATGACGTTTTCTAGCATAATATGATGAGAGTTGGTAAACAAAACTGTTTTATTTAAAATTCAAAATTCTCTCTCTCTCTCTCTCTCTCTCTCTCTCTCTCTCTCTCTCTCTCTCTCTCTCTCTCTATCAGCACATGTCTTGTTTTAGCCAAAAGGTTTTGTTTGTTATGCTGGAACTGTGTGGACCATTTGTACCTTACAGGGTGAGAGACAGCAGCTAAAGAACTTAACTTTTGGTCGATGGAACACTGAATTGTCGAGATGCTGTGAGGAGTCCAGCGGCTGCGTTGCCTTTTCTTCAGGTACAGAAATCCATTCACCATTTGTTGTGCTCATGGCTCCAAAGTCCCTCTTACCCACAATTGCCCAACAATATCCCTTGATTTAAACAACGGCTCAGTTGTGCAAAAATCTCAAATCTCAAAAAATAACACCTGCATTAACGCTTTAGAAGCAGTCTGGCTGAATAAAATAGAGTCATGAGGTCATTAATACAGTGCATTTACATGAATGCATGCACAACANCTCTCTCTCTCTCTCTCTCTCTCTCTCTCTCTCTCTCTCTCTCTCTCTCACCTCCTGGTCTGGGTCCTCATAGTCATATGCCTCCTCATAGTTAGTCAAATGCAGGGTCTCCCAGTCGACATCTTCATTCAGGTTGTAATTCCCCAGGTCCAGGGTGTCCACGTCCTGCACTTTGGGTGGTGCACACACACAGCAGCCAAGCAGGCTTATAGCCAGCTGGAGGGTGAGGAGCAGCACCATCTCAAGGAGAGATGTGAAATAATACCTTGGTGAAAAAAGCAGCATCTCATGCACAGAAGCCACCCGGTTTGGGTTTAATCCCTGTGTTAAAGCCTGTATATGAGTTGTTGTTCTGAATGCTGAACTAGTTGCAGCTCCTGGCCATGTGTGGTCCTCTGGGGCAGCTGGGAGTTCTACTTCTATTGTTCTGTATTTACTGTTTAAGGAGAAGCTTTTACTATCATCCCTGTTCTTTTCTTCTTCTTGTCCTGTCATTTAAACAGGTCCAGAACTGGCTGAAAATGCCCAAAAACCTGCCTGTGCTTTCATTATTCAAATTGCACCAGCAAGGCATTTTTTAGTTATTTTATTTTTATTCTCAAATTTTCTTGATAAAATCAAAAATATTTCTCTTTTTCAAATTATTTACGTCCATCTGTCTGCACATGTATGGACATCCCTCATGGATCAGCTGGGGTTTCAGGCCTCCCATGGAGTGGGAGATTCATGTACAGGCATTTTTTGTGGTGAAGTGCCGTCATGCCCAGGACTTGCAGGCACTGAATTGTTCTGTGAGTTATGGATATTTTCCGTTCATATGCGACTTTGCCCTGTGTTCATTTTTTTGCCTTTTGGAAAAGGATCTGTGTGTCCAGCTTAAGTTTCCGCAAACCCGCTCTGGTGCTGCGGTCACTGGAAATAATGATTAATTGCAGCCAAACACATTCCATCGACAATTTGAAAAGTTTGGAAACAGCTGTAAATGTGTAAACGGTGTGTATGGATTTCATTATTTGTGAATTTAAAGAAACAAACTGAATGAATAAATAATGGTTACGCCTTAAAACTGGAAAAATGCACACGATCCAGTGTTTATCTGGATCAATAGGAAGCTTAAACTCTTCAGCTATTAGTAGCTAAAAATTAAGGTAAGAAGATGCATGAAGCACGGTACAGATGTGGGAAAACACTCTACGGGGTGAACTGACGCACCTTCATATGGATCCACTTTCACAGCGCATGAGAAAAATTTGGAGAAGATGAATGTTTTCCAAGAAATTCAGTGAGGGTTTCTATTGAATAGGTGTCTATTTAAAAAAATAAATAAATAAAAATAATCCCGACACCGACAAATCTTTGTAAACTATAAACAATAATAAAATATAAACAGCTCTGTTAACTGAAATACTTAATGTGTCACTGCAAAGTAGATGTTTTGTGTGGAAAGTCATTTGCTGAAGAGAAGAAGGAAGAAACGAACAAAGGAGCAAATCCCCTGGAAGAAATCGCTCACATGAAGCTACTATACAGTGTACGTCATTATAAAATTACAAAATATGTAATTATAATTATAACATGTAATATTTTTCAAACCTTTTTTGACATTTTAGAGTAACTTTCCCATAGAAAAATTTGCACTTGTTATTGGGATCAACTAGTAACTAAACAAGGCTGAAAAATGTATAAATTATTACACATTAATATAATTAATATAGTTAATATAATTAGAATCAGTACAATTGATTTAATTAATTAATACACAAATTTTATATCCAGGCAGTAAGGTTATTGTTTTATTACATTTTTATTATACACAGATGTGTTACCCAAATCTCAGGGCGCTAAAGCCATAAACAAAAGTGGGGAAACTGCATCCCCTTTTCATGACGAAAACCACCAGTGAACAGAAACAAATATCACAACAAAGCAATGAATTCAAACACTCAAAATGAAAATGAAATGATCAACGTTTGACACACTTATATCCAAAAAATAGATGAGTCAGTGCTTTCATGCCCAGAAGTGCAGTGAAGTTAAGTGATTTTAAACAGAAGCACAGTTTTAAACAGTTTAAAGCGGGCGAACTTACCATTGCAGCACCTCTCTGCCCCAGCCTGCAGGCACAGGACTCTGGTGGGAATGTGATGATGGGACCTGGGATTCGTAGGGGAGGGTCACCAGCAGGCTGTTTTGCTCATCATGAGGGACAATTAAGTTGGCGCCGCGGGGGGGAAGGGGGTCGACTGTGCTGCATTTTCACAGCTGTCAGTTTCCCAGCACTTTCGGCCTTTAACCCTCCGTCCGAGGCCTTGCCAGTTGCCCGGGCGTCACAGAAACGGACCTTTAGGTGAAATGAGCTTACAATACCTGACCTAAACAGGCCTCCGTCAGCTCAGCAGCTCCAGCAACAGGCAGAATCTAAGCTGCCCAGTGTCTTGCTCTGGTCCTGCAAGCAGCCGTCTTCTTTTTTAAGTAATATTTTTTTATAACAATTTTACTGATTGAATTGAATCTAATTAAATTAATACATGCATTTCAATCTAATTTAGTTACCTTTCTTTCTCTAACTGATCCCAGCAACATGAACAAATGTGTTATTACGCTACAAAAATGTACAGACACAGAAAAGGTCAGCCAGAACAGCACTGTATTTTATTACTTTAGGTTATATTATGTTATAATGTTATATTTTTGTTATACTGACACACTGTACACAAGGATATGATGTTGCCTCCTGAATGCATGGAAAGTACAGTGTGCCAGTACACAGAAATATCTTCCAAATTATGTAATTTGTCAGAATTTTACTGTGTGTAATGGTCAGAGCGGCTTAACAGAAGTGGTTAAGTGAAGGTTTGCTGTGCTTTGGCCCTCTGGCTGTACAGGTGTTGAATACCAACAACAAGGTGCTCCTTTGTCCTCAGATACTCGTCTGTAAGATTGAATTGCAAAGAAAATTGCCAAACTTTGTGCCTGGGCATGCTTTTGCACACAGGTTCTAAATGGTTTCCACTCCTTATTTAAAATAAAGAGACAGAAAGTTGACAGCACAATGGTTTTGGATGCTGTGCAGCAGACAGCAGAGGCCAAAACAATCAATGCACACAGATAAAAGCTGCAAACCCGCATTTGTTTTGCAGTGATTGCAGTGAAATTCCTCCCATTCCTGGAAGAAATCCCCAGAAAGGATTTCTGGTCCCCAGCGTAGAAATGTGCCGCCATTTGGGGTTGAACTTAGTGACTAAATTCTAACTCACTTTACAGATGCTGTATGTGTGTGTGTGGGGGGGGGCTATATGTGGACAGAGCAGAAAATCACCTTTTGTCTGCAAAATGGCCAATCATCTTTGGCTCCCCGAAGGAAACCAGGAATGTGTCCTCTAAACCGCCCCTATGATTTGCCTGTGTGACTAAAAAAGCTACCCATCAATTTGCTCAGGTGGACATTAAATTCTTGTGCCAAGCAGGATGAAGAGGTAAATAATGTCAATATCTTCTACTTCCCAAAATGATAAAAAAAAAAAATATATTTTATTTTAATTATGAACTAGATGTAGCAGACAAGAGGTCATACACCAACGTGTGTACAGCTCTACGAATAATTCCAGCAGAACGTAATAAGCATCATGGTCTTCAGCCTATTGTGAACCTCTTCCCCAGTGTAGGAACTGTTTTTATTTGTTTTAGTCATTTGCTTTTTGTTGTTTAAACAAATGTGTTGTTCTTTTTATTCGCTTACAAAGCAAAATGTTGTGGTAAGTGGACACACAGTAAGTGATGCAATGACATGGGGATTATTTTCATTCACGTTTTCTCTTTTAAGAAGTTAATTTCTCACATTGCGGCTGCCTGAATCATCAGGATATATGGGAATGAATTATTGGCAACATCTGTTCCTAACCTTCGTCACATGTTGTACGCTCATTCCCGCTCTTGACATCTGTGAGGAAAACATTCTTTTTTTTTGCTGCCTGCCAGCTACACACCTGGATGCAATTTTGCATGCACTGCCCCCCCATCGTGCATGAAGATGAAGAACAGAGGGCATAAAAGAAGATGCAGCCAAAATATGCGCATTGAAGATGCTCCTCCGCTCCCACAAGATACAAGAGACAACTTGCAAGGGGTTTGGAGTGGAGGGCCTCAGCATGGCTCTGTGGGAAAGAGCAGAGTCATGAGACTGTAGACACTTTTCATTGTTGCAAAAGCCCACAAGCCACCAGGGACCCCTTCAGCACAGCTTTCAAAAGCAGAAAAGTGAGGAAAGTTCTCTACAACTAATAAACAAGCCTGAAAACCTGATGCGACTGGTTAACATTTGGTTCTTTTGGTGTGCTTTTGCAAAGGGTGAAATAACTGGTAGCATCAAGCACCTCAAATTGTCGTGCTAAGTGGGTGAGGCCACTGTCTGCCTGAGAGCACTGATGTTCAGAAGAAGGAGCCATGTTCAATTTTAAGGATGACAGGAAGCGCAACCACCTGAGTGATCAATGTTCTCTATAACTTTAGAGAAAAAAACTGTACCAGCGAATGGGGTGTCCCCTCTTCCAGAAGGGGGTTTTCACTGAGCTCAGACACAAAGCAGGCAGCGACCCCTTTGCTAGTAAAACCGTTAACAGCAAGGCTCTACATCTTGTCCACCGCATAACATAGCAAGCCTTCAGCCTTAATATTTGTACCATTTATTATTTCACTTATACACATTTATCGGCTTTAATATTTTTCTCGCCATCGTGCTTGCATACGGCCTCTTACCTCCCTCAAAAAGGCTCTGCATGTCATCAGAACTGAACACGGTCACAAAGAAAGTTCAGCTTCTCCCTGTTGATCCTCACTGGTTTGTCTACCCTTAAACACCACTTTCTGCAAAGGTAGCTGTATGTTTTTCATGTTTTAAAGTATGTTGCTATAAGCAAACTGGAAACTAAATATTTGACATTATGAAACCACTCTATTGCCATTACCGCAGGGTCCTGTAGAGGGCAGCATAGCCAAGCGCTTAACGTAGAATTCGGCACAGAATGAAATAATGAAATCCCTGAAAGCCCTTTTGTTCCTTCACCCACCAACAGCAAGGAAAACCAGATGTGGTGAATGATTTACTACTGATAATGTACCATTAAAATAAAGTTTAAAATTAGCTAGACATGTGAGATAAGGCTTTGATGTGATCCCCATCCAAATTAAATCCTGCTGTCAAAAATAAGGAAGCAAACTGGCATAATGTAAAGTACAAGGAGCAGTGTTTTGGTCAAGGATCTGGCTCTTTGTGCCACAGACAAATTGTCCACAACTATTAGGCAGGAGTCCACCACAGGGTTCCAAGAATGTGTGAGATGCTGAGCAAAGACGTGGTTGCGGTGACAGTTGTGAAATCGCAAGGAAAACACACCATTGCATATGATGCAGAGAATGGGGCAGCCAGGAGAAAAAAATATTCCTTTTTTTTTTTTTTTAATAATTTTGCAGGGTTGGAACAGTCCATGACATGGAGATAACATGTTCAATACTCTCAGAAACAGAGCTGCCTGTGCTTACCAGAGTAAATTCTGACACACCCTACCTCTGTGGATGGGATTAGGCAAAAAGGCTTGTGGTTGTACGAACACATTTTGTAGTTGTACTGCTCGTCTTCACCTCTCCCTTTGGCTTCTTCAGAACTATTGGTGCTCACCAGACCCACCTGTTCACTCCATAGGAGAGCAGGCAAAGATAGGATAACATTTTTTATTTTTGCTTTGTTCGTACTGACAGATTTCTTCAGCGGCAAAGTCACAGACACAGGAATAAAGTGAAGGGCAAAGTTTTAATGCTCTAGTGATTGGTGCTGAATTATTTAAAGGATTTACACTTTCACACAGTCAGATACACTATATGGACAAAAGTACTGGGATGCTTGACCATTACACCAACAGGGACTTTAATGACATTGCATTCATATACATTAACTTTAATATGAATTTGGTCCCCCCTTTGCAGCAATAACAACTTCCACTCTTCTTGAAAGGCTTTCCACAAGATTTTGGAGTGTTTCTGTGGGAATTTATGCCCATTCATTCTGTAGAGCATTTATGAGGTCAAACACTGATGTTGAACTAGAAGGCCTGGCTTGCAATCTCTGTTCCAGTTCATCCTAAAGGTGTTCAACAGGGCTGAGGTCAGGGCTCTGTGCAGGCCAGTCAAGTTCTTCCACACCGAACTCATCCAACCATATCTTTATGGACCTTGCTTTGTGCACTGGGGCACAGTCATGCTGGAATAGAAAAGGGCCTTCCCCAAACTGTTTCTACAAAGTTGGAAGCATAGCTTTGTCCAAAATGTCTTGGTATGCTGAAGCATTAAGATTGCCCTTCACTGGAAATAAGGGGCCTAGCCCAAACCCTGAAAACAGTCCCACACCAGTATCCATCCTCCACCAAACTTCACAGTTGGCACAATTCAGTCAGGCAGGTAATGTTCTCTCACCCATCTGACTGCCAAACAGAGAAGCATGATTCCTCACTCCATAGAACACGTTTTCACTGCTCCACAGTCCAGTGGCGGTGTGCTTTACACCACTCCATCTGATGCTTGGCATTGGACTTGGTGATGTGAGGCTTGCATTCAGCTGCTTGGCCATGGAAACCCATTTTTAGTGCCTACATTAATGCCAGTGGAAGTTTGGAACTCTTCAGCTATGGAATCAGCAGAGCGTTCGTGACTTTTACGCACCATGCACCTTAGCAGTTGTTGACCCCGCTCTGTGACTTTACATGGTTTTCTGTTTCATGACTGAGTTGCTGTCGTTCCTAAATGCTTCCATTTTCCAATAATGCTACTTACAGTTGACTGTGGAATATCCAGCAGGGATGAAATTTCACAAACCGTCTTGCAAAGGTGGCATCCTATCACAGTACCACGGCTTGAAGTCACTGAGCTCTTCAGAACGACCCATTTTGTTTCACAAATGTTTGTAAATGGAGACTGCATAGCTAGGTGCTTGATTTTATACACCTGTGGCAATGGGTCTGATTCAAATACCTGAATTCAATAACTAAGAGCTGTGTCCCAATACTTTTGTCCATACTGTATAGTGTGCATAAAATACAGCAAAATGTGTGTCAGGAGCCAAACCAGGCAAACTGGCTCATCAGACACAGCTGCACCACATCACCCGCTCAACACAGTGATAAAGGTCAAAAGAGGAAGCTGCGGAATCTTTTTCAAAGATTGATCCACGCTCTGTTGTGGTTCTGTAGTCCCTGTTTGTTCTTGTGCCCAGTCTCAGCCTTGTTTTAAGTTCTGTTTCTCCAGCCTTTGTGCTTATCATCTCTATATATTTGTTTTTGTTGTGCTACACGCACCCTGAATCCACCACACTTGGATCCACCTCCGTTTTCGCTCAGTTTGTGACAGAAGATTCCACTGAAAAATATGGATCCAGCGGATGTGGAGAAACTGAGGACAGCTATTGCAGCCCAAGGGCATCTCCTTGATTCCTGTGAACAGGTAGTAAGTCGGCACTCCAAGTCAATGGACAAAGTGCTGCGATTCCTGCAGGCATGTGCACCGCCCCCAACCACAACCCTCACTACTTCGGCTGTCCTTCCTTCATCCGACTTGCGGTCGACTACTCATCTTCGGTATGACAGCTCTCCAGAGAAATGTTAGAGGTTTCTTCTGAAGTGTGAACTCATATTCTCCAGTTTACCGCATGTGTACAACACCAACGCCAGCAGAATCACCTACATAATTGCCCTCCTCACTGACATAGTGTTACAATGGGCTACAGCCATCTGGGCATTCCAAGAACAGGTAGACATGTCTTATAACCAATTCAAAGCCCGGTTTTAATCTATGTTTTATCACCCCATAGTAGAACACACCACCGGCAACAGACTGCTGCAGTTAAAACAAGGCAGTAAAACAGTTGGTGAATGTGCACTGCAGTTTCATATCTTTGCAGCAGGAAGTGATTGGAATGATGCAGCGCTCCTATCTTCCTACCTTCCACAATGAACTTAATGCTCATTCCCAGGCTGAGCTAGCGTATAGAGGAGTGGACTGCACTCTGGACTAATTCATACAAAATGCTATTGCCACTGATAACCCGTTCAGGAAGCAAATGAAAGGGGCACAACTACCGAATCAGAGCTATCCAACCTGGGCGGCAGAAAAATAACTGAAATGTTCTTACTAACGAGGAACGACAAAGAAGGTTCTGGGACAGTTCTGTCTTTACTGTAGCCAAGACGACGACTTCTGTATTTCCTACCCTGACAGACCAGTCCCTGGAAGATCAACAGGGGAGGTGAGTGATCCCTTTAAACCTATTTCCCAGTTGCTTCTGCCAGTTCAATTGTCTTGACATAACTGTTTTCTTGATGTTCAGGCCCTTGTGGATTCAGGGGTGGCAGGTAATTTTATGGATGCTATCTGGGCAAACTCTTGGTATTCTGGTAAGCCATTGTAATTCTCCTCTGCACATTAAGGCATTGAATGGGCAACCTCTGGTTACAGGAGTCACTGAAACTCTTATGCACCCCATTGGGGTACAGATGGGTCTAGTGCACAGAGAAACTCTCTTTTTTCCTTATCAGATCAAAGGAAAGTTCCATAATCATAGGATGTCCCTGGTTGGCTGCACATGACCCAGTCATATCCTGGAGTACAGGAGAACCAGTAGCATGAGGTCAACGCTGCACGTCCATGTGCCTGCGTCTTCCAATCTGGGCCACTTATGGGAAACCCTTTGTGTATTCCCCTGAATATCAAAATTTGGATGAGGTGTCTAGCACATCAAAAGCTGCTGCACTCCCTCCTCATAGAGAATGGGATTGTGACATAAACCACCTACCTAGAATCTCACCCCAACAAGGTTGTATATATCCCCTCTACTTTCCAGAACAAAGAGCCATGGAGATGTACATCTCCAAAGCCCTAGTGGTGGTTATTATTCACCCATCCACTTCTCCTGCAGCAGCGGGATTTTTCTTTGTGGAGAAAAAGGATGGTTGTCTCTGCTCCTGTATTGATTATTGAGGTTTGAACACCATCACCGCAGTATTGGAACAAATCCATGGAGCCACCATTTTTTAAAAATTGGACCTCTGTATTGCATACAACTCAATCCAGATCAGGGCTGGGGACAAATGGAAAATGGCATTCAATATATATTGTGGTCATTTTGAATGCCTTGCTATGCCATTTGGCTTTTGAAATGTGCCGTCAGTATTCCAGGCCTATGCGAACCACGTCCTTGGAGAATTTGTTGACCTTTCTGTCTTGCTGTACTTTGATGACATTATTATTTTTTCCATCTCCCATGAAGAACATTGAGCACTTGAGGTGAGTATTACAACATCTCCTAGCATATGGGCTGTACATGAAAGGGGAGAAGTGTCAGTTTCATCTTAAAGGCCTTTTGTCTCATTATCCTAAGATGCTTACCCCACCGCTATGGAGATAGTGGAGTTAGTGTTTCACCATGTTTTCAAACTTTTTTGGACTCCAGAGGACACTGTATCTGACAGAGGCCCCCAGTTTATTTCTAAGGTCTAGGATAGACTGAGTGTTTTGGTTAGTCTAACATCAGGTTATCATCCAAAGTAAATGGGTAAATGGAGAAACTAAACCAAGAAATTAGTTGATATCTCAGCTACTGTAGCCAACACCAATGGATCACCCTTGGGTAGATTATTGACAGAATTTGCTCATACACTCATCAAATAATCTTCCAGTGTCTTCTAAGTTATCAGCCACCCCTGTGTCCCTGGAGTCCAAATCCCAGTCATATTTCTGTGGTTGATGAGTGATATCAGAAGAGTGAACAGGTATGGAAGTTGGCGCATGTTCGCTTTCAACAGGCTGTGCAATCTCAGAAGTTCCATGTGACATACGGTGTTGTACCAGGTTGGGCAAAGGCTTTGGCTGTCCACACGAGACATCCAATGAGGCTGGCTTCTAAAAAACTCAGTCCCTGTTATATAGGCCCTTTCAAGATCCTGAAATGTATAGCCCCAGTGTCTTATCATTAACAACTGACTACCACCCACCTTTCATGTCTTTCTTCTGAAACCCTGCAGCACCTCTCTGTTACAGCATACCCCCTGCATGACCCTCAGCCTCCTCCTCCCACTAACGTATTTAGTGGACTGGGAGGGTTATAGCCCAGAAGAACAATCCTGGGTACCTTCTCGTGATATTCTTGATTCCTCCCTGTACCCACACTAACCAGCACCACATCCCAGGGGCTGTCCTCCACTTCGTTGAGCTCCAGGAGCTGGCCGCGAGGGTGGGGGTACTGTCAGGAGCCGAACGAGGCAAACCCACCCACTGGACACAGCTGCACCACATCAGCCAATCAATGAGATGATAAAGGGGGCAGTGTAAGAAGAGGAAGCTGCAGAATCTCATTCAAAGATTGGCCCACAGTCTGTGGTTCCCTAGTCCTTATTTGTTTTAGTGCCCAGTCTCAGCCTTGTTTTGAGTTTTACTTCTCCAGCCTTTGTGTTTAACATCTCTATATGTTTGTTTTTGTTTTTGTGCTATGTAAATCCACACTTGGATCCATCTCCATCTCTCCTCGGTTTGTGATGATGTGCAGGAGCTAAACAATGCACCACCTGTCACGCACCACCTTTTGCACCTCTTTTGAACCCCCACCCCCTTATTTTATTTCTCTTGAGGAGGGCCTAAATGTGGGGAATTTAAAAACACTGCCTCTGTTTGGCAGTGTGGAACCAAGAGCAAGAGTGGTGATAAGTACTGCAGTATAACAAGCAAACAAACAAACAAACAAATGATCAAGCAAGTGGACAGACAAACGAACAGACAAACATGTTTACAGAACCATTGCTGTACTGGGACAGACTAGGCTGCCATGTTAATAAAATTAATTCCTCAGGAAATTGAGTCCATTAGCAGCTTCTTCTCTTTTGGGTTTCGACTAAAAAAGCAGCAGAGGGGAACAAGTCTCTCCGGCCAAAGATCCGCTTCTGCAGGAACACTGGGCAGAACACACAGTGCATCGGGACATTGCACGCTGAATTCCAGCCGCTCGGTTGGTTTGAAAAGATACTTTGAACACAAGCTGGCATAGCAGGGAAGATGTTCTCACAGCTATAAAGGTATTTTCAAAGTAACAAGTGGAGTTCTTACTTATGCAAAGAAGCTTACAAACACAAGCATGTTTGACAGCTACAAAAGCTATGGTGTGACTATGAATTAATTGTGAACTCTTCCACTTGAGACTGCAAAGGCACCTTACATTATGATCCTAGAGACATATATCTGTTAGTTTTTGCTAAGCTGTTAATTGGAGAAAAAAATTATTTTCTGATTCTTGAGAGATTTATGCAGCATAGCTGTCTAAGCTCACATACTCAAGTCTAGAGAAAGGATTGGTGGTACCTTAAGTCATCAGAACTCAACAAGGAATGTAATTCAGAAATTGTGATAAAATGCTGAACTGCAATTTACTGGGCAAAAATTAGCAAATATTTGTTGACACAATGACTGGGTTATGAAAGGTCATTTGGCTCGCGAATGGGAAAGAAAAAAATTTCACAAAACCTGGATTTTAAGTTCAAAGTCAAATGTCTTGTTAATTTCATTGGTTAGTGCTCCAACTTGTATTTTCCATCCAAACTAATTTTTCCCTCATGTTGCTTAGCACTTATGCAAGCAGTTAAAGTTGTTTATGGTTGTTTTTGGATCTACTAGAAAAACACCACAGCCAAAATTAATGCCATGAAGCCAACAACCAAGACCTACACCAATCAGCCAAAAATTTAAAACCACTGAGAGGTGAAGTGAATAACATTTATTATCTTGTTACAATGGCACATATCAAGAGGTGGGGGGAGATATTAGGCAGCAGCATCTGAGCAACTTTGAGAAGGGTCAAAATGTGATGGCTAGATGATGTGGTCAGAGCATCTCCAAAGCAATTGGTCTTGGGGGTGTTCCCGTTATTCAGTGGTTACTGAAGTGGTCCAAGGAAGGACAACCAGTGAACCAGTGACAGGGTCATGGGCACCCAAGGCTCATTGATGCACATGGGGAGCAAAGGCTGGTCTAATAGTGTTACTGTAGTCCAAATTGCTGGAAACCTTAATGGTGGCCATGATAGAAAAATGTCAGAGCACACAGTGCATCGCAGCTTGCTGCATATGGGGCTGCATTGCCGCAGCCCCACCAGCATTGGCACTTTGACCCCTGTCCACTGCCAAAAGCTCTTACAGTGGGCACATGAGCATCAGAACTGGACCATGGAACAATGGAAGATGGTGGCCTGGTCTGACAAATCACATTTTCTTTTAGAGCATGTGGACGGCCAGGCGTGCATGCATCCTTTACCTGGGGAAGAGATGGCAGCAGAATGCACTATGGGAAGAAGGCAGTGTGACGCTCTGGGTAATGTTCTGCTGGGAAACCTTGGGTCCTGGCATTCATGTGGATGTTACTTGGACACATACCACCTACCTGAACATTGTTGCAGACCATGTATACCCCTTCATGGCAACAGTATGCCCTGATGGCAGTGGCCTCTTTCAGCAGGATAATGCCCCCTGCCACACTGCAGAAATTGTTCAGGAATGGTTTGAGGAAGATGACAAAGAGTTCGAGGTGTTGCCTTGGCCTCCAAATTCCCCAGATCTCAATCCAATCAAGCATCTGTGAGATGCGTTGGAAAAACAAGTCCAATCCATGGAGGCCCCACCTCACAACTTACAAGACTTAAAGGATCTGCTGCTAAAGTCTTGGTGCTAGATAGCACAGGCTGACATAGCTGTGGCCAGCTGTCTTTATTGGATTTTAGTATTTACACTTTGCCATAAATGCTTTTGCACAAGGACTTAAAATACCCAAGTGTGGTGCAGGAGCCTTCACAACTCCTCAGATGGGCTGTCTTCTGCCGTACTGACCATGATACACTGAATGGGAGAAAGAAAGTCCCTTGTGCTGCTCTGTTCCCATCTGAAAAACCCCTGCTGTTGCCTCCCACCCCATGAAGCAGTCTTAGTAGCTGGGATTTAGTTATTCACTTAATGGGCACTTTTCTCAAATGTGATGTACTACTCAAAGTAAACAATCAGGAGCTATAGGTCCAAACATGGGTGCAGGTCATGTGAAAAAGAAGGAATAATTCTTCTTGCTGCATGTCACATTTGACTTTCTTTCTAAGTAATAAACCAAGTGTCAACAACAATTTAGTCTGTAAGTCTGAGACCAGATGCACATCAGATCTTCATCAGTGCTGTCCTGAGGGAACCCAAAAATGAAGAATGCACACTTAGAAATGGGTTGATCAGCTTACTGCAAATGTGCTGCCAGTGGAACACAGTTTAAGAAACATCTACTTATACCATAAAATCAGCTATAACATGCAAGCATTCACTTAAGAATAGGATTTAGGCAAAAAATAACACCCAGATTGAGCACTTCGACAACATATTTCCCAAAATGTCTCAGCAACAGAAAATGTTTAAATAAAAATGCTTGGAAAAACACAACAAATGCATCTCCACAATACACTGCCTCAAGGACAGAGAAAGGTCTTCGAAACAGTCAGAAAATGTTGCACTCCAGGTAGTTATGCCATGACATTTTTATTTTTAGGGCTTTTACTATTGTGTTCAATAGCAATATTGACCATGACTGATGGCAAGCTAGACCCATGGACATGAGCTCCTCCTGAGTTCAGGACTCATGGCCTCATGAGCAACAAGAATGCCCATGATGGTTGGGCAGCCACTGGCACTTGAAACCTTAGATATTTATTTTTCTCCTTTAGATTCTAGGTGGGAGTTTCTTTGCTTTGCTCTCCTCAGTTTACTTTATAGCTTTTCTAGCTATAATAGTTTGCAAAGCCATTGCTTTATTTCTATACGGTTACCTTATAACTGTTATATTCATTTTTTCCAGATCTGTTTGTTCCTTTGTTGTGCATCTCTGTGTAGGAAGTGTGCTGTGTAAAAATAAACTGAATTAAATTGAAGGAAAAGTCAAAGAAAAAACAGGATAATCCATGTAATCCTTAGCAGAAGAGAGTTGTAGTTACTTACAGCCAAAATTGTTTGATGTTCATTAACTACTAAATGCAGGGTTACGGGGGTCCAGAACCTATCTGGCAGCATAGGGCACTGAGGTATGAAACAACCCCTGGAATAGATGCCATTGCAAGAAACTAACATCAAATCCAAAAACAGCCACTTAAACAGCTGTGTACTTTTTTAATTTAACTGGATCTCATACGTTATGCAAGAAGAATAGCGGGCAAAGAAAGCATACTAAGATCTGCCGGAAGACAGATTGCTGTAATAGTAACTCACATAACAAACAAAGAATGGCAAGAATTGTTTAAAAGTTTTTCTTTTGTTTCAGTTTTTGTTTGAATTTCACTTGCAAAGGTATTATATAACTCATTCTACTGGGTATGACCATCAACATGTTGTATTTGAGTGCATGGCAGTATTAGCAGGTTTAAAACTAAGTGCTGCTTTCAGTGGTTTAGCTTTGTAAGAAAATTGTCCCCAGATGCTCAGTGTGATGGCAAAGAATAAATTGTACTCCTATTTCCCTTTTGCCAAAGGATTCACACGGTTACTGGCATGGTGTCATGTTTTCAATTGAATGATATTTTCCAGATGAGTAATTTCCTGTTAAAAAACAGCACATCGGGTTAAAAGGCAGATCCAGTAGATAGAGAGGTCTGGGGTTTATGTTTTCTAAAATTTTGCATTCAGCTTTTGAACTATGTAATGTATTTGCAGTTACATTGTGTTTTCATTATTTACAGTAACTTGATGTGGATGTTAATGGTGGTAAAGTTGTAGCAGGAAATTCTGTTGAAGGAAATCATTTAGGGATCTTTGGGAATGCACCTGTTTGGAACTTTTGTGTTAAGAATTTCAAAGAAACAAACATTTTTCAGTCATTTTGTCTCTCTAGAGGTAGCATAATGGCATCACATAGGTGAATTTTCCCACAAACACACCTACAAATATACACACATTTGTGATGCAAGAGTAGTTCAATTTGATGATAAATACATATATTTGGCTTTTCCTTTCCATTTGAGAAGCACTGTACTTAATGCAACCACTTTAATGATAAAACAGTTGTGCGATTATAGAATGTATTCCTACTTTTCTTCTTTTCCCCCATAACACCTTTTTGACCCAGACAGCCCTGGGGTAACTTGTGTTAAATAAATGTGTCGGTCCATTATGTGTGTATCACATTTTGCAGCGATACATGGCTGAAATTTAGTATGAATGTTTGGAGTTATTTCAAAGCATTTTTAAGGAAGGGCAAATATAAACCATATAACCAAGATATTCAGCATGTTTGTTTGATTTCCTATTAGCATTTATTTCTATCTGATTGAGACTAGGCTTAGGGTCAACTCTTTCATCTAGTCTCTCCGGGAGGAGTTTCTGTTATTCCAGTGTACGAATCGGAAGCAGGCACTCATAGAAAAAGATAAACACACGAACGCATGTTCGGTCTCACACACACGCAGACACACATAAATTAATTGATTAATTTTCTCATGAGTTAGATGGCAACTTCACTGTTTTACGTACCTGAAAAGCAAATGATCACCAGGTGACACAACAGCTGTCCACCGAGGAAGCAGCAACCCGCTGTTTTTCCAACTGTACTTCTTGTGATGCATTTATTTTGGAATATTTCCTTTTAATAGGCTGACTGAGGATCAATTCAGCGAAATTTATGTGTATACGTGGGATTCACCGGACTAAAACTACACAAATCACATTAGCATTGGCATCCGCTGTTTGGAAAATGAAAACATTATGCAAGAGAATGGAAAGGTCATTTAATCTTGTCATGCATCAGTTTATTATGAAATAAAGCTTTAAAATCACCACATAGCATGTGCCCGACTAACTTGCCCTTCAAAGGCTGCTATTTTGGATGTTATTATGAAAATGCACAGCACATGACTTCAGCAGAATGTCAGCACTTCCCTCTTCATTCACTAACATTCTGGTTGCTAAATTTAAAAAGAAATCTCTGCAAATATATTAAACCCATCAAGCCATTCTCCCTAAATGCACAGTTCTTAACATCCCTGATAGAGTGAACACACACCTCTGAGAAGCTACACAAGTTAACAGGAGGTTAGGCTAAAATCTGAAATTACATTCCTTGTTCTCCACCTTTTCTGTATGGTTTACCGTAAGTGTTGGGAAGCACAGATACCCTTCCAGTTTTAGCCTAGACTACCAGTTAATGTCTGTAGGTTTGTGGCAGATGTAAATGAAGTTGGACGGATTACTTTCTGAGTAACTGTCTTACACACAGCATTTATAACAAAATATAATTTACCTGAAGAAAAGCCATTTTAGATGAAGTGTGACTACTGCACACTTGGACTTTTGTTTCCTTGGGTTTGTTTTACAACCATACAGAGAGACCTGCTCAGGATTGAGATTTTATCATCTTTGTTCTGAGCAGAATAGCCAAAATTTAAATGATTTTGCTCATGTCTGTGTGATTGAATATCATTATTTTTGTTATTATTATGTGTCAGAAAACAAAAATGTTTGTGGCAGAATTATAGAACTTCACAAATAGCAAGCAGTGCAATAACCTGGGGGGGTGGTATCTCTTTTTCAGCCACATTAGAAACTGCACTGAACAATTTTTCTAAGTGTCAGCGAATTAAGCTCCCAAGTTTTGAAAATGGCATATTTTATGCACATCTCTTTGAAAAACTGCCACACAACAGACATTTCTGGATTTTTTTGCCTGCAAACCTAGGAAAGACCAGCACTGCTGAAGCAGAAGTTTAACAGCAGATTTTCTGCAAACTTCCACATTCAAAGACATGATGGCGGGCAGTTGAACAGCAGCTCAGGGTGAGCAGAGCTTGTGTGTTTCCCCCTGTTTGTACCCCTAATACAAGCACAGCCAAGGCAAAGGACAACTTTTTCTGATCCTCTCCTTGCTTAGGAGCTATGTGACTAGTCCCTGTGAATTGGGTTTGACTTGATGCATTGCTATTAGCAGAGACAGAAAAACAGAGTGCTATAATCTAACAGCAGGCAAATGGGAAAAACAGAACCAACTGCTGTATTTTACTTGTCACACGACATCTCCCTGGTATGATGGCTCCATCTATATGAGACCAACACTTAAATACAAGGTTTTAACACAAAACAGATTGAACATCCCTGCAAGGTATGATATATATTAAAGGTACAGGCTACACCTTCGCAGCAATGCACTCAATGGTTGCATTGACATGACTTCATCATGGAGGTACTGGCACTGTGGCATACAGTAAATTTAAGTGTCATTTCTTAGGGATGGTAGAAGATGGAAGCAGCAGGACGCTAAATGGAAACACATGACCTAGCATTATGATTTGAGTGGAATTCCATTTCATGAAAATACCTCGTGCTGTTATGATATTTCGCAGCTGTCCACGACCATGTCAAGATGGTAATACTGGGTTTTAAGGCTCAGAAGATCTGCACTCATTAAAAACGTTCCTAAGCCAGAAACATTGCCTTACATATTCTAACAGTTTAACTTTATGATGTTCACAACAATTTGTTTGATTCATACAGTATTTAAAAGCCAGAGTCCGACTCTCCCATCATCAATACAAGATCTTGGCAAAAAATTAATGCAACTCTGGACAGAAATAAATGTTGCGACATTGTATAAGCTTATTGAAATGATGCCACGGTGAATAGGTGCCATAATCAAAGTTAAAGGTGACAAAATATTAGAATGTGTGATTTTTTTTTGGGCAGGCAGTGTATAAAAATACACCATTTTTGGGGGTCATGCACATAATGCAAAGCCATGAGCAATCAATCAATGTCAGTGCAGAAACAGATTGTCAACCTGCATAAAAAAGTTTGTCAAATGTTCGTAATGCTTCTGAAATTTTTGTAGCTGATGACAGCAAACCCCATCCTTGCAACCTTAAACCAAGCAGTTCTGCTTTAGCTTTTGACAACTCTAAGTCTTTGACCAGGTCATGTCATTCTGGCTGTGTTATAAGATGAGGACAACCAGGTATAAAGGATTCAGCAAGTGGATCAGTGTCGTTTTCCAAATCTGGTTCATGCATTGTGGCATCTTCATCTGCCTTATCTAGGCTCCATGAGTCCAGTAGCTTTGGGACTCGTAAACTGTCACCATGTTGCACTGGTCTCATGGCTGAAGGCAGACTGGGGTATTCAATAGATTTCTTATTTTTAGTAAAGAATGCATTGGTCAGACAGAAGTAACAGTCCATCATGTGATACTTCTGTTTTTGCCATATCATTAGGGCTGCAAATAGCACTGACTTCCAAGTACCATTGAGCCAAGCTCTCAGGATGACTGCACATGTTGCACAACAAATTGGTCTTGGTCACCAATTTTACATCCGAAGTAGAGCTCATAGGCCTTCTTAATAAATGCAGTCATGGTACATCTTTGAGCCTTAAGTGTATACTTGCTGCAGATGTAAGAGAATGTATCGCAGCTGTTGAGACATCTTCCTCAAGACAATAAGTTCTATTGTTAAGTATATTCACTATGCTATTGCCTGAAGAACATGTGCATCAGCATGCATCCAAACAGCATCTGTAAGTGTGAGCAGCTTTTATAGCCTGTCCGCCAGCATCTAACTTGACTAAGCATGTCCAGGCATGCTTAAGACAACATTTGCATGGCAGCTAGACTAAGGGCATGCCCAGACATGCTTGGACTGACCTAAACAGTTTGCTTTGTCAGCAACATACTAGAAGGCTTAAAATATTATTGGAATTCTCAAAATAGGTTGTATCTATAAAACTGTATGAGATAGGAAAATTTCAAGGTGATTTTTTGATCACCAGCCTCAAAATATATAAAAAAACAGTCAAAATTGTTCAGGAAGCAACATCTTTGTTGTCCAGTGTTATACAGCACAACTGGGAGTTTAAGACAATTCATACACAACCATGGATGGGAATCAATATGGAGAAAAGCATGCATATAAGCTGTTACAGTGTGACACATACGGTAGTGAACCAAACCAACGAGAAACAAGTATCCTTTAAGATAAAGAAGTAACTTGAGAGGTACAAAGGCTATTTATGCTTCTGGGGGGGCTGCACACCATGTAAAGAAAGAATTTCTTGCCCATAACAGAAAGAAAATGTCACGGTTATGAGTGGAAGGAGGCATCAGCGAGACACAGGCAGAACATAGGGCAAAGAACTAGAGCAAAACACAGAGCACAGAACCAAGGCACGCCGCCAGGGCACAGTGGGGAGATCAAGCCAGGATCGCCACAGTGGGTGAGAACACGAGGACAAATGTGCGCGTGGGAGTCGGCAAAATGGAGGGTATGACAGAAAATAACCACCTTTTACCAGAATAAGGGGCCATCCAGCTGAAAGAAATATAAAACTTCTCAATAAAAACTATTCCTTCAGCTGACCAAGGTGCTGAAACTGTCAACACTTTTTTTTAAATTGGGGGTGATGTCACCAAAGTGACTTTTAAAAAAATAATAATAATAATAAAATGTGTTTTTCATTCTAATATGTGCTCTTTAAAATTGCCCTAATTTGAAATAGCAAAAGTGTGTCCAGTGGTTGGTGATGACTGCAGATCACCATGAAACTTAATGGTAACAAATTGGCTGGCTGGTTGGTTGGAAGACCTCTGGACACAACTGAAATAAATTAATTATACTAACTGGACAACTTTGCATTTTTGCAACATTTATTAAGTTTTATTGTTTAGATACTTACTATGAAATTTGAATCTTTACCACAGTCTATTATTAAACCAAATTATGTTGGTTTTCTCCTTTCCCCTCATGTCAAAATAATTTTTTTAAGATTTCCTATATTACTAAAGGATATTTTTTTTTTGTTCATGATGTTGTTAAAAATGGTCTTCCATGTCGCTCTCGCAGTTATTCCACTGTATTTCATTTAGTTTTTATTGAAAAAATACACGTATTGAGTTTCTTTGAAAACCTTGAAAACGTTGCTCCATTTAATCCCTGTTCTGTGAAATTGTGTAAGACACATGCAGAGCAACACTTTTCAAGATGTTTCATATTGCTGGTAAGAAGGTTCATGAGGATTCTGTTTTGTAATGTAAAATACGTTTTAAAAATTATTTAAAATATTTATTGTAAATGAATAGAAAAGGTGCGTTTTAAAATTGTTTCTGTGTCTATGTCCATAACAGATGTTTTTGGCCAAACATCTGTTATGGACATGGCTGCCTGGGCTCAGCTTCGAGTTTGGCACACCTAAGAGATTCAGTTGCATGCCCAGGTGATTGTCAATTTCCTAAAATAAAAATCCCCGCATCCTTTTCCCGCCAAACTGCTGATGTGTCAGACAGATGGGGTTCAGGGCCACTGGCTCCACATGGTCACCATCAGAACATCTCGCTAAGCCGTTTGCAGATGTCGGCTGTAAAGCAACCAGCACGTGGCACAGCTGGTCCAGTTTCAGTGGTGGGCGCTGGTTAAGTAACCCCAGAATCTCCACCCTCTCTGTTCATTTCTAAGGTTCTCAGGTTCAACCCCTCAGCTGCAGGCTTGGAGTGGCAACGTTTCAGACAGAACTGGAGATGTGGATGCAGATATTCTGCTCCTCAGCAAGATCAGTTTTCTCAGTCACTGAAGTAAAATTGCTGATGCAAAATAACAAAATTCACCATTTTTGCTTCTCTTGGCAAAACCTCTTGGCAAACGTAGGAGTCTCTGCAGAGGCATCTGTCCTGGAGCTCATAACAGATGTTTGATGGACTTGGGGATGTTCTCAGAGACATGCAAAGGTTTCGGCTGAAGTTCTGTAAATCAGACTTTTGTTCTAAACAGTGCCTTATCAACTCTTTCAGTGACAGATAGCACCGCACTTCATATTTGCCCGGGAATTGTTAAGAAGAAGGAATAGGAGAACACCAGGCTGTCACACAGCAATCCCTCAGTCACACTAAGGTTGATGTCCACAGCTACAGTTTACCTGAACTGAGAGCCTTTCAAATGGAATTGGAATTGGGAGCACCTGCACACAATGGAAGTGGAGGAGATAGAAATTCAGAGTAAAAAAGGCCAGAATCTGAGCCATGATCCTGGAGAACTGGGTGAACGCACTGCATGCAAAGCCAGTGTGCCCCCCTGCAAAAAAACTCTGATGTTGCACTTTTTTACAGCTTCACAGCAGTGCGAATTTAGCTTTTTTAAGCTTCCAGACATAGAAAAAAGAATGAATAGGGCTTTTTAGATTTAATTTCTTTTTGTTGCTGTGCTGAGACTTTATGCTATCTTTAAAAGAGTCATAAAGTTTTTTGTTTTTTTTTTTTTTTTTCGGTGTGGCTGTTTAATTTAGTAGCCGTGGGGTCTCATTCATATCTTATCCTGCCTGGAAAATGCTCCTGGCACATTAAAAGACCAGAAACAAACCCTTGCGTACATTTTTTAATGTTTCCCCACTCGATGGATCTCCAGGCTCTTCTAACTGTTACTGCATTTTGCAGATGGTGGGTCCTTCTAGGACTGAGATGAAATGGATAATGATGTCCAGCACGGGGTCAACAATTTTGCACTGGAGATTTCATTATTAAAATAAATAAGTAAATAAATAATAAAACAGATAATACACAAACATCTTGTTTTCAAGCACCTTACTTTCATAAGCTCACTAAGCTGAAGCTCTTTTTCAACAACTCGGTCCTCATTTTGTGGTCCGTGGAGGAAAAAACGAAGGCATCTTAAATAAAAGTTGAAAAAGTCCAGGAAAGGGAGGATGGAGAGGTGGACACATGAAGCAGCCTAGGAATCCAGGGGAAATGCTTGGAAAAGATAAGTGGTTAACAAACTGAAGACTAGTATCTGTTTTCAGAGTGAACAAAAGAGGACTGGGGGGGGGGGGGTCACGACATTACACACTTTCTCGAGTTTTGCTTTGTTTTTGGAGCATCGTGGACACGAGCCCCATGGCACAGAGGCAAGTTTGTGCTCCGTCACACATGGGGTTTTTGTTCCTGCACAGCAGGCCTCTGTTCTGTGCACCGTCATTGTGCAACCTGGTGTCAGAGAGAAACCCCCTGTTTACCAGCAACAAACAAAGCGTGCACTGAGCTTTTATGCCACATCAGTTGGAGGCAATAAACTACACATTTTGTGCCCTGCAATCTTTGATTTGTTTTCAATGCATTAACTTGGATACTTTTGTGAAATATATATACTGTATATATACAGTATATACAGATAACATATTGGAATCACACAGAAATATTTGTGTTTTTGGTAGAAACTGATGTGTTTACACCAAGGTTGCTCTGAACTGATCAGAAATTATTGTGAATATGCTGAGAATTTCATAAAATTTTTTTTAATGTCTTATAATTGTCCTATTTGTCAGTGTTTACATTCATCAAAGAATCCTCTATTTGCAGCAGCCACAGCTTTGCAGACCTTTGGCATTCCAGCTGTCGGTTTCTAAAGACATTCTGGAGAAGATTCAACCTACAAATTCTGTTGCCCTTTCCACAGGTGCCACTGGCTAGTAGGATGCTCTGCTCTTGACCTTACAGTGAAGGTCCTTCTACCAAAGCTTGATGGGGTTGAGATGTGGCGATTGTGGCTGGTCCATCAAAGACAGTGCAGTGGCTTCCTGTTTCTTCACCCAGTAGCTTTCACATACCTTGGCTACAGCCTTCAGATCACGGTCCTGCCTCAGGATGAAACTGGCTCAAGCACTGACCCCAGGGGATGGCATAAAGTTCTGAAACACCTTAACAGTCCCATACCATTACATTTCCCCTTATTTCTGTATATTTGAATATTCAATTTAAATCTATTACTGTAAATGTTCATCTACGTGGAAGTATGCCACCACCTTCATGTTTATGTCTTGCGGTGATTCAGTTGTATCTTCATGCTTTGGCTCAAACCCACTTCAGTGGGTGGGCATGCAGTGTTTGCCTGTTCTTCCCATTTTTGAACCAAAAAGCACGAGATATTCACACTATCCTCGGTATACAGTGAATAATTCTGCAGACATTTTTTGCCCCACCCAAAAGCTCACAAGCTATTATACCATTCCATTCATTTTTATTAGAAGGTATGATAAGACGGAGCCAATTCCAGGAAGCAGAGTGATATGTGTCACCACCACAGTGTAGCTGCTGACACTCCCAGCCTCACAGTACAACAGAACTCTGCATCTGGTCAGACCGAGATCATGTAAGCAAAGGGCTTAGTTTGAAATTCTGCTCAGAGTTTTATAGATCTGGTCCGAACCTTTGATGCTGGACCTGGGAAACAAGAGTTCAACCCTCAGATTCCTTCTGTCTGCTTCCTTCCATAAGTGGTGTGTGCAGATTCCTTAACATCTGCTGCTGATAACAAATCCAGAAAACTTCCCTGAAAAACTACAGAAGGCTGTCTGGGAGTTGGGTGGAAACATAACCGAGACATAAATGGAAAGTGATTTCATGTAAACAGAGAGACGGCAGTACCAGGTATGATGAAATAGGACAGCAAACAGCATATCCTGTAACTCCACTAATAGACCTTGAGCAACAACCTTGTCATTTTCAGCACCCTGAAGGTTTCCTCCCACATACAAACACAAAGATATACATGATTAATGGCAACATTGCATTCTGTACCTATAAAAACGTATGGTTAAGGAAAAGGAATGTCTCAATTTTTCTGTTTTGACAGAGGGAGTGGGGGGATTTTTGGAAGATAGCAGGTTCTTGAAAACAGCTTGGAGTAAAAGAGTAGCTTGGCGCTTTGGTGTGTTGGAAAAAGCAAAAACTTGAGCTTCTGTCAATCTTGGTTGAGGAGAATGAAGTGAGTGAATCTCCAGTTTGATGGAGAGCTTCCAATAGTTAGACAAATCCACTGGAAGGTGAAGGATCCAGGAGAGGTCCAGGAGAGCTTCAGCTGTAGACTGCGAGCTGTCACCCAGTCACAGATGCCTGAGAAGCATGCTGCTTTGAGAGAGGAATCATCTGGAGCTGCAGGGGGAAGGGAAGGGAAGAAGAGTTGGGTATCTCTGGCATGAGCGTGAATCAAATCAATGAGAAGCAATGATAGACCTAAGAGAAAATGTGAGGGCCTCAACACTGAGACCTGTGGTACACCAGATGGGAGAGACTGAAGCAAAGACATAGTACCATGCCAGACCACCTGGTAAGATCTACATAATTGGTAAGAGCTTTTGACACTGGAGGGGGAGAATAGTCTAAGCAGAACATCTGGCCTTGAACTCAAACTGATAACCATGGAAGAGACCTTTCTGGGCACGGAATACAGAACAATCTCCTCGGTGGTTATCAGTCAAGAGCACAGACCAACTTTTACACGCTGTCAAAGAGAATTCTTTAAATATTTGTACGGTCTTATCACCTAAGTTTGGTTAAAAAAAAAAAAAAAAAAAAAACACCAACAGGTGGAAAGTCTTCATCAACGCTTTTCAAGATGCTTTTTATCAGTTTGGACATACCTGCAAAATTTGTATGCGGAATTGCCAGGCAATTCATGAGCTAAATCCTCTCACACCCCTGACAGTACCAACCTGGCGTCAAGTTACATCATGCCAGTCTATGTTCTGCTGAGTGCTAACAGGCAGAGGTCACATCACATTTGAGCGATGTTGTGTGAAGAACAAAAATCAAAACTGAGCAGGAGAATTAGCATGAAAATGTGCAGATGTACTAGCTGAGCAGTACCGCTAGCAGGTACCAGACACCTGTAGACACTGTACCTAACAGGCTAACAGTAGGGGGTCCACTGCGTGTCACACTTTACTCTTTTTAAAAAATTGTTCTGAACCCCTGGTGTCCTGCTCCCTTGGGCCCTGAAAACTTCTGCAAAGTTCAAAAATAGTTTACCTCTGCTTAATAATATTGATTCGGTGCCCTTCCATGCTAGCGTGACAATAAACGCATTAAGCAAATGTTTAAACATGCATGCTGCATTAGCGCTGTTAACTGGTTTAGACAAGCCTTTTGCAGAGTTGTAGCCCAGCAGGACCGTGCCCATTATTAGGGGCCTACATGGCTGAGTGGTTTGGCATTTGGTGAGAAGCCATCTTAAGCACCAGGAAGGTAAGAAAAAGCAGCCCCTGTTAAATGTGCCAAAGTGAAGCCATATGTGTCACCTTTGGCAGTTGTTATTGGATGACTTAACCCCTATTAGCAGTGCAGACTAAATTTCACAGTGAACTTTTGCCATCATTACCGCAAATTGAGCTGAATACATCACTGAAGCAAATGAATGCTTGGACACTTAGCACACAAAGGATGTGGCTGCAGATGCGTGTGTGCAAGGGAGACTGTAAAGCATCAGGGTATTTTCATATGTTTATTTTTTTAATTTCATGTTTTATTTAATATTTTGAATGCAGTGCAACCCACAGTCTCTTTTTAACAACCCTAAGGTACATTTTCTCTTATTGCTTTTTACTGGTTAAGGGAAGACACATTTTGTCCGCCAACACTCAGCCAAGTGATACTCGCTGGTTACTTCTTGTCACTTGGGAAAGGCAAAAAGGTTTATTCCCTCTGCAGCCCTTAGATGTTCACAGGCGCATTTTCCCAAAAAGTTCTTTAAAGACATTCTCATCCTGCTAAGTTTCCCCATATGGGCAATTGGCTAATATGTTCAGCTGAACCTATTGGACAATTACACATGACTAATGATAGCAATTCTGTGAAGAGATGGAATGATGAAAGTGGCAAACAGTAACTTAGTTATCCATACCATTTGATCTCGTAAATATGTTTAAGCTGATAAGGTATAAAAAGTAAAAGTGCATGTTATCGAAAAACTCCCAAATATCCCAAGGAAAGGGAATGATAGCGG
Organism: Heterotis niloticus; assembly: GCA_018136845.1. Classification (NCBI taxonomy): domain Eukaryota; kingdom Metazoa; phylum Chordata; class Actinopteri; order Osteoglossiformes; family Osteoglossidae; genus Heterotis; species Heterotis niloticus. The sequence continues at coordinate 19,598,827 of CM030894.1, read as the reverse complement.
TAATTTAATTCTAAAGTTATTTAGCATCCCTTTCAGTTAACTGATAAAGTCATAACCTCCTTGTAGAACAGATTTGATCATTTCTTAAAGAGTCTGTGCCATTGCTTTATTACCAGGCGCATCAGGCCAGACTTCATCCACCTTCATTTAGAGTTAAGGGAAGCAAAATCAATCTGGACTTCCTTGGTTGTTACAGATTTTTCTTCAGTGGTAAGATAGTGAATGTGTTTTATTTTGCACTGTTTCAGTTTCTTCTTTGTGGGATATGAGTGTCAAACTGTAAATGCAAGCAATGTTCACTGGGTAACTGCTAATCCCCAGGGAGGAAGCCGTTGCACAGACCATGGAAACACTTGCTCAAAACAGCACCTAATTCAGATTTTATGTCTTCATTCTGTTTGCTATAAATCTGCGAAACATCTTCTCAACCCCATCAAACAAGTCGTGAAAACTCAGCTAGAAGAAAAAAAGGACATCTATACACAGCAAATGTAAATGGTACAGCTTGGGGGATGTGCAGGGTGCTGATAAGTGCGTGTATTTATGTGTACAGAGGAACTCAATGATGCAGCACATTCAGTTCTGAGGAATGAACATAGGGAGTGTTGTGATCATATCATATCATATCATATCATATCATATCATATCATCTTCTTCTTCTTCTATCGGCCGCTCCCGTTAGGGGTCGCCACAGCGGATCAAAAGCTTCCACTTCCTCCTGTCCTCTGCACCTCTCATCATATCATATCATATATCATATCATATCATATCATAAACCCATTAGTGGGGGATCTTTGGTCGTGGACCTCATCAATCCATGCACACGGAGTGAACAGGGATACTGCTTGCCATTACTTTTTGCAGATTGTGTAACCCAGTATGTATGCGGTAGCATTTATAGAAACATAGGTGTATGAATACAAGTGCGTGTCTGCTATTACACTTTTTTGATAGCAAAATGAAAGACCGGGTGCTGAAGGATGTTGCATGTGGTGAATTGGTTAAGAAGTTCCCACGGGCAAATGATTGATATTTAAGGTGAAACATTATTTAATACGTTCCCCATACCCGCCTCCATTATGGACTATGAAGCAAAACACAGCACCCTGAACAGAATGTTGTGGAGATCACTTTATAGTCCAGTATAACTTAAACTGTTTAGCACTTAAGCTGTTTAATGAATGATTATAAAATATTTGTTTTGCGGCTGACTGGTGTCCGGTCCATGGGGATTTGTGTCTCACGTCCTGTGTTTCCAGTACAGAGGAGCCCTGCATTGTATGAGCTGTTTATGAAAATACAATGAATGCTTATGTTAAACGCTTAGTTTAATCTGATGTTTTTACAGATATTGACGCATGGGTGGATCATGGGATGAAGCTGTGCTATTTTGCTTATAGTGACTGTGACACAAGCAGAGATTTGCTAAGCACCTTCAAGTCACGAATAGTCGAAACAGTCAAAAACTAAAAGTTAAACTGCTTTAAATGCAAATGCTCTGCCTCTTCCATCTTTTCATATGCGCTGAAGACTTCTTATGCTATTATGGTACAGTTTAACAGTTGCCTTTTAGCAAAATGTTTGTGGTTACCACAAAATACTAGTAGAGTTGACTGGATTTCAAACATCATTTCAGCACAGTTATGTTGAGTCCATTGGTCCATAATCTGAAAAAGTGAGCATATTTTGAGGAACTGGCTCCATCTACAGAGCACAGTTTGCAAAAATGAGCAACCCTAATCCTGTTTCATAACAAAACACATTCACTTTAGGGTTTGCTTCAAAAGCAGTCATTCTGTGTCACTTTGTTTCCTTTTTTAAACAAATTATCCTATAACCCATTAAACTGTTACACATCCAAGTGAAAAATACGGAAAATCTGAGTTTAGTAGGGATGTAAATAATGTAAGGAAATGGGTACAGATGTTGTTATCCCTGACTGTAATATGTTTATGGGAAATTATTTGCCTGCATGATTCTCATATGCAATAAAAAAACACTAAGATGCAAATCTGGCTGCTGAAGGAAATGTGGCAACGATGACATTACAGCATGGACCGTTTTAAAGTGTGATAAACCATATTAAGTCAGCTTGGCTAAGATGCCCTAAAAAGCTATGCCAAAGGACAATAAGCTATGACTATAAAAAAATTACACTGCATAAAAAAATGCTAATTGTGACAAAAGAATGATGGTTTGTTCCATTTCTGTACATTTAGCTACATGGAGCAGGTACAACAAACTGATACTTGTACAATAGGCCAGCATCAGCACATTAAATATATACATACAGTATTGTATGCACGATGTACATAATAATGTGTACCCTCACCTCACTTATGAAACTCAAGCCAGCTGAATAAAATTATCTGGGCAAAAAACATTTAACTTTTGTTTCTTTCTTATCTGTTTGGTGGAGTTATGTAGGTGCAGTTTCATTAACTTCTGCCTCATGTGGATTTAATATTTTATTTTTGCTGCCTTTTCCACAAAAATTGTGATCTGAACATATCAGCTGTGGTCAGCTTGTAGTCCTCTGCTGAAGGGAGGTGCAAGCAGTCATTTCCTGTAAACCACATGTGAGGAGGAGGAGGTGTTGCCAGCTGCCACTGCACTAAGTACCAGTACCACTGAAGAGCTGCAGTCTGGTTTGCACCTCAGCCAGTGAAGACAGCAGCACTCTGCAGGCAGGTGGTGGGGAACGCGGGACCAGTAAACATCGCAGCATCCCTGCTGTGTGTTGTGCAGCACTTCTTCTTTCCCTTCCATTGGAAACAAAAAGCAAGAGCGAAGGAGGAAAAACTCTGCTCCAATGCATCTAAAAGTGGACTTTGCTCTTTTTTATCTGCATACATCAGCCAGATGAACACATACAGACCAGACATTTTTTGCAAAGCCAAGGTAGGTGCATTCTGTGTTTGCATTTGTGCCTCCATGTGCTACAGACAGACATTTCCGTAAAAATTAAATGAGCCCCGTTTACCTTTGCTCAGCTTTTGGACAAAGGTGGTGAGGTTGTAAGAGGATGTGAAATGTATTTGTGAGCTGAAACAAACTGAAACAAAGCTTTTTCAGTTTCTTCTGGAGATTGGACATTGGCTTACACACAGGACTGTTCTTTCTGCTTGTACAGTAAGAAAAAAAGAAAAAAAAATCTTTTGGATTTGGACAAAGTTCACAAGACACTTTGCTGGTCACTTGTAACTTCTGCTATCACTTTCCTACACTGTGGCATGTATATGTACAATATTTCTATATTCTGCCTGAGTTCACTTTCATTAACTGATCTGCTGTGATTTTATGCAAGAACAAAGGAAGCAAATATGCGGTTATTTAAAGCCAGAAGGGTGAACGAGCCAGATGGTGCTGGCAAGTTCATACATATCCTAGAAAATGAGCGTTCTAACATAGCTTCACTTTCGGGTATGGTGACAGCTACCATCCCACAGAAAAGATAAGTTCTTATCAAATAACTTAGCAGCAGGATGAGGAGGAGATCAGCAGCTCTGCGATAATCTGGGAAAGTGCCAGGCAGCAGGAGGCATGTACAGTGCATATTGAAGGCCAAACAATGGCATGAAATGGTATGAAAGGAGCTGATACTCTATTCTCAGAGATGTGCACATACACACAGATGGCAGGCAAAGATACGCAGCTCTATTCAACATTTTCATCAGAAGCTGTTCATTTGCGATAGCGAGCGAGCACCGTTCACTGGGTTTCACAGACGATTTCGTTACCCTTTCTCCATTTTAAGTGGAAGCCAGATCCTTGCCCTGCGATACAGGACAGCGCATTTGAAGGACACTGGAGTGAGCATGGCGGTGCTGCAGGAATGTTGCAGCATGAGGCACCCGCCAGTGCCTGTTTCCCTGATGCACAGGCATCAACTTGCATCTCTCTTGTGCTCAGGATTTTTTGCTTTGCCGTTGTTGAATTTCTCCTATGCAAACCCAGATTCAGCAGAATCAGATTTCTGATGCAAGGCCACTTGCAGGGGCAATGAAGTACAAAGTTGCACCAAATGAAAGTAAGGACATTTGCTTGGCTTAATGGCACAATGGCTGCCTTGTCAATTTTTTATGCAATAAGGCAGTCACTCAGGCATGGAAATTTATGGCTCTGAGCTGTCATCTTTTCCACATTCATCAAAAGTCTCGAGTGAATGGTAAGCAGCTGTTAAAAGCTCTTGAAAGGATTTATGCTGACAGAACTTTTCTGAGAATTTAATTGTCGTGGCACCGTCTCAGCGTTAGGTGTCGGTTCTCAGCTTTCTTTTTCTTCTTTCGAGAAAATGAAATGCTTTCCTCATAATTTTATAGAGAAGAATCAAACAGCTGTTTGAATAAAAATGAATGAATTTTGGTCACCGATACCTTTCTCATAAACCAGCATGCGCACAGGAGAATGACAAACTGCAAACAACGGGCCAATTGCTGTCAATTCAGGTGCTGAATCTGAGTGAAATTGCTGTGACACTTCTGTTTTATATGAAATTGTTTCAAGAACAAAAAATAACACCAATAACATTAATATATGACAGCTACCTACATTTGCTTGTTATAGAGGTAAAATATATTTTAAAAACAAATCAAGGTCTTAAAAGTTGTACAACAGCTAATAATAATAGTTCACTTTTGCTGTTGGGAAGGCAAGAAAGGCTTAGTTAATGCCTTACTTTCATGAATAAAAATATAGATGATGATAAACTGAAATCAACAGAGCGATATGAACTTTTTAAACTTTTATTTCTGTTTTTCACTGGGAGAGTTGAATGAAGCATTTGGTCAGAAAGCCCTTCTTGTAAGTGGCCAATTCTGCAACTGTGCTTCCTCTTCCTAAGCAGCCATAAATTTAAACCTGTTTTTATTTTTCTTTATTCGTTTTATTAACTTTGCTTCCATCTGTGTTGCTTAATTAAATCTATTTTCCCCTTTTATTTATTTATTTTTTTACGTTTGTGGTCTGCATGCAGCTAAAAGCATTAATGCAACTATTTTAATAAAGAATGCTAATGTTAAATGAGTAAGTCATGGCAGCATTTTTTAAAAGCAAGAGTAATGTGCCGGGGAACTCGTTTTTCATATCTTCAGAAATGTCATGGTTTACGGTTTCAGGAAATACGAATAAGAAATATGTAGCCATTTTGTACTGTAAGTGCCTTTAGGGTGATTTGGGACTGCAGGTAGGCGGACAGGGGTGTTCGTTTACAGCCGTGAGGCCTCTGATTTAAACCTGGGTCCCCGCTGCATTATCCTTAACTAAATAAATTTTTACCTAGACTTACAGACCCAACCGGGACTGTAACTAACTCGGGCTGATCCTGCAGGTCTGGCTCTGACACTGCAAATTGTAGGCATATCTGCCTTGAGGCAGTAAGAATTGTGTTTTATCAACTGAAAGATTGTTAGGAAATTCCTTAACTAACGTTGCAACAAAGCATCAGCTAAATAAAGCATAAAATGAAAGCCTAACCTTAACACAGGCTGGTGGCCCAGGAAGGGGTTGTTGCCTAATATACAGCCCTGTGATTCCAAGATGGACTCCAAGCCACCATAGTCTGAACCAGAATGTATAGATGGATGGATGGTTGGATGGATGGATAGGCGGGCAGCTTGAACTACATTCACAGCAGAGTTACATGACATCCTTTGATACCCAAAAGGATGAAAAACAGCTTGCAGCTGCAATGTGAATGTTAGCATGGCAGGAAGTGTGAAAATGGTAAAAGTTGTCTGTCATCACTGCATCAGCCTCAGAGGATCAGTGTGTTTCCACAAGGCCAATGCAGAGCCACCTGCTTTGGACCGCGGCCACCTATGTGTCTCTTTTGTGGTCAGCAGCATCTCCCCTACCTGCTACCTGCAGTGTGTAAACACAGCAGTCGACTCGTGGGAGAATTCGAATCTGGCAGTTGTTTACTCCATGGCCTTGGATGTGTTCCGACTTGCATGCCTTTAGCATGTCAGACGGCTGAGCCAAAAAAGAAACCAAGCACACAAAATCAGCACTGCTTTCTTTTCATGGTGCCATACACTGATTTCAGGGACTCTGCATTTTAAAAAAATTAAAAAATAAAAAGAGGTTTCCATCTCATAATTAGTTGGCAGCAGAATGTTATAAAGTCTTCTCTCGGCACTTGTGTTCAAATATACAAACATTTTTGCAAGGTCCAAGCAACTGGAAATCTTCATTTTTCAAAAGTTTAAATATGAATAAATTAAATAGTGCCTCTGTATTTACAGCAATGATGTTTGGGGTGTGATGTGATTCTTTTATCACATCAGTGTTTGAGAGGGGCAGGGTGGCTCAGGGAGCTGCAATGCTGCTGTATCCTGCATCACAGTATCTGGCTCAGTCTGTGTGGAATTTCCATGTTCTGCCCCCCACCTGTGTGGGTTTCTGCAGGTACTCTGGTTTCCTCCCACAGTCCAAACACTTGTGTTTCAGTTTAAGTGGTGACTCTAAATTGCCTGCTGTGTCTGTGCGTGTGTGTTCACCCTGCAATGGACTTGTGTTCCTTCCAGGAAGAGTTTTGTAGCCCAGGTTCTGGGATGATCTTCAGCCTATCGTGACCCTGCTTAGGATTAGCAGCTAACAGAAATGGATGGGCATCACAAAAATCATTTTCAACAGGGTTTAAAGTTAAACTACCATAGTCGTTTAATGTATGACAAGTAGCTTTTAAAGGGCGTGACTATTGGCAGGTCTTTTTGAAAACTCAAAAAGAACAAGTCGAACATCTTTACATTTAATTTATTGAAGGTGTTGCTTGGGTTCTGTTCTGCTCATGGGCACTTGCGGGCTGCTGCCAGAGCTGTGGAATTCCTTTTGACCCTGCTGGTTCAGCTTGAAGTTCTGCCAGCCTCGGCTGCATAATCCGATTTGCCTGACTCAGGGCTGCCTTGCGAAATTCACTGACTTGCTCCTCTCCGTGTCTTCTTTCTGCTGTCATCTTATCTCAGCTGGAAGCAGACCCGCTAGACCCGCTCTTAAATAAAAAGCATCTAAAAACTGTTTGCATGAAAATGAAAAGGTTGCAACACTGCAAGGCCTTTTGTGGTGGCTGCCGCAAGAACCCGAGAAGTTTTTTTAATTACGTTTTATTACTGTATGCTTTGCTTTTGTGCATTGGCATTTATGTAAATACGGTGGCTTCAGAGGATGTCACGACATTCGTACCAGTGGTGTTCTGGCTATTCGAATCAGCCCAGCGGGATGCTGACATCTTGTGAGCCACTTTATGTGAATGCTAGTTTTCTCATGATAGGCATATAAGAATGAAAAATACTGCTACATATTTACTCTATGTATTTATAGCATAACTTAAAAAAAAAAGTTCATTGCAAACATCAACTCATACTTGGTGCTGCCAAAACATATCCCTTTAGCAGTGATACTTTATTTATGCAGCATAAAGGATTACATAAAAATTGGTATGCAAAACCCGCTGGAGCAAAAACTGTTTTCTACCACAGAGGCAAATACTTGGCATTCTTTGTTATTTGGTGTTGCAATCTGCTTGGTCTTGTACACATAAGCTGTTTTACATATTTTTGAAAGGTAGCATTAATGTCCGGGAAACTTAAATACTCAGCGCTTTGAGCCTGGCGTAGTAAAGACTTTAGTCTTACTTTTCCAAACCACAAGTTGTACACCATGCCACAGTAATTATATCCTGAATAGAAAGTTCTGGTGATAAACAATGAATGTTTTGCATTAGATGTACATTTGACATTCAATGGCACAGTGTGATTTGTTGGATGTGTCAGGAATACTGTAAAAAAAGCTATTTAATATTTATTCATACACCATGTGGACTTGACTAGACTTCAAGGTAGGGTTTGAGTTAATTTATTATTCGATGAAAAATTGTTTCAAACAGCATGACGTTGGTACTGCATTTGCTAAAGAAAGTTTTGCGCTCACGTACACCTGTTAAAAGTTCATAAAGGCTGATACATGTGGAGTAATAGTAAGAAGTTCATTAAAAAGGAATAAACAGCTTATCCAAAAAAAACTGGTTATTGTTAAGGTTTCCTGCTTTAAGCTGCAAAAGGGCTCTATACCAGCCTGATAATCATTTAATTTAAAGGAAAATAGTAAAATTACAGCAAAAGTAATTAAAAAGCAAATAATTTTGTGCAGTCAAAAAAAGAAACATGGTTTTCCTGTGCATGTTACTGTTAAAGGTATCGGTTCCAAAGTGTTTGTTTGTTTTTATATTAAATGGCTATAAATGGCTATCACACCAAGCTTCCACAAAAATAAATAAATAAATAAATAAATAAAGAGACTAAGCCAAGTTTTCTTATTCTGGTCCCTAAAGTTCTTTTGATTCACACAAAGTGATCTGAACTTCAGCACTAGTTTTCCCATTGAATCTTGTTTACTCAGTGGGATGTGCACTTTGTAAACTGATGGTAACACACACACACTGGTCATGCCATTCAGACATCAAAATGGTTCCTCAAAAATCAGACAAGCGAGCCTTCAAGCCAACTTCCTGAATAACAGAATTATATTTAACTGCTCTTGCACACTGAGCTGTTTGCTCTCAAGATGCAATGAGCGTGAAATCCAAGGTTTCTTCATCGCAGCTTCCGCACTTTGGCTGCGCAACGAAAACAAACAGCATCTGAACCTTTTGGAAATGCCATTCCGAAAACCTTCCCAAATGTTTGCAGTGCTTTAAATGGATGGCAGAGCTGTTGCTATGACCCTGCTTCAGCTTTTTTACAATATTTTAATTTTTGCAGACAAGGCATCAGTGCTTCGTCCTCCTCCTATGCTTCCATCTGGCCCTGGGTGATGTCCCCGGGCCATGTCGGCACTCTGTGACGAAGGACCACCTGCAGAAACTCAAGCGTCTGGTAAGGAAACAACCCGGGGGTCCGCGTTTTATCGGTGATGTGCATTTTAAAGACCAGCACCAAAGTTTTCATCTTAAATTCCCATTCATCCCTGGGAATTTGTGCATTTGGCTTTGCATGCCGCAGAGTTCCCATTTAGTGGCTTTACTGCAATTACCCTGTGATTTAATCTTTGAGCAATACCTCACACTTATCTTTCAGTTTCGGTAAAAGGATAAAGTGAACCTGCTGGCTTATTGCTTATCATGAATTTCACATTGAAATTATAGGTGCTGCGGCATGCATTACCCAGACGTAGCGACCAAACTACTCCCTTACTATTATACACACACACGCACACTAACACAACACCATTACTTTGCAACTGGCTTTATCCAGGCACAAAGAATTTAATTAAACTCCTGAGAGATGCCAAATATCGGAATAAATATTGCCAGAGAGCAGGAGGGTTCCACTCACCTCCAGATGTAAGGGCATTTGTGGAACACATGTTGGCTGTGAAGTTAACCACAACCACAGTTTTTTTTTTTATTGACCTAGTGGTAAAGGCCTCAAATGTGCTTGTCTTCACCAGAGGCAGTTGGAAATTTAAGGTCCATTTACTGACAAACCAGTTTTATCACAAGGCCTTTCCAAACCACAAGTTGTACACCATGCCACAGTAATGATATCCCAAATAGAAAGTTCAGGTGATAAACAATGAATAAAATCAGAGTTTTGATTTTAACAGAAGGGCTTTTTGATATTGCAAGGCAATGATAATCCATCCATCCATCATCCTTAACTGCAGTCTCAGGGTTGCTGGAATCCAACCTAGCACTATTGTTGCCTACGCTGTGAAGTAAGACCCTGAATGGCATGTCAGTTCACAGTAGGGGTGCCATACATTATATCCAGTTTATTGTGGCAAATTGAGCTAAACCACATGTCTTTGGATTGTGGGAGGAGACCAATGCAGGCAAGGGGAAAACATGCAAATGGTGAGACTGAGACAGATTTGAATCTACATCCAAACACCAGAGGTGCAAAGAGGCAGCCATGCTGCCTGTTGCACCACGCTGCTACCCTTCCACTGACAAACTATTCAGGCGAAGTTTAAAACTGAACCTTTTTCTAGTTTTATTTCCTTCCTGTTTAGTTCAGTTAACAGCTGATTCGATGCGCTATTCATTTAACAAACCAACTGAGTTACCCGTTACTACCTGGGTCAAAAAAGTTTAGCGGTGGAAAGGTAAAAGATATTGTAGTCATGTAGTACAATACAATCACCAAACTGCTGTACTGTTAAAGTGGTTACATTTAGTACAAACCTCTTCAAATGGAAAAAAAAATATGGCCAAAGGTATGCGGAAACGTGAGCATCACCCCCATACGTACTTGTTGGAGTCGTTTCCCCCTTTGCTGCTACTATTTGAGTGGCCATAAGGGTAGGAGAAGGGAAAACTGCAAGTAGTTGCAATTTGCATGATACAGCTGGTCACTTATGAAAGGGAGTGTGCTTGTTACCATGGCAATGATTACCGGTCCCTGCTGTTTTTACAGCTCACCTGAGGTGCATGTATGTGCATGGTGGGGTTGGTTTTTCAAGCTTAAAGAAAATCATTGGCATGCATCCTTCAAGGCCGTAATCTCTTGTGGGCTAATAAATGCTGTGCTACAGCAACCATTTTGGCATTTTCATTTACTTGGTTTACTTTCCTTTACCTCAATGGTGCACACAGTATTTTTTTTTCCCCACAGTGTGTTTCGATGTTTGTATTTTCCCTTTGTTCCTCCCATTTAAGGCCAGACCATCACTATGTGTTTTTGCCAGTAACTGTACAATCAGCATTTAGAAATACTTTTTATTTTATTTTTTGCTCTCTTCCACAGATTGAGAACCAGCTGCAAAATGGCTGTGTAATAAACTACACATTCACAGAGCACCTCAGTCTGGTATGTGGGTTTCTTTACCCTCCTATTTTATCTTCTTCAATTATCTTATTCAACCTGCTCCAGAAAGCGTAAAGGTCACAGCTGGTAAATGTAAAAATTAACTGTGGACCACAGCCTTCACATTTCATTCATGGATGGATGGATGCTGATGTTTAATACATCTTGTCGCTCTAGGCCAAACTTAAAATGTGGTACGAGTGCTGGCGCAGAATCAATAAAAAGAGACTTTGTTCTGCTCATTAGAGCAGAATAACCTAGAAATGCCTATTGACTGTGTTGAAGGAGTGATCCAATTGGCAAAAATATGTTGCGTGTGTTTGAAACAATAAAGAACATTTTGGGTCCTTATTTGTAATCATCAAGCGGGTGTGAGGAACCACATTATTTGCAGCCACAGTGGTTTTCTCAATAGACTCAAGTTCACTGCAACACGAGGAGCAAATTTTTAATTCTTTTTTTATCATCAGTTTATAATATTTGGATAATCATGCAGGAAATCAGAGTATAAAGAGTATAAAAATGCTTTCAGAATCCAGTTGGATTTATTTATTTGTTTGTTTATTACTTTGTTTAGATTTTGTCATTTCCACAGTGTGTTGTGATGTGACACCGTTATTTGCGGAGCTACATTTCTGCACAGCAGTTGTTCAGCAGCTGTGACCCACCGATCAACGAAAAGTACCAGCGATTTCTGTTGCCTTTCAAAAGCCTGCAAACAAGCAGCTACGTTATTTTCAAAAAGGTTCGACGGGTTTTACACAAAATAAAGGACAGGCGTCTGTTCAAGACAAATTTAGTTATGCTGGAAACCATTTGTTTGCAGCAAGCCATATTATGACCAAGCTCAGCGCTATTTTTTAAATTATCCAAACAATGTGCATCTAATTGTAACTGTTCACACTGTATTCTTTATATTTTTATGATACGTTGTTTATTAATTACATTTTATATTTTAGTTATCGGGCACATTTTTGACATTATATTTAGCGCAATTTAATATTCCTAATGCAGCTGGAGGGATGCGTTTTGAGGGAGGTCAGAATTTGAAAAGGCACTCATTTTGTTAAAACTTTTTTTTTTTTTTTTTTACAGGGGAGAATCTGCTATGTCAAAGCAGCCTTTCACCAAATCCAGGACCTCCTCCACAGTCAATTCAAATACACGCAGAGCTCTGATAATTATCGCTATGTGAATGAATTACAAGCAGTCATCAAAAACATCTACGCGCAAAAATGCGTCCCTGACATCGATCAGGCCCACGAGGTGAGCGCGTCCTTCCTCATAGCTTCGGCCTTCCCTCCAGATTCTTAAAATAATGTAGGTCTGAAAACCACCTCGAGGACAATATTTTCCCACTGGATAGTCGGTAGGTAAACATTCACAGAAATTTTAAGTTTGTATGATTTTTCATCATCCGTAATGGTTTGGAACTGAAAGCTGTACACATATACAGTCAGTGATACTGGGTCGAAAGCTTGTGAGGTAAAATCAGGGGAGTCACCCAGACAAACATTATTATGAGTACCTCTAAGTGGTCATAAGTACTCTTAATAGAGTGAGGTTGCAAAGTGCGGTGCAAAAAATATATAGATTATATAGAAAGTTCACATTTAAGGATGCCCCCAGCTCCTGGATTGAGCCAAAAGATCACAGAAAGCGGTCCCTAAATTGGATTACTTTTATATTTGTATTGCATGGCATATGTTGCTCATTGTGCAACACTGGCCTAATTCTCTTAACTCTCATGTGACGCTTAATATATCCCTGACCATGTTTACCAAAAACCTTTCTTCTGCCAGCTGAAGCTCTGTGGAAAATAAAGTTATTATTAGATAAGGGGGACCTTAAAGTTTCTGGATCCAGGAACAGATCTTGTGGAAGACAAGAAAAGAGCTGTTAACCTGAACCACTAGAGTAGCGAAACATCCAGTGATGTGCGCTTGTAGAATTGTTTAATTTCATAAAATCCTCCACTAAGGTTCAGAATAATAATACTCAAACAAATTGCTCGGTGCACCAGATTCTCATCCCACTTATTTCTCCTGTAAAGAATGTGCTTATTTACTGTGTTTTGCGCGAATGAGGATTCCAGTATACTTGCGATGGTAATAATGCTAATGGTGTATTTTAAAAAAAATTCTGGATTCCTCTGCCGTTCTTTCAAGGACGACCCGATAAAGTTTCAAAAGGTCTACAGCAGTTCGCCAAAAGAAGCTCTACAAAAAGTACAGAACGTCATTGAGACGTACATGGAGTTGATGACGGAGGGCAACACTCCAGTGAACTGGAACTGCGAGGATGAATATGCGCAAGACTACCCAGAATCCACCACAGTGAATATTCAGATGACAGGTACAAATAAAGTGACAAATGGCTCATTGGTGTTCTTTCACGAGAAGAACAACTATAACCGTAGCAACACTTAAGTAGAATGAATGCACCTCAAAGGCATCCTGAGACAAATGCTTGCATTGGCAATTAAATATTTACAAATAATCCTGACAGCAGGGATTAGAAAGTTGCCCCATATCAGCATGTAATTTCAATGTCGTGAGAAATTCTGGTTTACCATAGAGGTCCAACACTACCCAGAATAAAGTCAAAATGCCACAGTGCTGTGTGGTAAAACAACACTTTTATTAGTGCTGTCAGCTCCCGAACCCAGGAAAATGTGGGGTAAGGGTAGATTCAGTGGTTTATTGTGCAAAGGTATGTGTTGAGTAGTCAAGCAGTGTGTTTTCTATGCTCATTTTATGAGTTTACATGCGATGTATTTAAACCATCTGTTTCCCTAACCCCCCCATTCAGCTACTTCTCGCTAGACATTACATTTTTTTCTTTGATTTTCTGTAGGTCCTACTACACAATGCCATTGCTCTTGCCCAACTTTGTTTCCTGGCTCTGCTGATCAGGTTGCCTTGCCATCCAGGAAGCCATGGAGAGGCGTTTCAAAGCCCAATTTTTTACAGGCACAGTTTTCCCAGCAAACACCAGGGATCACCCAAACTCCCCATGTAACTCAAAACCCAGAGGGCTGTCAGTCTACAAACCTTGGCTTTGATAGCTCCTCGAAAGTGGAGGCAACAGATACCAGTGTGCCTTCAGGCATAAACAAGGTGTATGAAGATGCCTCCACTAATGGACTGGCAATCTTTGGAGGCACAGAAACGAATTCCAAACATCTACACTCTGCATCTGCAACTCACGGGAATGATGAGTTCTCTTTTACAGCATCTTATGGGAGTTTTCAGCCTGTTTCTGTTTCCATTAATCCTGTCAGCCCTGAGCTCTTGGATGGCAACACAGCTTGGCCTACAGCAAGCAGACAAGTAACAGAGGTCTTGGCTGATGACGTTGAGCTGGGCACTGATACACAATCCATGGTGCCTTTAGATTCTACAAAGAGCTTAACGCAGAATGGAATACACACCTTCACCACCAGTGAACCGGAGCACGAAAGTGTGCCCAAAACAAGCAGTAACGTCTTCTCCAAAACATCTCTAGATGAGTTGACTACAACTGTCGCATTCCGGGAAGCTGCCGTTGGTGTCACTCCTGACACATGGGATGAAAACACAGCTGTCATACTGGTCAAGAGATCTGTGGATCCCAGACTGAATAAGTTGTGGTCTACTTCTGAGAGTGATTCTAAAAGCTGGATGGCTTCTAATGTTCCCCTGGTGCCAGAAGTGTCAAGCTCACCTGATAAAGAGGGAGGTGACGTTGAGGATCTTTCTGGTAACTCTAAAAATCTCATAACAACTCCACAAGTTGTGAAAGAAATGATAAGAACAACACTTGCAGCGATTCCCCTTTTAAGGGGAAATGGAGAGATGCTGAGTAAACCACCTGGGCTCTCAATAACACCATCACCCCATTCCCACCCGCACAATGAGGCCCCGTCAGCCGTGCCAAATAGCGAGTCAATATCTGTCATGCTCAGAGGTGGGAAAGTGGTCAGCCCAGGTAACGTATGTTTCTCCAGTTTGCTCTCAGTGTCATGTCTTGCTGCTAGTTTCCCTAAAACATGTGTTCCCTTGCATGGAGATTCAAAATCACTATCTTAGCTTTCAATGCACCTGCCCAAAAGGTCTGCAACTGTTGACCATGGACTGATCCCAGAAGAATCGAGAATGAACTCTCAAGAATCCCAGAGAACACGCAGTTTCAGCTGCCTTCCACTGTGGGCTTGTTGTCACTCGCTTTCTTGCAAAGCTGCAGAAATATGATCCCGGTTGCATTACCGGAGCTGTTTATGTGCTAAAATTTGTCTTATTTTACTCACCACCGCACTAACAACCCTTGCTGTTCACCCCGTTTGGCAAAATCTACTTTGCACATGCGTTTTGCTCATGGCAACAGCAAATAATGGTGCAAAAACCTCATGTTTTTTAGGCAGTGCGTCACATTCCTCATCACATCCAGCTGCAGAGGAATCCTCACCAGACAAAAATGTTGGCGATCAAGGAAAAAACACCAAGATGAACACACCGGAGCCCCCTGATATTTCCTACAAGATTGTCTGTATACTGGCGTCAGTGTGCGGAGGACTACTGCTTCTTACTACTGTCTACTGCTATAAAGAGCATCGGGTAACTGTGAAGCGAGTTGTTCTTTGTGAAAGAATATCAAGGCCCCCGGTTTTACACAAAACTCGCACAAAATGTCAGCTGTTGAGGACTGAGCCCATAAAGCAGTGTGAAATTTTTTGCCTTGTTAACCAGCACTCAGCAAAAGTCACAGGTTGTAAATACTGAGTCAAGTCTACACTGTGTACACTCCTGCCATTTGGGGTTTGACTACAATGCACAGCTGGGCAGGGAAGCAGGATCCTTTAGAAAATCTGCTTAAGTGTTTACAACACAAGAAACCTGTAAGACTTTAATAATCAAAGGTTTTTTTTTTTACTTACGATTTCACAGTTGTAACATAAGCAATACCTGCAGAACCAAAGCATAGCCGAAGAGCTGATTTTGTCCTCGATGTGGACAACCGGTCCCTAAGAGGGTGCATGTATACTAACATCTGTACATATTTTGCTTATTTCACAGAAACTCAAAGCTCTACTTCAGAGACATAAAATGATTGAAGACCAGAGGTAATTTTTGCGATTATGAGTGTGCTTAAAATATAATTTGCAAATCCTTGTGTTCTGGCTAAAGGGCTGGATGTCAGGTTTTATCTACTTGGTTATAACGCAGCCATGCAAAGTATCATATAATTGTTGATGGCCTGCTCCATCTTTTCATCTGTCCTCTTTCTAATGCCAAATAAAGACTTCTTCATGAGCCGAGGAGACCTTGCTTTAATTTTAGTGCTAGAAGGTTTTTGCAGTAGATGCGAACTGGCTGAAATGACAAGGATCAGATTTGGAATTATCATTATTTTTTATACTTGAGAAAATATGACCAGTGCCGTAGTGGTTAAGGATATGGAGCGGTAACTTGACGTCTGCTAATTCTAACTGCGCTGGCTTCAAGAAAGGGCTACCGCTTCTCCATGAAAAACGCTTAGCTCAGTGCTTTGTGAAATGCTGCCAACGGCAACCCCATCTCAAGCACAAAACTCTTTTCTTTCAACTCTTTAGGTTGAATATATGCAGCTCAGACCTCGAGATACAAAACAACATGGTAAGTATCGCCACTTCCGTAGCAAACCCTAGCTGCAAGCTTTGTTAATTTGTCTGTCTTATTTGTTGCTTTTGTGTCTGGATTTGTAGTCCCAGCAGGCAGGAAACATCTCCACTAGGCCTAATATCTTTCAGGATATTTGTGTTGCCTCATGCTTTTTGTTTGCATTTCTTAAACAGAAGTTTTGACTACAGGGACCCTCAGGTTTCTATACATGATTACATGTTTGGAGATTTGTTTCGTAAGACTGATTTCCTAAGCATAGTGTTTGGCCTGAGTATTTGACAGCTGTTATGAGATTTCTCCCAAATCCTGACTCTCCTGACTTTCTTCTGCTGAGGTCTGGCAGCGCTGTGCGGCTGAGGAAGAAGACGTCATGTCATGCGGCAAGAACCCTTAAAAAAAAGAAAAAAGAAAAGCCACGCACATAAACAAATACAAAGAAAGATTTTATTCTTTTGTCACCGAATATTAACTGTATGTACATAAATATATGGAAATATTTTACATTTTATATTTTTATACAAGATAAAAATATTATCAGTGTAAAACAGGAACATGATGCGATTGTGCAGTCCTGCTATTTTTGTCTGCTTCATTCTCTGAAGTTAAATGGGATTGAGGTCAAAGGCTTCTCCTCCAGCAAAACCAAATGAATGTTGCCTGGACCTGTTTAGGCTCCATATGTAGAAATGCTCTGGATGTTGCTGTTAAAGTTTCTTCTTTCCTGACTGCCAGATTTCCTGTAGAAGAATGTGTATCGAAACAAACGATCCTTTCAGGGAGGTTCTGCAGGTGGCCTCACCGTTCTGAAGATCTCCACTGCGGACCTGCAAGACACCTTTTGAGCTCGTCATCCTTGTCACATGACGGCTGTAGGCCTTTCAAACTGTCTTCAAAGGGCCTTTGAACCAATGCACCGCACAATGAGCTATTCAGCAACAAGCCGAACGCCATCTGGTTTTGCTCGAAAACCCTTTTTCTTGAAGCTTTATACATATTTGCACATTTTTAGTGGTTTAAAATATTCATGGGGAATCCCAGGGCTGGAGGCCAGTCCAGTTACAGTTTAAAACCTTTCCTATACCTCAACACAAATATGATCTGATACTCCACCCACAAATTTCAGGGCCGTGATTTATTGATTTTATTATCAACATTATTTTACATTTCCTCATACTTTTCCTTCAATTGTAAACGGTTGCTTCAGCTGACGTTTGTAACGGTGCATTTTTATGGGTTCCGGAAATATACCAAATTGCCAAGAGATTTTTTTTCCTTTCCTTGTTATCTTTTTCTTATTTGGAAACCTTTTGCAGATCTTCTGCAAAGTTCTGTACAGTTAATCTGACTGTGTTGTTTATGCTATCATGTCAAAGACCTCTTGTTCACCTTCTGTTTTTCGATGATGGGTTGCCTGAACAGACACGGGAGCGACCAGTATTTATTCACATGTAAAATATAACCTTATTAATGTGGTCAAGGATTCAAAACCTCCATCCACTAAATTTTCACTTCCAAAGTCATTCCAGTCCACATACATTTTTCACGCTCTCCAAAGTTGTTTGCTCTGACCAACATTTTCACCTGGACCTTTGTAGTCTGCTGTTCAGCTTCCGGTTAAAAATGGTTAATAATGTTGTGGTGATGCTTTTGACGTAAAACAGATGAAGAGGTAAAGTTAATACTTTTAAACACATTTTGCTTATGGATATAAGCAATTGCAGAGCACAAGGTTAAAATCAACTTTTCGACTTGAGAAACTGACAATAATGCTTTTAACTTGTAAGTGCAGCAAGCTAACACTTTGCTAAAGGTAATATATAGGTGATCAAAATATGAATATATGAGGAGATTTCCAGCTAGGCCAAGAACAAGGGTTTCAGGAAAGCTCTGTAAAAGCAAACGGCAGCATTCTTGACCATAAGTTATGTAGAACAGAGATCATCTGTGTGTGAATAACTGCCAGCTTGTTCATCATAGAATGATCCGCTGTATTGTTATGAGTAAAAAACTTTTCAAAGTAACAGAATCTAACTTAAAAAAAGTTGTGAATTATTTGTTGTCTCGGCTTTGGCAGCCCGCTTTTCATCATGAGGTAAATGAATACTTTATAGTGTTCAATTAAATCTTGAGTTTCCTGAAATGTGTGACAAAGGGAGCACATTTCAGGGAATTTTTACAATTTTTTAGTGTATGAGAAATGACAAAAAAAAAAACTTTTCAGTGTGCAACTCCGCTATTGAGTTGCTGTGTTGTAAAGCATTTCACTAATATCCAGGTTTGTCGGGTTGTTTTTTTAGACATTTTCATTAACGTTAGCCTTTTAAAAGCTGTCTAGCTCAGCAAATATCGAAAGTCTATTTTATAAAGATTGCTTAAGAATAAAGGCTTTTACACAGGCTTTTGACAGAACACACAAAATGATGCTATTTATCATTCGCACTATGAGCAAAACTGAAGAACACATTTTCTGAAGGTCATCCTGAAATGTTACAGAAAAGGCAAAATGTATTATATACACCTTTACCAGTGTACAGTGTTGTGCTTTGAAGAGACATTAAAAGTGTGCTTTGCGCTTATTGTGACATTTAGCTAAAAATAATGAATCTTTAATTTTTAAATTGCCACAGCATTCTCAGTGTTTCGTACATTAAAAACTTGCAGCGCTTTTCTTTCCACATGTTTTTGTATGTGAGTTTCCTGAACAAACGCGCAAGCGGCGATCATTTATGTGTATGTGAAGCAACCATGAAAACAATCTTCAGAATCAAAATCAGAAAACTTTATTATCCCGAAAGAAATAGCTTATGTTACAACTGTGAAATCGTACACAGCAGGAAGAGAATAAGCAACAGTAGTGATAAATTTGTTAAATTAATAGAATATACAATAAATAAATATAAATAAGTATAAATATCCAATATGCTACTAAAAGTTCTTGAAATATATATGTAAATTCTTGTCAATATGGTCAAATATTCAAAGCCTCTATCCTGGCAAAATGTATTATTTTTATATTTTATGAAAATGTTATATTTTATGAAAATATGGTAGGGGCATAACGTCACTGTGAGTAAACAAATGATTTTTGGTCCTCCTTTTGGACCGAAGACCCTTCAGTGAGAAAGGCTGTAATAAAATGATGAGAAAACTGAGTTCCAGCACTAATACCAAAAATAAACAAATCTCATAAATCTCATTTATGCCATGCATGGAAAATTTGTGACAAACCAGAAATTTTTGTTAATGGTCTGCATGTCAGACATCTGGCACCATGGCGTGGAGCAGCATCACAAGATGCAGATAAACTTGAAATTTCAATTAAATGCTTTCCTAAGCACTCAGTCAAACTAACTAATGGCTTTTCAAAATATTCAGGATTTAAATGTTTTTTTTTTGTGTTAACATTTGGATTTTTTTTCCCAACATAAGTGACAGGAATCAAACCCTGTCTAAACTTAATGTTATTCTACTATCATGCATCACTTAAATAATATGTAAACATGTTAACAAAAATGTTCCTGAAATCTCAGTTCTGGTCTCTTTCTGCTGTATTTACTCAATGGTTGGAGGTGCAGCAATTGTTTCAGGACAGCAAAGAAGTCACGGTAAATGGCAGCTGAGTTCAGATTCACTGATGAAATGGAAACCTGTGCTCTCTACTCCCCACATAAAAAATAAAAGTGAAAAGCATTTAAAATATTTTTAAGGCACCGTATGTAGCCAGATTGTCTGTTCACAGTTAACAGCCAGCTGCTGTAGTCCCTCAACTTTAATAAAATGCTTAATTCAAGCCTGTAAAATTTCAAATAATTGAAAGCAGCATCAATTGCTTTTTTTTTTTTTTTTAATAAAATATTGTGCGTCAGAATGGAGGGCAGGAAGTGCAACTTGCAAGCAAACCAGCAACATAAACAGGCTGCTGTGCCGATGTGGGGCAAAACTACACTCTGGAAATTTCCTCCAAAGTCTAAATTAGCTTCGCATGTACAGATATTTCACTAAATCTTCAGGTTTTGGAATAAACTTCCCTCATTGCTGGTGAGGAAGAATCACAGTCACCTTCAGACCCATCGGGGATTCGGCTTGCAGGCTGCCTAAACACAACATAAAGTGAAGAAATAATTAAAGCTGTGTTCCATACAAGCATTATCAAGTTCTAGACGTCCGCATGGACATCACAGTGGGCATCCTGGCCCCACTCCGACTCTTGTTTGTTCAGGAAAACAATGGGTGAGGCGGACTCACTGATATTGCGAGACAGATGCTTTCCTGTTTGTTTTAATTCAACATTACAGTTTTGCAATGACTAATACAGCTGTTGCTTGGACTTCTTCTCTCTCCGTGTGAAAACAAAACATTCTAAGTACATGCGAATTTACAAGAATATCACACGTTTCCGCTAAGCGCTCAAAAGTGTGCATTTTAGCCCCAAAAGTAATATTTCATAACGTTTATCCCATCTAGATGTTGAATAGTAAAGGCTAGTAGGCAAAACCAAATGGCAAAAGTTGGGGAAAGCTCATCTGTCCAACGTTTAAACATAAATAAGATGAAGTAACTTTCCAACTTAACCCTAAAATGAATGCAATAATATACTTATTTTCCTATATCTAGGAGACAATCCCATATCTAGGAACAACCTATTTTCCCATATCTAGGAACAACCTTCATCATGACTCAGCATGTTCTTCCGACCACCGCTAGTGTTCTGAAGCTTGTCAGATGTTCAACCCCCCAACACATGACATCTAAACTATATTTAAAAGATTGTTCAGAATTACTGAGTGACAAACAATTGTGCCCGATGCGTTCAGGCAGGTTACCGCTTTGCAAGACCAAAATTAACTTTGAGGGAAAAAAAGCTGCATGAAATGACTAAAATCAGAGCCTGAAAATGACTGTAGGTCATCTTTAGGTCCCCTGCATAGCAAAGGGCAGCCAGTAAGCAGCTCTGTGAAGAATGACAGCCTCAGAGTTAATAAACAGAGGGAGGAAGGAAGCAATTGGTCAGGGGGTATTCGCTGGACGATGTAATGTCACTCTGTTGTTTGTTGTGCCCCCATGAGCTGCTGGCTACTGTTGGCGATGGTCAGTGTGTGAAATAGGAGTGATGCTCATAGGGGATTGAATCAGAAGTCTTCTCAGAAAGCTTCTTCACTTCCTGAGTCAACAGGTCTGCACCATACATTTTGCTGAAAAAACTGCAAAGTTCAAAATAGGTAAATGTGTATTACCAGTTTGAAAAGTCATAAACACAGATCTTCACAATGACAAATGTGCTTTATGACCAAAAGTATGTGCACCCCCCCCCCCTTTATGGTGACTGTATACAAACACATTCTAGAAAATTATGCCCTTCCAAAAGAGTCAAAGAGTCAAAAGAGTTTATTTGTCAAGTACATGGTTGTGTACCATGTGTTGAAATGTGCTCTGATCTGATCCGATCCAGGAAGACTGTGCAAAAAATCTATAATGGAAAATAAAACAAACAAACATCCAAACACCAAGAAGAATAGAAACAAACAGCAAATAGATAAATAAGTAAGTAAATAAGTAAGTAAATAAATAAATAAATAAATAGGTAAAACGGTAAAGAAACCCTAAGTTGCCCTAAACGGACAGTGACAGTCGGGGGGGTGGAGTGGTCAGAGATGATTGAGGACCCTGGTCTGTGAGGGTTGTGATATCATGTCCGGGTTCAGAAGTCTTATGGCCTGTGGGTAGAAGCTCCTCCTGAGCCTCTCCGTTCTGGCCATAATGCTTCCAGCTTTGTGGTGTGGTCAGAGTTTGGGGAAGAAGTTCCTTTCCTGCCACCCCCCATGCACAAAGCAAACTCCATAAACACACGGTTTGCCCAGGTTAGTGTGGAGTGGCTGTACAGAGTCCTACCGTACCCCTTTGTGATGAACTAGAATGCTGACCGTGAGCCAGGCCTTCTCGCCCGACTTCACTGTTGCTCTTGTGGCCGAATGAACAGAAATTCCCAAAATGTGGTGGAAAGCCTTCCCAGAAGAATGGGAGCAACTGCAACAGCAGGTGTCCTTTTGGCTATATTTAGGAAGGACCTTTGATGTTCATAACCCAAAGCCATGCATCCTCCTTCACCAAAGAAACCATCTAAGTTGTTATTCTAAACTCAGTTTCACTCAGTGCTACTGATGGGAAATAAAGTCCGTAACCTTGCACAAAACACCTCTTTTTTAATATACAAATATGTTTCTCTTATCTTCTTTCCAAAGAATCTGCCCACCTATATCAACAAACTGGCAGTTTATGTTATTACTCACTATTGTTTCCCATTTCATTACAATTATTAACAGGAAATATGAACTTTGGTTTATTTTAGCATCACGACCACACTCTTAGCAGCCCACAGTTCCAGTCATGCCGCAACATCGCTGGTGCAGAATATAAATATCTCATGAACTCCCATATCCTCCCAGGCATTTTTTTCTCCAAATGTATTTGATGTTTTTTGGCTCAGTGAGTGCCACTTATAACCTTTCCATTGCCTGTTTTGACATACTGTGCTATATAGATAGGGTAGGTTTTCTCCTGTTTGCTCAATATTGAAGAACTGTTTGGGTTTGGGCTATGAGACTTTTCTGGCTCAATCATACGGTAATGTAGCAACATGCTAGGTGGAGGGAAAGGGGTCCAAAAGAGAGTTCTGGAACTAATAGACAAGCCTTTATGTGCCCCTTGTGGAAGTCACACACTTAACCTTGTTACCAGTGATGCAGCTAGGTCATCTGTGACATCTGTTAGCTTTCCGGGATGTTAGAATGACTGTTTAGCTCCTTGGGACATTTTAGCTCACATATCAAGCACCTTAAAGTGAAAACCATGCTGTTAACCAGATGTGTGTGTTTCGGGTTGACAGTGTTAAAGCTGTGTGCTGCTAAATGCTCAGATGGTGAAGGTTCACTACACCGAAGCACAGAAAACCAATGGTGTTCAGGCCCTTTTGGCTCTAGCCTACTAAATCAGATTTTGTAGTGGCATCCAGCCAAAACCTTGAACAGGGGAAGAGAGAGAATTCCCTCTTTGACCCACATATTATGAATTGCTTTCATTTATTACTTTAATGAATAGCTACTGTAGATTTAATTTATATGGAGAGGTAGTGTGAAAAAGTAGATTTAAAGCTTTCCAATAATTTAACAAAATTTGTAAAAATGTCTTTTTTTAATCCTCATCATGCTGGGGATTCTCAGCACTTTTTATTCTTCTCTCCATGTTTG
Source organism: Heterotis niloticus (assembly GCA_018136845.1). NCBI lineage: Eukaryota > Metazoa > Chordata > Actinopteri > Osteoglossiformes > Osteoglossidae > Heterotis > Heterotis niloticus. The sequence continues at coordinate 19,575,139 of CM030894.1, read as the reverse complement.
GACCTTGTGGCCCAGATACCTTCCAGTGTCAGGACGCTGACGGGGACGAGGTAAGGACCCACTTGCAGGCACGACACAAGGGACTTGGTTTACAAGGACAAGGGCAAGACGTTTACACTGAACACTGAAGCGCAGGGATAGCACGTGGAAACTATGGGTAGCTGCGGTTGAGATCCCGTGCTTGGGCTGTGTGGGTCTGCATCTTTTATCCCTGATCTAATGAGCTGATCTGGTGCAGCTGCGATGGGTAGGTGGGCCACGCTTATCTGGTTCCTGACATCCAGAGATTTACCTGCTGCCGCCGGCATTTATGTTTTCCTTTCCTCGGCTGCCAGATGGCCACTTTTTCCTCAGAGAAGGGCTACTTAAATCACTGTTATACTTACTGAAATTAGTATATAATCAGATTTTTTTTTGCTTTTGCTTCTGTTTTTGCAGGTTTACGTATTACTTTAAGACACACACTCTACCCAGCTTGTGGCCCAGGCTCTGATGGCTATGGTGCCATCTATGGTGACATCTCACCTGGATCGTGGCAGGGTCCTCCTGTGTGGCCTTCTGGCCTCTGCTATTAAGTTTACTGGACTGTAGGTCCCTACTGAAATGTATAAACTAGAGCAATGACCTTACCGCACAAACATGCTGCACTTCAGTGACCCTGTATCTGTGTCTAGGCTCTTTCTGTCTGGGCTGCACTTTTCTTCATCCTGAACTGTACATCATCATGGAAAGAAGTGTCTGCCAAGTGCATCAAGGTAAATCTAATGTAGTTCATAATATCTGAGGCAAATGTAAATATCTGCTGTATGTGATGGTTTATTTTTTAAAGAAATCACTTCCGGAAGCAACAGGCAATTTGAAAAACAGCATGTTTTATGTTCAGACTCACTTATTTTTCTGAAGAGGTTCTCAGGTCTTCAGAGCTTTGAATGTCACTCAAGTACAGAAGTTTTCAGACGAGTACGCACACTGGCACAGACGAAGCGTGTAACTGGGACATTCACAATGAAAAGGGGGTTCTACCGGTTATTATGCAAAAGAAATCGCACCTACAGCACATACATTCTAGTCAAAGCACAAAAGCACATTTTCACTAAACCACACCGCCTGAATCAAACATTTCTTATGCAATGAATCTGAAAATAGCAATTTCAAAAGAGGACGTTACCGGTACACAGTTCACACCTATTGACGCTTAGTAGATGGTGGGCAGTGGGACATCTGAAAAGTTAACTGAGTTATAGTAATAGGAGGAAGCATCTTGTGTGCAGTATAACAATAAATAAAGCTGACGTTTAGGCAGCAAACATGAGAGAATGTGTCTAGCCAAGCAAAACATTGTTCTTAACCTGTTTCTTTTTTCCTGTCTCCTTTGTGCCTCTGCTATCATCAAACAATTTATGGCAGAATAACTTTCTTTTCATTTAAATCACAGAACTTTGGGCTAAAAATTGTCTAGCTGGCCTGTATAGTTTTTCAGCGCAACAAAATGCAGCCATAAAATCAAAGCCCCTCTAAATGATGTTCTTTAAAATATTAAAATCAGATGCTGCCTAAAATTTCAGTAACATTATTATATGAAAAAGCAAGTACAAAAAATGTGTTTGAAATGGTGAGGCATTTTGAACTGTAACAGTCTCACCATTTCAAACACAGCTATTTGTACTTGCTTTTTCATATATACCCCTGTAACATACAGTGGGTTTGAATGGTGATGCTGCGACTCAGCAGTTTTGTTTCAGCATCTAAAGCTGAGGTTGTAAATAGAACTGAGAGTAAACAGAAGGGCATTTCACAAGCAGAGAAGCTTTAGATACAGAAACAGAACTGTTGAGTGACAGCATCCCCATTTGAACCAGTTGTATGTTACAGGGGCAAAAGTCTACAGAACTGAGTGTAACAGGAGGTATATAGTAACTGTGACTGTAGTAGGTGCCATGGTGTAGATTTATAGAACTGTTAGCAGATTGGGACAAAATGTGATTTACTAATAATTTATGTAAAAATGTATGAAATGCCAAACTAAAATGTATATATCTGTACAGTATAAATGCAGCTTGCCTTTTTTACCCCGAAAGGTTTATCCTTATTACAATATATGTTTATTGTTTAATATCAAGTATTTGTCTTGCCTGTAAAGTTTGAAGTGATGCCGTTGCACGCAAAGTTCAGACTGCACAGAAAATTATTTATGGTAGAAATTAAACACCCAAGGTTTGTCATTTTTTCGGTTGCCTATACTTCTAAGGCTCCTAAATGAATTACATAAAATTAAATTACTCTGTTTTTGTGTACCTACTCTTTGTAACCCTCTTTTCAGACAAATTTGAATTATGAGCAGCATTCGCAACATAAAGGCAGAGACAGAACTTGGAAAGACTGAATGTCCATCCTCATACATACATACAACACTGTCTAATAAGTTCCAGAATGGCATCCAAACAAACCAATACTGTTTTGCACGATTTTGCAGGTCAAATGTTAATTTTTCGTCTGGGAGGGTATTAACCACTTCAGTCGTATGCATGTTGACAGAGAAACTTAGGGCTATAGGCTGAAGCATTAAGATATATGAGATAAGTATGTCAGCATGAGCAGCCTCCATTTCATGACTTCAAAAAGAGTTTGGCTTGTGGTTGACCTGCAAAGTAGATGGGGACAAATCAAACTTGAAGGGTATTTTGAGTGGTTGAGTGAACTTCCTTCCAAATTGCTTGTATACCATCATAATCCTAGAATAGGAGCATCAAAGTGGCAGGAATAGGTTTGTGTTAAAAAAACACCACAAACATCCAGTGGAGACCCATTTAAGATGCTAGATTCTGTGAATGAGCTTGAGGTTTTGCCCCTGGGGAAGTGGATGATCAGAAAACAATTCTACATACAGCAGACTGAAAGACAAAACATAATCATGTTCCCATGTCTCCCTCAAAGCATCATAGGAGCTATCCACGCTTGCTAAACCTCGCAAACCGGGGTCTACAATATTCTCTGACCGCTCCCCTCACTGTCACTGTCACTGTCCTTCCAGTGCACCTTAAGCTTTATTTACTGTTTTATTTATTCATTTATTTACTTACTTACTTATTTATCTATTTGCTGTTTGTTTCTTTTCTTCTTGATGTTTAGTTGTTTGTTTGTTTTACTCATTGTAAATTTTTATGCACAGTCTTCTATCCTGAATCTGGGCACATTTCACTACATGGTATACTCAGTAACCATGTACGTGACAAATAAACTCTTTTGACTTTTTTTTTAAACAGAATAAAATGCTGAAAAAAATCCTTTGGAGTCATTCACTGCAATGAGTTGTTGATCCATTTCATTTAATTTGGAGGCCTCCGGGATATGATGTTTGGAGGACTTGGAGAGCAGGTAGACATGGTGGTTTGGACACTTGGTATGCTGAGCCAGTGTCTTCACTCCACACATCATAATTTTGCCCAGTTGTTGTTAACTTACAGAAGGGTATAACCAAGAAAGTAAATCAAGGTGCTGCGGCAAAATCATATCCATCCATCCACAACTCAACCTCAACAAAGAACAGCTGGACAGAGTCTAGATGTTTCAAAGTTTAAATGTTAATATGAAACACTGCTTTAATTTCTTAAAAGCACTCAGTGTAACAGGAGTGCAGGGAAGCATTCTTGTAATCCTCTTGGGTTTCACCTTTAGAAGTCAGTGAAATCCAAGCAATGTTACATTTTTTCCTTGTTTGTGGCTATGACCAAGGAACACTTCTCAGGGTCAATTTCCCCCCACCCCCTACACCCATGGCCTGGGTAGAAAAACCGAAAAAGAAGGCAGCGATCTGATGAAACAGGCATTTCTTCCCTTTCACATCTTGTGCTCATTTAACCCCTGCATTTTCAATTGTATATAGTCAACATGCTCCTCGGGATTTTAAGAAAACCCTAATGTTTTCTATGTAAATCAGGACAAAGGGATTACTTCTTACAACATATATTTTCACAACCCTGAAACATCGAAGGGTCATTGACCAACCCAAACGGCATTAAGATGTTCATTGTGCCTAAGAATCTAAAAAGGTAGCTGATCCTGAATCCATGTCAAGTTGTTAGTGCTGCTCAGCATATCTGCTTAAGCACAGCGTATGGAGAGGGTGGGCATGATTCACAGTGACTTTCAGTCCTGGAAATTGATGCAGGCTTTTCCTGAGATCTCTTTCCTTCTTTCCCTTGAAGAAGAAACTTGCTGGAGCTGGTAAGATAGATGCTGAGACAGTGCCCTAGTCTAAGTCTCTGCAATGCGAGCATAATAGCTTTAGGTGTGGTGATTGGATGCATCCTGGTGACCTCAGTCCTAGCAGCTGATCAACACCATGGTCCCAGGGGCAATGTGGTAGAAGAGTGGGAGCCTTTGTCTTCCTGATAAGGTCGGTCAGCTAAATCCTAGCACTGTACTGGGATTTTCCCAGGAATAACAACATTAGGACTTTCAGCTGATCTGGCAGAGCGGGTACCTCCACATTGCGACATAAAGTATGCTAGTTTCCCCAGGAAGTTAATTTATCTTCATGTCAGGAAGAGGTCCTATGTGCCTAACCATGAAAAATCTTGTACAAAAGGTAAATGTACTGAATGGATTTGATAATGTACATCATATTTCATAAAGAAACAAGCCAAACTGTGACCACAAAGGAGCAGTAACCTCTTCAACCCAATCAGTTACTGTGGGTTGGTTATTAAGCGCAAAGATCTTTGAAAGGAGATCGATCCTCTGCATCTGCACACCAGCAGAGTGGGTTGTACTGGTATGTAAGAAATGTTTCCATTGTCTGTGAACTGACAACCATCTTAATCTCATGAAAATGAGCACTCAGTAATTGACTGGAAATCTGGCAAAATGTAGTAACGTTCCTTCATGAAGTTATAAATTTTGACAAACCTTTGGATGAAACGGACAAGGGTGCATTCTTCTCTTTACATATAAGAGGCACTATAAGCCCATCAACCAGCTTGCAGAGGAACACCATTCCATCCACTGGTGGTTCAAAGATGCAAAGATGCAGAACATTTTGTTGCATAGGTCAGTTTCCCCGGACAAAGGCCCGGACCTCTGCCCGCCCTCCCTCCCTGCCTCCAGCCGAATGGTTAGACGCTTTCCCAAAACAGGAGGTAAAACATTCAAAGGCACAGTTGATCCTTCTTGACTTTAGACTGTGGTTGCCCATTCAAGTGACTTCCCTATCAGCAGGAAAGCCATAAATTGCCACCTTTGCTGAGTCTGCACACAATGTGGACTGCTGATGGAGAAAAAAGAAGGAGCAGGAGAATTCCTTTGCACTGATTAGGTGACCCATTGCACCTCTTTGGGGTGAATAGATGGGTTACTGGTAGAGGCACTTTTGAAGCAGAAGTCAATGGTGGTAGCGATGGTTCTTGAAAGAACTCATAGCACCCCCTCAGATTGAAGACAAGGTGAAGGGGATCAGGAGATACAGAGGAGCAGGACGGTTTCAAGGTTTCAAGGGTTTATTTGTCATGGGTGCACTAAAAGCAGTATAGCAGTGTTGTGATCATGAAAAGTATTGCTTCCAGGCATTCTCAGCGAATAAGATAAGTGGAGCAGGAGGAAAACGATATCAAATAAACTCAAGTGAGAAGTTTTCTCTTCAGTAGTGACATATGTGGGGTTGCTTAAGACCCATGCTAACTTACACCAGCACATCCCTGCCTTCAGATGTGCTGAGAAGCCCCACAACACACACACACACACACACACACACACACACACACACACACACATTTACACTTACCAAAGGCTGCAAAAATGCTATCTTTGCTATCCTTACCCCACACACTTTTACTCCTTTACATTTATTCCTCAAAGGTTGCCTGTTTTGAAATTTGCTGGCCCTGTTAGTGAATGCCATTTATCTTTCTCTTTAGTTTCTGCTTTTAACGGAAATTTCTGTTCTCATTTATTGCCAATAAATCCCCCTTTGTTTGGCTCCCTGTTGTCTAAAACAGCCTTTTTCCTTTGTGGAGCAACCAGGCCCACCCGGCAGCATAACCTATTGACACAGCTGGATTTTTACTCATTTCTTCAATTGTATTTTTGTTTATTTATTTATTTAAATCCAAAGCTAACAGATGTGAGTAGGTTAGACTTAGCTGTTTGGCATGTTCATCGTGTTGGCCACTATGCACGCAGCTGGGACTGTGGGAGTGAGGACACATTATTCAGCGTGTTGTCTTATAAGGATGTTCCCAACACTGGACAGACCATGGGCTTCCTGTAGATACGCAGCGCCATGGGCTTCATCACGCCCTGCACACAGACAGTTTCTATTTCTGCTTGAAATACCCTGCTTGATATATTTGTCTTGATCTTTCCTGTTTTACTACAATCAGTATCTGCGTTAAAGCCAGGCCTTCCGACTACATGTATCTTGAACCATTTCCTTGTTGGATGCCGGAGAACTGGTTGGAGGCTTTTGCCCGTCTGTGTTCCAGGTTGTTAGATGCTGCTTGAGGTACATCCAGCAGTTGTGCCCCTCCTGGCTTTCTTCTAAAAAAAACTTAATAAAATTTAAAAAATATTATTTTTATAATTATTAGGCATGAGCTCCGCTAGCTGTTTGCTGGGGATACAACCATTTATATTCTAATTCTTTCCCATGGATGGTGCTAAAGGGAGTCACAGCCCCATTATTAATTATATGCCAAATAAGCAAAGTGTGCAATGATATTTTGTCTAATCACTTGAAAATAAGGGAATCTGGCCAGCAGAATCAATGTCATTTGGGATTGACATCTTGAACGTTGATGTTTCAGTTTGTAACACTGATTCACACAATGGTATTTCTCCTGTCCTGGCTTGCTGGAAGAATGAATGGCTTGCATGTCATGAGGTTGTCTTCATCTCACCGCTGGGAGCTTCAAAAGCAAGCAGAATACATTTGGTTGACATTTCAACCCCTTGGTAGAAGGTGCTTGCCTGCAGAGCGTGTTTGTGGACCAAAAAATGGTGACATTTTAGTAAATGGCTTACTGCTGACTCTTTTTGCACTCACATATAAAACCCAGTGATCAGGTTAGGAGGAGCTAACTTTTTGGTATGGACATAGTTTCTACTCTGCAGGAGGGCCTGCAATGTGTTTTCTTATTAATCCAGTTCAGACCATCTTGCCTGCATTGATGTATTACTGTTAATGGGGCTGGAGTCATTACTGTTACCCATGTAATTCCAGGTAATGTTTGGAGTAAAAGTGAAAACAGCTTAGAGCTAAGCAATAAATGCTGATTAAGCAGTTTCAGTAAACCTGGTTCATGTTCGCAGTAAAATTTTGAGTGGTTATTTATAGGGCTGAAAAAAAAATGTATGCACAATACAGAGAGTGTCTGTATTGTCCAGATCATTTATAAAATCCTTAATTTCACATGAAAGTAATTTAATAAGACCGTTTAGTTGTTTACGCTTAGAAGATGGCACCCTTTGGGTATTTGGATGTGGAAATGGGCTGCCAAACAGTTACGCAAGGGTGGAAAAAAGCCTTTTGGTCAGCACCACTTAGTCATAAAACAACGCTTTAATGTTTGAAAAATAGTCAATTATGTGGGCGTCTTCCTTTGCAGAGACAGTTTTTATATTGATAAGCAGATGTGCGATAATGGGTAAACCTACATTACAGTGACGTTCGGTAGATGAGGTTCTACTGTATGAGGAATAAACTTTGCTAAAGTTACGTGTAAAAGCAGACAGAAGGTTTCCAGAACATCAGGATTCTGACCGGTCCCATCTTCCTGAACATCCATCTACACCCTTGGAACAGCACACTGTCTATGACAGCTGATGTTGTATACTGTACCTACTCTTAATTTTGGTCACTCCATGGAAAGTGTTTTGAAGAGTCAAGCATTCCAACATGGGCATAATTTGCACCTGGCTTCAGCATTATTTCAATTGCATTTACCACCAAATTTCTACATCCTTGCTGGTCAAACCCAACTAGCAGTTTTGCACACTAAGCATTCCCTTCACAACCATGATGCTTTGATCTCAGCCAAAATTAATTCCATAATCTGACTTAAATGTAAGTTTTTTTAACAGTAATTTTTAAACAAAGACTAAGCCCCTCCACCTCACTTTAAAACTGTTTAATTGTTGCCTGTTTGGACAGAAAATGTTTTAACCCAGTTTAGCAGTCTCAGCAAAACTCACTCAAAATGCATCTTAGCCTTCTTTATAAAAGCAAATTTTATAGGTCAGCATATTTCGTTTCATATCACAGACACAAGAGGAGAATATGCTTGAAAATATGCTTGAAGAAGAAGATGTATTTCCGTTTGAAGATGAAGGGGTTTAGTGAAAATGCTGGTGTTTTCCACAAGGTAAGGAAGCTGCGAGGGTGCCCTAAAATGGCCTGTGCATCTCCCGTCCTTTATCCCAGTTGCTGTCAAGTTCATCCAGGCTCTGAATTAAATGTGAACTTTCAAAATTGACACAGTTCATTTCAACTGTTTTGAAACAAACTTTAGTAAAGCCAAGGTGGTGCTTCAGTGTTGTTCACTGTGCAGTGCAGTCTAAGCATTTCAAACACCTCAAAGGAGATTAGAGGCAAAGTCGAAAATGTCGGGTTATATTTGTCTCCGTGTGTCTCACAGAAATCCAACCCACAGGACGCCCTGGGTGAAACCACATCTGCACTCATGAAACCACGGCGTCACCCATTTGACCCGATTCCTCTTGAGCCCAGTTTAGAGATGGCACTGTCATGTCTGTTTTACTTCAGGAATATCTGAATCCATCAAACATCTGTGGCAAACTAGACGGTCCAGGTTTGGTTTCCAAAAGTAGTAAATCATTCAACTAAAAAACATTCAGATGACATGTGATTGATTTTGTCACAGAGAAAATCAATAGACAGGAAAAGGCGATGTTCCTCAACAAACTCAATGTCTGCAATGTATTCTGAACATGGCCACATGCAAGAGACTTTCGCCTGCTGAGTCCTTTGTTTGCACTTAAGCAAAAGTGTTTGCTTCGCATTCTCCTAAACAGCTAGCAAGGCAACTCGGCCGTGCACCCAGTCTCACGTGAGGTTGTAACAATGCTCCTCCATCTCCCAAAAACATGTTCTCCTCTGTCACATGTCAGCCTTTTCATACCTCCAGGCACCTCACCGTTCCCTTAATGCAGAGCTCTTTCTGGTCAAATCTCTGAATTTTTTCCAGGCAGCTATGATGAGGTAATAATAATAATATTAGTAATAGCAATAGGCTCAGTTTATTTACTTTTTTTTCTCTGCTTGACTGTTCAAAAATCTTTGTACTTCATTTCATCCTCACAGTTGTGGGTCTTTCCAGTAAAATCTCTACATTTTTTCCAGGCAGCTTCGATGTCTGTATTTCGTTCTGTTTACTCTGAAGAGCATGGAAATGCTACCTTCCTGGTATTCACATCAGGAACTTGAATGGAGAATTCAATGGAGAAGGACTGACCCCAGAAGTCATCTGAATTTTTTGGATGTGCAGAAGGAAGCAGAGGCGGAGCAGGCGGGAATCACGTACACAGTCAAATGGGGTGAAACAGCTAGAGGAGCAGCTACTTCGGACTGTGGCGCAGTGACAGAAACTAGGAAACACAAAAGATAAAATTCCAGTGAATAACTTTTTCAATATTTATTATATTTCATTATTTTTACATCAAATGTTTTATAATAATAATAATAATAATAATAATAATAATAATAATAATAATCTTCTTCTTCTTCTTCTTTCGGCCGCTCCCGTTAGGGGTCGCCACAGCGGATCAAAAGCTTCCACTTCCTCCTGCCCTCTGCATCTCTCTCCCTCACCCCCACCATTTGCATGTCCTCCTTCACCACATCCATAAATCTCCTCTTAGGCCTTCCTCTCTTCCTCTTGCCTGGCAGCTCCATCCCTAGCATCCTTCTCCCGATATATCCCGAATCTCTCCTCCGCACATGTCCAAACCAACACAATCTCGCCTCTCTGACTTTGTCTCCAAACCGTCCAACCTGTGCTGACCCTCTAATATACTAATTTCTAATCCTGTCCATCCTCGTCACACCCAATGCAAATCTTGACATCTTTAACTCTGTCACCTCCAGCTCTGCCTCCTGTCTTTTGGTCAGTGCCACCGTCTCCAACCCATAAAGCATAGCTGGTCTCACTACCATCTTATAGACCTTCCCTTTCACTCTTGCTGGTACCCTTCTGTCACAAATCACTCCTGACACTCTTCTCCACCCACTCCACCCTGCCTGCACTCGCTTCTTCACCTCTCTTCCACACTCCCCGTTACTCTGGACTGTTGATCCTAAGTATTTAAATTCAGCCACCTTCGCCAACTCTATTCCCTGCATCCTCACCATTCCTCTGTCCTCCCTCTCATTTATGCACATGTATTCTGTCTTAGTCCTACTGACCTTCATTCCTCTTCTCTCTGGAGCATATCTCCACCTCTCCAGGGTCTCCTCAACCTGCTCCCTACTCTCACTACAGATCACAATGTCATCCGCAAACATCATAGTCCACGGTGACTCCTGTCTGATCTCATCTGTCAACCTGTCCATTACCATTACAAATAAGAAAGGACTCAAAACTGATCCTTGATGTAATCCTACCGCCACCTTGAAAGCATCCGTCACTCCTACTGCAGACCTCACCACTGTCACATTGTCCTTGTACATATCCTGTACCACTCTTACGTACTTTTCTGGCACTCCCGACTTCCTCATACAATACTACAGCTCCTCTCTAGGTACCCTGTCATATGCTTTCTCTAAGTCCACGAAGACACAATGCAACTCCTTCTTACCTTCTCGGTACTTCTCCATCAACACCCTCAGAGCAAACATCGCATCTGTAGTACTTCTTCTCGGCACGAAGCCATACTGCTGCTCACTAATCGTCACCTCCCTTCTTAACCTAGCTTCCACTACTCTTTCCCATAACTTCATGCTATGGCTGCTCACCCTTATTCTTAAAAATAGGTACCAGTACACTTCTTCTCCACTCCTCAGGCATCGTCTCACTTTCCAAAATTCCATTAAACAATCTGGTTAAAAACTCCACTGCCATCTCTCCTAAACACTTCCATGCTTCCACAGGTATGTCATCTGGGACAATAGCCTTTCCATTCTTCATCCTCTTCATAGCTGTCCTAACTTCCTCCTTGCTAATCCATTGCACTCCCCTATTCATAATCCCTACATCATCCAATCTTCTCTCTCTCTCATTCTCCTCATTCATCAACCCCTCAAAGTACTCTTTCCATCTGCTCAACACACTCTCTTCGCTTGTGAGTACGTTTCCATCGCTATCCTTTATCACCCTAACCTGCTGCACATCTTTCCCAGCTCGGTCCCTCTGCCTAGCCAATCGGTACAGGTTCTTTTCTCCCTCCTTAGTGTCCAACCTCTCATACAATTCACCATAAGCCTTTTCTTCAGCCTTTGCCACCTCTCTGTTCGCCCTATGCCTCATCCCCTTGTACTCCTGTCTACATTCTTCATCTCTCTGTCTATCCCACTTCTTCGCCAGCCTCTTCCTCTGTATATTCTCCTGTAATTCCTCATTCCACCACCAGGTTCCCTTGTCCGCCTTCCTCTGTCCAGATGCCACACCAAGCACCTTTCTAGCTGTCTCCCTTACCACTTCTGTTGTAGATGTCCAGCTCACTGGTAACTTTTCACTGCTACCCAATGCCTGTCTTAATTCCTCCCTGAACTCCACCTTATAGTTTTCCTTTTTCAACTTCCACCATTTGATCCTTGGTTCTGCCCTCACTCTCCTTCTCTTTTTGATCTCCAATGTCATCCTACAAACCACCATCCTATGCTGCCTAACTACACTTTCCCCTGCCACCACTTTGCAGTCTACAATCTCCTTCAGCCTGGCCCTCCTGCATAAGATATAATCCACCTGTGTGCATCTTCCTCCACTCTAGTACATCACCTTGTGTTCCTCCCTCTTCTTAAAATATGTGTTTACCACAGCCATGTCCATCCTTTTTGCAAAATCCACTATCATCTGACCTTCTGCGTTCCTCTCCTTTACACCATACCTACCCATCACCTCATTTCCGCTGTTCCCTTCACCAACATGCCCATTGAAATCCGCTCCAATCACCACTCTCTCTCCCTCGGGTACACTCTTCACCACTTCATCCATATCACTCCAGAATTCTTCTTTCTCATCCATCTCACACCCAACTTGCGGGGCATATGCACTAACAACATTCATCATCACACCATCAATTTCCAGTTTCATAACCATCATTCTGTCAGACACTCTCTTCACCTCCAAGACACTCTTTACATACTGTTCCTTCAGGATAATCCCTACCCCGTTTCTCCTCCCATCCACACCATTGTAAAACAGATTAAACCCCCCTCCGATGCACCTAGCCTTACTCCCCTTCCATTTGGTCTCTTGCACACACAATATATCAACCTTCCTTCTCTCCATCATATCAGCAAGCTGTGATGCGGACAAAAATAGAATTATTATTATTATTATTATTATTATTATTATTATTATTATTATTAATAACAATAAATTCAACAAGCATTTATTTTTTGTAAGAAACCCTGTGAAAAAACAGGGTCATTTTGAACTGTGGCATCCAGAGAACGAATGTGATATCCACGGGGCAGCTTTTGCTTTCTGCAATGCAGAAAAAATAGTAGGATTGGTTCCTGTGCTGGAAAGATAATGAGAAAAATGTGGACTGTTGCCACCAAAATCTTTGAAACTGGCAACAGCAGGAATCCGGCATAGCCATGTCGAATGGAATGCATTCTAGGCCTTGCTACACCCAAGTCCCGCTCAGGTCAGGGGTCACTGGCCTTGGTGGAAACTTTTCAAACAGCTCTTTCCCCATGGCACCTCGGGGGCAGATGACAACTGAAGTTCTCGCTTCCCCACTGTGACTCAAAAGTGGTTGCAGATGGGGCGTTGGGAAAGGATGCCTTCAAAGGTCACACTCATGCCATACAGTAATCTCACAACTCGCTTTTGTTTGGTTGCAACCAGTCATATTTACCCTCACCGGTGCCACAGGACGGAGGCCGAATGCAGAAATGGCGCCTGTTCTCTGAGACATAATTTTTTTTAGCCTGACGTATCTGTTTGCGTCCTGATGCAACTGGAGCAGAAAATCTATTCGTAAATCAGAATTTTTTCCCACCCATTATGTCATGATTAAGAAATCCATAAATCTTAAAATAATACCGCTTAAAACCTTAAGTTATCCATGGGTAAGGTCCTACTAAAATCATTGCTTAAAGGTATTAGGACTTAAAAATTGAAATGGTCTGAAGTCCCATCAGGGGTTTAGTTGGCTGGATGGATGGATGGATGGATGGAGTTTATTTATTCTGTTTTCATCAACAGCTCATACAGTGCAGAATCTGTGTTATTTTATGCTGGGAACACTAAAGGGGCCAGCGTTTTATTTTAGCCATTATTACCTTGAAGCAACATTAAATTTGTCTACTTTAAAATTAGCGGGGGAAAAAAAGATATTTGCAGCTTCTCCCTGTTTTTGTGGAAAAGTAGAATTGAAGCCTGAGGGAGACTAAGCAAAAAGAAGTTAGAAAATAAAAATACTCAGTGCTCTGTTTACTGTGCGCTCTGTGTGTGTGTGTGTGTGTGTGTGTGCGTGTGTGTGAGAGAAAGCGAAATAGAAAGAGAGAGACAGAGAGAGAGAGAGAGAGGACAATCTCCAGTATTCCTATGGTGTTAAAAATGATGCAGTCTCATCATTGAGCTGAAATCCTGCCACTTTCTTGGCTCTAATTTTTTAGGAAGGGCAGTGAGTGAAAGTTGAACAAAGGGGTCGAGCCATTTCTGACCCCTTTGCGGCCCCCGATTGTGGTTTTTACTGAGTTTGCTAAATAGAATAGTGAAGACACAAGTGAAGACTTCCTCAGATATTTACGGCCTCAGCTCAGCAAAGTGGGAGCACTGGCTGCTGCCGGAGTCACATCCTGTCAAGCCACAGCTTCCTCACATCCCCTCCAAGGAGCTACTTTACCATTTTCAACAAAAAAGAAAGAAAAAAGAAGAAACTTTCCTCTTCCTGCTGTGTTAAACAGAGCAAGCGGTCACCAGGTAGAGTGCTTAATGCTCAGTTCCACTCAGTTCCAGGCTGTTTGACATGCGGCTTCCAAAAAAACCGGATGGCTTCTGGATGCGTTTCTCATGAACATTTCTCATGCCTTTGTTAAATGAAACACGTCTTTCCCCTCAAACTTGCAAAGATCTCTGCACTGAATAATGATGCCTGTGTTTAATAAATTTAAAGGAAAGCAACACGAGAACGCATTTCTGAGGAGACTCAGCTCAGAAGCCCCACCTACTGGCTGGTGACAAGGTTAGAACTTTGATTTCCTGCGTTTGGAGAAAATGAAATTAAAAACCATCTACATCCACACTTTTCGTCTCATTGAAGAAGTGGCAACAAGACACCCAGACAAAGCAACCTCTCAAACACAGATTCTTAATGTGTTATCGCTGCTTGCCAAATAATAATAATAATAATAATAATAATAATAATAATAATAATAATAATAATAATAATTTTTGTCAAATTATTTTTTTATACAGAATGTTTCATGGAGACAAACCACAAGGGCAGAAGTTTATATTGGTTACTCCAAAACATTCAAAATTTCATCTTTTGTGGTTGCCATTTTCCAGAAAATGGGAAGAAAGTCCTTTTTCAGCGCAGAGTATGAATAAAGCCTTTGGGTCAGCTTTGCATTCAAGTGTTGCAAAAAAAAATGCAATAAAGCAAAAGGTGATGCAAATAAATCCTGTGAGCAGATATTGGAGTGGTGCTTTTCCAAAGACAGCAAAACAACTGCAGAACTACCATGGCCTACAAAGACCATCAGTGGGTTTAAAGGGAACCTTGGAGGCACACAGTTAGCAGTTATGAAGATTAGTGGGTTCATTTGGGGGCATCATTCTGGAACTTGTCTGCTGAATCCCACAATCTCCCAGTGTCTGTGTTTCCCATGGGGGAGCAAGGGTGAAAGTGGGTTAGAGAAAGCTCAGAGCCTGAGCATCAACACAAAGAAAATCGAGAGGCCCATGAGAAAGTAATCCAGACTAAGTCGTTCTATATTGAAGGAAATGGACATCAGTGTGGTGCGGTAGGGTGACAGGGGTGTCGGAGTTTCTCTAACAACAGGTCCATTTTACTGCAATGTTCTCAAGAGCGGTCTCTCTGATGCAGTCTGTCTTCAGGTCAGCGATGTGCTCATGCTGGGGTCTTTCACAGATAAAACGTGTGTGTAGCTGTGCATCTGGCTTTGTAGTAAACATTCTATATATCATGTGGGGGACAGCTGCCCACCTTCTCTTTGTCAGCTGCTGTTACTACTCAGTTCACTTCAAGTTGTGTTTTAATTCAGCACTCTTCTTAACAGGGTGACACAGAGTGATGAAGAAAGAGATGAACAGCAGGAAGGGACATGGATTATCCTTTGTAAGGCCATACAGAAAGTTAGCTGTCTAGATACTGTAGGTCAGCTGGCACCCAACGAGAGGAAAACAAAAGAAAAAAAAACTCCCAAAAGTCAAGAAGAGCACAAAACTAAATCTTGCCGGGGTCAAAGTACCACTAAACTGTTTTGCTAAAAGAGGTTTTATGCATCGTGAGCACAAAAAAAGCCAGTGGTTCTAGCTGGTGTCTCTATACATGACCAAACATATAAAACAACCTCATGGTCCTCCAGCCACAAATACAAAAATGAGATGGAAATCTATCCCTCTATTAATTTTGCGAGCTAAAATTCACCACCATCTTTAGATGGAACTAGGAAAGCAGGGAAGCCCAGCAAACAAAGTGAACCACTCTGGGGAAATCACATGCAATTTCCATTCAAAGCAATTTCCAGTTTTGTCTGTTTGCCCAAGTTGCACCACTGAAGACAAATTGTCTCATTTTCTCAAAAGCAAATCTAAACAAGCCAGAAAGTGACAATTACAAGTTTTTTAGTGTCTACAAGTACATAAGTAGTGTCAGGTGTTTATATCGTGGGATCAATGTGAATAACTATGCAGTTTCTTACTGAGGACCAGTGGGTTGAGGTGGGTGTCAGATACCAAGTAACCAGGTTCTGAAGACAGACAGCAGATGTCACTTTGGAGCTCCTTTCACATTTCGGTAATTTTTTTTTAAAAAAAGTTTCCTTGTTAGACAAATCGGAACTTTTTGTCAAAGCTGTCTGGACATTAGCACACCACACTCCTTAGCTTGACATCTGTGTACAGCGGCATGCATCCCCACATCCTTTCTCAGGAATGACTGAGTTGGGCTGGACAATCTTCCTCCTCCCAACACTTCACCTTCCAGCAGCTGTGCTCATTCTGTGTCTATTTCTGTTTGTGGCTTTCATCTCTTTCCTGTGAGAGCGTAAGCAGCTCTCACGAAGGCCTCCTAAGAGTTAACCAGATCACTTCCTCCCTCGACAGCTCTTAAGAGCAAACATGCAATGAGTCATCGACACTAAAGTTAGTAACGTCAAGATAAATGAATAATTAACCAATACAATAAATTTAAAAAAAGATTTTCATCCTCATTGCTCTATATCATGAGAACCGGAACCCCATATGAAGATCTGTCCTATAGTGAATTTGCTTCAAAGGGGAACAGAGGAGGAAATTAATCATTTCTTTTTCCAAATGTTTGCTATTTTTAAGCTTCTTGTTTGATGGTTGACAAGTGACATGTGCAAGATGATCTCCTTTCTGTTTTGACTTCTGGTTACCTTCGTGCTGTTGTTTTTCCATCTTTGCTTGAGATCTTTGTTCACTTTATAACGCAGCTCTGCACTGTGAATGAGCATCTTTATCTGCTAGATACACACTTTTGCTCATGATCCACATCAGCAAAAGCTGAAGCAGTGCATGACTAAAAAAGTGACACTCAATGTGTTTTAATGACTCAGATATTATTATTGCAATGGCAGTTCAATACAGTAAGTAGAGTATTTAACCTTATGTTTCAACATTAACCAAACAGATCCTCTGCAAAGAATTTACACTCTTATACCAAGACAAGGTACATACATTCAGTTTGTGCACCTTTTTATAAGGATATCACTCCCAGGTGCATACTGGAGGACACATTGGTTGAGAAAATGAAATGCAGACCATATTTTTGTGTGTCTGTAAGACCAAATTGACAAACTGTGACCCCAGTGCAAGAAAGCCAAGTTCCTTCAGGGTATAGGCTTTGAATATTCGTGAAGCTCTTATATAAACACTTTGTCCACGTTTTAGTTAAAGACAATTGTCGTGTAGCTGACTCCGTTATCCTTGCTGTCCTCACTGTCATCGCTGTCATCACTGTCTTCACTGTCCTTGCTGTCACTTTTTACTGATGCTGCAGGTGCTGCAGTGTCCTTTGGGGCATCCTCTTTCTGCTGGTCCTCACTGTCGCAGGGACACCTCGGCACAAGGACATTCACGTAATCGTCCGGTCCAAGATGGTTAAGGAGACGCGTCGCTATTCTACTCTCGGACACGTTCACATAATCATTTTTTACTGGGATGTCCACCTGGAAAATATTTGCATAAACCCTGTTAGATTTCAGCATTTTTGAAATAACATACTAATGGCTAATGGAGTCCTAATGGGTAAGCTGTATGACATGTGGAATAGAGCACAGATGTAAATTCTGAGCTTCATCATTGCCCTTCATAAACTTCCCTTGGTTGTGTGTAATAGTTTTCAAACGGCTTCACTGAGTCTCAGCCTTTTAATAATGGCGTTGCATTTAAAAATAGGTTTTAATTTATTACTATTTACCCATCCTTTAATGTATTTTTTTTAGAAAAATCTGAATGCTGTCCACTTCTACAACAATTTGGTTTTTGCACCTATACCAACATGATAAGTCATAAATAAATAATTTAGCAAATGCTGCTTAAATGGGCCAGAGTTTTTACTTTTATTTTTGTGTGTTTTGGCTTTCATATTTCATATATCATATTTTTATGCAAAGCAGATGTCACAAACTCAGGAATTCCTCAGGATCCAAACTCTCTATATCCAAATTCTTTTGTATAAAATCTGTGGAAAATTAATACCTATATATTATTATCCAAACTGAAACTTTTGTTTTAAAAATTTTTAATTTGAGCTTATTCCTAATTAAAAAAGTGCAAGCAGAAATCTAATTAAATGTAACAAATAAAAAAATACTGTAAATACCATGTACTACCATACATTGTGTACCGAAATAAAAAATAATGCTGTGTGTATTGTTACAAATTGCACTGTTTTCTGTTATGAATTTATCTTGTGTGAAACGTATGCCTGAGCTGGTGTCCTATCAGCTGTTTCCTCTCGCTTTGTTGGAATGTATTTTTGCATCACCACATTGCTGTGATTTAAGTTGGATAACTCAACCCATGGGTCCTCAGAGGAAAAGCAGGAGGAGGAGGAGGAGGAGGAGGAGGAGGAGGAAGGATTTTTGCACAACCTAATATCCTGGACAAGAAAACTTTGAAAGTTTCAGAGCAGCAAATCTACTGATCTCACCAATGATGGAACATGATAGTAAGGATGAGCTTCACTCTCAGCAATGAGGATGAAGATGCTGTCACAGGTTATGAGATTTGCTCTACTGTACATTGTGTACTGTACATACTGTACCATACATCATAAACAAGCTAATTAAGGAAAACTTCAAGTGTTTTCTAATTAGGTAACTGATGTTTTATCAACTGATAATTAAATGGATTTTTCCAGATTTAAAATAATGCATTAGATGGAAAAAATATTTTCAAAGGACTGAGGTGTCCATGCTGACAAGGTGATGATGGAAGTGGAAATGGCACAGTGGAAATAAAATAGCGGTTCAGAAGCAGGAGGGATGAAAAGAATGGTGGAAGACTCACGGAGTCATCTGAGCTTTCTGAGCTGGTGGATGAAGAGTCACTGCTTGAATCTTAAAAGAAAATCAGTGTTTGTAATTAAGGAGAGACCCAGTCAACATGAGCACATGCATCATCTCACAGACAGCGAGCAGGCTCAAGGCCAAGTTACCATTATCATCTCCAGGACTGTTGGGTTCCGTATGGATGCTGCTGGCAGCATCTACCTCCAAAGGGGACTGGATACTTCTCATGTAATTCATCTGTATGCTATTTTCCTCTTTATGGGCTCTGTTTGTAGTGCCTGTAACAGAACCCACACTAATGGATAATACTTGTGTTGCATTTCCTGTATGACCAGCATCTAATACATCTAACTGCTTCCAGGACTTTAAGCACACCTAGGTGTCACATGAGCCGAGGCTCATTATCTTCGAAGAAACCCACAAGAGAGACATTTTTAGGCACCAGACTAGAGTCCGTTTATATGTACCAGTACTCACTGAGACACTCTTCTATCTTTCTTCTGAGTAGGATGGCAATGAGCAGTATGATTATGAAGATGAGAATCCCTATGGTGGCAGAGAAAATAAGTATTGTCCCAGAACTGCCAAAAAAGAGGAAGAAAATGAAAACATCAACTTAACATTTTTACCAGTCAAAAATGTTAACACATCATTTATTAACAGATGTGTTCATTTAGCAGACAATCTTCTCTAAAAAAATTTGTAAAAATGTGTAACTTGTTGACATCTTTGTCCAAAGAGACTGACAGCATTAAACCACCTGCAGTCTATGCAGCCGATCAGTGTAACAGTATAAATGGTCTTACAGTTATCCATTGACCTGAGACACTTGTCTTTGGGCTGTGGGAAGAACCCCACATAAATACACAGAGAACTTGCAAACTGTACACAGAATGAGCGGGATTGAAACCCATGTCCTTTACTTGCGACTCATCTAAAAGATCGTCTAAATGATTTCATTTGTAGCAAAAACTGCATTTCTGACCATTGATAGGACGGTGATTCGTCAGTCTTGGGGTTTGTTTCATAGCTTCCTTCTAATAAAGTGAAAACAAAAAAGGAATGACGTTAAAAGGAATAAAAATACGTAGTGAATATTTATGTCTGTATCATGAATTTAAGCTTATTAAGGATACTTTTAATATTTTTTAAAACCCACCTTTAGTTAATCTGTTAGTCATTCACACAGTCACAATCGTTGTGATGTACAGTAAAGTCAGCATGTGGAAAATACAAGAATTGCACTATGTGTGTCTTTTACCCCCTTTAAATGGTGTCTACGCTAGTAAAGCAGCCCAGCATTGCAGAGGAAGGCAATGTTTTGTGTTGCTGTAGGAAAGGGTTTTTTGTTCCGCATCTTGTGTGGTAAAGCTGTTGCTCGTGGATTATTTTGTATGAACATCAACATATTTCACTCACAAAATCCAGTCACCGACAGTGACAATGTTCTCACTACACTGGTTGCACATTTTCGCAAATAGGAACCTTTCTGTTTTTTTGATTTTCTTATTGTTGCTTATTTTGATAGCATTTTTGCTAAAAGTCTGCAACTAATTTATTTGATCTTGGATAAATATTTGAATTTGTTTACCTGCATGTTCTTAAATCATTTTTCTCATTATGTGAAATAATGGAGATGGTCATGACCTTTTTACATAGAAGCAGAGATTTGTTAATAAATATGAATGACATGGAAATGAATTTTTGTGTGCGCGTGTGTTCCTTTATTTTATTTTCTTGGGAGAAGTGCTTGAATCAGACCAGCGCTCCCCAATACACAGCACCTGCACTGCATACTGATTTTTAAAAGACTTTCAACGGTACCAGATATAGTATGTGTGCTTATTCTTAAGAACTGTGCCAGCAACTTTGGAACTCCAGTTCAAGAATTTGTTGGAAGTGCATGTGGATGAAGTAAAAACGACCCAGTCAGGCACAACATGACAAGATCTTGTTAAATTTAACTGAAGCAAAATACCATCATGATGCGGAATCGGAGAGCAGTGTTTCTATTTCTGTTTGTTCTGCTTATATTTCTCTCTTTTCTAAGTATTTGGTTGTGCGCTGATGGAAGCAATGGTGCACCTGAAAGGCTTTAATGCTTGCTGTAAGAACCAAATATCTATTTGTTTGTCCTCCACTGACATAAAACATTTGTTGAGGCCTCAGTGCAGCAAACTGAACAACTGACGAACAACACATGCCTCCGTTTTGTTGGCCCATTTGTTTCCGGGCATCCTGTCACAGATTTGCACTCGGTAGAATGAGTAGATGGACCGTGAGATGACTGCCACTGCAACAAGGGACACTGATGCCAGGACAATGAAGGGATTCACCTCAGGCCCACAAAATCGACAACTTGGAAACGTAGAAATAAGGAGACACTGACCTTGAACGGATTAGTCTACATAAAGAGGTTGAGTAGTCACAGGTGAGCAGTAAACCATTTCCACTATACAGCCATCTTATAAATGATGTGGTGACAGTAATAAAATAATGTTAAGCCCCAAATGTCCAAAAGTGCCTGAATTTTAGGAAGCTATGATGCTTTTTCAAGTTCCATTGCTGTCACTGTAACCATTTTGCCAGACTTTCATTAAATATGCTTAACTTGACTGCTTCCACACCTCATGAAAATGCAAAACTTAAAAAAAATTCCATACTTTATATTGCAAAATGTAGACCATTTCTTTTTCCTCTATTGTTTCTTCCACCATTTTGTTCTGCAATAAGCAGCCATTTTCCATCATAAAGTGCATTAATGATTAATCTCGCAGATAATATTCAACATATTTCTATATGATTCATCTAAATTGGAGGGAGACAGTAAAAAAAGCAAAAAAGTGGACAAAATTCTTTCAGCACAATTCTGTGTATATGTTCAGGTTTTCTGTATATTTTTTGCACTTCATTTTATATATAATTGTTTAGCTTTAATTATTTCATTATTTAATTTTAGTTTAGTACAAGTTTGTTTTAGTTGTACAAAATACCCAAATTAAATGATACCTAAAACAGTTGATCTGATATTAATTTCCGGTTTTTTGTTTCATCATAGATATATTGGTGAAACTCTGAAAATATATCATACACACACAACAAAACTAAAATTCTTAAAATTCATGAAAAATGATAATTTTTTTCTAATATTTTTATCCACAGCCATTCTGCTCGCTCCATTTCGAAGGCCTTACCTGGCAGAGAAGCAAGGAGAAACAGTACTATAGTGAAGCAGAGATCGTCCATCTTGCAGTTCTGCGTCCCCCTCAGAAGGTGCGTGAACTTTTCAGTTTCCACGCAGAAATGAGCTGCGCTGCCTGCAACTTCAAACACGATGATAAAATCTTCACCAGTCCTACGTTGATAAAGGGAGACACGGCGCACGGGGAGATAAACATCAACGTTCCTGCAGTGAAAAACTTGTGGTGAGTGGCAACTTCCTTCAAACCATGATGAAAATACACAGAATTATGCATTAATAAATAAGAACCATAAAGAAAGTGCAAATATTTAATTTATTCACATATTAGACTTGGAAGTACCTCACGTACAGCATATCAATAGCAGAATTACAAAACTATTAAACCATATAAATTATATTTTAACATATTAATAGAAACCAAAAATATATGTACAGTGTTTTTTTTTTTTTTGGAGTTTAACATCATTTTAGCAATTTAAACTTTTAGTTAAATCCTGCAATACTTCAGGGAAAGCACAGTTTCAGAAATGAATTGAAAAGATTTTTATGAAACAGCATTTACAAACAAGTAAACTCATTTTGGCCTTAAATGCAAATAGTAGTTCAGGAACTACATTTTGACCTTAAATGTGTGTACATATTCAAAATAGTAAACTAAAATTTAATGTAGTAACAATAGTGATTTTATCAACAGATATAAAGACTTCTTGTTTTTTTCATTTTAATTGTGCACTTGCATAAACCAGAGCTATAAATAAATAAATAAATAAATAAATAAAACAAACACACAAACGCGCACGCGCGTGCACGCACACATGTTAGGCTGAAAAAAATCTACCAATGACAAACCATAACAGACAGCCTCATTCTTTCAGGATCTTTATTGAAGGATATGCTGTCCTTATATGACCTTTGTGAGTGTTTGGCAGTGCACCACTGAACAGCAGCAACTTTCTGGAACAGTCAAACTGGTATAAACTGCAGTGGATTCGGCAGTACAATCTCATTGTTGACCGATGAGCTAAATGAAGCAAAGCACGTGTGTAAATCTGTACATATGAAAGCCACAGCAAAAGCCCTGGACCGCTATGAATTCTAGGCTCACATTGCTCATTGCTTCACGCACAGAAGAAACGGTGTCTCACTTCCCATAACGGAGGCCAAAAGAGTTCCAGTTGTAGGAGGGGGGATTCTGCTGCTTCTTAGCCTTCAAGTGGGCCGTATCAGGGTGCAGCAAAGCTCTCCTTTGGAAGGGTGCCTCCAACAGTGGACTGAGCAGCTCCAGAGCCAGGGGAGTTGAGAGGGTAGAAGGTGGAGGATCCAACCCCTTCAGGGCCTTCAGGGCAGCTTGCTGAGGGCTCTCATCTACGCACACCAGACAGAACCCTAAGTACCACTGTGGATGCTGCTTCTCAGTGTATGTGGGTGTGTACAGAAATACAGACTGTGTTCTGAATTAGAAAAATTTGCACTGCTTGTACAAAGAACAATAAAAATAATTATATACAAAGCAGTTAAAATTACTCTATAGCACCATGTAAAAAAAATAGAGGAGCAAAAGAGCACTGACCTCTGTAAACAAAAGTACTCCATCCACAAGTAGGTAGGGTATCTGCTATGAAATAGATTGTGTGCTATGGAAAACGCAATTACACAATGTAGAATACTTTAAAATTTGTATTAAAATGATCGGTCTTTCACTACTAGTAACCCCTTTTCCTAATGCAGGTGGTATGGAGTCCATCCCTGAATCACAAGGAGTAGCGTGCCATCCAGGCTGGGTTCCGGACCCATCTCATACCGTAAGGTGACCATAATGAATAACGCAAGAATAATGCAAAATTTCTTGTTTTGCAAAAATCGGCTCTCAAAAATGCTGCTCAGTTTGAGGGTTTGTGTGGGCGATAGACCTACCGTCACTATAGGGTCCATACCGCAAAGGTACGCTGGGATAGGCCTCCCTCAGGCCAGCAGACAGCATCAGCAGCATGGTGGGCAGCAGCATGCTGGAGGTTGTGGAGGAGGCCTCGGGGACCAAACGCTAACAACCGACAAGGATACAAAACAGCAGGAGCGTGTTAGTCACACCTTTGTCACTCGCTTTACAAAACAAGGTTCTGCAGAAGACCAAGCGAGTTAAACACATTTGAAAGAAACAGGATCCACCAAAAGCTGACAGGATCAACGATGAATGGTAGTACAGACATCCGGCAAAGCGCAGACTGTCCTCGACTTATGATCAGGACCGACAGCGGTGTCGTGAGTTGGATCATCCTTGTGACAGAGTGATTGTTTCTAATAGCGCAGTCCTCCATACAGCTCACCTTGTGAACCTCTTTAGCTTAATTTCTGGTCACATTTTTCAAGAATCCCCGGAAACTTAAATGTTCTTTTTTCAATCATTTCATTTTTTTTCAGCTATTGCTATTATCTTACTTATTTACTGGTCATTGACCGCCATAAGTGCAAGTCCGTCATGTCTTGAGTGCGCTGTAAGTCAAGGACGGCCTATATGTACGTTATGACATTTATATGTCACCATATATTATTACAAGATATAATGTGAGGAGGGCTGCAGAAATTACACCTGTTAGCTACATTGCAAGCGTAGTATGTAGTTTAAAAAAAAACATTTTTTGGCAGTCTAATGTGGGTCAATGCAAGAAAGAGTCCCACTGCCGATATCCCCCCATCCTCCAGCTCCCAAGGAGATGAAAGGAAGTGAAGCCAAGGGTGGCTTGGCTTCTGGACGTCATACGGCCCTAAGGTCAGCCATTGACCGCCACAGCCAGACCGCACATGCACACATGCACACACACTTCAAACACATTTCCATCAAAAGCCCCCGGTTACCCACCACACCTGTAAATGTTGCCCTTCACTTTTATGTTGCATTTCAGAACGGGCCCAAAATAACGTTATGGCAGCAAACACACTCTTTTCACTTAATTCTTTGCAACTGTCACCAAAGCTGAAGAGTAGCTTTCTAGATGCCACAAACTGCTGGGTTTTGAACTGCGGAGCGCGAGGATGTTCCTGATGTTTATTTTTACCAATCGAACAGCTGGAATATGAGATTATTTTGTGAGTTTCAGAAAAATTGATGGACTCATTCTAATAACAATTTCAGCTCTGTTTTTACTTATAAATGTGCTAATATCAGGTCCTGAGAGTTATTTAAATTCTTGCTGTCATTCAAGCCCAGGCACATGGACCACAAATAACTGAAACAACCAGATGTACTTTACCCGTCTGTCCACCCATTATCATTGCCCACTTTATCTTGGTCAGGATTGCAGAAATCCAGAGTCGATCCTGGAATCACTGGGCGTGTCAGTGTGAAGCTACACCCTGGATTTGATCTGTCACAGCCAGCTGTACTTTATTATTTATAAAATGAATAATTACATTTAAAAAGTCAAACCAGAGCAAATGCCAGAGCAGAAACTGAAAGCCTTCACTTAGATTAATCTCTGAGCAAACTAACCTTCAAATGCGCTATAAATATGCAATCCATGAGTATGAAATATAAAATACCGACTGGGACTGTGACATCCAAGTGTGCTGCTTGTTGGTGCCTTTCATCCAAACAAACACTGCGGGAGGGCCAGCCAAAGGCGCGCACACACACGCACATTCACACAGCGCACTGAAATAAGAGACTCACCTTTCTGTGTGAGGGGTCCAGAGGGGTCTGGAGAGGTGAAGCAAGTGAAGAACAGCAGTCCTGTTTGTGCCACAGGCATACAAACCTCTCCCACATGGCTCATTGGTTATATGGCATCCTCAGGTGTGTCACATCCCCGCCCCGTGACCCCCTCCCCTTCCCATTGGCACCACCGCTCACCGAGTGGACGACTTTGTTGAAACTCCCAAAAAGGTGAGCAGGTGCAATGAACGCTACTCCAAAATTCGAGATAATCTGACAAGAATAAGGAAACAAAAAATCTGAAACATGACTGCTATTTTTGAACTTTCGGATGATTGCTTTTCTTTGAAGACCTACACCACTATTCATCCTGCTCTTCTGACATTTTCGCTTGATGCAGATCCTATTTCCGAACCGCTGATCCTCTGAAGTGGACTGGCGAAAAAGCTCCTGTATCTGAAAGCAGCGTAATTGGATGTTATTTTTCGGACAATGCATATCAATACATAGAGAGCAAATAAATGAAATCAGAAAGTGTAGTGCAAAATGGCTTGAATGCCTGGCAGAAATGAGGAACAGCGTAACTCTCAGTTGTGCCACTACAATCCAGGAGCAGAAACTTTCAAAGTTTTTCAAAATATCCCTCACCTGGCCATGCTGGTGTAGAGCTAGAAAAAAGATGGCATTTAATATTAGTGCATTCATAACAGAACTTTATAAAGAACAGTCCTTACTTTCTTGACCAATAAAATCAATATTTAAAGATCCTGAGTGAACTGGGCCCAGCACTGTTTCCTAACTGGGAATATTTACAGTACAGCGTGAAATTGGATTAAAGTGCTTCTGAGTGACTTTATGGCCAACCGTTGCTGTTTAGCTACAAATAAATCAACATTCACTCATTCTTGTGTGTGTTGTACTCTTTTATTATTTTAATTTCCTTTTCTAGATGAGATTATGAAGAACAAAGCTTACAAAAGTATAACACGATATAGATGTATATTTACATGACATTATTTACAAAACAATTTCCTGCAGCCGTTCTTGTACATCTAGTTATGTTATCAGCATTTGTTTTTTTTATTTCTCCAATGTTTTCCCAAACAAATTTTGCAAGGATGCTTTTCCACATTTTCTGCATTATTCCATCAAGATGCATAAGATATTGATTATTAGGCTCCAGCGATCTTCAGACCATAGACGTGCTGCTTCCTGACAGTTTGCTTATTAGCTGGAAAGAGAGAAAGAATACTGGATTTTTTCAAAGTCGGTTTTGTTTTATTTGCCAGATAGTTGATTTCAAGGTCTGTAAATGTCATAAAAATATGACTAAACTTTTACAGATGTCCCCTTACTTTGAAACTGAATGCAAACATTTTAGAAGCACAGAAAAGTGATATCTCTGCTTATTTAAATATGATAATGCCCTTTTAATGAAAGAAATGGAGTTTTATTGTTTTCAGTGTCACGAGTCTTACCGCACTGAGAAATGGGATTTGTACTACTGAGCCAAGGAATCCGAAGGCCACTGGGAAGAATGATCTAGAAAATATTGTCAATTATTTTCTTTGCAGGAGAATAAATGCTTTCTCCTTTGACCTGCACAGCTATGCAACATTTGTACTTTTTTCACCTTCTCAGACACACAGGTAAGAAGTGCATGTACATTTTTAAAGTTTTCACAGGTTTTACACTGTATGGCTAAAAGTACGTGGACCCCCTTCTAATGACAAGCTGAGCTGTTTCAACCGAACCCACACAGCATACAAACACATTCTAGCCAATTATGTGCTTCCACCTTTGTGGTGTGGTCACAGTTTGGGGAAGAAGCTCCTTTCCTGCCCCCCCATGCACAAAGCAAGCTCCATAAACACACGGTTTGCTCAAGTTGGTGTGGAAAAACTTGAGTGGCTGCACAGAGCCCTGATCTCAACCCCACTGAACCCTTTGTCTACGCCAAGGTGAGAATCCAGAGCTGTGCTTTTCCAACCAATGGCTGAAAACATCTCTCATGTGAATGATTCTAGGCAGTTCTCACCTGAACAGCACCACAAAGCCATAACTCTCCATCACCATTCCAACTATTGGCCAACGCAGCAATACAAGGGCCACGCCGCCCAGGAAGAAGGTTGAACCTCTGGCCTTGTGTCTCTGGAAGAAAAAGTGGGCTGTTCTCTGGAGGCCAATTATGAATGCCAGGCCGGTGAGGAACAGCACCTGTTCCGCAAAAAAGCAGTTGAAGCAGTTAAGCCCAATTCCTCAGTCTGTTCTTCTGCACATGGCAGGTCCTCAGGTCAGGATTAACAGGTAAAATGAGGTAAAAAACCCTTTTAAAATGAGGTTTTCTAGTAATCCCATGCTTTGAGGGGTACAGAATACAAGCGATTGTTATGTGGCTCCAAACATCAGCGCACTCTCTCAGCAGATGGGTAGGCAATGCTCTTGAGACATGGTTGAGGGTGATTCCTGGTTTCTCAAAGCTGAAACAAACTGCCTTTGAGCAATTGCATATTTGTGATGTGTTCAGGCCTTTATCGCAGTACCTTACCAATGTAATTTGGTCTATTTGACTACTGAACCTGTTGCTGACAGTGTGTGATGAGTACTTCGGTGGGAAGCAAATTTGGTCACCAGTTGGACTGGATGGATAAGGACCACAATGAGTGACTGAGAGCTCAGGGCTCCAAGGTTACATGGGTGCTGCTTGCTTTAAGGCTGTTTCATTCCTTTGCAGACTTCTGCCACATTGCGAGTGGCCCACTGCAGGCCCGCATGCATCACTACGTTGTGAATGCTACAAGTTTTTTATATACATGAGGAAAAAAGGGAAACAGTACACTGTTGCTGAACAGGCAGCTCTGATGGAAACGTGCTTTTACAGTTTTTCATTTTACAAGAAACAGGAACATTGTCCCATTCTTTTTGCTAGATGTCATCTGTCCATACATCTTTTCCAACTGAGTAACATGGATACAGTAAATGTTTTGTTTGTCTATGTTCTGTGGCTTTTATACCCAGTTTAGGGTTTGAAAGGGTGCAAAACAGAAAAATAGACTGAAATGAAGTGCAAGAAAGTGATTGAGACTTCATTAAACTCACACATAACTTGCGAATCATCAGGAAATGAATATAATGACAGAGACTCACGTTTCCAAATGCCAGCAACACAGAATCAAAGTACAGCAGCACCCCAAACATCAGGAAGAAGAGACCAAAGGCAGTGAGCCCAACGCCTATCTCTGCAAGAGAAGGAAGCAGAAGGTGGACCAGAACATGAAGTCCAGGCAGCACAGAGATAGCACTGCTCCATTGCAAATGCTGTTTCAAATCCTTCCTGAGTTGGCAACGACCACCACTACGCTGTTACACACCATTACAAGTAAAAAAAAAAATACGTTATGGTTCTGATTTAAAAATTGTTAGATGTGCTGATATTGTTTAGAAGGTTACTTAAGCTTTTAGTATTTGAAATTAAAACTCATTTTAGACTTTAAAAAGACCTTATCAATGCATTCAGTCAAACAATTCATTTTGCTTTTAATCAAAAGAGCCCCGAAGGTCATAATAAATACAGTCATGGAAAATATGAATCATGTGACTGTTTTTCATCTAACTGCAGGGTCAAGATATCAGATACAGCAGGAAGCACTCACTCTGAAACTCGGTGACTGTGACCATGTTGTCTTCTGTTCCACTGCCGTGCTCTGTTCTCTCCGGTGTGGCTTTTTGTGCCCCCTGACCTTTGAACTCTTTCAGGCCTCGGTTCCACTGCTAATCATTAACAATACCCAGCAGACAGAGCCCACAAGGACCACGGGATCACGTGTCCTAAGATGAAAAGTGCACGGTGGTTCTTTCAACAGCTGATTCACTTAGAAAGAAAATATAAGATTTATTGGTGCTATAAATCACAAATAAGCAAGCATGCAAGCCATAAAAAAAATCGTGATTATTTCAGAATACCCCACTCCCCTGGGGTATTGTAATACACTTTATAAAAATGTAAATAGAGACTCTATTTCCCATTATTTTAAATTGGAAAATTTACAAATCATTTCAACACTGTTTTCAGGAGGATTTTGATGTGGCCACACACCTGCTACAGCTACTGTAGTAAAATGTACACCTGACTAGATACAAACCTCCAGCAGACCCGCCCACTCACACGGCAGGTTGTTTGAAATTCCTCCGCTCGCAGTTTGGACGTTATGGCGGGTTTTTCGAAACACGGATGTTTAGTATTTGAAACCAAGTTTTATCAATAAAAAAATGTTCTACCAAGATGACATAAATAAGGAGGATGCATACTGGAGATAGGTGTAGTAATTTGTTTTTTCTGGCAAAGATAGTTCATATACAATTCATTGCATTGTTTACTGATATACTGACATAGAAAAGAAAATTATGAACATACAGGAGGGACTAAATATTGTTTTTGTTAAGGCCCATAGACTCAGCAGCCTTGAAAATAGACTCTCCAGAGACGTTGGCCCTCTAGGGGTACATTGATTGTTGCAGTGATTGAGTTCATCTGACTGCTTTATGATTTTTTTCTTTGTTGTGGGAAATATATGAAGCCCAATAATAATAAATATATTCATAAAACCTCAAAAATTTATTTTTCCTGAGGATACCTGGGAAGAAGCAGGTCCACCAGTGCTTTGCAGTCATTGTATATGGCAATCGAGGAGCTAATGGATTCTTGTATAGCTGACAAATACACCTACAATTTGTTCAGGTTGTTATTAGCATGCAGTGTAAGGCGAGTGAACAGCAGTTAAAAGTTACTGCAATGTTGTGGGAAGACAGTCCGTAGGACCATAAAAAAAAAATTCTTTCCCAATAGGTCTTCTGGTGTTTAACAGTAGTTTCAAAAATGCTCATAAAACAGGCATGCACATAATTTCTTTCCAAATATATTTTATTAGAGTTTTAAATTATTCTCTTTGAAACATACTAGTACAAATACAGGCTGAGTTGCAGGTGAGAATTCGGTTTACTTTGCGGCGTCAACCCATTCAGACAGCAGTTCCCTGGGTTATGGACTCCAAAGATATAAGGTTCCTCTGACACACCTAATGGAGGCTTGGTCCATTTCTTCGGCTGTTGTCAGAGGTTCCATACCCAACCAGACAAAGAGGGGATATTCAGAAAGATAAGTACATAAAATCCACCAAAAAATAAAGCTGAAAATACACCTTTTCATATTTATTCTGTGAGCACTCATTCATTGCTGATGGCCAGGCTGATAAAAATGTGAATTTTCTTCACTAAGCTTTGTTTTGGGGCCACCAGTTCTATCTCGCAATGCAACTGATTCATCTGTCAAAATATTGAAGGAGGGGTTTTGAGATGTCGTATTTAAACAAGGGGACCACAGCTGAGTGCTTCCCTCACGGGGGAAACAGCATTTTCTAATCAGTACCTTTCGTCGCTATAAAAATGTCAAAAATCCAGCCCACCGAAAGTAAGCGCAGGAGCGCAGTACTTGCGACTAACATTTTTGGCAGTGTTATTTCATAGTCACCTCTAACAATAACTTGTTGTTAAAAGGAACCGTCATTTCCTTACAAAATACTGCAGAATTTCCATGAAAGCATCTAAACAAAATGACAATTATTCATTGAATACATTCACTTTATTGCAAGGAAAAGGGAATCCTAAAGCAAGCATATTAATATATTAATGTCATTGTTGCATAGTTCCAAGCAGTTTATCTCCCCAAAATAGCAACATACGATGATGCTAATACATTGGAAATATTTACATTATCCAAGCGAGTCTTTCGTTCCACAGCATTGAAAGCTACTGTATTTAACAACTGTAATTCCATGACGTCTGCAATTTTGCCCTTCCGAAGTCCTGAAAAAAACGTTTTACAGTCATTCAGTTTCAACTGCAACACTGCAGCTGAAACCACCCGATTTTTTTTGCCTTTCCACCTTGTTAAATTTTCATTTTCTTAAACAATATGCAAAGAACAGCATTCAAATCAGTGTTCCTTTTTTCTTTAGAAAGAGATCGAACTTTTAGTCCAAACCTGTGGTTTCCTATAAGGGTTCATTAAACTGCTTCATGTGTCATCATCAAGTCATTTTTGCTTGCCATTATAAATACACACTTTTGTTAGCTTGAACAGGATTTACACACACAGAAAATGTTATTTTTTTCCCCATGTGCACTGGCACAACATTCAGTAAAGGAGATAAACGGGAGGGCGAGAAAGACAAAGATTTCTCTCGCAACAACAGCCACAAGGGACTTGGCACAGACAGATGATGTGGGTCTCAAGCAGGAACAAAAAGTAAAGCTGTAAGTTTCCTTATCGAAAACAGACGGATGCATCAAAACACAGGACGTGTCAACAGTTTGTGTCATCTAGAAGGATCAGGAGAAGAGAAAAGTCGGACGAGGGTGCCGTTTCTCTCCGTCTGGAATTGTTGCGTATCGCTGAGCCATGGGGGTTCTACCCAATTTTCACCCTCTGTCGGGATGAAGTGCGGTTTCCGGTTTTATTCTCTGGATCGGGACAGGTTTGCGGTCCCCATTTACATTGTCCAGCTGCGCATCTGCTCCAGTGATGCATCGAAAAAACAAACCGAAGCAGTCCTGTATCGATGATGCCATGTACATATTAAATGGTGCCGGTAGCTGGACATTAAATACGTAGCTTCTGTACATACAAAAATAACAAATGAACCAAGTAAACAAACAGTGAGTGTACAAAAGGTCATAAAATAAATGGTGAAATGTGCTGCGCTGGATAACCGTAACAAACGCTGTCGGCCCACGCTGAGCTGAAAGGACATACAATTCTAAGGCCACTTCTTTTCATCCCATCCCTCCCTCTGTATTTCACAAATCTTTAATTTGTACAAACTAAGACTGTCGAGTACCTTTGAAGAACTAAGCACTGTGAAGAGTCAAAGGCAAATGTTTGTTTTAAATATATAATGTGTACTTTTATTTATATCTATGGTCAGTGAGATGCTGAAGTGCTGTCAGTGCCGGGGAGGTACCAGGCTGTGCAGATATGAAAAGTCCATGTTTTATATCAAGCCCTATGTAGAGAAGGGAAGATGGGTTGGGTTAAAGGGGAGTCACAGTGTGTCAGGTGGCCCCAAGATGCAAACTCCTCGGTTAGGAATTGGGACAACGCCCCATACAAAGAAAGGTTAAGGGCCCTGTGCTCACGGGCAGATGCGCCATAAGCCCATGTCCACTTGGTGAGGCTCTCCAGCCGCCGATGTCTCTCTCCTGTCGCAGACGACCAAGGCAGGGCCAGCTCTCCTCCGCAGCCAGTTAGGACCGAAATCGGAAGTCCGTCTCAGACTCTTGCGTGGCATGGACTTCACCAAGTAGCCATTTCTCACCGTGGTCACCACATTAAAACGCCTGACACTGACGTCCCTTCCCTCCTTGCTCCGTCAAAGCCAAAAACTTCCCCGGACCCTCTGCACTCTTCGTGTTCTCTGCACTTAACATAAGGGCACCCCATGCCTGAGCCACCGTAGTTTCGTCCCTGATTCACCTGCACGGGTGATACCTGCAGCTTTCTAGCGCAACCTCCACCAAAGCGCCACCCTGAGATGGAATACTGTACCATGTCCAGCACAACTGACTGAGAGCAGTAGGGATGCTGTGAGCATATGTTCCTCTCTGGCTAGTTTTAAGCTTTAGAGATCACGTATCATCATTCCGCTTCAAAAAAGATCCACGTTTTAGGTGTCTTTTCCATTAGGACAAGCACCGCAGGAAGGCCTAGACAAGAGAGACCTACATGGTTGTGGTGAGCCGTAAGAAGGGCAGATGCAGTTATTGATAAAAGAAAGTTGTTATTGCTCCCTCTACTGTATGGAGGCTGGTACTTTCCATTCCAAAATTCCACTTCCATGTTGTGGAAGTTGCCTTGCAGTTCCAGACGAAGTCCTCTTTATTATTCTTGCATCAGCCAAAAACTGATTGAAAAAAATATATTCTTTGGGGCAAAGGAAATTCTGCAATCCATCTCTGTAACTGGTTCTTCCATAAAATTTCAGAACGAAGGTCCATTGAACTTTACAGCAGCTAAAGCTTGAGCTGAAGACGTGAGGGGGAAAAAATTGCAAAGCAAGATGTTATCATTGTTATTGCCAGAGAATCTGCAGCCAAGAACACAAAAACTAAACTGCATACCATTGTTTTAACCAGAAACACGTGTACGAAGATTACGAATATGTAATTCTGGGGTCACATGGATATAGTGTGCAGGGTTTCATCCAAATTTTCCCACCATGACTGAATACCTTTTCAGGTTAGCATCAGTTATTGCAAGCTCATTCAGCAGTCAGCCACTCGTGGACATAATGGGGAAATTATACATTTAGACAGAAACTGTGATCTGAGCTGTAGGGCTCAGGGTACACAGTTTGGGCAGCTGAGCCACGTGGGAACGAATAGCTGGCAAAAACCGAGAGCAATGATTTTTAGAGCATCAATAACTGATGCAGCATCACAATAAAGAGTCTTGTTGCCATTTTTATATATACAATACCAGTCAAAAGTATGAATATAGCTGGTCATCCTGGGCAAAGGGAGGTAATGCGTGTTGGTAGGCTAAACTGAAGATAAAAACAAAGCAAACAGCTTTCTGCAGAACACCTGAGAAGGTGTCCTGCTGAAATCGAGTGCCTTGTGAAAAAAAAGGTACTTGGACTTTTGACTGACACAAGACCCAGTTAAATCATTTGTGCAATATGCTTGTCAAGTTTCTGTTTTTATATGCATCCTTCAGTCACTTTTACTTTGGAACGTGGCTTATTTTTATCTCAGAAGCTGAAATTAATTATTTTAAAGATGAAACCGGTAATTCTGCAGCACATAAAATCCACTTAAACGTATTCCAGTGGTGTTTGGCCACAGAAACACATAAAGCCATATCATTCTGCACAGAATCCACTCTAATGCTGTACTTTGGCTTCTTTGGGAACAAATGGGACAAAGATATCAACATGCCACATGCAAATAGTCTGTTTTGGGAAATTTAGCGAAGCAGCTTATAGCACAACAAAGCAGGAGACAGAGACGTGTCAGGTGGGCAGGGTCAGTAGAGGGAAAGGGGGGCTCTGTGAGGCAGGGACTCACCTTCACAGGTTCACACCTTCATGATCTGGGAGGAGTCAGCAGAGGGGAGAGGGGCCAGGCTGGTGGGGGAGGCAGAAGGACTGGGGGCGCACTGAGCTGAAATGGAATGAGGAGGAGTGCAATGGAATAATGAGGGGAGCAAATGAAATGGAAGAAAACAAACCAAAACAAGCTGTACGGGCAGCTGCTATTTTGTTTGCTGTTATCCTCAGCTTTAGGGAGACATCTAGTCAGCAGGGAACCTTGCCCAAGCTGTCTGTGCTACACAGGCAGGGTGGAATAGAGCAGAAGCCTTGTCTCCATAATTTAAATAATTCTGGTGCATTAGTGTTTCCATATTTTTATATGGAACATTAACAGCTCGCTTTGCTCACATGTCAAACACTGTACGCCTCTGAATCCGTGTCTGAGAAAGCAAAAGACAATGAAAAAGTGGTGGGAGGGGCATGGAGATTGTTTATGTGTCCCTGGCAGAACGCAAAAACTTTTTATCTATGATTTTTATGTGTCTTTGGTCAGATGTCTGAAATTACGCACACCCCAGTCTGAGAGGTTTTGCAATACTGGAACACAGCAGCCAAAGCCGGCTCTGCCTCGAGCCATTAATACTCAAACTGTTCCTGAAATCCCATCACGTTTCGGCTGAAACCATCGCCAACTTGTCTGCGGTCAACGGCCGGAAGGTTCGATTTTGTGCTTCACGTCAGCTTCGTTGGGCATGAATTTGGGTAAAGTAGGAATGCTTCAATTTAGGGGCTGCAGACTGTGCACTCATCTTTTTTCTTTAGTAGAACTGAGGTCACGAATCAACTGCTGCTCAGGTATGGCGATCAGCTACGCCAAGAGCATCTGCATACGTTCTCAGCTAGGTTCTAAATTCATGGACATTTCAACCTTGCGTTCATTGCATTATTTAAAAAGATGTTAAAATTGATGAGATTAACAATCATTTACTGCTTTACAGAACAATAAGAAGTGTTGTTGTTTTAGATGTTTGCTTAGCGTGTAAACAGAAGTATAGATGTATTGTGCAGAGCACAAACATATTTGTGGATTTGCGGCACTGTGTCTATCTGATAGGAGCTGTTACAGCCATTAAATTCTAGCTTCTTTATTACAGGTTTATTTGAACATGATTCAGAGGTTCCGACAACAGAACCTCCTGGGTTGTAAACTAGGGGTTGTGAGCATACAGCCCCTATTCTGAAGCGTTGCTGGAGGGGTGGAGTGCGCTGTGGGTGGACTGCTGGTGCGCCCCGGAGGATCCCTGGACCGGCCTCGAAAGAGAGGCTTCCTCACCCGACAGAAGGCGGCTACGGCGCGACGCCTCCGCCGCCAGAGCACATGATATCTCAATCCGCTTCTCCTGCTCCTGCAACTGCTGCTCGGGGTCTGCTGGGCCCTCAGCCGGGCCATCCAGGTGAGGGATTACGTTCTGCATGCTGCGGAGGGGGTGGGGATGATGGGGGAGGAGGACTTGGTCAGCTTTTGAGCTCTTGAACAAAACACTATTTTAAAATGTCATTTGGAACAAATCAAATGATATTCATTGTACATGTTTCCAGAGTACAACAGAAGAGGAACAAAACAAGTTATCTGGAGCCAACTGGCGAGACTGCTTTACACCATATGGTTTGAATAGAGTACATGTGAAACTGGTAGCTGGGGCTCAGTACTCTAGAGTCCTCACACATGAAGTTGTACAAACACAAACTGCTGAAAAATGCACCGCTTTTGTTTATCTAAATATTTCTGCTTTAGCTGACAGGACAGTGGTTGTAAAACCTGGTTTGCTACACCGAACGCTGACAATCAGGTCTACATTTCAAGCAGTAGTTACAAAAGAACAGCAGACAAAACCGTGATGGATTACATTGCATGCAAGGTTTTGCAATTGTGGATTTTGTATGGGATAAGAAAGAAAAGCCTACAGTATAAGCACTGATGTTCTGGAAGATGAGCAGGAGCTACAGAACATACTTAGATTTGGCAATTAGAGTCTTGATCCGCTCAACCTTCTTCTGCTTCTCTTTCTCCTCCTCTGGGCTCAGGGGTGTGTCTGGTTCTATATCCAGGTACCGCTCCGGAATCAGAACCTTATCTGGTGCCGACAACTGGAAAGAAGGGAAGGACTTTTTGTTTGGGGAATTCTGCATCTCACAATGGGAGATCTTCTGAAATGTTGCTCCTGAGGAGCTGTTGGAAGATAGCCTTGCCTCCTTTCCAATGTCCAGGTTATATCGGTCTGGCTCAACCTGGAGCCGCCGCAACCGTGCGATCTCCTCTCGAGGTGACTCCACCCCCTCTCCTCGTACCGCGGCTTCCAGGTCTTTGATGTCCACCTCGTGAGCAGTCAGTCGCCGTCGAACCTAAACACAGAGGCAGCCGGCAACAAAGGGTTCACTTTAGCTCCTTACCATCATGAATCTTTAGTTTTTACACCTGTGCAGCAAGGTAATGTAAAAAATAACCTTTGTACAATTTGTACCAACAACATTTGCTGAAGTGCTGACGCTTATGGACATTACTCAGGCCTCCTTGTAGGTAAATCTCCATAGAGGTCCTGCTATTGTGTTCTTCGAGAAAGCTAGCAATTTGCTGTATAAATGCAAAAAGTGTGTAAAAAATTGTTGACTTACTACTTCATCTGCCACAATAACTGAACAGGCCAAACAAATGCACGTCAGCTGATTTTGAACGGTATGAAACGCCATCGGTCAGGTACGCAACCACTCACCACCCTGTAGTTGGGTTTGAATCCATCAGTCTGGTGAGAGCCGGAAAGATTTAGGCTTCGTCTTTTATCCCGCATGGAGCTGCTCTGGTTCCTCCGGATTCTCTCATTCTGTTCCTCCACACTCATCTTGGACTTGACTTCTGCCGGAAAAACTGCGCTTTTTGGCCTTTCCTGGTGAGAGGACCATACAGCACCTCTGACTACACACAAGCAGCTCCAGTATTAGAACAAATCTTCTTTCAGGAGACTGTGTGAAGCCAGCATCAGAGCGGCTGGGGAACTGGGACTGTTTCTGTCAGAAATGAGCCTGATATGCCGCTAGATGCATCTGTACTGGTATAAACATGAAGACTACGAGCAGAGTTATTACTGTGGTGGAAAAGTTTGATACCTACCTAGTCTTGGGAAGGCATGTATCACTTACCCTCGATATCCCGTTGGGAACTTTGCCATTTCTACGATGGATGGGATCATAGGAGCTCACCTCTTCTTCTGTGGGAGACTTGGTCCTGGGTGGGACCACTCCAACTGGGGAAAAATTGCAGTAGAAAAGATTTCACAAAGAGATCAGAGGGAATTAAACTGCAAACCATGTGGCCTGCACGAGATCAACATCATCTTAGGGCTATTTCACAATTTTGAACTTAACGGTGATCCCACAGAATGCAGTTTGTAACAAATCGATTTCCTGTGACCAGTTCAAGAGGAGGAGCTACAGGTCTGTCTCCCAGTACCTTTGTTTGTGTTAGCTTGTCTGTCCGCCTCTAAGTCCTGGCGCTCCCTGCCATTGGCTTTCTCCCCAGATGAGGATTCGGACCGGAAAGAAAATTTGTGCTGGAAAGAGACAAGGTTTTGCACAACAATGCATAAATCTAGAGGAGTAGGTAGCTCCACAACCAAATCAATTTATAGATCAGATATAGACTGCTACTTAAAATCCATTAGCTTTTATCAATTGCAACAGTTGCATTAGGCACAAAATGGACCAGATGCAATGGGTTTACAGTGGCTAAGGTTATTTTATTAAATGCTGGACCAGAAGTGCAGGAACCTGTGAAGTACCTCTGCACAAATGGAAGTAGTGGAGACACCACATGAGGAGATGCAAGACTAGGACAGGCAAGGTGCTATCTCACAGACAGACACATCAAGAGCGAAAGTGTAGGGCATGACAAGACGAGATGGGTCTCTCACATTAGACACTCCTTGAACGGGGTGTTAAGTCGTGAATTTCCCAAAATTCAGCAATCGCAACAAGCAACCAGGAAGCGTTGACAGTGTCATCACTCCTGCGAACTGCATGACAGCAGAATTTTAGTGTCTTCAAAAAAAAAAAAAAGTGTGTTTTTCATAATTTTTTTCTCAAGACTATTTCAGCCTCGTAGGCTTGACCATCATCTAACCGTGTTTGTCTGCACAGGCAATGGGATTATTAGATAAACATCATTCCGATTTATTTAGCTGTTTCTAGACGATGCAAGGGAGCTTGAAAGTTTTGAACCAGTGCAACAGAGGCGATCTGTGAGTTTGCCAACACTTCACCTCGGAAATTACAACTAAACATGAGTACTTGGTTGGCTGCTGTGTCGCGACTGGGGCCTGAATACAGAGCTGGAGAAGACAGAAAGCAAAGCAAAGGATCACAGTAGGTGACAGGGTGACACAGTTGATTTTAGGAGGTTGCTGAATGAACGAAATGTGGGAGATGATGTGATGCAGGTTTGAAAGCTGTGATGTTTGCTCCACATAAGGGGTATGAGGCAGGCAGGAACAGGGATTTCTCCTCCTGTCTCCCTCCTCTCCCCTCCCCTGGGAGGTACCTGTCGGCGGTTGGACTCCTCTTCCTCGTAGTCTTCCTGCGAGCCGCCCGATAGCAGGCCCACATTGCGGAGCCAGGTGCTGCTTTCGAGAGGCAGGGGGGGAATGGACGGGGGGATGGTTGGGGGGGATTCCAGGGGAAGGTAAAATTTAGGGAGTGGGGGGCGTGGGGGGCCAATGTCCTAAAGCAGCAGAAAGAGGAATAAGATAAAGGGAGAAACAGGGGAAGGAGAGATGTGGAAAGAAGAGGAAAAGAAAATGGGAGCCAAAGATAAAAAAAAAGTGAAGGAGAGAGCGCGGTGCATTAGGAGGTGTGGCTAAGCCAGGCAAGGTGCAGAAAGGATCATGGGAGGATCTAGGGGATGGAAATCTCACTTTTCTTTCATAGAAAGCTGACTATTACACTAAAACAAGTAATGAACATCACATGTTTACTAGCCAACATTTTACATAAAAATATGATCACAAGGCAGATTTCGATAAAGTCACTTCTTATACATCATAGTTACTTGGCTGAAAAATGTTGCTGAAAGCTTAAGCGTCAACCTCAGTATATCAGAAAAATAGTTGAAAAATAGTTGAAAAAGTAGTTGAAAAATCTACATTCAGACAAGTTGGAACAGGATTTAGCAAAGTTGGGGGGCCTGGAGAAAAGAGAAGGTCAATCTCAAACACCAAGAAGCCAAGGGATCCCCAGTGATGCACAGCCTTTGAGGGGACGGCAACAGACAGTCGACCGTGTGCAAGACGGAGTATGAATGTCGATTGGCAGCACCACAGTAATCACAACTGTCATTCATGAATCCTGTGGCCACTGACATTCAGTCCCCCGATCGGCCCAAAATCTTGCAACTGGAAATCCACTTTTAAAGTCATTCCAGCCGGTCTTACACCAAAAAGAGACAGCAGGTCACCTTTTGTACACAACTCCACCTAGACTCACCCACTCAGTCTGGAGGTAGCGCTGCTCTGCAAACTTGAAGTAAAAAGGTAGAAGATGCAGAAGGTGGCTGACAGTTCAGTGCAGTCATTTGTACTCATAAATACAATGAATCTTTTCCTTTGCTGGTGCTTCTTTCCAAAATGGCTTGCAGTGTTTTTACTCACATTAATCTCTGGGTGCACTTACAGACAAAAATCAGGGCCAAGTATGATGTTTAACGTTATAACAGTAATAACAGACAACAGCTGGAGGTTTGAACTGGAAATATTTGTGCTACAAGTGCAGGTACTTTGTTATTTTGTCCAGAATAGCCATTCCCAGCTATGGAAAAGGTGTGTGAAGAAGACTGAGGGTCCATAGGACATCTTCACAATCACTAGACACTAGATCTTCTGTATGGAAAACAAAGTTGAGCAATCGTGAGGACAAGGGAACACCTCTATGCTGTCACAGGGACCACTGGAAACCTCTGGTATGTCTGTCAGCTCTACTCTGAGACTTGTGTTTCCAAGTCAGCAAATTATTTGTGTTATTGTGGTTCTTGGCAGAATGTGGCTGAATTGGCGGAGGCAGGCCACTCACCTCCATGGCTGACAGTTTGGTTGGGGAGCTCTGGGAACCCGAGATAGGTGAAAACGGACTCAGAGGGCTGGTGAGGCTGACAGAACTCAACGGACTGGCAGGACTGTTTGTGCTGAAGGACCCCGATGCTCCGCTCATCACTGGGGGAGAGACGGAGTGTCAGCATATGTGTTTTTTCTGTGTCTGTGTGTACGTACATTCTGTGTATGCGTGACACTGGACATTTACTGGGTTTACCAGGTTAAAATTATCAATATCAGATCACCATATTGATGCAGTAGTTACCCCCATGGTGCAAATACCATAGTGCCAGCCCTATATTTCCAGTACCTCTGTGCTTGGCAGTGTCTGTGCCTCTGGATGGGTTGCTCTTGTACAGCCCCTCAAGAACATCCTGGACCCTCCAGAACTGCTTCTGGGTGTGCCGATGTAATAGCTCATTCTAGAGGAGAGAAAGGAAAAGGACAATGTAGGCCTTTGACAGGTAGCTGATGTAGGTAACCACTGGCAACCAAATAATAAGAAAATTCATTGCAACTACAATTCTTCACTGACGTGTGAGGCTCCATTTACTCAGCTGTGCATGTTTGTTTTTCAAGCTCATTTTTTCCCAGAGAAAAGTCTAAGGCATCAAAATTGACCTTTTAATTTTTACTATTATTTTTTAGCAAATGAAGACAAAGCCGTTGTCCACAGTGCAACCGTGCTGCCCATTTACCATTAAATAAGTTAAAGACTCAAAATTTGAAAAGGAAAAATCTAATTTTTATTCTTGGTTTTTCAAAAACTTGAGCAAAATGTAAATCTATATAAAATATATATTCTTGCAACATCATGCATTTTTTTGCTGTAAATGCTCAAAGAGAAACGTTTGAACATGTTTCTGTGCAAAACATATACATGTTTCGAAGTTTAGCAAACAGGGCCCCATGTATAACTTTGGCCAAAAATGAACAACAGAATTATAATTTGTGGTTTTTTTTCACCACTTAATGCCATATTATAAACCGCTGTTATTGACATTCTTTAGGAGAAGCACGAAGTTTGGGTTTAAGCTGCAACCTACCGAGTTTTCCAGAACATGTCAGTGTGTTTATGGGCATATTTTGCAAGCTCTTGTGTATGTCGATGATTTAGAAGTCGTACTTAATAATCGAACAGATCTTTTTAAAGGCAAGACAAAGACAAAGCAATGAAGTCGGAGAAGTGTCTGTGGCTGCTCATCAATCTGCAAAGATTTTTTTGTTGTGACCTGATAGATGAAACCATAAATCTGAGGGGTGGTGTTCTTATTCACATTACTGTAACTATGGTGAACCAAATCCAGAGAGTAAACTGAGCTCTGCACAGGGTTTCCTGTGATAGGCTAGCTGGATAAGTGGCAAAAGAAAATGTGAAACAAAAATTAAATATTAATATTTAATAATAGTGTTTTTAAGTAACTGTATATAAGAAGGAATTACATTGTGTCTTCCTGGACTTAGAGAAAGCATATGACAGGGTACCTAGAGAGGAGCTGTGGTATTGTTTGAGGAAGTCGGGTGTGCCAGAAAAGTATGTAAGAGTGGTACAGGATATGTGCAAGGACAGTGTGACAGTGGTGAGGTCTGCGGTAGGAGTGACGGATGCTTTCAAGGTGGGGGTAGGATTACATCAAGCATCAGCTTTGAGTCCTTTCTTGTTTGCAATGATAATGGACAGGTTGACAGATGAGATCAGACAGGAGTCACCGTGGACTATGATGTTTGCGGATGACATTGTGATCTGAGAATAGGGAGCAGGTTGAGGAGACCCTGAAGAGGTGGAGATATGCTCTAGAGAGAAGAGGAATGAAGGTCAGTAGGACTAAGACAGAATACATGTGCATAAATAAGAGGGAGGACAGACGAATGGTGAGGATGCAGGGAGTAGAGTTGGGAGAAGGATGCTAGGGATGGAGCTGCCAGGCAAGAGGAAGAGAGGAAGGGCTAAGAGGAGATTTATGGATGTGGTGAAGGAGGACATGCAAGTGGTGCGGGTGACGGAGAAAGATGCAGAGGACAGGAAGAAGTGGAAGCAATTGATCCGCTGTGGCGACCCCTAATGGGAGCGGCCGAAAGAAGAAGAAGATATATTTAAATTAACATGTTATTTCTGAGTAGACACACACCAAAAGCAATGCGTATAAAAAGCACTTAAAAGCTGTGAAAGCACTTCTGTGTTCTAAAGAAGGTAAACCCTTCAAGTTCATTCAGAGGGCTTTGCTGCAGCATCTGAGGCCATCGCAGATGGCGGCATCGGTGCTGTTAAAAAAAGGCCTTATCTGTGCTATGAATCATCAACTGGCAAAAACAGAACTGATACACAGATGAATTACGCATGCGCGTAGAAGTGCCGTCAAGCCGAGTCCAACTCACTTCCACCACCAACGTGGTTTCCCATGTAAGGACAACCAGACTCGCTTTGATGTCCTTGCTGCATCTTCGAAGGATGCAAACACAGGTAAAACCCACAAGCTTCCTGAGTTTGACTTGAATCCACATCCGGCATGCAGCCCGGGCGCAGCAAGGCACCAACATAACCCACTGTGCCACCACATCCCTGGATTATGCATGAGGGATGCATAGTTTATACTATTAATTATTGATCATGAAACCTGGTTGAATTTCAGCAAGCCCTCCCCTGGCTCTTAATAGGGCAAATAAAAAGTTGTCCGAATAGCAATACTTCCATAAACCAAAGTTTTAATAAAAGTGTCAGACCTAAATGAAGACATTAAAGTATTACAGACACTGGAGGAGTGTTGAACTATGATTTCTATCACAGCTTAACAGTCCTCCAGCATGTGTAATGCTTTAATTCTGTCACTTCCCCCGCCAAACAACTGTCACTTAAGGACCACAACATGAGAAAAGTATATTTGACCAAGGAGAAGGTCTGGGCCCTGATGGTTTAGCTGCTGGTTTACCTGTCCACCTGCATTCAGCTGTTCCCACAGGTCACCATGAAGAGCGTTGACCTCATCCTCCAGTGCTTCAAACTCCATTCTGGTGGTGGTTAGAGCCTAAAAGTGTATAAAAAAGTGAATATGATGAATTGTCTTGCTTTAAGGTGCTGTATCAGTATGATGATACGTGGTGGCAGTCGGAAGCTTTTGTGGCCGACACTTTCCTCGGTGCGCTACGTAATTTAATCGTTTGTAGAGCAAAGTTATTTTTATTAGAGCAATTTGGGGAAATTA
This sequence comes from Heterotis niloticus, assembly GCA_018136845.1. Classification (NCBI taxonomy): domain Eukaryota; kingdom Metazoa; phylum Chordata; class Actinopteri; order Osteoglossiformes; family Osteoglossidae; genus Heterotis; species Heterotis niloticus. The sequence goes on along the minus strand of CM030894.1, from coordinate 19,530,952 downwards.
CTTTGCTCGGTGGTAGTACAGCAGGAGGTCTGAGCACAAGGCAGAGGTTCTGGCCATTACTTTACTGCTGCCCAAATGTACTTGAGAAATCGGAACACTGTACAGCTTAGTAGCAGCGAAGCATTTAGCTGTATGATTGCAGCAATTCTCGCCGCAGCTCTTTGAAGCTCCTCGCTTACACCCCACTTCTGACAACTGAAACGCTGTGAAAGTCAGCGCACAACCACCAGCGGGCCTGTAGTCCTTCACTGACTGTACATCCTTAGCTGAAGCGTTCCCTGGTGCACCATCTGCAGTTCCATTTCCCCCCTCCCCGCTCTAAGGCCAAGCCCTCCCACGATGTCTCACACTAGAGGCCTGGGATAGCTCCCCACGGATGTTGATTAGCTGGTTCTGCAGCGTCTCCTTCTTCATCTGCAGCTTGCTGGCCGCTGAGGGCTGGCCCTTGTACAGCTCCAGTTCCTGGTGTGTGGCCACCAATGCCCCCTCCAGGCTGTCCTGAGAGCAGCAAGGTGATACAAGGCAATGTTCAGTGAAATGGGAAAGGTGGCATTTAACACTTACAACATAATAATAATAATAATAATAATAATAATAATAATAATAATAATAATAATAATAATAATAATCACTTCATGTATTGGTTTCTGTGAATTAACAAAGCCACTGGTGAGAGCATATGAGTCATCGGCTGGGTTGGAGCTATGTGGGTTCACCTTATCCATCCGTAGACGCTGTACCACCATCTCCTGGTCTTTCAGAAGTCGATTTTGCTCACACAGTCGGCCCAGTAGTTTCTTGAGAAAACGTACAGACGCCAAGGGTCACACAGGACTTCTTTGTTCATCACAGATAATATTCATTTTCAAGCAGAACGTGAAGCTTTTATTCATTTTTCGGAAAATTAGTTTGGCCGCATGTGTATGCGGTGCAGCATGGTTACTGGGGACATTTATGAAGTCTCAAGAATGACTTTGAGTTTGTTTTTCGCTTCCACTCCTGGTGAGAAGTGCTTACCTCTATTTCATTGTCCTGCATGTCTCTGTAGACATCGTGAAATGGGGGAACCTGCTGGGATCAAAGAAAAATGATTGAATATTCATAAAAAACTGAAAATTTTAAGCATACAAAAATTGGCTGTCTAATTAAAAAACAAAGTTTTTCAGCATTGTTGGCCATGATAAATAATATTAGTTATAATATTATTTAGTTGATGAAAGCTGCTACTGCTCCGATGGGGCTTCATTTCCACCATAGGGGCTGTATGTGTCACTCCTTAGAACAGCATCAAAACTGAGGTCCCAGATGTTTTTCTACTGCCTCCACAACCCTGACCAGCATGGAGTTACTGATAATGGATGGATGGATGGATGTTCTTATTTTTTTAATCCAGTCATAAAACTGATACAATAGCTCAACCTATCATAACTGGGCATCAGACTGAATGCATATTTATGCATCCAGAATCAAACTGTAGAGCTTTACTGAAACAATGATTTAAAGACAAGAAGAACAGTGTTTAATATCACTCCATCTCAAGGCATCTTCAGCAGTTGTTTCTGCTCTGAGGGCTGATATGAAACAACACAGGTGGCAGGATACTGGAAGCATGGACATGGAGGGGGCTGGATGGTGCCATGTGGTCACATTACGGCAAGGGAGGGGAGACACAGGCTCACATGACATTGAGGGACAAAGCAGCAGAGAGAACTTAATCTAAAACAGGATTTTCAATGGACACAAAATATACGTGTGCGGTTTCATGAAGCGCAGAGGAAGTCCGACTAACATTTCTCATCTGCATGCTGTGTTTGCAGGGGGCAGAGAGAGAGGCAGGCTTGCAGAGACAAGGAAAGAGAAGGTCTACACACCATGACTTACAATGTGTAGGACTAGGAGTTTGTGGCCAAGCTGTTGTTAGACTTCTGCACACCCTGTGGCTTTGTTTAAACAGCAATTCTGCGTGATGGTTTAGCAACTAATGAACAAAATTAATAACTGCAAAGATGCAGGTTATAACCCAAGAAAGACACCTGCATGATAAATATTGTACATGGGTACAAATGAGCTGAAAGCATGTGCTTCATCAGTTGAGGCTTGCAGCATGATATCACTTATGCCGAAAGGTTATGGAGAAACCTCTTAGAATCCTGCACTTGGGAAGACAGGGATGCTGTGGATGTGGGGCATTCCAGTGGGTTAGCTGGATAGGCCTCAAGCCTGCCTCTCTGTGGCCCTCCCTCTGCCCTTACTTGGGTGTGGAGCTTTGCCCTGGGTGAGGAATTCTCCACCATTCTGGTGACCATGCTGATCAGGTGGTCCCCTTCTGTCACCTGGAGAGGAACACAAGGTCACTCTCCTCTCCCAGCCCATCCACCTGACTGAGGGACCAATGGGACTGGGGATCTAGAGAATTTATCAACGCCGTTTTACGATTGTTAGGATCTTGAATCTTTGTTGTGCCTTGTGGTTGTTGCTTTAAGGAATCAATTTATGTAAACTGCGGAAACTGGGAGTTTCCAGAGTCCAGTGCAAATATAATTTATAATCCAGGCAATGTCGTTCATGGGGGATGAATACTGTTGCAAGGCCCTGTAAATCTCCATATTTGTCACACCTTGAGTGGAATAGAACCCCCGCTTAATGGCAACCAGCACATCAGCGTCCTGTGAGTCCTAAGCCCTCTCTGTCAACTGGAAACAAAGGGTCATGGAGTGGGACAGAGAGGAAGAGGGAAGGTTGGGTTGCAGTGAAGGTGAAAGGGAGAGGAACTGTAAGAACAGCCTACTGAAATCATGGGTATGCTTTCCATTTGCAGTGGGCAATTCTTCAAGGGTAAAATAATGGTTTACTTTTATCTCAATATAAAAAGGAAAGCAATAAATAAAAATTGGGAATAGCTGTTGCAGCCAGTGTCAATTTCCACAGTTCTCCTTTTAAATGCCCCCCACGCTGTGTACTGGTCTCAGCATTATTTAATACTTTTCCACAATTTTTATTTTTTGATATTTTTTTATAATTGTGTTTTCATGGAACTTAAGTGAAATTCTTAAAATTTGGTAACACAATGAAACGTGGTCAAAAAGACTTAAAAGATATAAAAGCCTTCTTACACTTAATCTCACACAAAAGTCCAATTATAGTAAATAAAACTGTGCTCTGTTAACGGACTGTTTGGAACAGAACTACGTGATGCGTGAGACTGCCACCAGCACGATGAAAAAAGGGACTTGAACGCATTTAGTACTGTGTACGTTTAAGTGTTTATTTAAACAAAGAGAGGCACAGGATGATCTAATTTAAGGGCCATGCCAGGCCCGAAGCAAACTTACCTGAGGCAAGTTCTTTCATCAACACAGTTCCTCAAACTTATAAGAGTAAAAGCTAAAGCCACTGGCAAGCATGAGACACCCACCTGCTGGTCCAGGTATTCCAGGTTCCTTTGCAGCTGAAGGTCTAACATGTCCTCCTGGGACAAGAGGCAGCAGCAGGAGGAAGAGAGAGACATAGAAAGAGGGGAGTGTGCAGAGCAGGAAGCAGCCTTGTGGAAAGCAGAGCCCTGAGGGGAGCTACACCCCTACTGCAGGTGAGCCCCTACCCTTCACCATCAACCTCAAGAAGGGTCCATGGATTACTGTCACGCTGCACCCACTGGTGGAGGATGAGTTCCACTGCCACCGATTATTAGTGACTGTGTTACTTTCATTTCAGGTTTTACCGTGTTGCAGCAAGATACATACCATCTTATCATGCAGGGAGGGTGATCCAGGGTATTTGTAGGGGTACATTCCTTGGCTTATGGACCGGCGGTCTCCAGGATACTCGTACTGAAAGAAGAACCAGTGCAAAAGTCAGAACAAGTTCAAGGCTGAGCTATAAAAATTTTATGACCTACAGATGATTTTTGGCTCTCAGAAACACTTTAATGTGTGGCTCCAGCACAGCAGCGTGGTCTTACTTAAGTCAAGTAAATTGTTTTTTTTTTTTTTTTTTAAATACCCAAATTCTAGTCACGCAAAAGGTATTTTGAAGATTTGAAGTTAACTTTGAAAGGCATTTTTTTCTGTAACTCAATATCACAAATAAGACACCTGCGTTGAGGTTTTTGTTCGCACTTGTGAGGCAGTGGGGCTGAAAACTGAACTGCAGACAATTTTAAGTTAATGGCGATCATCAGCTGATGGTCAGGCATGCGTTCTTCTCGCCTTTCTGTGGGTTACACAGTTTGAGGCATAAAACAGACAGATGACTGAAGTCACTCGGCTGCAGGTGCTCAAAGCTGACAAAGCATAGAAACAGGCTTCCACATTTCCTGTGGATCAATGGGCTGCATTCTGCACCATCTGCGCTGTGAGAACCTCAGCACACATTAGCATCTCTCCTATGAATTATGTCCATTTAATATTTTAAATTGTATTAATTATTAATTTAGCCACATCTAGGTCCAAAGTGTCCATTCTGTAAAAAACAAAAATCTGCACATAAGTTCAGTCACAATTATACTCTCTGGCAAGTGTGAGAGGATGGCACGGTACCTTGGGTGAGCTCAGAGACCTTCTGAGGCCATAAACGGACGGGTCAGCATAGATGGGGTCTTCGCGGGGTCGAGCGAGGCTGCTGCGGTCAAAGCGAGCACTGGGCGAGCGAACCGGTGAGGCAAAGTTGCGAGGTCCAGGAGAATAGGGTCCCGGGGAGGAGCCGCATGGAGATCGTGGTACAGAGCGAGAGCGTGGCTGCATGGACAGGCGCCGCATAGAACTCTGAGCTGATTCCAGCTGGGCGTAGTAGCCTGAGGGCGCGGTGGCCAGTGGCACAGCCCACTGAGGCTCACGGCCATATTGGGGGCCATCCCTCAGGGATCGCCGGCGTTCCTCCACTGCCCAGCGGGGTGGAAGCCTGTCAAAGCCCCCCGACACCGAGCAGATGCTGTCTGGTCGCACACCTGGGGGGTACAGTGGGTATTCCTCCACGTATGTGGGGCCACCACCGTACACATTGCAATATTCAGCCGACACACCTCGGTTCACTGTGTAGTAGCGAGAAGGGCTGCAGAGGGAGACAGCGGGACACAGGTGAGCAACGGCACGAGCAGAAAGGTATCTCGCCGGCCTCGACTTTGCTCTGATCTTGGTCCCCCTTTTCTGTGATCTTCTGCACCTTTCAAAGGCATTAGTTTCTAGAACCTCCTCCTGTCCATCTGAACATAACGTAGCTGTGACACTGCAACCCATTCAGCATCGTGGACGGCACTTCGGCGACACACACCAGTACACCGACAGACACACAAACGTGTAGACACGACTACATTTTTCACCACCGTTTCCAACTACAAGCTAGGAACCCGAATGGACAAACGCATGAGTACAAGGTCACAGAGAAATTAACAACTAGCAAAATGACATCAGAAAACATTTACAGCTTTACTCAGTATTGTTTACACATCTTCACAACAAAGCTATTTTTTGCCACTGAGCAAATGAGTACAAGTAACTTTGCATCTGAAGACAGCAGATCTACCTGGTCCACCACCTGGATAAACACTGACAAAAGCATATTGCACACATACATGTGTACACACACGCAGGCAACACACAGCTCTGTGTCCTTGACTACCTGCGCAGGTCCTCCTGTGCTGCCATGCTTCTGCGCTGGTTCACCCACTGCTGCAGCTGTGTCATGGAGCTCTTTCTCTGCGCCAGTCTCTCTGGCTGTGTCCGGGGCACAAAGCCCCTGCGTAGCACTGCGTTCTCCCGCTGCTCTGGAAGCTCTTGCTGCTGCGGCGCTGAAGTGTGAGGGTCACCATAATTGGCCCAGCCATTGGGCTGGGGGACGCCACCCCTGCCATCGAGATCGGGCGTCACTGACGTTGTAGGCATTGCGCTTTCCTTAGGCTCCACCCCATTGACCTCATGCTTGCCCTCTCGCTGACTGGCTTCCCTGGGGTCCATTCTCTGACCATCGCCTTCGCCGCGCTGTTGATGTTCTGCCCCCTTGGCCGCTGCCACACTCTTCTCCCCCCCAGGGGGGATATTCTCAGAGTTGTTCCTGCAATACGTAGAGTGAAAAAGAGATTCATGTGCTGTTAAAAAATTCCCCCCCTGTGCAGGTATGAGGCACAAGTGTGTGTTGTGTGCATGCACAGTGAGCTGCCGGGGTACCTTTGCGCAGGTAGGATGTGCATGCGTGCAGCTTCACTCATCGCCTGCACCCAGTCCCGCTGCTCTTCTAGGCTCTCGGCGCTGAAGTAGTAGGTGCGGATGCCAGCGTGCTCAGCCTGCAAGCAGAAGGCCGAGCTCCCGTTACTGCCTGCCTCCTCCGCGTCGTCTTCGTCGCAGAAGGCCTGCGGAAAGGCGGTCACAACACATAGCTTGTTTCAGGCACTCGGAGAGCTACATTTCTCCTCTGAATGCAGATGGCAGCAGCGTCCATGCAGCTCATTCCAGTGCAGCCTTCAGCACCCGAAATTCACATGCATCGCACAGTTCTGTTACAGTACATCATAAATTATAAACGCATCGCTGGGGTTTCATGCCTTGTAACGATGAGTCGAATGTATGATCTATGAAGCAATAAGAAAAATGTGAAAAATACTCCACAAACATGCAATACAAAGAGTCCCTGAAGCACTTCTATCATTGTTTTTCAGAAAAAAAAATGTCAAATACAGTCAGGCAAAATGGGTCTTCCAGTTCAGCAGCGGTTTCTCCAGGATACCATCCAAATGACATTTTTTTTCCAAATATAAGTAGGTTTATCAGTTTTTGGCGTTGCTTAGGCCACACCGTAGTCGGACTATGAACACGCTGCTCTGTCATGAACTATAAGTATATTAACAAGTTCTGCTTTAGGGTTCTGGTTCACTGCAGATCCAGAGTCTGCACTGTATGTATTTTAATTCTAGTTTAGCACACATGCACGAGCAAGATAAATATCTAATCTGTCTAATTTTACATTCGGCATACAAGGGTCCTGAAAGGGTCCTGAAAGTAGGACTGCACCCCCCATGGATGGTGTCAGTGTTAAAAAAAACCACTGCTGAAAAGAGAGGACACCCGTCAGCCAGCATCTCAGCAGGGGTCACGATGGAACCGCAGCCGTTCTGGATTTGACTGAATTTCACCGAAACAGTCATGCACTGCTGAATTCACTGAGCTTTTACCTGGCGAGCTGTGAGCTGGAGCTGCGATGCTGGGGGGTTATATTCACATTTTACATTTGATCATTATGGTCAAGTATCTACTCCTAGAACTTAACCTCTCTTAAGGCATTCATCATGAGTGGTGAATTCATCCAATTGTCAATGAGATGCCAACATCTGTGATTACCTCGTGGGTTTATTAGACCACTGCCGATATCTGGTTCAAATGATTTTTTTTTTCCATACTGCAAGGGGTTTATTAGCTCACAGCTCAATTGTGGTAAAAGCCCGTCAATGCAGCGTTCGGATGTGGAGGGTGATGGGAGAACAGGTGAGGCATAGTACCTACAGCAAGGGAGCTCATCTGGGAACTCAGACAGGTACAGTGAGGTACAGCAGCACTCAGGGTTCCTCAGGAAAAGGGTCGAAGGGGAAATAAACAAGGTGAATGATGGTTAAAGGGTCAGGGTTCAATGAAAGTCAACTTCACAGGGGAGGTATGGATCCTGGGAGCAGAGGACGATGTCATGGATGTTTAGTCAGAGTCGGTTGTGAAGAAAAATTTGCAGTCTTGGTGTCCTGCAGCAGTTATGAACCGCGATGTGGAGCACAGCTTATTTTTGCTGCATGCAGTTCAACACATCCACGCTCACTTTTAAGCAGCTGCAGCGCACCAGGAAATTTAGCAGTTTCCAGAAATCCCACACGAGGGCAACACTGCTCTACATAATGGACTAAGATCAGCGAGTCGCTCGGTGTTGTGCAGGCTGACGGCGGAGGGCACTAAACCGCAGGCTCGGCCACCCGCGGCACACCAGGTTTACTGATACATAACCAAATGTGTAGCCAAAGCAGCTCCTGAAATACACTAAGCTAACATGGTGCAATACTCTACCACAGGCAACCTTTTAATGAGTTCACAAGGCCTATATTTTCCTGGCCGCTGGTTTCCTACAAACATTTATGCTCACAAACAGAAAGCTTAGCCAGCTGTTTGCTGCATTAAGAGCCAATGAAGTCAAAAATAGCAGAATTGTACATTTCATGTCGGATTTGAAGGAAAGCATCTCCCTGTTGCATCTATATCGGTCGCTCTGAGTAAAAATTCAACCGGTGCTGTGCTGAACATTTATATATAGTGCACTTATATTTTATAATATAATCATCCTGCTTATAGATCCCGTTTGGCCCCAGTTATTGACAAGAGGCACCGCTAACTGAATGAGACGTTTGTCCCACTGAACAGAACAGCTGTTTTCGCGCTTCTCGCAATACAAATTCTGCATGCATAATTTCTCACAAGTCTTTGGACTTCAGCAAAATGAAGACAATCGCACCATTTTTGCAACTTCCAAAACTGAAACAACGGAGCAGCAGATGTGCCTGCAAACATCTGCAGCATAGAAGGACCTTCTTCTTTACGCCATTCAGCCCCCCCCCCAAACCCACCCAGGCGGAAAAATGGACAGGCTGAAAAAAGGAAGCCTGTTATCCAAACCTTTGAAAAATCTCACCCCTCTTCGCTCCCTCGGTCAAAAACACGACAAAATTTGAACAATCCTTTTAGTATCAAAACGATCGCTCGCATCCCCTTGTCTCACAGTCGCTTTCTGTCGAAACTGATGACTGCTTTGGTGCAGCTCGAAATTGTATGCAATTTAAGCAAACATGTCAGTCACGACGGATGTAAATAAGTATTTACCACAGGCGCCTTTAGTTGAGCACAGCCCCTAATGAACAAGCAATGAGAAACAGAAAACCCTAAAGCTTTGTAAACCAGGCCCATGTGCATGCTAAGAATTCGGACTGTTTTTTCGGCAACCTGTGAACAGGTTTAATCGGGCGTATTCAAATTTTCCAGGTGTGCGCACAAGCTGGAATTTAACAAAGAGGTAAAGTATAACAGCGCAGCCTCCTCCCGCTTCCAGCAGAAGTTGGGGCTCTCCGGCTTTATTTGGCCCCCGTATGTACGGTGTATTGCGTGTTTGGGCTGGAAAATAATTAACAAGGGCAGCTGTGGTTACAGAAGAGGCGGCGAGCTGAGCCCCTGGGCTATTGTGGTCTTTTTCTTTTGCCCGAGAGTCTCAGGAAGGAGAAAAGGGCTCCTGATTCAAACTGCACCATCAGCACGAAAATACAATCAATCTGTGAAAACCCGGAGCCAAATAAGCAGCGTTTGTAATTGGGGAAATTACTGTACTGGCAATGCCAAAAAAATTCCAGTGCAATAACACGCAGACCTTGCGTGCTGGGAGTCAGGGACGTTGTTGAGGGAACACATGAAACCGTGATTTATTATTTTTTTTCATTAATGGGGCAACAGTAGTTGCATCCATATTCCTGTCCTTAGAAGACTCGTATTTCAGTGGAGTGTCCAGGTACAGATTCCACAGCAGTTGCCCCCAGCCGTGCCGCAGTTTACTTGTGCAAATGTTTTGGTAGGAATGCCGACACAGCTTGTAGGTCCAGCATTGATTCTTGCACCTTTGACTTTTTCATCAGTTAATCAATTCAAGCTGAATAGGCCAGGCGGCTCCCTGCCCCACGGCACTGTAAGTCCCCCCCTGCCAAGCTTGCTCCCTCCCTCCCTCACTCACTCACTCACCCACCATATGTAGCTGCACATCTTCCAAATTCTGTCCTCTAAAAAACAGTTAAGTGCTACAAGATCGCTGACCTTTCAGAGTGAGGATGCAAAACAGCTGTGCAGAACATCACAACTGCACACCTTATTGTGTCACCTTTCCCATGCTGGTGATGTGCTGAAGAGCACAGCTCTGTGTCACCTCCTTATCTATCACATCATCAGGGTAGAGTCGATAAAAAAAAAAAAAAAAAGCCAGCTTCTCCAGGAATAAAAATTATTTCAGCTAAAATGAGCCAATGGTTTAACAGTTATTATTGTTGTCAATTTTTTGTCCCCCCCTGGCCTTCCTGTCAACCTCGTGTCCATCAAACACATATGACACCACATTTTCCCCACAGGAAGGATGATGGTTGAAGCTAAACCCATCTGTCTTGCCTTTCCTTCTTTTGATCCATCTCTCCTTTGTGCCAAGGCTGCAGGTGACTGTCACGGCTGAGCTAAAGCCACACAGACATTGTTGCTGTTGTCCTTCAGCCAGACGGAATACGCAGCCCGGTTACTGCGATGAGGCTTTTTTTTCCTATTTATAGACTCCATCGCTTAATTATAGCCTAAATGAGAAGAGCAGTCAGCCGCCGGGGCTCTAAGAAACCAGCATTTCAAAGACACGTGTCAGTGTTTTTTTTTTTTTTTTTATTTTCTCCTCTGTTCTCACAAAGCTGTGTTACTGAGCCTATCTGCCTGCCTTCCAGTTCTCTTCCATTTCAGATCTCAGTCCACACCCCCTCCCCACAAAAGGAGGCTGGATTAAAAATAACAAAAAAAAAGCCTCAGCAACACACTGCGATATCCAGATAAGGAGATTTTGTAGGAAGGTCAGAGTCTTAAAAGCCGGATGCTTTCCTTTGGTCGCTTAACTGTACGCAGTGAGACCCTCCGTTTGGACCAATGTCCACGTCGTCACCAGGGATGGCAGCGACGCCAGAATTAGTGGGATTACATCTGGCTTGACCTGTTTTTCTTCTCTTTGCTCTTAATAAAAGAAGGTCATGCAAAAGGCCTAACTGCGAGAAGATGGTGGTGTGGGTGGTACTGCGCATCGATCCTCTCAGCTCGTGGCCTGTGGGTCAGGAAGTCTGGGATCCAGTTGCTCAGGGGGTTGTTCAAGCCTAGCTGCTGGGGGATGATGGCACCGAATGCAGAGCTGAAGTCACTGAACAGCATCCACCGTCTAGGTGGGTCAGGGCCAGATGTACTGCGGTGCTGATAGCATCCTCTGTGGATCTGTTGGGACGGTAGGCATACAGGTACAGGTCTAATGTGGAGGCTGGGATTCAGGCCTTGATGTGGGACGTGACCAGTCTTCATGATGACCGGGGTGCGAGTGATGGGATGGCAGTTATTGAGGCAGGATGCAGGTGATTTCTTGGAGACCGGAGTGATGATGGTGAATTTGAAACACTTAAAGACAAGAGCCTGAGCCAGAGAGGTATTAAAGATGCCAGTGAATACCTTCATGAGTTCACTAGTGCACTCCTTTAACACGCAGTTGGGAACACCACCTGGTTCTGTGACTTTCAGAGCATTGATTGTCACCAGAGTCCTCATATCATCAGGTAGGGACACAGACAGTACCTGGTCGCTGGGGGTCAGGTTGTTCAGGGCCTCAAACAGAGCCAACACATCTTTCAGCTCTTCCAGCAGAGACATTCCCATCGTTGACACTGTTGTTATTTTTATTCTTATTGTTGTAGTCACTGACTGTCTGCGCCCTCCTGCATCCTCTATAACAAGCAGTCGCTTGGATCAGGAAGAGACCTCCTAACCCCCTACAAACTGCACCCCCATGTGTGGAGGTTATGTATGGAGGCAAACTCGGAAATTCCCTTAAGGAAGAGAAATAGCAGCAAAGTCCCGTTCCAGCCCATCATGGCTCTAATGGCCATCCTTTGCAAGATCGTCCTGTACCTCCAATGTTGAGCACACATGAGCATAAAGCAAAGGCCACGTTTGCCTTCATTGTCATTTAAAGGAGTTTCACAGGTGGGACAGGAGTCATGAGTTGCAACCTGCTGGTGGCTGCAGTTTCCCTATCTGTAAATGCCAGGAGTCCAAAGCTCTGGGGTACTGTTCATGTTCAGCTTGGCATCACTTGAAGCTTCAGCTCAGTTTTCCTACCTGTGCCAGACCCACATGGTTTCCTGCACTTGTACCTTCCCCACCTCCTGGTGGCTCAGCTACCAATCTGGGCATTTGCTATGAAAGACCAAGGAAAGACAACACATTTCCCCAACAAAACTATTCATGTATATTTGTCAGCGTGCGTGTCTTGCCAAGTGCATCTAACTGCTGGGCAACAATCTGATTCATGGGGGGGCTTCATTACAGCAAAAGTGAGCCAGGAAACATATCTCTTCATCGTACGAAGTCTGATTTGCTTGGTGTGAACCTGACAAAATCCATCCTCCCTCTCCAACTGCCACCTCTGCTTTCTCGACAAGCAAGAAGCACTCACACACGTCGCACACTTCAGTGAGGTGAAGCCGGTTGCTTTATGATGAAGGAATATATTGAGGTTTAGGTACCTGTTTATGAAACAGGCTGGACGAGCAAATACTCTGCACTTGTGAGATAAGCGAAGCAGCTGTTGCCAGAACCGCAAGGGTAACTAAAAGCCTGTAACCCTGGGAAAGTATCTGGGGTTCGGGAATGTGGTACAAGTCCATAGTATGATGGTGGGAAGTGAGGGAATGGAAACAGGGAGAGGCCCAAATAAGGCGGTGTCAAGCGGCAGCCCTGGACGATGCACAGGAACAAAAAACAAACACGCATTAATGTGATCATCAAGCAGAGCACCTGGGGGAAACCCTTGCAGAGATGAGCAGAACAAGCGCACCCCATACGGACTGAGCCACGTTCAAACTTACACCCCAACAACCCCTGGGCGCTGATAAGCAACTGCACTGCTCGCCGAACCGCCATGCTGCCCACGAGAGTCATCACCGATGATGATTTTTAAATTCTAGACCAATTCTGCAAGGCAGACAATAGTCATGGTGTGACCACTTTCAGCGCATCCACACATCCATCCATTCATGCGTTTATTTCCGTAGCCGCTTGTCCTACAAATGGTAATGGTGGTCCAGGGACTATGTAGGAATGGCAGGACATGAGGCAGGGAGGAGCCTGGAGTGAAAACCCTTCCATGACAGGGAAACCACACGCATCCGTTCACCCACACAAACACACAATACGGCCACTTGGGCCTTCGGCAAAATAGGATTTTTGCACATTATTTGTGTGGCCATGATAAGCTGGGCAGCTCACTGCTGTACAACAGCTTCAAAGTGAGGCGAGTCAAAGGGGTGGTTTAAGATGCACTCAGGCCCCAGTTATGCAACAGCACTCATCAATATTCAAGTGGTGCTATTCTGAGCGTGAGCGCCGGAATCTCGCCGTAAGTACCCACTGCTGGCAGAACTGGCTCCCCGACCCCGTGCTCCCTGTCCGCCACCCACCCCCTAGGAACAACTGCAGCATGCGCCCGCTGTGAGGCGGTGCGGGGACGGGCGCCGATCCGCAGCACACAAAACAAACTGCTGGGTCATCTAACGGGCAAACACATGGCACTGCCACATGCACCGGCAGCAGAAAGGCCGCGTTCCTGCGGTAAACGCAGCCGCGAAACACGTGTCATTTATGGGAAGAGGAATACAATTATTCCAGGGATGCCTCAGTAAAATTCAGTGCTGACATCAGCAGGCCCACCGAGACTCATCGCTGATGTTCAGCTACAAGCATACGATGCTTAATGTTTCCTCTTGTACGCTTGCGGTGACGCAAACAACAGGGACATTGGACACACAGGTGCACCATATTCACCGGCATAAACCGTGGCTGAATACAGAGCGCACCCAGACTCTTAGAAACAAAATAAATGCAACAATGTATATGAAAAGAGAAAGAAAGATTTATTACATTTGCAGACACAAAAGCCTCTGTGTGGTTTTGTAATCCCCTGGTGGATCTGTGAAGGACTCGGTGTCAGCGGGAAACCCCGCAGACACACGAAGCTGAAAACGAGAGAAGTTTCTCATACTGGCATACTAAAATCTATTTGGATCGATCTGGGCTTTCTTAAGTCCCCGGGACACCTGCGTTCCTCCAGCGTAAATGGGGGAGATGGTACAGGTACTGCGCCAGGCCCCGGCCAGACTGAAGCTGTTACACAAGGCCGGGCGTTTGGGTCATTACTGTCTGATGAATTATTTACTTGTGCCGAGAGGCTGCACGTAGCTCTTGGAGACTTCACACGTCACAGCACTGCGAAGCTCCTCCTCGCCTTCTACCAGCAGAACGGAAAAGACGTTTGCACGTAAACAGCGTGGACCGGAGCCTTTCGTCACTTGCGATGAACAGAACCTGCCATGAGCTGCGAGGCCGCATTACTGGGAATGTTTCGTTCTCGTGTTATTCAGCACCTCCCTGGCTCATCTTGTTTGCAGTGACTCACTTGGCACTGCCCAGTTCGCTGGTATAAATGTTACTCGCTGGAGTGTAGAACATTGACCTGTCGGGCCAAGGCCGGTGTGTGTCCACTCCCTTGTAAATACCGCTAAACTCATTGGGCGGTTTGAATTGCCAGGCATCTTGGGAGTTTTAACAGAAATTTTTGCGAGACCTGTGGTGACTTGAAAGAGATTCCCTTCTCCACCCTTGGCCCTGGGGTAGTTGTGGTAAAAGAGGAGGGGTGGGGGGAAGGTAGAAGTGTGAAAAAAAAGTGCGCAGCCAATTCTGCGAATAACACCTTCCGGCACCCATCTGCCTAACTCCTCAATATCTGCCTTAAACAAACGCAGTCGCTCAGTTACCTGGTTAACCCTGTGTACGCCTGCATTACTTAGCAGCACCTAGTAACTACAACAAGTTCATAGCCAGTTCATACTGCTGGGTGCAGAATATCCACATCTGAGGCCTATGGTATATTTCCCAAAACAAATAAGGCAAACACAGTGGAAATGTTTTGGATACACAGAATACACGTAACAGAATTTTAGCTCTCCCGACACCGAAAGCTATTTTATTTTTATTAGCTTTCGTGCCCCTGAATGGACATTGTGAGCTGATGTTTCTGGGACCGATTTCCTGCGACAGAGCGGTCTTTATGTGCAGCTCATTCGCTCGCAGAAAGATGTCCGGCTGTGATGGTCGGTGTTCGCTCGGCTACTGGGAGCTCAGGCAATGCATTTTGAAAGCCTGTCAGACTCATTTTCCTCCAGTTTGTCGGAAATGAACTGCGTTCCCCAATCCAGCGGGTTCCGCGGAGATGGAAAGTAACGGGCGGCGCAGCAGACACTCACGCGTTTTTCACACACAGACACACCTACACTCCCAGAGAAACAAAACCCTCGGCTCAATCTCCTCATCAACCCGAAACACACTGACCTTAAAGGCGTACTTTCGGGTGATGTTGTCGGCGGGCTGGACCATCCCGATCTGGAAGCTGAGCAGCGGAAGACTCCCCAGGACCCCTTCCTCCTTCTCGTCTGGGCAGTGAAGGTAGAGAAAGCACAGCTCAGGAGTTCATCCAAAGTGAAGACAGGATGGGAAGGTGTTACTGTCGCAATGACACGGATGGCAGCTTTGAAAAAAGAGCAGCCCTTCCAGTCACAGTCCCGTACGACAGACGATCAGCGCAGGGCAGGTTGAGTAACAGAGGCAAAATGTGGGAAAAAAAGTGAGCGACACTTTGTGAATCCCACCGTAGACATCCATTTCAACTAGATTTCTGTAGTCCTTGCTGCGGTGAAAACCTACAAGAAACACGGCTACAAAACAGCAGCAGTTAAATCATGAAGATGGATAATAAATGCAAGGCAAGGCGGCGAGATCGTCCTCAGCTCAGCTGTACCCTGGCTCTCTGTGCTGGGGAAAGGATCACTCTCTTGTGTTTGGGAGAGAGGGCGTGTGTGTGTGTGTGTGTGTTTGTGTGTGTCCTGGCTTGGGGAGGAGGAGCATAGCGTAAGGCAGAAGGGTGGGGGGGTGTTTGCACTGCTGCTGCTAGGGCCGATAGCTGAGCCTAGGGGATAGCTATCAGTTCCCGTGACTCAAAGGGTTTGGAATCCGAGATCTGGCCTGGGGCCAAACGTACCTGCCTACACAGTCAATGGGAGGCCGCACGTCTTGTTGCAAGTGCAGGTGGAACCGCGCAAACAAACGCGAGCATTAGAAAGCGCTGCTTCGCTGCCGCAAAGAGGCGAGCGACCTGCCGCGTAACAACACGTGCGTCCACGCCCGATGTCGTGGCATGCGCGTACCACACCAGTGAACCGACAGCTTGTTTTCAACCGTCACCTGTCGCCAACACGCAAGCAAGGTTTCGTATGACAGACAATGGGCCACACCGCCGAATTCAACCTTGCTCCTCCACAGCCTGATGCTTCCACATCTAAATAAGTGTGGCTTCAAAACACAGAACATTTGTCAAGGGTCAAAGGCTATGTTGTCAAGATTGCTCTTAAATTTTTAATTTCCAACCCTGTTTTAGATACTTTATCATGAGCACATCACATAGATAACTTGAGAACTGAATTCAGAACGTCTAATAAAAATTATCGAAAGTCCTAATTATTTTTCCTCATACTTCTAGTCATAGATTTTGGAAGATACAGGATAGATGTACATGGATACAAGTGAACTTCATTCTGGGAAAAACATGGCACGTTCTTACAATTTTAGGGAGTGAATGACAGAATGGGATAGAATGAAGATCTATGATGCGTCTTCTGAAAGAGCAGTAAAACAGACTGCAGTCAAGTGATTTTAACCTCTGTGTGTCGGTTGCAGTGTTTCTCAGGTTCTCCTGGACCCTGGTTTCTCCACTCTACAGCCAGCTTGCTTGTGGGACAGCAAAAACAACATTAGCCAGCACCCGCCAGACCGGCTCTTCCTTATTGTCATGAAAAAGGAGGCAGTAAACTCTTTTGTCACACACTTCTCCCCCCAACACACACACACACACACACTCACACACACACACTCCGCTAAGCCCAGGACCCCACAGCTGGATGCCCAGCAGCACAGAGATAAGGCTGCATGCTGCAAATCTTAAGATACACCAGTGGGCACAAATGGATCGGTTCCAGACTCTGCATGATAGTTGAACGCAGCCTAAAGAGAAGATGCACTTCCCACTGACCAACAGGCCAAAGGAAGGAGGCTAATGGCATAGCAAGGGAGACTAAACTAAACCCCAGCTTTCAAATAGACACTGTTTTGGCTCTAGCAAACCCTACTAACAGGGCCCAAGTTGTTTACATTGAATTGCTGCCTGATTTTCTTTAAATGAGACCACAGCATATCACACAGATGGTCCAGAACCGGGGCTATGGCACCTAATAAGCAGCTCATAGTCGACGTGTTAAATAAATTTGTAGAGCGCAAAAGAACAGTCCAGTCTAGAGCCACACAGCAATGTTGTATGTGGCAGCATCTCACACATTTAAGCATTAATGTATGTGTTTTAAACATCCAGTTTCCTGTCCTTTAAAAATAGATCACAAACTGTCTTTTAAAAATTAAATTTGCAATAAAGTTACACCTGTGTACATTATTCTGCATCACCTGAATTAATCTCAAAATTCTAAATCAAATTTAAGATGATGTTCATATTCCAAGGTAACTGGAGTGGTTTACCAAAACGGTCCATTTGACTGTAAAGTGTGAGAACATTCACAGCGACACAGGGTGTTTCATAACTTTAACAGCGAAACCGGGCGTTTATTGCTGTTCATTTCCACCACCGTTTCAGAAGCAGCGCGGTTTTCTTTTGTAACACAGCACCTTTCATGTGATGAATTAATTATTTAATCCAGGGCCAAAGTTTGTTAAGCTTCTTTGCCTACTGTTTTATATTGTGAATCTTTTTCAAAATAATCTTAAAAACAGCTCAGATGATTTTTTTTCCTTGTTTGTGGGTCTGAATCTCGAGACAAATGCGAAACGGCAGAATAGACATCGTTTTTATTACATCGCTTCATTATTCTGCTGCTATCAAACTTCCTGATCAAGGCCAAGTTTGCAGCGTAATAACTGTCAAAGTGCACTATAACAGTCTGGTGAAGAAGCCGTGGAGATGGAGAGAAGAAGAGATGTTTAACAGAGGGGCTTTGATGAATGTGCTGGAGTTGCAGTTGAAAAGAAAGGATGAATGTCGCAACTTCGTGGCTTCTGTGAGGCCAGTTGGCAGCTATGCTCTGGTATACAACAAACCCGGGAGACTCACGGGTGACTGTTTAACGGAGTCTGAGGAATCAGAATGATGTGCAAGGGAGACAAGGACCCTGACCTGAAAGGAACTGCGTTGCACTTCCCAGGAGGCTTGACTCCCACCAGGTGAAGTCTGGCGCTGGGGAGAGGAGTTAAGTAATAAAGCGGGGCAGGCAGCCAGGTAACACCGCTGGCTGCAGTGAATGGCTGCATCTGATGGCAGGTACACACCACGATGTTAACAGGAGCAGCTCCTCTCACAACTGCTCAGTGTCAACTCCTTTAAGTTGCAGGTGAGCACTATGGATGGAAAGCATCGCCAGCGCAGTCAACACAAGAACTTCTTTTGCTTTCAAGTTCTAAGATTTCTATCTTACCTGGAATTTATCTAAGCCTTACACCACATAACCCCAAATTTAGTGTTGGGAAACAATAGTTGAATCCGTGACTTATGCGCAAGGTGTTTCTCAAATTCCTCCACTGTCTTTGCAAGATTTAATCGGTGCGAAGAAGATGTGATATTGCCTCACTTTGTTTTGCAGTGTTTCTCAACCCTTCTGACAAGGAGTCGCCGTGATGCCGTTGCTCCACTTTGAACAATTATAGTCCTTAAAGCAAATGCTTTAAAGGCCAAGCAGACACACTGACAGCACTGAAAACCTGGTTTCAAACAACTAACATTTGTTATTAGCGGAGAAAAATCCACAGTCTTCACATTCCTTTACCTGGCAGGTCATGATCAAAACGTCAAAACATCTCCATAAAAAAGTCAGAGGAAGTCAGGTGGCAGTGTTCATAACACTGCTGTTTAAATCTCCACCTCACGTTATTATTGCAGATCGTCCTTTAAACTCCTGGAACTTGGAGGTCCAACTTTTATATGTTATAATATTATTCAAGCCCTCATCTCACTGCTCACTTTCAAGCTGATAACTCAGGTAAAAAGCAAAGCAAAAATCTCATCTGGTAGATCAGTAAACAATCTGATGCCAGTCAGACAGCTATAGCTTATAATAATGTTTTGCATGAAACTATTAATAACTGTTATTTTTATTGAACTAATATTTTGTTCACTGTCTACAACCTCATGTCTAGTTAATGCCTTTGCCCAATGCAAATACAGTGTTACACACAACAATAAATTACTTGCCATTAACTATACAGCTAGAAAGTTCTAGAAAATTGTGAAATTATGCTAACTTCATATGGCAATCGTAGAGCTATGTACTTTACAACCTAGAGAGTGCGATGTATTTTTTGTAAGTTAGATTATATTTCATGTTAGTGAATTATTTATTGCACCTCACTGAAAAGGCTGCACCAGGGCTAGCATTACAGCAAAATGTTCACATATGATACCGTAATAACTCTAAAATGTTAATATTTTTGGAAATTCATGACATGGATGTTTGCAGTGTAAAGTACACTATAGTTTTGTCACTACAAATACATTTTCATAATTATGTAGCGACGCTGGGTAGTTTCTTTTCAATTCAGTCCTTTTCTCCCGTACAGCGCAAGAGTATCTGCCATTGGAACCAGGGGTCTTATTATGTGTAGGTTATCTAACCTGGAATATAAAAAAATACCTATTGTCCATGAAGGTGGGGCAGGCAGGAGGTGAACGTGGGGTAACAACGAGCACGACTTAGGAGATTTCTCTTTACAAAGTGATTTGCAGAAACGCATTGCGTTCTTTATTAAGGAAATATCTGTAATTTCCTACCTTTATAGTAGAAGAGACAGCGGTCTGTCAACACGAACCAGCGCTTGTTCCATTGTTTCACGCCATTGCTTGCCTGAGGGCAAGAAGGAACAGAAGAATCCATCTTTGATCATTTAGTGGCAGAAAACAAAAGAAAGCCAAAACCGATATGCTAACATGTTTATGAGTGTTTTCTTGTTTGAGTTTTGTATGACGTCAGACTGAATGATTGAGCTACTTTACCTGCTTGCACAACCAGCCCTGCTTGGTGACCTCTGCTTTGGGGTTCCTGCGCATGGAGTTGGAGCGCTTCCCAAACGTGACAGCTTTCCTGGAGGAACGAGGACCCTAGAAGGCCAGTTGGAGCAAATGGAGGCATCGCATGACTGCCACAAAATTTCATCATCTTCATGTTTTGCCCATAAATGTACAGCACTGCGCTGGAAGTGTCAGTTGGTATTTTGATTCAGCTAAGCACTCTGTTCACACAGCAAAAAGCTGCATGCAAAACAATGTGAAGGTCTAGAACAGTAACTTGGGTCTCAATGAGTTAAATTTAAACGTTACTGAAGTCACGTGACTGCTAAATCGTGTTTAACACGGTCCTTGTTTTTAACATGCAGAGAACGTCTAGGTAGTAAACCGTTCCTAATTCCTGCAGCTCTACAGCCTTGTCCCCTCAAACACCATTGCAGTTGACTAACACACACACACAGTTCTATGTGGTCTGCAACCCTTGCCTGTGCTAATTTCTACTTTAGAGGACAGCTGGGACCAAGACCTCTCTGCAGCACTGACCCGTCCATTGAGCTGCGATTCCGGGGGCGGGTCGGACACCATGCCGAGGCTGTTGGAGTTGACGTCGCTGGCGATCCCGACGTGCCCCTTCCCCACTGCTTTCCCGTTCATGTCCAGCGCTGTGCTCCTGCACACACACACCCAGAAGCGACACACGTCCTCGGTGTTCATGATGGCAGAGCAGTGAACAACCTGCACAAAAACACCCTACCACCTCCCGCAGGGGTAAATTCCCTCTCTGTCTTAAGAGTGAAAATCCGCTTGTTCACCAGAGACAGTGTCTCAAAGCAAGCCGTTTGACCGATGGGAGAAAAAGGAGCGTAGTCAAGCCTGGGCTATTTTTTCCCCTGCCTGGCAGGGACGCAGAGCCGCACCCCTGAGGTTATAGTTATAGTTATAAAAAAAGAATGGTTTGGGAAAAATGCAATCTGGAGTTTGGCAGGAAACAGGGCTTGAACTGAGCTGGATAGACTGGGCTTTACAGGGATTTCCCAGATATTGATTGCTGGCTCTGACTTACTGACTAGCTAGACAGGTGAATTTATAACCGCATCTGAGCAAACCCCATCAAAAGCAGAATGAAGTACTTTAAGTTCAGCCAAAGTATATATATCAATACATATGAAATTATTTAGCTTAATCTAGTGCATAAAAGATTTTACCTGCACACTAGCATAGCCTATTAAATGCTACAAATCAATTTAGGCCTAGAAGTATCTTCAAAGAAAATGGGTACTTCAAAAGGGCCAACCTAAAAAAGTAAGAGATGTACTGTATTTTTCAAAATTATAAATGTTTCATTTACATGCAACTTAGTAACAACCAGTGTAAGGAAGAGCAGTGTCCTGACAAATAGAGCAAGGGGAGCTGATGGATGGGTGTATAGTAGCCCATTTGGATGAATTAGCTGGTAACTGCCTGGAAGAATCAGTCACCAATGTATGCAAGGCCGTGTGTGTGCGTGAAAGAAAAAAACCTCACCTAGGATGAGAAGTACCTGCATGCCAAATTTCACGTCTGTAGCTTGAAAAACAAAGTCATGTATAAAGAACAGACAGACAGACAGACAGACAGTTTGAGCTTTATCTGAGATATACAGATAACTGGTACATGCTGGAGCTCCTTCTGCTATAAAACTCCTTGTGGTTTCCAAGACTGTTTTCTTTATTCAGTGCCAAAATGCCTGTACCATTACTTATGTTCTAAACCTTCCCCTCTTCACTATAGCAGAAACTGGTAATGTGTTGCTGCATGACATCATTTGATTACACTGACCCTGTCAGTAATAAATACTTTGCAACTTATTTGTCCCAGTCCAAGAATTCCAGATAAGACATGAATTCCTAGGAAGTCTGACTCAAACAAGAGGTTCTCCTCATCCTATGCCCAGTTTCTCCATGAGTGACAATAAAACGTAAGGTCATTTCTCTCTGGGGCTACTCCTTTACAGTAAGCAGTCGGATTTAATTACATTTTTTTTATGATTTCATCTTAGAAACGTTGAAGAGGAATGAAAGACGGCAGTGTGACATGGGGACCCCTGCGTCGGTTGAAGGTGACGTGCATCTCAGGAATGTTAGTTAGTCACATACACAATAAGGCATAGGTGAGACTTCATCAGGTGGGGTCAAAAATATGGCCATACACACTGCAAATTTCAGGCCTGAGAGACGTTCAGGGATAGCATCACATGCACAGAACACATCAGAGTGAAAGCAGAATCCCACTGCAAATCACACCAATAATAATAATAATAATAATAATAATAATAATAATAATAATAATAATACTTACTGAGGGTACGTCTGTAGTCTTCGGATCTCCTCCAGTGGACTCTGGATTACTGGGTATCCAACTGTACCATTTTGGTCATTCTGGCTGGAGGACAGGAGAAAGGATTATAAGATGGGGCTATAGCTCATCAATCATCACACTCTGCACACTGATGGGACCCAACAACCTCTCGGCTAAAACAGAGCCATTTGGAAAATAATCAGTACGTAGGATGACTAAAGCGTGCTGTCATGTCACCGCTTGAAATAAGTAAGAATGGGAGGGGGTCACTAGCTGGGTGCCTGGGTGCAGTGTGATGGACCAGGCTCCCATTTGGGGGTTGTTTCATAACCCAGTGCTTAATGCTTCCAAAATAGGCTCTGGATCACTATGACCCTGAGAAGGATAATAAAATAGTTAATGATGGATTGGGGCATGGAACTGTGTTGTGAAACTTGAGCACATGTTATTTTAGAACTTCAATCCAAAGCAACAAATCAGGACAGTGGTTACTACATCTCCCCTTGAGATCTCGCAAACAAATGTTTCTGTACTCTGCCTACATCCCATGCAGAGCTTGGAATTCTATGATTTTGATGCCGTGGCATGACAGTGAACAAGTTCCGGTGTGTCGGTAGGGACGACGTTGCCAGGATGTTTGCATCTGCATTCCAAGGAGACCAAATGACAAGTGACGTGAACACTTGTTCAGCTGAAAGGAGGAGGTTTCCTCACAGTAGCTATCCTGGTGATTTCTCACCTGTCAACCGCAGACCTTCAACCATTCGATCAAACACATACCATTACAGTCCAGTCCAAACAGCAACGTACGCAGATATTCTGTACGAGTTTTATTCCAGGAAACCACAACACATCTCTACAATCTATTAGACTGTTGATATCATCTGAGCTCATCCTACCGTGAGGTGCATACAGTGTTTATACAGCTGTCACTCAAATGCAGCACAGCTTTTCAGCTGTTATCAGGGAGTCGGACTGTTTTCTATCCTTCACTCCGTTGCTAAAAAAGGTTAGAGGTGAGAGTGACCTGCATGGAGAACAGAGGCAAGTGCCCCAGACGTAGTACCTCTGGCAAATTTATCGCCAGTTCCTGGTGAAGCACCACTCAAGGTTTGTGGAGTCGGCCAGTGCATGCTGCCAGGTAGAAGACAGAGTCCTGGACACCCTCCAGTGACACACTCGGAAAAGCAGGCGTCCCTAGAGTGCCGCGCAAACACCAACTAAGGCTACAAAACAAAGGTTAAAAACAAACCTTACATGGCCAGAGCTTTGACTCCCGTTTGTGAGCCGTGATCTCGCAAGGTTCTGGGCTCGAGCAGCTTGTTCACGCGTAACCTACAAACCTATATAGGGGGAAGCCGAGCAGATGGCCTTAAAGAGAAGCTAAACAGAATCGCATAGAATCAGATTCGTACGGCTGCTGTTTGTCCGCATGGTTGAAGGTGTTGTAGCTCCCTGTGTTTGACAACCAGGAGCGCACGGCTGCAGAGAAATTACTCAGCCAAGCTTCCGCAACCATTCGGGCCTCATGCAAGTCAAGCATCAGTGCATGTGCACACACGCAGGCTTGCATGCGTTCTTTGGCCCCCGACAAATAAACTGGCGATAAAAACGTGGTGTAGAGCACCGGCTCTCGCTCGCTCCGGCACTGCATTGCAGTCTTCGTTGACCTGCAGCTCCCAGTGCTCACAGCACCACCGCCGCTAGCCAGCCCATCACAATGAGCCTCCCCTCCGTACTGTCCTCCAGCATCCAGGCACAATGTCCTACCTACCTCACTCTTCGGTCCGCACGGAACTTCAGCATTTTCCCCCAGATTAATCATATAACACTCACGGGGAGAGCGCGGGGAGAGAGAAATAAGGGAAGGGCAAGAGCCCAAGGAGAAGACAGGACTCCTTTGCTGTTGCTGTGGGGTGTTGGAATAGGAATTGCTGCGCTGTGTTTTCTCCCTCTCTCCTTGAGAATGCATGCTACAGCCCCTCTTTTGCTCTCTGTCTCTCTCTCTCTCCCTCCCCCCATCTCTCTCTCTCTTCCTCTCTCTTTCGCTCATGCACACATTCTCTCTCTGTCCCTTTGGTGTCTCCTTCCTGCTCTCTCTCTCTCTCTCTCTCTCTCTCTCTCTCTCTCTCTCTCTCTCTCTCTCCTTTTTCTCTTGCTCCCCAGAACTGCAGGGCTCAGCTGATTTGCTTTCTCTGTCTGACCATTTTTATTCCCCTCCCTCCCTCCAGTTCTCCCACAGGAGCAGTGGCAAAAACGGCGCCCCCACGAGGGCCTTCTGTCATTCGCTGGAATGGGGCTGATGACTCTCCATCCAGCATCAGGCAGACGACTGATGTGGAGAATCACTGCTCATGGGACAGCTGTGCAGGTCAGCTGGAGGCTGGATGGGGGACGGGCAAAAATAAAAAAAAAAAAAATGCATGGACACCATAAATTTGTGACCTTTACACCTGTTTTACGCTTCAAATCTTTTACTGGGAAGTTAAAAGGCGCAGATTCATGCACAGCTTAAATTGCCTCAGAATAAGACATGCAGAAACGCCGGCTGAAATGGACACATGAGAACAGCCCTGTTCATTTGTCCATTTGCCTTTCTCTAAATACGGACCTCACAGCATCGCCCTCACGGTTGTGCACCTTTTCATCTCGGCTTCAAAGTTGTAAGAAGATCTAAAGTTTAGCTTTAATGATCTCTGGTTATAACACATTACCATCATTTAGCTTGAAAAAAGCACGCGGCAGATAAAGCTGCGGACTTGATTTATTTCATGGGGAAAAAGAAAACAAGATTCCTCTTTTCAGACACGGCATTCGGAAAGAATTAAGAAATGGAGATTTGTTGCCGGGAGTTCAGAATGACAGCAGGCAGCAATGGTAGTGCATAAAAGAATTATGCATTTAGATTGTAGATTTAGGCCCTGTAGATTTGCAAGATCACAACTTTAAAGCAGCAGACTGCGGTGCCACGAGGCTGGAGCTTTCATGTGCACACTGAGATTTCCCACTTCTTGTTTTATTTACTAATTTTTTTTACAGCCTTACACAGCTTTTTCTTTATGTTCCTCTCCACTACTGAGCTTCAGCACTCACCGGTGACAACATGTGTCCTAATACAGGGTCACAGTAGTCTAGAGCCCATCCTGGAAGACCAGAAAAGTTCACTGTCCAGTACAGGTTAGCCATACCAACATATATTCTATCTGCCTGAAACATTTGTCTTTAGACTGTGGAGCAGACTGGAGAACATAGAATAGACCCACACAAACATGGAGAGAGCAAGCCAAGTGTTCATAAACTGAACAGGGGTCTTGTCTGCATCTGGTCACACAGCCCTCACCACTTCTACTCCAGAAGAAGCTGGAGTCACAGGAGAAGCAGACTCAAGAAGAAGAAGGCTGAAGCAGCATCACTCTCTCGTGGAATTTGCAACACCGCTGGCGAAAAGGAAGCAACACCTGTGACTGTTTCTCCACATTTACAGGGTTTCCAAAGTATTGTTTGCCAGGATTCAGGGTTTGTCTCTTTTGTTCACTTTTCATACAGATGCGCTCCAAAGAGAGAACAAATACAGATGTTTTATTTGGAGATTTACAGAGAGTTCCTGGAGGATCTTGCTGCTGTTTGCTTCCATTCGGAACTTTGCTGATGACACAGAGTACTTCGCACCAGCAGACACATTTTGCAGGGAACAGCTAGCTGCATCCACAAAGCCCGGTATGTTCTGCATTTCAGTCCAACCGTCGTGACAGGTCATTACGCGCAAAGCCAGGGAGAGAAATGTTAGCAGCTGAGCACAGCATCTGATAACTGCAGAGTCCAGAAGGTATTTGAGAGTCACTCTCTTGTCTTAGAGGTGCTTACATAACCATCCCTGTAGCAGAGTCACTGAGATAAAATTTCCTTTGGTACAGTTTCAGCAGCAGACAGAAAACACCCAGACGAAACAGAGCACGTCAGCCAAAGGACCGTTGAGGTGTATGAGTTGGGTGTGGTGCACTAGTTTCTTCTGAGCCCAGTTCATGGAAAGGTCACAGTGGGATGCTAAGACCGTCTGAGCATTTGCACATGTTTCAGAGTGTGGATGGGTTTTCTGCTGCATTCAGCATGTATTTCTGCTGCTGGTCTGCCTTCAGGACTGCGCAACAACATTTTACTTCCTCCACCAGCTCTGTAACACCTGTGGCTGTAGGCTGCTAACAACCCGATTAGGTTTTTGGACAAGGAGCTATTACACAACATATTTAATCCAGAGGGATCAGTTCTAAACAAAGCTCTTACTCAAGGATGCTGCTCTCTGTCTGGGGCTTGAACCCGTTCCCTTTCGGTGACCAGCCCAGTTTCTTTACCGCTACTCCACCTCCTGGATTATCACACCGATTATCAATTGTCCTGCAGAAGCTAAATTGGGCCGAATAGCTGAAGTCGTTCAGCAACCTTGAAAGCTGGAAGCACAACAGATGAAAAACAACTGCTTCTGTGATGGGCATGGAGCTGTTCAGCCCTTTCTTAATCATTGAAATAATCATTAACGCTTTCTTTCGAGTGCTCTCAGTTACTCTTCAGTATGGCTGGCAAAATGGAGAGGGCGAATTAATGTACAGAGACGGCGGAAGGGGACTGGCGGAATTAATGTCTCACTCTTAGCATTTTAGACATTTCCATTACACATAATGGCTTGTATTTCAGTTTTTAAAGGGTATTAATACGTCAAAGGGTGCAGGTGAACATCGAGCGCTGACCAACGTGTTTTCCTGCTTACACGTGTCTACTGAAGAAGGCGACATCTCTTTCGCTGTGACAGGTACCACCTAGAGGGAACTCTCACGGCACCTTGCAGCACCGTCCTCAACAACCGGGAACAAATTTGTCTACAACCTTGGGCCAAAATCACTGCCGAGCAAAAAAGAGGTAGCACCTACTTGTCCCAGGCAATGTAAGCAACTAAAATATTTCAACAGGATAATAAAAAGCGGTTGCATTTTCACTGACTGCATCAGATTTTTTCCCTCAAAGATTTTGTAATGCTAATTTGGGGTTTCGGTGTTTTAAAACAAAAGTGAACGCGAGATTTCTCTGTATGTTTTGTGACTCTGTGAAATAAGCTAGTTGGCTGAAGGTTTGAAATGCTTTTGCAAAGGTACTTCTGGTGCTGCATATACAGAGAAAATATTTATTCAGGAGAAGAAATGGCGAAACAGCGTCATTTCTGATGGTTTCTAGTTTACGGTAGTTATTTCCATGAAAGATAAAAAAGATAAAAAAGAACACAGAACTACAAAGGACAAATATTTAAATGACAAATTTTCTCTCAATCTTTATGGTTTACCCTGCTTCTCAGGGGTAGACTGCGCCAAATCTGCAAACTGAACTTTGTTTTCATTTCCCTGAGTTGCTGCGACGGCTCAGAGTTTCACTATTTCTGTCCAGCACCACCACCTGCAACACAGCAAATAAAATGCTCTTCTTTCTTTAACTGCATCCTGTTAAAAGGCCAGACAACATGTAGGTGTAATATGAGCATCACCGCACACTCCTGTACGTTCCTGCCCTTTTACAAAATGTTCCATGGGATTGAACACACATCTAATAGAGATGCTATGCATCCACACAGTGCAAAGCATCACATTTACAAACAAAGCTGCTGGTACAGTTGCAGCATTTTGAAGCCCACAGTGCCTTTCAGATGTCAGCAGCCCAGTCAGGGTGTGGTTACGGGTTAAAATCTACTTAGCTGAAGAAGGGCTGCCTCCTGCATCTGCCAGGTGCCTTCAGGTAGAGACTATAAACGTGTCAGTCAGAGGTGCTGTGTGAGATCATGCATCTACAGTGGAGCGCGGTGGTTTTACTGTGCTTGTTCACGCTTGCAAACCATGCCGATCTGATACAGAAAGCCGGGGGTTCGAGCATTGGTGGTGGTGGGGGGTCTGCCTTGCCGTACATTCGGGGGGGTTAGAGGTTGTTTTGGCTCACGGCAACAGCATCCGTCCACATGCTACCGTGCACAACAAACACAAGCTTGATTCTTCAAACCAAAAATGTTCTGCTGAGACTATCGCTGTGATGTAGAGCTCAGGTTCTCCGGCTCTATGTCGCAGCATCCAAAACTAAACAAATGTGAACAAATCAAAAACCACGCAGCAGAATATTTGAGTTCTCTTACAAATGAGCGCGTAATGAATGTCCTTACATATTTGCTCTGTGCCCCAAAAGTCAAGCTGTGCCGGAAAAACGCCATAATGTTTGGCAAAACTTTCAAAGATAAATTGTTTAACTGATGAGATCAAGTGTCATTTTGTGATGAAACTGAGATAAAATGGGAAATTGGCCCTTATCTAAATTTGCCAGCGCACCTGACTAGTTCAAATAAAATAAAAAGGAACAAAGAAGTCCACTGTACAGGGACAGCCTAACAATGTATTCCTTTCCAAATGGCTGGTTACCTCATCGTGAACAAATATCCCAAGATTTCACTATCTAATCGGGTTGACAGTGTACAGTAGTAAACATGGGCCAACCTTTATTTCAGTAGGAATGTGGGGTGGTTAAGTTTTTTGGTTTTTTTTTAATCAAGAAGGATCTTTTCAAGACGTGGAACCTTGATCCAACTGCAAATAGCACGAGGACTGGCAGATGTGAAGCCATACACAGCCTATGAGGCTTAAGGAATTCACATCGCATCTCTCGGATGTGAACTGAGTGACAGAGTGACACTTCTGAACTGTGGTCAGATTGCGAAGCCTGGGGGTGGTTTTGTGAAAATCTGCTTCCTGGTCCTGTGCTAACTTGGGCCATATGGAAGCAGAGTCCACATGAACAGCAAACTCCTTTCCAAGTTATTTACATATCTATAAATCCGACAAGGCACTCCTCTACAACTTGTTATAGACGATCACGGCCGGGACGCTGTGCCTTTGTAAACAGCTATTGTATTTGTCTCGAGTGTTCAGTTAGTGCGAACAAATTTCGTTTTGATTTTATTCCAATGCGTTTCTCATTTGCTCGAAAGGCTCAGTGCAACGGACTAAAACCAGACGCACGGTTGGTTTTCGAGCAAGAAAGGTAATGAAAACGTCACACGAGTTGCACAAAGAGCAAAACGCACATTCCTGGGAGGCCAGTGAGGTTAGCGCTGTGACCGTTCCCCCAGTCCTTGACGGAGGAGTTCCTTGTAGGAACACATCCCAGCTGGGGAGAGAAGATGCCGCTCATTCCCCAGAGCCTAAGCCTCCATCGATCAGCGATCTCCTCATGATCTCTCTTTCTTCATCTGACAGAATAGGAGGAGAAGACAGACTCCCAAATTACAGCCTTGACAGACATTGTAGCAGGCGAAGATAAAATGTGTCCTACACGGCAAAACTCAAAAACAACGCGTTTGCAAGGTGGGGGGATCTAATAGCAACAAGCCACAACAAAAATGCAGAACCTTGCAGGATCCAGCTGCCACCACTAGCTGCTCCTCCCATAAATGTAAACAGCAATGGACAGCCTGGGGGTTTACAGTCATTAGCTCACATGCCTGGGCGCCCTGGACATTCATGCCTGTGCCACAGGTTCCTCTAAAACAGAATAAGTAGGGCGACAGAAATGTGCGAAGCGACCCCATATAATAACTCTGGCT
This sequence comes from Heterotis niloticus, assembly GCA_018136845.1. Lineage (NCBI taxonomy): Eukaryota > Metazoa > Chordata > Actinopteri > Osteoglossiformes > Osteoglossidae > Heterotis > Heterotis niloticus. Next base: position 19,501,038 of record CM030894.1, on the reverse strand, counting down.
GAGGTGTATTAGCAACGCAAGGTTTCATTCATATTATAGAATGAAGATCTTCCTGCATTCGGCTCGTTGTTTTGTTCCCCACCCCCCTTTTACCTCTTCGGTCGTCTTTTACACCAATTCACCATTTCCACAAGGCACAGGTATTGTTCCAGCCCTCAGCCTGAACTTTATTACAAGTGAACCGAACTCAAACTACAGGAATTCCAAGCACAGGCAGATGCCAGAAACTGTTCTGCTTGCCAACAAAAAGTCAGGACAGGGGAGACAGTATTGCTATGACCGCCTTCTCCCGCTCACTAAGCTCCAGTAAATGGAACACAGAGAGGCAGCCCAGCCCTCCCCGCAGCCTCCCTCAATGGGTTTCAATGGAAACGATGTACTTGAAAGCAGTGCGAAAGCTTCAGCCAGAACAGAGGCGAGCGGCGGCTGCAATGAGCTCTCTGGCAACGTGCGGCTCTGTGTTTTTACACGGATTTCGAAGGCGGCGCCACTCTATATGTTCAGAAGGAACCCTGGGGAAAGACTGCTTTATCATAGTCCACCACCTCGGATGCAAAATAAGCAGTGAAATGCAAAGCCGGAGCAAACAGAAAAGGTTAGAACAGCTATCGCAGACTGGGACAAAAACATTTACGTTGAACTTTGTTCATGTTTCAGTACAACAGGTAATGCACCAGTAAGTGCGTTCCCTCTCATTCAGACAAACACACACACACACACACACACACACACACACACACGTATGTCTGCACGCATACCAGCCACTGCCACAGCTCTGGTCACAGGTCCATAGGTCCATAGGTCCATAGTTCATCATCTGCGCTGGCTCGCAGAAATGGCTGAAGACCTGCTGGAACCCTGCCGAAATGCCCAGATCAACCCCTCATCTTGTACTTGCGCCACCAGCCACCCCCAGGGCCCCCAGAGACAGCGTGCTCACAACACCCACCTCGTGCCGCCACTGCGGCGCTACAAGGCCGTCACCGTCTCCCTGCGCTGGAAGTCCCCCTTTGCAAGCCTGCTCGCCTGCATAAAATACACAGCACCCACGGCTGCGCACAAACACTGCAACACACACACACACACTCACCTCACAGCTCACTCCTTCGCTGAGCTCCTGCTCCCTCGGCTTCGCTTCTCTTCAATGGGATCTGCTTTATTAGCATGACTGAAACACTCTCAAGCTGTCTTCTTTCTCTGCCTCAGTCCATCTCACTCACTCTCCTTTTCTCTCTCTCGCTCGCTCTCTCCCATTGGCTCCGGCTGAATCCCATCCAGGGTCCAGAGCCAGTATGAAAGGAATTTAAAAAAAATAAATAAATAATAAAACAGAAACAATCGCCGCTTCCCGATGATTCCTTTTTTTCATGTGCAGCAGCTGAACTTGCACACATATGGATTGCATTCCCCCGGCACTCCCCCTCATCCTCCGCTCGTGGAGCAGCTGGATCTGAGCAACATTCTGCATTGAAGCCCAGCCCTCCGTGCCCCCCACTTTCCTGCAATTCCCCCCAAACTAATCATTAACCGCCCCCCTGCCCTCTGGGCCTAAGCCAACCTCACATGGGTGCAGCCAGATATCAAGTTTCCCTCAGAACCTCGTACCTTTCCTACTGACCATCATGCGAGGCTGCCATGCTTAAGTGGTTAGAGAACATAGCTTTCGTGCCTTCCAATTCTGGCAGGAGCTGTTCATTTAGCGTAATAACACAATAATAAGTTATTCTTGTTTATTTTCTTTCCTCTCTGTCCGTAGGTAAGCGTTTTCCAAGTCGGAAACGGCAAGCATGCAGCAACAGGGCAAAGGCCCAGGTTTCTTTGCTAGCTGGGCTACCAAAACACACCCAACCTTGTGCTTTCGACAGCCGCTTTAGAAACTCAAGGAAGCCCACAAAGTTCTGAACGCACGGTCTCACAGGACCTAATGACATGAACCCAGGAAAAAAAAGCTGTGTTGATGGTAGCGGCGAGCAACAGCGCCAAATAAAAACAGCCGAATTCTAAATTCTGAATTATTTAAGTATTTCGTTAATTCTACAATTCTAAATTACGCACAACTGAATAAGCAGAAACCGTTTTTTATTGCCGGGGATTTATAACCAGGAGCCAGCAGGTAGCATGTTTGTCAACTCCTGCTATGGTGCTTACCAAGATATTCGATCTGAATTGCTGCATAAATAGGTGAAGAATCTTAAAGAGCCAGTAAACTAATATTTCGCATAACAATTTACAGTACGCACTGTCAAACACCTTGGATGCTGGCGAAATAAGGTGAATAAACTCGGGCCAAGGTCAACAGGTAACAGAAGGGGAAACAGGAACTGGACAAAAGCCCAACTGTACGCTTCCCATTGTGCCATTGTTCCGGAAGGATTCTGCGATAATCCCTGCTGATAAAATGAATGGGTTCAGTTTCCACATCGTGGAACGCATCTTTGCGTCTTTGAGCTAGAGCACTTCCAACTCTGCATGTAAATATTCATAAATTCCCGTCACGCTGCATTTTCTCTTTGGGAAAGCCAAAGCATCGCAACCGAAAATGCAACAGCTCACCCATTCTGCACGTTCATCTCGCTGTGCCAAGCGTCTTCTCCGAAAACATAAAGAATGTTGTCATCTTTTTTCACTTTCACAAATTATATCCACTCCAAGCGGACTTTTTGTTGCATCTTCAGGAGGGGACCAACGTTTAGGATCCTTCAAGCAATGCGCAGCTTGGAGAACCCATCACGAAAACACACCCAACTGACCTCACACATCACTGTTGTGTAGCACTAACCTTCCATCCCTGGTAGTTTCAGCACTTCTTAGAGCACGACGTCCACACGCTAGACAAACGTACCTCTCACCTGCAGACGAAAGGCTGATGTTTGCCTGCTGACTGTCAAGTTAACAAACAGCAGACCCCCCCACATGCTTCTTCACTTTGGCTCCATCCACATTTGCTGTGCACTGTGCCATAATAACAACGCTGTAAGCGAAAGCGTCTGTTTAATTTAGAAATGGGACCACGCGCTCACGCTCGTGTCCATCTAAGTTGTGACGGCGCCAAGTGGAGGGCTGTCCACATAAATCTCCCAAACATCTTATGCCTGAGCAGCGCGGTAAAGGACCGTATTGTACGGTAATTTGTTTTTCCTTCTCACACAATGGCACATCTGTGTTTACTGTGCACTTTCCTCCTTCTTGCACATATTAAACTGAAGTATTCTTTGTTGACTGCATTTGCAACCCAAAACTGCTACCTTTGAGTTTGCGGGCTGATCTTCGGCAATGCTGGGTTCATCGAGAAGCTTCCTTTCTGGAACTCAAGAAAAATTCCAGAATTGCATGAAAATGCCAAACAGTTTGACAAGGCAAACAGACAAACTGGTGCAAATGTTTCCGTGTTTACAGCTTCCTTCTGCGGCACAAAAGCTTCCGGCGGTGTGATGGTTTAGGAGTCGGGTGTTTGAGTTGCTTGCTTACGGTTCTTCAGACTCAACTCGGCTCAGATCTTCCTCAGTGGGAGACAAATGACACGAAATTTGGAGCAGCTGCTATCGATGGTGGAGGCCTGCTGTAACCAAAACAAGGAGTAAAATAGGAGCGACAACAGTGTCTGCAGCGCCAAGACATTTGAATTTATGTGCATACAAACATTCTGATTCTAGGAAATTCTGGAATGCTGTCAAGAGGAACACCTTCAGAAAATCTGCTGCAAATACGGAAGTGTTTTCTGCTGTCAGACCTGCAGTATTTATGGTAGAAAATAAGGACTATGCCACTTTGCAGACTGCTCTCTGGTTACCACCTGACACCTGAGAACCTTTAACCTGAAAACGGACGCTTACTTGGTTCTAGTATTTGTTTATTTATTTTTTGGAGGAGGGTGGTCGAGCACTGCCGCTCAACAAAGGCTGATTTATGGCCCAACGGCGGAGAATCACGCGGTCGATGGATTGCCTCCCCCATGATACTTGCAGTGGAGACGCCGAACACAACCTTCTAGAGTAAACAAGGTTTTCCCTCACACTGGTGGTCTGTTTATGTCCCTGTTGCCCCCAGCCCACCTCAGCCCCTTGCTGCCTGTGGGGGAGGTTCAGCTTGGCTGACACAAGTACAGGGCAGGCATGGAAAATAATAGCATCTCCTCTGAGCCAGGTTAATAATTGCAAACACTTCATGGACTGTTGCACCTGATGGCGGCCATTTAGGTGGGTAGGGAGCATTTGGCCTGCACAGGTTTGGAACCCAATATTTAAGCATGCCCACACACACACACACACACACACACACACACACACACACACACACACACACAAAAGTGTATGAACCTCAACGCTAGGGCCTTTTCCTGTTTGCCTTTAGAAAGCCTGGTGAAGACTCAGCTGAGCCCTGACTAAACCAAGCAGGGAATTCATACCGGACTTGAAAATTGTCTTTGCGGTTGTTCTGGTGCAAATGAGAATTCAACACAGCATATCATGCTCTGGCATGGCAGAGACCTGTTCTGGGCAGATGCAGACGCTGGTGGAAACGGCACCGACATTCCTAAGTCACATTAGTTTGTAACTGACTGCTTAGTCGGTAAACAAGCGAAAAAAGTTCATGCAATTTTACAATCGGTATTTTAAAATCAGGGTTATACAAAGGGGAAACGTGACTTTTCTTAGGCTAGTTTGGGTCTTTAAATATGCAATTCCATAAATGGTGAAAGCAAAATGAAAGCCTTCTTAAATGCGAAGGACCCAGACTACAAAGTACAACCGTTGTGATGGATTTATATATTTAGAAAGTTTTATCTCACAGCGTGAAAACCTCTCGCTGCATTTTATTACGAAAATAATTCAGAAGACGCTGATCAAGCATTTCCAGCCTGTTAACTTCGTATAGCTGTTAACACCTCTACTTTCTATGTAAATGAGGGACATTTGGGGGCAGGCGGATGTTCTGCATTTGATCAAGGGAACAGGTGGCAATGCTGTACGTTCAGGTAAGCCGACCACTGACACCACTCAGCAGTTAACATGAGCTCCGCTCTCTGATTACGGGTTAAACTTAGTGAAGACAGACAAAGGGCCACCCTGAGGTCCTAAACCCATGTGGTGAACCATCTGAGCGTGACTGAGCTCCAGGCATCCCAGGAACCACAGGCATGTGACCGTGGTCCCACTTTATCTCATCTGCACGGTCGTCACAATCCACAGTCGGCCACACGGCTCTATACCTGTGGATGCGGATCTGCTGCAGGCCCACATGTGTAGACAGGATGGAAATCAAAACATCAGACAAAAAAGTTAGTTTGAAATTTAGTGCACAACTATTGGCCAAATCATTTCCATACTGCTGTCTGACAACCACTGCGCACAAGAGTCTCCAAAGTTGTTCTTCCCATTCTTCATTATGTCACCATTTAACATCGATTGTACCAGACTACTTTTTCGCTTTACATTGGTATTTTGTCATCAGCACCGGTGCCTTGCAGTGCCTTTGCAGGAAATATTTACTGCATCTGTTTTGCTGCCATAACTATAGTTGGAAAAACATGCAGAAATATGAAAATGCACCAAAGAAGAGGCACCGGGAAAAGCGTTTTTCTGTGTCCATCATACTCAGAAGAAGTGCCACCACTGGTGCACAAATGTTCTACCCTGAGACACATTTCTATCAAATGACACTGGGTTTCATTTTTGTTTCTGCTCATAAAAGTAATATTCTTCCCAATGGGAGCGTCCGTTAGCAACGGTACGTTTCATAAGCAGAGATGTTATGAGAAGTTGCTGACATTCAGGTTTTGGGGTGGTGTTCTGAGCGGTGGGTTGAGAGGACAGCACCTGTTAGACCAGGTCCACACCGGAGATCTTCAAACAAAGACAGCCTCATCCTCCTGGTATTCAGCCCCTCCTGCTCCCCCACCTCTTTTCCCCACAAGTGCCCAAAAGCAGCTTCCAGGACAGGGCTGCGCAGGAATGCATGATTCATGACCACACCCCCCAGAGATGGCAGCCTGATGGCGGATTCGGCGGTGTTCACGTACGAAAGCCGCGCAGAAAAAACAAAACAAGCATGGACTCCGTTCCTAACTGCACCTTTTATACTTAAGCAGTGACTAATAACTAATTTATCCAAAATATGAAGGAGGACACACATTTCTTCTGCAAGATTTCTGGAAGGAAGTTACTCTGTAGTCTCCATTCCAAGGTCCCAACTCATTCTTTCAGTAATTCACTAAGTTGGAGAAAGGGGCCGAGTTTGGGCCGTATGTAGGAGTGACAAACACACACGTGTGTACGAGCACAGCCAGTGCTAAACTGTGCTAATTCACACCCTTTGGGACCTGCAAACACCATTTGAGCGTCGCTCTGCTTTCTTGATAACCCATTTGTAAACAAAAGGAAAACCACAAGACAGAATGCAAACAGGAGACTTTGTGCTTTGCTGCTTGTGCGCCTATGCAGTGCTTAAAAAGTTGTTGGAAACAGTGCTTAAAAAGTTGCTGGAGACATTTTTTTTGTAACAGATATTGTTTTACGTCTAGGTCATTCATCTGAGATTTGTGTCACTTTCTTTCTTCTCCAAACAAAAGCTCCCACACAGCTTCGAGGTGTGAACTGGGTATTTATTATGACTGCTGCAGCTTTAATCCTGCTGGAGTGGAATGTCCCGCAGTGATGCTACAACAGCCGAGCTGGTTAGGATTTCCATGGCCTTGGAAGAGATCGCCAGCAAAGCGATGTCAGACCATGACGCTGCCTCCTCCATGCTCGACACACACACAGGCAGACCTCATACACGCCCCCGTCTGAGTCGTAAATATGGACTCATTAATGCATAACACCTCTGTTTTTTGGCAGGTTTCAAGCAGGTGTGGTCAGACTTTCGTATTCTTGTACACCTCCGAGCTGAACAGCAGACCAAGTGCTATAGAGCCACAATAGGAAAGAATTACTGGATGAACATAGCATGCCTGAGCAACTTATCACCATTTCATCATCTGAATGGAAAAAGAGGCATAAACAAGCACTCCCTGTTGTGTTAAACTGTTGCTTACAAAGCTAAGCGGCTAAATCGCCAGGTGACAGAAACCAGTGAACATTTGTTTAAAAATCTAGAATTTACCAAAATATTCAGGCTCAATCAACAAAAATATTTTTTAGCTAAAAATATTGATGCTTTTATTGCCTACTTGATGCCCACACCCTGCCTTCCCAAGGATTGCAGCAGTGCTGGAAGTCCATTCATCTGGACGAGGATTTTGAATAAAACAAACAGCGTGGTTGTGTCCGGCGTATAAATTAGAACAAAAACAAAACACAGAGTGCACGGCAGCAATAGCATTTAGTCAGCCGTGTCTTGAAGTGTTTGCAGTTGGGTTGTGATGAAGACCAGCTGACTGTTATACACGGGCCACGGTCCTTCAGTAAAATCTCTGCAGCCGCCGACCTCGCGGTGGGGAACCGGCGTGTGAGGTGAGAAATGAGATGGCATCTCGTGATGCGACCGCGGCTTTCGTCGCACCATTGCAGCCTATAAAATTCGGGGTGCAAATTACAGCTTCGCAAGCGGTTGCTTGGGAGGTGAAATAAACGCACGCATCGCTGAGCCTATGTTGTTAAAAAGTCTGAAAAAAGTGTCTCTGAGTCAAAAACGTTCATTTGTGTTGCCAGCTTAAAACTTCACTCCAGCAGCAGAGGAGTAACTGAGCTCCATGAATCCAGTGATGGTTCTCAAACCACCACTTTTGATGGTTTTAACAGTTTTGTTGGGACCCCGTGAAGCTCTGCAAATCAGAACGCAAGGGGGTCCAAAGCAGTGCGGCCAAAATGGAAATCTGTCCGATTCTCAACAAGTGTTGAAACAAAACCCTAAGCAGCTCTTTGGGTCTGTCGACATTGCTGTAATGGAGGGGCAGCCACGACACAGGAGACGGGTAGGTTGTTCATCCAAAAACCCACGACTCTGGCAGAAATCGCAAGCCTTGACCGACAGAATTCCTGTCACGTGTATGACCCTCTACATGACCTCTGAACAAGAAGGTTTCTTTTGGGTTCCCAGGAAAAACCAGACCATCGGTAAAGGTAGAAATCTTCAGCTTTCAGATGAAGGCCCTGGACTGAATGTGCCCTGTGATCAATATACTGTTTAGCTGCAAAGAAAGGTAGAATGAAACCCTATGCCAGGCCGGGAGCAGTCAGTCGAAGCCTTCGCACCCCACCCTCCACATAAAACCCGCTTGCTGACTGAGACAAGCTTCTCCTTCTCATTAAACCTAATTGCCAGCAGGCTATGGTTTCATTTGCAGGGGACAGAGAAGTGATTTAATATGGACCACAAACAAGGGCTGCACAGAGGCTTGGAACAGACAACAATAACACATGGCAAACAACCTGCTGCTGTCCTGAACCAACTCATGGCCTTCTCAGCAGACCTGCGCTGAGGTTACCTGAGCAGCTCACCCAGGTGACTGCAGGCTATCTCACGTCATCTTTTTTATTTTGACTTCATGAGAAACAAATCCTAATTCATTTCTTTTGCGGTAATGCGGGTATTTGTGTTAACACCAAACATCTGAAGCACTGCATCATCCAGAAGTTTCTATACTTTTCTACACAGACTTTTGTCAAAGTAACCCTATTCTTGGGCCTGGGGGAACAGCAGATGTTGATAAGCCCATAATCCTATGATAAAATGTAGTCAACGTCAAATTATTTCATTGCTTCGAAACGAAAAGCTCCATTTCCTGACTAAGTAACACGACGCACCGTAAAAGTTTGTACCTTCACCACATTCGGCCACATCACATCAACCGTTTTCCTCCAGCACTTCTGGATAAACTGGAGGAACTGAAGGACAAAATTTGACAACACCGGCATGAATGGCTCATGACTTCTGCCTCCATTTTGCAAAAGATTTGTCCACTTGGGGATAAATTGTATAAACCAGTGGGACGTAGACTTCTCTCTCATCCAGCCGGTACCTCCTGGGGGAAGAACATCTGCAGCACTAACTGTGCTGGGAAGCTGCCTGTGCCTTTTTTCAAAGGGTAACCGGTCAGTTCTAGATCTGAACTCTGAGATAAAAATGTGTAAAAATAAAGCCAGCGCATCCCAGTTTATTGCCAATTTCAGCGAAGAATCCACAATGCTTTGCTGTGAAGCACAGCTTCAAACATGCCTGTTCACTGCTGCATGTCCTCCACCCGAATAACCGGCAGCCACATGGTTATGTTTCCACCCCCAAGGAAGACGCAAAGGAAACTGCGCACAGGTGTGCCTCCTCCGAGGGTTGTTTCTTCCAAAGCATTCCAGGCTATCGTTTTGGGAGTTTGGCGCAAACGGCACATTAAAGGCACACAGTTAGAAACCTACGTTCTAATCCATGGCATCTCAGGGGAAAACAGTTCCCTTTGTCCGCTTTGTTTACCCCACTGAATGTCTCTCAGCAGCTTGGAAGGGAAACAGAGAATACGAGGGACGCTGCGCATTTCTTTACCGGGACTGTAAGCCATTCTGCCAAACATGCGTGGAACAGCCTTAAAAGGTGGTGTTTTGGTGACAGGACTGAGAAGACCAGACTTCAGGAGGAAGAATAATAATTATTGGCATTTTTTCTAGCGAACACTGGGCAGCAGTGGTGTGGGGCCTGTATGCATTCGCCCAGCCAGGCCGTAAAAGCTCTCATTCATGCTGGACAAGTAGGGTATTCTTCCTGCCCGGCTGTCCGTCGTTGCTGGGGTTTTGTTCACCTCTCCCAACCTGAGTGGTGGTGCCAACGCTGACTGCCCTGCTGCCCAAGTAACTTTTCACCCAGCGCCAGGAACCAGCCAGGCCTCCGGTGCACACAGAGGGGAGATTCATCCTTATGGAGAGACAGGGGGATGGTACCTCTCAGCCCATCACCCCCCTGCACAGCTGCTGAGGATGAGTGTGTCCACAGGTCTCCTGTACCACCCAGTGGAACCAGCTGTACCCCTCAAAGAAAAATGTGAAAATGTTCTAGCGAAGGCCTCAAGCACATAGGGAAGGAAGCAGATTGATGCCATGGATGTAGGTGTGAGTCGGGCCAGGGTCTCCTTTTGTTACCCCTAAATTATAGTTTTCTCAGTCATCGTCATCTTCGTTGACGGCAGCAGTTCAGCAGGTTTAAGAGAGGCAAACCTATCTTGATTCCTCAGATCACTGCACACTTTTCCCTCATTTCAGGTCCACCCTCAAATCCTCCATCGAACAACTCCAGGGCTTTGCTCCTCGGATGTACCGGTGACAACACCCTACCTCACACGGGCCATCGGGTCGCTTAGTGCCAAACTGTACCTTTTATAGTCTAGTCTGCCTGTCCTGGTTCCCTTTAACCACACAAGTTGCTGCCTATTTCGCACAAACGTACACCCATTTGTCTCTAGTGTCGATACACACAGTGAGGAATCCTGAACTGAGCAGAGCAGCACAGAACAAATGCCCTCAGGCCCATTACTGAAGCACTGCTGCCAAAATAAATAAATGTATACATGGATAAATAAATATCTGGAACATCTGTTTAGAAACTATTAAAGCCCTTACTGTACCTCAAACTGTTATGAAATGGTCAAGTGCAATAAAATAAATTTTAAAAAAGGTAAAAAAAAAAAAATTTTTTAAAAACTTTATTAAAGTGAACGCAAGACCTGTGTGAGATTCGGGCAAAAGACATGAGGCGGTTATGAAGGTTTTGCAAAATTCCGGAAGAATTTAGGAAACCAAAGTTAGACTATGAGGTGACTGTACAGGAAGGTGTGGACATGCAGTCAAACCATATCCAGAGGGTAGGAGGAGATCCGATTACTGTGATGAGAAAGAAGGAGCAGTTAATGTTGATGTTAACCACAGTCACACAGCAGTGACCGCCACTTCCCCAGCCTGAACTTGGCTCGGATTACCTGGTGGACATTTATGCAGGTAGTGGATGTGGACGCTTCTCTCAAACTCCTTATTAAATAAATCGCTGCCACCTTTACAGGGGCTCTGCCACACCGGCATGCGAGACACCTCCCTCGCAACCAAGATTCCACTTATCACCTCCATTTGGCACGCGGACCCGCAACCCTGAACTCCACGAGAAAGTCAATCCTGCTGGGCTGCTTGGAGCACGGGCAGGTAGACCAAAAGGATCACAAAGGGAGTCAGATCATCTCTTATTCCTTTCTCCTCTCCTCATCTACAATACAGCCAAGCAGACGCTCTCACCTTTCTTCCTTGCTTCCTTCGTTCCTCTTTGTTCGGTGCCTTCTCCTGCGCCAGAAACGTCCCTGTTTGTATTCCCTAAGAATGCAGCGAGTGGCTTCAGTGTAAGTGGGGGCGGAGGGGAGGAAGAAAGAGTGAGTAAGCGAGAGACAGAGTTGGGAGATATGAAAGCTGGAGGCTGGAGAAACTTGACACCTCCACTGGTCCTTTGTACACTCTTTTCTTTTCTCTAAATGTCTTCCTTCTCCGTGAGCGTCTTGCTTTTTATGACAGCAAGGAACATAATGGACTGAGCACCATTTTGGGAGGAGAAAAAGCGGAAATGTAAAGATGTTGAAGGAGGAGAGAATAAATATGATCTGACCTCAAGCCCACATCTCCTGTACGGACACCAAGATCACAGTTCAGCGGTTTTCCAAAAATGTAACTTTTGTCACCTGTTGACGTAAGACAAGCAGCTGCAGGATGTGTATCCCTTCTTGCTGGAGGACAGGGCCAGGTGGCTTTCACTTCCGGTCTTCACCTGGAGCTCAGAATCAGAAGGTGGTGCTCGTGTCTCATTACAATGGCTGAGGATATGAATGTTTTCTCATCTAAATCAAAGCTCAAGAAAGGCCCGATGTGAAGCTGGATGTAGAGGAGTGAGAATCTTCTTAAGTCTGCTTGAGAAGAACCTGAGAAACTTCCACATTTAATGTCAGGGTGCTGAAGTCCTGCCACTAACATCAGTCATTTTATTTCCTCACACAGATACACACCCCTGAGGCGAAGCACTCCAGTTATGCAACCGGCCAGAGCTGCGCTGCACACTACACACTGTGTTCAGAAACACTGTGGAATGCAGATAAGTGACCGGCTCTCCAAAGTCAATGGAAGATGTTGCAACCGTTTGCTTTTGGGAGCAGCGGAGAACAAACTGTGCGCCGTGTTTGCATGTCAAGGCCTTGTCCTTGGTACACACTTTACAGCTGGACGCGACTGAGACGAAACGTTGGACAAAAATGTCTTCGCCGACCGAAACGCCCGCTGCCATACCCGGGTAAAATAACGTCACAGCCGCCGTGTTTCCCCCAAACAAGATAAATGGCAAAGAGAGCGGATGAAAAAAAATGTTCTCGGTGGCGGCAGACAAAGCCAAGCTAAGGTTTAAGATCACAAAAGATGTGAATTAATTGGTGAAACATTGTGGCGCTAAAAGGCCCGGTTTTATTCGGCTGCATGTAAACACATTTTCGCACTGCCAAGAAAAACAAGCTGCGGTTTATTGTCCCGAAACAAATGGCTTTGAGGACAAACTGCCAGATGGTTTCAAAACTGCCTTCCTCTGTTTTGTTTCATTTGTTTTTGCAAAGGTGAAAAGTTAAAAAATGTTTCGCCCACAAAGATAGAAGACTTTTAAATGCTGCTTTAGAGCATAAAGCCTATTCAGTATACAGTATATTCACTGCAGGGGTCAAGCCCGCCTGGTAATAAGCAAACATGCTAATTCAGGAAGATGCTAATCCCCATTCTCAGTTTATTTAGATCCTTGTTGTGTCACTTTTGTTTCACCCTGTATCTCTGCATCACATAGTCTGAAGGGTCTAGAATATACAGGAAAACAGAAAGCACTTCATTGGTTGTTCGTAGGGATCGGGGTGCTCAAATACATCCGAGAATAAGAGGAACAAACGTTGGTGTCGGTAAAATACGCATCGGGAGTATGCAGAAATGTCCTAAAGTGGCTGACATGGCGGCGCGACAGCTAGCGTTGGCGCGTGGACCTGTGCATGGGACTACCGGACATGGATTTGATCCTCACTCGGTTTGGGTGGGGTCTGCACGTTCTGTGTTCGTGTCAGTTTCCCGCCTTATCCCTTGGTTTCCTCTTACAGTCCACAATGATGCGTTTAAGCTGGAAGTTGACATTAAAGTGACCACAATGTGTACTGGATAACAGACAGGTAAGGAACTGTGGGGTATTTACCATAGTAAAAAAAGCATCTGCTAAAAGCATAAATGTAATAGGAAGAGACCCCCTCAGCTGTGTCGCAAGTGAAAATGCATTTGTGGACACAGTGTGATGTTCGCGGACAAGCACGCGAAACGCTCAGCGGACGCCGTGACTGCATGACACACGGTTGAAACATCGTGATGGATTTAAATCATAGAAATTACTACAGGGCGTAGATTTTGCCCTCTGGCAGAAGTTGAATGATGTGAGCACCTGACAGATGCACAGTAATGCCAGAGGCACAAATAAAGCAGTTAGCCAAAACACTGCAAAATAATGCTTGGGTGACCACCACGCAAATAATACACCTCAGCTGTGTACTCCAGTAAAATTTAACATGATTTCATGGCGCAGACAATGGTTTCAGACTTTATTTTATGCCCACAAGACCTGCGTCTGCATATTTGGGCTAAACAAATAAATATTGACAGCAGACAGCTTGTCTGTCTTAAGCTGAAGGTTTCTGCAGCCCGGCTCAGACAAACCGTTCTGGAATATTCCCGGCAGCTGCATCCAACCACACCGGATAAGGATATTTGTAAAATAAATTTCATTCAACAATGTAAACAATGAATTTTTTTTTTTTTTTTGGTTTTTCGCAACAAGGACAAAGCAGCAAAACTACACGATGACTTGCATTCATTTCCTAACCAGCTTTTCAGGTAACCCCACGTACCAAACACTGAAATTCCAGAAATTATATTTCCATAATCAGACTTTTTGTCAGTCGCTTTCTGCTTTTTCTGCTATTTTTAGCATAAAACTGAGATTCATCGCTTACGCTGCCAATGGGGCATATTGTTGTGGTAGCTAAATAACTCCGATGGGGGTTTCATTATTATTTTCTCGCTGCGGTCGGCTAGCTGATATAACCGACGTGAAAATACTGCAGCACGGCCTGTACGACTCAAATGTATTTATTCATTTACGTAGCTGTGCTCGCGTACGAGCGACGCGCGTTCAACTGCCTCTTCCCTCTGTGCAAACGGAGGTTAATCCCTCCGACATCGACCCTGCCGCCGTGCCTCTTATTGTGATGTAGCAGGAAATCCAAAGACGGCGCACGGGACTCGACATGCAAGCCGCGTTGCTTTTCCAGTCCAAGGACTGCTTTTGACTTCAGTGAGACCAAGAACATCATCTGCTGCTCCTCAACAGCATTAGATATGCATTTATAACAGTTATTTAAATCTGCTTTAAATCACACAAATGCTCATTGTGCGGTTGTCTCTCGTGACTGCTCTGCCCATTGAAACAGAAGGAATTTTTTCACAGCTAAAAAAGGTTTTAAACCCGCGCATGGAGATTTTTGTTGTGTTGCCTGCTTGTCTTGCGGAGCAAATTGCTCGCGTGCCGAGAACGTTGCCTTATTAAGCGGCAGATTTGGTGTGAAATGGCCGATGCTGTGTTTCAAGCACCTACATGTCTGCAGCCCTCAGGAGGCTGCGGTTGCTCATTCTTTCAAATCTGCAGAGTCAATGTATTCCTGCGGGGCGAACAAGAGCGCCCATAAAAAGGGCTCTATTGTTTCCTGAGCCAAGACAAAATTGCTGAGCCCCCACCTCCCTATCCAGGTGTGATGCACTTGGTCACGCGACCACTTGCTCACCTGGCATCGCCGCACAGGGAAGGCTCATTTCTGGGGGCAGCAGGTTCCTCATAGACGTGCTGCAAGTGTGCGGAAAGCACGTTATCTCCAGAGGGAACTCCACTAAGTTGCAGGTGTTCCTTGCAAGGAAATATTAAAGAAACAAGAAAATAAGGGATGCTTCTACGTCTTTGAGTTTGAGCGCATTTTCGGGCTTGTGTGTATGTGCTTAGTCTGAGTTCAGTGTTCCGGCACTGAGCTCTTTTGGCAACAGTCTAGTTTTACTGTAAGGACCAAACTCATTAAACAATTCAAGATGTTCAGCTTGGCGCAAGTACAAGATGTCTGCTGTTATAAAATCAGATTGGGATTGTAGACATTTTGGCACCACGCAGTGTGGTCTATGATAAACACAGCGGCGTAGGCCTCAGACAGCATCTCAATCCTTAATCATGTCAAAGCTGCTTTTTGGGGGGTTCCCCGCTTTCCCCGGCTTCCGTTTGCTCCACCTAAATCCATAAATCAAAGAGGGCAAAGAAGTTTCCCCCCGCAGCATGTAGATGTTTGTACTGTAACTCGCCGCCTACTGGGGACTGTTGGCTAGCGCTCACTTTCACAACTAACGGACCATTTTGGTGCAAAGGGGGAAACTGGTCACCAACTTCCCAGTAGGTGAAACGGGGAGTCGCTTTCTTCTGGCTCCATGATGATGTTTGGACACAATAATAAATCAAAGGTTTGGCAGAACTTTCCAGATTGCCTCTCATCATTCGCAGCCTGCAAGTTCCAGCAGAGCCAAAACCACAGAGGACACAGACACACTGAGCCAGAGCTGTGGTGAGCGCAATCATTTAGAGTCATGCTGTTGTTTGTTTGTTCCTGCTATTTTTAAAACTATCCCACCTTGAGCCTATTACCTGGACATACAAGCCAAAGGAGCAAGCTTTACCCCCCGCACCCTGCCGACCCCCACTTAACGTCTATGCCAAGTGAAATCATGTTATGCAACTGTAACACCCATACGTATAAAGACTATCAAAAATGCATTTGGAGGTCCCAGGTTTCTTGGCACTGAGCCACAAAAAATGTAAATATTTGGGATACAAAGAACAGACACCGGTAAAGTCATTTTATAAAAGAAAGAAGTGTTTGGACAAAGGAGAAGCTTTATTATTCAACAACTCCAGCATACAACGGGGAGGACAAACACAGCACGGTCACCGAGAGAAGACATGGGTGTGGCAGCGAAAAGAATGTGGCAAATTTAAGGAGGGTTGATTCTTTTGTGCCACCTCAGAGTATGTCAGCAGGTGCAGTCCCCAAGCCTCCGAACAGACATGGAATCACAAGTGACATTAAAAGGCAGTCAAGCTGAGGAAAAATGGGTTTGAGCAGGCATGCGGCAGGCCAGTGAGCAAACTAGCATGCAGATGAGGGGGTGGGGGGCACCAGGCCAGTCGGTAGCCTAGCTACTACGCCAGGTTCGAAAAAAATGATTGCTTCTGTTATCCTCCCATTTGGATCTTGGAAGGTTTGGAGGGCAAGAGTTTCATTGCCGTAGCCTGCACAAATGAAGAAACCATATAAAAGGAGCTCAGTGGGGCGAGGCTGGGTCTCCGATAGTAAAAGAACAAAAAGGAGGCTGAGAGGCACCTTCTCGGACAGGTTTGGCCTAAAGCATCATTCTGCAAACAACGCTTAAACATGTGAATGAGCACAGTTCCCTGAACCGGAGACACTGGCCCAGCAACCCAGTCACAAGGGAAATGATCATTTTCCTCCTGGCATTTTTACATTTGGGATCCCGGCTTCAGCCCGTGGCCTATTAGTCTCGAGTGTGTGCAGCAGCAGACAGTGCGACTCAGCAGAAAAACATCACCCGGCTCAGCGCTTCTTGGCAAGACCACAAATCTCAGAGACCGGGTGTTAATGGCTTCCACTCTTATTAGTCCAGGACAGCAGCAAACCCTGGGACTACCAGCAGGCACGTCTCACCCCTCCCACCACCCTGCTCCTTTCAAAGACCAAGGATACCAAGGTGGAGCAATCCAGAATTGATTCATGTAGCAAAGAAGAATCGAGTCGCTTCCTTTGCTCTTCCCTACTGTTAGCGTTTAGTTTTGTCAAAGGTACAACACAACTGTGGTCCCCCCATAAACTAAGCGAGGTACTGAAATGGCAGCATGAATCTCTCCAGCAGATGAACAGTCCGCATGCACCCAAAGGGGGAATTCCGAGGAAAAATCCTTCCCCCTTTTCAAGCACGTTAAAATTTTTTCACTGCAAGAGGCCGAGAAATCCAAATTCCCTCTGTTATCCTGGGAGGCATTCACAAACATGGAAGTTGGCATTGAAATGCTGGTTTTGCCCATCATGTGACTAGCATTGTCAGGGTGGGGGCAAGTGAGTAAAAGAGGGAGCTTAAAACATCAGCGCTTGAAGACCGATCACTTTGTTCTCCAGCACCCTGCACCGCCAACAGAGCGGCACTAAAATTTCGTGTCATGCTGCCCTCTCTGGGCTCAGTGGCTGAAAAGGCCACGACGCAGCCCTGGAAAGCAGAAAGAGGGGCTGGCATTACTGCAGATCATTTTCGTTTCCAGACCTCTGGACCACCCATGCTGCCTAGTCTTCACCTCTTGTGAAGTCCCCTGTTCCAAGGACAGCCCACGAACAGACTGCTAATACAAATGGAAACGACAGGACTGAGCCCTGCACAGATGGGGAGTTAGGATAACTGAGCAAGAACCATTTGAGTGTTAAACAAAGAATGTATTGTGTTACCAAAACAGCATATAAGATCATTACTAGCAATACTGATGGTGAGGTTCGTCTCAGGCTTTCAAAAGCAGTCCACCAGAATGCAGAAGCTCCAAGATAAGGAGAAAAAGGCCTTTGCATGCACAAGGGATGTTTTTCCAGGCTCCTCTAGGTTACCTATTACCTCAGTAATGAGAACACTAGGTCCTCACGTCAGGTCAGATAAACATAAACACTGATGATTCATCTTCTGCTCTGGAAATATGTTGCTTGCACTCATCATTTTCATTTCCATCATCGTGCTGGATGTGAGGCCCTGCAGAATGGATCTGCTTAAATCAGACAGCCCAACTGTCATGGTCAAGGCCTTCTCTGCCACTGCTGTCTTCCCTTTCAAGGCAAAGCTCAAGGGCAGACAATAGTCTCAAACAATCTGAATGTGTTGCTTTCGCACGTAAACTTCGATGATGTGCGAGCCAAGGTTATGAACCGGAAAATTTCTTCTGTAACACGATTCTGCGATCTTACTGCGGTAATTTGATTGTCATGAAAGGCAGACAGTAGCTAATAAAAGTCCTTCTTTCAATCTCACCGTACCAATGACCTTGCCACAAGCAGAGACCACCGACGGGATCGCGGATTTGTCCGTTCAGGCTTTCATTAAATTGAACTTTCGGAGGGCTCGGCTGTCTGGTGCCAATCAATAAAGATCTAAATTAAGATAGCAAAAGTCAATGTCATTCCTTATTAGAAGACTATGTCCTTCTCAGGGTCTGTTGCCCCAACAGTTGCACGAGTGGACGATAAAACGCCAAAGACATTTATATCTGCGTCTGTTTGTGATTTACTTGAGCAAACTGCAGCATTTGTAGACCCACAGTCCAAGCTTCCACTGCTGCTGAACAACCTGTAGGCACAACACCACGTCGAGTCTCCTCGTAGAGCAGAAACGATCATCATGCACCCTGTCAAAAGGGCAGTGTGAAGGAAGCAAGAAGAAGCAGGCAAAAAGTGAGATACAGACTCAGAAGTGGGTTAGATACAGATGTGATGTTCCTGCCCGTTTCGTGTGGCAATGGTAAACACCAGCAAGCAACAAAGAGCGGAAGAAACGGATTTTGTAGTTGAGATGTTAATACCGATTATGAGAGCAAGATTTGGTTTTGATATACAGTAAACTGACAAATACCCCGTGAATACTTGACTGCAGCAGTGCAAAAATACCCCCTAGTCTTGGAGGGCTCGAGGTTTCGGGCGACTGGGGCGCCTGAATATCTGACCATTAATAACCTAATAAAACTCACTGAGAAAATTCCTTTGAGAAAAGAGGCCATCAGCTTGAAAATACGGAGCCATTACTGTAGGGCCAGAGCATCCTTTTGGGTGAAGGCTCTGTCAAGAAAGCCTACTTAAAAAAAAATAAATAAATATAAACAAACAAATAAAAAACAAGAAGGTATCTGGTATTATGGTTCTACACCAGGGCTGAAAGAATGGCTTTTAAGATTGTTTGTTAATTTCCCTGAGTGAAAAAGAAAAAAAAATGTTTACAGACCCTAAGCCTTAAAAAGGCCAAAAATAAAAGGGCTGAGATTGTAAACCAGAGCAAGCTTTGCTACTCAGTTTTTCATGCGTCACTTCTGCTCATCTTCTCTTATGTAAGAGACAGTTTTCCAGCAGTCAGCGACTCTCTGTAACAGGCAACCGTACTGACTGGGTCCCATAAGTGAACACCATTAACGCGCAAATCTACGATTTAAAGCACTTCTGGGACGAGACTATGCAGCAAATAACATCCACCGCTCTTTGCACAGGAAAAAGTTTTATTTGCTGTCGACTAAGAGTGGAGCTAATGCTCCGGTGGAAAACGGCAGCTTTGGAAGCTAACAACAAAGTGGCCGCGCAGAGGATTTTTAAAGTGCATCAATCCCAAAATAGAGGTGGAAGGTTAAGCTGGCTGAAAAAACACCTGCCCATGTACATGTGACACAGGCACACAGACCCCCCACAGCTCGGTGTCTGAACCCCTTCTGTCCAGCACCAGTAGTTTTTTTTTTTTTTTTTCTCCCCCCAAATTCTGTTTATAAATGAAGGACTAATGTAAAACATTAGCAAATAATTTATTTAATGATTGCAGGTCTCCCATGTAAAAAAAAAAAACAAAAAAAAACTCTTATTTGCTTCCCTTGAAGAAATGCATTACCGGTGAATAAATGAAGAGTTTAACAGTTAACGTAAACCAAATCTGGATGAAAAAAGGAGCATACTGGCATCTAGAAACTGGCCCGGCAATCCTAAGCAAAACTGAATAGTTCACAGAAGTGATGGTGCAGAACTGCGACAGAGGATCTTTGTACCTACATCACTACTGGCAACTGTGGCAAGCAGGTAAACGCCTCACTGGAGCGGGAGAAAGGAAAAAAAATACCTCCTGGCAACTGTCCCTGCACAGAAATCCTACATACTACCTGCGTAAAACAGACGCGAAACAATCCAAACATCTTCAGCTGCCCTCTGGCGAATGGAGAGGGCCTGAGTCACAGTGCAGAGGCCTTAGCAGGAAGCCATGCTGTTTTAGAAGCTGGAGCCTCTCATTACCAGCAGCCCGTGTGACAAATCCATCTGTCAGCTCAGACGCGTGGCGACGAGGAGGAGTCAAAGCCCAGGCTTGTACGCAGGTGCTGCTGGCTGTGTGCGTGTTGGGAGCTGCACGCCGCATGCCGTCTTCCTCCCAACAGTCACGGAAGGTCCTGCTCCACAGGAAAGCCCATTTATTAGCAAACACACAAACACGAGGCCGAACCCCGTCTTCTTTCTCGTTCCTTCCTCCTCCTGTTCTGTAGTCTTACCCTTACAAACCCCTGCAGTCAGTTCCGCTCGCTGCGTGCATCAGCCATTTGTCTGCCTTTGGTCATTCACCTCATCTACTGTCACAGGGCCGGATGTCACCTCGACCGCAGCGAAACAGTACTTCTGGCGCCAGTAAGTATTGCAAATGGACCGCAAAACAGCAGGTTGCATCCAGTGAAATTTACCAATGCAGAGCTAATTCAGAGCGGACAGCTAAAAAACTATCACGATACAACAGTGCGAGAAATGTGATCACACTTTCAGGAAAAAGGATTAAATAAGACATTCGGAAAGGCATGTACACAGAGTTACGGTAAGATGCTCCCCCTATGTTGCGCAAGGTGCTTCCACCGTTGCTTGCTTTTGTAATGAATTCTGACACACGTTGGTCTTACCTGTAAAAACGGTGGCCTCTCCCGCAACTATTTGCAGTTACGCTGACAGACTGAAATAAACAAACAGAACCTCAGGCTGCTCTGCTGAAGACGTCAGTTAACACTTCAGGCAGCCATTGCAGCTGTGGAGAAAAAAACACTGAGGCACACAGGTTTTGACCGGAAACAAACCCAGATCCGACCTTCAAAAACCGGTCCTTCTGGCTTGGCTCCTTTTTTTTTTTTCTTAATCTTATGTGCACAAAAACAACAACAGGGTATGTGGACCTTCCTGGGTTCATTTTGAGTTTATTTTTATTATTTTTTTTTTATTTGTGAATCAATTCCCTTTTCTTGACCTGGTAGCTTGACTTCTGTCTGGAAGTCACAAGGATTAGGGTTATCTTGGAGGGCAGAGAGGGGAGGGGTGCTGTTGTGATAAAAAGTGCTTTCAATCTTAAATATTTTTAAATCCTTATTTTCACCTAATTTTGAGCTATAAAAAGCAGTCAAAACAGTAACTTCGCTCCCCATTTCCTACCCAACTGAGTCTCCAAATAGACCGCACATGTCCACTCTGCATGGTTTGGCAAAAAAAAAAAAAAAAAATCACTTCCTTTTACCGTTCGGCAAATCGACTTTGATAAAACGTGCCTGTCGGATGCATTCGGATAAGAAAATGCATTGTTGCGACCCACGCGGCAGAAGAAGCGGCTGCTTCCTGCGAGGTCTGAGCCAGACCACGGCAGTAGCAAATCACCGAGGG
Organism: Heterotis niloticus; assembly: GCA_018136845.1. Taxonomy (NCBI): domain Eukaryota; kingdom Metazoa; phylum Chordata; class Actinopteri; order Osteoglossiformes; family Osteoglossidae; genus Heterotis; species Heterotis niloticus. The sequence goes on along the minus strand of CM030894.1, from coordinate 19,479,506 downwards.
AGGGAAAGAAAATGAAAAGATAGAAATGAGCAGATGAATAGATATAATCTAATATTCATAGAGCGTGGAGGTAAACAGATGCCTCGTCCTCCGCTGTAATAGTGGACTTGGGGGGTGGACTAACTAAAGAATGAGAAGAATGAGAAAACATCATCTGCTAAACCACTAAATAATTTGGTCACCATTTCAGTTCTTTACAGATTACTGGCCAGCTGGAAAAGAAGCTTCTGGTTTCCTGTGTTCAAAAGCAGAATTGAATTGATGAAAACAATTGATGGAAATGTGACCCTTTTGGGGAATTTAATACTAATAGTGAACAACCTGGTTCACTATTGCTGAGCAGAGTGGGCCAGAGGCAGTAGTTCTATACTGATGCCAGGGAAGGAGATGTGTGCCAAGCAAATAAAAAGCAAAAAAAAAAAAGAATAAATAAATAAATAATAAAATCACACAACAGTGACTCCAGACAGGGAAAAAATTTATGGGACACGGTTGTGCAACTCAGTCTCTAACATAAGACAAGCGTTCCCCTCCAACACGGCAGCAGGCAAAGCACGGAGTAACGGCTCAGCTTAATCTAGGAAGTAATCAGGCCTTAATATCTCTCAGCAGGTCAGTAGCCATGCTGGTGAGTCTCAGGAGGTCAGACTTCAATCCCTGCTTCCTGGATCGCACTCTGGAGGAGATCCCGGGCACCCGCGGTCAGCGGTGGAGCAAGGCGTGGGCGCGTGAGGTGAACACAGTGCGGCGATCACGCTGTGAAGATGGCGCACGTGTCGCATCTTCAAGGAAAGACAGCTGGTTGAGCTGTGGTTAATCTTTGGCGGCAGGGCAGCAAGGTGCAGACTTCCCATGATGGTGGCATGAGCTCTGAGCTTGGGGGGCACCGCTGAGGCTGGCGGCGTGGCAGAGTGAGCGGAATCAGACCCGTTTATCAAATCAAACACAACCGCCTTTGTCTGGTTTCACTTCATTAGAACTGAATTGGATTTTAGCCACTTCTCACATCCAGAGTTATGTTCTGGTCATCTTTTGTTTGCTTACACGTTCAGAAGACAGAAACCTCCTGAGCGTCTTTCGGATTGTCAAAGGACTAAGCAGTGTCTGTTTTCCGCTGCCCTCTGTCAAGGCCACTGGGCCACGCATCAGTCTGCCCTTCTTTTCAGTCGCCTGGGAATGCGTTTTGGAAAAAAGGAAAAGTAGCTGAGGAGAGAGAGGGGTTTGGGGTGAACCTCCTTCGTTCCTTTACATGATTGGTAAACCCCTTGGCCTGATTTGGAGTTATTGCTCATTGGGGAGGATGTCTATTGTTGGGGAGAAGTCTGTTGTGACTAAGTTGGAAAGATGGATGTGGAGGGACCTGGTAATCTCTCTAGGATCACTGCAGCTTCCTCTGGTCTTAATATGACCGCTGACCTCCAATTTTCTGCCCCCCCCTTGTTTGTTTGGAGTCAACTCAGGAAATGGTGGCTGGCAGGTGAAGCTGCGATGTGCGTGTTTTCTTAGAGATTAGACAAATGCCCTCGAAGAAGATGCTTTGGTATGATGGGAAAGCATCTGACATAAATCCATACCTGCCTCAATGGGCGGAACAAGGTGGGGGCAAACCTTATACGGGAGCCCGCCAGGGTCCCCACTGCACAGTAGTGCTGGTGTGACAGAGAGGCCATTAGAATGAGACAATGCGGCGAGCTTTGGTGGCAGCAGCTGGGACACCTCATCCTCATCGGGGGGGCAGTGATGAAAGGCTGCTTTGCTAATTGGTCCGTAGGGAATGACTGGCGGGGGGCCGGCTGGGACGTGCTGAAGGATGCTGTCCAATTGCTCACCCCCATAAGCCCAAAGGGAAGGGAGAAAGCAGCAGAAGCAATTGAGATGCTAACTGCACTCGAGGTTTACGGGGATCATCTGGGGTGGGCAGGGCCAGCTAGGATGGGATTAGGCCACAGAGGACCCCCACCAATGCTGTGGGAAGAGAAAAGGTTGGATCGGGACATAATGGTGATGGGCTACCTAATGGTAAAGAAGAACAGGGCACACACCTGGGGCAGCAGATCGGTCTGGCTGCCGGACTCATATTGTCAGACAGCAAGGTAAACCCAAACTCACTGTAATCCACAGACTCTGCTGCAGGTCAGCATCTGCATTTCCCATGGACTTCTTTTCATGCTCAGGATTATTATTTAGCCAGGAAATAGGAGGAAGTTTGAATTTCGTGCAAAATTATGTTTCTAATGGTTCTAAGAATTCTTATATTCTTCAAGTCAAAATACAATTCAATTCAAGTCAATCGATACATCCAATTTAAATATCAATGAGCCGTAGTAAACATTTTACCTTCCCCTACGGCTCCACTGTAAAGCACTGCATTACCGCAGAGAGCCGATAGTTCTGGCGATGTGTGAAAGAGACAAAAACAAACACAGTTTTGTGAAACGGGTAATGAAGAGGGGATCAGGTGGAAGGACCAGGAGCACAAGATGGCTGTGGAGCAGCCTGAGGGATGAGGGGCGTATTGACGCTGTCAAAAAGACAAACAGCGACTGATATAAGGGTGGGTTGGGGCGGTGAGGCTCACACTCCATGTGCCCACTTCTGGCGGACCCCTTCCTCTGCCACCTGCTCCACAGCCTGGTCCAAGCAGACGGCAATCTGGCGCAGGTCTCTTTGGGACAGGACAAGATGCATCCACACTTCTATTTTGCCTTCAACAGGGGCCCAAAAATATGCCGTTGTAGCATGCAAGCGGCCATTAAATGAACAGCAACGGAGACGTACGCTGCCTACCAGCTTAACATTTCTCCATCATCCCATCCCCCGCTGTGACACCACCTTCCCTTTCTTCTGCTCCCTCCTTTGTCCTTTCTTCCTCTTTCACATCCACGTACTGCCCCAGAGTCAGTTACTTAATGGGTTGCCGTGGAAACCCGGCGGGAGGCTGGGACGTGGAGGACAGCTTTCCAGAAAGGTGAAGACTTAACCCTATAATGCCCAAGTCTTCACGCCAGCCAACATATTCTCTCACATCATAAACTAATGTGGTTAAATGCACTTGACTGCAGGTTTTTACCATGGGGTGCAGGAAACAACTGAACACATGAGGCTAAGACCTGTTGTGGTCTCAAAAAAAAAAAAAAAAAAAACTCAAGATCCATCCTGCACTTCTACACACGTCGACTTCCAATTCCAGCTTCCAGCAATGTTTTTTACAGTCGCTCTTGAATCAGATCAGCATTGAAATATTGGCAGCAAAAAGGTGCAAAGCTTACAATTTGATTCCGCAGATATTTCACCAAACTCAAGAGCTTCTCCTGGGACTAAAACGTAAAACTTCTGAGTCATTCTGCCAGAAACTTGACTCTCTGTGCCACCCATTCCACCTGCTGTGGGACTACAGTTCCTCAGTGTAAAGCAATAGAGTAAATCCACCAGCAGGAAATAAATGCAGATGTGTGGGATCACCTGGCTGGGGAAGGAGGTGAAAGCAAAACACAGTAAAGGAGTCCAGGTAACAGGTGAGCTGCGCAAAGGCAGGCAAGAGGAACAACATGTTGGACAACAGTAAAGTAGTCCCTGGTTCATACTGCAGAGAGAACCTCGGTGATAATTCTGGAAAATATTTTTTTTGATTCTACAGCAGTTGGATGGTCTGGTTCTGCATGCCTTTGTCTGACCATTCAAATGCATTCCCAACCACTGAGCATCCCCACAGACAAGGAGCAATTTGAGTGTCTGTGTCATTTGGAAGAACCAGCTCCAAAGAACCAATTTCATTCCTGATTAACCCCTCAATTCTTTTTCTCACCCCCTCTCCCTCCAGACCCCCCCTTTTTTTTTTTTTAAACCAGACTCCTATTTGCAAAATCCACCAAATTTTCCAAATAAATGTAAAATTGCTCCTTGAGAATTTAATTCATGTCCTCTCACATAAATAAAAATATCTCACTGTCTCTCAGGGCAACAGCTTCTTCTCCATCCACTACGTCATTAAAGAAGGAGTTTCATATCCTCAAGTCAAAATTCAGGATCCCAGGGCTGCTTTCCTCCATCGCTTGAACATGTCACTTAGGAGTGGCACTTGGGACTCAGTTCCTTGTTGACATCTGTGGCTTAGCGGTCAGTTGCTGCTCCACAGGGCAAGGAACGAGGCACCTCTCACCCATGATTCACATTTTCAATAACAACTAATAGCAACTAATAATATAAATAGTAAATAACAAATAATTATTTCGAACAACAACTCCAGGTCCTTTAATGTAGGATGCGGGGCAAAGCACTGAAGGTACAATTACACAAAGCCCATTTACTTACTTTACGCAAAAATAGGAGTGCTGTTTCTTGGATTATGTAAGAAAAATAAACATTTAAAATTATTTACTGGTCCACCAATAATCTTGAGCCCAGCACTGACTGACTGACTGGCCAGAGGGAAATTCATTTAAAAGGCATAACAGTAAACAGGACCGCAGCTGAAGTCAATAACGCTTATCCCCCGAATCTAAGCATATCTCCATCGCTCATAGTCGCCTGGCATAGACTGGTACAGTGATTTAGAGGACTGGGATCAAGCAAAAAACATTGCACTGCTCACGCTCTGTGTGTGTATGTGTGTGTGTGTGTGTGTGTACACCACATAAGCCTTTATTCGTGCTGCCGCCAGCTCTGGTGTCCCAGGGTAAACACAGACTGGTGTTCATGCACCTGGAGCGGTCAGTTCGTCTTAGACCCCCTGCTTTTCCCATTCAACAACTGGCACCCCCCACTGCTTCTCCCATCACCGCCTTGCTGCATCCCCATCGCACAAGCATCATGGAGTGCCTGCACATGGGTGCATTATACACAGCGGCGCACCATAAACAAACACCCAGTGGCAAAGATGCCGCCATTCACCTAAGCAAGCAAGCACTGAGCAGTGGCACAAAGGCGCAAGTGTCCCTTCTCCATTTTCCCGGCTGTTTGTTCCCCCACATGCAAAGCAAATTTACTGGAAACCTCACTCACACACGCACACACAAGCACATATGCGCGTGCACGCACCAGAGCTGCCCTGGGTTCTCTACTTACCCACTACCTGCTGTAGCCCCCTCAGTCAGTCCTCAGCCTTACGGGGGACCTCGGTGGTCCCCTTCCCACACCAGGGATGGAGAGGCAGTGGGAGAGCACGACAGACACAAATAGTGTATTGCCCCCCCCTACACCCGTTGGGTGGGAGCCTGATGCACCAGACAGCCAGGGAATCAGCAGCAGCAGCAGCACCACGGTGACTGAGAAGTGATGCAGTACAATAACAAGCATTGCTTCCCTGTGAGACGGATGGATAAAGGAGGGAGTGATATGGGGGAAGGTGGGGGGGGGCGGCTCTACAGAGCATGCCCACTGAAAATCCCTGAGTATTAAAAAGTCACATGACAACATCTGATCTGTCAGAGCAGGCGCTGCGCTTAACCCTTTAGAGAGCCAAAGAAAACACCAAAGCGGCAGACCCTTTCATAAATCCAGACCTGTAATCCCCTCACGTCTCCCCCATACCATGCAGCCAGTAGGGGGCGAGACAACGTGGGCAGCGATGTGACGGAACAGATTAACCCCTTTTCCACCAGCCCGGCTGCACCTTATCACCGCCAACAGCGAAGGTCCCTGTGAAGCCATTAATCTCAGTGAAAATCAGAGAATTTATTCATTCTCCACAGAGATAGGAGATCACCGCACCAATGTTCCACCGAACCCTGCGATGAGGACAGTAGCTCGCAGTTTGACGTCACATCCCATCCGAAGAACATTGAACACTTTAGCTCCAGCTTTGAATGAATGGGGGGAGGGACAGATGCGGGAGGAGAGCTGAGCTCACCTACAGAGAGGAACACTTGCCGATTTCAACTTCATCCGGAGCGCCCGCAAGGCATGAGCAAGCACACCCCGGGCCGACCCGGCCTCAGCAGCTGGGTCCAATTTGCAGTTAACTGCTTCCACAAAGGGCTTGACCCCGCAGCGTGGACTCGGCCGAGCCGCCGTTCCGACGCCCACCGAGCATAGCGAGCGGAAGCCACGCAGGCTTGAGTTACAGCGCCAGTCCATCGGCACAACCAGCAATCAGCCTTCAAAATACAGGGGATCAAAACCCGAGTTTCTTTATAACCGTGGTGCTCATTTAAAGCAAATCTCAGAGCAGAGTAATGTGAACCTACAAAAGCTGTTGGCAAGAAAAAAAGGTCCAAATTCAAAACATTCCCTCACTGGCGACAGAAGATATAAAGAATAAAGAACCCTTTCGGCAAATTTTGTGGATTGTCATATGCTTTTTGAAGAAGTGCAGCTCCTCAAGCGGTGTGATGTAGCCTCCACATTTTTGTGCCCAAAAAATTCACCATCACGATGGGCTTTCAGGAGGAGGCCACAAATCACCAGTAGAATTTCTCCCTTCTCGCCGCCTTGGCCTCCGACATGCAGCCCTCATTGTTTGGCCCGAAAGAGCAATGTGATAACAGCCCTCAGAGTCTGGGCTACAAATGTACCGCCTGATATCTAGGAAAACATCATTCCAAGTGAAAGGCTTCATAGCTTTGCTTTGAACAAAAATGAACATAAGAGCCCACCTCTGGCTGACACGCAAAGCCATCGCTCTAACCTGAGAAACTTCCAGAAGCATGTAAGACTATCTGGGACTTCAAATATCCACATTATGTATATTTGGGCAATGACCAAGTAAATATTTAAAAAGACATTTATTTTGATCCTGAAAGAATAAAGGGAAAATCAGAATGCACAAATGCAGTATTTAAAGATGGCCAAAGTTAATGTGTTACATGGAAAGGAGTTGGTTATTTTGAATTAAAGTCATGTACTTTACATAACTTCTGGAACACTTACAGGCCATAACTTCCAAAACCAGCAAACCACAGTGAGGAAATGTGTCTGCAGTACCTCTGTAGACCCCTGTTGGTAACAAGACAGCCAGGACCATCATTCACACAACCCCCCCCCGCCAACAGATTCAGTTCAGTGTTGTAAAGCCCTTCATAATTCAGACTGTAGCAAGTGTGTGTGTTTGTGGATACCCTGCAGTACACCAGGGTGCTGTCCCTAGGATGTGGATGTACCCCTTCGAATCTGGCACCCGTTGATTTTAGGAGAGGCTCAGGGCCTCCATGACCCTGACTAGGACTGGCCAAATGGTTAATCATAGCAAGCAAATACATTTGATCTGAATTTCGTGTTTGTTTTTCCTTCTATTTAAAATGCTTCTTTTTTAAGTAAAACTATTACTGCTGAATGACATGACTGACTTTTCATTTGATCAGTCCTTCTGATTAAATTCTTAAAGCGCAATAACAAAGCATCACAGCTCCCCAAAATGTACTCAGATTTCGGGTGTTTATGCTAACAGCGCCCTCCAGTGGTCCTGCACACAACTACACGCTAATACGTTTACTTACAATTGGAAAAGTGCATACAAATGAAATCCACAGTACAGCACCTTGGAAGAAAGAAAAAAATTATCAGTTAAGATTCTACAACGCAAAACCATGAAATATTACTCCCACCATCATGAGTGTCAGTAAGCAAGCCTTTAATTTTAAGGCTTCTGGTGCAAAAGATGTAAAGGTAAAAAGTAACAGCACATTGCACATCACTGAGCTACTTCACCCTCAGAATGGTGTATTTAGTACAATGTGTGCTGGTGCTGTTAGACAGTCCGACGCCACAGCGACGCGCCACTCATACCTTTGTGGAAAGAAGAAAAGGAATAAAACATACTGTACATCTCCAGACTTTATTAGTGTGTGTAGCATCATGTGTATAATTTATCTCCTGAATGGTGTGTGCAGTGGGCCAAATGTCACCAAGACAAATTATTTGGAAACTGCATGTTAGCACATCACTAATGTGTATATCAGCTTCTATAAAGTTCAGTCTGTCTGACAATTTTTCTAAATTTATAAAGCCGTTTGTCTCTTTATTCTTTATGCACAGCTGTTTTTTGAGACACACGCAGGCGCTTCTCAATCTAAGTGAGGTTTCTGTGTAGTCGAGTTTATTACATTCCAAAAAGACTACAAAAAATAAGACTTTGAAATTATGAAAATGCAAAATATGGCCCGTGACATACAGCACACGGTAGTGTCACGTGCAAAGCACACGTACGTGATGCTGATGGATTTTCTCACTCCACACACATGCGGCAACGGATGCCACATGTTCTACAAATGCACATACGCTGGTATACTTTTTAAACAGAAATTAATTGAAACATAAAGCTCAGTGATACATATAGTTTATTAATGGCAGCAAGTCAACCCACCCATGCGCTACTCACGGATCTTCTCTCTCTCTCGCTCACACACACACACACACAAAATATATATATATATATATAAAATAAATTCACCAAGTTTAAATGTAATCATAATTTATCCCAGCATGTGCAGTGCTGGCCAGACACCCAAGGGAGAAAACATTTGTGTGGTTGCTTTTTTAAAAGTCTCATTTCTGCCAAAAAACATTACTCTTACCTCCATTATCACATGAAACCCCAGTTCACCACCAAGCTTACCTTGAGCCTATTCCTGTGGCCACATTGCAGTGCAGTACAAGCAATCCAGAGCACTCCATTATAAAAAATCTGACATGCAGGCATACAATCAGTTTTGTTAGTTTCTTCCACCACTTACCAAAAGGTAAAATATCTTCCCATCACCAACGGCTGACTGAATGCGAGTCAAGGGTAGGAGAGCATTTCTTCACACGGAGGGCCCGAGTGCAGTTGTGTTCCACCAACCTAGGATTTACACCAAATTCACTTGACACCGTACAACATCAAATGAGTATCAATCATAATAAACAGGTCTACACATTTTCAGTACCTACGCTTCTACAAAAAAGCAAAAATATTAAAAGTACTGTAGCGTTTAAGTTTAATGATCTCTCGTAGAAGAAAAAGGCTCCTGTATTTGGTCTCGCTGCAAATCATTTTTTCATCCCATTATGCATACATATTACATATTAAGTACAGTATTAAAAATATCTCAAAATTCTACAAGTAAAATCACATTGCTGGTCCTTCCAAATTCTGTCTGGTTTTACTGAATGCAGAGGAAATTCAGCGAGCCCCCTATGGTGTGGCACCGAGGCCATGGCTTTATCAACTCCACATACAGCTACTGGTGTAACGTATGCTGGTGAAACAATGGTATAGGGCTAAGTGACTCTACTTTTACAATTACACATCTTCACACCTGTCTGTTGGTGAAATTAACACTTGTTTACTGTGGGGTGGACGTCGCTCTGGGGAGCAGCATCTGCTAAATGCACAAATGTATGCTGGCAGCCTTGGCAGCTGGTAGAGGGGGGAGGCGACAGAGAGGTTCTCCGCGTGGGAACATAATGGCGGACGGCCCCTCTGGTGAGCCAGGCCTCCTCGTTCACACACCTACACGTTCCGACCCCCGGGCAGCACAGATCGTCGCAGCAAGGATACCTGGCCAGAGCTACAGCAGGGTGCTGACAAGTTTGCCACCACACCTGCCCTTGTAATAACTACGGATCAGCGAAGCTTGGGGTGCGGTTGATTGAAACTCAATTTCAGAAGAAAGGTTCTCTGAAAAAGTTAACAGTAAAAATCTGCTACCTGTACCCACTGAATTAGGAATTCATTTTCAGAACAACAGGGTGCCTTGGCCGCGTCACTTGGGTGACAGCAAGTCTCTGCAAATGGGATTCCTCGCTGTAGGCAGGATACTCTTCCATGAAAATCGGACATCGCTCCGGTTCTGCAAGCTACACGACCGCATCAGCATCAAGACTGTCCTACAAACACATCAATGAAGGCAGTTAAATTCGTAAGTATACTCAGTCACTAGTTTTCTGCCACTTTCTAGTGCTACAGCCTGCAGTGTAGAAAGCAACAGAAATTAAATGCCCTCGAGCACAATAAAGAGGCATTATCTCCACTTACAGTTAGTACTTTATATCATTTCATTAAATTGTACATGTACTGAAGCAGCCATTTTCTGCGTTTTTTTCCTTCCACAAAATATCAAGATGCAGAAGCACTACATTTCCAAGAGTTTTACAAAAATAAAACTTGATGTAATGACTATCACTTGTAAGTTGGGCTACACCCAGACAAACAATTTTGCAAATATTTCAGATATTAACATTGTTCTGCACAGCCTTTCAAGTCAAACCTTGATCATTTAAATCAAAAACAAGCTTGGTTTTAATTGTCCACACAAGCCAAAATTAAGTGCATCACCATGAAATCTTTAAATGGGAACATGGCTGTTTTGACAACTGAAATTATTTCAAAAATATATTAATGGAAAAATTCATCTTAAGCCACAAACACTTTCTGGTGTAGTTGCTTCATGTTTGATAAGGGGGGGGGGGGGTCATAATCAACAAGGTTGGAAGAAATAAAAGACATAGTGAATGGCAATAGCTGTATTTTGACCAAAATATGCTAACTTTACGGTTTAAGGTTCTGTGCAAGAGCCTAATGATATGCTTTCTCCATTGGCTTTAAAAATCTTCTTTTAATACTTTAGATTAAGCAAGGTGGTGGACAAGGGTGGCCTCCTGTTGTACCTGTCCCCAATACTTTTACCACTGGTTCCAGCTTTTATAGTGGAGATAAAAATACTGGTTTACTCTGTGTGCCCGCCCTACCTTTGTTAGTGTTGGTCCAAAGCTTTGGCACAGTCCCTCTAACCCTAAAAATGCATCTCCAACCAGCGCAGTTCCACTTCAAAACCAATTCCAACTCAAATTTCAGCAATACAGATCGCAGGGAAAAATTACATGTTTGTGTATCGTTTAGAAATAAAATACCATGACTGACTAGGAGTGGTGGAGCAAAACAGAAGATGGCATGACAGAGGCATCTGTTAATGTTACACAGTGGGGGGTTGAATACCATCCTTCCTCCCACACCTTGCTGGAGAAAAGTACTGGGAAAACAAAGCCAAAAGTAAGAGACAGGCAGGGTCAGGTTACACTTCTTGGCTCACAACTTAGCCCTTATACCTTTAGTTAGCATTATGCTGTTGGGATTCTTTTTTACGCCAAAGTCCACTGTTAATTAATGTTAGACTCAGTAAATCACAAGAAATCACAGCTCAGCAACTCTGGTAAAGTCTCTGGAAGATTAACAGGCGGAAGGTGGGGGCCAGGCAGTAGCTGATGACTTCTTCGGTTTCCTGCACGCGACGATGGAAACGGCAGCGATCCCTGGCAAACTCCTCCCACGGGCCTCGCCGATCTTCGTCGCTGCTGGCATAAAACTCTTCTACCTCCTCGACAAATCTCACCTACCGGGCAAGAACAGCAGACACGAGGACAGTTAAATATTCAGCATTTACAGCATTACACACAAATTCAATGTCTATGGGGGAGAAAAATAAAAATAAAAAAATGAACTGATAACAGGAAAGGACATTATTATTCCTTCTACGGACACTGATCAGAAAACACGTCCCCTACAGTGGACGGCATCCTTTAAAGCCTTCTCAGAGACCTGCAGGTACTCTCTGCACACTGTGCTATTGGGGGAAGAAAAAAAAAAAAAACACTTTTCCAAACACATAATGCAGTTCAGGTTTTAAATGTGAAAAATGTTTTACTTGAAATGCAAGGGAACAATGACGGGAACTCGGCATTCAAAAATTACCCCCCGCATAACTGAACACAGGTAAACAGCACAGACACAATGGGACAGAGACAAGCGGACGTCTTCCAGTCAGTGCTGTTGCTAAGGAACATTCATGATTCAATGCTGAGAACTCTGCACCAAAACAATAAGTGAGAGGAGCTGAAGCAAGATTGATACAGATGGATGCTTCTACCCACTAACACAAACATTTTCAGACAGCCTGCCATACTTATGGGAGGGGTGATGAGCGGTCCCACAGTCACTGGGAAATGGAGCACAACTTCCCAGCAGCAGCATAATTAGCAGCCTGAAGTGCAGCTGCCCCCTCAGGACCCTAGGATGGAACCACTGCATCAAACTGATCAAAAAGCACTGGGGGGGGGGCTGCCTTGCATAGATTTTGCATCACTTCCACAGCTGGCAGAGCTGCGCACTGCTGTCCACTGATCCTCCTCTATCAGTCAAACAAACCGCCTCTGTGGAAACGCAGGGGGGTTTTTACAAAGATGGAAATGTTCTGCATTCTTCACGGTTCTTCACTGCAGTTGTACAATCTCAAGAAAAAAAAAATTAATTCAAATGATTTGTGTTAAGTTTCCCTCCATCTGACATTTTTATGAGAGCTGTGCAGGAATGCTGCCTGGGGATTTAAAAAAGCATTAACGCTAATTTGAAAGTAAAATAAATGCACATTAACAATGCTATTTCTGCAAAACTGTGGCAGAAACAGAACTTTCAAATTGTAGACAATCTGCCACTGAATAATACAAGACTTCAAGGGCAATATTTAAAAATAAGGGTGCATCAAGGTATCCTGCTCTGCTGAAACCAAAAACTGCAGGGGTCCAACTATTTGCACTCCGCCACTCCACTGACCTTTTTCAGCCTGGCACAGTGCGGCACGGAGACAACTTCCGAGAAGCCGCTGTCCATCCGCTCCTCCGCCTCCTTCATCTGGCTGCTGGGTGAGGAGGGAGGTGGGCCCTTGGCTGAATGTTGAGTCCTTAGAGGGGCCTGGAAGTTCAGGGGGCTGTAGGGGTCTGACAAAGAGTTAAACGAATTCCAGAGTCGAAGGCTCTCTGCGTCGTCCATGTCGCAGGTCTCCTCCTCAGACTCGTCCTCTAGCAGCGGGGGCTTAGGGGAGCAGGATGGGGAACTTGGTGCACACAAAGAAGAAACACAGTCCGCTCCAGAAGAGAACACACAGGCAGTGGCTGCTGGAGTTGGTTTTGAGGCTGTGCAGAGGGTGGCTGTAAAGTTACAAGGGTTGTATGGGTCCCTGCTCTGGCACAGGGAGCTCCAAAGCTGCTCTATCTCAGCATCAGCCTCCTCTGCCTCTGAATCCGCCTCGTTGACTTCATCATTGGAATCAGAGTCCGAGAAGTCAGAGGCTCCCTCGCTGTCAAAGCCATCGTCGTCATCATCATATTCATCATTGCTGTCCCAGTCACCCTCCGATTCCGTTCCGCTCTCCTCACTGCAGGGACTGCCCATGATGTAGGCGATGGCCTTGTTCTGGCACTTGGGTGTGGACAGGAAGGGTAGAGTTTGCATCTCCACCTCTGTCTCTGCTTCAGGCTTTTCCTGAGAGCTGAGCTCATCTTCCAATGACGACTCTGTGTCGGAGTTCTCGCTCTCCTCAGACCCCAATTCAACCCACCCTGCCCCCAGTTCTGGTGAAGACCCATCATTTAGCCCACCATCGGGACAGTATGCTTGCTCCTCGACCACCCCACTGGCTTCCATGCTGCCCTCACCGAGACAGAGTGGCCTCATTATGTGCAGCCGGTTGGTTGAGTGTTCTTCTTCCAAACTCGAGTAGCCATTGTCCTGATCTGGAGTGAGTACGGCGACTTCGCTTTGACAGGTGGAGACGGCAGCACACACGGTACGGCTCTCCAACTGTGGCTGTTCTAAGCTTGGGAAAGATGCTGGTCTGGTCATGCGTGCACCACCATCATGTGGCTGCCTATTGTGACAGGAAGGTCCAGCACTTTCACCCAGCATTGACTCCCTCCGTTCACACTTTAGTGATGGTTTGGTTGGCGTGGCAACAGCACCGATGCTGGATGTTGTCTGCTGACCATCACTGCCAGGCTCCCCGCAGCGCTGGGCTGCTGCCGCCCCCGACGACAGGTGAGACAGCCAACTCCCGGAAGCATCCAAACCCCACATTTCACCCCACCAGGGACCCTTCACCCGTGGAGCTACACCCTCTGCCGACCAGCTGTCCCTCACTTCCCTCTGAGGAGCACTTGACAAAATATGGCTGAGGAAATTTCTCGCTGTGGCCAAATATCCAGCGGGAGCCGCGTCTCGAGTAACGTGCGCCTCCATGTCGACGCTGTTAATGCCCAGCTCACGGAGGGAGTCGGGCCCGAACCAGCTGGGTGCTCCCGCCGAGGAGCCGCCGAAGCCGGAGACTTCGTGCTGGGGACGCACGAAGGGCAGGTTCGACCCAAAAAAAGCGCCGTCCACGGCCACGCTTCGAGTCAGGTCCTCAGTAATGCCGCCGAAGAGGCCTCCCAGTGAGGCGGGGCTCCGTAAACGCTCCGGCAAACACTTCTGCAGGAAATACACGGCGGGCCTGGAGACGACGGAGAGTATCCCCAACCACGGGCTTTCCTGGCCGCCCTGTCCAAAAGAGGACACTCCGATAGCGGCGGGAACAGCCGGTGCGGCGGCCTCCTTCGAACACAACCCGTCCGAATTAACACTTCGGAACATACCGGCTTTCTAAATCTGTGCCGTTATTTTATTTTTAAAAAAAGCCACCCGGTAGTAGTGGCTGCCGCTCGTTTAAAAAATATATATATAACGTCAAAAGTATATATTCTCTTCCATGTGAATTTTAGGTTCGTAAAAAAATGTGAATCGTTAATTATACTTGAAAAAATAAAAATATAAGCCCATATTCAGATTAATATACCATTTCTGACTACCAAACTAGAATTAAATAACAATAAATAGCGCCTTATAATATTTGCAAGTGTCGCGTTAAGGCCGCCCTGCTGCGGAGGGCAGCCGGCACGCCGACCAAGATGGCCTTCCTGAAAATGCCAGGTTCACTTGCTCGCACCTCGAGCAGCGCTTCTGTCTTTGTCACCGTCGCCGTCCCCAAGGTTACTCTTTCGGACGGCCTGGTTTAGCAGCGTCCGAGGGTGGCGGACCACTCCGCTTTCCCTGGAACTCGCTGCGCGCCGCCGGCCATGATGCGCCCGATATTTGAGTCTTGCTTCCGCGCACAAGACGACCTGTTCCTCGGAGGAAGACTCGGGGCTGCGGAGACCAGACGGACAGGAGAGAGGTGGCTGCTGGAGGCGGACAGGTCGAAATGCAGGGTGGGCAAACGGACCATCTTCTCCGGCCAAGACACTTAATTCCTTCCGAGCCGTTGCACCAGTGCTGGGCGTCGATGTTATTCGGCGAGCTCCACGGGTGAATCCGGTGGAAGGTAACACATAAACTCAACTTTTACACCTAGGAGTAGCCAATCCACACTTCGGTTCGGTACTGCTCAGCTGAAATATAAATAGACGTTCTAAATAAAACATTAGGGTGCAAAATAAACTAAGTACAATCACAGATCGTGCTCGATCGGCTCGACTCGGCCCACAGAGCCGGGCTCCCCATAAAGGGATTTCATCAGAAACACTAAGGGAGCGTCGCAGAAAGACCTCCACAAAACGTACAAATAAGGAAGCGTCTCACAACTACACACGCAACTCGTGAGCGCATGCTCCACAGGCTCGGCCAAGAGCGCCTTGTGTTACGTAACGGCCGCGTGCGGGCGGCCGACATTGTCACGTGCGTCACGTCTAACGTGGGTGCACGGAGCGTCGCTCGTCCTTTCGGTCAGCTGCACCGCAGTAAAAATATGCCTATGCAAAAAGAGAAATGTTTCAGAGATGTGCTGTAAAGAAAGCAAGTGCAGTAGTGGTTAAATGCATGGAGTGAAATACTGCTTCACTTTAAGCTAGATTTGTATTATATTTAAAAGCCTGTGCAAGGGTTTCTGCTGTAGAAAGATCTGCAAGACTCAGTAAACCCAGGTCACATCTCAGTATGTGGGATATAAAAAGTAAAATTGTACTGTGGAAAATTGCCTGAGACAGTACTGCAGCGGCTTGTATATGTCTGGGAGACTTTTTTTGTGGACTAGTGTACTGTACTTCGTATTTAGCCAGTTACTTCCAAAAATTGCATGCTAGGAGCTCAAGTCTCACATTCCACTTTTGGATCAGTTACAAAAGAAGGATTTACAGCCTTTCTGGGAATTAGTTTTAATACAGTACTTCCAAATCTGTTTACAGAAGACAGATTTTCTTAAGAACAGGGAGAGTCTTAAGTTGCCATGATTTTAAGTAACTTCACCTTCTGTATGTGCTGTTTGAGGAACCTCATAAATGCACTGCATGATGTTTGCCAGAGAACCACTGCCTGCTTTGTCATTCATGTTTCATAAATATAAAAGGCATATTAAATAATGAAAGGACAATTTTGGTTAAGATGCAGAAAGATTTGATATCGCTCAAGTATTTTGTAGCAAAAGACAACACGCTGCAAGATCCTGAACCAATTGCTTTTTATCTAATACATGTTGTAATGATGGTGAGCGCTTAGGCAGCCCAGGCTTTGGTGGCAGGGATGCAAATACAGGATAACACATGCAGACCTGATGTAATGGTTACCTCACTCTGGTAAGACTTACTGGTTGTGAATGTTTGTGAAGCGCAGAGAAAGGCCGCTACATCACAGTACAATAAAGAGGATTTAACAACTCCAGTGAGTATTACACATACTGTACTTCCAAATAAACACTGCCAACACACGGTCCCATGTTGCCCCCAGGTCATTCTGTCCACCCCCACAGCACTGTATGACATTTGTATATGCTAACCAATTAACAAAAGACAGTGTAATGCAAAAAGCACATTTTTGTCTAGTCTTTCAAGTTTATCTTTATTTAGTGCAAATAATATTACAAAATGGTCAAATAATTAAAAAAAAAGCACAAATCTGATGTCTAAAAAAATATGACAAAACTAATGAATCCTCATAACTGCAAACATGACATCAAATATTTACAACATTATCAAGTCCTGTTCATTTTGAACTTACATTCTGTCTCATTCTCTCATTGTGCTGGGGAGGACAAGCCACTGAAAGCTGCTGATGCCTTCAGGGAGCTTCCAACACATTGAAGGACATGGCACACAAATCACAGTCAACCCTGCCCTGCTACTTTTAACAAAGGGATGGGGAAAATGGAATGGTCATAACCTCCAAATCAGTTAAATACAAAAAGACCAACTAAAGCTCCTGCCTGCCTAAAAACAAAGAGCAGACCCTCTTTCTTGCATTTATTATGAAATGTATCAATTCTGGAAGCTTCGTGCCAGTATCTTAATTTGCACTGGGGTTACTTTATGGTCATATAATTCCTAAACCCATTACAGGCCTGGACCTACACTATGCTCTTAGACAATGCATTCCTTGTAAGAGAGACACTGTGCTTCCATTGTACCATGCAGTCACACAAGGTAAGAATCAAAAATATTGGGGGAATGGGGAAGAAGAAACAAAAAAGCAATCTGCTAAGAAGCATTTCCAACAGAGAAGTGACTACTGTCTCTCAAGCTGGGGTAATCATATTCCATAAACTATATCTAAATAAACTATAACATGGCAACCTTTTTAAAAGGAGCCATGAACTGTTTGGAACACAAATCCAGAGTAGTAAACATTTTCCCCTCATTTTCAACAAATTGCACAAAAAGCACCAAGTGAAACAGCGAGTTGTTAAAATCCTATCACCCTCGATCCCCTTTTCACGCTAACAAATCAAAATGTTGGTATTGGTGTTTGATTAGCCTGCAGAACTGTCAGTTATTGTCCCTTTAATTATAAAATAACAATTATTACTAAATGGCCAGATTAAACTTTTGTTCCTGTTACACAAGAACACGGTGGATAGTAAACTAAATGGGGTACATAAGTAGTTGAGGCAAGAAGACGTTTCTGCAATGAAGGCTGTCAGTTCCAAATAAGAATATTAACACCATTCTGCCATGTGCTACATTTTATACCCCCCCCCCCCACCCAGTTCAAAACCTTAACTAAAATATCACACCATTTCACCCTGTGCCCTCTTAAGATCAAAGCTAAACAAAAATTTAAGGTTTTCTGGTGGGGCTATTGCAATTTAAATGAATAATAACTTTAAATATTCCCTTTTTAAATCAATAAAAAATGTTGGATTTAAGATTTCCTAAGTGCAATAATTAACCTGCAACAAATTTCACAGCATGCATTTGAACAAGCAACCGAATGTCGTTGAAATACATTTTAATCGGCCTGCGCACTCCAATATACAGACACGTAATGCGTGAATAAGAGGGTGCCTGTTATAAACAAACAGTGATATTGTTGTGACACTGGCAACCGGTGGCTTTTATTTTTCTACCTGACACACAAATAACTGCAGAGGTAAACAGCCATTAAGTGGAGCAGTCTACACAAACTACAGTATATACAGTGGACTCTGTGGGACACGGCAAACCCACAAAAACATACAACTTGGCGGGCTAATTCTCATTATCATGATGAGATGGGTCCAAACCATAACTGTTGGGTATGTAACTACCCTTGTACAGTACGAAAGCATTGACCCAGTCTCTCTCTCACTAAATTATTCCATCACAGAAACATGTATATACATGGCACACTAATAAATCAGAGACTGTGTAACAAGGAGCTCAAAACTGAGCTGCAATATCAGAATGACAGAATTCAAAAAGAAATATCATTCCCTTTTTTCCTTCTTTCCACATCCTGTTGAGGTTTGTCTCACTGAATCGACCGCCAGCGGCTCATCGTCTCCTTGTTTTGCTGGCCAGAGACCCATGTGGAAGAGCCGCTTTAGTCATGTTCCCAGAGACACGTCCTGGTTCTTCAGAGCTTCAGCGCTGCTGCTCAGCTCCCATTTGCTTTATGGACCACAACCAAAAAAATCCATCTTCCCACTTTCAGGTCCTGTTACTCAGCAAGTTTATTCTGAGTTTAACAGTGAACCCCACTACAGCATCCAGTGACAAAACTCTATCAATGAGTCTCAATATCTCCAGGGAAGAAGACACTTTGCCACACCCCCACTGGGGGGAATAACTTGGCTCTGAGTAGCTAATCTTCACCATCTCATTCAGACACACAAGTATGCATGTAGCCAATCACAGACTTCACAGGTTTTTCAATGTATTTCAAATCACCTGCTCTCCTACCATTCACACATGCACACACACACACACACACACCTGCCCCTTTTAACGGGTGGAATCTGGACTACTTGTGCCCAACTGATGCCAGTCTACCCAGAGCTGACCAGGGGTCAGGGCCTTGAGGGGTATTAAGGCCTCCCCCAGCAGCGTGTTCTCCCAGAAGGCCCCCTCGTTCAGCACCCGCAGGTGAATTACCCTCTGTTGCAGGTCTCCCCGAGGGATGCCATCATACACCAGCTGTAGGAGACACCAGTCACAAGAGTTAATGCTCAATGTCCAATCCATTAATATCATCAAAGTAGATCAATGAAGGTAACATATCTCCCCATGTATACAAGCACAGTGTCAACAAAAACACAGCTTCGATCCCCCACTAGTCAACAGCAAACATGTCTCATCAGATGATGATGTTTGATTCTGTTCCAGCACAACAAGCTTTACTCACCATCTCATTATAGGTGGGGTTGCATGTACGCTTGGCAGCCTTGGTTTTCCTCTTGCTGGTTTTCTGGGGGTCTGGGAGGAGGTACAGCTTTACATAGGGGTCAGGGTCTGTCCCATCTTGCAAGACCTGCTGCAAGGTGCACAGCACAGCGTAAGCCTGGCACTTTCTGAAACCACACAGTCACAGCATCTGAAGTGTTGTTTAAGGGTCTGCATATACAGTGCAAACACTCACCAGCCCTCGAATGTGCATAACCATGATGAAGAGTTTGTCACTCTTGTAGGAGATCGAGAGCTTCACCTCTCCTACTACTTTCCCAGCTATGGGTGCCCATGACACATCTGCAAAGGGGGGATGTTTGAACAACAGTTAAATATTTATCACATAGAACCAAAAGATTTAATACAGCCTATCTGACTATAAGTAATCTAATGTTTAAGTTCCCATTTTAAAACAGAATAGGGTTCACTGGGGAAACGGTGTCTAATTAATATTGCAAAGACTGATGTTTCCTTAAATGCTTTTATGTTATGGGAGCAAAGGTCTTTGTGCTCCTCAGAAGAGCAATACTGTGTGTGTGTGGGTGTGACTTCAAGAAAACTGTACACAGCAACAGATAAGGTTCTCATCCCTTATTGGCCGAGATTATCAAGCCTGCATAATGTCAACAAGGTCACCAGTGCACTAGCAAACTTTATACAGCTCATTTTGCCGAGCAATAGACACCTCGGCATATTTGCAAATGGAAAAAGAACGCGATTCTCTGCATTGCGCAAATGAGCGTCTCCATGGAGACCTGTCATTAAGGAAGTGAATCTATATGACAGACTGCTGCTCTATAGTTTCAGTTACAACCACACAAAAGCCCAGCCAAGCAAAATACCAGTACAGGTTCAGCTAGTACCTCTAAGCCCAATGAGAACAGGATGCTTGCAAAATAGCAAAACAAGAGGGGTAAACCTGTAGTTTTGTTTTGGAGGGTGTTGGAAACAGTCCCTGGTCTCTCATCTCTCGGCAACGGATGAAAGAAGGTGTATATCAGGTCACACTGAAATGTAGAAGTTAGAAAAGACTGAGCCAGGAGTGGAAAAGTTCTTACAGTACTTATCTGTAAGGCAGACACTTTATCTAGTATGACTTGGACAGCAAACAGTTTCTGTGTTTATTCACTTACGCTGCTGGATAATAATTTAAAGGTTAAGTGCCTCAAACGCACAAAAGCAATATTAGTGATGTGAATTAAGGTTTTGATGTTCAAATTTCCTGTACATCAAAAATGTGTTTTGGATGTACAGCATACAAACGGCTCTGTGCTCAGCTTTCTGCTGTAAAGACGGCCAAAGTGAAAACGAATGTATGCATTGAATTCAAGTTCCCAGCACTTACATATCTGCCAATGCCAGCAACCAGTGAAAGGTGATACAGGCTTACCCTCCAACACTGTCAGCCTGCATGCCACACCTACAGGGCTGCTTCTCAAAATGAGTAACCCATTCCAAAAATATCATACAGAAATAAACAAGCTTGTAATTACATTTAAACTCCTTTTCTTCATAACTCAATGGTGCTTGGCAGCAGGAGGAGAATAGCAGAAGATCCATTTTAACATGTAAAGTAAAACATACTATAGAATCGATAATGGAAAATCATGGAATGAACTAATTATAATATTTATTGTCCAAAAAGCTAAATGTATGTGATTTGCATAGATGTTTTTTCAATGTGGTTCACTCATTTAAAATAGGTCTTGATAAAATGAAATGACTAATCTAATTTCATGGAACTACAGTGCTTCAAGAACCCTGGGCTCCCAGAAGATTGAATTCAAATCTTCTCTACCCTGTCATACATCTGGCTGGTTTATCTCTCTTCTAGATTTTGAGTAAGATGTGTTTTTAAGCAATGGGCTTGTCAGCCCCATGTCCAAGCCCCAAACTTTAAGAGCAGGATAGGAAATTGAATGTGTCTTCATAAAACTACTCATCTGTTATCTATTAGTGATCCTTTCCAAAGAATGCAAGGCTTTACTTATGATCACATGGAGATAAGGATAACATACAAAAGCAAAAGATCAAGGTACAAAATTACCTGCGCCACTTCTGGTGTAGCATGAATGAGATGCCATACATATCCATTCAGCTCGTCTTTTCTCCTGTCAGCCATGGCCTCACCACGTGAGCGACCAATTACGAAACGGCTCGGAAAGCTAGGGACAGGAGGAACAGGTTAACATCTGACTACATCACTTTTGTTTTTTTGTTGTGGGTAAACATTGGAATGGCATGTTACAGACATGCACAAACACAAAGCATGGCTTCTGTAAATATGACTGCATTAAAGAAAATAAAAATCAGTGAATCAGAAAGTTCTGGTCATTCTTGCTAGAACTAGGGAGAAAGGTCTAAAAATAAAAGACTGGTTAATGAGACTGCTGGGGACGGGTCACCTTGGCAGTTTGGAGGAAGGGAAGATGAGCCGCAGTTTGCTATGGAGCTCATGGAATTCCTCAAAGGTTCTCTGAACTAGTGTCAGCCCCTGCTGACCTTCACGCTCCACTTTCACTACATAAGTCTAAAGAGAAAAAAAAAAACAGAAATTTTTTACACTGGAACAAAGCATGATCAGTGTGAGAACGGATTAATTGTTTCACATGATGGCACAAGTTGTGGTTCTAAACAATATGACAATCCAGATACTTAAAAAAAAACAGTTAGCGCTACTGCCATGGAGTCGATGAAAGTCTAAAAAGCCAATTCTGCAAATCCACACCCAGTTATTCCCAGAGTCACCTGCACTATATGTTCAGAACAAAAGTAAGCAAACCATGTGTTTTTGCATCACAATAAGCTGTAGACAGAGCATAAACAGTCAACCTCTACAGCTCCATCTACAGTGTAAAAAGAAGTGACAGAGGAAACATCACTTTAACCACAGAAAATTGTGCTCCATGTCTGAGGTGTGACTTACATAACCCTTGCTGGGGCTGTAGGTCCTGATGTGGCGACACACAAAAAGGTTGCAAATAAGCCCGTCATTCTTCAAGGT
Organism: Heterotis niloticus; assembly: GCA_018136845.1. NCBI lineage: Eukaryota > Metazoa > Chordata > Actinopteri > Osteoglossiformes > Osteoglossidae > Heterotis > Heterotis niloticus. The sequence goes on along the minus strand of CM030894.1, from coordinate 19,457,092 downwards.
AAAGACGCGGGGAGCAAATGACAGAACAGGTCGCTCCTCTGAGGAGGCAAATTTCATCTGCGCCAGGTTGTGGATGAAAAAGTTGAGCTTGGTGGCAACACTGCCAAGACTTGACTCAATGAGTCTGTGGATAGAGACAAACACTTTTTAGGACACTTCAGAACAATGGATGGAATGATACAAAACTTCAGAAACCTAAACCAAAGAAACCAACTACTGTTAAAATGTTGGTTACATTTGATAGGTTGGCATGGTGTCCAGCATCAATTGTGTGTGTGTGTGTGTGTGTAATGTTCCCCATTTGTGAAGAGTCCAAATGGGATGATATGTGTGCAAAAGGTCCTTTGTACAACTGCACATGTGTTTTGTGATTGTGAGGAGTCCTACTTGATACAGTGTGTGTTCTGCCAGTCCCCTCCATGTGCCACACAGTGTATTCTCAGAGTGTTTGTCTGCTGTGTACAAAATTATTTATTTTCTCATAAAATAGACATTTCTACAGAGCAACTATGGAAATGTCACAGTATGATGGGAGAACAAGAGAAAAAAAAAGATTTGTTATTATCATTGTCCAGTGTGATAAAAGCAGAACCCCAAGATTTAAGATAAACAGCAGGCTAGTTCCCCTCCCTTTCATCCCCCACCTTGTGAAGTACATGGTAGCATCAGCCTCAGACTCGTGGGGTCGCAGGGCATCATAGACGTACTTTAGATCCTGGAGGTCTGATAACTCTGGAATGCCACAGGACAGCATCTGCAAAACATAATGCCAAACACTGAAGATTGGAAAAATCTTAATTAGCAAAACTTCTCTTTAATAATGTGCTGCTCTGCTATGATGGTGGACAGGAAGCTCTCACCAGTCCCAGCAAGTTAAGAAAGAGGTGCGTGTGCTTGCGGATCAGGTTGTAGGCCTCACAGCAAAGGTCCACGAAGTCGTGGAAGCGACTAGACGGCTTGTCACCCCCATTGATGACATAGGCCATGTCAGAAGTGAAGACAAACGGAGCCCGGTCACTGTAGCAAAAAATGTGAGAGTTTCTGTTAGAGTTTCCACAGTTGCAGGATATAGGTTATGCAGAATTTTAGTGGCAGCCACCATGTCTCCAAACAGCTACCAACTTTTGTTTAAGCTTCTACAGGATCCAACAAAAACATGTGCTGATGTCAGTTCAGATTTACAGCAACTAGTGATAAATAATCAAATACAAATAGGTCTGCTGTACAAGTCAGAAAAACAAAACTGCATTTTTATGACCCACTTTCCTCAAAACTGGAGAACAACTGCATAGTTCTTTCCTTTTCATCCTTCCAGTCATTTTCAGTAATTGTAGATCATTAAATCAGGTCTGCAGCGCATTCCCAAACCATTACATGACATTCATAGTTCTGAATTATGATCTGAAATAATGAAACTGACCATTTTAAGGAGTTCATATTTTTGCTGACCCAATAATACAGTACCAGAGTGTTTGATTCCACTACAAGATTTAAAAAAAAAATCCAATTTGTGCTATGCAAAATGCCTTGTGAAATCACAATATCCCATGCAGACAATGCTTCTTATACATCTTCTATGAATGTATCAGCTGTCCAAGTGCTAGCAGTAGCCTAATGTCAGTCTCAAAGAGTTTCAGCAGACATTTATCCTTCATTAGATTATGACTTCCTCACCGCTTTATGTTGCCAAACATCTGTGCATGTCCAAGGAACTTTCCAAAATCTATGTGGAACATATGGCCGCTGGTCTTGAGCATGATATTATCATTGTGCCGGTCACAGATTCCCAAGATGTAGGTTGCCACACAACAGCCTGCACAGGAGTAGATAAAGTTCTCCACAGCCTGTGAACAAGATGGACAGTGACACACAAACATGTGTCACTGACTTATTAACAAAGAATCTTGATAAGGAAAGAATTCAACATGACAGCAAGATTTAACATATTTAATTGCAACCAAATACTATACAGAAATCAGTTTGCTGATGCTAAGCCAGGGAATTCCAGTCAAAAACCTAAAATGATCCTCGGTGACAAAGCTCTTGCAAAGAGGAAAAAGTCCGAATTAGAACCAAACTTCACACCAAGTCCAGGAAACATACAGCAACTGGGCCTCACCTTCTCATACTCATCTTCAGTGGGGTTGTGCTTCTGCAGCCAGTCTGCGAGGGGACGGTCCTTGAAGGACCCAGTAACTCCATGCTCCACCTGGATCTTACGGAGGGTCTCTGCATTGGGGATCATCTCCACCATACCTGAAGGAGCAGAAGGTTGGTCTTTCTTCCAAAAGCTCCAGGATAATCATTTTCAAACCCACCAACTCTACTAATTGATCACTGCCAGCAGAAATCCTCAAGATCTCACCTCGCCCACGTCCTGTGGAAAAGCAGCGGAAGTTGACCATCCTCATGTCCAGGCCCTCCTGTATCCAGATCTTGTTCATAATGCGAATAATTTGAAGGGTAAGCATGTCCTGTCGTAGATCATCTCCTGACTGACAACAAGGAAAGAGGAGTGATGTCAGATTCATGGAGTTCTGTAGGACTATGAGCATGGAAGGGGGGCACTTCACTTATATGTGTTCTTAAGCAATCACCTTAAAGATGACATTAATGTTGTCTCCCAAGGGGTCCAAGTTCTGGAAAGACAACTTCAGGGGAACTGCATTGGAGTTGAAGTACGAGCAGGACTGCAGGAGAGAGGAAGGACCCAACTACTGAAGCAAATATTCAAAAGCTATTTGAAACAACCTTAAACAAAAAAATGAATAACTATGCCATGAGAATTTAGAACTTGTGCTTTTACTATACACAAATACATTGCATATGCAAAGTAGTACAGATGAGCATAGTCAGATACACAAATCAACCCTCAAACATACAAACCTACCGGTATGTTGATGCCCTTCACCTGCAGGCCAGGGTTCAGTGGAAGCCGACAACTGCTGCTAATGGAAAAGAACTGCCTCACTTCCTCCAGGCCATCCCGCAGAATGGCCTGGAACACATACACAGAGAGTGCCATGCTCTCACACCCACACTGAAATCCACCAGCATTATCCAAAGTCACACTGCCAGCAACAAATGTGGTCTCCAGGCTAGAGGAGAAGGCAGATGGCAACAGGAAAATAGAAATTTGGAACAGGGGAGGGACAGACCTGTCTGGAGGAAGGAGAGGCATCCCGTACACGCTGGGCCACCTTGGCTAGGATTTTGACAAGCCAGCATTGGCGGTCAAACTCTTCTCGCAGACCACGACCTGAGCAGCACAGCAGTGCTGCCAGCAAGTAATGGTAGCGCACACTGAACTGGGAGTCCTGCAGGGTATCCTTCAGCAACCTGGATAGAGGAAAGGGGAACAGTGTGTAACAGGGGTAATGGGGCTATGAAAAATGTATTTAATATTTACTTAAAAGGAGGAGGTGGGTGGCCTACAGCAATACTGTTTGAAGGGTTCCAGAATTTCTAGCTACACCACTGTACACTGCCCACGCAGATGAAGCATTTAATGATTTAGCAGATGCTTTTCGTTTTATGCAAGGTGACTTACAAGCCTGGAAATACTACAGTATAATACCTACAGTGATTTACTCATCTATACACCAGAGCAATGGAATGGACTCATACACACTATGGGAAATGGTTCAGAGTCACCAATTCAGAGGTTTTTGGAGGAAACCAAAGCAATAGGAGGAAATTACATTCATTACTGAATAATAACAGGATAAGGCAGTATAATAATAGATAAAGGTGTAAGCTAAACACTCATTAAGAACTGTACCTTGTTTCTGGAAACAGTGCTTGCGAAATAAATAATGATAAATTAAATTTATAATGTATGCAAATGAAAATCACTCAAGCATCCATGCTCACAAGAAACTCACCAGAAGAGGTAGTGTGCAATGCGAATGTCCCCTATGGCTCTCCGTAGTAGGAAGCGCACCAGAGGGCTGTCCAGGTAGCACTCGTACTTCAAGGCCTGGGCAGAAAGCAAAGATGGGAGGTTGGGTTAACACCATGTCTAGCAAGAGCAGTTATTGTAAATAAGCTTCAAAATAACCCAAATAAGGAGCTTCTCCGTTTTCCTAAGAGTACCTGCACAAGTTGGGGTAAGAAGTCCAGCAGTTCTGGGTCCGAAATGGAATCCATCCACTGGACGGCTGTGCGCCTCAGCTCCTGATCTGGGAACCTGGAGTGGGAGGAGGATTTTGAAAACGGTATAAATTGTACAAGTGGATAATTTAGTCTCATGTCACTTAACCCCAGTAAAAGTCAGCTTGGATTTGTCTCTTACGTGGCGTGCAGCAGGCCCAGAGCATCCAAGTGATTCATGCAGGCCCACTGGCATAGCAGGGCGTAAATATCAGGCAGGCAAGCCCACTCCCAGCTGGGGGCGCTAGCCAGGACCAGAGGCAAGCCACTGCTCTCTGCATGACAGAAGTACCGCTTCTCCCACAACAACCGCCGGTCCTCTTGGGTCAGCCTGAAGGTCACGGTCAGGTAGAAATAAAAGCAGACAAACTAGTCCCTGACACTTTACAAAATGTGGTAATAACATTCAGTACTATAAGCACTGTAAATCATCTTGGGATAAAGGGGTTTGCTACTTAATTTGATTTTAGCTAACATTAAAACATAAAAGTTTAGTTAACTGTTATAAAAATAACGTGTCAGACATTTTGGGAGCTGTGTACTAAGTAATGACAAGTAATAAAAAGGCCATCCAGAAGAGGGCAGCATGATCCTGTTGCTTGAGTTGTGTCATCATTATTTGTGAATGCTTCCAATGCTACTGAAAATATTCTGGGCAGCTTATAAGCAACACTGTGTATTGATAATGGAACATGACTGGAAGGAAATGAGAAAACTGCATCTGCACCAGTCAAGGGGACAAATACAAAAGCACATTATTTAGAATAAAGATATAAGATGCCAATGATATTATGAGGAGTTTTAGAAAAACATTTTACACAGATACAGGTGCTTTGAATGAGCCCTGGTACCAGCACCCCCAAAAGACAAGCACAGCTAAGCTTCAAAGACATCAGGACCAACTGCAGGCCTGTATAAACCCTGACCTTCCCCTGACTCACACAGGTGAAAGAAGTTCCTCTTAGGTGTTGCCAGACAACCATAAACATGGAAATTGTCCAATCAGGCTTGAGCCATTTCCATAGAAAGCAGGCAAATATGAGGAATGCAGGCTGATTTAAATGTAGGCTTACAATGGCTTAAAGAATGCCCAACATAAACAGCATATTTCTATTTCAAGCTTCAGCTTAGTTTAAATAAAAAGATATAAAAAAATCTGAATCTGCAAATGATGTCAGACACCGCTGGTCACTCATGCACCCACACAAGTAAAGGCAGGCCACTGTACGTCCCTATGGTATATCGAAATCGACCCTTGGTGGCTTGGTCCCCTATGACCAGTCTATGGGTGATGGCCCAGCTCAGAGGCTCTTAGGGACAGAATGTGATCCTACTAACTACCACACTGCCACGTATCCCCCCCAGCCACACACATCCCCAGTGCCCCCTGGGATGACAGCCATTCGGTTCAGTCTTGGATCAAATAACCAGCACCAATGTCAGTTAAGAGACACCCTCAGCGTATGACCCACAGAAACGCAAAGCAGAACAAACATCTTGCTTTCTATGTTTGAGTTGTTGTATACAGACCAGGAGACTGACTGAAGTGAGTCACATAAACTAAATCTACAGAGCAAACCAAGTCTTGCGACATGCATTATCTTTTCACAAAATACACTTAAGTCTAATCCTAAAATCTTTGATATTATTTATTATATTGGGTCTGACTCCCTGGAATATATAATTTTCTGGTTTTTCACTCCAAACACACAAATCAGAGGATCAAATGCATGACTCTGTGATACTAGATCAGATGAAAGAGAGGAACGACTGAGCTAAGCAGCTGAGGGGCATGCCTTTCCAACTCCCACTGTCACAATGCATGCTTCACTACTCTGCTCTTCAAAAGCAATACCAAAAACTGTAAAAGCCCAGGGCCCATCAGCTTCGAAGGCACCAGGAAAAACACCTTCTGGTAGGATCTAATAAAACAACCTGGCCAACACAGATTGTGCAGTTAAAAGTAAATCAATTTTCATTATCATATCCTGTACTACTGTTTGTGGACATCTTATTAAGTAAAATCACTATACTTTGGCTGTTAACCAGCATTTAAACTCATATAAACCTTTTTCCTTTGTGCTAACATTATTCCATGCAGAATACGAGGATCTGTCTCCAACTCAAGCTGCCTCTTCCATTATCATCCCACTGCTTTGTCCAGTTAAGCCTCACCAGTTGTATACAGTATTAGCATTAGCAGGCTAGCAATGTCCACAGAGCTGGCCAGTTCCAGCAGATTCCACCAGTCTTGCCACCCACAATCCACCGCTCTCCACATGAAAAACATTCCCAGGACAAAAGCAAGCCTCTGAAGGACGATTGTTCCGGGTGCTGGGTACACTGAGCCTCTGCCCCCCCCCCCAGCTGCATTCCTGGGTGCTCCTCATAGCCATTTGCATTCAGTCTGTGTTCCCTGAGCATCTCAATGTGACTTTTGGCTAATGTGAGTCCAAAAAGAAAATTCCAAGCAGACAGCAGAAACTCAATGAGTTATCTGGGGGTAGGGTGCAGAGTATGGAGCATCCCCCCCCATCCACACACCAACTTCAGTCTGTTTTTTCACTTCCTGTTTTCAAACCCCCAGTGAAAGAAAAAATAACCCAGTCATCAGTCCGTGCAAGCTTAACCGTGAGCAGCGTAGCAGTCTGTAAAACTCAACAGCAATATAGATCAGCGGTAATAAAGTCCAGGCCTTGGTGCGTCTTCTATTCTGAGCTGCCACTTATTCAAATTTTATTTCAATGTTGAGTAAATGTACTGCACAATTCATTACATCAAATGTGCAAGAGATTTTGTATCTGGTGCTAAAATTTGTTTCCTCGGAATGTAAAACCAAATACTCCTACATTATACAGCATTTATTACAGGTTACCTACACTTCAATTTTTCGTGGAGGAATACTTGAATGGAATGATTTTTTTTTTTTTTTTTTAATTTACTTAACTAGCACAGCTCATTTTCAACAAATTTAAAGTGGATGTTCAACTAATGTGACCTACGATTGAACAAGATTTTAATTGCGTTATACAATCTCAAAACCCTACTGACGTCTGCATAACTACGAGCTGAACAGGAACAAACACCAGAATTCCTTGCAGCCCTTGAGTCCTGGATTCTAGTGTCCCAACCGTGTCTTTAGGCCTAAAGGACATCAGCAGCACCATAAAAGCTGTTTATGATATGCAAATGTGTATCACCATCCTTTAACAGCATGACACTGCTTTACACAGTTATAATCAAGGTCTTATGAAGAGCACATCTTGGACTATATTACCCAGCACTGTACTTTTGTTGACGTACATGCTTATGCACATTTAAATAATGCTGGTAAAGCATAAATAATTGCCTCTAAGAAAGCCTTACACAAAGACTTTTTCTACAGTATTTCAGCCAAAGTACCACAATGCACTGATGTGAACCCAGGGGAGTGCCTATGGTGCCAAGGAAGAGGGGGGAGGGAAGAGGAAGAAAAAAGAAAAAAAAAAAAAAACCCCACCAGCCATGATGCTTCACCAACATTCACACTGTCAGTTACAGAAAATATAACCTCAACTTAATACACAGGAGTTTGGCAACAAAAAAGGAACTTTTTTTGGCTCTAACAACCAAAGACAAACAAAAATATATACATGTTGGGTTGGCCAGCTCCCCATTCAGTGCTTAAAAATGTTACCAAGGACCACTATATCCTCTCCATTTCTGAAAAGCACTAAGAGAATATTGGTATCTCACCAGAAGAAGGACTTTTTGTGCAACACATCCTGTAGCTGCTTCTGACTGTTTTGGTCCAGGTGGGAGAACTCATACTTGGGACTGAATTCAGCTGGAGTTGGTGTGCTGAAGTGCACCTCGAAGGAGGATGTTGGGAAATCCACCTACAGGCAAGCACATGAAATGTCACATATGGAGGACAACTGCTTCAGAAGAGCAGGCAACTATATAGCTGTTGGGGCAGTAGGTAGTAGTGGTTAGAGCCACAGCCTTAATTTAGTATAGTGGTTAGAGCACAATATTAATTTCTCTCAATGTGACTGTATTATATTGTTAACTGGCCATTCAAAGAAACCAGGTAACAGACACATGAACAAAATGCTGCCCTGCACTAGGAGACTGACTTAGTAACAAGGATGCAGTCACTCCAACCTCCCCAATATCCTGCCAAAACAAACAATTCCACATGGGCCCCAAATGGCAGGAAGACATTTTTATAAATGCACATGAACTTGAAAACCCCACAAAGACAAAAGGGAGCAGCAGACCAAGAATCAATTACTTAAATAAAACACTGCAAATAGTATAACATATAACAAGGTTTATACAATAACAAGCTGCTTAAAGAGAAAATGGAAATGAAACATAGTTGATTTTGCAAAAGGCATAAATATCTATAAAGTTCTGATAAAACAAACAAACAAACAAACTTTAGCAAAATCAAAAGCAAATCCACTGCCAAGCATAACACTGTTAGACTGTCAGGACCAGTGTTTGTCAGCCTAGCATAGTGATAGCGAATTGGAGTACTATTACAACTGAAATGACTGTTATTTTAATGCTTATAAATTCCTAATATAAAAACTGCTTTAGCACTACTTGCACAACACATTTCACAAAATACTTGAAAACATATATAATGGTATGCAGACTGCAAAGGAACATGGGTTGTTTGGGTATTATTTTCAGAACAAATACAGGAAAAAGAAAATTAAACTGTACATCACTACATTCATTGGAAAGAGATTAAAAATGGTGGAGGATGTGAAAAAATAGGTCAGAAGAAAGACAGCAGAAGCAGAGTGAAGGTGGTGCAGGATGATAATCAGGGCCAGATGTGGTATCTGTTCCAGATGCATTCTGTCAGAAAGGAGGCAGGGTGAAGCAAGATTTCAGGGAATTTCTGGGTAAAGGTGGGGGTGCAGGAAGGGCCACAGAATAAAACTGCATCTAGATGTCTTCCATGCAGGCAGACTGAAGAGTATTCTGTGAAGAGACCCTTTAAGAACACCACACAAACAAATTCAATAAGACAAAAGCATGCCATGGGGAAACCAGGGAGGCTTGAATAGAGCGGGTGAACGGTAACGTAAGCCTTACCAAAAGCGGCATTCAGGAAGAACGTACATATTAAAGCAGGAGTCCTCCCACTCTGAACACGCAACATGTTTAGTCATAGTTTTTATGAACTGTGCAGGTTTCTTTTCAATGCTCCAGTTGGAAAATGGACAGCAGCAGCATAACTGAATACTGGTGGTCTGGATCTCAAGGGCACTATATACTTGAGGGTGTGTGAAATGGAGAGAATGACAAGAAGAGAGAGGGGAAGTCAGGACACCGGCCGTTTTCTTAAGCAGAATATTGAGGACGAGTGGGAGATGTGACTTTTTTTTTTTGGCCTTTACCCCCTCAGCCAATTCAGGCAGCCTGACCTACTTTCAAGTATTCTCCATCAGCATGGAGACGGCCTGCTCACTACCGCCAGCTGTGCAGCACCAGTTGGGCTCGGTCATCAACTCTTCAGGAAATGAGCTTGCAGTGACAGGGCCTCTGTGTGCTGCAAGCTTTGCTCGAGTCAGAACAACAGTAACACGAATGTACACGAGCTGAAAGTCGCTGCTTCTGAACTGCCGTTCCAACCACAAGAAGATAATTGTTTGCAAGCCAAGCTCACCAAGCCAGACAAACTGACAGCGAATACTGTGCGGATCCAAGAGTGGTTCATATACAAGAGGAGAGGTTGGTTGTTAAATTGGTGGCTGATCAATGAAGGCCCCATTACAGGATTCCATTAGCATCCATTATCTCGCTCTTCATGACAAAACAAAATAAAACAAAAGTACAGAGGGACACATGCTGAGAAACAAGGAAATCAGCAGTTCTATAGGGATGCAAGAAAAACTATACTTAAAGGATATGAGTCAGATGAAATGGATAAAATGGTAAAAGAGAAGGAGTCACAGTCTAGTAAACATCGTCACCTGCAGGATGACGCTGTCTGGTTGGCTGAAGTTTGGGGTGCTGGAGCGAGCATTTCCACTTCCTGGGGTTGAAGGCCACAAGCCAAGAAGCTTCCTTCCACAAGTGAGCACACTAAAGGGACACAAAGCCAGCATGCTGAGCAGTTTTAGGTCGTCATCGGGTTATCAACCAACATAGTTCTGGGTTACAAACATGCAGGAAATGAAACATGAATCGGAATACAAAAATGACAATCCTACATCCTGAGGCAAACACAAATAAACTGGAATTGTGCTCCCTGGATCTGGGGCTACTGCTCTGCTAACAACTCAACTGCATTAACAAACAGTCTGCACTACAAGTACAGCATGACAGCCTTAATAATGGTATGTTATGATGGCAAAATACAATAAAAGGTCAAGCACAAAAATAATCATATCTGATAAGCTCACAATGAGTTGTGACGCAATGTTGACTTCACATCCGCAACCCTTTGACACCCTTTTTATAAGCCTTTTACAAGTAAAAGCAGTGGCTTTCTACCCATCTATGTAGGACCCAGCCCTGGCCTGCTACTGTAAATACCAAGTCATATACATGTCTGGGCTGGAACTTTATCACCCTGAAAGCCTGGTCCTCCTTGGGACTCCTAGTCAATTACCAGTCTTGCTCTCTTGTTGGCCCAGTGTGCAGCACTCCTGGCTAAGCCTCAACAGCTGTTCAGCTGCTTATTCAGCAAATGTTTAGCTTTGACGGTCTTCAGCTAATGATCTGCGCCATGGGCCACATCCCACTGCGATGAAAATGTTTCATTTGAGAATGAAACCACAACAAGGGCACACACAGAGTTTCCACATGTCAAACGCAAAAGCAGCCTAAAACTAAGGCATGAAAAGTCTGGCAGAAACTAAACCATCTTGAACATCTTCCCCTCGGGAAAACAATGAAAGAATCCATTAGTCCGAGTATGAAATTTCAGTCACTTGCATACACATAAATACAATGACTAAAAGGAAATAAGTAAATAAATTAACAGCTATATTTATGCACAAAATGGCAGGGTGAAGTGTGGAGGATTAATGTGAGCTCTGTACTGTTTTGCTTTGCTTTGAATGTCACTGAGCTGCTAGTCCTGGCAGCCACTTTGCACAGCAAGCGTAAGTAGAAGAGAGCTCCCAGCAGCCCATACCAGCTACATCCCATGCACCAGGTTCCTGTACAGTCACTGCCACTGTACCTCACCTTTTAGGTTTGTGTCCCAAAACTGCTTGTAAAAGTGAAGGAGAATGCAAGCTAGGCTTTACCAAGCTTAGCCAAGCTGCTAACACACTGCACTGACAAACAGAGAATACACAAACAAAAACAACCTTCCTGTTTTCATTTAATTGGAAATTAGTGACAGCTTACAAAGACAAAAAATTAGTCTGCAGTTATAAAAGGAAAACCAGTAACAGTTGACAAATATTCTCACTCACTGGACCCCATTAAATAACTACTTGGATAACTTAATTACAGTATGTCAGTTATACTCTTTATTTCCCTGAAACCCTTCATACACAACATACAACCATACAGTCATATACAGCTGACAGGTCGAGGTATTATATTAGGATCCCCCAGAGGGGTACTCACTGTCTGAAGTTGAAAAGGGGCATCGTGACCCAACCCAGAGCCTCCAGACTGCGCCGTTGCTTGCTTTTGTCCTCGCTGCTTCCTGGTGGTGGCAGCAAGGTGGCATAGAGTGTCACCGTCAACTGCGTCTCCCTCGGCAGCTGATTTATCTGCACTGGAAAACAGATCCTGTGTGGAGGGAGACAACCAGATAGGAGATGAGATGAAGCATCATCAGATGTGACCATGTTTCACCTCTAAATTTATAACTTGGCAAGAGGGATACCCATAATACCCAAAACCAAGGTAAAATAAATATGTTCCATCTTTTGTGTGAAACCCCAATGTAAGACAAAGATTAGGGGTTTTGTTATGCTAATAAACCTTGTACTTAGGTAATACATAAATCCATTCTTTTTTTGCTGGTCTGGAGCCAGTAGGCTAAAGCTTCCCTGATTAAAAAACTAGCAATGCCTAGCTGATCCTGACTCAAACCAATAGCCACACCCGTGCTGGAACAGCACCTCAGGTTTCCTGCACAGGGAAAAACCTCAGGAAAAGGAAACAAGTTACTGCAATAAAAGCAAGGCCAGATGACAGCACTTCCTTTTTCTGCACACCGCTCTCTCCATGTACCATTTCTGTAGGGTATGGATATAGCATACTTGTAACAACTAAGTTTAGATCAAGTTCATTATTAATTTTGGGCAAGTCAATAAAAACAAAAACGTGAAGCAAAGATTCAGAGCTTACAAGCATGCTTTGTTTCTCAAGCAGCACCGAGTAACAAGCCAAGCTTGTATGGATAGGGTCTTTCTGTATGACGACTGTGTCTTACTCATTCAGATTATTCGCAGCTGCATCAAGATCAGCTGCTGTATGGTTATATTTTACTACATAAAGCATGAAGACATACCATATGAAAACCTTTCAAGTTAAGACTTCAGAGAGGCTAATGACTGATAACCTAAAATAGTGACTGAAGTACATATTGTTACACAGCTTCAAGTTCCTGGGAGTGCACATCATCAAGGACCTCTCCTGGACCAACAACACGACCCACTTGGTGAAAAATGCTCTAAAGCATCTCCACATCCTGAGGAGACTGAAAAGGACTTCTACTCCGCATCCTCACCAGTTTCTATAGATGTGCCATAAAGAGCATCCTGACCTCCTGCATCTTGATTTGATATGGGAACTGCACTACCTCTGACCAAGGAGCTCTGTAGCAGGTAGTGAAGACTGGCCAGTGCATCACCAGAACTTTACCGCCCACCATCCTGACCACCAACAACAAGCGGATGTTGCCTCACAATATCACCACAGACCCCTCCCACCATTTCCACCATCTGTTTTAACCACTGCCATCTGGGAGACACTATTGCAGCCTGAGGGCCAAAACCATAAGACTCAGGAACAGCTTTCCACCAAAGGCTATCAGAGTACTGAATTCCATCATCGCGGGTCAGGTGGAATCACTACCACTATTGCCAATGATCACTAACTATGCTTAATCATGTTTGTAATCATATTTATCTATACTATCTTTTTATTTATTGATTCTCAAAACTTTCTTTCCTTCTTCTCTGCACTGTGGCCCCAGGGAACTTCATTTCATGCTCCCCTATATACCTGCTGTATAAGGGTGATTGACAATAAATGATTCTTGACTCTTGAAAATACACTCACTCAAAACTCCACTCTGATGCTGAAGGGTGTTAAGCACCCCAGTATGGCCATATATACACTAAATCAACAAGAGCCGTTTGAACACTCAGCACCAATCATCAGGAAACAGATCTGGCAGGCAGCAGAATTTTCCCAGCAAACCTTTTTCGAGAAAAAGTAAAAACATTGAGCCTTTAAACTGAGTACTCTGAGGTCAGCTGTGAAAGCTTTTTCACAAGCTTTATTTTTCTTATGTCAACAGGCAAACTTGCCTAAAAACAAACATAAAAAAGACACAGTTGGAAGCTGTAGCTTCTTGCGACTTAAGTGGCCATTCATGTGTATTTCCCCTACCTTGAAGCTTCTCAATCAGTCAGGATACAGCACTAAATATATCATGACAATAGACTATGAAAATAAGTGACTGAAACTGACAATGCATGATACACAGGAGGTGGCAGAGCGCGATAAAAATGTAAAGCAATGTTATGAAGGTCACAGGATGTTGTTAGGGTCCAAATTCAAAGAGCATCCTCTAAACATACAAAGAGCATGCTTTCCCAAACATTTGAAAGGCAACAACAATCTCTAAAAGACAACAGGTTCTTCCCAGTCACTGTACAGGAAGCCAGGATTCAAAAGTTAGCAGGAATATACTGGGAGTACAGGCTGGCACTGAGTTTACAACCTAGCTAGACTGTAACAATGGGTCTGTAAGCAGGTGTAGTCCTGCTGCAGTTGACTTGGCATCTGGTTGGCCAAGGCACTCACCTCTGGTCCCACACCACCAGATGGAACAGGTACTTGCTGACTGGCTTCTTGCTTGTGTGCTGTGGAGCACACAGTTCTGCCCCCCCATGGGTCAAGGAGCAAGACAGGAAAAAGCCCTCATAACTGTGGAACAAGACGGAAGAGTACTTAATAAAACTGTGCTACTGGATGTGCTGTAGTCAAGACTGCGGTATTAATCAGGGTAAGTGCTGCTGATTTAAAACTGATTCAGTAAAAAGTTTGACTCTAAATAAATGCCTCTGTCTAGCCACTGTTAAGTCTACTGGAAGTTGAGCTGTACATTGATTTGCACATAAAAAACAAACAGCATAAAAAAATTGAAAGAGGATGTGGAATAAATGTATTGTACTTGCATAGTTGGTGTATTTTTCAAATTAATAACACTTCAGAAATAGCTGATCCAACACCAGCTTTATGCCATAATTGGAACAGGATGTGTACGCACTGAACTCAAATTAGAAGTGGGCAGAAAGGAGAAGGCCTCAAAAAACTATAGCCTCTCAATATGTTTTAAAATGTGCTTTCTGTTGGGTGTCTTTACTCTTTGGGGAATGCAAGCTCACATGAGAAAGGGTGCTGGTGGACAATTTTTAAAAATGCCTTATTTATATCCTTTGGTATTTAGGTCAGCTCATTTTATGGAAGCAGCACGTGTAACATCCAGACATTCTCGGACTCTCCTGAATTATTTACACAGGCAGCACAAAAAAAATCTTTTCAAATGAGACACAAGGCAGAATAGTTCTAAGCTTCCAAAAAAAGAAAAAAGAAAAAAAAGAAAAAATCGTCATCGCTGCATGTTTGCAATTTCCTGGTGTGCCGTTTCTGACTGTATGCTGTTATAACCTAGTGCTGCTCATAAATTTAATAATAAAATATCCCTGTAGCTTGAAGAACAAACTCCACTCTGACAGCAGTTTTTCGTATAAATATAAAGTTACAGTCATTGCCTGTACCAACAGCATTGTTCTAGCTGAAGAAAATCAATCAGAAAATATGGTGGGGATGTTTGGGAGATGACTGAAATTGTCTGCTTCCCTCTTTCCTGCGAAAACTGTCAAACAGACAGATGGCAAACAACATCAGGGCTGCCCTTCAACATTATTAGACAGGTGCCTAGCGACCAGCCAGCCGCTGTCCCAGTCTCCAGGGTCAAAGGGCAAGCTAGGTTCCCAAGCTGCCGCCTTTGTCAGGGACCAATCCGCAGTCAGCATCCATTTCAGAAGGAAACAAAGGCTGAGGTCAGTGAGAGTCAGTGGGCTGTGCTCACCCTGGGGAATGAACACACTGAACAGAGGCAGGGGGGCGGAATGGGACACCACTGATGTGCCTTGGGTGTTGTGGGGGAGGGCAGCCAAACAGAAGGGGCCATAACCATTTGCCAGAGGCTGGTGGGAAGTGACTACACCATGTGCAGGACTGCATGCATCTGTTAGTGTGGCCATGCCAGCAGAAATGTGCATTAGTGTCTGGTCAGCCTTTTGCAGGCTGGCTGTGGGGGGGGGGGGGGGGGTAGAGGAATGTATACTGAGGTGCTGCTTCACCCCATTACATGTTGTAATCCAGAGGGATTACACCAGGGCATATGTGGCAAAGACAGCTGCAGTGGAGTTTGTGTGAGAAGTCCTTTTGTTCTAATTTTACAGTCTGCAGCTTTATAGGTCTGACATTTGACACAGCATCAAGTTGTCAATTTCCTCTTCTCAGCAAGGGGAAACACTCTCACCACAGAACACTTCCAGTCACACTGGGAATCACCCATTAATATAGCTGATGACAATTTGGTTTTGTAAAACAGCACAATCTGCGAAACAAAAGCACAAGATTTCATGAAAGGTCTACAAATAAAAGAACTGAACATGAAAGCAGAGATCCTTGAAAATCATTTCAGCATCTTAAATGCATTGATGCTGCAATATTACTATAAAAAAGTGCCATGCGTTTATGCCTTTTTGATACCTTCCAAAGTTATTGCTACTTAATGCGCACTTTTGGGCAAAGTAATTTACTAAGCTTATACTGAACTCTAAATTTACTTTCTTACACAGCTGAGTGACTTCAACAAATCAGATTAAATCATGGAATGGCCCTGTGGCACAGTACCGGTGCCTCACAGCTTTGGTCCTGTGATCTCAGTTATGGATTTAAATCTGCATCCATCTGCAAGGAATTCACCAAGTGTTCAGGTGTGCTTCCTCTAGGTTCTCCCATTTCTTCCCACTGCCTTAAAACATCTGTTCCAAGTGAACTGATATCTCAAATTGCCCTTAATGAACACAAGTACGACACAGATTACCCTGCTATGAACTGGCATCCAATCCAAGGTATTCCCTGCCTTACACCCTGTGAATGCAAAATAATCTCAGAGGTTATTAATAATGAACAGATTAAAAGCTTCTGTCATACATATGTGTAATAAAAAGCAGGGCTTTTCATCAGTTTTGTACAATGATGATAAGTGTAACTACTGTGCCTCTCCACTGTATCCACTTCCTGCCTTGATGTAAAAGGAAGAAAGACAATGTTCTATTCTTCCCCTGGGAAGTGTTTTATGGATTTCTATACATAACACACGTTAAAGAAAACATTGTGCATGCTGACTACAAAAAGGCAAGAACTACTACTCAGCACTGAAAATTGAATTTCAGTCTGCCTTACCTGGCAGCCCATGTGATTGGGATGCGGTGGGCAGCATAGATGCTGAAAGACAATACATTGACGACCAGCCCTGCCTCCTGCATTGGGGCATCGGGCCGGTTGCTCTGGGGAACTGTGTGGAAGTTGGCATTGAAGGTGCTGCAGTACAGTTCCACCAGGTCCAAGATGGAGGCTGTCAACTTCTCCACCACTTTCTCTATAAGAGACAGGGCAGGTAGCCAATTCAGTCACAGCATTTTCAAAATGCTTTGATAAGACGTTCTAAGTACTAGATCTGAATCTTTGGTCTTTTTACGTCTACCCTAGAAACGCTTACTCATATCAATTGGGAGTGTCATTTCCATGAATCAGAAAGCTATCATATAATAATTAAGTCTTTACTTGTTAAAGGACTCTGAACTCTGTACAACTGGCCATGACACAAACCACATTTCACAGCAGGTATTTCCTCAAGTGTGTTTGTACCAAGTCCTTCTGAAGGAGCAAAAACAGCTCAATAAATCCGCTCCAAAACCAATGGTACATGACACGTACATGCTTCCTGTTTATCCCCATGCTTACAGAAGACATCTCCTCAGCAGGAAGTAAAAGATAATCCCACACAAACAAGATGTGATGCAAGCATGACTGGAGCCCCCCCAAAAAAGGTTTATTTCACTTAGAAATGCCAAACCATGGCTATCGCCAAAATCACTTGTGTCTGTCTGTTAAAGTAATAAGGACAAAATGCTCTACCTCTGTTCTCCCTCAGTGCCAGTACTGTCACATCCTACAAAGGGAGAGATATCATTTCTGCATTAGAGTTCCACTGAACATAAACTGATGTAAAGTCATCAACAAAATCACAGAGGAAAAACAACAAGCAGCATGTTTTTATCTGTTGAACAAGGTGCAGAAGTAGAAGGAACTTAAAACTGGCTCTATTTTAAAAGTTTGCAGTCACAATACCCACCTGGGGCTACTCAATCTATTCAATACAATGCATTGCATTTAAGGGTACTGACATTTCTAACTGTGTGCACCAAGTTAGTTTCAGTTAAATGTTCTAAAGGTTCTGATACCTTCTGGACATGGGGTTGTAAACGGCAGGGGCAGGCAGGCAACTGATTAAGCGCTGCAGTGATGTCAGGTGTCTCTACAGCAGCCAGCGAACTGCACAGGGCCTTCACTGACTGCACTAACCGCTCCACATGCAGTGGCAGCTCAACCTGCGGGTGGTGCAAGCAAGAAGCCATAATTAAGACAAATAACAAATCACGTGGATTCAGCTGAATAGAGCTAAATGGAAATATGGAGCTATAATACAGTTACAGGCTATTTCTCTGTAAAACATTTGAAATAAAACAAAAGTACAGCAAGCATGACCTTTAAAGGAAAAAAACAAATATTATGGAGAACATGTCATTACAGCTCTGTCATTTACAGCACTCAGAAAGAAAGACACGTGGGATACCTCAGAAAGAAGGAATGATTCTGCTTCATTGTGGAATGTGTCTAGGAGCAGCGTTAGCGCCTCCCTGTACAAAGTACAGTAATGAAACTCACATTTACCAATATTAACAAAATTTTGTCATCCTTGGCCTCCACTTCAGTCTCATTTAACCTCTCCACCCTACCTGGTGACTGTCTGTTTGATGGGTCGCTCCTGCAGGAGCAGGCTCTGGTTCATCGTGGACGGAGTTTCATCATCCTCCTCCTGTTGAGAAAACAATAAACCCCATAATACTGAAATATCTACATTTTTTCTGGAAAAACATCTTCATATTTCTTGAAAATTAAGGCATTCCAATCATATTAAAATCTTTTGTATGAAAGTCTCATTTCATACAGAGATCCAAGTTAGCAAGATGTTCAGAGAAATGTTCTACTTAATGTACAATATCACATCTGAAGTGTCGTGAAGAATTACTTTCTGTAAATATAATCAATACTTCTAGTCAAATTTAAACCTGAGGTAAAAAACAAAAACCAATTAATTGTGCCTATTAATTGTGAGGCTAAATTTCAGCAGTGGTGGGTTTAAAGCCCTAGCAGCCAGTCACTGCCGCTTTGTAAGTCAAGGCCAAAGAAAGTCCCACAACTCTGGATTCCACAAAGCTCTGCACATCATCTCCACCCTTTGTCAGGAAATACAACTTTAAAACCCCAGGTAATTTTTTAAGACCCACCCACCAACCACACTACTTTGTTGAAATGCTAAAGAAGAAGATGGTGGTATAGTACTTATGTAATGATCACATGATGAAACAGCAACAAATTCAGTCAAGCAGTTATGGGATCCTCACCGTACGAGCAAGCTCCTGATTGACGGAGCTTCTCTTGGTCAGGAAAAGGCAAACCTCCCAGTCAAACTTGAGACACTGCTGAACATATTCGAGGCTGACGAGGGTCTGATTGCTAAAACAGAGCAAAGGGGGAGGCAATAAGGCATAGGATAGCACAAGCTCTTCCCTAAAAGCTAAATCACAGAGTCACATCAGTTCCGGTGGATGCTGTTATATCCTTATAGACTATATATAATGGCTGAGGTTGATCTCAGGGGTTTTCCACAAAACAACAGTGGTAAAATGACATATGACTCTACCCAGAAGACAGTTTATCTATACCAACCCATGTTGACCTAACAGGAGTCTTACAGAAAGGCAGTCAATGGTCTAAATGTCTGTGCTGCCCCTCACAATCACAATCGGCTTGTTAAACACAGGAAGTCCATCCCTCTTTTGACAGCCTCTGGGTTATCACAACAGTGCATGCTTCCTGCAGCAAAACACCAGTTCAAGAGGGGAGCAGAAGCACAGATGTCAAAGCACAGCTCTATGAACTTCCTCACTTTTCTTCCAGAAGTAGTTTGCAGGCAAAGTTGCCTTTAATGTAAAATTTGTAGGAGGGGAGCTATATCAACAAAAAAATGCAGCGAAGGATCAGTACTTGAATGTTACATCAGAAAAATAATACATGCAGAAAAGTGGATTTAAGGGAGGGGACTTTGCCACAAGGGGAAAAGATAATGCGGTTGGTCTATCCCACACACAAATAAGTCTTGCTTGTTTAAGACCCCACAAACAATCCTGTAATTGAGGCCTACTGGTTCATAATTCTGTCATAGCTGGACTTCTTGAACTACAAAACCACATGGGGGATGTGGATGGAGGGGAGGTGATGGAGACTTGTTTGCCACTTCAAGGAATGGATGTTTGGAGAAATAACTGGGCTTTCCCAAACTATCCCTAATGTGGGCAACTAGCAGGGAGGTTGCCGATGACAGGATGAGCAAAAACAGAGAAGACAAGTAGAACTCCCTGTGGTACTGCTGAGTGTATACAGGGGAAAGCTGTAGACAGTACCTCACTGCATGCAGCAGGACTGGTATTTGCCTCAACCACATGAAGAGGTCTTTGGCCATCTTTCACAGGGAGTTAGGCACCACAAACACCAGATCATACATTGTGAGTTTCTAATGGTCTGCCCAAAGAGGAATTCTCTTGTGAAGCTGCTTTACTACTGTGAAACACACAGAGAAGGGTCACTAGACAGAGACACTGGAGATCAATATCTATGGAGGGGGAGAAGGGCCAGGGCGATAGCGATCTCCTTTCAATAGCACAGCAACCAGGGCCTTCAAGAGGACCACTCACTCACTTCTTCAAAAACTCGCCCTGGCCGCAGACCTTCAGGAGATAGTCCTCCACATCCATGAGATCCAAGTCTTCATGTGCATAGCACAGTGTCTGGTATATCAGCAGGTCAACAGTGGAGGAGCCTGGAAGAAGAGCACCACAGAATCTATAAACACACTGAGCATTTGTCAGTGTTGTGAAGACTGCATAAAAACAGATTCACAGGGATCACAGACTGCTACACACACTGTTAACAAAAATCACATTTTCTGGGGAGGGAAAATCTAGTCCAAAATTACATTTTTTTTGCCCAAAGGTTCCAAATCTTTCATCAACAATTTTTTTTTTTTTTTTGGGGGGGGGGGTACCACCAACAGAATAGATTACACAACATTGTGGCTGAATTTTGTACTCAAGCTTCAGCAAAAACATTGAGGTTATACTGGAAGCTACTGAACTGAGTCTACAAAGGCAGTAGCTGAGTCCAAAAAAGGCACATCAGGTGAAGGACCTCAGATGACATAGATCCGTTTTTCTGAAACAGACCCTTGAGAACACCAGAAAAGCAAATACAGACACCAGTCCGATTCTCACGTCAGCATCACCTCGATGAAAGCACCAAGAGAAACAAAACCAAGAGAAACAGCATTCCCAGCCAAAGGGGAAACAGGTGAAACAATAGCTAAAAGTGCTCTTTAAAAGGATGAACTTTCAGAAAGCTCTTTACCCACTTAACAACAATGTAAATTTGGGCAAGAATAATGCAGTTTGAGAACACTATGAATAACTATGCATGGCAAACTTTTTGTTGTTTAAACAATGGATATGTGCAGAAAGTTAAGCAAGGCCCCATTTGTAAATAGCTCAAAGCATAAACTTTGTCTGACAGAGAACATCTATGTGGAAATGTGCCAGTCTGTCACTGTGCCTGCATGATGGCCATACAGATGTGAAAACTGTCATAAATAAAGATGTAGTTTAAACAAAAACATCCAAAAGAACTCTGGCATCAGTGAAAGCTGGAGTAAAAACAGGCATGACATATCCCAGGGTAATTCTGGAGTGGCTTTTTCTACCAGAAAATAGTTATATGCCTTCCACCTAAAGGCAACCTTTCAGTGTCATCTAAACCGTGTCTTAGCTGTCAATATGAAGCAGACTGATGACGTGGCACCATTTCAAGCCATAATTCCAACAAAAATATAGATACACAGGTGCACTGTTTGTCACTTAGACTAACAGTTTCATAGGCATCTCCTGCACCACAGCTCTGTGTAAGAACTGCAAGAGAAAGTATAAAATGGAGCTACCACACTCTCTGTCACATACAAACACTAATCATCTAATCTAAAATAGAAGTTGGAAGAGTGCTACTCCTTGCCCCTCAAACCAATTAGTTGAGCAATCCTACCATCGCACGTGAAGACCAGGGGCTCCCTGAAATGGTCACTCACAACTGTGACCTTGACGCTGACCCCAAGGCCTTGCTGCAGCTCGTCCTGAGCAACACACGGGCTCCACACGAAGCCCGCATTCCTGGAGCAGTCGCTGCATGGGTAGGCTGACCGCAACCTGCAAAAGGGTGCTGAGTGTTGAAGATATTTTTCAAGCGAAATTACAGCCTACTTTGCTCAAAGGATGACAACATCATTTACAGAACAAAAAAAAATTCTCAAAAATGCACTTTCACAGAATTGATTTTTTTCTTATCTTGGACTTTATTTCAAACTCCAAATTAATAACAACTAGACCCTTATATCTAGCCCAGCCACACTCAAAAGGTCTGAATTTCAAAATTCCATCTCACAAGTGGTATGTAAACTGTGACAACATATTATTTAGATTTATGTAGATTCTAGCTTGTGGAAAAGGGTATAATTCAACTCTATTTGTTTCTGTGTACATCATTTGTAAAACACTCGAGTCACTGAATGCAAAACCTCAGCAGCGGTGACACTCACACATCCAGCATGTGGCAAAAGGCTGCCACTTCTTCATCCCGTTCCTCAGATACCTGGAATAACTCATATCCAAAGCCATTGATCTGTGACCTCAGGGACACCTGTCGGGCACCAGAAAATCCTCTCATTTCCAAGTCACAGTCAGTTGCAAATGACCGAAGTTCTAACCTACAACAGTATGTCAAGACTGGCAAAAAAAAAAAAAAAAAAACTACCTCTTTAAATGGTGTTATGAATTACAATGAAACACCAGCAAACAAAATAAAAATGAATAATGTGCAATTTAACAGTTGAAATGCAACAATGGTTTTCTTCTGTGTTTTAGCTAAACCTGGGAGAACATAGTGTTAACCTAGATTTCAGTAACAATGACTTATTCCAGTCTAACAAGAAGAGCAACATCCTCTTGAGTATCAGCAGAGGAGTGGCCAGATCTGTCTGGATCGCAGTCACACCAACAGTTTTCCTTACACCTCTCAATTGAGACATATTAACCCACACTGTTCTAAATAACCATTCTTTACACCAAGAAGTACAACACATTGAACAAAAATAGATTAAAACATATAGAGCAGAGTTTACATTGTGCCCTTCAATACTGTCCCATTAATCCACTCTGATACACCATGTCAACATTTTTTTTTTTTTTTTACTATTAATATCTTCATTAAGCAAATTAGATGAGAAATACATCCAGAAAAGAAACAGGCTTTTCAGGCACTGAGCTACTGTAAGGCTACATCTAGGATCAGACGTGGTGTGTGTGTGGGCTTTTACCGGATCAGCTGACACCCTTCGCTGATTCTTGTTGCTCTTCTGGGTGGGAAGATACGTGCGAGGTGGCACTTGAGGGGGTAGGGTCTTGCTGCGAGCCACAGGCTTCCCTGATGTCTCTCCATTCCCCCTGCGCCCTCGAGGAGATGGCCAGTCCCCATTCAACCGGGACAGAGAATCATTCAGGTTATCATAGTTCAACACTTCCCCACTAGAGAGTTTGGGTAAGTCCACCTCTGGGGTGAAAAGGTTCACATCCCGGGGTATCGAGACTCTCCGAGCCTGGGAGGAATTGGAAGTAAGTGGTGTGCGCGGTGGCACAGCTGGTGGGGGGTCATCAGGCGGGGTGAAGTTCTTGGAGTACAGTGAAGACGTGCTCTCGTATTCACTTTTCACAGGATTGTCCAGGATGTAGAGGGGCTCTTTGCTATAGGTCCGAGGGTCCAGGTTGCCCCGGGAGGGGCTGGACACACCTGGTTGGAGGCTGAGCATGGTGTCAGAGCCAGACAGGTCTCGAATCAGGTCACTGCCAGGGGGGCTGAGGCTGGCACGCAAGGCTAGCCGTTCGCTGCTCGGCCCCTTGGCTGGCTCTACAGCGCTGCCGTTGGATGGCGTCTTGCTGTCCTGCTTAAGTCTGGAGAGGGCATCGTACTCCATTTGCAGAGCCTCAGCCAACACCAGCTCCCGTTGGCTCAACCCCAATGACTCCAGGCAGCTCCAGCGCTGCTCGCTGTCGTTACGCGTCTGCGCTGCCGACATGTTCCCAAGATGGGGAGTGGGCGGAAAGAACAGAGACGGGGTATTTACAGGTACCACAAAAGATACATGAGGCCAGGAATCTGGGAAAAGGAAAGGGAATGAATCATGTCAGTACAAAAACATTAACAGTGAATGAAATGTAATAAGTGAACAACACTTTCTACACACAACAATGAAAGCATACTTTAAGCCACGAACAACCTTAGCTGACAAATCAAGATACAATACGCTGCAAAAACAAAGCTACAAACCTGAGCCCTGAGGGAACAAAATGTTTTATACATCACACAAAATCTATTGTATTAGTAGGATAAACAGAATACAAACCAGAAAACTTCAAAGATTAGACAACCTAAACAAGACCAAAGACACTACAACTTATATCCTGTACATATTTATTCACCAATCAAATTTTTTAAAAATTAAAAACAAATTGCAGCAGCAAAATGCTGAACAAATCTGCTAAAATGTTGCATGCTGAAACAACCATTCAAATGTTTGAACTGAAGATATGCACAGCTATAAAGCAAAAAGCAAAAACAGGCTTTTCATATGTACTTCTGCAGCAAGAAAACACAATAACAGGTGAATTACTATGCAAGATGACCTCAAAAAAGGTGACACATGAAATAACTCTAGAAAACATAGCATGACTGGTGTGAAATGGAAAACAGATATCCAAAAACACCTTCCAGAGTATTTAAATAAATTCCCATCAAACACTAGAAGTCTACATCTTCCATCTGGCAAATGGGAGAAGAGAATATTGCTACCTTGCCTCCTACAACTAAAGAGTGTTTGGCCTCAACTCATTCAAGGGGGAGGAACAGTTCCACTGGACAGAGATGCAGTTGTTTCTACAGCTGGCCAAGAAGAGCAGACAGCCTGGGTCTGACCAAAGAAGCCCAGCCATTTTAACAATCGAGACCTCCTACAGGTGCCTGAATTTGGATGGCATTAAGATTCACCACCCAAGATTTATGGGTGCAAGTATCCATAAGCCTCAAAGAGGGCCTTCTCAGAGCAGCTTTATTTAAAGCTGTGTGACATAAGCTTCCTTTCGTGTGAAAAGCCTAGAAAGTGAATGCCTATGTCTTTAGGACATACAGCTTTGGACAACCACAAGATCCAGGGTTCACGTGACACCCAATAGCTGATTCAGTTAAACACATGGAAAGAGCATTTCCTTTTGTTTCTCTTGTGGTAAAGATGAGGACTGAGGACTGAACCCACAACCTTGCTGTTACTATCCATGGGCTTTAATTGAGCTAAACAGTCCCCACCAAGCCAAGCCAGTGTCCACAGTCCATGTCCACATCCATGAACTCCATTCACTGTAAATTGGTTTGGGACTGTATCATAGTGGAGAGTACATAAGGAACTGCCAAATTTAAAGTAAGGACCTGAGCTTAAAATCAGACGTATTTAAACAGAGAGTAGCAGACACCAGCAGATGGACTAAAAATTCCATGTGTATCAGACCTAAGACAGCCCAGTCTACCACCGCCCAGGTTCCCAGGAGCCTCCCAAAACCTTCCCATGTTGGGCTACTAAGGATGGGGCTGGTGGGAGCAGAGGGGAGGAGCAGTAGGAGGGGTCGGCATTGTCCCACGAGGACCCCAGGGCAGGCTGCCGGAATACAGGCCCCCGGAATCAATCCCCTACCGAGCTCTAATCCCATTCAATTAGGGTGGCTCCCAGATTGGTCGAACAAAGGCCAGGGGGAGGAGGGCAAAGTGTGTGTGTGGGAGGAGGGTGTCACGTGAGGCTGGAAAATTCAGACATGGTTGCACGGCCCACTGTTCTGAAGGATGAAACAAAGGGGCTGCTGTCGTTCCACCCCACCCCCCATTCCATGCCACATGCACACACACAAAAATCGGCCAAAACTCTACACTTAGGACAGCAGACATGCTCCTAGGCCAGCTGATCCTTCCTCCGGCTGACATAGGCACATTTGGCTCCAGAATATACTCTGTCCCAATACATCTCATCCCCACCCCACCACACCCATCTATCCATGCATCCCAAAACTCTACAACTTTGTATTCCACAGCCTGGAGGCTGCTTCCCAAAAGAAAATGTTGCCACTGTCACAACAACATCAGCATGAAGCTGAAAATACCCAAGAGTGACTAATCTCCTTGTTTACTGATTGCAGTCAGCAAGACTCATATATACATAAACACGTGTGTGAGACACACAATCGTATGCAAGAAATGTTTCCCTCCTGTTTTTTGGATGCCCCCCCCCCCCCCACACACACACACACACACAGTGCTTAAATGTACTCTATACCCTTACCGACATCACCATGCTGAAAACGAGCAAGGGCTCTGGGATCCACCAAGGTCCCATTCAACCAACACACGTGACCTGGGATTTCATTTCAGCCTTCACACTAATGTCAGAGCAAGACTGGAGAAATCTGGAAGGGGGTGGGAGTCAGAGGCTGTGACCACCAAGCAGCTTTGAGGCCCATTATCCATGTTGGAGGTGGGGGTTTGTATGGAGAGAAGCTTCTCATGGCCCAAGTGGAGGCAGCAAAGGCAAGCACTCAGGGCACCAGTGTGGAACAAAGGCCAGGCCCTGCTACAGCAGTCATGGTGATGGGGTTGGAGGGGTGTGCATTAAACACCTACAGATCTCCTTCAGACAGTCTGCCACTTCCAGTGAGCATTCATAAACTGTTCCAGAATTTTCCAAAAAATGTGATAATGGAACATCCATACAGTTCATCTGATGCATCATGTGTCAGTTATTGTAATTCAGAACTACAATGTGCATGTATGCTGCCACAACTGCTGTCAGTTCAGTGCATTTTAAGCCCTTTTTAAACTACCATTGCTTTTTAAGCTGTATTAATATGTGAAATGCAATCTTCTGGCAGACAAGCCACATGGGAGGCTAAATAACTTAATGATGGGATAGTGTTCCTATGTGCCTTAAGATGTAGCCTAGCTTTATAGCAGTGAGGCCTGCAAACAGATGCACGTTCATTTATTCAGTAAATTATAGTGAATAATTAACTAAACATCTTAATGTGGTGGACCATAACATGCAACACATGACAGCTGCCAACCAGCTAGTGAGTCTCAACAGAAGCAATACTTCCGCAATTTTAAAATTACACTATGAACTCGACCAAACTAAATGGTAGCAGCTGGCAAAGTGTTAAGGGCTGTTCCCTTGCAGCCTGAAGGTTTGTGGTTCAACCCCCACTTCTGCTGAAGTACCTTTGATCAAGGTAGTCACCCTGAAATAGCACAGAATACACTGATGCTTAAATGCCATGAAGCTGATCACCCAAAGCTGCAAACCATCATGCATGAAGGAGTCAGATTAATAAAGGTTAACAATAAAAGGTGAATATCTGTATTTTGCTGCTAAGTAAGGAAGGCCCAGTCCTCACAGATGTCTCAGCACAGCGTTTGGTTTTTCCGTTTGTCACCGCAGCCAATGTTTGTTCTTCATGCTTTTGTGGACAAGATGCTGATATTGTGCCGACACCTTCCTCACTGCCAGCGCCGCTCCTGCTGACACCTGCAAACCTACAGAGGCCTGCCAACTCCTGTGTGTGTGTGTGTGTGTGTGTGTGTGTGTTGTCAATGACAACGACAAGGCCTTCAAAAATACTGCTGCAGCTCCTAAAAGAAATGCGCAAACATACCGGTATAAGAAATATTAAGTTCATACACTGCTTGATCTCACAAGCTGTCTGGCAAACTGCCTGAAAGTAACATCCTGGTTTACTGCAGCCCCACAACACACACACACACACACAGTATTGCCCTGAGCTTTATTGTTACTGTGGGTATGCGCACCCTCACGAACACCTGCTCTCCACGCCTTTCGTTTTTCATACCCACGGTCGGCTCCCACAACACGAAAACAAATAAAAGGCATTATTTCGTGGAAATACAATTTCTATCCAATGTAAACAAAATGGAGCGCGACGGCTCAGAATAAAAACACCTCACATTATCGAGCCTTTTTTTTTTTTTTTTACAGTCAAATTTCGCAGAGAAACACTTATAGGTAGTAACAGTAGCGTGTGTTTGTGTTAAAGCTCACAGCCGCCTTTTGATCCACATGTTTTCTCTCTCTCTCTCACACACACACACACACACACACACACACACACACACACACACACAAACACACTGGGTTCATCTGACGAGGTAACGACCAGAGGCGGCGGCCGGCTATGCCGTGTGGCTACACGCAGCTTGCGCACTCAATTCGTCTCTTATTTTCATGCATGTTTTCATTCTCTTTTTATCTTTTTCAGCCATTTAGTTGAAATGACAAAGTGGCTCCTTTGCGAGGTAAATATAAGGTACCCACCAGCCCTGTCAGGGGCGCCTCAGCCCGGCCTCCTACCTGTCGTGTCGCCCGCTACAGCAGCGCTCCCGCGGGCTACCGCCGCAGCGCCTCCTCTCTGGCTGCCGTTCGCTTGTATTCCCCCTTTGAACGGTGTATCTGCGCGGTTTCCGCCTCCGGCCTCCGCTCTGTTCAAGCGGCTCTCATGGGCGCAGGAGACACAGGCTGCGCCTCTCGCCTTCGAGCGCCCGCTCGAGAACAATGAGAGGACGAGCGGCCCCGGCCGCCCCGCACGCCACGCACGCCCCGCTGCCTGGCTGTCGAGCTGCGGAGCCCCCAGCCCCCCGTCCCGAATGTGACAGAGCGAGCGAGTAGGCGGCTAGTTGAGCGGGCGCCCCCTGCTGGTCGGCCTGAGAAACCACATCACAGGAATCGCCCAGAGGTGCCGAGCCAAAGCTCAGCACGCATTTTATTTATTTAAACCATAAACTAATTCGCTTCAATGAAACAACTACTTTGGTTGCTGACGCTTCGCAACTGTATATTAAACGCACTTAACAAAACGGCGTGCTTCTGCGTGCGTAACTCTTTTCCAATAAAAGCGATTTAAGCAATAATAAAGAAGCTTCACATGACCACATGGGATAGAGATCCAAGGCAAAAAAGTTGAGATGATAAAGGAAGACCCCCAAACACCAGGCTACCTGCACTCCAGGGCTCCGCCAGGAACCCACAGGGACCCCCATATCCTGTTAGAGGGCTGAGCTGCAGCACCCTGCCATCCAGACCACCATTCCCAGTCTTGCGGCCAACTGGTCAGCAGTGCTTACTCTGTTTACTTGGGTGGCTTTGCTATTCATGCTGTATTCATTCTGCAGTTGTACACTAAATTCTACAGCCCACATAATAAATGTTTTAACCACCATGCAATAGGCTTGAAAATATTGTAATGGCACAGCCATACATGTAAGTAGTTGTCTGGGTGTTAACTGTTTATAGTCCTGTGTTAGTCTGTTTGGTTTTCTGTTCGTTGTGTGCAAGAAAAGAATATTCCTGGAAGATGGAGCAGGAGGGTGTGCCGTGAGCAGAGACTCCTGGGCATGGGAATTCGGCGTGCAAAGCGGGAGTGAGAAAAGAAGAGAGTGATCATTTATCGGTGTTAGTGTTTGGAGAGTTTTGTTGCTGTGATGGAAGACGAAATAAATGAACAGTTTCCTGGGCTCCTGACTCCCGAGTCTTTTTGTGGTGGCGCCTCTGACGGGCGCTACATTGGTTTTAGAAGTGGGATGGAGCGAAGATTCAGCACATTGACGCAAACAAGTCGCTGCCAGAAGGTTACAGCGTTCTCCAACAGCAGATGGAAGAGTTAACCACCTCACTCCAGCGGCTTTGGGTGGCTCTGCCACGGGATGCACTGCAGAGTGTGGTGATGCCTGTAGACCCCCAGCCGGCGGTGCCGATGGTCCCTCCGGGTGACATCGAGGACCTGGGAAGTTTTGGAACCCCCATCAAATCTGTCGCCCCAGCCGGCAGTGCACCTGCCCCACTACTCCGGCACTGAGTTGGGAGACGTACGAATTTCAGCAAAGGGACCGGCTAGTATCGTATTGCCCAAAAGAGTCACAACGGATGGAGTGAATCGACAACAATGACACAGCTGGGGCTTGCGCTGGAAGGTAAGGCGCTGACCGTTCTGCTGGACGTCCCTCCAGAACAGCACAACGATCTGTCTGCGCCGATAGCTGCCCTGAAGCACCGTTTTGAGTCTCGTGAAGCACCAGACTACTACCGCGGGCAGCTTGAGAATAGGCAGTGCGGAAAGGGGGACCACCTCGGCGCATTGTTGCTGACATACTGTGCCTACCCTGACTTTCCAACTTCCTTCCAGGGTGAGCTGGCATTAGAGGCATTCCTTTGTGCGCTCAACCCGGAGTGCCTCCAACTGCATGTCAGACTGGCAGAACCAACCAGTTTGGGGGCCGCCTTACAGGAGGCACAGCACAGGGAGATTTCTTTGGGAAACGTGGCAGAGCCAAGGCAACATTGTCAAGCTGCTGAGATGAGTGACATTAATGCAGGATAAGGGACGAGGCAGTCACCTGCTGGGTGGAAGTGCCACCTCAACGACGGCACACGCCTATCATCTGCCACCACTGCAGAAAACGTGGTCACCAGGCACGTGACTGCATGGCATCGGCCCCCACCCCGAGGCAGGGAAATGACGCCAGGGTGATGCCATGAGGGGGGCTTCATCCTGCACTGACATGCCTCCTCGCTCTGTACTTACCTTCCCAGTGGGTCGCCTGGGGACCCTGCGCAGCCCCCACCTGCTTTGTCAAGTGGAAGACGTGCAGTGCAAAGCACTTCTTGACACCGGATCCATCATCGCCATCGTCAGAGTGGGGGTGTTGCCAGGCACCAACCAGCCCCTCCCTGAGGGCTGGACAGGAACACGAGCGCGGCTGCACTTGGTCACCGCATGATTGTAGCCCCTCCGCAGTGCATGCACTCTGGCAGCGCAGCACGGCCCAGCTGGAGGAGCAGGAGCGGGAAGAGCTATGGGTACTGTTGGAAACATTCCAAGACATCTTCGCAGCTCAGGACGAGGACTGCACCCAAACTGATCTGGTGCAGCACCAATCAGACTACAACCTCACCGCATGGCCCTCGCCAAGCAGCAGATTGTTGAGTAGAAAATAAAGGACATGGCTGCTGCTGGAGTGATCGAGCCCTCCAGCAGTCCCTGGTCAGCACCAGCAGTCCTTGTCCGAAAGAAGAATTGTAATTAGCGGTTCTGTGTTGACTATCATTGTCTGAATGCTGTTACCAAGCAGGACTCATATCTACTGCCACGTATTGATGATGCCTTGGACGGTGTTGCCGTTTCATGCTGGTTCAGCTCGTTGGACCTAAGGAGTGGGTACTGGCAGGTTGCCCTGGCCCCGGAGGCACGTGAGAAGACCATATTCACCTTGGGACAGGGTTTATGGCACTTTACAGTCATGCCTTTCGGCCTGTTTAATGCCCCGCCACCTTTGAACGCCTCATGAAGCGAGTGCTAGCTGACGTGCCCCAGAGCCGATGCATCGTCTACTTGGACGATCTCTTGGTCCACGCTCCCACATTCCAGTCTGCTCTCCAAAAACCTGCGGGAGGTATTTGTCGCAATTTGCAAAGCCGGTCTGAAGCTCCACCCAGTGAAGTGCAACCTCCTTCAACGGCAGGTAAAGTTCTTGGGCCACATGGTTGACGCAAGTGGGATCTTGACTGACCCGGACAAGAATGAGTTGGTCTGGCTTTGGCCCACTCCGCAGAATGTGTTGGATCTGCAAAGTTTACTTGGGCTGGCATCTTATTATCGCAGATTTGTGCACAGGTTTGTGGACATTGTAGCGCCCTTGCACCGCCTTACTTTCAAGGGGGTGCCATTTGAGTGGACCGCTCAGTGTACAGCAGCTTTCCAGCAACTGAGGGAGAGGCTGACGATGGCTCCTGTCCTAGCACTCCCAACCCTAAAAAAGCCCTTCATATTGGACATGGATGCCAGCGACCAGGGAGTTGGTGCAGTGTTGTCACAGGCAGGAGATGAGGGGAAGAAAGTGATCACATACTACAGCAGGAGAATGAGTCGTGTGTAAAGGAACTACTGTGTCACCCGGCATGAACTCCTTGCATTAATGGCGGGGCTCAAGCACTGGAGTCTGTGCACACGTTTTCCAGGTGCAACTTGATGGAGGCAGGGGGCCGACAGAAGAGGGCGTACAACACGCAGTGTCAGGGTCGACCGCTGAGCCTGGGGGAACGGGTTTGGATGTACAATTCCCAACAAAAGCCTGGACTTTGCCCCAAGCTGGCTGACAGCTGGGTCAGACTCTGTGTTGTTCTGGACAGGGTCTCAGATGTGGTGTACAGAGTGCAACCAGGGCACGGGTGCCGTTCTGTGGTTTGGAACAGGGACTGGCTAGCACTGTATCGCCCTACATGCCGTTCCCCTGATGAGCTGACATCTGCCCCCGTGGTGGCACCCCCCCAGCGGCAGACTGGGGAGGGACCACAGATCACCTACACATCTCCAGGACTTTGTTCTGGGGACAGCATGAGTCACTGGAGCAGTCGACTCTTAAAGGGGGGGCAATGTAACAGCACAGCCGTACATGTAAATAGTTGTCTGGGTGTTAATTGTTTATGGTCCTGTGTTAGTCTGGTTGTCCATTCGTTGTGTGTGCGTTGCTGCCAGGGTGCATCCTGGGAGATGGAGCAGGAGGGTGCACCGTGGGCAGAGACTCCTGGGCGCAAGAATTTGGCACGCAGAGTGGGAGTGAGAAAAGAAGGGAGTGGTCATTTTTCGGTGCTGGTGTTGTTAGCAGGTTTTTTGGACAGTTTTGTTGCTGTGATGGAATACAAAATAAATTAACAGTTTCCTGGGCTCCTGACTCCCGAGTCTTTTTGTGGTGGCACCTCTGACGGGCACTACAATATCAATGACTAGCAGGGTCCATAGTACACAGTTCACCTTTCTACTATGATATGTAAAATATGAAAATAAATCATACAAAGGTGAAAATATAGTATAGAGGGAGAGAAAAATGAAACAGATTATGGGGTTGGATACGAGCTGTAGGTAAGAAAAAATCAGATTAAGATAATGCTAGCTGAGTTACTTGGCTCAAAAAGGTGTAGTGGTGGAAAAGTAAATGTGTGTATGTGACCTGTTTGTCGCTTAAAAAACAAAGCTGTGCATAAAGAGCAAACAAACAGATTCAAGTTTATAGATGTAAAGATTACTTTATTAATGTACTAAATAAATGCAGTTGGTGCCAAGCCTTCCGGCCCTTATTTCTGTAGCAGCTTTTTGCCTTACTCTGTTACGAACAGCGATTTATTGAATTGAATTGAATTGAATTGAATTAGAGGAGGTGGAAAACTTGGCATCATGGTGCCAGGAGAACTGCCTCCAACTGAATGTCGGCAAAACGAAAGAGATGGTGGTGGACTTTGGTAGGCGCCAGCAGCAGTCCTACACCCCCCTTAAAATCAACGGGACTGCAGTGGAGAGGGTGAGCAGTTACAAATACCTGGGCGTTCATGTCACTGAGGACTTGACATGGACTGTACACATCCGAGCTCAAGCCAGTAGAGCAAAGCAGCGGCTCTACCACCTCCGGCAGCTGAGGAAGCTACAGGTCTCTCCAGCTATCCTTAAGACCTTTTACTCTGGTGCTGTACAAACTGTTCTGACTCAGAACATCATCTCCTGGTTTGGGAACAGCTGTGCTCGGGACATCAAGGCACTGCAGAGAGTGATCCGGGCAGCGAAACGCTGCACCAGATCTGATCTACCGTCCCTACATGACATCTATACCAGGAGATGCAGGACCAGAGCGAGTAGGATCGTCGGTGACCTGTCTCATCCCAGCAACCATCTATTCATCTTGATGAAATCAGGCAAACGCTACAGAAGCATTATGGCCAGAACGGAGAGGCTAAGGAGGAGCTTCTACCCACAGGCCATAAGACTTCTGAACCCGGACATGACATCACAACCCTCACAGACCAGGGTCCTCAATAATCTCTGACCACTCCGCTCCACCCCACCCCCCCCACTGTCACTGCCCTTCCAGGGCACCTTAACTGTTCCGTTACCATTTTGCCTATTTATTTATTTATTTATTTATTTATTTATTTATTTATTTACTTACTTATTTATCTATTTACTGCTTGTTTCTGTTTCTATTCTTCTTAGTGTTTGGATATGTGTTTGCTTCATTTTCCATTATAGATTGTTCGCACAGTCATCCTGGTTCAGATCGGAGCACATTTCAACACATGGTACACAACCATGTGCTTGACAAATAAACTCTTTTGACTTTGACTTTGAATTGAATTGAATTGTTTTTTTTTTGTTTTTTTTCTCCACTCTGCTGCCATCTGCAGTTCAGCACAGCCACTTTAGTTCAGAGTAAACTTCTCCCCATGCAGCGTGACGCTAACACGGAGGGAAATGTACCACACAACAAAATAGCTTACAGCAGGGAAGATGGAAGAAATGACAGGAAAATATAATTTATTTGGCTAATATGACACAATTACAAGTGTGAAAAGCTGGCACACATTTCAGTTTTCATCTTTGTTACTGTGACTGCTTTAGATTCTGTTTGTGTGGAGTATTGAGGACAAGGAGCCTCGTTCTCCAAAGAGAGGTCTTGCTCATAGTTTGCATTAGACATGAGAAATAGTTTCATAAAGATGGCCATAAAAGATTAATTTAGAGAAATTCAAAAATAAGTACAACAGTGTGGCAAAAATGTTGCTGACATTCGCACTGAAGTGAAAGTATCAAAGCCAAAAACTTTGAACAATTATTTTGATTTTCTCTACAAAAGACAATTTTTAAAAATAAGTATTTTTTACTCATTGTTTTGTATTTGAGAAATTTTTATGCATTTTTTTATGTACTACAATGAGTTTAAATGCCAAATAGTTACAATAATAGCTGTCTCACTGATGATGATGATGATTATTATTATCATTATTATTGTTGTTTTGTTGTTGTTTTTGTTGTTATATTACTCATATTTTGATTAACTGCTACTGTGACAATGAAGCTAAAATTTTAGTGTAGTGTCTTCTTGAAATATTTAGCTGTACTCTTTTATTTTAGTGTTTGCATTTCATAGGGCCTTATAATGTATTCATCATAATGGTGAAAGTTCCACTGCTTAGACATGTGTACAGTCATACTCTACCTGTTCTTAAGGATTTTCTCTGTGAAGTCCCATAAGGAGAACAGCTAAATATACGCAGTCCAGCTTTTACAAGTGGCACAAAATTTTGGGGATGGTTATATGAAAAAATTAGTATTTACATGAAAACTGCCTAATTCATTTTTATTTTTTACATTAAGCCTATAGAAACCTGAAAAGGATGCATTATGAAGCTACTGTATATTCCAAGGTTATTATATTGAGGTTCTGGTAGTTTAGTAATTATGAATAATTATGCAACCGTTCTTAACTGGAGTAAGCTTTCCATTTCAGTATCTCCACGTGTGTGTTTCATTACACAGAAACAAGTCTAGGCCCAAATGTTCCAGCCGTACTGTAGGTGATAACGTAAAGGCATTGAAAATCCCAAGGAATTTTTCCAAATGCAAACTCTGTGGTCGCAGTGATTAAAATCCAAATAAGAGATATTGTTCCAATTATATAACAGGTGTGTTTAAAATCCCAGGAGGTGCCCTGCAGTAGTACCCTTGAGATAGCCTCAGTTTCTCCGGTGAAATACATAGCTTTTGAAATTCGTAAAAATGTGAAAAAAGCGAAAAAAAAGTGGGCACAGAAAAAAAAGTCAATTATTAACTAAATTATGCCTGTTTCAGCTACCTGGGTCTCTGTATTGATGAGCTCAGCAGGTCCTGCTATGTCACGTGTTCCGGAACCACAAACTGTGTCTCATCTTCAGCTCTTTGCCACAAAAATGATGACGATTTTGTGAGAACTGTGGCACAATGGCATCAAAGTGTCTCTGCCTTTCTGGCAGCTTGTGGTTCTATTACACAACTTCTGCTTTCACCACCACACATTTACAGTCCCTCTGTAAAGTGAAAAACATTTGCTTGTCCACAGTAGCAGCCCCTTGATTTTTCATTTAGTATGAAATAGCTTTTTTTTAATTCTTTGCATGCCTATACAAATAAGCAGGGTAAATCTCCCCAGATGTGGTTAAAGCAGCTGCCATTTTAATGTGCAGGCGCCTAAGCGCAATCTCGCTGTACTTTTATCAGCAAATGATATTCCATTAACAGTATTTTACAAAGCGCAGATAGAACACAGTATGCTTAATGAATGATACGGATATACTTAACATAAAGAGCAAATGTTAGCTGCAAGGGTAGAATTGAACAAGATATTGACCATTTAGACATATGCAATGCAGAGAAATGCACTGATTTATTTGTTGGGTAAAAAAGCATAGTACTATACCCTTATACCATTTTATTCGCCACAGATTAAAGCAATGTTTTGCAAGCCTGGGCACCCACTAAACTGATGCTTTTATATATCTTTTAAATGTCATAAATATACTCATAGTTTGCTTAGTTAAATAAAAAGTTGAGTAATTTAAGTGCTAATTCCTATTACATTCCTTTCAGGAACAAAATAAACAGCATTAAAATAAGAGGACTTATTTTACTTATAGTCTCTTTAATGCAGTGGTAGCTCCTTATGTACAAATGAATGTAAATAAGCATCAGTTTGATGATGAAGCTTTATTGTATGTTCAGTGTACAGGATATGTCTTATAAGAGCTAGTTATGCCACACTGACAGTGAAAGGAAACGCTTGGTGTAGGTGATGCCTGTCACCCAACTCACTGGCACAGATAATTCAGAAAGTGAGAGCGATGTCATTATTGTCTTCCTTTCATTTGTCTCAATAAACATGTCAGTATCTCACAGATACTCCAGATTTACATATCCAGAAATGTGTTTAATGTCTTTTTTTAAAAAGCCATTGACTGGTAAAAGTTGTAATAAAATTTTAAGGGCAGGTATTCCTTTGAATAGGTATAGCAAAAACTTCCTTTTTTGAATCTCTTAAATACTATCTTGATGTTCTTCATTTCTTAACTAAAGTTCCAAAAATCACCATTGGTAAATGTTAGGATTACGTTCTTAATATTAAAATATATATTTTCTTTGATATAACAACTTGTGATGCTTTAATAGCGCAGTATAAATTAATTAATTTCACAAAACATGAATGTTAACCGACGTATAAGAAAATATTCTTGGAATGCAGATGACATATTACATAAATAAACTGGTTTTGGATTAAAGTAAATGCTTTGGAGAAAAACACACAAACCAAATAAAGGTAAAAAAAATTACATTTTCTCCCCTAGAATCCAGTTTACAAATGAATTAGCATGCAACCTAATATATTTCATATTAAAATGAATCAGCTTCCATGTTTGAAAGTCTTTTGAAAGCGATCCGGTATTTTATTTTTCTTTCCTCAGGAAGGACATGTCAAGTTCGTACCAAGCGAATGCCTTGCTAATCATTTTTGTGATTAAACAAATCTGTTAAAAGGAAACAATTCCGAGATGAAAATGCATTGTGATGTTTACTGAATAAACATAAAAGGGGCAAAGTTAACTAGATGTGTGAGATAACGTTTAAGCAGAAACGTATATAAAGAAGCCGCTCCGTTGGTTTAGTCGTACAGAGGCAAGCATGGGCAAGCTATCGATCTTTGTTGGTGAGTGGGAATCCCCCATCTATTCATCTTTCTGCTATGAATTACTGGCCTTTGCTGCATTTTATTTTGGTCCAACTTTTATATTTTTGTATATTTTTTGGCTGTC
Source organism: Heterotis niloticus (assembly GCA_018136845.1). Classification (NCBI taxonomy): domain Eukaryota; kingdom Metazoa; phylum Chordata; class Actinopteri; order Osteoglossiformes; family Osteoglossidae; genus Heterotis; species Heterotis niloticus. The sequence continues at coordinate 19,419,453 of CM030894.1, read as the reverse complement.
TATATTCATACATTCATTTGCAGGTGGCAGATGTTCTAGTTCTATGTTCTAAAATGTGTCTGTACAGAGAATTAACGTAAGGTGCTAATGAGAATTTTGGATGGTTACGTGAGATTTTTAAATAAATCTCGAAGGGTTGATCTACGATGGGGTCTATGGGTAAATTATGTGACCATATAATAGCCATACTTATATTCATATAAGTATGAATATAGAAATGTTTAGCTCACTGAAGCACCATGTCGGACTAAAAACCTTCTGTTTGTGCCCACAGGACTGGCTCTCCTGCTGCACATGCAGCTTGGTAAGTTCTCCTTGTTTAGAAGACCACTTGTTGTTCTGAGTTTGAACATCTCAGATCAGCTGGAGGATGGGATAGGGGATGATTTCAGATTCTCATGCTGTCCATCATTTTTGCTAGCATTCGTCCTATTCATACCTACTTAGCACCGAAAAACTAAAGCTACTCAAAAGACGAATTAAGTTATGTCGATTACAGCATTTATATTAACTTTATAACCAAATTATATGAACCAAAATGTATGCACATGAGGATACTTCAGATCAAAAAGAACAGTTCAGCACGACTGTATTTTCTTATTTTAAAGTATCTACACTATTAATACACGTGGGACTAAGGAAAATTCTTTGAAATCCATTGAAACTTGTTTTCCAAAAAAGGCGTAAAATGTATAAAGCCACTAGAGAAGTAAATCGAGGATAATTTACCCAAAATGTATTGTGTCCTCAGGATCCTCCTACATCCTGTCCTGCTACTTCACTAACTGGGGACAGTACCGACCAGGAGCTGGAAAGTACTTCCCCACCAATGTGGACCCCTGTCTCTGTGACCACATAATCTATGCCTTTGCTGGCATGAACAATAATCGGCTTGTGACCTATGAGTGGGATGATGTGAAGCTCTATAATGAGTTTGTGGGCGTGAAAAATCAGTAAGTACTTACTGATCAGTAAGAAGTAGAAAAACAGTCCTATTTTATTGATACAGAAAATAACAGAAACTGGAATGGCCTCTGCAGTTAAATGACTTGCCTTTCCATATAGCCACTTTGGCTTAGTTGCTCTTTTCTTCCTTTCCAACAGGAACAGCAACCTGAAGACCCTCTTGGCTATCGGTGGCTGGAATTTTGGAACAGCACAGTAAATTCACATTCTAAACTATGTTCTATTCTTTGCAATCTGACCCCAAAGCAAGTTTTATTGTGGAAAAATTCAACTATCTATCTCCACTTTAGGTTCAGCGCCATGGTGGCCTCTCCTGCCAGCCGCCAGACCTTCATCAACTCTGTAATCAGTTTTCTGAGGGAGTATGACTTTGATGGTCTCGACATTGACTGGGAGTACCCTGGATCCAGAGGAAGTCCTCCTCAGGACAAGCACCTCTTCACAGTTCTAGTACAGGTAAGACAAAACCCTCAAACAGGGTGCCATTGAAGCCATATGGCCCATGCATATGAGACTGTCAAACTGCTGTCCTTTCCCTACTCAGGAAATATTGGCTGCCTTTGAGGCTGAGGGTAAAAAGACCAACCGTCCCCGTCTCATGATCACTGCTGCTGTGGCCGCAGGAAAGAGCACCATTGACACCGGATACGAGATTTCTCAGATTGGGCAGTAAGTACCACTTTGTAGGCCCTCACAATAATTGCTTGCCTGTCAGAACCAGGTTGACCCAGTGGTGGACTGAACTTTTAATGCTGTCTTTGTTCCAAAGGATCTTGGACTACTTCCACGTCATGACATATGACTTCCATGGTTCCTGGGAGACACAAACTGGGGAGAACAGCCCCCTGTATCGTGGACCTACTGACCAGGGTGATTACATTTACTTCAATGTGGTGAGTGTCCATACCTGTTTATAAAAATTCTCCAAATAAATGCTGAATTACAAGAGGAAAAAAGAAGTAAAGGTGCTGTGACAGTGAAAGTCCCCTAAGGTATTCACATCTCATTGCAAAGGATTATGCCATGAAGTACTGGAAGAGCCAGGGTGCCCCTGCTGCCAAACTTCTGGTTGGTTTCCCCACCTATGGACACAACTTTGTGCTGGCAAGCTCCTCCAACACTGGTGTTGGTGCCCCAACAACTGGACCTGGACCAGCTGGTCCCTACACCAGGCAGAGTGGCATGTTGGCCTACTATGAGGTAAGGACTTGCATATTTTGTTTAATATTCATTAATATAAATGAAATATTATGTCTTTATTTTTCTCAGCTTAAAAGGGTTGGCATCATTGAAGCTGTGATTTTTTTTTGTCTAGATCTGCACCTTCCTGCAGCAGGGAGCCACACAAGCCTGGGACACACCCCAGGATGTCCCGTATGCCTACAACAGCCAGAATGTCTGGGTTGGCTATGACAATGTGAAGAGTTTCAACATCAAGGTTGGTGCATAAAAGCTAAGAAGGAGCTGTTCTGTGAAAAATGGGTGTTAAAGACAATTGTCGTTCCGCTCTGTTTTATGTTCTTTGCTGTTTAAACACAGTCTGCAGGTGTGAAAAGGCTTAATCCTTTCATTTTCTCCCTTGCAAAGCTTGACTGGCTGAAGCAGAACCAGTTTGGAGGAGCCATGGTGTGGTCTCTTGATATGGATGACTTTTCTGGTACTTTCTGTGGCCAAGGAAAATACCCTCTGATCAACACTCTGAAGAGTGGACTTGGTGCTGCCCAGAGTGAGTATACCTCCACGCAAAGTGTTGACATTTATTATGGATGGATGTTTCACATGTTAAATGACTGCTGGATTACTGAGCTTCAGTACTTTCTAACTGTTTGCAGATGCACGAATGACCCACACTCTGGTTGCATTTTAACTCTACAGGCTGTAGTCCTCGCACGGTCCCCCTGCCTCCTGTCTCTCAGGGTCCTCCAGCACCTCCTCAGACCCAGCCCAGTGGTGGTGGCAGCAGCGGCGGCAGCAGTGGCGGGAGCAGCAGCGGCGGTGGGAGCAGCAGCGGCGGTGGGAGCAGCAGCGGAGGTAGCGGTTTCTGTGCTGGAAAGCGTGATGGTCTCTACCCTGACCCAACTAACAAGAACGAGTTCTATCAATGCAGCCAAGGCCAAACTTACCTGGAGCACTGTGCTACCGGTCTGGTCTTCGACTCCAGCTGCTCCTGCTGCAACTGGAGCTAAGACCTTGTTTCCATCTGCATCCTCCTGTTGTCCTTGATTCCTTGGAAATGTCTGTATCACAGAGTATTAGCTAACATCTGCTATACTATTTCCTTGACCAGTAATTGGTTAATAAAAAGCCTTTGAAGCAAAATACTTGTGACGGAGCCTTATTTGCCGCTACTACCCTAACCCAGCCAGCAGTGACCAGTATTACAAATACAATCAGGGTCAGACCTGCTGTATGTTCAGCACTGCCCATCTGAATTTTATTTTCTGAAAATTACTAACATCTGACAGTAGTATATGTCTTCTTTGTGAAAGTTAAACAAAACAGAAGAGCATTGGGCTTAAAAATTTTATCTGAAGAACAGTGTAAGAACCAATAAATTATTGCTCCCTAAATGTAGTTGTAGACCATAAGATCCCTCCTACAGTATATTTTAGTTATGTATAAGGAAAATTTGCAAAAAACAAAACAATCAACTATCAAAATATTTTTCATAGAATGCATTTTACTTAACAGACAAGCACAATACATTATATTAAATTACTGTTAGCTTACATCAATTTTTCCAAAATACAAAGTTCAGTTGATAATGTGTCTGAACTTCTCTGAAGCCTGAACAGCCGCTACACTGGTCTGTCGAAAATAACTGACTGCAAAATCAGCGTTTGTAGTTCTTCTCTAGGATTAAATCAGAACGATGTTTGACACAGGTGCGAGTCTGAAGTGTGTTCAGTTTGCTGCACAACACTACAACTGGTAAAAACTGCGAAGAAGAAAAGCAATGCAGTGAAAGTAGGAAATATCAGCAGAAAGGTTCACATTGGGGTAAGATCACAGTTTATGCTGCAAACATTTGAAGTGGCTTTCATGTCCAAGCTGGAGCTCTGCTGCTTCTTATATCGCTTTCCCCTATGGCAGTCCAAGTAGGGTCCCCACGAGTTTGTTGGCGCGCACGCCGCTTTACAGCGCTAGAAAAAACACATTAGAACCCACGATGATTTGCATGCATACCTGTAATCTATATAGAAGCCACTGACAGGACATCTCACTAAATCAGCAGGCTGTAGGTTACCATGTTACCTGCCAAAAGCTGCCCTTAGCCTTCACCACCTTCCAAACTGCAAAGACTGGAATCCACATGAGGCAGAATGCAGTCATGCACCAACCCAGAGACACCCCCCATTCAGGATAAACCATGGAGCCATAGGTGGGGGGGGTGAAGGTGAACAAAGACCATGCCAGAATCACCTGCAGGAATCAAAGCACCATACAATAGTAAATGTAATGCAAACCCACACAAATGCTGTTAAAAAAATCTGGTAATAATAATAATAATAATAATAATAATAATAATAATAATAATAACTTTATTTCTCAAACAGGTAGCAGTGAACATACTGTACTACATCTTCAGAGAGAAGATGTTGTAGCAGTGCTCAGGAAAGCAGAATGATGATGAGATTAGCATTAGTTGCTTTTTTCATGCCTATGTGGTTCATGCACATATGTTGTTATTATTTTAACTTTCATGTTATCTTTACTTATTACTACCCCCTTATGTAAACTTCTGAACTCCTTAAAAATGGCTTTAAATCATATGCTTGAATTGCTTAGCATCTGGGTATATATCACTGAGTTCCAATCATAAGCGGCAGCTTGAAGTAAAAGCTTTTGGCAAAATCAAAAAAGTAAGCCTGAACAACAGTAATTTATTACTAAATAAACACAGGTACAGTTCTCACAGTGAAGGGGTGACAGACTTGCCAACATTAGGCACTACTATGAGGTAAAGATTATGTTAAGGGTGATGTTATCAAATCTGGCCCTAAAAGCAATTTTTTGGTATTGGCTACAGGAACAGTTGAGGATACTTCGTAATTTACTCTTGTTTAGTGTCTTATTTACCATGTGTGATATGTTCATATGTAGCAACAGTGAAGCAGTTGTGTGAAAGCTCAGACAAACCATATCTTACCTTAACATTTGTGTACATCAGTGCAAGCAGAGATGTAACGTTATGTGGATTCTACATATTGGGCTCTGACCGACCCAGGAAACTTGGTGGCCATTGGTCATTTATTAACATTTTCAGTGCCAGAACTTGAGAAGCTACTGAAAAAACTTGACCAACATCATATATAAAAATGAGTCAGGGTCGCTGCTTACAAATTATTTACAAGAGAAGTTAAATCTGGAATAAAGCTCAACCAGATTCTAAAATAAAAATGTTTCACTTTTTGCTTTAGAGCGGCACAACCACCAATGGCATTGATTAAGTTTATAATGGCAGGACACTTCTGAATACTTGGACCACACAGAGCTCGAATGCTCAGGGTCTCTGAATCTTTAGCAGACAGTCTTAGAGAAGTGTTCACTTTTTCAATTGATCAGTCAGAATATTCTGGAGCTGTGGAGAAGGTCAACTTACCAGAAGAACAGTGGGAGACAGGAAATACCAACACACTCTCCACCACAACCAGAAGACAGCATTCTTAGTCCCTATCATCATCTCGATATCTTCGATGAACCGGTTTCCTCCTGCACAAACAGAGAATTCAGTGGCACTTTGGAAGTCCCACATATTGGAATATAATCAAACAAAACAAACAAAATAAATTTACCATAGATATAAACAATTCCAAGGAGTTCCAACACTGCAGTGATGAGAAGCATCCATCCAGCACAGAAATGGTCCATGAGTTTTACCCAGTATATTCCAGTCTAAAAAATAAAATGCATATTTCTTTGTGGGAAACTGCATACGTGAGCCAACCTGAACATTCATGTGAACCTGTTCTTTGTTTTTTTTCCAGTTTTGGTAGCACAGATGCTTGGAAACATGAATAAATATTAAAATTATGCCGACACTGATAAAAAGATAACGTGTACCGTTTATTAAAGATACGCCATGCAATGAGAAGAAACAGCCAAACAGATGAGCGGTCACTCCACACAACCCAAAAAAACGTACTTGGGTGACACAAGGCAGGCCAAGCAGAAATAGGATTATGCAGATAACCACAGTGAGTAGAGACCTCCTGGACTTGAAGGCCTTGGGAAAGGAATCTTGTAGAGATGTTGTAATGGTTTCTGTGTAGCACAAAAATAAAAGGATTGCACGTTTAGGTTCATCATATTGTCACACTGAGGAATTTATTGGCGACCCTCAGTGCACCACAGACAGTTTTTGCAAATTTTTTGTTTTATTTTAACGGTTAAATTTCCAATGAAATGCATTATTCAAGAACTGACAACTTGGTAACAATAACTTGCAATAATTGACAATAACTTACCTATACTAGCAAACTGAGAGTCTAAGCCAAGGGTCAACAGCATGAAGAAGAACAAGAAGGACCAGAGGGGAGACACGGGCAGTCTGGAAAGTGCTTCTGGGTAGGCAACAAAAGCCAAGGCAAAATCTTGAAAAACAAGAGACAGAAGTAAAAATAGTAAAATTTCCAACGGCAGAAATGAGATGAAGACACCAGGAGTTGCTATTCTGTTGAACACCGGGTCAATTCACAATGATTCCTTTTAGTTCAGTTGATGTCTTCCTCCAAGCTAATGCACGATGTCGAAGAACCACAGTCTTATGTAGAAATCCTGTCTAGGAGTCACCCTGAAATTATCGCTGCCCACAGAACACTTACCGTGTTCAGGCCTGTAATTCAGGGCCCGCATTTTAGTCACTCGTAAAGCAAATTTTTAAGTGGGGTTATTACACTTTTGGTCCCGGTGCAGACATTTCAGTCAGATGTTGAATCACAAATGACTAGAAATGATTTATTGTACAATGGCACTGTAATGAGGTAATGTTTTACAGTATCTTTTAAATTAACTCAACACAGGTCCTGTGTCTCACAGTCACATGCTGCCTGTTTCAAGTGGAAAAAACATAAAGTTTAGATATTACCTTTCAGGACCATTAAAACTAGCTTACATAAAGATCCCATTTTCACCCCTGTAGCTCCATGATGGAGTTTCTTGATGCTCTACCACATTACACACCTGACTGAACGACTTCTGCCACAGGCTTTCCGTACAGATGAGCCATGTGGCCCAAAATGGAGAAGATGGCAAAGCCTGCAAAGATGCTGGTGCCACAGTTGGTGACACAGATGATGATGGAGTCCTTGTAGCAGTTGTTATGAAACTTGTTATAGGAGGACAGGGCTGTCAGCCCACCCCATGCAACTGAAAGGGAATAAAATATCTGCGTCGCTGCATCCTTCCACACCTGTACCAGGAAGACCAAACATCTTTACAAAACCGCAGGACAGGTAAAATCAGAGTAAAGCCTGAAAGAAGCTTTTCATTCCTGCAAGCTCTGCTGTATTTTGACTTGTGGCACTTTGAACTTGTTGTACATATGTGATAGTGTCCTCATATTTTCCTACCTACATCTCGCTTTGGTCCTCTATAAAAATCATCTTGGACATGCGTAAGATCATTTGCCTGCTTATATTGTTTGCTGAAATTGAACAACAGAACAAACTGAACACAAGCTCTGACCTCTGCTTCTGCCAGCTTGGTCAGGTTTGACTGGCTGCCAATGTAGTACTCAATCCCATCTCTGGCTCCATCCAGAGTGACGCCTCTCACCAAGAGAATGCAGAGAACCACGTAGGGAAATGTGGCTGTAAAATACACCACCTGTGCGAGTGAGGTGACAGGTAAGCAAAAAAAATTACACCAGGCAACACCTTTGGAATTTAATTATTTTCAAGAGTGGGGTCAGACCACCTTAAATTGTCATAAACAATTCTTGGAAATATAATATGCTGTCCATGTTATATTCATCCATTCTGACTTTATTATTATTATTATTATTATTATTATTATTATTATTATTATTATTATTATTATTATTATAACACACAAGTATTCACCTTCCCAGAGGACTTGATGCCCTTGAACAGAGCTGCTCCGATCAGCAGCCAGGCCAGTAGTAAACAGAGTGCCAGGTGCCACACAATCTCTCCAGTGTCATTCATGTCCGCATTGCGACGTAGCGCCACCTTACTGTGGTAAAGAGCAGGGTTTTCATCAAGCTGTTTTTAACCTACTTGCCTGTGTTTTTAAACAATTTAATAAACAAGCTCTATAAAGCAGTAGACAGGCACAGCAGGTTGGGCTGTAGGCCCGAAAGATTGCTCTTGCACATCCTGATGTGAAAACCTTACCCTAAATCATCCCAATAATAAATATCCAGCTGAGTGAATCGTCATAGGTGGCTGTGTAGAAATTGTCAGCTAGGCAGATGTTTGTAAATGAAACTATTTCAGCATTAAATAGGCTCTACTTAAGAGACTCATTTGCCATAATTCCAGCCAAGTGTCCAAGCTCGGAAAGCAAACACCGGAGCGGTGTTCCCATTGTGTTACCGTTCTTCCTTCTCTGACTCCTCCTGTGCAGCCTGTCATTACATTACAGCTACCAACTGACAGGAAAAGTGTTGCTTACTCCCAGTACTGCTCACTGGGGCTTTGCATGGCTGTGGAGATGTTGTCTGGGGCCACGCAGGTTTCATTGTGGTCTCCCATCGACGTCATGTTCACCGCTGCATCACTGCTGTTAATGCCTGGTGTAACATTGCATAAATCTGAACCTGGGTGGTGGTGGGGGGAAGGGGTTGAGAAAAAGGTACAACTGTGAAGTGACCTTTAACTTGATCTAGTAAATCTTCATCAGGAGTTTGAACACTGGTTCCTTCAATCTTCATAGTTACCTTTTGTCTTTCAGTACCGCAGTTTATGACCTCCACACTCTTCATGCATAACAGCAAGAGTTCCCTTCTTTCTTTCCCAATATTATTATAGGATTTTTTTATAATTGTAACTGTGTATTCCCTATATTTTAAATCCTGTACATTCACTTCTAATTTGGAATTCCAAGGCACTATGTTTCCTCAATCTGTTAGTAATATCTGGTTTAGCATCCCTCTTATATAAATCTGTTCATTTGCACGTAGTTCTCAGTTTAGCCTTCACACACATGCAGCAGCACTGGTTTAATGTAAGCTGGTGGCCCTAAACAGCAGGTAGATGTACCTGAAAGACTGGAGCTGCAGTTCCCATCTGACCAGTTGAAACAAGCGCTCCATGGCAGAGGGAACTGGAAAGATGCAAACATGTAGTAGATGCTGTATCCCACAATGACATTGTAGTACACAGCCACCAAAGTGCTCACGAACACCATTGTGACGCCAACCCCTGCAAAACAGCAGTCCCCTTTAATAATTCAAAATATTACCTGACACAACAACTACAAACTGACCTTATCAAAAGGCGCAGATAAAACGACCCGAGAACTGGCTTGACATTTTGGTTCTTCTGTGCCCAGAACTATGACAGTGAAAAATTTGACTTTCTCAACAAGGGACTGTGATAACTTGTGGTGCATTAAGGTAAAACTCAGTGGTATTCACCTAGATTATGGACAGAAGAATGGAGGCGGACAAACATGAGCATGACAAGAGAAGGCAGATAAAACATTGCTCCAGTATTATGTACATTTTTGAAAATAAATGTAATCTATGCACCTGCATGCTCTTTAATAATAATAATAATAATAATAATAATAATAATAATAATAATAATAATAATAATAATAATTGTATCCATCGTTGTTCATATCAGCAACTTCCATCATTTTATGTGCTCCCTGCTACCTACAGACATCCAGGTCACCAAACCTCAGAGTACTTCTCCAAAATAACCTTGCATTATGGGAACAGCGTTCCACATGTTGATGGGCCCCTGGCTGCAGAACTGTCCGAGGGAGCATTCCATGAAGAACAGGGGAAGTCCAGCCACTGCCAGCATTAGAAGGTAGGGGATCAGGAAAGCACCTGAATGGAGACACAGAGGACTTCACATCCATGGTTACCTAAGAAAGGGCTAGATCTGATGTTAAACTGCCCAATTTTAAAGCTAAGTGCACTGCTAAAATTATTAGCAATTATTAGCATTTACAACATTGCTAACATTTACTACTATTACTACTACTACTAATAATAATAATAAGAAGAAGAAGAAGAAGAAGAAGAAGAAGAAGAAGAAAAAGAAGAAGAAAAAGACAAAATGCTTACCGCCTCCATTCTTGTAGGTCAAATAGGGAAACCGCCACACATTTCCGAGGCCCACGGCATACCCGATCATGGACAGCATGTATTCACTTTTAGTGGCCCAGTTTCCTCTGTCCACATTCTCCTCTGTGACACCAATGTGGGGTTTTGACTCTTCACCCACACCATTCTAAACAATGGAGCGGACAGAGTTGCAGCCAAACCACATATACACATACTATGAGTCTTTGAAATGAACATGAAAAACTAGGAAAGAATAAGATCTTCTAATGATCTTTAAAATGTGTTATGTAGTACATACACTGTAAATTCATGCATATTATATACAGTAGAAACATGCAGCAAAACAGAAAAAGTTCAAAGCTTATAGCACAACTGAAGCATGAAAAGAATCTAATGCAGTGCAATATGCCACAGTATAAACAGTGTGAATGTGGTACAGGACTCTTTACCTTTTCTGTGGTGCTGTTTTTAAATATGAAATATGTCAGGGTGGATTCCTGCATGTTGCACTGTGGTTGTGCTGTGTTTACTGCCGCACACGGGCTTATATGTTCACGTGAAATATTAGAGCCCTCCCCTCTAACCTAAGTACGAATAGGCAGCACATTGTTACTGGACGTAGAAAGAAATAAACAGGAGGCTAACCAGCCATTTTCACCAGATTCCCTTTAATTGTAAAATATTTCACTTACATGGCAACTGTAGACAAGATGTTTTGAGATGTTAAAATTTTTGCAATAAAAATCTAGACTTAAATTTAAAGGAGATGATAGTGTGTGTGACGTCTTTCTAGTGTGAGGAATACAATTTTTTCCCCACATGGGACACCTCTGACATTAATGACAGGTGTGTTGTGACTGAGTAATAACAATTGCTGCACGCTGTTATTCTGGCTACTTTGCTGACACGCTTCCACTGCGGTGTATGACAGCATGGGATTTAACAGGTCTTACAGTCGTACATACGGTAAAGTCCCTGTTGCTCACACTTAATCTTTCAGTTTAAGAGATTCATTCCAGACTGAAGGCGCTCAGTTCAGCCTAAATTTACGAACACAACTCTGACTACAAGTCTGCTTGCGACTGGAACTACTTGTAAATCCAACCACTATGTCAAAAGCACTAAAAGCTAGTGATCCAGCCATCCGTCCATCCATTGTTAACCGCTTGGTTGTTAATTCCCCATCTACCGATTTATTCAGAGGTGAGGTTCTGTAAAAATTTAAGATAAAACTATAATGAATTTTAAAAATTGCTGTAAGACTTGTATTCTTTTTATCTTTTTTGCTTATTTCTATCATTTTCACTATTGTATGAAGAGTTGCTGTGTTCCAAAGTCTGTTTTAGAGTTTGATGCTGGGAACTTGATGGCTAGAAAATTTGTCGACATTTGATAGTTACTGAAAGATTGACTCATCTTTCTAAGAGCAGCTAACCCTAACCCAAAGGGCACAAAATATATAGAAAAACAAGCCTAATCCTTCTACCTACAGACAGGCTAGCACTGCCATAAACAAAGGTCAACACAGCACATCATTTTTTTTATTAAAAACTTTCACACCGATGGCTCTGGAAGTAAAAATGGTGGCTAAGAGATGAAATTAACAACTGAAAACACCTTTACAAGGGAGTTTCCTTAAACCTCTGCAGATTTTTTGCAGTCATTTTACCTTTGTGGAGCCTTCTGATTTCTGGGTAAAGTAAACCCCTCTGGACATTTCAGATGGTCCAGATGGTTGCCTTTCCATTCTGTCTCCGTTTTGTTTTGCTTGAGTCCCTCTGCTTTTTCCAGTCTTCAGCCGAAGGGGCTCTCCCACACCGGTGTGTATTTCTATACAAATAAAGTGTAACTCTCTCTGCACCCAAACTGTTACTTTATTTTTTCTTCCACATGCCCCTCATTTTTATTTGCATGCAGGAGCACCTGTTCCCTCTGCAGTCATAGTCATTTGCCTACACACATCCACAAGGATATGTGACACTTTCTCATGTTAAATTTCAAAATTCCTCATGAACCAGCGCTTCAGCACAAAAAGGGAGTTTCTCAAGAGCAATGAGCCATGAGCAAAGTCAGTGGTGTGAAGCATCCAAACATGTGATGGATATCTGGAAGACTAAACGACAGCACAGAACCTGTCCGGTTGCACAACATTTCCAACACAGCAGGTTCGGACGCTGAGCTTTGACTCAATAAAAAGTTATAATATTTGTAATGTTTCCCAGTTGCAAACGTACCACGACCGGGCCTTGTACACCTACTGTACTTGTTTTGTTTTTGGCAACTTCAAGTAGACAAAAGTACATATACGTATAGTTTTTAATAAATGAAGGTAAGTTTTTTTTTAATTTCAGAATAATGTGCCAATGATAGCAAACATAACTTGTTTATTTTTTTGTTTATGTATTAATCTCCTCCAGTTTTAATAACTCACCACCAGTTGCTGCTAAGACAGTACATAGCACAGAATTTTCAGGAATTATTCACTTTTTATCCAAAGAAATACATTTAAATGAATTCATTATTAAGCTAGTCTTCAGCTTTAAGTTTGCTAAGGGTTTTGAATAAACAAAAATCTACTTTTATAGACAAAAGCTGTGCTAAGATTTGAAGAACATCTGTACATCCAGAGAAGATGGGGTGGTGTGTCATGACTAAGTGAGAAAGAACACTTTAAATGTTTATATACAGTATAAACAAGATAATTTTAAGAGAAATAAAATGATCTCTAGAGCAGAAGGCAGCGAAGCAATGAGGCTGGCCCAACCAGCAAGAGAGAGCTCAGCTCAGAAGGTCTGAGAGCTTTAATCCAAGCACAGGAAGCAGGAGCCAGAGGCCCTCAGGGAGTGGTGAACAGAGATTGTTAGGTCTCCAAGGAAAGATTCCTATGAGTCCTATGTCATATTTGTGTGACTTCTTCTTTGTGTCCCACTGTGAGCCACTAAGGCGTTTTCCACTCCTCCATCCCACATGGCCTGTATCTCACACAGGTCATGTTCATGTGGCCCCACCATTAAGTCATGCCTAGAAGTTGTGCAATTTTAGACAGGATTATTATTTTCATGGGTGCAGTCCTGCCTATCATAGAGAGCAGTAAACTCATGGAGCAGAATCATTCTCGTCGTTTTTAACCATCTGTTCAGAATTTAACTGGACAGCCTGTCAGTCTGGCTGAAACGTTAATGCTAAGAAACTCAACATTAGCAGAGGAGAGGAAAGGAGAGGAGAGGAGAGGGGTAGTTTTCGAGCTGCACCATTACGGTCGTCTTCATAGTCCCATTACGGAGTAACTAGACATTTTAGAAAACTTACTTATCTTGTAAATATAATAAAGCAGCATCTGCATAAACACTAATTTTATCTTCTGTTTGGAGAGTTTGGATTCCTTATGACTTTAACAGCAACAAATAATGAAGGTGAAAGACATCTGTGCCAAGATCCCCTGTGCAGGTTGAAACTTTGTGATGCTCTTCGGTTTATGACTTTGGCCCCAGGTGATCAGTACAGCACCTTCATCCAGAGCATGAATGGTTCTCCAAGAGCAAACCTCTGTAATAAATAGAAATCTATTACATGTCTGCATCTAATGACCCCATTATGGCTTTAAAATAATTATTTTTACAAAAAAAAAATCACATTAAATAAGCTGCGCATCAAATGGAGAGTCTGCTTTTAATAAACCCTGCTAAACCATCATTTAGTATAAGAAATAATTTTTATGCAAATGGCTTGCGTCTCACTCATGATTTTGACATCTGGTTAACAAGTGATAGATGAGGGTAACCGGACCGCAGGGTCGGGTCTTCAAGCTTCAGAAGGGCTGAAATTAGAGCCTCAATTATTTCTAGTGGAGTCTTTAACAACAGTTTTAGTTCACTGATAAGTACATGGAAAGTTTTAAATGGAAGTTTTCATTTCATGAATATGCTGTCATTTTTTGTACTTTCATCAATGTGAAATGTTTGTGGAGATTTTTTTTTTTTTTTTTTTAACAAACAGGAAAAAAAGTTTTATTTTCAGTACCATTTCTGTAATTTGCTGTTGTAGAAAAATGTCATGAACAGCAAGGCCTTAAAAATGGAAGTCATGTTTGTATCCGTCCCTGTCCTTCACTTATGACTACTACATTCCAAAGAATCAGCTTAAATAAATGTTTTATTAAAAGGTGGCTTATGAAAATGTTTTGTTATTTTTGCAACAGCTTAGGAAAAAGGTATTGAAATGCTCCGCACTGCAGCTTTCATGATGAAATAAGGAGGTTATTGCTGCATTTTCTCCAAGAAAAATGTAGTTACCTCAGAAAGATGGAAAAATTTAAGTTGCAAAAATATGTAAATACAGTGACAGCAGAGGTTTTTCCTTTTGTTCATAGCTTCAGCATCTCTTTCCCCCCTCGCTATTGATGGTCAGTAACAGAAATTAGGTAGCAGCAGTTGTGAGGCACCAGGAGCTGCGCGATTTCGCATTATTAATTCAGGTATTTTTGCGAGTTTTCCTGCTCCGTCCACTTTCTTTCAGCCAAAAAACTGAGCTGCTTTAAAATGTGAAAACATTGCAATAAAAATCTCTTGCTCTTTCCGGGGGAAAAAAGCTGCATTCTTGTCACAGACATATGATTTTTTTTTTTTTTTTTGCATTTTACATTTTTTTACTCTCACTGCTGTTAACATTATGGCAATGTGTCAATGATAGTGGACATAACTTTAAGTTTATATTTTTTAATTTAAGCGTCCTCTGCTTTTTGTGACTTACCGCCAGATGGCGCATGTCGCAACTACAATGAAGAGGACAGCGCTATTAGGAATGACTGTCTTGAACCAAATGCCATCAAATGTAGTAATAAGTTAACGTAAATATTTGTAATATTAGCTTCTGTTCACTTAAATCAAGTTGGCCACACATTCTGGTGAAACTGGGCAGGTCCTTAGGTGGTTTCTTATTGTGCAGCCGAAGCAGTTTTTGACTTTTGACTCTAACCGTAGAGCATTATCTGTAAATGGACTTGGATGGCAGACAGACAGACAGATAGACAGATAGATAGATGCAGGCAATTACAAAGTAGGAGAGAGATTCCAGTAAAAGAGCAGGAGCATCTGAAACTGTTTCTTCTGCTCTTGTTTTGCACTTCTAGTCCAGAAGACTACAATTTTGGGGAGCAAAAACAGAAGATAAATTTGAACCCTTCCCACAAATGCTGATTTCCTGTCATGGTCTGTACTCACTTTCATGCTATATTAGCTTAGTTATTCTTATGTACCCATTATGAACCACTATATATTTTGCATTCTTTTCATTTTTACTTGCTACTGTGGACTGCACACTTGAGACAATTCTAGAATATAGACTTCTGTTACTTTCGGAAATTCCACTGGCATGGGGAGGCGGCTAAAAGGTGAGGGATGGTTTTTGTTTTGGAACAAGTAGGCAAGGAAGCTGGAGGTGGACCAGAGACCCAGGCAGGATGCACCAGGGCTACATGCACATTATCATTGGTTGTGCTTGTTGCAAGTGGAAACCATTTTGCAAGAATAGGAAGAAAACATTTCAAGCCTTGTTGTACTGCATCATCGACTCTCCACAGAGACAAAAATATCAGTCCCGCCACCTACTATTCACCCCACCCCACACTTGAAGTCTCACCTCACTGCTCACAGATGGTGGAAAATGCTGCACATTCCAACAGCAGAGCACCACGGCCTTCGGTCAAACAGATGAAGAGCCAGCAACTGAGACAGAAAATGATTCCCATACAGCCCAACCTAAGATATCACAATGGAAACTAAAAGAAGCGGCAATTAGGAGTTGGAGATACAGACACGTTTGCTAATGGGATGGAAAATAACATTTGTCAACATTTTATGACATTTTATCACTTCTGCATGTATATGTTACTGTATTTTTACTGTGTCATACTACACTGCACAAAGAGTCAATCCAAGTGACATATGGAGTTCATGCAGGATGCATGAAGGAATTTAAATTCCAGCCAAGGGGAGAGAAGTCGGTATTATTTCGTGTCCCTTGGGAGAGCAGGAAAAGGAAAAGCACTGAGCATTTTAATTGGGTAATCGAGACCAGACATCCTGAGGCTTTCAGAACTGTATACCACTTCCAGAAAGTTCTCCAGTGACGTTACAACAAGTAAACATTGTTTGATGTTAAGGTAACGCATGCTAAAGCGATTCACAAAGTTGAAAAATGCTTTTCTTGCTTAAAAGTCCGCTGTTTTGGGCATAAGGAGGTAATAATAAACTTCTGTGTCGCCACATAGCCGAGGATTCTTTCATGGGACCCTTTGCAGGCATCGCTGTTCCGGAAAATGCAAAAAGTATGTTTCTCTAAATGGCATAAAACTAGAAAAACAAAGTTCGTGAAAACAGGCTAAAATGTTGTGGGTGTGGTGCTATTCGTGTTATTCTCTATACAAATTAGTCTCGGCTAGCGTGACAGAAGAAACATATGAACAGACAGCGGAGTATAATATAATAACCTGCCCCGAATAACACACACTGTACTGCCCCCCGGGCACTTGCGTGTGTGTTCTGTACACACACTTGTGTGTAATGCAACTCTCTGAGATTAAAATATGAATATGTTTTCATTGTGTTTTACCGAGATTCGAGGAGTTTTCATTTATTAAAACACAGTACAGTAACACAAATAAGATACTTAAGACATTGAAATATTTGTAAGCATGCATTACAGAAAATTTTCATCAAAACAACTAATAAAGTACATTTCAGTGATGGAAATGTTAATCATCTACATACAAAGGGTTAAAATATACTGACCTTTAAAATGTTTTTTTATTCGGTGCTATGCTTTACATGAATGTGACTCAAACATTTTTTGCATGCGTCCACATTATAAGTAGACTGAAATTTTGGACTGATTTCCATTTTTATGACTAACTGTTTCAAAAATTTTAGCTGCTGTTTAAACTTTAAGGAGGCCTTACATGCTGGTTAATAAAACTAAAGGAAGCAGCAAATCTCCACCGTGGTAGCCAGCATGGTAAACTCAGGTGTTAAGAACCTGCACAGCACTTTGGCCTCAGTAGGGTTGTATTGTTTATACCTTATTTTTTGTAACTAGGCATTATTTTGCATTTGTATGTAAGAGCCTGAAAATCACACTGTATGCTCTGTAAGTTGTATTAGAAATTGTTTAGTCCAAAATTTGCTGCCATAGTAACAGACTTTGCTCTGTTTTGCTCTCACTTGTTATTTCTGGACAAGCTCCTACTGGACAGGAATTGCGCTTAGCTCAGTCCTCTCAGGTGCTCATAGCCGCTGGACGGCGCCGCTACACCTCAATGGTGGACGCAAGACGGAGACACAGGGCCGCGTCAGCTGGCACGTCTCTCAGGCTCATCTCATTGCCACCCAGTCTCAGCACCTTCAGCTGGGAGAAGTTCATAACGTCCACCACACTGCAGATGCTGCTGAGGGAGAATTCTGGCACAAGTACAGAATCACACTTAATTTATGAGTTAAATTGGTTTGGTCAACATTACAGTTTAAGTCAAATGCTTACATCAGTTCAGTGCCACATGGCGAGATTTTCTCTTATTATTATTATTATTATTATTATTATTATTATTAACAACAACGACGATAATAATAATAATAATAATAATAATAATAAACAGAATCAATTTAAATGCAAAGAAAGATACTTTAGGCAAAGCTTTATGATTTGTACGTACTTTAAATATTGACCCCAACAGTGTTGTACAAGAGCATAAAAACAGAAAAACAAAACACGGTGTGAAACCAGCAGGCTATCTGGCATCACTTTGTTTGCATTGCAAGACTAAGTCAGAAAACGTGACACCGTTTGGTTTAACATAGTAACATACAGTATAATAGTAATATAATAGGATATAATTATATGTGTGGAGTACAGAATCCACAAGGGTTAAGCACTAGAATCCTCAAGGTGAGGATTTCACAGCCAAACACTTTGATCTTGGTCAAGAGGCCGAGGAGCCCTGTGTTTTAAACAACCCTATGGTGATTTATCTGTTGCTTATTTCAGCTGCTCAGCCCCACATGTGCAAAGAAGTGCGACAGCAGAAGGTGGAGGTACCTTTGATTTGGTTGGCCTGCAGGTAGAGGTGCTCCAGGCTGCTGCTCACTTGGGGGATCTTCTCCAGTTTGTTAAAGGACAAATCCAGCTCTACCAGGCCACTGGTATTGAAGGTGTTAGGGGGGATTCCGCGGTCTATCAGCTGATTGTGAGAGAGCCGCACGTACTGCAGGCGGGAGAAATGGCCGAAGAAGTCAGCAGGTACTGCGCTGATGTGGTTGGATTCTGCATAGAGCTGCTGCAGCGTCTTTGGCAGGTGCTCAGGGAGCTTCTTCAGCCGGTTGTTGCTGAGGTCCAGGACAGTCAGAGAGGTGAAGCCCTTCAGCGCCTCGCCCACATCCTCAAGAGCGTTATCATGGAGATGCAGGGTGGTCAGGTTGCTCATCCCTTCGAAGGACGTCGCCTGGATTCTGGAGATGTTGTTGTTGTTCAGCCGGAGTTCCCTGAGCGAGCGAGGAAGATTTGGCGGCACCCCGATCAGCTTGTTGTGATCCAGGTAGAGTCGGTCCAACTTGGTCAACTTGGTAAACACCCTCTTGCCAATTTGGCTCAGCTCAAGTTGGTTCTGATGCAGCATGAGCCAGACCAACTGGGTGGCGTTGTCGAAGGCACCGTCTCGGATGCCAGTGATCTGGTTATACTGCAGGTAGAGGTATTTAATGCGGGACGGGATAAAGGGGACCTCCCGAAGGCCACGGTCATCACAATACATAGCCACAGGGAAACTGGGTGGGCAGTCGCATTCGGGGGGACACTGCCCGCCTGTGGTGTCGGCCAGCAGGGCCCCGTGCCCGTAGCCCCGGCTGCGTAGGGCCATCAGCCAGAAGAAAGGGTCCATTCTGTGTGCGTAAACCAGCTCACAGATCCCAGCTAACAGCAGGAGAACAGCCAGCTTCATGCTCGCTAATGCACAGTTACTGGATTTATTTACTTTTTCTCTTATACTATCAAGATACTTAGATTATTCTTACCTTTGCTGTAAACCAGAGGCAAAAAGTGCCTGAATGTTACTTCATTCCAGTGAGAAAACAAGTGAAATGATAAAGGTTTGTAATCCAGCAGAAGACGGGAAAATAAAAACATTAGAGGAGCAAACTGGTGAATGTCTCAGTGCTGCCAAAATCCCGTGAAGTTGCTTACATCCACAACGGCAAAACCATGCAAGCATTTTTTTTTTTTTCCATAAATACCCCCTACAGGAAGCTGTCCCCCCCCACCCCCTTTCTATAACATTTCTTAGCTCAGCAACCTGGAGAAGGCAACTTCTTCAATGCCCACGTTGTTCATCTGGGGCTCCTGTGGACTAGAGAGGGCCACGGGGCAAAGGCTGTAAATATTGTCACCCCCCCCCCCATTCCTTTCTCCACCCCATCCAATTACAGTAGCTCCCCCCCATTTTTCATTAAAGCGGGTGCCTCCATAGGGCTGCCCCTTGGGCCCTTTCAACCATCAATGCCCTCCATTGAGCACATTCTGCACATCAGATGTTTACCAGCCTGGTTCTCCTCATTAAGGCAGTAGATGGGAGGCAAGCAGGGCTGTTAGCGCTTTATTAGGTTCCCATCATCAGCACTTCTCTTTCTTCTGCTTTTTGCACTTGTTTGCAACGCAAGATTAACAGCAAAGTTCAAAAACTTTGAAAGCACATTTTTACAGTCGCTTTTGAATCGCACAAACATGATTTATTGCTGCTGCCTTTTCCAGTGCTGTAACAGTAGCTGTTATTGTCTTTTTTTTGCTGTAAAATTTATTTAATAAATAACTGTTGCAGCTGAGGCCATCGCACGGACGCCATATCAACTGCACTGCACTTAAACATTTATTTTGTATGCGGTCACCAAAAACACCTGCTTCAGTCTGACATGATTTGAGACAGAATGATGAGTAAAACGTTTGCAGGGGGGAATAGATCAAAAGAAAATCAACAAGTGCAACACAATTTGCTTAGGGTTTCGGATTCTGAAAAACAAAAATTGCCATTTTTCTGAATTGTGCACTTTTCTTAATAAACTTGAAATGCTGTAACTGATCATGGACACTTTGTCACTGTGGAAAAAATTTGCAACCAAGGGGAAGTAAGAACACAACAAAGAAAAATGAGAATTTTTTTTACTTGAATGTACTTTGTTGTGCTCTCGAGGGATATCACACACACACACACACACACACACACACACACACACACACACACACACACAGTATGGCCAAAAGTATGTGGACACCTGAGCATCACTCCCATGTGTGCTTGTTGAACATCCCATTCCAAACTCACAGGCATTAATATGGAGTTGCCCCCTCTTTTGCTGTTATAACATCCCCTACTTTTCTGGGAAGGCTTTCCACCAGATTTTGAAGTGCAACTGTGGGGATTTGTGCCCATTCGGCCACAAGAGCTTCAGTGAGCTCGGGCACCGATGTCGGGTGAAAAGGCCTGGCTTGCGGTCAGCATTCCAATTCTGCCTAAAGGTGTTTTGTGGGATTGAGGTCAGGGCTCTGTGCAGGCACTCAAATTCTTCCACACCAACTTGGCAAACCATGTGTTTATGGAGCTCACCTTGTTCTTGGGGGGGCACAGTCATACTGCAGCAGGAAAGGAGCCTCCCAAGACTGTGGCCACAGAGCTGAAAGGGCACAATTGTCTAGAATGTGCGTGTATGTTGTATGGGTGCGGCTGAAAGAGCTCAGCTCAGTTAGTAGAAGGGGAGTCCACATACTTTTGGCCATATATATTTTTTTGTATTCCTGGCTGAAAGACTTCTACTGTTTTTCTCATCAGTACCTCAGTGAACCTTTAACACAGCAGTTAGAAGCAGATGAATAACTGAAGTAGATGAGGAGCAGACCTGTAAGCAAGTAGGTGAGGAACGATGCTCTAAATTGTACCCTGGTGTATTAGCTTGCCATCTCTCCACATCCTGCATTCATCCTTCATTTAGAAACCATGTACTCACCTGATAGGCCACTCATGACCCTGAGCATGTGATGGAAACCACAGTTATTGCCATACACTGCTGACCCACCAAGAGCAATGGGGTTTGGCAGATATTAGCTCCAGACAGATGGGGAGGGGGCTCTGATGCTGCCTCTGGGAGAATAATGGAACAAACTGTCTTAATGCTAATATATGTTGGTTATTAAACTAATGTGGATTTAAGAAACACATTTTCTTACACGTATGGTTAGTGCAGCAGCAAGTTCACCATCCTGGAGGCTGACTCATCAATCCATCAGTAGTCCTGGCCATGAATGTGATATTTTAGGTGATTTCTGCTGACAGCGTCAACATCCAAACCTTTACTGGTGGTCCCACAAAGCCACTAAATTGTACATGAATGTGGTGCCGCTGCAAATCCCCTGAGACGATGGCATTTTAACTGGACCAGAGCTTCTCCAATGCCCACGTGTGAATGAGCAGTGTAAGGTACACACAGCCAGGAGAGTGAGGAGCTCTGCTTCTGCCATTAGCTCTCACCCCCTGCAGTGAAGGTTGTCTATGCTACATTTTCCATCATGCAGTAATTTCCAGAACACATTCTGCGACTTACATTTCCCACCTGGAAACAGCATGCAGTTCTACAGATGCGATGATCCAACGTGTTCATCTCACATGAGGTGAATTCATTCCGTTCTGCTCATCTTGTCAGATGATGTTCCTACACAACACTAAAGTGGTTCGTGCTTCCAGTCGGTACAAGTTTTTGTGGCCATTGGAGTTTCTAACGCACTAAGAAAGCCAAGACCATGGCTTGAGGGATTTCATGGAGCTCCCAGTGTCCAGACTTTCAAATCAAAGCCACATCCGTGAGCTCCTGAGTTTATGACTTTTTAAATGGCAGCAGCTAGCGCTGTGGTTACAAGAAGTGGATGGATGACCAAAACATCCCATGAAGCCCTGAGGCGTTGCACACAGGAACAAAACAGTGCTTCACAAAAATTTTATTCCTTATTCCAGAAAAGTAAAACAAGATATTATTTCCTAAAAACAATCTCTGCCCTCAGACTTGTCTATATGATGGTAGCTGAAAACCTAACCTAACATCAAGCCAACCTTGCCCTTTCACCAGGAGCCCTGAACAGGCATGACTGTTGGCACAAATACAGCTCTTCCACCTTGACTTGACTTTCCTTTCTGGCCATAACATTACGGCATTATTCTTACCCTGGTAGAACCTCAAGCACTTCATCCTGGTGCCAGGGCCAGCAATCCCCACCCAGTGCTGCTGCAGAGCTGCTAAGGATGTGCTTGAATGCTGCTCTCTTAAAACACAGCAACTGCAATGGAGAATCAGCTTTTCCCCAACCATGCAAGTCAGATCAAGTAGCTCAAGAGCTCAATATGCCAGGCTTCAGCTCTTTAGAGCTCTGCCCACCAGAACTTATATTTAAACACTTGTTCCCACCGGGTCCAGGTTCCCTTCCCCTGCATGTCATTCATTGTAACCAATGTTCTTCCTTTGTTGCAGCCGAAATTCCTTTGTTTTAATAGCATCAATTTCTAAATCATCAAGGCGGTTATGTGAAGAACAGACTTTGAGGGCAATTTATAAACTCAGGCTGCCTGCAAAACCCAGTTATAAACACATGTACAAGCTGCTCACTGTAATTCTCACCATCTTTGGCACTACAAATTACATCTCCACACTGCAGATTTATAGCGCTTAGCAACAGCATCCATGTTGAACACATGGTGCTTTTTGGTCCACATTTATTGCCTTGTGAATTACAAAATAAGACTGTATTTACACTCCTCGTCATGTGTGTCACTTCACCTTTGGGATAGCTGCTTTGCGCATTCAAGGACCAAAGTGATTTACAGCCTATAGTTTTGTTCTCCCTGTTGTGGCCTGGTTGCTGAGCAACAAAACATGCAGGTATTTAACTTACAAGGAGCTTTTCACCCATTTCTGCTTACAGTTGTCAAAAAACAAAGACCATACACCATGCCATGCACCAAACTTCAAAATCACCTGGTAAAAATAATTCTGATACGGACCATTCTTGACTTGATGAACCTTGATTTGACAGACAATGGCAAAAATATTCAGGAAAATAATTGTAAATGTTGAAAAAACGTATTATTAAGGAACGCACAAGGGAAAGTAAAAATCCACTGATCCATTATCATCTACCACTTTATCAAGGCCAGGGTCATGGTGGTTCGGAGCCCATGTCAGAATCGGAGGGCAACAGGCTCTGAAGCAACCCCTGGATATCACACACTTGTAGCTTCTTGTTGAAAATCATTAATGCATGAAATAATGTTTTAAACAATTTGCTAGTGGGTGTCAAAAAAGAACCATCCAACAGAATTTGTCTGAAATATATCTGAACTGGTGTTTTTTTTTTTTTTTTTTTTTTTGGGGGGGGGGGTTCTAAATAACACAGTGAGACACGGAGAAAGCAGTGCTGGGTAATCATTAGCCAACCTTACAGTGCAGCTGCCACCATGGAAAAAGTCACATTGCACTGCAAACTCGTGTGACCTCAGAGGTTTTCATGTAGACGAAAACCAGAACTCGGATATTAGTTCTCTGGTAGCGACTGCAGTCATCAAACCCTGGGGGTGTTAAACACTTTCCAGAGAATTTAATCTCCAGAAACCCCCTGCAAGATGTTGAGTTTAGTATTACCAAATGGGGCTTTGGCATGTGTTGCTAGAACAAGTTAAAGTTCAGCTCACAGGTTGAATTTCTTTCCCACCTTCACAGCTGTCCTTCACCAGAGCTTCTCTGCAGGACTGTGCTGGGGTCCAGGCTGTAGAGAAAGGACAAAATAACCAGACTGCAGAACATTAGGCCACAGTACTTTAGACGTCTAGCTGAACACAGGAGCAACTACACTAATACCACACCAATACTATGCTAATGCTATTCCAATATTCCTACACTGATACTACGCCAATACTGCAGTTATACTATGCTAATACGACTACACTGATACTATGCCAATATAACAACAATGTAAGCCTCTGCAAAAACATTTGCAAGTCAGTTTTTCCAAGGTTTCCTGCTGAGGAGAAGGAGCACCCAGCGGGTGGCTGGAAGGGGCTCCTCATGGGCTCCACACTGGATGACATCCTGCAAGGTAGGGAATCAGTAACACATGGAAGAGAAGTGTGTGGCTGCAGAAGCTTATTTTCACTTAGCACAAGACAGGTATTCAGGTCCTCGGCCTTTTTAGGACCCTTGCCTGCTTGTCCAACACTGAATACAGAACATTTTTTTTTTTATTAAAAGTGACTGCAATTCTTACTGTGTGCAATTGTGTTGTTTGTTCCACATGGATCAGGAGTAACTTCTCAAACATCATTTTCAAGCCCAAACCTTAGCTAAAGGGGTGCATTCAGATGGGCATAATATTATGGGGGGGTGGAGGATTTTTGCATGAAGTTTTGTTGAATAGCAATATTTCTTGAATATTGAAAGGCCTTTTTCATGAGGAGGGAGAACCTTCCAGGGCAACACTGAAGGTTTCTTCATTTCACTGTTTATATGGAAAAATCATATAAACCGCAGAGACGGTTGTGTTTTCTGAAATGTCAGCTGTTACCTTTTCCTGTTACTATCCAGACTTAAACAAAATATTCATAGTTGCGTGATGACTGCAAGACAGCTCGAATCCAACATGTTTTTTGGAAATTTCTACATGAGCATGCATTTCACTCCTTTTCGCAGCGATGCATTAAGACACTTTGAAACAAAAATTTAAAACAGTAAACAAGTAAGCGATAATTAAAAAAAAATACTTTGCTTTGCATATTACAGTTATTAAAAGAGAATTCAAACTTAATAACAAAATAATTAAATGTTGAGCAAGCGTGTGACTTTACGACACAGATATTTCTATAATTTGAAAGCCGCTTGTTTTACTCATTTCAATGTAATAAATCTGTGCAGAAGCTGGTTTTTAATAAAGTCTATTTTTGGTGTTTATTAGCCACATAACAGGCCCGTTGTCTCATTCAGCCCCGATAAACAGCTTTGTCTGTAGACTGAGGAATTTATCTGCATCTCGTGCCGGAGTTGAAGATTTTTATCATCAGAGCAAACATCCATCATAATATCATCTATGTTTAATGAGAATCAACACTATGACTGGGCACAGATTAAAATCACTGTTATGCAAGTTTTTTTTTAGAACTTTTTTCTGTAAAACCCTCAGCGTAAAATGGAGTTAAGGGCTAAAGTGTCTGGCATGTGACAAGTGAAGCTATTTACCGCAGTTGGATGTGTTGTCTCTCTTTATGAATAATTATGATGAAGCTGTGTGGTAAAACCCAAAGGCTTCCGCGATGCCGGGAAGAGGCGAAAATCCAGCCATTGTGTCTCCCTGAATCTCTGCCCCATGTCCTCTTCTTCTGCCTTCTGCTTTCACTGGAGACGCTGCAGGTATGCTGGCTGCCTAAAGACTAATAGATCTCCATGAACCATATTCAAGAATGTTAAACAATTCAACAGGGCGCAGCTCTCAGAAGCTTCAGATGAAGTTTGCAGAAGGGAAATTTTTGTCAAAATGAGCTCATGAACATAAGAAGATCTTTGAAGAGGATCGCTTCAAGATTGATGCCCTGGGAAGAGCTGTCATTCTACACCCAATACTGTAGTTTAAAAGGACAGACCTAAAGGGGTCTGGCATTTCACAAATTCTTAAATTTTTGTTAAAAGACCTAGAAATATCCATTCATAAAAATTAGTGAAAGAAGACACTTTCCAAAATTATTGCTGTTGACATGTTCTCTTTTGCTGTTAACCTATGGAGGATCCTTCACAATCGTAGGGCAAACACACACACACACACACAGGACCTCTCACACTGGAGTACTGGACACTAGGCCAACCCTAACACATATGCCTAGTTATGACCAACACACCTCTGGCTACCACAGAACCCCTGTTTAGGCCCCTTCTGTCCATAGTAACTTCCCCTGGAGCAAGAAAGAGAGGTAGAGACCACTCCTGATCCACCCCTTACCCACCCCAGCAGCTATAAGCTGCAGAATAAAGCAACACCAAACCTAAATTTCTGAGTGTTTCTTCTTGTCCTTCAAAACAGTTAGCAGTGCATTTCAGATTAGGCGGTGATTCCAAAGCGCCCACAGAGGGTGACTCTGTGAGTGACTATGGCTACCCTGTGAAGGACTGGCACCCCTCCTGGCTTCATGCTCAGTGATTTTGGGATAGGCGCTTGACAACCACCATCAAGACAAGCAGCTCATGGTGACAAATGGATGGATGATGTTGTTTGGACAATGGCTTTGACCTGTGGACAAAAAAAAAGAAACCTTCAGATTTTCCCTGAGATTCATAAGCAAACTGAATTACCAGCAGCTTTTAACTTTTTTTACCAAAGTGAGCATCATGGTGCACCTGGGTAAATGGAATATTAATACATGGCACATCACTGTGTTACACTGACAATGTAGCCCAGCTGATCAGCCTTAGGGGGGCGCTAATGTACAACTGCACTGTCTTTTTCCTGCCACCCAGTTCTCCCAGTGACTCTCAAAGGACCTGCACTCTGCGTGTGATTCTGGAAGGACAGAGAGATTGTTCTGCTGCCTAAGCTATTTTATATGAGAGCTGGACTAGGCAAGCAGCCACACACACACACACACACACATACACACACACACGAAGGGACTGTTTGGCTCCCTAGGTTCTCCAACACTGTAGTTCACTGCATAAACCTGCGGCTTGCAGACAGGCTGAGCTAAATCTCATTGTCTGCTAAAACGCTGTTGTTGTGTATTAATGAAACCCAAGTGGCGCATCTTTCTGTCCATCCGTCACCTCCCGTGAGTCCAGCACAACACAAGCAAACACAGAGTGGGGCAAGTGAAAAATCAAGAGAATGTTTTTCCACAACCTGAATACTGTTAGCATGTTTACTCATGTTTTCTGTTACGCTAACATCATCCACAAGATCCAAATCATGCGATTGTGAGCCTGCACATGGCACTTGTGTATGTTATTATCGTGGTGAGACTGTAACAGAAAGTGTGCACCGCAACATGCATAACTTCTCCGCCACCTCGCTCAGCAACATCCTGGGGTGTTTCAGAACAGCATAAAAAGAGAGGTTGTTTGTTCCGAGATGTACAACTTGAGTATAAACTTCATGCAGTCACGTGTGCAGAAGCTGCTTATCTGCAAACTTGACCTCAAGATAAATGAGGACTGGTGAGACACGAAATGTTCAGAGCAGAGCTGGAGACTTGGATGGGGTTGCAGCCTCATTCTTCTTCCAGCTTCTTGAGTCAGGCTTAGTTGTCCCTAAATGACTACATCAGATATTGAGGGTTTCAGGGCTACTGGCAATGAAGCTGGCCACTGCATAAACCTTAATTTGCCCTGAACTTTGGGTTTCTGCATGGCTAAACCATGCCTAATGTTTCTCCAGTCTATTTACACAAATGCAAAAGTTTACAGCACATATTCGAAAAAGATCTCTGTTCTTAGCAAGAGATGAAGCAATAAGATCACATGCAGGTAGACAGGTTAACACGTTGAGGCTTCAAGGTTACTCAGACATCTGGACCATCGGAGGTTTCCTAATAAAAGCAGCACTCTCCTTCTCCTTCGATGCTTAAGTGCACTGCTCCTCAGCCCTCCTGGCACACACGTTTGGGCCAAATGTTGAAGGCGGTGTGGGAGGGGGCACAAAGCTGCAGAATGCAGAGCAGTGGGGAAGGCATTTGGAGAGCAGCGAGGAGCCTGGGCCCTCAGCATTTCCATACCGTGGACCGCATCCCTGACTGCGTGGAACGGGGAGGAAATATCCCACGCGTGCCGGCAAAACAAGTGAGTCGCAGGAGCGTGAGGACAGTTCCAGGTACGCAGACTTCTTCCACAGCAAACGCATCTGCTACCAATACAGCAACTGGGTCCGTATACCAGACAACCTTGGCTGGAAACACTGGAAAGTTCTCATTTCAGAAACACTAAACTTTTTTTCTGCTGAACATCAGAAAGAAAACTGTAGTCAAAAATGTTTTTACAATTTACTGTATTGGCACATTGCAAAGTTTATATCTTAAGAAAGCAGGTTTGCCTGCTGACGGTTTAATCCAAAAGGCTGATGGATCAGCTTCATTTTCTAGTAGTGAAATCTAACCTGCACGACAAAAATATCTTCCTGTGGTTACTGTACTACATCATTAAAATCTTACAAGGTTTGAAGTATTGCGGCTCCCGAGGTTGCAGAGAAAGACGGTGCCGCTTCAGAATATTTGCCTACAGTAAGAAACTAAAGAAATTCGAACCTTTTACTACACCTGCTGAAGTCCGTATTCATGGAACCAATTTAGGGGCTTTAAAAAAAAGTTGGGTGTGACATTATTGTATAAAATTTGAATATGTGCTGCATTTCCAGGGCACACGTAGCATTTGATCCAACACCGGGCCTCATGGATGTCCAGACCATTGTACTGGTGCTGGTGCTCTCAGTGGCCAGGCTGAGTCAGGCCTCAACTTTGGACAATGACTACGGTGGGGTTCCCCTGTGGATCAACAGACTGCTAGGGGAGCCCAGTGTGTTAAGCCTCCGCGGCCGAATAGACTCCAGCTGGTTCAGGGCGATGAACCCTCAGAGCTGCCCAGATGAATGTGACTGCCCCATACAATGGCCGTCAGCGATATATTGTGACCAGCGTGGCTTGGGCTACCTGCCCACTGATCTCCCCCCCAGGACCCAGTACCTCTTCCTGCAGAGGAACAACATCTCCGCGCTACCAGCTGATGCCTTTTCCAACGCAACCCAGCTCCGCTGGCTACTCCTGGATCACAACCAGCTCATCAGTGGCTTGGTGGCAAAAACAGCACTTGCCAACATGTCCCACCTAGAGAATCTGTTCATGAACCACAACAACCTGACTGAGGTTCCAGCTGGGCTCCCCGACGGACTCCGGCAACTCCGCCTGGCCCACAACAAAATTCAGCAGATCTCTTCAGGGGTGTTTTGCAACCTGCAGCACCTTACTTTGTTGCTGCTCCAAGGGAACCAGCTGAAGACCATTGGTGCAGAAGACTTCACAGGTATCAGACCTTTGACCACAGTTCTCTTGTATGTACAGCCTAAGCACTGCTTTACCAAGATACTTGACTCTCGTTCACATATTGGAGATAAAAATAAAAACTGGCACCATGTAGAGCAGTGACCTCACAGGGAATCAGGCCAACTTATGCATCACTAAAAGTTTTCCATTTCAAATGACTAAGTAATGACCTGCGGACTGACTATTGTTTTGTCTCCCTGTCACCCAAGGTCTACTCTCCATTAACCTGCTGGACCTCAGTCAAAACCATCTGGAGGAATTCCCCAAAAGTCTGCCCCCGTCTGTCCAGCAGCTCTACATCTCTAATAACCTTCTTAGCAGCCTGTCGAAGGAAAGCCTTCAGGGCTTCCAGAACCTGAGACACTTGCGGCTGAGCCACAACCAGCTCCGCAACACGGGCTTGGCACCCAGCACCTTCAACCTGACCTCCATGGTGGAGCTAGACCTTTCCTACAACCAGCTCACTTCCATTCCCCCTGTGCCCTCTACCCTCCAATACCTGTATTTGGAAGCCAACCACATCCAAGGTAAGCTGGTCAACAACAGCTCACCTGCTAAGAAGCTGAACTGCATTTATCACAAATGTAGGATTTGACAGAGATACCCATGAGATTAAAGACAGGAAAAATTTAGTTTAGGACTACTTTTAACTTCGGAACAATTTGTTAGTTGGACACATAGATATCAGTTAACATTTGTGTTCTGATTTGCTGTGTTTGCTAATTTTTGTCCTTGGTCTCAGAAAAAAGGGCAAGGGTTTGGAAAAGTTTAACGGAAAAACTGACGGGATGCTGAGATGAATGCAAAGCCCTCGTTGTTCTGTGCGACTGCTCAGGAAAGCTGAGAGGAGGGGATGTGGGAAGGTGGAGTTTAAGGAAGGTTGGGATTTAAGGATAAAACGAGGCAGAAGCGGCAGCAGCACTAAAGTAGGTTAATGCTGGAGAAAGTGGTCTGGTAACATATGTGAGGGCTCTACGTCTGCCAAGAGCATGATTTGTTCTCTCTTGGGGTCCAGAAAAGCGTAGAGCGATTGGACACGGCAGCCACACAGTTGCCGCAAATTGCAGGGAGAACTTCACCAGATTGCGCTCAGGGTTTTTGGCTAGAAACCTGATTCTCAACCCAGGTTATCATTAATCCAATTCCATCATTGTACTGTAAAGCTAACACCTTCCTCAGACGTGCTGTAGATGTTCACACTGGATCCATGGTTTTAGCCCACCCCATTTTTTTTTTTTACCTTTGAGCAAGATAACTGACCAGCTGAGGTTCAGACCAAGGTTTTAAGCCACTGCCCTTACATAACATTAAGCAGCTTACATTTTACTGCCAGGCACCCATTTATACAGCAGATATTTTTTGTTTACTCCAGAAATCAAGGTACTACAGTAAGACTTCTAGAAACATCTCTAACTGTTATGGCACTTATCTGTAAGCTGTTTGAGTCCCTTTATACCAGCAGAGCTTTGAGAAGATCCAGCAGGACTGTGCAGCTTATCAAGCCAACCCCCATGTCTCACATTCACCTCTCACAATGAATAAACCAAACCAAAAGAGAACAAACAAATCTAGGTGGTGGGAAAATGTTTATTCTAAGCTGACAAGTCCACTCAGATACAGATTGTCTGTGGGGGGGGGGGGGGTGGTATTGAACCAAACCTGGGTATACATTTTATCCTTTTCTTGTATTTTATCATCATCATCATCATCATTGCTGCAACCCAATAACCAAACCCTTTCCCCATGGGTGAACAAAGCCAACCAGACAACCCAAAATCCCTCTCCTTTTGGTGTCAACTAAACTACCCTAACAAACAAAAGTACACTTTTCTACCTGGGCTCCTTCACCATGATAAAAGCCAGGAGGAAATAATTAAAAGAAAATAGCCTCACCCCTTTCTGGCAGCTGCATAATATTTACAGGTGTTTACAAGATCAACAGGTTTTAAAGATTATTAATAGTATTTACACAGATGCAGCATCATTAATGACAAAACATTAAGGCCATACAGTAACTTTTCCACCTGCTGTTTGTATCAGCAAGAAAACTGCAGTTATTGTTGACGTGAATAACTGCATTTAAAATGTGCCAACTATGAATGATGCCCTTTGTAATCCACTTTTTCTCTGGGACAGCTTAATGATTTATTGCCTCCTTTTTCTCGTTCCCGCCAGAATTCAATGTGTCCAGCTTCTGTAGGACAGTGGGGCCCATGGACTACTCCCAAATCAGGATCCTGCGACTGGATGGAAACAAGCTTGCCTACCATCAGCTGCCACCAGGCTGGGTCATGTGCCTGCGAGTGCTTCACCACATCTTCATCTGAGCTGGCCTCACCGCTGCCTCGGCATGGCCCCCTGTCCAGTTTTCAAACAGCACCTTCTGTGGAGCTCAGATCATCCCACCACCGACTGGCACGCAGTGACTCCATGATTGGTGTTGAATCTGTCACCGTCTTCCACATCGACCGATGTCATTGTCCGCTCTGTTTTTATTCACTTGTTTGAGCAAAATATCCAGCTCACTGCAGGGGTGAAATGTGCAGCTTTAGGCCGTTTGCCTAATTTTTCTTAAGATAATAGCCATGCGATGTCATAGCTAAAGAACAGCATCCAGCAGGTCGTCATTAGATTTGCGGACCATAACCAGGGGCAGATTTGATGGTTTTGACCCCCATCAATCGCATTTCTCACCATTTTCTACACTTATTAGTCTAAACTGGGCCACAACCCCCTGTAAACTCTTTGTTTTTTACTTGGGCCACCCGGGCTGCTAAAATACAACTACCATTTCCCTGTATTTTTATCTGCCTGCAAGTAAGAGGAGAGGAATGTCTGAGAATGAAAGTAAAAGCAAATTAAAGAGGATTTGGCATCTGTACTTCTGATCAGTCTCCCACCAATTTGTTCTCCTTATCTGCTGTTACTGGACATCCTAGACAGGGTAACACCTGGCCAACAGCCACTTTGGCCATTCCAGCATGCGGCAGGTGTGTAGTGATAGTAAAAGAGGCCAGTATACCGGTCCAAAACACAGTATGTGTGAAACTCACACTGTTTTAGATACTGTTTTAGTGACAACAACCTGAACCTGAATCATTACAGCCTGGGCTGAAGGGGGTCCCACACCAACGGTTGACTTCTTAAGACAAACTAAAACAGCAATTTTTTTGGAATTTTTGGATCACTGTGCTTGTGAAGCTTCTCTACAAACATGTATATCTGACCTTCATCCTCCAATGCAGTGGAGAATGGGTTGTCTTTCATGTAGACCTGTTTATGTCTCAGATAGATGAATGTTTACATTTTATCATATTCCAAATAGAAAATAAAAGATATGCATCTACGTCAGTCTATCTTCAGTGACCATGAGCATCTCAGCTGATGATGAAACAAACAGCAACCCTGACTGTAGGAAGCTGGTGGGGCTTTCAGAAGCTGCAGGTAAATGTTTTTCAGGATGCTGGACCTGAATGGGTCGGCCAGGTCTGGCTCACTCCTGTCTGCACGGATCTACTATCTTCTATGATTCCCTGGTGACCTGAGGCATCTTGTGCAGATACCGAAAGATTGTCGACGGTAAAGCATGAAGTTAACGAAAAAGTCTGACAAAATGAACTCATTAAAACTGCATGTAAAACTTTTACAAAGCCAGCGTCTGCCGACGACGTCATGGGAGTCAGGAGGCATCAAACAAAGTTTGCTGAGTTCTGGGAAACTCAGATGCAAGTGCAGATTCAGCTTTAATTGTCCAGGATTTTGTTCTTCCTTCTTACCTCCAGGTCAGTTAGTCAGACAGAAGAATTTGCAAAATTCACATCTGGTGTTGCCTTTTGTCTTCGCTGCATCGGCCATTTATTCTCAGTTGATGCCCGATGCAACATTTTACTTCGGACAACAGACATTTTCATAATCGTAATCAGTTATGTTTATTCAACCGTTTCCCTATTGTCAGTGCGGACATTTACTTTCCAGTGTAAACCCTCCATACGCAACAGTGGAAAACTGTGTTGCAAGTGAGAGTCATCACAGAAAATAAAATTAGGTATTTTGAAGGCTGAAAGCAATTCACTCCGAGTTGCTCAACAGCACAATTGTCTGTTCTTTGTATAAAAGGTGTATTTTCCTGTTCAGTAACAATAAGATTGCTTATCTGGTAATGGAAGTCTTGCAACGCAAACCAGGTAGAGTGAAGGCTGCAAAATGAAAATACCGATAATTTGCCATCTTATCTTCTGCAACCTATTTGGTGTGAGGGTGATTATATTTAACTTCAAGTCAAGCTTGCATTTCTGTTCCGTTTAGGATCTGCACCCCAATACCTCCAAAACCCAACCTTGCAGTCACAAGGGGTCCACAACTGAAATCTGTAGGTTGTTGGGTTTGGCTTTGATGTGCTGGAATGTGCTCCCTCTCTCCTTCAGAGCTGCAGAATGCATTTCCAGCACTGAAAAGGGTCTCAGCCCTCTTCTGCTTTCTTGGCTTAGTTTTCCGCAGCTGCTCATGTAACACTTGCCTGGGCGAGCGGTGGTACTGCAGAAACTGGCGGAGCTTCTACAGTCGCACGTCTGTATCCAATTATCTTTCTGTGAAACCCACTTTTGTTTGTTCTCGGTTGTATGTCGCTGTGGAGGAAAGCATCTGCTAAATGCACACATGCAAATGTAAATCGTCCCCACAGGACAGCTACTGCAAATAAAGGGATTATACAGTTAAAAAGTATAAATGCTACCATTCACTGCTCACTAAACTTGTTTAAAGCACAATTTAGGTTCCCAATAAAATTTCAACCAAAGAGCCAGCGCTGCATAAATGTATAGAATTATGTATGTACACCGTATGATCAAAAGTGCGTGTACCCCCCCTTCTAATCCCCCTGAAACAGCCGCACCCACACAGCATACAAACACATTCTAGCCAATTATGTGCTTCCAGCTTTGTGGCTACAGTTTGGAGAAGAAGCTTCTTTCCTGCTCCAGCATGACTGCGCCCCCCCCTCATGCACAAAGCAAGCTCCATAAACACACGGTTTGCCCAGGTTGGTGTGGAAGAACTTGAGTGGCTGCACAGAGCCCTGACCTCAACCCCACTGAACACCTTTGGGATGAACTGGAAAGCCAACTGTGAGCCAGACCTTCTTGCCTGACCTCACTGATACTCTTGTGGTTGAATGAGCACAAATTCCCACAGCCAGGCTCCCAAATCTGATGGAAAACCTTCCCAGGGGGAAGGAACGGGGGAGCAAAGGGGAATGACTGCATATTAAAGCCCATGGTTTGGAATGGGAGGTTCAACAAGCACACATGGGGGTGATGCTCAGGAGTCCACTTATTTCTGCCCCATAGTGTATGTCTGTCTATATGTGAAAGGAACAGAGAAAAAACTACAAATGAATGAGTTAAAACTTGTTTAGTCTAAGAGGAACATCACACCCTATAACATCACATAATACACAGCAATGAAATCTGAAAAAATTAAAGTAAAGCATTTCAAGCACTGCAGCTTTTTCCAGGGGGGTTTAAACAAAGATGTTGCTGTGTTGAAATGGACGGGTGACTGTTTGGAAGGAAGATCTGCAGACAGTCTAATGGGTTTACCCAGTGAGAGTCCCTCCAGCTGACATTATCCCCTCATCTCCATCTCCATCCCGCCGCAAGTTTCCAAGAGGAGCGCATGAGGAAAAAATGTGAATGTTTTGACTGAGTGAGAGTTGTGTCTGCTGTAAAAGGCCGATGATGTTATGGCCACGATTACCAAACAGCCCAACAAATCCTTGCCCCAGCCTTGTCATTAGGAAAAAGCAAGAAGAGCCATGTAGCACCAACTCATACTTTCCATGGTGGAGGGAAGGGAAGGCGCATTTGTGTTCTACAGAAACATGAGGGGTGAAAGTAGGATCGAGCTACACTGAGGGCAACATGATGGTGGCTCTGGCGCTATGCAGCTTGAGGATGAGGAGCCTGGCAGATCACAACCTGGGCAGCAAGTGGAGTAGCAGTTAGTAGTGGTCAGGTGCACTGCATAAGTTTGAAGGACACCGACACGCCAGCAAAGCCCTTCCTGGTCAGCAGATCAGTTTTTGCTACGCAAATTTGTTCACCTGTGGTGGATTTATTAGGCAGCAACGATAGGACACTGGAAACGTCATATTTGCTCTGATGCAATTACACGTTTCCATCTGCTAGCAAAGCAAAGGGAACGTAAAAACCAGCACCGAACACTGCCCCCCGCACTGTTCTGTAAGTGTGTAGCACTATTATCATAAATTTATCATGGTATTTTGACAGATGTGACAGTTTTGTGTCCCAAATGTGAGCAAGCAGCCAAGCAGTGCACGGAAGAGAAAAGCCGCCAGCCTTGAGGAAAAGCTGGAAATTACAAAACATTTGAAAGGAAGGAACTTTCGTCCGACCACCTCAACTGCGCCCACTTCCAACAAGCCGACTTCATCTCCTCTCTCAGGACAAACTGTTATCTGCACTTATTTTGAATTTAAAGTGTATTGAACCAACATTTTTTTAAGTTTCTTTTTTTCAACACATCGCTTCTGAAACCAAACAGGCCGAACAGCGTGAACTCCCTAAGTCTATTTTTGCCAGAAGCTCTGTTATTCACACTGTGATTTTTCGGAACGCAGATATCGCACTATAGCACAACTGACTGCATCACTTCCAGACTTGGGTCCAAATGGCGTAGCGCAGCCAAGAACCAGAATTTATTTGTGATACGACCTTTTCTCTTTTTCTTTCTAAACCAGACACAATGCACTGGCTTCTCAAACGAATCAAAATATTTTTGGGGGCCGACAACTGCGAGCTCTCGCTCCACCTAACTGCCAGCGCAAGATGATTTCGAAGTTCTGTGGAAACTTGGCGCTTATCGGCAAGTGACTTCCAAAGCAAGAGATGAGAGCAGTGCACATTTAAACGGTGCTGCCGGTAGACATGAAACACATACATGAGGGACAGCAGCTACACTCTTGTATTTTCTTTGTATTCTGCTTTTAACCCCTCCCCCAGGCTCTAATGGTGCGGAAAACTCATTTTTTTATGCTGACAAATGATTTTGTTTTGTGTCGCCTATCCCAACCCCTTAATTATAGGCAGCACAATGGTTGTGCGGCCTGTTGGATGGACATGAGCGTCAAACACATGAACGGCAACAATCAGCACAGCACAGGCACTTGCCGGTCAGCAGATGCGCGCCGCTTTTATTTTACAACTGTTGCTAACAACACAGCTGAGAAAAGAGACATCACGCAAGCCCACAAGAGGTTGGCTCAGGCTGACCTCTGTATTACCTAAATCCTTAGCTCAGACCTTGATGTGACCCGCGACCCTCTGACAGAACTCAGAGGAGCTAAAATTTTGGAGGTCCTAAGACCCACGGACGCTGGCTAACTCGCCAAATGGCTTTTTGCAGCTCACTTTTGCTCAGCGGGCCAAGCATCTGTTTACAATATGACAGAACCGTGATGCATTTTGGAGACAAGCTGCTATGGAAAGGGATGACACTGCATTCACGGAGCTGCATGTGTTCAAAAGTCTGCAGTAGGACTTTGCCCCAACTCAGCTGCCTTCCGGCCAATGGCAGTAAATTTTACGGATCGCTTTTTTTCAAAGCCTTTCAGTATTTTTCTCTTTCATTCAGTGAGCTGGTGACAACTTTTTGAAATGTAAGAAGCTGGAGAAGACATTCCTCAAAGGTTACGAAAAGCATAAAGCGCAGAAACAAAATGGATCGCTTACTGATGAGTGGTGTCAGGAAGGGCATCCGGCGTTAAAATTTGCCAAACCAAACATGCGGACAAAAATAGAAATTTCCATACCGGATCAGTCGAGCCCCGGGTTAACAACGACCACCACCAGCACTGCTAGCCGACAGGGTGCTGGCGGAAATTGGGCTACTGTTGGCCAAAGGAGAAGAGGCCGAAGGAAAAGAGGAGGGAGGCATGTCTGGAGGAAGGAGGAGAGGAGGAAGGTTAAGAGAGTGGACGTGAGGGTAGGAACTTTGAATGTTGGTAGTATGACTGGTAAAGGGAGAGAGCTTGCTGATATGATGGAGAGAAGGAAGGTTGATATGTTGTGCGTGCAAGAAACCAAATGGAAGAGGAGTAAGGCTAGGTGCATCGGAGGGGGGTTTAAACTGTTTTACCATGGTGTGGATGGGAGGAGAAACAGGGTAGGGGTTATCCTGAAGGAACAGTATGTCAAGAGTGTCTTGGAGGTGAAGAGAATGTCTGACAGAGTGATGGTTATGAAACTGGAAATTGATGGTGTGATGCTGAATGTTGTTAGTGCATATGCCCCGCAAGTTGGGTGTGAGATGGATGAGAAAGAAGAATTCTGGAGTGATATGGATGAAGTGGCGAGGAGTGTACCGGAGGGAGAGAGAGTGGTGATTGGAGCGGATTTCAATGGACATGTTGGTGAAGGGAACAGAGGAAATGAGGTGATGGGTAGGTATGGTGTAAAGGAGAGGAACGCAGAAGGTCAGATGATAGTGGATTTTGCAAAAAGGATGGACATGGCTGTGGTAAACACGTATTTTAAGAAGAGGGAGGAACACAAGGTGACGTACAAGAGTGGAGGAAGATGCACACAGGTGGATTATATCTTATGCAGGAGGGCCAGGCTGAAGGAGATTGTAGACTGCAAAGTGGTGGCAGGGGGAAGTGTAGTTAGGCAGCATAGGATGGTGGTTTGTAGGATGATATTGGAGATCGAGAAGGAGAGTGAGTGCAGAACCAAGGATCAAATGGTAGAAGTTGAAAATGGAAAACTATAAGGTGGAGTTCAGGGAGGAATTAAGACAGGCATTGGGTGGCAGTGAAAAGTTACCAGTGAGCTGGGCATCTACAGTAGAAGTGGTAAGGGAGACAGCTAGAAAGGTGCTTGGTGTGACATCTGGACAGAGGAAGGAGGACAAGGAAACCTGGTGGTGGAATGAGGAAGTACAGGAGAGTACACAGAGGAAGAGGCTGGCAAAGAAGAAGTGGGATAGACAGAGAGATGAAGAATGTAGACAGGAGTACAAGGAGATGAGGCATAGGGCAAAGAGAGAGGTGTTAAAGGCTAAAGAAAAGGCGTATGGTGAATTGTATGAGAGGTTGGACACTAAGGAGGGAGAAAAGGACCTGTACCGATTGGCTAGGCAGAGGGACCGAGCTGGGAAAGATGTGCAGCAGGTTAGGGTGATAAAGGATAGTGATGGAAACGTACTCACAAGTGAGGAGAGTGTGTTGAGCAGATGGAAAGAGTACTTTGAGGGGCTGATGAATGAAGAGAATGAGAGAGAGAGAAGGTTGGATGATGTAGGGATTATGAATAAGAGAGTGCAATGGATTAGCAAGGAGGAAGTTAGGACAACTATGAAGAGGATGAAAAATGGAAAGGCTGTTGGCCCAGATGACATACCTGTGGAAGCATGGAAGTGTTTATGAGAGATGGCAGTGGAGTTTTTAACCAGATTGTTTAATGTAATCTTAAAAGGTGAGAAGATGCCTGAGGAGTGGAGAAGAAGTGTACTGGTACCAATTTTTAAGAATAAGGGTGATGTGCAGAGCTGTAGTAACTACAGAGGGATAAAACTGATCAGCCACAACATGAAGTTATGGGAAAGAGTAGTGGAAGCTAGGTTAAGAAGGGAGGTGATGATTATTGAGCAGCAGTATGGTTTCATACCGAGAAGGAGTACTTCAGATGTGATGTTTGCTCCGAGGCTGTTGATGGAGAAGTATCGTGACGGCAAGAAGGAGTTACATTGTGTCTTCCTGGACTTAGAGAAAGCGTATGACAGGGTACCTAGAGAGGAGCTGTGGTATTGTATGAGGAAATTGGGTGTGCCAGAGAAATATGTAAGAGTGGTACAGGATATGTACAAGGACAGTGTGACAGTGGTGAGGTCTGCGGTAGGGGTGACGAATGCTTTCAAGGTGGGGGTAGGATTACATCAAGCATCAGCTTTGAGTCCTTTCTTGTTTGCAATGGTAATGGACAGGTTGACAGATGAGATCAGACAGGAGTCACCGTGGACTATGATGTTTGCGGATGACATTGTGATCTGTAGTGAGAGTAGGGAGCAGGTTGAGGAGACCCTGGAGAGGTGGAGATATGCTCTAGAGAGAAGAGGAATGAAGGTCAGTAGGACTAAGACAGAATACATGTGCATAAATGAGAGGGAGGACAGAGGAATGGTGAGGATGCAGGGAATAGAGTTGGCGAAGGTGAATGAATTTAAATACTTGGGATCAACAGTCCAGAGTAATGGGGAGTGCGGAAGAGAGGTGAAGAAGAGAGTGCAGGCAGGGTGGAGTGGGTGGAGAAGAGTGTCAGGAGTGATCTGTGACAGAAGGGTACCAGTAAGAGTGAAAGGGAAGGTCTATAAAATGGTAGTGAGACCAGCTATGCTTTATGGGTTGGAGACGGTGGCACTGACCAAAAGACAGGAGGCAGAGCTGGAGGTGACAGAGTTAAAGATGTCAAGATTTGCATTGGGTGTGACGAGGATGGACAGGATTAGAAATTGGTATATTAGAGGGTCAGCCCAGGTTAGACGGTTTGGAGACAAAGCCAGAGAGGCGAGATTGCGTTGGTTTGGACATGTGCAGAGGAGAGATTCGGGATATATCGGGAGAAGGATGCTAGGGATGGAGCTGCCAGGCAAGAGGAAGAGAGGAAGGCCTAAGAGGAGATTTATGGATGTGGTGAAGGAGGACATGCAGGTGGTGGGTGCGACGGAGAGAGATGCAGAGGACAGGAGGAAGTGGAAACAATTGATCCGCTGTGGCAACCTAACGGGAGCAGCCGAAAGAAGAAGAAGACTGATGAGTGGTGACAGCGCACAGCGCCTGAGGAGCTTAACGTCATGTAGAAGTTTACCCGCCTGCAACAAACCAACCACGCACGAAGGAACCAAGAAATCTGGGGACTGAAGCTGAGCAGAGGAGACCAGCCAGTAGATATTGGACAGTCTAACTGGATCCACCAGATCTGTCCTTCATCTACTGAACATCAATGCAATTCTGCCATTCACCCCCCCAGCTCTTCTGTGGCAAAATTCAAACCACTCTCAAAGGTCTGAAATGTCACAAAAAAGTGCACTTTTGTCTTTATTCTTGTGACAAAATTTCCCAAAATGATGGTTTACTTGCAAACACAAACATTACTGAGCTCTGCGGTTTAATGCATTTGTTTCCGCAATTGTTTCTACGCTCAGCCACGTTACTGTTAAACCAGTTGCTCAGTCATGAAAGTGGACCGTGGAGCACAGAGCTCCTGGAAGGTCTACAAACCACACTGGTACCTGGAACTGAAAGTCGAATGTTACTGTACTTCACAAACAGAGGAGCATTACAATATTTTTGCTTAAAATTACTTTCCCCGAGAACCCCTCTCGGCCACCTGACAAGATGGTTTGGTGGGCCATATTGAAAAACTGCAGCTAAATTTATGATAAAACTCTGCAATTGGGCAACCTTTCTATTTGCAACATGAAGATAGCAAATAGAGTTTTAAAGGTCAGCAGTTAGCAAAGCAGATTTTTCATCAGCACAGCAGTATTATAAACTGCCCAGTAAGGATAAACAAGGGGACCATGACGCCATTTCCATGGTGAAATGCGCAGGTCCACTGGAAGCTCCGTCTTTTACTTGTCAACAATCTCATTCTCTGGCCTCCTCAGCTGAAAAACATCTGCAGCCCTGCAGCTCACACAACTGCTCTTCAAGTTCGGCAGCCACCCGTTCGTTCCAGCAACCCAACGGAACCAAATTCCTCTGCCGTGCTGTAATGATTTCTGCCCGATTCCTGCGGGCCGACCTCCACAGCGAAGAAGCCAAAGTAACAAGCAAGTCGCAAACCAACCTCCTCCCAATCTTGTTTTCAGAGATTTGTCCTATCATCCCGTCGTCCTTTAAAAAGATATTTTGACGTGATCGAAAAACCTTGGAACGGACATATTAAAAATTAAAACATAAATAAAATCGGCATTAATAATTGGTTTGCTTAAAGTGTGTTTATCACCAACATAACCAGAAGCTTCCAGGTCAGTGCATCTCTATTTTTTAATATTCTGTCTCCTTAATTCCAACTCTTTTATCTAACTTTAGTGTTCTTTAATGAGGTTTGTTTAATGAGGTTTATTTACAGAAAACACAGCGGGGGTCCTGGCAGAGGCTGGGAATGTTGGGCGTAGACGACGACTTTTCAGCCCTGCTTCCTGTGTTGCCTCAGAGAGCTGCCATATTGTAGAAGAAATGAAGTAATGTTAGCGGTACAGTCATCCTAATGTTTTGCGTCACAAATGTTTTTCTCTTAATTCTGCTCCAATATTCTGCTCTGTTGCAGTGATGTCAAAATTATATCAGTCCCATTCTCTGCTTTCTCAAGCCAGGCGCC
This sequence comes from Heterotis niloticus, assembly GCA_018136845.1. Classification (NCBI taxonomy): domain Eukaryota; kingdom Metazoa; phylum Chordata; class Actinopteri; order Osteoglossiformes; family Osteoglossidae; genus Heterotis; species Heterotis niloticus. Next base: position 19,377,683 of record CM030894.1, on the reverse strand, counting down.
ATGAGTCACAGAGCATCCAGTACACTTTGCCACAGAAAGTACAGCAAGAAGCATCAGAGCGAAAGTTTGGCCGTACTGCTCAATGCCCTCCTCTGCTCCTTGTCTCGTGTTTACAGAAACAACTCATCCACATCATTCTCAGGGGGGCCTGAAGTCGTTCTTTCCCATCAGAAAAAAAAATCAAAGTGTAATTGCGACGGCACAGGGATGCCCACAGAGAATAACCCTAACCCTAATGGGTCGAGAAACAAACAGGCGTGACAGAGTACACAGCCCAGCTCAGAACAAAACAGTCCCATGGCGTAGCTCGCGATGGCAAATGAGTGACCGTAAGGCTTCGAAACCGCACGACCCAAGGGCCGCTGAGCCCCTGCAGCAGGACTGCAATAAAAGGGCTCGAAAACATTCAGAGACGATGAGTGCTTCACTTTCTAGCATTTTCCAGACACAGAAATATGCTTGCCATCGTCTAAATGCGCTTGAAAGTGTAAGCAGAAAAAAACTGATGATCGCCCTATCTTGCAGAGGAATGCAAAGCTCATCCAAGGAAAACAGAAATGAATTTTGTGAAGGAGTTTGCTCCTGCCTTTCTGCTGCAAAAGCGATTATGTGAGCGGCAGGGTGGACAGAACAGTCCCAGGAGTGAGGAAACCTAGCAGCCCTGTGCTTTCCACCTTCCCCTTCCTCAGCCCTCCCTCCCCACCGACTACAAAACCAGTTGGGGGGGGGGGGGACAACACCCCCAGCACAGCTATCCTGCCCTGGCTCCACAGGGAGGTGCCATGCAAGCCTGGAGCTTGATGGATCGCTGTGGTCAAACCCCCAAAGCTCTCTTCTAACCTTTTTATTCTTTACCACCACAAGAACTACTTCCCCTGGTGAGCACATCCTGCCCTGAGGCAAAACGCTACCTTGGCAAAAGCATCAAAGGTGTTCTGAGGACCACAGTTGTGCCTACACGAATGCTATCAGGATTGTTATGATAAAAGGTGGAGTGAGCTGGGACGCCAGCCAAAAGCGGGACTCTAGAAGGTTCTCTTTCAGAATTCGGTCCCTCTTCCACCGGGCTGAGAGGATGATGTGAGCCCGCTGCACTCTGGAGGGATGGGCATGTGTTTTAGAGCTTAAGTGCTTTTTCTGGGCGGAGGATAAAGGCAGCATTGTTGACCTTCAGAGGAAGTATCTGGGAGGAGAAGGGTCTAAACCCCAGGAGGAGCGAGAGGGACAGTGGAGGAGAGAGGGAGGGAGAGAAGGAGGGAGGGAAAAAGAAAGAACGAGAAGAGGCTTTGAAAGAGAGAGAGAGAGAGCGAAAGCTCACGGCTTCATTACGGAGGACAGGTACCAGCTGCAGGTAGGAGAGCACTCCTTTCTTCCTTTTCTTTATGAGGCAGATGCCTTAGACAGGAAAATCCCCCGCTGTTTGTTTAAGGAAAATCTGTGCATCTGGGAACCAGCAGCTCGGCACATGTAAGCTAATGAAGGTTACTTCTGTGTTTCTATAGAAACCATCTGCCAAAATCGGAACCTCTTTCCAAGTCTGTTTGTCAGCCGTTTGCGTGTTGCAACTTCACTGGAGCAAAATCTCCTTAAAAAGCATCATCTTCAGCATTAGGCTGTGGAGCGAATGTTTTTTTACGGTCAGTGGCAGCTAGGGTTACGGTTACATTAGTTCACTTTAATTTGTTTTAAAAAGGCAAGAGAGCAAACAGCTTCCTATTTCATTCATTTCTTTCTTCAGTTTTGTATGTTGCCCTTATTTTAGGCAGCATTTTGTCCTGTAATAATCCACAGCTACCAACGGTTTAGGGATTAGTTCACGTCTGCTAAGCAAAAACAAGAACATGGGGAACCTTCCAGGCTGCTGACTGTTAAACCTAAACTGTTTGTGACCACAATCGTTCCTTTGTATGGGTCAGCAGTTCTGATAGTGTTTTCGCTCGATTTATTCAAGACCAACCTTAAGGACCAACAGTCCAGGAAAAAGGCAGTCTGTTAATAAATTTTGACAAATCACTATTAACCGCTGTAACCGCATATATTCGTATTTTTTTCTTCAATGGCATGAAATGTAAGAAAAGTGAGGCAATGAAAAAAATATAGATTTTTTAAAAGCTTTTAAGGAGGAAAGTGGGATGGATTTGACAAAAATGTTGGAATTTGGGTCTCTTCTGCATCTGATGTAACATTTGTTCAGGCATCAGTGCTTTGTTTCAATTACCTTTGTTATATAAACACGTACAAATGAGAACCAGCGTTGGACCTGCTGGTTGCTGTTTCAAGTGCAAGGGTGAAAGCTTAAAAATAGAAGCAGACAAAGGTTTAACAAATGATCAACCATAGAAAAGAGTTCATATTTTCAAATTATTCCACAAATCACCCCTTATATTTAGGTAGCTGCACAGTTATGTGTGCACAAGAGGATCACAGCTGCTCTCTGGCATTTTTAAGGAATGGAAAAATCCACTCCTGAGAGATACTTTGGACGAGTGGAAGGGAAAATAGTTGAGTAGCTGTGTATCAGGGCCAAAGAATTTGATCAGTTTTGTGAAGACAAAACCTATTTTTTCTGCCTGGTTAAATTTTTTTTCATTGCTCCACACATTCGATTTTTCTCCCAGGACTCAAAATCTGGAAGTTTTGGAAGTTACTGAAGCCTCAACAGTGTTTATCACCTGAGTAAAATAAAAAGCAGCAACATTAGAAATAAATATTTTAGAAAAAAATATAAACAAAACCATGTCAGAGCAGTTTAACAACTATTTTTAACAATTTTGAATACATGTGGTTTACTTATCTGCAGTTATCCACTACATTTTTAAAACTTAAATACTAATAAAAACAACAGAATTCAATGTGTCGCGCCCCCTTGGTCTGGCAGAACATAATGTCTCTGTTTCTCCTGTGTGGTATTGCATTCTGCAGTCAAAATGTTCACACACACACGCATTCACACACGCACATTACATGTATGGACACACAAACAAAAACACAGAGAGAGTGAGAGAGAGAGAAGGGGTGGTATGTAATGTGCAAAGAAAGCTCCATGCTATTCTAGGTTTCCTGATCTCCAACAGACCCCTGAGCGCCATGTCTCCCTGATGAGGTAGCTGTCACTTAGCCAGGGAGTGGTAGCCAAACATCTGTAGGTCATCTCTCCCATCGGTCCCTCCCTCCCAGCTCACCACAATTCAAGCTTTGTGTGAAATATTCCCTTGCACAGGAAAGAATCTCCTCCTTGGCCCATGTTAAGATTTGGATACTTGTAAGTTGCTACTGCTTTTATCTTCTGAACAAACAGCAGTGAATCATAAATAATGATGCAAAGCTTAATATGAAAGACTTCTGTCTTTAATACAACTTTTGTTTTTGTCCTTTACAAAAGTTGTATTAAAATCATCCAACCTCAGAAAAGCTATTTGATTAGCTGAAAGAGTCCAACGCTCACCTCTGTGCAAAACGTGTGGCAGAGCATCCGTGTGCTTCCTTGGCAGAGTGTAAGCATCGCGATGATCCAGCACACTTGGCACCCGAGCATCAGTGAGCTGCTGTCATGTTCTTCCAAAAAAAACCCCACAAATGATTTAATAAGCACACAATCATCATTCTATAAGACTCAACTTTAAGTTATTACATGAGGACATGCAGCCAAAGCAGAAATAAAAAAACAAAACTTAATGCTGAAAGAGTAACATAGGACTCTAAGACCTATTTGGATTTCACCAAAATGACTCCTGTGGCCAGCAGAAAGACATGCGCCCCAAATAACATTAGGATTTATGATGCTTAATGCTGCAGTTTGTACTTAAGCCCATCAGACAAAGGACCTGGAATCACAAATGTGAATCCATTCCCTCCCCGAACGACAAATGGTTTCCAGGGAGCCTGGACATGAATTGGTCACATCAGACATCACGAGAGTTTTCCAGGAGATGTGTCAGTTTGCCTCTGACCTCACTGTCTGTCTGTTACAAAATCGGCCCGTTTGCCGCTTTTACAGTCACACCGAATGAGCTCCTTTTTTTTATTTTATGTTCCGTGCTCTAGATAATTTCAAGAAGTTTCGTCCTGATCCCATCAATGACAGTGACAGAGTTGTTTTTCTTTTGCATGTATTTCCAGAACCCAAACTTCAAGATCTCATGACATCTTGTGAAGATACACCAAAAAGTTTCAGTACACCTGCCTTAAACACAGTGCTATGACATACAGCAGAGCCATTTTTCAGTGTCCACTGACCTGGCCTGCGTTGCCCTCTCCTCCACCTTTGACTGATAGTCGCCATGACGTTTCCACCCCTGCACCACACAACTGCTCCTTCCCCCAAAACCTTAACGCAGGAGCTGAATATGACCTTTTCTAATTTCAGTGTAAAACCACTAATGATTTCACCAAATGTGGCTCCTCAGAGTCTGCCGACTCAGATGGTGCCAACAACAAGATCACTGTCATGTTACTGCATCAGAATTATACTGGCTTTTGGCCTCTATGCAACCAAATGCTTTCAAAGCAGCACTGTGATGACTCAGGGCCACATTTGTGTTTTGTCTGGGGATAAAATGTGCATTAATTTTGTGAGTATTTTTTAAATATGTCCTATATATATATTTTATAAATGGAAAGAAAATCACTGTTCAACTCATGTGGTTCATTTAAACATTTAAAAACTATGAACAGGATTGGTGGCCAGGACCTCATGTGTTTCACTACTTGTTTCAGTCCAGTTCATCCAGGGTAGGGCAAGAAGCTTCCAAAAGGTGAGCTTTACCATCAAAACTTTAACAGTAGCATCCCACTCCCAAGCTACCAGAGCTGTTTCTCCGGCTCCTCCAAATTCTTTATTCAGGTCCTGAGTCAGATCTTCCAGGAGCTGAACCATATCTACAGCCAGACCGCAGACTGGAATTGGGCCATGAAAGACCACCTAAGAAATAAGTAGGCCAATAAACATGTCTGTGAGTAGCATTAAAAATGTACGCAATTTATTTGAGTCATATCCTGTATAATGTATTTATTGATAAAATAAACATCAGTTTATGGTTGTATCTGTGCTCACTGATGCAAAGCCCACACAATACATAAATGTATGGAATTCTTCCAGGGGGTGATTCTTAGGCACCATTTCCAGTGTGTGTGTGTGTGTGTGTGCGCGCGCGCGCGCGCACTGTGCCCAGAAATTCTTTCCAGCGGGGTAGTGAAGCCATCAAATCTTCTTAGGTAACTGGAAACCAAGTACCCTTCTCACAAAAAGAAACCAGTATAATAATCGAGAGACGAAAAATGAGAGCTAGATAAGCAGCAGCAGGGGTTGAGATGTTCCTCATTCCTCAGAAGTTGTGAGTTCTGCATCATTCTTTTTTGTCCTGCTTTCGTTTCTTCTTTCAACCACATGTCGGCAAGTAAAGCCACTCACTCTATCAGCATCATTAACTTCTGTCCAAATTCGTAGTGGGGAGCTGGTCAGTTTGTGAGAACATCGCAATTATTCACTTCTTACCCATTCTAGCTGTCACCAGCACTGTGTGTTTATCTGAATTTTTACAAACAAATTCGCCCTGAACAAACGCTTACGTTCTTGGACCTCAAGATCACCTCAAGGACATACAGAAGAAGCTTCCTGCAATAGTGAGATTCAAATGTCTACAGAAGCTAAAATAACCCCACAACTGTAGAACATTATGAAAACAAGGAGTGAAACTGATCAGCTGTTATTTGTTCTCCTCTGCAGGACCATGAAGGTTTGGTTTGGATTCTATCCATTGCTGATCCTCCTGCTACTTGGAGCTGTCTGGGCTCAGAGGCCAAGGCCTAGACCCAGACCCGGCACTACTAGAAGGCCTGCCCCCCCACCTCCTGAGCCCAAGGAGCCCACAGACTTCCCCCCACCAATCCTGGGTCCACCATCCATCTACCCAGACTGTCCCAGGGAATGCTTTTGCCCCCCTTCATACCCGAATGCCCTGTACTGCGAAAGCCGTAACATCCGGCAGATCCCTGTCATCCCATCTCGCACCCACTACCTCTATCTCCAGAACAATTACATCGATGAGGTGACAGCTGAGCCATTCAAGAATGCCACAGAGCTCAAGTGGATCAATCTGGACAACAATCGCATCCGCCGGGTAGAGCGGCAGGTATTTGAGAACCTTCCAAACCTGCTGTTTCTGTACATGGAGAAGAACAACCTGAAGGAGGTCCCCAGTGACCTTCCCCCCAGTCTGGAGCAGCTGCGGCTTAGCCACAACCAAATCACCAAGATTCCCACCGGTGTCTTCAACAAGATGGAACACCTAGCCCTTCTGGACCTGCACCACAACAAGCTGAGCGACAGCGACTTGGGCAAGAACATCTTCAGAGGCCTAAAAAACCTGGTGCAGCTCAATTTGGCTCACAACATCCTGAGAAAGATGCCCAGTAATGTCCCCCAAAACATTTACCAGCTCTTCCTGGACAAGAACAACATTGAGGAGATCCCCACTGGCTATTTCAAGGATTTTCACAACCTGGCCTTCATCCGGTTGAGCTACAACCGGCTCAATGACAAAGGGGTCCCCAAGAAGACATTCAATATGTCCAGCCTCCTGGACCTACACCTAGCCCACAACAAGCTGACCTTTGTGCCTTTCTTCAATGCACAGCTGGAGCAACTGTACCTCAACAACAATGACATCGAGGGTGAGTTCCAGGCACCTTCTGAGCTTTAGAAACCATCTTTAGTATGTATTAATTTTGTTAAATATCTTTATCAGCCATGAAAGGGTAGTAACTACGGTAATGCCGTGATGAGTGTTACCTTATCCAGAGCTGTCACACATCAGCACCTCTTTGAGAAATTTTCACAATAATCTATATTTTTCATTCAGTCATCCTCAACCATATGTCCTGGTCAGGAGGTCTGGAACCTAATAATTAACTTCTTCAGTTTATTTTGAAATTTCTCATTTGTTGTCTGTAAAATCAATGTTTATTTGCTGGTTTTAAAGGTTCAACTAATCTAATCTGCACCAAGCTCCAGTGTGACGGTGTGGTGCAGTACACTATTGAGTCACACTGGATGTTTTCTGTAAAAAGAGATTAGGATGTGAGCAAGTGTAGCTTTACTTACTTTTACTTTACTTTTTACTCCTCCAGAATGTAGTCTGAACTTTCATTATTTATTCTACTCCATAAGCATATAAATACAGCACTGTACGCTCAATAATCCAGCAATTTTCTTCTAAAATAAAAATTACAGAAGTAAATGTAAGGAAAATCCATATATGCATATTTTCAGGTTTGATTAACCAGTTACAGTAGACACATATTCTTTTATACAATATATTGCATTTCCAGTATGACACCTTATAGCGCAGTTTCATTAGGAGCTCCACATCTAAAGCACGAAACAAGGTATTACCATATTTTTACCATTGCAGCAGGATGGGGATGTTGCACACACTCGCTCAGTCACACAAACATGCAGCAACATGCAGCTTCCGGGGGGGTTATTTGCTGCCCAGAAGAAAGTTGGGAGTACATGGGAAGAGCATGCAAACTGCACATGGACTCAGTGGGATGTGAACCCATACCTGAATGCACAGTCCAGGCTCTGTGAGGCATCCACACTGCTAGCTGTGCCACAATACTGCCCCACGTCCGTTATTATTGCTCTTGTTCTTAGTTGTTGCTGCTTGTTTTTGTTTGTTTGTTGTTTGCTGTTGTTTCTTGTTGCTGTTGTAAACACTGAGTAATCAACCCCTGTCTTCCCTCCAGCCATCAATGGCACAGAAATATGCCCTTTGCCAGTGATGTCCTTGAACCTGTACGATGACCACATCTTGCCCAAGCTAAGGTACCTGAGGCTGGATGGGAACCACCTCAGCCCTCCAGTCCCCATGGATGTGATCATGTGCTTCAGACACCTGCATTCTATTATCATATAGAGTCGTCACCCCTGCCCTACACCAGCACACCCCGTCCCCCACAGATTCCCACTATGTCACCTGCTCACACCAGCAGACCCACATGTGGACTCCAAGACTTTCAAAGATAAAGAAGGAGAACGTCAGTGACAGATTTCTATGCAACAGGCAGGAATTTCACTAAATTCTGCAATCTCAAACTACAAGTGACCTTTTAAAGTTTTTTTTTTTTTTTAAATTTAATTTTTTTTTAGATCTGCATTCCTGTAAACTTGTTTTTCTGACACTTTCATACAAGCATGAATGTATTTGTAGTTATTATGGTACACAGTTCTCTATGTTTTGTCTGTAGAAATAATAATAATAATAATAATAATAATAATAATAATAATAATAATAATAATAATAATAAACGGAAACAATGAGCGCAATTCACCTAAAACAAAAGATACATTAACTGACATACTGTAGACAGAGTAGTTACAGCGATGACTGGGTTTGTACATATTTATGCAGTGTGATGCAAAGTTACCAAAGGAAATCTTGTAAACAGATGCTTGAAAAGAATGAATTCTTAATGTATTTAAGCAAATGGGCAAATGGGTCAAAAATGCATAAAAACACATGACTACCATGTAGTTGGAAAAGTCCTCAGTGCATCTATGTTTTTAAGGTACTTTGTGTAAAATTGACCAACCCCCATTCTTATTTTGTATAAATCAATTCTGTACAAAAGAAATGTATCACTGTATGTCACAGTCTGCACTTTTAAAACCTAATACAGTACCTTGGCCAAAGAAAACATTCTAGGATTCTTTTACATTTTTTTTTTCATTTGCAATATCTGTTGAATTAGAGAGGAATAAGTCAGAGGGGGCAGGCAGGAAGGTACGTTTTGGATTTATACTTCTGTCGGCAATAAATATTAGCCAACCAGACCAGGCGGCACCTATCGTCTTATAGGAAGGATGAAAAATTACCCATTTTGTTTCTTTTCAATATTAAATACAAACTATTGACAGGCTAACCTGCATAAATAGACCAGTAACACAATCTAGGCAGATACAGAAGGTAAATCTATAAGACCCAACTCAGAAATCACAGATTAAATATCCATCGCTGGCAATATTTGTCTGTAAAGTTTCCAGTTAAACACAGTACAGAAATGCTGACCAGGTGGACTCCACAGGTATGTTTTTCTCGCAGTGGAGCACTTTTTTTTACCAAAACTAAGTCTGGCTGAGGTTATTGGTGCACCAGTTTGCATTAGAAAAAACCACAACCCAAAACTCCCAGTTTTCGTGCATTTAAGGGGCACTGCACCCTAACAAGGCCTTAAATTTTATTTAGCGCAATGATTAGTTAACGCTCGGTTTCCCTATAACTTATGCTTGTGTTGCTCTCCTTGTTTCATTTTCCTGCCTTAAGTAAGAATGAACTACAGCAGGTTCCTGTAGCCCGAAACTCAGCTGGCGCTGGACTTTTACTTGACTGCGGAACTGAAAATTGTGCAAAGCTCTCTGTGTGGACCTTGCTGTTAAGACGTAAGGGTTCACCTCGGTGGGTGCACCATGTTCACGCTTCACTCAACGATACAGCGTACCAATTGAGAGGGAAATACACTCGACAACTCGCCCTAGCTAGCTGTGGCTCGTACACATCCGCACAGGACAGTGCTTCTCTTTGTCACAAAATCAGCCCTCTTGGATCTTCACGCAAAAATATTTCTATTATTCCAGCAGCACTATAAAATTATATCAGCCATACCTGTGTAATGTATGAAAGGTAACAGCTGATAGAAAAGGCAATTAAATGGCATCATTCTGAACTGATTTCTTCATACGTACAGAATGATGACAAATGACAACATGTGGACAAATATATAACTGGACAGCTACTGTTGTATTTTGGAAAAATAAAAGATTGTGCCTGTGTTTGTGCTACTTTATATGAGGTGAACATTTATTAAAGTGTGCCTGCGCAGTGTGAAAACAGAGCAACACAGCTGATAGATTTTGATATTAACATCGGATTTAGCACAAAACCTGAGACAAACTCAGAGTCATAAACAGTGTTGGTGGGATGGAGGCCATGGTCACTGGCATGGTGATACAACAAACTATAAACACAATGGTTGATGGTGGCTGTGCAAAACAATGGGCAGTGAAACAGACAGTAGCAGCTACTTTATGAACCAAGCATCTGAATAGTTTTCATTGCCATTTTTCCCTTTACAAAATATCTATGCACAGACTGAAATTATACTGTAATGAGTACTATGGGTTAAAAAATAGACCACAGCCTTCTTGTTAAAACAAATGTAAAAACATGGTCACACAAAGTTATTCTTCAAGCAGCCTTGCAGTTACCATGTGTGCTCAGTCTGGAAAAACCTAGCTGGTGCTCCTTTAGACAAGAAACTCCTTTCTCCAAACTCACTTTGATCCACCTAGGATCAATGAGGGGCACAAAGATTTCAGATCAGAAGGTAAAACATGGTAACCAAACACCTTTCAGTTGTCTCAACTAAATACTGTAGCTCTTCACAGGTGGAGGGTGCATCAAACACCTTGGAATACTCTAAGAAATTAATTCCTCATAATTATTAATTATACTGTATATAATTATATAGAGAGAAAGAGAGTCAGAGAATGACATTTGTGTGTGTATACAGACAGAGAGCCACTACTTATATATAAGTATAGACATAATTGAATAATATAAACCAACTTTTGGCTGCTCCTGTTAGGAGTCACCACAGCACATCTGCATATTTGGTTTGGCAGATTTTTTTTTTTACACTGGATGCCCTTCCTGATGCAACCCTCCATTTTATCTGGGATTGGAACTGGCACAGAGATGCACCCCCTTGTGGCTGGATTTGCATTAACACCCAATGTGGGGCTCAAACCCACAACCCTAAGCATATGAGTCACATGCTCTACTGACTGAGCCAGCCAGGAAGGGCTTGAACAAGTAATAATATATTAATATTAATTTTTCTCAAGGTTGCTGTTTTCTGGTTGGCATCGGCTGTTTTGTAGGTTTTACAGCAAAAAGAGTAAAGCAGATACACACGTATAACTCAGGTATGAAGCTGCCTTAAATTCCTTAAATGTATTAAAGTAATTTTGGCAAAGAAACTGCAAGCATTATAGCTTTATGACCAAATTGTACAAAAACTGACTAAGGACAACAAAGTTCAGAATGGTTCAGGGCACAGATTTGTTTCAATAAGTTTGCCAGCTCAGCGCAGTTCTACACAGAAGCCTGAGTACTATGACAAACTGTGCGCTACAAGGTTGGAAAATTTAGCAAGAAACAACAGAAGCCATGGATCAGCCCTGAGCACTACTACAATGCAATTATCAGAAGTATTAGATTTTCATTTTTTAATTTTCTTTTATTGATTTATTTTTTCTTTAAACCAGCCACAAGGAAATGCACAAACCAGTGTATTTCTTCGTGCTGGTCCCAAGCCCAGATAAATGGGGAGGGTTGCGTCAGGAAGGGCATCCGGCGTAAAAATTTGCCAAACCTAATATTCAGACAAAAATACAAATTTACCAGATCAGTCGAGCCCCGGGTTAACAACGACCGCCACCAGCACTGCTAGCCAACAAGGTGCTGGCGGAAATTGGGCTACTGTTGGCCAAAGGAGAAGAGGCCGAAGGAAAAGAGGAGGAAGGCATGTCCGGAGGAGGGAGGAGAGGAGGAAGGTTAAGAGAGTGGACGTGAGGGTAGGAACTTTGAATGTTGGTAGTATGACTGGTAAAGGGAGAGAGCTTGCTGATATGATGGAGAGAAGGAAGGTTGATATGTTGTGCGTGCAAGAGACCAAATGGAAGAGGAGTAAGGCTAGGTGCATCGGAGGGGGGTTTAAACTGTTTTACCATGGTGTGGATGGGAGGAGAAACGGGGTAGGGGTTATCCTGAAGGAACAGTATGTCAAGAGTGTCTTGGAGGTGAAGAGAATGTCTGACAGAGTGATGGTTATGAAACTGGAAATTGATGGTGTGATGATGAATGTTGTTAGTGCATATGCCCCGCAAGTTGGGTGTGAGATGGATGAGAAAGAAGAATTCTGGAGTGATATGGATGAAGTGGCGAGGAGTGTACCTGAGGGAGAGAGAGTGGTGATTGGAGCGGATTTCAATGGACATGTTGGTGAAGGGAACAGAGGAAATGAGGTGATGGGTAGGTATGGTGTAAAGGAGAGGAACGCAGAAGGTCAGATGATAGTGGATTTTGCAAAAAGGATGGACATGGCTGTGGTAAACACGTATTTTAAGAAGAGGGAGGAACACAGGGTGACGTACAAGAGTGGAGGAAGATGCACACAGGTGGACTATATCTTATGCAGGAGGGCCAGACTGAAGGAGACTGTAGACTGCAAAGTGGTGGCAGGGGAAAGTGTAGTTAGGCAGCATAGGATGGTGGTTTGTAGGATGACATTGGAGATCAAAAAGAGAAGGAGAGTGAGTGCAGAACCAAGGATCAAATGGTAGAAGTTGAAAATGGAAAACTATAAGGTGGAGTTCAGGGAGGAATTAAGACAGGCATTGGGTGGCAGTGAAAAGTTACCAGTGAGCTGGGCATCTACAGCAGAAGTGGTAAGGGAGACAGCTAGAAAGGTGCTTGGTGTGACATCTGGACAGAGGAAGGAGGACAAGGAAACCTGGTGGTGGAATGAGGAAGTACAGGAGAGTACACAGAGGAAGAGGCTGGCAAAGAAGAAGTGGGATAGACAGAGAGATGAAGAATGTAGACAGGAGTACAAGGAGATGAGGCGTAGGGCGAAGAGAGAGGTGGCAAAGGCTACAGAAAAATTATATGGTGAATTGTATGAGAGGTTGGACACTAAGGAGGGAGAAAAGGACCTGTACCGATTGGCTAGGCAGAGGGACCGAGCTGGGAAAGATGTGCAGCAGGTTAGGGTGATAAAGGATAGCGATGGAAACGTACTCACAAGTGAGGAGAGTGTGTTGAGCAGGTGGAAAGAGTACTTTGAGGGGCTGATGAATGAAGAGAATGAGAGAGAGAGAAGGTTGGATGATGTAGGGATTATGAATAAGAGAGTGCAATGGATTAGCAAGGAGGAAGTTAGGACAGCTATGAAGAGGATGAAGAATGGAAAGGCTGTTGGCCCAGATGACATACCTGTGGAAGCATGGAAGTGTTTATGAGAGATGGCAGTGGAATTTTTAACCAGATTGTTTAATGTAATCTTAAAAGGTGAGAAGATGCCTGAGGAGTGGAGAAGAAGTGTACTGGTACCAATTTTTAAGAATAAGGGTGATGTGCAGAGCTGTAGTAACTACAGAGGGATAAAACTGATCAGCCACAACATGAAGTTATGGGAAAGAGTAGTGGAAGCTAGGTTAAGAAGGGAGGTGACAATTAGTGAGCAGCAGTATGGTTTCATACCGAGAAGGAGTACTTCAGATGTGATGTTTGCTCCGAGGCTGTTGATGGAGAAGTATCGTGACGGCAAGAAGGAGTTACATTGTGTCTTCCTGGACTTAGAGAAAGCGTATGACAGGGTACCTAGAGAGGAGCTGTGGTATTGTATGAGGAAATTGGGTGTGCCAGAGAAATATGTAAGAGTGGTACAGGATATGTACAAGGACAGTGTGACAGTGGTGAGGTCTGCGGTAGGAGTGACGAATGCTTTCAAGGTGGGGGTAGGATTACATCAAGCATCAGCTTTGAGTCCTTTCTTGTTTGCAATGGTAATGGACAGGTTGACAGATGAGATCAGACAGGAGTCACCGTGGACTATGATGTTTGCGGATGACATTGTGATCTGTAGTGAGAGTAGGGAGCAGGTTGAGGAGACCCTGGAGAGGTTGAGATATGCTCTAGAGAGAAGAGGAATGAAGGTCAGTAGGACTAAGACAGAATACATGTGCATAAATGAGAGGGAGGACAGAGGAATGGTGAGGATGCAGGGAATAGAGTTGGCGAAGGTGAATGAATTTAAATACTTGGGATCAACAGTTCCGAGTAATGGGGAGTGCGGAAGAGAGGTGAAGAAGAGAGTGCAGGCAGGGTGGAGTGGGTGGAGAAGAGTGTCAGGAGTTATCTGTGATAGAAGGGTACCAGCAAGAGTGAAAGGGAAGGTCTACAAGACGGTAGTGAGACCAGCTATGCTTTATGGGTTGGAGACGGTGGCACTGACCAAAAGACAGGAGGCAGAGCTGGAGGTGGCAGAGTTAAAGATGTTAAGGTTTGCACTGGGTGTGACGAGGATGGACAGGATTAGAAATGGGTATATTAGAGGGTCAGCCCAGGTTGGACGGTTTGGAGACAAAGCCAGAGAGGCGAGATTGCGTTGGTTTGGACATGTGCAGAGGAGAGATTCGGGATATATCGGGAGAAGGATGCTAGGGATTGAGCTGCCAGGCAAGAGGAAGAGAGGAAGGCCTAAGAGGAGATTTATGGATGTGGTGAAAGAGGACATGCAGGTGGTTGTGTGACAGATAAAGATGCAGAGGATAGGAAGAAATGGAAACAGTTGATCCGCTGTGTCGACCCCTAACAGGAGCAGCCGAAAGAAGAAGAAGAAGATTTATTTGTTCTTTGTTTATTTATTTATTCTACTCCTCTGCATCTGTGTGACTGAACTGAGCTCACTGTACAACAGCCAATCAGAACATCAGGCTGCGTTGTCGATATGTGAGAGATGTGCGGTTCGGGCTACATTTCACAGTTCCATTCACAGTTCCAAATCACACTGGACATTCTGGAGTCGCTGAGGTTTACGGTTTCCCCTGGATCCACATTGTCCCCTTGTGGCCTCTTCTGTTCACTGAGGCCTCTGGAAAATATTGCAAAAGAAGGTTTTTACACACAGTGTAAACTTCAGGCAGCTAACAACTTGTACATAAGTAATAGTACTCAATGGTATTGTCTACAAGTATTAGGGAGACACTTTAAGCTTGCTTAAACACCGGGGGGGTCTAACCAAAGTCATAAAGAAAAGTCTGAAACTTATATTGTCTGCAAACTCAACCACTATCTCACAGCCCAGTGCCCTTAACCACCTGTCCAACTCAGGGTACCGGTGGTACAAAGTCCATCCCAGAAGCACAGCATACAATGATGGTCAGTGAATCACAGGGCAGCAATGCATATCCACGCATTCAGTCGCACACTATGGACAATTTAGAGCCACCAGTCAACTTAAAACAAACGGCTTTGGACTGTGCAAAGACACCCACGCAAACGTGCTGAGAACACTTCAACTCCACACAGATTGAGCAAACCCAGATCAACACCTGACAACACAAGCATCCCAGACCGATTTTTAGGAGTTCCAGAAAAACCTGAAAAACAGTCTAACAGCAGGTGTCATTTACATATTTCCATGATAATTGCAACTACCAGCAGGATGAGCCTGCGAGCTACAGCTCATCGTGATGAACTGTGTTTTTTTATTTCCGTACGGCTATCTGCGGAATGAATGATACATGATGAGCACACGCTGCCTAAACCTGGTAAATTCCCACTTTTCCACAACGAAAGACTGAAACAACTACATTTTATTTAACCCTGTGTAAGGGACCGAGTTGGCAGGCACAAGGAATCACAGGTCAATTGTTAGAAAAAAATAATAATTTATTCCAAAAGATACTTATCATGTCAGCAAAGAATAAAATTGCGCCCATAAAAAGGTCAATAGAACATAACACCCAAACCAACTGTGCACAACTCAAATCAGCTAGACGTACAACTGACCTAACAAACACTCCAACAATAGGGCTTAAACAATGGGGAAACACATACAATAGTTGAACACCAGGACTATACAAACACAAATTCACAACAAAATACAACACACTGATCGGTTAACTAAATCATATACATAACAAAATCCAGCAGAATCAAAATATTATTAATAAAAACATAAATCAGGAAATTAAACCAAGTGAACTTTTACACTGATATTCTCCCCCCCATGCCGTAGCAAAGGGTATCCTTGTCCGGATGAGTATCTGGTTAAGCCCATCCCCAGGAGCCACCAACCAAACCAACAACCCAAAAAAGATCTCCATCCAAACTCCAAACAGCAAACTTAAACCAAACATCTCAACACCCAAACTCTCCAAAAGCAAATCAACACAAACAGAAATTCAAACCAATATGCTTAAACTATACACTTATCTGTGTGGCTGCTGGAGCGGCCATCACACCCTGAAATCACTTTTCTCATCAAATCACATTTAATAGAAGCTACATAAAACAGAGGTTTATCCATTTATTTGCAGGTTAGGTCCTTTACAATAAAACATGCTTTTCTTATTTATTATACATTTATATAAGGTTTTTTAAAAGGCTCAGCACTGACTGTGGACAGAGTCATACTAAAAATCTGTCCAACTTTGGGCCTCTTCTTGATGATGATGCACAGTGACAAACAGGCGTCCCTCCTGTCTTGTTTTACTGCCAACTAACTAGCTGGGCCCATGGTAAGGTCCTTTATAAGCATCAGTAAATAAATAAACTGGAAAAAGGCTCTTTGAAAATTCTTGCATGTACAGAAAGCAGCTTAGGTGTCGACTTAAACAGTGACACAACTAATATTTCGAAATATTTCAAAACTGAATGTATATATTTTCCCTCCACATTTCCTTAATTTTTCTCCAAGATTAATTGAGCTTCTTTTATGCTCCACACACTGAGAGGCAGAGGTCTGCGAATCATCCTCTCCTTCACTTCATATCCTTACCAAATCTTTGCTTCCTGACTGTGAGGTAAGAAGGAAAAACACAGAGTGGAAGTGACACCTGAAAGCTGCAGCCGGCCGTTTTTCCTTCACGAATATTTAAGGAGCCACCCAACGATACAAAAGTATGTGGTTCTACTCACTAGACTTCTACTTACAGTCAGCAGGTAACACAGGATGGGAAGATCACCTGAACCAAATGAAGTAAAAATTTTCCATCAAATCTTACTGCTTTCAAATCTTGATCTCTCAGTCGCTTTAAATAAACTCTTTTCTCCTCCTGACAAAACAGGACTATAACTCAGTTTCCTTCTTTCAAGGAAATAAGACGTGTTTCTAGAAACAGCAAAGCAATCAAGTTCCAGTGTTAGCATTTTGCACTATAGTTTTATCAGTAAGGGAAATCAGCAAAGTGGAATAGTTTCCCACCGTCACACACTATACACAGTAGGTGGACCCACTGATGCAGCTTGCTGTGTGTAGGAGTCGTGCTTTTGGAGAAAAGAAAATCGTTTGAAAAATTGCAATTTTTACACTGCTTAACCAGCCAAAATACAGAAGTGAAACCCAACAGCAGCTTCAGTGTTGCCCTTTCCTGACCCCTGCCACAGGCAACAGACTGTTTAGCCAAAATAAAAACAAGGAATATAAAGCAGCCGTGTTCGTGTATCCTTCAGCGTCTGGTAGGGGGTTGGACCGTGTTTGCGTACAGAACGGGCAGAAATACTAGAGTACTGCTTTTTAGCCAGGGTGCCCTAAAACTGTCCAGTGGTGCTGGACAAATGTCAATAATTTTGCCTTGGCTTCCTTATCTCACAGACTCGAATAAATTGCTACAGCTGATACAAACTGATAATATTTTACACACTTTTAGGGGTAGGGTTACAAACCTATGTGCACCAGGATAACTGAAGGGAATTGATGTCTTTTTTTTAAATGGCACATGGTTAAATTATAAAGTAAACAAATACAATGGTAGCCATCTTATTTACATCAGTTTCTTTGTTTAAAGCTGCCTAACATCTCAAGGTGTTCTCATCAGTCCATGTATTGTAACACAGCCCTTTGTTAGCCATTATTAAATACTGTAAACTGACTGTGCGTTTTGGGAGAAACCGCTCCAATATGTGCATGTGCCACAGAGTAGAACGTGTGACTTGAAGCCGGTGTCACTGAGAAAAAGCTGAAAGCCACTGGTGCAGACACTTAGATTCAACAGGATTCTGGAGATGTTGCAGTGTTACGACAACATGAAAGCAGAAACAGAGCCATGTCCGGTATAAATAAACATGTGCAACACAATGCAACAAGAATATAGTCCAATATTTCAAAAGTCTGGTCAAGTACCATTTGTTCAAGAAGTCCGCCAACAAGAAAGACAACCGGAACTCCTTTGAGTCACCGTAGAGATTATGGGTTATTATAATGTTACGTATTTCCAACAGAAGGAAATACATCTATTGCCTTACACACACTGTGAAACATTCTTAGACACAAGAATTTCACTAGCAAAATTTGAAAAAGCTACTTTATAAAAACAAGGTGTTGGACAATTAAAAAAAACAATCTATTTCAATTTATATATAAAATAAAACTAGCAAGAAGTGTGACACCAGATCTCCATAAAGCTTCAAGCCTTTTCTACATCAACAGACACGACAGCAAATAAAAGGAGGCGTTCCCCAGTAGATCTGAATTGTCAGTCCTGTTTCAGAAGTCAAGGAAGATTTAAGGAAGCTGACGGACAAAGGTGTAGAGGAAGTAAATATTACCAAATCATCAATGGAAAATTGGTTGCGCAAATAACACCACATACAAAGCTTGCAGGCATCCAGGTTTTCAGGTGCTTGCATCTTGTAAACGACTGAAAACTATGTGCATTCTTATGACTATGATGTGATGACCTACCCGTTACAATAAATTTTTACTGAAGGTACAGTAAACGGAACTTCCTGCTAAAGTAAATTTAGACAGGTAAATGCCCTCTAAAAATTCCAGCATGGAATTTCATCACAGACACGGTCATAAAAAGGTATCTCCTCAGACAGCGATCACAGACACTGCACACAACTTAAGGTAAGAGATCTCAACCGATCTGCATAACACAGCTGTGTTTAGACTTGTATTTTAATTCCTTGTAATTTCATATGTTATACACTGGTGTTTCTGTATTTTAGTTTAGTTTTTAATTGTGTGCACATGCATTTAGGTGAATATTTAATAAATGCGTGCTGTCGTTTGAAAGGTAAATGTTGTACATTTGTCTAGTCAGACTGTGCGATTTGAGTGCACTTTCTAAAAAGTGTGAGATTTACATTACAGCTAAATATAAAAAGTTTTCAGTGTTTTTTTAGTGCAACTTTTGCACCTGAAATTATGCCATCACTACATCCTGAGACACTTTTACTCTGCTCTCCTGCCATGGAGGTGGCCTGTACCACTGCAATGGTGACCAAAATATCTTACCTTACCCAGGCAGATATGAACACGAAGGCATCCTCCATGGCTCCCACCCTGTTCCTCCTTGCCCTGCTGGCCTGCTGTTGGCAGCCTGCTGCAGGGAGACGGCTGCGGCTCGGCAACTGCCCCATCGTCGTCCACATTCACGAGTTGCGGCACAGCTTCGAAGAGATTCGGCACAGTGTGGTGAGTGAGAGCATGCGCCCGGTGACCTTCAACCCTGTTTTTGATACACAAAAATACCTTTACAATTTTGTTTGGACAGATTTAGAAAGGAAAGTAAAAGTACTGAGAGTAAACAGTAGCTACAGTTCCAGAGGGAATTCCAGGGACGTCATGCTTAGCATGCAGTTCTACAAACATGAACGGCATTTCTAGGCTTACCTGGGTACTGGGTGATATCACCTCACCTGTGCTATGTGCACGGGCTTAGGTGTGGAAAGAGAAGATGTTACATGCATTCGACTGACGACTACCGCCAGTTGCTAACACCCCTTCCGTAATCTGTCACTGGGGTGTGGTCCAAGTTAATAGCGTGTTTTCCCCAAAGCACTGGAATGTGCACCAGAAACATGCAGAACCGGCCTCATTGTTACATCGTGGAGCTCTTCTGCTTGGAAGGTGTCCCAAACCTGGACTGAGCCAGATTTACAAACTATGGTTTCCCCCGGAGACCGGGATGCTGCTTTCCAACTCCCCATACTGTTCCCGTAACCACTTTTGTGTCACACTTTGAGAAGTCCTGAGTTCAAAGAACATTGCAATCTTTCTCAAGAACATAGTGTGCAACAGCAAGGGATTTCCATCTTGGCCATAGTCAAATTTACTACAGTTTCTTAGTTTCTGCATAAATGTTTAGCATGAATATCTCCCAGGAGAGCCTTAAGAGCCGGCAGTTTAACACTAGATGATGTCTTGGAGCAATGATATAGCAGCAGTTATTGGTACAAACCAGTGTCCCATGTGAGAATTGCATTAGACATGTGTGGCAGCATTGGTAAAATATTAATAATTGTAATAATAAGACCACTTTTTGGGAATCTGCAGGTAATGGAGGATCAGCAGTTTGGTGTGCGGCTTCTAAAGAAAAAGCTCATGACGGACATCCAGGTTTGTACTTCTTGATAGAGGTAGAATTACACTGATCTTGTCTTCTGAACCCTCTCTGAGTAGCAGTTCTGTCTAAAGCATGGTGGCTTCTTCTTTCTTTCCCATCAGCCATCGGAGAGCTGCTGCTTCCTCAAGCACCTGCTGGGCTTCTATGTGGAGAGGGTGTTCAGTGGCTACGCTACCATCCAGTCAGAGCATAAAAAGAGCACCAGCAACTTGGCCAACTCCTTCCTCAGCATCAAGAGGGACCTGCGCCAGTGTGTAAGCATAGTCACCATCTCAACTGAACACATGTGGCTCAAACCAAACAGTTGGCCCAAGCATGTCGGTCTCTATTTATACACAGCTCTATAAAAAGAATGGTGATGGAACAGATCCACATCTTCAAACCATGATGTATTTGTTTAAACTCATAATACCAATTGAACACTAGGACAAAGTGTAGGGTTGCGATGCTGTGGTCCAAACTGGTGGCTCTGTGCTTCAAGGGTTTACTTTGTGTTCAGTCAGTTTGATGCACAGGATTACACCACCATGTAGACCTGCTGCTGCACTGGGAACAATAGGACCCGTTGTTTGTTAGACTGGCAGCTTTGCTAGTGGCTGGTGAAACTGACACTGTGTCCTCTCTCCCCATGTCCAGCGTGAACAAGCGCTCTGTGAGTGCCGGGAGGAGACAAGACTGATGCTGGGGGCCATACGAGGCAGTTTCGACAAGGTAAAGATGCGGAGCTCAGGGTCGGCTGGGGTGGAGTTCAGACAGAGGAGTGAGATGTTGCATTTGGTTTTGCTGTAAAATGCAAACACTGAATGTCCCATTCCTACTTCCTTACCCACTGCCAGCTGGAGCCCAGGGATGCTGTGGTGAAGGCTGTAGGTGAGCTGGACTTTCTGCTGGACTGGCTGGAGAGCTTTGCGCCATGAGGAGAGAAGAGCCAGGCCCGCTGATACCTCACACACCTCTGCTGTCCCACACCAGCAACCTAACAGCAATGTTTAATGTTTAGTTTAAACATATTCATAATGAGCTGCCTTATTTAAACCTTAAATTTATTAACAGTGCAGTTATTATTTATTTTGTTTCTTTGAAGATGCGTTTATTTATATGAGGCAATAGTTTTAGTGTCAGTTTATGGGACCAGAGATGACTGCTTTGGTCAGAAGAGCCAAAATGCCTCATTTATTTATTTGCAACAGTCATGTTTTTTTAGCAACATGTTATTTATTTCTGAAACAAAACAATAGTCACGTCACTAAGTATGTTTAAATGGTCAGAAGACAAATCAAACTGAACATTTGTACTTTTTCGCGGCTGTGTAACATTTTGACTCATTCAGAAACCTTCGTTGTTACATATTTTCACTTAATTTGAACAGTTTTGAACTTTTTATGAGTTACAACAAATTGAACATTCAGTTTCTTTTCATTCATATTTCTTGTGTTAGAATATATGATCATTTAAGTGTGTGTAATCAGAATTATCATTTACCTAAACTGGACTATGTGTGATTCCTAAAGACCTGTAAATGGTATTTATAAGTGGTATTTGTAATATTTATAAAAGTCCACTGAAAAATAAAAATATGTCAGTAGGTAACCATCACTCCCACAAATAAATGTGCAGTTTGTCCACCTCTTGAATCTCCTCCCTGCTTTACAAACAAACAAAAAAATTCTATACACCATGTGACGAGTGAAATGTAAAGGAAAAAATAAATGATAAATTTATGTCATTATTCATCGGCCCAGCCAGCAATAATCAGTAACCAACTGTCCAGCACAGGGTTGCAGTGGTTAGAAGCATCTTGGAAGCACTGGGCACAAGGCAGGGTACAGCTTAGACGGGACCCAAAAGTCCATCTCACTTACTGACTCACTCACTCACACACACACACACACAAACACTGTGAGCTATCCAGAGTCACCAATTCACTTGAAAAACACCCAAACCTGAACCCAAAGGTCAGGGCCTCACAGCCCCAACTGCACCACCATGCTGCCCACTGCTGTATTAAACCTATAGAAATACAAAAGATAAATAAATTTTTGTACATCACATAGTGGAGAGTCCCCACACTGCCACACAACACATCTTTGGCAAGAAGGCCCAGGAAAACAAAGAGGCCCACATTCCTTAATCCAGGTGAGAAGGCTGAGGTCTCCTCCTTCTCAGCATTCTGTAGACTGGCTGAAAAAGTTGAAAAATGTTTTTCTCCAAGTGTGCAATCTCCTCAGCAGATGAACACACGCAGGCAGCTCACAGCACCCACAGCAGAGGAGATGTGAGCTTCATTCCCCCTGGAAGTGCTACCCAAATGTAAAAAAAAAAGATTAAAAAAAACAATGCCAGCCTTAAATCTGCATTTCTATAATGGATCAAGCACCAAATTACCCTATTTTTAGGAGAAGAAATGCAAAATGTCTGTCAGTGCATCTTCTGTAAATGTGGACTGTAGCTTTACATGAGCGGAGCTGTATCTTTACTGCCCTCTAGAGGTGATCACTAGAGGTGCAGGCTACCATTTTGCTGCATTCATCCTCAAAACCATCCAGGAGGAACGAAAACTCGCTTTTTAAACAAAGCAAATATAAAAAGGTTGCAAAGAGATAAGAGCGAATGGTTGGGAACACAGACCAGTTCAAATACCAAAAGTCCCTACTGTACCCTTGGACAGATAACCGCAAGCTCTTCACCTGTATAAAGGTGCAAAATTTCAGGTGCATTAAAATAAACCATCAGCTAGGCAATAGTATAGTAATAACAGTGGTGTTTCACTGCTGAAAAGGTGGAAACACTCTAGTGAAATATGTGTCCTCTATGAGAAACATAACAGCTTTTATTGCTTGTGTTTATGGAAGCACTCAATAGTTACAGATACAAACAATGAACCACTGGTAACCTAGGGACCCTGCAGTTGCCAACCCCCAAAGAGCACAAATATGTGTGGCGGTTATTTTACACATTCTGATAATATTCCTTCATGCTCTACATCATTCCTGGGGTTTTACTTTCTAAACTCTCTTTACAGGATATGTAAAAATATGCAAGGCTCTTATGTCAGGTTATTTAAGCTGTAAAAATGATGAACCAAACGAATGTGATTGCTGTCTTTCACCAAAAACGTGAAGGTTCCAGGGTGTAGGCGTATCGTGTGGTATGACATATCTTTTCCTTACGTCTTAACACATTTTACAGCACATGAAAGCAGTGCGGTTCCATCACAGTGTGCAGCTAATGTAGGAATTTTAAAGTTTTTGATATTATTCATGCATAAATTAGATTGTGCTGACATATATACGTTAGACTTATCTTTTAAAAAGAAAATGCTATGGCTTCGTTTTTAGAGAATGATGATAGCTGAATTGTCATCAAATCCTGAATTGTCAGCCCTCGAGATGTAGCCATTTTGTTACAAGAATTCTACTTCATGAGGAGTTTCATTTAATAAACCTGCTTTGGCCGTAGGCAGCATTTACTCACGCTTACAAGGATAGAACTTGTAGAAGGCTGAATAAATACATAAATGTTGAGTATCGTGCAAGTACGTTTTGTTTATAAATATTTAAATGCACAAAACCTAACTGCAAGAATGCAGGTAGACATCCTTGCAGTATGACAGAGCAATTGGTTAGGGGAAACAGTGTTGTTACATTCTTAAAATAAATATGAATTATTAGTCACTGCATTTGTTTAAATTGCATTTGCTGATATTTTTGAATAAATTGGTGTCATTTTGGGGTTTGGAACAAATAAAAATTTCATCCATAGCAACACTAAAGGATTCAAAGGATTCAAAGGTTTATTTGTCATGGGTGAACAACACAGCACAGCAGTGTTGTCACCATGAAAAGTTTTTGTTTCCAGGCATCCTCAGTATGGACATAAAATATGTAAAGTATAATAAGTAAGGTACAGGATAGTCGGGAAAGCAAAACAAATAAATAATAATAAATAAGAGAGTAAACAAAACGGGTAATAAACAGGAATAGGTATGTGGGGGGAAAAAAGATATACATCGGGGATTGGCGGAGGGGGGTGAAGAGAAGACACAGTAGCCAAACCAACAGCACACAGCAACCAAACCTACAGCAACAGACCAAACCTACAACAATAAAAAGTACCAGAAAAATGCGTGTGAAACAGACGGGTTTCCAAAATGGGTGGGACTGGCATACAGACAGACAGACCCCGATCGACTGTTCCCACTGCCCAGGGAGGGGTCAGTGGTTTAGCAGTCTTACGGTGTGGGGGAAAAAACTGTCCTGGAACCTTTTCGTCCTAGTCCGAACACTTCTAAAGCGTCTTCCGGATGGGAGCAAGGAGAATAGTTTGTGGCTGGGGTGACTGCTGTCCCTCTGGATGTTAAGTGCCTTCTTCTTGCAGCGCTGGGTATGGAGGTCCTGCAGGGCTGGCAGATCAGTCCTGATGATGGTCTGTGCTGTCTTGACCACTCTTTGCAGAGCTTTACGGTCTGACGCACTGCAGCTGCCATACCAGGCCGTGAAACAGCCAGTCAGGATACTTTCGATCGTAGATCTGTAGAAGTTGACAAGTATCCTGTTGTCCATGCCGAACCTCCTCAGCCGACGGAGGAAGAAGAGGCGTTGTGTTGCCGTTTTAATGACGACGCTGGTGTGCCGTGACCAGGACAGGTCCCCAGTGATGTTAACTCCGAGGAACCTGAAGCTGTGCACTTTCTCCACCGGGGCGCCGACTATAGAGATGGGTGCATGGCCATTCCCCTGCTGTCTCCTGAAGTCCACGATCAGCTCCTTTGTTTTGCTGACATTGAGATGGAGGTCATTGTTCTGACACCATGAGGTCAGGGTTCTCACCTCCTCTCTATAGGCCCGCTCATAGTTGTCGGTGATCAGGCCGATGACCGTGGTGTCGTCAGCAAACTTGACTATGATGTTGGAGCTTAGCGAGGCGACGCAGTCGTGCGTGAACAGGGAGTATAGCAGCGGGCTAAGCACGCAGCCCTGGGGGGTCCCAGTGCTGAGAATCAGCACAGAGGAGATGGTGTTCCCCAATCTCACCACCTGGGGCCTGCCCGTCAGGAGGTCCGTGACCCAACTGCACAGAGTCGGGTTGAGTCCTAGGTTCCTGAGCTTGGTGACCAGCTTAGATGGCACAATGGTGTTGAATGCTGAGCTGTAATCGATAAAGAGCATTTGCACATACGTGTTCCTCTGTTTCAGGTGGGAGAGAGCCTTGTGGAGAGTGAAGGCGATTGCATCATCAGTAGACTTGTTTGATCTGTAGGCAAACTGAAGTGGGTCCAGTGTTTCTGGCAGAGAGGCAACGATGTGTGACCTGAGTAACCGCTCAAAGCACTTGATGATGATGGACATAAGTGCTATAGGGCGGTAGTCATTTAGGCAGAGGACTTGGGGTTTCTTGGGTACAGGAACAATGATGGTTGACTTGAAACATGTGGGGAGAACGGACTGCAGCAGGGAAAGGTTGAAGATGTCAGTGAACACACCTGCCAGCTGGTCCGCACAAGCCTTAAGAACCCTACCAGGGATGTTATCTGGTCCAGGAGCTTTGTGTATGTTTATCCTTTTAAAGGATTTACATACATCTGCCCTGGACACCTGCAGTGAGCAAGCATCCTGTTTCAGGTCCATGGCCAGGCATGGGTGGTTCTTCTCAAACCGTGCGTAGAAGGTGTTCAGCTCCTCAGCGAGGGGAGCAGACGCTTCTACACTGCTGCCTTTCCCTTTATAGTCCATGATTGTTCTAAGCCCTCTCCACATGTTTCTGATGTTGGAGCCCCGGTAGATAGACTCCACTTTGTCTCTGTACTGCCTCTTAGCGGATTTTTTCGCTCTTCTGAGGTCATAATGAGAGCGTCTGTAGCCCTACATCTTCACTTTAGGAGAATTTGCATTGTGATGATTTATTCAGGAACTCATCGTGTTTGTGCGTTAGAGGAAACCTGCAATTAAAATAAAACTGTACATTTCACGTCTAACTGCACCAAGAGAACTGAAAATGAGAGGTACAAAAATGTATTATTTGCATTGTTTGACATTAAATAATGATGTATTTGTCTAAAAGTTCCGGAAATTTTGAAAAAAGTGCACCAAATAGAAATTAGTATAAATAACAATATGAGTGCCATTTATATGAGCTTTAAATAAATATTTTATATCCTCATACAAACAAAAAACTAAAGTGTGTTCAAATGAAATACCTTAGACTAAATAATTTTTACTGCTAAACTACATTTTTCGGTTTTGTGCCCCTTTGTGTCTTTTTGAAGTTAATGTGGCTCATGACGCTGCTTATCCCACACGTAAGCACAGATTTTAGACTATCCAGAACCCAGGACAGTGTTTGTCCTCTGAACAAATGAAGCGGAACTCTGACGCAACACAGTAAACCTCCAAATTTCACTGTTTTTCCCATGGTTGAGTTTAACAGGAAAAGCTCTGCTGATTGGCCAAAACTAAGTGTAACGTAGGACAGTAGGTCTGACCCAAGTCTGGGCCACAACTCCTGACTGACCCCCGTACACGCTGGCTTTCAGGTTCGTCTTTTAACAATGGTCTTTCATTATTTGGACTGTTGAAAAATATTTAGCTAGAGTAATAAAAGATATGATGCCATATAAGGAAATTTTCTGAGAATTGCTTGGCTAGATTATTTAATTGTTCAGACTGTTCACTTTTCACTGATCAGATACTTTTCTGAAAGGAAAGGACAATCTTATACCTGTAGGCAAGTATGAATTGGCTCTGAATTACATCTACCTGGGAAAAAAAAAACATGGGTTTGTTTTAAGATAAACTGAGTGGAAAAAGCAGCACTTACAGAGGAATTCGACTTCTTCTTGGTAGAGTACATGGGTCTGCATGCTTCCCCATGATGTATGTGTAACCCGGGTGGTTGTTTAGTGACACACAAGCTACTGTTTATTTATGTTTTTATCAGACTATTTTACCTGAAACAAGTTTAAATTTGTACTAAATGCACAACTAAGAGCTTTACTTGAATTTATTCAGACTCAGTTCTCCAGTCCTTTCAATGTCAACACGATGGTCAGGAATGCAGGCCCGCAGCCCCTCTGCTGCTCCAGGAAACTTCAATAACAACTCAGCGGGTGTTTCGTAGGGTGCCATTTTACTCAGGTGACATCACATTCTCAGATTTTCTATTTGTCAAGGTTTCGATCTGCGTCGTTCTTTCCCTTGTTTTTGAAACAATGCAGTTGGTGGTGCCGCCCTGAATGAAATTGCTTTTGTTATTTTTCTTAAATATAGGTCGGGCCTGCTGATGCTGCGCACAGTCTGGCTGTACAAGAAGGACAAGCATGGTTTCACGAAACTGGGCCTAGCCTCTCACCTAGCCCCACATTTGTGGCTGTAAACACACTTTAGAGTAGGCCCCAAAGAAACAAGCTGTCCATTTCAAATTGTTTTCTATAAGCAGTACCTCATCTGCTCTTGCTCTTTCAATTGTTTGTGAGCTGATATATTACCTGAAATGCACCTGAGATTCTAAACTCCTGTAACATTTGGGTTTGGTCTGACAACATCACTGAGAAATAAATCCTGATTGAAAAGATCCAAAGTCCCAAAGGCAGCTGACTAGGTCTGCCAATGCTGGAGAATCTTTGCTATGTGGCAGCTGGCAGCAGTCTCAAGGATGGCAGGTTTCCTCAGACAGGAAGTGTTGCCATCTGCCGGCGCAGGGCATTCAAAACCTGCAGCAATGGGTGAGACTCTTGTGCAGACTTACCCTCCGCCATTGACGTCAGCCGCGGTGCACAGGAGAAGTGGCTTTCGCACATATATCAACAAAGGAAAGGTAAAAAGGGTGCGAAACCGAAACCCTGGTCGAGGATAACGCGGTAAGCCTTACTGTTTATGAAGAGGATTTCCTCTAACAGCACAATGACTGCTGCTAAGAGCAGACCCTAAGCAGGTCGAGCTCTCATACACTTGCTGAGTTGGGGACAAAAACACTAGGAGCCATGATGGTGGAGCATTTCAGTGTCACTGTCTACTTTGAACACCCTATTGGCTCCTGCTTTTGCATTCTCCTGCCTTTACCACCTCCTCCTTCCACTTTCACCACTCAAGATTTTGCCTCATTTTGTAGGGACCAAATCAACATCATGATCAGCACATTTTCTGCATCTTTCTCTTTGACACAAACACACCTAAAAAGGCCTTACTGTCTGCCTTCTAACATCTCCACAACCAGTATCTGCAACCTTTTGTTCTCCCATAAACCTGGTATCATAACCACACTTACTCTTGTCTTTCACATACCAATCCCCTGAAATAATCCTTTTTGTTCCTGTAGTTCTTCTCCCCTACTCTTCTGACCTCTCTTTAAAAGTGCCCACATCCCACTGCTCCAGAAGAACCCCTTTGCACCCAAGATCTGTCCAAAAATAAAGACCAGTCTTCCATCTCCCTTTGGTGTCTAAAACAATTGAGCACCTACAGTCTTTGCTCAGAATGATTTCCTTTGTGGATAAATCAGGATGCATTCAACATCTGCCAGTCAATCCTACCTGTCAGGTAGATCTTTCACTCTCCCCATCGCAGGATGTTGGTGCAGGATGTGGTCACATCTCACTAGGAGCACTGCTGCACCTGCCTGTCTGGGGTTCTGGCCTGTGCCATCCAGCTGCTACACACAAGTTGTGTTCAACTTGCCAGCGTGTCTCCCATTTGCTCCTCTCTCCATTGGCTTTCTGTAGCCATCTGCATCAGTGTACTGTGGTTAAGGGCTACAGGACAGTAAAAGGACTCATCAGTTTCACAAGGGATCAAAACTCTAAAGCTCACTGGTTGGCAGTTTTGGCCCTAGGAACATGGCATGGATGCTTTCTGCCCCCCCGCACAACTGAATCCCTTCAAAGCTCATCTTTCTCACCTTTTCCTCCCAAACTCCAGACACCTTGGTCCCTAAGATTAAGAAA
This sequence comes from Heterotis niloticus, assembly GCA_018136845.1. Classification (NCBI taxonomy): domain Eukaryota; kingdom Metazoa; phylum Chordata; class Actinopteri; order Osteoglossiformes; family Osteoglossidae; genus Heterotis; species Heterotis niloticus. The sequence goes on along the minus strand of CM030894.1, from coordinate 19,348,542 downwards.
ATCTTTTGTCATGTTGCTAACTCATTTCTATAGATAGCTGCTCAAATATGTCTGCTATGGCAATAGTGGTATGAAACATGCTGAGCTTCCATAATCACGTGTATGTGGTTAAACCCTCAGTCTGTTATGGAACACACTTTTGTCTGCTGTCAGTTACACATGAAAAGCAATGTATGTGGGATGTAAACTTCAATGTTGATTGTACCAGTTGGCACTGAGAGCTCCTTCCAGGATTTGAAAAGCTAGCATTTGGATCACAAATCCCATTCGCAAAACAGCAGATCAGCTCCTGCCCCATTCTGGACAGCATAGGAGACACAACCTGTCCGCAGGTTTCTGAAAACACCTACCTGTTGTACTTGCCTGTTATGCCGCATTCTTGTTTTTGCACACAAAACAAACATTAACAAAAACATATGAGATAAAACTAAAACTGCTGCATGTCATCCCTTAAGTCATGCATGTGAATATGTGCTATTCTTTTAACTGGTAACAGGAAAAGAGTAACTTCTTATTTTTTACATCCATTTGTACCAAGGATTTCTTCATACTGCTACTAATATGACAAGGAACAAGTTGTCAGCACTGTCGACTGAAAACTGTCACTTAGGACACTGCAGATGCAAGGCTGAATCCCAACTTTTTTCCAGATAGCGAGCCTGCAGAAGTCACTCAGGTATGCAACTGCAACCAGAAAGCTGAATCATTTCCCTGAAGATGTGTCCCATCCCCACTGTCTTCATAAGTTACAAAACCAAGGCTATTAGGATATTGGAGACCGAAATCAGCAAGAAGTCCTGCAGTACCCAAAACCAAAACTCAATGAATCATCCTCTAACCTTTTAGTGCTTTTTCATCGAGAAGTAAAACATATGTGGCTGAGCAAATCTTGAGCAGAAGCTTTGCTGCTTTATGTGCTTGCTAATTTTACAGTTTCTCGCATACTGTGTTCTGCAGTTAGTTACAGGCTACATGTGACACACACACATAGTGAAAACAGCCGTTTGTAGTGATCGTGTGTCCCTGTCTTATCGTAGCATTTTCTAAAAATTTGTGAAGTAGTAAGTAGGGGCTCAGAAAGTTTGCTGCACCCCCTGCCTACATTTCCGTGCATTTTCTTCTCACTGTACAGAGACTCCTTGGCTTTGACTGACACATGCTGGAGCACCCTGAGATGGATCAGTGTACCTTCCAGTCAACACACTTCTTACATCACCTGCCTCCTGGGACCAAGCTTCATTTCTCACAAAGACGATTACTGAAAATGGATGGAAACATCCAATCGATGGCAAAAATAATTCATTTCAGGTTTAAACCACATTCTTTTCAATTCAGCAAGAATGAAAATGTAGCTGACTGTCAAGTCACTATTTTAACTATTACACCATCAGGCATAAAAAATTGGACTAAAATAATTGTGACCTAATGAAAATAACCTCATGTTCAATTTCTGCTTTGTTGGTTCACAGGGAGGGGTGCTGACTAACTTTTCTCTCTCCAGATCTGAGAATGATTTCCAGTAATGCGAGCTTCACTTCAGTATGCAACCTCATCGTGTTCTTACCCCAGCTTCCAGGGTGAGGCAGTGGGCAGGAACCGCCAGCTCTACATCAGTCGAATTGTGGTTTGATGGTGGAACAGATAGCAGCGCTGCTGAGCCACGTACCTGAACCACTCACCTTGATGGCCCACCCTTCCGGGAAGCCTTGCTGCTAGTAAGAATTAGGTCCTTTGCTGGAACATTCTACAGAAGAAGGACATACTTGTGGGCAGCTGCACAGCACTTAGGTAACTGAATACATAACCATTTTTAAAAGCCAGTCTCTGATTTACAGAAGACATATTGCCTTATACACAAAAGCACTGATATTTATGCCAGCTACCATCTTGCCTGTACAATTTTGGAACTGCTGCGCAATAAAACGTAAGTAAGACACAGACTTGGGTAACAGGGTCAGCTAAACAAAAAATATTAACAATATTATAGGCACAAATAATGATGAAATACGACCAATCTCACAAATTAGGCAAGCTATATTCATTTTTCTTTTCTCAGCATCTTGCTTTAACCACTCACTCATAACTTCATAATTATTGAGCTCTTTCACGCTATGTGGCGACAGAGGTATATTTTCTGTCCACGTAGGGTGGACAGTGTTAGGAAAGGAGAAGCCTAAGGGGTGAGGGAAGTGATTATTTTCAACAATGTTTACACAAAGTAAGCAGGAAGAAAACATGAACCAGGAAGGAAAAAGTTGAACGGGTAATAATGACTTCACATCTCAAACGTCAAAACTGCCCAATTGCCAGGGCTAGGCACACATATTTTATTTTCTTTCATTGCCTGAGAAGAGGGTGGCATGATGGTGGAGCAGGTAGTGCTCCTGGGTTGTGGATTCATACACTGGTACAAACCTGATGCAGCCTGTATGAGGACTGCATGTTATCCCTGTGTTCACAGGGGTTTCTTCCCCAGAGTAGAAAAACATAGTGACCTGGCAAATCCAAATTGTGGGTCACTTGGCTTGGCCATCTGGATGGGTAGACACGTGTAGTCACCTTAAACCAGAGATAAATAAAAGTTAGTAATAATATTACTTTTACAAAAGAAATTAACAATAACAAAATGAGAATAAATGAAGTTGTAAAAACTTTTTATGAAGGCAAAGATCTAGGCTTATTGACAAATGCAAATGAAAGCACTTTAGGGAGCGCAGTCATGCCAGTAAAAGGCCTTTGTGGGTCACACATGGACCATAAAGTTAAACATGTTGCTTGGTTCTCTTAGTGCAATTGGAAAGTAGCATAAAGCTAACGTCAAAACTCCAAAAGACTCCGTCAGCGCCTCTGCTGTTGATGTGACACTTTTTTTTTTTTTTAAAAATGCCACACAAACGACTTTCATTTCCTCTAAGCAGCAATGAAAATTTGATTTCTTATGCAAGAAGTAAGGAAATAACTGAAAAGAGGTCACCATTCTATAGCATCCATATTCAGGGCATCCACGAGAATAGAGGCGCCATTGAATTTTTTAAATCACTACAGTGTACTGTAAAGAGCAGAAGTGAAAATGTTATTAGTGAATAAAAACAGTTTATGAAAAAAAAATTATGCTGACCATGTAATTTTTCAGTTTTCACAGTTTCACTTAATTTGGCTGCATATGTCAAGAGTTACTCAGATTGGGTAAGCAAAAGTGTTGTACTCAAATTTAACATCGATATACACTGACTTTCCAGTTTATTCGGTACACCTGTCTTAACGTGTGTTGGGCTCATTTGGCATTCAAATCAGCATGAATTCATCTGGGCATGGATTCTACAAGATGCTGGATACCTTATGCAGGACTTTTGTACACGTAGTAATGTGGATGGATAACCCGAACCACAATCCTGGAACCATTTTGTGATGTGGTGGATTATCAGGCTGGAAGTGTCCATCCATGTGTGGATACACTGTAGTCATGAAGGGATGAACTTATTCAGCAAAGATGTTCAAGTATTATAATCCCTAATGTGTGCCAGAGAATCATTCCCCACACCATTGTACTGCCACCACCAGCTGTACTGTTGACACCAAACAGGATGGCTCCATAACTGACGCTATAAATATTGTTCTCAATGACGTAGTATATCATACACCACCGTCACATGACGCATGACTAGTTGGAATGTATAATTTGTTTGAATGTGGGGGTATACCCTAATGAACTGGCAACTCAGTGTACATGCATGCTTCAGCATATTAGTATATTAAAGAGTAGGAATCAAAATGATAAAAACAAAATAATCATTTTCATATTTCTTTGCAAAGAACTACAATCTTTTTCTAAACTCTACGGACCTGTGTAGCCATCCACACAACTGAGAAAAATGTAAAGATAAAATTAAGCAATGTCATGAATAACACAAGGAAGACAACAAAACAGACTTTGTGCCTGTAACTTTACTTTAGTTGAAAGTTTAGCATACAAACTAAATGAAAGTTATTTGTATTTCACAGCTTGTGACAAACTGTGAATAGTCCCACGTACAGTAGCCAATGTATCTGTTCATTTTTACTCAGTTTCTGTTCTCACTGCAGTACCTGACAGGGAAACTTTCAGCCATCTGGGACTATTCAAAATATTCACAGTCTATTACAAGGTTACTGAAATGTGGTAAACTTCAGTGAACTCTGATTTTTCAGAAAATCTGTTTTGCTACCTTTTGCTTTTAGGTCTGTGCATTTCCCGTTATAGAAATGCCCAGGGTTGCATATGAATAATAACATGATCTGTTCTGTTCTGTTCTGTTCTTTTGGTGTTTATGACATTGCTTAACTATATGTTTACATTTTTTTTCATTTGTGTTTCCCAGAATTCATCAGTTCACAAGTCTACAGTCCAAACTGCAGGAACAACGCATTGCACACATTTCTGCATGGTACAACAGTCCTGCACAAAGTGTCCAGTATCTTGTAGAATCCACGCACAGATGAATTCATGCTGATTTTAAGGCCAAAGAGAGGTGTAACATGCTGCAAGATAGGTGTACATAATAAACAGGTAAGTCAGTGTAGATTGTAGCCTTTTTCTTAAAATATTTTTGACTGGTGGTAAAACTAAATTAAAAAATAAAACAATTTAACTCAATGTATGTGTAAGATTTGTTCAAATTCATAAACGGTCTGATATATAATTAATACGCTTACTTTCATTAATGGCTTTTCCTTGTAAGGCCCATAGCAGTCCGGAACCTATTTTCAATGCAATGGGCAGCAGGTCAAGAGGGGTTCACTTTGGACAGAGTGCCAGTCTACTGCAGGGTATCCACTCACTTACACAAACACACACTGAAGGCAAATTTACAGAAGGTCATTAACAGTAGATGCATGTCTTTTGACTGCAGGAGGAAACTTTTCCAGATTCAGGTGGAATGCAAACTCCACACAGACTGACCCAAGGGTCAATGCCCCAACAGCCTAGACACCATGGAGCTCATTAGAAGTTATTTTTATCTGTTCGATGGACCTGGGCTTCCTGCCTACACAACATCCTCCTCTGGTGGTTGGTTAGAGTCCTACGGTTCATAAGGCCTGTATTCTCTCCGTATGCCAGCTCCCATTCCAATGGTAAAACAAAGGCCACAAAGGCCACAAAGTCCTTTGAAATGGCTTTCCAGGACCTGTAGCTGTCACTGCACACTTAGAATGTGCAAAGCACCAGCACACTCTCCAAAGCCCGAATGCAACACATTATGGTGGGAATGAGTCACAAGTAGGTGTGCACTCTTTGACCATCTCCTGATAATATCTTTAATGGAGTGGGTGACAGGGTTCACATTCAAAGCTGTATCATATCCTCACTTGACAAGTCATGGCTAACACTGCAACATCCGTTTAGCTACCAGGAACACTAAGCGTTAATATTCTTGACCTCACCATGGAAACTTTAAATTGTTAACTGCACTGATGTCAAAAATGCAGTTATCATAACCTTCCGTGGAAATTATGATTAAATCGTTAATATGCTAAAACTTTTAAGAAGGCCTAAGGAAACCCTGCCCTTATACTCATTAAACTTAAATAATATAATAATGTTATACTAATAATAACGTGTATATGTCTAATACACCCTTCACCTCAGACCCGTTTGCTGTCTCTGTAGCTGGAAATGATTACTGCTATGGCTAACACTAGGTGCTCCCTTTCTACATGTCACCAGCATGGCCACAGACACTTGTTAAGGTTTGTGGTGTTAGCCAACTGTTATTTTTGCTACATATAGCTGCATTTATAATAAATCACCAGGATTTGTTACCAGGATTGGTTCAGTACTAAAGTGTGGGTATTTTGATAATGTCTGCTTAAAATTTTAGCTTTCAGTTCAGCATTTTTCTAACAAATCCTGGTGATTTATTATAAATGCAGCTATATGTAGAAATAATGTCCAGCTACAGAGACAGCAAATGGGTCTGAGGTGAAGAGTTTCTCGTCACGACTGCCTCAGACATTTTACTTGAAGCAGGCTGCTTGCTATAAACTGCTTCTCTTGCTAATTGCCTTTATTCAGGCACAATATATTTTCTTGTAAACTACTGTAAGTACATATTATGTAATGCCTGTGCTTCTTTGAGTTTTCATAAAAATAAACTATAAATATGTAACTATTTAACCAGTTCTATCCAGCTTTAATAAAAGGAATACACTAGCACTGGAATAAATACAGCCTTAATATCACACTGAAATAAAGTACATCCAGTGTCACACATTTGTTAGTAACGCTAAACAAGAACTCTAACAGCATTGCCTTGACATGCTGTGCAGAGTGAAAGAAATGGGCAGTGATCATTTGGACTTTATTTCTTTCTCACACAAACAAGACTGTGGACCACTGTGTTTACCATCAAAAAATTATTGATAATGAATGAATTAATAATTTTGTCATTAAATTGTTACACATTAAAATGTCTCATTGTGGGATGCTAATTAATTTTGATTTAAATTTTATTTATTTATTTATTTATTTATTTATTTATTTATTTATGTATTTAACAAGAAACAATGGTTGTCCAACCTCATCACAGCAGGCATTTCGCCTAATTGGGTGATTTCGGTTGAATGTATTAACCCCATTAGGTAAAAAAAAGGTGCATTTGGGAAATAAAAATGCATAGGTCTAGCTGTCGACTTCTCTTGTCCCTTTACTGAAAATGTAAATTTGGACAACTTTGACAGCAGGTGGCATAGATGGTGCTGGAACACAATTTATGTAAAGGGGAAGCCCTCTTGCTTCCCCTGCGTCAATGTCAGTCATTGTGGCTTGAAAATATGTAAAGAAGTGGAAGAGGCTAATAATGCATTTTTTACCAAAGTGTTTATGACTTAATATTTCTGACTAGGCTAGATGACAAATATTTCCAAATTTTCTTCAGTAAAAAAAAAATCTCAATTTGGTAAATCAAGTTAGTTTAATGTGATGAATATGTGAATGTTGCAGGATGTATCCAATTCAGAACACTTTTGTGTGAACAATATTTTTGCCCATTAAAAAAAATCAGGAAACACTTCCCTTGTTGGCTCATTGATAAAAAGAGTAAACATGAGACAACTATGCAATCCAGTGAACACTAATAAAAAGTCTGATAAAACAAACTGAATAAATAAAATTCACAAACAACACACATCCACACATGTTCATTGCTATTCCTTATTAATTTAATGTAACCAATGCCTTTGTCCAAGGCAATTTACATTGTTATGTTTGCACCAGGCTGCTTACAATAATGCAGGTGTTTATGGGTGGTACAGAGAAACTAAACCAGCCAACAGTGTTATTGCCAGCACAAATCAATGGTATCTATAATAAAAAAAAAGAACACGCTAATAATCTCAGAAAAGTGATAATAATTTGTTTGAAAATGTGTTATATTAAGTGATTTTGTTACTGACTAAAGTGATGACCGTTGTTCTCCTTTTAAAAGTCACATTCATCTACATGCAGGTTTATCTACCTTGTGGATAAACATTCATACACTGGGCAGCCCTGAGGGCTGAGAAAGTGCAGACAAGAAAAAACTTGGGTAAACAGAAAGCTAACAGCCTGGTACTTGCATATCATCAGCCCACAGTCTCCTGCTATGTGTATATACCTGTAGTCTCAACTACAAAGGGTCTGTCAACAGTTCAAAGAAATGCCATCTAGACAGGCTGCCTTTATCATATCAATACTATTGCAATTATACCTCTGCCAACATGAAGTTCAGCAAGCATCTGTTCCACAGAACTTTTCTGCATTTGGCTTATACACTTACTGCCTGGTTGAAACATGTCAAAGCTACCTTCTTCAGCAGTAGTTGGGTCACTTGTACATAACTAGGAGAGGGGCCTTCCTACAGCTGTCTGTAAATAATCAGACATTCAGAGTATGAAAATGAGAGGAACCATCTTGCCTTGAGGACCAAAGATAAATAATTTAAAGTGCAAAAGGCAACGGAGCTCCACAGACCAAAATGTGTATTTCGAAAAAGTGATGTCATTAAATTTTATGTTATACACTCATATGCAAGGAATCATCTGTGACTTTCTGTATACATCATTACAAGCGCTCAGTAATTTTTTGCAAAAGTCTAATTTGGAGACATGTGTTATGATGACAACTAATATAAAAGTGCTGACTGTACATATTGCAGTTTTTATATGACACCTTTTACTATAAGTCTCGGTAGCGCAAATCATGTTCCCATTAGGTCAATCATCATGAAACGCATCTTCACCTGGGCCATTTACCACTTGCACACATGTTCCTTTGCATGCATAGAAAAGCCACAGACAAGAAATGGTTTCACATCTACAGGTTGCTAAACTGATTAGAAGTGTGCGCAGGTGGAAATGAGACAGCTGTCTCTGTTTCCATTACCATGACAAGAAAAATAGTGAGCTGTTACGTGATTATCGTGTGGCATCCTCAAGTAATATCGATGACGATGTTTGTTTAGGAACATTTCTGGTTTGTTTCTCGTGTTCATTCATGAGTTCCACCTAAACAACGTAGTAGTGCCCATACTGTAGCTCGTCTTAGGTACAGTTTCTGTGCTCAGTCCTTTTTATTCTGTTAACTATGTCATGACTATCAATGCAAGTCATCATTCTTAAATTGTCAAGTTTATTGCCCCAAAATTATGTACTTTAATAAAGAATTTATTAAAAACATACTGTAGATACATCAAAACATAATCAAGTATTATTGTTGTGTTTCTACCTACAGCAAACTAAAAACCATAATGTAACACATAAAATGGAAAAGAAAAAAAAAAAAAACAAATTAAATTAAGATAAAACCCAGCCTGTTGTTACAATTTTTCCCTACTGGTTTAAGACATAACTCACCTTTAGTGGCCAGTAATATATGAAATATTAACAGCATTAACATGGTAAAAAAAAATGTTTATATTGTGCTGGAAAAAACAAAAAAAAAAACGTGAGGAAATGTGAAATGAAATTAAATGAAAAAAATGAAATGGTATTGAAAGTGTCCACCCCCCCCCCTTTTTTTTTTTTTTTTTTTTTTTTTAAACAGGAAGTCTGACAGTATAAATTCACTAAATTGTGGCTGCTTTGTACACTTGTCCCCTTGGGTCTTTTTTTCTATTTTCAAGGAAGATCACAGCATCAGAGAGGGAAGAAATGCTTTTGTCTCCAGTTACCTGCGTGCCTCTCTGCACGGTGGCATTGCTGCTGGTGGCCTCGGCTCAGGGCAAAGCCTGCACGCAGTCCTGCTGTCTGTTTGTGGAGAACTTTCCTTCGAGACTCAAACAGCTGAGGACTTCATTCGACAAGATAAGGTTATACTATGTGAGTATGGCAAAGCACCTTGAGGATCGTCCATGAATGTCTTTCCGCTCAATTTTCGCATTTTAGTTTTGACAAGTATGTTGACATTCACGACCCTCAGCATTTGGAGGGACTGAATGCCTGGGGTTCCAGCTGTTTCTAAGTTGTGCCTTTTCTTCTGCCGTTCCTTTGCAGCAAAAAAATGATGACATTGACACCGCGCTGCTAGACGAGAGCATCCTACAAGACTTTAAAGTAAGCCCGAGCTTCTCGGCCATCTTGCTTGCAAAGCGCAATGTGGCACGTGCAGCAGCCACTGTACGCCGCGCGCACGAGGGCTCTCCGCCTCGCGCCGCCTCGCGCCGCCTCGCAGCCCGGCGCGCGCTTGCTCCCCCCTCCCTCCTACATCGCCGCCGCACATCTCTCCTCCACAGCGCCTGACGCTCGCACCCAGCCGCCTCCGTGGCGAAAACACTCACCTTACGACTGTCCTGTGTGTCCCGCAGACCCCGTTCGGATGCCACGCCGTCAACGAGGTGCTGCGATTCTACCTGGACGTAGTCCTTCCCACGGCGGTGAAGGAGGTGCAACTGGACGTGCAGCACGACCACAAAGCCTCCATAGACGTTATCGGCAGTATCTTCAACGACCTCAAGAAGGAGATCCTCCGCTGTGTGAGTGTCCACCTCGTTGGTGACCCGTTTAGAGAGCTTATTTTTTTGGAAAACGGTCGTTCGTTGTGGAAACCGCGCGGCGCCGCGGCTCGCCCGGCTTCCCGTGTCGAGCGCGGGCGAGCGCGTGCGCGCGTCACGAGCCTCTCCCAGCAACGGCGTCGCTGCGCAACCACCGAGCATCGAACGTCGAACCTCTGATAATTCTCTTTGCCGGATATTTGGGAATCGTGCTTTTTCTTCTTAATTTTGACCGGACTGCTTTTTAGTGAGACGGAAAAGATTAGCATTCGCTGGCGTTGCTGCGCTTTATTTCTAACACGTTTGACAGCATTCAAAGCGAAATATTCAAATTGGCCCGCGCTCAGGTTGTTTCTCACACTTCTGTGTTTTCTGCTTACAGAGGAACTTCTTCTCCTGCAAGACACCGTTTGCTCTCGATAACATTATGACTGCATATAAAAGTGTAAGTGATATATTTATTTCACGGGTGTTTGATGCAGCACCAAACAGATCAAGATATTTCCTGTACTTTAATAAATTTGAGTCCCTGTTCAGCAATACAGAATAATACTAATTTACTTGTGTTTCTTGACTGTAGATGCAGAATAAAGGTCTGTATAAAGCAATGGGAGAGCTGGACCTGCTCTTCAACTACATCGAGATCTACCTGAAGGAAAAGCACTGATCAACTCTTCTGCATCCCGACCACACGAGGACCACCTCGAGAGACCTCTGCCTCATGGTCAAGTGTGTTTCTATTTCACAAGGGTGTAAATCCAACGTTGAAGACACTGTACACTGCTTTTTTCGTATTCTGTATAAGTTTAGTACTGGAAGGTTAGAATCTGCTTACAGTGCTGGATGAGAACTGAGATTCATGTTGAAAAACCACCACACTACCTGTTTCTCGAAACAGTGTTACCTTTGTTTAGTATCCACTGCTAATGTGAGGCAGTGTTCAAAATTACTTTTACGTTCTTTTAGAACTCAGTGTAACAGAATGACTATCATATAGGTGTTAATGGAGTATCGAAAAGGTATGAAAAGGAACTGATCCAAAGTTTGCATGTTGCACTTGAGTCATATTGACAAAAGTGTTGTGTGCATTTTTGTTTCTTGCCAATCAGACGATAACAAGTTGTTTACTGTTTGATATGAATTTTTTTTTTTTTACTGCTGCCATTTTTTTATTTATTTAATGCTATTGTTGTTGTTCCATGTCACACTCTTCTTTCTGTTCAACTTGTGACTTTCAGAGGAGGTATTTTTGAGCAGTTATGTGGCCAAAAAATAGTGGAACTGAGGCTAACCTTAGACCACACTCTGTTTCTAGAGGGCACTGGAGGCTGTGGTCTGGGTCCTTACCTGCCATAGTGTCTACTCAGTGTATCTTTATTTAATATGAATTTTTGTTTTTGCAGCAAGTTCATTGCTTATGCAATTTAAGTGTTGTGTTGAATATGGGAACAGATCTTTATTCTGAAATTTGTGTGGAACATAGTTTTGTTTATGTAACAGATATTTTTATATGCATTCAATATTTATTTAAACAAAACATTAACAGATCATGTGAGTGCTAATAAAATGCTTTTTAAATGCAAGGTTGTCTCTGTGTTCTGTCCTGTTGAGTGCTTTGGTGATATTTCAGAGTTGGTGACATCGGTTCTTAGTAGCCTTTGAAAAATTGGGCTAAGCTGGAATGTAGTCCAGGGCTGCAGGTCCTTGAAACAAATCAAAATGTACAAATAAATAAATGTTTTTCTATATTTATTCTGGACAGTGGGTGAGCTTCCTTTAAATTTAATTCAAATTCAGAAATTACCTTCAAGCTGAAAAAGGTCCTGGATGCTGGCTGCCACATTCCGATGAATGAAGCGTTTTGATTTGTTTGATTACGCAACGATCATATTTAGTTTTGCATGGTGATTGGCTGAAGTTTCTGTCAATCAAAGAGCTGCGATTCAGAGCCCACGAATTACAAGGTCATTTGTGTGGCAGAGGTGGGTGACCGTCGGTGACGCACGGTTGATATGCTTCCCTACGTCAACGTCATCAAGTACGAGCAAGAAGTACAGAAGAGAAAAAAATAAGAAAGGAAGCCGTTGAAGAAAAAGCTGAAACCTACAGATTTTTTTCAAGCGAGATCTCAGCAATTTTTCCATTTCTTCTGTAGAAGCACTAGACTTTCCTAGAGCAAAAATCCTGCTTGGCAGAGAAAGGTGATGACAGATTCTGATAATTCTGGGATAAGAAGGGGCTGAAATTGTCAAAATTACAATGCAGGCACCACAGCTTCTGAACACCTATACAAAAAAGGGGAAAATCTCCAAATATTATTCTAGCTACAAGGTGTCAAACGCTGAAAACATGAACAAGGGAATGGCTTCCGTGTTCTGCAAGCAAAGACGAAGCAAACATGAGTGCAGCAATAACCGCAGGAAGGCGATCTTGTCTTATGTTCGAATAGTGTCAAACACTGGAAAAACTGACTTGGAACGGAGCAAACAGTTTGAGCTGCAGTGTGCATGTTATACCAAAGTTTTGGAAAGAACTATGGCAGTTGCTGGAGCAAAGACTGATTTTTAAGCTTTCAGCCCTGGGAGCAACTGTTTTTGTTGTGTTGGCGATTCATGTTTTCCAAATACAGCGGTTGCTCAGCATCATGTTAGACGGCATTGTCTTTACTGTTTTATTATGGTGAAGGCAGGGCCTTGTGGGGAAGGGGCATATGGGAGCAGCACTTTGGGGCTGTGCTCCATATGCTAAAAGGTGCATTACAGTGTTTTGCAGTGGTTTAGTTATATTTAGGCAACCTGGTTGCGGTTTTCAAACGATCTGGGAATGGTTCATCATTTACCAGAATTTTTAAAAAATTTAAATTAGTATACTTATACACAATTTCACTATGACCGGCAAATAAAGTTTGTAAACTGGGGTTCACTTGTGCAGTTTTTTTCATGCTGTGGTACATTAAAAAAGTGATTTTTGTTTTGTTCAATACCCAAACAAACCACAGATGAACATCTTTCTGTATACCTGGTCATCAAACTGCAGAGCCACACATGGCCCTTAGCCACCTCTGACCACAAGTGCCAAACCAGCCAGGCATCTGCAGGAGATGAAGCTTGAACTAGGCGGCTGAGTCTGAAGCTGACTCATACACTTAGTCCATCTTGTTTTTTCCTACCTGCAAGGATGTTTTCTGTTCTTTCCAGCTTGGTTTGTTATGATGACAAAGCCGTGAATGGGGCCTTAAAACTATCACACCAGTCCTACTCACCATAGTTTCACAATCCGCATATGACATGACATTCTTGGCAGCAAGAAAATTGTCTCTGTACGTTTGTATGACCACACACTGAGTCCAGAGTCCTTCCTCTTTAAGCCAGCAAGCAGCGCCTCCAAAGCAGATGTCCTGTGTTAAGCACATCCAGCCTTCCATTACAACAGTAATGCTGCTGAATCACAAACTCTTGTGTTGTTTACAGGCAGAGACACACAGTGGTCATAAAGCACGAGGAATCAGAGTGGTTCACACAGAATTGTCATTTCCATCAAAGTGGAACAGAGGACAGAGCCGGTGCCTCGCAGCCCCTGGATGGGGCCACTAGATGTGGGTTTGATTCTCACTTAGTCTCTCTGTAGTTCGCTCCCATGGTCCAAAGATGTGCTTCAGGCAGCTCTAAACTGTCTATAGTATGGTTTCTTTGCCATACATTGTCCTGGTGTAAAAACACGGTAATGGTACAGGAACTTTACTATAGTGTGTCTGACACGAGTAAGTTGCCTTGCATTGAGGTGGCAGCTGAATACTACCCAGCTCACGATGCACAGCTTTACAGAAAAGTATCTGCTAACTGAATGAGCATCCAATTTGGTAGAGCCGGTTCTGCTTAAAGGTCACTGTTGAAAGAGACTGACGTGTAAATTGGTTTATTCAGAAACACTTTGCTTCTTAAGACCTTCAACGTTGCTGCAGCCACCAATGGAGTGAGGCGGTGAATCGGCAGCGTCTGCTTCCACTTTACAGCTCAGTCAGTTTTGTTTGCAGATCTCTGTTCTGTCATTTCATTCACTGCTGAGAGATGGTGTGAAGGTGTGAGGATGTTTGCATTTCAATGGCATTAGGCTTACAATGCTTTGTGGGAGTAAAGGAGGAAATCACAATGGCTTTTCAGAACTGCCCAAAAACTAACCAGCAGCTGACAGCACAGATCTGATATCTGACATCCCTGTCAAGTGCCTGGTTGTCTGATAAGCTGTTTGTGTGACAATGAACAGGAGACTGTGGTTGACTTTCTCCAATATTTCAATAAGACACCAGACATGAGCTAAACCACAGCAGTGACCTAAAAATGAGCAGTTACCAGCAGGCAGGCCATCCTTCTGTTACAGTAAAGTGAGCCTTACCCGAGCTGAATGAACTTTTCAGCATAAGAAACTGTAGTGTAAAAAACCACTAATGAGGCCTCCAAAAAGATTTATTTTTAAATCCACTCGCCAAAGAGGCGAGCACACAGATCTGTGGCATGGGGTGGTTTACGGTATCCCCTGTGGCCATAGCAGCACCTCTCCTCATCCTGTGCTGTGACAGTTTGGTTTTACATTTGCTTCAGAATAAAACTGCAGCCATTTGCCTTGAGTGATTTCATATGCACACATATGAAACAAAAAACAAAACAAATGGTGGAAAAATGCCATACAGGTGCACTTTTGACCGAGGTCACCGCCCCTCGGTCATTTACCAAAGTAATGAATCCACATGCAGAGATGGCTTTGGACCTAAGTTTCAGTCTAAATTAAAACCCATCAGTATGGTTTTACTCTTTCCTTACATCGCAGCTTTTTTATTGTACCACGTTGTGTTTTTTCTGCTGTCTTCCTCAGCGTAGTTCCAAAGCCACTAACACCCATGTTAGATTCCCAGTCCTGGCTTTGTGTGAGCTATTCAGGCTGCCTTCAAAATCCTCACTTTTACCTGCAAACAGGTTTGGCTCGTGAAGCCTGCATGGTGGTCATTTTTACCTGAGGTTGAATAACCCGGTGGCCAGAAGAGCTCCTGGTGAGCTCTGAGTCTGAATCTATGATGGACTGTAGCTTCCTCCTCATCCTGGCCTTTGCTACAACCTCCACTGAACCAAGCCTCTGAACAATGACAGAACGTGCTGTCGTGATGACTTTATTGAGCTTGTGCCTCACAGTGCTGTGTGAAACATAATCCAGCAGCTCTCTGAGGAAAGACAAAAGAAAAACAGAGTAAAACAGAGGAAAACAATGCTCACTCGACTATCTGCAGGGCAACCAGCAAAGAGGACAGCAAAAGCAAGCATGATGTCAAGCTGTCAAAAGCCTCTCGGAGAGATTTAAGTAGCCAAAAACAGCAAGTACAGCTGACAGAAGAAATAATAATAATAATAATAATAATAATAATAATAATAATGGTGTTGTTTTATGTTGCTATTTTATTGATGTGATTTATTTGCTACCCTAGGTATCTTTTTTTAGAGTAAGGCATTTTGAGCAGCTACATTTAAATGTAAAATTAAGTTTTATTATATTATTCATTGTTACATGTAAGTACTAATACATAAGTAGCATCGCAGGCATCCTGCGCATCACATATAAATAAACAGAGGACTTAAGCACATAGCTGCTCTATCCAAAGCATCCTAAAGTCTGGCGGTAGGGCCACGCGACCAAATTTCCCAAAAGACACAGGATGCGGTGCTGACTGGCAAGAAAAGACTAATCATCAGAGTCAAAGAACTTCCTTTCTCATATCCATGTAATCAAGGTTTCATGTAAAAGGGGCAGCACCACAGTGAAACCAAACCCTAACAACTAAGGCACTACGCTTCATGATTTGCTGGGAGAATTAATGTTGAGTTAAAACAAAGTGAGCCCAGGGTGTAGGATTGCGGGCCACCTGTATTCTCTAGTAGAAATGGATCTAACAAGTGGCACCGAGAAGGTTTTTGGCTTTTTCTATGTAGGGTATTTACATAGAGAACAGTAGATGGAGGAAAGCGGGTGGTGGAAATACAGCAATATTGTTGTGTGTGCCGTTGTGGGCTTTGGGAGCATCGGATCAGCTGAGAGGCACAGGCTTAAAAAACTCATCAACACAGCAGGTTCTGTCACGATTCAGAGGCCTTGTTCAGTGGATCTCCTGGCCATCGGATCTAGTCGATACCACCTCATGTACAAATACCAGCTACATACTGGTTTTATTAGGTGCACCAAGTCACTCGCAAGTGCTTTCAGTTCATTCTGGCTTGGCAGCTTCACAATTCCTGCAGTTGTTTTTTGCCTACTTATTCATTCTGCTAACATCACATTCCACCTCATCCCAAAGATGCTCTACTGATCTGGGAGCTGAGGATTATGTAGGCAACCAGAGTAGGACTATCATACTTGTGAAGCCACCCCGAGATGATGTGTGCTTCACCCCATGGCACCTCGTCCTGCTGAAACTGACAGCGTGAAAAAGGTGAGACTGACCACACAGGAATCTACCTGGTCAACAATGATTTAGCACCAGCAAAAAGGCACCCAAGCTTCTTCTTCACTTCTTCTTAAAGTTCAAAATGACACTTGTTTAAGGTGTTGGTTTCTCTGGCTACATCTTCAGTAGCTGCAAAGCACTCTAGCTGTGGTCTGATACAGCTAAGCATGACCACATCTGCTGCAAACAGCAGCAATCAGGTCCCCATTCTGGAGAATATCCAAACCAAGATGACACCATGATGCCTTGTTTATGAATGACACAAACGCAGACAAACACAGACCACAAGACAAAACTCTGCAGCTGTTTCCACCTGAGCTGCAGTGATACCACAACCTCGCCTGCACTGTCACGGTAGCCACAGTTCTCTTATTTTGAGTGTTGCCAGTAACTTCAAATTGTTGTCATCATCCTTAGTTAGAAGGTAAAAGGTAAGAGCTTACGGTAAGTTCAAGCAATACCTTCATCAATCATTATCTTTGCAGCTGGTTGCCATGTATGAGCTCTTTAGGGGTTTCATGACAATGATGATCGAGATGCAAAACTGATGGCTGACACCCACTTACAAGACACACTGGCTATAACACAAGTGCATCTTGGAGAAAAGAGACAAGAGCAAAACAGTGTACTTCTTTGTATGCAGCCAAAAACACTTCTGCAACCTGTGAGAAGAAAGCGCTCGACAAGATATTATCACAAAGTCAACAGCCAACATACCGAGTACTGAACCAGACTATTAGCTTTACTGCGAAAAATCCTTTCTATGAAAGTATGTACACGAGGAGGCAACACGTGAAAGCTATAGGCTGGAAGCAGCAAAAATTTTGATGTCAGTGAGTTTCTGTGTTCATGCCGGCAAAGGAAACAGACGTTTGCTGCAAGTTGGACTGTTAATGGCATATCAGTAAGCAGATGCTTCTCAGGTTTACTTGTTTAGAAAATTATCTCCTCTAAAGCAGTTTACAATGGCTGCTAGGCAGTATTAGCTGTCTTTTCCAGGGAGATTCACAAAGGTAAACACGTTACGTACATGCAGGCATTCACCCCAGTAGTGAAATGCACTTGCTCACTCGCTCTCTCACCCACAGCGACCAATTTGCCTGAAACACCTGTCTTTGGACCGTGGGAGCAGCTGGACAAAGCCAACACACACCTGGGAAGAACATGCTGACTTCACGGAGCATCCTGTCCTTTAGGATAAAACCGAAAGCTTAAGGTGGTTCCATCTAGGACTGTTGATGCTGGCACATGTTAGTTTTGTACAGAATTATGTCATAAGCAGTATTCGTAAATAATTTAAAAAAAAACAACCTTCCAGTGACTTAAGCGATAAAACTTCTGAAAGTTCCTGCGGGCACAGCATGAGTGCAACAACAGTGAATCTGAGTCAATGCCTATGTGACAGGCAGGAGACACACAGGTACAGCAATTGTATTGGAAAGTTTCACAGATGACTGTGCAGGACAGCCAGAGCTTTTTCTATGTGAGAAGTGATGGTTCATTGTTGAGCATCGCGGCATTACGCTGTTCCGCTTAATGGCTGACGTCAGGTGCAGATGCCTTCTCCCCGTGTTCCCCTTGAGCTTCCTCCCACCATGGAGTAAAAACTGAAATTACTCTGTGTGTGCGGGTGAAGTCAGTGTCCCATCCCATCCAGGGTAGAACCACACTTGCACATCCAACTGCAGCTACCAGGGTGTGCACCTCCATCAGTGATCCCCCAGTGGCTCAAAAAGGGTAGCTACTGACTTAATGGGACCCATAACAACCACACACTGCATACTAACTAAATTCTTTCCCCAGTTTTTTAAACTTCACAGATAAAACCACTGCTTGGTTTAGAAAGGCCCTGGTGAAGCAGGTAAAGGAGGACACTGCAGAGAAAGTGTGAGGCTTTTCCAAGGTTTTCTACTGAGAATTAGAACAACACACAAAGGGGCTCATGAAATTTCCATCACTTTCCGTTTTATATGCGGCAGAGCAAAAAAGTGCCATGTGCGGCTGTGCTCAGTACACAGATGCAGAGTTTCCTTCAGTCACACATGGACCGTGCATGCCGGAGCGGCACTTTTTTTTGTGAAACATTTCTGAAGAAACACAGTGAGGCAAGAGTCATCTAACCGACCATGACAAGAAGTGTGTGTGAGAGTGTGTGTGAGACCGAGAGATGGGAGGGAGGTGGGGGCGTTCCCCTCGGTCACACACATGCGTTTATAAGAAAGGGGGAGTTAGTCAGCGGCCAACATGGCATCCCTTTGTGGAACAACCCCACAAAGGAAAAATTAAAAATGCCAACATGTGGCAATCCAGCATCATTCAGGGGTGGTAGTCAAAAAATAAAATTTTACACCCCACATTCTGCACAGAGACATCCAAGACCTTTCTCATTTCTGCAAAACATAACGGTGACTTCATAATAAAATGTTGACACTTTCATGCCTGATGGTGTCAGTCCAACCTGGAGACACCTGGGACAACAGCATCTAAAATGTCCAGAATTAATAATGCCAAGGTTGCTGGCCTAAAAGGGAGGGATGATATAAAACAATTTTAAATATTAAAGCACTAAGCAATTACAGGTTTTTAACTGTAACGGCCAGATGACACTTTTTTAAATGTCTAAAGGTTGATTAGTTTGTTGTCATTCAGTCACACCTTAAGCTTCATAAATTGGGCCAGAGCAGCTACTAGTATTTCAGCCCTGGCCTGTATGATAACTAAATGCATGCAAATAATTATTCTCAGATCCAAGTCTCAGAATGACCACAGCCCTGGTCAGAAAATGGAAAGGTAAACAGTACCACACAGGTGCAGCACCATGTGTGTTACACAATTTCTAATGCACTTTGCCATTTTCGCTTTGTATAGATTATACAAATTATTTTTATTTGTGCATATATTGTAGCTACTAGTTCTTCTTGCCACTCATTATCATGATCATTGCTCCCTCTCAATGCATTCTGTTCCCCATTTGCCATCTTACTCACAAATTTCCTCAGAATTGCCTGCTAAAACACATCACTAATGTGCACATGCTTTCAAACTGACAAATTAGTTGGGAACTGTATGGAGGCTTAAACACCTAGTGCGTGTGGCACTGTACACACATTTGTGTTTCCAAGTTTGTCTTCATCCCGACAAATTAGCTGGGAACTGCCCAGAGATGCCTTTTGCTGACATGTACAGCACTCTCTCTCTCTCTCTCTCTCTCTCTGTGTGTGTGTGTGTGTGTGTGTGTGAGACTACCCAAAACCCTCATTTAGTGAAATTTTGAGCCTTTATGCCAAATTTCATGTTTGTAGCAAGAAAAGGTAAGGAGTGATAGAACAGAGATAAACAAATAGAAAGACAGATTGAGCTTTATAGATATACGTGAGTTTAGAAGTTTCACAGTCACGTTTTTGTCTTAAAGAAAGCTTTTTTTTTGCATCTCAGTGCACATCCAGAAATAGATTTTGGCATTTCATTGTCACGCACTGTTGAAAGTCAATGAAAAGGGATCCATAGCATTGCTTTGTCATGTCAGAGTTAAAAATAACAAACACAGACAAACATATAGAACAAAAAAGCATGTGACCTTGGGTTACACACTTATCCAGCTCACTCCTGTGACACTGATTCAATCCACATAGTTCTGGTTAAAAGGGTTTTCCTAAACCACTCATCATGTGCAAGATAAGTCACTATACAGTATTTGTCATTGCTTCACTTAATACCACAAAGTAAACATTTCCCAACGATATGACTCCCTGAAGATGGACCTTGTTCATTTAAATGCATGAGAAGTGCAGTTTTGGTTAAAAAAAATATTCAATTTGAACTAGTTTATAATTTGAGTAAATGTTAAGAAATTTTTACTGGTTAACTGGTCGCTGTAAACTGCTCACAGTGTGGCCACCTTGTGACCAGCTGGCACCCTACCCAGAAGGTGTTTTTGTGACCTGGTTCTCACTGAGTCCAGAACAGGCCCTGGCCCACCGTGATCCTGCCCAGGGCAAAGCGGTTACTGCTAATGGATGGGCGCATGGATGACTATCAGCTTTGGATTTTCCCGATGTGCAGAGCGTGGTCCTTCTGTCTGGTTAAAGGGACCAAGACACAGTCAGAATTTTAAGTGAAATACAGGTTTCGACGGAAATTGCGAGAGTCCAAAGAGAGACTTGTCACACTCTGGTTAGATAGCCTGACCACATCCCCAATGCATTGCACATGCTCAACTCAAGGGGTAGGAAGGTCCCCAGTGCCTGTTGTCTGCCACTCAGCCCTTCAAGGGACCACAGACAGTCCATAACTGTCCAGTGTGAGGTAAAAATGGGGAACTGGCACTCACTGTAGCCCAGACTTAACCACATGTGTCAACTGAACTTGATGAAAGCTGAAGGGTAATTTACAATGTTGTGGCAGTGGACTATAGCTGGCTTTTTTGAAGGAAATGTCACAGCAATGGACTCATTTTGAATGATGATTTACACTGAGGACCAAATTGTTGACCCACTTCAGTTTGCTTAGTGCCCCAATCAAACCACGGATGATGCCATATCCCGCATCTTGCACACCACCCTCAGTCATGTGGACAGGAAACAGGGGAATTATGTGAGATTGCTGTTCGTTGACTACAGTTCAGCTTTCAACACCATTGTCCCCCACAGACTGCTCACTAAACTGAGAGACTTGGGATTAAACAGCCACCTGTGTGCCGGGGTTCTCAGTTTTCTCACAGGTAGATCACAGGTGGTGAGAGTTGGCAGTTGCACTTCCAGCATCATCAGTCTTAACACAGGAGCTCCACAAGGTTGTGTACTTAGCCCTCTGCTCTATACCCTCTACACTCACGACTGTGTGGCCACACACACCTCCAATTCCATCATCAAATATGCTGACAACACGGTGGTGCTGGGCCTCATCTCCAACAACGATGAGACAGCATACATGGAGGAGGTGGATAACTTGGCATCATGGTGCCAGGAGAACTGCCTCCAACTGAATGTCAGCAAAACTAAAGAGGTGGTGGTAGACTTTGGTAGGCGACAGCAGCGGTCCTACACCCCCCTTAAAATCAACAGGACTGCAGTGGAGAGGGTGAGCAGCTTCAAATATCTGGGCGTTCATGTCACTGAGGATTTGACATGGACTGTACACATCCAAGTTCAAGCCAGTAAAGCAAAACAGCTGAGGAAGCTTCGGGTCTCTCCGGCGATCCTTAAAACCTTCTACTCTGGTGCTGTACAAACTGTCCTGACTCAGAACATCACCTCCTGGTTTGGGAATAGCTGTGCTCATGACATCAAAGCACTGCAGAGAGTGATCTGCCATCCCTACAGGACATCTACACCAGGAGATGCAGGACCAGAGCAACTAGGATCATCAATGATTTGTCTCATCCCAGCACCCATCTGTTCAACCTGCTGAAATCAAGCAAACATTTCAGAAGCATTATGGCCAGAATGGAGAGGCTCAGGAGGAGCTTATATCCACAGGCCATAAGACTCTGAACCTGGACATGCCATCACAATCCTCACAAACCAGGGTCTATAATAGCCATTGACTGCTCCCCTCTCTGTCAGTGTCACTGTCCCTGTTCCTACAATGCACTTTAAGGTTTTATTTGTTTTACTTATCTATTTGTTGTTTGTTTCTGGTCTTCTTGGTGTTTGGTTGTTTGTTTCTACTCATAAATTTTTTATGCAATGTAACCACGCATTCTCCTGTTGAATCAGAGCACATTTCACTACATGGTATACTCGGTAACCATGTACGTGACAAACTCTTTTGACTTTGACCCTCTGCACCCTACTCAGGTCAAACAGAGAAGCACCTTCAGCAACAGGCTGTGCACTAAGAAACTACTGGAGGCCTTTTTACAAGCAGCCACTAGGCTCTGCAGAGCACCTTTGCACCATTGGGGTGTTGAGCAAGGGTAACTTTAGCCATTAAGCTTTTCATCACTTCACCTTCTATATACATTTGCTTATTTATTCATCCTTTTACTTCAGCAATTTGTCCGCCTAGCAACCCATTGTCATAACCATGTACTGTATGTCTTTGCGCTGTGTGCTGTTGCAGACGTGTGAATTTTCCCCAAGATTGATAAAAGTGTCATGCATGCAGCTGTTCATTTAGGAGAATTCAGTCTGCATCTTCTCACATAACCTTTGTAAGTCAAAGAAATTCAGCCATGTTTGAAAGAAACAGTTCACAAAAATCCTGAGTGGGTTTACATAGATGTTTACACCTGGTTTACGCAAACAATCCATGACTTTTTAAAATACGCAGAAGGGATATCGTTTCTCACACATTCTTGTAAATACCTGTGCACCATTATTGCTCTGAAGTGCCCTTCATGTCTGTTGTTTTTTTCACGGATTCTGATTTTCCTTTTGTGGTTGCTGAAAAGCAGATGAGTAAACTCTGCGCCTTTGCTCAAATCAGGAGGCCGAGACGGAGCTTAATGGCCCAGCGTCCCTCTGTTTCCCACACCTGACAGAACCCACCCTCCGCCTTCCCCCAAGATGGTCTGGACCAGAATGTGATGTGTTCTGAAGCCTCATAATGTCAGATCAAGACTCCTACTGCACCTCTTCAACTGCTACTTGAAGAAAAAAGAAACACTGAGGCAGAATGTGAGTAAAGAGATGCATTCCAAAGCCCGCAACTTTACCACCACACACCCACTTAAGGGGCTGCCAGTAAGAGACTAGTCGAGAACGCTGTAGAGAAAGGGAGGTGCTTGACAATCTTTATGATCTAACTTTCGGCGGGGATGATGGGGGGGGGGGAGGGGTATAAAAAAAAAAAAATCACATTTCAGTACGATTTTTTCATCTCATCTTGTATGTTTTAAAATTTATACTGTAGCTCTAAAATAGAAAAATTTTCTTCCTAAAGCTGCCCCTTACCATGAACTGACAATATGTGAGGCCTCCAACAATATTGTCTGTAGCAGCTGTAGAGTGAACCCATTCCTCATCACCTTCTCAGTGTAGCACCAGGTTCGAACCTTCCAGGCACCCTTCTCACCTGCACAATCAAACATTGTTTGATTGTACAGGTGAGTAAATCCACACCTTAAACCACCCACAGAAAATGCACATGGAAATAAATGAAGATAAAATATACGCATCTTCAATTATTTATCTGAGGATCACGTTCTGCCAATATATTATTCACAAGGGTAATGCATTTGTGCAACAACAGCCATAACCTTTTACTGCCATTACAAAACCTCATCCAAATGGGAGATGATTTTAGCTTTAATGCTATTAAATGCATCCGTTGTTTTATTTCCGCTTTCTGACAAATGCGTCCATTGTAGTAGTGAAAACACTACACATTTCAAGAATACATAAGGAATCACCCTTAAAGAAGTGACAAAACCGGGGATAGAAATCAAAACACCCCCCCCCCCAAGTTGTTTTAATCAAACGTTAAGCAGTCCTGGACATTAGTACAGCTGTTTAACAATTTAACAAACGGAGACAACTTTTCAATTTATCAACTGAGGGAGAGCAAGAAAAACGGGCAACCAAAAGTTGCACTGCTTACAATTGGAAAAATGATAAAAGGCAATAAAAACATTGACATGAAAACAGAAACTGAGACATTTGTACAAACAAATAAAACCAAATTCAATCCAAAACGAAGCATAACAGCAAACAAATTGAAAAGAGTCTATTTTTGGGTATAAGGGTGGAGCAGACCAAAATAAATGGAGGAAACCAGTGGCGGAATGCCAAGCCACTGGTTTCCTCTACGTGCTCAGGCTTTCCGAGTCAACATACACCCGCTTCCTTCCATCCCCTTGGGGGGGGGGGGGGGTGACTGAATTACCTGAATCTACGAATGATAATAAATCAAGGAAATAAAAGCAAAACAGACAAAAAGCCAGCGGCACTATATACCCTGAAGTCATACGAGGAAAAGTTTCTCATCCTGGCAACTACTCTGCAGGACAGACACTCAGATCTATTTTACCATTGAACTCGAGGCACCGTCCCTTACAGAAATAATGCAACTCAGAATATTTAGCTCACGGGGGTTCTGCCCTTGCTGTGTGATAGATGAATGGTTGGAGAAAGTTGAGCTCAGACATTCAATTCTCATTCTACTGCTGAAATCCACTTGTTTCAAAAGTTAACTTATAAAAAGAACCCACGTACAATGACTAAAAAAAATAATTCAATATATGATGAAGATGTACACACATCTGAGTATAGAAAGAATACATTTTGGTGCATACAGTTGAAAGGGGTCAATTATTGACCCCTAAAGGTATTTTTGATAAAATAGCAGCCTAGAGAACATCTACACTTTCGGTGCTAAATGGGGCATCGCAGCCAGTTTCATAAAGGCAGCTCACCCCACACTAAACGGGCACTTCACGGTTGCTAGCATTCACAAACTCAGAGGGTCCATCCCGACATGACGAGGGCTTTGAAGCTATTGCCAGCTATGTGTGAGAAAATGTATTCGGCAAAAATAGTCCCACACTGAACTGAGTCTGCTTCTACATTCAACAAATTGTTCTAAATGTGCTAAAAGAATTATTTTTAAAATTAAGCCTTCCAGATTAATAGGTAGATTTGGAAGATAGTAAAACTTCATAAAATGGTAAATGAGCTGAATTCATACCCCCAATCAGGGCCAGAACTGTAACTCTAATCTGAAGGCCCAGCTTCACTGGTATAGTTTACAGGTTGTGAATTTACCTTGCCAAATTTTAAAATATTTAAACCGCGTTAACATGTCAATAAGAGTTACGGATGGCTTCTCCATACACATAAATGGCAACAACTACTGTGTCCTGGACTGATAACCCTTAAGCTATGAAAATAGAAATATTAACAAGACTTGCATTATCAAAACTATTTATTTTAGTACCCTCTAGATCATCCATTTTTCACGGTTTTCCCTAATCTTGCCTGCATACCTTCTTTCTGCCATACAAGAGTGGTTGATTAGTTAAAAAGATTGAGTAATAAAAGAAACATTTCTTTAAAAAAAATAAAACTTGTAATGAAAAATACTGTCATTATTTAATAGGTTTTATGACATGTGCCTGATAGCCTGCTTTCATCATTTTGTTTCCGTTAGGCTGATGGTTATTGCTTCCTTTTTCATGTTGGTGTTATTCCTCAGAGGCCTGGAGGCTCTGTGTCTGCTGCTGTGTTGTTAGCTTTCTTTCTCCTCTTTAAAAGCAGTGGATTGGAGGAATCCTCAATCGTCTTTATCTTGATTTGCTCATAATCGACCCTCATTGTTGCCAGGGCGCTAGTCAACTCCTCCTGTGTACAAGAACGCAGCTGTTAGAATGCTGGCTGCTATGTTAAATGGCGTTATTCACAAAATTCAAAAAACAATTAAAAAAAAAAAAAAGATATGCCGATGCCATTCAGCAATAAACCTTGGTCTCATTCTTTAAGTACCGTGTGCAAATGCAAGAAACATATCAGGCCTAACTCAATTGGTACAGATGGAGCCATGAACGTACCTTCACATCTTCCCAGGTGTCCATCTCCTCTTTCAGAACCCGGCTGGTGTGAAGGGGAGTCTGTGGCACTTCCATAGACTGCGGCAGGGGGTCGGGTGGAAGTGGAAGAGAAGTCAGATCCATGTACCAACAAGGCATAACACACATGACTTGTGCTGCTTTCACAGCTTTAAAATAATCTGCATTTCAACTTGCTTTCATACTTCTGAAACCAGATTCTGACGTTGGGACTTCTGGATGTTGGTAGTAAAAATTTACGTCAGTAACAGCCATCTAGGAAGACCACTAAGGCTGCAGGAAAGACTGAACTGGATCTTAATGGCCTTGTCTGAAATACTGTCACTAGTTCAGGCCTCTGCCATGTGACACTTGTTTACGCCATACTTGAAATGTAACATCAGGAATCCTCACCTGACAAAATTCGAAATAAACTAATTCATACCTCTGTTAACAAACCAGGTATGAAAACAGCCACAGACACACAATCCTTAGAATTAAAACCACAGAATTGCGATCTATAAAATCAAACACGTTCAGATACCACTGATTACCAGGTGGAGTCACCCAATGGTTAAAGCTGTATCTCACATACTATAAACTGAACCAGGCTTTTTTCAAACTAATTTACTGAGGCAAAGAGAAGTGCATCATCAGATTATATCGCAGGTCTTTCACACATGCACACACGACAGTGGAAGGCCTAGAAGAACTCACATTAATCCAGGGGTGGTTCATGAACTCTGTTATAGTCATCCTCTGAGTAGGCTCAGTCTTCAGGAGGGTCCTGATCAGCTGTTTGGCTAAAAACACAAAGCAAACATGAAAAAGAGTGGCAACAAAAGGCTCTAGGGTCAAGTGCTGAACATTAAGTGTTTCTGCAGCAGACAGGAATTTACATTCAGAATGAATGTACTTTCACTTTAATTATTCGCACCACACTGATTCTAAACTCTATTGTGAATGGCTCACCTTTACTACTATAGCAAACATAACCAACACATTCTGGGTTAAATTAATCTGATGCATGCTGAATTACACTGGGGGTGCACAAAATTCAAGCTTCGAGGCATTATTTTTAAGCCTTACTTTCTTCTGCAAAGTACTGGTTTCTGTCACCATAAATCAAGTCCTTCATTCGTATAGCACATCCTGAACTAGTCACAGCTGTTTACATCTTCTTGAACATTCTTCTCTGTACCTAAACCACATGTGAAAACTGATATGCTTGAAAATGAACTTGCCTTGCAATATCCGTCTCCCTGCACGTAAACACGTTGAAGACATTAATTTTAAAGTGTTCCCACGATAATATTTCAATTTAAATCCCTTTTGATTTCCACCTGGGTTCAGAGTCCCATTACCTCTCATAACAAAATAGTGGTTTGTGTTTTACCAAATTTTTTTTTTTTTTTTTTCGGGGGGTGCATCAAACCGTATTTATACCTTCCTCCGACACGTCAGACCACTCAGGGTTTGGGAACTCGTACTGGCCCATTCGAATTCGCTTCTTCATACCAGGGGATATGGCCAAACCATGGTTGGAGTAAAAGGGCGGGTATCCACACAGCCTGTGTAGGGTGGTGTCAAGTTTTGCACAAGAAAAAAGACTGAAGTGAGAGATCAAACTCTGTGTACCAAAAAAAAAAAAAAAAAAAAAAAAACACCGTGCACCAAATTCTGAAGAAATGAAGGAAACATAGTGAAATTACTGTAACACATTCTCAAAGAATGCACTGTACAGAGGTAATAAAGAGGTCATTCACTTACAAGATGTACATGATGACTCCCAAAGACCACATGTCACAAGACTTGTCATACTTTTCTGGGCCAAGGACCTCTGGAGCTATAATTAAAACACAGAAACTTACAAGTTTACATAAACAGAGCCCACAGAACCAAAGGCAGTGAGGCAAAGGCCTAAGTCTAACAGCCGAAGTGGTTCCTTACCCACGTAATAAGGAGTGTAACATGGCGTGGCAAGCGAATTGTGCGCAGTGGTTTCTTTGGCAAACCCAAAGTCGGTCAGTTTGAGCACAGCATTGGGCCTTTTTGATGTATATAACAGGTTCTCTGGCTGAAAGGCAAAAAGAAAAGTTAATAGCACATAAGAGACAGGTCAATAAAGTAGCTGAGCATGTATGCACGTACACCCCCAAGTATATCAAGACTTACCTTAACATCTCTGTGTGCTATGTCGATGGCATGCAGAAACTCGATGGCCTCCCCTATACTCTTCATAATATTTGAGGCCTCTGGAGAGCAATGCAGGAGGAATAATTCGTATCGAATGAACAGGAGACACCAAAAACATTTACCTTCAAAATGCAAGTGTGCTTGGAAAGAGTAATACCTCTTTCAGTGAAGGCCTGGTCCCCTCGGTCTTGAATACGACTGAAAAGCTCACCACCATCCATACTGTTGAGACAAACAGGGTCAAAAGTTATTCCACGCCTACTGAAAACGCATGCAAAAGAAGAGGACCATCAAGCATGAATCTGGACTGTACAATGAAACACTGAACTAGATACAGAACAACATTTAAAAAGAAAAGGCAATGTGTACATTTCATCCATTTTCTA
The DNA here is from genome assembly GCA_018136845.1 of Heterotis niloticus. Classification (NCBI taxonomy): domain Eukaryota; kingdom Metazoa; phylum Chordata; class Actinopteri; order Osteoglossiformes; family Osteoglossidae; genus Heterotis; species Heterotis niloticus. The sequence goes on along the minus strand of CM030894.1, from coordinate 19,319,985 downwards.
ATTTTTTTTTTCCCCCACCTCATATGGTCCATACTGTCAAGTGCCGGTCTTCACAGAGAACAGAAGTGAAAGTAGGTTTGAATGCTGCGTCTCACTCATGAGGTGAACCAAGATAAGCAGTCAAGTTGATACAGCAAGCACTCATAATTCAGAAACTGAGGCGTACATGTAGACCAACACTTAGTTAAAATTTAATTTGCTCGACATCCACAACCCCCATGGTGATCTTTTCCCGCAAATTCAAAATCTTATTCACTGCAATGAAAAACTCAAATTTCTGTGGTAAGGTTTGTGAAAGTTCATTGGCCAAAAGTAATGGTCAGTTGCAAAATTCCAAGCAGCCTTCATTCATATCGACAGAAAAGGAAGAAGCCACATTTCTCTGAGGAATGACTCACTCCATTGACATGGGTGGAAATATCACTTGGTTTCGACTGACTCATTTTACAGGGCTTAGCCCTACACCTATGGCTAGTTCCACAGACAGGCACGTTTAAACAAAAAGACATCATTTGTACCCAACTTCAGCAAAAAGCCTGTTCGTTCCTTTAGGTTTCCCTTTTGCCTCAAGTCACTGCATCAAAAAGGATGCATCGCATGTGTGTGGCTTGCCCTTTAGGCGATTTCAGCTGACCATGTATAACGCCTCTGGGTATTAAAGCTCAAGTTCCATGCAAACACACTGAGGAGACGTGGCCAATTCAGAGAGAACGGCTCAGCTAGGAAACCGCAGCACGTTTCGCCACTTTCAACATGAGTCACGGAGCCTTGCAGATACGAGCAGCTCAGAGACGGCCGAGCCTTTAACATCCCGTTTCCGCGTGAGATTGGCATGTCGGCCACAGTGGGAAGCAGTCAGCAGGTCGGAGAAGATCAGCGTGTGCTCCTCATGTTGTGCATACAGCAGCCAGTTCTGCTCCAAAAAAGTTCACATAGTGCTGCAATGACCACACCTTCAACATCATTCTTAAAAATGTAATAAACTCCCCCTGCACAGCAACAGACCACCATTGTGACAAAAACCTCCGTTCAAAAAAGTGCCTTTCCAGCTTCTTGGTAGCGAGCATCACACAAAAGAAAAACTTTTTGGCCGAGTGCTTTAAACACAACTCGCTAAAATGCAACTCTGCTATATATGGGTGTAGTCATACTATTACCACGCAGTTTTGATATGCTGTATGAGACTTTCAGTTCAGGACTGCACCTTTTACTGTCAGTTGTCTTGCCACTGCAGACACCACGCCATTTAATAAGAGTTTCTTGGTAGAGGGCCTGGCTCAGCAGCATTGTGGTTAATAAACCACGTAGAGGCGAGGAGTGCATTTTCGGGTGCTTCAGCTCAGAACTGGTCCACACATGCAGTTAGACAAGTTTTCATTGTGCGAAAACAGCAAAGCAACAGCAGAAGGAAGAAGAGCAGCAGCAGCAGAGTCACCCTGAAGATGGAATCAACTGAATGAGACATAAAAGGGCAACTTTCACATACAAGCAGTACCAGATTTGAAAACAAAATGTAATGATGTGCCTAGTGATTCTTAGGATCTTTATTTTACTGACTGAACTAATGTACAATCCTGTATAATACAGTCTCACGTTTTAAGCTGCTGTCAATTTTCATGCCTCTACAAAACAGATAAGACTTTCCCATTCTTTCCATTTTTCAGCTTAACCTTAATTGTTTGCAATTTGTTGCAATAATTTTTTGAGATTCCTTTTGACTGTGCAGTGAATTTCTATATTAATATGTCAGAAATACCGTACAATAGACTGTGGTTGGAATGACTCAAGTTTCGGGCAAGGCAAGCAACACCTGGGAGACTTGCGTTAGACTTGAGAGACAAGAAGCCAACCTGACGAGTGGGGATAGCAAGGGCAACTTCACCAAACACCCGCACTCCAGAGCGGTGGTGGCTGTGAACGTGAGCAATGTGTCACAGCGCACAATGTCGTCATTCGGCCCCCACTACAAATCCGCTGTGCTAGGCACAAACTGTCAGCCACAGTACATAAGTTTGGGTCAACAATTATACCCAAGCCTGCTTCCGTACGCCCTAATTCGGGCAACTCCGGACATGGTGCAGACCACCAAAGCCACATTTGCATCACCACACCCAGGTGAGCCTTTTATGGCATAAAGTCATGTGACTTTGTGTTTGGTATTCTAATGTTGCTGTTAGGAATGTGCAGAATAAACATGAGTAAAAACTAAAATTATGAAGCAATTTTCTACTAAAAAACATCAAATATGTGAACCTTACTGCTTTTTGTCACTTACTGTAGATGTATACAGGGTGCATACATTGTGAAATACTAAATCTTTTGCTGATTAGTACTATTTGTATGGTTTGCAATGTTTTTTAGCCATGTAAAGGAGGATACTGATGAATTGATCAAGAAGGATTGGTCCATTCTGCATCTAAGGCAATAATGGAAAAAGAAAACAAGAAAAGTTTAACGTAACAGAGGCCTACTTGGAGCCCTGGGTCACCACAGCTGCTGCTGGCACATGCACATGTTGAGCACATGTGGGTGATGGAGAGTAAGCAAGCTGAAAATCAGAGGGGACAATAGAGCTTCCACTGTGTCCTTAAGGAACACATTCAGACTTCCAGTGATAGAAGTCTGAGAACACTCAGGTACAAAATAAGCACATCTGCAGGAATTCAGCAGATTAACAACATTCACTGTAATACTAACAATTCATGTAAAAGTCACCATATTGCTGATTGCTATGGAAGGATTTACACGGCAGGGCTGTAGTGTCACATTCAAACATGTCAGCATCTGTAATCACACCTGCTAAGACGGTCAATAGTTTCAAAGCACACGGAGAAACACCTTTGTGTTTGAACTCACAGCATCGCCCACAAACTTCCACCATGAACTGTACATAAAACTGCAAACAGAAACATGACTGTGCCAGATTCTCTCTCTCACACACACACACACACACACACACACACACACACACACACACACACACACACACACACACACACACACACACACACAGGTCTCTCTACATCTGAGAAAAGTGTTCTGAGAATTCTGTGAAACAATAAATGGCTTCTACCACACTGGAATTTAGGGACCTAATATTTGAAATGCAGCTTTTCTTGTATGATGCTGCCTGTCCACACTGCACCCTGCTGATGAAGATGAGGAATTGCAGCAGAACTGGAACTCTTGCAGGAGCCACTGGAGGTCAAAAGGTCATCCTGGTGTTTCATAATGTGAACAAATTTGGATTTTGCATAATTTTGAAAGTGAGAAGGAGAGTCAGCTGGACTAGATGTACAGTGTTCTGAATGGGAAAGGTCAAGTAAGATAAACAAAGCAGAAACACTGTCATGTCCAACCAGGCTGGGAAAGCATCAAGGTCTTCCTGGCTGCTGTACATTCCCTTCATAGCCTTTGTAAGCACCCTGCAAGTTCAGAAGGTGTGAAAAAAGGGTTTATCACTTGGAAGTATTCACATATAACAGAAATTACTACCTTTCTAACATCAAAGGGAGCTGAGATTGGAGTAACTCAGAAAGTGCAATGAGGGCTTTTGCGTTCATAAGCGTCTTTCCCCACAAATCCTGTGCAAGTCTGAGAAGTCAAGAGAGAAAGAAGTGCGCCGGTGAGTCCCATAAGTCCATCATGGAGAACCTCACCCAGGTCTCAATACCTTGACCGCAAGAATGCAAAAGGATGGCAGAATGTAAAGTAGCTGAGTTGCTGAACACCAGAAATACCACATGAATGCATATCTGTTAGCTCCAGTCCGCCATTACAGCCACTCTTTGCAGAAAACACCTCTGTGATGAGTGTGCTGTCCCATTACTATCTACAGAACATCATGTCCTGCTCTATGCAACAAAACCTGACTCTCTTTTCTTTTACTTGCCAGATATCTGAGTAGGTCCTTTTCATTTTGTTTTGCACTGCCAAATCTATCCATCAGCCAAAAAAAAAAAAAAAAGGCAAAAAAGGTGACTCTCCTGTTGTTTTCCCCCTACTTCTCACCTTATCATGATTCAACCCCCAGTTCAATTATTCAGCAGTTTCTGAATAATTTATTCATAATCAAATCAGAGCAAATATCGTAAATTACTGGCATCTCGTTGGTGATTCAGGTAGTGAAACCGTCAAAGGTGCAGCTGAACCCCCTTGAGATGACTGAAAAAGGTTTTCTGACATGCACATAAGGGGAGCCCCCTCACCAAACCAGTCTGAGCTGTTTTCTTCGCTAACAACTATCCGAACCCAATCTGTTTTTGAGCAAGCAAGCAAGCAAAACTATGACACCAACAATCAAGTTACTCTTGCTGTATTGAGAAAAAGCAGACATGGGTGACTGCATCTGTACCTGCACTGCCAATTTCTCCCAATCCAACACTTTGAAAGCAACTAAACACTGAATGTTGTATGGGGTAAAAGCCACAAGTGCAGGAGACCTTCACTCATTTCCACCTTTGCCATTTCAAATACTGCTTGTACATCTAATCTTGGAAAGACTGCAATGGGATTCAATACGTGTGGTAAAGTTTTCCATCCCACTGTTACTTATACCTTTTTAAATAAAGTGCTTGTTCTTAGACAAGTAAAACACATTTTACAAACACTGTGGTACAGAAACTAAAAAGGCTACTGTGTGACCTTAAACAATGTCTTTAGATGGAAAAATTAACATCTCTATTAGGCGCTAATAATTTATAGGTGGAGCACTTGGATTTAACTACGTTGGGGATTTTTTGCATGCTGTGTGATAACAGGGAACTCATGGACACGCATTGACTTGAGAAACACACCAGTTGTGTTTCTCAAGTCAATGCGTGTCCATGAGTTCCCCGTTATCACATAGTGATGAGTGATCACTCTCAGCATCAGTGAATGGGCACTGATTGATAGTGCAGAACGTCATCATTTGTATGAATTTCACCAAGAACGTCCCTTTAGTACAGCTGATCTTTACCACATCACAGGACCTGTGTGCCTTATGGCTGAGCATTTACAGAGGCCTCAAATTATTTACAAAGATTAGCAAAAAATGTCCAAAAAAAAAAATTGGGAAACCCTCAGCGTTTATTCAGAGACACTTCTTTCAAAACATCCATACATGAGCAACACATGATTTTCTTCAGAAATAATGGTTTCAATATTATTGAACCCCTTGCTGATTGCATCTTTCTCTGGCACAGATAAGAGCACGAAACCGTTCCTTGTAATTTTAAGGTCACAAAGCACACTGGATAGGATCTTGGACCGTTCCCCCAAGCAGAACTTCTAAATTTTCACTGACCTTGGGTCTTCTCTTACAAACTTATCTTCAGTTCTGAATATAGGGCTGCCATATGGCTTAAGTCTGGCAATTAAAACCCTCAAAACACACTTTGCTTTCTGCCAGCAGCTTCAGTTTAGTGGTTACTCATGTTCGAACATCCATCTGTGTCCAAACTGCAAGTTCCTGACACTTGCCGTCAGGTTTTAGGCTTTCGGCACACAAAATGATCAGCCGTTCACATCCCCTCTCTTCACAAATGAATTAATGGTGTAAATGACCAAAAAGTTCAGTTCACATCTGTCCATAACTTCCAGCTCCACTTTCAATGGCAGTGCAGCAGCTCCAATTTTTTACTTATTGACAGTAAGGGGTTTCTTCTATGAACCTTTTCCAAGGGCTTGTTAGCATCAAGGTTACTTCTCGTGACAGAGTAAGACAGTTGGTGACACTGCAGTTGTCCAGCTCTAATCCTTAAAATCATCTTGCCTCTCTCACCACTTTCCTAACTTATTATTTGACATTTTTTCTTCTTAATTACTAGCATTTTGTATTATGTTTAGTATTCATACATTTGAACCTAAGACCTCTGAGTCATCAGTTTTTTATCTTTTGCAACATACGGTCCTCTCATTTTGAAACAGGGAGTCCAAAAAAGGGTCTTTTAATAATTTCTTGTACAATCAGAAGTCCACTTGCTGACAAAAACAAACAAATGGACCACAGAGAATCCAATAATATGAAACCAGTATTTCTGAAGAAAACTGTAATGCTCATGTATGACTATTTGTTTTGAAAGAAATTAATTTGAATTTAAAAAAAAAAAAAAGTTTATTTTAGTGATGAATGGGGCTCAGTGACTGTTTATTTTACATGACTTTCTTTTCGATTTTATTAAGGGTGCCAATGGATGTCACTCTACTTTGGGCTTCATGTGCATGTTACTGCTTATCAGAAAAAGAGGTAAAACGCACCACTCCATGACAATGAGAAGGCACTTCCTGCCCTGATAGAGGTTCTCGTAGACATCCACAATCCGCACGATGTGCGGACAGGGCGATGCCCGCCAGTGCAGCTCCACCTCCCGCCGAGCCTTTGGACAATCTTGCAGCATCTGTACCGAGAGAGAACAAAAGCCATTAGACACACCTGCACTGGCACAACATCACAGAGTAAGGGTGTACAGAAGACAACACTGGGGCAGACAACTCATTTATGGTGTATTGTGAGCAATACAAACACCATAGTAAGTTATTAATGAAGCTATTAATGAGCAATAACAAAGCTAACTGTTTAATAGCTTGTTTTCCTAAAAATGAGTTTGGCAGGACATGAAACCTGAGATATAAACATTTTAGTTACCAAGTTACTTCTGCTGAAGATGAAACTGTTTGCAACAATGCTGTCAGGAAAGGAGTAAGGAAACAATTTGTGCCACAAACTTTAAGGCTGTTGTCGATTCATGAAGAAACACTGCCATCTATGGGAGTAGGTCTGCTAGTACAATCTCAGACAGAATTCTGAGCAACAACTTCAGCAATTACAACAAGAGGGCCAAAACACTAGAAAACAATTTATAGCAGGAATCTAACTTCAGAAAATTCAGCATTTAACTAAGAAATGACCTGCAACATGAAGCTATGGTGTTCTTCACACTGTCTTGCAGGTACCTTGCATTGTCCAGCAAAGGATAGGGCAGTATGGGGGAAAATGATTAAGAAAAGTACAGAGCAGTCAGAACACATTCAAATCGCACAGTTATCATCACACTCTTTTGCAACAGGCATTATGTTAACCCGCATCTACAGCTTTCTTGGACAATAAAGCCCATTGTAAATGCAAGTCAGGAAAAGGCAGAGGAACACAGCCTGCCCTGTGTTGTATGTCCAAGAGTGCTATTGTTACTTATGATTCTTTTACACACCCAGAGACAGAGATTTTCAGTCACTAATCAGAATTTCTTACATTTGCTGCATGAGAGGAATTCGGTGTAGGATGAGGAAATGCAATGAGAAGTTATTGCAGAGGAGAAATGAGCAAAACAGACCGAATGAATGAAACGAGTCTTCTAATGGGGGTGTGTTTTGCTGAAGGCTCATAGTTATGTTGCTAGCTTGACATTAAATAAAGAGATCTACCTCAGCCATTTTCCAGCAAAGCACCAAAGCTAAGGTAAACTTTGCTCTGTTTGCAGGAAACAGATGTGCTATTCCCCCCCCTGGGAATGCACACATATGCAAAGCAAATAAATGTTATCAGCAGGCAACTCTTCTCAAAGCAGCCCATTCTTTACTGCTACATTGCTTTAAAACTGAAGGACTTGCAATCATTTATGGTCATGTTGATATATGAGACATTTCTGACTGTATAAAGAAGCAAACGGGCAACCGTGGGCTTAAATAAGGGCACAATCTGCCTGAAGGAAGCCTGCCCCCCCCCCCACTGACTGACTAGATAAAGCACTGCAGAGACGATCCCAACCTTTTACTACATACATGGCAAAGCTCCCCCCTTGAGGCTAAAGAACCCCTGCACATTTTAGGGACTTTCCAGGAGCACAAACCATGGAAATACATTAACTGCCACCATGCCCCTGGAAGAAATATTCCAATATGAGAATAAACAAAGACTTTCAAAAAGAGGAACAAGTTCTGACAATCTCCTCAACAGCAAGTGTTCTCTCATTCATTGTGTTGACATAGCAAAAAAAATGCATCAGAATCAGACAAAAAGGTCATTATTCAATCTGCACAATTATTATGGCAAAAAGGTAAAATTATACTTAATTCAGTAAGAGATTAATTTGAGTGCCTTGGTTTTAAAATGAGTTACACTACTGCTGGAATTTTAAAGCATTTGCCTCATGGGCACCATGTTAAAATTAGCTATATAGATTTACAATGAAAAAGAGCATATGCCATTTCTGCTAATGGATGTTGCCCAACCAGTTTCACTTTCTCTGAGAGTTCTTCAAACACAGAGGAAGACGGGGCCCATGAGAGGGAGACAAACACACAGAGCAATTTATAAAAAAAAAAAAAACAAAAAAACAAAATCCCACAACTCTGTCTGGTACAGTGAACGATGTTTCCTCCATCTCCACATTTAAAGATATGTGGAATTACTCTTTTGTGACCCATCTTTTATGACTGTTAGGGGGAACCGTGTTGCTGTCATTTTTAGTACCGATCTAGTAATTTGAGTGCATATTGGAAAAACTGGAAATACTGCTGCCAAAAACAGGTGGCTGTTCAATAAAAAGCACTGTTCCCAGTGTGTCGAGACACTCGTTGGAAGCAACATCATGGACAGCTCAGTTCAAGAAGGATGCAAGCTTATGTAGGTTCTTCACAAATAAGGACTTTATGTACTTCTATGTAACAAATTCTCAATTTGTGCTGCCTGTGCAGAGGCCAGGTCATGTGGTTTGGTCGTACACTCAATAATTAAGAATTATTGAGCTTGGTCCCTAAAATGAGCCTTAGTGAACTTGGTCAAAAATTATATACTCATTAGCAAGTGCCATTGTTGATATACAGTACAACATACAGTACGTATAGAATTACATGAGTATCTACATTAACCTGCAACATTAAAAGATGCAGGAGCAACAGTCATCCTTGTCTCATGGAACAATAAATAAATAAATTAATTAATAAATAAATAAATAAAACTAAATTGTTTCCATGAAGAGGGTGTATGTACTTATTTGAAATGGAAATGGTGTTGCCCGGTGTCTGAAGGTTACTGGTGTTGTTCACTCTCTCCCAGCACTCTCTCATTCCTCTGGTTAACTCCTATTGCTCCCATGCTGGAAGAAGAACCTTCACTGACCCAAAAGCTACCCCCTCTACAGGCAAGAGGCTGGATACTCATTGGCTGGATGGAAGTGTAGGAGAGACAAGGAGTCTTCACAAATAGTTTCAATTTCCATTTAAGGAAAACTGCTACTAAAATATATCCTCGAATTTTCCAGAGAACCCCTGGAGACATTCCCAGAAGAACAAAGCATGATAAACAAAACAGTCCTACAGGGGGAACAAGACAAGTAACAGCTTGGAGCTCAGTTCCACGGCAGCAGTTACTGGTGTAGTAAACTTGTCCCTATGCAGAGGCCTCAAAAGGTTTAATAATTAAGCATTTTACATTAACCTGTTAGCAGGTATGAATGCACATGTGTGACACAGACAGACAAAGAACCCAGGATCAGAGACAGAAAAAGTCAGAGTGACAGTATTGCACTTGAAATGCCAAGAAGATCCAGAAGAATAAAATATTCCTCAAGAGCCCTTGGGTAAGTAATCCAATCAGGTTTAATAAACTTGAGGGTCCACCGGGAATTTTCATTCAATTAAGCAATTTTCTCAGCAAACAGTCAAGCTCCAGGCACAAAAAATTAACTGTAGGGGACTGCTGAAATGCGCCACTGCCTTCCAGCCAGAGCCACACCGAGACGCCTAGTGACAAAGGTGCTCTCCCTGCACAATACAAATTAGTACAGCATGATTTAGCTGTACAAGTAGCTTAGGACACAACCCCAACACTGCAGAACATCTTGAACAAAAATACCAGCTGAATAATAGCTGATACTAACAAATAAAGTTTAAGAAGGTTGATATTTTTGTAAACTGTTAATTTCATGGTAATGTTTGTTTCTGACTCCCACTCACATCTTTTAATAATCAAATCTTGCTTACATGGAATGCAAAAACTGGTGTGTAAAACCTAATAATGGCATTCGTTTACAAACTGAGCTGGTGGCAACAAATTCAGGTAAGCAAAGCCCATTCCAGAAGTTATGGCTTGGCTCAACTGTACACAGCCAGACTTGCCGTGCTTTTCACTCTGCTGTGTCTTCATCCTGCAAGCATCCTAAATGCTGGAGCCAAGACGACTGTCTGGCGACACGATCCAGGACAACTAAATGCTGACGTGTCCTGATAAGGTCAGCCAAGTGAACAGTGCTGAGATCAATACCCTGCCAAAAATGGAAAGCTGCAGGGGACATTTTTAGAACACAGCATAGTAAATGCCTATTTTACATCATAGCTCTCAGGGAGGTTTTAAAGGAGCATTCCTACAGCAGTCATCACTTCCACAGAATGAACGCTAGGATGGTTGCAAAATGGGTCCAGAGGAGCAGAGTTAAATGTTGAGCGCTTACTGAGCACAAAAACAACAGCAGGACACTCAGGGAAATCATTTCTGTAACTGACACATGCCAAAAAGTCATTTATGAATCCCCACTGCCCGCATGGACCTTGGTAACCTTCCTGAAACATGATTCACAGTTAAGGATTTTCTTTCTGAATGAAATTTTCCTCCTCCACTTCTGAAACATAAGCCAGGGATTACCCCTGTATAACTGGTATCTACATGCCAGATTCCAAAACCTGAACGCTATTTGCAGAACTGACTCTACAATATAAACAAGCCAGCAGGCTAACTGCTGCTGTTAAAGGAAGTCACGTGTCTGAGATGTTAGGAAGAGCAGAACATTTCCTAACAAACATGACTATAAGCCTTGCTTATGAACTCATGTCAAATGTCATAAACATAATAACATTGTTTATGGAATCCTGGTTTTCTCATTTTTCCTTAGAATGCTGTAGTTTGACTATTACTGTACAAAGGTGACAGCAATTAAACAACGCTTGTAAATTTGCCTCACTTTCATAGTTAACTTGGCATCCCAGACTATGTCAGCGCTCCTAACTGACAATAATAGCAAACAAAAGCTCACACACAGAAACACACAAACAAACACAGTGGGACCTGACTGTGTTATCCTTCTGAGGCACTGCTGACTCGTAGGAAATGAATGTTGGAGTGGTGGTGGTGGGGGGCATCTATCTGTCAGTCTCAACTGCTTATCAGGAAATGGGTCAACAGAAGTGGCCCCCTTCCTTCGCAAACATGCAAGAAAAAGAATTAAGAGTGCCACCGTGTTCACCCAGAAAGCACACTGCACCTGACCGCTTCCTACATTGGAAAGGGATGCGGAGAAAGTAAAATTTAGCAGAACATACAAAAGCAGACTTTCACTCATGCACAAGTCAGCTTACATATCACCATGGAGACCACACCCTAACAGCTCTGGTTTGAAAAATATCCATCCCAATTTTCAGAAACAAAATTGATACAGAGTTAAAAGGCAAATCTATAACAGAATGAAACTTTACACAAGGAAGTACCTTTTAGGGCTCAATGAGGAACTCAGGGCAGCACTTTGCCCATCACTGGAGGACATTCCCATGACCTGTAGCAAAGGTTGAAGGGTTGGGTAAGATAAAGAACACTGGAGGAGAACCTGGCACTTCCAACAGACCTGACACCCTGCAAATGATACCACCAAGCACCTCCTTGCTCTTGGCTGGCAAAATAGGCAAAAGCTCCTGAAGTGGTGGGGGGTGAAGGAAGGAGAGAGAGGGGGGGGGGAAACCACCCACATGGTCGCTGCTGTGGTTTCGCAGTCGTTTGCACAAAAGAGGTTTGTGTGGGTTTAAACCCATATGCACAACCAACTGTGCTTCCCAACCCATATGCTGCACTGGATTTCTATCCAACTGTGTCCATATGCATAGCGACCAGACTTTAATCATACTGACGAGATAAACTTTTATCTTCCTAAAAACTTAGATTTGGTCAAATTACAATCATACAGTTTTTTTTTTTTTTTTTTTTAAATTAATTTAACCACACACGCACACACACACACACACACACACACACACACACACACACACACACACACACACACACACACACAAAGGTCTTTTCCTGAAACAACCAGAGGAAGGCCATGCGATCAGGTCCATCTGCTGCTGGGCCTTTCAGTCTGCAGCTACAGCCACTCAGAGGGAGGGTGGCAGATGTGCGGCCTATTCACCTCCCAGCAGTCCGTTACAAAGGAGCATCTCAACCTCCCCAAAAGGGGATGAGGGTGGGGGATGGCCATGTTTCCCACCTGCTCCAAGGGGGGAGGGGTTTCAGTAAAGCCTCTTAGCCCAATTGCAGGGTGTTAAAAAGCAATCATAACACTGGCTGCCACACACAATCTACAGCCACGGTGACCATTTGGTCAGAAGCATGTGTAATGTTTTGCTAGAGTACAAACATGTTTACATTCAGGTCTGATTGAGCACATTTGCTTAATCCCATGTTTTTACCGAGCACCTACAGCTGGCCTCATTCCATTACACCAAAAATGAGCAGAGTAATAGACTGGTACCTTCCCCTTAGCAGGGCTATGTTATCACTGTGCAATGAACCCAGACTAAATTACTGTTTTTTATTAAATTCCTCCCACACATAAAATATCACATTTCAAGTACATCACCACCTAATCCATACCATACACTGTGTTCATCCAATAGCCCTTTTTAGATTTTATTTTTAATTCAAGGGGAATGTTTGCTGTATTGTTGCAGTTTGCTGCTCTTAAGACAATGAGAGAGGAAAATTGACAGCTTCTGTCAAAACCCATTTCAGTTTCAAGACTAAATGTATACTATATTGGTGAGTGTGTTTGAGAAAATGAGAGAAAGTGAGATGAAAGCAAGGCAAAGTTGCTCCTTGATGTGTACTGTGCTATGGATGACACACTGCCATTACAACTGTAACCAACTTTAGTCTAAACTGTGTGTATTTCATTGGCTGTAATGTCAGTGACTTTTTGATTAATCACCCAGTGTTAGGATGAATTTTATGGAAAAATTTCTACACAGAGACATTCCTCATTGGGGGGATCAAACTGTGTGTCACCTGTTAAGGTGCTACTTGGTCAACATACCTTTGAGCAAAGAACAATCTTTGAAGTTCTTCTCTGACACAAACATAGCCAACCCCTTTGAACAGATTCAGAAAAAGAAGCTGAAACAGTAAGGACCGGCATGGTAACCCAGCAAATAGAACGTGGACAAGAGATCATGTTACAGGGCTGAGCAGCACAAAGCATCCCATTCGTGAGGTTTCATTTTGTAAAAACACACAGTGGAGCTGCAAAACGTTGTTCACAGGAAGCGCAAGTGTGCCAGCAGTAACACCTGACACAGCCGAAGAGACACTGAAAACGGAAACAGGTCTCTACCATTTGCTGACACTAGATGACGTCCAAACCTTTGTTCATTAGTGTTCTCACACACAGTTAACTGAGGTCCTTGTGTACAAGTATTTTTCCTACAATAATGTTTCCTCAATTACAAGGAAAGATGTACTGAACCCACTGAATCCAATCCCGAAGTAGAGTCCAGTGGAGCTTTAATGGACCTCACCATCTAATGACGTTGACTTTGAAATAATCCATCTAACAGAATCAGCACAGCACTGACTGTTAGTTACTGCAACATCCCAGGGCAATTTAAGTCAATGCATCTTTAAGGTGTTTGCAAGTGGTAAAATTTGTTGGATCATCAAGTTAAGGGAGTCTCTGACCAAGCACCGGATTTTGGGTTTTTCTCATCTCACCAACTCACTTGTACACTTCCTGTCACAGTTAGAAGTGAGAAGAAACTATGGAGGTTATCTGAATCAGAAGAACACAGATATGAAGGACAGCTGATAATGTGCCATAATGCAGACATATTTAAGAAAAATGTTACAAACCAACTGTTTCAGTTAGAAAGAATTCAAAGACTATAATCCCTACTTGTGTAAAATGCTCACTTTTAACACTTAGCATACAAAACAGTTAGTCTTCACCTTTCCTCAAAAGACACACCCATACCTATTGCCTACAGTGGTTTAAAAACTTAAAAACAAATCCTAATGCTGGATGCATAAGCGAAAACACAAGAGATCTACAAAACACAATAGAAAAAAAAAAAAAAGTACTGTAAGTCCAGAAGCATTTAACATCTTTCTGTTCTGACAATGCATTTTACATTTAAAAAGGCAGACTAAGTCATAAGTCCAGTTTCATACAGGGTTCAGCAGGACAAAAATGTGTCAAATTTTTTTCCAACAGATTTTTGTGTTCCTTTATAGAAAGTGTCTGCTTACTGCTAGAAAGGGTTAATTAGTGTTGGCAGTTGGTTAAAATGTGAAATACGCAATGCCTACTCATAAATACATGAACATTATAAAAGTTCCCAGGCTGAATCCCACCGAAGTGCTTTTAGATTCAGGGCCAATAGTTATGTTACGTGCTATTTGGCTTTGGGTATAGCAGCTGTACTCATTCTTTTGAGTACTCAAGTTTTCTTCCCTCTGCTACAAAAAAATTGGGGTAACTTCAACTCCATGCTTAGCCATATCTTATCCGAAAGCAGGTAATGGTCCTTTTGGACATGTGTTCACATGAAAGCAAGTCTGACTGCTGGAAACGATCAGGGATTTCCAGGTGAATTCACAAGTTGTACTAAATGCAAATAGCAAGGCTATTGTTACCGCCAGTTGGGTCGCTCACTTGTACCAGCCTGTATGACCCTGTAGGTAATAAGAACACTGGGAGGTAGCCCACCACTGAAACGGCTGTGCACTTCCTGTCTCCTATGCTGTCGAAACTGTTTCCTAAGGCGTGTCTGGTATGGAGCCCTGAGGAGTTTTGCATCACTTTGAAAAACACCCAGAACAGCAATGTGACACCAGCTGGTGAAAGCAGAAGTGCCCTGACTCATCTTCACTGGGATCAGATGTGGGACTGCTTTTTCCAAACCACCATATGTTGAACAACACAACGGACAGATAACTTCTCTTTCTCTGGACATCCATGTCACTTCCCCCCCCCCCCTCCAAGATAAGACTCAAGCTATATCCACTGCAATTGCTCACACATTGAGGACTGGCTGCTTGTTGTCAGTGCTTGTTGACTGCCCTACCTTTTCAACTAACCTGCAACATCAAGCAAAAACAACCCACACAGATGCCTTTCACTTGCATACACAAATTTCTGAATGAGAAATTTAGTCATTCACAAGGAGACATTTCCCCATTGACACTGTCAAACATGTCATAAGCAAGGGGATGCAAAAGAATGCAAAACAAAATGCGATAACTTGAAATTTTTTTAATGTGACACTAGAAGAGTGACTGGTATTTTTTGATGTGAAGCTATGTGCATCTTGTTCCTCCACAAAAAGAGATATGTTAAGTTGATATGTCTTAACATTTGAGAAACTTAGCTTTTCATTTGACATTTATAAGCATCAAGGAAAACTAGTTTAGTACCAACCATCGTATCCTGTAGTAGATGTCAAATTAAAAACACTCACCGTGCTTTTTAGTTGTATTCTTAAATCTTCTGAGCTCGGCTGTTAAAATTTTACAGCCAAAAAATAGAGGTGCAAGGAATAAATAGCAATAATATAGTGCCAAAACAAAAGTATTTTAATTCACAAACAAATGAGAATACATTGTGGCACAATTCCCACTTTGAGGTCATATTAATGATTCGCAAACTACTCGCATTAAACACAATTGTTAATAACCAACAATGCACTGCACTGAATAACAAAGGTGTAAAACACCAATTTCAAAGCAGCTCATTTTGGAGGGGTGATCAACTGAAGCACAAAAGGATTCTACACAATGCTCCCTTGCCTTAAAAGCAAAAACATGAAGAATTCAAAAGCTTTTCAAACCTCCAGAAACCATAAAAAAGGGGTGAATAAAAGAGCAACCAGCTAACTATAGGTGCACATCGCTGCTATGCTAAGGAGACCGGCATGTCTCAACGCGTCAAAGGGATCAAACATGTCCCCCTGACACACTCAAGATATTGGCTCAGTGATAAAAAAAAATCAGTTTCAGCAGTAGACTCTGCTGAAGTGTTACAGCTTACCTTGGTCATAAAGTGAGGCATTAAGGATGGACTAAATCACATCTCTTGATATTAGCAAAAAGGTGACTGTAGGGGAGATCCATCTACCAAGGCACCTCTAAAATACAGAATATGTAATTTGAAATTTCCATCATAAATCCATGCTTACAAAAAAAAAAAAATCTTTCAACCAACTGTACATCTGGTTTTTAATCAATCAAAAATGCATTAAGTCATTAAGGGGTGGAAAATTGGCATTCTTTAATAAACATGAGCTACTCGAGTGCTGTGGGGGTACAAGTCAGGAAAATGTGCTGAAATACCTCTGTCAATACTCTAAACGTACATCCTGAAATACCCACTATAAATGCTGCTGATAAAAATAAAGGAAAAAAGTTTTACAAAATACCATATAAAATCAACAACTGTTTTGTTGAAAGGTTAAGAATCAGTGACAGCATAATGGAAGTCAAAAGCGGCTTAAAAACATTCAAGTACGTTATACAGGCTCATCACTGAAAATATCACTTAAAGCTGACTTGATCGACTTCTTCAAATGCTCAAAAGGTAAACTATGTGTAAAGTGACCCCTTAAAGAAAGATGAGCTTTGTTTTGTATGTTTACAAAGAAAAATCTCAACTTCCTCTGACGTGCAATACAATTATTTTCTTCGTGTTGTATCTATCAATGGTAACCAAGCTACAGATTCGTGCCAATTAGACTGATAGGAAGACAATGTCTTTACACCTGAACTGCAGGCAATACAAGTTTGATCTATAGAAGCACAATCATTCTTCTTTAGGAAAAAAACTTTACCTAACAGCAGCAGCTCTACAGGCAGACTATGGCTGAAGCTACAGGATAGAAGGTGCAACTGATCAACCTTCACTTCACTTTAGATATGATTGACCCCTCCAACAGCCGCATCAGAGAGAGCCACCACTGTTACAAAACTGATCTGACAGTGACTGATCGAGATGGCCTATCATGCTACCAGTGCCCACTGGTGACTTAGGGGATTGTTACTACCGTGAAGGAGGTGCTGAACCTGGACTGGTGGTTGTGAGAATAGCAGCAAGAAGCCTCTTCCTTTTGCATTTCTGCTCATTGGAAGTTTCTAGTCACAATTACCCTCACTGAGCTGGATTTTTCCCCCAATGATCATCTGGTGAGCAGCACTGGAGACAGAGAGAGAATATCTGGCTGTGGAGTTAAACACAAAACCAGCATTTGTCCCAATAGAGATCTAATCATTCCCAAAGCCAGTGCTGTCATTTCCCCATACAGCAGCAATCAGATTGCCCTCAGCAACCAACATCAAGACAAATTATGCAAAAAAAAAAAAGCTTGATGGTGCTACTATAGAAATTTAACCCGGCTAAGCTTCTCTAAAACAAGCCCTCGTGCAATTAGACTTGCATTTTACAACCTAAAATAGCCCCCTGCTGCGCCCTTGTCTAACCCTGCAACACTATAAACAACGGATTTAAAGCCTTGTACTGCAATACTCTGAATTGGATGAACTAATGTGGGTCAAATGCTTCTTTTTAGCCAAAAACCAATGTATTTACATTAGGAATTCTATCAATAGTGGTCAACAGTATTAACTGCAGCACAGTGTACGGTATGTGTGTTGTTAATTTTTTCCAAACAACCATTTTTAATATGGCACACAGGATCACCCATGTGAGTTAACAAAAAGCCAGATCTGTGTATAAATAAATCATTTCAAACTGTGCATTATCAGTAAAGTTCAAAGGAATCTAAACTACTCTTATCACTCCTACTGTGCACTTGAAATGTGGTTAACCTGGGTTGATTCAGTAGCCAAAGCAGCCCTGTAAACAGGTAATACTGTAATTTGACTAGGAAACAGTTAAAGCACTTAGTCTGCTTTTAGGGAGTATCAATTAGCAGATATTAAAACATTTTGAAATGTATGCTGGAACCCTTTGGGGGAAAAAAAAAACCCTTTAGAAAGTTAAGCAAAGAGGCATACAAGTTTCGCATCTTGCCTGGCAGACAGGGTTTCTCTTCTCACTGCCTCTGCACCCACACCTAAAAAAAGCTGCCACTGGATCATAACTCAACATGTCCTATGAACAAGACAGTTGCCTGATATTTGAACAAGCATCACCGGATATGGAACCATAAGAAAACCTTGATGTTTATCATTTCTTGGTAATTGTCAGAAGACAAGTATTTTCACTGTATGAATTAAAAGGTTTACACAAAACAACTTCATGGTTAAACATGGGGGGTCTAAATAGTGGAAAATGCATTTTATAGAGCAGTAAGAGGAAATATAAGACAACTAGCAAACAAAAAAATTTCCCCAAACAAATAACCACAGCTTTCATCTGTTTTGTTGCAAACTGTAGCAGCTTTTAGACACACACACACACACACACACACACACACACACACACACACACACACACACACACACACACACACACACACACACACAAAAATCATCCACTTCACAGACAGTGAAGAAGACATACTTAACTACATACACAGGAGGAAACGTTTCACAAACGTTACACTCAAAAGACAATCTCTCCTGCCAGGGGCTCTCATGATTACAGCATCAGAGGAACATCAAGATGCTGTCATGTCCACCAGCTGTGCTTTAGCTAGTGACTGACCAAACCTCGTCACAGCTGCAGGTAGTCTTAGTGTAAAAGAGATTTATGATGTTGGTGACAGGACTTCTTTTTAAACATAATAAACTGTTGTAAAACAGTCAACTGGCCAGGGAAGACTTGAAGAGTTTGTGGTGAAGTGGGAGGAAAAGAGAACTGAAAAACACAGACTCAGAAGGGAAATTCACACAGGCTAACTTTCACCCAGATGTTGAAGTCCTTGTAAATAACAAACATTAAGTAAATGATTCAATTTTTCACATAAAGCATAAATTAATTAATCTTGAAAAATGGTTTAAGATAAAAAATTAAATGTTTGTAGAACATCAACATGAAATAGCAGGTTTAAATATGACAATTTCACAAGAATAAACATGGTTCATCATTGCTGACATTTTAACCTGTGAATCAGATGTTACCCAGATGATGCCAAACAATGAGTTAATGAATGAGAAATAAATTGTCAGCAAAACAGACTTTGTAAAGATCTAAAACTAGCCAGCACTCAACTATTGAATGGTGGTCAACATTAATAAGTGATTCATAACTAAAAAGATAAACATATCCAAGGACAAAACATTTAAGAGTTGGTGTCAAACCCATGAAGGCCTCTCAGTTTATTCTGTAAAAAGCAATCAGACTGGTGGTCTCAGTGCATTGCTGCAATCCCTCCCTTTGCAACACCACCAATTTAAAATGTTTAATTCCAATCTTTTGCTGTGATGAGCTATTTTTAGAAGCAAACATCCTGTGCAAGCAAGCCTGATAGTGCACTATGAAAAGCTGTGCTAAAGCCACTCAGCCATAAAGCTATGTGACAGGCATCTCTCTATGAAATCCCACTACTGAAGGACACTGCTCTCATTAGCCAGGGGCAGAAAGTAGCTGTTTGTCAACTGGGTCTAGAGGGCACATCTGGAGGGAAAGCCCAGCTAGCACAAAAATCAGCTAATCTTCAACACAGCCAGCCTGTGCCAGTAATATCTTAGGAGTTTGTGGGTGTGAGGGAGTGTTGGTTGCCTCAATTTGTTTCCCCATCTTTTAATAGCAATCAAACATTTAAGGCAATCTCTGCATTACAACACATTCACAAACACACTAAAGTCAAATGGTGCAGGCAATGCTACACAGAAGACTTTTCAAATTGGAAGACTGCTACCAAAAACTACTCAGAAAAGGTATGCTTTGCTAAACATGGCTCCATCATTGACAAGTATGCAAAACCATCTAGCAGCTTACACATCTCTCAATGCCTCAGGATGAATTCCTGAAGAAACTGAGTCCTTGAAAGAGGCTTTACAGCATAGTAAATGGGGTCTATTACAGAAGGCCAGATACCCACTGGTGTACAGATCTCCAAGTGTGATTCATCCACCCACAGGACTTCATCGCACTACTAAGTCTTAATTATATGACACCATTGCTCTTAACAGACAAAACAAATGTGAAGAGGAAGCATGTCAAGATGTTTGTGTTAGTCTTGCAGTCAGAAAATGTCTTTCTCACTCAGCCTCTCACATGAGGTGGAGAAAAGCCTAGGGCTGAGTTTCTGTTGTGCTTGAGAGGATTGGACTTGGACAATTTTAATATCCAATGGCATAAAGACAACATTTGTCCAAACCTACTCAAGAAGTTGGTGAGAAACGACCAGAGAACATAAGTCATTTTATGACCCTTTTTATTTTCTTTAGAAAAAAGCCTTCCAAAATGTTTTGCCCTTTGGCATTTTTAAGTTTCCTTTCTTTTTGACTTGTATCTAGAAGCAAACATTCATCTTAACACCACTAACCTGCAGAGCTCAAATTTGCTGATCATGTACAATACAAGCAAGATCAACTCTATACTCTGGGTCAAGTCCCAGTTCAACAGCTGTAATAAAAAAGTCACTTTTTACAGTTAAGTGTCCATGCTACGGAAGTCAGAGTGTGAGATTTGGTGGTACAATTATGGTCACAGGAAATATTGTAGTTTGATGGTTTTAGCATTTTTTCACAGATAATTTATTATGAAGCCACATGGAGGGGAAACGGACACAATGGTGCATTTCCACATCATTTTTCATCAATATTATAAGTTATAAGGACTTATCATTACTCAGTGATGTTTTACACGTACTATACAGGTACATTACATCATGTTTACATATACAAATTTTAAAATGTATGAACCTTTGGCAGCAACTTTTTTGCCATGTTCTACGAATTAGGTATCATTATTTTACAGATCTAAACTGGTGGTGTGGGGGCATCTTAAAGTGCTTTTTGTGGATATAAAATGGAGACATTGCACTCTTTGAAAGCTAACCAAAATATTGTTGGACTAGCCAGCTGAGCTAGGTCAATTCAGGCACGCACGCACACACGCACGCACGCACGCACGTTTACTTCACTATAGAGAGGAATTTCTGTTGGTAGCAAGGAACACAAGGCTTCTAACATTCACTTTTAATTGTGATTAATGGTGAAAGTGATTAACCTCAACATGTATACTTCACACTGATTCAAATGAAAGAGTTCTCTCTATGGATCTGTGTACATATTGATAGATTATTACCTGATAGTAGTAGTAGTAGACCCTGTTTCAAGAGGAGTATCTGCTATGCTGTGCTCCCATTGTTTGACCACCCTCCCACTACATTTCACCTCAGTTCGGAATCCCACAAACCAGGATCCACTGATGTAGTTCCAGAAGCGATCAATAAACTATTCATGTGAGAAATCTGTGAATCAGTAACAATGTCCATTGTAAATTGCAGGAGCAGGTGTCCCAGAGAAAGGGCCTCTTAGCTAAGGTCCAGAAAATAACATAACAAAATTATGGAATATTTGTAGCAAAGTTCCTGTCATACCAGTGATTATTAATCAGAAACACAGTTGAAAGAAATGAAAACTAGATTTTGTTCCTTCAGTCTTACTTTTCAGAAAAAAATATATACGGGAAGTCTAAAGGAGGAATGAAAAAAACCCTTCATTTTTCCATTGCCAACTCTACCCAATGGATATAAATTCAGTTCTGTTTTCAACATGAAAAGGGTCAAGAAGAGACTCAAAACTGCTTTATAGTCAGCAAAATTACCCATAACTTATTGTAGAAGATACTGATAGCTGAAATGAGCATTTAACGTAGCTCCCCGTGGTTCTACAGGCTTTTTTTAATAACTGCATTTAGGTGCTTACTATCTTCTGTCTTTTCTAGTTCAAGGATTTTATGCATAATTGCACCAAAAACTATTTTTAAAACAAAAGCACTAACCATCAGGATGCATAACCAACCAGTTTTTTTTTTTTTTTTTGGGGGGGGGGGGGCAGCAAGGAAAACCCTTCTATATTCTATATGAAAAGGGCAGAAGAAATTACCAAGGTTACTGTAATGAAGAAATGTCTTAAATTTGACCAATTTCAGCTGGAATTAAACCAACAAAAACGTACGGTTAGAAAGATACAAAAACCACCAATAAGATTTTCAAATCACAGCTTGCAGTAGCACTTTATAAAACCGCCAGCTACTCATTTCCTTACACGGTATCAAGGTATGGGGGTGGAGGACAGAACTATTTAGGGATCTGTGCGCCAGCTGCATTGCCACAAATAACGCCAACCGCGTGTGTGGAGGAGGCACAGACAGAGAAAACACCTCCTGCACTCCAGAGAAAGAACAGGCCTTGGTCAAGTCTCCAGTTAGATATTAGATCAAAATGTCTGAGAGAGAGAGCAAGAGAAAGAGAGAGAGAGAGAGAGAGAGAGAGAGAGAGAGAGAGATGTTGTGGCTGAGGGACACAGCATACAATAAATTAAGGTCTAAAAATGTAGCAGGTGAAGACGCAATTAAGTGCTTCTCTACAGGAATAACCGTAAAACTTTGTAACACAAACATAAAGTCATAAGACACTGCAAGCATGTTAGACTTCAGCATCTTGTACAAACAGACACCTCGAATCTTTGCTCACAAGAGTGGGTACACAATACACATTTACTCAAAATAAAATAAAAATATAAAAAAAGCCCTTATGTGCAGAATAAAAAACTTTCAAGGGTACAGACATCTTTCTGAAATAATCCAGGAAATCTATCTTTTGACTTCAATGGTTTGAGCTGCCAAAGTGGATCAGAAAGATGATGGTTAATTAAAATTATAAAAATGAATACTGGGCAACTGAATCATTGAAAATGGGTTTTATCAGCAGCACTGCACTAGTTAAATACACTCTACTTAACCACAGTACATGGTAGGATGTAGTCTATGAAGTATGTCTTATCTTTTCAGCCTCAAACACAAATTTCCATCTTTCCAGTCATGGAGGAGAACCTAATAAGAAAAAAGAACACTAAGCAAGGTGTAGTTTATAGTACTGGATTTTAATTTTTAAAGGCTGGACTGACTAACCAAATTCTCAAAGTCTGCATTGTTAACAGATTATTATGATTTTATACTGCCATCACATTTAACTTATAAAAATCAGGGCAATCATACAGTCATACAAACATGAAAAACAGTTGTCAAAAAGTTGTGCGAAATACTGTTTATAAACACTTTAACAGTAAGTAAATTGGAAATGTGAGATCTTACATAATAAAACATCAATTACAACCCTGTCAGAAATCAAATGATTTTTTTTACATAATGTCATAGGTATCAATAATATTAAAAATATCATTTTTTAAATATTGTTATCAAGACTGTTTCAAAAATCCCTTGATGCGCAGTCATCAAGCACTTGTATCAGCCAGGTCTCGATAACGTTTAACTGAGTGAAACTAAATACTTGTTAAAGTTATGAAAATTCAATGCAATGAATAATGCTACATTTGTGAGGCACATTCTGCCCCTTAAAATAAGGAGGATAAAATAAGAATAACTAATAGCCTGAAAATAGATCACATTTAACTCCTCAAACTCCTTTGTCCTGAATAACATCACTATCAAGAACACAAGGACAAACTTACTAATGTTACACCGAAAATGTCTAAAGATTCACAACTAGTCTTGAGTTGAGAAACAACATGGATGACAGCAAGGATTTTTAGTTAGGTCACCACTGGTCATCACCCCCAAACAGCTCATAGTTGAAACCAGTGCTGCAAGTCAAGCTTTCCTATGACAATCAGCCAATGATAACGTTACCCAGGTTCAGTAGTGACACACACATCTTCTACCATGTTTCTGTAACATCCATATACTGTATTCTTTCGTATTGTTCCTACATCTTTACTATACCCCTCTGGCACCATTCCTTCACTACTATCACAACACTGACCTATTCTTCCTTCAGCATTACCATATTGTTCTTGAACTGTATCAATATTGCTCCCACATCTTTACCATATATTGTTCCTGCCCCTAACTAAATAATTCATATACAGGGCCATGCAAAAGTATTCACATTCAAAGTACTATGTTTCGCATAAACTCGTGCCTCAAGAAACACCATCCCTACAGTGAAGTAGTATGTTAGTGGAAGTACTGGAGGGACGCTTTTTTAATCAGAGTGGCTGTCCCAAATATAGGGAAATACAGATGGTCCTCGACTTAATTTTTCGACTTCACAATGGTGCCATAGCGATGCGCATTTGGTAGAAACTGTACTTTGAATTTAGAATTTTTCCAAGGCAAGTGATATGCAGTACCATAGTTAAGACTTTATAACTCCTCCCATTTCTGTAAGGAGGGCACCCAGGCATCTGATCTCCCCTTCAACTTTCCCCTGACTTTTTTTTTCATGTACTAATATAATTTAATTTACTGAATGACTATCTCTTTCTTGTATGGTGGCACTGAGCATGTTGTTGACATAAGAATTTCCCTAGAGATCAATAAAGTTTTATCTTATCTTACGATACTCTCTTGATGCTGGGCAGCGGTAGAGAACTGCACCTCCCAGACTGCCACGTGGTCACTAGTGTATACAATATACTGTGCAGTGTTCTGTGTTGTCAGTGTTTTTTTGGATTACCCACCATCTACTGTACATTGTGTTTTGTGCATCCAATATTGCTATGAAACAATCATCTGTGTCTGTCCCTCCTTAAAGCAACATGTAAGCAAAAAGCCCTTAATGACATTTAAGGTAGGCTAGGCTATGATATTCGGTAGGTGTTATGGTGGGTTGGTGAAAGCAATTGCGGGACACCACAGTAACAAGTTTAAGTTCCATTAAACTCTTTACTGAATGTTGCCATTAGCCAGGAGCTAGCTATAAACATCAGTGAATGGCAGTAAACAAAAACAAAATATGCCACAATTCAAAATAAACAAAATACAAGGTCTTAGCAAGACAGTGGTTGCAAGAGAGTTCAAAAGGGGCAGTGGAAACAGCATTGACAGGAAGTCTGGGTAGGAACTAAATCCCATCCACAATTGGTTCCTACACCAATCAATGCTCACTCTGAAGACAGTGGTGAAGAGTTGCTGAAGCGGCCACAGGCATGACAGTAGGTTAGGTGAACGGACCACATATGATGGTGGTTTGTAGCAATAGGTATACCATAAACAAGTCAAAACAGACATGATGTGGCGCATGTACACTCTATGATGATCGTGCCATAATAAAATTGCCTAACAACGCATTTCTCAGAACTTATCCTCAATGCATTTTCGACGTACAATATTTTTGAATTACGATGGGTTTATCGGAACATAACCTCATCGTAGGTTGGGGGCCACGTGTACTGCAGCAGGACCTGCTTCAGTGAGCTGAGAAACAAACTTGGGAGGAAGTTCACTTTTCAGCACGACAATAATTGCAACCACAAGGTCAAAGAAACAATGGAGTGATTCAAAAACAGAAAGGTGACTGCCCCGAAGCAGCCCAGTCAAGGTGCTGACCTCATTCCCATTCAGTACCTGTGGCACCATTTCCACGAGCATCATCCAACCAACCTGAATAACCTGCTGCACATCTGCCAAGGTGAATGGGAGAAAATTCCTGAAGGATGTGCAAGGTGTGTGGCTATTTACACTAGAAGACTTACAGCTGTTACTAGAGCAAAAGGTACGTCTACCAAATACTAATGTTTCAATATTTACATTTTCTACAAAATATCGTCAAACAAATTACAAAATTTGCCTCTGATAATTCAGTGTTAGAACACATGGGTTCACAACAAAACCAACGATTTGAAAAATTTTTCCAAGTATAATCTGTAACCCAGGCATTGCTGACATCTTAAGGAGTCTGAATACTTTGGCAAGGCACTGTACCTGTTCCTGACTCATTACTGGACCATTCTTTACTATTACTACCCCATTCATATACACTTCCTGAACTGTAACTACACAACTCCTGCAGTACCTCTACAGTGTCTGCCCTGATACTGAACACTTCATATAATCTTCATGAACTGTTTAAACAACAATTACTATATTGTTCCTGCAATATTATAGTAGTCAGCCTTATTGTTTCTGTAAGATCGCTACATTGTTGTAATACCGTTCCTGCCCATTACTGTTCCCATACCCTTTTGCACAGCAACTGCACTATTCCAAAAGGGTTTTTACACCCCTACTACACATACAGCTCCTACAGCCTTATTCCCCTACTACACTGTAACCATACCATTCCTATAGCCTTACACCCTTACTACACTTACCATACTCCTCCTATAGTCTTAGACCCCTACTATACGGCTACTACACCGTTACCATTGTGTTTCTATACACGTCTTACACCGTTTCTGAACGGTTTCCAACAATGTCGTAACTGGTTCCGTTTCCCCATGAAACTCTACCTGGAAACTGTTATCACATGATAAAGCTCCACTCGCCGCCGCCTCCTCTAGCAAATAATTATAAAAATAATTTGAAAAGTTAAAATTAAACAGAACAAAAGCCGTGGTTGCTCACCTTTAGCGCGTACTTCTCTCCGTCTTTCTTCTTATGATATATTTCCAAAACCTTGCCATTGATGCCCAAGCCAAGGACCTGGCTAGTGACCTTGTAGTCGTCGGTGATGGCGTTCCTCTTGATCTGCAGACTGGCTTTAACGTGGAACGGCGCGAACTGCGCCGGGTTCTGGGGGAACTGCCCCGGGTTCGGCACGCTCTGAGGCGGCTGTTGGTTCTGCGCGTTCGACAACATTGTGGACCGCCGTGAGCCGAAACGATAACGGGACTTTTTGTGCGGCTTTCGGTCGAGTTGGGACAAGAAGCGGCGGCAGGGCAGCCGACCCGCGAGCTAACAAGCTAACAAGTTGGTCTTCCTCCAGGTGTCACTGTAGCCACCGCGAACCACCGCGGCCGAGGCGACCACTCCGATGTTCCCAAACGCCAGCTACTCTTCACAGCTAACATCCATCTCAGGCGTCCCGTCTTCAACTCGCCGCCAGAGAAGAACACTTTTCTCCCGGTTCTGTAAAACGACAACCTTGTCGCAGAACTCGCGGACAGGTGTAGCGGGGGGGGGGGTCAACGCACTTTCAAAAAGAAGAATGGAAGAAAACACGGCACGAGACCGCGGGGCTCTCCAGCTCGCGCACGCGCTGCCGTCCACTTTCCGACCTCTCAGCGGCGGGCCTTCGTGTGACGTCAGAGGATCAGGGAACGCGGCGGAGAGTCCGTCCGACCCCCTTAAAGGAGACGCGCTCGAAGCAGTCCAACGAAGGTTCACTTTCCGCATGACTCCATTAACCATAAGCGTGCATTAGGTATATATATATATATATATATATATATATACACACACACACACTAATACTAAAAAAAATATATATTTTTTTTACAAATACAATGTTTAATTTTATGTATTTGCTCGTCATTTTCTACTATAATTATGTATGCGGAAACAATGACACCAACAATGAAACACATTTGCGGGGGCGTAACAATTGTCAGCGACGCCACGCCCCCTCCTCTCTTTATTGTGGTCCTTTGGAAGTTAACGACATTTAGCAGCCGCTTTTTTCACACTGGTTAATCGGAAAATCTGTATTTCACATATTTATCTTCTTGTTTCTTTGTTTTGTCAGACCTTAATTTGATATGTTTTACTTACTTCATTTTTACTTGTATGGGATGTTTTGGAATGTTCTTACATGTTCACATCCTACATTCACTCCTGCTGCTTTTGTATATTTGTATGTCTACAATAAAGCACTTAAAAGAAAATTCAGTTATTCTCCATAACACGGTACAATACTTTACATTACTTAGCTTAGCTTAACACCTTTGTCCAAGGTGAGCTACAGTTTTGGATGCATTACAATAAACTTGGAGTCACTTGCTCAGTTAAGCGGCAAAATACCACACACACACACTTTTTTAACATTGTATATTTGCCTCTTCTTTTTCTCAAGCAAGAAGGCATGTTATTAAGAATGTTAGACAACAAAACCACTTCCGCCGCTCCGTCACCAAGAAACAAGCACGCGACTGGTTCTGTCCCACTCCACTCGCAGTTACAGTACCGGACCATTTCTTCTTAAAACTGAACATTCAAAAGGCCTCGTACTGTACTGTACATCACCCAATGCTCTGTGCTGTATTTCCTGCTATGATGTGAGAGGCCACTAGATGGCAGCTGTTGTACAGGGACTTACAGTCTCTTTTGTCCAAGCTGATGTGCAGGGCTAAGAAATCTGCTTTATAACGACTCCTCCGTTCACACGGCAGGGTGTGCTATGTCCAATTCATGGTATGACAGTAGGATTGTTATTCGAGCCCCAACAGTCCTAACCCCCACACTACCTGCAGCCTGCTATATATACCCTGGCTTCTGGACTTACGAACACAACTGGGATGGGAAGTCTATTCGTAACTTGTTTTTTTTTTCCTAAGCCCAGTCCATAAAAGCATAACAACAAAGACATCCCTCAGGCTACTCTGTGCAAACCAACAATGTACAGGACACCTGTCCCTTGCTTTTATTTTCTGCACTATTGTATAGCTACAATATCACTTATTACACGTTTTGCGTGCCTTCTTTTTCTAGCCCCATTCACACTTTAACTGTAATGATGTATTTTACTTTTTATTGTTTTTAGTTTCTTTTACCAGTAAAACATTACCTAACAAGGAAATGTTCTTCAGCTGTGAAGAGAGACTGTCAGCCCTACATTGTGCTTTGGATTTGAAATCTCTACTCTTCTAAAGTTTTTCTTGTAAGTCTAACTTTGTTATGTAAATTCTAGGGTGCAAAGCAGTTAGCTTACCCAGCACTGCCTGAGTCAGAAAGTGAAAAGGTAAGTAATAGCAGCACATAATACACTGCCCTGCCAAAAAAAGTCATACACTTTAATATTTTGTTGGACCGCCTTTAGCTTTGATTACGGCACGCACTGGCCATGACATTGTTTCCATAAGCTTATGCAATGTCACAACATTTATTTCCATCCAGCCCTGAATTCATTTTTCACCAAGACCTTACCTTGATGATGGGAGAGCCAGACTGCCGTGTAAAGTCTTCTCCAGCACATCCCAACAATTCTCAATGGGGTTAAGGTCTGGATTCTGTGGTGGCCAATCCATGTGTGAAAATGATGTCTCTCTCATGTTCCCTGAACCACTCTTTCACAATTTGAGCCCGATAAATCCTAGAATTGTCATTTTGGAATATGAAGAAAAAATCCATTGATGGAAAAACATGATCATTCAGTATATTCAGGTAGTCAGCTGACCTCACTTTTTGAGCACATAACATTGCTGAACCTAGATCTGACCAACTGAAGTAACTCCAGATCATAACACTAAGTTAAATCCAGGTAGTGACGTTTTTTTTTTTTTTTTGGCCGGGCAGTGTATATCGTCAAACTGTTTTATCCTTGAAATGGTTGTATTTAGCATATATGTATAGTTAGTGCTGCCACAGAGAGCAACATGTGTTGGTAATAGTCTTGTGGAAAGGAAAAAAGTTGCAACAAAGTATACATCACCAACCAATACTTTCTGTTAGTAAAGTGTGCAGTGCCTGGTATGAGTGTGCAGTTTCCATAATTTCTCACCCCTCCCTGCTGCCTTTTCTCCTCCTGACAAATAAAGATGAAAACTGTGTGTGTGTGTGTGTGTGTGTGTGTGTGTGTTTGACTACAGAAACCTCACTTGGGATGAGAAATGACACTGCCAAATTTCAAGTTTAACATGAAAGAACAGACAACAGACAGATGGACAGAGACTGAAGTTTACAGATATAAAAATAATGTGGTCCTAAATCCAAATTCTGGTAGTATGAGGTTTCGATATGAAAAAAATCCTGTATATGCTTTTGTCTTCTCAAAAATGTAAGCAACTTTACAAAAAATTGTCAGTATGAAACAATTTTTTTAAATATTTTTTAAAATATTCATATTTTCCATTACTGTGATTATGTAACTTGGACTGTATATTCTTACATTATTCATTAGCTTTTATTTATTTTTTACTTTTCCTAAATGTGTTATGACTGAAGACCCATGCAGCGGGAAACTGTAATTAAATATTTAAGCCATAGCCAATATGTTGGTATGTTTTGCAGTATTTTTTATTCTGCATGGGACAAGTATAGATCTCTGCATGCATTATTCATGCTTGCTACTTTCTTTTTGGAACATTTTAAATTATTAAAATGTAAATCAAAATGAATTCTGCTCTGTGTGGGTAAACAAATTAATAACTATGTTTTAGAAAGATTTTATCTGTATTTCTTCCCAAATAAAAGGTACCGGAGGTTGCATTGGTGCAACTGCTAAGCAGGAGTACTACTGATGCAAAACCAATGATTATCCTGAGTGCCAAAGGCACAACAAAGGGTGACATGGTGACAACAAGCCTTATGTGTCCCCTTAATATTTGTGCATTAATTTCACTGAGGTCCCCTGCTTCTGTTTGTTCAGCCTAAATATCATGACAAGTTTTTCCGACGCCACTGTGTTCTTGTCGGTATTGACGTAAATAAATACCCAGCCATGGTAATTACCCGCTTTATCCTAGAAATAAATAAATAGTCTTGTAACAGTAAGTATTTCAAAGCAAGCTGCTTAAGACACAGTGGCAAACCCTCAAAAGCAGAGTTAAATCCTTTGTTGGAAGTAGGTTTGCATTGTGAAATCCCTTTCTTTTTGGGAGCAGAGTTGGCCTTTTGTAATTTGTAGTCCTTCCACTTCCACAGACAAGAGTACGTTTTACCTTCGATGTTAAGCACACCGATGTCATAATAGGGTTTAACAAAATAGGCTTTGGAATAGTAACATGCACCATTAACATGGGCACAAATAACGGAATGTTCTGTATTACAATATTAGTTCTTTACTTCGGGTGCGGGCAGCAGGTGATATAGTAGTTAGCAGTGTTGTCATTAAACATGGTGACTGCAGGATCGCATCCCAGCTCCTACTGAAGTACCCTTAAGCAAGGTACTTTTCCTGAAATGCTGCAGTAAGATTTACCCAGCTGAATAAACGGGTGAATAACTAATGTGCTTTGGGGTGGGGTAAAGTGTCAGCTAGATGAATAAATGTAAGCTAAACATCAGCAGAGAAAATGTTGTTTTTATGTGACATCTTGTGTTATGGCAGGGTGCATTATGCACTGTTTCACCAGGTGGCTGATGTTTTGTTCCCAGTGATGTTTTTTACTGTTCTGAAGGAATCTTTGTGTGTGCACCAGACCGCAGAGAGCAGCAGGATGAGCCAAGTGAGTTGAAAGCGATGGAACGTATAACTGGCATTGTCCGGTCACATAACCCGAGACCTCGACTGAACATGGAGCAGTAATGTGGTCTAGTACTTTGGCCCACGTTTCCTCTGCTGGCCAGTTCGTGCCGTGGTTACATAAGCTGCTACATGCCTGAGGGTGGTGGTGGCACCCTGCACAGCAAGGCTGTACACAAGGCATGGCAGCATACACGAGACCAACAGAAGTGTCCACATGCCGGCTGCATGTTCTGGCAAGGTGTCACTGTGTTTCTTGGGACTACAGAAAGTTACTACGGTACTGTCTGTGCACAACAAGGAGTAAGCAGCAGAGAGCCCAGGGTGCCCAAAGGCTCAGGCACAGAGCAGGTGATCCAGTTATATCAGGGAGGCATTTGGAAAGGATGGGTAGGGGCAGGTCTAACACTACAGAAAGGTGGCAAACATAAAATATTCACCGCTCAACACCTAATTGAATCTACGGTCCTAACAGATACAAGGCTGCCGGCTGGTATGCATTGTGAATGAGACCCATGCACATGAGTCTTTTCACATCTTTTCCCACCACCTTGTCTAACATTATATGCCAACAATGAATAAAAGCAGGAAATCTGACTGTGACATGTGGCCCACAGCCTGTCTCCTTCACCAAGCTGAACTGCAAAACAAGACCTTTAACTGTAAATTATTAAATTAATAAAATGCACAAGGTGGTAAATTCAGTCGTGCCTGCACCAGTATAATCTAAGCCTTACTCTTAACTAAGTCTGCTGAGCAGTTTATTCTAGTCAGGTGCATGTGAGCAAAAAATAAATAACTTTCATTAGAAGTATTTTATATATTTTTAAGAACGATCAAAATGATGAGAAATCCAAGAAAAAAAACCCCTGATATTTAGTGATTAATGGATGAACACCCTAAAGTTACGTACCATCTTAAATTGATCCACATATGAAACAATATCAGATAAAAAAATATACTGATGAGGTTTCCATAGTAACAGCAGATGAATGCCATCTTTCAGGTGGGTGATGAATTTTAAATGTCTACATTTGTACACAGGAAAGCCAGTGTTGCACTGAAGTACAAATGCTGCTTCATACATTTCTTGAAGGTCTGCAGAAACCTTATTCTAGAGATCTTCCACCTGTGTTTTTCTTCCAGAAGGTATTGCCTATTGACAAACTTGGCTTCATAGTCTCTGCTCATCCATTGCCCCTGGGAATGTGGGGTTTCCTTCTCTGATGTCAGGGTTTTCTTTATACATCCATGCAGGAAGTCAGTTCCAGGAGGTAGGCGGGATCTCCGCAGCAGGCTTCCAGACATGCAGACTATCACACCGCCCCATCACCCTCCCCCAGGCCTTCCCCACTCAGCAGAGCCATGCCAGGTTCTCACTGTTTATTTACGGCTGGCCATGCTGCGTCTCGCTTACTTTCCACATTCCAAAAACATCCGAAAAGCCATTGGAGAGGGCTAAACTGGGTCTAGATTCGGATTTCTACTGTCTTTCCACCCCCAGGCCCCCAGGCTTGGCACATGTGTAGCACAGATGCAAGATCCAAATGAACCCATTGCTCCATGCTGAAGACCTGGAGCTCTGAGCCATATCATTTGAACAACAGATATCTTTGTCTGCAGCCTCCTGTGGTTTTGTTCTCCTGGTTATTGCTCTCCTCTCCTCTGTCTGCTGTCAGGGCATCAAACCCAAGACATCAGGTCAATTTTCCTTTCCAGTTCTGAGGACACAAAGAAGTGTCCCATCCTCCAGCTGGTCTGGAAACAGAATCATTCAGCACCACAGTGTATCTCCTTTATTAATAGGAAGAACAGTAAACAAGATGAGTGGTCTGTGTCACACTGAAGACACAGCATTGCCTTGCTGGCAGACTTTGCATCTTAGATACTGGATCGTAAAATGCTGAACTTCAACCAGGAATAATTATAAATAATAATATTACTTCCCAGGACACACACTTAACTGAAATGAAAACCTGTCCAATATCTACTATATATAAACTGAAGGGAACAGCTTCCTTGTCAGTTTTAGGTCTTAAAATAGCAAGTGAACACTAATAGCGAGTGTTGCTGTGGAAATGTCTTTATTTATCCTGATACGTTTTTAAAAATTAGAAGGTTCCAAGATCCTGCTATAATCAGTAAGGATATTTATGGTCTTCTATTCTTACAGTTAACAGGTTTATTTTATTTACTAAAAAATAAGAAATATGACTTGAATACATACAGTGGGTGAATGCAGATAAATAGATGCAGATTTACAATAAAAAAAAAAACATAAACCGGGCAACTGGTGAGACCCATGAAAGGTGAATGAAAGCGAAGTAAAGCAGTAACATGACAGCTCAGCAAATCACCACATCAGAGGTGGCTCCTGGCCAAAAGAGGAAGAGAGGGAGGAGGGCTTGGGGACTGATAGACTCCGTATTGACCCTCCTCTCCAAACAAGGCTGGCTAACAGGGAACTGATAACTCATATCAATCATACATCTACAGTAGGATCATTATGGTCCAAACCACTTAGACCTTTGTCCCAGAGGTTACCTGTACCTTGCGTGGAGCTACATATATATCTTCACATGAGACTGATGACATCAAGCGTTGGAAGTGCACCAGCCAAACATCCCACTGGGGAGTGAAACAGGAGCCCCAGGACCCCCTCCCAATTCTATGATAGTTCAAAGCAGGAATTGAGTATTTTTGTTCTGAAACATTCAAGTAAACTATTTCAAACAGGTCTGTACATGCATGCTATAAATAGGTGTAACTTCAGCCTTTTACAGCTTTTTGACCTGAACTCCTTGCACTTGTATTTTCCTTTAAATTCAAAACTGAGTTCTGCAAAAATGGTTGCACCCACACCCACATCATGTGGCATTTTCCTACACTGAGGGATTGGGCTTCTTCAACTGAGAAGGAGGGGAAAACATGTTTTTCAAGTGTGACAGCTGCCACAATATTCCCTCTTTCCTGGGGTTTTGCACCTCAATGACAGTCCTGACATAACGGCAGGTTTATGCTGCCAGAGGTTCACACAGAGGGAGGAAGGTGGTAACTGTGCTGGGTCATGCTGTACAAAGGCAGCGATTTTTTTTTCCATGCTTGTATGCATTTGTGTTTATTTCAATTTGACATTCACTTCACAGAGTGTTGTTCTAAACAGAGTGATGCAGAGTATGGAACCATAGATAACACAGAAGAGAAACAGTGACAGCGTATGTTTGAGTTGGTCAGGTAAAAAGGCAGCTGAGAGGAAAACAAAAAAAACCTTTCCGTAACAACAAAGGGGTGAAGAATAAACTTAGGAGATAAGAGGAGAGAAGACAACAGTTTAGAACAGTATTGATGGACAAGTCCTAGAAACAGTAAAAACAGAACTAAGAATAGAATTGAAAACAAGGAGAGGCATCTTTCACAAAAGCAGGCAGAATGTTACATAGTATAGGCACCCTTTAGTTGAATGCTCTGCCACCTACACCTACAGATGGATATTTTATTGAAACCCTCCAGGCAGCATAAATGTTTACGAGCAGGATTTAGCTTTGGGACCTAAGCCTGCATCAGTTTTAACTGAGCAACATGATGCCTGTCAAAATTATTTGTAGTCATGCTATCAGCATCATATGCTGAGGACCAGAACATACAAACATGCTAGATCTGGTTTTTGAATGATGAGACTGAGACACGGGAGATTCGGCTCCATCCTATCTACCATCAGGTGCTGGAGATAAGACAAAATGGTAATGGTTTACTTCTGAAGATAGCGAGATGTTGAAGACCATAGAAAATGAGGGAGCCCTATTCCCAGTCCCAAGCTCATGCCATGGTCAAGCCTCTGTGACTCTGTATTCCTCTGGAGGCACAGTCCATGTTGGCTGGGTTTCAAAGTCACATGTGAACCTGCCCATTTTATCCTTCTTGCCTTTTGCAATGTTCTGAACTGACCCAATTGCTAATTTAGTTGGGGTCAGTTTAGAACCTGACAGGTGTGGCCCTGAACCAAAGCCTGCATTTGTTTTCAAAGGATCTGCCTTGCATGTTTGTTTGTTTGTTTTAAGATCATGTTTTAACCTAATATCTAAGGCCAGTCAGTTATGCATTCCTTTGTTTTCTGCTGACCCTGCTCAGGAAAGGTTGAATCCGGTCATCCTACACTGAGAAATGACTGACAGCGGACATTAAATATCCCAAAATATTGGTGGGTCACTGTGGAAACTGGGTTGTCGGGTGAAGGCCTACATATTTGTGGTGTATGGAAATTCCTCCATTCCCAAGAACAAGTGCCTGCTTGATGGCTGTCTGGCTAGCCCACTTCTGGTTGCCAGCTCCCTTGTGTCCCAGTCAGCTGGAAAAACTGTCCCAGTTCCATCCAGCCCACCATGTAATCCTCAGTGTGGTCCTTGACAACATGCCCAGGATGCCCCACTTGTCCCACACTGAGAAGTTGGGAATTGTTTATCTGCTAATGGTGCAGGGTGCTGTCACAGGAGGCTCTGCTACATTGCTTCTTCCAGCCCCAGTTACCCAACCCTTCAGGCATGAACCCACAAGCACAGCAAGAAAGTGGTTTTATAGCAAAAAGGAGAGGAAGCCTTGGTTTGGGCAGCAGAGAGTCACAGATGGACTTCATCATTCAAGATGAAAACAATGCAGTTCTGAGCTCCAAACAGTCAGACATCCAAACAAAATGTGACAAATAAATGAAAAATGCTAATGAAAATGCAGAAATACTGTGCATATACATGTAGATCTTTGTTGTCTTTGTTAAATTTCTGCTTTGAGAAACTGTACACACCACCCAGTTGGTTGGTCAGGACCTCACCGATATTCCCATACTGATGCACTAATGTTCTGCACAGCTACCCCACCACAATCCAGCTGGAAACCGTTTCCTGTCTCAAACTCCTTCATCCTTCCTGCAATCCTTCCTGCAATCCTTCCATCCCTGACCCCTGAGTGTGAGCCGCACATGCCCAATCCATTTATTGCAACAAGCCTGCATTTACTGGAAGATGCACTTCACACACACGTTGAGCAGTGTTATCTGCTGCTTCCACGGCTCCTGCGGCCCACTTTGTGCCCCTTCTGCCATTCCATACTTTAACAGTGGTACTTCACCCCAGCATCTTGCTAATCCCCTGGACTGTTTGATCCCAGTCACGTTCCAGCACTTTGCACTCACTGCCACGGTGCGGCTCTACTGCCCTAGATAATGCAAAAATTTGTATTCTGTCATTCTTTTAAGCAGATGAGTGACAGATTTTGTGGACACCAGAAGATTTTTCCCTGTTGCAGGTTTTTTTGGGCCAAGTGTGACATCAGACAATTTCTAAAAAAATTAAAAGTTGTGTGTGTAAGCGCACCTCATTTTTACAGACACTCTCCTGTGTAACTGTAAAAAGCAAAGCTGATGCCCAGTTGGCATAAAACAGAGAATTAAAAGTCTTGGACGCCATATTGTGTTTTGACTATTTTTGTTTAACACTTGAACCCTAAACTGTACATTTCCTCTGGCCAATCAGGTGCTACTGTGATTCATGTCCATGTAGGGGTGTTTGCCATGAAGAACCAACACCCCACTTACCTTCCTTGACCCCATGGCATACAGCAGCCCAGCACCACACAGGGATAATCCTCTTCACGTTTTTCCAGAGGAGAAGCTATAAATAGCGAGGGCCAAATGACATCCACATCACGTCACTTTCTTGTGTTGGTATGTATGGCTACCTCACGTTTCTGGTGTCAGTTTCCTAGCCTAATAGGTTTGGCCCAATGACTTTGTCCTCTGGGTGTATTGCATTCAGATGTTAATACTGCGAACAAATGTCCCCTTGGTTTCCATAACGGAGCATTGGTGGCTATTTAGGGTTTGACATATTCTCTGTTCATATGGCTACTCAGACACATAGCTCCTCGACCACATCGTGCATCAGCCCCCTTTAAGGCCCATACGCTGTGCACAGAAAATGTTTGCACTCTGAGAAAATTTTACAGCTTACATGCAAACCACCCAAGAGACATTAACATTTAACAAAGTAATCTGCTTGGAAATGCTGCTAAGAGGCACACCAGCTATTCTCCCGGGGCTTAAAACTACACTATTTAATATTAGCTTTTCTTACTTCCTTAAGAGAATTATTAATTTCCAGTTGGGTTTGATATGGCAGAGCCTCCCAATGCATAACAGGACTGCACTCCTGCTTACTTAAACAGCATCCAGAAACTGAGATGGCTTGAAATGTAGTTAAAAATCACCACTGCATTTAATTTTTTATGAGTTTTTTTTTTTTTTAACTGACGCGCATCATAAGGAACAGCCCAAAAAAATGCACATACCGAGGTAAAATAAGAAACAGCTAGCAAAATAAGAAAGGTGATATGAGTCTTTCTGGACCTTTTCAACCTGAGTGCTAAGTTTTATCCTTGTTTCCTTACAGGCTTGTAAAAAAATTAAATAAACAGGCAGACTTTCAAAAATCTGAAATACAAGTCAAAGAAGAAATGTCAACAAATGCTGTGTAGCAGCACATAACACAGACAGTCCTACAGAAGCACAAGAACAGTTCCCCTAAGTGCTCTTCTGTTCACAGATCACTGCCTCTCCTCCTGTTCCATTTTGAGAGTCTTAATAGTCTTAATACGCTTGGGTGCACGGATGCTCTGTACCAGTTTACCATTTATTACCAGCACGGTGGTGAATTATTTAGCAGAGAGTACAGGCCAGAGGACATGATGCTCTGTTTGCCTGGTGCCACAGTGTGCTCTGCCTCCCCATCTTCTCTGGGATGTTCCCTTCCTGTCTCTGCAGCACATAAATCAGACCTGCTGTCTAGAACGGTCACGGTGAAGAAAATTTTTCCCTGAAATTTTGCTTCAGAAACATTCCAACACAGAAAACCACACCCTGGCCATCAAAACAATAGACTGGTTCTAGCAGAGATCATTCAGACTTTCAGATTCCTTGACTTCCCCCTGTTCATCTTGGCATCAGATGCCAGGCATAGCCTACATTGCAAGGTGTGAGGCCTGGTAGAACACCAGTAAAAGAGTGAGCTGGGAGGCAGGGGTCATGGGATTTAGGACGAGGGAAGAGTTTAAGGGATCTTGCAAGACTTTGATCCCTGCACACGTCAAATGAACCCCAGAGGTCTTTCGTTGGCCTGTTTTGCATGTTCAGCCACCGTGCTGTGTTGGATTCTCGTGTGCAGCTGGTGTGCCATTCGGCAGCATTTCCAAACAGATTTGATGCCATGTGGAGACACAGAAAAGCACTTAAGTGGCCAGGTGGCTGGATGGAAAAAAGCAGGTTCATCAGTGCTCCCTCTCCAACCTAACCATCAGACCTTGGTCTACTAAGAAGGTGCCGTTAATCCACAGAAATATAGTCAACAAAATAGCAAAATGTGCTTCAAAATAGTGAAAAAAGTAAAAAGATATAGAGGCAGTTTTAAGGTATACCTGTATCTGTTATCCCAGTACTGTGGACAACTTAAGTCTGTTCATTTGAAATCCTTTCTTTAAAGTTGCTTGTAATACACTGCAGGGATATGAGTGTGTTGGGATGTTTGAACAAAAGTACTCATAGCGCTACACAGGTTTGCTTGAATTCCGAGGTGGCCATATCCCTTCTTATTAAGAATGCCGCCATACTGAAGAGATGCACCTTTGCGGAAAAGACAACACAAATGTGACTTGCTTATGTGAGTTATATATACAGTATATTATATGCTCAAAACAACTGCCAAAAATTGAATCATTTGGACAAAGGAAAAATAGGGCACAGGGTAAGTAGGACACTGAGAAGATCCGCAGCTACACAGACATTGCTCAGGAATGTACAGTTGAGGGGATTGTTTGGTTGCCAGAAACTTTAACAGGATGGCGTCAGCTGTGGGAAGGTGACGGAAAGATGTTTCTTTCTCACCAGATCCTGAGCTGAGGTAGGAGCCTCTTTCTGTAGGCCAGTGAGAGATAGAGGCTTACACAGGCATCCAATCATCCCTGCAGGGGCATTCAGTGAGTCTTCCAGTCAGGGATAATCCCTAGAAGAAGTTTTTCTGCACCACTACCCTGAAACCTAACACTGTCCAGAAATAAACTGTTTTCCTAGCAACAGCAGCACACGGCAACAAGCCTCCCTGCCTCATCACCTCTGACGGAGTCTCACTTTGAGTCCCATCTACATGGGAATAAATAAAAAAACACTGTCATAACAAAAAAGCCCCCTCACAATAGACTTCTTCATCCAGGCCTGGAAATCCATTCAGCTGTCAAGCCACCGCCATCACTTGTGTGCTCATTTTGTTGTTGTACCCACTTGGAATACGGAAGTTTGACGTATGTGTCGGTAAGGCCTACGGTCTCCAATACTGCCAAATATACAGGGCAACCTCATGCAAGCCAATAAAAACTTTCCTCTCCTGAGGGACACTCAAGTGCAGAAGCAAATGTGAAAGGAAGATGGCTGCTAGACACCAAAAATAGGAAAATGGCTTTAAAAAGTGCTCCAGCAACCCCTTCTCATCTCTGTTCTTCCTTAGCTCGGTCACTCAGTCAGTCTGCCTGTCATCTACCTACCTGCCCATCAAGATGGACATTATTGCTGGTTAGCTTCTTCAATAAAATATATAACAAATTTGCCTCTTTGCCAAAACATCAGGAAGAAAACTTGTTTTAGATATGAAGAACAAAGAATCCATGCTTCTGTACCATTGCTGTTGCCAAGCAAAGCTCTTGGTTGAATATGGCCCAAGGTTTTTGCTAGGGCCAGGGTTTTGTCCAGTCCTATGAAACTTTTTGGCTGGCCAACCTGGAAAATGACAGCGAGGACAAAAAGGACACAAAACGAGCTGGAATGATAAGGAAGTTGCCAGAAATGGCTTGGGGAAAAAAAAGTCTGGTGGTAAGGAAATAGAGTCAACCTGAAATTTTCTAGGAAACAACAATTGTAAAATACTCTGTACTCTCCATTTTTATTTTTTACGATCCTCGTAATGATTTGTTTATTGTCATTTAGACAAAAATGTGTACGGTCCCACAGCACGGCCAGGAAAGCCACGTTTAATTGAAAGAATGCATGTACTGTAAGGCAATGCAGTGTCTTCCTCAGCAGGTTGCACACATTGTTTCCCTCAGCTGATTCGTCACTTTTTGCATTTTGAAGCTTGCCTGACTGTCAGCTGGCCAAAGGAACGTCTCGCCTGTGCCCCTCAGCTGCCCACACCCACCCAAAAAACGCTGGTTGTGCTCAAGGAATGTGGAATGCTGTGACAAATGTGCCCCTTATCCCCACACCCTACAAATTATTCTGGCTGTAGTCACTGGGCTTGCAGGACTTCTGCCTAGTTCTGCAAGGAGTGGCCATCTCTCCAACACCCAGACCTTAAGCTTCAACACCCTCTTGTATCAAGCCCAAGTTCATATATCGAATGAGGAAAAATGACTCGGTCTTTGGTTTGAAGACCCGTACACATTTAATTCTTCTAGATAGACATTTTTGCCATTTACTTTACACACGACTTCCTTCTTAAGAAGGGTGTGACCATCAGTTGGACACTATCGGAAAAATAACACAAAAAAAGACATAGGCTTCATAGACCTTCTTTTAGCGGGATCTATACTCTCAGTGGACATTGTCCTGCTTTTTCGCAATA
This sequence comes from Heterotis niloticus, assembly GCA_018136845.1. Lineage (NCBI taxonomy): Eukaryota > Metazoa > Chordata > Actinopteri > Osteoglossiformes > Osteoglossidae > Heterotis > Heterotis niloticus. The sequence continues at coordinate 19,279,045 of CM030894.1, read as the reverse complement.
CAGCACCCAGGAACTTTGGCTGTCCTTTGTGGTGGGGGAGGGACGCTTCTCTCAGTGCCTGTTGGTTGATTCATTGATCTCTGTGTGAATGACACTCAGGGTGAATAATAAGCCAGTGCTGGCTTGGATTTACACACAGTTACAAATGGCAGGTGGTGGTAGAATGAGCTTGAAAATGCATTAGAAATATATGAGCTCCTGCTCTCACTTGGTAGGCCAGCAGGTTCAGAGCTATCCAGTCCTGGATTGGAGTCCCCTTGGAGGGACATTGCAAGAGTAAATACATTAAACCTCCATGTACCGATGTCAAATATCTCCCCCACCCTTGCAATCATAATGGTCATGATGGCTACTCGGTTAGGGTATTACAAGCAGTAATCTCCTCAGACCCAGCAGGCAGTGCATGTTTAACCGCTGTTTAACATGTTTCACAAATGGTTAAAGCAGCTTTCTATGCTTAGCATCAAAAGTGTGAATGAAGAGTTCAGCTGGAATCATTAAATGTTGTCTTTGTGCAGGGAGTTTCACACAGTCTTCCTCAGTCAATATTTATCAAGACCTAAGGGCCTGAGCTTCTGAACCACCTCACCCTGCTGGCACCTTCCGTGTGGTTCTTTGTGAACTAAGCTTTCCAGTTAAAGCCACCATCATAAACTCTTCGGATGACATAATCAGCGGGCAAACTGCAAAACAAAGCATTTGCGAGTAATAAAGATGCTTTGCAGTGCTGTACAGTTCTTGTAAATAACTTGTACTTAAAAGGTTCCAATGTACATTGAATTAATGTGCAAATATTTGGAGAGGGGTGTTAGTGGCCTTTGTTGTACAGCATTCAGGCATTTCTGCTGCTGCATTTCTAACTGCCTGCTTACCTCAGTATTTCCTTTAGCCTTCAGCCTCACCTGTGCCTCTGTTTCCAGGGAAGGGCAGAAAAGCATTCAGCCTACCTAGTATGACAGATTATTCCCAGCTAAATCTGATGTTCTAGTGGACCAAAGTGGATTATGGAAGAGGACACTCAGCCACCTGTCTAAAATATGATATATAAGAAAGAGGACAGGAGAAAATTGAAAAACTTTCCTTAATGCTGACTCACTGCAGTCTCGTACTGTGAGTTTAGCACAATGGACACGTAGGTCTTTTCTCAAATTTCAGCATAGGCTTTCCTCAAACTTCCCTTATGCACTTGCTCCATTGGGTCACTGTTAATTCCATGGGCATGTCCATATGTTTCAAGGCCTAAATCTCCTTAAGCATCTCAGACTGACAACTCTTCTCATGGTGGTGTGTGGCAAAGTGGGGGAAGGGAAGATTTTCGCCCATCTGGGTCAGGTGTTGTGCAGGTCAGATCTTTAACAGGATCATGGTAATCCCCTTTCCTACAGGTCCCAAAAACAAGCTGTGGTTATGTGACAGGCAGATGGCAGCAGAATAACCGATCCAATCTTACTCCACAGGCACCTGCTCCTCTTAGGCTGCACAGCAAGGATTGGGCAGGAACATTTGGGCCAAGGTTCCATTCTGCTTGCATCCCAACATCTCCAGCCTTCCGAGCTAGCCTGATGCCAAACAAGGCTCTGGAGCTGCTTGGCACAACACATTTCCCACCATGCTATGCTATTTTCACTGAAAAGCTGCCAGCCTCGCCTCTCACCAGGCATGGAATGCATCACCGCCTATGCAGTTCTACCCCATTATGCCACCACTTGCAGCCAACAATGACCTCTGATGCCACAATAATGATGTGATGAAGCCTAATATTTTCCTACACGCCCACCTCCATGCACCACTACTAAGTCTTTCAGCTACATTGCCACTGTCCACTGTACAAAGCAGTTTTAAGTTCATCTCAGTTCTAATCATTTTGGGTGACGTTACAACATTTTTCTACTTTTTTGATTCCTAACAACACAGATGAATTTATCAGTACTGTATTATATCTCCAGTAGGACCAAACTCTGAGTATGTCACCCCACACTTCATCTGCAGTGGCATCATACTAGCTGACTTCCACCCAAAGGCATCTGCCTTTGTTTAAGAGGTAAAGATAGCTCTTACTTCCCCCCCAACGGTGCTGAAGTGACAGAATGTTGACTATCATGGGAGAAAAAACAAAGAGGTTGTACCCTAGCCCGTCATGCAGGAGCAGCACTTACTTTCTGACCGCTCCAACAACCCAGCGTCTTGCCACATCTCCATTTGGATGCAGTTCATCAGACACAACTATGGGGTCTAATGCATTTCACCAAGGCTCCAAGTAGAAGCACTAAAGCTGCAGGATTTCATAGGCAAAAAACTTATTGCTGGTCCTCTAGGGGTTCAGAATGCCACTTAAGGGGATTTGTGTTTTCCTCACACACAGATCCCGTCAAACTGGTTATTCCTCATTCATGCACTCTCGGTGTCAGTTCCGCTTTCGGTCACTGAAGATGTTTAGTGCGTGCTTACAACAGAAAAACCATCAAAAGCAAGTCAATCTCAAATGGTCTTGAACAACAGCCCCAGAGAACTGAATTACTGAGCCCACACGAAGCCGCTAGAATATTACTCATTGCACGTGCAATCTGGACTTTCCTGGTCCATTTGTAAAAAGAAAATTAAAACGCGACTCCAGCAGGTGTGAGGACTGGTTAACAAATTCGTCATGGAGTTATGGTGTTCCAACGCGAGAGCACTGAAGAGCTGGGCTACCGCTGGGCTTTTAAAGGTCTCTGTCCATTTTTCAGATATAAAAACCTTTCTATCTCACTGCTAATGAACCTGGTCCTTCAGACCTCGTGTGATGACACTCCAAACCGATACAACCTGTCGAGGGTCAAAAGAGAGAAAGACATTCTTACACAGCTGTGTGCTGATAAAATCGGGAGTGAAACCTGAATAGTTATTTTAAAAAACCAAACCCACTTGGCAAATTCCTGAGAGATGACTGCATAAACACGGCAAATTTCAACTCGTGACTGCAAAGGCCTGACAGAAGTGCAGAATAAAGGACTCCCATGATGGAAGTGTCATCCAAGGTGACAGATCAATAGTTGGGGAAGACCTCAAACTCAGGTCTACCCAAGAGGTCAGTAAATGACAGCATACGACATGTTAAGAAAAATAAATTTAAAGCTGAAAGCCCTGAGCAAAACCCATGAAAAATTTGTATTTTGTAAAGAACATAATTTCGATTTACTCAGAGTCTGTGTACTTATTATTAAAGTAAAGCTTTTGGCTACCAGTTAACAAAATTGAGCATATTAAAGAAATAAAACATACAAAAGGCATTTTTGTTATTTATTGTTTCTTACAAAAAAAGAAACTAACAAGCTCATTTGGTTACTTTTTTTTTTTTTACAACTGTCATTAAGCCTCACTCTTTTACACATCTGATTTATATGCTATAGAACATTAAACACTCAATGAAAAAAACAAACTTACAGCATAACTGTACACTCCTCTTATTACTTAAAAAACTGCTCATTATTTCTTATGGCAAAATTCATTTCTAAAAAAGAAGAGTAAAAAATCCTGACCATTTAAAGAGAAATCGACAAAGGCTGTGCCCAGATATTGTCAAGTGTGTAAGACTGAAGGCACAGGGCTGGTGGACCCCCAGGAGGAACGGTGAAAGGGGGGGGGGGGGGGGCATTCTGAGGAAAAGCAGGGAGTGGATGCAGCTGCTGCAGTGTTAACATCCCCATCTGTGCTAGGAGAGGTAGAATGCAGACACCAGGAAGACAGAGGCTGCTAGGTGCTACTAAGGACATCGCAGGAAACCATTATAGTGGGACCTGACACAAGGCCCTGCAGTCTCCTGTATTTGCACGATGGCCATTACGCCAGCCGAGGTGGGAGTGTGTACCTGAAGGATACGCTGGTGTTGGAAGGGTTAAATTATCCCCACATGTCTTTAACTTCCCCTAGGGTCTCTCACCAAGGTGATGCTTGCTAGGAGTCCCTGGAAAAAAGCAACAGGACAGTCGACACACCCTTCCCTGAGCTTTCGGAGGAACCCACTGAGCAGAACCCTTACACGCATCCATTCCACCACACAGATGAAAACAATTCAACCCAGGCAAAGCGTCCAGTTCTTTAGGCCTTAAGATCTCCTTCAAAGACAGACATGGTGCAACAAGGTTTACCTGTCCCATGGGATCCGTGTGATGCACATCCCAGTCTTTACTGAGGATCACACCACATGGGAACCGAAGGACTGAATCTCAACTTCAATTTAAGACCTGAGGAGAATGCAAATAATTCTGTCTTTATGGCAGGGCTGACTGAGAAAACTAACCCCCGGAATGGAATTTTTCTGAACGTGGTCACACCATCCACTCTTTACCACAATGCCTTTCTCCCTGAGGTTAAGGATCATCTACAGAGTTTTGGGTCTTTTAGTCCCCCTCTTTAGCAAACAGTAAATGTGGGTGGAGGGGTCGGCGTGGAAACAAACTAGATTTGGAAACTGCGGTAGGGAAATTTCACCATTTGTACTTGAATAGATAAGAGCCACGAGCACACTGACGCTGATGTTCTCAGTGAAGTGCTCAGCTAAGGTGAGACACTCTGTTCTTCAGCTGGACATCCATCATTCAGTGATGCTGGGAGCGTTAACTTCTCTAGGGGCCAACCCTAGACTACATGTTGGCGCCTCTAACTAAGGCTGAGCTTTTTGGGGTTTCCTGGGCAGAGAAACCAAGTAAAATCAGGACACCCAGCACCATAGCCGTCGACCAGGAGCAGCACTGCTCATGCAGACAGGCGGCACACCATCAGCACCAGCTCTCAGGGGTTGGGTGGGTCACGTGATGGGTCACGGCCCATAACTTCATGAGCACCTGCACCTTAAGCCTTTTGTAGATATGATGTTACTGCCAAAACAAAATAAATTATGTGGAATAGCGGGAACATTCCCACGCCAGCAGCCCACAACAGCCACAACTGGGATAATCCCCCAACGCAAACTCATCATCCCAAAGCCACTCCTGCACAGCGGTTATTAGGCTCAGACACATGGGGGGCTGAAGCTGCTTCACCGATGCGGTCAAGAGGAATCTGGAAACTATCAGAAAGTGGTGCAAGAGAACACAGCTGGACTGGGGTCAAAGCTCTGTTCCACCAGAAGTGTATTTACTGAAACAAAAAATACTTTTCAGCCACCACTGCAGTAACATGCAACCTGTCACACACAATGAAGAACCATGTTTAGGAAATGTCAAACCTAACCTGACCCAAGTTTACTCTCCAGCATTGTCCAAAAAAAACTTCCCTGTAACATTTTTGTAAACCATCTAGTGGCTCAGCCTATAGCGCAAAATGAAGCCTCAGCGATGTTTTCAAGAAGATATTGTGCTGCGTTTCCCTATAGCACCTGTGGCAGTCGCCAGCTGCCCGCCCCGGCAGTCTTGATGGTCGGTTTGACCGCTGGGGAGCAGCGTGGCACCTATGTGGCTCACAAATTTAGCTGAGACTTAATGGTTCCCTAAACGCTCCCTTTCGCATTCCAACACGAACTTCCCTTAAACCCATTCTGCAGTACGAGGCGCATGTTGCGCTTTGTTTCGCTGACATGCATTTCTTCATTCCATCGTGCCCAACAAAAGTCAGACTTCTCCTTGTTACATAGCCTGACATTTTTAGGTCATACTTTTCTTATGAGTCAAACAGTATTAAGAGATTCCAAGCTGTCATGCAAGTTCAGAAAAGAAAACAAAAAAAATGCATTGGCATAAGCGGTTGATTTATTGCTAAATGATGTCTGTGGCATCATCTTTACTCTCACCACTTCACAAAATTTCCTGTGTGCTTCTGTAAGGGTTTTACAAACTTCTGACCATCACCATCATCTCCATAACACAAGTGGGCCACAGCTCCCCCGGGGAATCAGCACTGAAAATGATCATCTGCCACCTATACATCTATCATTCTACCACTCACAATGTTAATGTTGAAACAAATTTTCTTCAGCCCTTTAAAATCAGAAATCTAAAACGCACCTCTACAATATTTTATTTTAAAGTGTGAACCTTAGTTATTTCTGAATATGTCATTTATTTAAAAAAACACATACACCTATACCCCAGTATCCAAGTGAATTTGGTTCCTAAAAAATGACATCACCCAAGAAACCCCAATTAATTTCCCCAAAATATCTCTAATAATTTAAAAAGCCTATTTCATTGCAATGAAGAACACATTAAACACCAACTGCCCAATTACCAAATTGTTCATGAGGTAAAATTAATACGCATTTGTGTGTGTTTATATGCAGCTAAGCAATGAGCACAGAATAAGAAAATAAGAACTGAAAACACAATAAAATGGCAAAAACAATACCATTCACATACTCTAATGGGTTTTTATAATGAACTGTCACTGGGGGACTGACTGACTGAAGAGAAGTGAACAAAATCATGAAAGTAAAACTGTGTTTGAACCACACAAAGCAAAGCCTGGGGATGCAGTGCTGTCACTTAGTGTCACTTTTTCTTTTTTCTTCGTTGCGTTGGGACTTCTCGACTTGGAGACTGAAACGGGTATTAATATACAGTACACTGAGCGTTATACTGCAAATTCAGAAACCAGGAGTTTGAATAGTGGGGTATAGGTGGTATAAATGTAGTGAAAACTTCTAAAGACATGAGGACGACTGGATAAAAGGGGGCAGAAATTGTTCTGCCTCCTGCCCATACTCTTCTACACGAGAAATGCTACACTTGTGAAAAAAGTGTAAAAAAGATATAAAATCAAATGGTTCTTTAAATGCTACTTCAGAAAAACCAGCTGATGAAAACTGCTTGATATAAAACCTACATCTGGTTATTTGTGCACAATCGTACTGCTTAGCTTGAGGGATTGCGTAGCTAAATTCAGTCAAACCCTGATGTGTTCAAACACATTCTGTTAAGAAATATACAAAAAGGAAAAAAACTGCAAAAAATAGTGCTACAAAACAATTTGTCCTTAGCCCTGAATAAAACCCTAAGAGACCAGTTTTGGTAGCACTGTTCGCAAAGGTATGCTCCCACTGGAGTCCCCCATCACGTTGGTCCTCAGTTTGCTGTTGCTGGGCCCGATGGCTGAGGGGAGCTTGGCCATGACACTGGGGAAGGAGGTGGTGTGCTCTGTAATCCGCTTGGAAGCCAGGGCCTTGTCCCCAGGAACAGGCTTAGGGAGTCGCTTGTACAGCCAGGGGTGCCTGAGAGCCTGGGCAGGAGTCATGCGGCAGGTGGGGTCCCAGTCTAGGCACTTCTTCAGAAAGTCAATGAAGGTGGGGTCATCACAGCCCTTGAGCGCGAGAGCCCACTCCTTACTGCCTGGTGGGCCCCGCATTTTGCCACGGCGTGAGCGGCTGCCATTAAGCACCACTGACCCATTGGCAAGAGTGGTAACAGTGCAGTAGCGTGGGTGGCCCTTGGAGTTGATGAAGTTCTTGGTGCGCTTGGACTGGTCCAGCAGCTTCTGGGGCGGTACACCTAGGATCTCCATCATACATGCCAGCTGATCGCCTTCATCTTCTCCGGGAAAGAGCGGATATCCGGTCAGGAGCTCTGCTAGGATACAACCAAAACTCCACATATCGATGGGCATGCCGTAGCGCGAGCCCAGGATGACTTCTGGTGCACGGTAAAAGCGGGACTGGATGTAGGTGTACACTCGCTGGTGTTCAAAACAACTTGAGCCAAAGTCGATGACTTTGATGCCACTGCGGCCCTGCTGCTTGAGCAGGATGTTTTCTGGTTTGAGGTCACAATGGATGATCTTGTGCCGGTGCAGGGATTCCAAGCACTGAAGGATGGAGTGGGCGAACTTGCGCACCAGAGGGAGGCTGAAACCCTGGAATTTGTTCCGTTTGATCAGCTCATAGAGGTTCATACTCAGCAACTCAAAGGTCATGCAAATATGATTTCGAAAAGTGAAGTTCTCCTGCATGTGCACCACGTTCATGCTGCCCGTCTTATCCTGCTTCTTCAAGTGCTCTAAAATTCGGATCTCCTCAGCCGCTTGCCGATGGAAGCGCTTCTCATTGCGAACCATCTTCAGCGCCAAGTGTTGGTGCATTTTGTGGTCGTACACCTTAGCTACTTGGCCAAAGCTACCCTTGCCAATGACCTTGAGAAACTCGTAGCGATAAGCCAAGTGGTCATGTGGTACATAGATGTAGCTCCCCTGATCGTCATCGTAACCGCCATTGTTGGAGCCACCGGCTACTGCTGGCCTCTTCTTGGCATTTGGTCCCACAAAATAGATCTCGGGATAATTGTGGATTTCCTGCTGCTCCAAGGCAGTCAGATGCTGCCGATGGAGCTTCAGAGCCTGCTCGGGGGTCATAGGGCCGGGTTTACAGGATTTGGTGGTGTCAGAGGACTTGGCTGAGCTGCTGCTCTCTACGCTCCGCTCTACACTCTTCTCCTTAGAGAGGGAAGCAGAAGGCTTGGAGGAGCTGAGGCTGCTACCGTTGAGCTTTCGGCTGTAGGAGTCTTCGTACAGGTATTTCACCTTTATCTGCCCGCTTCGGATGCCTATCTGATGGGGTTCCTTCACTGCAGGTTTGTTTCCACCCTATAAAAAGGACAAACAGAGGAGCAATTACTTTATTCAAAGGTCAAAAGTAATTGCAAAAATTCAGTATATGCACATACAACATTTGAAAAGTTCAAACAGTACTTGAAAAACTGCGAAACATGGCAGCGCTCCCCTCAGATTGCAGCTGGACGTCCCACGGGTTGAATTTACATCTATATTTATTCCTTTAACAGATGAGTAAAAACCAAGTGACACAATGATTGTTAACTGGAATTTAATGGACACATTTGCACAAGGTGAGCCCTACAGTTGTTCACTGATGTACACACCCGAGTAACCAGTTCTCCACAACACAAGTACCTTTGGACTGTGAAGAAAACCCCAAGCAATAATGAGCAGAACATGCCAAGTCCACAAATTCTGAGAGTTTTAAACCCAAGTCCAAATGCACAGCCCAGGTGCTGGGAGGCAGCAGCACTACCCACTCAAGCACCACAACAGATAGCAGGGAACCAAGCAGAGACCAAAGATAGAATCAACTTGAAGCCACCCTGTTGCTTGAACAAAAACCGTGAAAGACCATAATTTTTTTAACTGAGTCCTGTTTTAGTGAACCTCCTTTCAAGGGAAGTTTCCTGTGTGCAGAGTTTCAAATAAATAATTCAGTGCTTTTGTTGCTGCAAAGTAACTGCAAATAAAAAAAAAAAAAAACATTTGTCTGAACACTTTTTCCAAGTCAGCCATGGAAGAGCAAAAATAAACAAACAAATAAATTCTTAGTCACAAGAAATTGTGAGTTACATTTTGGGCTATGCGTTGTCTCAGGACAAAACTGCTGCTAAAAAGCTGATCCTTTTAAGGTCCCTGGATGTTTAGGAAAAATTAAGCACACATAACAATGTGCCTGCTGGCATTTCGTACAGAGACTGGAAAACCAATTTTAAAACGGAGAAGCAAGACAAAAATAGCACAGAGTAACAGAAGAGGGGGTCCTGCAATACCGTGGTAATTGGCCAAGTAAGTCAGCTGTCTGCTTCTGCACACCAGACGTTTGTTGTGAATTCATTCCAAATAAAAGTCTTCCCAAAGGTAAAATCTACACAGAGATCAATAATGTCCATAGAAATCAGTGAAAACCCACAGATTCCCTTTTAAGATACTGTTTGTTTCTCTTACCTGTTGTTGGAGATCAAACAGGTAAGCCTGAATGTTGAATCTGATGAGCAAAAATAACTGCATACAAGGATAAGAAGTAAAACTAAACTCTGTTACCCTAGATGAGGACAAATGCCAGGCCAATTGTGTTTGGTAGCAAAGTACAAACAGCCCAGTCCCCACCGTGGCTGAGCAAAGCTCACTTTTAACTCCACACACCCGCTTATTTGGTGGTCAAGTGTATTATTTGTTGGTATGGGAGACAGTCCAGGGAGCAATAAACACAGCGTAAGGCAGCTTATCAAGAACGCAGTATTAAGACACAAAAAACAAACGGAAATGCCCAAATGGCTCTAAAATACCCTCAAGTTACACTTAACAGTCAATTAATTGGTTCTAACAACTGTGAGTAAAAGCAGTGAACTGTGGATTGTGACTCATCTACACCGAAGTGCAGGTATCACTGCTGCTGAGCGCTCAAGGCTGCTGCCCATCTCCTAAGAAAAGCAGCACCGCTGTTAAAAAACTGGCCGTGACCCTTAAACACATCTATCTTGATATTTGCACTTTACCGAGTTTGCATACATGCAGTCAGATTCTCAAGCGCATTAAATCGGACGCGTTTCCAAGATGAACTTCATCTCAGTGCCTACAGCCTTCCTGAAGGTTTCAGATGCAGGACCCCTGATGTCCGTGATCGTGAGCCCCAGCCAAATGCTGGATGGATACCTACAGTGTGTTTGGGTAGCGGGGGCAGCCCGGAAGGGCTGTGGCCAGCAGCGTCCGTGTCCTCCTTTGCGATGTGGTCGGTGCGCATGTAGGAGTCATAGAGGCCGTCGCCGTGTCGTGCTGTGGAGGCACACGGAGAAGAAACCAACAAACGGCAGGGATTAGCAACAAGCTACTGAGACACAGGAAGCATGCTGCAGCTAAAGTAACTCTGGACAGAAATGGTTAACTCCCTTAGAGCATAAATTAAATTAGCTGGCAAGTTTTTTCAGCAATGAACCTCAGGACCTCTTCTCTGAATCGCATCGCTTTCTGAATAGTGGACAGCAACAGAGGTGACAACGGTCTGGGGCGAGAGATGAAATCCCTCGCAAATTAACACCCTGCGCATCAGCGGTTCGCTTCCCCCAGAACTTCCCTGTTAACACAAGTCGATTAGGATGTTCCTAAATTATTAATCCAGCGTTCTTACCGAGCCACCATTTCTTTTTTCTTTTGCTCCTCGGGCTTTTAAGAGGTTAAAAAAAAGTTTTAAGAGGAGAGAGGATAAACAGCACACTGGACATATGGCTCAGGAGAGCAGGTCCTGGGTCATGTTTCAAAGTTAAACCCAGGTTTTCCTGGATCTTCCCCATGTGTGGAGGGGAGTGACTTACAGCATAAAAACATTACATCATGCTGGTCTGCATCAACCTTCTGCACACAATGGATATAACTGCTGCTGGACACCATTCAAATAGAAATGCAGTAATAAAAGCCTGGTGTGTAATATATATTTCCCCAAGAAATACACATCAGAACTGACGAAACTCGCCGGACTAAATGACAGTTTTTAGCTATGAAAATTCCTGGATAACAACGGATGCTTTACTGTTTTCAAGTCGAAAACAAGCATTCGGTCTGAATTAAGCTGACGGTCTGGAATTGACTGTCATTTATGTTGACTTGTTTATGCTTTCAACAGCATCCGTGAAACACCTTAATCCACCGAGTTGCGTCAATACAACAAATCTGCAGGGTCAAGGGAGTTCAAACAAGGGTGCCAGCGGCGTCAAGCTGCAGTCGCTGCCTTTTTTTTGTGCTCTGAAACGAAAATAAATACACGTTCCTTCATCAGTCAGTCAACCACATGCCCATGCTGTATATTCGGGTTTATTCTGTAAGTTCCAACTACGCTCTTTACCCCCCAAAATATGCTGTTTACTGAAGAAAACCACTGCAGTGTGGTGACGGTTTCCTAAGTTTCAAATCTTCGCATCGGTTCACGCTCCTCCACAGTCCACAGCTGAGTGGAAACACCTACCTGCTGTTATGGGACCATCTGGTTTTCTGCTCAGGATCATCATGGTTCCGAGCGGAGGCTCGAGTCAGAGTTCGGACAAAAGTTGAGGAAAAGAAAGCGCGTGCCACTGAGAACCCCGTCAACACCTTAACTGAGCATCCTTGTCAACCGAGAGAGAAACTCGTTCCGTCCGAGCGGGCAAAACTCCACATAAAATCGGGTTTTCCGGCGTCCCCGCGTGTCGCCGGCACACGGCCGAGCTCAGTGGCCGTAGGCAGCGCTGGGACGATCCCCTGCTAAGAGCCCCGGCCTGGGACCCCAAGGCAGCAGCGTGATGTGGGCGCACGACCGAACCCTGCACGACATGTGTGACCTGTAGCGGCAGCCCAGATCCTCCATCGACTACCAGGGCCACCAGCCTACAGTTAACACCAGGGAGCGTTAACGCTACAACAGCGAGCAATCGGACTTCCCCTGAAAAGCACCGCGATTACACTGTGCTTGTTTAAAAATAACAACAATGACTAAAACCATAAATGATCCGCTGGGTCGGGGGTCGGATCGCACCCCAACAGCGGGCCTCTGTTGCCCCGGTGCTCGGGCTCCCTTCCTGTCCGTCCCTCTCCGGCCGACAGTCCTCCCGCTCACGGGCGTCTCAGGGAAACACCGCGGCCCCCGCGAAGGGCGATCGGAGTCCCGGGTGCTCGCCCGCGTCGGCCCGGCGTCCGTGCGCTCGAAGAACCATCCGCACTGACGAACGGTGACAAAAGCAGCGCTGCGTGTGCGAGTGCGCGTCCCGATTGTCACCTGTAATATCTGTAGCGAGTGACTACGTTACCCACAACCCTCTGCGCACAAAAGCAGCGTGGCCTGATGGGAATGGCGACGTAAAACGCAGATGTCTGATACACGCCCTGTGTTCAAATGTGTTTACCCTAAAAAAAACCCAACAGCAGCACACGAGGTGAAAACATTGCATGGCCCTTGGTTTTTAGCCAGCCAGCAAAATTATTCCTACATCCTGCCCCCGAGGAACAACTTTTAGAGTCAAAACTGACATATTGAGTGCGGTTTTGAAGATTGCGGTGAAATAATGCTGGTTTAGCAATACTGTTGTTTCACTATATTACTGCAAAGTCATGCAAATACGACAGATATAGAAGGAAAGCGCTTCTAAGCATATTTCATGAAGTGTAGCTTCAATAGGTGTCTAACCGAACAATGTAGCTTTTTCTCCAGGTCTACCACAACGAACACGCCCAAACGTCACAGTTAATTCCACGATTAGCCCACAAGGTGGCGACAGAGACCGTAAGTTTGTTCAGCCCCAAGCATGTTAATTTAACACAGAAATGCAAAAATATTCATAAATATGAATTAAACAAATAAGCAATGAAACGTAGCCAAAGGAAAAAAAAAATCAGCAGCTAGGTGACCAAACTAGACCAGCTGCACAATACTGTATTTCTTTTTAGAACTGTACTGAAAGGGGGACCAAGAATAGGCAAGACTGTCAGTGGAATAATAACAGCACCTTTACACCATTTTACACTGTCCTGTAAGTGTAGTTTAAATGCAGGAAGGGGCTCATTGGGGAATGTTTTTATTGTGCTGGTTCAGCACCTGTCCTAGGGGTCCGACAGGAACCAGCACCCAGAAGCAGCAATACTGTGCAGTGATTTTATCAAATTTAATAAATGTAAAATAATATGAGTTTAGCCAAGCTATACAGTGCATAAGGGTGTTAAATTCAAGGGGAGGACCCCACTCACATCCTGCTCTTTAAATCCAGAGAAATTTCGTAATCCTCATACCTGTGTGTAGTAACATAGTTACAGTCAGGTCCATAAGTATTTGGACAATGACACAATTTTCAGTATTTTGCCTCTACACCACCACAGTGGATTTGAAATAAAGCAATCAAGATGTAATTGAAGTGTAGACTTTCAGCTTTAATTCAAGGGGTTTAACAAAAGTATCGCATTAACCATTTAGGAATTGCAGCCATTCGTATACATTGTCCCCCATTTTCAGAGGTTCAAAAGTAATTGGACAAACTAAAATAATAATAAATATAAGGATTATTTTTAATACTTGAATGCATATCCTTTGCAGTCAATGACTGCCTGAAGTCTGGAACCCACGGACATCACCAAATGCTGAGTTTCCTCTCTTTAGATGCTTTGCCAGGCCTTTGCTGCAGCGGTCTTCAGTTGCTGCTTGGTTGTGGGTCTTTCTGCCTTCAGTTTTGTCTTCAGTAAGTAAAAACCATGTTCAGTTCAGTTGAGGTCAGGCGACTGACTTGGTCATTAAAGAATATTTCATTTCTTAGCCTTGAGAAGCTCTTGGGTTGCTTTCACTGTATGTTTTAGGTCATTATCCATCTGTAGTGTGAAGCGTCTTCCTATCATTTTTGCAGCATTTGGCTGAATCTGAGTAGACAATATAGCTCTAGACACTTCAGAATTGATCCTGCTACTTCTATCAGCAGTCACATCATCAAGAAACACCAGTGACCCAGTTCCATTGGCAGCCATACATGCCCATGCCATAACACTGTCTCCACCATGTTTGACAAGTGAGGTGGTATGCTTTGAGAGCTCTTTCTTTCCTTTGCCATACTCTTCTCTTTCCATTATTCTGGTACAAGTTAATTTTGGTTTCATCTGTCCAAAGAATCTGGTTCTAGAACTGGGCAGACTCTTTTAGATGTTTTCTAGCAAAGTCCAATCCAGCCTTTCTGTTCTTGAGTGTTACCAGTGGTTTGCACCTTGCGGTAAACCCTGTGTATTTACATCCATGCAGGCACCTCTTGATTATAGACTTTGACAATGATATGCCAACCTCCTCGAGAGTGTTCTTGACTTGGCTAGATGTTTTGAAGAGGTTTTTCTTCACCAAGGAAAGAATTCTCTGATCATCCACTTTAGTTGTCTTCCGTGGTCTTCCAGGCCTACTGGTGTTTCTGAGTTTGCCGGTGCATTCCTACTTTTCAAGAATGTACCAAATTGTTGAGTTGGCCACTCCTAAAGTTTTTGCTATTTCTCTGATAAGTTTGTTTTGTTTTTTAAGCTTAATGGTGGCCTCTTTCACTTGCATCCATACTTCTTTGGGCCACATAGTTCCCATGGATCATTTGCATATCCACATATTCATCAAGCTCAGTTTAGACAAACAGAAATGTAATCTATTGTATGTCACAGAGGTACCATATGTATAAGACTGAGCTAACAGGTACCAAACTGTGTACTTAATAATTATATATTGTATAACCTGAGCAGGATAATTAATAATAATAGCTAACTTTATAAATTAATAATAACTTTGATATTTGGTGTTTAATACTGGAGTCTGTTTTTTTTCTTCCATTTTTATCAGCACAGGTTAACACAGATGTAATCACTATAAGTTTACATATTCGTGTTTGCCGAAGGAAGTACGTTAACGTTTACAAGCCTTCATGACCACCTTATCTTATAATACTAACCAAGGACATTTTTATTTTATAACAAAGATAAAAAAAGTTATCATAACAGTGACCAGCAAACTAGGCTGAAATTATGATCAAACAAACCAGTGGGACTGTATTATGGAATAGGGAACATTTTTCTTCTCACTTTTTCTGTAGGGGCCTTTAATCCTCTCTATTTTCATTTAACTTTAACTAAAAGAAATGTCTGGGTGTTTGTGGGATATGTACCATCCGTTTGGCTGGAATAGAAGTTTATACTTCTGGGATATGAACCAGAACCTCCTGTGTCTGCTCCTCAGGCTACAGTGCACATAAGCAGTAACCTGAGCCAGCAGTGTCTGGAAACTGGGAGCAGATCTACCTCAGTCAGTGAAGGACTACATGAGCTTTTAGGTAGACACAGAGCTGTTTGACAACATAGTTACATATCCAACCAGATTTACTGACGTGCTCCGGACTCCCACAACCCTGCTTAGGATAAGTGATTTTGCAAAAATGAATGGATGGATGGATGGACGAATATTCCAACTGGCAGCAGTCTAAGCAGAAGTTTGACCAATGGGAGGCAGGTGGTGTGTTAATCTGTTTTGCCCTGTAAACAGAGTTGACCTTTTAGGTGCACAGCATTTCAGTCTCGCTGTATGTGCAACTGTGTCCTCTAGAGAGAATAGACCTTCTACTCTCTAAGGGGAGCTGACCAGTAAGGTATAGGGTCACCCTTCACCATGTGGGGTCGGTCGACAGTAAACTGGTGAAGGTTTTCAAGAAAGTGGTCAGATCTGAGATCCCTACAGCCACCCATCTGCAGTTAAAATCAGCTCATTTTTATTGATCATTGAAATGTTGGCCTTGCTTGTAGTTACTGAACTTTCATCTGCCAAAAATTTAATAATTTAATTTCATTAAGGACTGTTTGGTTATAATTTATAGTGTTTGCCAGTTTACGCTGTGCGTAAGTGCTTGTGTGCATAGTTTACGCTGTTCAGGTGCGCTTGCAGGCAGGCATGTGATCCAGTGTTTCCTTTCGCCTCCACCCTCCCCAGGTTCATTAAAGCTCCCAAAGGTGATGTTTCAGAAGCAATGTGGTGTTCATCTTCGGCCCACACGCATCAGAGACGCTCCTCTCTCCCGGCACATAAACTTAACCAGTAAGTAACAACTCCAGTTTTAAATTAAGGTTTGTGCTGAAGAGTAATTTAGATGAACTTTAATCCCTTACAAAACAAAAGATTTATTTATTCAAAAAATATACCATTCAGAATGATCTAATTGTCACCAGATTTGCCTCACAGCTTTATATATAAATAGTGTAATACACAGAGTCATGGCATAAAAATTAAGAAAGTAATGAATTGTGCAGTTTCCAACATTGTTGTTATGTTAAGCATTTTGATCATACAGTCCAATTGTTTTTGCTGTTATTTTGTTTATGCTGCTAATGTACGTATTGATTTACACTTAAAAATTTGCTGAAATTTGACATGTGCTGAAAATGCACGTTGCTAAAAGAACCCCTGCAGCCTAACTGGATGACACGGGCGTGTGGATTTTATAATTAACTGTGCCGCGCTTAAATTCTTTCTCGCTTTTTGCACCTACTTTTAAGAAACGATTCTCCTCCTAAATAAGAGTTTATGATTTATTCCATCCTGCGAATTCAGTCCAAGCCGGAAACTAGCGATTCCATGCGATCGGATCTGCAATCTTTCATTGCAACGCAGCTCCCAGTGCAGCTCAGCAGCAGGGGCACAGGGACTTTTCCCTAGGAATTAAAATTAAAAATTTCGTTGCAAGTTTGCAAAGATTTCCAGGATCAAGAGAAACGTAATAAATTGTAAGTAATGATAAATTTACTGGCCCGCTAATGATTCAAGTAGCAGGGACAGATGGATTAATGAGCGGGCTGTAAAAACGTCTTCTTCCAGCTGGAGTTGTCTGCGGTTTTGTACGTGTGGGCACATTATGACGGCGTTTAAAGGGATCTGGACCAAGGCGTTCTGGAGGGCTGTGTCCGGGGAGTTCCTGGCCACCCTCATCTTCGTCCTGCTCAGCCTGGGTTCCACCATAAACTGGGCAGCTGGGGATGAGAAGCCGCCCGCAGCTGACCTGGTGCTCATCTCCCTGTGCTTTGGACTGAGCATCGGCACCATGGTGCAGAGTTTCGGCCACATCAGCGGCGCTCACGTGAACCCTGCTGTGACAGCCGCCATGGTCTGTACCCAGAAGCTTAGCCTGGCCAAGGCCGTCTTCTATTTGGCGGCCCAGTGCCTGGGAGCCACCGTGGGAGCCGGCATTCTCTACCTGGTAACCCCTGCATCTGTGAGAGGCGGTCTGGGGGTAACGGCGGTACGTCGGGCAGAAGTGCCTTTGTGTTACTTTGTGCTTCCAAAGTGCATCACATTGTGATTTACACATTAATTATCAGTCAAAAATCATTAATCGTGGAAAAATATCTGAAAGCTGGGCCAAAAGGCTGGCGTTAATTAATGATATTGCAGTTTAGTCAAAAACAAGACACCTGGCAGCTGTCCTTTCTGTCTAATTCAGGGCAGGTTTGTGGGCAACACAACCAGACTTTGCAGCATGTCGCTGGTTCTCTTGACTAAATGGACTCAAGTCTAACACCCCACCCTCCACCCACTGGATGCACAGGTGAACTCAAACATGTCTGTGGGCCAAGGCCTCCTGGTGGAGCTCCTGATCACCTTTGAATTGGTCTTCACCGTGTTTGCCACTTGCGACCCCAAACGCAGTGACCTCAAGGGATCTGCAGGCTTGGCCATTGGCTTCGCCGTCTCCGTTGGACACCTGTTTGCGGTGCGTGTGTCATAACTTTATGTCCTCTATGCAATGAAACACAGAACAAACCATTCACAGGAACAGAAATCATACAATCTAGCATATACAGTCT
The DNA here is from genome assembly GCA_018136845.1 of Heterotis niloticus. Taxonomy (NCBI): domain Eukaryota; kingdom Metazoa; phylum Chordata; class Actinopteri; order Osteoglossiformes; family Osteoglossidae; genus Heterotis; species Heterotis niloticus. The sequence goes on along the minus strand of CM030894.1, from coordinate 19,260,985 downwards.
GCACCTTCTGCAGACTTACAGAGAGATCGTGTGGCTGACACCATGGTGTGGTATCCATGGTAACCACCCATGGGGAAAGAGCAACGATCCTCCCCCCCGCGAAAAACCCAAACCACAGCCTGAGCAGTGGAACTGAAGGTTACTGGAGGACAAGTTTGGCTTTTAAGGACCAAACTCTCAACTTGCCTGAAGCATTAGCATATCTGAATATTATCCCACAATTTGAAGTTTGGCTTCTGTGCCAAAAAAACTGTAATGTATAAATGTATGCAAAGGTTGTGAGCAAATTTCATCTCAATCACAAAATCAGAGCTTATAACTACAAAGCTGAGTGTCACTCCTCCAATACCAAGTGCTACTGCCAGTGTTTTTGGTCTGCTGATCCCAGAAGTAGTTTTGCTCCTGATAAAGGAAAGGGTTTAATCTGGAATGCCGGAATTCACCATTTGTAGACATAGATAAGAAAAATACAAAACCAGACAATAAACAAAGAATAACCTCTCAGGTTTACCATTGCCCACCACTGTCATTTAACTTTCCGCCTCTGTGTTAAACGCACGTTCATTCTTGCACAGTAAAAACAACACCGGACACCTACTTGTCCTTTGCATCTTTGTCTCCTTGTTTAAAAGAATAATATTTAAAAAATAAATTGAACTGAACTGAACTGGTTATGGCCGCCAGCTTCCACTTGGAGGTCCTGGCTATGGATTCCACCTCCTGCTACTGCACCTTTAATTGAGAAATTTACCCTAAACTCATGCATTAAAAAAATACCTCGCTGTATAAATAAATAATCGACTAAATGCACTGTAGTTTAATTTTAATATAACCCATTATACTTTCACCCCCTCAGCTACGTACAGTATTCTGAAAAATAACATTTTAAACTGTTAAATAAACTGCCATTCGCCCGCTGTGTCTTCAGATCCCTTACACTGGCGCTAGCATGAACCCGGCTCGTTCCCTCGGTCCGGCTCTGATCACCTGGACCTGGGACGACCACTGGGTAAGGTAACCTCTGTGTTTTGGGTCTCATATCAGCCACTGAAGGGTAAACTGCACAGGTTGAATCCACTGGTGTGATAACTGCACGTGGCAGAACCAGAGGAGACTGTGTGTGTGTGTGTGTGCGCGCGCGCGCGTGTGTGAAGTCTATATTGACCCTCTGCAGTTGGCAGTGCAAGCCTCACAATCGTGTTTGCTGATTTTACCATCCATGGAGAAACCTAAGAAGGTCATGGGCTTGGGCCAGAATAGGAGCGACGCAAGGCTGTCCTAATGAAGCGAAAGGTCCTTTAGTTTCTCCCGTAAGGAATTGAGTTCTAGGTCACCCTGGGGTTTTTCTCACATTCTTCTCAATTAAGCCCTGCAATCTGACCATTGTGGCCGGTCGCTTTGGGCTTTTCGAACTGCTTTTATTTCAGAGGTCTTGTATGAGTTGAAACGGATTCATTCGTACATTTGTATGCTGCATTATTCACCTCGCTGCAGAGGAGGTCACCCAGCCTCAGCAAGGTATGAACAATACAAATATGCTCATTGTGTTGCTGGCTCTCTGTGTTACACAGGTGTACTGGGTGGGTCCTCTGCTTGGGGGGATCACTGCTGCTGCCATGTACGAGTACTTGTACTGCCCCAACCCGGACCTGAAGAAGAGACTCTGCAAGGCTTTTTCGGGGAAGTACCACGAGGTGGGTAGTGGGCAGCTAGATGGTGAACCAGATGAATTGGGCATCAAGCTGGGATCCATATCCACCCTGGATGTGAAGAAGGAGGACAAGATGTCCTTATCTCCAGTATGACTGGATGCAGCACTGGAAATGGAGACCAGCCTGTAGAACACTTAAAGAGACTTCTCGTACGTGAAGCTGACATGACCCCGGATCTTTCCGCGGCAGGACGTTTGGCCTGGCCTGGTTTGGTCCACGACAAAAACAAAAATGCTTTTGAAGAAGTCGATGTTGATCACACCGAGGCTTCCTGCTAACAGCTCTCTCCATTTTCAGTGCTTTCAGGATTTATTCTCTTACGTGCCAGTATCGATACCACCCAATCTGTTTTTGCTAGGACAGATAAACACATGCGTTTACTTTGAACAAAAAGAAACTGAAATTATAATCGTCATATTAATATTCCAGCTTCTTTCCTAAGATGGTTGCCTGGTTCCACAGACCTTTCTTTTTTACTTATGTTTCTTGACTTTGGGACTGCATCTTGAGCTGCACCAAATCAGCTATTAAAAGTTAGACAACTTGGTCCCGGCGGTCAACCTCTGGTCTGTCGTCATGACCGTTGTGCCAGATCTTACATCATTGGCAACGCAGCTTTCAGTGGTGGTGGGGAGTGTAATGCAATGTAATGTCCGATTTGGAAGTCCCATTTACTTGTGTTTTATTGTGTGGATACAAGGTCAAGAATTTCAATAATTTACCTGCAGTTTATGTGAATAAATTACAGACACTTGCAATGGCTGCCAAGGTGTTTTTGTTTTGTTTCCTGTGCTGTTTCCCTTTCCCAAAGTCGTTAGCTGAGCAACCGAGATAACAGCACCACCTACTGGCTGCTTGTTGACAGAACAACTGGACCCGCTCTTCGTCATTGAGTAAATTATTGTTTTCCGATTTACAATGAAATATTTTATTCCCAAAAACCTGTTTCATTGTCAACATGCTGGTAAAACACAGGGACTCGACTTCAGTGTAGACACAGTTTGGCATATGAGGCTTTCGCTTTGTCCAAACACTGGAGCATCAAATTAAAATCATATCTCTCATAAATTTATCCTCGACACCGAGATTGTTCTTTAATCCATGTCATTTGTTTGCATAGCAAAACCCACATAGGACACAAGTTCTAAGTAACCAAGAATCAGAGCCTTTAAAATTAACACGACAAACAATAAAAGAAGCAGAGCCCTTAAGACAGTGGTTGCTGTGATGCCTTTGGACACGGGGACAGTGAGCACTGTGACACCTGCAGGGACTCCCTAGATGCCACTAACAGTCTCTTATGTACCGGTTCTGAATGATGTCTGAACTCAACCCGACATCAGTGCAACGCCAGCAGCGTCCAATGTCTGCAATATGAAACCGATGAAGGCTTGTCAACAATAATGCACATGTGTGCATGAATGAAATGACTTGCAAAAGTTGGGGGGGTTAATATCTATCTATCTATCTATCTATCTATCTATCTATCTATCTATCTATCTATCTATCTATCTAATATTTTATTATATTAGATAGCAAAACCCACATAGGACATATTTATGCATATTTACTCACTCATACAGCTTTTACTGTATCACTACCATAGCAAGAAGTGGGATTTAAATCTAGGACCTTCATTACTTTAACCACTAGATTCCTCACACAGTCCAAATGTGTGTTTCTGGGGAACTGATGGCTCCAAATTCCCCGTAAAACATGTATGTGTTTAAATCATGTAATATTCAATAGTAAAAATTTGAGTAAACAAATTAGTTACTGTATAATGCTTTATGTATTAATGATTAATGGTTGCAAAAGAAAAAGCCGAAACACCACTGCCAGGCACTCTTCTGCCTGCAAAGATTTTCATTAATTTTCAATCACATTGCGCTTCCTGCCCCTGCAGTTAAGATGATAAGGATGCGATAATATTTGCTTCAATTGGAGGTAATGGGGGTATTTTGGCAAACTTGAACAAATAAACTCATAAATCACCAACGGTCATAACCCGAGGTGACCCATTTCACCAAATTCTTACAGTTTCCGAACAAGGCTTTGCGATTCGCCACCACTCTACAATTGGCCATAGAGGAAGTAGGCAATGAATCATAGCATTGAATCATGGGAAGTCTGAGAGTTTAACGCTAAACGCTACTTCCCAGCACACACTGCAAACAAGGATGACTCCCTGTTAATAATTTAGACATAAGCTAATGTTGATTTATTCAGGATGGTTCCCGCCACCAGCGCTGCTCGCAGAGCTGAAATTTGAATTAAACTGGGACAGAGGCAGACTACTCTGTAATAACATTTGGATAATTCCATTATCGCTGTCGGCTCAGTTCATTTCTTCCTCCAGCAGCTGCGTGAAATTGTTTGATTCTTGGATCACCCAGAGTCGCGGCTCTGCCAGGCAGCTGGTGGGAGGACTGGAACACCAAGCGGCACCATTAAATAAAGCTCCTTGTTCAGCCTTCTGCTCTGAAGGCCGAGCATTCAGTCCGCAGCGATCACCTGGCACCTTCTAATCTCCTACCCAGCAGGTTTTTTTCTCCCATATTGATTTTGACAGTTGTTGAATTCAAGGTCTGAAACATCTGGAATATACGCAAGACCAACTTCACTTCAGTCACATAGACAGCACAGGGGGAACAACTCCATATTAATGCCCATGGGTTTGGAATGGAATGTTTGATAAGCACAGATAGGGATGATGCTCAGGTGTCTGCATACTTTTGGCCATACAGTGTACACTCAAAGGACAATTTAGGACAATAGAGCTACTAGTTCACATGAAATGCAACTTTGGACAGTGTGAAGAAACCTAACCAGTTGAAGGTCATGGCCCCCCCTTGAAGCAGGGCCCTCGGTGACCACCAAGGGCCTCACTCAGGATCCCCTGGCCGAATGCGACAGACCTCATCCGAGTGAGCTCATCACCCAACAACCAGGTGGATAAAGATGGAAAAGAACAGGAGTAAGACCGCAGACTGTGATCAGTACCTGCGTCAAGGTTGTGAGCCCAGCCCTCTTCTGGTCCTCTGTGCAACCCTCTTGCCCAACATCCTCGTCCCTGTGTGCTTCTGCTTCCGGGAGTCCCAGTCCTTGCATTTGCCAAGTCCACCCCCCCATGGATTCAAACCCAGGATCCTCTGACTTCAAGGTGACAACTTCAGTCTATTGCCTTGATGTCCTCAAGATGAAGACCCAGACTTTAAATTTATCATAAATGCTTATGGTGTTTGTTCTTAAAATCGCAGTTTAAAGAGAATAAGAACAGTGTCAAGACCATGTGCCTTCAGGGAACTGTTTGACTTGCAGGCCACGTTTTCTCAAGTTTCTTTCCAGCATTCCTTCCTCTGCAGGTCCACCAGCTCTGCTGTAAACAGCAGCACCACTAACAACTGTAAAGGTGACAAACAAATGCGGTAAACCTGAGACGCAGCCAGGTAGCACCTGGAGGAAGGCAGTAGAAAAAGCTCAACTGGGTTCCTCCTGGACCTCATTTGCTGCTTACCTTCTGTGCCCATGGAGACCCCACCGCTGCAGCTGATGAAACACATTTGTTTTGTTAACTGTTGCATCGCCATCATTAATATCTGTGTTTGGGTCGTGCCACAACGCCCCCCTGGACAACTAATGAAGGGATCCAAACAACACAGGAGTAGAACGGCAGCAGAAACGCCCGTATATTTGGGTCCCGCATCTCGATATTAGAGAACCTTTATTATTTTGCCCTCCAGAGGGAATTGTGTAATAGGATTACATTTTATTGGAGCCCTAAGCGTTTTAGAGCACAGCATCCCCCCCCCCCCACACACACACACACACACAGTCACGGTCTTTCTGCTTCACAGATTAGTCTCTCCTTGAGAAAAGAAAGGCAGAAAATGATATGGATAACATGGACAAAGCAGGTGTGATTGGTTAGCAATGATGCTAATGCGTTAATGAAGATCATGGAGGATCTTTGTTCACTTCACAGTTCTACTCACATCATGCACTCATTTCCTGGAATATCAAAATTCTTTTTTTTAGTTACAGGTAACCCCTCACACTCCTAGAAAGGGACTCGTATGGTGAAATCTGTCGCGTCACCATTGCGGCCCAAACAGCTCTCATTACCTGCAAATGTGGAAAAATCAACCTCATGGAGTCTGACTCAAATCCACATCCGGACCCACAGCCCATCGGCCCATTTTGCGGACCATGTCACCCAGATACCCGGCGAGAACAGGGGGACCCCGGTCATTCAGGCGCAAGGATGACCACCGTGCAAAAATAACCACACCCCAGCCCCAAACCAGCCTCAGCAACTTGATCTCCAGGGAGATCAGAGGTGGAAAAATCGGCTGTTGAGCAGGATTTGAACACCGGTGAGTGATGCTTTCGTGTGCCCCGGGTCCTCAGAAAACCCTCATACTTATGTGCCGAGTTGTGCTGCCTGACATCATTTTTTATTTTTACAAACTCAACAAATGAAATGCAGATCCATACCCTAAATGAGCCTCTGCACCTCCAGCTGGATTTGGGTGCATTAGTTTGAAGAAACAGCTTTTTTCTGGCTTTCATTTCATGACATGATGAGCTTTGGAGTTCATAAAGGCAAAAAAAAAATCAATATAGGAGGAGATGAGAAAGAGGATATCGCTGAATCTGTGTCAAGGCAAAAGCATAAGGGTGTTTTCGGAGAGTGGGGGGGGCATCTGATGAAATGTACTGGAGACTGAGGGCGCCACAGCGGTGGGCGTGAGGGTCAGGAAGTGGAAACATGGCTCTGTCATACATTCCAGCATTTCAGCGAGTGGAAAAGCTCTTACATCCAATATGCAAAGTGGAGTAAAAGAAAGGAGCACAGCGCCAGAGTGGTGGTCTGGACAGTTCAGAAACGTATGTCAACGGTCATAACCACTTTAAATGATGAAGAAGCGGCATACGCACATGGAGACCGTTTTCTATTTCAGTTCGCCGCTCCGTGGACCCGATCCATGTTTGACCTACATGCATGTGACAGCAGTACAGCGGTAATCAGTACTCTGCCCCTCAGCTAGAGCTGATGCTGTGCTCAGCTAAGCCTCCTCCTTTCAGACACAGGGTAGTTAATGAAGTCCTGAAGATGCACTGAGGTCCAGTACTCACAGGGGGGGTCTAATCACATTCCAAAGTGCATAAAATATATTTTCCTTCTCTTTCTCCTGACATTATTTTAGTGTTAACATGTCATAAACAAAAAGTGGTTCAGAAAGTAAGACAGATGGCAGGTTGTATAAATCTGAGCATGTTTACATTTATTGGCTTAATTGGAATTTTTCTCCAACGCAGCTGACAAGTTTGAGTTACATCGATTTACCCTTTACGGCTGAATAATTTATGTTATCTCAAATCAGGGTAAATACTGCTTTACTCAAGCAGAGGCTGGGATTCAGACCAGCAGCCTTCAAGTCCAAAGAAACAGCTGGAATGTTTATGTGGCCCAGTGCCTCATAAAATTATCGTTGGCTGCATGCGAACGTTTTATAGAAGATGGCCCAAAATCGCAAAATACTCTTGATCCTGATAAAAACAACAGAAATACAAACATGTTCAGAGATCTGATGCTCGGGTCTCTTTATCAGAATGCAGTTTGTCTCTTCCAGATGAGCTGGACCACAACCCATAGATCTCAGGAAAAAAGCTCTCAGCTGCTGCCCCAGCAAGCCCTCCAGCCAGATGTTGTCAAATGGCTGGGAAAATAAACACAGGACCTGCAGAAATCCAACAGAAACTCTGCTACAGTCCAGGTCAGGAGGCTTTGATTTTCCCACAGAGCTGATGTCAGCGGTCTTGTGAAGGAACGCACGTTGATGGACAAACGGGAAAAGCAATTTGGGTTCAACCTCCCCCTCCTCAGACTGCAGCCCATGATGTGGAGAAGCCATCAGAAGCAAAGCCTCTGAACAAGTGACACAGAGCACTGAACAAAGGTCCAAGTGTTAAAGGGATAAAAAAAACAGGGTAACACGGTAGCCACATAGTAGACTGTCAGCTGCCTAAATAAACCAGCTAGCAACTGAGGAGAGGAAAACAAAACAAAAAAAAACTCAGCAGCAAGGAAGGAAAAATAAAGCTTGGAGGGTCCAAGTATCAGTAGCTTCCCACCTCTCTTGGACCTGGTGTACTGGTGTACTGTACAGATGGGTCCGGTGTATCCATCACAACAGCGCCGAAGAGCAAGAGTATCCATATCCAGGGCCGTGGCTGCCTCGCCGTCCAATCTCAGTCTGCAGTCACAAGCCCAAAGCCACAGAGACCAATGGGTGGTGCACAGTCAAGCCAAGTCTATCCAGGGTGGGGCAGCATGGGGCTGGTGTATCAGAAAGCCAAGGTATCTCCAAAAGAAACAGGGAAGATCAGCTAAAATGTACAAAGAACAAATGTTGTTTTGGCTGCCACTGGTTTAAGTTGAAGACCTCTGGCTCTGGCTTCAACACATCAGAGCCACATTCAAACAACGCGCTGTAATCAGAACCAGAGGTTAAACTTTCCACTGTGAATATGCAATATAAAAGTCTGTGGTGTGGGGGGTGATGTAATCTTGCACCATTGAGAACTTGTTTTCTGTTTGGCAAATTCACATCTGCCAGCAATTTAAGCAATTTGTCCGCAAAATACCGCGATCCTGCACCATTCCAACACAGTGGGGGCCCTGTGTCCCTGGGAGGAAAGAGCCTCGCACCCGATTCCGACAACGACGGACGAGCGGCGCCGGCGACACAACCTAGTCCTCGCTTTGCCACAAGCTGCTTTCGACAGCACTTTATACCGCGGCGTCCACGTTGGATGCCAAGATCTGGTGCTGCCCGGCTTCAGTTGCGTGGAAAACACCCAGCATTTAAAATTACAGGTCTTGGTTCCCAAAGCATGTACCCTGATAGCTGGAACAGAAAGCAGCGGGGTGGGGGAGGAGGCACTCGCCAGAATAGCGGCATCTTTTGTGCTCTGCCTTCAGGCAAATAACTTCATTTTAGCACTTTAATCCCATGTTTGTTTTCCTGTAGAAAACAAGGCCAAACACTGGGAAATAAAAATCCACGTCCCTGGTTAAATCGGGATTTGCTGTCCCCTCTCTGCTTATCTCTGCAAGGATTTCTGTAAACAATCCGCAAAAAAAAATTTTAAATAGTCTGGGTACGTCGTGGCAACATGGCTTTTGCTGGCTTAAACTGAGCCAAACATGTACGTTAAGGCTGACCCACTACGCAACCCTTCCCATCAAAGCATAAAACCCATTTGTGTTCACTGCAGCTAAACAATGGGTCCACAAAATGTTTGAACGGCTCCTTAAAATTTCAACTTGAAATCCTTCCAAGGTTTCTTAAGCTCGGGTCCACAGGGAAATGCCGACGTTAAAGACGTTCCCATGCCGTCACATGACCATCGTGCTACATGACCGCACGAGGCCTTCGAGAGGTTCGACTGAGACCATCAGTCAAAATCAACTGTTATACTTCTGATCCTAAAAATTTCTCTGTTCTGAGCCAATCTCAGCGCTCCATTCTGACACTTTTGCAGATCATGGGAACACATCTTTCTCTAGGACTAGAGGAAGTAATGTCCCTTCAGCTCAAAATATTTGCAAAATTCCTACAAAATACACACAGCAAAAGAAGGTGATTTTAAGCCTAAAATCACTACAACAGATAATAACCAGAAGGACCAAGTGGTGGCACCCCTTAGCTCAGTGGTTTTCAATTTGGGTGGCACTGACCACGACCGGCAGTGCTGCAAGATTGTCAGGAATTTCGCCTTGACTTCATGATCTTAATCGTCAGTACCGATTTTTAGGCAAGCACAGTATTTCATAATTTCCAGGAGCAAAGAAATGAATAAAACACTCTGGTTTACATCAGTTCATTTGTAGCCGTCCGGTATGTCATGTGGCTTTTTTTTGGTCAGTTGGTGTGTTGACTTGGCGAAGAAGCCTAAGTGTTTGCATTGTTACTCATGAATAAAGCACTAAGACCAAGTGGTGTTGGAAACCCCGCCGTTCCCAAAAATACAGCTCCACGACCTCTGTGACCCCCAATTATGAAACTGCGCTGAGATGTAACACCGTTTTGCAGAACTCCTCATACCCCCGCATGGTATTACGTTCAGCCAAAATGTTTCTGGTGAAGCCAAACCTCCACACATTAGCGGTCACCAGGGGGCGAGAGAGAAGAGCCAAGTGTTTATTGTTAGGTGTCTTTTAGAGAACGTTTATAGAAAATAAAAGCGTTTATGATGGTACAATAAAAGCCCCCAACAGCACTCACGAACAGAATGTGCAGCAGCTTAGTTTTTGTTCAGTTCTAAACGGTGTACGGCATACGCTGTTTTTACACTATTCGGGGTAAACAGTACAGGGGCTTCATTTTGAACGTCATATATTTTTGATCGCCATATAAATAAGCACAAATAACTCGCATGCTGTAAAACTGGCATTCGATGCTTCCAATCATGTGATGCAAAGTTAGAAACGAAGTGGAATTTGAGCATTTTCGTATTAAAATGTGACACATACATGGCATGTGTTTTGATTTTATTGTCCTGTTCAGGGAAACCTCTCTGGTGATGTACCTGGCCGAAAATAAGGTTAAAAAAAAAAAAAAAAAAGGCGAGCATCACTTGTAAACATCGATCCGTCCACAGTCCTAACGGGTCGCTGGTCCGCGGCAGGGTGCGACACATTCGTTCAAAGGTGATTAAAAATGTTCTTGGAATGTTCCCCTTAATTCTGAGCAAAATGTTCATTCTTTAAAAAAAAATCGACAAGCTGCAGTCGAGCTCCCAGGCCGTTGCCCTGTCTGGTAAAGACGTTAAAAAGCAAGCCAGGTATTTTGTCTCCCTAAAAACCTGCCAATATGAGCGACAATCTATGAAATTAGATGAGGAGCCGCGCAGCTTTTCACTCTGAGGCTCCGTGGCTTCGCGCAAGCGGCCCTGCGGGAGCCGCGCATCTCAGCTAATCACAACGACTCAAATCTGCTTTCCTGTGCACGCGTGGCGGGCGCTGCGCGCAAAAAGCCAGGTTAGGGCCACAAAACTGGGCTGTTCGGTGTCGAAATTCCACTGAATATTCGCTACGTGCTTTTTTAAAAAAAATTCTCCGTTTTCTATTGTATGAAATAAAAGCGCGCTGGAAAAGGGCCGGCGCGATGCGTGCGCACGGCGCCGCTCTCTCTGGCGCGCACGCCGGTTCAGGCAGGGTAGAGGCATGAGCTAATTGTATCCTGATCTTTGCCTTGGGGGGGTTCCAGCCCCGGAGCCACTATTGCCTCTATTTTGTTCTGTCTACCTTGGCCGGGCTATTGCATTTCTCTCTGGCGGAGCAGGGGAGGCGGATCGCCGGCGCCAGGAGGACACCGCGCTCGCGGGGCTTCGTCCACGATCCACGCTCCACGGTCCAGGTAAGCGCCGGCTCCTTGCGCGTTGCCTTTCTTTTCCTTTTTTTTTAATTGCCCACGCTGGGGTGGGGAGGGGGAAGGGGGGGCGGCCGGGGCATTTGGTGCGCGGAGGCGTTTACGCATGTGCCGGAACCGAAGCGCCACGTCCGTGGCGGAGGGGGCAAAAAAAGGGGGCATCGTTTTAACCGCTTCGTGGACGCCGTGGATCCTGGCGGGCGCTGGCGCGCGGACAGGAGCCCCCGTGGGGGGCGCCGACCTTGGAGCGCGCCGACGAGAGATCCGGCGCTCCGCGCCTCTTGCGCCTTCCGTCCCTCAGCTTCCTGCTCCTCCTGCTCAGCCCCGTCACCACGCAGCTGCGCCTCTCCCATCCTCCACACTCAGCCCGCGGTTCCTCCCCGGCTGAAAGCCCCGAGTGGCCCGGATCGGCGCATGAAAGGCGCCATTGTGGAGCGATTTGGCCGCAGGGCTGCCGCTCTTGTTTAGTCAGGCAGGAGGTACCTGTTGGGAGCTCGTCCGTGCAGATCACATGAATCATCTCTTTGTGCTGGATGTCCTCTGTAACGCGAGCCCTTCCTTTGTAGAAAAGCCCAAAAAAGAGGGGCGAGCGCGGTTTTGGTTCTGTTGCGCGTCGGACGTACAGCTCGGCGTCTCCAAATGGCCACGGATCCGCAGGGTCACGCAGAACATCAGAAAGGTCGCTCGCTCGGTGAGAAGTTCATCGTCTTCTGCGCATCCGTGTGCTCCGAAGCTTGAACTCGAGAGGAACGCGATCCTCACCATGGAGAAATGGTGGATGCGCAGGAACCCGGACCGCTGGCGGACGCTGATACAATGAAACCATTTCGTTGTTTGCTTACATTAAGCGTCAGTATGAACCAGTTCTTTTAGATGAGTTACAATGTAACTGTTTTACACCTTAACCATCTTCAGTCTTATTGGTTACACTTTTTTTTTTGGGGGGGGGGTCATTTTAAACGGAGAGCCGACCAAAAAGTGGAGAAGTACAGAAATACACTAAAAAAACCCTTCAGGAATGCTGAAATAAATGTGCATGCATTGGAGAAGCGCCGCCCTTTAATGTCGTTATGTAAGGGAGACACAACTTGGTGACTTCCATGTCCCTGACACGAGAAAAGGTGTTCACCGAATTATTCCAGATCTTTCTGATTCCCTGCAGGGCTTTTCTGCAGTTTAGCTGCAATGAGTTTTTTCTGTCTTTTGTTTTTCTAAATTGGGCTTTCCTTCGCTCGTGCGCGTTTGACACCATCGACCTCTCCGTCTTTCCTTCTTTTACTTTTATTTACCCCGAGGTGCAAGAATATCTCGGTAAGAACAGCACCACCCAGAAAGCTTCCATGACACATGAGGACCACCGCATCCTCTCTTTCTCTTTCTTTGACACCCCCCCCCACACACACACACACACACACACACACACCGACCGCAGTCGATCCCAGAAACGATGAAAGTGCAACACGCTAGAGGGCGCTGCAATGCTTGGGGGGGGGTCCTCTTCGTCCTTATGCACTAATAGCTACCCTGTCGTACTCAGTTCTGTCATCCTGACGAAAACTTCTGTAAAAAATGAAAAAAATCAATGGCAAGGAATCTGTACTCTTAAAGTTAAATTTAATCGAACTATTGAATATATCTAATGGTCCCCCTATTAACGCTTTTATTAAAATGGCTATTAATTTTGCGCCTTTGTCCAAAGCAACTTATAAAGTGAGATTTGCACTTCAAATTGCTGCACTCCAAACTGAGCTTCGATGCACACTTTTTAACATCCGGGACATGGGCTCCGCTCAAACCCACGTTTCGTTCACAAAGATGTGCCGGGCATTTCCTCAGCTTTCAAAGTCATCACTCCTCTTATTTTTATATTCCTAACCAGCAGGGAAAATAAGCGATTTGGGTGTGAGTGTTTATTTTTGATTAGGAAAAGAAGTTTAACACAAAATGTCCTAATGTTCAACAGAGATGTGGCGATACAGTAAAACACATGGGCCTGGTAAAGTGAGATGTAAAAATTAGTGACACATCTTTTCCACTGCTTTCATCCTTGCCACAGGCAGCCACGGGTCACATTAATGCTTAAAAGGTCAAACAGAATGGAAACCTCAGTGTCTTTTTCCAAATTGTACCAAATAGTTTGGATCTTCTGTGCTGTTAACTGTGTGGCTCTGGCTGGTCAAGAATGCTGGGAAAGGACTTCTTTAGCTTAATACTTTTTCACAGGAGTATGGTGCACAAGCTCACATTGCTCTGTGGTGAAATTGGGCCAGCTTGGCTCATAAATTCATAACGGTTTCGTGGAACCCATCTAAATTTAAATTTTTGACGATCATAGCAGTCATAAAGCACCGTTTGGGTGGTGCTGAGATATTCAGATTAGGTTTTCGTGTGTTCATGTCTAAGGGCTTCTGCTCCAGCACCTCAGTCCTCCTGAGCCACTCCAGCAGTGACACCACAGTAGTTGTCTTCACAGGAACAGCGATCATTTGCAATGCTGCTTTTGATCTTTTCAGAAGCAGCTTCCAGAACTCATTTCCCGTTGCTTTGGAGAGGGTCTGAGCTTTTATGGCACCTCCTTTGAAGAGCAAACCTCTTAATTTTAAGTTTTGCAACTTGTTGTAAAGGGGAATCTAAAAGTTGACCTACATTCTGTTTGTTCCTCAATTGCGTACTGGCCATACAGATTTGTGGATTTCTTTGAGGGGCTTCAGACGCTGCTTCACTGACTATCCAGGTTTACTTCTCTCGACTTTGGGCATTAGGGTTGGATCATGCATGATCGCGTGAATGGTCCAACCATGATGAAGGACTGATGAGAATCCCACTGCAGCTTGGTGGAATGTTTTGGAGAGACAAACTGCTCCATGATGGAGACCCTTCTCATGGCACTGCTCCACTGCTAGCATCCATTAAAGACACCTTGAGGGGGAAAAGGGAAGAGATATTTTATTTGGCAAATGTGATCCAAAATTCAGATTCAGCATTAAAGTAACAGCCCACTCATTTTTCAAAATGCATCTTGACGCCTCTAATCCTTCCACAAGCCAAATTGGAATAAATATATACTTATCTTTTGTGCAGTTAGTGAAATATTATCTTGTTTGTATGTTTTCCCCCTCTTTTCATCTTGAGCCTTCGGTGCTGGTGCCTTTCTTCTTCAGTGTTAAACATAGACTTTGCTCAGACTAAGCTGAGCTTGGAGACAATGTAAAACAAATTTGAGCATAGCTGGAGAAACTGAAACACAGAGTTTCTGGTCGACTTAGGAAAGGAATTAAGCTGGACTCTTATTTACATCACAAATCTTGCAGTGCACCTTGACACATCATCAGTAAGGTAACCTGGGGTCACAGGTCTTTCCACATCAGACATCCTTACGCAGGTAACCCAGCAAGGCTGATCAAGCCATGGCCACGATCCAGGTGGTGGTACCTTGAACCCATAGCTAACATCTCCTGATCCAGAACCATCTAGATGATCTTCAGCCTCAGTAACTTCCTAGCCTTCCTAATCTAATAGCTGCCTGTGACAAATGATATATTTTCATTATTATAGAGGTAGTTTTTGACTTACAATAGGGTTCCGTTCTTACGCTGAATTCATGTTGCTGCAAGGTGAAAATCCCCTTTTTTGCTTTTGATATTATTTTATTACTCTGTGTATTATTAGTGTCTGTTGTTCTGTGTCCCATGTGTTCAGCAGCTGCACGCAAAACTTCCCTACGGGGATCAATAACGTCTTATCCTGTTAACCGCTTGTTCCGGAATCGCTGGGCAGGAGGCTAGGAGGACCGGACTAATATTTAAGCAACAATATGGAACCATAATTGCAAACACTGATTGCAACCCAAAGGACATCGGATGTGGGTGCCTTGCAGCAGTTGAGCAGCTGATGTCACATCCACACCCACACCTCTGTGGGGGCAGAGGTGTGGGTGTGGATGTGATCGTATCACACTGTCAGAAGTGGTTGTGACGAAGAGCGTTTTCCTGCTGCAGCCGTGCCCCTGGGTCAGCAACGCAACAACTGTCAATACGATGAGGATTCATCACCCTGACAGCCTGTGTACTGTCCCGAGAACTGGCCTGCAGAAACCATGCTTGTGTTGTACCTCTCCATGGAGGAGGGAGGTCTGATGGCTTGCCTCCTCCGTGCTCATCCCTGGCAGGAAGCAGACGTGTGTTCAGAACAACTGCTCCCTCCTCACGCCTATAAAATCACTCTGTAAAACCATTTGAGTAACAAGACTTTAGGGTCTGAGATTTTAAAAAAGGAGGAATAACAACATTTTAGGGACCCACGGCAGGACACCTCTTATGTCTCTGATGTTCCTCAATGCATTCAACTGTAAATGTGAAACTCATTAGATTTATCCTAGCTAAGTTTAACTTTGCATCCTGTTACAAACCCACAATGTGTTCCAGCCACAGCACTCCCTCAGAAGTGATGGAAATGCCATTTGACAGGGTTGCAGCCCTATATCATCCATCCCCTCTGTGTAGGCACTCATGTCATTCGCTGTGGCACCAGGGCCGCAGTCTGCTGCTCCCTCCCCCATCACCACCTGCCCAAGGGGCTTCTGTCTGTCCCAGGCTTCACAGCCGGCATGAAAACAGAGGTTCCAGCTTGAGATCTAGATCCCAAGCTCTCGTCCACTCAAACACTGACAGACCATATCATCATTATGTAACAAAAAACTGCATAGAAAAAATCACAGCAGATGGTGTTGGACTCATTTATGTGGCTATCAAGAGATCAGGAGTAAAATGGGAGGGTTTCAGAAGTTCTGAGGCATAGAGGGAGTTCATTCCACTAAATCAGGGCCCACACAAGAACAACAAACTTGATTTTGGATCCCTTGTGAGCGGGACCGCCAGAGGTGGAGGAGGACAGCTAAAGCACTGCGGCAGATGTGGGAAGGGTCAGGCCTTTTCCAGGGTTCCTTTCCAGTAAACAGAAGGCCCTGTGCTCTTCTTTTGAGTAGCTACTGAATTTAATTTGTCTCATGCCTTAAAAATAATTACTGTATTTTTGCTTATTTGTCATAAGTGCTTTCAAATTTTGGACCTTTTCATTGTGATACAGGACAACTGAAGAAACATGTCAAGGCCCATGATCACCAGATCACCTGCATCCCCCCTCAGCAACCAGGGCATCCCAACCCCGGCACAGCTCACTAAGTCCAACGCCCCTGTGCACATTGACGTAGGTGGTCACATGTACACCAGCAGCCTGGCCACACTAACCAAGTACCCCGAATCAAGGTAAGAAGGTGCCACTGTTACCTGGTTAAGACGGTACGGTACTATGACTCCAAGTAACCGTTGTGCTGATAGTTGGCTTTGGGTTACCTTGGTTACCTCAGTGACCTTGAAGCTTCAGTATGGACCGAGCCCAGATAACTGTGGACAGGTTGCATAAGTGGCATTTCAAGTTAGTTAGTTAGTTATTCTTTCCCTGTAGATTATGGTTTGAAATGGCATCTGAAGAGTGTCCATGTAATAAAAATAAACCCAAGGGGGTCCAAGTGCTAGGCTGCCCAAACCTCATGGCCATTCTAATATGGAGACGATAACCTGTGTATCTATAGCTACTATACAGTTGGTATACTCTATAACTGTTAGGACAGTCCAGTGACTACCAGCAAAACTTGGCATTTTGCTTGGCAAGTTTGCTGACCACATCCATCATGGCAATCGGTCATCAGTTTCCGTTAACGTCGTATGCTGGTGTCACAGCCTGCTAACAGGGGAGTGACGTTAGTAGAGATCAGACATTTTGTGTTAGGGTGGTTGCCTGGAATGGACGGTTAAAGTACGGTAATTGACTTTATAGCACATTGCCTGTTCACACACTGGTTGGACCCACTGGTGTTGACACTGTGAGCTACAGAAGATCAGCTGAAACGTCAGCAATATGTGTACTGACGATGATGTCACATTCACAGGATCGGGCGGCTCTTTGACGGCACAGAGCCCATCGTGCTCGACAGCCTGAAACAGCACTATTTCATTGACAGGGATGGGCACATGTTCCGATACATCCTGAACTTCCTGAGAACCTCCAAACTGCTCATTCCCGATGACTTCAAAGTAAGTGCATGGCCTCTCGAGGGAATATATATTGCACAAAATGAAGGTGCAAGTTCAAAAACTGTGTTTCATATGACTGTCTCGGAGTTAAGTCACTTTTTACGGACTCTTTGGCTGACCCCAGTGGAACTACTATACATTTACTCATTCATGGTGCACCCTCAAGGAAACAAAAGTGCATCAACAACAGATGAAGAGCGTTAGACACCGACAGGGGATGATCAGCGCCGCCTGTTACTGGTACACGTCGCTTAAGTAGGAGCGACGTTCAAATAGCAAATATATAATCATAGCAGATGGTGTTGAACTCATTTATTTGTGTGTCAGGAGACAAATGGGGCAGCAGAGATGTCAAAGTCAAAGTCAAAAGTCAAAGTCATGTCTGAGGGATAGAAGACGCTGCTTCTCTGTATTGCCTCTCTTTTGCTTACTCTCTCCCCTCGCTGCACACCTATCAATTTATCCCCCAGGAGTACAGCCTTTTGTACGAGGAAGCACGCTACTTTCAGCTGCAGCCCATGCTGAATGAGCTGGATCGCTGGAAGCAGGACCAGGAGCTGGGCCGTGTGTCTCGACCCTGTGAGTGCCTGGTGGTCCGGGTGGCTCCTGATCTGGGCGAGCGCATCAGCCTGAGCGGTGACAAGGCGCTCATCGAGGACGTCTTCCCTGAAATCGGTGATGTCATGTGCAACTCCGTCAATGCTGGCTGGAACCACGACTCCACACACGTCATCCGCTTCCCACTCAACGGCTACTGTCATCTTAACTCCGTCCAGGTGAGGTGGACTACCTACAAGACCCTCTACCGGTGATCCATCCAGCGGGCAAACTTTGGCCCCAGGTTGTTCTCACTAACCTTGGGCATCAGTAAACCAGTCCCAGAATAAAAAAGCTCCTTGTCTGGTGTCCCATAGATAATGTTCTAGTGACGATCATGTATGTTTCACTACAGTGAGTAAAGCACTTCACTCATTTGCCTGTGAATTTAGGGGAAGTTTTTGCTCTTTTAGGTACGTTTTGCCCTTGCTGGTGTTTGTGGGCGGCCCTGGAGTAGCAGAGGCCTTGGAGCAGTGTTGTAGCAGCCGCTCATGAGGGGGCAGGAGTATAATCCTGTTTGGTTTATTAAAACGAGTTGCCATCGGGCCCCTCGGCCTGCTCTAATGCAGTGTGGGGGGGGGGGGACCTTTGTAGTCTGGCATGTGGTACAGCTCCAGGGCCAGAAGGCTGCTGAGCCCCTGAGCTTCCAAGTGTCCCAGAAAAAAAACCCACAGTATCCCCTGGGGGCACCTTAATGGAATGTGATCCCAGGCCCTGCGGAAATGTGTCTGCACATGTCTGTTGGTCTCTGTGATGGTGGGAGGTGGGGGCTGAGCCAGAAACAGAACTCGAAACAGAGAATATAAATAATCATTCCGATTAAACTATTTTTCTAATGTATGTTTGATTCTGATATCTGACACTACTCTCCCTAGAGTGAGTGTTCATTAAATATGGTGTCTATCACTGAGAAAGAACAATGTGATTAGTCAGCTGAAAGCATAAAATATTTCATGTCTATGTAACAAAAGCAGCTAAAATGCAAACTATAGTCAACATTTATAGAGGTGAATTACAAATGCTTACAGTACAATTGGCAATTTGCCTGAGAACCTCTTTAGACCATAGCAGGAAACCAAATTAAACACAGGGAAGACATGTATGGAAAAAGGTAGATTTTATCTTTTATACCACATCTGAACGTGAAACTCTACGGAACTGTGACGTGGCAGTGCCATCAACTGCACCACTGTACAGGCCCAACTAATAATCACTTACGTAAAAACTACAATATATGAATCTGTAAGAATATCCAACCTTCTATGGCCTTTGTTGACCAAGGTGTGTGTGACTCTATTAGTTAAATATCTTTTGGGCCTTTGCCATGTCTTTTCAGTAGCTCAGTATACATTATAGGCGATGCCGAGTAAATGAAGCCTAAACAAAACAGTGATATTGCTGAGCAACAGCTGAAAATGTGCTTTTCTGACAAATTGCTATCATTGTTACTGGTTTAGCTCATCATCAGTACATGTAGAAACACCGTGGGCAAATCTACAGTCCATAACTCAGTTGAAATGAAAGTTTTTGGACTGGAACCCAGAAATGCCTGAGGAAACCCATACAAATGCAGGAAGAACATGCACTGTAAACACAGATTGAACTGGTATGAAAAGTTCTGCTTTGGCAGCCATCCTGAAAGTGCTGTGATCCACTGCTCTCTGTGCTACAGGTTCTGGAGAGGTTGCAGCAAAGAGGGTTTGAGATCACCGGGTCCTGTGGGGGAGGTGTGGACTCCTCACAGTTCAGTGAGTATGTCCTCCGGAGGGAGCTGAGACGAGGACAGCGTGGACCCTCAGTCATCCGGATAAAGCAGGAGGAGCTGGACTAGGCTTTCTGGAGGTCCTGTTCTCTGTTCCCCAGGACCTTCATACAATTCAGATGCAGCTGGTACCACCCTTCTCTTTTTTAATTGAATCACCTTCAATACAACATCAGGAGAACCACTGATGGAGTGAAATCCCCTCTTCTTTCTTAAAGAACAACAAACAAACTTTTTGCCCAGGTCTGGACCCTGATGGGCTCTGATTGACAAGGCCGCCCCATTCCACATCCAAGTCTATTTCAAAAGTTTTCTTCCCAGCGTTCAAAAGTTTGTTTTAAAACTTTGACACAACGTGCAACGTAGGTTCCCTTGAACTTCAACCAGGTGCCACTTGCAGTTTTGCTCACACCTCCTGTGATCAGAGTTGAATCAATTTGCTCCATTTTGGTTGCGTGGGAAAATTTGTAAAAGTCTTGAAAACCTGGGATATTGACATTGGCACTTCTAATGATATTGGCAATTTCATGTACTTGGAACATGGTGTTTTTTTTCTTTGTAATTAAAATGATTTTAAATATTATTTCCATGTAATCTATAGGATCTGCGGAAGATCAAACCGTTTGAGTTAAAACACATTTCATAGAAATTACATCAAAAACACATTTGTCTGTCCTAATTATTTACTTTCCTTTGGACTGGTGGTTTTTTAAAATAGCGTGTTCCTGTTTACAGAAGTGATTTTCAGTGCAGTTTCTCAGCTGTCCTGTCATGACCAGAACATTTTAAGGTGTGCACTTCACATTTCTTGTGCTTTTAGTTGTCTATTTAGGATGGTGCTTTGGCTGCAGAACTCACACTCAGGCTGCAGCTCACAGATCGATTCCCTCACATGGTGTCTCCTGGCAGACTTGCTGAAACCGTCTTGGTTTCCTTGGGGACATCATACCACCCAGGCCCAGATGCACCCAAATGGCTCCAGATCATCTCATTTTCATTTTTAAATGTCCTCCCGGTAGACTTCTGGATCGTCGTCATTCTGGGAAAAATTGTGAACGGTCTTTTTATGGAGATGATATTTCCTTTTTATCCTCATTCTCACAAATTTTCTTCAGTGTTTCTCTTCCAGTGCATCTGTGAAGCAGCCAATCCGAAAAAGGAAAAATGAATCCTTTAACAGAATGGAGTGCGCATGTGGTTTGCGCACATTTTCTGACAAAGCCATTTAATTTTTGGTTTGCCCATTAAAGACATGAAATGGGACAATTTTTGTGTGTTTAATTAAATGGGCTGGCTTTATCTATTAAGAATTGGAAAAAAATTCTAATCACATTCTAGATGACATTTATGCAGAAGTGAAAGACAAACTTTTCCTTCCTGCTGTATTTAAATGATGACTAGCACTGGTTTAATCTAGTATATTTCAACAATTAATGATGTTTAAAGATTCAGACTGGAATTGTTTTCAACCTGCATCTTTCAAAAATCTTTAATTGTTTTGGATCCTCGAGGTCCCATACCATTAAGGCAAACAATTGCTATATGCTGAATAGTGTGAAAAACCATTTTCAAAATACTGACAGGGAAAATGCATTTGAAATTATACCTGAACATTTGAAATTTTGTCTTGTGCTTTTGAATGTTTGGACTGAGAAGCCAGAAGAAATGCTAGATAAGCTTAACAGTGGTGTAGACCATATATAAATTACACATTCTTAAAATAAAGAAATTGGAATTGACAAAAATAAAACTGCTTCAGAAAAAGGACCCATTTTCACGCCGTGCATTAACATCCACGAACGCCTAAATTTACAGAAGATATTATTTGCAATGTTTTGGAGTATCAAAATACAAAGAAGGGAAAGTGTGGGGCTCCTAAACAGTGTAAGAGTAGGTGTGTTAGAGATTCCCCTTCACCTTTTCCTCTAAAGAAGGAGGAATTGGAGTTAAAATGCCCAAACTTACATTTGTTTCTCCCCAGCATCCTCCTGATCTTAACACTGTAGTTCAGGTCTGTTTAGACCCATTGATGTTTAGTACTTTACTACAGTCCTGCAGTGCTGGAATTGATTCTTGCTGGTTATACGAGTCTTATGGGTATTACATTTACGTTTATTTATTTATCTCTTATGGGTATTACATTTACGTTTATTTATTTATCTGCTGCCACTTTTCTCCAAGGCCACCTACAGTGTTTGCTTTGTACCTTCAATGACTTACAGATTTACATAGCTGCATAATTTTTATTGTATCAGGTAGTGAAAGGATTGCACTTCAAGGCATGAGTCTGCCTTCCACCTCCTAGTCTAGTACCGAGTCTGAACTGACATAGTAAAAATGACCCATCTGTACAAATAGAAGAATGATTGTAAGCAGCTAAAGACCAATAGCTGCTCTAGAGAAAAGATACAAGAGAATAAATCAGTGCTGGTTTCGTAAATTTGTCACTGTACTGTAGCCATATCCAAACAGTGATAAGAATGAAAATCGAAGAATCATCCTTGCTATTATTTTCCGCTTTAGAAAATCTTGACTTGAACAGGGAGGAAAATATCCTTTTACTGCAGAATTTTTGGCAGGGACATTTCTTCCTGCAGGCTTCATCAGACACAGCTACATGTGAGTCATGTATATTTCCCTCAGAGCAAAGGGCGTAACGCAACATTGGGAATCAGCTGAGCACTAAAGGCCATTGAACATAAAGTTTTATATGTTTAATGTCAGAAAGCATCTTTTTTTTAAAATACATTTTTGCCATTTGGCTATTTTAAGATGTTTAATTATTGAATACATGAAGAATTAGATACAGTGCCTCACAAGGGCAAGGTTTTAGTCCCAGAAGTGGCTATTCTGTTGTACCTTTACATAGGGTAAATAAATAAATACCCAGCGGCTAAAATGAGAAAAGTAAAGTATAGATGCACATTTGTGTGAAAGCCAATGGTAATTTCCAGGAAGGCATTTTTGACGGAAATGTCAGAGTTCATTTTAGTTAAAGAGGAAATGGAGAAATGTTTTGCAGAAAGAATGTCAAAGAAGTCTGGTGAAAATGAGTAAATTAAGAGAGGAAAACGACACGTTTTGTAGAATTTCAGTTCATTTACTGACGATTTACATAATTTTGCACTATAGTGGCCCAAATGTACAGCTTAGGGCCCGTGAGTCACCAGCACCACCCGCTGTGCCACCCTGCACAGAAAAAGTCAAATAAACCTGTTAAATAAAATGAAATTAAGAAGCTTTAATGAATAAACGCAGACAAGACCCTCAGAAGGTAAGGACCTCTGTTGATCTCAGCTACAATTAAAGTTGGATGCTTACTGTGCCAAATGCGCTTTCGCCAAACCAAGAACAACACGAAAGCTGATGTTACGCTGACTGACAGCAATTATTGCCAGTTATTTGCATTTCTCTGGAGATTTATTGGCTTTTCAGCAATACCAGCATTGTTACAGCATGTTTTCCAGAACTTGCCAAGTGTTGGAAATGGTTATTTCGACAGTGTTGTTGTGGTTGTTGTGTAATAAATGTTTTTTTTTTTTTTTTTTTTTTTTTTTTTAGCCTTTTTAAATACGTTTTTCAGTTTAGGGTCAGCTATGATTTCTGTTGTGATACAAAGGTTGCTCCAATGGATAGGTTAGAGGTATTTTCAGCCAGTGTGAGGCACAAAAGACTGTAAAGCCACATATACGTATACATTCAGCCAAACCTGTTCTCCTGAGGGATGCCCTACCTGCCTTTGCCTCAGGGTAACCTCACCTGCACAGAGCTATGCGTTTGCTGCAGGGCACAACAGTTACTACAACACACACGTTCATCTTGCTAAACACAGAGGCCAGGCCCTGCAAATGAAATGGACTCTCCTGATACAACAGAACAGGAGATTATTTTGGGGAAAACCAAATGCAGAATTTATGAATGTACTGTAAAACATCACTGGGATAATAACTGCATTGTTGAACTGCCTTATTGAATAGCTGAAGTAATCATATTCGCTATTTAAATATTAAGTTTAAGAACACCAGGGTACATTGTTTAAGGCACTTCACTGATTTCTAGAACCTTCTGTTTCAATTCACATTTATATTCCTTTATCTGATGTTTGGGTACAAGGGATCTAAAGTTTTCCTGTTTATTCAACTGGGTAACTTTTACTGTATCACTTGAAGGTAAGTGTCACTGTGTTCAGTGGAAGTAGAGCAGGAGGTGGGATCTGAATCTCACTGGATCCAAAGGCAATGACTATTTACAATCACATCTTTCCCCATTATGTCCACTATAAAAGTCATGGAGCACAGACATCCAGGGATGCTGTTGGGTTATGAACACAGCAGTACAGTTCGTTTTTCAGTTCTCATTAAACTGCTTACTTCCATTAGTAGATGTTATATAGTAGTTGTAAAATAAAATAATTCCTGGTTTCTGTGCTATTTCTAAGCTTTATACTCTTATCAACATGTGTCCTTCAGAACCTGGCAATGTGCTCCCATTTTATTGAATGTCCACGCTCCTCTCCAAATATGACAAGTTTATTTGTCAGTGTGAACTCAGCCTTCTTCTGACAGTTGTGCAGGCATCACAGTGAGAGGAGAGCCCAAACTCTTCTGGCCATGTAGACACACGGGGTGGGACCAAGGATGGGTGGAACACCTCAAGTTTGCCCCCACCTCCCCAATCTGCACTGGTGCAGCTCAGCCTGGGGTCAGGAGGAACATTCACATTCTAGCCCCAAGTGAGAAAAAAAAAAAGCAGGAAAGAAAAGAAAGACTGCAGGCTGAAATGCTCCGAGCCCATCTGGCTTATCTTCAAAGGCTTTGGGAGATAACTGCAATTTATACAGGAACTTTTCTAAAGAATCCCACTGAACCATTTACATATTTCTCAGCCTGGAGGAGACGGAGCTGAATAAACGAAGGAGCAGAAACCAAACGAACTAAACTAATATGAAATATTCAGCATTTGTGTGTTTTATTCTCTGTAAGCCCCCTTCTCGTCCCAAACGCTTGAGATTTATTGACATAAATGATGGAGAAGGTTAGTAACAAATTAGTTTATTGTAAAATAAGATTAAAATGGGATCCAGTCTCAAAGGCTCCTCATAAATAAAAATACTAATATTTTTACAAGCAATCTGCAATTTAAATCATTTGTACCAGGTTACCACATCCAAAATGCTTTGTAAAGTGATTCACATAAAGCATCACAAGAAATGGGGTAAACAGTACCGTAGTAAAGCGGTGACCTTCCAGCATGGGGTCTTCTGGTTCAGATTCATATTCATGCCGTTGTACCAAGGTACATTCACTAAACTGATGCACTAAATGTGCTAAAGCTCTTTAAATGGGTAAATACATTGCTAACTGCGCACTCCAACTTTGTAAAATTCTCTGAGCAAAGTTGTTAGGCAAGTAAAGAACAAGAATGGATACTTGGTTGATAAACAGATAGATTTGAGCAAGGTTTAAATTACCCTACAAATGGGTAAATCAGTGTAAGTAGCTAACTATACAAATCTAACATTGTAAGCAGCATAGGGGAAAACACTTAACTGAATATATAGCAATGCAACTTGGATCACAGAATTAAAAAAGTGAACTGGACAAAATAAATAAAAACAACTAAATTAAATTGTCTGGACAATCTGACAGGACACACTTTGTCAGGAAAAAAAATACTGGGCAGCTGAAGGTCTGGAATGTAACTGATTGGACAGCATTCTGATCCAGGCAGAGCCTGATTGGACAGCATTCTGATCCAGGCAGAACCTGATTGGACAGCATTCTGATCCAGGCAGAGTCTGATTGGACAGCATTCTGATCCAGGCAGAACCTGATTGGACAGTATTTTAATCTAAAGTCTGACCGGACATCATTCATGTCTGTCAGTCAAGGATGTTTACAAAGCACTGAGCTGTGAAATTTTCAAGCTGATGTGAATATTGCTGATCTGAAAAGCCAAAAGGTAAATATAAACACAGCAAATTGAGTGAACAGTGTGAAATCACACTAATGTTCACAACTGTGGCTCCAAAATCTGCTTGAAAAGGACCTCACCAGCAGGATTTAAATGGTGTGATCCCTGGGCTTGACTGGATGGGGAACACAGGGTGGTACTGTTTTTATCAGGGAATCAACAGTGAAGCCATGATGTTGACATCTGCCCAGCAGCTGAAGGAAGGGGAGACAATAGTTAAATGGCATTTTTCCAGCCATAAGACTGCTGGTATTCTGAATATCGCTGAGTGAAAGGCCTTGTTCTTAAGACAAGGTGAAATTTTCAAATAAATTCAATTAAATCACTCAAACTTGATAACCCCGATGAGATGCTGTAGCATCACTTCACTATACCGTGCATGGTTTTGTCGGTTGCTAGCACTGGTGTTGGAGAGGTAAAACCATTGCATAGTAGTTAGATAGGCTTGTGGAGGGCTGACTGTGGGGTTGCCGTTATGGTGGAGGGTTAGGGAAAGGAAAAGCAGGGCTGTGAGTGATGGTAAGGTAGGACAGGGGATCCCCTTTTTAATGTAAGTTCCTTTTATTAGGACTACATGTTTGTTATAATAAAAAAAAATGGTCTCTGGATCATCTGTAAAATCATACGAGTATGTATTTGCTTCTCTCTTCCAGAGATGCTATGTAGACAATAAAAAGACAAAGTGCAAAGCAAAAAAGAAAAAAATACTGAGTCCTGATACTGCTGAAATGAATTAACTTAATGTCAGAACAGAAGATGCAAGTTCCTTTCTGTTCACCACTACATCCCCCACCTGAGATTATGAAGATCGCTGGGGGATGGGGGGAATGCCAGAGGGAATGCTGCTCCAGACCAGATGGAATGAGACCGTGGAGCCCATGAATCCCATGGATCTGCCCTGTGCCCTTAAGGAGGGTCAGGGGGCTCACGTCACTCACCACTGCAGGGGGTCCCTATGTCATCCATTGCTGCAGGCTCAGCCTGGGGCATGTGTCCAGGATCAGGTCTCGTCTTCAAGAGACATCTAGTGCGTACAGAGAAGTAAGAGAAAATTACCTTCAGTACTGTCAGTACTTGGTGATGTGACCAAGTAATTTGATCATCCTGCTCAACCACACACGCACACATACACGCACACACACACACACACACACACACAAAATAACTTTTTTATCCAGATGATGCCTTTTTCTCTAAAGCAACCTGCAGTGATGTACCACTTTACACAACAAGGTAATTTCTATCATATGAATCAAGGTAAGTACTTTCATCAAGAGTAGTACAGCAGGAATGGGGATCTGAACCCAGACAACATATTAGTACCTGAGTTTTAAGTGCAATGCAATGGAACAAATTGAAACAAATGGATAACTGTGTTTACCGTCCTGCAGTCATTTGCTGAAGGATTTACTACCATCCAGAGTAAAAGACAGAGAGAAAATACAGCACTGGGGTAATTTTTCTTTTAGTGCTTTACAAGAAGCTGCAGAGTTTTACAAAATGAAAAGGGCACAAACCACCTATTTTGGCTCATAGAGTCAAAGGTCACATCACATGACTGCCTGTGGCATCAATGAAGGCGTCATGGGGTGGGGGGGTAGATGTCGGGTACTGCAGCTGGCAGCCCAGGGTTGAAAAGGAGGTCAGTTCCATGGAGGTGCCCCAGGCAACAGCCTAAATGAAAAGAACCCCCCTATCCCCCCCAGGGGAGGGTGACAGTCTGACAGCAGCATCCTCCGTAATCCTCAGGAACTCATGGAAGGTGAATGCACAAATTTTAGGCGGGAATGTGTTATTTCACAGAAGGAGAGCATATGCCTTTGGGATGGAGCTCAGAATTAAAACACTACACTTTCATTTGACAGACAAAAAAACACTGTTTCTGCCCCCCCCCCTTTATTCATCCTTAATTTTTAAGTGCCTATATGGTTTGCCAGCCCTCATGCGCACTCAAGGAGTATATTATAAACATTTTCTTAAGTCTTTGATGCATATGAAAATAAAACATGAATAGGGGATTAGCATGCAAAATGCTGAGATAGGACAAAAAATGTGGTGAAAATTCAAACAAACAAACAAACAAACAAACAAATAAATAAATAAAAACCCTCAAAAAACAACCCCAGGGGAGAAATCTTAACAGGTTTTCAATATCATTTCTCAGCACCTTTGTTTTAGGAACACTATACAGTGTTCCCTACTTCCAAAAATTTAAACTAGGAATGTTGGTATGCTAGCTGCTCCTGATCCCATTACTGACTGCACTCTGATTGTTGAAAAAAGTCAATAATGGGGATCATCAAATGCCCTCAAGTCTCAGGAAATTGGCTCAGACCATTTCACAAAAAAAGTGAACCAAAGGAACAACCAACAGATAATGAGGGAAAGTTATTCTCTGTATCCGCCATTAAATACTATAAGTTACTAGCTGAGGTACACAGTGTTGGCCAGGGAAAAAAGCTGTAGCAGTAAAAAGGTAAAAAGTAGTAACATGTTATATAATCAGCCAACTGTTTTGCCATTAAAGTATATATATATATACTTGATATATACATACCAACATTCCTAGTTTAAAGTTTTGGAAGTAGGGAACACTGTATAGTCTTCCTAAAACAAAGGTGCTGAGAAATGATATTGAAAACCTGTTAAGATTTCTTCTCTGGGGTTGTTTCTTGAGGGTTTTTATTTATTTATTTATTTGTTTATTTTGTGTTATTAAAGTGTGTATCTGCTATATATATATATATATATATATATATATATATATATATATATATATATATATATATATATATATATATATATATATGGCAGATACACACACATATGCAGGCAGTAATGAATTATATATTACCAAACTTTATCCTCTTTTACTGTGCATGAGTCTGAATGAGAAAGATGTAATGATTTATCTGAGTCTTTTTTCAGCGTTAGATAGGCAGACAGATAGATTATTAAGGATAGGGTGGATTAAGGGCATTGCGCACTTACTGACAGTGAACATACAGTTTGTAGACTAACAACCATTTCAGCTTATGGTATATTCACATTTTATTATACATATAACAAAATGTGAACATAATCACTCTACTTTTATCTTTTTGTCGACTCCAGTTCCAGCAGTTGTGTCTGACTTTGTTTTCTCAAAGATGACAAAGCATTTCTCATTTTCACAGCCGATAGCGAATGTCATAATAGACTCAATTAGCAGTTCCTGTTCTCCTGGGCAAAAATGGATGCTGAGAAAAGGTGAAACTTCCTCCGTTTTGCACAAACCACCGTATCGATTTCCACGGGTGCTGCACAGACCTTTGAGAACTCGGGCTTTGCTTTGCCGCAGGCAATGAAGCGAAGACGTGAAATGTGCAGCGAAATATAAACTGTAGTCACAGGGGTTTAGTTTCAAAGCCTGGAGCAGGTTCTCCATTGCAACTAAACATCCAGCGCTTCCTCCTCGCCAAGTAATTATACACAGCACCTTGTTTATACCGTTGAGTATGGTGACAAATTCAAACTTGTTGCAAACAGCAATAAACTTAAAAGTGGACAGAAAAAAAATTTATTTACTATATTGTGCAAACCATTAGTAGCTGCCTTTCATTTTTTCCAATATGCCAATTATGCTGTATAATGACTGCATATGGAATAAATGAACTGCATTTTGTGCTACATTCATTGTGTTGGATACAGTGCAGTTTCATGCCACCTTTGCAGCATTGTTTTGGTTTATATAACCTATCGCAGAAAGTGACCTTGGAGAAGGGTACCAGCTAAATAAAATATAACAGTCATTTACATTTATTTATTTAACTCATGCTTCAGAGTGACTTAGTTTGCCCATTCAGTTCACCATTTTTTGGAGACATTATGATGATTATTATCAGAAACACTAAGAAAACCCACACAGACAGATAGAACATGCAAACTCCACAGAGTAAGTGAGATTCAAACCTATGCCTTACATGGTAGGTGGAAATCTTACCAATTGCACCACCACACCACCTTAATAAATATGAATGCATATAAATGTTTTCTTACGTATAAATTGTAAGCTGTATGGCTTTGTCCACACCGGTCACTCCTGTGCATTGTGCTGGGGATCATGGAAGTTGTCTGGTCCTCACTAACCTGACCATTGGTAAACTGCTGACATAAGAGGACTCCTCAGCTCTCAGTTACCGCTGAAGCTCCTCTGGATACTAAAGTGGTGCTAAAAATCTGAACAATGTGTTGCATAAAATTCCCACGAGGCTCTCCATGCAGCACTGTACACAACATGGAGAGTTTAGATGCTGTTCTGGAGGCCCCACATGGACAGCATAGACCCCTAGCCGTCACACGCCTTTGCAGTCAATGACTGAAAACTGGGATTTGTCTCACAAATTCACATGAAAGCAGCCAAAATTAAATCATCATACCAAACCCAATGGGCTATTTCATCTCCCTAGCAGGACTCATTCTCATGCTAAAGTCCTTGCAATATAAAAAGCACACTCTCCATTTACATACATTAAAAGAAATAAAGATAATTAATCACATTGGTGTGAGATCCATTCAGGGTGCTAAAAGGAAAGCATCTGACTGCTGGAGTGCAGTGAGCAACCTGTACAAAAGTACCCATTTCCACCACAGACTCCATCTGTACCAAAATGCGCAGATGCCTGTCCTGTCTGCTAACGCAAGCTTTTTACTGCACCAATTCATGGTAAGCACCTTGATCAAGGGCCCTTCAGCAGGAGTGGGGATTTGAACCTGAGTCCTTAGAAAAAAAAGTCTCTAATCTTTAAGCATCTTACTTTTTTGAACATACTCAAATTCATATGGATCTGACAACAGCCACCTTTTCAACTAAACTTACGTGAAACATATACTCTATTACATGCACCATCTCCTTCGAATAAATATTTAAAATTTGGGTATTGGTCTTTTCTTTAGAAAAGTCCCTGGTTTTGATTAAATATGTATTTTAATACTAATGGTACTGTAACCGCATGGGGATTCACACGTTTCCAAACAGGACGCATGTGGATGTCTTACGTTAGCATAAGAAATACTGTACATTTCTTGAATGATAAACTATTTATCATCATTTTCAGAGGCTATATTACCACCCCATTTATGTTGCTCATGTAAACATTATTTTCACAAATAACTGAGAATACGGTAATGGTAAAACATGGGACACCTAAGCTCTGCTCGAGGACACTTCAAACAGCTGATTAATTCAATCCTTAAAAATCAACATGTGACTTTTCCGCTGTACATTTGGGAAACGTATGGACTAGATTAGGCTGCGTATTCATCACGTAGGCCCTGAGGTGGTAAACAGTCTCTGTTTGCTTGGAGGCATGTAGATGGAGACTCTGATGCGGCCCTGGGGAGCAGTTCATCATGCGCTCGACCCCGAGCTCTTGTTCTCCACTGGCCCACTAATCACACCACGGTGCAGGTCCAGCATAACAGGGTATTTGGTGTACATACGCTCGTGTCTTTCCTGTGCATGAGCATATAAAATACATTGTCCTCTGCGGTGCTCTTTAACACAGCCCGTCAGAGTCGAGCAGTGGTCCACTATGCCTATTCGCTGAAGACAATGTGGCAGACGGAATACCAGCGACGGCAGCTGTGGAGCAGTTAAGGAATTGAAAGACTTCTTCTAGGGTCCCCACAGAGGTTGTAGCTCTAAGTGATGTCCATAACCGAAACCTCTTCAGTAAACGTGCAGCTGTAGCAGTAACCGCAGGGGTTCAAAAGGAAGATGCTGCATAAGTGGCCTCGTGGCCCTCAGCAGATCAGTAATGCAATGCAATGCATTTTTTGTTTGGCGATAGCTAGGCTTGCGGCTCTGCCTGTGGTCAGCGCAGCCGCCATGCTGCATGTTAGGGCCATCTGTCACCGTGCTCGCTCTGTCTGCTTGGTGTCGCTGAGAAAAAGCCACAGGCAGCCTGCAGTGCTCGCTCTGGGTCTCATGGCTCTCCTACAGGTGAGGAGAGGGAGACAGGAGGGATCTCATTTTCATCTGTGGGTGTGAACGTTCAGGATGAAGCTTGAGGTTGATATACAGTACTTTCACTGGCTCTTGAGGAGGAGCTCAGAGGTACCTGCAACACCCCTACCCTGTCAGCTCCAGAAGTTTTCATTCTAAATGACACAAAATAATATGTATCTGTGAAGGAAGGATCTGAGCTTCTATACATGGAGGGGTGCATTGAAGTACCAGATGCATAGAATGTAAATTATAAAGGAATGAACTGAACATGTAGGAACTGTCCAGGACCCAGCATGCAGCCAGGATTCCTGTGAAACAAAGTTCCTTTAACTTCTTGCTTACCTTCCAGTTTCAGCTCATTTGGTCTCCTTCCACCTTCATGGGTGGTGGGGTTGGGCCTGTGTTATTTGTGGAGCTCCAGGTGTGCACCCTGGGGCAACAGTTGCCTGGAGCTGCAGTCCCTGCCATGGGTGGGGGGGAGGGGTTGGGTACCTCCGGCATAAACCGGCTTGGCATGGTCCTGTGTCACAGGGAAGTTTACCATGGTGTGCAGGAAGCATAGCAGCTTATCGTGCTGTAAAAATATTTTTAAAAAGCAAGGGGAACAAAGTGCAAATGTGACTTCATCAGAACAAATCAGAGACACAAACCATTCAAGATATGAATATAGAAACTATTTAGAAACAATTGCTGGTCATATTTATATATTACGTGTGTGTGTATTTATAACTTAAACTGGATTAAATTAAACCCAATATGTGTGCCTTGTTGCATGAATTGTGATGTTTTTAAGTGCTTTGGGCATTGATGTCTACTAAAAAACAACAGTATAGTTAAATAACATACAAAAAAGTGTTAAAATGTTTTTTTTTAAATCACATAACCAAAAATTGCTGGAATTTTGTAAACAGCAGGTGGTGTAGGCATTAGAGGTGTTGCCTTTTATTTGAAGGACCTTGGTTCACATTCTACCTCCTGCTGTTACTCTTTATTTTCATTCTTAACTATGCTGGTAAATTACTGTAAGTACTGTAGTTTTACATTCCTTTGAATTCCTTCAAGTCACCTTGTAGAAAAATCTGATAAAACAATGAATGCCAATGTGGAACTCCTGTTGAGGATTTACTCCCCCTGCAGTAGAGTACAGGTGTCAATGGGTTAAGCAGTTTTCTCCTTCAGTTCAGATGCAGGATGTGTGGTACTGTACTGCAATGATGATGCAGGAGCTGGACCTTTCACTCACATCCCGCATCCTCCATGTCTCCTGATCAGCGCTCCTGCCCCCCCACACAGCCCACCTCACTCAACACATTTATGAGAAGGATATCTACTGCAGCCTTTCTGTCCTACAGTCATGTTGCCCCATTTCTGATCACCTTGGCAGACTACATCTCAGCCACATTACTGGCTCTTTCTGCCATCACCAACATGTGGATGCAGCTAAGTGGGCACCTGTGCCCTTGATCAAGAAATTTGTGTTCCCTTTTTTAACACCACCTTCAACAACTGCAACACTTCTCACTTTAATAAATATTTGTACCTATTCTGTTTCAACCAGACATGTCTTGTGCCTAGAAAATAAACACTGTGCTCTGCAGACCCAATTGTTCCAGCTACACAATGTGGCTGTATGAATGGAAAAGGTGTTCATCCATTTGTTATTTCAAAAGTTACACATATGACTTTATTGCATCAATGTTGCTACGCTATAGGGGCAAAAGTAAGTGGACACCTGAGCATCACCTCCATGTGTGCTTGATGAACATCCCATTCCAAACCCATGGGCATTAATGTGTAGTTGTTCCCCCTTTGCTGCTATAACAGCTCTCACTCTTCAGGGAAGGCTTTCCACCAGATTTTGGGAATTTGTGTCCATTCAGCTACAACAGCATTAGTGAGGTCGGATGAGAAATTCTGGCTCCCGGTTCATCCAAAAGGTGCTCGGTGGGATTGAGCTCAGGGCTCTGTGTAGCCACTCAAGTTCTTCCACACCAACCTGGGCAAACCAGAGCTTGCTATCTCCATGGGGGAGGAGGGCACAGTCATGCTGGAGTAGGAAAGGAGCCTCCCTGTAGCTTCAAGCTGAAAAGGCACAACTGTCAAGAATGTGTTTGAGTGTGGCTGAAAAAGCTCAGCCATCAGAGGGCGTACTTTTGGCCATACAGGAAACCCTGATTAATAGTAATACAGCAGGAGGTAGAATATGAATTTGGGTTCTAAAAGCCTAAGGCAGTAGCTCTTACAATTGTGCCACCTGCTGGTCCTCAGAACAGCAAAATAGGCCGAAGAGTCCTGTCAGGTGTTACTCAGAGGTGTCAGGGGTAGGAAGAGTGTGTGTGAGAGTGTGCGCACATTCCTACAGGAAATGCACTCTTACTTCTGGCCCCAAAACTGAGACATCTGGCATTTACAGACTCCAGAAAGAACAGATAAAGCTATCCAGCACAGCCAGATGCATCGAAGCTGGGTGCACTGCGCACAACCACTGTTTTACATTCCAAATGATGGTGAGGAATAATCGAAAATATTTATAAAAACCATAAAAATGAGGACGTGGGTGGAAGACAGGAGTTGGGGGAACTGAAGATTGCACCGCCTGCAGGGAGGAATTATCTCATGGACCAGTGGCTGCTCCTCACGCGCTTCTGACATTTCCGCGTAACATCACCCTGCGACGCTCCCTTTGGAGCTCAGGGGCCCTGGCTGCTTCCTGGGTCCCATCAGGCCACAGGCCCTGGGGCTCCCACCGCCTGCCCTCACACAGCCACTGCCCCACTTGCTTAATTGTGTTTAGCCTATTGCTTCCTGAATTTTATGTTCAGGAGACCATATTTCTTTTTATACGGCCCTAAAGATCTTTCAGCTACGCAAGCAGAACAAATGCATCTACACTTTACGCAAAACGTATGTGCTCATTCTTCTGGATCTGCATAAATCATTTAAGTAAATGCATGCTTATCCACACATTTGAAAAAATACAAATTTATATGCAGATGTATTACAATAAGGCAAGTTCATTTACACAGACATTTAGCTCAAAATGCTGTTTTTACTTAAGTCACGGTCAGAAAGTTGGTAAAGCACATATTTAAGTTCTGATGTCACGGAAGTATTTCTGAAACATGAACGGCACAGTACTGCATCTCATCTTAGTAATTAGTTCAGCAAGTGAAGCCCCTGAGATCAACGTTTTCGTCCAGTTCAATAGCGCTACCTGCTGGAGTCCCCAGTGCGGCTTCTCCTTTTCCTGCCTCGAGAGGAGCGGGATCAGTGGTGACAGAACTGACAGAAAAGCTGCAGATGCAGGCCCGCCTAAAAGCGCAGCATCCTGTAAATCAGGACACTCGGCACAAAATAGTAAAAACAGATGTCCTTGCTTTTCTATTTTGAAAATATTTGCTTTTAAAATAACTGCATCTGCCATATATTTCAAAAATAGATTCCTGTTCAAAACGTGCAATAAATTGCTGAACAAATGGACAAATCTCAAGTGAAATTTGGGAGAAAAGTTACAACATATGTGCACATTTTTCTGAAGAACAGGAAGCAGGAGGGGTTTAGAGACAGCGAGAGGAGTGAGCTGGTCCATGGGGGCCTGGTGGCTTGGTGCTACCCCCAGCATCACCCCAGCACAGGCTCAACACATCCCTGTAGCACTAGCTCACCACAGCCACAGCCCTCAATGTCCCTGCTGATGCGGTCATCATCTCCTCCAGGCTACATGCTGGGGCTGCAGGTCACGCCCCTGCCCCCCACCCCCCCATGAACTACAACACAGCTGCCAGCTGCAGCCAGTCCTATGGTGCAGGCAGAGGACACCATGGTATATCCTAACCCACAAGAGTCTGCTTTGTATTCTTAAGCATCTGTTTTTCTTGGCAGTTGTATCATGGGTGTTTCAAGTGTAGCACTTTGTCAGTTTTCTTGGTGCTGAAACGTCTTTTTTTTTTTTTTAAGCTGGGGTCGTAAAACATAAATCACTCAATAAAACGAGACGACAGACACCGATATAAGGATGTAACATTTACATCTCAGTGATGGTCCAGGGCTCTGCAAAACAAACCAGAACCCAGAGAAATAGAAAACACGGCTGCAGGCAGCACACCACCCAATACAGCCATGTAAATAAACAAGTGAAAAAATTTTAAAACGAAAGAATAACAGAGTATGCCAGGAATCATTATAGACACCTGAGGAGGAGAGATTTCCCAAATAAGAATGATTCACTTCACTCTCAGAATGGAACTGGGGGGAAATGGATGCCAAGTCAGATGAAAATACACCAGACAAGAGACTGCAAATTAAATGAATGTAAAAAGGTGTGACTTTGGCTGCAGGCCAGCAGCTACATTTTCAGGTCTGGACCATCTGTTCTTTCAGGCTTAGGGGGGGTTATAACAGCAATGTTCTGTTTGCACTGCTAGGGTGTGCATGTGTGTGTAATTTGAGTGAAAACATCCTCGGCAAACGCAACTATTACACACATCCACATTTTTTAGAGGCTTCAATAATGTTTTAGGAATGTGATATTTTGCAGAATATTTTATTTGATTCATATCCAATTAGCATGATGCAGCCTCTCTAGTGCTGATATGAATCCTTTATATTCAGAAAAAGAGAGCAGGAAGAATGGTGATGGGGATGCCTGGGATACCTCCCATTGATTATACTTGGAAAATTTACACGTGTAACCAACTGACTCCTTGACTGTTTGTTGTTCTAAATAAGAAAATGTCAAGAATCCAATTTAAGGGAAATAAACACATCAAAATTATATTTATGTGCTTTTCTCTAAAGCAATTTACAATGATTTGCCCACTTACACAGCAAGATGATTTTTCTGTATCAGTACAGTGCAGTGTAAGCATCTTTCTAAAACTTGCTAGAACAATGGAGAAAGATAGCAGCTCTGGCCACTATGGTACCTACTGCTCCACTTTTTTTAATGTTGCACATCTGCAGCTCTTTAGCATTTAATTTACCAGCAACTGCTATGCAGAAACCTGTTCAATAAGCTTTTTCCCCATCAATTCAAATAAATAAATTTGTAGAGACTGGTAGACAACAAGCATATAGTTGTATACTGCAACACCTGCTTGCACAGCAATGTAGGTATTTTTATATCTAAAGTGGGTGGAAGGCAAGAAGAACTTCATCAGTAGACTGGTGATCCTATGTAGGGTTTGAGGTGGTGTGTGTGTGTGTCTATGAGAAAGACGACGAACAGCACTGCCAACCTGTAATACCTGTCCCCCTTCACCATTATAGAGCTGGACCTTGAGTCCCATTCCTGTCACCAAAATCCCATAAAACCTTCATTTTACATGCCAAAGAACTCTTTAACAGTAGTGTCCTGTTGACTAGGAAACCGGTGAATCCAAGAGTAAAGTTAACTTATAAGTGGTCAGTTAAAGTAGTCAACATCCATGGGGAACAATTTGGCTTTGAGAGGAGATGAAAACTTAGGACATGGGCACACAGGAAGCTTGGTTCAGTGGTATCCTGAGATACACTTGCCCACACTTCAGCTGAACCATTAAGGCACAAGAAAAGGAAACCAGAACTCCATAGCACTGCCCAAGATTCTGGAAGGTTAGGGGGAAGGTTTTTCTTTCCCCAAGTTCTGGGTGCTTGGCTAATTTCCTAATTATCTAATAGAAATAAGACAACCAGATATGTAGCATTAAATCAGGCTGTTCAAAAGAAGGGTGGCTGATAAACGAAAAGGGGAAGGGGGGTGTTACTCCCAGGAGGTGTGACAACAGCAAGACAGGTCACACCTCATAGAATATGAGGGTCTCTCCATCAGATTGATTTATGGAAGGCTTTAGGGAGCAATTTTAGCTGTTAATGACTACTTTACCTTCAATTTTACAAAAAGCAAAGACATTTCCATTGCTGTTCCAGTCACAAAATCAAATCAGTAAGTCCAATGCTGTCATAGAGAAATGTATTACCATCATGTACAAAAATAAATGTGTGTGTGTGTGTGTGTATATATATATATATATATATATATATATATATATATATACGTACAGATGTACATATGAAACATAAAGAAGTCTCCTAATGAGATTATACCTGCTTACGAATGACTCTTACCTTCTAGAACTGTCTAAATGAGATCAAATTCAAAGCTGCTGAATGGAGGTGACATCTGTTTCTAGACATTGACTTTAATGGACTGATTTAAATTTTGCTAAGGGGTTGAGTTCCTGAAATGAGCCCTGCTTTTGTTTTTTTAAACACAATATAATATCAAACACATACAAAAATACATTACAGTAACAAATATTACACAGGGGGAAAAGTCTTTTGAAGTTTAATGAACTTGACCATGCAAAAATCTTACTTAAGTTGAGAAGTACTACTATGCCAAATTTCCAGTTTGTGATTCGAAAAACACACGAGAAACAAATAGATATTGAGTTTTATGGATAGAGATGCTAAATTTCTGACAAAATGTAAAATTGGTATTAACTTGAAAGTATTTGCTAAAGTCTTTGATGTCATATCTTCAGGTGTTTTTATCCTTCTAACAAGCAAACTGCAATCCCACTGTTTCAGATTCCCTGCTGTGGTTCAACTATGTATTTCACCCACTGGGTTTTAAACCTCTGAAATCATCGATTCAGCAGAACTTGTTTTAAAATGCGGCTAAACCGCTAATGAGAGTCCCGCAATGGTAAAAACATTACCCCCCTGTATTAGATTGTATTTTGTATATGTTATAAAGTTTGTACTTGATGACGATGTTAAGAAAATAAAAAATATGGCGCTATCCGTTTGCTTCAACTGCGCGCATGCGCACAAACTGCGACACGAAGCGATACAAAACAAGGTAACGTTGCCATGTTCCAAAAAAGCGCATGTGCTTGAACTTTGACCCGGGTTTACTAAAAACAGTAAATGCTTTATTTTAAGGTGCTAGGAGTGTACCCTTCATATTTAATCCCCAGGCTAGAATTTAGCGCTTATGTTTTTTACCGTATTATTCAGCCTTGGGTTTTAGGTTCGTTGATATTTTAATCGAACACCAAAACGATGTTCATTTAGTCAGTCGAGAATTCAGTCTATGAGGCGCCCCCCTGTGGCTGTAGATCAAACCACCAGTATTCTGTGTGACTGCTTAAGAGTTCAGCTTGTTGGAGATATATCAGTTTTTACACGAAAAAATGTACTTGTCTTCTTTGCTACTAAGTGCGTATGTTTAATATAATAAAACTTTAATATTTATTTATTTACAAGAAAAATAATTATAAAGTTTAATCGTACCTATGTAAAAGAAGTGCCCACCCCCCGAATGGACTGTTCCATTTTGATTCTACGTTCAATTCTACTGTCCGCGTCCGGTGCTTCGTGGAGAACTGCGCTTTTCTGCTTTTCCTCTTCTCTTTGTCTGCGATTTCGGGAGCACCACGATGTCAGTGGCCTTCGCGGCTCACAGGCAGCGCGGAAAGGGTGACATTACCCCGGCTGGCATACAGAAGGTGAGCTCACTGTGACGGAGTCGGAGCACCGGAGTGGCGGACACCGAATATCCGTGTGCGTGCAGTGGCGTCGTCGGCGGCGGCGGCCTTCTGGCTGGGGCCTCGCTGACAGAAACGGGAAAACTCCTCGCTGCGTGATATTTGTCGCCCAACGAGCGGCCAACTTTAAGTGAAAGTCATTTAACAAACTGTAAAAACAGTGCAAAAGGCGAATTTCTTTACCGAAGGGCTTCGAGGCCTAGCGGCTGGAGCTGTGAGCCTCTCCTCTTTGTTAGCCTCATGATGAAAGGTTGTTAAATTACGGTGCAGCTCCGCTGTTCAGTCTTATATTCTGCTTTTAACTTTTAAACTTGAGGTTATTGTAATTACATTAAGGCTTCAACTGATATTTTCTTGGTAGGTTTTAAGTAATTATATAGAAAAACACATTTCAAATATAAAAATGAAACGTTCCTAAAAACCCTAAAAGGTGACCGTTTTAATTGCATGTTTCTCCTGTTAGCTTTTTAAATTTATAATATAACTTTGCAATGTTGTGGTCATAATTTTAATATTCTAAGAGAATAGTGGTTGAAATGGAACTACTAATAAACACAAAATACTATCAGTTCAGTTTACATCGGTTTAGTCTTTTTTTTTAATGTGGTAAAGTAAAAG
Organism: Heterotis niloticus; assembly: GCA_018136845.1. Taxonomy (NCBI): domain Eukaryota; kingdom Metazoa; phylum Chordata; class Actinopteri; order Osteoglossiformes; family Osteoglossidae; genus Heterotis; species Heterotis niloticus. Next base: position 19,221,270 of record CM030894.1, on the reverse strand, counting down.
TAAAGTCTCTTGTTAATGTTAATCCGCAGCCAGGAGGTTGTGACCAAAGTTATTAGAACTGTGGCTGCTGTCCTGAAATGAGCAACAGCGCTGAAAGTTAGTGGTGAACGGAGCAGTGATGCTGCTCAGGTGGCGGTTGACAGAAGGCCGAGGTTGTTTTTAGATTGTGGTGCATTTCTGAACAAACTCTTTTTCTGCAGCTGCTAGATGAGAACAATCATCTGATCCAGTGCATCATGGACTTCCAGAACAAGGGCAAAACTGCTGAATGCTCACAGTGAGTTTCGTTTAAAGCTGTGTACATACACATCTCAAATCCTGACAGCTCTCAGGGTTAGCCGGTTAACCTTTATGTAACTGCTAACTTTGAGTTACTAAAAGAGGTCTGAAGGTTCAATAAAAGTACTTTGTGATCATAACGTGTAAAATATTTTTTCATTGACGACCTGGCTAGAAGAATGTGCGCGATCTTAATGGTTTTGTCTTATTGCTTTCTGGTTGTTTTCAACAGATATCAGCAGATGCTTCACAGAAATCTGGTTTACTTGGCCACAATAGCAGATTCCAACCAGAACATGCAATCCCTCCTGCCTGCTGTGAGTGTCACGAATAGGAAAGCATTTAGTTAATTGTTTGCATGAATACTTTGAACATTAACGTCTTATATGAACACATTCCTACCAAGTTAAAGTATCAAATAAAGCTTTGTTGCAAGTCTTATAAAGGTTTATTGCACCCATATTTCAGGCTTTCACAGCATCATGCCTGTTTGTAGTAGTATTGATCCCAATTTTTCCTTACCTCTAAGGGTGAAATTGGTATTCCTGGATAAAATGTGCACAGGTGAAATGCAAGGTACAAAAATTTAGTTGAACAGCTTTGATTTTAGGTTTCAGAGCAATAAACAAATATTTTACAAATCAAAAAAATGTTCGTGTTTAGCACTGCTACTCTTTGACAAATATTGGACGTTGTTTTACTGGAACAATACGAACGCTTGACACTCAGTTTCAGTGTTGATTTTTGTCATTTCAAACATTTCGATATATATTTAGTCTGTATGCCTAATATGCATCTTTGTTGCAGACATTTGCATTTCAGAAAAGTGCCTTTGTGTCTGAACTGGAAGCAGCTGATCATGTCTTGACTTGTATGAAGTGCGCAGACACAGTCATTAAGATGTGTTGATTTTGTATGGGGGAGTCTTGCAGGCAGTATTAGCTTGTGTAAAATCTGTCCGGTTTTGCAAAAGAAACACAGATGTGTAGCCATGATGCCTTTGAAGATGCTGCTGTATTGACGAGTGAGTGTGGACGATGAGAAATGCCGTTGTCCCTTTTGATGAAGGGTAGATGTTCATCTAGGTTTTCTGTACTTGATTTCAGAGGTCTGAGCCCCCCACCACTGAGGTAAAGCATGAAGTGAGTACTTGTGGGTATGAGGGCAAATGAAGTTCACTTGTGAGGTGATGTAAGATCTCACCGCTGTTGGGGAGGGGAGGGATGCTTTGTGTGCGTGTTTGTCTTTGTGTGTGTGCGCGTGTGTTGAGAGCTACCACTGTTGATGCTGTCGAGAGTCAATCTAAAAAGTAACACATTCATGTGTCTGTGTACTTCATGCATGTGAAGACTCTTTAAAAAGTTATGAATGTGACACCGATGTGTGGCACAAGACCACGCATAACTTAGTCTGCCTTCCTGGTCCATTTGCACTCTCTTCTTCTTGACATCATTGAAAGCCATCATCTTCGCCATTAAATCTTTGCATTATCATCCTTGTCTCATGCGAGGAGCACTTCTGTTGTCAGAAAGAGACCCCAGAGATGATCTAAGTGAACTGGGTTGTTGCAGTGCATGTGTCTGGGTCACAGAGGACACTTTCCACCTCTCGTGCTGTGTGGGGGTAAACTGTTTGATGTCACATTGTGTGGTACCAGATCTAGCGTATGGATGCAGCTGAAGATGTGAACCAGACTAGCAGAACTGAACAAATTCTAAGTCTCATGGCCCAAATGTTATGGTGCATCATTGATTTCCCTGCCGCAAGGGAATGGGCTGCCTCAGCCCAGCTCTAATGAACATTTTGTGAGCCGTCAAATTAATTTCCTGCCTGCAGTTCCGTACTTGTTTGCCTTGCCCCATCTTTTTTAAAAATCATCCTTTCTGCCTCTCCATCATTACTTCCTCTTTGCTAATTAATACTTTTTAGGAGCATACAGTTTTGCTACCATCGCTAACTGCTCAAAAACCTCAGTGCTTCATGTCCTTCGTTTGGGTTTCTCCTTGTAGCCACCTGCACAGAACATGGCCATGGGCCCAGGGGGCATGACGCAGAATGGTCCTCCTCCACCTCCGCACAGTCACAGCATGCCCTCGGATAGCATAGTTGCTGGTGGCCCCCCGGCCTCGCACATGCAGAATCCCATGAACGGACAGATGCACGGTAAGTGCGCTGCCTCCCACCATCACAGCACTGTCACTTGGCACTCCCAAAGAGGGCTGTGATTAAGACGGTGATATAGTGGCTGCTGCCAGCATGGGTGTGGAACATCCTGCCCGTGCTGTGGATAGCAGGGGGAGGGGGATATGTCCGAGCAGCCTGCCATAGGGGCTTGCATTCAAAGGAACTGGTTTGGACAGGCTGACAGCCCAGCTCGCAAGAGTAACTCATCTCGTTTGGCTTGCATCAGTCACGAATATTCATTTACCATGTTCTGCTCTAATGTTAAAAGCCAAAAATGCCTATAATTTGTAGGTGTTGCTCCTCGAATAGAGACGAAAATGTTAAATTCTTCTAGAACTTTTTTGTTTTAGAAGGTATTGCTCAGTGTCTGACTGTTTTGTTTTGCCTAACCCCTTCCAAGTCAGCTTGTTAAGGGCAATATAATTTGTTGGCAGCAGTTAAAATGAATATGAATTAAACCTTTAATAAGACTGCAAAATTACATTTTAATTTCATCTTTTGCATGTGAAGTTTTGTATGGTTCCTGGGAGTAAATGTTTTGCCTTGTGAAATTTTCTCCAAGGGCCCAATCACATCCCGATGCCAGGTCCAAACCAGCCCACTATGCCTGGCGGTGCCATGAATATGCCCCCCAACAGCCACAGCTCCATGGGTGGCTACAACCACTCTGTGTCATCCTCCCAAGGCCAGATGAGCTTGACTCAGGGGCAGCCCATGGGCAATTACGGTCCACGTCCCAGCATGAACATGCAGCCCAATCAAGGTGCAGTAGTCTATCCTGAATTGCACACATACAGACCACCTCACAAGACTACCTGCCAGTTACCTTATGGGAAAAGGCACAGAGGTCAGGCAATAGAAACAGAATGAAATGTCGTGTGTCAGTTGTTATACTCTGTGACTTTGTCTTCTCTAGCTCCAATGATGCATCAGCAGCCACCCTCCCAGCAGTACAACATCCCCCCAGGTGGGGGTCAGCACTACCAGGGCCAACAGAACCCCATGGGCATGATGGGCCAGGTGAACCAGGGCAACCACGTCATGGGACAGAGGCCCATGCCACCATACCGACCCCCGCAGCAAGGTGAGCACTACTCCACATTGTCTGCCACATTAGGAGTAACACAACTTTCAGAGTCAAACTGACATTGTTGGTTTTTAGCTTCCACAACAGGATCTCACAGTCAGTACACCCAGGTTTTCCCACCCCTGTGTGTGTGTGTGTGTGTGTGTGTGTGTGTGTGTGTGTTTTGGCAGGTCCTCCTCAGCAGTATTCAAGTCAGGAGGACTACTATGGGGAGCAGTACAATCATGGTGGTCAGGGGGCTCCTGAAGGTAAGGTAGCATTGCATGCCTGCTGCTACATCTTGCTTTCCTTTGAGGGCTATGGAACTGGTCTTGACACTGGAAGGATCTTGGTTTCAGTGCTATTTGTCATGCTTCTCATGTCAGTAATTTCTCAGATGGGTTGTACATTTTATATATAAAGTTAATTATTTAATTTGACTTCCCCTAGACAAAATGTATCAATTTACATATATATCTTTAAAAAATGTTCAATAAGTTATACAGTTGGTGTAGAGTTATGATGTTGGAACACTTAAATGTTGTATTGATTGGAAGTGTAAGTTGGGCTCTTTGTATGACCCCTTATGACCCCACAGCAAATGCACAGTACAGCCAGCAGCAGGAACCATACCAACAAGGTCCTCCCCAACAGCAAGCCTACCCTCCCCAGCAGCAACCGCCCCCGCAGCAGTCATACCCAGGCCAGCAGGGCTACCCAGCACAGCAACAGGGCTATGGTATGGGGTCATTGTGTGTGTGTGTGTGTGTGTGTGTGTGTGTGTTCGTGTTCATTTTGCTTCAGATGCTTCCTCTTACACCAACCTTTCATCCCCGGTTCTGTCTTCAGGTCCTTCTCAAGGAGGTGCAGCACAATACCCAAACTACCCCCAGGGGCAGGGCCAGCAGTATGGAGCTTACAGGGCACCCCAGCCAGGTCCCCCCCAAGCACAGCAGCAGCGCTCATATGGCTATGACCAGGTAAGAAGGTTCTTGTCCAAATATTAAATATAAACTTTATAAAGGCAAAGATAGGTTTTAGTATTTAAAAAAATACAGTCCATTTTACACTAACTTTTGAAAATGCATATTCCAGTTTGTTTTTGTACATTCTCTAAAATTTACCTTTACCTAAGCAGCAGCTCTATAAATAAGACAGACAGGTCTTCAGTGAAATGTTGCTGCCTGTAGAGAAGGGTGGTTTTCATCCACGTGATTTTCCTGTGCTCCCTCAGGGTCAGTATGGGAACTACCAGCAGTGACCAGAGCGGAAACTGGTCTCTACGCAAGTGGTGGTGAGAGTCGCTCATTGCCAAGAGGATCAGAATTGCCTCCTTGATGAGCGGCTCCTCCACCCCTCAAATATATGGACCTGAATTGCATCGTATTCCTCTCGCCACGTAATCAAGTGGTGGCTTTCATTCCTCTGTGCGTCAAGCCCTCTCTTTTCAAAAACATACAAGTTTGGGGTTGCCACCTAGCAGCTTCAGTTGGAAGTCTGCGTGAATGGAAGTGGCACACATTTCTTACCTTGTGAAACTAAAAAGAAAAATCCTGTCTTATCCCACTTTCATCACGAGATGGCAACTCTTAAAAAGACAAACAAATCATGCAGTCATGGCAGCTTTTCCTGTTGTTATTCCATACCCAAGGTGTATGCGTGCAACCTAATTGGTCTCAGTCCTTAGATGCCTTAAGTATGAAGTACTTTAGAAACAACAGTCTGGAGAAGGGTGAGTCCCAAACATGATAGCTGCCTTACTCTATACTCTTCAGACTGCACAACCTGTCGTTTTGGTTGTCTTTCAGACACTTGGTAAGAAGAGGACCTGTTGCTATTAATCCTGAGAGTGCAATGAGCTTTTTTTTCTTTTTCTTTTTTGGCTGAAGCAATATGATAGCAGGTTGGTCCTTATAAAATGAGACAACACAGAGAGGAAACATTTTATAAAAAATGGAATCAATTAATCAGTGTACAGATGTATTTTACACCTTTAGATGGTTTAGTCCAGAATGGTTCCTTGTTATTTGCATTTGAAAAGAAAATGCATTTTGTTAAGTTTCACGTTCTTTTTAAGCTGTGACCTTTTTGTCCTTTTTACATTTTTGTTTTAGTTGAGTAAATCATGAACAAAACATTTTTACGCCACCAGACTTTAGAAGTTCAGTACAATGCTGTGACAATGAAGTTGTTGTATATTTTGGAACATCTCAGTCATTTTCCTAATTAACAGAGCTCAGCTGTTTCATATTCATCTGTAGAACCAGTGCTCCTCTTTTCCACCCCAGCCTGTGGTTGTTCACCACGTTTGACTGTATGCTACACGACTGGAACAAAAGCAAAATAGACTAATGTCATTTTTTTGTACTTGTGTGTTACCTGTTGTGGTCACTATGGGTATGAGTAAGGCACTTCCCTGCCACTTGAAGTGTGTGTGTGTGTGTGAGAGAGAGAGAGAGAGAGAGAAGAAATTTGGATGGGGTATTATAGACTGGTAACTGGCACACATTGAGTTGTCTCACAGATGAGCTGCCTCAACCCTTTGTCCCTCTAGCATGTCCAGCTGCTGCTGGGGCTCCCAAGCAGCTCTGGCTGCCAGCTGCAACATTGTGTGTGTGTGTGTGTGTGTGTGTGTGTGTGTGTGTGTGTGTGTGTGTGTGTGTCAGACGAGCCTTCGCACTCTCTTATCCACTTTTCTGGCCACATATCTACACGCACACACACTCGTGCGGCCAGACAATGTTATGCCCTTGGTGTCTGTGTAGGGGAGGGGATGCTCCTTTGGGAAAAATTAAGTGATTGAGATGTTGGAGTAATGATGAGGTGTTTGACACCACAAGTCCCTGTTCTTTAGTAGAGAGAAGTCTCTGGCTTTAAACCCCACCAGTGCCTATCTGAGGGTTGAATCCCATGTGCGAGAGGACATGTTCATGAGGCAATAGTCATGCAGGTATGGTCTACATGCATCTTCCTTACTTGTGTCATAAATATCCACTCTTACCTGGTCCTTTGGTCTCTATAGGGGGTGTGGGCTGGAGTCTTGACCTCCATTCTGCATTAGAACCACATTGTTTTCAATAAATGGTATGAATAGCAAGTATTGGCCTGCTAGCTGCCCTCTGCTGAGTCTCTGCCTTTATTGGACACAAGCACTGAGGCTCTGGGGCAGGAGATTACTAGACTGATCTCCTGGTGTTCACACTTACAGTTTCACTGAAGTAACCAGCCTGGACATAGGTGGGTTGAAGACCTGCAGTCCCCTCTGCACTTTATCTACTGTCCATGTTTCATAAACCCTGACAAAAACACTGTAAAGTGGTTCTTTTCACTCAGATGCTCCTAAGAGCAGCATGCATGTTTGGATCCAGTATGAGTCTGGCATTAACCACGGCAGCCTTTGTTGGACTTTTGATACTATTGAAACTTAAACAGTTTCTGTAGCCTTTTTAGGCAAAACTGTGTTTCAGCATAGTATGAAGCAAAAGGCTGAAAAAAAATATCAATCAGTTCAGTGTTTTCTCCCATTGAGGTATTCTGTTGAGCAGTGGCTGAAAGCGACAGCAGAACCCCAGTAACTCCTCCTCCAATAGCCATTGGTACTGTAGTTTAAACCACCCTCATTGGCTGAAGGTGGCCCTGCCTCTGGGTGCATTTCTCCTTGACGAAGGGACAGAGTGCAGTTTGGTGGCACTGGATGTAAGCCGGACCCATCTGAACCAGACGGTACCCTTGGCCCTGTAATGCTGAGCCTTGGCTGGGTCCGGCCGTGGCATGGGGTGGTGTGGGCAGAGTAACAGAATTCCTGTTTACGCTGCATAACCACGTTTATCCAAAGCAAGTAGGTGGCAGACAGCCGGAGTTGCGGCCCTGTGCTTGAATAAACTGGGACTGAAACTGACCTTCCGCTGTAGTACTCGATAATTGTAGTTACCCTGAACTGGTGCAGTAAAAGTTACCCTGCTGTCTAAGTAATATTTGTAAACTGAGAATTTTTAATGTCTCCATTTAACTATGGACTAAGGGATGAAATGACGGGTTTTGTTCCTTCGTGCGTTGGTGCACTTTAACGCTGTTTTGAGCCACACAGCAGAGCACTGCCCCACTTCCCTCTGTCCTTGAGTGTTCTGCCTCCAGGCACAGGGCTCCTGGGTCCTGCGGTGTCCAATGCGTGCTTCCAGCAGAGCCGCCCACTCACCCACCCCAGCCCTGGATGGGCGCCAGTTGCCGAAGGGCATCCATGCTACCAGAGGTATGTGCTGGAACAGCTCAATAGGCTGCAGTCCTGGTGTCAGCTACACCCCCCCCCCCCCTCGACAAAATCTTTTTTTTTTTTTTTCTTCTTCTTCTTTCCGGAAGCATCTCCAAAGCTGAACAGCATCGTTCTTGGATCTGCGTAACTCCACCGCATCACCAATGTCATTTTAATCGCTGGTCATCAACCAGAAGGGGACAAAACTCACAGGTGTTATTTCATAAACACATGTTGTTCATTCCTATTTATATAATGGGGTAATTTTTACTATATAAATTCAGGGTTATTATCTTGATCTAGTTTGACTCGATGGTGCTTCCACCTTTGTGATCAAGAGAATTAAAGCTGGATGGGGGATCTGAACCCAAATCTTTCAACAGCAATTAAATGGCTCTAACCTCTGTACCTCCTGCTGTCCCACAGTGATTGAAATTGCATCATTAATTTTCTGTAGTTTTAAACTTTTTTGCAGTTAACCCTTTCTCAAATTTATGAAATAATATTGTGATTTTTATCAGATGCTAATGCCCAGTGCCACTTTTTCCTGGTTATTACAGTAGTAAACATCCTTCCATCCATCTGTTGCCCTTAACCACTTTATTATGGTCACAGCAGTCCAGGGCCCATCCTGGAGTTTTTGGGACACTAGGCTAGGGGACACCAGTCCGTCACAGGGTGGCCTCACACACTATGGGCAGTTTGCAGTGACCAGTTAATGTGAAACACATCTTTGACCCATGGGTGGAAACCCACGAAGACATGAAGGAAAACATGCAAACTCCTCACAGCCTGAGCTGAGGTGGCAATGCGTACCACATAAATACTGAGTTTTAATTTTGCCTAATGTCATAAATACACTTTGGTATTATATGCATTTGGTTGCATGTAATCTGATGCCATTTTTCAAAGATTTGATTTTTTTTTAAATGAATTGCAGTTAAGATAGTTTGTACCTGAGACCAACAATATTTCAGACTTTCTTTTTTCTTCCCCCCCCCCCTCTCTTTCAAGAGCAATGTCCTTGAATTTTCAGAAGTTGGATTTTTTTTTCCTCCCTACCTGGAGGGCGGTCCTGATAAAAGGCCCTTCCCTAAGCAGACTCATTACAGAGCAGACCCCCTGCCCCCTGCCACCGTTCCACCACCAGCTGCCCGTTATTTATGTTTGTAGCTGACGGCGGCCGCTGTTGTGACCTGGAATGAGCTCCGATGGCACAGGGCATTTGGTCGAACGCCAGCAGCTGATTACCACCTCAAACGGTCACAGGGGTCAGGCCTCCTCTCCCTGAGGGCCGGCCTGAAACTGGGAGCCGTCGGTGGGCGTAAAATGTGCCCAGCAGGGTTTTTTTTCAAGGTCATGCAGAACAGAGCTGCTGGTCTGAGACAGACAAGGCAGCAAAAATGAAACAACGGGATTTATGGCCTAATTATCTATTCATTTCTCTAACCCTTTTCTCTTATGGAGCTTACAAGTTGCGGTTTATACACTAAGCTACTTACACTAATTTACCTGGTTTTATAGTACGGTAATTTTTAACTCTAATCACTTCAGATAACAATTGAAATCTTTTGACTGCAAAATGACAGCAGTAAACACATCACCTGCTGCCCCTGACCTCAAACTCCCACTTCTGTGTGGTTTTGATATTAGAATCTGCTGCTGGCAAAATATGAACATCAGCCAATATATCATCCATATGAACGCCCTGACATCTTCATTTTCCCTCACTCCTGCACTGCGGCATACATCACCATGTTACACCATACCGCACATCTTAATGTGTTTGTCTGCATATAAATACAGTATTTACTGGGTGCATTATACATTTCAAGATTTGTATTAATTTGTTCTGTTTTGTGTCTGACAGCCTTGTGCTTAAATCTTTCCCACTGTAACGAAACCAACAAAATGGCCAAATGTGGGGTCCATGACAAGCAGGGTGACAGATGGCTGTGGGGGTCGCTGGACCAGGAGGGGGCGCTGTTACTGTTTCTATTAATTCAAATGCTCTGCTCTTTCTAGTCTTTCTATCCCTGACATCCACTTGCCAAAGCAAATTTAAAATTTAATGCTTATAAAACCACTGAATTGGCTTTTTAATATCATGGTTTGCCTGAAACATTCTTTAATAGTAATACTGACAAAGCTTCAAATATCAAGAATAAATGGTCGATATGTAACTGTGCACAAGTTGAGGGGAAAAGAACTGCAGAAGTTAACACCTAGAGATTTATTCTCCTTTGCAGATGTGCAGTGTGGCAGGGCCTGATGTTGTTTGTCATCCTGAAACATCCCCACATGAAAATGAAGGATGATGAAGCAGAGATGCTCAAATATCCCACAGTGATGGACACCTTTATCCCGTTCTGCAACGCTGATCATTAGATCCCGTCTCCTCCACCATGGCCTTCCTCCCACAGTGAACACACTATTACTGTAATAATATTGCTAATAACTGCAAGACGTCTTATTCAAGACGCCGTAAATGCCGCCTTAATGATGTCACAAACTCCGGGCAAACGTTTTCTTAACCTTTTTCTCCTGTAGCAGTTTTCCACATTCAGGCATCAGATCAATGTTGGGTTTTTTTTGAGATTTTGCAACAAATGGGCAAGAAAGTCCTATAACAATTACAAAGGATGAAATATTACCTTGGAGTGAAGTAAAAAAAGATGATTTTAATTTGTGGATCTAAAACTGCGCTTGAAGAATGAGCCTGGAATATGAAGATATATTTTATTGCACTATTACATTGGGGATGAGTTATAGGTTTTGGGTCCTGTCTGGGGACAGAAGGGCAACACATTGGTGCTTTAAATACATCCACACCAAAGTTCTGCACGACAGAATGTAGCATTAACGAAATACACGTTTCTAAGTCTCCATGACAACAAACCAAGGAGGCCATTCTGGGTGTGGTGAACATTATTTTTAGCTCATTTAACTGACGTTTTTCTCCAAAATAGCTTTTGCTCATTTATACAGCTGGGGAGTTTTTATTGTATCGACTCAGTGTTCTGAAGTTAACCAAGGGCACAGCAGAAGCTCCTACAGTGACTCTAACCACTGTGGTTCACCTCGCTGTTTGCACTGACGGTTCTCCTGCTTACACACAAAACTTGGGTGTCAGTTGTGTCTCTGATCACAGCGCCCGCAGAATGGGAGGTCGGCGAGGTCGATCTCAGGGTCCTGGAGGGTTGAGGGCCGCCAAGAACCTTATTTAATGGAAACTCTTTGAAATGTCCCTCATCTTACAAAAACTACCGAAACCTGAGAAGCAAACAGAAAAACGACATCGGACGCAGGAGGCGTCTGACAGACCGAAAAAATGGTTTAATAACAGCCACACAAGACGGCAGACATGACTGCAACTTGTCTGTTATTCTCCCTCCGCTGGCGGGTATTTCCTGGGGGAAATTAAAAGACATTATTGATCCATTGAGGATTGTGCAGAGGCTGGAAAGGGAAGCCCCCAAGTGTGGTGCGTGATGGAGAGATAGGGCAGCGCAGACCCACGCGCGCAGCTTTAATAAAAGTCGCCTCTGAATCAGACAACAGAAACTGATGGCAGGGAAGATCTGCTGTCCTTCTGCTTAAAAAGCAGCAAACATTGTGCAGCTTTGACCAAGACTGACCTCTGCCTGCTCCGTCTGCTCTGTGTGTACCGTACGTTTACCAGTGTGCAAAGGTGCAGCTTCGTACAGCCTCGCTGTTATTAATGCCTGTCGACCCACACGTATTAGCAGAGGGAAAGAATGAACTTCTGTGTTCTGTTCAGTTACCAAACAGGTTTCTCCAAAAGTGATGCACAACTTGGAGGAAAAAAAGTCAGTTGGCGACGGATGAAAAGCTTTGTGCACAGACAGGATCATCCAGATGCAGCCTGAGTGTCTCGTACCAGTGTCTCGCTGCCTGTGGATGTGATGCTCATGCAGCAGATACACAGTACGGTGCATGTGGATCACATTGATGGGGTTTGGGTGATCTTCCAGGTGATGGAATGATGAAGGTTCCTTGGCTGCTGGCATTAGCATCCGCAGCAGTGGAGACGAGTAAATGAAGTGGGGCAGGAAACACTCCCCGTCCGGTGCTGCCATCCCTGCTGCTCCCTTGGGCCCCTGCTCCCGTACACCCTCTTTGTGGCGCTTGCCCTGCTGTGCATCTCTGTCCCACTGGATGCACCTCCCCAGGCACCTGCTGTCCCATCTGCCGGCCACATGGTCTCCTGCTTCCCATCACCAAGTGTTCTGCTGCTCCTCTTCTGCCCTCCACTGCAAACGGCTCACTCACTCACCGATCGTCCTGCTTTGTTCAGCTTTGGGTGCTGCTGTTTCTTCCCCAATTCATCCTGGTCTTCATGTCTGTGGCACTATGATTTTGGAGGCTTTGCACGGTCATATGGACAAACTTTACATCCATTCATTTAGAAAAATCTGTCATTTTCATTATTGCTGTTTGGCTAAGCTACTGGTCCACAGTTTGTCATTGCCATTGTTCAGAAAGACCTTCAGCGTCTACCCACCTCCTATAAACTTGCCCATCTCCTATTGGGCATCATCTGTACCTTAGTAGAAGTTTGATGAAGCAACAAGACAGTGACCCCAAACCCCCGAATAAATAATAAAATGGCCTAAATGGAAGAAAGTTTGAGTTCTAGAATGGTGAAGTCAGGGTCCAAATCTTGACCCAGTTGAAATGCTGTGGCATGACCTGAAGAGAGATGTTCGTGCATGCCAGAGCTATAGATGAACTGAAACAGTTTTGCAAGGAGGGAATGGTGAAAAATTCCTCCTAGCTATTGCATAAATCTGATCAACAGCTTCAGGAGATGTGGGCATTGCTGCTGCTAAAGGAGGTTCTACTTGCTGCTGAATACAAGGGTTTGCAGACTTTTTTTGCTGTAATTTTAGGGGAAATCATTCAAAGTCCCCGAGCTCTGCTGCAAGCTTGGTAACTTCAGCTGTACAACAGCCCAGCTACTCCACACCGCCATGTTGCCCGTCTACCCCAGGATCCGTCAACCTGCCACTGGCGAAGACCTACCCAGACCTGTGACAGGTGACGGCTCAGGCGGTTAATACCTTCACTTAACAAACATCCTCCCACAATTCTGAGATGCCCCCTTCCTGGTGAGGGCTCACATTCTCAGCTGCCAGGGAATGTATGCTGAGGAATAATCTACCGGTTGCCTGGCAGCACAGTGTCTTCAAATCCTTTTCATCTCCATCTTGATCCAGGGTCTCTGGTGCCTCACGCAAGATGCCCTGGCTCCCGTACGGATTTAGATTAGACACAGAGAAGAAGACCTTTTGCATGATGTTTATAAACCAGCGTAAGAAAGCTCTCCCCAAAATGTGCATGCACACACCTCCGCGAGGCCGGGATCTCAGACAGAGAACTTCCTTGCTCCTCGATTCCACATGTCCTCCCTCACTGGCCCCCTCGCTGTGATATTCATGAGCTTATGATGGGGCCACACAGACACACTTTCCACATGAAAGTGATGTAATAATGGCCTGTGGAATTATTGCATATATTCAAATTTTTGTATATCTAAGCCACATAATTAAAGGTGCAGAAGCAACAAGTGCGACGAGTTATGGGGAAGCGGACATGGAGATGTTTTGCGTCCAAGTAGAGCGACGGCTGAAATGTTCACGACTCCACTTTCTAAGTCATTAGAAGGAATTTACCTTGGACACCATTCTTCTGTTTCAACATTGATAGTGGGACTGTCATCTGGCAGAGGCCAAATGAGCGTTTGCCTGTTTTATGTTTTTCCACAGTTATGTAGACATTTAAATACTTTACTGACAATCCGATAAATTGTAAAATGCATCAAAAACATTCCTTAATTTCCTGTAACAGTTTAACTTCCACAAACAGAAACAGACCATCACAGGTCTGCATGCTATTACTGTTACCCATAATTACGGTCCCAATAAATGAATTGGGTCTGATGGCTCATTGATGAAGTAAAAACAATAAGACACAGTAAAAGGCAGTAAAACATAGTAAAACAGTTATTTAGGCAGGTACTGATTATTAGTTAGCCATTTTTAACTAAGTGGGCAGAATCTGACCTGTGGTTATGCAAGCGGAGTGGAAGACGATGGTTTGAAACCCAAACACAACTGGAGGAAGTCCACTGTTGTGCTGACTTCTATATGCAGGCGTTCACTCAGGTGTTGCTGTGCAAATCAGGGAATAAAACATTTAATCATTTGAAATGTTTTCTGTTTTAGAGAAGACTAACGTTTTGTAGGCCACAGAAAATCCAGCGCAGTCTGTGCTGGATTCAGATTCAGTCTGTAATGGAGCTTGCATGTTCTCTCTGCGTCTGTGTGGGTTTTCCCCTGGTGCTCTGGTTTCCTACCACAGTCCAAAGATGTGTTTTAGGTTAATTCGTTGCTCTACATTGCCTGTAGTATGTGTGTGATACATTGGTGCCCCATCTATGGGCAGGTTCATAGCCTGTCACCCATTGCTTCCAGGATAAGATCTTAAGTGGTGTCACCTGGCTCAAGATAAGCGGTGAACAAAAATTGATGAATATTTTTACAATATAACCCTAACTTTTATTTGATTAGGGTGCTATTTTCAAGGCAAGCCTGCTCTTTGCAGAGCCCAGCAAACTCATCCATGGATACCAGGTTTTAAACTCCTGTTTTAAAGAAAAATCCCTGTCAACCCAAACCAAACCAATGGCTCAGACTGTAATACCTTCTGGCCAGGAGGTTGTGGGTTTGGCTTAGTGTGATGTGGTGAAGCAAAGGCACCAGCCACAGGAAAGGACAGTCAACTCTAGCCAAATCAGAACCAACCCTACAGACTCCATCCCTGCCCCCCGCAACCTGTGCTGCGCCGCCTGGTCACACTGGCTTGCTAATGACTCGGCCTGGGAGAAGCACAGAGTGTAGCTGAGCGTGGAGATCCAACAGATGGTGAGAACGTCAAGCTTTCTTCACACAGCATCCTGCAGAAGCACCAGAACCCATATCAGCACTGCAAACACATCTGATTTACAGGGCCTTGTAGGATGTGAACGATTTCCCCTCACAATTATATTCAGCACTTTCCTTCCCCAGGTGGAGAGACAGTGAGAGGAGGGTGGAAGTAAATCGTTTACCTGTTCTTTACTTTTTTGTACTTTGTCTGCACACCTTTCTTACGAGCTGCACTTCTGCACTGTAGCATCCTTATAAGATGGAATGTAAACAAGTGTGTTACATTCCATCTGCTTGATGCGAACAGACTTCAAAAATTTGACAAAACAAACCATCCCTTATTAGAGCCTCCAAATTCACAGAGTGAAGAGCGATAAGATGGAACCTAACAGTTAACCATTACTTTTCATCACATCCTACTGTTTTCCTGACTTGTCACAAACTTAATTATTCATATAGATGCTGTAATTAACAATTAAGAAACAGTTTTACTGCTGGGAGGTGATTTTATAAATGTACAGAAATTAAAACGTTTCCTGCAAATGCGAGAAACTGTTTCTCCAGAGGTGTATGCAGCAGTAAATCCTGGGTGGGGCACCGAATCTGATTCTCAGCATTGTGGGAACGATGACTTGCGCGTCACATGCTAGCGTTGGGATTCAGATTCCTTCTGTGGAGTCTGACAGCAAGTTGTGTCACTCGCTTCCTGGTTCCTCAGCCCGAAATGAAAAGGCTGGAGGACCTATGGGGAAGATGGCTTATTGTTTGGTTTTTATTTATTTGGGGAACAAGTTTGGGATGGAGGTTCGGAGCAACAGGTTCTCCCTTCCTCACAATGAAAGCTCCTACAAACTATGGCTCAGGTGCTTGCGACAGCACACTCTGGGGTCACGACTCAATCACAGCTAGAGGGCCCCAAGGTATCAGCATATCAGAGGAGAAGCAACAAGTGTTTGTGGTGATGGGTGGAACATTTCCCTACTCTTTACTTGCACCTTGGTGGGGGCATCGACCTTAGAACAACTATGCGAGACAGGGATGGAAGGAAGCCGTCTCACACACCACGCTTTGGGGACTGACTCTGGACCTTCTCAACCCTGCATTAGAAAGGCGGTTATTAATAATGGATGTGAAGATACGAAATGTCAAAACGTATGGAAATAAATCCCTTAAGCCTTCAGTGGAAACAATGTTGCTGTGATACTACAGCAAGGCCCCTCGTGGGACTTAAACCTGCAACTTTATGTTTACAAGTCTCTATCCTTAATCACTACACACCCTGCTGCTCCAGTCTGCCCACACAGCATCTTGAAGAGCCTCCAGGTAACTCCTCAGCATGTTCTTCTGTCCTAAACCAACAGCAAGGGACATTTCTGAGTCTGGAGCCTGAAAAACATTATATTTAGAAAGAAAAATAAACTAAACACAATTAATGGATATTTAGAGATTAAATAAGACCGCCAGATCATCCAAGAACCAAAACAAATGTAACCAAAATGAGATAGAAAACGGCAAGAGTACTGTCACCTTTTCATATTTTTCTTCCTATCAGGTCTGATTTCTGCCCCATTAAAATGTGCACACATGCAGTTTTCCTCACTTTTTAACAGTAGTGGCTAGATAGATAGATAGATAGATAGAATGACAGACAGACGATACATAGATAGATAGACAGACGACGTTACGTCCTGGAAGGCCGTACAGTTCCGCGTGTGTGAAGTTTTGTCACCAGAAGGGGGACCACCCGGCCGTCGGACGGGGCTCGCCGGCGCTCCGGATCCGTGCGCAGAGCGCGGTCCGTTCGTCCGGGTCTTGCGGCGCACCTCCCCCCACCCCCCTGTTTTAATCATGCCTCCCTGTCTGTGTGCGAGCGCAGGCGGCCTGACAATGATTTCCTCAGCGATTACGCACAGAGCGAGTCCCTGTGGGCCGGGGGCCCCCTCCGGAGCCGTCCTCGTGGCTTTGGGGGCCTCGCTTCCATTTCCCATTATTATGTGGAGGACCGGAGCGGCGGCGCAGTGCAGGACCCCTCAGGTTGGTGACAAGCGGGGCGGGCGAGCGGGCGGACGGGCGGGCGAGCGAGCGAGCGGACGGGCGCGCGCGCGCGGCTCCTTTCCACGCGTCCGGACAGGGAACAGAGCCGCGCGCGACGGCGCCGCGAGCCGCTCATTACTTTATGATCTTGCTTTCGCAGGGAACCAAAAAAAAAAAAAAAAAAAAAAAGAAAAAAAAAAAAGTGGTGTTTTCTTGCGTTTTTTCCCCCCCTCTTTTCCCCCCGGTCCTACCGGGTTGCAGTCGATGTCTTGAACGCGCTGCGCTCGTAAGGCTCGGACAGTGGAGCAGGACGAGGAGGGATATTTAAAAAAACTGCGTGCGTGCGCGCGCGTGCATGCCTCTGTGTTATTACTGTAAAAAAAAAAAAAAAAAAAATGGAACAGCGCGCGGCGGAGCTGCGGATCTCTGTTCAGGTTTCCAGCGCGAGGAGTTAAACAGGCGCCGATTTCACACCACGTTCCCGTCCTGCGCTGGCTGTAGCACCGCTGCTCTGCGCCACGTCCGTTTTTGATTTTCATTTCGTTATTATTATTATTTTTTTTTCATATGCATTTATGCGTTTTCGTAATTGGCAGAAAAGCGCTCAACGTAAGAAAGTGGGTTTGGCGCGGCGGTCGCTTGGCTGCCCGGCGTGAGTAGTTAAGGGACGGAGACACGGAGCGTCTGTCTGTGGGATGTCTCGGCGGAAGCAGGCGAAGCCGCGCTCCCTCGGAGGTAAGTGCACCGCGCCGCGCCGCGCCGCACCGCACCGCACCGCACCGCACCGCTGCGGTGCGGTGTGTACCGTGTGCGCGACGTGGAGCCCCAGCGCCTTGTGCACAATTGCGAGTGCTCCGTGGTGTTGGTGCCGCGTGTCTGCACGGCAACTTTTCTTTAAACTGCGTGTTAAATTAACTTCCTCCGGCAATACGGATTTCTTACAATTATTTTTCATCATTATCTGACACTGTGCACACGAAGCCGACTGACTTTGCGGGTCAAACAGCTCCCGATGAGGTCCAAATGTGTCTGTTAATGGATTTACTGGCGAATGCATTAATAGGAGGGGCGCGTCGCTAGCCGGGACCTTCCGTTGGACGGCGGGATCCCAGGGCGGCGCAGTCACGTGACGGAGGTGCACGCGTGGAGCGCCGAGCGCGAGGCAGCAGCTGTGAGGGAGTGTCGAAGGGCGGGAAAAATATCAAAACCGCAAAAATGGAGGCGAATGTCAGTACAGCAACGTCGGCGGTTTTCAGTTATTAGTTTGGGTGCAAGTTCAGCGGCGAAACCACCGTCAAACAACAGCCGTCCCTGAGGTAACACCTCCAGCTGTCCTGTCGTGAAATAATAAAAAAAATAGCGATTATGAATGTGTCATGTAACGACCGTACTGTGGGGAGATTATTTGTTGTGGTAACCGTCATCTTCAGTAAATGCTGCTTTTACTTGCACGTTTCCAGGTGCCCTGTAGTGGACGTCCACTTAAATGTGTGACGTTTCTTTTGTCTGTTAGAATTATTATTATAATTTCTTTGATAAGAATTTATTTTCTATGCTATGACCTATCTTAAGTTGTTACCTTATACAGAATGTGAGGGATTTTCCTAATAATAATATTTGCAAAGAATTAAAACTGTCACATTTTCTGCTCTGAGAGAGAAAAAGAATTTATCCTGTTTGAATCCCACATTATTTACACTAGATCAGTGTTTGTTTGCTGTTTTTAATTTAAATTTTCTTTACAGAAAATGTCATATCGTATATTTTGACCATTAAGTTTTTGGATTTATAGCAACATGTAAAAATAACTGACAATTAAACAGTGACAGTTATTGTACAGTTTAAGAATGAAAGTTTTGTTTAGTCATTTTTGCAATCATTATTTATCTAACACTTTTTACCTATTTACCTATTTATACTGCAGGGCAATTTTTTCTGTATGAATTTGAGGTAAGTACTTTGACCAACAGAATTGCAGCAGGAGCAGGGATTACTTCAGCATTTATACTGACCGCTCCTTCAAGTTGCCAGGCAGCGACCCCAAGCCCTATCCCACCTACTGCACAACAGTGGGGCTTCGAAGGCATTCTGGTCACCATATCCCACTTGATAGTGTGGGTCTTTGTGTGAACTGCGGTGCTGACAGAACACACCTAGGGTCTCTGAAAGACCACTGCAGCTGCTACTGGAGCAGTTTATGGTGTTGAGAACTGAACTTTGATCTCCCATGGCAACCAAAGTGACCCTAATCAAGTCATTCAACCATCTTCTACTCTCTTCACAACATAATTTAGTTTGTAGGAAGGAACAAGGGACCAAAGTGGAAAGCGTTTTTCAAACTTAGACAAACTGCAGGGGGTGTGTATAACTTTGGCTTCAGAGCTAGGATACGGTATTGATCACTTGAAGGATTAAGTAATGATCAACTGTAATATAAATGGTAGCTTGAATATGTGCTCACAATGGAAAAAGAACAATTCCTGCATATTTTGTTTTGAAACTTAAAAAAGGAGGAGCAGCTGTATCTACTAAGCAGCAAAAAAGACTGGAAGTCAATCTCGAGGCTGGCCAGGGCCCTTCAAGGACTGTTAGTTAGTTCTTCACATGAATTAATTAGTTTTTTTAATCAATATTGTCAGTATTTTCAGAAAGGACACTTGAAAAACATCAATAATAGTCTTCCAACAAAATACAAGGTATTTGGGCTACAGTATTGAGTTGTTTATGCGTGTGATTTCAGCTGCATATTGCCAATGTGTAATAATTCTTTTGACCATTAAAATGTGATCCCTTGTTTTGCAATTTAAACAGTGGCTGTCCTCCTGAATACTAATATCATGTATAGTGGAGAGTGCCTTGTTGTTCAAGCTTTTAGTCTGACTCGTGAAAGCTCATGGGCTGAATTTGTTTCATTTGACTCTTAAGCCACATTTTTTCAGTGCTCACAAGTCATAAATTTTATCATGCAGAAAGTGATAGCTCAGAATGAAATCCAGATATGAGCAAGACCTGTATGTCCATAGCTTTTTCCTCTGAACATAAATACTATGTTTCATTCTTTTCTTGTTTTTCAGTTTTTTATCAACACTTTTTAAATTAATAATGCCTTTTTTGTAGCTTTCTTGACTAGCTGAGTTACAAAAAGTGTAGCGATGGAAAGGTGACAAGTGATAAAATATTTTATATTCATCAAACTATTTCACCATTAGAATGGTTGTGTTTAGTATACAATTATTGGCCCAGGTAGCAGAGCTAGTGATGGAATGCAGCATAGCTGTTGTACTGAACAACAAAAACAGAAACCTCTTAACATTTTTTATGATTGGGATGTTGAAGTGTACAGTCACTGAAATGAATGAACACCTTATGCATTGCCTTGAAATTTGATTTTTTTGTGTTGATAATGCTTTATTTCAAATAACTAAAAAAGAACCAACAGTAAAAAATAAATCAGAAACAGGTTAATTTAATAATTGGTTATAATTAAAAACAAATCTGTGAGTAGTCATTGCGAGACTAAGCAAAGTAATGAGACATTTGAAAATTGGTCATGTGGAAAATGCTCCATATCGTGTTCTCTGTTGTGTTAAGTGGTCTGCAAATGATTCTGGTGTTAAGTTTATTAATAACATCTCATACATTTTGAGCTTTGTATACATTTAGGCAAGCTATGGGAAACAATTTAGAAGTTTTATGGAACCGAAAAGAAGTTTTACAGCTAAGGCAAAACAGCGAAGAAGAGACTAACTTTTAAATGAGCACTTTGCAGTGACAAATTAGCCCTCACTCTCACAGTGTTAAGAGCATTGGCCTCTTGTCATTATCAATTGGCTCTGTGAATTCCATGCCTCGAATGCCTTATTTCACCAACAGGGACAATAATCAAAACAAAAACTCCAACTCCCCATGCCAATTTATGGTGAAACACGGGGGGATTCATTAAAACCCTTTCGCTAAATGATGCTGCATGCAAACCTTCTGTAGCAAAGGAGAAACTCATTAAGATGTTGTTTTAAAGTCAGAGGTCTTCCTTTACTCAGGGTCTTAAATAAGGATTCTCTCTTTGGGTAGATGGAGGCTCAAGATGTTATATCTCAAAGTAAGACCAAACTCACAAAGGTGAAAGGTCCTCGCAAAGGTAGGTTTGAATAGAAATAATGAACATATCGTTGTGTAGCCATCAGTAGTGGTGATGTGGCTCACAAAGTACCTACAAAGTTAAAGAGAGCCATGTTATTTATGAACAAATAATATACATAACACTGATCACGTTTGTTGGCCAGTTTACATGGGTAACCTAATCAGGGCAGCAGGGGCTATAGTGGTTAGAGCATTACCTTATGGGCAGAACCTGGGTTCAGATCCTTACCCCATGATGAAGGTATTTACGCTGAATTTATACAGTAAAAATTTTTCCCATAGTAAATAAGTATTTCACTGCACATAGCATAGTGAAACAAATATAACTTGGCAAATAAAACTGGTGAAAGGAGTGAAAAAAGTGAATTAATGTAAATTGGTGTTACATAGCTTGTTTTTTATTTTTTTTTTCATAGAATTTATAAAACATTCCTGAAGAAAAGATGGAATCAATTCAATTTTATTTTTATATAGCACTCTTCTCACTGCAGTGGGTCAACACATGCACAGTTGTGCATTATAAAATATGGCTTTATATGTTGCAAAAGTTAGTGTGAATGCTTTACTCAGCATGTGACACACTTGTTAGAAAATGCTTGTGGAAACTAACAAAAAAAAAAGTGAACATTTGAGAAGATTTTTTTTTTTTACCCTTGTAGGCTCCCACTGATCATTGCATACCGTTTGTGAAGCTTGCATGCCATTTTAAATGCTTTTACAGATAATTAGGTATTTTGGGCCTTTTTTCAAAATGAGCTGGACTATGCTGTCCTGTGGTTAGGACCATCTCTCCGGTTACAGAAGTGAGGGGATGAATGTGGTGCCAATGATTGAGAGCGCATTTCTATGTAGGGTTGATATTTTACATGAATCACAGTGGAAAGAGGCTTCTTCTGCATTCCAGCTGCTAAAATCCATTTAGCGTAGAGATTGTGACAGGGTGCAATGCTTTCTGTTGCCACTGTGTTGGAAGATGTTCATTTAATTGTGACAATACGCATGGCCAGAGCTCAACATTTTATTTTTTTTTTTAATTAAATGACATTTTTATGAATAATTGAAGTTGTTTAAAATGGGATGGCACAGTGCATAGAGCTCCCACCCCACAACACCTGAACCTGAACTGTTTGGGTACAGGTTTGAGTCCATGAGGTGTCTGTGTTCCAGTCCATGTTTGCATGGGTTTTTTCTGGGTGCATCAGTTCTATCCCACAGGCCAAAGACATGTATTTTAGGGTAAATGGCCACTGTAAAGCTACCTGATGCATGTAACTGGCCTTTGTCAGTTACCTAAAAAAGACCCCCTGCAAAAAATGGGTTGTGGTCATAGCCAGGATTTCAGAAGCTGTAACAATGACCCCCATACTACTGAGTTGCACATGTTCATCTATTGGACAGGATCATGGTTGCATCATTTGGTACTGTAGTGTTTAGATCTGTCCCCTTACTGCAGAAAGACCCAAGTTCAGATCTCCTGTGTAGTACCCTTGATCAAGGTACTTAATCCTGAACAGTAAAAATTACGCAGCTCTAAATATGGGTAAACTGTTTAAGTAAGAAAGCTTATACAAATCTTGCAAATTCCTTGGGAAAAAAGTGGCACATAAATGAGGATCATGGGTGACAGTGGTTATGAGCTTTCTTATTTAAGTTTTGAAAGTATCAGCGTTAGTTAATTGTGATGGATTAAAATATTTATTCTAATTTATAGTACGCCATCCTCAACTGTGTGAGTCTCAGGTCATATGAGCAGCGGAGGGATAACTGCGTGGCCTGGTTTGGCTCTGTCCCGGTCTGTGACTGGCACCTGGTCATGTCTAAACCTGCCATAGTTCTGGGACTGTTGCTCTGCTCATGATGCTCAGGCAGTGTCCTCATTAGTGAGGCACCATCTATCGAGTGGGTGTGAGTGTCACAGCACATTACAGGCTGTCGCCGCACTGCAGCCCTTGCTGGAGAAACTGCCACCTTGATTCATTAGAATGCATCCGCATGCCTGAGAGCTAATGGGGCCTTGAAATGCTAAAAAAGTACTGTTCAGGTTTCCTTTTATTGGCGTCCCTGTCATGGAAGTGCGCATGTATAATTTTCACCACTAACAGCTCAATCTAGCACTGAAAGCTGGAATGGTGAGTTTTTAATGTCTGCTGTTTCACACCAGATTTTAACCAAATAGTTTTATTCAGCGCTTGAATCAAAAATGCTTTGCTGTATGTGGCATAAATGAAAATAATTTATTGCAAAAAATCTATCCAGTGCAGGGTTGTGGAGGTCTGTAGTTAGGCAGTGTAAACCCTGGGTAGGAAGCCAGGGCAGATAAATAAATTTATGAATTTAACAACACCAGGATGTGTACTTGAAGGAATCCAGATCCTCAGTTTCTGTGCATGCTGACTGAAAGATTACCCATTTCCAAAGGTGTTTGTTCCTTTATTGTGTAGCAACATCTTTTGCAGCAATTCCGATGACATGACTTCGTCAGAATTGTTCTTCATTCCCAACCCCATTTTTCACATGGAGATTATTTGTAATTTTTATTAAATCTGGTGTGTTCCGTAGATGTGGCACATTGTGCATTGCATCAGTATGTTAACTGTTAGCTATCAGTTTGAAAACAAACCCATAGGTGGCTGCAGGAATTTATAAATGTATACTTATATGCATGTGCTTTATTTGTAGTTTTTTGTTTTAAATGCCTGTTATCTAAATCATGACCAAAAAGCCTTAATAGTGCATAAATAAACAAATATATAAATAAATAGGCCCACTATGAGTCTGTCAGAGTTGGACTGACTGCTTGTTCCACTGCTGATGCAGCATTTCTCTTTTTCTTTTCCCATTAAAGCTTTTCTCACAGTATTGTGAGAAAATGAAACTAATCAGAGTGAAAGCTGGCAGCCTTCCCGCTCGAGCTGTGACATCCTGCTCTTTGATTAGTGCTTGACAAGTAAATTGCCTGTCGTGACTTAGGGTGCATTTCTTCATCTATGGAGCAGAATGCTGATCTGTTTTCGCATTCGTAATATGTTGGCCTCAGCTTTTGGAAATGACTCTATTAAACATACCTTTCAGTTTTCTTAATCCTCCGGAAAACTCGTCAAAGGAAAAAATTGACAAACATTTCCCTCAGTTTGTGCTGCTGATATTCCTAGGAAGAAAATCAGCTTCGCACATTGCTCAAGGAACGAGTCTTTGACTTAAGAATTTCTGCATATACAAATGAAATTTTCCAGTGCCCTTTAATGAGCTATGCTCAAATATGAGGCTAATTTTCCGCATTGATGAGTAACAAGAGCCGAGTATGGAAGGAATTTCCAGTGTTCTTGCCGTGAAGTTAATTGTATCTTTGACTTACGAGGTTTTGCCTCTAATATATGTACAGTATCTGCAGTAAAACAACGCAGGCTGCTGCCTGTAGGTTTGCAGGAACGCATTACGCTCGTGAGTAGGATGACTCCTGTACAAAATACCCCTGAACTGTTTAAAGGTGGGTATTGGCTCCCATACTGTATAAAATATGCCTTAATGGTGATGTAGTGATTAGAGCTTTTTCCCTCCAGCGTGAAGGTCTACGTTTAAATTCTACTTCTGTAGGACCCTTGATCAACGTACGTATATACTTGACCTCAGTTGCTCCTGTAACAATACTGTTTTTGTAAATAAGTAATTCTCTTGATTTTAATTTAATTTACAAAATTGTTAAAAAAGTTTTTAGATGGCATAGGCTGTTGTTACTTGCATTTGAATCCCCCTCCTGCTGTAGTTTCCTTGATGAAGGTCCTTACTCTGAATGACTGTTGTATAAAAGTATAAGTAACTGTAGGCAGCTCGGTGTACAAATCTGAACTGTTAATCTAATATATGTACAGTATCTGCAGTAAAACAATGCAGGCTGCTACCTGTAGGGCCTGGTTTGAGCTTGTTGGCGTTTGTGGTATCTGACAAGTAATGGGGTGTCATATAAATAAATATAATGTTAGAGACCTTGAATGTTGACTTTACCAATATGATTTGAGTTTTTTCAGCATAATATGCCAGTCTTTTTCCAGTGTACATTTGTAGACATTTACCATATTATATGCACTGCCCTCTTGAAATTTAATACGTTATTATTTAAGAGCTTAATGTTTCCTGTAAACATTATATGATTCTCTACAGAGGTGCGCTTACATTATGCAACAGCAACCTTTAAACGTGAATTAATAACTTCTGTATTTGGTTTCTTGCTGAAACCCCTATCGACAGTTTTTCAGTGAAGTTCCAGTAGAAATACCTAGAGACATAGTGTTGTTGTCGTTGTTAACATTTCTTAAATCTCTCACTCTTTGCATTTGGTTTTCTACCAAACGGATTTATTTTTAGCTGAAGAACTGGAGAGTATTTTGTAGGTCACTGGGTTTGAGCATTCATTACAATCTGTTCAGCTCAGCATTGTGGACTACAGGGTGTCGTAGGCCACTTCTGAGTGTCTCACTGCTGCTTACAAAATGGGTTTGAAATTGAGTTGGTTGTTGGCCAGTTGTCAACCAAAAGGAGTTCTACGAAACCGTAATTTTGGCAAAGGTATAAGAATTTGTTAAGTAAGTTAAATGTTAATTTTTATGTGAAAATTTGGGATGCTGAGAAAATGTATGTTTTCTTCTTGTGCTGGGATTTGGATGTGGTTGATAGAATGATATTTTGATGTTTCTCAATGCCAGTGATCTACAGGCTGTAATGCTTCATTAAACCCAGTATTTCTTAAAACCTAATGTACTCCTACCCTCACTATCAGTGCAACATTCAGACTTGAGAGGGAGGACAAATTTACAGGAATACATAAAGTATACAGGTTGTCCCCGATTTATGACTACCCAGATATATAACATCTGTCCCAACAACCTTGTTGTATTATTTTCAAGTCCTGACAACTGCTTGTTAGATGACAGGGCTACACTTTGCTTTCAGAACTTCTTCAGAATCCGCACTGAATTCTGTAGCCTTGCTGAGATGCTGCATTTGGGGCATTTAGCAACTAGTCTGTCGTGAGCTTTGACTTTCAACTGCTCTACCCCTTTGCCAGTGTGGTTTGTCAGGGTTTGGCTTATGCTGTCATTATTTTTTAAACTTTTCCCCCTGACACATTCAATAATTTTGTAGGTTTAGTAACTGAAGTGCCTGTTCTTGCACTTGACTTGTTGGGACTCTTTGGAACATTGTTAGTTACTTCATGTTGGTTTGGAAACTCACATATCAAAGTATAAATTGTCAGATCTTCTTTATAGATTATGCATTGTGCTAATCTTGGGATATCTGTTAATATGTCTATAATGCCTGTATCTGTGTTCTGTTTAACACCTCTTCGTCCTTATTTAGTACTTAGTATAATTATTTTCCATGTGTTTTAATAACTGGTAAGAGGTTAGCAGTGGATCCAGCAAAAAAACAAGTATGAATATACCCCAGAATATTTGTTGTTGTCCAGATTCTCACAAACTAGGTGAGTCTACAGTGCTTTGTAAGGTGTAAGAAAAATGGTAAATAATTGTCTTACATTAAGGAATGGATGATAGTGTATTCAGTGGTACAGACTTCCGCTGAGATGCGATGAGGCTCTCTTTTTCTGAAAGTGCTGCACAGACCCAAGTCGACAGCTTCACTTTACCAGTGAAGCTGTCTGTATGCAATTATAACCACATGATTCCCTCTCATTTTCTTTTTCCTCTAAGTTCTGGCTGTGTCGGGTTTCGGCTATTTTCAGGAAAAGGATGTTGGATCCATTAAACGGAGTGGACTAAGGCCTCATACAGAATGATCCAGAAGCACTTACAGTTCAGCTGTATTATGTGGTTATAGCTATTAAGAGGACAAATGGTATAGCTGTCTCTTGTCATCATATTTTGAGTTAATGTTTGCTTATATATGCTTCTTTTTTGAAAGTTATAAATTTTGCCTCTTGTCTTTCCTTTTTTAAAATGCTGTCTGTTGATGTCTCAGGACCTGTATGCTTTTACTGTGTTTGCAGTGCTGGTTGTGGAATATTATTGTTTTTAGGTCTTTAGTGACAGAATGCTGGCCAAGACACTTATAAATGACTAGTCTGAAACCCACTTTTTTATAGCACTGTGCTTTTCCAAACTTTGTGTCTTTGACTTGATTGTATTTGAAAAGAAAAGTGTTTAAAATGAATGTTATGTTGTAACAAACAACATCACTGCTGTCCACAATGCGGATGACATTGTGGCCATTCAAGAGTCCAGTGTTAGTACCCTTGCCTTTCTGTTTTTACTCCAGCTGCATTAAAGTACACCAAACTTCATAAAACTTTTAAATGCTGGTTATGCAGAAGGAAAGTTCCTGTACAGGTTCTGTTGCTGGAATAGTATCTATTGTACTGAGTCTCTAACTATTTGTCTTGAGCCACCATTACCTTGGGAGGCAGTTGATCATAGAGAAGTTACTGGGCCTTTCAGGGAAAGGCAACTTGAAATTTGGAAACTCCTTTACTCCCTGTGGCCCCGTGGCACCCGGATAGCTACTATGGTGTCAGTTAATCTCTAACAGGGAGTGGCACTCCTAATTATGATGAAGTAGACACAAATATGTTTGTGGAAGGTAAACCATGATGTAGTGGCATTTGATGCTACAGCTACATTGTTGGGATTAAAAAGTACTTTTTAAAATTAAACTACTTTTGATTTGTCCTTGTGAGTTGAGAATTATATGGAAGAAGCCTAAAAGTAAAACTATTTGACACATGAATCTTGGGTGACTGTGATGAGTTAATAAATATCAGGGAATAATTTTTCATTATCTGAAGCAGCTGCTCTTATTTACATGAAACAGCCAATGTTTAACATAGTGCAGAGAGAAACGTGTTTTGAGGAGAACGTCTTAGGTAATCTATTTAACATGAGACAGCAAGATTTTCCAGTGGACTGTCCTGGTTTTAGAAGCACTTTCACACAGATGTCGCAAAGGGTCAGTGATCTAGCTTCAGCGGTGGCTTCCTGTGGTAGCTAGCAATGGTGACCATTACTTGGAATTTGTACCTACTTGGATTATTACTGTATTATTGTTGAGTGCTGTGTGCTGACCTGGTGTTTCTCCACTTCTCCACTTCCTCTTCCATCTGCAGACCCAGAGAGCAAGTTAGGGAGGCGTGCTGAGGATGTGCTCAAGGCAGACCTGACGAGAGGACCGCTCCCCGTGGAGGAAGAGGAAGACGGTGAGGAGGAGGAGGCATCACGCAGCTGTCCATGCTGCCAGCAGGTGTTTGAGTCGCAGAGTGACCTTGGCAAACACAGGACAAGCCAGTGCCAGCAGACAGGTAAACTGAGCCCAGCATGCTGCTTGGACATACTCCCCTGAGGACCTCCCAGGGAGGAGAGGCTGGCAGGAAGCAGTTCATTTCCTAGAGGTGTGCATCTATAAATACCAGGGTGGCCACTGTGTGAAATAGAACATCAGAAGATAGTTTTCAAACTTAATTTTAATCTGGGGGGGGGGGTCATCTGTGTATGACATATAGAGAATTAGTTTTAGTACTAGGTTTAGAACTGAAAGACTAGTTTTAGTTGATCACGTATTGCTTAAATATTTTCCATGCACCATCTGTTTACAAAATCCTGTTAAATTACCTTTTCTCTCAGATACCAGTTAAAGTGTGACCAGTTATTTTTTTTAATCCTTTTGCATCCTGATTTATAAATGCAGAGTTAATCTGGTATGTGCATATGAAGGTAATTCATTAATTGTTTATATACATTTGGAATGAAAAGTAGAACAAATGGAAGGCATTTTTTTTCTTTATTCAGAGACTGATCAGACACCTGAAACATTGACCAATGATGGTAGCTGTAGAATCATTTGGCTCGTACTGATGCAGTGCTAAGTATGATTTATTTAAATCAGTATGTCCGAGAGACAAAGGCCAGTTGATTTCTAAGCAGTTTGCTGTGCAATAAATCAGCATGATGTTGCAGATGGATCTTCAATGGAAATCATTTTGTAATTAGACTCGGCACCTGTTTGGGTGAAGCATGTTTATTTTTGTATTTGTTTTTTTTACTGGCATTCTGACACTGCTGGTATTGTGCAGTTCTTGTTTCCTTTGCATATTATATTTTTAGCTGTGTGATTCACTTCAAACGAGAGCAACAGTCAAACAAGTATACACATATGTCAGTGCATGCGCAGGCCAATGTTAATGCGTTAACCGTAGACACGTGCAAGGGCTTTGCTTGAGCCGACAAACTGTGCTCATCCTTGTCTAAGTAATGCCAATGGATCCCGATGAGTCAAAATGCCTGAAATGTGAATGTGACTGTTTTCTCTTGAAGATATAAACCCATTTCTCTGAAAGTTCAACATGAAGTCCAAAAAATCTTCACTGACCATCCTCAGTTTTTGTCCCCTGAGGTCAAAATGGACATGTTGACCTTGCTCCATGCCTGTGGGTAAAAGTGAGGAAATGATTGCTTGCCTACCCCCACCCCCCAAATCAATGACTGTAGCTGCTCCTCCCAGATTGTCAAGGGTGGCACTTCTCATCTGCTGGAGCTTTCTTCTCCCTGCTGCAGTGAGAAACGTATGTATTGGCCCTAGTCCCGTGGTGCCACCGCCCCGATCGATTGTGCTAATGGTGGACTGCGCAAGGGAGAAGGGCTGCACACCAGACTGCTGGGGACCCTACCCCCCACCTCTGGCCTCTGGGGAGCGTTCCTTGCCTTGAGGATGTCTTCAGATTCAATTTCATGTTTGGGATCAGCATCCTGATGCAGGAGAGGACAAACCCAGAGGATGGTTCTAGCAGCTGGTCCTGTGTTTGGTTGCCCTTATTTATTTTGTCTTGTTTTCTGCAGCTTCATCTCATGATTGTCATTACAGAAAATTTCCACAGTGAACACATATTTATATATTTTTACACAATTGAATTTTGTTTCCTTCTTTGTTTGTCTGCAGGGCATACATTTCTAACCCGGAAGACAACGTGCAGTTAATTCTGAACATGTGTCTTTGTCCTTCTATGCTGCTAGTGGGCATTAGTGTGTTTTAAAGGGTTTCCTCTGAGTAGCATTCATGTGTCTTTCAGAAAGAGAGGAGAAATGGAACCACAGGGGATTTTGAGGCCTGGCATTCGAACCCTTAGTGGCTTGACCTTTTTAAGAAGTGCCTTCCTTGGTTTCTGAGAGAATAAACACAGCATTCCACTCACCCCCCCCAAGTCAGCATATCAGTTAAAAAGGGAGGATGAGTAGGCCAGATGTATGTTCCTTTATTTAGCTTGTATGGCATAACACAAATTCATGTTTTACAGTATAAATTGGGTGATTTCAGACAGACAGATTTCAGACAGGTTTACTCCATTTATACAAGTCTAATCTGTCATGCGTGTATGTATGCATGTGGTGGGGATATATGTGTGGTCCATACTGAATACAGGCTGTGAGGTGTTTGTTTTTAAAAACTCCTCAATGAAACACACAAACCTGAGTGAGTAGGAAGTGACATATGTACAGCATATGTTGTTTGCTGTATTGTTTTAAGTGCCTCTACACACAGTCTTGGAAGCAGCAGTTAAGTATTATGGCTGGGGATGCTATAACTTGTAGGCCAGCCGGTTTTTTACAGCCTACCAGACTGCATGTGTTTCAGTGAGAAGAACTGCATTAATGAACTAGTGTGACTGATTTAGACCTGAGGAGCACATGATGCTAAAGCCCTATCCTCAGCACATCAAATGCAACCTGTATTTACAAGCCGAGCTGATAGATGGCCAAAGTTCATAGCCTGTGGTATGACTGGTGTTCCTGAATGTTACAGACGAATAGCTGAGGATTGCTGTGTACATTTATAGGATGAATCAATCAGCAATCAGCAGTCAATAGGAGCTTGTAGACAGACTATATTTTTATCTTTCCATAGGGTCATTTAAAATGTGTTTCATGTAGCTTGAAGTTAATAAAAATAACAAGATAAATGTTCCAGCAATTTTTTATTATAGCCACTAATGTAGGTACCCGGCATTGCCCAGGTCAGAAAGTGGAAAATTCACTAATGTGTGTGTTGTATAATTGTTTTTATTTTTACATTTTCATTTTGTACAGATTCTCAAGAGTTTGGTCCTCCCCAAACTCCCTCCTTCCCTCCCTCTTGCATGTTCTACTCTTTACTCCAGTCATTCACTACCCCCCCCCCACTAATCCGTCCCTCCTGCTATTCTGTTCTGACATACAAAACAAAAAAGTCTGATGTGTATGTTGTCTTCTTTGCGTAGATGTTTGTTCTTTTGAGGTTGGGAGCCTGTTGTGAGTATTATGGTCAGCAGAACTTTAAACTGGTGGCATATAGTATACATCCACACTGTGTCCGTGCTCCTCTGATAAGGTCAAACACAAGGATGCCGCATAGAGTGATGCATGTGCCAGCCATCGTGACATGCAAACAGTAATAACAAATTACAAATTACCAAACTTTTATTACACATCACTAGTGTGTGTGTGTGTGTGTGTGTGTGTGTGTGTGTGTGTTCACGTACATAACCCTTTTATCCCTGTTTCTATGGCTGTTATGTTTCAGTGTGGAAAATAAAGTAGCCATCTAATGTATATGTCATGTTCAGCATATACAGAAATAATAAATTATTTGTAGTTATGTAATATAACATATCATTATGCAGCATATAATTATATATTTCCAAAGTATTTAACCATTAAACTTTTTCCATTTAGTTGCTGAGCTGCGTCTGTTTGTCATCCTATATGCTTGTTCAATTTGGTCAGTGTGACATACGATTTCTGAATTAATTATTTAATTGGTTCCTAAAAATGCTGCACAAACTGAAGTTTCAACTGGGATCTTGTGTACACTGGGTTCCTACTTTATTTTAAATGGGAATACGAATAATGTTTTCCCACTCCACCCAAAAGTCCGAAACCAACTTTTTCAAATATCAGTAAAACACTATAAAACACCTGTGCAGCATCATGCTGGGCAGCACACAAGAAAACTGAACTACACAGCACTCGCAAACAGAGGGAATCTTACCACACTGTGCATTGCTCCCACATACACAGAGCACTGAATCGTACAGTGCAACACACACGCAGCATCACATTGTGCAGAGGAGCACACAGAGGATACACTGCTGTATTATGCTTCACGAGATTTAAATGGGACAGGAACAAACTACTAATGCAACACATGAACTTTCATGAACTTCTAAATCTGTATTATGGCTCTGCATTATAGCAGAGTATCTATTGTACTGACCTGGGAGCTGGTATTAAATGCTTGGCTATGTTAAAGCTAAACTCCATATACTGGGGGTGCATATATTATGGTTTACCTGTACTAAGTGCCCTTTTTGGCATTTAATAAATTTGCCTGTGTTAAAACCTCACGCAGGGTGAAAATTGCTACTGTGCCAAATTTCCAGTCTGGTGTGAGAAGCAAAGCTGTCCATTAAGAACAGACAGAGAAAGATTGAACTTTCATAGATACAGAGATGTTCAAATTTTGTATGGATTGTAACACGTAACTGGAGGAATGCATGTATTAAATAAACTTTTGTTGATGGACTTAATGTACACATGACATTGGATTGATGAATAAAACAGAAGATTAAAGTGTAGATGTCCTCCCTGTTGTGGCCATTATCCTCTGGAGGCATTTGTCTGAGGATAATATGGACTTCCAGTGGTGTCGCTTACAGCTGGCAGTCCTCTTCTCTGAGGCTCCCATAGAGGTAGGCTGATTTGAAGTCTGATTTTTCATCTCTCTTGTGTCCTCCTTGATTTGAAGGAAACATGAATCCATCATGTTGGGGGAAGCCTAATGATTGACACCAGATGGTGTTGCTCTAAAGCAGATCTGATGGCTTGAGCTTTCACTTGAAGGAAAGAAAATGTTAAAAGGTTTGAAGACAAATTTCAGACACCTTGGGACAGAATATTTTTTGCTGTGGTCTGGTGAAAAAAATCCCATTTTTCATGTTTACTTTTAATGTTGCATAATCGTTTACAGTATATCTAGTTAACCTGAGGTGGGTTGGAGGTAAGAGGAGCTGAAAATGTAGTCCAAGTGGGATGCATTTGGAGGCATGTGGTCTGACATTTTCAGGTGATGGCAGGATGCTCTGCAGAGTTGCGTTGCTCTAACATATAACTTCATCAAATTCAAAAGCAATTTGTGTCCTTTGTCACAAATCCCATGACTAGACTTGGCTTATTAAAAACTTTCCAAAATGTCATCTCCCTCGGTGCTTTGCGCAGTCCTTAACCTCCTTTTCCAGAACTCAGTGAGATTTAAACCAAGGCTGTTGTTTCTTTCTTTGATTTTATTTTTTTGTTCCATTGAAACTCAGAGCAGATAGCCATAACCAGCAGGGACTAAAATTTATTTCAAAAACCCTGAGTTTTGTGTTTTTATTTGCAAGGAGGTCGGGAATGTTGTGAATGGTGCACAGAGCTTGGGTTTCTCCCTGAAGCAGCTTGTTAAATGGTCTTGTTGAGCTCTCCATAGCAGCTGTGCTGGGATGTGGATTGGTTGTCTGCTTTATTTGCCTCCTTGGGGTTCTTACTGATGATTCAGGTCCCTAGAATGAATGTAGTGAGACATTTCATTAGACCGCTGCATATTGTGTCTTTTTCCAAGATGCTGCCCTCCCACAGGGAAGACGAATGCACGACTAAACATATTTCTCCTATCTGGAATTTATTATTATATGGTAATGGTTGTTTTCATTGAGATGTATTGGAGGTATGATTTTTGGATGCAGTGCAGAATATATTTTGCATTTTTTCCCCCTCTTTGTTGTCTGGCTCTTTTTTGTTCTTCCAGTAGGTGAAGTGCATTCTGAATGAATTGTTTTATTTTAAATTTGGGGAACTTTTTTATGTGTGTGTTTATGTGTGAGGACGCATCGTTTGAGTGTCTAAGATGTTCATGGTCACCCCATTCTTCAAGCTCTTTTCTTTTGAAACAGAGGAGGTAATTGCGGTAACCTCGGCAACGATGGGACATCTCTGTTAATCACCCTGTAGACCTTTGTGATGCGTCACTGAGGGCCTTAATAGCACCACCTGCAGGGTTGCTGGCATGGCACACAGGTTGTGTTGTAGGTCAGAAGCATCACGTAACTGACGACTTGCTAGTGGCTCCCTGCTCTCGACGGGAAGTCTGGCTGAGCTGAGTTTAGCTGAGCCTTCTCTCACAGTGCAGCAGGTTCACGCGTTCTGGCCGATGGCAAGTGCAGCACAGCTGCCTTTTTATAACTGAAGAATGTGTTAAATGGCCTTTAGTCTTTGCGCTTCAGCTCTTCCCTAGTAGGCTATCTGTCTCAAATTTGTTGACATTTTTTGTTTGGTTTTGTTTGGTCTTCATGCTTTCCTTGTTTTACACAAATTAGAAGCTTATCAGATCTTCTCTGACATCACTAGATGCACTCATTCCTGGTTGCCCTTCATCCCTCAGTCACTGCTCTTGCTTGCCTAGTCCTGTGTGCAAACACATGCTTACCCAACACCTGTCCTGTCTCCTGGGAAGGAAGCAGCTTGTCTGCAGGCCATGTTTGTGTGGTGTTATAGTATGATGTCTGTACAGGGTGACCACGGTGGGAATCAGGCTTAGTTCTGTGTACGGATTTTTCTATTAGATATATCCATCAGTAGCATTCTATTACAGCAAAACAAACACAGTTGTGACATAAATATAACTCAATTTTTTAAGTCAAACATTTTTACAACATTTGTAATAAGAACACTTTTCACTTGTATTTACAGAAACTATCCTGAATCATATGGATTATGTTCCATCCTTAGAAGGTCATTATTTCTTGCTTCCTGTAATTTATGCCAAAATATTAGTTTTGCCTTACGGAGTGAATGACAATGGCGGAAGTGGCATTCAGAAATAGGAGGATGGCAGATCTGAAGTAATACATTGGGGAGTGCTTCCATATACAGTGTAGAAATGCATGTCCTGCTTGGTATAGAGACTGTGCCACTGGTATTTTACAAAAATCAGAACTGTTTTTTTTTTTAGGTTTTCTATTTTTGATTTTTCTGTTCCTTCCATTCCTTCAGTTTTCTGGTGTTATGGAACAACCTCAGATTAGAAAAAGTATTTTGCCTGTAACTGGACATTTTTGTTTTCTTATTGGATGTTTCTGTGGAGAGATGTTTGTACTTTGGATTTAAGGGGGGTGTGGTTCGAGTTTAGGGTTTGGGGTTTAGTCATAATGTGGGAACATGGCCAGAGTGGAGCCAGACTTCTGGATACTTCTTTGTGACACCTGAATTTTTTGCTGTCGGAAATGATGAAGCAAGAACCCGTATGCCCCCCTGAGATGAACCCTTGCAGTCACGAGCCTTGTTAGCCAGCTTCCTGCACATTAGTTTGATTTCCTCTTCTTTGCCCCTTCCATCTCTCATGTCTCACCACACTAGTCTTTCTTCTTGCTCTTGTTATTCCTGTATGTCCAGTGCTGCAGCTCTCTGCCAGTCCTTCTCCTGTTATTTGTAAGAATATGTGTTTCCCTTTTGGTTAAGTGTTCCCCCCACAACACATTGGGCCCCCCACACTCTCCTCAAGATACCGGCCTCCATTGCCTGAGGTTGTCTTCACCACAAACACATTATTATTATCTTCTATTTCAAGCCAGTTCCTACACCGCAGAATGTGCTGTGAGTTGGAATTTCCCAAGTCCCAGATATGTGCCAAAGCTGGATACTGTCGTGGGTGGTCCATCATACCCTACCCAAACATCAACAGGAGGTCTCTTGTCACACCTTTTTCTACTTCCCTCACCAAACCCTGCAGTCTTCCTCTGTTGTGTCCTCAAACGTCAAGTCCCCTCATCGCCCACACCAACTCTGTTGCAGCAGCTGAACTGGCTTTACACTGTGTGTTAGACATCCCCCCTTTTGTCCATGGGTTCTTCTTAGCCCCCCTGCACAAAGGGTGGCCATTCCTTTACCTCATCCTTAGCTGATGTATAAAACATAGAGCTTCAGGTACAGGATGAGGAGGTTGAACTGACATCCCCCTGAACAGCCGCTCCCGTGGATGCACCTAACACTTCACTGAGCAATCTGTCAACATGTCAGCAACACGTTTCGTAAAAAGCCTCCGATGGGAGCAGGAGGGGGCGATTTTCTGCCCGGGCCGAGGAAACACTTTGAATTTGCTGGATTTCCATTGGCCTCGACTCCCCTGGGGCGCCCTTTACAATGCCTGCTTTTCAGAAATTTGAACTCAGGGCTCTCTGGGGGCTTTCTTTCTCCAAACGCCCAAAAACGTGGTGCTCCCTAAGGGCCCTTTACTAATACCTGAATTCGGAGAAGCTAGAAATTACAGCTATCCCGGGAGAGAGCTTTATCCACACCAGGAAGAGGCGAATAACTCCACGGGGAGGTGACTTAATGCATCGCTGAAAGAAAAGAATCAGAGAAAAACTGGCTGAAGTGCTGATGTTTTTTATTTTTATTCATTTCTCCCCTTAGCTGTGTCTTTAGCTTAGCATGCTTTTTCTTAAGCATTAGAGAAAATGAAGAACCTGCTTCTAGCATCTAAACCTCTAGATTTTTTAAGTTTCTGGTGGGGAGGGGCTCTATGATACCCCCCCTATGTCTTTTGTGTGGGTCATTTTTCATTTTGTGTTTCTAAAAATTTTGTCCAGGTTGCTTTCTGTCCATCTTCTTGCTCTGCCTCTCACATAGCTTGTGGGTTGCTTCCATCCTGTGTGTTTTTCCCTCTTGCAATTCTTTTGTTTTTTTACTTTTGTTCTTTTGTTGTTGTTTCACATAGTTCAATTTATAAAATGCTGTCACTCATGTTGGACTGAGACTTTCTGACAGCAGATGTTGCATAAAGTCATTCAAAGAACTGACCGGGAGTCAGAAAACAAATACGTAATCTCAACCAGCTGTAGCAATGGACTCTTTTAAGCCATCGCATCAAGACCCTTTATGTGGCCTTTTTTTGCTGATAAATTATTAAACATCCAAGATTTGCCCTATTTTGCCCTATTTTTAAGTTCTGTTTTGCTTTTGTTTAGCATAAAGCATGTAATCAAATAAGAATACTTTTCTGCTGTTGAAGCAATATTACTGTTTCAAGTTTTTGACATTTCTTTAGCAGTACTGCATAATTTTTCCTTTTTCCATTTATTAATTTTTACTGGCAAGCTAGTGTTCCCTATATTGAACCAACATAAGCAGACAATCCAGCGTATACTGAGAAGCACAGCCAAGTGGCAGGGATCATATACAGAAACATCTGTAATGAATATGGGCTGGCCATTCCCAAGTCTAAATGGGAGGTTCTAGTGAGTGCTGGAGAACAACAGAGCCATGATCCTGTGGGACTTCCACATCAAGACAGATAAACAGGTAGTAGGGAACCAGCCAGATGCAGCAGTAATAGATAAAGAGGACAAAACAGCAGTGGTGATAGATGTGACAATTCCAAGAGATAGAAACATCAGGAGGAAGGAATATGAGAAGTTGGAGAAACACCAGACATCGAAGAATGAATTGGAAAGAATGTGGAAGGGGAAAACCAAGGCAATCTCACTGGTGAAAGGACCATTTGCGGTCGTGACCCCTAAGTTAGAAAAGTGGCTCCATTGGATCCCAGGAGTGGCGGCATGGATCTCAGTCCAGAAGAGTGCAGTCCTAAAAACAGCAAAAATTCTGTGCTGTATCCTCAAACTCCCAGGTCTCTGGTAGGAGACCCAAGTCTGAGGAAAGTTACCAACCACAGAGAAAAATGGGGTGAGGAAATGTTTTTAATAAATATATTTTTCCGGTCATCTCTTCAAAATATTTACTTTAACTGGGTTGTTAAAACATGTAATTTCTGACCTATATTGAAGGAAGCTAAGTGGAAAACACTTCTTTAGCACCTGTGCCCTTAAAAAAGTAAGATCTGTGCCTTTAACTTGTTTTCGTTACTTATGAAATTCCCATTGAGTAGTAAAAAATGGTATTTAACTTTATCAAAATTAATCACTTGTTAAGTTTCTCAGGAGGTGGCAATTAATATAAAAAATAAATTAATTATTGGTTAATTAATAAGCCATATTTAGCATCTTTGCTCTCATTTGTTATCAATAGCTCTACTAAACACAACTCCTCAGAATTATGGAGTGTCAAAAAATGCCAGTGACTCAAACCTTATTACTAGATAGTTTAGATACAAACATCCTGCACGTGAAGTCAGTTTAACCAGAGAAATGTCGCTATTGATTGTTTAGCTGTTTGTTTAATGACTTTCAGGAACAAAAACCTGGCGAATCATTCCCAAGACTACACAGTTGTGACATAAGAGGGGATTTTTAACTTCACAGTTGTGGAGATAGAGGGATTTTTCTTCAGGAGGGGAAGTTGTTCTTTAAGAAAACAGTGCATTGGTTGGTCATAATTAAGCCCTTAAGAATAAAGGTTATTGTAGGCCTACCCAACCGTGAAGTGGTGCACAGCAATGCTTTGTGTCAGGACTCTAATGAAGGCCCACTTTTAACCCTACACTCTGACTGCAGGTTGTCATAAATCTGTGTGTGTCTGTGCATGTCCACATGCTTTGCTTGGCTGTTTAACTTGTCCTTTGTAGTTGGGGGGGAGGGTGTAAATCAGATGCCCGTGTTTGCTTTGTAGGCCTTGCATATGGAGCAATAATGTGTACTGAACAGTTCCAATTTAATATGAGGCAGATGCATGCTGGGAATTCCTGAGGACAAACCTACAATGCCTCTGACTTCTCCACCCCCTAGCTGTCTGCCGGGTGAGTGTTTCTGTTCTTGCACTTGCAGGTGAGACAGTAAAATGGATACCTTTCCAAGAATTCCAGAGCAAGAAGAACAATCAATAGGGCCACATTAAATGGATTCACATTCTCCTGAAGGTGGCCGGATGGGTTTCCGGGATGAAAAGCCTCAACGCCGGTGTCTAAAGGTTTTGAGGCAAATAGAGGTGGCTCTGCACAGCTGAGATTCACAACCACCCTCAGGACTTGCACGTCTCTATGTTTAGCTCATTAGTTCCAGCACTTTCTTTGACATTTACCAGGATTGCTTTTGTTTCAGTTTAGTCCCTACAAAGTAACACGGTGTTCAGTTTTTTCTATATTTATGACTCTGTTTACAGAGGCAGACACAAATGTCAGGTATAATAATTAATTCACTTAGTTCATTGGTGGAAAATAAAAGATGATATCCTGCAGGAGTGAGTCTGGATCTGCAGTGGTCATATTAGTAGTATTGCTCACATATAAGGACATCTATTTACACGTTTAATTGTGTTTAATTTTTCTCTTTATCGGCTTTTCCACTGCGTGATCATTTGCTTAATGAAACATAACTTTTTTCCTCTTTTAAGCAGTAATGTTGGGTGGGCTCACTGCTACTTCAAGAGGGGTGTCAATCATATGTCTTTTGGACCCATTTCTGACCTAATCCTCTCCTTAGTGCCATAAACCCATTGTCTGTCCATCTGTCACCTTTGTGTTTCTTGTCAGACTCAGTTCTATAGACATTTGAGACAAATGTCTGATAAATTATTAAATGTAAATATTATGCTTCCTGGTTTGAATAAGTATTTATGTTATAGCATGTAAAAGAATTGTATTTCTTTGCAAAACCTTTCTTAGACTTGAAATCTCTGTAGATCTTTGGATGTTCAGCTGACTGGAGATGTTTAAAGAATTTGGTTTTCTAAATGGCACCAGCCTCTCCTCAGGTAGCTCTGTTTTAATCCACCTGGTTAAGCTTTGTGGGCATATAGTATGTAGCAATATTTTGCTGTGAAAAAGGAGGAAAGTGACAAATAAAATGAGAGTTTACATGGTAGGTAGAGAGGAAAGGGGCAAAAAGGAATGAAAACAGACAAAAAGCTATTACATTCACTTTACCCATTTAAAATTGGAAAATTTTGAATATGCATTCTTGGCTGATTTCAAATTGATATTTGGTTTGTCCCTTGGTGAATTGCAGAAATAGTATCCCAGATGGCGGGGGGATTGGTAGCTTACTAAATAGTTACAAAGCACTTGTGAACTGGGCACACAACAAATCCTGGAAAATGTTTGCTATAGATGTGCACAAGAACCTGACAGTTTGCCTCTAATTTTACCGTATTTTTTTTCCAGTGTAAAGTCAAGCTGGAGGTCTTCCACTAAAATAGCAAAATAAATGAATCAGTTTCATTTATTTAGCTGAGTTTTTTCAAAGTTACTTAAAATGTTTTTAAAAGTGATTTTATACTTACATTTTAACAGCTGGGTAATTTTTATGTTCTGAATTTAGGAAAAGTACTTAATTAAGAGTACAGAAACAGGAGTGGGATTCAAAGAAAAATTCAAACCAAATCTGTTATTTCCATGAAAATTGTCAGCTCTGACCACTACACCTATTGTCCAGGGTGAAGGCATTGATGATTAATGTATGTAACGCAACATAACTTGACATAGGATGACACAGTGGCAAAGAAGGTAACACTTTGCTCCCACACCTCTTAGCTGTAGGTTACAGTCCGGCTCAGTCTGGGTAAAGTTTGCATTTTATCCAGAGTGGATTTCCTCCCAGAATTTAAAGATTTCTTTCATGTGAATTAGTGACTCCACTTATGGTGTTTGTGTATATTATAGTGTGTTAATTTACCCTGTGGCCTAAATAGATTGGTGTTTGTGGTGAGTTTAGCATAGTGTTTTCAACATTCAAAGTCAGCTTGGACCAAAGTATGAGCTAAACAGAAATTAATAATAATATCCTTATATTATTGCAGAAATGTGTTTGCTGGCAAGCCTTGATCTGCACAGTGGAGGGTGAAAATGTTTGTATAGGTTGTGTTGGAATGAAGACTGATGACAGCAGGATCTGTAGTTGCAAATGCATGTTTTAATGAACTGGGGACTGTGCTCACTTTGAAAGCCACAGAAAAGCTGGAATCTGCACACCTTCACTGTGTGTCATTCTGTTTCTTTCGTACTGGGACATATCACAGTATATGTTTTTTTTTTTTTTTGCTATTTCTTCTTAAGTTAGTTTCCTAATTCTTGGTCATTCTCCCCCTCCCAGCACCCCAAGGTGACAGATCATAAATTGTGCATAAATGATAGGAAATGTGACACAATTAAACCTGCCTGTATTGATTAGGAAGCATTAGTGGATGCTATGTTGAGTTACTCTCTATAACCCTGCAGCTTCATGATTCCAGCATCTACATATTTTACCCTGCGGTACGCCTAGCCTAATGCTGTAGTGCTCCTAACAGTGGTGATGTTTAATAGTATTTTCTTGCCAACTTAATCTGTTATGTTAAAATGAACTGAAATGCCTCTAAT
This sequence comes from Heterotis niloticus, assembly GCA_018136845.1. Lineage (NCBI taxonomy): Eukaryota > Metazoa > Chordata > Actinopteri > Osteoglossiformes > Osteoglossidae > Heterotis > Heterotis niloticus. Next base: position 19,180,046 of record CM030894.1, on the reverse strand, counting down.
AATGTCTTGGAAAATTTACCACCAGTTCAAACATTAATGATTTCCCTTTATGTGCAGTATATACTGCCTATAATAAATAATGTTCCCTTCTGCAATGCTGGACAAAATAAATGGCTTGGCAATTTCCTCAGAATTTTTTAATAGTTCACATTCAGCACAGTGATCTAGAAAAACAAAAGTAATCAAAACTTTTTCATGTGTCCAAATGGAATGTGCATGTGGGGAAAATGGACAGAATTTTGAACAAGCACGGGTTTCACCAAGGTTGACAGCAGTCCTTTGTGATGAAGGTGCTCTGCAGGGGGGCACACAGTGAGCCAAGTTCACGCCAAGTTGAGAGGCTGTCCTGCTTTGCATTCTTTGGCCTGACTTGCTCAGCTGTCTGTGGAGACTCCCTGTTCTCCACTCATAAATGTCAAGGATATTAACTGGCAGTGGGCACCCAGGCCTGCACCTAATTTTAGATGTTGTTTTGTTATTACAAGAGAGCTTAGCTTTGTTTTGGAGAAAGTCTTCGATCTCATAGCCTGGTCTATGGTAACAAAGCATAGGTTTGGATTTTGCCAGTTTTCTTCAATTTTAATAATAAGATGCCATCATTGATGGTTTGTAGAACAGTAGTACAAAAATATTTGTGACTGAGTGCTTTTTAAAGAAACTCTTTCTTTGGAAGTTAAAAATCCCCTCTTCTCCAGGTATAAGTTCATTTTTCTTACTTTCTTCTGTTTCCCAGTGGTTCTTCTGCATAGGGGCACAGGGAAAGGTGTAATGGCAGACTGACAAATTATGTGGCAGTTTTTCTGGTCTCTCTGGAGGAAAGTTGAAGTCTCTTTGCCTGGTCTCCAGGTTGCAGAGATTGAGCTCCAAACCTAAAATAGTGTATCAGGCTGGGGTCCATCGCCTCTTCACTGGGGGGGACACTGCAAAAGATGGTGCGATGCAGAACTAGATGTGGCATGATGCCCTGGAGATTCTCAGTGCACGCTCCTGCACCCCACTTCCCCCTAAAAAGAGTTCCTCAGCCATAGAAACCCAAGCATGACCTTTGTTTAAATTAGTTTGGCCCATGTAGGGGTGACACGAGAGGCAGCTTGTCCAGTCACTCAGCACTTTCTGTCCCCATCAGACGAGCATATTTCCAGCCATTGTTGGACTCCAGCTAAGAGCTCTATATGTAGAGAATCATATGACATGCCTTTACCAGGGCGAGAGTTTTCACTAAGCTGCTCTGTAAACAACTTAGAGATCTGGGCAGTTCAGACACTGCATGGAATGACACACAACCTTGCTGTTATGCTGATGGTTTTTAACTAGAGGAATTACATCTACATCTGTGCTTTGTTCATATCTGCTCTATGAATGTCAAGGCCTCCTGTGCTTCTATCTACTTCCTTGTTAATTCCTTTTGTGTATCCCCACCATTTTGTGGAGTAATATTAGATACAAGCAGCAGTCCTCACTCTTCAGATATGAAAAGTTGCCATTCTGCCCAGGGCTTCACACAACGCAGACAATGTGAGCAGTCTTCTAAACCAAGGTCGTTGCTGCTACATATGCTGTGTATAGCAACAACCTTGACAGCGTGCGTCTCAATTTGGCCGTTTCACACTTTGGCCTGGTGGTCAGCTGTGGCAGCTGTCTGTAGCCACAGGCGCCCGGGCAGGCACTGCAAGTGCAAAGCATGCTGGGAGATGGGTTGCCGGGAATGCCGGGGTGACTGACACCACCCCGCTGTCCTGGCAGCTGCTCAGGATGGAGGCTGAAGTGAGGGGCACCATCCCCCCATCATCTCCATCTTATTCTGGTATCTTCTAACAGGAGCATGGGCTGCACAATCCCACTGATGTTGAAGCAATGTCAGTGCAACCCTACAATGCAGATGTCTTAATCCTTATATGTCTAATGGAAGTGCTAAGTATAACATCACGGATAGTGACTATTGTCACTTGAAGCAACACTTACATACAGAGTTTTTCATTGTCATGCACTGATAAAAGCTTTGAGTCACTTTGTAGACTTTTAACTTCAAAAAGATATGCGTGGCTGTTGGAGTGAGAGTGAAACACACTGTAAATGTTTGTTCCTCAATTAACGGACATTCAATATACAAGAACCCATTATAACAAAGTCTCCTTTAGTTCAGCCATTTCCATTGATGAAGGTTTCCCCACAATAGCAAACAATCGACTCAGATTTCGCATACAAACTAAGCAACCATTTTTTTCCCCAAGTTTGCATTCACCCGTGCCTTGTATTTATTGTCCACAGTGCAGCACACACACAAAACCTTTGTTCTGGCCCTCAACACACAAAGACATGAAGGAAATCAAAAAAGCCAAACTTGGGGTTAGCAAACAAGTATTACAAATACAGAAATACAATAACCCACCAAGTTATTGAACTGTAATTAAAGTAACACAACACACCCAAACCCTCACTAAACATAACTAGAATAATATATACAGTATGCAACAAAGGATGATGGGACCATCCCATGTTGTGTTTGCAGGGTTCTGGAATAGTCTGTTAGTATTTTTACCTTAAATACAAGTGACACACACACACACACACACACACACACACACACACACACACACACACACACATAATACATACACACACATTGTTATGCCATTTTTAGCTGAACTGCAAGCTTTAATGAGCAGTTGTACCAGCTGACATTTTGCCATGCAGGCTTTTGAGATGAAAGTGGCCAGTGAGCAAAGCAGAGCAAAATAACGGCTGTTTTTGGGCCACAGGATATCCCTGCAGGAGAGGGGGTGCGGGTAGAATGGCAGGGCTTGACAGGCAGCTTCCCGGGTGACTTCCTCCAGAGATCACATAGTGCTGGAGTGGGTGGTAGGAGACTGTTCTTCAGGGGCTATTAAATCGCTTTCACTGAACACTAAGAATGAGGACTTAAAGCCACATCTGGATTTTTACCGAAAAATACTTGTCAAAGCTGTCAGCTGGTAAAAGAAGTTGTTTTTGAGCTCAGAGTTACGAAATAGCCCAAAAAATTTTTGACCAACATGCAACAATGTTTACTTATTTATTTGACACAAAACAACTTATCTTGGTATACATATCTAACATTGTACTTTCAGTGATTTACCTATTGATGCAGCTGAGGTTTACTGTATGTTAATGTCTACTGTATTAGTTTAAGGTATAGTATAATGACCAGCTGCTGAATTGAAGCCTCAGCATTTCTGTTTACCCTTATCGGTTAATTTGAGTGGATTTGTTTTGTTGTGGATTAAAGTGGTGACGTCTCTGCTTTAATAAGTGAATAAAGGCTTCTTCTGGGAGGGAAACCCTGCTATCCTGCACCTTTAGCCTGCGTGTGTGGCACCCCCATGCCTCACAGCCAGCTGCACCTGGTGCTCCAGTTTCAAAGATTTGTTTCAGATGACTCTAAATTTCCCATTGTGTGTGTGTGTGTGTGAGAGAGAGAGAGAGAGAGAGAGAGAGAGAGAGAGAGAGAGGGAGGGAGCAATAATGTTAAATTGCTTGGTGTACAGATATGTACTGTAAATCTGCTACATGCAGCACTGAAATTCATTTTAGACAGTGGTGTCAGGTATGCACTCCCTGCTATGTATTTATTGTAAGTTGCTTAGGAAAACTTATGCTTATCATTGTGAGTTATAGTAGAAATGGAAGGAGAAAGAAGGGGAACCAAACCCCAACATTCTTATGAAAGTCCATTTCCACAGCCACTCGCCTTTGAATCATAACTAAAGAAATGTAAAATAAAGTGTTGTTAGACAATCGGAGGTCTTGTGTGTGAGCACCAAGGCTGAGGAGATGCTTTGATTGCACACATGCAGGGAGAGAAAGGGTTCCTACCCTGGGCAGTCCAGCAGTTGGCCAGATGTAACCTGGCAATGGTTTTCATAACCACGTATAACCTTTTTTCAGTTTCTGCATTTGATAAATTGTGTTTATCACTTAGCTGGTAGATTTACTTAAATTGATCAAATCTACTTGCAGGTTTAAACTTTATCCATATATGAAGCAGGTCCATGTCTTGTCCCAGTATGTTTATTTCCATGGTTCAGAACAGACCACTACACCTTCAGCCTGTTCACACCAGGAAACTAGTGATAATAATGTGCAGTCATGTGCAGAAATGTGTTTTAAAGCTCTGAATATAATAGATTTCAGTAGAAAGAGCTTTTTCCTGCTTGACCTTTATGTTTCTTTCACTCAGTCTAATAAATCCGTGTTTATTTTGCCATCAGGTTTTGCATAATATGCTTTTTTAAGGTGCTTAGAAGGACTCATTTTATTTAAGTGAGGAAATGTGACACACTAGGGTTTCAGTTGAAGGAAGAGGTGGCTCACGACCTCCTGACCCTCTGAGGAAACCGACTTTTGGCACCAAAATTTCATTACAACGTTGCTGTGAAGCCCTGCATGTCTCTGGCAGGCTCTCAAATTTAATTTGCTTTTCAGCTGTGTTTCTATTGTTTAAGCCCACTATGATTGCAACAGATACAGTAACAATGCATTTTCATTAGTGTGCAGTAATTTGTTAAATTAAGTTTGAACACTTCGGTTTGATTCCCCACCTAGTGTGTGAGAGGAACTAGAATGAGAAAAATTTTATGAAAGATTCTGAGAAACAGAACACAGCAGCTGGGCTGCGACACCCCAGTAGAGTTTGAACCAAAGCAGACAGTGCTTCATTTTCTGCTGTGAGTCAGTCAGTCAACCTCCCACTTAATACATACAGATCAAGATTTTGTCACGATTAATAGGGTGCAGTTCAGAAATGAAGTATAAACATCACAGAAAAACAATATCAATGTGATGTAAATATTATTCTTAAAACTAGCATACCAATTAAATTGACTGTTTACCGCAATAATATCATAGACAAAAATGTTCTGGGGGGGGATTAAAATGTAGTACTTAGCATGCACCAATCCCCTTCCAGTAAACACAAGATAATTTAGCATATTATTTATGCTTTTCCTGCATGTAGTTATGAATGTGCATTCAGAGAGAGTTGTGTAGTTTTTGAAAGTAATACTTTCTCAGAAATGAGTAGCAAACAATAGCTATAATTTAAAAAAGGAAAAATCATGGAAACGAACTAATTTGCAACATCTAGGGAACCCATCTCAAGGTACCCACCCTGTTCCACTTTGGTAGAAATGTCAGCAAGACTGCATTTGGAATCTCAGTGGGCCAAGTCATTACATGACCACATACAAGGCTAATTATAGTTGAAGCGTTTTCATTTTCTTTCTTAAAATGATGCTGAAGAAATTCAAATTCAACATAAAAAATTAAAATGAATCCCAGGGAGGCCTTTGTTTGCAGAACCTACTGAAAGAAAAGGCAATAATGATGATGATAATAATAATTCAAATTACGACTTTGCAACCTCAAGTTGACTTTTACCTTTTTTTTGAACATGTAACAAGAACAAATCATACCCCCCATGTTTTCTTCAGTAACAAAACAATTTTCTCTGCCTTTCTCAGATGGTGCCAATGTAGATGATGACCCATCCTACTCCTGGCCTGCATCTTCACCTTCCAGCAAAGACCAGAGATCCCCAGATTATGAAGAAGAAGCAGTCAACTTTGGACAAGAAGATGGTGGCTCAGGGCTGCCATACGCCTGTCAGTTCTGTGAGAAGTCCTTCAGCCGCCTGGGGTTCCTGAAGCGGCACGAGCAAGGCCACGGTGACCAGCTGCCCTTCCGCTGCACATTCTGCAGTCGCCTCTTCAAGCACAAGCGTAGCCGCGACCGGCACGTCAAGCTGCACACGGGTGACCGTAAGTTTCACTGCCGTGACTGCGGCGCTGCCTTCTCCCGTAGTGATCACCTCAAGATCCACATGAAGACACACGACTCTGGCAAGCCGCATAAGTGTGCTGTGTGCCAGCGTGCCTTTCAGTCTGCCAACTCGCTGCACAGCCACATGCAGGTCCATGAGCAGGCTAAGGATGATGGCCAGGGCCTCTCTAGAGCAGATGACTGGAACCTGAAGGAAACCCAGAAGTGCGGTCGGTGTGAGGAAGGGTTTGATGCCCCAGAGGAGCTGCAGAAACACATTGCCGAATGTCACCCGGAAAACTCCCCAACCCCTGAGAGGAGCACCTTGTCATGTATCTATTGCAAGGAGCTGTTTGCCGATGAGCGAGCTCTCTTAGGCCACATTGAGCAGGCTCACAGCCGGGACAAGAAGGGTCACGCATGCACTATCTGCTCTGAGCACTTCCATACTGTGGAGGACCTATATAGTCACATGGATGACCACCAGCAACCAGAATCCAGCAACCACAGCAACAGCCCATCCCTGCTCACAGTGGGTTACACATCTGTCTCTAGCACTACCCCAGACTCAAACCTCTCGGTCGCCAGTTCCACTGTAGTAGATGTGGCACCACCCTTGCCAAAAACCAGACGGAGGAAGCGAGCTGCCCAGCATGCCAGCACAGGCAGAGTGTCCTCCAAAAAGGCCAAGGTTACATACAGCTGTATCCATTGCAACAAGCAGGTGTTCTCCAGCATGGCTGTGCTACAGATACACCTGAAGACTATGCACCTGGACAAACCTGAGCAGGCTCATATCTGTCAGTATTGTTTAGAGGTTCTGCCCTCCCTGTACAACTTAAATGAGCACCTGAAACAAGCCCACAATACCCAGGACCACAGTGCGGTCCTGGGAAACCTATCTGCTGCTGCCCTGCAGTGCAATTTCTGCCCGGAGGTGCTCAGTGACCTCAATGGTCTGCAAGAACACATTCGCTGTTTCCATGGCTTTCCCAGTCCCATCACAAAGGAGAACAATGCCTTTTTCTGCCCCCAGTGCTTTATGGGATTTCTCACAGAAGCAAGTCTGGAGGAGCACATCCAACAAGTGCACTGTGAAGGTGGGAGCTTGCGTTTTGACTCACCCTTGGCTGGGACACCCAAGGACTCAATAGTTGAGGTGTATTCCTGTTCTTATTGCACTAACTCGCCGATATTCAACAGTGTCCTGAAGCTGAACAAGCATATCAAAGAAAATCACAAGAACATTCCCTTAGCACTGAACTACATGAATAATGGAAAGAAGTCTCACTTGGCTCTCAGTCCATTGTCCCCTATGTCTGTGGAGCAAGCCTCTTTAAAACAGAGTGGCTCTTCATCCCGGTTAGCTAGTGAATTTATTTGCAATCAGTGTGGTGCCAAGTACTCTAGTTTGGACTTGTTTCAAACTCATCTGAAAATGCATATTGACACTAGCCTTCCTGAGTTAAGCTGTCCGCAGTGCAATAAAGAGTTTCCCAACCAGGACTCCATGCTGAAGCATGTAACCGTCCATTTCATGGTCACTTCCACGTACCACATCTGCGAGAGTTGTGATAAGCAGTTCACCTCGATGGATGACCTACAGAAGCACCTGTTTGAGATGCACACCTTTGTGTTCTTTCGCTGTAGCCTTTGCCAGGAAATATTTGATTCCAAAGTGTCCATCCAGCTACATTTTGCTGTAAAGCACTGCAATGAGAAAAAAGTCTATCGATGCACTTCCTGTAACTGGGATTTCCGCCATGAGTTTGACCTGCAGCAACATGTCCAGCATAACCACCTGGAGAGCCAGGGCAAGGTCCACAAGTGCATCTTTTGCAGTGAGGCTTTTGGTACGGAAGTAGAACTGCAGTGTCACATCACCACCCACAGCAAGAGGTACAACTGCATGTTCTGTAGTAAAGCTTTCCATTCCACTGGACCTTTAGAAAAGCACCTGCGGGAGAAGCACTGTCTCTTTGAGGCCAAGCCTCAGAACTGTGGTGCTAATGGTTCAGCTCCTGTGTCAGAGTTGGCACCAAAAGATGATGCAGAGCATCAGGGCTTAATGGCCAATAGCCACGAGTCTCACAATAGCCACGATGGAAGCGAGGAGGATGTTGATGCGTCTGAGCCCATGCACGGATGTGACATCTGTGGTGCAGCTTATACCATGGACTCCCTGCTCACCAACCACCAGCTGCGTGACCACAACATCCGACCAGGCGAAAGTGCCATGGTGAAAAAGAAGGCCGACCTGATTAAGGGTAGCCACAAGTGCAGTGTTTGCTCCCGCACCTTCTTCTCCGAAGGGGGCCTCCGCGAACACACACAAACACACCTGGGCCCTGTCAAGCACTACATGTGCCCCATCTGTGGGGAACGTTTCCCATCCCTCCTCACCCTCACTGAGCACAAGGTCACCCACAGCAAGAGCCTGGACACAGGAAACTGCCGGATATGCAGGATGCCCTTGCAGAGCGAGGAGGACTTTCTTGAGCATTGTCAGATGCACCCCGATCTGAGGAACTCATTGACAGGTTTCCGGTGCGTCGTCTGCATGCAGACAGTGACATCTACCCTGGAGCTCAAGATCCACGGTACCTTTCACATGCAGAAAACAACAAACTCGGTGGCCAGTCAGCCACTCGGACAGACCCAGCAGACCTCTCAGAAGATCTACAAGTGTGCCTCCTGCCTGAAGGAGTTCCGCGGCAGGCAGGACCTGGTGAAGTTGGACAACAGCGGCCTCCCGTATGGGTTGTGCTCTATGTGCATGGGTGCTGGGAGTCAGAACTCCAGCCCTGTGGTGAATGGCAGAAAACAGCAGCTGGTTGCTGGTGCGGCAGGCCTCGGGGATATGGTTGTGTCCGGAGAAGGGAGGAGCAAGCCTGTCTCCATCAAGACAAGGTGCTCCAGTTGCAATGTCAAGTTTGAGTCTGAGACAGAGTTGCAGAACCACATCCTGGCCATCCATAGAGATGTGCCCACTGAGAACCAGAGCAAACCGGTCCAAACACCCCAGGCATCACCAGTGGCCAGGGCGAGCCCCTCACAGACGGAAGAGGTAAACATTACATGCTCATTTGCATCTGGAGATGATCACTTTTGCTGATTTGGCTACTGTTCCTCTTACTGTCGCTCTTTATATGCACACTTAATATTTGCTTAAATTTAGTAAAATATGTTGGAAACCCTGACTTTGTTTGGTTTTCATAATTGTAGTTTGTGCTTGGATAACCATTCCTGTGCCAGGAATTAGTAGGTCTTCCTCTTGTTGCCCTGATGTTTGCATATAAAGCCTCCTCTCCTGATTATTTTATGGTCTAGATTTCCTCCAGGGATTGTAATTTCACACAGAAATCACTGCATGCTCCTTGTTGTTTGTTGATCACCCATTGTATTAATTATAACTTAAACTCTCCTGCAACATGGCTTACATGAAAATCAGGTACTGATGTCTTCAACAAGCAGGGGAAATTGCCCTACTGATGGCTTCTTTTACTATGCAGAAGAAGACGTACCAGTGTATCAAGTGCCAGATGGTTTTCCACAGTGAATGGGACATCCAAATTCATGTCGCAAACCACATGCTCGGTAAGAATGAGCGGCATATCTTTTTGCTTGTTGAATAATGAACCAGGAGTTCTGAATTATGGCCTCAAGTTGCACATGGATTGTTGATTTTTGAATAAATCATGGGAGACCCATATGGTTATTGTGAGTACATTGCTACTGATATACATATTCACCATATATTAGTGTATATCTGTTTTTCCTGCCTTTTTGTGCTTGTTTCCTGCAAACTGAGTTATATTTGTTATTAGTTGCCTCGTTTTCTCTTTTTTTAATGTCTTAAGGACTTTATTTCTGACATGTGCTTTGGGAGTCCTTTTCTAAAAGGGACACTTTGCTCTTATAGCTTTAAATTAGGTGCATCTTTCTGACCCAATGCTCTCAATTGCTGTGTCTGTCATGTTGAAGCTACGTGAGTCGCAAGCATTAAAGTCTTCTGGTTTCCAATTTTATCTTGATTCTTGCAGCACCTCCTCTTCATTCAGCATGCTGAGCTGTGAATTTCTTCCTTGGCTCCACATACCTAGATACAGCATCTTGGACTGATGGTTTCTGACAGTGTAGCATTTCCTTTGCTAAACCTTGTGGAACATCATCGCTGGTGCCAGGGATGAGGCATGCATGATGAACGTGTGATTTTGTTGGCGACCGGCTCCAAGCGGGAATTACCTGTCATTTACACCCACATTTAAGTAACTATAAAAGCTCAAACCTGCCTGTTTCTCACAATACCACAATCCTTACCCTTTATTAGGCATTCCATGAGTCCCAACCGATATGATTGAGAGCTGTCCCTCAGCGTCTGAGGAGAGTGGGTCGGGACACTTTGGATGAGGATGCACTTTTTTCAGTTTTTCTAAAGCGTTCACCTCAGAAGACTTCTGAGATCTTCTGTGCCAGACCCAGATGGGTCCTCTGGTTTTGAGTCATTTTCTAATCACTCATATGATGCAGTTTATGGCTTCTATGGGTCTTCCCCATTACAGAGCTGGGGACTTTCTCAAGCAGCCATGTGAGTGTTCCTCAAGCATGACAGACTCTTTTGGTCAACATCCAATTTTTCAGCTGCTGAATCAAATTCAGAGAAAGGGAAGCATTGTAGAAAAAATGTCTTATCTCTCTAACGAATTGAAACGTCTTACTTTTCAGTTGCAAGTTGTATTGGAAAATATCTATTTCTCTCAATATAAACCAGATTGTTTCTGAAGGGTTTGGAAAGTCTTGGCTGCATAGTATGTTAGATTAGATTAAACATTTTTTTAGAAACTAATTTAAAAAGGTCACAAATGATTTGCTAAATTCAGACCAACTTTGGTTGTCATTTTTATGCTGCACATTGAAATGCTACTTGAAGCAGTTTTCCCTCACTGAGTTAATTGGACTTATGTGCTGTGATAACCACAGAAGCTGTAGCTCAATCCACTTGCTTTGGAGTTAAAGCAAATCAAGCAAAATGTCCACTAAGGCCAAAGCCACCAAGTCATGTGCTGCATATCAGCATCACCGCAGAAATGGAGCTGAGAGCTGATGCATTTCACTGCTTATCTTACCCTTTCATTTTGTTTACTTTCCCTTTGATTGTCATTTTGCTTGGTTTCAGCTCAGATGCATTTCTTGTTTCCCTAGCAGCAATCATATGAAACTCATGGATTGCCTTGATGTAAAACTTAATGCCTTTCATATTTTGACATAATTTGCAATAGAATTGAAAATTAAGTATGTAGAATCATAATGTCTTTCAACATAATTAGAATTTTTTGTAAGGAAAGTTACAACGGAAACTAAAAATGATTTTTGAGATTATCCTACTCAGAAAGAAAACAATAGAGCATGTAAGAATTGCCAGATATTTTTATTACATATATTTTAATATATTTACATAATATTTTTTCCAGATGTTCATCAGCTTGGTAATTCAGATAGTTTGTCACTAACCACTTGCAATTGTGATATATGTGCTACTTTTAATTTCCCAGGTTCAGTGCTTGGCTTCTCAGTGTTTATCACCTTTGTCACCTTTGTCGCTGTGATAAATTCTGCAGTAAAAAAGAGTGCAAACCGGAGATGAAGTAAGCAGGTCTGATGCAGGTGAACTGGAGCAAAATAAAGGATGGAAGTTCCACGACGCGCTTCTTCAGTGACAGTGGCTCACGTTTGGACCCAAAGCTTATTACTGGGAAAGCAATTTGGATGAAAATATCCTAATTTGGACAAGATTTAACTACATTTTCTGCCCCCACTAGAAGGGGATTCTCTCCCCTATAATGGCCATCTGTCCAGGAGAGATTAGCTTGCTCCCAGGTCAGTTTCCATCAGCTGTCATGGCTCAGTCCTAGGTAATGGTGGAATAACGCCCGTTCTTATGGGCATCGTAATCCCAGCCCACTGGCAGTGCTGATGGGCAGCCATGGGTCCATTAGAACAGATACAAAAACAAAAGAGAAGGGTGACACAGTGACAAATGGCACTAATGGAATGCTGTTGCCCCACCCATCACACTTGAGCCCTCCAATCACAGTTTAAGTTGGAGCTCCCAGGAGTCTTTTGCCTGCCAGCACGCTTTAATACATCAGCAAGATGGCTGACAGAAGCAGGAGCAGGAGGCTGGCTGGACTGTGCTACACTGTGGACCTTTTGTACATTAGATGTGGGAATGGGATTGTTTAAAAGAGGGGGTGACAAAACTGAGACCGCTAAGCCCCAGCGACCGCAGTGTTCCTCGCGCCACTCTGAATGGCACAGTCGATGGAGTTCACAGTTGCTATGCAGCTGCTGGTGCTACATAGGGGCACCTTTGTGCAGTCCATTTGTGGTGGGTGGGGGGCAATACACTGCCAACCAAGGAACAATTTGACAGCAGGAGGGAAGGCAGTTGGTCAGTATTATTTAGCATTTTTTGGCAAAGGGTGCTTTTATGGATGGGTTTCATACTTTTTTCTATTCTGCCAAAGGGACTTTAAATCATTACCATTCCGGGTTTCTGTTGCATCTGTTGTTAGTTGTCGATTTGTATATTTTACAGCGTTTCCTTCGATGTTTCTTTAGCAGGCGTTGCACTAGTTGAATTATGTTCATATAGAACAAAAGGCTGAATTCCTTGTGTTGCTTGTATCTGCTTTCCACTCAGTTTTTTGATATGTGGGTGACATCAGTGGCATCCTTGAAGTCCACTGCTTTTCTAATAATTGCTTCTGTTGTTGTTGGTGTTACTTTTTGCTGTAATTACTGCAGCTGTTATAATCACTTCCACAAATTTTTAATAACCGGTTAAACTCTTGTTTTACCGAGATTGATTCTGCAGGAATCTCTGTTATGAACCCACACAAATTTGACATCTCAATGTTAGTGTCCCTGTCTGCTTATTCTCTGATTTTTAAAAGTGACCAAATATCTGTTCAAGTTAAACATCAAATGCAGCTTTTTCTCTGCCCTTCTGGTACAAGTGGCCAACGCAGTGGTATGAGAAGCTCATGTAAGCTCCCATTCACCAAGTTGCCTCTACCAGTTGATCTATTGACAAGCACCATCATGTGCCAAGCCATTGCACAGGATGGGATCGCAGCCCAGTAGCATCTTATTTTGCTGTACAGCCGGCGGCTCTGTAAGGGGTAAGTATGGGGCTGGTGTCAGGGCTGTAACTGAACTGAGCACAAGGCTAAACCAAGCAAAACTGGCTCTACCTCACCCTTTAAAAGAACTCACTGCTGCTGCCCATCTTGCTGTTTACATGACAAAAAAACACCAGTCAGGTGACATTTAATCTGCCTGCCGTTACTAGCACTGCAACAAGGTGGAAACATAATGAGAAAATGCCCTGCTTTGTTGTCTGCTCAAGCCCCACAATAGCTGGGGGCCCCTGGAGACCTTCGTGCTGCAGGCCGCCTCTATGCTGTCATTGCACTTTAAGGTGGGGGAGGGTGCATGGATGTGGCCGTTTGGTAAACGAAAGACAATCCTCTTTTAGCTGTTGTTTGTGGCATCACAGCCAAGCACTGCCTGCCATCCTGCCTGGCCACACAATGGAAACAAAATTCTGTAATTGATCCTTAGAAGGCCAGGGCCTGTTTGAAGGGGGGGCATGGAGCTGAAACTGATATTGTAGAACCGTGCACTCGCCCTTGACCTGTGTGAGTAGTCTAGTCACCCAGTGGTTGAGTGTGATCTGCAGTCTCTGCATCAATTAATGATTAATACAGTTCAGCATTGCTTAGGAAAGATGCACTACAGAACCTCCTGGGTAGCCAAGTATGTTATTAGCCGTAAGCAATTAACCGCAACTTCATGTTTGTTATATTGCAATTTCTCTTATATACCCATGGGAGGCTTAAACCGCAGAGGCATTAACTTTCTTAATTCCTTATTTTCAGTTTTTTCAAAATTTTTCACATTTATTCTTGCCAGATTTGCCTTGTTACAGATAAAAAAGGAGGTGCTTTTTAACATTGTTTTAACAGCAGCACAATAAATCAGTGCATAGATAATCAAATATTATCTGTGACTCCACAACTACATGTGAACTGCAAAGACGCAACCCTTTTCAAACATTTATGTCGGCTTTATTTAATTTGCTCATGCTGTACAGTGCAGGAATGTGATAACCAGCATTATGGGTGGTCATTTCTGCCATTTCCCTTGTTTAGATGATATTAGCAGCAGCAAGCCATCACTAACCTGCATGTCATCATGTTTTATTCAAGCCTTTGCAGCAGTGTGCCCTCTCGGTATTGGTGTTAATCCTCCCCGAATTCCAACTGTGAGCAGCAGTTGTTGGTCCCTCCCCGTGTTGTCATGACTTGGACACATAATTGCTTATATTGCAAAGCAGACGGACGTGTAGAAGATGTTGTAAACAGTCCGCTCTAGATTAGAAAAGCTGAGCCAGAGCCAGAGCTAGAAGTGCACAGTGATGACAGAGACAGCTTGGTAAGGACCATTACGTTACAATGGTGGCCAATCATTTCATTATCCAAGCACTGTTACTGTGACTATGACTCTTTTCCTCCCATTGCTGCACTCATTCGGGTATCTTAACAGCAGGTATAAATAATGGCTTTGACCCACTCAATAATACAGTCACTATTGTGTGGTTTTGTTTTTGTGTGTTCTGTATTGCTTGTGTGTTTTTTTTTTTTAACTACTAGAGCTGTCTAGGGCAGTAATGTTCTCCATGGTATGTATGTATGTTTACTGTTTTGGGATTGGGAATGTTGGCATGGGCTTACAAACCTGAACCAAGGAAGCGTGTTCCCTTTACCTCTTTATGTCCAGTGGTATCCACCCCCCATGGACAAGGTACATGCCTCACCATTGCAGTACTATTTACTGTAGAACTGTTGGTTTAAAGTACACTAGGTAGGAAACCAGAAGTGAGTATACAAAAACTACTCAGGTAAAGAAACTCCTACTTAAAATAGTCATGTAAAATTAGTCTTTTAAAAATTTTCCTAAAAGTAAAAATCATGTCAAACCATTAAATTATCAGAAGTTCACTTGGGTGTCAGATGTGCATTTAACTCCTTACTGATCACTTTTGTTGGATGCATTTTTATTTTTTCAGTTGTTTTCAAAATCGATGATCTGTAAAGATAATTTTTATCAGCAGAGCAGCGTGTCCTCATTCCCTGCTGCCCTTTTTGCTTTCAGCACTGAAATTATGTTATTGTCAGATCCTTCAATATGTACATTTTTGCATTAAAATGAATTCGGCTTGGTGAGGAATGTACTATTCATCCCTCTCAACCAAGTTTAGAAGAAACCAAAATATTAATTAAAGATTAAAGGATGAAAATATAACAGGGTTTCATGTTCAGGCTGCAGCCATAATTTGTAATGAGAGAATGTCATGAATTTCTAGGCAAGAAAGATTCATTGAAAGTGCAGAAATGGCTGCCAGATCATTTTGGGTGTCATCAGAGCTTCTGATATCTGGAGTATGTTGAACAAGTCATTTATGAAGTTAACTGTCTTTAATATCATAATCATTTTCACAATCACTATTAAATGGTAACATAATTTTTGTTGGTCAAGCATGGCCTTCACCCGACTTTCTTCATCTGAAGATGCCCAGGTGTTCACTTCACTCTGCCCACTTTGGGAAATGTGCTTGAACTATAATGATTACCATCACAAAATGTTAATGGGCCCAGTGTTTGCTACCTGAAAGCTCATTACAACCCAGGTTGTGGCTCATCAGTCAGGCGAGGGATTTGCCAAATGGGCTTCTGGCTTTTGTGCACAACCCCCATATCTGCATCAGTCGGCCCTGTGATTGCAGCCTTCCTGTCCAGGCGGCTGCTGGGCTGAAACCTCCGTCTTCTGGGAGCAAAAAACCTGTAGCAGGGCACTGAAAATTGCAAACTTTTGCTGTCCTTGTAGTTTATATTTGTTATCATCACGGATAGTATTTGGAATTTTTGTATGACAAAAACAATAATTTTTTTGTACTCAGGTGATTTGGATGCAAACTTCAAGTCCATAAACTGTGAGGCATCAGACTGCCTTCTGTGTTACTGTGCCACCCTACCAGTGAAACTCCAGTCTGTTATTGTTTTGCAGCTCTGAGTAGATTGTGATTCCTTGAAGGCAGATCATTCATATTGATGGGTTTGTACATTGCACAGTCAGTTTTTCTTCAGTATTACGTTTGTGGGTGACGATTATTCAAATACTGCATACGCAGTCAACCTCTATGGAAAATATTACCATATTCACTTATACATACCGACAGCTATACAGTAAATGGGAAAAAGCATACTGTTTACTTAATATCACTTCACAACCTTTTCTGACTTTACTGTTTTCATTTATCTATTATACCTGGTATTATGGTGCTTCTCATATTAATTTTTACATCTTTGCAATGCCTGTATATAAATGTAATTTGGTGGGATGGGGGTCACACTGTTGGAAGGATTGTAACCACATTACTGCTCAAACAGGCTGGCACTGAGCAGTGCCGAGTGAAGGGGAGGGATTCAGTACCAGGGCAGTTTGGGTGGAAGGGGGGGTTGCTGATGTCTTTTGTGGCGCCCCTCAGCTGTGGAACAGATGTGGGCACAGTAGGGGGGGTCTGCCACCAGCCCAGATGCCCCCACTCGAGGGAGCCAGGCACCGGATGTTTGCCTGCATCCCCTGCTGCTCAGCACCACACTGTAAAGTCTCCCTCTCTCTCTCTCTCTCTCTCTCTCTCTCTCTCTCTCTCGCTCTCTCTCACACACACACACACACACACACACACACACTTATGTTCAACTGCTTGTGTTTAATTTATTTTTATGACATTTTTATTCCAAAGTGATAAATTTGTTAGGTCTGTGCACTAAGCTGTATACAGATATTTACACTTTTGTGCAGCAGAATAACTTTTGCTATATCAATTCTTGTTAACTGCTCCACCAGTGGTAGACCATCACTTTGCCATGGTGGTGGGATTTCTTGGATAGGATAGAATAGAACTTTATTAATTCCTGCGGGGAAATTCACCTGTACAGCAGCTGGACACAGGATGTACATAACAAAAGACACACAAGACAAATAATAAGGTGCAAAATAAATATATAGCTAACAGAAGACAATATTAAACAAATGAAATGAAATTTGTTGACAGGTCATTTTGTGTCTTTGTGAATCTCTGAGCAGTGGCATATGGAGCTTCAAGCTCTTGGTAGGGTCTTTATTGGTGAACTAGTCTGGGGGGAATCTAAACAAAGAATGGTCTACATTAATAAGTGTACCCTGGCCAGATCAGGGTTACCAGGTCCCTCTACAGAAGCCATTTTTGGGTGTTTGTTGCCAAGACCTAGGTGTCCAGGCAGCTCATATAACACGGTCACACTTTGCCCGAAACTGACAATGTGGAGCCATCTTGTTGGCTAACCACCTGCAAGGTGAAGGGTGGGAGTCGGGTACAAAAAAAACATCAAAAGAATTTATTTGTCACATACATGGTTATCGAGTATACCATGTAGTGAAATGTGCCCTGATTCAACAGGAGACTGTGTGTGGTTCCATTCCACGAGTAAAAAGAAACAACCAAACAACCAAACATCGAGAAGACAATAAACAAACAACAAATAAATACTAAGTAAGTAAATAAATAAATAAATAAAACCTTAAGTTGCATTATGGGGACAGTGACAGTGAGGGGAGCAGACAATGGATATTGTAGACTCTGGTTTGCGAGGATTGTGAAGGGATGACTGGGTTCAGAAGTCTTATGGCCTGTGGATAGAAGCTCCTCCTGAGCCTCTCCGTTTTGGCCATAATACTTCTGAAACATTTGCCTGATTTCAGCAGGTCGGACAGATGATTGCTGGGATGAGACAGGTCATGTGTGCCAGTCATGGGTTGTGTGGACATTACGTGGAGGGGAAGGAGCTCAAGCTATTGTGGAAGGTGTAAAAATATTGGCTAGATTTAGTCGGTCTCACTTCTATGCATAAGTTAGGTGCTGGAGCCAAACTTCTCGATCATCCCTCTGTTATTCTAGACAATCCCACTTTTGAGGACCATGCAGCTAGAGGGTTGCCTCAGCTGCTACAGGGTGGCTGTGAGTTGCAGAGAGGAAAACTCGGCTTTTGATTGTAGATATGCAACACATAGCTGTTCTGAGTAGTCAACCTTATTAGAGAAGTTCTGCAAGATATTCAATATGGTGATGCCCACTGACTCTTGTCCTGCTTGGGAATCAGTGATTATGCTGGGAACGATGGAAACACCTGGAAGGGTGTGATTGGGAGAAATGGCCTGCTGCATCTGACCTCAAACAGTGAATTATTAGTGTACCTCTGTGCCAGCCATGAACTGTCCATAAGAAACTCCCATGTTCAAAGACAAAGAGGTTCTTAATTGTACTAGAACCTTGGAGCAAAAGCTATTGATTAACTTTTGTGGTCATATCATCTGACTTGACACTATGTTCTGGACACTCTAGGGGAGAGCTGACTACTGATCACTTTGTGATGAGTTGGACTGGACATACCCAAGTGGTGGTTTGAAAGACCTGGGAAATCCAAATTTATTGTAAGAACCTTCTGAGAACGATAGGAAACTGCGTTGTATGGCATCGATTTATACAGTAAATCTGAGATGATTTGTCATTTCTCAAGACTTAGGTTGGAGACATCAAATCTTAACAGACCTTGATTAAGACCTTGGTTGTGGATGGGACTGTTGAACACTGTAGATGAAGGATGGTTGGTGCCTTCCATGGTGGCAAACCCGAAACCAGCAAGCATTCTTCAGTGGTGAGGGAGTTTGTAAGGGGCTCCATATTCCCCTCATGTTCAAGCTTCCACTTCAGTGACTACCTTTGCTATAGCCCTCTTGGCCTATTGGTACCTCTCTGCTGAATTGGGAATTGATGGGATTAGTGCAGCCAAACCTGCAATACAAGATCTGTGTTCCCCACCACAGCCCCTTCACCTTCATCACTATTCATGAGTGTCATTCAAGTCGAGATGAGTCCACCCGAACCAGCAAAGCTGCCTCAGACACAAAAGGCTGCATGAGTAAACTCCAGATCTGGACCATGATTTCACACAGTTCTCTGCTATTCTGCTGTTTTCCCATGCTGTTGTTTTCTCATTTACAGCAGTGGTGCAGACAGTTCAAGATGCAGGAAGTATCTTCCCAGGATCTGTCCATGTAGGGCCCGTTCATCGTGTAGGTGCACTGAACAAGTATTTGAGAGGTCAGTGTTCTTGGAACATCATGCTCTCATTAAGCTGTCGTTTCACTTGTATTCGCCTCCAGTTTTAGACAAGAACCAGGAATATTACTGTGCGATTATTTCAAAAGTGTGACTTTCCAAAACTTTAATTTCTTTTATAACTGCGTCTCCTGTATTTTCTGTGTGATTAGTTTTGATATTCATCTCTTTGATAAATAAAATATGTTTAGGTTCATTTTTGTTTCCCCTTTAAATGCATCTGAACCACCACCCAGTTTGGAATGACCTTAAGCACAATGTCATCGTTCTCATTAATGTCTGTTCAGACCCAAGTTCTTACAGTGTTTGAAATTCCCCAAAGAAAGAGCTCATCAATTCATAGAGGGCTTGTAAAAGAAACATTGATTTTCTTTCCACTCTCCTCCTGTTCCTCCGGCCAAATTACTGGAACATGATGCTGCACTCTGGAGTTGAGAGAGAGAGAGAGAGAGAGAGAGAGAGAGAGAGAGAGAGAGAGAGACTCCCTCCAGATGGTTGACATCACTGCAAAGCCATGACAGGGGGTGGGAAGCAAAATACTCTGTCAGCGGGTGGTGTTCACATTTGATTGCCAATGATAAAGGGACAGCACCAAAAGGTTACATGCTCAAAACCCCTGATGGTCTGCTGTGATCTTGAGAAATAGTCCACTTAATCGTTTCAGTTTATAAACATATAGGCAACCATTTAGTCAGTGGGTCCTTCAGTGTACAAGGGTGCGAAGAATGTCACTGTCAGAAAGACCCCAATCTGCTGAGAACCATTATGTCATCAATATGGTGTAAGACTAATTGAAAATTCAAGAGAATGTTTGTGATTTTTAATGAAGTCGATGATGCTTGGGCTTGTAGTGTTCCTCCCCAGGCCAGGAGATCTTGTTTTCCTGCAGAGGGGGATCATGAGAAGGCAGCACATTGCTGTGTCCCAGCCGGCTCTACAGAAGCATCAAGTTTCCCGGTTCACTGATCTCCTCTGGTTTCCTCATCCAGCCCCCCCCCACCATGCTGGTTATGCACCTGGCCTTTATTGCCTTGCTTCCCTGAAAGTGATTTCAAAAAAACCTCCATACACATGGCTGGCCAGGTTCCACAGAGATGGAGAGGAAGGCCCACCGTTCCTAGTTTGGGTCTGCAGCCGGGGGGCTCCACATACCTTTTCCTGTTCCATGGGGAGGGAGCCAGATGGAGGAATTTGATTAACCAGCAGCCTGCGACCAAATGTTACACTGGACTCTGGGCTGGAGGGAAGGGGGTAGTAGGAACATAAAATGGCTGTCGGTGTGTGTAGACAGTAGCATCTAAAGGAAAAGTAGATGAGTAGAGCACGTGTGGAGGTACAGCAAGGCAGACGGCCACGCGAGGACAGCTGCACCTTTTTAGGAGACGCCATCCCCAGAGCGAACCCTCAGCAGCCTGGAAGCGGGCTGACTGAGCCATATGTGGAACTTTTTCTCTTCTCCACCTCATCTCCCCCAGGGGCGGGTGGGCCGCTGGGATGTGGGAGGCAGGTGAATTGCTCTTAAAGCAAGGCACTTAATCACCAGGTTAACACAGGATGCCTGGGGAGAGGAAATGGATCTGGAAAAAGAGGCAGACTCGAAGCAGGCGCTTGGCAACGCACAAGTGGCACTTTTTCCTCACACAAGCGCAGCCCACCAATATACAAATGCTTTTCCGTGAGCCCAGAATATGGTTATGAATCTCGGTCCCGTGTTACCTCTTGTGCTCATATTTAAATCTGTTTTCACATCTTTGGGTTTGTTGGGCTCTTATTTCAGACTAGATGACTCATGAAGCAAAATGATGGCCACAAACTTACCACTGTCAGCACAGTGAGCACGGTCTGTCATGTTGTGATCCAAGGTGCTGCACCCTATGGAGCAGCAGCACAAAGGCTGAGAGGCAGTTCAAAGAGAGTGAACCTCAAGGCGTGACTTCTCCTGCTGACCCACCAATCGAGTTGTGCAGTCCAGGATGACAACAGGTCAAGTATCTAGGTCAGAAGGACCCCAGAAGGAGCACAGCTAAATTATTAACATCCCAATGAAATCACTGCTTCTTTTTATTGTATTTTTCAAATCCTATCAGCATGTTCCATCATAGCATCAGGTCAATATGTAGGGAGATAAGATTCTTGGCTTGGGTGTATTTCTGTGTGAAGTTCTGCATTCCCAGAGTGGGACACCTGAAAATGGGGGCACTTTTACAGCAGCAACAGAGAACAAACACTTCTATAGGTTTTCAAAGTCAGGGGAAGTGTTCTCAATACCTAAGGGAATGATTTGCATGTCCTGATACAGTAATGCCTAATGTGTCAACAGCATCAGAAATCGCATTTACTGCTTCAAGTTTGTTTGTTTTTTTGTGGTTGTAAAGTCAAATGGAAAATGTAAAGTTCTCCATCTCGGAAAGCCTTGTGCACAATAACAAGCATCTTTTCTCCATTGGACTTCTGTATCCTGTCCACCGCATTGTCCAATGTGGTCAGCTACACATCATTCCTGCCAGACAGGCCTGAACCCCTGCACGAGCTGCAGCACATGACCTTTGGGTACCCCCTTCACAAAACATACCTGACCAAGGAGGTTGTTCAAACCCAGAGTTCAGTAATGGATCGCTGGCGTGGCGTGGGGAAGTAGTGGCAGCCCTAGGGGGAGCAAGCCTCCGCCGTCACGCTGTGATAGGAGCATCAGCAGTCCCCAGGAGGCAGCACAGGTCTTCCGGCTGTCATTGGTTCCAGCCGCGTGAGCAGCACGAGTGGGCATCTGCTGGGACTGAATTACCCAGGCCTGGCACCCCCTGTTCTGCTCCCACTGTTTCCTGGGATAATTGAGAGCACAGAGGGGGCCTCCATCCTTTGCCTTGTGATTCCAAGGTGAAGGTGAAGATGACAGCAAGTGTAGCTGTGTCAAAGCTGCAGGCACACTCAGTTAACACTTTATAATCAGACAGAGCCAGACTGCTTACTGCAGGAAAACACATCCAGTGTCAGAGAATCACTTAGTGGAAGAGATGTGGCAGAAACAGGAAGTTCGGCCGAAATGCTGAAAGCACCTAATTATATTATAGGCAGCAGGTGTGTAAATAGCGGCAGTAGGTGGTGTAGTGGCCAGTTATTGCCTGAAACTAAAGGACTCAAGTTTGAATCCTCACTGTTACCCTGACTATACAGTGCCTCATTTTGTAGTAAAATGTTGGATCAATGAAGAAATGTTAATAAGTAGGATGTTCTGTTTCCCTACCTGCCTAGCAATCTCCTCTAATAAGATTGCTGCTTTCATCACAACTATTTCTTCATTCTGAAGCACAAACCCCGTCAAAGTCACTTGTGTGCAATCTGACAAGCATAGTGGAAGAGTAGTGTGCGCGCAAGCATTTTTTTGTCGACTCCTGACGTGCAAACGTGAGGTTCAAAACTGTATGAAAGGCTTGTCAAGGGTTGTAACTGAGCCCACACATTTTGGGAAACAGCTTCAGAACTGCTTAGGAGTATTCTTTAAATTATATATATATATTTTTTTATTAGGGTTGTTTTTTTTCTCTTCTGGGCTTTTTCCATAGAAATGGCGAACATTTGTTCTGTGTGCTTTTCCATGGCTTGGGAAAAAGAGGAGAACAGCAGTGAACTGAATGTGGCTGTGGCATTTTGCTCTAATGAAACTGTCACCACACGCACTCGTTCTAGAAAGCCATCAATCAGCGTGATGCCAGGGCTCAAGCTCCCGGGCTGGGACAGGGTACCTGTCACACAATCACATCACTCCCATTCCGGAGCCACATGGAGCTGTCATGGACTTCTCTCCCCAAGTTATCCTGCCGTCTAAGGAGGCTGTGCAGTGCTGCCTTAAGCCTTTGAGGTCTGAGTACAAGTCACAAGCAGCCATTCGGCTGTAATTACTTCACAGGCAGGGACCGCTGTCAGAACGACACACCGCGGTGCGGCATCTCGGTATATTGTTGAGTTCTTAAAGGCGCAGCTCTTGCAAGATCTCCTGTGGAGTCGAGGTCTTGTTTTTGTGTGTTTTACTTTACTGGCACCAGAGTATTTTGGTGCAGTTGGTGGCTTTGGGCTCCATCTCTCTTTACCCTCAGCTGTGTGAATCTGATCAGGGAATGAGCCCCCAGGTACCCTCGTATTTTCCACAGTATCTTCTGACAGTCTTAATGGACCAGCAGTTGCTTTAGGAGGAAGATCTTCAGGGGTTGGGGGAAGTCACCTGACAACTTGGGAAGCTGTGTGCAAAACTGCAACTGGCAGCAAGGTCCACACAGAGCTTCCACTTCCTGCTCTACACAGACCTGTTCATCGTTGAACCTTCTTCATACAGAGGTGTCTGTAATTTTATTCCTTTTGGTTGAAAGCAACTTGAAAAGAAAAATTTCACAGTGCGTTTATGAAATTCTCCTGCATGAATCTCCTCTTTTTGTTCTATAACAAAATAAATGTCCTCTAGCTTTCATTTGCGTATGCCCAGGCTGTATGACTTAAGAAGGTTACTGCAGCAACCTTTGGAGTGAGCTGTACTTCTTCACGTGGATTTGAAATGATCGAATGCTTATTTCTGCCTCATCTTGGCATGTTAAATGACAGCTTTGTTTGGGCATCACTAACAAATCCATCAGTTTATAGGTGGTCTCCCATTGTCTTATGCAATAATTATGCAGAGTTTCTGGTTTATATGATTTACTGTATATACATTGTATATTATTTTTTCAGTTCTGTTAGACTATTATTGTAAATTATATATATTTTAAAAGTACAGTGTTGTTGCATTTAAGATTTCGGAATCATCCTGAAATATCCAAAGGTACAGCACAGTAAAGTCCTTCTGTGTTATTTGGCTGCAGGTCTTTTTCTGTCTTCTTTATAATGGACATTTTTCAAAATGACTTTGATTGAAAACCTATCCAACTGCAGTAATGTTCACTCCTGTCTGAACATCTTGCTTTTCACTGTTTTTTTCCTGAATTTTCAGTTCACCTTTGGTAGTTGGGTACTGAATTGTGATGGTGAAAATGACTGACGGACAAAAAAAAGAGTCAAACTTCAAGCCATAAAAAGACTGGATGCTGGGGAATTGGCAGAAAAGACGGCAGCAGTTAGATGCTGGGAGAACCACTGAAAGTGACTAGAAAAAGAACTGTAGTGACATAGAAAAAAGGCATCAGATCAGGCATCAAGCAGTGGACTGAAAGATGGGGAAACTATGGAAAATAGTGAATGAGTAATTGGGTGAAGCATTGTTTTCATAAATGTATTTTTTTTTTCTTTTCAGTTCTTTAAGGAAGTAGCTACTTTAATTTTGTTTTGCTTTAGGTTTTAATTTTAAAATCACTGCTGTATTGATTGTCTAGCTTTTTATTTCATTACTCAACCAGTTAAACAATATTTCAGAAGGCAGCTCATATTGCATGGGGTTCCATTCCAGTTTAGGCTGAATAATAAAGACTTTGCTGTGTCTGAACGCTCTTTCTGCCAGTAAGACACAGATCTGGCCTCCCTGCTCCTCACCCTGCTCGTCCTCTGTTTCCCTTTTGCTCCACTTTGTGCTTCAGGGCACCTTATTAGCTCCTTATGTGAATCCATACATGTAGCTAAAGGACAAAGCAGAAGAGTCTGGGCAACAAACCAAGCCTTGTCCCACTGATTTTTGGGTTTGCCTCCAGGCTGTCTGCGAGACGGGTTGTGCCGTCCCCGATCCCACTCTCCAAAACCACTTCACAACCATTAACTAATTACCTGCAGGTGTTCTTGTCTTTATCTAATAGCAACGTGGCACGCAATGCGAGCAGAGGAAGTATGGTGGCTTTCTGAGGATGTGGTCAAATATGCTGTCAGTAGCAGCCTCCCCCACCCAACGCCCAGAGCCCCAGCACCAATACCTCACATCTCCCCCCTGGATGAGCAGGGCCTGTATAATGAGGTTCCCCATCAAAATGAAGGGACTAATTCTGATTTAGCTGAGGTAATGAAGTCCCCTCTCCTGGTGTGAGCAGCGGTCTGGGGTTGGAAGGGGGTATAACGAAAGTACATTTCACACAAATGCAACATTATGCAAAAGATCTCGGTTTTATTTGCGGAGACGTATGAAATGCATAAGTGCGGCCTGTGCTATATGCAATTATGTTAATGATGTGTGCCCTGTGGCGAAGGCAGCTTGCTGCTCCCCGTCCTGTGGGCTTGGCTCCAGAGTTGTTCTGCACAGCGGGAGACGCCTTTTCTATTAGAAAACTTCCAGGTACCTGATGATGAATTTTTCCTCACCAAATGTTCCTCTTTTGTGAGAGATGGGAGCTCCTCCTAAATGAAGCCGGAGAGAAGCATGACACGTAGCAGGGTCCGCGGGGCTCAGGTGAGCCTCTCTGCATCCGCGTACATAATCAATTAATAGCAGCGCAGATAAGCAGCGGCTCAGCTCAGCGGAGTGGCCGGCCGCTGTGAAGTGGCGGCCAAGAAAATGGCCCGAGCGCTAAATCTTCTGTGCAGACAAGGGCTAAAAATACATGATACTCTGCCTGTGGAAAAAGAAGGAACAGCCATTACAGCCTTTAACACAGGTAACAAATTGTGGCGTTCAGAAATAAAACCTCCTGATGGTGTTGAGCTGCTCATACCTGGTTTGATGACTCACATTTTAATGCAGCGTAATCTGTGCAAACTCATAATGCAGCGTACATTTCCATTTTGCTCTGTTTCAGTTGTTCTGCTGACTGTACATTGCCCACAGCAGGTGTGTGTGTGTGTGTGTGTGTCATTTCCCTGTCACGTAAAGGGAAACTGTAGCTCACACCCCATGCCTCCAGGATAGGCTCCGCCAAGACCTTGCCTTAAATAAGCTGTTTATGAAAATAGGTGGATAGATGGATTGATGCTGTATTAACAGGTATAGCAGAAGCTCAGCACCAGCCAGGCTGCCTCTTTCATATCTATGGCATGGACACAATTCAATGGACTGTTGCATGTGAGTAGATGTTCTCACTTGGAATGGTAAACCAGGCTGTATTAGATGTCTGTGATGATACCGGCAGCGTTTCTGTATAATTTTATACTTCTACGCATCATTTAACACAGTGGTCTCCAAGGAAGTCTTTCTGTTGCCTTGCCTTGTTTTTTTGGCAAAATAATTCTTCCATTAGAGTAGGACCTTCATTTACAGAATGTTTACCAAACAAACTTGTAATAAGACATATTTAGTGTTAAAAGTGAGTGGGCTATCGGTTTAAATTGGGTGCCAAAATATCATCTGGTTGTGAAAAGTGATTGCTGTCTTATGTTTTTCAAAAGAGAGGAAGAATAGCAAAGAAACAATGAAGCTGTAGATGATCTTGTATATGCTAAATATACAAGTTGTGAGCCTAAATGACACCTCTCCACCACTTCCTTGTAAAACCTCAGTCTTTGAGGTGATCACATTTGTCTGAGCTTCAAGGGAGAACTTATTGCTTTTTAAAATTTCTTGCGATTATGTTTTTATTTGTTGTTTTTACACCTGTGTTGGGTGTTAGTGAATTTCATGTGATTTGTGGGGTAAAATCTACAATTGAATGCACACACCGTAGCATAGCCGTAAAGGTATCAGTATTCCCGATAGTGGACTCAGAACATGAAAGTATGTGCCGATGGGGAGAGACAGGAAACACCGCTTCTGCTCTGCTCCTGACTGAAAAACCCCACTGTTGCTTCCTGCCCTCCAGGTTGCTGACGCTTTACTCCACTGCTGAGTTGTACATCTCACCAACAGACAGAGGTACAGCGATACAATCGTCAAAGTGCAGTCAGTTAGTCCAGCATCACCGCTGTTACAGAAGGAGCTGCGTATAGAATCTGCATATTAAAATCTGTGTCATGCTCGATTATTAAACTTTTCGAGCAACAAATCAATTTTTGGCCCCAATTAAGTTTGAAAGTAGGGCACCCACTGCATTTATTTGCTAACAACTGTTTTCCAGATTGTATTATTGTTGTAGATCGTGTAATAGGTACAGCCTAATGAATGTAAAAGCTATTATACTAAAAGCATTACTGCAGAGCAGTTAAAGTTAAATTACACACAGTAGGCAAGAGACCAGTCCACTCTGCCGCAGCATTAATTTAGTGTGATGGAAAGCAGTGAAGACCAAGGAGGTTGTGTTTCCTTCAGAGGGGCTTGGGCACACTTACATCTGTGTCTATGTATTGTGTGTAATGTTGTTTTCCTTTCTGTTCCATTTGTGAACAAAAATTCATAGTTGTGTAGTGAGTGCACACTTCCGAATTTTCACAATTTCAGTGCTGGATAACCCAAGCTGCTGTAGGATTGAGGGCATTCAGGATGCATTTCTGAACAAGGGGTCCAGTTGTCTATGGGTTGAAGGGGTTTAGGGGCAGGTCTGTCTGTGCTTCTCTGTAATTCAAAGTGTTTACCATTATTTTGGCCACCATATTGGGTGGAACCTGGCAGAATGACATTGGATTCCACACCAAAGGCATGAATGAGACTAGACCTTCTACTAGAGCATCTACTATTGAGTGGTACGTAGTCTTGTTCTCATTCCTCCACTTAGTTTTTCATACCAACCCTTTAATCCCCCCATTGATCCAGGCCCCTATTGTCATTGCATGGTGCCAAAACCTAAAGCTTGGTTAGAAAGGTTCTCTTCTGTCATCCAGTCATCTCATTACTGTGGCCATCTCTCCACGATGGAGCTCTTGGCATGTGACCTGACCTCTCTGAGCTTTAACCCAATAGCAGCCTGGACTGGTCTGGTCTGGCCTGGTCTGGCCTGGCCTTCCTGCAGCTTGTCCATCTCCTGCTGTACGTTACCCCTATTGCTGTCTTTGTACTGGAGAGCGAAGCGTGAAATTAAACAGAAAGCAGAGCATGTAATTGTGATTTTCACCATGTTATCAACAGCTAAAAGCTCACACTGCCACTGTCTGGGAGAGGTTGTCCTCCCGACTGGTCCGCAGGTTGCTGTATAAAATGAAATCACAAACTATTCTATTCTAAACTGTTCTATCTGCAGTAATGTAATACTTCAGTTATTCCAAAGCGCTATTATTTTAAATGAGTTTATTTTAGATCACTGTAGCATACTGTATAGTTTTGTTGAATTAGGTTTTTACATTTTTCCCCTCCATATCCCCCTGCTTCACTCCTTATCATGTTGAGGATCATCAGACAACTTTATCAGAGTCACACCAGGCCCAAAACGCTGCATCTGCTGCCCCAAATGCTGCTCTGAAAATCCATACATTTATCCTTACTGGGTTTTGTCCTCGCAGTGACCCTCTGAAACCACTTTGTTATGCGCTTCTCTTTTTTTGAGGATGTAAAGATCCACCTCCAGACTTTTATCTGCAGGTCAGCATTGGCATCATGCGCTGATGTGGACTGTTTGACATGCTCTCTACGCAACATTTTTCCAGTAGCATCTTCAAATGCAAGAAAATTGCTTAAATTTTTGGTTTAGTGGAATGTTTTGCCGTTATTATTATTATTGTTGTTGGTTGACGCTTCAGGAGGCTTTTACTTTTATACTGG
The DNA here is from genome assembly GCA_018136845.1 of Heterotis niloticus. NCBI lineage: Eukaryota > Metazoa > Chordata > Actinopteri > Osteoglossiformes > Osteoglossidae > Heterotis > Heterotis niloticus. The sequence continues at coordinate 19,151,442 of CM030894.1, read as the reverse complement.
ACCATTCCATTTGGTCATAGAAACTTCTGAAACTGAAATGGAGGACCTTCAGGATACAGAGCTGAATGGAACCGTGGAACAGGGCTCTGATTTGACCTGAGCTGGAGCTAATATGAGCCACAGCTCATAGTAGGTCAATGTCACATTTTTGCATCGTCTGCATCATTTATGTTTTCTTCTTAAGTGCTGTTAATGTTGACTCTTGTTGACCACATACTGAGTTCCTTTCGAATGTACAAGTGCAGAAGGTTGTCTGCTTGTATCCTTATGGATGTGTCCGTTGTCACTGTGATTGAGGCTGTCATTCAGCTTACTGGCCATCTTTTTATTCCTCTTCACATTGGGCAAGTTTGTCTTTAGTCAGTCCAGATACTATGACCAGAGACGGAGAAGTGTCTTCTTATTAAATGAATGTATTGGGTACTGAAGTAACTGGACCATACAGTCCCCCTTACAACACCTTGAAGGTGTGCAACTCCAGCAGGTTTCCTGCAAATACCTATGAAATAGAAATCCAGACAGAAGAACACCCAGGATCCCTACTGATTAAACCTGGAATAATATGGATACTGGTTCGAGTAATGTGTTCTGCTTTTGTGTCTTTACTCAAGCTGTCTCCTTATCCATGTTTCCTAACCTTAATTCTTTCATTAAGGTATCAAAGTCTAAAAATGGGTAAAATGAGTAGTTTATTTGTGTAAAAGCATCACTAATAAGGATAGTCTGTATGGTGGCAGCAGTATTCATCTGACTTAGTATCAGTTCAGTTTTCTCCAAGAGCGCTTGTCCTCCAGTTCGTCCCGTGGCCTTCATCTTGTCGCTTGTCTCAGTTGCACGCCAACTGTATCTTGACTGGTTAATATCTACTGTTTGCACTGCGGTTGCTGTGCTAGATGTACAACGGGCATCACAGTGAATTGTGGTCCATGGACAAGTGCAGCAGGGCATCTCTTTAGCTGTGATAGGGTCGTTGTGGGGGGACTTCTTTATGTTCATTTTCAGCACTGCATTTAAAAACTTTTCATTTTCCACATTGTCTGCTAAGTTATAACTCCTGCTGGGAAGATGGTTACAGCATAACTCCCTTTCGAGCTCAAGGTTGTGACTCCTTAACTCTTCCACAAATACAGGCGAGATTTACAGGTAACATCTGTTTCTCTCTAACTTAGACATATGAACTCTGTATTCATTTTTCTCCATTTTCCAGTGGGTTTGTACCAAATCAAATATTTTCATTATGATTCCATGGAAGGGAAGAGCAGTATCCTCCTTTTCAAATGCATTTGTAAATAATGAAGCTTTTTGCTGTGCTCCCCACTGCATTTTTGTCAGTGAAACTCTAACCCACCGGTTTGCAAACATAGCCAAAGGGTGTCTGGTTCTTGGGTTTTTCGTATTCATGAAAGATTTTCCCATCCAATGTTCAGAAGCGGCTCTCATCTCCGGTGGAAGCAAAGATAGCAAGGCCTGTTGGATGTGATCATACTCTCTCACAGCTCTGCCATGGAGACGTGCGCATCAGTCAAGATGGGTTTACCTGACTCGAATATGTCAGCAACTTTAACTCTCATAGACAGCACCTTAACCCCTTCCACAAATGTGTCTTTTCCACCTCCCCCAACCTAAGAAAGATGTGTGTGAAGTCAGTTACTGCAGTTATTCATTGGTGAGGGATTACAAAGGTACAGCAGCACTATTAGTTCTGCTTGTTCACTTTCATCTAATTCATTTAATACATTTTAAACATTAAACAAGTGAATTTTAGACATAGGAATAGAAGGCTTAGTGATTTTGTTGTGTACACACTATTTGTTGTGATGGGGTCAGAGAGGCTTTCGGCTAGAAAAAAACAGAAATGTTCTCATTTTGGAGTGGAGTACCTGTGTATCCACAGTGGGCCTGGATGCAGGGATGAGTTTAGATGGACCGGACTCCCTGGTGGACGTGCCGATTGGTCAGCCTGGTGGGGGACGAGTGGCAGTCAAGAAGTGACTGTGATCATGGTGGGATCCATGGGGAAGCACTTGAAACGACACGACATCTTCTCCAGCCCCCCTGTAAAAGAAATATTACCACAGGAAGGCGAAGTATAAACCCTCTTTCCTACTTCTGCTGAGCAAGAGAGTAAGGTTGGACTGAGTAGTGAAACAGGTGGGCTGGTTGGCCGGGCTCACGGGACACTCGGCAAAAGCTCAACGATGAGGCAGATCCCTGTGAAAATGTCGATCTCCACCACGCCAAGCACGTGGCCCTTGGAGACGCTGGAGACGTGCTGCCTATTACTAAACTTGCAGAAGTGGGACAAAAACATTTATATGTGATTAAACTCCATTAAAGTGCGCTTCTGGTGATCTTTTGTTAAATACAGCAAAACCTAGTTTTTGACTGGAGAAAAGGAAGTAGTGTGTCAGGAGAGGTCGTATCTCCACATTGTGATTATACCGATGCTGCTGGAAGACATTACTGCACTTGTTAGCCAACAGCACCAGGCAGGAACAGCTTTCTCCTGCAGGCTGTTGGACTGCTGAACTCTGGACAGAATACAGACTGATCGCCACTACTGACCGCCCACCCGCACGCTACTGATTGTTGATATTGCTGCCTCGTGCCACATCTCTGCCCTACGTTAGCACTGTCACCATCATCCCTTGAATCGATCCCGGAGAAACCACATTTTGTTCTATCTTTTATGTCTGTATAAGGGCAGAATGGTGGTAAAAGTGAGCCTTGAACCTTGGAACCCCAGGCAAACTCTGTCCCTCTGCTCATGTTTGTCTACACAGCATACAGGGTGCATGTGTGAGAAATAGGACCCATTTCGTGGTTCTGTCTAGCTTAACATGCCACTTCCTCACATCAATTGAAATTTTGTGGAATCAGACTGTTGAATTGATATGTTTTTCTGAAGCCATTTGCAACAGAGAGTGCTACATAGCAGCGCTCATCTCGTGTGGTAAACAGGTTTTGGCTCTCCTGTTACTGTATTTAATGAGCCACATGTTGAGCGACGTTCTTCCTGCATTAACACGTTCATGCTTGCATGGTTCCATAGTAGATGTTACTCTGTGAATTAGTAAACATTTGCACGGTCCGTGAACAGCGACTGGTGCTGTGGCGGTTAGTTTAGTGTGACGTTCAGGTTATGTTTTTGCTAATTTGAGCCGTGTGTCATTTGGCCCCGAGTTTCTCTCTGGTCACTGCAACGGGAAGGAGCGACTCAGCTGCACTCGCAGCATACACTGAATTCCATCTCTCTCTTGGGACTTTGATGGGATTGTGAGGCAGACATTGTGGACAGGATTCCACTGTGGAACTGGAGTGGGAGTTCATGTCCTTTTTTGTTTGAGTGTGTGTGTACTTGTGCGTGTCTTTGTGTGAGAGAGTTGTGTGCGATGGTTTGTGTGTGAGACAGCGAGAAAGAACAATTTATGGTCCATAGTGTCATTAAATGAAAAAAGTTCATGTTTAAGAATTTTGATCAGAATTATATGGGTAGAAGCACTTTTCCAAGACTTCATTTAATCAGTTCGCCATTTCATACGACCAGAAGGTGCAGTCTGTGAGTTTAGACATGAACGTTGTAGTCTGTGAGTTTGAACAATCGGTGGTCACAGTCCTTGATGTCAGATAACCAATGGCTGTGCTTCATGGGTTCAAACAGCCATTAACCTCAGTCTCTTGGGTTTACATAGACGATTGCCATCTTTTGTTGGTTGAAACCTCGACTGACTACAATTCTTGTACTGAGAAAAATGAATTTCTGCCTGTACAATTCTCTAGCAGGAGGCAGAAAAAATGAGAAACCTGTCCATGAAACCAGTGTGAGCCTGTGCTCCCCATTCTCTCTAGTTGTTTTTTTACATTATTAAATAGCTTAGCCGACACCCATATACAGAATTAAAAATGAAACCTGCCCAAGGTGTCATAATAACACCAACCTGGAGGCACACAAATATTTTATTGCTTGGCAGAAGATAGTAATTAAAATGGATCCATGGCTCTTGTGACCCCACCGGCCCACACTCTTCTCTTTGGCTCCAGCTCTCTTGCAGTCTGTTACTAGACAGCCTCAGATGCATCACATTTGGAAACTTGTTTTTTCACCTAGCCACTTGGTCAGACATTGGGGTTGTTGCTTAACATAGATGTCTGAAGGGAGTTTGAAAGCCAGATATTTCATTCTCCAAGGCCTATGGTTGCCCTTTGGAGGATTTTTCTATTTACCATCGCCATCAACACATAATACCCTAACGCATCATGTCATCACAGACACAAACTTCTTAACACTTCTCAAAGCTTGTTTAGGTTTTAGAGCTTTTGCTTAAAGTGTGTGTGTGTGTGTGTGTGTGTGTGTGTGTGTGTGTGTGTGTGTGTGTGTGTGAGTCCTTGTATTGAATAATCATGGCATTCTTGTATAAACTGACCCATATGGGTAAGAGCTCTTGAAAACTCAATTAAAGCCATACCTTCTAACATTAAATGCTTAGAGTAGAAAAGAGGAAAGGACTGTAGATGCCACCGAACGTCGTACCTCAGACATTAGACGTTTGAAGTGCTGCTCGGACCTTCAAGCAGCCTGATGAGCCCTTTAGCTCACTTGACTCCTGTTTGACATTTTTGGTACAAGTTGCAACGTAGAATCTGTACCCATATGGTGCTTGTTGGAAGGCAGCACTGAAGATCCCTTAGATAGCCTTACTCCTGGTTCCATGGACAGTTAACGTACGATGGGATGCAACCTCATCGTCTCCTGTTAGCAAGAAGTTTGCGGTCCAGATGTGCATCAGACCTACGAATTCTGAATAAGTTAACCCGTCAGCCGGTGATTTAAACAGCTGTGTGTGTTTTTTAAATGCCTGAATTCATTCCCTGTTCAAAGTTCTCCGCAAACCCTTTATTCACTCAGAGGTGCTGAGTGATTTTACTGTGTTTCACCTTGCAGAGGAAGGTCTGAATCACGAGTGCAAACTTTGCAGCCAGACATTCGACTCCCCTGCCAAGCTGCAGTGCCACCTGATCGAGCACAGCTTCGAGGGCATGGGTGGCACCTTCAAGTGCCCTGTCTGCTTCACAGGTACGTCTGTGATCTGCCATCCTCCTGCCTGTGTTCACATGTTAACCCTACAGTGTTTTTACCTCTCTCCCCTTGTCTGCCACGTCCATGGTGAAATGGTGAAAAACTCCAGGTGCATGCGAAGCTTTACAGATGAATCCAAACTGCAGCTTCTTTTAGAACCTGGCGCTCAGTGACACAGCTTCAAGGCAGAGTTCCAGCTGTAATTAAAGGCTGTCAGGGACTCCAGCTGAACAAAACTGTCTCTATTAGCTGATATCCTCAGAACACATTTTAAAAATATCCAAGCTGAGAAAAAAGTTGTGAACTCGTCTGCTAATTCCAGTTTTACAGGTCGTGTGCTGTTGCCTCTGTTGTGTTTTCTGTGAAAATTCTGATGTAAGTAGACAGTTGTGGCCACAGGTGACAAAGTAATGAACAAATTCCCTCAAATGGAAGAGAAGTGTATTGTGAAATATTCATTTTAAAATAAAAAGGAATGCATTTCAAAATAGACTATTCTGACGCACAGTGCTTTGGAGGTGTGGTTTGGACAACTTCCCTGAAACCTCGGAAATCGTAATATCAATTAGAGTACAAATAAATGTTGGGAAATGGCTTCAGAGATACATGTGGCATATGTGAATAATAAATACAAATGTAACGCATGCAGGAAAAAAACATACTGCAATGTATGGACAAATAAACGTCTTCTTTGTATTTTCGTTCGTATTAAAGTGTATTTCTCTTCTGTGAGGGGAAGCATTTCTGAGAGGAGAAATGCTCCTGCACACTATCTGTGTAGCCCTAGTAAAATTGTGTACAGATGCATAAAAGCAAGTTTTAAGAAGCCAGAGGTGGAAAGGTCTGCCAGGCCAGCAGAAAGAAGGGAAGAAAGCGTAATGCTGTCGGGACCGAGCTCTACAATTAGAGTCTGGTGTACGTCTGCAAGTGGGACAGCAGCACATGCAATTACTGTTGTCTGAAGTGGGTAATTATTTTAAAACTGGGGGGCGAGGGGCAGACCGGCTGGCAGACTCGAAGCGAGAACGTCCTGCTGCATTTGGGATTCCGAAATTGCTTCTAAATCAGAAATAAATGAACATAATCAGCAGCGAAAGATGTGTTAATTGTCGATGTCAGACCAGGTAATGTCTTCCCTCTCACGGCGCGTCACAACAGAGGGAGGCCAGTCCTCCAGCGAGGATCCCTTTCCACCGCCGGGGTCAGCGGGGTTAATTGTCTGTGTAATGAAATGAAGCCGTCAGCTCGTTCTCCACGCTTTGGAAACAGGGTTAAGATGGAAGGTGGTGGGAATCGACATGATCCTCTTTTTCCCCCATGTGTCCTTAGGCCGCTCCTTCTCCAAGACTAACGGCTGGGATCGGTTTCCCGCAGCAAGGCAATGGGCCGTGCATTTGAGCCCTGTGAGCTAAAGAATTAAACCTGAGTTTTCTCGCTGTAAAAATTCGGCGCCGCAAGCGAGGCTGAAAGCGGCAAAGGGAAAAGTATACAACGGAAGACGAAAGCTAATGTCCGTGGGACTTCAGCTTGGTGGATTCGGGCTCCTTATTTAGAAGTTCGCAAAAAAGGAGGAAAATGTGTTGTGAAGAAATTGAGATTAATTTGGTGTAAAGCTTAACACTTGGCAGTATCGCTGCTTATTATATAGTTTTAGCAGGAGACTAATTTTCCATTGGTCCAGAATTCAACAGCTTGTAATAAAATAAATAATGTCGTCGGTGTTGTCAGGCCGCCATCAATCAGAGCTATTACACCCAGGTGTGTAATTGAGAGGTGTGCCACTCGGGCTCGGTCTCCTCCATCTGGTCACCTGAACGGCACAGATGCTTGAGCTGAGCAAGTGTCCAAGGGGAGGCCACCTCCAGGGAGCTCCAGGGTGGAAACTGCATGATCGTGGAGGGGGGTCGTGGCAGCCTGGAGCTCCCTGGTGTCAGGCAGTAAGAGGAGGGCAGGTCATTTTGCTTCAGAGAGCTGTAAAATGGGTAAGAGAGGTGCAGGCAGGCATAGTGAGTCAGGGCAGCACCACAGAAAGCTTCTCGTGGTAGCCCTAGACCGTCACTAAAGAGCTCTCGATTTTATTTTTGTCCTGGTCAGGGTCTTGGCTAATCCCTGAATCAGTGGGTGGTCGGCAAGGAGCGCTGTATTCTGTATAAGATGTCAGTCCATCACAGGGTAATTTTTACCAAACCATTCTTGCTAAAATACACTGAAAAGTGACCCTTGTGGGACTTGAACCAACACCCTTTAGGTTACAAGTCACCTGTAGTCTGACTTTGTACTCTTCGGCAATACGTCACTTGGCAACTGAACTCAGACCACAGGTCAGGCTGCACCTTGTCACTGGGACACATGTGTACGGTGTCTGATGAAGAGGTGTTTTGTTTCTGTGGCTGAAGCTGAAGCTGAAGCAAGCAGTGACACGAGTGAGCCAAAGCCTCCATTTTGGCAAACAGGTTGCCCTTTCCGCCCACTGCGGTGCGTCATGCTGGACCGCAAGCGATTCTGAAATCAGCGGGGACGTTACAGTTCTAGCCGCAGTCATGGTGTGACAGCAGGTCGCCAATGACTTCATGCTCCTCAATTTATTTTCCTGGCAGTGTCAGACAAGTGCGCCATTCCATAAACTCTAAATCCAACATAAACTCTCCCTCTCTTTCTGTCTTTCTCTTCTCATTCCACTCTGCCTCTGGGCTACTACTCCCGTTTAGCAGCTGGCTTGTGTTAGCCGCTCTCCAAAACACTTCCTGCCAAAGGAGCTTAATGCACAAAGCATGTCTCTTTTTTCAGCCTATGGTGGGGTAACAAGTGGGAATGCAGGTCATTTTATAGGGATGGATCCAGTGGACAGGTTCCTTCTTGCTGTCATCGATCAAAGCACATGCAAGACACCCCCCCCCATGCTCACCCCTGAGGACTTTGTCTGTGGAAATGGGGGCTGATAGCAAGGGCACAGAAAACAAAAGCTCTCCCTCTGTAAGGGGGTGACGGTGATCTCTGGGATTTTTTTTTTTTTTTGAACAGACAGAAAAGCAGACAGCTGTGGAAATTCTCTCTAAACCTTGATGAGAAGCTGTACGATCAAAGCTTGTGTCTCTGTTGTGTTGTTTTCCTCTTTGTTGTCCTAAATGAAAATTGGCATTTGAAGAATGCATTACTCGAATTTGTTTTCGTCAGTGTTTGTTATCTGTTGTCGGTGTTCGTCTGATGTAATATGAGGTACGATCAAGTAAATTGTCTCTGCAGACAGATTATTACTGTAGGTGAAAGCGAGTAAATGCAGACGAGGCCAAGGGAGACAAAAATGAAGAAGGGAGAAGGAATGGAAAGAGTATGAGAAGGTTCGAGGTGGGTCAGGAGGTCTATTCAACTAAGGAGAGGGGTTTCAAACTGTAGAGGAACAGAAGAGGAAAGACAAGAAGAGGGGAGCACTTTGGACGTGGCAGCCAGAGCTCATGTCATCTGGGAGGGGCTTAACACACATCAGGCAGGGCGTCGGGGGAATCAGTGTCTTTGTTTCCTCAAGATGAGCACCAGCAAACATCATCCGGACATGTTGAGCCGATGAATAAAAATGAACACAAATGACGTCAAAAATTCCACTGAACTTTCAGTATAGAGTTTCTCGAAATCCGATGTACGCGAGTCAGTTTTAAAGTCCCCTTTCTTTCCTTTGAGTGGATTATTACTGCCCCCCGTCTATTTAAACAACGCAGCAGTACATCAGTTAAATGACTTCCGTATTGCAAAACGCAAGTCCTCAATTTCAGTTTGTCGGAATCTAAAATAATTTTCTTTTTCCGTAAGAAATCCATTTTCATTTTCGGTAAGTGCCCTTATAGCTTCTCTTACCTATTTCTTATTTACATGCATTTTAACCATACTATTTTCACCGGTGACCGCTTTGCTCTATTTCCTTATTAATTTTTTCATATGTTCAGGAAAGGAGTATTAAACTATCGAGACATCATAAACGATCGCTTATCCTCTGATACAGAAACTTTGTAAACTTACTGAGATGCTAAATTAAAAAAAAATTCAAATCCCTGCCTCAGTTTCATTTAATAAGTAAACAAAGAAACAACAAAAAGAAGCTACGAAACGAAAGGATGACGCAGTTGCTGCAAGTTTTCTTTGCCTAACTTGGTGAAATATGAGTCTTCTGCATGTCTGCACAGTGTTCGGTTGCTATAAAACTTTTCCCCCTTTTTGTTTTGTCACACAGATTAATACTCCAGACAAACTTTTTTAAGGTCACCGTAGACCAGGCTTTTATCCGACAGTCTTCCTGTCAACCCTGACTCTGCCTCTGGCATAGACAGCTCAATTATTAATACCGAGTCTCTCAGGTGAACTCTTCCAGTCTGAGGGGTCCTGTTTTGTAATCATTAAAGTGGTAACTTGTTTATATTATTGAAGCCACTTGCATCGAGGGCGAGAGCCCCTGACCTCAAGGCACCCAGTGAGATTCGGGCCTTTTCATCGAATGTGCTTGGGTGCCAATATAGCTCTGGGGTTTTGAGTAATAAGAAATTCAGATAAATCCATAAATACTAACTTTGCCAGAGTAGCAAGGCCACAGAGAGTTGATGTTTTCATCAGCAGCCCTTAAGAACATATGGGTTTATGGGTCTGGGATAACAAACAGCATAGCTAAAGTGGTCCTCCGAGAGTAACGTCACATTCTGTCAGTTTCATACCAATCCCAGACACCGCTTAATTAAAATGAAGAAATACATTTTTTAACTGCCAGCCTTTTGTTTTTACATCGCTTTCCTCAATTCTTTGGATTGGCACTAATAAACTGGACAGCCGCATGAATATTGTCAGCTGTAATATTAGGAATTCACACTAATGGCACCAATGCTTAGCAATTCTAGTGAAGCCAAAACTGTTTATTTGCTGTATTTTGCTTCTCCTCAGCGTGCAGTGGGTTTAATACCGAAATCATGTTTTAATTCTATGAAACATAAACGCGCACGACAATCTGATTACTCTGTTGTGATGCTCATACATTGCTATCACCTTTACTGTGATAATATTTAGTATTATTATGCCGAGTGGGTATATAGTTCATTCCTTCTACTTAAATACAATAAAGTGCTGCTTTCACAACTCTTGCGCATCTTTATTCTTTATAATAACAAATAAAAAAGAAGATGTGTGACACCATCTAAACAGATATGCTGGGTACATTTTATTGAAAGACAACAAGAGCGGTTTTCACAAGTCTGAATTAACAGGGCACCTTTTAAACCATTGTATTTCTTTGTCCAGTTTTTGTTCAGGCGAGCAAGCTGCAGCAGCACATCTTTTCAGCACACGGACAGGAGGACAAGATCTACGACTGCTCCCAGTGCCCCCAGAAGTTCTTCTTCCAAACGGAGCTGCAGGTACATTTGCTACTCAGAGGAAGGCCAAGACCATCAGGAACTCTGTTTAATACTTCACGCTGTCAACTAGTCATAATTCTCTTTTTACCGTGTTAAAACCCCACCAGTAGCATTCTGCAAAGTATCCTTTAAGCACACAGCTGGAATTTCTTAAAACTTGCATTCTGATATTATGTTTTGTCTTAATTACCATGCATCTAAATTATTTGCAAGGAGTTAAAAAAAAATTGCCATTTGTGATGTGAAAGGCGAGGTGGTGTTTTGCCAGAGTCATTTAGCACTGTTGCCAGTGTGTATTGCCTTATGTCTGTGCCACAGAGATGTGACAAAAAACAAACTCTAATCCCCTAGTTTGTGATGAATGTAGCGAGGATTCATTGCTTCATTAGACTTATTCATAAATCCTGACATCCAGCCACAGTATCTGGTGGAGGATTATATTCTATTACATAGACAGAAGACCCCGATAACAGTACTAGATTAGCAGCATTAGTCAAACGGTTTTGGCGAGCAGGCAGAAAGTAGCCTGTCAGTGTAACTGTGTGAATTTCAAAACACCATTCAGACACCAGTCATTGAACTGGAGATGCTGGAAGCCAGGCAGATGTTGCTGATAAACACATGGCCTGTTCATGGATGAGAAACTTCACACAGTGGTTATTACTGATATGGTAATTCTGCAACCTTTTCATTTGCATGCTGTCAGTTCAGAGGCATTGATTTATACCCAGTATGCATGTATTAGAGGTTTGTGTGTGTGTGTGTGTGTGTGTGTGAGAGAGAGAACATAAAATATAAAATGTTTTATACTGTACTGTATATATGTGTTTAATAGAATAGGTTTATTATAAATTTAGAGTAGTTGCTATTAATTGGTGTTCTCAAAAAAATCATGTTGAAAATCCAGGTGGTGTAAAACCATGAATTATTCAGCTGTATAAATAGGATAAATCAGTAGCTAAATGTACAAATATAATATTTTCATGGGTTGAAGTGTTGATGAGGGTTGCAGTAGAGAAGATTTGAGGCCTCATACAACAGAGGTGACACTTCAGTACACGGGTATTCCATAACTTTTTAGGTGTGGAGGGTTGTGAGCGTTCAGGTCACCCTGTTTGAAATTTACTGTTGGTCACTGTTGGTCCATTCTATCCTCTGAAGATGACATCAGAAGGAATTAGCCAAGTTCTGCAGTGAGAAGGTGAATAATCTTTTCAGATAAACAAATGAAAAATTAGGAAAATACTTGTTTTGTGGTTGAGAAGCACGAATGTGTGCTGACCAGACCATAGTACTTCCAGTCTGGGGTTACAGTGTGGGAGAGCCGGCTGTAAGGAAGCGATTGTGGGAGCAAGCTTCATTCTGGAGACCATCTTCATTGCAGTCTCCTAGTATTTTTCTTTATTTCACTTTACACTGTGTTGGTGGGGGCTGAAAAACTGTGGAGAGAAAATCACCAACATAGGTGAGGGGAAAAAGCACCAAATATTTTATTAATTTGCTCTGAATCTGAATGCAGAGGTCCAGTCAAGAGCAGTGACAGGTGTTTCTATCTAATCAGCCCTCCGAGGACTTCCACCTGCCCCCCGATGCTGCCCCTAGGCCCTCGCCTGTACGGCTGAGTCTTGGATTTCTTTCCCCAAGTCATTGACTGCTGGGACATTGGCAGTCTTCTCTTGACCAGCCCGCCCTCAAGACTGCCACTGCAGTCCACAGTTACCAAGTGCTCAAAGTTAGGTGCAGCTTAGATATTTCATGATGACATGAAGAGCTGTCAGGAGGAGGAAGTAAATATTTCAGCACTGTGTACCCCAAATATTCCTTTGACCTGTCCAAGATGATGGGAAAAGGAAGGAAGTAGTTTTCCTCTAATATCAAACCCTGTAGTATCTCCTTTCCAGTTCTGACTTAACTGACCTCTTGGTTTGCCCCAGATCAGTAGCTGAGAACATTGAAGGGTCTGTGGTTCAACAACCATGTCCTATGCTGTGTCCTGCCTGGGTTTCAGCCTAGCAGACCATGAAGAGGGTCTGCGCTGTTTCGCTGCCGCTTTGCACGATAACATCTGAAAATTCTAGTGGCCTCGGAGAATCACAACTCATAGAACAATAAACGTGCCTTGAGCTCCAAAAGATCTTCTTCGAGATTAGTCTTTCATTACAAAGATGCAAGCTTTTCTCCTTGCAACCGCTTGAAATCTGTGATGTTTAAAAGGTGTAAATATAAGGAGGGGGCGTGAATGTTAGAAACAGCCGCCAAGCACAAACATTTACAATAGGAGACAAATTACACAGAAGAGGCTGCATTCTGAAAACCTCGGGGAGTTTAAATGTTAGCCCACTGACGGCTGATTATGTTCCTGTGATTTTATACTGTAAGCCATTTTAGCTCAAGGGTGTGCACGGATGCTGGTCAGGTCTTAACCATACGGTCAGAGCAGATCAGTGCACTCGACGTGGCTGAATTTTTTAAAATCCCCTATTCATTGGCTCGTCTTAAAGTGATGCCTTAGGACCACAGCATCAGAAATAACTTCGCTCCCTCAGTCTTTATTATGAATGGTTTGTTTAGTCATGTTCTTCCCTCTGTTAGGCGGCTGCTGTGGTTTCATAACTGGGTGTAGCATGAAGAGCGAAATGCATCCCGTTAATTTATTATACACTGTATAAGGGTGCAAGTTTGAAATCTGAAATGTTGCAATGTTGAAAACAAGTACAGTGGCTGAGTTATAATGTACTTTGGACCGAGACTTGGTTCGTTGCTCAAAAAGTCCATTAGGTGAACAAGACATGGAGCGGTTTGTCGGTTCATTGTGGGTTCAACGGACAGCTACTTGTGCAATGCGGACAAGCGAATTGCTTTTTGGCGAACTGACTGTACTTTGCGAATTGCATGTCTGCACGTGTGTCATGGAAATACACTCTCTGAGTTGCGCTTTGGAGAGAAGCGTCTGGAAAAATGAATGTATGTAAAAGTCCACAACCTGGGGGATAAGACGCAGCAGCGGGACTTTTCATGCAGGAAGAGAGCAGAATACCGCATTCTCTCTCTCTTTCTGAGCAGCTTTCAGACACTGGGCTGGCAAACATCTCCTTCCTCATGGGACCTTGTGCTTGTTCTGAGTCTCCTGGTAGGAGGATTTATGACTTTATTGCTACACCAAAGTGTTTGTGCTCACTTGCGGCTTTTATCCCACACACCTGAAATTTCACTAATACCCAACACAAGTGCAATAATAGCAAAGAAAAACAAAATTTTGAAAAACGATGGAAGTTTTTGGTAATCTACTTTGAAGCACAGACAGCAGTTGCACATCAGCTTGGAACAGGAGGTTTTATGTTGACGTGGATGACGAGAGCTGACAGCTCGGGCCTTGTAGACGTAGGAGCAATAGAATCATTTATAATTTGTTCACCTTTTCTTCTATTCTGTGCTTTTAAACAAGTTAACACAGCGCTTACTGTTGCAAATTGCTGCGTGTCTGTCTGTGCATTGGGTAATGCTTTGCTACGGGATTTGAATCTGTATATCGGGCTGCTTTTTTGGAAAATAAGCTACGGCATGCGTCTCAGAAACATCGGTCAGAAGTTTGTAAGTCGGAGGCCTACTGTAGTGTACGCCACCTTTGTGTGGTGTCCTGGTAAAATGAACAAAACGAGTAAATCAAGTGTAAGGTTTTTTTGTAAAACTGGCAGGAAAACTGAGCTTTTTGCCTTACGCTGGAAAGAAATCCTCAGCCATGTTTAATTGAGACGCGAGTCTGAATTGCGTCAGCTTCCTCGGTTCCCGCCACTCGTCATAATTTGGCTTCCTTTTCAAACCGTTTTTAGAATTGCAAGGAAATAATCTCGGGGGTTCAGCCATCCTGTGCTCTGGCTTTGCTGGAAACTGTAGCCTTACAGTTTTCACCTAAACTTGCACACATCTCTGCCCATGTGGTTGCTCCTCAAGAAAATGATTGATTGTGTTTTCTTTTCCATCTTCATTTGGTGCTCAGACCGTCTGTTAATGATGTCGATGGGTAACTGAGCAGGTGGGTTCCTTCGCCTGGTAATTTCCCCATTTCCTACTCCATCAGTCTCCTGTAATGAGGCCTTCCGTAACACCGAAGGAGTTGATTCGGTGCTGTCGGACAGAAGGATTGCTGCGTTGGTTATGCGTTTTCAGGCTGCCGTCGCCTGTCTGCTTAGGCAATAATGAGTCTCATTTGGAGCCACAGAACAATGCGCTAATAGAGCAACTGGAAAGAATGAGTTTGTCGAAGAGAGCGAACAAGTATATTGGAGAATGAGGGGACAGAGCGAGGGAGGGAGCGAGCGAGTGTGGTCCCTTTAAAAGGCACCTCGGGGGTCGTTCCGCTCTCTAATAGGATGGTGGCCTACAGCGTGGCCTAGGCCTCAGAAAGCAGGGCTGCTCCTCCTTGTGTCTCTCAGCACGGGGTCTTCACACTCGCAATCCCCGAGGAAAAATCAGAGCATGTTATGGTGCATTGTGTGGAGAAGCTTGTCGAGGCTAAAAGCAGCCCCTGTGTAAAAAGAGGGTTTGTTCTTTTAAACGGAACCATTTAAACTTAAACCTGTGGCAAAGTGCACTAATATTAATTCACACTCTCTGGACTAAATGTATTTCTACTGTTGCTCGCTGTACGTTCAACGTAATATGTTCTCCTTTTTAAAGCAGACATTTTATTTTTGCTGAGGTCACATAAATTGTCAGATGCAACAAATAAGTCTTTACATGTGGTAACCATGAATGGTGTTATTTGATTAATAAATATCAAGGGGTCTGGGGCTAAATATTTGATTATTTCTTATTTTTTCCTATGTTCTGGAAATATAAGTGTTTACAATAGAACATTTGAAGGCAGAGAAGAAGAGGATTGAATGAGATGGGGGGGCTCGTTGCAGCAGTTTCTGGCCACAGTGGAACATGGAGAGGAGGAAACCAAACCTATAAAAACAGCAACGGAGTCAAATTCCTTCACTCTGAACCTGATCCTTGCCTTCTTGTGCCCAGGGCAGGAAGCCTGTAGGGAAATGCTCCCCACACCCCTTCACCCTGCCCCCCCCCCCTCCCCCGGCACATTACCCCCACAGCTCCTTTGGGGTATCACATCAAAGGCACTGGTCAGTTTCCAAGGAGACTGAGCCAGTTGCAGCAAAACAGAGGACAGGGCTGCCGGTCCCCAAGGCATGATAAGTGTTGAGTGTGTAGAATGCCAGTTTTTTTTTTTTTTTTTTTTTTTTCCCTCCAGCCAAGCTGGACAGCAGTTCCCCTGGCACTTCTCCAAATCAGGATGGAATTACATCCCCCACGCTGCACCCACCCTTAGCCCTGCTGGTCAGAGGACTCAAACCCTTCTTGCACCAGTCATTTCAGAAATTACTTTGAGTCAATATGGGATCACCTTTAAACTCACCAGGGCAGTCAGATGAAACCCTGTCTTGTTTCTTCAGACTTAGGAAGGTCCAACACTGAAGCAGATCCGGAGTGACAAATCCAAGATGCCGTTGGCTTGATTTGCGCTTGTCTGAGTTTCTGTGTGGTTGTTGTGTAGAAAAACTAAATGAAGCAGCCCTGCAGAGAACAAACTTTCACAGACAGGTTATGTCAGGTCTGTTTTTGAGGAGACAGATTTAGGGAACTCCACAAAAGTGAAGCAGTGTGCTGCATAAGTCAAGCTTGACTTTCCAGTAGCCTCAGAGGACTGTCAGAGAATGGGCTGCTCTGTACCACAGAAAGAGTGGAGACTGATAAAGCGATTCGCATGGGGGGGATGATCTCAGCAAGTTTTACAGAGACAGGTGAATGAAAGAATGATAAAAACATGCTGCGCATTGAGAGAGGCCCCATGTGCCGCCAGGGAGTTATCTACAAAAAGCCAGATCAAGCACGGATTTGTCTCGTGTTTTTCATACTTTTCCTCCACAACAGCCACACAGAGATTGAGAGAAGCTAAACTCAAGCGACAAGGTTGTGGTTTGTCACTCTGTATCTTCTTCAGCATTGTGAGGGTCCATAGTCGGACCTTCCGATGTCTGAAAACACAAGCAGGAGTTTAAAAGAGATCCGACAGTAATTAAGATACTGAACATGATGATTCGCTGGAAATCAGACAAAAATCGCACCTCCTCCTCCCACACAGTGCCACCAAGTCCTGACAGACACCTGAGAAAGTGGCACACATGCCCGTAAACAGAACTTAAAGCAGCTCTTCGTCAGACGGTGGTCTGAGTCTTCCTCTTCAAAACAAAAAAAAAGGAACAGGAAAAGAAACAAATGGAAGAAAGAAGAGACAAAGTAGTCGAATAGAAGAGTAGAACTACAAAACTGTCCCATTTCATTCACAAGAAACTTCTTTAAGGTGGCGTGGTGAAAAATTTATTTCCTTAATGTTATTACGGAGTTCAAAAAAGGTAGTAAAATAATGTAAGCACATGGCAATATTGTGAGCTTTACTGAACATCCATGTGTCTTATCTCTTTGTGACAGGATGCTCTGTATGTAAAGCTGTAGGGTGCATTTTTTAAATGATCACGATAGTCATTTCAGAGAAAAGCGCAAGATGAACAAATGTACCCTATTTTTTCTATCCTCTGTCTCACTTGCATTTGGAGACACTTCTAGCAGTAAACATCCATTTATGCGACGTTGCAATTTGTGTCCGATCTCCAGCTGCCTTAATTCAGTATTTCCATTCATAAGAAATTAATTTTTTTGACAGTCGCTAAATTGAAACGCAGTCTTTTTTAGGTGTTCCACTTTCACAGGCTTTTTCTCCATCAAGGTCAGCAACAGCCCTGCTCTCTGCTTTCACTGGACAGTTTCATCTTGGATCTTCTTCATTTTCCATTCTGCGGCACACTTTGAAGCCACCTGCTGCAGGTCGCTAACTGGCCCATCGGCCTTGGGGTGTATCCATAAAGGAGCTGGATTTAGACTGCAAGCGGGACACGATTCCCTTGCAGGTTGTCCCCAGGCTGATTCGGACCAAAGTGATGTAACCAGATTCCAGAGCGCTGCCGCCGCTGTTTAGCCAACTCTGGGAGGTCCGAAGTGGCCAAAGACACACCCCATCCTATCGCCAGTCTCTACTTTTTCTCATGTGCAAAGGCGTATTAACAAGTTGCACCTGGTCGGACTGGTGTGGCTTCCGCAGGACTCCTGGGGGAGCGAGACTGGAGCCAGAGGGCGGTTTATGGATGCTGCAATATGATGTAATCAGATGAAAGCAAAGGCAACATCCGTGCTGACGTGACAGAGGGAAGCTGGCCTGTCTAACCAGCGCTGCTACAGATCACCGCTAATAAGCTGACTGCTCAGTTCCTCCACTGCATACTTGGACATCACCTGTTTGCTGCGGTCAGCTGCCAGCAAGTTGTGGAAATCAGCCTCAGGTTTTAATTCGATCTTCTTTATTCCTACACATGCAAATAATGCTGTGGTGGGCATCAAGATTCTTCATTCCATCCCAGTAGATGCCTTCCCTGTAGACATCTCCCTTTCTTCTTTATCTTGAGTATGGAATCTCATATTGTTTTACAAACGACAGAAGGAGGGTCTCCAGGTAACGTAAAGTCACAAGCTCTTCTGATGTCACCCGTGTCGTGGGTTCCTTTGCCGGACACGCGTTTTAGCGCTGTCCTTGATAAAATCCCCCATGGCCGAGAGACCCTCCCTGGAATGCTCAGGCTGTGGGAGGAAATGAGGGCATGTTTACCAGCTCCCAGAGGCCTTTGCTTCAGCTCTATTACCTATGATTGGTTTGGTCATGGGGGCGGTGACTGGGAGCTGCTGTGGAGGTGGGCAGACCCACAATGGTGGGGCACAGACTCGCATTCTTGATGGGCTGCCTTAGTGCTCCAGTGGGATGCACCTTTTAGAGAAGCTGAGTGAGAGTCGCAGGACAGGTGTGGCCTAGAAGGCTCTACGGAGTCAGGTTCGGCCACGTCTAGAGGATCTTTACCCTTCCTCTTTTGGCCGGACCACGACATGCTGGTCCTCCTGAACAGTGCAGACTCAGCAAGTGGCTATAACTTCCTCTCTGATGCAGGTTGAATCCATACTCCTTTCCCTTCGTGACTGTTTTTACCTTTGATTGATTACCTGAATAGTTTTAATAAATATAAAAAAAATTATTGGGTGAATCAAAATTGGTGGTTATTCCATTAAATGTGTCAATAAGTTGGTAAATGACAGCAGAAGAAAATACATTGAAATAAGGCGGTTGTGCACTCTGAACATGTTTATTATTGAAACAGCTGCTCTGGTGGACAGTGGGGACGAGGTGACCTTTTCCGCTGCCGCTGTGCCATGACACCTGGCCCACTACAGGTGTGTGGGTAATGAGAAGAGGCCGTGACAGGTGCATGACATCTGCCCTGTTAAAAGCCCCCAGACGGTGCAAGGCAGAACAGTAGGGCTGTGGCTTTTACACTAGTGGGGGGGGGGGGGTTACTGGACAAGGTGACCTGGATTCC
Source organism: Heterotis niloticus (assembly GCA_018136845.1). NCBI lineage: Eukaryota > Metazoa > Chordata > Actinopteri > Osteoglossiformes > Osteoglossidae > Heterotis > Heterotis niloticus. Next base: position 19,132,495 of record CM030894.1, on the reverse strand, counting down.
ACTCACCAGGGACAGGGGTTACGCAGCCTCCATATACCCAAGCTTTTCAAGGGTTTTCAGTAGAATCTGTGGTTTGCACCCGCCTGTAAATGTGTGTATCTGTGGGTAGGAGAGAGAGAAAGAGAACACATTATTCAGGAGCGCATCACACAGAGGACTTTTGACAATAAGAAATTATTTACTGCATTTATGCAGCTATGTTGTTGCACCATTGTATTCTTTTTTTATGGTGCCTGCCCGTGACTATCGAGCATCTCCAGTGGATGTATCCCTCACTGTCTGAACTCTCACCATCAAAAATTTGTACCCAGATTTTGATATCCAAATTGAAAGCCTGCTATCACAAATCTGCATCCAAAATCCTTGACAAAGGACTTTGAGGATTTTGGTGATATTTAGGGAAACTGAATTTTTTGGAGGGGGGATCAGTTGGGAATGCATTATTAATATTCCTATTGAAAATAAAGGCAAATGGCATCCCACCATCTGAAAATTTGCAGTCCGACATATTTTCCGGAATAGATTAGATAATAGAGAACAGATTCAAATATTTAATGTATTCATTTGTCTGACATTACTGACTTTAAAGCACCGTAAGGTACCTACAGTTATTGCAAGCGGTGGGACAGAACTTACATTCTTCAGTTGGAAAGAGATGCTCCTAATAATATGCTGCCTGCTGTCTTGGGTACTGGTCTGTGACCATGAGTTTAAGTGAATGTTTTCTTTAAATTTTGGCTCATAACCTGCTGGGGTGGTTGCAAAGCCTGAACAGGAGAGGGGTGCTGAGAATAATGCATGCAGCAAACATGTTGAAGAGGCCAGTATGTGGGTCTGTACCTTGTATGTGATTAACAGCTGGATGTGGTAAAAGGTGTGGTCTCCGCAGCTTCTCTTAATGGAAATTTCCAGAGAAATTGGTGCCTGTTTGGGACAATTCCTCACTCCAGCTAGAATATGGACTACGACGAACACAAGTTATACTATAGTAACACCTGAAGTAATGTCTTCACACTCAGTCTATAACCATGCGTCCACTGTAGCCTGGAGTCGACCCTGAAAGCATAGGGCTGTAGTCTGGCCAGGTGTGATTTTAGTGTTTGATCTGTTGGTCTTTATGAACTATGAAAAGTTCCTTATTTCTTTCTTTACAGAATCACACATCCAGTCAGCATCGCAGTTGACAGAGAGGAGGTAACTGCAGAAGGAGAGCAAGATGGAGAAAAAGAAGAATAATGAGAAGAAAAAAGAAATGAAATGAGAAACGTGGGACCTTTACTGTAGTACTCTTATCTCTCTGATTTCCCACACAGAACTTTCTGGAAACCTTGCAACTGTGGACCACCACAGACCATGTGTTTTGCAGGAAATTGAAGCAAAAAAAGATACTGCTGTTAGGCGAAGTATCTGAAGCAGAAAACTGAGTTATATTCTCAAATGGACAAAATGTAAATAAAATACCTTTTGGAAATGTGGCTATGGGGCTGCGAGATAACAGACCGAGTTCCAACACCTGCTCAGGTGTTTGTCCACGAAGGGCCAACGTTTTTGACTTTGAAGAGAAGGGGGTCCCAGGTTCCGTCCATTGCTGCTTGACAGAAGAGCATCCGATTGACCTGGCCGTCCAGGCATCACTTGCACCAAGCAGAGAAGCGATCAGCAGAACAGCTCATCTAATTTGATCTGCTCCCATGTGGAAGTACAGGCAGACGCCCCTCTTATGCAACGTCAGTGATCCAGTCTGCAGCCATCTTCTCGTGTCAGAAGTTGCCGAGACCTGAGCTTCAGTCACTGAAACCAAGCTGATGTTACTGTTATCCACGTTTAAAACCTCACCTGGGCCTGAAGATGACTGCAGATCTTTTTGAAGTGGGTAATAAACTCAGTTTATCTTCAGGAGCTTGAGTATGTCATTCATTCTACTCATGTGGTCTTCTGCTTGGTTATGATCTTGGTTTACATTCTCCTCTTGGCTTTTCTTATGCTGCATTTGTCCTTTTGAGCCTGTAAGCTGTGCTGAGGTGTTTCATTCATTACTATTTTTTGTGAATTTGGTATCTTGTGACATCCATCAACCTTTTTTTGTATGAGGACATGTTTAAAATATCTCCGATTACTTTTTCCAGAGCTCACATACAAGAAATGTGTTCAAATATGTGATGTGTAAATCTGAGATGCATTTGAGACAACATTTTTTGCATGTGTTACACATGTGAAATATATTAAACAAAATTAGTCTAAATTGAATTTGGATTTTTTTCTGGACATTTTTGTTGAGAATGAAACAATTTTGTCACTCTGGCATGTTAATTGATACCATAATTCCTAATAAGACCCCTTTCTGCAGTCTGTAATTTGAATTTTGCTTGACCACAAAGTATTATTGTTATGTGTAAATTTTAAGAGACAAACAAACAACCACAACTACAAAAACTGCACAAACCAATAGCAGTCAGCAAGAGCTGGGGTCCAGCTCATGGTCGGCATTCATAAAAGGTTCACGACAGGGTCAATTTGGGGGAAGGAGAGGAAATGATGTCCCTGCTGAGGTTCTGCAGATGTCCATCCCACAGACCCTGGCACCCTGTTTGGAGGGAACCCTGATCGTGGCACTGATTTCATGCCAGATGAGTCTCGAGCCCGATGATCAGTCTATACCTCGATTATCATTTGGTGTGAGGAGACCCGCAACGCTGATCCAAGTGTGGATCAAATCTCACGCATCCACAGCAACTGTAAGGATTTGCATATTTGCACAACTGTGCATAAGTACTATGCATCTGTACCTTATTGTGACCAGGTTTGCCCTTGCTAGTGGCACAAATGCCACACGCTGCCCACTGTGCCATCACCAGAGCCAACAGATTTTTGTTAGGCCACCATGCGCTCACGTTCTGCGTAGCTCCTCCTCCCTCTAATTGATGAGCATCTGACCATCTTGGGGCGAAGGCTGCTATTAACAATGTCATTACCCAGCACCCCGTGCAGCGCAGGAGAGAGACCCTATTGCCAGGTCTGTTGCAGCCCCCATGGGGAGATGGGGTGGGTGGTTAAACCCTCCCCAGGATTGATGCCCAAAACCATCCCAGTAGCATCTGTCCCTGCAGATGATGCATAACTGTCATTAGATTCAGGATCTCTGCAGCATCACCACAGCATTGCCTAAACGCCAGACCGTTTCTCGCAGTGGTTTGCGATGTCAAGTGAAGGTGATCATCTACCGTGCGAGACAAATATATTTCAATAAAAACACAGGCAGAAATTATTTTGCAGCAGGCCTCCACAAGGGTAGCGGTTACGTTTATTAAGGTTTTGCTACAGTTAAAGGAATGAAAATGCCAGGCGAAGGACCTTGCAAATGTATTCAGACCCTTGACAACATCACACGTTTGGCTGTGGGGCAAAATGATGCTTTAATGTCACTTTCCGTATGATGTTTTTATTCTAAATGCTCACAATGAATCTGTGTGAGTCCACAGGAGTTTTGCATTGTCAAGTATTTTTTAAAGAGGAAAAACTAAAATATATTTTAACTGCTACTCCTGTGCTATAAAAAGTGTCAGCAGGAGTTTTTAAGTGACGGAATAAGTGAATGTCAGTTAAAGACCTTGGCTGGATGAACCTCCTGAACTCCTGCAGGCTTTTAGGCGGATGAGCAGTCAGGGCCCCAAAGCAAGCGCTACACAGGTGTGTGTCTGTCATAGCAGTTGTAATGGAGCTTCAAGAGGTTTTGGATCAATTTCCAGCCACTGTCGCCGGCATCACCCCTTTCTGCATCATCCGTTGCTGTAAATGAGGGAGTCACCACTCTTGGTACTTTAATTAAATTCACACATCGAACCTGCAAGTGTTCTGCTGTGCAGAGAAGAAGCAGCAACAGCACTGGCTTGAGTCTGGTAGCGAGGGCATTTACCACGGTAATTAGACAGAACTGTGTCTTCCGTGACGCCATCAGACTGGACACCTTTGTGTACTTCAGAACCCAACCCGGTTCATGTGACTGATGCAGTGCTCGGTCCAGACCGCAGTGCCGCTGTGTTCAGTACTGCTGACATGCTTTCAGCATCCCGATATTCTGTTGGGCTTGAAACCCTCAGCTTTATAAGGTGCTGTTCACAGAAGCAGCTGTTGTGGAGAATGAATACTAACACAACTATTAAATTAATTTATATGATTTGCTATGACTAAAATAAGTAATAACTCTTATTGATCAGAGTAGCAATTGCAAAATTAGTAAAGAGCAATTAATAAACTATCTGGTTCTCCCTCAGGCCCTGTCAGCAGCTTGTGGCCATGTCAGCAGCTTGTGGCCGTGTGTCAGTCTGTGAGCAGAAGCTGCAGGGGTCAAATTCCACTCTTAAATACTCCACAATGCTTTGGATTCCTGTCTTCACTTGATGGTTCCTTCCTGGCCCTCAATCTGTGTCGCTTCTTATTCTGAAAGGACCCTTAGGATTTCGGATCCCGATGGGCAAAGTGCATTGAACATACTACTATGGTACTATGGCTTTACTACAGTAAAGCTGACAACTTGCTTCTGGCTCAGTTTTATCGCACCAAAGGGCCCGTTTTTGTCTTTTAAGGACAACTTTGAATCCAGGTCTCTGGCTCTCTAGAAGTGGGCTGGGCTTCAGCTTTGGCTCCAGGGCGGGGATGAACTAATGCTAAGTCAATAAAACCAGAAGCTCAATAAAATAAAAAAACCCATACCTGAATCCGGTATGCTGACCTCACACTGCTGTTTCCTTCCCGTTCCTACTAGTGTTTCCTTGCTGAGTTTAATAAAACCGTTTCTGTGGACAGAAGCCAATCCTCTTCTGAAGTCTCCACAAAGCTTCGGTCTGTTTCGGCAGCTCAGGTGTCCACTGCCACTGAGGTATGTGAGGCGCACTTCTGCAGAGTTTGGCACCTGAGGTAGTTTGTGTCATGAGAAGCAACCACACGTCCAGGTCAGTAAGGAGAAGCATGTGACTGTCTCTGCTTTCCCACATGGTCTTTAGCATCACCCTCATGAAGGCCGCAACCCCACACCTTAACCTTTCTTCCTATCCTTTTCTCACCATGATTTTCATCCATTAAGGCCCACTAAGCAGCAAGGAGCACTTCTGCCTTTATTTTTCCATCTTCTGAAAGAGTTGAGCGCAAATTCTAAAAGCCTCTCAACTTCCCCAGGTGACATTTTGTCAGAATTCACATCTCGAGGTGCCGCCTACATCCCTGCAGGAAATTCAGCTGTGGATTGTGGTCTTCCTCCATGTGAATGCACTTCCCCGCTGGCCAAAATGCTGACCGTATTGGTCATCCTGTCTAGACAACGTGAAGCAAAGTAAATGTAGGTGCAGTGTTTCCATCAGGAGCTTCCAGGTCCTTGTACAAATTTTTACTGTTTTTCTAGGGAAACAGGTGACACAGTCGCTAAAGCTGCTACTTCTGGACTTGGGAGGATCAGGTTTGTACACCACTTTCTGCCCATATGCCCCCGAGCGTGGCACTTCCCCTCATACAGTATAAACAGGTGAGTCACTTCAGAGAAAAGCTAAATACATACAGAATTATTTTCCATTTAGTAGTTTAGTTGGTTGACACAGGAAGCCATGCCAGCTTGAGTGTTCCAGCAAGGGACAACTGAGAAGAATTCATCATCATCATAGGAAGGCACTGGGAGCTCCAGAAGTCCTCCCAAACCCTGGCTATGTGCACCTCCCTCAGGCCACTTTGTACCCCTCATTGTGCCTGGCTGTGTGCTGTTCCCTCCACTAATGGGATTAGCGTCTCACTTCAGTTCTGCATCTTTTCTGCGGCAGATTATCGGTGGCCCGAGCTGCAGGAGGTAATGAATTTATTATCCTATCAGAGGGGAATCGTTTAATCAAAATGGCAAACAACAATGTTGTGAAAAATATGTGCATCTTTGACCACTGGGCCTATTCCCCATAAAGACAGAAGAGTCCATCTGATTTAATTATCTTGTAAAGCTCTCACTGGAACACAGCCACTTCCCATTCCTCACTTCAACACCACCGACACACCTGAGACGAAAAACATCAGGTCTAATAAATTGATAAGTACAGTAATAATAACCGTAACAAATGCATTGCAGGTAGTTCATTAAAATGTGTCCTTACTGAATGGAAATGTTGCTTCCTTGTGGCGCCGCATGTGCTTTTGATGGCTTTGTGTCTCTGTAGTGATGGAGGAGGCAGGTATCTTCCGCTCCAAGATGTCGGCCGCTGTGGTAGAAACGCCCATGACCGTGAAGAAGAAGGCAGCGAAGGTGGACAGATCAGTCAGTGGTGGAAACTGTGCCGCTGCAGCCATGTTGACACAGAAACACGGAGTGATCACAACCCCGTCTGCTAACTTGGTGCCATGCTGGGGGTCACCATTGCTTATTGAGCTCAAACTTCAAATTGTTCCCTTCAGAGAGCAGGCGATGTTGACTGAGGACCTCCAAATCTGCAAAGTTTGTTCCGAAACCGATGGAATGAAAAGGGTCATCGTCGACAGGTGTGGGAGGATCTAAGAAGGGCAGAAATTGGCAAAAAGGAACATTCACGTGACACCACATTCACCCAGTCTTCCCCACTGTCACTTTTTCTATTCCCAAAAAATAAAATGAGGCTGAAAGACATTTGAGGACATTTGACGATCCAAAATAATGTAAAGGATAGAAGGTGAAGACTTTCAGCTTTGCTTATTTCGAAGAGGGCAGCACATACATGCATGTTTATTCTAAACAAATCTGATGCTTTACGCCTTGATCGCACCTCCTATATAAAACTGCAAGCAGTAGCAGAAAAATCAAACTTATGGCCCCTTCTGTTCAGTCTGAACTTGTGTATTTCTTTTCATATATATATATAAAGAATATAAGGAGGACGAGAAGCTTTTTGGACGCAGTAGGTGGTCAGCTCAATGCCCTCATCTCCCACGATAGGGGAGAGCGCGGACCGCCCGTTTTTCTGTCTCCTGCTGCCCCCTCGTGGCGACATTCCTGTACGACACCTGCCAGAACGGCAATATAAATACGACATACTTTTACACAGGTGATCATTAAGAGGAAAGTGAGGTAAATATGAGCAATCTTAAAAAGCGGTAGTACGGATATGCAAATGTAAAAATAACAAGTGTAGTGAAAAAGAGACTTGAAACAAAAAATACAAATGGTAAAACCTTTTGTTTGGTCCAGTGAAAGTGAAGCACCAACATCTTGAGCCCGTTATGGTGTCACCATCACGTTCGCGAGACTGAATTTTATTTTCATCCTGGCCATTTGACTGCTGAGCGTGAGGTGTGAAATGGAAAGAGAAACAATCCAAAGACTGCAGTAGTTCTGAAAACAAACTCTGCTGAAACAAACAGTTATGCACCCGTTGTACCCGTGAGATTTGGGTGTGGCGCAATCTTTCATTCCTGCTGATGTGTCGGCTTTTGACAGCCAAACATTTTGTGGATCGCAGGTTGTGGCGGGTGGAACTGAGCTCAGCCCCTGTGAAAGTTCCTCCACAAGGCCCGCTTGAAGACTCTTGACTCTTTGACTTTGAAGGCTCATTTAGTGTCTGGTCACGTTTGTTTGGCTCTACGAGCCACAAAAATACGTCTTGGAATGAAATGGAGAAAATATGTTGGCGAAAGATATGCAAAAAATGTAAATATCGCAAAGCAGGTATTAAAAGAGCCTGCTGTCCACTACTACGTCTGCACCATCTTTCTCATCGCTGCCTCATTTTTAAGCAGCAGCAGGTGGAGTCGCAGTGCAAGAAGTGTAAATGCAACCCTTGTCTGAGCGCTCAGTTTTTAGTTCCCTCTATTAGACATCACGGTTAAAACGTCACATGATTTTGACAAAAATGTTGATCTTATTAATGGTAATATTAATATTTAAAGCGAGACAAGGGAGGCGGGCGGGGGAGGCACGTGGGTAAACATGAATGACGGACAGAGGAGGGTGTCGAACGATTGAGGATTGAGCTCAGCCAATCACTGAGCGGCTTTAAAACGTAGAAATTATCGCGATGGTTCTGTTTCACTTTCGAGGAGTGGAAAAAAACGGTACCTCGTCACAGACATATGATTGGTCCAATTTTGCATATCAAATTTTATTGTAAGCGCCAATCAAATAGTGCAACATGGTCAAATCCACCATGATCAGGAGTCATAGGTCCAGAGCATAAAGCCGTTTCGCGAAAAGCTGCTGCGCGCCGTGGTTTCTTCTGGGGTCGTGGTCGTTGGGTACTGCGTTGGTCCTGCTGGAGAGCACGACGAATGAGCGCCGCCTGCGGGGAGAGGGTGGCAATGCATGTGTGGCCGAGACCCCTCATCATTCGCTTCCGATTTCCAAGCAGCCGCTTCGCCATCTCTTGGGTGGAAGCGCAAGCCCGGCACGGTGGTCCTCCTGAGGAACCGCAGCCGCCGCCCCTTGCGATGTCATAACAGTGGAACATGAGAAATCAAGTATGAAATGTCACCGCAATGCAAATATATTAGTTCATAAGCTGTAATACTGAAGCCTCACTTTTCTAGCTGTCTTTAGGAAGGACCTGAACTGTAATCAAATGCTCAATAACGTCTATGTGTTCCATTCATGGCAATTGCAATATTTTTGGCGCTGAAGTTTTATTTAAGGAAATATGGCATTGTGGCTACTTCATCAGCCAGCATCTCACGCTTTTCATTGCACCTGTTCATTCGCAATGCATTATGATTCAGCCGAACTGGGACTCGACCCCGGCGCCTCACACGAAGCCAGGTCGCCGGCGGAGGTGCGAGGCCGTCCGCTGCCGCCCCCAAGTGGCCAAAGGCCGGGGATGCACTTAGAAAAGAGCCGCGACGCGAGCCACAGACACGGCCAGAAGCTGGTAAACAAGTACACAAACACAAACAAACGTCGCGCTGCAAGAGTATTTACTTCAAGTTGTTACCAACAACAAGCGGAAAAAATGAATGCATGCCGGAGCCTCAGTTAACCAGCAGAGATGCTGTGGACTTAGCAGCAATGAGGAGCTCAGCCATGTCCTTGTCCTCTTCGCCGCTGTCAAATCGCCACTTTGCAGTCGCTTTTACTGCGGTACTACAATAAGCACTCATAAAAGTATAAATAGTGTCGCTATGGCGACCTTCACCGCTCCCGGCCACATCACCCTGAACGCGCCTGGTGTCGGGAGCCCAGTTGGGTCGGACCTGGCCGGTTCCTGTAAGAGGGACCGAGGCCGCCTGGGAACAGCAGTCACTGCTGGCTTTTGTCCGCAAGGGGGCGCAGTTTCAGCGAAGCGTCACATCTGCGCACTTTCGCCTGTGTCCGCTCAAACAGTTTTAAAGTACAATAACATTTGTGCAGTTCAGAACAAAGTTAACAAACGCCAAACAGCCATAATTACACAGAACATAAAGCAGCCAGGAGCAAGGAAACTCGCATGTTTAACAGATAAACGCCTCTGACGGAGGAGAAAAACGCCTGAAATAATAACATAAAATCGCGCAGCTCCTGTGCAACTCTGTCTCTGCACCCCAGGGAGAGCAGGAGCGCAGCCCCCAGCTAACATGTGAGGAATCTGCAGATGGCAGCTGGACCAGAATGCCACGGCTGAGCTCGGCTCTAGATGAGCCACCTTCTTGATCGCAGTGTCGCACCCGCCAAGTAATTGAAGTACGAGCTGTCCCTGCTTCTTACTGTCTATGGGGTTTAGATCTGGACTTGGCTGTTCCATGACCTTCAATTTTTTCTCTCTGGATCACCTTTTGGAGACTTGATTGATTATTTGGGGTTATTGTCTTCTTGGAAGACCTGCTTGTGCATCATCTTTTTGCCAAAATGGTCACATACACTTATCAGCCACAACATTAAAACCACCTGCCTAATATTGTGTAGGTTCCTCTTGTGCTGCCAAAACAGCTGTGACCCATTGAAGCATGGACTCCACAAGACCTCTGAAGGTGTCCTGTGGCACCAAGATGTTAGCAGCAGATCCTTTAAGTCCTGTAAGTTGCAAGGTGGAGTCTCCATGGATTGGACTTGTTTTTCCAGCACATCCCACAGATGCTTGATCGTATTGAGATCTGGGGAATTTGGAGGCCAAGACAACACCCCGAATTGTCTGCACCAATTTTTAGGTAGGCGGTGTCACATGAATGCCAGGATCCAAAGTTTCCCAGCAGAACATTCCCCAGAGCATCATCCTGCCTTCTTCCCATGGTGCACTCTGCTGCCATTTCTGCCCCAGGTAAATGACACACACGCATCCGGCTGTTCACGTTGTATAAAAGAAAATGTGATTTGTCAGACCAGGCCACCTTCTTCTATTGCAGCATGGTCCAGTTCTTGCGCTCAGGGTTAGGGTTAGGGTTAGCATAGGCCCTCTGACTGGTCTGCGGGAATGCAGTCGCATACCAAGCAAGCTGCAATGCACTGTGTGTTCTGCAATGCACTGTGACACTTTTTTTTAATTTATTTTTTTATCATAGGCAGTATTAAGGTTTTCAGCAATTTGGGCTACAGTAGCTCTTGTGTGGGATCAGACTAGATGGGCTAGCCTTCACTCCCTATGTGCATCAATGAGCCTTAGGCACCCATGACCCTGTTACCAGTTCACCGGTTGTCCTTCCTTGGACCACTTCTGGTACTGTAGGTACTAACCACTGCATACCAAGAACACCCAGAAGACCCACAAGACTGGCCACTATGGAGATACTCTGACCCAGTCGTCTAGCCATCACAATGTGGCCCTTCTCAAAGTCGCTCAGATCCTTACATTTGCCTATTTTCCCTACTTCTAAAACATAAACTTCAACAATTGACTGTTCCCTTGCTGCCTAATATCAACCCCCAAAGCTTGACATGTGCCATTGTAACAAGATAATCAATGTTATTCACTTCATCTGTCAGTGGTTTTAAAGTTGTGGCTGATCAGTGTATTCTCTGGTACAGTTCAAAATTCAGGCTTGGCTCTTTGAAGACCAACTGATCCTGCAGAGAAAAAGTCCCCAAACCACAATGCTTTCATCACAGTGCTTTACAGCTGCTATGAGATTCTTCTGATCAGTTTTGATTTTCACCAAACATGATGTATGGCATTAAGGCCGAAGAGCTTGTCTGTCCGGATCACATTGTTCCAATAGACATGATCTCTTCCTGTGTAGCTTGTTTGATGTTCTTGAAGACTTCCTGCTGTCTCCAGATAGATTTTTCCATTCTGTAGTTCAAAATTTTCCCCATTTATAGATGATCTTTCAGCTTGGGGAGCGATTGACCATAAATTGGTTGTTAATGGCTCCAAAACCCTTTCCAGACTCACAGGCATCTTTCTTCTCAGGTCCTCTGAGAACCTTTTGATGTTCACATGTTGTGGCCACAAACCTCAGTTGCTAAGACCAAATCAGGCCTGCAGGTTTCTGATGTTTAAAGACAGCACTGGGCTCCAAGTTACCCTTTAATCATTTACACCTGTTTTCATGCACCTCATTCTATTTTTGCAAATGAATTCTCAACTCATGACAGAAGCATGTGTTCCTGAAGATCTAAGCAGCAAAGAAAGATGCCAGAAGCTGAGAATGTGGACGGAAAAGCAATCATAAAAGTCTCTTAGAATGCAATGCTGAAAAGCAAAGCTGTTTTCTCTCCACTGAAGTTCCCAAAAAAACTGAACTGGTTTTGTTGAACTGACTTTTTAAAATTTATACTGGCAAAAAATTACATATAAATATCAATGTACAGATGTAAGCCATTTCCCATTGCCTGTGCCAGCAAAAAATAGAACCATCCTATTTCTGGTTGTTTGCTCAGCAGCAACAACTGAAGTTGAAACTTTAGCTTTGAAAAGCTTCCTTTGCTCCATTTTAATGTACAAATGACAAAATAAATTCAAAAATGAATTTCCAACAACTTAAACTGTGTGGTGAATATTTTGAGGTGAGGCTAAAGCTAACACGGAGCACTGCATCATGTGAACTTGTCATGCTGCACCAGAACTGTTGAAGCTCCTGCCTTTGTTCATAAAGCGCTCATGAATTACAGTTAATAAGAGTGTGAGAGGCACCAGTCATCCACACTGGATTCCGTTTGAGTGCTTAATTGCTGGCAAAGCACAAAGGTTCCTTCCTGAGAGGACTGAAGCGAAATGATTTAAAATCTTAAAAAAGGTACAGCTGCAAACACGAGGGAAAAAATAAGACAATGGGTGTGAAAACATGCATTTTGACCGCCCTCCTCCTTTTATAGTTTATCGATCAGAAATTGATACATCGACGCTGGCCAAGTACGTTAACCTGTATAAATTATACACGGATAGATAAGGATATTAATCAGACATAAGATGTTTGAAACAGCTAATTTATTGTTGAGTCCTTTTTTGAAATGTTTCTTGTCAAGTGGACTTTTACATGAATTTATTTTTGAAATGGTAGCTCATCTTCAGTATGAAAACAACGACATGTTCAGTATTCATCTAACCAGTCCATTCTTCTTTAGAACATCTATGCAAAGTACAGTAGCGCAGGAAAAAGATGGATGACAGTGACCGTGTCAACCACAGTAAAGTTGTGGTCGATGGCTGTATTAACTGCCCGCGCATGCCGGAAGTACGCAAATTACTAACATTATGGTTCAAAATGCATTAAGTTCCCACTTTCAGTCACCCATTTTCCAAAGCATACAGACATTATGTTTTAAATATCACTTTTTAAGTAGCTGGACATTAAGTTTCTCATGTTTTTTAACTTCGGTCAGCACCTGGCCAGGCCCCAGATATACATTCAGTCTGGAACACGACCGTCCAACCACTGAGGAAGATGTCTGGTTTCTTTGCCAACAGTGCTGCTTGCTGGATGGACAAGATATGAATGTGTCAGTGGAAACCAACTGGCTGTACCATGCTTACCCTTACTGTATGGTAGTGCTCTGTGGTGAACACCCATTTGTACGATTAGCTCGCAGCAAGTACAGTGAATCTTCTTTGGTAGAAATGATCTGAAAATTACGTGTAGCGTGTGGGCATGGGAGGGGTCAGGGGTTGGAATTACATGAATTTAACTATCATTTTTAAAGGGACTATGCAACTGGTTTGGCTCAGTCCCTGTGGGTCGAAAATGCAGACTTGAGGTTTGACTAATGTCTTGGAGGACCTCAGGTCCTGAGACAGAAGGTGCAAACCAACAATATGCAGTTTGCAGACCTCCTACTGCTGCCTTGTGTAAATAAACCCTCTCTGTGTCTTTATTCCCTCCACCGAAGCCCACAGTCATGCTCGCTACATCACGGTAAATTAAGACAATTACTCAAATTGTTAAAATAAAAGCGTACCATGGAGAAACAGCACTACAGCGAGTAGCGCTAATCGAGATGTTGTTGTGTATCTGTAAGTAATAATACAGCTTTACACTGTTATACTAACATTCATGCTTCTTAGTTAACACTGTGGCCGCAGCCGTGCACAGCAAATGTAAATCAGCTAACCAGCCAAAGCAACGGGTCAGATATAAAGCAATAAACCGTTTTTTTAAATTAGAGAGCCAAACTTCTGACATATCCAGAACATTCTCTGTGAATGGTATGCAAGAGCTCTATTGTATGTAGTGGACCTAATCCAGTTAAATTTTTTTTTTTTTTTTTGGAAAAGGGGTGTTAATACTTTTTTTATCATGTCCTAAACCATTATTCTTTCTAAGCAAATAAAACACATATGAACAACTGCAGCTGTGAGACATCACTCAGCTTTTCTGCTCAGTAGTCATCCCAACACTTGTATCTTTGGAACGGGGCCTTGTGAGCGGGGGTCACTGACAGCAGTGGTGCTCTCCTAGCTGCTGCTGCACCCCCCGCTGGGAGCACAGGATCTTAGCGAAGGCCCTGCGGAAGCTGCTGTGACACAGGGGGTACAGGAAAGGGTTGATAGCTGAGTTCAGCCAAAGTAGCCAGAAGGTGACCTCGTACCAGTGGCGCTCAACGCAACGGCCGCTGCAGGCCGCCCGGATGATCATGAGGAGGGTGTAAGGGGCCCAGCACACTCCAAACACACACACAATTATGGCCAGTGACTTGGCGATTTTCTTGTCCCGGGACAGGCGCAAGTTCTGGGAGCTGCGATTGCTAGTGCTGGCCGGGCTTCCCTCGGGGGCCGGGGCACGGGGGCACACGAGTCTCGTCTCTGAAGAAACCATGCCCTTTTCCGCAATCGGTGCTCTGCCCCCCAGCAGGGAGGGCATCTTGCTAGTGGCATCGTGTGGGGGCAGCGGGCTCTTGGGGCCCTGGGCTTGTTCGACCCAGCAGCGGTTCCGCCGGCGGATGTTCAGGTAGATGCTCAGGTTGAAGAAGGCTACCGAGACAAAGGGCGAGAAGAACTCCAAGGTGGACGCGCTAAGCAGGAAGTACCAGGTGTAGTAGAATTCAGCAAAGCACTCCCCGTGGGGTACACGGCTCTTCCCCACTGCCCACTCCCAGAAGATTATGGCTGGGCCGTACAGCAGGAAAGCCAGAACCCAGACGGCAGCCATCTTCAGGAGGGCAGGGTTTGTCGTGCCTTGCCTCGCCCTGTACGATACCTGGAATCGAAACACACACGGTCAGACAGTTCCGCAGGGAAATAGAGGAAATAGGTGCAGTGGTCTAGAAGCTCTTCCAAAAGCGAGGGCATGGATGGGATACCAGCTGACCAGGACAGGCACAGACACTCATCTGCTCACCCATACAGACTAAAGTCAGTTTAGAGTCACCAATTTACCAGAAACATCTCTGTGGACTGTGGGAAGAAACCCACACAAACACATGAAGGACAGGCTAGCCACACTCAGCTAGAGTCAAACCTACATCCGAACCCTCAGCCCAGGAGCTGCAAGACTCAACCTACTGTCCTGTCCATAACACACATAAAATTCCCACCATTCTGCCAGTCATTAATGCAAAATGTAAAAAATTCTTGTCACATGATTACTGATATTTGTTGTTCGGTTCATGTGTTTGTTTGGCCAGCTGCAACAGCCGATTAGAAAATGAAACTTTCACCCCATCATTAGCATCATCCTCCATCTCTTGACCCATCAGTCTTTCTTTTCCTTTAATACTTCATCTAATCAACTAAAAACACTGTCTTTGACTGAAGTTGTGAAGGCTTCTCACATCTGTGGTATTGCCCTCCGAAGCTTTGGGGACACGGTCAAACCCAAGCAGGACATCAATAAATGGGAAGGTACCACACGAGCATCCCAATCTGGGTGTGTGTTCAAGGTCACGACTGAGCGGTTCGAGCGTCGAAGTCAGGCCGTCGGGAGTCACTTTAGGCAACGTCTCTTGCCGGCGACAGCAGAAGGTGATCTCCAGAATGAGATGTTTGGATGGTCCTGCTGCATGACACCACCCATGACCCGCTCCTGCTCGCCCGCACTTTGCCGTTGCCACTCGGCAGATTGCTTTGTTGTCATTGTTGTTTGGCCATCTCTGCACTGGGGGGGCTGAGGAGGCTTTCAGGCAAACACAAACCAATTCCATGCTTCCCATTTGACTGGCTCATTTATATCATTGCCAACGGTTCAAACAGAACAGAATCTGAAAGATTAAAGACAACAGCGCAGAGATTAAAGGAGGGGGCAATTATGATATTATGTATATTCGTCACTGCGCTTCAGACCGTGACTGGAAAAACTCCAGCGTCCAGCCATATGCTGCTATTTCATTATTATATTTAACAATCGCTTCGGGTCAGGTAGTAACACAACCTGGAAGAACCTACTGGAGGTTAAATCCCACCTCCTGCTGTAGTAGCCTCGATCTTACCCTGAACTGGCACAGTAAAAGTTACCCACCTTTAAAAATGAGCAAGTTGGAGATTAACATTGTGCTTCAAATGGGAGAAAAGAAACAAATCAATTAATAAATTATTTCCTCCGTGCGACGCATGTGTAAGGGCGTCAATCCAGCAAGGGACGCAAAGCTGGGCATTTATTTTGAGTTTGTAAACAACTGGACTTTGTTTAGTTAATGTTTGGGATGAAAGCGCTGCTATGAATTAATACATTTTTGTCTGATTTCAAAACTTTTATGAACTGGACTGAAGCACTCATATCACTGCCAGCGCTCTCCCCACACACACAGATAAATTATTGACACAATTTGGTCTAAAGTTGTATCCATAGTGCCTCATTTTACAAGCTGAGGGGAACTGAAGATGAAACAGAGGAGGAAATGGGTGAAATATTACTGATGACCCCGTGCTGAAAAAGGATCACCAGAGAGCAGGGTATTTGACCGTGTCTGGCAGCAATTTGACTGCTGCTGATATTTTGTTGGCACTGGGATATAAGTGGCTGTTGCTCTAATGCAGATAAGAAGCAGCGGTGCCCACACTGAGATGCCAAGTGGGAGACTAAGAGGAAATAACTGATATGAAAATGGTACCGCGCGCAAGTGAGTATGGAGGATGGAGCTAGCTCGGATGCATTAATTTAATTTAATTTTAAACATTAGTGATCCAGCAGGTGGCACGATGGTTATATTTTTGACATTCCCTTCTGGAGGTTGCTGGATTAAACCCTTTCTCTCTTCTTGCACCCCAGAGTAAGATGCTTACCTTTTTGCAGTAAAAATTCTGGTATAAAAGTCATTGTAAGGTGCTTAATGTATTGACCTAACATTGCAAATCACCTGAGATCACAGATCAAATGTACATAACGGGGGCTAAATATTAAAATGCAAATCCAGTGTTTTCCCTAATATTTAGTGTAAACCAGCCTCTTAATTTCGAATTTCATTGCTGGCCGAGATGTGCACTTAAAAGGCTTTCATTTAACCTCTTCAAGGCTTCATCTGTAAGGGTTAAATCCTGATGTTTGTGGCCTTTTCTTGCAAGGAGCTGAAAAGTCACAATCAGGGCCACTTAACATTTAGAAAACATGTGTTTTTTCCATTATATGTTCTCAAATGTCACTCGATGTCTGAGTGATACAGATGACTCTAAGAAATGCCATTTTCAGCATCTCTCAAAGTATCCAACTAAACACTGCACTGTACGCCAAAAAATTATTATTTAAATCACTTTGGGTCCCTGAACCCATGCAGCAAATGTTAAAAATGTGTGAAAGAATTGAAATTACAATGAGTACAATTATAAATTGCTCCCACACTGACTAATAAATGTCAATACATATTAATATAAACTGTAAATGCTTAATATAGCAGACTGCATACCACATAAATATGTATTATTCATTGTGAAAATAGCAAGAAAACAGTTAACTGTGTATTTACAGTGATATATAATTATTAAATTGGTAATAATGATGTAAACTGTAACTGAATCCCTGCATGAATTGTGTACATGCACCTGTAGTAACATTAAGTGTAATAATTATTAAGCAAATGCAGAATACCTTTTTTCTTACTTAAACATTCTGTTTCAACAAAGAATGGATAAATCAGTGCTCAACAGGAAAGTGTATCTGCCTAAAAATAAAAGGTGCAACGTGTGGAGGAGCAGCCGGTGGTGCTGCATCCAATGCATAAAAATAAAGGGAAATTGGTTGCACAATTATGTAGCGGGTGTCTGCTGTTAGGCAGAGCCAGGTTCTTGCCAAGGACAGGCCAGAGGAGGCGATACTCACAGCGCGGGTCACCGACAGGAAGCGGTCATAGCTGATGAGGACAATGTTGAAGACGGAGGCAGTGCACAGCAGGTAGTCCATGACCAGCCACAGCTTGCACAGGCCTCTTCCCAGCATCCATCTGCCTGTCAGGATGTACGGGATGTAGAACGGGATGCAAAATGCACCTGGGGGACAGGAAATGGCAAACAGAGAGGCTGGTACAGGAACAGCTGTACCGTGTTTTCACTGTGGGCTGTGATTGGAATCCGTAGGCTGGAAAAGGGTCTGTGGGTGGTGTAGTGGTTACAGCCACCACCTTGTAGGTTCCCGTTTTCAACTCCCACCTATGGCTGTAGTACCCTTGACTAAGGCACGTACTCTGAATTAATATATTAAACTTTACCCTGTTGTTTAAATGGGTAACTGTGCATTTATGGCTGCTTTGGAGAAAACCATCAGCTAAATAAACTAAATGTAAATATGCTGTCACACATTAACAGTTGACTTGTTTTTCGGTGGCCACACCCAGCAAGGTAAACAAATTTTCCTTCCTTTATCAAAGCTGACAGCAGGCCAAATGAATGGACATCAATCATCTCATCCCACCCCCCATCTGGCTGGGTGGACACCTTTGGGAGGCTAGAAAGGAGGCTCTGCCCCCTGCCAGCCTGGCCTGCATGTGCAAACTGCTCCTGTGTCTTTGATCAGAAATTCTCCCCATATGATTCCTACAAGGGCCACTCATCAGAGGCCTCTTGTCCATGTTTAGCCTGCTCTCCTTGGTTGACATCAAAGAGACAATCTACCGGCCCAAGGGGGTGTCACATGACTGCAGCACCAATGTCACCGAGCAGCATGGCTGGGGAGGCCACGGCGTATGCTGCTGCATTCCTCTTCCTTTCGGCATGATCACAAAAATGCTTAGTGCACATCGGTCTCCATCAGAGGTGTGGCGATCCAGCAAGGTCTTTATGATCAACCACAGCAGTCTGAAGCCCTTTCATGAGAAAGTCAGCCTGCTTACCAACTTTTACACTCATTTACTGTATTTATCGTGTTCAAATGGAGGTCTTGGTTTGTATGAAGTTTATATCTGGACATCATGAATCCACCAAAAACCACTAATGGCAAAATGAAGGCGCACTAAGGCTGATACAAAAGCCACCGATGTCTCACCCCGTCAGCATACGGATTCTCTTCTCCCTCCAAATATAAATATGTACATGAGAGCGGAGCGGAGCTGGAGAAAAGGTGGAAGGTGAAAACCAAAGCAGTCTCACTGGTGACGGGAGCACTTGGGCTGCAATCCCTAAACTGGAATAGCAGCTCAATCAGATCCCCAAATTAACAACGTGGGTCTCAGAGTAGAAGAGGGTCATTCTAGAAACAGCAAAAACACTGCGCTGCATCCTCAAACCCCGAGACCTCTGGTAGCCGTGTCTGAGGAGAGATGCCAGCACCAGGAGATAAATGGGGTGAGTTATATACATACAGTATAATAAAATTGCATTGTTGCATAATGAGAATAATGGTGCTGGGTGGTCTTTTTTGTCTTTTACATCTATGTCTACATATAAATATAGAGAAAAGGATCACCCTGCACCATTTTTCTCACCATTTTTCTGTACAGCATTGCAATTTTGTTCCCCTTGTCCAATTCAGAGTCCAAAGGGACAAATGAAAATCAGGTGGCACTGTAGGCTGTATGATCCAGTTGCATCTGCACAAAGGACTAAAGGGCAGGTACCGTCTTCTATTCCCAAATCAGGAAAGAATATTGCGCTTTCGGTAAAAGATCACCTGTGTTGAAGTCGCTCACCTTGCAGCCGTTGCGAGAAAACAAATATTTAATCATTGTGTTTACTGGGTTTTTATTACTGTGCAATCCGGGATCAAGTTGCGTTCTTTTTTCTGCCCTCACCTGCACTGTAGTCCAGTTGTGGAGCCACCACAGAGCTTCAACCGCAGAAGACACTGGGCTGAGTTCACAACCAAAGGAGCCCCTTTCATTTATTTTATCTTTTGCCAAAGTTCCTATTTATAAAACCACGCAGATTTTGTCTGAGCCAAAAGAATCGAAGGGGGAGATTTTAAAAATGCCAGAAGAAGCAACGATTTTACAGGAGCTCAGCAACAGACGATGAAGCACATTTCGATGCTTTATTTGTCACCAAATTATTTTTACCGACTGTTCCCCGGCATTGCACGTCACTGTCCACTCTTATCGATGGGTTTGCCATGTAACAAATATCGTATGCACGCCGTATGTTTAATTCAATTTGTCCCTTTACAGAATAGCTGTGCAATTCTGCGCTGTTCCGCAGACGGCAGAATTAAAGGGCTTTTATTAGCCAAACTGTCGCAGTTTCTTCCTAAGCCGTGCAAACTACCAGTCCTCCAGAGATGTTCAACAAATGCAACGAAATATGCGACCAAAAGTTGCGTTCCTCCCCGCTACACTCACACGCGGCGTCCAACTCACCGACCAGAAAGTCCGACACGGCCAGGTTGAGGAGGAAGTAGTTGCTCTGTCGCCGCAGGCTGCGGTCCACCTTGAACGCGTAGATGACCAGCGCGTTGCCCAGCACCGTGACCACGACCAGCGTGACCATGAGCGCGGCCAGGATGACGAGCACGTGCCGCGGGAACGCGCCCCCCGCGCTGCTGAGCCCGGCCGCGTCCGTGGAGCCGTTCATGGCGGGGACCTCGGCTCCCATCCTCGTCCTCGCAGTCATCGCTCCTCACATCACCGCCGAGCGCAGAGCGATCGCGACCATGCGCATCACCCCAGAACGGGCAGTTAGGAACTCTTACAAAGCGAAAAGGAACAAAAGACCCCCCCCCCCCGGGGTTGCATGCAAAAATGTTCACATGTGTCGGCTCTCAGGTTGCACTTGGCAGATGTCTCCCAGGTGACTTCGGCCAGGTAAATCACTCTCGGAGGGTCCCCTCGCAGTGCGGAGCCGTAAAGCGGCGAAACAGGAACGCTTGAAGAAGTCCGGGTGGAGACTGGGACGCGACCCCGGGCTTTCAAGCGCAGGGGTCGTTGCGATCGCCTGAAGTCTGTCCACACGTGTCCACGCCTCGCTCCACTCAGGCGGACTGGGCGGCTGCTCCGCCAGACAAACTGTCGGCTTCTTTCCCGTTGCGCGTTTTTGCCGAACAATACGGGCCACCGCGCAGTTCGTAAAATGGGAGCAGGTCGCAATCCGCGCTGGAGAGGGACTTAAGCCAAATTACATCTCGGCGTCGAGCCTTAATGTCACTCCTGTGGGCGGATGCTAATAAATCATTTTGTGCTGAATAGCTTTACCACGGCTCGTATCTCTGGCAGAACTTCTATTTATTACATTTTTAATAAACGTAATGAATAGATTTATTAACATGTAGATTAGACACATTACTTGAGTGGCACTGTTACCCACAGATTGTGATCAGTTTTACTTTCAGTTATTTGAGTAAAGGGGCGTTAAAATTTGAATATATCGCAATAAATATTCACGCTAAATATTGTTCAGCAATGTATTTTAACGAAAAAATCATAGTAAAATGTTTTCCAAATATCTTGGACACAACGCTCTATTTTTGGTCATATTAAGCATGAGGATTTTTGTTTTGTTTTAATTATTCCTAGACTTTTTCTAGGAATGCGCTCAGATTCGCCCGAGACAGGTAACATAGTAATGCAGTGATTTATTCGTGTATTTAAAAAAGTTCCAAGAGTTTATTATAAAATTGCTTTTTTACATAATTGCAATGATAATGCATTTCACGAACACTCAGAAAAGTATAGTACAGTATATGGTTTGCCAGTGCTTGTGAAGCGATATATATATACTGCTGGTGTCTTGTAAAGGTATGGACATTTTGTTTCATTGTTGTATTATTGTTTGTAAGAAGAAAACTGTCTACCATATTTATGCAGTGAAATGAGCAACACAAAAAAACGGGGGAGGGGGTCTTAATGACTGAGAGAGATGCAGATTTTTTCCTCTTCTATCTTGGCAAGTGCGCATGCCCAGCTGAAGAAAGACACCCCCACAGCAGGATGCTGCCACCACCCTGGTTTACTGAAGGAATGGTATTTTGGGTCAAACAATTAAATTTTGAGCTCATCTGACCATAGAACAACAGAATCTTTTTAGTTAAACAGAAACAGGACTTTATGTGGCTTTTTGAGCCACCCTCCCTTACAGACCAGATTTGTGATATTGTTGCTGCATTCACATTACCAATTTTTGTCATAAAGGTCTATAGATTCTTTTTGGCTGTCATCAACCTCTTGGTCGCTTTTCTGATCAGTCTCCTTGGTTTTCAATGATCCGGTTTGGAGGGACAGCCTCTCCTAGACAAGGTCTGAGTGGTGGCCTTCCTCTACTTAATGATGGTCTTGGCTACAGCCCCCTGTGTGGGATAGTTAAAACCCTTGACTTTTATTATATAAATCTTCTGAATTGTGCCTTTCCATAACATTACCTGAGATTTCTTTCAAAAGCACCAATCTGCCCAAAGCAATTTATTGCTTTGAAGGCCAATTCTAAAAAATCCAAGTGGAATCCCCTAGACATAGATGCTTTTGTCCTGAACTAATAAGGTGATCACAGGTGGGAATCCATTAATTTGTGTGATCTGTAACTGGATTTGTTGTAACTGAATAACTGTACATGGTTATAAATGAGAAAATCGACACTTGCAGATGTAAAGGGTGTTTACGTAAAGGACTTCACTATTGTAATATTTAATTTTTGGGATGTTTTAGAATTTTATATTAATTCGGCTAGTGAGGTTTAATGCATTTAAATAAAAGCACAACAAACCTAGAGTGTTGTACACTGAAAGGAACACATTTTGAAAGAAGTGGTAACGTCCTACAGCTGCTGTGTTTGTAACAAGACACCGAAAACATGTACAAAAGCCACTCTAATGTCACGGTGTGAAATGGCTCCAATCTGTGTTGCTAAAATCGCTTGAGAAAGCGACATACTAAAATAAAAGCTAGACTGCAGTACAGTACAATACAAAGAAAAAAATGCATTTTAATAACGGTAGTTTCAGTGGGGGCCACGAGTGCAGCACAGATTTAAGGGCGCATAAACCTGTCTATTAGAATTTGTTTTTCAGCAGAAGTTCATGCGGTGCTAAGAGAGCTGTCATCCAACACTACAATCAGTTCAAGAGCACATCAGTGAATATGCACACATCTTCCCTTCCCACCCCTTTTCATGGCTTAACACTCCAAATAATAAAGCTTAAATAAGTCACACCCACCTTGCAAATGTGTCACTGCCAACTTGTGACAAGAGCCCATATTTACACAAAATTCACCACCACGCTTGGCCTCTGAATCCAGCCTGTTGATTAGGAGACCAAAAAAGTAATTTTCCAAAACCTCCGAGCACAAAGTGCTGTTCTGCCACACTTCCAGGCTGACAGTATTATCGGCATTCTTTTAACACTTCAAGCGCGCCGCCGAATTTCCGCTTCCAGGACTGTGCATGCGATTTACATAATTAATAACCCATGTAGGAACCGGTCACATGACACGGCTGTCGCTGGTTATGGCTATTTATACCTCCATACACTCAGTCAGTATTAATACGCCGCCATTAATTAAAATAAAATGTTTATTGGTAAAGCCTTGTAAGCGGATAACAGAGCGTGTTAAGATTTTTCAAGAGGCGAACAACATCGAAGAGTGCCGTCAGCTGTAAACCGCAACACTACCTCAGTGGACCTCGCCACATGCTGAATAGCAAACTCTGTCAGATCAGAGGCCTCTGACAAAGTGTTGGCCCTTGTCCCCTCGCTGCCATCCTCCAAGAGCCATTTGGCATGAATAAAAGGTCATCCAGCAAATCTGATGCATATGTGTGGGAGGAATAAGTGTGCCTCAGAAGTTCAATAATTTTCTCAGAAAGCCCTGAAAAATGAAACACCTGCATTAACTTCATAGACCCTTCATTATAATGAAATAGTCTTATTTGTATATTTCTCTGTCGGTGTCAGTTAATAACCTGGATTTATTCAGTGGTGTTAATGAAATGTACACACTTACTTAGATGCAAGCGGGATCCGATACTTCATCTCTCGCTTCCATACCTCTTGGCCTGACCGGGTGTCCAGGGTTAACGTGGTTGCTCCCAGCATCACGCGTCTCTCTCTCTCTCCCATTTGGGAACCTCCAGCCATTTAACAAACAACATGGGGCAACAGCGCGTCTCAGCTGGACCACCTTTTCGGAATCGCTTTTCTCTCCGACTGTGTGGCTCCACACTTTGATTGGCAAGAACACCTGGGGAACAGGTCCACCAAAGAGGGCCCAATTTCTCTGACATCTTGGTCTGCAGTTCCTGCTGGGACATTAAACAAAGCTTCTTTTTCCCGGAGAATGTCACGACCGTGACAACACTGAGCTAATGCAGCAGCCCAGGGAAGCAACATTAAAACCAAATCCTGCAGTGATTTATGAAGATGATTTTTTCCTCTTGCTAACAAATGTGTTGGAGACAAGAGCACAATTGCTCTTGTGGAGGAACCATTTTGGTGTAAGCAATCATCTGACTCCCTTGCTGTAATAATTGGAGGAAAAACAAAGATCACATCCGTTCCAAAAAGTTGAACGATGCAAATTTGACTCTGTTGCATCAGTTCTTCCAAATGAGAATATTACAATAGAATTTCATACTGAGCATTAAATTTGTTCCCTATGTTTTCGGCGCTTGCACAACCTCATGCTTGAATTGTCCTCCGAGCATTTCCTACAACTTCGGATTCATGCTGAGAACCCTGTTGACAGATTGACTACAGGTGCCATAGGGGTGACAGCTACTTTTCACTTAAAACAGAAGGGGTTCAAATTCCACCTCCAGGTGGAATTGGGTAACTTTTATCATGGTACTCATGATAAATTAATGCAGTAAAAATTGCCCAGCTGAATAAATGGGTAAAACATTGTATGTAGCTTAAAAATGCTAAATGTATGACCCAGGGTGCTGCAGTAAAACCTACCAGAACAAATATAGTGAAAGAGAAAAAAACCCTTCAGATTATTTTCCTTCTAATGGAAAAGGAACAGCAGGTGCGACGATTGATCAAGCTACTGATGTGATCAATACCAGAGCCACTGCCACGGGGTAACAATGACAAGATGATGAGGACGATGAGCTACCGTGCCTTTCTGTCAAATTAACTGAGTGCCAGTGCTGTTCATCCTGACCGTGGATCGGGTCTGCACTTCGTCCGCCTACAGGTGATCCTCGCTGTGCCCTGCCTTTCACATGACACCGAGGACACTGTCAGATGGGAAGACTGTCCCCAAAAGGCCAACATCTGTCACATTCAGAGGAATTTTCATCCATCGGGTTAATATTTTGTTTGATTTTTCTCAAGTGGGGTAGAGCCCTGCTCCCTCTGAACTCAAAAATGAATGGAATGCATTTAATGAGGCAAACAAAGTGATCCCTGCGCAGAACAAAGATCCCAAAGAGTCCCTTTGTGGCTGAATTGCTTTGAGATTTGGGCCATTAATATTCCAAACATGGAGTTGATAACTTGACAAAAGTGCATCCTGTATCATAAAATGCATTTGTGGATCCTGATTTAAACTGATTTGCTACCATTAACACCTAAAATAAAAGCGCTTCCTTCAATTATGAAACCTTTTTTTCCCCAGTAACTTAAGTCATGATGTCTCAGATACAATAAATAAATAATTAATATTTTGTGAATCCAATTATACTTGCAACGTTTTTAAAATGGATGACTTCTCTCTTTGAGCCTTTTTATTTACTGTAAATTGCTTATGCTGAGAAGGTAAAAATATGGATATTAAGAAAAGTCAAGAAAGCAGTTGTAGAGACTGTTTTTAAATATACAACAGCTTCTCATTCTAATCAATGAGAACAGAATTTATTCCACTCCTTACTGTTCATGAATTTTAATTGCATTTATAATAGATGAACAAAATGTACACCAGCTCGCATTAATGCTCCATTATGAATGGCAGGAGGATGATGGTATGGATATCTGTCAAGCCACATTAAATACTGTACATAAGTAGAGGACGTGGTCAAAAGGCTATAAATATCGCATTAGACCATTCACACAGTTTGAAGTGTTAGTGCATGAAGTAAACACAAGCCTAAAAATTGCATTACACTGAATGTTTAGATTTATATCCTGTGCGGGGGTAACTAAAATCAGGAGAATTCTGAGCCATGTACTTTTCTCAGCACCCCTGACATTCTTATGCATTTAGTCACCGACAAGACTAAAAATGTTTACAGCTGTGTAGTTCAAGAACCTGGGTTTGAATCAATGCTTCTGCTCTAGTCCCCGGAAAAACGTATCCTCACTGGATGCAGTAAAAATAAAATTGTATAAGTCGGCAAATTACTTGTCAATAATAGTGTAGAAACCTGATACCTAATCCCTGAGTATCTGACCTATATTCAAATTTTCATTGTACAAATTTTTTCTTAAATTAGTCTCTAAATACTAGTATCCAAACAAAAACTTTGCTATGATGTAATTTTATTGGAAGCTTATCCAAAATAAAAAAAATTAAAGCACAAATAAAAATCAAATTAGAACAAAATAAAAAAAAATAAAATAATGTTATACAATAGCATACTGTGTACTGTAATAAAACAGTGTTATATGTTGTATAATAATCTGTGCTGTATAAAGCTATAAATTTGTCACAAAAGTTCAAAATGTGCACCTTGGTGTCTTCACCTGTTTCCTCGCTTCCTCAGAAGCCTCATGCCCACTTTGTCTGCACAGCATCACCATATTTGCTGTGATTTAAGATGAATAATTCAGCTGGATGTCCAGTGGTGCACACACCAATCCTCAGAGAACTGCTTTTTCCACTGTTTTGTTCTGCTGACATAATAGGGTGATGGTTGTATAAGTATTTTTGGATGAGCATAATTTTTTCGCCTTTTAAAATAATAGAAAACATGCAGTTGGTATCCAAAATTTCGGTATCCAACCCATTTTCAGGGACAAATTAGGTTCGTATACCAAAGGATTAGCGTACTGTAAATGATCTTGGTCAAACAGGTTAGCAATATGATAGCAAATAATAATGAGCTATTTAATAGTTAATAATAACCCATAAGGCACAGGGAAGAGAGATGTTCCTGAGCTTAAACTGTAAAGCAGACACTCAGAGATGTGGTTTAACAGCACCTTTGTGTAAGGAGCTGTGCTGAGAAATTCCAGAACAACTCAAATGTCTGAAATGACTCAGTGACGCTCTTTGGACTCACGCTTTCCTGCAGCCTTGGATGTCTTTGAGGTAAAGACCACCTCATGCTACTTGAAATGCAGGTTTCCCCTCATTTACCAGCACCTGTTGCCTGATTTATTAACCCCCCCCACAAACTAGCAGTTTGTTGTCATGACGATTATTTGTTGGAGGCCAATTACACTGCGTTCTGTGGACAAACCTCAGTATAAAGTATGAAGTTGTCTGTGACTTTGTCACTCTATCAAAGGTCATGCTGCCCACATTTTTCATGTTTCGAACAACATGTTGTTTGGTTTAGCACTTTGGTTCATTCAGTTTAAAGGGCTGTTTTTTAAAAATAGCCCCACAAAGTGATACTGTGTAATGCTTTCTTCTGTGGAAAAAGTAATCCCTAATAGAATAAATTGAAATGATGCCTTTGCTTTTAGTCTTGCTCGGGGGCATTAAATGTCAAAGTTGACTAAAGCTTCCACAACAGAATAATTGCTAAACATAAAGCTGAGAAGCATGAAAATTTACAACCACTTGTAAAGAAGAAACACATTTCAAAACTTTTTATGGATTATATAAAGCTATTTAATGACAACTGGGCTCAAAAATGCACCTCATATATGTATCAGTATTGCTTCTGGTGAAAAATAACATACAGTACATTGCAGTGTATTCCAGAATATGTGTGACATTTTTTTAATGGAAATATTTAAATATCTGAATATATTTCACTTTTGTATGGAAAAATTGTCCAGCAATGACAGTATTGCAGTCTATCTAATGAAGGTACTCCTAAGTCACATAATATTTTTAGCATTTTGGCTGCTTTGAGCTGATTTGAGATGGAGGAAAGCAGTGTTTCCTTTCTGTCAGATAAGCTCAAGGGCCTTCAAATGTCTATGCTACATTTAAATTTGTTTGAAAGAGGACAGTATAATTTCCTGCTGCAACAGAGAGATAAAAAGCCTAGCAAGATAAAATATTCACAACAAATGACACTCTAGATTAATGATCATTCTTGTAAAAGTGAGAACTCTGATTATTCAAAGTGACCATTGTGCACAGGGAGAATTTAGATTTTTTTTTGGTCATACTTGTAAATGTTGCAGATAGCTTGTTATGCTTTGTTTATTCTTTCTGAGTGGAAAGAAGTCAGCCACTCTTAACAGGTCCGCACAATTAGAGCGGATCCGGCCGGTTTTAGCATTCATTATGGGGACGCCACTCGGTTCCTACACAGCCTGCCATCCTGAGTGAGAAGATCAGTAATTCCTCAAAGAGCTTCGATTCAATTCATTTTGTGCAATAATTTGAAGTGGAAATAATTAACTAACTCCATGGGCACTACAGTCCTTGAAGGACCCCTTTCTCCTGTTATGGTTTTAGGTTCTCTGCTCTCATGCACAATATCCAAATTAAAGAAATAAGATTGTCAAGTTAGAGTGACCAATTAACCTGAAAAATGTATCTTTGGACTGTGGGAGGGCCAGAGTGGCTGTAGCAAACCCATGTGGACACAGGGAGAACATGCCAAATCCATACAGACAAGCTGCTCTTGAATCCATGTCTGAACAGCCCAACCATTGTGAGGTGCTGATACTACTTACTGCACAACCATGCAATAGAAAAGAACATCCGTCTATCTATTTTCTATTAACCTGAAGCACATGCCTTTGGCCTGTAGGAGGAAACTCACACAGACACAGGGGGAACATGCCAACTCCACCCAAGGTAAGCTAGATACAGACGCTGTGAGGCAACAGCACTACTCGTTCAACCATTGGGACATCATAGAAAGGAACATAAAGATAAAAAAAGGGAAAAAAAAACATTTTCAAACCTTTTTGGGAGAAACTTGAGAACTGTGTTTCATTACTTGAAAAAAGAAAGTCATTACTAGTGAAATGAAAGGATGGCAGCAGTGTTGTGTTTACAGATTTACCTAGAAAATGACTGGGAGCATGGAAAACTACACCGATACTGATGTCTCATGGGCAGAAGAGGACAACCTAACATTGACAATGTGGAGCCAGGCATTATGTAGATCTACCGTACACTGGTGGGGATTTGTGACGCAAACTGCTGAGAATCCATCTGAGCATACAGAGATCAAATTTACCATTTTATACCTGGTCTGACTTTGCAAAATTTACTACAATGACTGCAACCTAATGCAGAGGAGAAAATGCAGCCGTTTGTTTCTCGGCATCTGGCTGAGGCACAGGCAGCTCTGTTTTGGCTTCATTTCTCATATGGAATATTTCTATTCTGCACATGCATTTGATGTGGGCATCAAAGGATGGCTCTGGGTCAGTGGTCAACCCCAAGTTTTCATGGCACCCAGCATAAGATTGTCCATATAATAACAGAGCTGAAATTCAGCAATAAGTCTAAAGTCAAAGTAATATTCACACTTTGTTTTTATGCATTCGGAACATTTTATACACAAACTGTCCTATGCTGGTTAAGTTGGTCTAACAGGTTTATCAGTTTAGCCTCTTTTACAGATCAAGGTCATTTCCCCAAGAGTGTGTTTAATAATCCCAAACATTGCTCAAAACATCTAATAATTATGCAGCAGAATGAATTAAACTTTATAAATCACTCTGGTGTTGGAAAACATTATTCATGGTTATAATTTCTTTCATTGTCCTGACAGGGCTTTTTGAATTATTTGTTGTAAATGTAAATGCCACTATAACCATTTTAATAAACAAATAAACAACAAATTAATAAATGAAAAAAATACAGTAGTGTGCTGTGTTTCAGTGAAGAATACTTTACATATATGGTAATCCACAGTAGACAAAGTGACAGCATTTAGCGGGAAAAGGATTGTCAGTTACTCTCAGCAAATCTGTACACAGTTATTTAAACAGCAACTAACTGACAGTTATTTACTGTTATGAATACAATGGGTTACTGCAACCAGTTGGTTACTGTCAATCTGAGAGAAAGACCATAAGAGAGACAGTACCCTTAGCCTTTTATCTATACAGTATCTGATAAACACACTCCTGTCAGCTGCATTTAGTGGAGGTATGGCAGACGCTTCTCACTTCTGCCAGTAAAAATGAAAGGAAGAAGCTCTTTAAGCAACACGTGACATCTTTTACGCAAAGATAGCAATTTCAAAAAAATCATTCATCTGTCTACCCATCCATCCATTATTATTAATCCTTTGCCCTGGTCAGGGCCTCATGGGTCATAACGTGTCAGTCAAATCAAACTGTCACAGCTTTATATTAACAAGAGCATAAAAATGGTTTTTACTTGTTATTCCTCCAGCGAAGCTCCACTATGTCCTGTAAAAGGGAAACTGCAGGAATTTTATTAACATTATTGCCAGTTCTGCTGCTCCCTACAACTTCCACTATGCATTTGCTGCCACTTCTTAAGTTTATCGTGATAATAAATCTACAGAAACACACATAGTTTCTCCAGTTAGTGATTAAGAAAAAACTCTTACTCAAGAGTTCATACAAATTCCATAACTATAAGCTAGCACATAGAATGGTGAATTCAGCTGGAGACTGAAATATCTAATATAATTGTATAACATTATATATAACAGGTTTATCTTTATCCTGTTATCAATCAAGACTCCCACACTAAAATGTTTATGAAATTGACTCCTGAAAAGCTGTAGCTGCTACTTCTTGATATTCTAAGATTTAGGAGCAGCCAAAGGACACAGGAGCTAAGTTTTGCTAAGTTTGTCTTAAGAGACATAAGAGACATCCTAGTTTCAATAGAAGCCATGCATTTCTGAAAGCTCACAATAGAATTGCTTGAAATATGCAAGCTGTTAATCAGGTGTTATAATATTTTACATCCTTTATGGGTGTAGCAGCGCCATTTGCTTTCAGGATAGGCTCTGGACCACCATGATCCTGCTCAGGGTAAGCAGTTCATGAAAATGGATGGATGGATGGATGGATGGATGGATGGATGGATGGATGCAAATGTAAAATTTGCTTATCTTCTGTAGCTTTTGGTCTCATTTAAGAGTATTGCTATGGACTTATTCAAAAATGAACATATTGTGTGGCCATATTTCCCACTCTGTCCCTACTCTATTTGACAGTTGTTCAACCTGAGAAAATATCCAATTCACCACATTTTTAGGAAATGATAAATGTTTTAGTCCTGCACAGGTTGTAGTCCTTAGTAACTCCAGGACGGGCTCTGGACTGCTGTGACCCTGACCAGGGTAAACAGTTAAAGATGATGGTTATGGATATGAATATTACAGTCATAAAAATGATGCAGAGGTACTGTAATCATGTAATTTGGATGCTACATAAAGTGGCGCTTGTGTTTAGCCTGTTTCTTTAGAAATGTTAAAGCACTTGATGTAACTATGCAACAGGTAACAAAAATACGAATTTGTGGATGTCACAATCCCAAATCATTTAATGTAAGGCTTTATTATGGTAATATGGAAAGTTTCTTTCTGCATAATGAGAACTTACCAGTATTGGCCTTCACAAGTGCACTAAAGAGAATCTTAATAACTGTGGATTTTTAGCAGCTTCTTACTGTTCATAATGCACCAAATTACTGTACAAGTGTAGCCTGTTTACCACAGCGCACGATTACAAAGTAAAGATACACTGCTACTCACACACTCTAATATTTTTTTGGACCGCCTTTAGCTTTGATTCCGGCATGCATTTGCCGTGGCATCATTTTGATAAGCTTCTGCAATGACACCAAATTTATTTCTGTCCAGAGTTGCATAAATTTTTCGCCAAGATTTTATATTGATGGGAGAGTTGGACCGCTGCGTAAAGTCTGCTCCAGCACATCCCAAAGATTCTCGGTGGGGTTAAGGTCTGGACTCTGTGGTGGCCAATCCATGTGTGAAAATGATGTCTTATGCTCTCTGAACCACTCTTTCACAATTTGAGCCCGATGAATCCTGGCATTGTCATTGTGGAATATGAAGAAAAAACCCATTGATGGAAAAACCTGGTCATTCAGTTTATTCAGGTAGTCAGATGACCTCATTTTTTTGGGCACATAACATTGCTGAACCTAGACCTGATCAACTGAAGCAACCCCAGATCATAATAGTAAGTTTAATCCAGGTGGTGACTTTTTTTTTGGCCTGGGCAGTGTATTTTACAATGCCGTATTATTAACTGATCTGAATGCATTATATTGCTGTAAAAATGACAGTTTTATACAGTGCATTTCACTCAGATGATTAAAATCAATGGGTAGTTGCACCATAACCCCTGACCTAAAGCCACCTAAAGCAAGGTGAAATCATATGGATGTGTGTTTGCTGCACAGACTGTAAACAGCCACCCTTGTGAAACCTCTAGTTGCATCTTATCTCTCTTTTCATGAGAAAGACGAGTGGCAGCTGGGTAATTTGGGCACATCCCACAGTGCTGATTGACAATTAAAGTTGCTGGGAGCTGGTCTGACAGACGGCAGGAGGTTTTCAGAGGGAGGAGGAGGAAGAAAAGGAGGAGGAGGAGGACATGGAATAGCCTTGTCAATAGTTTTCATTCACCTGCTTCTCCACTGTAGTTTTATAAACATTGGTTAGGGTCTGATAGACCAGCGGTGTACGCGCTTGCAAAAGTATTCACACCCACGACTGATTTTCTTGTTTAAATTTTTAGATTAAGTTTTTCTTGCTTGCATGTTATATTTCGAAACAATAAAATTCAAAAGTAAATATTTCAAGATGACAATGTCTTCATGTCAGAAAATGTTTTTTGAAAAAGACATTTTTATTAAACATGTTGTCTGCATAAGTATTGAGTCTCCATACATGAATACTTGTTACAGCCTTTTTTATTGCAATAACAGTTTTAAGAATTTAGGGAACTACATAGCAAATTTTCAAACTGCTCAGCACTGATTTTACCCAATTTTTGCTTATTCATTTTATTCTTCAGGAAATAAACTATATGGCCAAAAGTAAGTCAACTCCTGAGTTTTACCTCCCCCATGTGCTTGTTGAACATCCTATTCCAAACCCATGGAACTGGTCTCCCCTTTGCTGCTATAACAGCTTTCACTCTTCTGCGAAGGCTTTCCACCACATTTTGGATCATGGCTGTGGGAATTTGTGCCCATTCCGCTACAAGAGCATCAGAGAGCTTGGGTGAGAAGGCCCAGCTCACAGTTGGAGTTCAAGGTTATCCCAAAGGTGTTTGGTGGGGTTGAAGTCAGGGCTTTGTGCAGCCACTCAAGTTCTTCTACACCAGCCTGACAAACCATTTGTGTTTAAGGAGCTCACTTTATGCAAGTGGGGCACAGTCATGCTGAAGCAGGCAAAGAGCTTCTTCAAACTGAGGCCACAAAGCTGGAAGCACACAGTTGTCTAGAATGTGTTTGTATGCTGCATGGGTTTGGCTGAAACAGTTCAGCTCAGTCTTTAGAAGTGGGGGCCCACACACATTTTCCCATCTAGTTCATTTGCTCCAGCTTATTTCGGTTATTGGGTCACATTCAGCACTTAATGCCTCCCTCTGCAGGGTGCGGTGTGCATGGAGATCCACGGGTTTGTATAACTAACATTATTTTAGTTTGCAGTGACACAAACCGAAAGAACAAAGTGTTGTCTGAACATGATGGTTTTGCAAATGCAATATTTGCTGTGAAATGATCCTGTAGAAAAGCCAAAAATTACAAATGCAAGTTTTTCCATTTACTTTGGCCTATCCTATTTCATCCAACTTAACTTGTGTTTTCTTTAATCGCACTTTTTCAAGACTCTTTCACGTGTAACAAACAGACAGCAGAAGAACCGGCACAGCAGGGACTATGGAAAACAAGTTTGTTATTATGTGCTGATTGAATAATCTTGTATGTAATCTTAACAATTTTTGCTGATTAAAAAAATGTACAAAATTATTAGCGTTTAGAAGATGAGCAAAAGGTAGGGCTGATTTCTTGCAACAGAGATATTTATTACTGAAAGCGCTGGAATATAAAGAACGTTCCTTATGCAAAGCCTCTTGTGTCAAAAGAAAGAGCTCATCAGCGGGGTCTGAAAGGAAGGAAGAATACGTTCTACATGGTGGAAAGATGTTTGTTAGAATGAAGCCGTGTTTGTGGAGTAGACACTTTTGCACAAATACACAGACACTCTCATGGGTCTCAATTAATGGGAAATGCAATTTGTTGCACCTCATATGCAGTACAAAGTTGGGGACCATAGCTCAATATTGTAGACTGTTACAGAGCGCGCACACACACACACACGGGTCTTTATTTTGCTGTGAAATTGGTTTTTTCTAAAGACTTGCTCCTCTTTTGGCTTGATCCAAGTTTAAAACACTGCAATGCCAGGTCATGGCTCCTTTGCAAGGACTGCAATAGACTGCATTTGTGTGCAGCTCTGAAATAATTCGTTCAGTGGGACTTTCTTTCCAGTCCTAGTTAAATTCCTAAAGCAGTCTCACATATGGGTTTGTTTAGCACACCAGCATGGTTCATTTTTCCATTTTCCTACCTGGTGCTGCTTTCATTCCTCCAGCCCAATTTTATGAGCACGCTTGAATACTGCTGGACAGCAAAGAAGCATCTTCAGACACTCGGAAGCGATGACATTTTGCCCGTCCACAAAGCAACTGTCTCAACCTGACAACGGGGAAAAAGGAACCCAGGAGCAGGCAGGTTTAATAGATCAGAAAGGTTGGGAATCCAGAATATGATCTGCCAAAATTAATTCATGCCACATTAACATTTCTTGGGTCACAGAAGTCTCAGTATTTCCTTAGAGCTGAATTACATTCTGCATTGATCAGTAGCTCATGCCCTGCTGATCTGCATAACAAGGCACATCTTAAATCAGCAGGGTCCAAGTTTATCCCTGCTAGTGCCTTGTGTACATTACAGTGCAAAGTGCCCTGTGGTAATCTGCTGTGAAGGACACTGTACAAAAAATGAATTGGACTGAACCGAATTCATTGCGTTGTAACATTGCTGAGTTACAAGTTGCAGGGCAATCGTCTTTGGTTTCAGCTGGAGACACAGTACAAAGTTATTTATATGTCACAGTGTCACTCTGTCCTTTATTGTAATAAGAATCCATTTAGCTGGCAGCAAAGACACATCTATTACCAGCCAAATGGAAACGTCTTTTACGATTGAAGTCTACCTAGCAGGCATGGGGGACACCGTGAGGGTTTAGCTGTCAGTCAAATCTGGTAGGTGGGCAGTCCTCATACCCAGCAAGAGGTTGACATATCACAACCTACATGTATTATTTATAAATATTAAGGATGGAACACCTCAGATGCAGGGTCAGCGCTTTGTTTTTGCCTGTGACTGTGCAGAATTTATTCTTGTTTTGTTCACTAATGTGAGACATGCAGTCACACGGGATGGAAATATCGGTGGCTACATAAGCATAAGCTGCGTGGAAAGTGTGCTG
This sequence comes from Heterotis niloticus, assembly GCA_018136845.1. Classification (NCBI taxonomy): domain Eukaryota; kingdom Metazoa; phylum Chordata; class Actinopteri; order Osteoglossiformes; family Osteoglossidae; genus Heterotis; species Heterotis niloticus. Next base: position 19,097,279 of record CM030894.1, on the reverse strand, counting down.
AATGAGAAAGCTGAGGTCACGTATAAAAGGATCCCTCAAACATCCATGCGGTCCTGACAATCAACAGGATCAGAGGCCCACACTGACGTGGGTTATTTGCATTTCCTGTCCAGGGGTTGTGGTGACTTCCAGAAACATCCTTATTTGCAGTTACTTGTGGCCTCATGGTCCAGGAACCAATGCCATATGTTCTTCACCCGCCCTCCTGCCCCATAGTTTATGATCTAATGGTATTTAGATATTCGCAAACTGGGTCCCCAGCTACTTAAACAATGTCAAACTGCCTATACAAAAGTCGATAGACATTTGGGCAAATCTGTAGTGTGAAAAATTGTTCTGTGCTGTTGTTCTTGTACATAAGGTTGCTCCCAAAATGTGATGATAAAAGAGGAACAATAATACTTTCACAAACCGGAGACAAAGGGTGGATCCAAAAATGTGGATTTATTCAGGGAAGTGTGCGATTCCACAAACAACACTTCCCAAACAAGGGTAACAACGCTATTGACACAAACTTGAGAGTATGTAAGTTCAACAGCAATGGGTTTCTTAAAAAAAGATTCTGCAATGTCTATGTCCGACGCTACGTACATTATTTCACTGCATTGAGGCTGAGTGGCGCAGCTGTGTCAAGTATGAGGGCTTGCCCCAATTGGCTCCTGAAAAATGTTCAGAATGCAGCCCCCACAATGAAAGAACAAGATTTACAGAAATGCTACGTCTAGCTGGAGCAGCTTCAGTTAACAGAATTAAATCAGTTACTGAGCCAGGTTTCGGTAATAAAGATGAGACTGGACTTGTTACTCAGTGCCACGCCGTTTACCAAAGTTGCTTTATTGCTTGGTAAATAAAAAGCCTAGCAAATCACAATGGTCTCAGAATGGTCTCCTTTTTGGTTATTGTCATGCTATGATTAGCACTGTAGAGGAATACAATTTCAATAACTGAACTTGTGGACATTTCAGTTCAGCATTCAACACATGACTTACTGTTGTTTATTAGCACCTGCACCAGTTTTTTATGGCTTTACTATACTTATGTACACTTTACATCGCTGCAGATAAAATTACCATTTTTATTCACAATACGAAGGCACACGCTGGGCAAAGCACAGGAAACCCCTTCGCACTGAAACTGCCCGTGGGGAGACCCACGAACACGATGTGGTCCAAGAGCCGAGTGAGTGTATAAGCGTAGTGAATGGTGCCGCATCACCCTCTTCACAACACCGGCCAAGTGACTGCCGAGCATCTCTATGTAAATCAGTCAGCAGAGCCCAATGAATCGACTAAGCACTGACCTAACCCAGCGGCTCAGTTTGGTTGCGCAGAGCGCGTTGCAGGTCACGTTTGTGCACTTATGACTTTAAAAAGACTTTTGTGGACCTTAACCCCCATTTTTCCTGCTAGAGAAACAGAGCTTTATGGACATCCTCATTCATCCTGTGCTACAGCTCAGACACAGAGCCTTTCTGCTGTTAAATGAAGATCGTCAATCAATAACGCCCGCTGAAAGGATCTTTGATTCCGGCAGCCATTAGAACTTTGGGCAAAGCCGTGATCTCGCCTGAGAAAGACGCGCTTTTCAGCTGCCGTTAAAATAAGCATTTTCATTGCCACTAGCGAACACACCTTCAAACCTTGGTGTCTTTGGGGAGCAGCAAAATGGAAATATTGATCTAGCAAAAAAAATACAAAGCTCACATCTCTTTCAGCATGGCATGCTGTTTTTGTTGTGCTTTTAATCGTGCGTTTTGTTTATTTTCTGCAGTTCTGACAGGGCAGGCGAATGTCTGTGTTTGCGTGATGATTCGCGCTGTGCAAAGCCGCGTGTGTCGCCAGGAACTGCGAGGTAAAATGCCCCAGTTTGGTGTGCTCGGAGGCCATTGTGGCATTAAATACAAACATAAACGATGACTTGTACACAGCACATGCAGTGTAAATGATGTTAATATTTACGTGGTCGCACTGCATGGGGTGGTGCAGGATGTAAATGTGGAGTTTTGTGGTGTGATAGCATAATAAATATAAAAAACCCATGACAGTGCCCTTCCTTGAGCTGTCAACAGTGGTTAAGGTGTCTGAATGTCAATTTAAGCTCTCCAGCAGCCCCCCCCCCCCAACACACCCGACCTGTTTCTGAAGACACACCATGTTTTATTTATTTCTGTTAAACTCATTAACCAGTCACTTGTTTGTGCAGGGAGGGAGTTGGTGAGGGGAGCTGCTGTGTTCACTGTCTCTCTGGGAAAACCCTACAAAATCAGGGCTGGGGGGGCATAGTTGTTTTCATTTATTCTGGTCACACAATCCAGATAGAGATATTAGCATGAAAGCAGAGATGTGAGGAGGAGTCACACAGCCCCCACACAACACCTTGAAAAAGCTGAACTACAGTGATCCTTGCGACTGGTGGTGATTCTGATGCTGGACATGTGGGCCAGCCAGGTGTTTTATGATAAGCTGAGAGGAGCGAGTGGATCTTCTGGTGTTCATATCAAACATTACTGGGACACATTTCCCCAAAAGCTAGAGGACAAAGCCAAGGCTTATCAGCCAGGGATGGAGATGTCACTTTCTCCATCTTATCGGAACGAAGCAGAAGCCCGACTCCACTTAGTCGGTGTCCGAGGGTGGGAGCAAAAGTCAGAGCGCACACTATAAAAATAAAATGAATAGATTAACAGTTCCCCCTCCTCCCGGGGCATGTCAGGTATTTACCTAGAACTGATGGAACTGTATAAAAAGGCAAATACCATAAAGAAGCATGGCAAGAAGAATAAAAACACGTCTAACATGAATAAATACATAAATATGTACGTATAAAACAGCTCTGCGTAGTTGCAGAAATCACCTGCAACCCCAAGTGTCAACAAAAAGTCAACTAAAAATAACTGGTGGGCATAACATTATTCGCATATCATAAAGAAAGCATGGTCCAGCTGCACTGTGACTATAAATAGCATCGCAAAAAAGAGAAAAGCCATGTTTTATCCATCACTTTTGATGTTCACAGGTACACCTGTGGTGCTGCCTTCGATGCTCCAATAAAGGAACATGAAAGATTGGATACGGCAGCTGTATGAGCAAAGAAGCATTAAGAGGAACACACGGACAAAGCCCACTCCTGAATGCTCCTTTATTTTCCCATCTTGCATAAAATTACACCCGTTTCATCAAGCTGGGGATGTTACTCTGGCTAAGCAGAACGTGCTGCACTTAGACAGCTGAAATAACCACAGATTACCATTATTCACCCGCTGATGAGTCTCTCCACACAGCGGGATGCTGTATGGAGCCATTAGAAATGGGGGTGATCCTGTGAGGAGCCCCGTTGGAAACCATGGGTTTGGCAACACACTGACATTAGCATCTAATAGACCACATTCTTACAGTGAGTCCCATTTCCCTGGTCGCTTTTTATCTCTGCATCCCTCTGCTGGGCTCCCACACTTCCCAGGCTGCTGAGGTGTGTTAGGCCTGTCTCACATTACACTTCACATCACATTATTTCATCACAAAACCATGATTTGGATCTTATCTGTAGACCTTATCTTTATTTCTTTTTAAGTAAATGTGTTAGCATCATTACATTTGCTCAGTTTTACTGCCTCATTTCAACATGTATTCAGTCACATTAGTGCTGAGTGAAAATCATTACTGAATTAAAATTGTATTGCAAGCAAAAATGTAACTGGCTTAAAGAACAAAAAACACTGGTGTTCAGTTCCTGACCAATATGGGATAATGCAAATCTACATACTTGTTTACCCAGACGTTAATTGCACTGAGCAGGCATAAAGTTTTATGGCAGAGGTAAAATATTAAATGCACCTGTTGCATTAACAACCACATGCAAAAAAATAATGTTCACCACAAGACCCCTCCTTACCTCCTGTTTGGCTGGCGTAACTTTACCTGCATACTTGTGATTCCCAGGTGCACACAGGGCTGAGGGGCTTTTGTTTCTGGAGTCTTTTCTGTGAAAGAGACAGTATCACCAGCACAGACAAGGTGAGGGCAACCTAAACTATGGGTTTATATATACTGCTCGGAGTTACCATCTGGATTTAACAGTGTGATGATCTGGGGTTGCTTCAGTCGGTCAGGTCTAGGTTCAGCAATGTTATGTGCTCCAAAAATGAGGTCAGCTCACTACCTAAATATACTGAATGACCAGGTTTTTCCATCAATGGGTTTTTTCTTCATATTCCACAATGACAATGCCAGGATTCATCGGGCTCAAATTGCGAAAGCACAGGGAGCATAAGACATCATTTTCACACATGGGTTGGCCACCACAGAGTCCAGACCTTAACCCCATTGAGAATCATTGGGATGTGCTGGAGAAGACTTTACACGGCAGTCCGGCTCTCCCATCATCAAGGTAAGGTCTTGGTGAAAAATGAATGCAGGGCTGGACGGAAATAAATGTTGTGACATTGCATAAGTTTATCAAAATGATGCCACAGCGAATGCGTGCCGGAATCAAAGCTAAAGGCAGTCCAACAAAATATTAGAGTGTGTGACTTTTTTTTTGGCCAGGCAGTGTACATTGCAGGTGGTTGTGATTGGCTGAATGGATGGCTCCTGACCTTCACCCAAACTTGAGCCACTCATTTTTATAACCAGTAGCTAACAACAGTCCTTTACCCTAGTTTAGTTTTACCCTAGTTTATGATTCTTAATAAGCCATCCCATATTTGTACTGAACTTCCATTTAACCTGCAGTTTGCTTTACTCACATTTTCACATTATCTGACGTTTTTCATTCTCTGACCCATTATAATTTTAACAAATGCTGAAACATGAAAAGTTGGATATCTTTAAAAAGGTAGCTAAGCATAATAACATATTTAGATACTTGTTAAAATTTTAACCTGAATGCTGCTGGCCCACTTAAAATTATTTCCTGTGCTCTTTTTTTTGAGAAGCAGCCTACTTTTACCAGGTAGGAGAGAGATATAGCTTCTCAGCAATTAAAAACACTCAAAAAGGTTCTTTCTGCCTGTTTAAAATAATTCATCACATGTCTGCCTTTCTAGGCAGATCTATAAGTGCAGCTTCTGGGATTTGTGTGGCCTGACTACAGGGTGGCCTGTGGCTCACACTAAAGTGAGTAACCCTGTTAAAATGCAGTAATGACATTTTAATGAGAAAGAACATCCACGGCTCTGCTGAAGATGGTTGGCATAATGAGGTGGCAATAACTTATCTGTATACGATGTTGGAGACAGGTGACAAAACGCATGTGTGACAGATTCACAGGCTGCACCAGACGTTCACACGAGCAAGGAAATGTCATGTTGTTGCGTGGCCAAGTTCAGGGTACAAGGTGGCACCTGCAGCGCATGTGAGCGTGAACCAGCCGGGAGTATATTTGTGAAATCTCAGATTGCATTGATCTGAGTTGTATTTTTGGGGGATAAGGACTTTATGAGGAGAAACGCTGTACTCGATTAAGTCAGAAGTTTGGGAGTTGCGTCCCCTACTGGTCTTCTTCTGTATGAGCAGTTAAGTCTCAGCTTAGTGAAGATCTGAAACGGCTGAACGTGCTCGGTTTCATCTGTGCTTTAGGAACAAATCCCTTTCTTTAGGGTACAATAACTTTCCTTTTCAGGAGTGGAGCTGGCAACCTTCAGGTTTAAGGGAACAACTTAAAAAAAAATTAGTAAGTAATGGAAACCTTTCTTAGGGTCAGCAAGTCAATCAGAATTACTAGATCCTGTCTGTCTAAAAGCTTTATTTTCAGTTTGTCAAAGCACAGCTTGTTTGTCTGATACCACCATGTCACTGGTTCAAATCCCTGCAGTAGCTGCTACATAGGAGTTACATTCAAGCAGTAAGTGCATACATAATCATAGCAGACGGTGTTGGATTCATTTATCTAGTATTAAGGAGATCAGGACAGAAACGGTTTTAGCAGAGATGTGTTTGAGAGCTTTTCAGAATGCTGGGAAGGATTCAGCAGCTCTGACAGGCAGAGGGAATTCATCCTACCATGCTGGAATTAAAAGTGGGAATCAGTAAATTCACAGTTTTGGACCCCTTGTGGTTTGGATGACCATGTGGCCACAGGTGAAGGAGCACAGCTGTCTTTCCAGGCTGCAGAAAGTGATCAGATTCTGTAGATTTCAGATAATTTGATCATCTTGTAGATCATATCCAGAATCTTGTGTTGCATATGCTGTACATTACACTGTATGGATGAATAATTCAAGGAAGTTGTAGTGCTGTGTGTCTAGTGCTGTAAGTGACACAGGACAACGATATGGAATAAATAGTGGTGACTCTGGAGAAAAGCATCTGCTAAATGAAATCATGCAAATGTCTGGCGTTGCTCAGCTGTCAGGAGGGACTCGAGCTCCAGACTCAATCCTTGTAAACACAAAGAAACACTTTGTTAATCAAAGTATGGGTATTAAACACAAGTCCTTGTAAAGTAAAAAAAAATAAAAATATTGGTTGTGTCTTGAGAGACAGCAGCATTTGCACTGTTTACTTTATAAAATCAAGTTAAAGCTTTGTCACTTTTACATAGTGAATGTGCTTGATTTGTTGATGTGTGCCAGCAGTTTGTTTATATGGCAGACAAGCCACTGTCACCGGAAACCAGCAGATAAAAAAGACCAAGGACAGTCTCTAGATGTGTGGTCGATTTTGATCAGCCTTAGCAATACATCAAGAAAGGAGTCTGTGACTCTAGGAGCACTTCCTGTGATGATGTCTGGAGACTTGGCTGGATTGAACAACTGAGAAGGTGGTCCATGCTAACATCGTGCACAGGGGAAAGAGTGCTCCTCAGATAGAGCAGCAACTCAATGCGGGATGTGTTGACAGAGAAATCAGGCAGTAGAGCTCTTTCCCAAAATTGCCCACTTCACAGATCCAATCATGCAGTTAATCATCTCTTCATCTGGAACAGAAAACAAGTGAGGGAGAATTTGAATGAGTTACACCAAAAAGTGCCATTAAATGTGATGTGCGTGAACTTCCTGCAGCACATGGGATCATTACCTTTTTTTAAAATTTGGATCTTCCACTCTGAGGTATGAACAGAATTGTGGGTTACTTTTATTTCGTATGAACCTATGGTCATTTGTTATTAATACAGTCACAATTGTCTTTCTCCTCACATCTCTCTGGTGCTCAGCAATGTTCTATGCCAGCCCCCACCCAAGGTGGCAGGGTGTTCTCTGTGCCTTTTTCATTTCCAATGCCCCATGCCCCCTCCCTTTGTATCCTGTATGTCTGCTGCACAGGACTTGAGATGTCTACTCTTGGCACACGCTCTTTCCACTACTGCCGCGCTCATTGCACGTGTGTTGCAAAGATCACCTGTGCAATGACACTGTTTGTGTGGCGGCTTGTGGACAGGTCAGAGAAAGGCCAGATGTCTGCCAACTGCCTGGCTGTCACCAAGGAGCAGATGCCAGCTTTCTGTATGCAGAAGGCAGAGTCCCAGATGTCATTGTTATTGCAGGGCATGTGGTAGTGTTCGATGTGCACGAAAGAGCTCTTATCTGGTTGATGCTGTGAGTCACATTGGTCTTCTTTGATTTGCATAATATGTTTCTGTCCGAGTCATGGTGGCTGTCAAGATAGAGTGCTTGTTACCGTAAGATGGTGTAAAAGGGTGTACAACATAAGAGCAAATCACTTTGGGGATATTGATACTAAAAATATGTTACATTGGACCTGCTTTGCACAAACACAGTCACACACTACTTACAGATGCAGTAAATCACATGGCATTTCCCAAAAACAATGGCAGTGCTGCAGTAGCCAAATCTGCCCTCATGGTCTTCTGTTAGGGGTTGACAAGTGAGTTTGATTATGAAGAACTGATATTTTCACTAACAGGATGTCCCATGATATGTTTAGGAAATACATAATGCTCCACTTGTGATTAAGAATGAGAATGCAAAGAAGTAATATCCAAAAGATCATTCTATATCTACTTATACAAAAAAAAATCCCCGTGATGTGTGATTTATTCTCAGCTATGCTATCTAACTGCTAAAAAAGACATCTTGAATATGTCTTTGGTGCGAACGGTTCAGAACTGTCCTGAATCTGACCCTGATACTTACCGGAATAAAGCCTAGAGGAAGCGTTTCACTGTTTTCATGAACTCTGTGAGAATTTTTTCACCATAGGGGTTTGAGTAGATTAGCCTCAGAGAGCTCACACGGCGAACCACATATTGTCAAATGGTCTGTATCACCAGCCTCACAAGAACGCTGTGCTTTTACTGTCAACGTTCCTGTCAGTGTCAGGTGAAGGTGAGACCTGTTTTTTGCTGTTTTTCTTGCAGCTCTGCTGAAAAGAGATTTACCCTTATAACAGGCTTCCATCCTGAGGATTCCCGCTGAACAAAATTTTAGGTTTTGTCTGTGCCTTGCTGCCCCCATAATGGGGGCTATGTGACAGAAATAAATTAGAGTGACAGTTCTAGGCCAAGCCTCTGAGAGTACCACCGAGACTGGAGGTGGAGACTGCTCTTACTGCTCTTGCAGGACAATAGCACCATCGCTGTTCTTACAGATTAGCAGAAATGTGTCAGGTTGAAGTCTTTCAATGCAGAGGTTATGCTCACATTGTTTTGCACAAATTTTTAATAAAATGTAATTTGGTCAGCGGCAGTCAAACTTTTGCATACAACTGTATGGTGAACCATGCATTGGCACCTCAGTGTTTCATCTTCTGGAATAATACAGAACATCTGCTTTACCCTGAAGAGGCCAGCTGTGGCTCCAAAGTAACAGGCTAACAGAAACTATTTACTGCATGCAGGTTATCCAAAATGCAGTGGCTCCCACCATAATGGTTCCTTTGTCTCCACTTACTAAAGCTCCTGAGCTGAATCAACCACATGATGGATAGGATCAGAAACCCTGCAACTTGACACCAAGTTTAGCTTCTAGTGACTGTAGCTCTGTCCAACATGATTTTACAGCATTCCTTGTATCAAATTAGAATCTCAAGGAGTGGTGGAAAACCACTGGCACTTGCATATCCAGAGGTTTACTCTGCTCCCTCTCTCTGTAGATCAAAGTTTTTATGTTTTCCTCTCCTCAGGTGTCAACTGGCTCACTGTACGGTTAGCACAAATGTGGGACTAAATATGTGCAAGGAAACTGGACAGGGTGAACTGGTGGCCAGTACTATCTTTGCAGGGTTGGAGTTGAACTGATAGTTCCCCACTCCCTGTCCCTGCCTTAATCTGCTCAATGAAGACAAGCTGCTGAAATTTATTTGAAACAGACAGAGGTATTTGTGGCAGCTAGTTTGAGGACAGAGGAAGTAGAAGGAACAAAGTTACCTTGCCTTTTGTTCTGTGGTGTTTGTGTTAATAAAATCTTTTTTTCTGGTGAATTCTCATGCCTTTTCCCCATGTCTGTGGCAGCCTCCACCACACAATTGGCCATAACAGGAAAAAAATGACATTTTCCAGACAGGAAGGAGCATGAATTTACAAAAAGGAAGAGGCCTATTTCTCCAACTTATGATGTGACTCAAGTGTAACTGTCCCAGAGACAGGTTTTATTAAAATGTTTATGTAATATTTTTCTGTCAAAATTCATGTTCATTTGAGTTCATACAGCTGTAAAAATATTGTTTGATTTACCTCATGTTTTGTTAATGCAAAATATAATGGGTCACATGACCAGAATTTAGTTAAGATTGTGACTGTAGCATTGTTGGTTAGAACTGACTTGATGCAGAGGAAAGAGATACAACTCCAAAATTGCCTTATTCTGCATGTGGTCCAAGAGGCTCACATGGTAATTATCTTTATTTTTTATATTGAGTGTAATGTTTTATATGCCTATACAGTACATAAACAGTGGAATGCATTTTGAATGATTTATTTAATTTCAGCATTATTGTACAAATGTGTTTGGCACCGTGTTTTGACGGGAAGTAGCAGGACAGATTGAGACATGCATGCTTACACTTTTATGTTGTTTATTTTCTATTATTGAAGAAAGAGACAGAGATAAAAAATTAAATTTTCAAAAACATCTGTATGAAGCATGGCCATTATTTTGTTGAACCCTTGTAGTTACATCAAGTATCTTCCTAATACTATAATTGCTTAAAAATTTACGTACAATTTCAATATACATATTGTAATCAGTTTTTTTTATTAGAATGCAGAATTCTATAATGATAACTGTAATTTTGTACTAATAGTTTTGAACATTATTATGGTAACAGATTTTCTGAGAAAGCTGCAACACTTTACTTTGACTGATGAGATGTGCCAGTAGAAGCGAAAAAGACACAGGGCTGTTCTGCAGCTGCACAATGAACACACTGCAGAGTAGCACTGTTCAGCAAACATCTACACATGTCTTTCGCCCCTTGCTGGCAGGAGGCTGTTCATTACCGCATTCATTTATTCATTCACCACGGAACATGAGGCACCGTGTCACCCTGCGTTGCTGCAGTTACAGTGCACTGGCCCCTGGGAGTCCAGCCCCGGTGGCTAAAGGATCTGTTTTGTGCTGAGGTCTGCACCCAGCTTGGCTGTCGTCACACTCAACACTGAAGGACAGGCGGCACACACACTCTCACACTCTCACACACACACACACACACACACACACACAGAGGCATGCGCACGCACACACATGCTCAGACGCAGGCACAGGCTGAGGAGAGGGAAACGAAGGAAGGGGAATAACTGCTGAGACCCTGGGAGCGAGAAGGTACTAAGAGGAAAATATGAGAAGCATCTTAGGTTTGGTCTGTTCGAACTGTGACCTAATTTTCCAGCTTGACTGCTTTGCTGGTATTACTCTGATACAGAGAGTGGTTTGTACCGGTTCACTCAGTTTTGCATGCTAGAGCCAGGAATTGCATTTTCCTGTCCTCTAAGGCATTTTTGTTTCTAGCTCGTGCTCATCGCCTAGATGCTTACATGTTGCTTACAAGAGCTGCTAAATTAAATTATCATCTGCACTTCGCCGCTTGTGTGTTAATCTAAATGAAGTAACCTAGAAAAAAGGTGGCAGATGCCACAGCAAGCATGGAATGGGTTTGCATAACTTGTGAAAGAACATTACTGTATGGACTAATGAATGGTGAGAATATTTGGATTTGTATCGGAGTTTGGAGTGTGTTAGAGACCTGCTCTGTGAATTACATGTATGTTGTTGAGGTGTGTGTGTGTGTGTGTGTGTGTGTGTGTGTGTGTGTGTGGTATTCATGGGACCGGACATCCAGTGAACCCAAGGGTGTGGTTGACGCAGCTCAGGATCTGAAAGTGGAGGTGAAGTTACAATGCACTATGGTGGGAGCCGATTCTCCATCTTGGTTATTTCGCTATCAGACGTTTCAGATCTTTTCACGTAATGCAACCGCGTACATTCACAGTTATTTGGGTTTCTTCAATATCTCTTCAAAACTCTATTGGTCTGTTCATTCCTGCAGTGCTGCAGTTATTCCAAAAACAGCTTCGCTGTTTAGCTCTTTGCTCTTGGATGCTGCCATATTACCCTTCAGCCCAGCTAACCTTTAACCAGCCTGCGAAAGGAAACATTCAGTGCATTTTAGAGGACTGAAAACCTTGTCTTATAGCATCGAGGTTCTTGGGCTGTGTACGCTTCCAGTCACGCTCAGCCAGCTTCTCGCCACCAGCGCCATGACAATCCAATAAACACCTGACTAGGGGAACGCAGTAATGAGATTATGAGCAGGAGTGGTTCGCTGTGAGCTGACACTGACTGTAATTAAACTTACTGTAACACACGAGTGGCGAGGCAGCCCACAAGCACAAGGTCACCCTGAAAAACATTTTTGTAACAAATGCTAAAACCTGAAACAATAAACCCATGTTCTTGCCTAAGGAATGCCGCAATGTGTAAACTGCATGAGGTAATCCTGCGCCATTGTTTTTACCGAAGGTGATATTTTTGCCAGATGTTTATCTTACAGCTGTTTTAGTGAATTGTGTTTGTCATTTTTCTGTTTATACATGAATACAGCTGGATATTGAAAACAAAGACTAGTTACAGTATCTCCTGTGAAGGTAAGGTGGCAGCTCCCATCTGGAGATGTGCATCAGACCATTTGCATGTCTGTGGTTGTTGAACCACCCACATCTTTACAGAGTAACTAACAAATAGATTACTAATGGCAAGTTGCTTGTGCACATATAAGGTTATGGTGCTATGCTAATCCACCTAACCCACCTCTACTCTGTTTAATAGACCATGTCTTAAGACCCCTACTCTGCTGTTGGGACCATCATGGTTAGTAAATGTTTACACCTGATATTACAGTACATGATGGTCACTATGGTGACTGTGTTAGCTTTGGATAGCATGTGATGGTGAATAAGGTCAGCATGTTAGCTTCTGATATTGGTCAATCAGTTCAGTGCATTAGCTTCTTATACTACCTGATAGTTATTAATGTCAGTGTACTATCTGCTCTTCAAAAAAGCTAGTATCTTTGCTTCTGATACTGTATGATAGTCAGTTTGATCAATGTGTTTGTTTTTCATAGTACATGATAATCAGTAAGGTCAGCAGTCAGTATGTTACTACTGATACTATATAATGGTTAATAAAGCCAATCTGTTGGCATCTGGCAATTTACCATAGTCAAAAAATATAAAACCACAACTGATCAGTTCTTGCTAGCAAGTTCAAAGTAAGGTTGAAATAGAGATAATCTTTTCATTCGTTTTAGCTTTTTTTAAGGTTATTCTCTCCTTGAGCAAGCAATTTTGAACTCCATTGATATGAAAAGGTCATGCATCCTGTTACACACTGATATACCTGCTGCTTGCACATCTTGGCATTTCTGTTCAAAATGCCAAATAATGTCAGATCTGGAAATTTGTATCATGCTGGAAATCTTGACAATCAAGTTTATTTTTCATTGGCTGAAATCACTTCAAACTGGACATGAATATTCTTGACCCAGACATGGAGTTGGACTCAGTTCTAGAAGCATGGGCCAGGATGGTTTTTGGGTTTAGAAAATGACTTGAAATGAGAAGAAACGGCTCCCTGTCCTTTGCTAAGCTATCTGACCACCTTGTACCCCACAGGTACAAACTGAACGTAACAGTACAAAGACAGAAATGTGGAGTAAGTGTGAACATTGTTTTTCAGTGTGTTCTCATGGAAGCTGCTGCTGAGCCTTTCTGTAAGCCTTTACTGCGCAGCTGCATTGCTGTTTTTCATCGTTTGTGAACATAAAGATTTCCTGAAGCCTGCAGCATCTCACAGAGGGAGAAAAGAAGCTCTCTAGGGCTTTCATCACAGTACAGGGCCCATCTGCAGTGAGAGGATGTGCACTGGGGTATGTGATACTAAGAGGAGGAGTTGTTGTCCCCCCCCACCCAGGTTATACAACAAAACGTGCCTAGAAATGGCCGGCCGTGAGGCAAGGTCACGGACCCTAGCAAAAAGGAGGCCAAAAGCATTACTGGCAAAAGCATATTATTATGTTACGGTACTTGGCAGAGAATCTACCCAGACTCAACCCCACCTGCCTCTTTCCTGCTTCGTCACTTTCAGGCTATTTCGTGGTAAAATTTAATTTTCCAGGATGATCTCAGGACAAAGGAAATAGTCAATTTTACTGAAAAATGGTCAGAATGATGAAAAGACAGAATAAACGTTACTTGTGTGGATAATTATGACCCCTTTTTATTTATATTACCTTCTACTGATGCATCATCAGTGATGTAAACTCTGGGGTGACTGGCTATTTTGGGCCTTTTAGCATCAGATACCTTTATCCAGGTGAGCTAATTAGGGTTTAACAGGCTCCACCCTGCATCTTTTTCAGGTGCTCTGAGAGCTCAGATCAGACAGCAGTATGATGTCTGACCTCACAGATGTCTGTGAGATGGTAGCTAAAAAAACCTGAGCTAGTGAAAAAGTGGGAAAGAAAGAGTATCTATTAACTTGGCCCAAAACACTGCATGTCCTATGTTATGGTATAATTCTGTCTTGCCTCTGGCTCCTGGGCACTACATACCACTCCTCTTGCAGCTCCTCTTTGGTCCCTGCTGTAGCTACTGGCAAACCCCAGGCAGACCCCAGGTGGCTCCCAGAAAGCATCCATGTTGCCTCAGTGGGTTTTAATTACCATCTACTATGAAACTACTCTTCCATGAGTTCTTTAATCCCAAAACTCAGAGGCACACACTGCCTTAGATCCTCTATTTGCTCCAGTTCTCCCTCAGCACACTCTTTAGCTCTTGTATTACGGAATCACTGACAGATTCCAAAAATTGGGTTTTGCTGCTGTAAACATTTAGATCTTATGGCAAAATCCACTAAAGAGATGCTGATCATTGACTGGTCTTCACGGTCCTGTAAAGTTCACAGGTCCACATGAGTCCATTGGAACTCAGATCAGATTCCTCCTTGCGAACATTTGATTCAGGGCCCTGCTGTTCATTGAACCTGGGTGTTGCATATCTGCTTGAGAAAAAGAAGCCTGTAGAAGACAGGAGCTCTGTCTCTGCTCCTGGCAGCCCCAGTTAAACTGACACTACCCTGCCACTGTAGCCATGAGATGGGGAACACCACTGGTTCTGAGTGGTTTGTGCTGCAGACCATGGAGCCAAAACTATGAAACTAATGCAATGAATGAAAAACTCAGCTAATCATTTAACAGCACTGAACTGAATATAACCACAACTTATTAGTTGTTTTAATAAACATATTTTACATTTATGAGGCTTAACGTTCCAATGTTTGTTTTCCAAAAAACCTTGCTACCCTCCAGGGCACTTTGGCTGGTAATTAAGAAAATTCCACTTCAGTATACTGACTGTAGGCAATTGCCAGTTCTGGATGGGCACCCAGGTTCAGGCTGGATGGGTGCTGCCTCCTTTCTCTTTCATTCCAGGTCAAACTATTTACTTATATATTTATTTATTAGGTGGCATTTCTATAGTCCAGCAGAACAACCTCCACAGCCTAGTTCCAGCTTGGGGCCAGTTGTTGAGTACCTCTAGGTTATACCTCTGGTTTCTTACCAAAAAAAAGCATAAAACAGCACTGATTTAACTTTTTCTCTGCAGGCCTTCATTTATGTGAAGCTGAATGTGAAAAAATTAAAAAATATTAATAAAAAGGTACATTTATACAAAACTATTAATGGGGCAAATACATTTTCACCACACTGTCTATTATTTGGAAATGTGTGTTATATTTAAGTATTATAATACAGTTAAAGTATTAAATAAAAATTAGGTTTAATTTATTCATTAAGCTAACACTCTTCCCCAAAGCAACCTACAGTTGTTTACCCAGTTGTTTATCCATCTTTTCAGCTGTGTAAATTTAACTGGAGCAGGAGGTAGGGTTCAAATGAATGACTTTGAGGTTGAAAGGCAGCAGTTCTAACCACTAAAATACCTGTGTCTCCTGCTTTATGACTGCAGTTAAATGGGGTCTTTACTGTAAAACATATTATTGTGCTTCTTTTAATTGCATCACAGTCATGAGCTTTGTCCTTCCCTCTGGGATTATGGACTAATTGGTTATAAACAACTAAAATCAGAGCATGAAAATGGCTTAAAGTTTTTTTAGAACAACATCATGAGAATGAAGCCTTTGATGATGAAATAATCTGGCTGGTGTTTAAATAACCTCTTTCTCAAGGTCAAATTTATAGCAAAACTTATTTTCTCATTAGAAACCTGAAGCTCTGAGCAGGACACTGAGGCCTAAATTCTGCAGGAGAAATCCCATCTGCAGTTTCATCCACAAGAAGTTCATATTTGCCAGGGATGATGTTGGTGCTCGTGAGTGTGTTGTGGCTGCTGGTGTGGTTTTTCCCTCTGAAGTCCTCTGACATTTGCAAAGTTCCACTTTTGTATTTGACAACACATGAAAAGTTTTAGACAGACACAGTTTGTTTGACCCATAGCACCGTGTTGCTGGGGCACAGCAAGTTGCTTCATAATGGACCTTCAAATGTCCAGAAAAACATAAGATGGAACTCATAAATGCAGTTGTCAGGAGATCAGAAGAGAAAGGAATCTGAAAAATATGGGATTTGATACACCTCAAGAATAATTCCCAGCACCTTTATACTCATTTCTGGGCCCCAAACAGTTCATTTTTTCTCTGATTTGTTGTGCAGAGGTGCTACCAGTGGAGAAAATATTTGGAACATGGAGACATGGAAATTGTTTAGGATTTACATCTGCTGGTTAGTGCTAGTTCCAAAAGTTTGATTCTCCTTTGTGATGCCTCCTTCTAATAAGACCACATCAAAGAATTATTTCACTGTGGCTTCTGTGCAGTGTGCCTATCCCTACCAGACTGTGGGCTTTATGTGTCTTCCAGCTATCATCAAAGATGTGTATTTGGCTTTCACAGAAATTGCCAGTTAAAAAAAGGGGAAAAAAAACATCAGCTGTTTCTGTGTTTCACTTCCAGAAATGTTTTCCCAAGAATTCCTCTGATGGTCATGGCTGCTTGTTGATGATCGGTCTTGCTGGATCCTCAAATAGGTTTTTGGGATCTTTAACATAATTGGCAGTGATGTGTCTTGCAGGGATGTTGATGTGTGCAACACAAATGATAGCTACACAGGGTTTCTCCATAACACAAAAGTGTTCAGCAAATGAAACCAAAATGTACTATTCTGCACATGTGCGCGCGTGCACACACACACACACACACACACACACACACACACACACACACACACACACACACACACACACACACACAGGGCTTTTAGCAAATAATTTGGTAAAATGTAACCACTTCATATTATTATGGAACAGTACAAATGGGTCTAACACACACAAATGGGTCTAACACATACCTTTATCTAACTTTGTAATTAAATTTTTGCAGCGTGACTCATATCCATCTAATCTCCAGCAGTGTGAAGATAATTTCTGCTGGAATGCAGAACGTGACAGTGACAGTGTTAACTGATATGCTTTTTATCAGGCAGGATGTTCCAGTATATATAAAAAATGTGAAGGACCTTTTCCTTTTACAGTGAACAGTATTGAAAATAATATTAAACTAATAATATTTAACAAACTCTTGGAATAACAGGTTTGTGCATTTCTTGTCACCAGTATGGAAAATTTTGTCCCAGCACCTAAAATGGTCTTAGTCAAAGTCTTTATTAATACATGAGATCAATCAAAGTGGTTCTGGATGCTGCTCAGGTTACAGGGCTGATGAGTCAAAGTGACTCCAAAAGAGGGAAATGTGACTATGGTAGGAAAACATTTCTCTTAGTGATCCTTCCTTGTTTCCTCTCCAGTCCAATCCAGACCCAAAGTCCCAGCTCTTCCTGAGCAGAACCCATCTGCACTCGTCCACCCACCACCTCAAGAAGCATCCAGCAACTGGACCCCAACTAACCTCCTCCTGTCATGTCCAAACAGAACAACATGTCCCACTGCAATGGGATCAAGAAGCACAGGTGAGCCAGGCATGTTGGTGCCATTTTGTGACAGTGGTTGTTAATGAATCATCTGTAAGTAATGCATCGAACAATAAAAAATAAACCACTCCCAGGCCAAATAAGCAAAAAAACCTCTGGGGTTCCAGTACCAGTGCCTGCCCCTCAGAGATATTGTAATATATCCCAGCATGGCTCTTGCCACCACAGTAAAGAGATACTTTGGTCAGTCATCAGTTCCTCTGAAGATAATCAATAATAAATCAGTAATCATTTTTCATTCTTGGCTGTAATGCTAAGTAAAAGTGTGGTTTCCAAATCCGAAGGTATAAATTGTTAAAGAGAAATAAAAAGCTTTATCATGCAGTATGTGCAGAGCAGCCTCTGTTTGCATTTGTACATTTGGACTGTACATGTGGCTCACTTTATAACATTTCCATATTTTGTGTTCTGGTTTCAACCAGAACTGCCTTGCCTGTCCCCATGATCTCCAGGGATAAAGTCAGTATCTGGAAGGTTCTGAAGAAGTGCATTGGAATGGTGAGATCTCCTTTCCTATCTGTCCTACTCTTTGGGCCATTTTCTTCAAGCCATGAAATTTATGTGATAAAAATAAATAGAATTACTGCAATAAACTGTGATAAGACTACACAAATACATATAAACAAAGTGAACATGAGACATGAAACTGCAAGGATACTAGCAAAATATGACCCTTAGAGCTCAGTATGACATCACATGGCACTGTGGTACAGGAACAAGCTACTGGCATTACAAAGAAAGGCTTTGGCTTTTTTGATTTCTTGCTGACAAATTTCTGATGCTGCATTATGGCTCTGGGTTATAGTGGGGCTTCTGTGGCACAAACTGAGTTGATATTAAAAGTTCAGCTGAATTATACCAAAATTGCATAATATATTACCTGTATATGTATCCATGGGATTTTTCACATTTGGGATTCTGCTATATTCACCTGAATAAGTCTGTTCTACAACTGTCTCACTCCCTCTTCCTCCATGTGTCTTGTATGCAGGAGCTCTCAAAGATCACTATGCCTGTCATCTTCAACGAACCCCTGAGTTTCTTGCAGCGCCTTACTGAGTACATGGAGCACACATACCTCATTCAGCAGGCCAACAGTTCCTCCGACTCCATCCAGAGGCTCAAGGTACAGTTGAATGGCCAATTCACTGTATTCTTTTGCAATCTGAGGGACTATAGGTCAGCATATGGAAGCACTTGTGACCAGTTAACAGCATGTAACAGCATTTCTGCTCCTCTCATGTTCAGTGCGTAGCGGCTTTTGCCGTGTCTGCAGTGGCTTCTCAGTGGGAGAGAACAGGCAAACCCTTCAACCCACTTCTGGGAGAGACCTATGAGTTAATCAGGTATGACTGTCCTGATTTGTACTGTGGGAACACCGTTTGTCCACACATGACTGGACCTTGGGTGACCAGATATTAGAATGACAAAATAAGGTGACCATAAAGATGGTGAAATTTGGCAAGAATGTATCCTAAATCAGCAATTTATTAAACCATTTGTCTTTTTTGTTCATTGTTAGTAACTGTTGTTGATTTTCTTGTACATGTTTGAATACTGTACAGGGCCATAGTAGCACGATTTTCAACACCCTTCCCTCCCACCCCCTCCACAGTGAAGACCTGGGCTTCCGCTGGATGTCAGAGCAGGTCAGTCACCACCCACCTGTCAGTGCTTTCCATGCAGAGGGATTGAAGAACAACTTTGTATTCCATGGGTCCATCTACCCTAAGCTGAAGTTCTGGGGGAAGAGTGCAGAGGCGGAGCCCAGAGGTATCATCACCCTAGAGCTCCCTATGTGAGTCCCGTCCACCTGCCTTAAGTGACTCCATAAAATTATTTGTGCATGATCACAGTACTGTTGTGCACTGTTACATCCTGACTGTATCCATTAAGCAATGAGTTTCTGGTAAATACCATGAGCAAGCTGACAGACTGAAGCAGTGAAAGCTTGACCACCAACAGCCTCCTGCATGTTCCTTTCCAGAAGTGGGCAGTTCCAGTTCACTAGACTCCTGGTGTGTCATCTGCTATTTTGTCCTGTGCAAACATAGTTTGTTGTCAATGCATACATTTCAGTAACAGTGACAGTGCAGTTTTATTCCGCACAGAACAACACTGAACAGTTACACTAGTTGCAGGAAATTGCTGTGCAATACGACATATCTTGGGGATCAGTCATGCAACTACCCTTACATCTGCAGGCACAGCGAGGCCTACACCTGGTCAAACCCCACATGCTGCGTGCACAACATCATTGTGGGACAACTGTGGATTGAACAGTATGGAAATGTGGAGGTGATAAACCACAAGTAAGAAGACTTTCAATGCTGTTGAACAGTGGCAGTCAGGATGTAGTTTCAGAATCACCGAGTTGGGAAAAATTATTGTAGCCTTTGCTAAAACACAAAGGAGAGTGCCTAACAATGACTAATCTCAACAGAACTGGCGAAAGCTGCAGCATCACCTTCAAGCGCTGTGGTCTCTTCGGCAAGGAGCTGCACAAAGTGGAGGGCTACATACTAGACAAAAGGTGACCCCAGTCAGCATCCAGTACCGCTGCACTCTGTGTGAATGAAACAAAAATAGCATCTGCTCAGAAGCTGGGTACTAAAGCACCAGTTCACCCGCATGTCTCCCGATGCAGCAAAAGGAAGCTGTCTGCACTGTACGGCAAGTGGACTGAGTGTCTGTACACTGTTGACCCCTTGGTGTACGATGCCCACAAGAAGATGAACAAGAAGAACACTGATGACAAGAAGGGCAAATCAGTGGGTGGAGACCTCACTTGCTTCATGCATCAGCTTTTGGAGGATCCCTCAGTTAGCATTATTATTAGCAAAATATTACTGCTTCTTGCTGCACATTTACATTATTTATTTACCAAACACTTTTCTCCAAACTTACATTCATTGGTTAACTAATAATCTCACCTTCATCCAGGGTGACTTACAATGAAAGATACAGTGCATTAAACTACCTACAATCATTTAAGTTATACAGAGAACATCAACACACAAACACACACATTATACACAATTTAAAGTCACCTCTTCAGTTGAAACTTATCTTTGGACTGTGAGCAGAAACCCATGGGGACAACATGCACCCTCTGCACAGGCTAATTTGGTGTATTTATAAGGTGTGTAAACATCCGTTCACCATGTTGAAAGCAGCCATTTTGAATTCAACTCAGTTGTTCCCAATGGGAATGGAGCCATGCAACCACTAACATGTTTCAAAGTTCAAAAGTCCTTCAGTGGTGAAGTCTTTTTTAACCCATTGACTCACCCTGTATTCTTAATATTGATTTTCTCTGAAGACAGTAGCTTCTTGGGATGCTAAACAGTTAAATGTGCTGTTGCAGTGGATGTGGTGCTAAAAAGTTCTGCAATTCAGGCCCAGCCCGGTCCAGAGGAGGAGTCCGAGGAGATGCCCATTCCAGACGCTGAGACAGTGGAGGTCATCCCAGGCAGTGAGCTGCTGTGGAAAATATCACCTCGACCAGAGAACTCTACACAGGTCAGGGTCCCCACTTGTGACTGCAGCTGTTACCTACAAATGTGCTATGAGATTGGTAAACCATTCCATAACTTTAATCTGCTCAAAATTTCAACACCCTTATGGTCCCCTCATTGTTTCCTCCTCACTTGTTCTACCTGCAGATGTATGCCTTCTCCACCTTTGCTATGCAACTTAATGAACTGGAGAAGGGTATGGAAGGAGTTATCCCTCCAACAGACTGTCGTCTGAGACCAGACATGCGTGCTTTTGAAAATGGAGACATAGGTACCACCGTTTAAGATCAGCTTCAGGGATGTGTACATTGAAGGCTTTCAAAAGGATGATGATGAACACTCATTTGCTCAGTATTATCATTTATATGTCTATTTTGAAAAGAATATGGATAAAATAGAAATAAACTGTAAAGTTCACTTGAGAACCTGACCAACCTGTACATGATACACTGGAAAGAAGACAGAAAAGAGAGCAGCCCTAATAGAGTCAAACTTCTGTGGAAACTGCTGCTAATGAGCTGGAAAAACGTGACTTTTTCCCTCAAATGCTGACTGTGAACAAAAACATTTTACTGTCAATGTAGAGTAACTACAGATGGATGGATGGATGGATGGATGGATGGATGGATGGATGGATGGATACATGAGAAATATATAACTATAAAGAAAGGAACAAATATGTAGTATGGAATCAGTAAAGGAATAAATTAACACAAAGATCATTTATGCCAGATCTAGCCAGTGAGGAGAAGCAGAGGCTGGAGGAAAAACAGAGGATGGCTCAGAAGAACCGCTCCAGGTCAGGTGAAGACTGGAAGACAAGGTTAGTGTCTGCATAGGCTTCTTGGTTGCCTGCTGCCACTGGGAGCATTGGTATAAATAATGCAGTGAGATGCCCAGTTCTCAGCTGGATCAGTGTCACAACCATCAGTACTATCTGCACATTTGCGCAAAACCCCTCAGCAGGTCAGAAACACCTTGAAAACTCCTGTGTCTTAAGGCCGGCGCTGCGGATCTTGGGTCAGTATGCTACAGTGTGCACTGAAAATTAATCCATGCTAATAAATTCATATTTGCACACAGGGAGACATGGCTCATGAACACATTGCTTAGGAAATAAACGTTCCTCTCAAACATCAGTTTGCTTTGCCGGTTCTCTGGTCCCCCAGGTCTGGTTCACACACTTCATCTCCTGCAACGTTTGTTGTTTGGGCCACACAATCTGGTCATTATCTCTGCTGTGTTTGATAGCTCAACCACATCACGTTCTGCAGTCCTTGTCACCTGAGAAGGAAGCCAGCACTTGTGCCAAGGTTTGCTCAGCTTGCTACTAGCTGCGGAGGGTTTGGACTGCTGTGTGTATTTGGGGCCACAGCACCACCCTTGGGCACCTTGAGGCATTTTGGCCTTATTTAGTCTTTTATAGAAGACAATCTAAGCCAGTTCCCTAGGTATGGTAACCTAGATTCGTGAGCTTTGATGGTACAGAGGTGCTGCTTGTATTCACTTTTTCATTACCAGTGGAAATACAAACACACACTAAGAGCTAAGAGCTAAGAGTGCGTATTTCCATAAGCTAAGAGCCTTTTGGTTACTATAATGAAAACATTCTCCTTTGCTAAGCAGTTCACACTTTTCAGAGTCAAATATCTGTCAACACTAATAAGAGAATAATAGTGAGCATCTAATAATATTCCACAAACGGACACAGATCAAAGGAATGAGCCAAGTTTCAATCCCAAGCACTGCTGTAGGGGAGCTGGGTGATGCCAGATATTAATTCTGTATGTACTTAACAAAATATAGTATAACTTGAGGTGGTAAAAACACAGTAGTAATGAATGGCCTCACTTTTGAGTCCCTGCACTTTTTCTAGCAAAATCCAGCTGAGCAGCCCAGTATGTCTCCATGTCTGTTAGATTGGCACTGATCCAGCTGGGCTCAGTTGGATCAGAATGCAGCTTGACTGCTGTGTGGTTCTGGTGTCTTCAAAACAGTTTATTTAGATTTTGTACGTAAAAATTGGTATTTTGCATGGATTACTATCACATACCCATTTCCTGGTTGCATCATTCTGTGCTATTCATCCATTTATGAGCCATTATGCAACCTTAGTTCAGCTAATATGGCCATTTTCTATCATATTCTAGATGGTTCCACCAGGGAATCAACCCTCACAACGGTGCCCAGGACTGGATCTACTCTGGTGGCTACTGGGACAGGAACTACTTCCAGCTCCCTGATATTTACTAGTATCCAGTCCAGGAAAATGAAGTGAATTTCTTCACGCTCACCATCACGGTTCACAACCCGAGACTGTTTTCTCTATTTTTCCCCCAGTCCTTTTCACTGCTGTGCAGGTCTGCTGGGACGCAAGCAATCTGTTTCATGATCAGGGCCCTGAGAGATTTGCACAAGAGAAGCAGTGCTTTAGAATAGGCAAGTTTCTATCTAAAATGGCTAAAAGCACACAGTGCAAATGCAGGCACAGGTGCAGGGTGAAATTCTTAGGAAGATGAGGTAGATGGACCACGTAGTTTGAAAATTCACATAGGAACAGAATCTCTTGAGACCACTGTATATTGATTCTCTGCAATACAAATTCCAATAACTTGCTGTTTCACTTCCTCTAATGCAGTGTTTTTACAGGCAATCTATATTTCTATCTTCCTAAGACGTCAATAAGGAATAAAGAAGCCATCAGTAACTGGGATCACCTATTTACGCAAATGTAGCTATTTTGTGTAGTGATGTAACACTTCATGTGTATTTCTGCCAACTCTGTACTACATAAACCAGCCCGTCACTTATCCTCCACTTGCCATGGAGCCATTTTTACACAATATGCTACACTGGGCCTCCTATTTCTTCAACTAAACATTTGACAAAGCTCCTTTTGGACAGGATGTTGGTGGATCCCAGGAATTGTGCAATAAGATACAACATTTCTGTACTGTGTTTTCATTTCATTGTTGCTGATGAAAATGACTCTTTTAGAAGAAAGGGAGCTTACATTGGCATGACTAAGTCCTCAGACCCCTTGCTGATGCTGCTGAAGGACTTCTCCATGTTATTCAAACCCAGGTTACTGCATTCTCCTGCGCTGTCATGTGCCTATAGGTCACTGGATACCAGTGGCAAGGACCACACTGGCCTTCTTACAAGGTACCACCTATGGGCCACCAGCTGACTGAATGTGAAAAGGTATAAATGTGAAAGACACAGACTGGAGCTGTGGTTGATTTGGAGAGTTTAAAGAATGAAGATGGAATGACATTTTAATTGGAACTTGGTGTAAGAATAGGATATTGCTCAATTCCTGCTGGGAAATTCATTTTTGGATGAGCATCCTTGCAGAGATTGAAGGTGTTTGTTGTTGAACTTTTCAGAAGGCTGACAGCATCTGGTCTGACCTCGAGCTGTGGTTTCAGCTCTGGAATGATTCAGGGAAAGTGGTTAGACCACTGGCAAGTGTGTCTGTTGAACCAACTATTCTTCATTTTAGCATAAACATCCACAGATTTCCCCACTGGTTTATTCTGAACATAACGCACTCAAAAACTTTGTATCTTGACAGACAGTAAACCGTGTTTTAACATGTTATTTTGCCAGTATTCCTATGTATTCTTCTATAAACAGGTGTAATAGATTACTTGAAGTGTGTGTGAAATTCACTGCAAAAACACAGATATGCAGAAATGACCTCAATAGTGACATTTTATCCTCTGTGTATCCAGTACTAGAATGTAGTTTATACTTGTTCGTGTCTGTGTACAGTTAAGGAATGGAAGTTACCAGAATTTTAACAAGTCTGTATAGCAAGAACTAGAATACAGCTTTTATCTTTAATTTTACCCTTAACCTGTGAGTAACTGTATAGGACGGACACCACAACTTAGTCTCTAAACTTTTTAGACTAGAATGCAGTTCTTTGGTCTCCGAAGTTTGTGTACAGCAGATGTCTAATCTGTCATTTTTTTGTATTAAGTACTGTAGTACAGAATTTATATTCCTGCTAAATAAAGGATTTATATTGTACTGAAAAACACTAACTCTCATTTCTATTGCATTTAAATACTTTTTAAATCTTCTGCCCAGAGGGATGCCCATACCTTAATGCCGAGTTAAATGGAAATGAGCACCCGGTGCAGCCAGTTGCCCAGTTAATTTTGAAATGTGAAGTGAGCAAGTTGGAAAGGCATTCAAACTTTGTGTTACGAGGAGTCTTGCACTGTTTCAGCTAAGGAAGAGGTCCGAGTTTGTGTCAACCAAAGCATTTTGCTTAAATTTCCAGCAGTTCTGCTTGGTTCCTATTTTTAGCTATTTTGATAGTTGTGTGTTGTGGGGTCTGTAAATACTGCCTGAAAAATGAATGTTGTGAAATCGAACGTTAGCCCACCTTACGCCTCCTCATCTGGTATGGTCATTCCTGGGTTTTAGCATCAAACATGATGGGAATGTGTAGTCTGTGGTTAGGCAGGGGGTGGATGTAAAGTACTTTACACCAGATTTTTTTCTCCATATTTAAAGTATAAATTAACACTAAACAAAGGCCAGAACAGTTAAATTAATTTAATCAAATGGTCCTTTTGCCTTGAATAAATCCTCGAATAAACAGCATAAACCTTATCAACTCTTACTCACATGCCAAAACTTCTGGGGTGGTCCCAAGTCCACTTTCTTTAGGTTTTTTTTGGACGAACTGGCTGTACCGGTTACTCATTTCCATTAGCGCCGTAGAGTGATTGCATATAGAAATAAGATGCAAGTCTCAGTCCCTACTTATAGTGCTTAGTTATGGAAACCCTAATTTCCACTGGAGGAATCAGATGGAAGCTCTGCGCATCTGCTGCCGTGCTACCCCTACAGTATAACTGGGGCACTGGTGGAATACGGTCTGGGCCTAACTGCTCGTCCATCTGTAGGAGTAGTAAGGGTGACGGAGCGGAATATGGCGGGTGAATAAACCATACTTCCTGTGTTGCTGAGAACCTGGCACAGCATCCTGCTGTTTGTTCTGGCAGTTACAGAGTTTTGGTCCTCTTTGTCCAGGCTGTCCTCCAGTGAGAGAAAGTAATTTGGTATGTTCATCCCTGGATGGGATGGGTCTGTGGACGTTGGCTGCGAAGGGGCTGATGTAAAGCTACCTCCTGGGCTAAGATATCCTTTCACTGGCTCCATCTCAGGTGGGGGGTGACAAGAAGATCTCTCTGCCAGCAGGACATGACCAGGCCCAAAGATTCGAATGTAAGCGCAACCATTAAAAGGAGGTTGGGACAAAACTTTGGTGGATAAAGTCCCCTCATCGGTCACATGTGCAAGATGATACAGGATCCAAACTTGACTGATTGGGCTTTGAGGAACGCTGTCAGCGCTGGTCATCTGCCTCGGTCCCTTGGGAATGGCCTCATCATCGTGAGGCTTTTTCTTTCCTGAAATCAACAGTTAACAGGAAACTAAATACCGTTTCATTTGTCAAAAAGTCAGCTTTGAGCTACAAATGGGGAAAAAAAATATTTTCTTACGTTGTTCATCATACATGTCTAGCGACAGATCTGCCAGTGGCTGAACCTGGGGAGAAACGCTCACGCAAACAGGGCGGAGGTCAGTACCGGCCTCAGTGTATTCAGACGGCTTTCTGCCTTCAAAGTGCAGCGAACGTAGGCCCTGAACTCCTAATGCAGAAGAGTTTGAGACACATTAGGAAATGCCTCCTTCAAACAAAATAAAATTAAATCTTTCCTTTCACAATTAAAACTTTACTTGGAATACCTGCCACAGGTGATATTGTTGGGGAGAGACTAGGAGATCTGACAGCCACAACTTTATGGGGGATCTGGACAGCCTGGATAGGAGACACTCTGCCAGGTAACATAACCTCTTCTGTTTCGAAAGGGACTGCCTCACTGATGTTCAAGTCAATTGCTTCTTCTGGCTTAGCTGAGGCAAATTCTTCTACATCGGGAGAGAAAGGAAGTTCATGCACAACTGAATCGAAGGAACCTGATCCATGCTCACAACCATTTGATCAGGCTCCTCTTCAGGCACAGGAGGAGTATCTTGTAAATAAAGTAAGTTGTGGGAGTTTTAATGACACCAGGTTTTTCATAGCTTATCTCTTGAATAACTTGCTCCAAGGTTGCTTCTGTGATACCTTCCATAAGAAGTGTTGTTACAGCCTCTTCTTTCAGGAGTAGTTTCTCTTTGGAAATCACTTGTTCTGGAGATGAATCCATTGACCTGTCTGCTGTGGATTGAGAAGGTGGTGGATGACACATTTCTGAGAATTGCTTCAGTCTCTTTAGAAGGACATTCTTTAAATCAATTTGACAAATGTGGAAATTAATGCTATTTAACTTCCTGAGACAGTTAATGCCATAACTGTACTTGATACATGATGATTTGGAGATATTTCAGGAAATGTGCCTTTCTATGATGTGTCTGCTGGCTCTTCAATAGCCATATGGTTGGCTGGTCAGTTACCGGCAGCAAAAGATGGTTTTGGTGTGATTGTAGGAGATGCAGTTTTCACTGTCACTTCTTTTCCTATTTTCTCTGCTGTTTCTTCCATAACTTCTGAGTCTCTCAAAGGAACTCCTTCTCTGAGATCCTTTGCCTTGCTCCTAGCAACCCTTACGTGAACTTCTTCCATGGACACATGTGGGAAATCCGCTGTAAAGGAAGAAAATCAGGACGGTTTGAAAGAATGTGACAGAATTCCACATAGCAATCATAAATCAAGAACCTTTGCTCATGAAGTCACTTCGCTGTCCTTCACAGCAATGGAAGAAACCTCGACTGGACTGGACCTTACAAGAATTACCTTGAGATTCCTGCAAGTCACCTACAGTAAAGACAAACAAAAACACATTTGAGCTGTTTAGCTTTGTTTGGTGTTTAATCATCCAAAAAGTAGTGATGTAGTTACCTGAAATGATAAGCTGCAGTGGAGCAGTCATAGGAGGAGTTGTTTCCTCTGGTGTTTCTGCTTTCCTTCCCACAGCCTGCTCTTGGCTGGGCGTTCTGCTGGAGTACTTTGTAGGTGCTGTTCCCACGTCACCATTTTCAATGAGCTGGCTCTTTGAGTGTTTTATTGTGTCAGCCACTTCCTTCAAGCAGGCCTGCATAATGTCTTTAAAAATGTACGGTGAACAAGGTTTTTCTGTTGGAGAAGCCTCTTTATCAGGTAACCACCCTGAAATCACTTCTGCTGGAGTTGCTTCCTCAGATGGAATCTTGCCCACTGAAAGATCTGAAAATAAACCAGTATAACAAGCATGAAATAATAAAGGAAGTCAGGTGGGGCAAATACTTTTCATATTAATGTGTGAAGAGTGGGCTCTAAAAATGCCCCACACGTTACAGTTTTTGTGCCA
Source organism: Heterotis niloticus (assembly GCA_018136845.1). Classification (NCBI taxonomy): domain Eukaryota; kingdom Metazoa; phylum Chordata; class Actinopteri; order Osteoglossiformes; family Osteoglossidae; genus Heterotis; species Heterotis niloticus. The sequence goes on along the minus strand of CM030894.1, from coordinate 19,068,926 downwards.
ATAAAAGTACTTCAAAGATATAGTTCTGTTGCTATTGGTATCTACTGCACCTGATTCAGAGGAGGGTTTTGGAGATATTTTAGGAAATTCTGTTTTCTGCAGAGCTTTTTCAGACAGTTGTTCGGCTTCCTCAAGAATGAGAGATGTGATTTTCTGTGGAGTTTTTTCCGATATTTCTTCAACCTTCTCTAGACTGGGAGATGTTCTTGGAAATGCAATTTTCTGTGGAGCTTCTAATATTTTTTCAAGCTTCTCTAGACTGGGAGATGTTCTCGGAGATGCAATTTTTTGTGTAGCTTCTAATACTTCTTCAATACTCTTTAGACTGGGAGATATTCTCGGAGGTGTAATTTTCTGTGGCGCTTCTGATATTTTTTCAGCTTCAACCTTCTCTAGACTGGGAGATGTTCTTGGAGATGCAATTTTATGTGGAGCTTCTGATACTTCTTCAATACTCTCTAGACTGGGAGATACTCTCAGAGGTGTAATTTTCTGTGGCACTTCTGATATTTTTTCAACTTCAACCTTCTCTAGACTGGGAGATGTTCTTGGAGATGCAATTTTATGTGGCACTTCTGATATTTGTTCAATACTCTCTAGACTGGGAGATATTCTCGGAGGTGTAATTTTCTGTGGCGCTTCTGACATTTTTTCAACCTTCTCTAGACTGGGAGATGTTCTTGGAGATGCAATTTTATGTGGAGTTTCTAATATTTTTTCAACCTTCTCTAGGCTGGGAGATGTTCTTGGAGACGCCATTTTCTTTGGTGGTTCTTCTGATATTTCTTCAGTCTTTTCTAGACTGGGAGACATTCTCTGAGATGCAAAGGTTATTTGATCCATATCTTCTCCAAAGCCTTCTTGTGGATCATCTACAGCAATGGGTGGTAATTTGGATGTTTCCCCTAGTGAAGGAACAGTGTGGAACATGGTTTTATGAGGAAATACTTCTGCTGCAATTAATACTTCAGATGGAGTCTTGTCCATGCTGGATCTCGGTGATACCTCCTTGGTTTCCTGCAATTCACCTGCCATAAACCAGCAAAACAATGCATAATTCAAAATGTAATTTTCTTTTTTTAATAAGATATTTGTTTAAGAAACACTGCCAGATTGTACCCCATAGGTCTCAATTTTAAAGTACAAAGGGTGACACTGTTGAAAGTTTTTTCTCTCATTACAGTCAGTGATAAAAATTAATCATACATTAAAATTTTCAAACAGTAGTTTAATGAAAACTTTCATAAAAACCCTGTACTCCTAAAAATATACCATTAATGGGCACATTTACATTTTGCAGACACCTTTTTCTAAAACAGCTTACAATGTTAAGCTATCTAGAATGATCTACTTGTTTATGCATCCTTTATGAATCATTTTACCAGAGCAGCTCATAGGTATCTTATTCAGGAGTGAAGAAGCTGGGATTCAAACCTCCAACCTCCAAGTCCAAAGGTAGCAGTCAAAATCACAATGGTGCCAGATGACTAGGTGATGGAACTGTGTGTACTATAAGCTTTTGTTTTACTTGCGAATTGTGAGTAACCTGAGGAGTACCTGCTTCATATGCTGCTTTAGGAAATGTCACTTTCTCTGGTGTCTCCTCTGCCCTTTCCACACTCTCTTCTGAAATAGGTACCCTCATATGAGTCCCTTCTTCTTCCTGGGTTTCTGATGAAATTGTCTCGACCTGGAGAACTTCCACAACTGATGGGACTTTGTGGAACACCACAACACTGGGATGAACTTCTGTGGAATCAAGCTTTTCTGATGCAGTTACAGGGCTATAAGGAACTTTTGCCAAATTGGTTGTGGATAGAGTGTCTTCAGTAGGATGATCTTTACTTTGGAAAACTATCACTTCTGGAAGGTTCTCGGAGTGAATGACGATTACGTCCTCAGAGGGCACACTCACATTTTTTAACACAACATAGTGCTCCGTGTCTATGCTGTCATCTCCTGGGGGGGCCCTCTGAAAAACTGCTGATTGGATGGGTGAAACAGGAGCCTGTTCTTCATCAGCAGTGGGGCAGGATTTGCTGACAGGCTGTGCGTCCTCCAAGTGAACTTGACCAGCAGACTTGGCCTCATCTTCTTCCTTCTTCTGCTCTCCCTCAGCAGCCAGTTCCTCTGCAACATTGGAAGCGTGTGAGTTAATAGCCCCTGATATGGAAAGAACAGCTAAAGAATTTCAGTGTTTATGATCTGGATTACATTTGTTGAGGAATTGGGCTGCAGCCTTGAGTTTTTCTATGCAACTAAAATAAAGAATGACTTCATTATGAAAAACAACTGACAGTTTGAAATGCATGGTCACTAAGAGTTGACAGGAGTTTGATGACCCTTAACAACAGCAACAACAACAAACTGAGATGTGAAAAGGGGACCACCTTACCCCTGGCCTTCTGATACATGTATGTAAGATCTCGAACATCCAAGAGCGGATTTTCTGCCCAGAAAACAAATGGATTTTTGTTGTAAAATTTTGTATCTGACAATGTTAAGATAGGAAGGACGATTCAGGGAGGATGGCAGGTACTTTTCTACTCACCATTCCTGAAGTTCAGAAGACCTATGCAGTAATCAAAGATAAACTCGATAACATTTTCAGGATCTTCTAAAAGTACTGCCCGACACACACATCCAAGCCAGCTTCTCAGACCATAGGGAATAATGAGCGACCTTTGACTCTTGAACAAGTTGGATGCCATCTGAAAGAACAAAATTGAAAAATGCACAGCATTTAGAACAAAAAAATGTCAAGCACTAAAAACAAAGTTTCCTGTCAATGACCTGCTTGTTAGAATTTCAAGTAACTCTTTTAAACACAAAATTGTAAAATATAATGAATATGTGGCCTACTTAAACTCAGTTTCCAACACAGATGAGGTCTAGATGTAAGACATGAGCTTTGCCACAGTACTCAGAACGAAGCTCTAGTCAATTCTACCATGTTGCTATGGCAATGTAAACACAAGGCAATTTACTGGTTGGCATGTTGTTAGGACATGTCGCTACCGTGCAATTCATTGGCTGTCATATGTTTATAAAGGATCACCAATATGCATTTCATTGGCTAACATGCTGTTATGGCGATTTTGACACAAGGCTGCCATACCTAATGTGAGATACACTGTATGGCCAAAAGTGTGTGGACACCTGAGCATCACGCAGCTTGTTAAACTTCCCATTCCAAACCCATGGGCATTAATATGGAATTGCCCCCCCCTTATGCTGCTATAACAGCCTCCACTCTTCTGGGAAGGCTTCTGGGAAGCTAGGTCAAGCACTGATGTTGAATGAGAAGACCACACGGTCAACGTTCCAATTCATTGCAAAGGTATTTGGTGAGATTGAGGTCAAGGCTCTGTGCAGCCACTCAAGTTCTTTTACACCAACCTGGGAAAACTATTTGTTTATGGGGCTTGCTTTGTGCACAGGGTGGCACAGTCATGCTGGATCAGGAAAGGAGCCTCCCCAGACTTTGGCCACAAAGCTGGAAGCACACAGTTGTCTAGAATGTGTTTGTATGCTGTGTGTGTGCGGCTGAAACATTATTAGATGTGGGGTCCACATAGTGTACCTTTTTTACTGTGCTGCAGTCACAATTCAACTTAATTAAAATGTGATACAGCAGGCACACTACATGCCCAAAAATACAGTATGTGGACCAAATCATTCACCTAATTATTAAATACACATTTTCATAATCCTGCAGAAAATATGACTCCTTTCTTGTTTCATAAAGTATAAAATTCAAACAAACTTCTTGTCTGTCACTTGTGTATCGCTATAAATTGCCTACCTGTATTTTTCATAAACAGAATGGAATAAAGGGATATAAATTCACCGGTCTAGTGACTGAAATGTTTTTGTAATGCCCAGACATATAAAAACTTGGATTTTTATTCTGTAACGTGTTCAGCTGTCAGGGAACTGAACCTGTTCCTTTATGTACAAATCCCATTTCCAGAAAAGTTGTGATATTTTCCAAAATGCAATAAAAATAAAAATCTGTGATATGGTAATTCACATGAACCTTTATTTAACTGATGAAAGTACAAAGAAAACCCCCATACCGTCACAGATGCTGGCTTTTGCACCTTTTGCTTATAACAGTCTGCGATGGTTGTTTCATCTTTGGCACAGAGAACTTTTTTCCAAAAACAAGCTGAAATGTGGACTCATCTGACCAAGCGCACGATTCCACAGTCTTTTGGTCCATGTGAGATGAGCTCGGGCCCAGAGAACTTGCCGCCATTTCTGCATAGTTGATGTATGGCTTCCTCGTTGCATAATACAGTTTCAAGTTGCATTTCTGGATGCAGCGACTGTGTTAAGTGACAATGGTTTTCCGAAGTATTCCCGAGCCCAGCTGGCTGTATTTGTCACAGTAGCATGAACTTTTCTTAGGCAGTGCTGCCTCAGAGCTCGAAGATCACGCACATTCAACAGTGGTTTCCGACCTTGCCCTTTACACACTAAGATGTCTCCTAATTCTCTGAATATTTTCACATTATGTACTGTAGATGTCAAAAGACCTAAATTCTCTGACAGTCTTGCATTGAGAAATGTTCCTTATGAACTGACTAACAATTCTTTCAAGAATTTTGGCACAAAGGGGTGAGCCACGACCCATCCTTGCTTGCAAAGACTGACCCCTTGATGGATGATACTTTTATACCCAATCATGATACCTCATCTGCTACCAATTAGCCTGCTTAATGTGGAGTCTTCCAAACCAGTGTTACTTGAATATTCTGTGCACTTTTCAATCTTATTTTAACTGTCCCAACTTTTGTTGAGTGTGTTGCAGCCATCAAATTTTAAATTTGTGTATATTTACCAAATACAATTAAGTTGGTCAGTAAAACCATTGAAAATCTTTTCTTTGTGAAAATATCCCAACTTTTCTGGAAATGGGGTTTGTAGTTTCTCCAGGCTTTAAAAAATGTTAACATGGTACAGAGGAGACTAGAGCACAGTGCTGATCTTCATGACCTTCTGGAGACCAACTAATCTCTACTAATTCAAAAGTTTATAGATGACCTGGCTGCTTGAACCTCTTTTCCTACTGTTTTCAGGATGAATACTTTACCTTGTTTACTATACCTGTTTCAGAATGTACCATTACTTGCAAAGTTCAATTTATTTTTTCAAAGAGGCCCAGAATCAGGCCTTCACTCAGCCAACTGAAAGGAAGGTCCAGGTTCATTACCAGACATAAGACTACATTACAGCACAAACTGAAAACTGAGTAATTGTTTCTACCCAGGATCACACTCCCTGTGGTTTGGTATAGTTTCATTTGTGTGCTATCCAAGACACCTAGTTACCATCTTTCATAAATTTCCCAAGATTCTTGGTCTGAAATTTGCCATGTACACCAGTCCCACACACCCTCTGATCTTCAAAAGATTTAACCTTTGCAGTTCTAACAATTAAATTTGCCCCACTAAACTTCCATACATGCTTTATCTAACTTGACTGTATCACAAACTTAGACAAGAGACTTCAGACCAAAGTAACTAAAGTCAAGAACCTGACTGTGGTGACCAGTGAAATGTGGCCCCTGCTCTGTGTAGGTGGATAATCTCTTTGTTTACCATCTGTGCCTGCATGTAGCAGTGACCAAACGCTGCTTAAAAAAGGAGAATATGTGCCACACAATAAAGCTGAAGAACATGATTTTAAAAAGAAATATATGAAGAGGGTGCTTACCTCTAAAGAACTTTATTTTTTTCAGTTTGGATCAACCAATGAAATGCAAGATTCTTTTGGTATTGGTGACAGTATGTGGGCAATTTTGGGAGTTTTGGTCACCAGGGCTACACAGTGAGTACTTACTAACAATGTGGCTGACAGGAGGCCAAAGCAGTATGAAGACAATGATGCTGGCAAACCTATAAACCCAGGCTCTCACACGTGATGCTAAGGTGAATGGAGACCCACCTTTGGAGATGCACACATTCTTACTTGCCCTCCTAAACAAGTCAAATGAAAGTGAAACTGCAGCAGAAGATGCTTTTGCAGTCAGATTTTGATGTTTTAGATGCAGCACAAAAACATAACCTGGGTGGTGGGGGGATGTTCATGGATATGCTATGCTTTCTCTCAGGGTACAGCTGTAGATCTTTGGGGTCTGACTGCTACTTTTTCTCCTCAAAAGACAAATAGTAATTTGGAACACTTCTCTCACGATGAGATGGGTCTATGGAAGATGGCTGCGAAGGGGCAGATCTAAAAGCACCTCCTGGGCTCAGATGTCCTCTTACTGGCTCCATTGCAGGTGTTAGAAGGTGGGAAGACCTCTTTGCTAATAAGACATGACCAGGCCCAAAGGTTTGAATGTAAGCACTACCATTAAAAGGAGGCTGGTATAACACTTTAGTGGACAAAGTTCCCTCATCGGTCACATGCGCAAGATGATAAAGGGTCCAGACTCGATTGTCAGGACTCTGAGGAACGCTCCCGGCCTGAGACACCTGTCTAGCTCCAGAGTGAATAACCTGAGTAATATATGGTTGTTCCTTTCCTGAAATCAGCACAGGGGAGAGTTAACAAGATGTACATTGCATTTCATTTGTTAGAATGATAATTTTGCTTTGCACAGCTAAGGAAATTGTCAAGTTCAGCATTTGTTGATTATAACAAAGGTCACCCAGCTGTCAAACCTGAGTTACCTGACAGAGGTGGTACTTGTGGAGTAAACTTGGGAGTTCTGACAATCTGGCAGGGACTGGGACTGCCTCTCGAGAAGCTGATCTGATCAGTGGCTTCTGCTTTTGCTAAGGAAAATTTTACATTGTGAGACAACGAATGTTCCTGTATGGCTGAGGCACAAGGAACCTGACTGATGCCTCTAGACATCTAACCATTTTCTTCTCCAAGCAGAGCATACGCTAATAAATCTAATTTGTTATTCACCATACCTGCGTCAGGAACTTCTCTTTTAGTGATCTCAATTTTTTTGTAAGTTTTCTCATCAGCTGTTTTCTTCCACAAAGTTTCAGTGGCTTCTTCTGCAAGAGATGGTGACTGACCCTCTTCTTTCAAGACCCTCTCTTCAGAAATCACGCGTTCTGAGACTAAGTCCACCAAGCTCTCAGCTGCGGGTGGGAAAAGAACCAAATAAATGCTGGACAGGAACTTAAATTCAGCACATTTTTAACATGAGGGTTTCTGTGGTGTCTGCTGACTCTTCAACGTTCTTTTCAGTAAGGATGAATAAAGCTTTTCTTCCACTGACATCTAAACATTCTTCATAGTTAAACTGGATTGAAAGGAAAATACAAATAAAATACAAGAAAACCTAATTCTACTAAAAAACCACAGCTGATCATTCAGCTACCTGGCACAAAATATTGTTTTGGAGAAACTGTTGGTTCTGCTTCCTTTGCTGGGCCCCGCTGCTCTGCTACCATAGAAGTTGCTTCTTCAATCACATCTCTTGAAGAGCTGATAGGAACATTTACGTGAACTTCTTCCAAGGATACTGCAAAAGAGGGACAGCAGGATGGCTTGCAAAATGGTAATGGAATGCTTAACAGCTCTCTAAAATCATCAACCTTTTCATGTTAAAAGTTAAGTAGAAGAAATCTTGACTGAGCTGATTCTTAAAGGAATATTGTGAAGTTCCAGTATTTTGTTATGTTCTGAAAAATCAGGATAATTTCCAATGATAAAGTCACCTGATATGGAAGACAGCTGTGGAGCAGTTGTAGGTGTCATAGGTGTGATTTCCTCTGATGTTTCAGCATCCCCTCCCAAACTATGGTCTTCACTGGACAATGTGGGCGACTCTCCCACATCTGCAGGTTCTGAAGGACTCTTTTCACTGACATGGCTCCTTGTGTGTCTGATGGCATCAGCCACTTTTTTCAAACATGTCTGCACAAAGTCTTTAAAAACATGAGCTGAGTAAAGCTTTTCTTCCAGCGAGGCATCCTTATGAGATAACCCTTCATCAGAAACTTCTGCTGGAGTTATTTCTTCAGATGGTATCTTGCCTATGCTGGATTTGGGTGACACATCCTTGGCCTCCTGGAATTCACCTGCCACAGTAGACAGAGAATACTACAAAAATTAATAAAATAATGCATAATTCAAGCTTCAATCTTGTTTTGCTCATGAAATATGAATATAAATTTAGAAACGTTTTGAATTTACTGTACCCGATTTAAAAGATGATTTCGGAGATACTTTTGGTGAGATGATCTTCTGTGTTACATCTATCATTCCTTCAACATCCTCTAGACTGGGAGATGACTTTGGAGACAATATTTTCTGCATTGCTTCTACTGACGCTCCTGCAGCGTCGTCAGAGATGAATACTTCTGGAGTTGTGACTTTCTGCAGTGCTTCTGCTGAAACTATTTCACCCCTTTCTTCTCTGGGAAAAGTTGTGTGATCTCTTATGATTGTTTCTTCAATAGAAGCTTTTTCTCTGATCTTCACAGTCACTAAGCTTATCTGTTCTATGCCTTCTGATGATCTCTCTTGTGGAATATCTAGAGAAATTTGTGTACTAGGAACCACTTCTGCTACAGTTAACTGTTCAGGTGGAATCTTCTCCAACATGGATCTGAGGGATATCTCTCTGGTTTCCTGAAGTTCACCTGTCATAAAATAAGAGACATAAAGAGAATGCATGATTCAAGTTACATTTTTTTGTCTTTAGTCTACAAAAGTTTGCTGTTAACATCTACTATACCTGGTTCAAAATATGGTTTTGTAGATGTTTTGGGAGATGCAATTCTCTGTGGAGATTCTTCTGAAATTCCTTCAGCCTCCTCTGGACTAGGGGATGTTTTTGGAGATGGAAATCTCTGTGGTGCTTCTGAAATGCCTTCAGCTTCCTCTAGACTGGGATATGTTTTTGGGGATGTAATTCTCTGTAGAGCTTCTGAAATTCCTTTATCCTCCTCTAGGCTGGAAGATGTTTTTGGTGATGCAATTCTCTGTGGAGCTTCTTCTGAAATTCCTTCAGCCTCCTCTAGACTGGGAGATCTTGTTGGAGATGTGATTTTCTGTGGCACTTCTGAAATTCTTTTATCCTCCTCTAAGCTGGGAGATTTTTTTGGTGATGGAATTCTCTGTGGAGCTTCTGAAATTTCTTTACCCTTCTCTAGACTGGGAGATCTTGTTGGAGATATGATTTTCTGTGGCACTTCTGAAATTCTTTTATCCTCCTCTAGACTGAGAGATGTTTTTGGTGATGCAATTCTCTGTGGAGCTTCTTCTGAAATTCCTTTAGCCTCCTCTAGACTGGGAGATCTTATTGGAGATGTGATTTTCTGTGGCACTTCTGAAATTCCTTTATCCTCTACAGTGGGAGATGTTTTTAGTGATGCAGTTCTCTGTGGAGCTTCTGAAATTTCATCAGACTCCTCTAGACTGGGAGATCTTGTTGGAGATACAATTCTCTGTGGCATTTCGAAAATTCTTTTATCCTCCTCTAGGCTGGGAGATGTTTTTGTTAAGGCAATTCTCTGTGGAGCTTCTTCTGAAATTCCTTCAGCCTCCACTAGACTGGGAGATCTTGTTGGAGATGTGATTCTCTGTGGCACTTCCAAAATACCTTCAGCCTCCTCTAGACTGGGAGATGTTTTTGGTGATGCAGTTCTCTGTGGAGCTTCTGAAATTTCTTCAGCCTCCTCTAGACTGGGAGATCTTGTTGGAGATTTGATTCTCTGTGGCACTTCCGAAATACCTTCAGCCTCCACTAGACTGGGAGATGTTTTTGGTGATGCAGTTCTCTGTGGAGCTTCTGAAATACCTTCAGCCTCCTCTAGACTGGGAGATGTTTTTGATGATGCAGTTCTCTGTGGAGCTTCTGAAATACCTTCAGCCTCCTCTAGACTGGGAGATGTTTTTGGTGATTTGATTCTCTGTGGCACTTCCGAAATACCTTCAGCCTCCTCTAGACTGGGAGATGTTTTTGGTGATTCAGTTCTCTGTGGAGCTTCTGAAATTTCTTCAGCCTCCTCTAGACTGGGAGATGTTTTTGGTGATTTGATTTTCTGTGGCACTTCCGAAATTTCTTCAGCCTCCTCTAGACTGGGAGATCTTGCTGGAGATGTGATTCTCTGTGGCACTTCTGAAATTTCGTTACCCTCCTCTGGGCTGGGACATATTTTTGGTGATACAATTCTCTGTGGAGCTTCTGAAATTCCGTCATCCTTCTCTAGACTAGGAGATCTTGTTGGAGATGTGATTCTTTGGGGAGCTTCTGAAGTTCTTTCATCCTCCTTTAGGCTGGGAGATGTTTTTGGTGATGCAATTCTCTGTGGAGCTTCTTCTGAAACTCCTTCAGCCTTCTCTAGACTGGGAGATCTTGTTGGAGATGTGATTTTCTGTGGCACTTCTGAAATTCCTTCAGCCTCCTCTAGGCTGGGACATATTTTTGCTGATACAATTTTCTGTGGAGCTTCTGAAATGCCTCCAGTGTCCTCTAGACTGGAAGGTCTTGTTGGAGATGTGATTCTTTGGGGAGCTTCTGAAATTCGTTCATCCTCCTCTAGGCTGGGAGATTTTTTTGGTGATGCAATTCTCTGTGGAGCTTCTTCTGAAATTCCTTCAGCCTCCTCTAGACTGGGAGATCTGGTTGGAGATTTGATTCTCTGTGGCACTTCTGAAATTCCTTTATCCTCCTCTAGGCTGGGAGATTTTTTTGGTGATGGAATTCTCTGTGGAGTTTCTGAAATACCTTCAGCCTCCTCTAGACTGGGAGATGTTTTTGGTGATTTGATTCTCTGTGGAACTTCTTCTGAAATTCTTTCAGCCTTCTCTAGACTGGGAGATCTTGTTGGAGATGTGATTCTTTGTGGAGCTTCTGAAATTCTTTCATCCTCCTTTAGGCTGGGAGATGTTTTTGGTGATTTGACTCTCTGTGGAGCTTCTTCTGAAATTCCTTCAGCCTCCTCAGGACTGTAGATCACAGCAGAGAATGCTGAATGATCTCCTTCCTTGACTGCATCTTTAAAAGAAACTTCCTCAAAGATCTCAGGCTCCCCAGAAATGATCTCACCAGTAACTTCTCCCAAGATTTTTGGTGGAACATCTATAGTAATGTGTGATATTTCAGGTGGTTCCTCTGGTGTAGGAACTCTGTGGACTTCAGCCTTTTCAAAAACTACTTCTTTTGGAATTAATTCTTTAGAGGCAGTCTTGTGAGCACGAAACATAGCTGATGCCTCCTTCATTTCCTGAAATTCAGCTGTCATAAAAATAAGAGACATGGGAAACAGAATACTATAAAAATTTCTATGGAAATGCATCATTAAACAACACTTGCTCGTGAATATCACTGAGACATAAATTGAAAATCTGTTTTTGGCATTTACAGTACCTGATTCTAAAGACGGTGTTGGTGATAAATGAGTGTATAAACATTTTTTTGCTGCTCCTGCAGCCTCCACTTCACTGGGGAAAATTTTCCAAGATTTTGCTTTGTGTGGTTTTTGTGGTCTTTCAGTTTTCTCTTCAGTGGGGAAATCTGCGTGATCTGTTGCCATGATTTTTTTTTTAATCTCAGACACTTTCTCTGATGAAGGAATTCTGTCAGGCGCTGCTTCCTCCAGAACATCTTTTTCCAAAGTTAATTCTTCAAATGAAAGCTTCCCCATGCTGGACCTGGGTAATACCTCTCTGGCTTCCTGCAATTTACCTGCCATAAATCAGCAAAACAATCCAAAATTACAGACATAATTTTCACTACCAAATTGTTTCCCAGATTGTCTCAAATTTATACCACAAAAGGAGTCTCATAAATAACCGTACCTGACATCGCTTTAGGAGGCATCATTTTCTCTGGTGCTGCCACTTCCCTCTCTGAAAGCTCTTTTGCAACAGGCATTTCAATATGACATTCTTCTTCCTGAGTTTCTGATGAAAGTGTTTCTGCACTCTGAGACACCTGGAGAATTTCCCCATCTGATGGGACTTTGTGGAACACCACAACATTGGGGTGAAGTCCTGCAGAGTCGGGCCTTTCAGCTGCGCTCACGGAAGAAACAGAAGGAACCCTTTCCAAACTGGTTGTGGAGAGCGTGTCTTCGGGGGTATGATCTTCACCTTGGAAAACTATTGCTTCCGGAAGGATCTCGGAGTGTACAATGATTACGTCCTCAGGTGGCACACTCACATTTTCCAACACAACATAGTGCTCCGTGTCTATGTTGTCATCTCCTGGGGGGGCCCTCTGAAACACTGCTGACTGGATGGGTGAACCACGAGCCTGTTCTTCATCAGCAGTAGGGCTGGTAGGACTCTCATGTCTGCTGACAAGCTGACCATCGTCCACATGTATTTGATCAACAGTTTTGGCCTCATCTTCCTCCTCCCTCTGATTTTCAGCACCCATTTCCTCTGCAATGTGGGAATCATGTGAGTCAAATCTGCTGGAAAGTATTTTCCAAGATTTACAAACATTGTGTCACTTGTCCCACACAATTTGGCATGTTAATAACTTTTTGCTGCAACCTTGAGTGTTCTTTTTTGAACAACAGTTTATTACTAATTTTATAATACTACCAGAATACTAAACCCAAGCATCAAAAAGATGAAACAACAATGAATGAACAATAATTGAATTTATCCTGTAAAGCAGGGTAAGCATCATCTTACCTCTATTCTTCTGATACAGATGTGTAAGATCTCTAATGTCCATGCATGGATTTTCTGTCCAGGAAACAAAAGTGTTCTGTGACATGGTGTTGTTATAATTTTGGCAATAAAAATTTAAAGACTGCATTGTCCTTTGTTGTTGCCATGCAACACAGCGGAGATACAATGTGAATGTGTGTGTGGGGGGTCGACATACCACTTTCATCTAAAATTGGCATCACTCCTGTAAGTAAATATTCCACTTGTATAAATAATACATTGGTAAGATTTTACCCCATTTTGGAGCTTTAGTACCACACGAACACCTATGCAAAATAATGTTTTGCCTTTGTGCAACATTTCCCTGTTTTTGCTTCCAGGTTATCCTAGACACCAACTGTGGTTATAAGTGGGAAAGTAGTGAGAGAGCAGTACCTATTAATCCTCAATTCAGTATCCGAGCATAGCAAGTTCTATCCAAATGAAGGCAAACCAGAGAAATTGTCAAAATGGGTACACATGAGAATGACACTAGGTGGCAGTACTGTGCCCAGCTGGCATCTGCATTCTCAGACCGTGCCTCCTGTGACCTGGGTTCAAATGCAGTTTGCACCACTAACTTTCTAACCTTCTGTTCAGTTGGTATGGACCCCATAAACAGTTTATTACAGTAGAGGTATTTTTATTTTGCCACTTCTTTTTTTACAAATATGGCTATAATGCTAGGTGTATGAAAGAAAAAAACAAGATATGATACTAAAAAGAAACTCCATATCCATACACAAATGTTATGACCCCTTCTAGGTGTTTGGCTCATTTAGGTGCTGGTGGGATGAAGGACCACAGAAAAATAAGAAAAATGTTGAATATATATACTTGTACGTGCCATCCAAATAACATCTCTAGAAACAAACCAGTGAATATTCAAAGGGTTAGTGTACACAGTGTAGCTCTACATATATTAATGCTTATTAACCGTCTCACAAACTGTTCAGCAGTTATGTAGTTGGTGTCTAAAATGTTCTTTATCATGCTGAAACAGGTGATTTTAGAGTGTTAGGGATATTTTGGGGAAATTAATTGGTGGCTTCTCAGATGAACATGGAACAAATTACAATTGAAACAAGTTCAGATGCTGTGCAGGGCTTTCAGAAGCACTTTTCTCACAAAACAAAAAAAATGTGAGTCACCTACATAAATTGAGACTATGCAAGTCCAAGTATGCATTAAGATGCAATCTGACTATAAAGACCTGGAGAGAATAAGAGATGCTTTTCAACTCACGGCTCCTGAAGTTCAGAAGTCCTGTGCAGTAATCAAAGATAAAGTCAGTAACATTTCCAGGCTCTTCTAAAAGTACTGCCCGACACACACATCCAAGCCAGCTTTTCAGGCCATAGGGGACAATGACTGTCTTTCGAGTCCTGAACAAGTTTCCAGATGCCATCTGAAAAAACAAAATTTTCCTTGAAACAAGAACAACACAGATGAAAAAAGCAAAACTAGGTCCTGTTTGCTCAGTGTTTACACTGGAATGTCCACTGGAATACCTTATATTTTAATTCCAAATTCGTGAATGATAACTACATATACCACACAGAAATACTGCTGCCTGTTCTCTGTCACAAATGCAAATGAGACATAGGTGGAGCCAAGCTTTTTTGATGTGTCACCAGCAAGAAGTTCATTGGCTGGAACAGTGCAGTGACTTAATGCTACCAAAGAAATCATTGGTTGTTTATTATTATGACATGAGCCCAGCAGGCAATTCATTTGCTGCTCTGTTGTCATGTTGGTGTCACCAGCAAGCAACTCATTGCTTGCAGTGTTGTTATGACATGGCACTACCAGCTAATTTATTAGGTGTCATGTTGCCATGACAATGCCACCACTAGGTAACTACTACATTGCTTTAAAGTTATCACCTTTAGGCACAACATCAGCAGCCATGTTGTCACCTCTGTTGGCCTCCATTGAGCATGGAGAGCTTTCTTTCTTATTATATTTTCACAAGATTTTCTACTTATTTTCTCCACTTTACTGATTAGAGTTTCTAAAATTAAAATGGAGACACCGGACAAACATGTAGAAACAGAGCAAACATGAGACATGAAACTGTAAGGATATAAGCAAATGATGCCCCACACAGGTCATTTTAGTTTACTGTATTTTTTTATAGCTCTGCATTATAGTGAGGCTATTAAAATGTAGCTCCATTATAATGAAGTTGCAGGTACCAGGATTGCACATACTGGGGTTTACTTGTGTTTTGTTAAAAAAAAACTCATTGAAACTGATTTTGGAGAACCACACAGTGGATAATTTAGGTACTGCACTGCAGTCAAAGGCAGGTACAGGTCCCCCCACTGTACATATTTCACAGATACAATGACTGCTCCGTATTTGTGATTGTGACTCATAAATGGGCAGAAGCTGTCTCGCAACAGGACACACTTAAGTTGTCTTTTTTTTCTAAAATTAGGTTTTTGAATGGGTGGCACCTTGCTTTATTCAAGCAGGGTTTCAAATCTAGGTCAGTCAGGAGTTTTATGTTCTCATTGTGTTCATATGGATTTCCCCACACAGTCCAGACAATTGTTTTGGGTAGATTTCTGACTTTAAAACTTAGTGTGTGATGCCCAGTTCAGGGTGTCAACTGCCTCATACCCCATGCCTCCCAGGATACGCTCCCATCCACACTAACCCTGCATTGAGCCAGGATTATTATTTTTTAATTTTTTATATCTTTAAATTATGTTATTAAACAACTGAGTTTGCATGCAGATAATATTGTATTAACAGAGATCTGGTTACAATAAAAAAAGACACCATTATTGGCACCTCCTGCCAAAAACTTCAGTTCACTATTCTCCCATGATGCCATAATATATTATTTTTATATATATTTAGCATGCCAACATAATTGCAAACTTTTTATCACACTGCCCGCCTTTTCCATTCTTTCTTAAGGGGAAAATAGTTCTACTGCATGCTGCTTTGTTGTAGAACGTTTCTCCGGTCAACTTCGGCTATCCATAGGATTTGACCATCTAGAGAACTCTGTTTGGTACAAGCTGATGAAATATGCGCGGAAGGTCAATACACTGCTATAAAACCAGATACTTTTTACTTTGTAAACTCACCATTGTGACATATTGGAATGGCAGGAGCGTAGGATTAAATGTACGACAATCAGCAGTACGATGGCAAGAGATGTTCTGAAGGAGGTTCCCACTGCGGCACCCTGGATGGATCATAGTCCTTACCCTGGATAAACTTCGGATGAGGGTGTCAGAAAAATATAAGCTCATTCGTGACCTTAATTACAATGTTTACATTTGCACGATTTAAAAATGTAGTTATTCCACAATAATTACAAAAGTCCCTGCTGAACGGGTTTATCTGAATTAGCCAGGTACTCCTGATAGTTATTAAAATGAAACAGCAAGAATTCCAGGTTTTCCAACACTTTTTAATGACTTTACAGTTTTGTGAAATGTCGAAGAACAACTTGAAACACAGGAAAACCAGCTTTGTTTGCAACTTAAGATTTTAACAAGCATTAAGGGAAAACCACACGCACAATTATAGGCAAAAAAACACAGAAATAGATTTTAAACAGCTTTTCCCTTTGCTTATATTAGTAGTATTACTGATTATTTGAATGTATAAAATGTCATGCCTTACTGACATCATGTTCTGCCCAATGCATTTAAAAACATTATTTTATACATCATGTCCCACAAATTTCTTTAACTTTTTAACTAAAATGTAGTCAGCAGGAGCTTGGGAAATATGTAGCTGACAAATTGTTACTATTCATATTAAATATTGAGAAATAAATAAAGCTCTGCATTTAAATTATGGTTCAAGACAGAAGAGGCTTTCCTTGCTGCAAATGGCCCTGTGCCTGAAGGAGTCTGGACACATCGCCACCTGAACTATGTTTATTGCTGGCTGCCCACCTCTCAGAGTGTCTGTTCAGCTACACAAGACTGCGTGTGACCCCACTTTACCGGTACTGAAAAACACTCGTCATGGATACGTCCTGCTCAGAAGTACAGCAACAAAGTATTTTGAAAAATAAACCCAAGGATTAACAATTTACCTTTATTCCAGCCTTGACTTACTGCAACCCTTCCATTTTAGAGGGAATTCTAACAGACAGTAAAATACAAGGCATTTCATTACAAGTCCCTGGTAAAACAACAAAAAACAACATAATAAGTCACCTTTACTTCACAAATAAAACATAATGAGATAAACCAGACTGCAAAGGACATCTGTGAACAGCAGCAGTTTTGGGAGAAGTGTCTTTGCTACGTCTGGTGTGAAACAGACCCATATTGCGCTGTAGTTTTCGGGATGCAGCTTTGTGGGAAACGTCAGCCACACACGGGTTCTTTTTGAGCCCCAAAATTTCACTGAAACACAAACAATTAGCTTGTCCACTCATCCTGCCAATTTATAGTATGGCCACGGCAGCCTTTAAAATACTTCTGTGTAGTCAAATAATTTGGCATCAAACTTTCAACTTGCTAGTATGCTGGTGACTCAACACAACATGCTTGGGTAGAATACGAACTCACATACAATACATACAGCCACTGCACCCCAAAATATAACCTCCAGCCCCACCCCAAACCCAAAAAAACAACCAATACCTAAAGGTTGTACGGTTTTCACAAATTTATCGCAACACAATTAAATGTAATCTCCGTTGTAGCTGTTTCTTTCAGCATTTTCTTAAATGTGGTTGGTAAACTAAGCTAATTCATCGTGGTGGTAAAATAAAAGATGTTTTCTTAAAGACGTTCTTGGTGCTGCTACCTTGCAGG
This sequence comes from Heterotis niloticus, assembly GCA_018136845.1. Lineage (NCBI taxonomy): Eukaryota > Metazoa > Chordata > Actinopteri > Osteoglossiformes > Osteoglossidae > Heterotis > Heterotis niloticus. The sequence goes on along the minus strand of CM030894.1, from coordinate 19,051,482 downwards.
CGCAGTCAACATAAACCTGTAAACTACCCACATATCCCCCATCTTGCACTTCTTACCCGCATACAAGTTCATCATGTGGTTCACGTCTTTCCAAAAGTAAATACACCCCTGTGCCCCTCTAGTGCACTAAACATCTTTTCACCAATGATTTTATTAATGGCTAAACTCTATTGTACACGTTTTTATAATTTAGCTATATTTACAGCGTACACGTTACGCATGTGGCTTCACGTTTGTCTTGTTTTTCATTTGTAGCACATAAATGGTTACTAATAACTGCTTATGTTGTTAATTTTGCAGTTTACTAAATGCAAAGCAGTTGTTTTTTGTTTGGCCGACTGTAAAAAAAAAAATCAAATGCAGGAATAAGTCTATTAACGTGAGTTTATGGTGAAAAGAAACGTGCGTGCTGATGAGAGGTTTCAGATCAATGGCTACCACATGACTGGGCTGTCCAAACGGGGTGGAAAAGCTTCCGCTTTACAAAGCGGCATCATGTACAATGCGGTCAGATTTTTTCTACCCCAACAACCACGCTGCATTGAGTCACCAGTGGATTTCCAACTGTTTAATTCTGTTCTGCAAGTTAACATACAAATTTGTGGTTTGATCTACTGACGTCGCTCACTTTTCTTCACTTCAAATGATCATCGCTCTGCCCTTTCTGTTGTGCAACACCGTGGGTAAATGAGGCACATTAACTCAATAAAGTAACTTGACACCCTGCTGTAAGACTACCACTTCAAAAAATATGCTTTTCTCTAGATGGCCACAAATCACCTAGATAATCATGACCAATCCATTAAAACTTGTGTTCTCACTGTAATATGTAAAACATCTAAAAAGTAATTAAGGTTTATTTTAAAAAGGTGACTTGACAGCACAGAGGGCTTTCATTAATAAAGCCAGACTCCCTGGAACAAAGTGTTGCTGTGCACAACACAAAGTGCAGATTCTGGTGGGGAGATGCAGGTGCTCAGTGGGTGGCTAGGCTCACTGAGAGGCCACTTCCTTCAGTGAGGCCAGGGCTGAGTGTATGCGAACCTGAAGCCTGTTCTCAAAGTCGTAGCCTACGTAGTCCTCCTGTGTAGCAGACAGACAGACAGACAGACAGACACACAATTAATTCAAAAGTCCATGGTTATAGATAAGCATACAAAGCTTTATGCTGCTGTTTTCTGCTTTTTAACATGTTATAATTAAAAAAAATTTAACTACTTTAGCAATGTTTACAGTACCTTTGCCTGGACCAGTAACACTCGTCCCTTTCCTACAGACTAAAAAACAAAAAAAATGAAGGATGTCAGTTACCAATCGTTCACATTTCATTTACATTTATTTGACACTTTCTTCCAAAGTGACTTAGTATTCAGGTACTTGCAGTGATTTATCTACTTATACAGAAGGGTAATTTTCCTGCATTAATTCTGGGTAAGTACCTTACTCAATACTACTACCGAGAAAAGCATGATTCACACCTGGTACCTTCAAATGAAAGGCAACAGCCTCAAACCACTACACCATCTGCTGCCTCAATGTATTTGTAAAAATGTTGCATTTCATAGGACCAGTTGAAAGATACTGAGCAGCAGTAGGCATTAGGCTATCATGTATTATTACATACCCATACACACGCAGACAGACACCCTCACCTCTGGGTTTTCCAGAAGAACACAGCCCAGCTCATAACAGGAATACGGCTGCACATAGGAGTTGTTCTGGCGACCAGCCTCATCCCTAGCAGCCAACTGGAAGAACTGCAAAGCAGAGCAAATGGGCATCAGAGGTGGATCTTCCCACACAGAGCCAAACCCCTGGCACTAACACATTATTACTTTGCAAACTAGAACTGCTCATTTACCTGAATGGCATCCCTCTTGTTGCCCAGGCATTTGTGAATGGCTCCCAGCAAAAGGAACTTCAAACCCACATATGACATGTCCTCTATTTCCTGTAGAACTGAAAGTGAATGTTTCAGCATGAACAGTGATGAACAGGACAGGCTGGTCCCTTCACAGATTTCCAAAGACAGCCCAAGACAGCATTTCCAAACCTACATATTACCCACACCAAAACTATTTGTTACGATTCCTCAACATATGAATATATTTCTAATAGCTGATAGCTGTTTGTTACTCAGGTTGTTTGTCACTTCAACATCACTTTTACTCTTTAGGTAAAAGGAATAAAACATAATAATACAGGCATCTGGTCTGTACAATCTATATGTATTCCACACTGTACACATTTTTTATATTTTATTAACCTACATTGAAATAAAAATTAATTTAAAATTATTGAAAACAAAAATCTTTTATCTCCACAAACTCCTATTCAGTGTGCTCCTCCAGGTCACCTTGGCTCATGAGCTGCAGTTTGGTAGAGGAGCAGTTCTGCAGGGCCTTCCATAAGTACAGCACCTCAATGCAAGCTAGAATACACAGCTCCCTTGTGGGGGACATCCTGCGTAGTCGCTCCGCCTGCCCAGACACAAACAAGCAGCCACACACAAAATACAGCTTGATCATCTGAACTAATACTAAACTGCTATTTGATTTCATTAGCTCTTATCAATTAACTAACGTATTTTCTGCACCATAAGGCGCACCGGATTATAAGGCGCAGTCTCAATTACGGGGTCTATTTCTGTACTTAACCCATACATAAGGCGCACCGGATTATAAGGCGCATGCTAAAACATACGGTCTACAAAAAAAAGGTAACGGAAGCAAAACAGTGAGTTTAGTTGAACTTTATTCTACTATTTAACAATACACACATTATTTTTTATCTTTGTAATCCGCTGACAGTTGCTGCGCCACGGTAGTCCTTGCGCGGATGGAGACATGACGCCTTTTCATAAAACGAAAGCACCAAGACGGACCTCCTTGAAAGTTTTCGATCTTCATGTCTTGTGCTATCGATGTTGCCTTCAGTCGAATGGTGACTGTAGAGACGCTTCTCCCGGCTGTTCTTTGTTCAATAATCCATTGTTCAAGTTGGTCTTCTAACTGTGGCCACCTCGCTTTGTTCCTGCGGAAACTCTGTTTGGTCTTCTTAACTTGGCGCAGTTCATTTTCTTGCTTCCTCCACTTCCGTACCATAGATTCATTGATGTTGAATTCTTTCGCAGCTGCTCTATTCCCATGAACAACCGCCTGTAGTTTGAATTGTGCCTTGTAAGCATGTCTCTTTACTGGTGCCATTTTCGGAGGTCCTTAGACAAACAAATGTTGTTTTGCAGCATACCGGTAGTATACCTACCGGAGGCATGGCGGAGGTAAGCATACGTATCACGTCCTGTTCTCTGATGGGTTTATCGCTGCCAACGTACGTACTGTACGTATTACGTAATGTTCTCTGATTGGTTTAACGCTGCCAGTGTACGTATTACATCCCTGTGTCAGCGGGAAATGGTCCAACAGTCAGTCAAGCGGAGCGCTTATCAAAGTCGCACAACAACATTTTGACAGATTTTGGAACTCAGTGCACACATAAGGCGCACCGGATTATAAGGTGCACAGCCGATTTTTGAGAAAATTTAAGGCTCTTAGGTACGCCTTATAGTGCAGAAAATACGGTAATTTTAATGTAGTGGATGGCATTCCAGTTGAACCAAACTCACCTTCCTGAAAGAAAACTGCTCTATCTGATTGTTCTTCCTTTTGAAGAGCTTTTGAACATCTCTGAAGACACTGATGGCACCTTCTAGGTCACCTGAGGCACCTTGGCAGACTGTACAGAGACAAAAAGAGGGTGGGGGGTCGTGGGTGTGGCCATAGCCTGGCTGCCACAAAATCCATTTTGTGACGAAGTTACCACATGAAAGTAGTGTAAATATTAGCAAGGACACCCAGTCATGCCCTAAAACTGTGTCTTATGTTACACGAGTGAGGTAATGTTGTTTTTCTATTCAAAATAATAACAATTAATTATGAATTAATCAAAATAGTGCTGAAAAACAACAAAAGCCCACAGACCCCTCCAGGGTCTTCTTAAGGCATGAAGTGGAAGGGAAAGCATGGAGAGAATAGTGCCCTTCAGCATCCCAACATTGACCAAACACCAACCTCCCGTCAGATAGGCATAGTAACACTGCGACCACCGGGATTCATTCTTCAGCCTCTCAAAGGACTTGTACGCATCGCTGAAATTCATCTCTATCATACTGCACCAACCTTAAAAAAAGTCAGAACGATAGGATTTCAGACATCACTTAATTAATCAACAAACAACTGTGAACATGTGAGTAAAGTCAGACTTCTGATTACTGATTATCTAAATGATTATATAATTTAGCTTTTCAGACAACACAACAGTTTACAGTTATTACATCCTCCACCTACCTATTTCATATAAACACACGTGCTGGATCTCCCGCTGATCGGTGGCTAGTTCCAATGCATCATTGAAGGATGCTAAGGCACTGTTGATCTGACACTAGAACACAACAAGACATAGGAATCATCTAGAACTAGAATTATCAGAACACCAACTCATTTACTGTCAAACCCACAACTAACAGATTGACCTTTGGAGAGAAACAGCGATTAAATAATTAAATAATTTAAATTCAATTTTAAGCGTTCCAAGAGCCATACCTCCAAACGCTGGACTCTGCCTTTGAAAAATATGAAGAGGGAGGAGCTAGGATAGATGGCCTCCTTTTTCTGGAGAATGGACTTGGCCTCCATGAGGCCCATGGTGGTGGCCGAGCCATCAAGAGCAAAGAAAGGCTGTACCACAGTGTGGTACCACAGCAGGGCCAACCTGAGAGGATGTGAGCAGGTACTTCAGTTAAAAACCTGTATTTTCATGTCCACACAAGTTTCAGTAAGCTGCATCCAAGCAGAACGGGGCCAAGGGACAAGACTAATTCAACTCACATGCACAATGTTTACAGGTCACAGCTGGTGTTCCTGAGTTTTGGTCATTAATAATAAGATGATGAAAGCAACACAGATTCAGTGAATGAACTGATCAGCGTATAAAATATGCTTATGCAAACAACATGTTTTTATTTTCAGCAATTTAAAATTATTTATATTTTAGCTTTTATTGAAAATTAACTTGAAGTCTTTGGCAATGTGTAAGACATTTATGGAACATATTACTTAAATAAATTGATGTATGTCTGTGGTGATAATCTTTTACTGATTCTGTTGACACAGTAGAAAGGAGCCAGAACCCTGAACTACACTGTATGACCACAGAGTGAATATATACTTGGGGCGACAACATGTACTATTTTCAGAAATTTGTAACCAGTTTTAACTTTAATATTGCTTGATAAAAAAATTATTTTAATGAAAATTTTCTTCATTTATTGTAGCTTTACCTGAGTTTTTTGCAGAACCTAACAAGATTACACTTCTATTAATTCATACTTAGAAGAAAAAGTGACTCAATTTACAAATTAATCATGGAATGACAGCGTTATGGTCACAGCCGTGTTTGTAAGGTGAGAAGCCAGTAAAATTAAGTCAGTGAAGCTAAGTTACATGTCTCAACACATCACACATGATACTGCGTAAGCATGTCAAACCTGCGTAAAAGTAGTGCTAGGTGTGAAGAACAAAACATGAATAAAATCAATCCACATGAGGTTCATTTCCCAGGAAGTAAGGCAGTACACCTACTCACGTAGCAAGTGGAGCCTTCATGTCCTTACTTTCACTGGCATACGCGAGTGAGGACAAGCCCTGCAGTCGGTCGCCTGGAAAACCCAGCAGGTTGATGATCTTCAGCAGGTTGGGAGGCACCATGGAGATGCACAGATGGAACAGCCCATAGCCGAAGCTGACGGAACCCTTGAGGCGGCTGAGGGCCTCGGACGTGACAGCGAGGCACTGCGGGGCGACGTTGTCATTAGCCCGGTCTGATGAGGCACGGCGTTGGCACGACTCCTGCAGTAGACTGATGTCGCTGTGGCACTTATTGTACATCTTCCAGGCCTTGCGCAAAATCCAGCCTCCTTTAATGTATGCTGGGTAGGGTTTCAGAAGACACAAATAAACAAGAATAAGTCCTGGTAATCAATCAAAAAGCAAAAAATAATAATAAAATCAAATCAGATATTTAATATTCAGGCAATAATCAGTTATTCAAAAGATGAAACTGTTTTTTTCTTCATTTGTTTTCTTTATACTTTTGTCTGCTCTTAAAGGTAGAGTGCAGTTTTTAATATGTTTAAAATCCATGGCACTTGGAATGTCCTTCATAAGACAGGCTAACATGTAGACAATGAGCTCAAAGTCAGTTAATGAGTGCTAATTATTTTAGTTGTATCTGGTCCCACCCCTAACCCTGTCCTGTTCCCAGTAGTCTATGCAGCTGGTCAGAGATACAAATAGTGCATCACAGCAGCGAAAGAAAATTAGTAACCTACCTGAGAGTTCCTGTTTGACAAAGGACAGTACAGCAAGGTACACCTGGCAGTCTGCTACAATGATCTGCCTCTGTAGCCGATCCACCACAGTTACTCCTGTACTCTGCGAGTCCACCTGAAGTAACAGAAGCACACAATACTAAGTGTTCTACCCATGTCTATAAAAGACATGAACAACTGGACATAAGCTGTACACACACTAAACCATTCACACTTTACAGAGGAACAAGCCATCTGTTTTAAATGAAACCAGAATTTGTTAATTTTGTGATAGCTTCACTCACGCTTCGCTTGATTTTGTTCTTAATAGTCTCAATGACACCAATGTCGCTCTCGCAAAGCTTCTCTGTGGACTTGAGGTCTTCACAAGCCATCTGCATCTTCTCCTCCTCAAACGTCATCATGGCATTCTGCCAAGATCCAACGTGTAAAAATCACAGTCATATGGGTATTCTGAGCAGAAACAGCATGCAAGAAATCACAGACATCACAGATTTCCGAGAAGAACAAACAGACAATAGTCATCATGGCAGCACAGGGCAATCAGATGTGGAAGCAACAGTTAGGACGGATGGACAGAGACGTGATGGTTAACAGGGTATGTATCATTGACCTGAAGTGTAAAGACCTTAAATCTCAGGTTTAAACATAGGAATACACTTTAGCCTGGCATTAACCAAACATACACAGACACAATATGAAGCCTGACTTACCAGGAAACTGACAAAGCTGGCTCCAAAGCTCATGAGGGGGCTGTGGTTCCTGAGAGAGGGAAAGAGAGCGAGGGCATCATTCATGGCCCTGATGCAGGCAGCATAAGAGTCCCAGTGGGGGAGGGTCTACTAGGAACGGGGATGATTGACAGAAGAAGGACAGCAGAGTAAGCAAAGGTAAGAGCAAGAGAGAGAACCTATTTTCAGCACTACAATATTCTCTCTATGTCAAGTTCCGCTTGAATGTAACCTAATGCACCAAAGAACGGACCCAAAAATAACATCTCGGACGGCTACATCATCTTTTGCCAGTGTGCCTCTGCCCACATGCAAAAGATAGCAAGGACTTTTTGTTTTTGGTTCAGATTCTGTGGCAAAATAACCTCAATCTAACCTCACACAATTCACATTCACACTTACAATGAGTGTTTCTGTCCTTCTACACCTGAGACCTACATGCTCCAACATTCAAGACCGTTTCATCACTGCTTTCTGCACAAGTGCTACATACATTTAATAAAACACAACTGCTTTTCATGGAAATAAAAGGAACTCTGCTGCTTACCTTTACTATGGTATCATAAGACAACACAACTGAACCACTAGCTATATTTAGCACAGTGAATGGTGATTCTGTCTGTTGGCATAAACGGAGCCGGATTGCAGTGCGTTGCCCCCTCCTCAAAGCAATTAACTGCACAGTGACATTTACTACGCAAGGCAGGGGGTTGGAACAACTACAGGCCTAATTACACATGACTTCCTGTTTTGGGTGGGTGTAACTGCTGGGTTTCCAAGTGTATGGCCCACAGCTGGTATTCTGCAAGGCAGTTTCGGACCACTGGCCCTATCTGGGGAGGTGTGCAGAAGACAGTGGGGATTCCTGTCCTGTGGTGCTACAAGCGAACAAATGACAAATTAACCAATGAGCAGCTCTCTAGCCTCAATGGGTAACAGTCCATCACTATTGAAGTCAAAGGTCTGGCAGTGTGTTTTGTGTTTATAGTCCTATCATTCATTGTCAGACCAAGTCTTACACACATCCCCAAAATTTAACCCTTATATAGTAAAGCCAGAATTATCCTAGAAAAGGTTATAAATGCAGCACGTCACTGCAAAAGGGAGGAAGTCTCTTTTATTGTATTGGTTCTCACTTCTACAGAACAGAATTTTCTAGAGTTATTCAATGCACTTAATGACTCAAGAATAAAACCAATTAATATCCACTTTAACTCAGAAGCTGTAAACTCCCAAACTCCATTTAACTGCTTATGTGTGTTTGCATTAATTAGTCCATTAATTAGGTTTGTGATCTATCAGCCAATTTTATCTATTTTCCTATTGTGCTTCTGATCAATATTAGCAGAATTCCTCATCAAATGAAAACAGTGCAATAAAAGAATATGAGCCTTAGGTCACGATGTGTTTGAGAATCCAGCCGCAAGGGGATGCACAAACTAGTGCATGTCTTTGTGCCAGTCCCAAGCCCGGAAATGGAGAGGGTTGCATCAGGAAGGGCATCCGGCGTAAAAATTTTTGCCAAACTAAATATGCAGACAAAAATAGAAATTTCCAAACCGGATCGGTCGAGGCCCGGGTTAACAACGACCGCCACCAGCACTGCTAGCCGACAGGGTGCTGGCGGAAATTGGGCTACCGCTGGCCAAAGAAGGAGGAAGAGAGGAGGAAGGCATGTCAGGAGGAAGGAGGAGAGGAGGAAGGTTAAGAGAGTGGACGTGAGGATAGGAACTTTGAATGTTGGTAGTATGACTGGTAAAGGGAGAGAGCTTGCAGATATGATGGAGAGAAGGAAGGTTGATATATTGTGTGTGCAAGAGACCAAATGGAAGGGGAGTAAGGCTAGGTGCATCGGAGGGGGGTTTAAACTGTTTTACCATGGTGTGGATGGGAGGAGAAACGGGGTAGGGATTATCCTGAAGGAACAGTATGTAAAGAGTGTCTTGGAGGTGAAGCGAGTGTCTGACAGAGTGATGGTTATGAAACTGGAAATTGATGGTGTGATGCTGAATGTTGTTAGTGCATATGCCCCGCAAGTTGGGTGTGAGATGGATGAGAAAGAAGAATTCTGGAGTGATATGGATGAAGTGGCGAGGAGTGTACCTGAGGGAGAGAGAGTGGTGATTGGAGCGGATTTCAATGGACATGTTGGGGAAGGAAACAGAGGAGATGAGGAGGTGATGGGTAGATATGGTGTCAAGGAGAGGAATGCAAAAGGTCAGATGATAGTGGATTTTGCAAAAAGGATGGACATGGCTGTGGTAAACACGTATTTTAAGAAGAGGGAGGAACACAGGGTGACGTACAAGAGTGGAGGAAGATGCATACAGGTGGACTATATCTTATGCAGGAGGGCCAGACTGAAGGAGACTGTAGACTGTAAAGTGGTGGCAGGGGAAAGCGTAGTTAGGCAGCATAGGATGGTGGTTTGTAGGATGACACTGGAGATCAAAAAGAGAAGGAGAGTGAGGGCAGAACCAAGGATCAAATGGTGGAAGTTGGAAAAGGAAAACTATAAGGTGGAGTTCAGGGAGGAATTAAGACAGGCACTGGGTGGCAGTGAAAAGTTACCAGTGAGCTGGACATCTACAGCAGAAGTGGTAAGGGAGACAGCTAGAAAGGTGCTTGGTGTGGCATCGGGACAGAGGAAGGAGGACAAGGAAACCTGGTGGTGGAATGAAGAAGTACAGGAGAGTATACAGAGGAAGAGGCTGGCGAAGAAGAAGTGGGATAGACAGAGAGATGAAGAATGTAGACAGGAGTACAAGGAGATGAGGCGTAGGGCGAAGAGAGAGGTGGCAAAGGCTAAAGAGAAGGCTTATGGTGAATTGTATGAGAGGTTGGACACTAAGGAGGGAGAAAAGAACCTGTACCGATTGGCTAGGCAGAGGGACCGAGCTGGGAAAGATGTGCAGCAGGTTAGGGTGATAAAGGATAGCAATGGAAATGTAATCACAAGCGAGGAGAGTGTGTTGAGCAGATGGAAAGAGTACTTTGAGGGGTTGATGAATGAAGAGAACGAGAGAGAGAGAAGACTGGATGATGTAGGGACTATGAATAGGGGAGTGCAATGGATTAGCAAGGAGGAAGTTAGGACAGCTATGAAGAGGATGAAGAATGGAAAGGCTGTTGGCCCAGATGACATACCTGTGGAAGCATGGAAGTGTTTAGGAGAGATGGCAGTGGAGTTTTTAACCAGATTGTTTAATGGAATCTTGGAAAGTGAGACGATGCCTGAGGAGTGGAGAAGAAGTGTACTGGTACCTATTTTTAAGAATAAAGGTGATGTGCAGAGCTGTAGTAACTACAGAGGGATAAAACTGATCAGCCATAGCATGAAGTTATGGGAAAGAGTAGTGGAAGCTAGGTTAAGAAGGGAGGTGACAATTAGTGAGCAGCAGTATGGCTTCATGCCAAGAAGGAGTACTACAGATGCGTTGTTTGCTCTGAGGGTGTTGATGGAGAAGTACCGAGAAGGTAAGAAGGAGTTGCATTGTGTCTTCGTGGACTTAGAGAAAGCATATGACAGGGTACCTAGAGAGGAGCTGTGGTATTGTATGAGGAAGTCAGGGGTGCCAGAAAAGTATGTAAGAGTGGTACAGGATATGTACAAGGACAGTGTGACAGTGGTGAGGTCTGCAGTAGGAGTGACGGATGCTTTCAGGGTGGGGGTAGGATTACATCAAGGATCAGCTTTGAGTCCTTTCTTGTTTGCAATGGTAATGGACAGGTTGACAGATGAGATCAGACAGGAGGCACCGTGGACTATGATGTTTGCAGATGACATTGTGATCTGTAGTGAGAGTAGGGAGCAGGTTGAAGAGACCCTGGAGAGGTGGCGATATGCTCTAGAGAGAAGAGGAATGAAGGTCAGTAGGACTAAGACAGAATACATGTGCATAAATGAGAGGGAGGACAGAGGAATGGTGAGGATGCAGGGAATAGAGTTGGCGAAGGTGGGGGAATTTAAATACTTAGGATCAACAGTCCAGAGTAATGGGGAGTGTGGAAGAGAGGTGAAGAAGAGAGTGCAGGCAGGGTGGAGTGGGTGGAGAAGAGTGTCAGGAGTGATCTGCGACAGAAGGGTACCAGCAAGAGTGAAAGGGAAGGTCTACAAGACGGTAGTGAGACCAGCTATGCTTTATGGGTTGGAGACGGTGGCACTGACCAAAAGACAGGAGGCAGAGCTGGAGGTGGCAGAGTTAAAGATGTTAAGGTTTGCATTTGGTGTGACGAGGATGGACAGGATTAGAAATGAGTATATTAGAGGGTCAGTACAGGTTGGACAGTTTGGAGACAAAGTCAGAGAGGCAAGATTGCGTTGGTTTGGACATGTGCAGAGGAGAGATCCTGGATATATCGGGAGAAGGATGCTAGGGATGGAGCTGCCAGGCAAGAGGAAGAGAGGAAGGCCTAAGAGGAGATTTATGGATGTGGTGAAGGAGGACATGCAGGTGGTGGGGGTGACGGAGAGAGATGCAGAGGACAGGAGGAAGTGGAAGCTTTTGATCCGCTGCGGCGACCCCTAACGGGAGCGGCCGAAAGGAGAAGAAGAGGTCACGATGTGTTTAAGGTCACAGAGCAACTGGGAATTGAGTTAAAATAACCAAGAGATCATCGAGATCATCGATATTAAGATGCCGACTTGCACTGCAGTGGAGATTCCTGCTGCAGGTGGGATCCCCTGCTGAGAGTGACTGCAGTGATACAAAAAACATTCTCACACCTTAAAAAAGTGTTCCTTATTTCTTTCACCCACACCTTGTAAACCCAATGTCAAATTGGGAGACCACCAAATTCCTGTCTCCTGGGAAACATCAACCTGTAGGTGCCAACAACCCTGTAAGAGACACATGTGCAGTCCCATGTACAATCTACCTTATTTTTGCCATGTACTGGGATGCTAGAATTCCTGTATAGATGTGTATACAAAGTCACATAATAAGTCAATGTGAAACTCGCGGTAACTGTTTTTACTCGTGTTCCACCCAGAATGCAATGAAGGAACTTTGCAAATCATGACGGAAGAGTGTTGCATCACATTTCCTGTGCTCTTTAAATTCACAAAACACTTCAATAATCCATATCAGACATAAAACAAGGAAGATTATTAAAACACCCTGAAATAATCTGTCATCAAACAAGAAGTGTAAATAAACACATCCACAAGCTGGGGTACCATAAATAATGTGTTATGTTGTATGGGAAGCTGCTGGCTAAATAGCTACTGCTTCAAGGTTCTGCAGAGTGTCTGGCTAACTGTTAATGAAAGTAAGTAGAGAAGAATAACAATTCCAATATCCGGTAAGAGAATGGCAACCTAAATAGAAGCTATCTCCCCACAGGGTTAACCCAAATCCTCCTGTCTCTGTTTATATCACACTCAGGAGACCAAATTTCTTCCACAAAGCAGAGCAACCTCCCCAAAGGGCACCACCTATGAGCGTCTTGTTCTGTACCCTAGTGAGCCACATTATTTTATACGTTAATATCCAGAGCACCACAAACACCACACAAGAGTGCAATGCAACCTGACAGAAAAAGGGATCTTGGGCCCACACACAAATGGTTAAATGCATTGGTGTTTCTTGCAGACTTTGGCAGAAAAGAAATGGAAACAGGTTATAGTCATTTCTCAGTATACGAATCTATGTCGCAGAAATTTTTTCAGATACCAAATCCCTTTTTCCCCCCATTATTTAAAATTGGGGAAAAAATATGCTCCTAGCCCATCCAAAAACACCTGCATAATGATCAACCCATGATAAAAACACTCTAAACACCAGTAACATAATTAGATTTGCAAGTTTATAACACATGGTACAGTATGTACAGTACAGGACATTTTGGTGTTAGTGGTGCCACCATAATTTAAATAAATAGGTTTATTTTTTTAAAATTATGCTAAGTTAAAAACATTGCAGATAATTTAAACAAACAAGGCTAACAGTATTTCCTGGGTGTTCTTCAAATGAAGTGAAGAAGAGAGGCTGGAGAGGTCTGCTGTGTGAAATCTTCAGCTGAAATCACAGTGACGCTGCGCAAATGCGAGTCACAGGACTCACAAGAACACCGGCGGCAACAGCTGAGACACCAGCGCCCACATGTTTAGAACTTCAAATAAATTGGTATCAGTATAAAATTGATTTTTTAACTTTGGAAAGGCTTTGAAAAATTTGTTATAGCAAAGTGTCTATCGATACCGACTATATTGAGGTATTAATTTTCAAGAGCTTGTATAGTGAAAATTTGGATGTAGAGAGTTTGAATACCAGGGGATTGCTGTATTTAGCTTAAGTAAAATCTCATAAGCCCAGTTCAGCAGCAGGTAGCACTGGTGTGTTTGAGAAGTTGCTTTGTGATGGTCTAGGGTCCCTTTCAACCTGCCTCACACTCTACACCTCTGAAACAGACTTCAAAAAATGACAACTGAAAATGAGACACTCCCAGGTCATAAATGCTACTTGCATTTTGTGTTTGAGTGGTCATAGCCCGATTCATAAATGTACAAAATACTGTTCCGTGAGGACTTCTGCAGTCCACATTGAGAAAGAGTTTGGCTTCTTTTCAGTGGTCAGCTTCCTTGATCAATGATTGCAAAGGCAGACAGCGGAGCCGGATAGTCAGCTGATGGTTTTCGGGGTGCTCTGGTTAGTGTTGGGCGGAGATAACCTGCTGGCATATGCTGTGTGCATGCATGTGTATTTTGGCTTCGGACAGAAACGCACTCCTCAGAAGGAGAGTCCCTTCCTGTGTGAGAAAGCATTTTTGTGGTAATGTTTTAGGGATGTGCGAACATGTCCACACAGCATGGAGGCACACAGGTTCTACTTGGGCCTGTTGGAACCTATGCTCATGCAACTGAACAGCAGCAATGAATAATACATGCATCTCGCGGACAGCTGGAGTGCAGCATGATTCCCCCTGAGGCAATACTTGGCACAATGTCCCACTTCCAACTAGGAAGTTCTGCCTATTAGAAAAATCCGAGAGACGAGTAGAGGTGTCAAGACACGTATCCAGGTCTAACACCTCTCAGAAAGCAAAGGATCATGAAAACAAGTCTGCTACCTCTGTTATACCTTTGACAAAGGTATTTACTTTGAACTGAGTAAAAACTAGAATAATGTATTAAAGGTTAAATTAAAGCATGAACCTGAGTGTACCAACCTGTACACTCTTTGAGAAAGGTATCAGATAAATGGATAAATAGCAAGACTGACCCTCCCTGGACATACTATTGTCATGCCATAGACATGCTGTGATCTTGGGGGAGGGGCGCGTTTCGGGTTTCAGCAATCTAGAGTGTTGCCTGTGCAGCTATAAAGTCCAATATGCATGCATGAACCATAAAGTTAACACTGTTACACATGCATCATATGCCTGGCTCCATGTGAAAGGTGGTGCAGGAATGCAGCCAGGTTTATTTCAACAACTCAAAAAATGCAACTGACCTTCACGCACACTGAAAACAATGTACCGCTCTACCACTTCCCCAAGTAGAAATGTTCCCCTGCTGCTGTACACACCCTGAAGGTTCATACGGGAGAGCACACACCATCCAGCAGTCATGGCCGCACCGTTCATAGAGCCACTTATACACGTGTGCAGCTGTGGGATTCAGAACTCCTGCAAATGAAGGTAATCACTGCATATGTGATAAGAGGTTTTAAGTGGGCCTGCAGCTGGGTAGTGTTGCTGCCTTACAAACAGTCCTTCTAGCTGTAGCACCCTTGATCAAGGTATTCAACATGAATTGATACAATAAATATTACCCAGCTGTATAAATAAGCTCAGTGTAGAAAACTTAACAGGGTAAGTCACCTTGAAGAAATGAGTCTGATAAATTTAGAACAACAATCACACAAATAACAATAATAATAAAAATAATGATAAATACTGCTGTCTGAAATGCAGATTACACTCTCAAGCGGGGAGCCACGATCCAATTGGCCATTACACCGCAGGACACACCGTGAGAAACTGACCATCCGTAAAATGTAAGCGAGAGAGGCCGTCTTTCTTTTTTTCTCTCTCTCACACGCACACACACGCACACGCAGTTGTCACCTGTACTTTCTGAACAGCTCATCACTCTCCCGGAAGCCGTTGTTTAGCAGCATGTTGATGCCCTGCAGCGCGAGCTCAGCGTCATCGATGCGCTCTGCTGTGCCTTGCGGCGCCTCGCGCAGATCCTCGCGACCCTCCATGGCGCAGCGAGCGCTGTCGTGTAGACAGGAGCGCGCGAGCCCCTTCAGTCGTTGGATGGAAAACCTCTGGTGTTCCTCTTTCTGTCCGTATGTGTGTGTCCGTGTGTTTACTCGCCTTGCGAACGACTACGGGTTCAGCGCGCGTTCATAGAGGACCACAGCACCGGGGCATCATCGTCGCCCTGCCCACATCCCGTGTAGCGAGCGCCCACTCCATGCCAGCTCGCGCTACCGAGATCACCAAACGGAGCCCCCACGCCACTTCCGCAGTGCGCGCCCGCCTACAGTCTTGGTACGGTGTTGGCCTCCGTCTGCAATGAAATACAGTAAAACACAGTACTAGCTATAATGAGAGCGTAGGGATGCGCTTGGCCGTCACGCCACACCGTCTCTGTGACCCCGGCGGTCACCGCCACCCCGTTATGCGACGCGTTCCACTCCGTCCGTGCGACGTCACGAGGCCCGCCCTGCGGCGCGAGCGCAGCCGTGGTGACCGGGGAGCTGTCCAGCAGGGGGCGCGCGACCAGTGCAGGGAATCTGGGCTGCCGGCGTGAGTTTAGCCTTTAACAGTTTTAGCACCAAAATGTGTGTTATTGTACGGGTAAATTATAGATTGATATCCCGCATAGACACAGACTTCCTTAGTTGTCGTTTGCCGGACCTTTTTCCTGCATGCTTTTTACGTGATGTAGTTGCACTTATGTTCTCCTTTAATGTTTCAGTGTTCTTGTTCTCATACTGTCGTGCTTCATTTCTGCCAAGCCCTGCTCTGGTGTGTTTGTGTTACTGTAAATGTGTATATACCTATGAGGACGGAAGGTAAACGTGACCACTTTAATGGCTGCCTCCACCCATTTCATAAACAGGGAAGTTCCGCCCGCACAGCGCACTGAGCTTTTAACGTAATGGCTCACATGTGGGGACGAACTTCCTGCTTTTGCTCCGCCCTCAATTGCATGATTGGCCACCATTCTTTTTTATGCAAATTACATCCTGGTCCCTCATATTCTTTCCCACATATCAGAAGTTGAACCACTGTCTCTACGTTTGTTCTACATACACAGCTTTGGTGTTCAAACTACAGACTGGAAATTAGGGACACAGGTACTTCTCACCCTAAGTGAGATTTTTGCTATGTAAAAGGTCCAACTTAAATCACAGTAAATGCAGTAACGTTGCATACAACGCAAACACGTTCAAGCCAAGCTAGGACCGAGGGGCTTGGGGTTGGGGCTTTGGTTGAGTGCCTGTTCAGCCTTTGCCTACACCATTTTTAAAATTCCTTATAATTATGATTTTATTTCAACATTTTAATATCTATTAGGCATTAGTGAATTTCAGGTGACCTGAGGAACAAAAGCTACATGTGAGCATAAACAGTCTAGTGTAACTTTTTATTGGGATTTGTTATTTATAACGTGCCATAAATACTTGTGCCATGGGACTTGGAACATGCACATAAGGTCCAAGCTTATGAGTGGTAGGGACTGTTTGTTAGCCTCAAGCTGTTCAATGGGAAAGAGAGAAAGATTTATATATTTAAAAAGTACATTTATTCATTGAGCAGATGCTGTTCTTTAAAGCAACATACAGTTCAGAGTACACAACAGTGCATTTTACCAACAAAAAGATACAAAGAGATGGAGACGAATGATTTTGGAAGGACAATCACTTAGTCCGATACCACTGTGTTTGCCACCACTCAACACCAGTACTGAATTTAGGAGTTGCACTGATGTTAAAAGGACAGAATTTAATGTAAAGATGACGCAAACAGATCATCTCATCCCACAATAAATAAAGAGCAGAGCAGATAGGAGGATCTCTGGTCTGACAGTCCACTGAGGTCAGCCATGGTAATGTGGTAACAGAAATGCCTGCTCTGAATAGGAGTTGGTGTGAGGTGTTCAGCTTCCAAGCAGCCAACAGAATCTAGCTCAACCTGCAGGACATTCTCTGAGGTTTACAGGACCTGACACCTGGGCAACCTTGTCAAAGGACACACGCTCCCCGTTGACTCGGATGTTCTGGAGGCAGCCCATCAGAGAAGTCCTCAGGGGGAGATTTAGATGCTGAGAGGCTTCTGTGAAGAGGTATGAAAGACAAAAAAAGAATATTTCCCCTTATGAGTAATAATAAAGGACAGAATGTATCGCAACAGACTTGCCAAAAAGCTCTCTGAAGCTTCATCATAAATACGCAATCATCCCTATAATGTTGTTATTTATTTATTTATTCATTTTCCTGAAATTTCTCCAAATGCACTTACACTGTTTCTTTTGTACAGTGAGCTGTTGAAACATAGTGTATCAATTCAGGACAAGTACCTTGATCATAGGTACTGCAATATGAGATAGGATAAGAATATTGGTCTCTCAAAAGCAAGGTGGCATCTCTAAGATCTGCATCACCTGTTACCCTGATGGTAGAGTGAAGACTTACCTGGAAGACCACCAACGTAGAGGGGGTCACTGGTATTGGTGAAGGTGGATGATGACGGTCCGACTGTGTATTGTCCCTCAGTGTCCACATCCAATTGGACCACGTTGTTGCGCTTGATTACTGTGGGGAAGAGAATTGTGTGGTCATTCACCTTGGGGTCAAAGGGCACCAGGTGCAGAGCCCTTACTGATGGTCAGAAGAACAACGCACCTGCAACCCTGTGGAATGTGCCATCACAGAGGGGCTGTTGGGGGCTCACTGACACGCCAAACTGTCCCGCACCATTGTTCACCTGAACTATCACCTGTAACACAATGAGTGCAAATACAGTCTGGTTATGACATGTAGGGGTTCAACAGAGGACGTTGAGGACTTCCACGAAGTACAAGATCCTGCAATGTGATGCATCCAAGCAGCCAGCAGGGGGCTCACCTTCCCTTTCCTCATAAAGAGGCTCAGATGATGGCCATGTGAACTCCCAACATGGAAGATGATCCCTGCCAGGGTTCTGGGTCGCATCTCAAACACCAGCTCAAAACTGAAGCCCACAACAAAGGAGTTTTCTGCAACATTGGAATGAGATACAACTGTGAAAATCAGAAAAAAACAACTACTGGTTCACTTTGAAATGGACTCAAATCAGAGCAGCATCTGAAATGCTCAAAATTTTTTGATGGCATCACCTAAGACAGCATATCCCCCTTGTCCCGAGAAGTAGGCGCCGCTTTCGGTTGGTCCATCGAAACAAGGTGCTACTCCATGATTGAAAGTGGGGCTTCCCACTGGCTGCCCATTCAGTTTGAAATTGCAAAAGCATCCAGTGACACTCTCCCTAGGAATGGTCCTCCACTGGAGCAGACAAGGCACCATACAGCTCATGTTACATCCATTGCATCTTTCACAGACATCTATTGACATAGCAGTCAATTGCAGGAAGTGAGAAAGGGATTTCCCCCCATACTGCTACTGCAACCTGCTGGCCTAAATTTTCAAAGCTGGGTTTTTGTTTTGTTTTTTAATAATAAAAGGGATTATGGCACATTGCAATACAAAAATACTGTAGCAATAAAAAAATCCTGTTCAAATGAGCTGTAATTCCTAAAATGTATGGTACCTCATGCTTGGTGTGTACAGAGATGGGCACGGTGCCCACGTAGACAGGAGGCTGCAGGCCCAGGGAGAGCTGTTCTTCGCGGGTCAGGTGACCTTCCTTGGTGTGGAGCCCATCCATGACTAGACGCACCTTCCTGTTGTCCCAGCTGAACACGACCTGCACAGCATCCACACAGTGGCATGAGTGCACAAAACAGTGACCCACTCATCTGCCAAGGACAGCAACCTCAGGGCTGTAGTCCAGATTGGACCCCTCACTCATCACCCATGTATCCAGACCTACAGGTATGTCACAGAAGTCCCTGAATGCAGCCTTACCGTGTGCCATTTCCCATTGTTGCACTTTTCCTTTATGAAGATCTGCTTTCTTCCCACAGCCAGCCGGATGCGACCATTGGACAGGTAGAGTGCCAGATAGGAGGTCCCCTCTGTGCCACCGATGTATAACAGGAGTCCATTTGCTGTCTTGGTTCTGAAGTCTAGGGAGAACTGGGGCCTGAGACATAAAAGGGAAATTCTTATAGCATCACACAACACTACAAGGTCCATGGAATATTTGTATGAAGCAAATGGGCTTACTTGTCATAGAACACCTGTGGAATGAAGCTGTAGCTCAGGTAGCTGACGGGACTCCTGAGCTGGTGGCAGTGTTGGACTAAGGTTGGAGTCTGACAGCCTGGCAAAGCTTCGTCCCCAGTCTTATGCTTCTGTTGGACACAGCGACAGCAATAATCAAAAAAGAGCCGAAACGCTGCCCGGCAGTCAAACTGCAAATCTGATTTTCTCCTGTTGAGTCCTGTGTATGCAAAATAACACACAGTGGAACAGCCTGGAGAAGCAACAGAGGGTGTCTCCTCAGTTCTCCACAGACTGTCAAAGAACTGAACACACTTCAAATAACCAGTAATTTATCGACACTAAAGACTTCAGTAGCTGCTGGAAGGAAACAAATCAGTCAAAAATCCAGTTCATTTGCAACATCAGTAGACAGAGTGGTGGTGTCAGCATAATGGCACCACTGTGTGGATGGATGGATGGATGGATGGATAGATAGATAGATAGATAGATGATTGATTGATTGATTGATTGATTCTATTATAGAGTTTAACATGGCAGGAAAAACCAGAATCCTGTTTTACATGTCCATCAAAATTTATGTCAAATCAAAATTTAAAGACCCAAAGGTAGGCCACTTTTGCAGATGAATGTGCAGAACATTTCCAGGACAGAAAGCCAGCAAGTGACGTGTTTGAGCACAATCACAGGCTGAGACTCTTCACTGAGGCACACAAGGCCTCAAAAACAAGAATTGCCAGCAGCTGTTTGCTCAACTGACATGTCGTGGCCTGAAGAACCAACTGCCTTTTTCATTTGGTTGGTTCATTTATTGAGCTCTTGAGCAGGTTGGTTTGCTATAGAACTGTGGGTCTGCAGTTCCTATTCGGAGGAACATTTGAAAGCCACAGACTCACCAGATTTTTATATAAGTACACAGAATGGATTTCATTTTTTGGTTTTTGAGGTTGTGGTTCACTTCTAAGGTGGCAAATGGCACTGCTGGTTATGCTGTGTGGTAACAGGCTTAAATCAAGCTCAACAGGTATGGAGTTTGCATGTTCTCCTCCTCCCTGTGCTGTTTTTTTTCCCTTAGTCTAAAGATGAATTTCAGGTTAACTGGACACCCTTGGTGTCTGTTTCTGTGAGTGAGTGTGTGTCTGAGTGGCCACCAGTCTCTAGACTAGAGTGTATCCTTATAGTCTGGTGGCTATTAGTTGTGGTTTCGATCAACTCTGGGCTGCTGTCACACTGACAAGGACAAGCGGTAAACGTAACTGACTAGTCCACTATTAATTAATAAAACCATTTTTTTAATGCAATGGAATGTTAGCTGGTAAGCTGGGAAGAATTATGGAGTGTAATTTTTAGAGAAAGCATGCAGATTCATACAGTTGTCTAAAGGAGGTGGAACCATTAGGGTTATAAAAGTGAGAAAATCTGACAATAGGTGATGCAGCTGGAGAGAGCAAAAAAAGGCCGTTTTCATGTCAGTTATTGGTGGAAATTCTGGGCTGTGATGCTACTAGGGGTATAGGGTTGGGGCTGCTCATACACACAAAGATCCAAGTTTATGTATAGAAAGGTTTTTTCTGATGGGCTGCTTTCAGGGGAGACATTCTGAGGGGCACAGGTGTGGTTGTGTGTTATTCACGGCCATTATCTGGTTCAAATGCCATTGACCAACTCAAGCTTAAATACACAGCATAAACACCAAATGAATGATTTGTTGACACGACAGCATTAGAAGTCTTGTTAGGACAGAGACAACACGTGGTTTATACTGTGCACAACTGTATGAGAGGAAGTGCGATAATGCAGGGTATCGCTGTTAAATCTGTTTTATTTAAAATTGCTTCCTACACAGAAACTGTGATTTGAACTCCATCCTTAAATTTTTAGAAATACAGCAGTAAGACATACATGGTAAGGAGGATGAAAATTGAGCCATTTCTTTGAATAATAATGGGCAATATATTTTTGTAAAATAAATATGGGATTTCATAACTGGCCATGCAGAACACATGTCAAAGCACATTAACCCCATATGATTATGTGCTATAGAAAACATTCCAGTACAAAGTGGTTGTGTTTTTTGTTCCCTTTTTTCTCTTTTAATCTTCCATCAAAAAAGTGACAGGAGGAGTTACAACTTGTCCAAAATACAAATATTGTATGTGATGAAAAACTGACAAAATGGAAGATAAATGAGGTGAAAGAATGTGTAAAAACCAAAGGGTTTATGAAGGGGTTGTTTAAATACCTGTTAACTTTCTGTATTTGAGTCTTAACAATAGAAAATGTTAAACTAGACAGAAAAATGCAATTAATAAAGAGGGCAGATTTATTTCAGTTCTGGGTTTTGCTGGAATTATTTATCATCCTGAAAACTTAAAGGGGCATGTGGTATATATGGAGAATACAGTTTACATGTGTAAAACTGTCTTAGTATTACTGTGAAATCCATATTCAACTTTTAAAAGGTCTAAAAATGAGTTTTAATGAATTTGTGTAACAATTGTTTCACATTTTTTCCGAACCCTTTCAAAAAGGCACACAAAAAGAGAACACAGTTTCACAGCCATAGAAATACACTGAGAATGTTTCCAGAGGAAGTTGCTGTAAACAATTACTGTGTTAGTGTTTCATTCAGTGGAGCACAATGTGCCGTGGAAATAGTAAAATAATGGACAAAAGGCAGGATGAGGCCACATCTCCACATTAATCCACTCTGTCTGCATTTCCAAAATCCATTCCTTTTCTTCAGCTCTGAAAGCAAAACATTATTGAAGGTTAACGTTCAGTTACAGACAGACTGAGAGGGGAATTACAATTATGCACTGAAAGAGACAAAAGAGGAAAAACGACACAATTATTGTCAGAAATTGTCCTGCAACATAAACTGTCACATAAATGATCCGATCAGAACACAAAATTACCATAATGTCATAAAATATCTAATTACATATTCTGTTATATTTTCCAGTGTGTACAAGGTGATATTATTGAAGATTTTTATCGTATTCTGCCTTCTTTTTTCCCTAAACCACACCCACTTATGAGCCTCCCCATGGGAGTCCACCCACCATCAAGGAAACGCTGCTGTTGCGGCCGGCCAGCATGAGCAATGGGCTTTGGTCCACGCTGCACACATCCAGCAACACATCTCCAGTGGCTTGGAACCTGCTGAGGTCTTCAGGTCTGAACAGGTTATTGGGTCTGGAACAGAAGAACATAACATCAGATGTGTTTCAGAACCCTGCTGCCTCTGTGAACCGTTCACTTAAGATATGAGAAAAATTCAGGACCATAAAACTTCACAATGAATTTCCCAGTACTGTGAGACTCTCGGTGTGTAACACTTGTAAAGTTCACAAGCACAGGTAAACGATGGTACGTGCAGTTTCACTGTAACACAGCTAAACTTTTCAAACCAGCTCCAGGTTTATGCAACAGATGCCCTGCTATAATGCAGAAGCAAACCACAGTAGCATAAATTCATCAACAAGGAATTATACATTTCTTTGTCATTCCAGTCGCTTGTTCCTGCAGCACAGGAGATATAATTTGCTAATATCCTGATAGTTCCGGGTCTCATATTTACTTAGTTTCTACACATTTGTGCAACATCTCCGTTTTAATCTCAAATATAAAGTGTAATTCTATTGGGGCCAAAAAGCGTCTTTAAAAAGAAAAAAGGTAATAAGGTTTGAAAAGCACAGATAACAGAAGATGTGTGGTCTGGTGCCCTGTGTGTGTTGTGCAGCAACACGATGCTGCATGTGCTACATGTTTTTACAGTAGTTTAGTGACATTTTAGAAAGTTGGCCTGGGGTTTTTACATGAGCTGAGAACACATTTTCCCCTCAATTTAAAATAAGGTAAATAAGGGAATGCCATTTTTTTTAATCTGAGCAGCATTTCCAGGAATAAATTCAGTGCATAAAATTGGGTTTACCTGTAATATGTTTTAAGGATTTTCCCAGAATTAAGTATAAATAAAATGTATTGTGAACTGGAATTTGGACATAATGGAAATAGATTGAAAAGAACTGAAGTTTAATGACCTTCTCCAGCTTCCATCTGTTTAGTGCAAAAAGCACACAATGAAATTCCAAACACCAGACAAAAGTGGGAATTACCTCCTTGTATAGAGGTTGCTCAGGCAGCCCTGGAAGAAACCTCTGCCCAGAGTCACATCGGTTCCATCCACAGTCACTGGGGAGGTGGATGGCTGTGATTCTCCCAAGTCGTCCTCATCAATTCGCAACTCCATGCTACGAGGACCAAAGACACATCAAGGTGAATTGGTGCACCAAGGGGGTTTGTGACATCCCTTCACTCCTACTCACAGACACCATCAACATTAAAGTGGGGGAACTTGATCAGCTGTTGTACCCTTGACTAAGGAATGTAATGTGGATTGCTATGATAAAATCTCTACCAGTATAATGTGAAAATCTGTACTATTTTTGGTGGCAAGTGTCTACTGGGGATCTAAATACAAACTATCAACTGATATATTAAAGTACAGCTCTCCAACAATCTATGATTTCTTACAAAAGTTTCAAAAAGCTTTGAAAATCATTGTGTGCATTAGCAGCTGCAGACAGCTACAAACTTTTGAGGCCAACCACCAGACTCTCCATACAAAAAAATTAATGTACCTGTTCTTGTTTCTGGTGATGGTCAGGTAGTGCCACTGACCATCTGTGTACGTTTTTCTTGACTTCCAGATCTTATCATTGAACTGAAGAATGACAAAGCCATTGTCCAGGGACAGTTTGAGACTATTGCCCTATTGGAAAATAAAAGTTTAGTAAGTACAACAGTGTGTTTATATAAGCCAACGCATCAGACACTTATCACTAGAGTACTCAGCAGAACAAGCACTATGAGAGAAAATCACAGGAACAAATAGATAAGACATGGAAAGTCAGGAAGGAACAGGAATGTTACTGAAAGGACAAGAATGGGGAGAGGATATCATCTTACCAGCTGGCTGTTCTCCATCATGAGGCCTTGATCGTCAGTGCTCTGGAAACCCAGTGAAACAGTCATGTTATCTGCCAGAGTAAAATCATCTAGCGCTGCTGACAGGCTGCTTCCCAGGCTGAACTCTGCTTTGCGGGACACCTGAGGTCAAGGGGATAAGAAGTAGGTATTAACAATGAGAGCTGGCCCTCATTAATCTACCAGCTTGCGTTCTCTCTCTCTCTCTCTCTCTCTCTCTCTCTCTCACACACACACACACACACACACACGTACACACAATTGATATGTCTACAAGGAGGCTCACCAGGAAGTCTGAAGGACAGCCCTGGCTGACGCCCACTTTCTCAATGAGGTCAGCTGGGGCACTGTCCACCTTGATGCTCCTCAAGCAGCCTTTGATTGGGGGGATCTTGATGTTTTCCCTGAAAAAGGAGGAAAAAAAACACTGAATAACCTGTATATCTGTACACAGAGATGGAACAGATCAACTGAGATAGAAAAAATAGAATAAACAGAATATAATGAACTCTATCTTCTCTTTTAAACACAAACATCTAAGTTCAAATAAAAATCAATGTATGAACACTGCAAAAAGGATGTGAACAAAAGCCACCACCAACAAAAATTTATTAAGCTGACTTTATATAGGTTAGATATCATCCATATTTTGCACATGCAATTATAAACCTTGTGTCATGTTTTAACAATGAGTGATCTGTACCTTTCTCTCAATGCTGAAGGCAGGCCACCGATATAATACTTGTCAAATGCTTTTTGGCCACAGTTTAGAGCATCTAATATAGTTGTAGATCCTAAGCGGACAACTGCTTTGCCACTTCTCAATATTACAAACAATAGTTCTTCTTCCTCATCCTGTTGGAACAAAATATATAAAAAAGAGAAAAATTATAAACTAATATGAATACAATAGTAAAATTCAGGCTATGATGTTATGATACTTGGTTATGACACTTTTCAGTTAATGTGCACTTCCATTTTACGAACTGAATAAGTAACCATTTCAACAAAACTTCTTACCTGAGGGAATAATTTTTTTGTACTCTTCACTGCTGGCAAAATATTGTCTCCATCTCGGCCCCGAAATACAACATATCCTCTTTCCACAGTAAGGGTGCAGTATGATTGCTGTTTGTGGAGAGCAGAGTCACGATGAAGCATTTCCTTTTTCCTTAAACTGGGTCTCCAACATAAAAACTCTTTAAAGAAGAATTTAGTCTTTTTTTTTCCATGAATAAAGGTAGCATGCTTTATAGATAATCCACCAAAGCTTCCCCCAATGCGTTGATGTGCAAATGTTGCTTTTAAACAAGTTTTTGGAACACTTTGCTCTACTTACAGCTTATTTACAAAGTTCTTTATTGTGTTTTCTTATTTACACACATAAATACCCTGCCAGGGGACTCAATACACGCAGGTGCGTGTACAAAGCATCCTGGCTCACCTGACAGGGGCTTTCTAGTAGCATGAACTCTGAAAGCTGCTCATGAGGGGGGCTGTTCTGCTCTGCTTCCAACAGAAAAAACCTGCTGCTTTCCTCCCTACAGCGCTATCATGTTGCAAACTTCTATATTTATATTTATTCATTCATTAGATGCTTTCCTCCAGAGTGAACCACAACTCAGTGAACAAAAGTGCATTTCACCAACAGACATATACAAATACTGACATGCAATTCTGTAAGAACGCTAACTAATGTGTCACTATTTCTGCTAATGCACATTAGACAAATTGCTGCATATAGAACTGATGATGAACCCCTGGCCCACTTTGTGTCATGTTCAAATAGCAAACTTTCCATGAGAAGTGAACTCAGGGTCCCAATAAAGTTTGTAAAGGGGATCCACTGTTTACTGGATTAAATTAACTCACATACTTTCGGAATAATGTTAGCAGCAGAAAGAATTCTGATATTAGCAATGATTCAAAACAATTGAATATTTTCTAGATTGTAGACTTAGATTGTTTATTAAAAATTAAATTAAAAATCAAATGAACAATTTAAGAACTTACCTCAGTTCCAATGTATAACAGAAGTGCATTTTCTGATCGACTGTGGACAAACTGGCTCAATTTGAGATTGCCTGAAGTTTTAACAGGAATAGTTACACTTGCATATCCTGTGCCTTCGAAGTATAAGGACAACGATGACTGGGTATATCTTAAAGGAAAAGTAAAAATCTGTTACAACTTTTCTGAAAACAGCCTCGAAATTTTATGTCTTTTCCATTCAAAATATAAGTCTATCATATTTTTTCTCATCTGTTTTGTGCCCACCTACCTCTTACACGGTATCTCTTTGTTAACATTGACAACTTTCTGGAAGTTGTAAAGACTGATGAATCTTTCATTGAAGGTGGCAAATTCCATGCATCCTTGATATTTAGGTAGATTTAAAGGTTCTGGTGGCTAGAGAATATAAAAAATTGTGAGTGCACATTTCCAAATATTTATCTCGTAAGACCTTTACCTCTAACACTGGAACAGCTAAATTACGACAGCAATTTTTTGCCATATTCATGGACTGAAAAGCAAAAATAAAGAACATTCTTTCATCATAAAGGATTCAAGTGTATTTACTTTGAAGTCATCTGGATATCCTCCAACATAAAAGACAACTTGGGATGGGTCAATGTCAAGGAGATTGTCTGCGATTCTGTTCTCCATAAAATAGACCTTGGGCGGATTAGGATTGCTTGATGTATACATCTGTGTCAGATTCAGTTTAACATCTTCATAGATCCTGGAGAGAGGAATTTATATTACTAAATGATCAATTAACCACAAGGAGCTTTTGGAATCGAGAGTTATCAGCAGAAAATTGAGTACCTTTGCAGCTCCACACGGTCGAATAAGGCTGGTTCCGAGACGGACCTTGTGATGAAACTGGTTTTGATCTCATATGGAATTCCGTTGAGCTTGTGGACATAGAATAGTTCGTTGTCCTTCAACATCATTCCCATGTAGTCCTTACTAGCCTGTGAGAAGGAACAAGCCATTAACAAGATGCAACACTGCACCCATATGCATGTCACTGTTGATGCTCATAGTTGTGGTGGTCATTCCCTTTTCCTAAATGTAACCTTTCCTCTAGAATATATAACCAGCATATATATTATATGTCATCTTTTGCCTTTTCTAAAGGCCATTATATTGTAACAAACATTTCCTGAGTTTGCATGACATAGGATGATAATGTTGCAATTCCAGATGGTACTTACATCTTTATTTCCGAGGTAGAACACAAACATATTGCCATTATTTGTGGGCTGCTGGCGTTTGCGACGCCCATCTCCTCGGCCGTTGCTTCTTTCAGGCTGCTGCAGTAGCAGCGTGAGGGAGGTGAAAGCCCTCAGGTCCTCCATATTGCGGGGTGCCCGCAGTTCCACATAGCCATCACCACTGAACTTCATAGGGACAACAATCTGTGGACAACGTTCAAGCCATAAACAGACTCATTTACATTTCCACTGCATATGTACAGGGGGACATGTTCAGATTTTTAGGAAAAGGGTATTTTAGAATGCAGGGAGCAAGGGGCCAGAGGTGGTGTCTTACCCTGTTGGCAGCATCTCTGGCCATTTCTATCAGCTCCTTGATCCTCCTGATGTTCTGTGATACATTGCTCGAAGACAGCTGAGATGTTAGATTCTCTATCTCTGAGAACTTTGCCAGCAATGATGGGATTGTGTTGGTAAGGTTTTTCACTGAATAGAGAGTCATAAAATTACATTACAACAAAGTTCAACAGGGGTGCATGTAGCCATTTTGCGAAAAATCACTGAAAATGAGCTGTGTATCCAGGCCAACACTCACCCGACTGGTCCACATCATTCAATATTTTGTCAAAATTGGAGTCTGGGGGCACAAGCTTTATCTTGTCAACCTCATCTTGGATACCCTTGAGCTTGTTCAATGCATCATTGGCAGTGTTGTTGGCAGCAGTAGCCGTCCTCTTGGCATTGTTTATCATGTCACTGATGTCATCTAGAAAAAAGACAGAAAATGAATTTAGGGTTGTTCTCCGTCAACAAAGTTTGGGGGGAAAAGTAGCTACCTGGTAGGATTTGACTTAAAACCTCTGCAGTGACCCTTCATAGTGTTTTAAGCACTAATGAGAAAACTGGTCTTGTAGGCCTTCAGATTTTAAAACTCTCATGGGATTCTCCCACCAACACGAGAATCACATACCCCTGTTAATCTGGTCAAGTTCCTCCCTGGCTGCAAGAGTTTCATTGTTCAGGGCATCTTTTTTCTTTCTTGCTTCTTCCAGACGTTTCTTCAAGGAGTCCAAACGATCTCTGTTTTCTGTTGGACAAATGTGAGGTCCTTAGATAAGGAAGCACAAGGGTGTGTGTGTGTGTGTGTGTGTGTGTGTGTGTGTGTGTGTGTGTGTGTGTGTGTGTGTGTGTGTGTGTGTGTCTTTGGCCTACAGAAGCCCTTACAGTACTGTGATTTCCTTTCGACTGCTACACAGAAACAATGTTCAGCCTAGAAATGACTAGGACATTAAAGCTGTGTGTATAGCTGCAATAAAACACATAAAACAAATATAAGAAACAATAAGAAAAACAAACAAACCATCAAGGCTATCCTCTGTGTTTAAGGCATCTTCCAGAAGTTTTCCACCTTTGTCTTTCAGGTCTGTGGCTCTCTGGCTCAAGTTCTCTTTTAAAACATCCTGCAAGGACAATGAATTACACCAGAAATGAGAAGCTGTAAATTATGAAAATATTCCTTTCTTGTATGAAAGTAAAGCATCTATGTTGTACTTACTGGCTCACTGGGTCTTTTTTCCAAAAATTACTGATACAAATATGAGGCATAACTCACATAACTTTACTGCTGACTTCCAGGCCAGAAAATTGTGTGATCACGTGCATGTTTGTACCTAGAGTGGTCTGAGACAAAAGAATCGCCACTCACCTTCAAGGCAGCATCTGCTGCTTCCTTCGCCTGATTCGCAGCCTCTTCTGCAGCCCGGATCGCCTCAGTGATGTTCTTGTACGCATCAATGGCATCAATAGCAGCGCGAACATCTGAGCTGCTGCTTGCATTCCTCACAGCCCTGTGAAGCGAGGAGTTCATGCAGAGGGGAGGGGAACATGAATGAGGTGTTTGGGGGCTGCTTTTCCCTCCAGTGACCCCCCAAAGTCTCACCTATGATCCCAGCTCACCATTGCACACTGTGAAACATCTCGGTACACATGGTGCAGAACTGCATTTTTCACACTGCTTCTAGGCCGTGTGTGCAAATAAAAACTCTAAACTAAAAAGAACCACGCAGTCCTGACATTGTAAGTCACTTTGGAGACAAGCATCAGATAAATAAAAATGCAAGCTCACAGTGCATACAACCAAAAAAGAAGCCCTTCTTTCAGCAGTACAGCAAAAGTCAGCTCACTCTTGTAAGTCCTTGGCCAGCTGGCTCAGGATCTTTGCGTGCTCCTCTGCCCTTTCGACAATGTTCTCCTTGGCTGCGGCTGTGGAGATGAGGTTCACCTTCTTGGTCAGGTCTGTCTTGGCACCATCTAGCTGTGCTGCGAGTTCTTCATATTCCTGCATTTCACCAAAGAGACACAGATGCTCAGTTCAGCAGCACGCAGGAGCTCCATAGCTTTTTCAGCAATAACACAGTCAAACTTTATCTGACCTGCAGGTCAATTAACACCCAAGTGTGGATACAGGTGTAACATTGACAGGTTACCTGGCTTGATTTTAAAATAATCGACACAATGTTGCCCTTAATACATTTCCTTAAAGGTGTTTATTCCTTTATTCCACTGAACCAGCCTAAGGACAGTACTGAACATAATATTTAGAGCTGCTGCCTTTGGCCTCACAGAGCACAAATTTAAATTCTGCCTATTGCTGTAGGGCCCTTGATCAAAGTACTTACCTTGAATTGATGTAATAAAAATTACCCTGTTATATTAATGACTATATCACTCATAACGCTGTAATTTATATTGGGAAAAAAGCATCAAATAAACTGATGCTCATTTAGCTTCCACTTCCTCCTACCTTCTTGCTGTCCTCCAACATTTTCAAAAGCTCAGCAGTGTCCCTCAGTTGATCTCTTGCCATGGACACCTGGCCAGTGACTTTATCCTTTTCCTTCCTCAGGTCTTCAGCATGTTTCTGAAAACATTTCAGTAATACTTTTTGTTCAGAATGATTTTTAGCTCACCTGTACTGCTTCACAGTGAACCCCAATTTTGGAAAGTGTGTCAGTAAAATTGGTACAAAACTAAAGTCTGAGTGGGAACAGCAAATATTACCTGGAGGTTCTCCAGGGTGGCATCATTGAGTACATTCTGTTTCTTGGCTTTCTTCACAGCATCTTCCGCTTCCTTCAGGGCCTCCTCCAGGTCTTTGAGGTTGGCCTCATAGTCATTCAGCAACGCTGAAATTCTGTCAGCTGTCGCCTGGTTCTTCTCATGCTGACTGGTTATGTTGTTTTTAATGTAATCCAGCACTGAAAAAAAGTAGATGTTAGACTTCTTTTGGTATCATCGGGTGTTGTAAAGATGGAAAAAGGGTGGCAATGAAGAGGAAGGTGTGTCCTACGTTTCTGCGCTTCTTCTCTCTCCTTCTCTGCAGCAGCTAGTTGGTCAGCACAACTGCGTCTTTCCATCTCCTGCACCATGCGCTCAGCATCAGCCAAAATGCGGGCCAAATCTCCACTGGGAATCCCACTGGCATCTGACATGTTCACTTGCTTCAGCAAGTCTGGGTGAGGGGAACGAAGACAGAATCGAGAGGGGCCAAGTCAGAGGACGTCACAGACACTGGATCATAGGAATTACTACACTGCACATCATTAGACACCACAAAAAAATAAATAGCACGTAGGAAAAAAGTCTAACATTGAAGGTGACGTAGATTTTAACAGACATACAGACTTGGGTATTACCTTGTATTTTCTTGAACAGCTTCTGTGCCTCAGATAAGAGGTCCTGGGCTCTGATGTTTGTGTTTTCCACATTCTCAATGGCTTTCTGGCCCCGTGCATAGCTGCTGTCTATCTGGATACAAAGTAGCACAGTGAGCAAAAAGCCCCTTTCCGAATTCCAGGATTTCAAGATCTTGCTAACTCTCAAAGAAAGCGATTAAATAAAGAGCTTTAACTCTGACAAGGGAAGATGATGGATGTTCCAGTAGCTTCTCTTTGAGCATATTTACCTCGTCATGCAAGCTCTCTATGTCTTCCTCCAACTGTGTAACCTTTGCTTTCAGGCCATTCAGACTGGAGTTGTACTTGTTCAGCAGTGTCTGCAGAAATATTAACAAAATTCACATCAACTGGAGGGGCTAATATACAAAAATTCATTAGGAAAAGAGCCGATTTCTGCTTTGTGGAAGGCCGTCAACTGTTCTGTCAAAATGTGTGAAGGTTTCTGCTACAAAGACCTCATGGTGCTGTGAGGAGGTTGAAGGCACACTGAACCACAGACAACCGACTCATGTTATCAAACATCTTCCGGGTCAACAAGGTACCACAGGAGTGGTGGACATGTGGTACCTTGGTGGCCGTTATGGCATCTTCTAGCTTCCTGAGCCTATCCCATGCAGCTGAGCTGGAGTTGGCATTTTCCAGTTGCAGCTTCAGCTTCGTCAACAATCCATCCATCTTCTCTAGATCTTCTAACAAGATCTGCACGCAATTGTCACACTCTGTGGGAGGCAACAAGGTCAACATTTGAAACATCTTGCTGAGTCTGACACTGGCCAAACAAAAGTAGATATCTAGAGGGTAGATTTAGGGAAATGCAGATGGTTACCTTGACACTGCTGGTCGGTGTTAGTGTCTTTGGGCTCCAGAGCGTTGTTGCACACTAGAAGTCCAACACAATATAAAAGACTTTTATAATGAAGACCTTCACCATGAACTTTCAAGTAAACCTACAGATAGCAGTTCCACAACTGGGAGAAGCAATATCAGAATTTCAGTTGCAGTGATGAAAAAATAAGGGGGGCCATTCAAACCAGACTCACCCCCTGTTCTGGGGTCACAGTTGTTGGGGTTTCCATTGCAATTGCAAGGGTGGCAGCCACCCTCCAGAGCCAATGGATCTCCATAGTAACCTGGCGCACACCTGGATAGAGGGACAGATTCCTGATCATCAAAGTGAATGATCATCAATAATAAACGGAAACCTGCAACATTGTTCACCGAGACAAAAAAAGACGCAGGCTGAAAAGATGCCCTTGCACTTTTTACCTGGTTTTAAAGTACCCTTCTGTTTCAGTATTTCTAACATACAAACCTTTCACATCTAGACCCAGTGTAGCCTGGTTTACAGAAGCACTCAACAGTGTCATCCACTTCTCTGCAGCCTGTAGCGAAACTGTAATCACAAATTTTGGAAGAGTTAATATTTATTTACACTTGTAAAACAGTTCCAATACAGGGCAATACTGCAGTAGGTATTTTACTGTGACTGTCTTTCCCTTTGCAGGAACACAGACACACATCTGACCTGTTGGATGGGGAGTTGAATGGACACGGGCACAAACGGCAGGTCTTTCGGGCAGCATCGCCATGGTAACCCTCTTGGCATCGTTCACAGTGGTCCCCGGCGCTGTTGTACTGGCAGTTCTGTTTATGCCAATAATAAAAGAGTGTAAGCCTGAGCCCAGCCTGGACCATAACTACATTAGGACCAACTGGATAAAGACCTTAAGAACATCAATGAATCCAGAAGAGGGATTTTTATTTTCCAAAATCATAGTCTCTGGGGTTCAGCACTTTGTAGGGGTTCTGGTGGTATCATAACACAGTGAACGGGCACAGTTTAGAGCCCTGCCTAACATACAGCATCTCCCCTGGGTGCGTGTAGCCCTCCAGGTACCCAACCAGTTCATGTGTAATGAGCCCAACCAGTTCATAGATAATGAGCTACAGGAGAACTAATAATGTGAGGACACTAAAACCACAGCTGAAATGATTTGCATCTCTTGACCAACTGCAGTTTCTAATGAGCAGTTACTCTTTATGTGTGATAAAATGAGATTGTGTGTCCCAGTTAAATGCTGGCATTTCAGTAGAACTGCAGTATTTTCATTCTTATGGTTCATTGTAGTCCCCCTGTGGCAGACGCCAGTCCGTCTAGACACTGATTCATGTTGGTGGCTCAGGGCTATGGCAGGTCGAGCAAAACCTATTCTTAGGCATAACCCTTTCCATTCATCTTTGATCTGTAGCTGAAGAATCATTTTTAAGGATTAATCCATGGCTTCCTCTCTCCTGTCCAGTTTTTGTTGATTCAACCAGTATTTATATCCTGCTTGATGCAGAAGGTTGTGGTGTGCCAATTTTATTCTGTATCTGAGAGTTTGCTATTATTATTGAAATTATTCAAGAGACTTACCAGACATTTGCCTGTGGCCTCATCGCAGTCATTGGAAAGGCCATTACAGGAACATGGCAAACATCTACCCAGGTAGATACCATTCCTCTCTCTGTAGTAACCAGGTGCACACCTCTGGAAGGGAAGACCAGACAGGTGTTGTTAGAGCACAGAAGAGGAAGATCATCAGCACATCGCAGCAACTGACGCACTTGAGGCACGATCCTTCAAACCACAAGCAAACTGCAGTGTGTTTTTACAGTGCTGGGACACAGATCATGGTCAAACTCTGTGGTACTCATAATTATGAAGGGAAAAAACAAAAATTACAAAT
The DNA here is from genome assembly GCA_018136845.1 of Heterotis niloticus. Lineage (NCBI taxonomy): Eukaryota > Metazoa > Chordata > Actinopteri > Osteoglossiformes > Osteoglossidae > Heterotis > Heterotis niloticus. The sequence continues at coordinate 19,017,343 of CM030894.1, read as the reverse complement.
GTTACAACCTAAACTCACATCTGTTTCTATAGATTTATACTAAACAGAAAGGGGAGTCTGAATGTGCCACTCTGGCAGAGGTCTTAAAGAAATGTGATACCACACGACCGACAGATGATGAATGTGCCAAGCCAGCCAAACCGGGCATTTCCCTCAGAAAAACAGCAGATTAGCGTGTGTAATTCTCCTGCCACTTGATGGTTGGCTGGACAAAACATTTTCTTTCAAACCCAACAATGTAAAACATGTCCAACATACAAGGTTGTTTACATTCTTTCATCCACAGCAGCACACAGTACAAACGCTGGTCAAGGGTCATGACAGCAATTCAAAGAGCAAACTGTAAATTACATGCATTTCCCTGATTATATCACACACTACATTTATATACATATGAATGTAGGAATAAATATATACATTTATTTATAAGTTAATATCTTTTCTGTCACAAGGAGCCAAGGTGAAATAATCCTTCTGTTGTGACATTAGATCCTCACACCTCTTGGTATTACCTGCAAGGCCTGATTGTTTGTCGATGGCAGATGGATGCTCTGTCCCGTGTTGTCATTAGGATAAGAGATCAAAACCTTCTGTGATTCTTGGATATCCAGAGAGGGGTACTGAACCCTCTGTGTTCCTTGATCTTGGACAGATGGATACTGAATCTTCTGTGCTCCTTGATCTTGGACAGATGGATACTGAATCCTCTGTGCTCCTTGGTCACGGTGCAATGTGTGCTGTCCACCTTGGCCTCGGTGCTGGTACAGCAAGGTGTTGTAGTCTGGTGGGAATGGCCTGCTCCCAGCTGCACACAGACCCATGAGGGCCCAGAAGATCACCAGCCTCTTCATGCCTTTCAGTCCAGCGAGTGTTTTCAGGTGTCTGTCCGATTTAAACATATCCCCTCCCAACCAGCAGTCCTCTTTTAAAGCCCTGGCAAGCGGAAACCAGGAGGCTCCACCCCTATCTAAGTTCCTCACCTGAGTCAAGAGCACTGCAGCAACATGCCAACAGTTGTACACACACATACACACCCTATGATGGGGAAGGAATCGTAACATTGCAGCCAAGCACAGCCTCATACATTCCTCAGATAGACCTGGGCTCCACCCTGCTCCCCACCAACCACGACACCAGTATGTTCAGACACCATCAGACAGACACCTGGGGGAAACACACCTGAATCACACTCTCCAAACACTCAGGCTGTAACTCAGACATACTGTATGTGTGCCCTGGAGGGGAGAGTTCTGCTGAGTAACACTGCGCCAGGGGCCGCACCCAATACCTTGAAGTGCGTCAGAGAACCTCGCCTTTGCCCTCCAGGGAGCACATTACTGACTTCCTCAGCACACACCTTTACATGCTGTCAGTGTGTTGCACTGGGCTTTAGGAACCAGCTGGGGTCATTTGTTGTTCCTCGGTACCAAGGATGTTTTCTTAAAATTTTGACTCCCAAATTTTACTCCCCAAATCTCACATCCTGACTGTTGATATCTGATTTTAGCACCTTTAATTTACCAGAATTTTCAATGACTTTTTATATTCAAATTCCGCTGTCACAGACACCATAGACGAAACCCAAAAAATTAAAGTTGAATGGTCTTCTATTAGTGCATCAAAATGTGGATGAGTTCAGCTCCACCCAGGATCTCAGCAAGCCAAGGCACAGGTCAGATGTGACTCTTTAATGAGTTTTGTAATGACGGTGTTTTGTTTGAGACTTCCGTTGCCATAGCGATGGCAGCGAACCATCCTCAGTGTGAGCTTCCCCTCAGGCCTCATATTTTAGGAAACACGCAGTTGATATCTTCCCAGGGCACTTCAGCTGGTTTTTTCTGGTAGTTTTTTTTTTTAAGTCGCTTCTCTGGTTCTTTGTTCACTGTCTGCCCTTTGTTTACTGTTGACTGTCTGCTTTTATATTTTTATTGACACTCAACCAGACGCCCCTCTTTCACCCCCTCTCATTCCCCTGTCCTTACCTGGCAGGAGTCTCCACGGTATTCTGGAGGACATGTGCACACCTCCACAGTGCTGGCAGTCCCTCCGCTTCCCGACGCACTGACCTCCTCCAAACCCACCTCCCCCAGGGTCAGCCGCTGAGTCTGGGAGAAATAGAGGCCACGGATTCGCAGAGAGCCGAGATGTGACAGAACCGTCATCAGTTCCTCCCTGGACACGGGCCGGTTGGTTCCCGCGTGGCGGAAATTCCACTGTCACAAATACAGACACTTGTTACACAGTGGACACCTTGACAAAAAACATGGGCTGCAGGGACAACAGGGGGAGTAGTGGTGTAGGGTTGTTACCTCACTGTCACAAAGGAACAAGTTTAGAACCCCTTCTCCTGTTGTAACAACCTTAAGGTACTCGGTTAACACAGTAAAAATTACCCAGATCCATACATGAGCAAGTCAGCACAAATACCTAAATGTACAGATTTAACATGCAAGTCACTTTGGAGAAACATGTCAAAATGGATTCATAAATTAAGAACAATGGTGTCATAAGTGAAATGACAATAGCTGTGTAAGATATATGAATTAACAGCAATCAGGAACCTGAAATCCTCCAGTTGGTGGGGCGTAATGAGTCGCTCAGCGCACAGTAATCGTGCAGAGTCTGAGGCCACTCATATTTCACTGATAAAGAATCATCCTGGAAACATCAAGTCTGGGCTGGAAAAACATGAGTCAGGCACCACTCCAGCTATTCAGTCTCATAAGAAAAGTCATCTTCCTGAGTGTGTTTGCTTTGGCACAGCACACATTATGGTTTGTTTTCCCCAGGTTCACGCTGCTATACACGTGTACACATGGATGTTTACGAAGGGAAAGAAATGTTTCTTCATCCACAGAATCGTCACATTTAGTCTATTTCTCTGGGTAATAAAACCAGGAGGAGCTGCCACTTACCTCCAACAGCTGAACTCGTCCCTGGTACAGGCGGTCTGGAGAGGGTGTGTGTGGGTCCAGGTATACCAGGGTCATGTGGTGTCCCTGTTATAATACACAGAAACACAGAAAATAACTACAGTGTGTTATGATGTTTGTTACATACATAAATAGAGTTCATCCTATTATTCATGAGAGAGCTGACAAAGGGCGGAGGTCTGATCATGGGACTGACTAGTAAATTCAGCTATGTTTTTTTAACAAGAGATGAGGGTGGTGCAAAAAATGCGATTATTTGCAGTTCTAAAATATTTTTACTTCAACAGTTAGAAGCATTGGGCTTGTTGTGGATTTGGGTAGATTTTATGTGTAATTTTTATTTGGACTCATAACTGCCATTGCGCAAGACTGTTTTGAAAGCAGTGCAGTGTGTTGTTGATGGGCACCCCCCAACGTAACTGTAGGAGTAAACAACCTCCACTTTCTAGTAATTAATATAAGGTGAAGATCAACCAGATGTTTGTTTTACACCATGAAACAAAGTTCTCAACCAGACACCTGTACTCCACCTTAACACCTTTCTCCAGACTTGCTTATGACTTACATGGAGAAGAACATCAGGTCTCCTGTCCAGCAGGACCATCCCCTCACTGGGAATCCCAAATGATTTCATCTCATAAGTCAGGAATCCGCCGTAGGAAGAGACCTGCAGCAGAGGGAACAAACTCAGGATGTTAACCAGGGAGTGGGATGTCACCTGATCACAGCACCAGGAATGACACAGAAACATTAACTTCATGTAAATCTCCACCTAAGTTAAATTATAAATCAGCAAGAGGTGATTCAGCAATGGAGCCACAGGCCATCAGTGTAGAGATGACCAGTGAAATTACATGGTTCAGAAACCCTGGTTGATGCTGACACTGCAAACTCGACAGTCAGTCAGAAATATTGCTGGCTTGTGTCAGGAAACACATTAATTCCTCGTTTTCCTTAGTGGGTGGGCCTCTCCGGCAGTGTCTTAAAGTGGTTGCAGTCTTACCTAAAACAAATAGAAAATTCTTTTGTGTGCTGTGGTGATTATAACTTGGATGTTTGTGACCTTGACTATGATGTTTCACAAGATCCATTCTGGGTCCACTGCTTTTTTCAATCTGTATGCTCTCCTTAGGTCAAGTTATCTCAAAATATAATGTGACTTACCACAGTTATGCAGACGATACACAGCTCTATCTATCTATAGCCCCAGATACGCTTGACTCTCTGATTCACTGCCTCAGCGGTATTTCAGACTGGATGTGTGACGACTATCTTAAATTAAATAAGGAAAAAACCGAAATCATAGTGATTGGTAAACAGGGGTGTAGCGAAGCTGTTACAAACAAATTGCCCAGATAACAAGGACTGCTTTTTTCATTTAAGAAACATAGCAAAAGTTAGACCCCTCATAACTTTTAAAGATGCCAAAAAATTAGTTCACACCTTTGTGTTTAGTAGACTAGACTACTGTAATGCACTCCTAACTGGACTGCACAAAAAAGACATAAATCTACTGCAACCAGTGCAAAATGCTGCAGCTAGGATTTTAACTAGGACAAAAAAATCGGAGAACATCTCACTGGTGCTAGAATCTTTACATTGGCTACCTGTACCATTTAGAATTGACTTCCAAAGACTTCAAATCGTTTGTAAGGCCTTGAACAATCTTGTCCCATCCTATATAGTGGACTGCCTATCCCCTTACAACCCGAGTCGTAACCTAAGATCCTCAAATGGAAGTCTGCTGAAAATCCCAAGAGCTAAGCTTAAAAGAAGTGGGGAGGCAGCTTTTTGCTGTTGCCTAATTAGATCGCATGGACTGGTTACTGTCATATTTGTTCAGGGATCCATGCTAATTTTTACTACTCTCTGCTGTCTCTTTTTCCGGTTCTTCTGTGGCGGCGTTCTATGCCACCACCACTCAATCTAAGCACCAAGAAGCCCCTCGATCGATGGTACGAAGACAGATGTCCCAACTCTTTGTGGCACCATCTTCATTGTGTGCGGCAGAACCAGAAAAGTCTGTTTTAGAAATCTCTCTATTAGATAGAATGCCCAGTGGGGACTGGGCGGTCCTTTGGCCTTAGAACCCCTGCAGATTATTTTTTTCTCCAATCTACCTAGAGTTTTTTTTTGTTTTTTCTGTCCTTCCAGCCATTCAACCCTACTTTTCATTCAACCCCAGTTTCCATTCATTATTCTTGTCTATTGTTTATTATTGTCTCTTTCACCTTGTAAAGCACTTTGAAATAGAGCATTCTGTATGAAAATGTGCTATACAAATAAATGTTGTTGTTGTTGTTGTTTTATCAGCGTATGAATATTTACATACATTTTCTCAGATTATGTGTAATTAATTCTTTGTTACCAATTTATTTTTTCTAAAACTTGTCTTTTGCAAAACAAAAATGATGGCATCGGATTAGTAACAGCAGAATTTCAATTTAAATGGGTATTGAAAATTACAATCTTAAAAAGTCACTTGTCAAAAAAAAACATCTGTATGTGAAAATCAGTCCTCAGGTGTGTGAGGTGCAAAATACAAGGGTTTGAATTTGAGGAGTAAGTGGAAACAAGCATGATTCTATTTATGAAATAAACTGTGAAATAATTTTTACCACGTTACACTGTACATTAAACTGTTAGATATGCCAGAATAGCAAAAATAAATATAAACAAACCAGGTTCCACCCTGGACAATTGCATTCATGAGTTGAGGATTACATTTGCTCACCCTGTCTCCCAAGTAAGATGGTGGCGCCACCCAGTGGAGGCTGTGGACCAAAGCAGATAACTCCTGCACATCGGCTACCACCATGTTGCTGGCTGGGTTGAACACAGAGGGAAGCTCCTCTCGGTCCAGCATCTCCAAGTGCCACTTCTGCATGTCCACGAACTGTAAAAGTTTAGTGATGCTGAGAGTTGGCACCGTGCAGGGCACACTAGAGTGTGAGTGCAAGTACCCCACTGCGCAGGTACCTTTCCTCTGCGGTGGTCTGAGCTGTGGCACTGCTCCGTGGCTCCAAAGCAGAAGCATTTGGTGCAGCCATTGGGGTTTGTCTCATCAAAGTGGAAAGAGCCGGGAAGACAGGAGTCGCACTTTAAACCCACCACATTTCTCTGGGAAACACAGGAAAAACAGTAGCAGTTTGACACATGGACAGAAGTTGATGTGCAGAACAAAAGAGCGCCACTGGGGGGGGGCATAATGATAGCTGGTTCACCTTGCAGAGACAGCGTCCGCTGTCAGGGTGGCACACATCCGGTTTCACCCCTGCTGGGTTGCAACTGCAGGGAGTACATTCAGGGAAGCTGTAGTACCCTGGGGCACAGCGATCACACCGCCGCCCTGAGATCCTGGGTCTGCACCTGTAGTGGCAAGAGACAGGTAGCAATTTAATATAAGGGCATAGGTTCAAATCCAGCTTAGTCCGTGTGTAGTTTACAAGTGCATTTCAGGTGCTTTAGTGACTATAAATCGTTTGTTTTGTGTGTGTGTGTGTGTGTGTGTGTGTGTGTGTGTGTGTGTAGCCACCCTGTGATCCAGTGTGTAATTTCCTACCCTCATCCCCATGAATTCTGGGATGAGGTCCAAACCACCATAACCCTGACCAGGACAAAGCTGTTAATTAAAATGGATGGATAGATAATTAATATTATATCTACGTATTATATAATGTATCTTATATTATATCTAGAGTGATTTTCTAATAAACTGATGTTGAGCATCAGATCACATCATACAGAACATAATCGGACCTCGGGTGACCAGATGTTGTCAAGACTGGACAGTGTAGCACATCATAAAATTATTTTTTCCTAGAATTAGAAAAATAAATAAAAATCAGAAAAAAGCAAAATGGAAAATAATTATTTATTTTAAAAAATCACCTTATTTCAATGTTTAATTCACTTTTAAACTAAAAATTATAACTCATACAAATATTTTATTGGAAAACAGCATTGCATGGATATCATGGTGTATTTTGTTCAAACTTTTTTTTATGTATAACAGGTTTGCAATCACATAAAATCTGTCTTTAAAAAATGAGGGATATGACCAAGTGGGATATAATTGCACAATACACTGAGGGGTAGGTAGAGCTTCAGCCCTAAAGCAAAGACTCATAATAACACATGAATAGGGTGAAGGTTAGAGACAGCAGAACATGGTTTGTGTGTGTGGTGCTTGTGTGACTCACGTGCACTGGCCCGTGGTTCGGTCACAGTTCAGCCCGGCAGAGGGGTTCACACCAGCTGGTGAGCAGTCGCAGCCCTCGCAGCCCAGTAGTGGGTGATAGCTGAACGTCTGGCCTTCGCACACATCGCAGGAGGGCTTCACCGTATGCGGTGGACAGATGCACTGACCAGTTACCTCATCACAAAGTCGGCGGCCACACTCACAGCCTGCAAGGAATGGGGAACCCAAAAATAATGTGATTCCCCCTATAACTCCTTCATTGAACTTCCTGCTACAGTGTTTACAGATCATGGCTGATCTTCCTGAGTGGTGTTGATCAACAACAAGAGGAAGATCAACTGCACGTGTTTATGGGATGAATCAAAATCGAACAGGAGTTTCTGTAGATGTTCCAGCTGTTTTCAACTTATTTTAGCTAAGTGTGGCAAGAAAGTCTGTAAGTGGGGTACTCACGTCTACAGTAGGGAAAGCCGTAGTAGCCGGTGGCACAGCGTGTGCACTGTCTGCCGATAATGTGTGGCTGGCAGGGGCACTGTCCCCCCTGGGTCTCACAGGTTAGCCCGGTTGCCCCCAAGTTGTGGCAGTCGCATGGTAGGGCGCCGTCACTGGCAAACAGTGCCAGGGTACGGGCCGAGTCCTGGCAGAACTGGGATGCAGAGCTGGGGCTGGATGAGCAGGAGAGAACAAGAACAGTTACAGAGATATACAGTATTGTGGAACACTCCAGCAAAATTGTATAACATTAGAGTGACACCACATTTTTCATATGAACACAGCAAAAATATTTAAGTTGTGGGTCTCTGGGGAAGATACAAAATTTATGCAGCCATCTTAGAAGAGGGGCACACAACCTCCCCTACGTTATTGTTTTTATTGGCTAAAAAACAGCAGAGTATAATGCTGAAAGTTCAGAACTCCAGGGCAGCTTTTGCAGGTGTAGGTTTGGGTCTTGCTCTTTGACATGTTAATTAATCACTTACTGTGTATTAAAATTAATAAATTAATCTATAAAATTATTTTAATATGGATTTATAGATTATTTTCTGTATTGATTTATTGTTTTCATTTATTATATGATTATTTTTTCAGTTTGTTTTAGAAATTAATGATTTATTTGTTTGTCTTCCATGTGGTAGAAGTCCTCCTTAGTGAACCATAGCTTCAGAGGACACAGCAAGCAAGTTAAAAAAACTCCATTACTTGTTGCAGTTGAAACTCAAGCAAAACCTTCAACCGCAGCAAAGATTCAGACACAGTAAAAGCCCTGCTGTGTTTGGCAACGAAGGCGCTTGCGTTCACGATAAATCTTTTTGTACGAATGCAGATAGATTTCTCAGACCATGTTAAAGACACACAGAAGCTTCAGTACATACTCTATGTAAAAGCTGTCAGCTCCACACTGGTTTATAAATTCGGATGACTTGTCCAAAGGCTTCTCTTTGATCAGTTCAGGGGAATATGATTCATCACGAACAACCAAGATGTATTCCTGAAATCACAACACACGTTCTCAACAAACATTTCCCCTCCTATTCGGATCCTCACAACAGCAGCTAACTCTACAGCAAAACATTTTGTAAACAAATTCCCCAGGTTCTGTCTTTTATTATGATGATACTTGTAGTACAGATGTGCATTATTTTTGGCAATTATTTAAATACAATGACTGAAAATGTATTGACTAATGAATGAATGTATGAACACTTAAATTAATCCCAAAGGGAAAACTGCAATTTCTGCAATTTTTCTCCTCATACTAAAAACAGGTAGGATGGGTACCGAAATAGGTCAGTTTCCATGGTGATCAGGGTGATGAGGACACTTACTAGGTTGAGAGTTTTACCACGAGGGACCCGAAGAGTGACAGTGAGCTCGGGATTGGGGACATCCAGGCCAATGCGCCTCTCTGCAATCACCAGTTCTCGGCAGCCCGACAACTGGGGGCAGAAGGTTGCATTGATGGAGCCTGGGGCCATGTGATGAAGAAGAGGGTCAGGAGTTTGGAGAGAGAGGTAGCCAGAATTTAGTCTTCTTCATCACACCCTTTGATCATCCAGTCTGGAAGTTCTTGGCCCTGACGGCTAATCCCTACTTTGAAGGGGCTCCTTTCCCCTGCCTCCCATACCCTCCTGCCCTTCATCCCTGAAACTAAGGGCCTCCTAATGGACGGGAACAGGAAAAACGTTACATGGTAAATATGTGTAAATTATAAGAAACCCTGCTGCAGTTATTTAATTATCCTAATTTACTTGAGTCTAGAATCACTGCATCTACTAAAAAAATTCCCCATCAGTACACCACATCCTTACCCAACTAGCGGATAGTTCACCCTAAACCAACCATAACCCACTGTATTGACCTCTAAGTTTTCCCATCCATGGACCTGATGGTGTGAGCTCACCTAACCAGGATCTGCCTCCATCCACCAGTACCTCCACGGGGAAGGAGGGATGCTCCGGCTGAATGAAGTGTACAAGGAAGACGTAGTGGCCTGTCACTGGGACCCGGCTGTTGAGGCTGATCTCACTCTACGTGCAAGAGAGCAAGAAGATCTGAATAAATCTTGATCACTGTAATTAGACCTAATCTGGATTCTGTTTACATGGAATATCTCTCCTTTACATGACATTTACGTATTTAAAACATTTCTGCAAAGCAATTTATAAGGATAAGCCAAATACAACGATTTAGCCTGATTTTATGCAGTAAAATTGGCAACTGAACTACAGCAGGAGGTGGGATTCAAACTTGGGTAATCTGAGCAGGAGGTGGTGGATCCACTACACTAGCTGTTGCCTCAGCGCTCCTGAGTACTGCTTATGGCCTGGGAGTTACTGTGGCTCATCACTGTGGATCCCAGGGGTGAATATCTGTAGCCAGATATCACCTGAGAGGCTGTAGTCACCCGTGGGATGTGGACAAACCTGTGGGTATTTCAGAAGAACTCCATCACTGCGGCCAGGTGGGACAGACAGGTGATCTTTGCGGGCCGCATTCAGAACCAGCGCTGAGGGCGGGATCTCATACTGGGATGGAATGCAGTAGCGGCTGCACACACAGGGAAGAAGAAGGAAAAGAAGATTTAAGTTTCTGACTCAGCATAGCTCCAGTAGAGATCAACGTGACTCGTTCAATCTGGGTCACTGGCTGGTCAAAGGGTCCAACCTGCAAGACTCAGATCCCATCAATTCAAAATGATAAACAGAGTTACCCACTTTTGGATGTTTTAATACTTATGTAGTACTGTGATCAAAAATATTCATAATGCCTATATTGGGATTCAGTGAGTGAGCCTGTGTGTGTGTGTGTGTGTGTGTGTGTGTGTGTGTGTGTGTGTCTGTCTGTCTGTCTGTCTGTCTGTCTGTCCACACCTATTTCTATGTATCATGTCTAAGCTTAACCCAAAAAGCTGCCCTTCTAGGCTCAGGCATCATATTCTTTAAAACTCTTTAATGGCAAAATAAAAAGACAATTGTTTAGGAGCATCATGCTACAGAAGCTTTTTTCCTGATAAATAATCAATATTTACACATTTATAATAAGAATTCAATCTGCTATTTCAGTCTGGATAGATTTACTGCTCAAAATTGTCATATGATAAAAAGAAAGTAAGAAATTTATATGACAGTTGGGTTTGCCAGGGAAGGAATGTAACTGTTAATGAACGACTTGTAGGAAGGATATAGGTTTACACTGAGTATTAAATGGAAGCCCAAACACCATTTGAGCTTGAAACTTGTATTCATATTCCTGCAGATCCCCACAAATCCTGCTTTTGAACAGTTTATCAACATTCCAGTCATTGAAAAAGTGATGAAAAGCTGTTCTTCCATGTCAGATCTTGACTTTCCTTTGTATATTTCATATCAAGTGGAACCATAGATCAGCCAACCCCTTTTATTTTGCTCATATACTGAAAAACAAGCAAAGGCAGAAATTCTACATCGTGTTTTGTTTCGAGTTCAGAGAACAAATACAAACTTGCTTTTCTCCAGGCAGAACAAAACCCGGTTTTTACGTGATAAAATAAAACGTAATCAAAAGTACGGATTCCTAAATTTTCAACACAAAGAAACTGAACTGGTTTTATTCCAAGTTTATCTGAAAAAGCCAATTACAAACCCTCCTTTATTTTCTACACCTCGATTTTAGGAATTGTTGCAAAAATATTCCAGAAAATAATAGAAAAAAAAAACTATTTTAACCATTATAAAGGAAATACACACACACACATACACACACGTGCGCGCACACACAAACTGTATATACATATTTAAATATTTAACCGTTTACCTTTACTGAGAAAAATAACTATTAATGACTAATAAAGTTCAGACTGCTACAACCCTGACAGGTAAAAAGTGATTAGGAATAATGCACGAATATTAATAACTTTATAACGACTTACCCAATTATACAGGTGAGTTATTTTAATCTGGATTCTGTTCTCCCGCAACATCTCATCTCAGCATCTTTACGTAATATTTACATTTATTAATTTATTTAGATGTTCCACTAATTTGCAGTGCTAAGCTACTAAGTGATTTACTCATTTTTACTGTATCAACTTAACTTAGTTCCACAACTGGGCCCTTCCAGAGCAAGGAGGTAGATTTAACCACAATGGCCCTGGTACCCTAATTATAGAAAAATTACATTTTGTGATTCAGCAAGTTTTTCAGATCAATATTTGGACTATAGATGTACAGTGGGGGGGGCAGAACCATTTCCGCATTTGGACCAAATCAGCCTCAGGTCAGGCACTTTTGGAACCTGGGGACTCGCACATGGAAACTAGGTGTTCACCATAAAACGGAAGATAATTCTGGAAAATTCCAAAATGAGCCAGAGCAAATCACATTCCACTATGTACTGCAGCCAGTGTGGGGAGACAGGGTGTGGGGGTCAAATACACACTTAGAAGAACTCAGAATGGCGGCATCCCACCTGTCCTGAGTGAAGCGTCCATGTTCAGAAATGCACAGCTTCTTAGGGTCCACATACTCCATGGAGAATTGTCCCTTGGGGATTGCATACACCTTGTACTAAAGAAGATACACATCTGTCTCAGAGGAACTGAGGTCACCCTCCAAAAGGACACCTTTTGTTAAAGCAATTTTAGACAAACTGTCTCCTCACTACAGCAGGAGGTGGTAGTGAAACCTGAGTCCTTCAGGTCCAAACACAGCAGCTCAAACTTCGATACCACCTTCTGCCCAACACACAGTAACTTAACTAAGAGAAATGAAGTGACGTAATTAAATTCATCTGTGTGCTCCTGTTCTAAGGTCACATTTGAATAAATGAGGGAGCAGCTCACCAGCAGCAAGGAGGCCAAGGATGCCTGCAGGAGTATTTCGGACCTGTGGCCCACCTGGAACATGACCACACGGTTGCTCTGGTCTACAGCCACGCTGCGGCACAGGAAGCTGTGAAGATGGGGAAACACATACTTACACACAACAAACTCACATCAGTGCGCGTGCGTGCACACACACACACAGAAGTGTTTAAAGAGGACAGACACACCTGTACATGCAGCTGAAGATGTTCACCCTGGCTTCTCCCTGGCCATCCACAAACAAGCTGACACTCTGCATGGCATCCACCTCGCTGGCATACTCCAGAACCAGCACATATTGGCCTGGTTCTGACACTCGCAGCGTTAACTGTAGCTCTGCCTAAACAGACACACACACACACACACACACACACACACACAGTTGCAGTCACATTACTACACGACAGAGCATTTACTATGCTACAGAAAAAATCTGCTGTGATGAAATTAGAAAATAATTTCGTTACACTTGGTTGTTAAGAAAGCTCAAACTAAGAATTTAATGGTATGGACATTTTTAGCTCATATACAGTACTTATTTTTCATAGTGTTTTATCTATTGCATCAAAATAAATCTATTGCACAGGGAAAATCAACTGCATTTCCACAAACAGTTGAAAGAGCACCAAAACAGACCATCAGTGTGGTACTGGGTCCAGTGAAATCACTTCCACTGTGTTTACACACCATGTCTGGTGTTCTTGAGTGTTGTGACCAATAATAAGATGAGACTGTAGGTAAGATTTCCTTTTGATGACCCTTCTTTTAGGCTCACGTTTGTGGGACAGGTGCTCACGATGGACAGGTGCCCCACTACTCCCACACCAGCTAAACTTTCCTGAAGGTCCTTTGCAGTGACATGAGAGTTTATACTCGGCATTCTAAGAGTAGATCTGTCAGATATCTTCCTGGTCTTCCAGATTTTGTCTTGACTTCAACAGTTTCCCTTAATATCTATTTGTTATTTACATTTTGAACAGTGGAAAATGCAAGGAGGAATTGTTTAGGTCTGTTTTCATAGCATTATCCTGCTTTGGCAAAGTCATTTACATTCACTTTCAAATCCTCAGTCAGTTACTTAGCAGAGGCCATGGCTTTTCAGCATAAGCACAACACCTTAAGAGGATTGAAGGGTCAGACTATTCATTAAAGTCTGGAATTATCTTCACCTGACTGGAATTAAGGCCTAAGAAGTCAATTAAAATCTGAGACTTTATAAAAAAGCAATATTTTATGAATCAACTGAAAGGATGTCCAACCTTTTGCAAATGCCAAACTATGTTATTTTTTCCAAATTTGCTAAATTCAGCAAATAACTAGCAATTGTGCATTAAAATCTGCAGAAATGTACAGTGTTTAAGTTTGTTCCCTGCAGAGATTAACTTATTTTTGCTTGGAAAATCAAGGAAAATGTCACGTGATCATTTGCCCAAACCTTTGCGCACAACTGCATGTTCAAGTCTTTTTGCAGAACCTACCCATTGAAAAAGGTGCATATCTATTATTACAGTTTTACTGACTCCACTGATAATAAAAAGTAAGTTAATTTAAGATAACAACAGGATAAATGCAGAGTGCTGGATTCTGTCCACTATGTGTCCACACCCTGTTTAAAACATTGGCATTGGAATACAGGGACCGTACAGAGGTCAGGCAAAAATAGAAAATGGAATAAATAAATTATAGCTTTTTTCACACCTGTGAATAACTGAAGGACTTTATGTATTTTTAAGCTTTTACTAATTGTGATGCACTGCTTAGACCTGCAAATAAACAGAGCTAAGAACTGACTTCTGGTAGCACTTGTGTTCATAAGCTGAAGCCTTAGTACATGTGGCCATAAACACTGACAAAATGTATGGCAGATAAAATGTGGCTGAAAACCAGTTTGCTATTTTATTTAAAATTAGAAAGTTGTAGGATGAAACATACTGGTAATGAGGAGAAGCTAACAAACTACAGTGTATGTTCCCTACTGAGTAGGTCATTCCTTCACCTACCTGCCGGCCCCCAACAGAGGCCATCTCTGGGTGGAGAGCAGTGGGCTGGTGCAGATGAGGCTGCATCATCTTTCCATTGCTGAGGTGGGACATACCCAAGGAGGCCAGCGCTGAAGGGAAGCCATCCACGGGCAAGTGCTTGTAGAGCAGGCAGCTGCAGATGAAGGGTGGGAACACAGAGATGGCCATCACACATTGCTGATGTATCAACCAAAGGAAGACCTGATGTGTAGTCATCCTTACCTCCTGTTAGAGGTTTCTGGTTTGACCAAGAAGGTACATGGTTCTGTGACCCTCTCTTGCAAAATAGAAGGTTCATAGTAAATGTTGGGCACCAGTACTAGGTAGTCCTGGAAACAGGGGTGCAACAGGAAAGATGCAAGATAAAGGAAAAGACCATGTGAGCAACACTGCTTTAATTTAATTATTGCCCACTAATACTTTCACAGCACCTCAGGGACCAACTTGTTTATTTTGTTTGGCAACCAGCTTCTTTGGTCTATTTCACTCCAACCAAATTCCTTGTTCTCTTGCTAGTTCACATTCTTCACATTATTAGGAAACTGGAAACACTGGTGTTCAGTTGAAAACATAAGAGTTCATCCTGTTTTTGCCAGCTTGGGGAAACTCCTCTCTTTCACTTTCATTGGCTAGTCTAGACCCTCTCCTCATTGGACTATCTACCTTCGGTTGCTCTGAAGGAGGTGGTTTGGCTTAAACCAGGCTTGTCACTCACCAGCAGGATCCCAACTGCCCGAATATTTATGATCCACTTCCCAGAGGCCAGCAAGAAGGGCTCAGAAAAGCCATTTCCTGGGACAGTCAGGAAAGCAGGGCGAGGACTGGGTGGGAATGTCACCTCTTTGCTCAGATCTGACCCTGTATGGGGGGGAGGTGACTTGAAGATGCAGGCTGGACAGATATCACAGTATGTAAAAAATAACATCCATCAAAACACACTGCAAAGAAGACTCTTGCGAGCAGTAAATTAAAGGAAAAAAAAACATTTAAGGCACTTAAGCACAGTTTGTGCTAGAAGTGTATCATTCCACTATGAGCCAAGATGTTGGGAAAGAGTGAATTCAGTCAGTAGTTCATGGGGTCTGATTCCTGTTCCGTACCTTCACCAGTCCTGATGTGACGAGCCGTGATGCGGCCAGTTATGCTGCTTGTACCGTGGTTGACAAACCGCAGAACAAAGAGGAACTGTAAAGGTCCAGTTTCAGCCACATGAACCGTCAGCCGGACCTCCTCCTGAGAAAAAGAACAGATCAGAGGGAGGTGGGTTCAATGGCTGTGGGACCTTCAGTGTATCGGACCATCCTTGTGAAACAGTGCAGAAGAGGATGGAAACTCTCAAGGACAGGAGTACAATGAGACTCACCTGGGCCTCTGACATGGTAGCATAACCCCGCCAGCTGAAGTCCGGGAACCGCAGTGGGTCATAGCCAAAACGCACAGGCCTAGCATTGGGTGTGCTGCCATCCTCCACCTCATATTTCATGTGGTGCAGGCTGGGGATGTAGAAGTCCACCTCTGGTCTTCAGCATACAAAGGAAGGACAAGGTATCACTTTTAAGGCTAACTGCAGAGTTTCTGATCTTGTATCAGTGCAAAAACTGGACTGTGGAGCAAGCTACCAGTAAGGGTTTTGCTAAGAAATCTGGGAAACTGTCAACTTTTATTCTTCAAAACATTTGACTCTTTCTTAAGCAGCAGATGGTGGCATCGGTGTAAGCTAAGCTGATTCCTTGGTGTCTTGGTGCTGTTTGCATGCCAGCTTCCAGCAGAGAAGCTGAGGAGCACCAAAGCAGCACCATCTGCACCAACCACCTACCACAGCTCAAGGACAGGAATCAGACTCCCGGCTACACATCTGTCCAAACATCTCCTGCAGACCCTTACTCTGTGCAAGTGCGCCCCTCCACATGCTGTCGACATTGGCACTGTCCGGAATGCTCATCACAGCCATTCCCTGTGGCTCCGCCCTCATTGCACTGGCATCCTGTCGCATAGTACAGGTGTTACTCTTGGTCTGGGCCCCAGGTGAGGAGTGCGTCATATTTCTGCAAAGCCTATCATCTGCACTGTAGGCACTGCACCTTCACATTGATCTCACCTTGGCACCCAAAGTTGTTCCTTTTCTGCAGCTGGAAGTAGCCATCTTTGCAGATGCTGCAGGTGTGGCCACAGATGTTGGGCTTACAGTGGCACTCACCACTTTGCTGGAAAACCGACAGTGTGTAATGTACACTGCACTTATAAGAGTGACTATTTATGATAAATTAAAGTGTAAAAATACAACTTCAGGTCATCTGTACAGTAAAAATGCTCCTCTGCAAGACAGTATAATAAATACTGCTGCAGTCTTAATCTCTCTATTAGTATCATTTCATAATTATTTCTTCATTTATAAATTAAACGAATGCATTAATCACTGATTAGCAGAGCTGTTGCCTTTGGATTCATAGGATCCAGGATTAAGTCCCCACTTCACTGTAGTACCTTCAGTCACAAGTCCGTATGTTGAACTGATAGTAAAAATTGCTCTGATGTGTAAAACAGCTTAGTGTACAAATCTAAGTTGCTGTGGAGAAAGCAGTCAGAAAAATTGACATTTACATTTTATATTTTTCTGACTTTTCCTCAAAGTGGTAGCTGTAACTACTATACCTGTACCCCCTGCTGTCCTACATGAAAATTGCAAGATACAATGGTTTAAAAAGCAGTGGAGTCTCACCTGCTGACACTCCCCCACACCACTGAGGGTTCCCTTTACATCACACTGGCACTCTGTGGGGGTCAGTGTGGCCCGGGAAGGAGGCAGGTGCAAGAGACATATGGAATCCGGAAAAAGGTAAGGGAAGAGAGAAGGATGAAGAGATGCTGATGAATACACACTGATGCAGGTGCAGCACCCTTTTCACAGGTGAGACTGAACACAAACCACCTCCTTTTCACAGGATTCCTGATCAAAGGGAACATCTTTAGGCATCAAAAAATATGGTCATTCTTGGAATTTCTAGAGGAAGGGAGCTGACTGCCATCTGGAGAAACATGAGAATGATGTTTGGATAAAGGCTAATCTTGACAGCATTAAGGTGTCGTGTGAACATAGCAAAAAATATGAGGGCAGTTTCCATTCTTTCGCACAAATAATGTTGCCTTTTTTGGTTCTGCTGATCTAGATTTTACTACCACACTTTACTCAGCTAAGGATAAAAGAATAAAGTTATTTTACAAATGTGAAATAAACATATGCATTCTGTATTTTGTGTAACTTCTTTTATCCTGAGACAAAAGATTAAATATACAAAGAGGCCCACATAAAAGGATTTTTCAGTAAACCTAAACTTCAGTAAACCTAAAAACGGCTACTAACTCCATTAGAAAATTAAAATTGAGAACAGGAAGAGGAGGACGTAAAGCATTCAACAATCACTTTATATCCAAAATTGTCTTACTGCAGAACACATTATAGTGGAGTTTTACTGTACTATTTTACTATCGTTATACTTGACTGAGTTGCAGAAGTGAGTGTGGTGGTCAGACCTGGTGCCTTCCACTCATAGGACATGGGTTTGAATCCTACCTCCTCATGTAGTACAGTTGATTTAAAAAAATTGTAAAAATTACCCTGCCATTTAAATAAGTTAATCATTCTAACTAACATAGTAAAGAAACCAAACAGTATACACAGGTCTGGAGAAAAGTCAGATAAATGAATAAGCACAAAAGGCAACATAAAATACAATGTTTGGCAATCAACTTTATAGTGATTTACCCTGCAGACAGGAAAGCATTCTTCACGGTAAGTACCTTGATCAATGGTAATCCAGCATGAACAGGAATTCAGAAATGTCTGCCTGGGGTTCAGCAGCATGTTTTTGTGCTTCCTTCAGCGTTTTCTGAGTATTTCTTTTCATTTTTTGTTATATTTTTGTCCTTATCTTTTATTTTGTAGTTTGTTTTGTTTTCATGCAGCTTCTTGTCTCTTTTTTGTTCTCTTTGTTCTAACGTAGCCACTGTAGCAGCATTATTCTGCTGTGACTGTACTATACTCTGTACTGTATTCTGGGTACTGGGCCCTGGGAATATGCTGTGACCGAGAGTTCTTAACACCACCAGCCCTGTTGCACAGGACAGATTAGAGGTACAGCATGGACGCTGTGCTAACTGTCCCCTGGCTGCTGTTGATGCACAGTCATTATCACACCATACTGTTTGATGCCATCCACACTGTCCTTCCAAGATCCCATCAGATCAGCCTGAGGGACCTTTACAGCAATAAACTGGTTCAGATGAACTGTCAGTGCTGTTTTTCATTTTTTATTCTTTTGCACACTCCTGTCCCTGTATTTTTACAAGTCTTCAATTTAATTCAATTCATTTCGGTTCAAACCCAGAACCTTTCGGATTATAAAGCGAAAGCCCAAACCAATAGGGTGAACATACCAATGCAGCCGCTGGGGTTCTCTGCAACCAGATTCCAGTACAAGGGCTTGCACTTGTCACACAGGGGGCCCTCCACATGGGCCAGACAGCGGCAGGAACCCTGCATCCAAACACACCCAGATCACATGTGCAGAACGCGCACACACACACACACACACACACACACACACACACACACACACACACCTGAATGCAGAAACTGAGCATCACTTTGAAGAAACTCAATGTACAAATTAAGAAATACTGACATCTTTAACTAAGGTGACTTACATTAACAGATACACTAAAACCGATCATCCATTTATACAGCAGGGGAATGTAATACACCCACACACACACACACACACACACACACACACACACACACACACACACAGACACAAATGGGAAACACATATCTTTGACTGCAGGGCACCTGGAGAAAACCTACACAAATATGGGATGAACATGTAGATTCCACACAACCTGAACAGCATTCACATCCCAGGAGTTGACAGAGGGAAAGGACTTTGAATTCTGTTCAGCTGTAACAGTCAGTTTCTCATTTGCAGATATGCTAACCTCTGACTAAATCATGCCAGTGAGAAAAATTTCCTCCAGCATTTTTTTAATCGTCCAGCATATTTTTTTCTTAAGGAAATTTCATTTTCCTTTCTGATATCCAACCAGATACCACGCCCATCCTGCTTCCCATTGTGAATACGCACTGAATCAAACTGATCTGTGACCATTGTTCAGACCCACCATCCATTTGCGACCATGGCTAGCTCCGCTCACCGTGAATGGATCCGCTATGATGTTCTCAGACCCCACCGGGTTGCAGAGACTGGCTGGTGCTAAAATTGGAAATAAGAGAAAGCTGCTGTTGGGGTTTTGTTAAGTAAACAGGACTAGACTATGGACGAATCTCCAGAGTGTGGAGGCATCTCCACCAGCTCGAAGGATGTGACTCTTTGCTAGGTTGGGGTTACCTTTGCAATCAGGGAAGATGAGTTCCTCCAGTGTACAGCGGTCACAGTTCCACCCAGTCACACCGGGATGACACGGACACTGGCCTGACACAGGGTCACATGGCGCTTCGTACGCACCACTCAGGGAGCATTGGCAGGCTATGTGGAGAGAGATACTTTACCCAAAATTTGCATGAACAACATTTGCATGGAACTTAGTCTGTGTAAGGTCTGTGTAAAAAAAAGGCAGACAAACTTAAGTTTTCATTTAGCGAACATTATTATACAACAAGGTTAATTTTATTGTAACAGTTCAAGGTACTGTAAGTACCTTGATAAAGAGTACTACAGTAGGAGGTGGGACTCAAACCTGGGTCCTTCAAGTTCAAAGTGATAGTTCTATTCACTTTGTCCCCTGCTGCCCCAGCTTCAGTGTAACTATGGCATAAAAAGCTATGGCATCAAATACCCTACAATTGGAACTATGGTATAACAGGATATTATATACATGAGTTAAGTTGTATAACCGAGGTGTTGCTTAATGTTTGTATGAGGAAGAAGGTAACTGGAGCCTAAACTGAACCTAAACCACCAGGAAGAAGGTCTGGGGGAAGTACTCACAAACACAGTTAGGGAAGTCGTAATAACCAGGGGCGCACTGGTCACACCGAAGTCCCGCGTAGTTACTGCGGCATTTGCACTGACCTCTGGGTCCACAAGCCTGATCTACAGCACCTGTGCCATCACAGTTGCATGCTGGGAAAATGAACAGGTGGACAGAAGTTTTATGGAACAGTTTTAACATGCTGGAAAACCCCACCAACTGACACATTCAAGAATTTTGGGCAATTTAAAGTTATTGGTTCACCTTAAATACATCTTTGCACTGTGGGAGGAAACCAGAGCACACGGAGGAAACCGACACAAACAGGGAGGACATGCAAACTCCATACAGACTGAGCCAGATTAAAACCCATGTCAGAATCCTCAGCCCACTGGTACCTGCTGTGCCACTATGCCCCCCCAGAATAAACCTGTCTTGTCCTATTTAATCATTTTGCTATGCTCTTCAATATTAAAGCTACTAAAAGATTGCAAGCAAAACATAGTGAAATCGTGGGTTAATTAAAAGGACATTTTAAATAAAAAAAAACTTCAAAAGCAGTTCCTAGCGCAGTGATGTGACATGAAATAAAGAGCACAGTGTAATTAAGGCCCAGTAAGACTGGAAGCCGGTGAGTTTTCTGTGTCTGAAGCACAAAACTTTGGCTAGGATCTCAGCTTTAAGCACTCCTGGATTTTTAGTGATCTGGACAGATGGCTGCTTTCCCAGAATAGCTCAGTGCAGATAACTGCCTCAGAGCAATTTTGGTTAAATATCTGTTGAATGCCTTTGCCTGGGCACAGGGTTCCATGAAGGATAACAAATGAGAGAACGTAACAAATTTTACTGGAATTGATTCAACAGGGAAAAATCGAAAGGGTAATTTTTCCAGTGTGGCAACACCCACAATTCACAGCATGTATTAGATTTCTCATTGTAATCCAATAAGGCTTCAAGGGAGATTCAGTCAAAGGGCTCAGGGCCGCCCACATTCAGGTTTACAGTTGTTCTTGGGCAGAATGATCTGCTCAGCCTTCGTAAAATTTTATGCTGTGTCTGGCTGCAGCCTTTCTGACTGTTGTAGAAATAAAAAGCATTGTTAAGTACTAAAGTTAAAAATCTCCATTTCCATTTTACCCCCAGGAACAGGACTTTGCACACCTGTCCTTTAATATGGACTCTAAAGCAGTTCCATTTTTCATAATGGAGACATAATTCATAGATTATGAAGCTGCAATATTGTTTGTAACAGAACTGTAGCCCATTGACTCTACACAGAGACAGAAAATGGCCTTTCTTACCAGATATTGCAGAATACCTTCATTGTTTTTTTAGCTTCTTGATAATGTTGTACAAGAAAACGCTCCCAAAGGTTATAAATTAAATTCTTTTCAGGTCATGTTATGTCCCCACTGTATGAAAGCACTACACTGTTCCTCCGCATTCCCACATAAATGAAAAAAGCAAATATTTCTGGCCAAAGGGAGCCTGGGAGTTTTGTGTCCTAAAAATAAGTGTCTGTCTTTCTTTTTGGGCTTAATCTCTGGGTGTCCAAAGCAGCAAAAGCAAGTGTTCTCACTGGGGTTGGAAAAGAAAAAGAAACCACTAATAATACTGTAAGTGCCTCTTTTCTCTCAAAAACATCAGCATATATGAGTCCCACTTTCCCACTTCTACTTACTGGCTAATAGCCTCAAACAAATATAAGCATGATCACCCTTGACCACAATTAACCACATTTCACCATGCTCATTTGCATTCATTCAAGTAACTGATGCTTTTCTGCAAAGTGACTCACAGTGATTTACCCATTTATACTGCTGTACAGTTTTCATCTATCTGTCTTTGCTATATATGCAAATCTGTCTGTTTATCTAAGTATCCACCTTCCTATGTATTTCCTTCCAAAGCATAATAAACTGGACCCCTTTATCTTGACAGTAGGGGTAGCTGAAGAAGCCCAGTGCACATCGTCTGCCTTCAAAAGCTGGCTGACACACACAGTCTCCAGTCTGTCTGTCACACATGGGATCCGCCACTCCCAGGCCAGTGCAGTGGCAGACTAGTTGAGGGCCATGAAGACAGAGGTCAACATGAAGAGATCTGATTCAGTGACCCAGTGGTGATGAAGAACAGTTATGTTTCACAGTATCTGTGTTTAACTGGTAAAAACATCATACGCAACAGTGTGGGAACATAAAGTCTTTCTGATTTAAGTACAGTAAAGAATATTTAAATATTTTAAGTCAATGCATGAGAACAGGAGCCACAGCATACAGAAAAGCTGCACCATTAATGAAGAGTTAAGATGAAATTTTAGGAAAATTAGCTCTATTATCATTACTGTACCATACAATCATAGTAATCTGTGTCATCAGGAAACAATAGCAGTGAAAGAAATGTCTTAACTGGAGTCAGAGAGTAAAATTATAATGGCCTTAATATTTTTATGGATCAAGGATTTTGATTTAACTTATGGTGCAAATCCCCAAAATCTAAAAACTGCTGCATAAACTCAAAGCAGTTTTGACAGGAAAGATCTCACAGGATCCCATAGTTGTGCTCATGAGGGATGATACCCATACACAACAGCTAAAAGGTAGTTCAAGTTGTGAAAGCAACTTACACTGACACCTGGGTGGTCCGAAGAAGCCCACGGGGCAGCTAGTGGGGGGGTCTGTGGGAGGGAGGGATGACTGGCATTAGCAAGCTTGAGAGGCACTACATTCACCACCACTGCAGTCACACGGGGTGGCCCAGCATTCGCTTTGCATGTTCACTTCATTTACAGGTGAACACAAAGACTCACCGCACAGACTGTGCCAAACGTACCTGCAGCAGTTCATACTCAGCGTTGGAACCCACGAGAAGCCAACAAAGAGGGACCCTGCAGCCCTATAAACCTTTTCCATTGCAATTGTCACTGATCAAGCAGAGAGTGTTTTCTAATGGTTTCTGGCATTTGGATTAGAGCCCTCCAGCCCTTAATCCACAACTCTACAACCAAACCACACAGGGAAGAACACCTGTACCAACTTACCTACAATATGGCCTGCAGGAGACTTGGTGGTGCTGGGGTATATGGGATATCCTAATGAGACAGAGAGGATTTTTTTTTACATCAAACAAATATCCTTGGTACCTCTGAAACAGCCAGGGCTGGAAAGCACAAGTGGGGAAAAAAGTGGAGAAGGTATTTCTATATATACTGGGCACATGGGGCACGCAAGCTGCTCCTGCAAAAACTGGGAGGCAGTTTAAATGGGTAAATGGTTGTAAATGATATCTGCGTGCATGGAATCTGCTAGAACAACACGGCTGCAGAATGAAGCAGTCCACACACACCATGTTTAAGGATTTTTCTATGTACACACAGATTAGTGGTTGAGCACTTGCTGTACAAACAAACCTCCCAGCATTGTAACTGGTCCTGCGTTACAAAGACTTCTCTGGTTTTCAGTAAAAACTTTCATAAAACTGTTGTGTAACTGGACCTGCTGCATGTGCCAATATGCATAAAGGCAGGTAGATATGTCTGGACCTACATGTTTCATTGGAAAATTTTGAATTTAACATTAATTCACCTAGCAGATACCTGAATAACAAGCCAAACATCAAAAGAATAACACTGCTTTCAGGTTATTTTGTGGTTTTTTCACACCTGTGAAGTCTGTAAATGTCCTAATAATCCAGCCATAATTTCCCATCATCTATCCTTCCATCCTAACCACTAATCCTGGTAAGAGCCACAGAGGAAGGAAATCAGAGCACCTGGAGGAATCCCTGATTCCAAATTACACAAATTAAATTCTGAATAACTCAGGGGGAAGGGGGGTGGGATGGGATGACCATATCAAGTCTCTGTACACAAGGAAATACGTACGGATGCACAGTGGGTATTGATAGTAACCGTCTGCGCAGCGGTCGCAGTCCACACCACTGAAATTGGGCCTGCATAGGCATTTCCCCGAGCCATCCTCACAGCCAGTACTCTTCCATGGGTCACACCTGCAAGCTACACGCACACATGCACCCACCATGCAGAACACACAATGGAACAGGCACAATTGTAGGTTATTAGCAGTTATCAAAACCTCACAAAAAACAATATATATATATATATATTTATTTATTTATTTATTTATTAACTTTTTTTTAATAAATAAAATAATCTCCCGCTCACCTTCCCCTAATTTCCCTAATTTGGGGGGGGGGTGTCTTCCTCAACCTCGGATCCTCTACCAGAGGCATGGGAGTTTGAGGGTTCTGCACAGTATCTTAGCTGTTCCTAGAACTGCACTTTTCTGAACAGAGACCTCGGTTGTTGTATCTGGAATCTGTTGGAGCCACTCTCCAAGTTTGGGAGTCACAGCCCCCAGTGCTCCTATTACCAGGAGAACCACTTTTGCCTTCACCTTCCACATTTGTTCCAGTTGTTCCTTCAGGCCTTGATACTTCTCAACCTTCTCATGCTCCTTCTTCCTAATGTTACTGTCAGCTGGGATTGCCACATCTATCACTACTGCTGTTTTCTGCTCCTTATCAACCACCATGTGTGGTTGATTGGCCAGCAGCTGACTGTCTGTCTGGAACTTGAAGTCCCACAGGATCTTAGCTCTGTTGTTCTCAACCACTTTCGGAGGTACCTCCCATCAGGACTTGGGGACTTCTATCTATCTATCTATCTATCTATCTATCTATCTATTTATTTCCAATACGCCCATAATGCACTGTAAACACTGACATACAAACATAATATGGCACTAAGCACATTTGCAAAGTAAACAGCACTGGTGTGTATGTAGTGCTAATACAAATCAAAGCACTGATATCATTTGGGGTCATACAATTTACCACAAATTACCATAAATTTAGCATTTTTTGTCAAAGTGTCTCACTGAGGGAAAATCTTCCAATTTAAAATTGTTTTCATAACCTAATATGTGCAGTGAATAACTGATGAGAGGGTGTCCAGCTACTGGTTAGACCATAAAACCAAAGGGGGCCATAGAACCCAGATTAAGGTCCATTAACTTAAAAGAAAGAGGTCATTTTGGGTCTCCAGTCGGGTTTCATAAGGGAGGGAAGGAGCAGGAAGAGGTCCCCCAAAGGTGCCCAGGAGGAGGCTCTAGGAGATACTTACGCCTACAGCCGGTGGGGTACTCCCGTGGGACTCCATAGGGTCGGTAATAACCCTCCACGCAGCGCTCGCAGTTCACACCCATCGTGTTGTGCTGCAGAAGACAACAGTTTGCGGTCTACAACCTGCCTTTTTCCGTTTTTCCTCTCTTTATTCCACCATCTTTTTGGGAACTTTTCCACCCCATCACCTTGTGTGAAGTTTTGAAAAATATCCATGGTTCCAGTATGTTTTCTCTTGTGTTCTGATGTTATTTTAAGTAATGGTGACAGTGTGCACATTATCATTGATAAATATAAACAAATTGCTATGGGCCACCCAGTGTTATTCCACAAAGACATTCATAAAAGTAATTCATTTAAAACTGTCTAGAACATTGTCACTGTGACCATAAGCAAGCAGTTAAATGTCCTTAAGTCATATTCAGGTGGTGTGACAAGCAACATAGAAAGCTCAGTCTAGATGCTGCAGGAATTAATGTCTGTTTTAGGCCATTAACTACAAATAAAATTTTACTTTATGCTCCACACAGATTTGTAGACCCACTGTCAGGCTGTACTGAAGTGCAATTTCCAGGGGAGATGTCATGTAATCTAGGAAGCCTGTTCCGACTTGACCGTCATCCTCATACCTGGCAGTCAATGCACACCCCTCCACCATCATAGCGCCCGTAGATGTTCAGACTTGCTCCTTTGCGATCCACCTCTGGGTCGTAATAGCAGTCAGTGGCATGTGAATAACACTGGCAGGCTGTGGGTTAGAGGGTATGGGGTAGGAAAGCAAAACCAAGACAAAGCAAGGAAATTAAGATGGATGTACAGAAGTGAAATGGTGAGCAGGGACCTCAAAGTTGAGCTGTGGTTAACAAGGTCACTGCCAAATATGTAGAACTCCAGCAGCTTAGATGGTCAAGCAATTACAAATAGGCTACTACACTGCTCTGCACGCTCCTGTGTTTGTTGATAGCCACACCTTTGTCTGCGTGTAGGATTATCAGAATACAGGTGAGCAAAACACTCTCCTTTCAAAGGTAAGATCAGCATTTTCTTTATAGTTGAAAAGAGATAATTAGGTGTACCATCATCCTTTTTGGGATGGATGGGAGCTCTCAGTGTGGGTACAAACAACCATCTTCTTTGTGTAACACGGATGCCAAACTGAACTGAAAGGATGGTTGTCACTGTGGGCACCTACGTTGGCACTCGTTGGCATTGTTGGATGTTGCTTCACGCCAGGGCTTTTGGTTATATCCTGGGCAGCAGCGGTCACACAACTCCCCGCAGGTATTGTGTTGACACTCGCACTGAAATCTAAGAAAGGCAGAGGACAAAACTGTAAAGTGCACAAAATAACAGAACTTTCACTAATGTTCTTCTAATCCCAAAAAGCAAACGATAAGCAAAGTCTTAGATCAACATGTTAACACATTCTTCATTACCTTTATTAGTAGTGCACAAGTAACAATAGAAACAAAAGTGAAATGATTCCAAATGAAGCAAAAGAGTTTTGTAAAATATATCAATAGATTTCAGTTACTTTTGTTTTTGTTTCCATTTGATTTCCCCTTTTTTCATACTAATTCAGGAACCATTACCCAAGCGGGTAACCCTCAGAAGGACAAGTGGTTAATGGGTGCGAGTGCATATTACACCAAACAAACGTGGTCATTTCCTAATTTTGATGCACAGAGCTATCTTTAGCACCATGGATTCAGATGTTATCTGTGCTTTTTCTCTGTTTTACTGTTCATTTTTCATTCCCGTGTAACTCTTCCCAGGATACCAGTGTGACCCTGTGCAATGGGAAGCAAGATTCCAAATCATGTGGGAAGTGGGAACTTCCTAAAAACAGCTTCTCCTTCATTCAAGGGCACAAAGGATGTACCTTTAGCAAGATTTTCACTGAAATGAGCCTCATACAAAACACTATACAAAAATGTCAATTTGTTGTACATTTGATCATGTCGGTTAAACAAAATTTAACTAAGTTTATGATTTGCCCTTATAAAGTTCAAAACTAGTTACTGTTTACACCTGATACCCACAGGAGATGAGCACTCTCTCCACCCCAGTATGACAGCTGTGCTCCTCCATCTCTAACAGCCTGGTGATCCCCCCTCACAAAACTCAGTCACATAATTGGTTTTTAGCTCTGAAGTTATGGAACAAACTATCTCCATCCAGAAAGAACTGCTGAATTCTTCTTCCTATCATATTCAGACCCATCTCTCTCCTGGTTTCATAACAAATCCATTAAAAAAATCACAATCCATCACAAAAACCTTTGTATATCCTGTTAATTCTGAAGAAGCTACTGTACCCATGTAATGTAAGGAGACCCCACATTTTAACTTAATTTTTTGGATCCTTCAAGCTTAGCACTTACCGAGTGGGATTGTCTGGGTTGCGGGTCCTGCAGACCTGGGCATGGCCATGGCACACACACCGTCCCCCAACACTGATGTCTTTGATGCTATAATAATACTAATAAAAATGGGAGAAGAGGGAGTCATGAGAAGGAATTAACTACAAGACACCATGCAGTCATCGTAAAATGGCAACAACTATCTGTGGATTGTAGCAGAAGGGGGTTGATTCCTAAACTGAATTCATTAAGTAATTTAATGTTAACTAATGAACCATACGGTTAAGCAATCGACATCATGTGTCCATATAGGAAAGGCATTATTAATGGATATGACAGGATGTAACTTTTTAACCCCTGCAGGAAAATTCAGCTGTACAGCATCTTAAATACAGGGCATTTAACAGAAGAAACAAAGGTACAAAGGTGCAAATAAACAAGTAAATAACAGATGGCAACATAAATTGACAACGTAAATTGAGGGATGACTGTAATTTCACTGCAGACATATTAATGTGTTTGAGTACAGATGGCTGCCCCAGACCCTGCTGGGGGTGCCCTGAAATATACAGTATATAAACTGTATTATCTTTCAACAGTTCAAAAAATTCAAAATTCCAAAACACATCAGCCAAAGCTTTCAAATAAGGGATTGTAGACCTGCACCAATTACAGTAGAGATAAGTTTACCAATTTAAAATGTGTAAATTTATTAAAGTGAACATTTTTGGATATGATTAAATTGTTGGCTGAAACTGTTCAAAGGAACTGTAAACAGTTATGAATTATAGTTCAAATACATGGCAAGAATGATCACATTCCTCTCTAATTCTGGCTGCACACAGTAGCAAGTCAGAGACAGGAATATACAGTATTTCACAATGAAGACAGATGGTGGGGGGGACAGTCTGTGTGCACTGAGTTCTGTCCAACCGGCCTCACATTCTATCTACAACCATTAACATGTTTGTGTGCCCAGGACTTGTGGCAGGTGGCACCATGCCCAACATGGAGAAATGTGTAAGTGTGTATGGAGGTAGGTCTCTGTCTCTGTCTGTCTCTCTCTCTCTCTCACACACACACACACACACACACACACACACACACACACACACACACACACAAAGGCCTATTCCTGGAAATTTCTGTAGATTTGTTCTTGTTAATGAATAGAGGGAAATAACTTCTACGTGTGTGTAAACCCTTATGTTATGTCCTTTACCAGGATTACTGTGGAACATCACAGGAAACAACTTGCAAACTGCTTAAAGCCAACATCAGTGTGCAAGGGAAAGATAAAAAAACAACTTTAAAAGTCATAAAGAGAATTAATCAAGTTTTTCCTACTTTTCCTTCGTCTCTGGATGCAACTGAGCTGACATCAGCATTCCTCCAGCTTAGTCATTCAAATCACTGCTCTGTTACAATTTGGGGCCACAAAATCTCTGATGGATATTTCCGGACTTTAGAGTAAAACTCAGAAGAGGAAACACATATTCGTTATTTGTGTTACAGACTCATTTTAAAACTCTAGCAGAAGCTCCTAGCCTGCAACAAACAAAGATGTGATGAAGCAAGATTCTGATTTACTCTCCTTGGGTTTAATGCCAACTTTCCCCAGTTTTTAAATACATCACAGTTTTGAATTCATTTTATGCCTCAGTATCCAACACGGGCTTCAATACTCATTTCTTTCAAGCCCCTTTCTCTCCTCATCAGCTATATAAATGAGTCTAACACCATCTGCTGTGTACAGTGTACTCCAGTTAGTAGATTTCATCAGTCAACTAGACCAGCCATTTTTTGGAACAAATGTTAAAGAAAAAACTAAAGTGAGAAAATAGTCTGAATTTTATTCATTGTTTTGGCACCTTATGCCATTTAATCGGGACGGGTGACTGCGGCGCTGCTGGATTTTCACTTTAAACCTCCCCACATAAACTAACATTACTAAGATGATGCTGATTCAGACCACAAAGAGATTTTTCTTGCAGTGACTTTTTTATTTTGATTTTGTAAAATTTCCCTTGCTGAGATGTCAAAAAAGATTCGAAAGTAGAAAAAAGAATTGGTTTACTGAACCAGATCTAATCCATCCAACACCAGTTATGCTACTTGAGTGAAATGTAATGCCAACAAGGTGGTATCAGACAAACGCCGCGATTTCATCATCCTGTGTCTTGGGCTATTAATCTCTTGTTGACAGTGTACTTTTGGTTACTGAGTTGTATATTACATTGTAAAAAAGTGCCTGAAAAGTGAACAAATTTAAATCTTAGATCACTTGCAAACTTGCTGCATGATGCATGCAGACAAATCCCTTTTCTCAAAAAGGCCATCATTTTATAGTGTGTGTTAAATAGAGGCATCAGCCCACAGTCGCAGCTCACCCTGCGAGTTACGGTTGGGTCACGTTGGGCCTTGGAGATGAGGTGTCCCAGGAGGGTGCTTGTTCGCAGAAAACGCAGCCGGATATTGGTGGCTTTCGTGAAGTCTCTCAGGAGCGGTGAGTAAGTGAAGTTTGTCGCTCCAGGACGACCATTCACCAGCGACACCACAATCTAGATGACAGAAAAGTTCACATACTCTTGGTTTTCCCTGTTTTACTGATTATTTTATTCATTTTAGCTGGAAAAAATTTACGCCCGTAAATTTACTCCCTTGAGCACTTTGCTCCCCACTGAAATATTTTCACACAGTCCCAAAGACGGCCGCCATCCTCACCTCACCATTCTCCAACGGCACGATACGTGAGTATTCGGTAGTGCAGATCTGGTCATTGTCATGGACAATACGTCCGTTTGGGGGCTTGCCGAAGGTCTCAATGCACTCCCGTTTTGTATCTGTTTAAAACAGGAAAAACATTTCCCCTCAAGAGAGTGTTAAACTTTTTTTTGAATCCGATTTGAGGCTGTACTCAAATAAACATTTTTCACACCAAAAAATATTTAGACAACAGTCAAATTATTGGCTTCAGCTTTGACACGATGCAAAAAAGGGGGATGGAAAGGGGGATGCCTGAAAACAGAGGAATCTACAGCATGTCACTACAGTTTCTCTGAGAAGAGGAATTCAGACATTACTTCAAACCAAAGAGGAATGTTCAGACAGCACTGGCTCCAGCCCCCAGCTATTCTGAACATGGCTCACTTCTCTTTAAACAATACAAGACCCAGCTGAAGCTGAATGTCGTTTAAAAACATATTTTTGTTTCACTGTGCTTTCTGTAAATCTATGGTCACAGTTTATAGCAGTTCAGATAGATGGACAAATATTACTGAAGACCATTAGGTCTGGAAAATGAGTATTAGAGATGATATGAATGGTACTGTGCAAAGCGTGCTCCACCTCTCAAATTGTCCCCGTTTGTCTCCTTCTGGACTGGCTTCCTGTATCTGCCTGTTCAACACTGTGGTCAGAGACTACAAGATGGTCAGGGGAGCTGCGCTCTGATACATTTGGGACCTGATCACCCTTTATACTACCAAAAAGAGAGCTGTGCTACTCCACTCTGATCAAGTGGTGGTCCTACATACAAGGAGTCCAGCATCGAGAATCTATCGTTGAAATGAGTCATTGCTGTCCTTCAGATCTGCCAACTCCCTCTTAGTAACCAAGAAAGGTCTCAGTCGCTTTCAGGTGCATTTCCCTCCTGACCTCCTGTCAGCTACATAAATGAGTCCAGCATCATCTACTGCAATCTCTGCTGTGCATTTGCTGTCTGAATGTCACTCCTATAAGAAGCTTCTTGAGGAATGTGAACCAACAACATGGTGGTGTTAGATAAACAAATTCAACTTTGATCATCCTGTGTCTAAAACTCATCTATGCCTACAAACTTTTGCATATTAAAAATCTGTTAAACAACCAAATGTAAATCCAAGCCACGAATGGTATGTTTTCAATAACATTTACACTTGTTTATTCACC
Source organism: Heterotis niloticus (assembly GCA_018136845.1). NCBI lineage: Eukaryota > Metazoa > Chordata > Actinopteri > Osteoglossiformes > Osteoglossidae > Heterotis > Heterotis niloticus. The sequence goes on along the minus strand of CM030894.1, from coordinate 18,985,425 downwards.
CTTCCCAAAAAAAAAAAAAAAACAATTTTTGGTATCCATATGCAGTGAACCCAATTGCTCTCTGACAGCACGTGCAAGCGATGCACGTGTCCTGACTGTTATGAAGCATTCAGGGCAGGGCAGAGGAGGTGATACAGAAGGCAGGGTGGAGAACACACAGCCTCATCACTCAGTGTCCCACCAGGTGTGTCCTGAAAAAGGTGAGACCAGCCTGAGCTTCCAAAACAACCTTTTGAAGTGCAACCTTAAATCTATCTTTTCAGGAAAAGAAAAAACAAATATAATAATAAAAAATGCATATGACGCACAGATAAAAAAAAAATTTTTAAAAAAGCTGAACATCTGGCATGGAGAAAAACTGCCAGGACAAATAACAAGATGATAAATCAAATGCAGTTGACAATACCTGGGCCTCCAGATGAGGTATTGGAGTTTTGTGAACATTTATTTTTGGTTTATACTTAATCTGTATATCTTTGGCCCTAAACTTACACAGCTGAATTTTAAAATGACCTCTATATATTCTACTATTAATGTAAAGCTAGTGGTTGTTTAGAGGTTGCTCATCAGGATGCATTATGGCTTTTATGTGCATGATTTCATAGTAACTTCTTCCAGACAGAAGGTAAAGGTAGAAATAGATTCTCTAGGGGTGAAAGCTGGTTCCTTGCATTTGGAGGAACCAGGTTCATATTCTACCTAATGATGTACTACCCTTTATGGAGGTACTGACCCTGATTTAATAGGGTAACAACTGCCTAGTTGCATAAATCTCTATAAGAGACTGAAAATAAGCTTAAATTAATCTACACAAAGATTTTGTAAACTGTCCAACTATGCAGCTGCCAGTGAATTTTGACACTCATTGACCTGTACCTGAGGCAAATAGACTTCTGCTGAAATCCAGCTAGAATGGACAACACCCATATTGTGCACACAGATGAAGTCATCTCCACCCTGCCTTGTGAGACCGCAGCCTGGCCCATCTTATCTACAGAACCGACAGCCAGTGGACAGACAGCACAAACACAGGAGCAAATCCTCCCCTGCCTTTCAGTTGGCATGTCCTTATAGAATCCATTCATCAGTGCATTCGTCTGTCAAATCCCCATTTTATTTATTAGCTTTGGTGTGGATGCAAGATACTTTTGTTTGGAATGATTTACAGTACAGTATTTACAGTGGGGGAAATAAGTATTGAACACATCAACATTTTTTCAGTAAATATATTTCCAATAAGGCTATTCGCATGAAATTCTTACCAAACATTGGTATTAACTTCAGAATTCCATAAATATTAAGAATTCACAACATTAAAGGCCGTAAATAAAGGTATGTGTAATAAAGTGGAATGACACAGGGAAAAAGTATTGAACACGCTAATTTAATACTTAGTGGAGAAACCTTTGTTTGTAATGACAGCTTCAAGACACTTCCTGTATGAAGAAACTAATCACCTGCAGTGCTCAGGTGTGACTTAGACCCATTCTTCTTGAGTTAATATGAATGTCTGGTGAGAATTCAATGTGAATAGCCTCATTGGAAATATATTTACTGAAAAAATGTTGATGTGAAAAAATGTTGATGTGTTCAATACTTATTTCCCCCACTTTCATGAGAGGAGCAAGCCATTCACAACTACAGCACGGACCCTACAAGTCGGAAACCTTTCTGAACCCTGCTTAGAAACCATCAGTCATGTCCTGATCATATTTACATTTATATTTTTTCATTTAAGAGAAGCTTTTTACCTAACCAACATAAAGCTCAAGAGTAATGAAACATGCATTTCAGGAACTTTAAATGCAAACACATGTCTGGTCAAAACTCTTATTTTAACAGTTATTCAGAAATGACATGTGTCTGAAGAGATGCATTTTGAGAGCTTTCTTGAACTTTAAAAAGGTTTCAACAGTGCTAAGGGACAAAACTCTTATTCTACCATATTGAAAAAATATAAATTAATTCATATCTTTGGCAATTGGATCAGTCCTCACTCAGTCTCTGTTAAGTTTGCATGTTCTCCCCATTTTCACCAGGGCTTCCTCCCATGGAAATGTGCTTCAGGTGGATTGATGGCTCCAAACTGCTCATATTGTATGTGTGTGCACCAGTGTGTATATTTGTCTGTCTGTCTACCTACTGTAAATCGATTTGCTGCCATCACTGCATGCACAGCCAAAAGTGTTTTTGTCACCACATATGTGGATATGTTATGAGAAACAAAATTCTTAATATCGCTATAAAATAAATTATAATTACTTACTGTATAATAAAAGCAACACATAATGGGTAGAGAACATAATTACTTAGCAAATAAATCCCTTCTGCGTCTTCCTTTGTTTGTGTGTGTTTCCTCCCACAGTCCAAAGATGTGTTTCAGATGGATTCTGAATTGCCCCTTGTGTGTGTGTGTGTGTGTGTGTAAATCACCTTAGTTAAAAATGTCAACAAAATACTAATTAATAATCATTATACTTTGTTTTGGAGACAAGTCTCTGCTGTGCAAACAAAAGTAAATCCAAATGTGGTTTTTATAAACAAGAAGGGAGACAAAGTAGGGGTATCAAATCAAACTCAGAAAGCTGAATTCTCATCACTTAAATGGGGACATCTTGGGGGATGGCTATATAACACAACACCTTGCAGCTCAAGCAGGTGTGAATAATTTACTCTAAAAAGTGGGAGGAGATCAAGACACCACATGGCCATGCTTGCTCCTGTCTTCCAGAGAAAAAAAAAATCAAATACAGAAAAGATGGCAGTTTGGTGTCAAATTAATCTACAGTTTTTAGGTGCACAGCATGAAAAGTCATGTATTGAGAGCCACCGTCATACAGTTGAACTCGGCATGAGCTGAAGCACAGCAGCTGGACCACAGCTGGAGCAAGTCAGAGTGCAGCCGGAGATACATCCAGGGACTGAATAGCCAGATGTATCTCCATACACAAACGCTGCAGTCCACCGACCATTCCTGGCAATTCCCAAGATCTCAGAGATCTAAAAACATTATCAACAATTGGGTTGGTACAACTGAATTTCTCTGAAATGGAACTTATACTTCAGGGAAAAGGTCATATAGTAAGGCTCACTCCATTCCCAAAATCACTCCACCATCTGTTTCGTCAATCACTGCTTAAAAAAGGAATGTATGAAAACAAAGAAAATAAAGCTCCAATTTGCTGAGAATGTAAAGCTTTTGCATTCTGCTGCAGTTTAACTGTGTGAACAGACTGTAAGTCTCATCAAAGTGCATTTAAAACACAGACAATGCAAAAATAAAACCCAACATTCTACGTTGATTTCTGATGGTAAAGGTGTAAACTGCAGGGACACAGAATAAGGTTTTGAGATGCGGTCACAGTTTACTCATCTGAGCCTATAAGCTCCTATAAATAACAAAGGTGTACAAATCAGTCACCAAAATGACAGGGAGTTATGTTTACCTGGAAACTTATTTAATTTTAAGTACATTAACAGGGAGGCTGGGCCAGCACTGCTGGAGACACTGGTAGAGTGTGCAAGATATAAAGTCCTGGCTCTTTAGAATCACTCATAACCACATTTTAGGCAGCATACCTCTATACCACAGAGGTTCCCATGCAGAAGAATTGAGCCAGTAGGGGGACTATACTCACGTGCAAAGTACTGCCAGGGGCTGTAGGTCATCCCAAAGTCCACTGACCGCTCCAGAACCCACAGTTCGGGCCGAGGGGAGTTGGCAAACTTGATGAGGACATATGCAACGTGAAACAGCTGGAACCAAGAACAAAAAAGAAGGCATCCTCAATGGTGCTGCTCATAACACTTTGTGTGTTAAACTGCATTTGATGATTTATTGATTTTGAACTTTTTTTCTTAGAATGTGAGGTTTATACGCTTTACTCATTGAAACAAAGAGGTAATTTCTACTCCATTAATTCGGATAAGTACCTTGGTCAAAGTTACAGAGGAGTGAGGACTTAGACAGGGGACCTTCAAGTGAAGGGCAGTAGTTCTAGACCACAAACACCTGTTGCCCTGTCTTCATAAACCCACAGTGGAGACACAAGGAGACTGTGTTTGTATTCATCTCATTATAACTGAGGCATCATAAGGATGGAGAAGCCCTAAAACTCGCTGACATTCATACTCACAACAAAACACGTTCTAGCTTCCTGAACAAACTTTTCCATTAAGTCCAACAAGACATTTTTGAGATGAGACCGAGTTAATAAAACCCATGGTCTAATAATGCTAGAGTTTAAGGAAAACAAATCTGTGGACAAAACATTGTACTCAGTGAGAATGACAGGTGAGAAGCTACTGTTGTGCCTTTGAGTTGGATAATAAACCGAAGCAGTTCCAGTACAAGATTGCATGATGGTGCAATGGGCAGCAGTGGTTCTACACTATTTCTGGGCTTTGGGTTTGAACGTACGGAGTTTTGTGAGGAGTTTGTCCTGTTCATGGGGGTGTCCTGTAGGTGGGCTGGTTTTTTCCATGGTACAAAGACATGGGTTTCATGTATATTGGTGACTCTAAATTGATCTTTGTGTGTGTGTATGTGTGTGTGTGAGAGACCTCTGCATTAAAAATAGTGGCTAACAAAGAGCAAAGATGAGCAGACAGCAAGAGCTGATACAGTGCAATTTGATGATCTGTTCAAAGCCCCAAGGGTTCCTTCATCACCTGCCCTTTGGTGAGCCAGTACCTACAAACAGACTCAAATCCCTGCTATCCTGATGGGACCAGTTAACTACACAGCAGTGTGGTAGTCAAACTGAAAGCTTGCTGGATGGACACCTTTCACTGTCCTGATCCAAACAACACAGGTCCTTTGGTGCTGCCCATAAAGAATTTTTATTTCTACACCAGAAAAGGGACCAGTGAAAGTTGGCCCAAATAAATTCGGGCTTTTAATGAGATCCGCAAGATCCCATTCATCTGCCTCAGCTATGGCTTCCTGCCATGTGAAGCCTGTAAGCTGACACCACAATGCAGCCCCGCATTCGGCCTCAGGCTCCAACAATGTCTAACTTCCTCGGTACAAGGCCAGGGACAACGACCTTCTTTACAATCAGCACAGCAGCCCAGCCTCAGAAGGCCACATCCACACAGCAGCAAACACACAGAGACAGGTCCTAAGTTTGTTTATTTCTTTATTTATTTTTATTATTAATGCAAACATAGAACAAACAAATGCAACTGCACACAAAAAAGCATACATGGCCATAGTTTCACAGTCAGATGCAATACAGCTTAAATATTTACAGGCAGCAGATAATGTAGTGGTTCAAGCTGCTACCTTAGCTCTTATTCACACTCCAGTTATATTATCCTTGCTGAATTTATACAGTAAAAATGAACTTGCTGCATTAATGGGTAATTTGTTGTATTTTAATATACAAACTAAATGTAAGTCACCTTGGAATCAAACATTGGCTTAGAATATAAATGTAAATGTAATGTGCAGCTCCATTTTCTTCCACTGTTACAGATAATTTAAATAATAGTGTTTTAGGCATGTTTAAAAGGCTTGGTCTTGTATATGCCTAAGTTTTAGTGGCCTGGAAGTAGCAAAATGTATTCAAAAGTATGAAAATATGCATGGGAGGAGTAGCCTTTGTGTTGGAACACAGTTGTTTTTTCTGGGACTGAACCATCCTCACTGCTGGAGAGATGGGCAGCTTTACCACCCACAGTATCAGTATTACTCAGGTGTGTAGGTACATTGGCCCACAGGCAAAGCCAGCAGCCTTACATCTCACTCGTCCATTCATCATTATCAACTAATTCCTGTGAAACTGCTTTAATGCCACTTTTGGGCTGCTGTCATTGCCATTCACATGTTCAACCCCATAAGCAGGTAGCTGTTATACTTGAGCAAATGAAAAAAAATGTTAAAAATTACATATACTACAGTACACATAAGGTGCTGCACATATTACTGATGTAAGAGTAATACATATACACACACAGAGACACATGCACACACGCACGCATGCACGCACGCGTGCAAACATACGCTACTTCTATACTTTTTGACCATGCTGGTGTGTGTGTGTGTGTGTATATATATATATATATATATATAAAGGTACAAAATAAGATTAAAAAAGACAAGCCCTTGGGGGGAAACTTCACAATAGCTGATATCAGTTTCCTTATCACTCGGCAAATGGGAGTGCCAACAACTAATCAAAGCTCATTTCCACCCATACACCACCGGACGCATGGCAACATAACCAAGGAGGGCAGTAAACTCCATGCATAAACAATATGTAGGCTCCAGGTCTAAAAAAAGCCCCTTTTCCCAGGACATTCTGTACGTGATATGCAAGTCCTGATACCAGTGAGCTCCCCATAAACAAGCAGTGGACAAATTCACAGGAAAACCCTGTCCACTACTCTCCACAAAGAAAGAGGGTTTGAACTTCATCTAATGGAGCTGAGAAGCCAAAGAGGCTGGAACACACTTGCACGCACACACATGCAGGCCTATGCATGCATACACAAATACACAAACTGTTAAAAGTGTCTGAAAATCTGGAAATGAGCAGGACTCAGTACTGTTTACATTACAGAAAGAAATAATGAAATTGTTGTTAATTTGCTCAGTTGTGTAGCCCAGAAAGACCTTGGATTTCAGTCTTCTAGCTGAAGCCAAACACTGTTCATGAACAGCACATAAAAACCAATCTCCAGTCACAGCTAAGAATGTATATAGGCCATAACTGTGACAATCACATACTTCTATTTGGCTCACACATCCCTACAGAACCTGCTGATAGATATTTATCTCAGCATCGCTGTCTCCATTGGGAAGGACAAATACGGACCAAAATAACTGCTCCTCACACATAGGCGTGACCCCAGGGAGTGTGTGTTTCCACAAGAATGGATTTCCTTTACCTCCACATAGCTGTGCTGCAACGCACAGTGTCCCAACTTGTTCTGAAGGTGTCCATAGCCTTGGGTGTGCTTTGAAAATTATGTTTTGCAAAAGGCCTCTAAGATCTGCAATGCTCTCTGGGAGAGGAACAGTCTTTAAAAATATTTAGCAGATAATTTCAAAGCTTTCTGTGTAAGTTTACTCAAGTGAATCAGTCAAATTGCAATCGGAAAGCTACACAGATTATAAATGAGTCATGTTCTAACTATAACTGTGCCATACTAATTAACTTTATTTTAATATGAATGATGTTATTATGACTTATAAGGAAGTGGAACCTTTTCAGTATACTTTTTTGGTCTTTGTGGTTTATTTGTTAAACCTAACATAAAACAACTCCTCCAGGGACCAGAGAAAAGTGTGAAGAAAATTAGTTATGAGATCTTTCTGATAAAGCAGATGAGGTGTTAAACGTACTGCAGTCGCCACTAATTAAAATCTGTGCTTTCTGCAAAAGAAAGTTCATTTTGTTTTATGTTACTATGAAGTATAAGGCCTGTTTAATATATTGGCTTTGAAATTCTTTGTACTGCCCTAAGCACCCAGCTGAAAGATACCTAGATATCATCTGAGGTTTTCAGAGTTATAACTCCACGGGCTACATACCATACACTGACCCAGGCCATAACCATGATAAATCATGGGAAGCTCAGAGGGTTGGGCACATCCAAATAGTCCAGGAATTCTAGTGACACCTGGAACAGTAATTATTACGTGCCTATGTTGACCTGAGCAGGTCACCCAGATTAGCTCACATCTAAAACCAATGATTTTATCCATTAGTTATTGATCTCAGGCAGAGCACAGAAACAGTCCTTAGACAAAGCAGATTAAATTAGAAATGGGCCCCAAAGCGAAAGTTCTGTATAGTATCATAACATATGGTTTTTATTTACATACTAAAACAACCCCAATACCTGCTATCTGACTGCCACTTGGTTGCTCCTATGCTGTCTGTTTCAGTGTATTTTGTACCATGGTCTGGGAGGAACTATATCTCATCCACTATTGTACATCCTTGAAATATGTAAAACTTTGACCTCTGAACACAAAATTTGTGTGTATATATGTTGCCAAAGTTTTTTGACAACATCTGTATCTTTTATTAAATAAACTGCTGCTAAGCTTCCACTAACATCATAGTGTCTGAATGTCAAACTACTTATAATAATTTACCCATTTACACAGCTAGAATTAAATACCTTGATCAAGGTTACTATAACCACATAACGTGGATTTAAACCCAGGTACTTGTTTTGTAATGTAACTGCCCTAAGTGTTGAACCAACTGCTGCCCCAAAATGACTAAAGTGCACCAGCCAATATTGACTTTGGAACTATTTTAATGGACTAAGGCTATTCAGGTTCAGAAACTAACAACTGCAATACGATAACAACCAACACAAAGCAGTGCTGACACACATCAACACATTTGCCAGCTGGACACCAGAGGCCTTCAGCAACAAACCAACAACGTGAACCCCGAATTAGTGCCACACGGCCTTCCTTTGAACCAGAAACTCACACTATAATGAGCTGCAGATGACATCATGTTATGGCTGCTCCTCAAATAAAGACCCCACATTTCATGGCATGTGGCCCACATTCTGTTTTTAGATGAAATGATAAAACTGAATGCAGCAACGAAAGCAATAAGGTTACAAATCCAGCCACTGATAAAATGAGATCATTTAACCTTTTACTAACTTGGGTTTAAATACAAGCACCGAAACTGTGTCACCTGTCACTTTGCTGTGAAAAGAAAGGTTTCGGTATGTTTCCTTCTATGCAGTTTCTGAATCCAGACACAGGCTGGACCAAAGCCTTTCCGGAACTCAGGCAGGGATGGAATGTGAAGCGGCCGAGGGATACCGGACAGCAGCTGAAGGACCGGAAAATGGTAAGCTGGACACAGGGCAACCCAAGGGCAGGGGAATACAGGGATCTAGCAGCTAAGTGCAATAGTGGGACAAAGCAGTGCAGGGAACAGCTAGGGGGTCAGTGTCACCTCCCTACAGCAGCTGATGTTCTCAAAAGTTGGGTGCATTGAAAGACTACAGCCATTATTTCAGATATTACATTTCCCATACATGCATTTACTTATTTACCTAATTCTTCTGCAAAGTGGCTTATAGTGTCACTCTAACCCCTGCACCACCTGCTGTTTAAGCTGCCAGAGTCCAGTGCAATATTATTTTTGCTAACTATTTAACAGAATTTTCTCTAAAGAACTGAAAAAAATCTGCAAAGTTCAACACAAATAGAAGCAGTTTACTTATATACAACTTTTAATAATAAAACAAAAATCATATCATGGAAAGAATAATGGCACAAGAGGTAGCACTGGTGTCTCACAGCTACAGGGTTGTGGGTTTAGCTTTAGGTTTGTGTTTATGTTGTGTTTGTGCAGGTTTCCACCAGGTTCTCTGGTTTCCTCCCAAAGAAATGTGTTACAGGTGAACTGATGATTCTAAATTGTCCTTACTGTGTTGTGACTGAGTGCAAGACAGCCATACCGAACATCCGGGCAACATGCTTTACCTTTGCCTTTACTGTTGAATTTTACTCCACAACTAATGTGAAATGTGTAAAATTGAGCATAAAAGGCAAAACAAAGCAAACAAGAGCATCAGGAACTCCACGCATCAGCATCTGGGTCAGGAGGCAGGACTCCTGACAGACCATCTTGTGAGGTTGGAGCGACTGAGTAGGATGAGCCAGAGGGCTTCCTTGCCTTTACTCATCCCTAGGCCAAGTCAGCAAAACCCATACAAACAAGGTATCTTTCAAAAGACATGAAAGAATCAAATAGATGTCCAGATTTGCTGGTGTAGCAGCAGCCATAAGTTGTGCACAAGGGCCTCCAGGTTGCTTTGACTTTTACACAAAGCACTAATCACAGAGTAAACTTTAAAAAATAAAACCATCTTCTGGGGAGCAGCTGGAGTAACTAAAAGAACAGGCATCTCTAATTACGAAATACAGATATTTCCTTGGGTAATGCAATTTCTTGTGGTTAAAGGGCCAAGGTTTGAATCTCACATCTTGCTATAGAACCAAGTACTTAACTGGAATTGATACAATGAATATTACAGACTTGTATAAAGGTGTAAAACACTGTTTGTAGTTTAACAGTAAAATCATTTTAGAAAGAACCAATAGACAAATGAAGAAAATAGTGCCTAAATATGAAGACTTGTAAAATCTGCCATCTGGACCAAGGAAAACATTTAAATAACCAATAATTTGTCGTGGAAGTTGTCTACATCTGAAACCCAATGTACCATGCAAATGTGTGTCTGCACACCTTTAACTCTCAATTATCAGAGGCCCTAAAATGAACTTCCAAAACAATTTGACACGCTTGTACAACAGAGCCTCGAGGAAACGGTTTGCAAGAGACATTCCTCATTATTTTTCCAACACAGGTCTTCGAAGGTGTGGCAGGGTGGAGGTTCAACAGTGGAGGACTATGAGTCCTATTCTGACATGCCTGAGATAAAGGAGCTGTATGTAGACTTTGGACCCAATTTCCAGCTCAGCGCCATTGCTTTGTTGACAAATCAGCTGAGTTGAAGACGCTGCATCCCTTCTAGAAACACATTAAACTGCAGAGCAGGCCTAGATTGCCAGCTCTGAGCTTATAAACATGAGCTTTTCATTCACATTCTCACTTGAGGTTGACCTGAACGTGAGCCAGTGGTCACGTACGCATACTGAACATGCAGTCACTTTTACTGCTTAATATTTTAATTTATGATCTTTTCATTTCCTTTTTGCTCTTTTTTCCTGTCTACATGCTCCCTAGGTAGAAAACATCAAAAGGTTCCGATTCTGCATCCTGCTGTAAACTCTTATCCCTGAATTGCTTCAGTAAAAATTACATTGCTACATAAAAAAAGAAATCCGTGTAAACAGATAAACATTGTAAAACTGTTTGGAGAAAAGCAAGAGATGAACAAATAAACAACTAAACAAAAAGCTTGCATGATAATGTTTTCTGTGCTGTTCTTCAAAAACATGAAAAAATAAATTGGCTGCAAAAATTATATTAATCTATAACAAATGCCTTAATGATAACCCATCCCAGAAGTTCATTTCTGGATTCTTTCCCCCATTTCATCTCCGATGGCAAGACTTTTCAATTCAAAACGGATGTCTCTCAGTGCGACATCACCCACCTGCGGCACTTCAAATGACGCCGCTTTTCATCGCTGTGCGACAATAAAGGCCCTGACAGTGAAAAGAAGCAAAGCTATTCAGCATAAACACAGACCACAGCTTTATATAACACATCCACTGTGAAAAACGACAGAAAACAGAGGCTGCTGAGGGACACACCTGTGTTCTTTGACAGAGCAACAAAGTCTATTCATAGTCCTTGGGCTGAATAAATGAACTGCTTATGTCTGCACATAGGGGTCTGGCCCAGCTGTGAAAGTGCACGACCCGTTAGAGATGGAAACCAAAACAGTCCTGAAATAGTTCACAGCCACACCAATCCTGACCGCAGGATTCCATCACTAATCTGGGTCTGTCTTTTTAATCCAATGAGTTAATGCTTAGTAATGGAGGGAGACCAAAACAACAGTTTTACATCTATGCCTAAAGGTAGACTGTTCTCATGTATAATCAATATTCTGCTTTTCCTTCATTATACTCTTTGTTCAGCAAATGCCATCCAGCACCCCTTACAATGCAAATATTTAATTGCCATTAAAATTAATCTGACCCCTTTGTCCAAAGCAGCTTTCAGCATATAATAGTTACTGTCATGTCACATCAAGTGATCTGTTTTTCTAAAAATGCTGCACCTCCAACATTGCCTATCTTGTGTGCCCTTAGAATAAGAGTTACTCATAACAGATAATGCAAAATATGCAAATAGGCAAAACATGTAGCCAGTCGGATGAAAGTTGCCCAATCTCATGGAAATTGCTGAAGGACTTTTCCAGAGCAATCTAAAAAAACGGGAAAGGCTTAGCCGAGTATGAACATGAATTGCCACGGGAGAAAATCATCTAAAAAAAATTACTCGTGCAACACACAAAGTTAACTGGAAAAAAATGGACCCACAATCAGAATTACACTGAACAGTCTTGGTGTGAACTTCCTCTCGGCTGGGTTTTTATCTTAGGACGAGAATCCGACTGTATGATTACAAAGCAAAGCACACCTCTTCGATGGCGACAGGGACAGTGAACTAGAAGTGTAAGTTTCAGGAGCATCTTTCCAGAAATGGGAAAGATTTCTTCCTTTTTCCCTACTCGCTTCCTGTGCTTTCAAGAACATGTTGGGAACTTGACCTTTTAATATACAAACCTTATTGTTGTAAATACTGAAGCGTTCGTATTTTTTTGGGCCCGTAATTCATTTTGTTGGTTACGAATATGTTGTTAGTGTTAATAATTTGAATTTGATCAAATATACAAACATTAAATTTGCTCAAATATACAAACATTAAATTTGCTCAATTACTCCTCATGTTTGGTCTCATTATTTTTAGAGATCTTCTGACTGGCTGTAGAAGATCTTTCTCCTTGTGCTTAAATAACCGGTGACCTCAGGAAGTGGTGGACAGGGGTTGTGTTGGGCTAAACACAGGTAATGTCATAATTTTTCCAAAGCAATGTTGAACTGCTCAACAATCTGACCATTTATACAACTGGGTAATTTCCACTATAAGAACCCCAGGGTGTAAGCACCTTGATCAAAGATACCACAGTTAGACCTCAGTCCTTTGAGTTGAAGACAAGCAGTTATAACCCTGGAGCATGTTATCATGACCATCATACCTAAAACTAGGTGAGCTTCAAAGATGGTCACTGAGCTTCCACACTTGCTGCCTCCTCACTCAGGAGTTACTCTCAAACAAGAGGCTGGTCCTGCACAGGATGTTTCAAAACTCTGGCTTTCTACAAGCTGCAGCTCCAACAAGGTACAATATAATTACATATTTAATATGAGAGTCACAGATCTTTTTTTCATGACTTCAAACACAAACCTCAAGGCCTTTTCCTCAACATTCATCTGAAGGAAACAGTGTCAGCCCTGACATGTTCCACTCTAATTAAGCCTGCAGATTGATTTTAATTCACTTGATGTTATTCCAAACTCTGTACATTTATCTTACACTTTTCTCAAAAGCAACTTATGACGATTTCTGCATTTATACACCACGGTACTATTTACTGTATCAATTAAGGGTAGATGTAATGCACATGTGTAGTGCAGCCAAAGGTGGGAGTCAAATCTAGGTCCACTCTACTCTCTGCACCACCTGTTGCCCCATTATTTGATTTTTTTGTGGCGCAACCCATCCATCTACCCTTGACCTTTGACACTTGTCCACCCTTCCCACTTCAGACAACACCTTTGGTGGGATACCAACTGTCCACACTGCAATGAGTAAAATTTCTGTCATCAGCATACACATGTCTAGCAGATAGTACACCTTCCCTGGAACGTGACCATGGCATCAAGCATGTGGAGGTGTTGGTGAATGCCTTTCTTGGTATCCTGATGAAACAGCATATTGTGTGCAGATGTTCGGTGCCAGAAATACATGTCCTACATGCCAAGAGGAGACTGGGTCCAAGGTGCTTGGAGCCCAGGTGTGAGATGGGAGCCATACTGTGACTGAGAGTCACCTAAGTCTTCTGATTTGAATGTTAGAGAGTAACCTGAAGACATAGAACTGCATCATTTATATGTGATTAGAGGTAGTGCAGCAGTTAGAGCCACTGCTTTGCACCAAAGGACAACCTCCTGTTTTAGCAGATATCATCAAATTTCTTACCCTGATTTCACACAGTAAAAAATACCTAGCTCTATAAACAGGAATGAGAAGCTAAATTGTGTAAGCCAACTTTGAAGAAAAGTGTCACCTAAAATAATAAATTAATATAAATAAATCTGCACAGCAATTCTCCCACAAGAAAAAGCAGAACCTTCCAGAAGCTTACAGTAACACAGGTAACTGACAGGCAACAACCTTCCCAGTGTTCATCACACAACATCATGGTGTTACATTTCATACACTCCTCACAGCAGCGAAACAGTGCTGGTGACGCTGCGCTTCAGAATCGTGTGAACGGGTAGGTGTGGCCTACCTGTCCCAGATCCAAAGTCACGTTCACTTCGTTGTACCTCAGCCCCCTGGAAAGCGGGGGGCTCTGCCACCACCGCTCTGTTCCATCTATGGCATTGCGAGCTGGATGCGCCCTGTTGGGGTCGTTGGCATTGCAGTAGTCGCAGAACTGGCCCTGGAGGGATGGGAGGAGTACAACGGCGCAGTCAGGCAGGGTACCATGGTACTTTCATCGCGCCAGACTGACTGTTCACTGACTCATCTCATCCCACTTTGGAACTGCAGATGTATTCCTCTACATGTGGCAATCTTTCACAGTGATACCTGGCATTTACATGGTAAAAAAATACTTGTGGCCCATCTATCTACGCCGACCAGCTGTGAAGCAAACACACACTGATAGCAGAAGGCTGGTACACAAAAAATTTTTCACCACACAACACAGTCTTGTTGAAATTAATTTATTCCCTGTTCCACAAGGGCAGCAGTTCAGGTAGACGTTCAGAGAAATATCCAGAGCAAGAAGAAGCTCAGGTGTCTGTAACGTCTCTTGAGAGCAGTGTGCGTGTGCGTGGAAATCCGTACTGTGTCTAACGAGTGACCCATCTGCTCCAGGATCACTGCTTTACCTGTCCCACCCCCTCCCACTGGAAACGCGAGCCGCCAGCAACGATCACCCAGCCTATTGTTTGTCAAAATATGAAATAACAATTTTTAAGCAACTGCTCCTAATTATAATAATCCCACGGCAAAACGTCATTTTCAAACTGCTGTACTTGACTAATCGAATGCGCCTTTGGTATCGGAACTGACGGCATTTTTCACAGAGTTTCAGCAGTGAACTCCGTTTTTGGTCGAGAAAGTTACTGCGCGTCTTGCAGCTTCGCCGCGTTTTGACTGTCATGTTAAGCGTCCTGTGGGCTCCAAGGTACACGTATATACGTTACAGTTATGCACAGAGTTTGTAAACTGGGGGTTTATTAACCAACACAAGCGGACGCTACCGGTCGCTCAAAAGCAACCTCACACTGTTTGTCGCTAACGCCACCGAGTCTACAGTAAGAAACGTGGCAAAGAACGCGGCGACGACCGACCTGGATGGTCTGACTGGGGGGTCCCGTGGTCGGTCCCCCGACCAGCTTGCAGTAGAGGTCCGTGCGTGGGCCGCCTCGCTCATCCTCGCCGCACGTCGCGCTCGCCCGGATCTGCGCGCCCTCGGCCAGGTTGAAATAGGGGGGACTGAGGCTGAACCCGGTCACCTCGTTGGCGGGGACGGGCGCGCGCACGGACCCCGCAAGGCACGCGATCAGAGACAGCAGCAGCAGCGCGGCGCGCTCACGCGGGGGATCGGACCTCCTCGCCATCTTCCACCTGAAAGATCCTTAGCGCTCAGTGCGCGCGAGTCGAGAGTCATATTAGGCGTCCGGGCGCGTGCGGCGCACCACCCACACGCCCCGCAGGTCGCACCGACACAAGAAGGCTGTGCCTGTGGGCGTCGCTGCTCCTGGTGCTGCTGTCGAATCCCTTTCAGGGAACACGGCACTCCAGCTAGAAAGCAGCTCTGCCGTCTGAGCAGGGTCGCCGCGGTCGGATCAGGTGGTGCCAGGTGAAGCTAGGTACTGTGGTGCCAGGTGGTGCCGGGTGGGATCAGCCGTGGGTGACAGGTCACAAAGGAAACTGGAGTCCTGCCTCAGAGTTTCCACTGAGCAATGCCCATCCTACGCGTTTCTCCCCAACGCGGCCACTTTCACAGAACAACAGGATTGCAAAGATCAACACTGGCACAAATCAGTGGCGCAGCACAAACCGACGCTGTACAACAAGCCAGCAGCCGTCTTCCGACATGAAGTAGCACTAAAACACGGTAACGGGGCTCCTGCAACTGTGTCACGCTGCAGTTCTCCACCTTCTGGACTCATTAATACCCCCGAACCCTGGACTCGATGTGCACGTTGTTCGTTCGAGTCGCGCCAATGTTATAATACCTTTGCTCGAGGTACTTTTCCACAACTGCTTACAGACATCGAGCTAAGGTTATAAACACGGTTATACACTGTCAGTTGTTTTGGATGGAAGCGTCTATTACTTTGAAAAATAATAATGATAACTCTGTGCTCCAACGGTGTGTGCAAATGGTGGTTGTACTTTTCAATCCTCTTTGCCAAGGAATTTTCACCATGATGAATACTGCATATCACCGGCAGGCGGCGCCATGCTCTTAGTAATACAGACTAGGTGAAAAACTACATTAAGACTTCATCGTTTTCTATGTATTTTTTGTAAAACATTTAAAAGCCTTGCAGCAATGGACTGGTGTCCCATCTAGGAGGTAGGTTCACAGCCCAGCGTCCACTAAGTCAGAGATTGGCTCCTGGCCCTGTTCAGGATTCTACTACTAATGATAATGGGTCCGCCTCTGTGGGTTGTACAGTACACCGACCTATGAATGTGCTCTTGGTGATCAACTTTTTACAATAAGAATACAAACAACCTGTCCATCCCTTCATTTTATATTTATACTAACTGAGCAACCTGTCCTGCTTAGGTGAGAAACTGGAAAGGTAAATGGTAATAACACGTTAAACAATCTCCAAACTGTCTTACCCCCGAGTACCTAAGTACTGTAAGTGCTGTCGGACAGGCGGACACCGCAAAGAGGGACACACCGGTTGTTCTGCAATGGTTATATCTCACCAAACCATATTATGCTAACACAGTGCTATGTGTGTCAGCCCCATGCCCTCATTAGGTGCTGCTCCCCTTGACAGATCCTCCGGTCTCCTTATCACTTTCATATCCCCATCCACTTCAACCCCAGGAGGCAAAACTAAAGTTCGAAGTTCACTTTGCTGTCATTCTGCACTTATAGAAGCATGCGAGAAATGATGCACAGTACACTGAAGTTAAAAAAAAGACAACACGGATGGACTGAGGTAGGTAGGCAGATACAATAAATAAATCAAATCATACATTGACAAGATGATAAAAATATCAATAGAAAAGATCCGTGGAAAGAGTGAGTGCGCATTAAAGGTGGTTGTGATACATTAGGTTATGTGAAAATTCATACAAATCTGCTGAAGTTTTGTGTACTTTTATTACATTTATTATTTACAGTATTCAACAACCTTAACCAGGATGCTTGCAATGATTCACCCCTGTATATAGTTGGGTCTTTTACTATAAGAGCACAGGGAAAGTACCAGAGCACTACAGCAGGAGAAGGACTTTGAACCTAGGTCATCCCACTGTAAGTTGATGGCTCTAATAACTACGCCACCTACCGCCCGATTTTACTTACCTGTATAGGTTACGTTCGCACTTTTTCATTAAGAAGACGCTTTTCTCTTATATTTAACCGACACCTTTCTCCATTATAATATAACTGTTATTACTGCTGAAGGTCCAAAGGAACAAAGTTTTTGACTCATCTACACAGCATGGTGTCGTTACGGTTCGTGGTTAAGTACCCGGATCTAAGGTCCAAAAGGCGCTGCGCTGGAACCAACAACCTTCAGGCTATAAATCCTCACGTCTGCAATCCATATAAACATTTTTTTTAATTGCTACTGAGTTTAATTTGTCGCTGTGATTGATATTATCTATAAACCAGCTCCTCAAGATACAGTAGACAGTGGGTAGGAACTGTGCAAAGACGGCGTGAGGCGTAACACTGTTAACGGCCCTCCCAGCTCCGCGATGACAAACGAGGCGGATCCGCGCCGCATTGCATTCTCGTTTCCACGTGACAAAAAAAGAAAAAATAAAATGAGAGCGAAGGAATGAAGCAGGTGCGGAAACGAAACTGTCCCAATGGAGCCCACGAACCTACAGGTACAGTAAAGACCAGAGTAAAATTATAAATCAGCAGGTTTAGAAGCGAAAGTCCGCTTCATTGTATAGGTTAAACGGAGTTTAATCCGGGCAGATGGTTTTATTAATGTAATGTAGGTTAATGAATTAATTTAGTCTGATCGCGATAGTCAGACACCTAGGGGCAAAAAAGAAACCATTGTATTTGCCATTTGTTTATTTATATTTACCACATTTAAAGGACGTGGCGTGTAAATGATGATGCTGGTAATCTCGACGAGGATTATTATCATTACTGTAGTTATTGCTGTTGTTGTCGTCGGTTGCTACGCCCTCTCAAATACTCACTGTTTAAATATCTTAGTGGTCATTTCAGTGCACATCCTTCGTTTTATCCTCTTGTGTCTCCAGTCCCCGCCACCCCGCTTGAGTAAGCGGTTACTGACCACTGATGAATGGGCTTTGCGGTGTATCTGAATGCCAGAGAGCCAAAGCAACCCGAAATTTATTATCTAGTTGACTTTCCTGCATTGAAATTGATTAAGAATGATTGTTTGGGCACCCCCTGGTCAAATTTCATGCTTTGCTGGTCTTTTTAAGTGAAAAGAAGTTGCCATAACCTCACTTTTAAATCTCCACAACATTTCTCCTGATTGTAATTCATAATTATTATTTCCAAAACGTAACAGATTGTAAAAGAAAACAAAAAAGGTGACACCACATCCTGTCAACCAATTCTTAAGACCGCCCTTGGCAGAAATCACAGTCTCGAAATGTTCCTTATATCGAGCTAAGAGTATTTCTGTTCTTCTTTACAAGTGTTAAGAAACTGGAAGCTGCAAGCAAGGAAGCCCTGCGATATCTTGTTTATAGCCTTTTCCTCCTTTATAAGAAACAGTGATGTTTATTCTCAGAACCTCAGTCAGCTGCTTTGAGGAACCTGTGGCTGTTGAGTGTATGCACAACTCCTTGAATGGTCTGAAGGGTCAAAGATGTTTTTTAAATTAGGTTTATGAGCAAATACAGGTGACAGAAACATGCAGGTAGACACAGTACACTGAGAGATTACAAACATACTCAAGTTTCAAGCAACAAGTTACCCATCCTTATATAGAACAGAGGGGAAGTGTAAGTTCCATAGATTTTTCAGAAGTTCTCTGACTTAACAGCCAGCCAGACCAAACGTTAATTTTTCAAGTGGAAGAAAATTAAACACTCCAAACTTCCGCATACTTACACAAGGAACTTTGATTTAGGCCAAAGTCTTAAAATATGTTTCCTCACTAAACAACCTACTGTCCATAACTTCATCAGAAAGAGAATTTGGATTGTGGTTTAACAAGAAAATGGATGGCGACAAATGAAACTTTTTGTTATGGCTATGACTAATCCTAATGCTTTGATGTTTTTGGAAACACCCTATGAAGACACATTAGGAAAGGTAGATTGTGTGAACAAGCCTGAAGTTCTGCCTCTGGATGCAAAGCAAGGTGCAAAAGTAAAAAACTTTAACACATATAGCTGACCACTCATAATCACTAAAATACATCAAAGTCATATTCCCATGTCCAGTTGAGAGAATTTATTAAACTCTGTAATTATTGTCATCTCACTGGGTTTAAGGCCTAAGAAGTCAATTAATTTCTGAGACCTTACAAAAAATAACATTAATAAATTAACTGGAAAAGTACCCAAACCCATCCAGTTTGACCTGGGGAGACCAAAATTTTTTCACTGTCATGATAGTATTATTATTTGACTCCTTTGTTCAAGTTGACATACAGTTTGAAGTTGGAGATTTCCATTTATTGATTATTATTATTATTTATTTATTTACCCTGTCAGTTCAGGGTAAGAATGTTAATAATGGGCAATGGCAAACAAGACACACAAGACCTTAAGATTATGTGGTGACAGCTCTACCCACTATGGCATCTGTTGAACTATAGAACAGACAGCTGAGCAGATTCCACTATACAGGGTTATCATGTTTTAACAATTCAGCTATGTAACACAAGTTATTAACTACTTAACTCAGAGGTACAATACCAGAGTATTCATCCTTCAATGTGATAGTTGAGAGTTTAGTCCCTAAATCTCTGATTCATACGCCTGCAGGTTTATGATTTATAGTTTACTACATGTGGTGCTTTCCCATTGCATCATATGAATTAGTTTACTATGTCATATTAGCTTACTATTTAATGTTTTCTAACATTATATTTGTTATATTATGCTATATTTTTTAAATTTGTTCCACTGACTCATGGTAAATACTCTCATTATGTCACTGTACTATTACTACTCATAATAATAATAATAATAATAATAATAATAATTTGCATTCACACTTTCAGAAAGCTATTGCTATAGCCAATAAGGCTTCTGAAGTGGACCAGGCTGGCAATTATGAAGAAGCAATTCTCTTGTACCAGAAAGCCGTTCAGGGCTTTCTGCACGTATTGAAACGTAAGTGTCAATTCAATATCATTTCATCATTTTATGATGCAAAGCCATAGTTTTTTTTTTATTCAGCACAGCTATGTGATTCCAATAAGTTAATGCACATGTACCACATATGAGCAAAACAATAACATTTTTAAGACCTTCTGTTAAATAATTTCAAAACAGGCCCACGCATTTTCATGTAAGTCATATATTTAAATATCATTTTTGTTTAAACTTAAGAGCACAGCGGACTCTCATAGTTTACATTCCTTATTGCAGGTGAACCACAGGGGAAAGATGGGAACCAGAAGATCAGAAACAAATGCAAAGAATACCTAGACCG
Organism: Heterotis niloticus; assembly: GCA_018136845.1. Classification (NCBI taxonomy): domain Eukaryota; kingdom Metazoa; phylum Chordata; class Actinopteri; order Osteoglossiformes; family Osteoglossidae; genus Heterotis; species Heterotis niloticus. Next base: position 18,964,797 of record CM030894.1, on the reverse strand, counting down.
AGTAGAAGAGCTGAAGGAATACACTGAAAAGAAAGAGGTCACTGTCAAATCTAAAACTGAAATACAGGGAAAAAGAGTAACTGCAGCATGTCTTTCATAGATATCCTTGTGTTACATAGGGAAAAATTCTAGATGTAAATACATTAATTGCAGGTAAACCCTAGTATATGCAGCTTCACTATAGAGCAAATACATTTTTAATGACAGCTCCTGGTTTGTGCGATAGATGCTCTGCTATAATGCAGAGTAGTAGCGCAGCAAATTTCACCGGCTAGGAATAAAGAAGTTCTAAGTGTTGCGCCGGTAGCTTATTACTGTACCATAATGCCTTGCGACATAATACTATTTAGTGTGGCAGGGACATTACTAATATCCTTACAATTTTATGTCTTATGTTTGCTTTGTTTCTATGCATTTGTGGGCTCTCACCATTTCAATCATAGATAAAGTGACACAACCCCCTATGTGCTCTGCTGCACTGTGTGGCAGAATCCCTGGCTGTGCTGTGCGATCTCCTGTGTGTGTGCTGCCCTGTACAGTGTGATGTTACATGTGGTACAAGGTGTTCTTCAGTGTTTTAGTGACATAAGGGAAAGCTCATTTGGGTTTTTTTTTGGATGGACTGGGAACACATTATTATTTTTCCCATTTAAAATAGTGTAACTTGGCATCCTGCAATACACAATTTCAATTTCTGCAGCATTTTCAGGAACAAATTAAGTGTACAAAAAAGGGTCTACGTATACATATTAGTTAAATACATGTGTGATTATTAATTATGCATATTTATTATACATCTTATATACGTATTTTCATTATGCAGTAACTCATCTATTTTCATCAGATACTCAACCTATTGCAAGGTTATGGTGATCCAGAGCCCATTGCAGAATCATAGGGTGCATGAGGCTCACACTTTCTCTCTCTCTCTCTCTCACACACACACACACACACACACACACACACACACACACACACACTGCAGGCAATTTAAAGACACTAATCAGCTTTAAAAACAGTTCCGGACTGTGGGAGATATCTGGATCACTTGAAAGTAACCCATGCAAATATTTGTAGAACCTACAAACTCCACACACAAAAATACAGTTGCTAATAATTAAAACAGTATTAGAGAGCATTCAATGACAGGCCTAAACACTGCTATTTACACTGACTTACCCATTTGTACAGATAGGTAAATTATACTGTATTGGTTCATACTGTACCTTGTACTAGTGGAAGTGAAAGGTTGTGGCTCAAACCATAATGCCACCTACTACAAATTATGGTTACTGTAGGAATACATAGAAGCAACTGAGATTTGACAATAACAATTGATGTAATGTGATGTAGTGTTTGCCAGTTCCATCCCTGGTCTTATTATTTCATAAATAACTTTAGACGGCTGACTTTTGTTGCCTTTCCTTATAGTGGCAGCGGAATACAGCCTATTGGCTACAACACAACAAATAAGATATATATTATTCTGGGGCCATTTAAATGTAAGGGGCGCAATTGCTTACTTTGAAAGGTAGCTGCTACCGTCAGTTAGCATACATTTGACAACCGAAACGTCCGACGTTGAGTTCTGACGTAAAAGGTGATCAGGGCGTGTCCACGTAGCTTGCGTCACAGCATTCCTTCAATCACGTGATCAAATGTTCGCTCTAGAGGCGGAAGTGACATCCGACATCTTGATGCGGAAGTTTTCTTCTCACTTCAGCTAATTGTTATTGTCAAACGATCTCCTCGATTCAAAATTAAAAATATATTAATATATATCAAATGTACTTATCGGGTCAACTGTTTAACGTCTCATAGCGCACAGTGCAGCGTGGAAATAACGCCGTTGCTAAAGTTAGTTAGGTTTTTGAGTCGTTGTGTTTACGAGCTCCTATGGCTGCCAACAACAATCTACAGGTAAGACGCGACAAGTTACCGACCAGTTCGCCTTCTTACTTTGTATCTTATCCCTATTTCGATCTGGTCTTTTACAGGTCCGTTGGATCTGCTTTTTTATCTCCTATTTGGACTGTTACTGTTAGATGTTGCTACCTCTTAACTGTTAAAAGAATGAGGGACCGTAACTTTTTGGTGTTAGAGAAGAGTTTTTTTTCTGCTTCGGTGGAAGTTGACAAATGCTTGTACATGTAATTTGTGTACACGACCTGGCGAGAGGCTCTGTTCTTACGGGGACGGAGGTATATATAATGGGACCTCTCAGGTCCCAGACAGCGTTACTTCCAGATCCACCTAAACTCCTGTGGTCCGCCATAACGACCAATCTATAGATCCTGTTAGACCCACCCTGTAAGACAATGACAGTTTGGCCGGTTTAGCTGCTGTCTGAGTCACCTCTGGTCAGTCGGAGCCGTTTTTGTTCGGAATCTCTTTACCTATTGTGTGTACATTGGTTTAACAGTGATGGATAGTGTACAGGTGGAAAAAGTACGATAGGTTTCTGTGAGAAATTTCGCACCCATTCATAGTCACCTTCTTTATTTTGTGAAACGGAAATCATTTTGAAATACATTTTACTTAAATTTGTACAAACGTTCATGTTTTTAACCTTTGTCATGTGCTTAATTGAATTTTGTTTGAGAAAGTGAGAAGCATCTCTCAGAAGTTGACAGACCTGTCTGTCTTTTCTTTAACTTTCTGGAACATCTTAAGTTTGTCTCACACTTGATGAAAACCCCAGTGGGCATTCTAACGGGAAGGAAACTGGTTATGAGCGTTTATACAATGAGGTAAAGCTGTGTTGTCATGAGACATGGAAGATGTTTCTACCATGACGTAATATGTAATTATATTCCATTATTAGTCCCCAATGTTTATTCATAGTTATTAATCTGCTAATCCCTTCCCTTCTTTGAAAGTTTTAGTCTAATGTATACATTGTTGAAAGTCAGTCTTATGTATGGGTATTAACCTGTCTGTAATTCCATATTTTTTGTTGTTCAGAAAGCTATAGACTTGGCCAGTAAGGCTGCACAGGAAGACAAAGCACAGAACTACGAAGAAGCGCTCCGTTTATACCAGCATGCTGTGCAGTACTTCCTTCATGTCGTCAAATGTAAGCATAACTGCAGTTTTTGATGCCAGTGTCCCTTTTCTGCTGTGTCGTGTCTGTGGTTATGACTTGCGTCCTCCAATGGTATGATTGGATCTACAGTCTGAAAAATGGCTGTGCTTGCCTAACCGGTCTTTTGAGTTTTCTTTCCTACTAATACTAAATTACTGCTTGCCCAGGTCAGTGGCTCTGTAATTGTGGGTAGATTAGTATGAATTTGTTCCTCTTCAGGCTGCACACTTGCCATTTTTTCTGTCCATGAAGTAGATTGTCCTTGTTCTATTGATTGACTTAGTGCAGTATATAGCATTAATACTTAACAAAACCGACTTGTAACCTGAAGGTTTTCAGTTAATTTTTCAGGTACAACCAGCTCTTACACCCCAGTGAAATAAAATAAAGCTGTGTAAATTGGTGCAGTTTCAGTATAAAAGTGGCAGCAGCAAGTTTATAATGAACTTTTAGGATCTCACTATGTCGGAATGTGCTCAGAACACTGCTGGTTCTCCCCAGATGAAGCCCAGGGTGAGAAGAGTAAGCAGAGCATCAGGGCAAAGTGCGCCGAGTACCTGGACAGAGCAGAGAAACTGAAGGAATATTTGAAAAAGAAGGAAAAGGCTCCACCTGCCAAGCCAGTAAAGGAGTCCCAGTCAGATGACAAAGGGTATGGCAGTCTGTCATAAGGGAGTGGGGTTATTCTTTTGGAAAACATTTAGTTTTCAAAAACGGGGAAATGGCATATAATGCAGTTAACCATGGCATTTAACACTGCTGAACAAACCCAAAAACTGTCTAAAACTTTTTTGAAATTCAAAATGTACTATATGACATTCAGAGTAATAAATTTGTTAAAAGAGTGATTCTTACTGTAAAAGGAGCTAGATATATAGTTGGAAAGGGGAAAATACACCAATAGCAGAATGGTTTCCAAACATTTGTTTTCTCTTATGTGTGTTTCTCTCCTAATGGCCAGTGCAATGCAACAATGCTCCTTTTTATCTAGGTAAAATGTCTATTTAATTCTGAAATCAACTAAAGAATAATAACATTATTGAAAATTAAATTGTATTGATTTATTAGTTGTGACATATCAGTATTTGTGTCTAGGAGTATCAGGTTATCCCTGATCATCCATTTTAGGTTTACATTACAACCAATTTGTTTTCACCCTTTTGCTGAGTTTGTTATTCTTTTAATTTGTTCTGAAATTTTTTTTTTACTTAACAGAAATGAGAGTGACGAAGGAGAGGATCCTGAGAAGAAGAAATTCCAAAACCAACTTTCAGGTAAGTCTCAGAACTGTCCCAAAAATACACAACAGTTAAATTAGTCAGGCAGTTACAGCCTTCCATGGTTCTTTTATACTCTGCTTTTGTCTAGTTGCTTAGTTGAAGCTTTTACTTTAATCAATTTTGTCTGACCCGCTTATATAGATTTATATGTTACTGTGTAAGGTTCTCAGCAGAATGACCCAGTTTAAGACTGGCATAGCTACAGTTTGTGTTTAATAGTAAAGATGATAAATTGCATGTTATGTGCATGATATGCAGGTGCCATTGTGATGGAAAAGCCCAATATCAAGTGGAATGATGTGGCTGGTTTAGAGGGAGCCAAGGAAGCTCTAAAAGAAGCTGTCATCCTGCCCATCAAGTTCCCACACCTTTTCACAGGTAAAGGGCAAAAAAATGAATCTGGAAGCAACTTGTATCTTATAAACTTTTATCATTTTGTAAAGCTATATACTTTTTAAGATTTAAACATCTTACAGGGGGTCCCTTCTGATTGTTATGTTAACAACTTTTGGAATTGAGTGCATGTAGATTGACTCTTAGTTTCTGTTGCTCTTCAGCAATGTGTTTGTTACCTGTGTTTAAAACTACTGCTCTGTTGTCCAGGGAAGAGAACTCCATGGAGAGGAATCTTGCTCTTTGGGCCTCCAGGGACAGGGAAATCCTATTTGGCAAAGGCTGTGGCCACAGAGGCCAACAACTCTACCTTCTTCTCCATCTCGTCCTCAGACCTAGTGTCCAAGTGGCTGGGGGAGAGTGAAAAGTGAGTGCTCTGATTTCTGGTTTATTATTACTCCTTTGGAATTTTCTTGTCAATGTGGTTATGGCAAATTTCAGGATTTAAAAGTGAATACACTTGTACGTTTTGTTAAGAACATGTGAATTTTTGAAGATAGGAATGTTTCGAAGTTTATTTATATTATTTATTAACATTCATCTTTGCAGTCATAAATATAGTTTGCATTTCCACTTTCTGCTATCAGGAGGAAACAAATTCAAAATAGGTGCCTTGGGGAGAGGGCACAGTCTTGAAGCTGTACAAGAATGATTTAAAGAAACATATTCTTTAACTTATTATTCTTATATAGTGAGATTATTAGAAAAACTACCCAGAAAACAGAGTGCATCTCTATTATTACACTTTTTTGATGGTTATGTGACCAAATTCTGCCAAATATGTCAGATGAATCAGTTATTTCCTCTAGTCAGTGAAATTGTCTGGATTTTAAGGTGAAATGCTGTCAGATATGTTATCCCCATTTGATTGTCCAGCAGCCATATGCCAGCTAACTTTCCTTTCTCTGCTCCAGTGTTTGGGTGTCCTATGGTGCCTTATTAGGAACAATAAAATGCCCTCAGAATATAAATTCAAATTGTGCTGTGGAGGGAGACATAGGAAGGGAGCAGGAACCTTCACCCATCCTTTTAATTTATTGCAATAAGATTTTTATAGAAACTACTTAGTCAATAAATAGAAGCACATTTCGATTATTACATTTCCGGCAGTTTTTTACTCTACTTCCTTTTTCTTTCATCTTCCAGGCTGGTGAAGAGCCTCTTCACGATGGCCCGGGAGCACAAACCCTCCATAATCTTCATTGATGAGATTGACTCCCTCTGTGGTTCACGAAGCGAGAATGAAAGTGAAGCGGCCCGCCGCATCAAGACCGAGTTCTTGGTCCAGATGCAAGGCAAGAAAGAAGTGGTGTTAAAGCTTTCACCTCCTCACTAATTGCAGTCTTGCAATCAATCATTAACCAAAATTTAAAAAAAATATATATATGGGTATGGTGAATATGATTGTTATTGTACAGTAGTTGCTCACATTAGAAATAGTTGAGCTTTTGATTTTTGAAAATATGAACATTTTCCACTTTATTTTTATATGTATTTTCGACCTATTTTTTGATTCTTTCCTTGCTCTGGCACAAACGTTACCCTTGTTTGTGCCACAAGTCCACAGATGGCAGTAAATGGAATCTAAATGGAACAGTAGTTGGGGCATCATTGTCTGAACTCACTTTCACAGTGTTTACATCCCCTGTCTAGTGTTCCTGGGTTTTTGTGGTCAATACCAAAATGAGCAATGTTACAAATGTTTGAGATGAATCACTCAGTGGCCAGTATTAAATAGGAATGTGGTGACTACTTGCTTTTTAGAGTGATAATTGAAAATTATTACTTTTATTGATTGTGTCTTGGCGGTAAATGTGATTTTGTACTTATGAAAAAAACAACATATGGACAGACTTCCAGTGCCACAGTGTATATTTTTATGAACCGGTGTTCATCTAGGTCAGTGCAGCTAAGACAATTTTCAAGACAGCTTTATAACATTATAATGCAACTCCTAAAGAAGCCCCTGTGCTCTTGTGACTAGGTGAATGAAATAAGATGATTTATGCAGTGATTTGTAATTATTAATGGCATTTAATTGCATTTCTGGGCCTGGGTCTGAACTTTATCAGTGAGTGAAGTGTAACAATTGTGTCAGGCTTAGACTTATGATTTGACTTGTGTCTAGGTGTTGGGACTGACAATGACGGAATCCTGGTTTTGGGGGCCACAAACATTCCCTGGACACTGGACTCTGCTATCCGGAGACGGTAGGCTCTTCACTCTGTTTTATGTTGTATTTTTATCATTATATGTACATTTTTTGTCCTTTATATGTTTAAACTGCATGTATCATGCTGTAATTGATAATCTGTATAATATAAATACAAAAACGTGCAGAATTTTGTATTTATATTATACATAAAATGTATTCTTCTAAATATTTTACAAAGCAGTAAAAACATGAACAGGAATCACTAGGAAAAATAGAATGTCAGCCATTGAGGTGACAGCAAAGTAGGTGACTTCTTGCTTTGTGCTGCAGGTTTGAGAAGCGTATCTACATTCCTCTACCCGAGGAGCATGCTCGCACCTTCATGTTCAAGTTGAACCTAGGGTCCACCCCAAATAGCCTGTCAGAAGCAGACTTTGCCTCCTTGGGCAAAAAGACAGAGGGCTACTCAGGGGCTGACATCAGCATCATGGTGAGGGATGCTCTCATGCAGCCGGTCCGAAAAGTGCAGTCGGCCACTCACTTCAAACGGGTGCGTAGCCAAAAGTTTTTTATATATTTATTTATTTATTTATTTATTATTGCTTCTTAATAGGCTGTTAACTATTTACACTTTGTGCTCAGTGTATTTCTCTCTGTTTTTAGGTTCGGGGACCATCGAGGCAGGACCCAAATGTCTTGGTAGATGACCTTCTAACCCCATGTTCTCCTGGGGATCCAAATGCCGTAGAAATGACTTGGATGGAGGTCCCAGGAGAGAAGCTTTTGGAGCCAGTTGTCACTATGGTAAGGTTGAAACATAAGCTTTATGAGCAGCTATACAATTTTGCATATAATGGTACAACACCTGTGCAGTTTAAGCTTAGGTTCACATCCAACTTAGTCTCTGTGGAGTTTGTATGTTCTGTGTATGTCTGCATGGTATTCTCTGACTGCTCAGGTTTATGCTTGCATTCCAGAGATATGTTTGAGTTGAATGCGTCACTGTAAATTGCTTGTAGTGTGTGCATGAATGTGTAGCTATGTGCATGTTGCCAGCCTGTGATGGACTGAAATCCTTCCTGAGGTGTACTCTCCAATCCGAGGGCCTAAAGCAGTTAAGAGTGCGTGCATTAAATAGGTTAATACTGCAAGGCAGACAAATGAGTTAATAATAATGAATAACTACTTGATGCTGAATTCAAGACATATTATTTAAAAAAGTTTTAAGGTATGTCTACCCACACTTGGATGGGAGAATATCAGCATCCTTATAAATTTAACACTCTTGGTACTTCCAGCGGGACATGGACAAGTCTCTCGCAAACACCAAACCAACAGTTAATGAGCAGGACCTGGAAAAACTGAAGAAATTCACAGAGGACTTTGGACAGGAAGGCTGAAGTGCTTCTCAGCTCAAACCAAAGCAAACTTGTTGATTGTAAATTGTTTTCCTTTGTTCCTTTCTTTGCCCCCTCCTTTCTGTGAATTTAAATTGTTGAACTGTGCTTTCCAATTACCTCCTGGTATAACTAGTGAGCTGCTTCAGTAGCCTGGCCAGGGTTTCCCAAGGACTTTAGAATGTATGTTGTCTATGTTGTGTAACCCTCTTTTCCTGCCACATATACATATATATATATATATATATATATATAGATATAAAACATATATGTGTATTATATGTATACACACACAAACAAGTGAATATGTAAAAGTCCTTTTTTTTCAGGGCATCGGAGGTCATTCAAGCTGTTTTTATTAGCTGCTTTAAACACATTATTTGGCAATGGGAGAATCAGACTAACAGTGTCTTGTCATACATTCTAGCACAAAAAATTATGGCTTTGGAGTCAGGCAGGTGATGACAAGGGTAATTTAGATGAACCTAGGGTGTGTGTAAGTTTCTGTCCCTTTGTGGAAATTCTAGACATTCTTAACAGTTTGGTTTAATCTTAAAGTGATCAATAACAGGTTCCAAAAATGTTTTCAAGACACTGATGAAGTTCACTAACTGTTTCTGAAAATGTTGTAGCTTTCTTAGTTATTTGAAACATCATGCAGTTTCATTGCAAAGACATTAAGGACCCAAAGAAAGTTGACAAATTGTTTGGTCTTGAATGGAGTGGAAGTGTATTTTGGAGGAGGGGCTGTTGGAACAGCACCTCCGTGTACTGTAATGTCTGGCATTCAAGGTGACAACACTGAAAATGTGCCTTCCGCTGAAATGTTGGATTTTTTTTAGTTGGGTTTTTCAATGTAAGATACTTTCCACAGAAACCTTTTTCACAATGTGCATTTTATAATTATATTACTAGGATTTGGTATTTGGTTAATTTCTGCACATTTCATTTAGTACCTTTACAATGATTATATACAACTACTCTGCACTTATGGTGCTGGTTTTCTCCTGTTAAATATATAAACGAGAAATAAAAAAATTCTTTATAAATAAAGAATGTAAACTTGGACATTTTATTCACTTTTATGGAAGTGTGCAGATATGTGTAGGGTTCCATTTAAAATAGTTTTCTTGCAATTGTAAATAAAGGTAATACTTATTGAAAATCAATATTTTCTGTTTTGAGTTTTCTGTTAGATTAACTGCCTTCCACGAAAAACATTCATTCCTTCGACTATTGTGACTTGTAAATAACTTTAGAGGGAAAGATACGACTTTATACGGCCATGTTAATTTACAAGATATTTAATTGTTTCATTTTGTCCTACAAAATCTGTACACTTGGATTTTTTTCGTTTCATGGTTTAAATTATAACGGTGAATAAAGTGTCTTCCTGGGAGTAGACTCAATAGTACGTGTTCATAAAGGTTCGTTTGCGTCCTTGTACGGTGTGTCGCAGCTAGAAGCCTTGGGATTGTTCCGGCGCTGATGGAGGACAAAAACTACAAGTCCCATAAATATGCAGCGCCGAAGGCTGATATCAATTTATTCCAATTTCACGAGTACTTGCGTTACAAGAAACATTCTGGTTGGTAAAAAAAAATACATATATATTTGCAATCGGCAATCACAATATTTTGATGAGGTAGTGAGGTAAAAAGCTTATCTTTATAAGATAGCAAATATAACCCGACAGATCTAGGAGGTGGTCATTGTTCTGAGCAGTAGAGCAAAAAAAAACTACAAGTCCCAACCAGGAAGTCGCGTAGTTTCTATTAAATGCACCGTATAGTAGTATGCTGAAAAACTACAATTCCCATACAAACACCCGGAAGCATCTGAGTTCATACTGAGAGGAGTCACAGTTCGTTTTGTTCTGCTTTATGTCGCAACCACCTGGGTGATCGTTTAGCTGGGGTTCTGGCAGTCGGAGAGCCGAGGGTCCAACGTAACAGTCTTGGTTGCCAAACAGCGTGGGAACTCCCCCTCGTGCGGCCCGTCAGCACTCACTCCTCCCCGATTCCGAAGGCCCATCCATGTCCTCCGCGGAAGGCTGGGGCTCGGCGATATCAGACTGGCTACTGCCCGACTCCTGGTGGCTGTTGCTGGGCCTTGCCATGCTGCTGGTGGTGGGCGCCTTCGTGGTCGCCTTTGTGCTGTTGCTCTACATGATTTCGCCTCTGATGAGCCCAAAACCGCTGAAGCTGAACGGAGCCCACGTCGTGGTGAGTGGGAACGGGAACCGAAGTGGGACCGAGGGGGGCACCGGGGGACACACCTGTAGAGGCACATTCTCATTGTTCAACCTCATTTGTAGCCCATACGCAGTAGTCACAGCATAATTAACTATTAATTCATGTTTATCTAGATAATAAGGCCTAACCTGCATTGTGCATGTAGTTTCTAGCATGAACACTTTGTGTTTTTCATATAATTTTGTAATGCGGTCATTGTTTGCATTTTTATACATTACATTTTTTCCATTAAGCTTTCTTTTTAAAGGTTTTTGTTCCCTCTTTGCAGTGATACTGGGAGTATCTCAGTGATCTATGCAGTCTGGACCAAAGTTCAGTCTTAGTGTTGGACAGAAATATGGATAAAAACTATTGACCCCAAGGAAAATTGCATAATGCCACAGCAGCATGCACAAGTAGTGACAGTGGAATAAATGAATCACATTGTGGCATGGCAAGCTGTGTAAATAAAGTGTTACTGACACCTCGGTACCATGAAAAATCATTATACAGAGAAATAGACATTGGCTCTGAACTCAGGTAGTTTGCCTGAAGCAGCATAACTAAATGAGTCTATTCAGATAGGTTTGGAGAGAGTAAGAAATGTGGATACTGTGAATTATAAACATTTATAGCAAGTACAATGATACTGCCAGTTAGACCATGCTTAATATGCTGTAGGATCTTTTTATCAACCAGTGTAATTTCAGAAATTTTGTCTCAGCACCAGAAGTTTGCAGTGCATAGGACCTTTTAGTAGATGATGTTTAAAGATCACGTTTAGCTATATTCTTTGAAATTTTGAAAACTACCAAAGATCAGGAATGAAGTTCTCCAAGTAATACATTATTAGATTATTAATAGTGTTAGCAGTAAATGTTGAATATGGCTTCAGATGGTTGTCTTGTTGTTTCTCTTGTCTCCTTTGAATCACCTATGACCTTCATGTTGCTGCAGCTTCAGCCAGTTGTGTTTCCTGATAATGTGCTTCATCTCAGGTCACCGGAGGTTCCAGCGGGATTGGGAAGTGCATCGCGATGGAGTGTTACAGACAAGGAGCTTTCATTACGCTGGTGGCACGGGATGAGGTGAGGCCAAATTCCAACCCACAGCATTGTCAGGTAGATCCTAAATTCCAGACAGATGCTCTCAGCCTACTTTAAGTGCTGTGAGATGTTTGGGGTGTTTTTGGAAATTGGGTTACATTACAGAATCATGTAGTATTAACCTTCATTGCATTGTGGTTACAATTTTCTACAACTTTATATAATTATTAAATGTAGCACAACAAATTTTAATAGATTGCTTTAAAAACATTTGGTGTAGCTGGGAAAATACAGTATTCTCTTTGCTCTGCTCCTAACCTAGCAGTACTCATTTACCTATTTTGCTTTTTGTCCTAATTAAAAAGGATTGATGGTTATCTGACCTGTCTGCAGTTAAAATTCCCATTTTGTGATGGGCTCACCAGGACTGCATGTGGGAGTAACGATGTGCAGATGTGTCCCACCATCCTGCTGTGGTTTAGATGAGTTGCGCTTTGACTTATTAATGAATTGGCCATCCCACCGGTCGAGATAATGAAATGCAGGCAAGACATGAAGAGCTGCGTGATTTCAAAGTGACTTCTTAACTTTGACAGCCAAGAAAACCAAATCACAGAGGGGTTCCTTTTCCGAAGCTCCTCCTGTAATATTAAATGAGCTCAAAATAAATAAAGATCTCAGTGGTTCAGAAATGGAGTTTATTATTTTTCACAGTGGACATTTTTATCATGGGTTAAAAAAAAGAACTATTTTAAGCCTGCACTTCTTGTGTTTATAAGAATGTAATCTTAAAGTTTACTTTCAAAACCAAAAGATGCTGTACCTTAATTATTTCTTAAGATGTTTATGTTACAGGATTGATTTCTGTTGATTGTCCTTTTTCCAAGGTGAAACAGGACACAGTTTTACACTGAGATGATTAAAATTATTGTCCTATTAATATAGGTAATTTTTAGTGTATTACATCAGGGTAAGCATTTTAATCAAATTTGATTCAACAGAAGTGGGATTTGAACCCAGGTCTGTGTCACCTGCTGCCCCTGAAACACCTTTATATCAATCTAGAATGGGTACCTGCTGCTAAAAGAATACACACATTTGGTTGCCTGTATTGTTATGTAATTGTGTCTGTGCCCTTTTTCCATTTTTTCACACTAACTTTGGGATGCTGTCATTTCTTAAAATTAGAAAATTAGATTACTGAATGAGTTTCTGGCTGTTTCATTGTAAAATGACCCAGTTTCTTTCACTTGTCATGCCTTAGAACAAACTGGTTCAAGCCAAGAAAGAGGTTGAAAAATGTGCTATAAATGACAAGCAGGTATGTGGACGCTTCTTTATGTAATGAAGATAGAGTTGTGCTAATGAACGATTCCTTTAATATAACATTAACACAAATGTGATTTCTTGCAGGTTGTGCTCTGTATATCTGTGGATGTGTCTAAGGACTATGGCCAAGTTGAAAGTGTTATAAAACAGGTAAAGTTGAAGGATTTTATTCTTTCAGAAATCACTGCACTGGATCTTCATCTTATGAACACTACTGAGACCAGAAGCCTTAGTTTGACTCATTTAGTTTTTGTCAATTTATATCTTTAAAAATGTTGTCTATATTGATCCATTTCAGTAACCATTTTTCCTGGTCAGGTTCAAGGTGATCTAGAGCACGGAATTGGTGAATGATAGGCTAGGAAGGGGTGCACCTTGAATGCAATGTCAGTGCATATTAGGGTACCCACATGCACACGCTAACGGCATTTTATACTTCACAGTTAACCTGAAATACATGTCTTTGGACTGTGGGAGAAAACTACACATAAAGATTAGATTCCAAACACACTGAACTACATCAGAAAGTAAATGATTTTTTTTTTTTTTTTTTTTTTTTTTTTTTTTGAGCTGCAGGAAAATAAATCCTACTTTAAAATTTGATTCAATTTACAATTTGTAGGCCCAGGAGAAGTTGGGCCCTGTGGACATGCTAGTGAACTGCGCTGGGATATCGGTGTCTGGCAAGTTTGAGGAGATGGAAGTCGATTGCTTCAAAGTAAGTTTTCCAGATTTTGAAGACGTAGAATCTGATCTGCTGGACACTTACCGTGCTGCTCTTAGTAGCACCTTCAGTGATATTTGCATTTGCATTCATGCATTTAGCTGACACTTTTCCCCAAAAGTGATGTGTAGCTCAGAGTAAACAAAATGGCTTCAGCAACAAAGAGCTTTAGATACAGAAAAATTATTATTGAAGCACAGCTTATTTGTTCTATACCATTATGATTTTCTTCTTTCGGCCGCTCCCGTTAGGGGTCGCCACAGCGGATCAAAAGCTTCCACTTCCTCCTGTCCTCTGCATCTCTCTCCGTCACCCCCACCACCTGCATGTCCTCCTTCACCACATCCATAAATCTCCTCTTAGGCCTTCCTCTCTTCCTCTTGCCTGGCAGCTCCATCCCTAGCGTCCTTCTCCCGATATATCCAGGATCTCTCCTCTGCACAATGTCAAACCAACGCAATCTCGCCTCTCTGACTTTGTCTCCAAACCGTCTAACCTGGGCTGACCCTCTAATATACCCATTTCTAATCCTGTCCATCTTCGTCACACCCAATGCAAACCTTAACATCTTTAACTCTGCCACCTCCAGCTCTGCCTCCTGTCTTTTGGTCAGTGCCACTGTCTCCAACCCATAAAGCATAGCTGGTCTCACTACCGTCTTGTAGACCTTCCCTTTCACTCTTGCTGGTACCCTTCTGTCGCAGATCACTCCTGACACTCTTCTCCACCCACTCCACCCTGCCTGCACTCTCTTCTTCACCTCTCTTCCACACTCCCCATTACTCTGGACTGTTGATCCTAAGTATTTAAATTCACCCACCTTCGCCAACTCTATTCCCTGCATCCTCACCATTCCTCTGTCCTCCCTCTCATGCACGTGTATTCTGTCTTAGTCCTACTGACCTTCATTCCTCTTCTCTCTAGAGCATATCGCCACCTCTCCAGGGTCTCTTCAACCTGCTCCCTACTCTCACTACAGATCACAATGTCATCTGCAAACATCATAGTCCACAGTGACTCCTGTCTGATCTCATCTGTCAACCTGTCCATTACCATTGCAAACAAGAAAGGACTCAAAGCTGATCCTTGATGTAATCCTACCCCCACCCTGAAAGCATCCGTCACTCCTACTGCAGACCTCACCACTGTCACACTGTCCTTGTACATATCCTGTACCACTCTTACATACTTTTCTGGCACCCCCGACTTCCTCATACAATACCACAGCTCCTCTCTAGGTACCCTGTCATATGCTTTCTCTAAGTCCACGAAGACACAATGCAACTCCTTCTTACCTTCTCGGTACTTCTCCATCAACACCCTCAGAGCAAACAACGCATCTGTAGTACTCCTTCTTGGCATGAAGCCATACTGCTGCTCACTAATTGTCACCTCCCTTCTTAACCTAGCTTCCACTACTCTTTCCCATAACTTCATGCTATGGCTGATCAGTTTTATCCCTCTGTAGTTACTACATCTCTGCACATCACCTTTATTCTTAAAAATAGGTACCAGTACACTTCTTCTCCACTCCTCAGGCATCGTCTCACTTTCCAAGATTCCATTAAACAATCTGGTTAAAAACTCCACTGCCATCTCTCCTAAACACTTCCATGCTTCCACAGGTATGTCATCTGGGCCAACAGCCTTTCCATTCTTCATCCTCTTCATAGCTGTCCTAACTTCCTCCTTGCTAATCCATTGCACTCCCCTATTCGTAGTCCCTACATCATCCAGTCTTCTCTCTCTCTCGTTCTCTTCATTCATCAACCCCTCAAAGTACTCTTTCCATCTGCTCAACACACTCTCCTCGCTTGTGATTACATTTCCATTGCTATCCTTTATCACCCTAACCTGCTGCACATCTTTCCCAGCTCGGTCCCTCTGCCTAGCTAATCGGTACAGATTCTTTTCTCCCTCCTTAGTGTCCCACCTCTCATACAATTCACCATAAGCCTTCTCTTTAGCCTTTGCCACCTCTCTCTTCGCCCTACGCCTCATCTCCTTGTACTCCTGTCTACATTCTTCATCTCTCTGTCTATCCCACTTCTTCTTCGCCAGCCTCTTCCTCTGTATACTCTCTTGTACTTCTTCATTCCACCACCAGGTTTCCTTGTCCTCCTTCCTCTGTCCCGATGCCACACCAAGCACCTTTCTAGCTGTCTCCCTTATCACTTCTGCTGTAGATGTCCAGCTCACTGGTAACTTTTCACTGCCACCCAATGCCTGTCTTAATTCCTCCCTGAACACCACCTTATAGTTTTCCTTTTCCAACTTCCACCATTTGATCCTTGGTTCTGCCCTCACTCTCCTTCTCTTTTTGATCTCCAATGTCATCCTACAAACCACCATCCTATGCTGCCTAACTACGCTTTCCCCTGCCACCACTTTACAGTCTACAGTCTCCTTCAGTCTGGCCCTCCTGCATAAGATATAGTCCACCTGTGTGCATCTTCCTCCACTCTTGTACGTCACCCTGTGTTCCTCCCTCTTCTTAAAATACGTGTTTACCACAGCCATGTCCATCCTTTTGGCAAAATCCACTATCATCTGACCTTCTGCGTTCCTCTCCTTGACACCATATCTACCCATCACCTCCTCATCTCCTCTGTTTCCTTCCCCAACATGTCCATTGAAATCCGCTCCAATCACCACTCTCTCTCCCTCCGATACACTCCTCGCCACTTCATCCATATCACTCCAGAATTCTTCTTTCTCATCCATCTCACACCCAACTTGCGGGGCATATGCACTAACAACATTCAGCATCACACCATCAATTTCCAGTTTCATAACCATCACTCTGTCAGACACTCGCTTCACCTCCAAGACACTCTTTACATACTGTTCCTTCAGGATAATCCCTACCCCATTTCTCCTCCCATCCACACCATGGTAAAACAGTTTAAACCCCCCTCCGATGCACCTAGCCTTACTCCCCTTCCATTTGGTCTCTTGCACACACAATATATCAACCTTCCTTCTCTCCATCATATCAGCAAGCTCTCTCCCTTTACCAGTCATACTACCAACATTCGAAGTTCCTATCCTCACGTCCACTCTCTTAACCTTCCTCCTCTCCTCCTTCCTCCGGACATGCCTTCCTCCTCTCTTCCTCCTTCTTTGGCCAGCAGTAGCCCAATTTCCGCCAGCACCCTGTCGGCTAGCAGTGCTGGTGGCGGTCGTTGTTAACCCGGGCCTCGACCGATCCGGTTTGGAAATTTCTATTTTTGTCCGCATATTTAGTTTGGCAAAAATTTTTACGCCGGATGCCCTTCCTGACGCAACCCTCTCCATTTCCGGGCTTGGGACCGGCACAAAGACATGCACTAGTTTGTGCATCCCCTTGCGGCTGGATTCATCCCCTTGCGGCTGGATTCATCCCCTTGCGGCTGGATTACCATTATGATAACATATATATTCCAATATGTCAAGGTGTAAGAGCTGTAAAGGTGAAACTCAAATAGGAAAATTGGTAGATTTAAAAAGTAGCAGGTGGTCCTTTCAGGAGCTCAGCAGGTAAATGGGTCTAAAAAAGTTTTGAGATCCTTTTTGAAAGGGTGCTGTCAGTCTTGTCTGGCATGGCTGAAATTGTTGCCGTTAAGTTAGGATACGATAGGATAGATATTTATTAATCCCCATGGAGAAATAAATAATCATACACAACAATAATAAATAACACAAGATAATTCCCAATTACAAGTAAATCAAAACAAATGTAACAACAAAAGAAGGTAGAAACTTATTTTGACAGGGCATTGTGTGGTGTTATGGAGGCAGGTGGCTGTTGGTCAGAAGCACCCGCACCCCCAGAAGTGCTTTCTGTTTGCTTTGAAGTTGAATAACCTAGCTGATAAGAACTCATGATGATCATTTCATTTAGGAGATGTGAGCCGTTCTGTATGATGGACTGTAGTTTCTTCCTTATCCTGACCTCTGCCACAACCTGCACTATGTCAGGGCGCTGACTCGTGACAGAGTTTGAGTCTGCGACTGTCATCATAAGTGATATTGTCTCCAAATGTCACAGATGTTTGTATTCTCCTGTTGGCGTCTCCCTCTGCTTTGTTGATCTGCAGGAATTATCAAACTCCCTTAACCATCTGAAGCCATTTGGGGAGAGAAATATAATTACAGCAGCACCTGCTTTTATGTTACGCTAAGCTGTGCTCTTTGGGAGAGTTTCATGACGGGGGAGTTTGCTGTGTTGAGTGTGAGCCATCACACTGTTTCTTTGTGTTTGCACTCTCACAGAGACTGATGGAGGTGAACTACTTGGGCAGCGTGTATCCAACTCGGGCTGTCATCACCACCATGAAGGAAAGGCGCATGGGACGCATTATGTTTGTGTCCTCACAGGCAGGTCAGATTGGGCTCTTCGGTTACACTGCTTACTCACCATCCAAATTCGCCCTGCGCGGCCTGGCTGAGTCGCTACAGATGGAGGTGGGTGCTGTCCCGTCTGGCTTGACAGGCATTGTCCGTGCTGCTGTGTGTTTTGTTTCAAACTGAAATGATCGCCATGATGCCTTGCAGATGAAGCCATACAATATCTACGTAACTGTAGCCTATCCGCCAGATACAGATACCCCAGGTTTTGTGGAGGAGAACAAAAGCAAGGTAGGAATGACTTAGAAGGACAAAATTCTAATTTTGACGGGTTCTCAGCCACGCGTGACCTACAACTAACTGTATGATTTCCGGAGCCACATCTTGACGTTATGAGTCATGCAGTATGAATTTCTATCCTCCTGTTTTTGCTTTGTTGGTTCGTAAACAGCAATTCACCCTTTCTTTTTTCACAGCCCCTGGAGACAAGACTGATCTCAGAAACATCAGGAGTGTGCCAGCCAGAACAAGTTGCCAAAATCGTGGTGAAAGATGCTGTGGTAAGATCATAGTGGTGATATTAACCCTGAGTGGCACTGCCCACAGAGCCCCATTTGTCTCATGTTGTATATCATGTTTTGTCACCTGCAGCAGGGGAATTTCAACAGCTCTGTGGGTCCAGACGGGTACATGCTTTCGGCCCTGACCTGCGGAATGTCGCCTGTCACCTCAATCACTGAAGGACTTCAGCAGGTACGGTCCCCACCCTCAGCGCATGCTATCAGTCCAGCAGCAAGCTGAAACAATGTAAATCTCACCTTCCTAAAGTTTTGGGGATGGGGTGTGAAACCACCACACTCCCACTAAACTTCACCTTGATGTGGGCTAAGAGCTTAACTTCTCTTTCTTCTAAATATGGCAATAAATGGGAAGGGTGGCGCTTGTTCACACTATAAAATTTATAGATGTCTCATTCTTGCTTGATTGTCAACTGATCGCTCACTGATTGTCGGCTCATCATCTGGCTCCACCCCCTGCAGGTTTTGACCATGAGTCTCTTCCGGACCATTGCCTTGTTCTACCTGGGGAGTTTTGACAGCATCGTCCGTCGCTGCATGATACAGAGGGAGCAGTCCAAGGGTGCAGACAAGAGCGAGTGACACTTCTCGCTACAGTAGGCCCATCCACCCCAACCACCCTTTCCGTCCAGGAGCTTCACCTCACCACCTGCACTTCTGCGTCACCAGGACGCTGTGTAAGGATTTGGAAGGGTGTGACACCCAGATGGGTGTATCACAGTTGTAAGACCCTCACTCGCTGTTGACACCAGTACACACACAGCCTTTTCAAGCCTTTCCTTTGTTTCTAATGTCCACTCCTCATCAGTCAGTTTGAAATTTTTCATTTTTCAGCATTCCATAATTTAGCACCCAAGAAGCTCAGTATTACATGATAAACCAGCTGTCAAAATGAGTTGTTTCACTCACAAATTCAGTTCATTATATATAGTAAAATATATAATTTAAGTAAATTTAGAATGCGTTGATAGTACTAATGAACTAATTATTTTGCATGAATTACTTTCAGACTGGCAAAACAGGCTGCTGTACATGAAAGCAGCTCTTTAGTATTGTTTTAACTTTGTGTGTGTGTGCGCGCCTGTGTGAGTATTTTATATCTAACACTAAATTAAGATGAGTGGGGTTTTTTAGTAGCCCAAGTATGAGTTTGTGAGGACTGTGATAAGTGCTTTGGTGAAAATCACACCTGTTTTGTGTTGCACATGAAATGGCACCATTCATATAAAATTCAATGTGAGTTAGGTTAGTCACATTCTGGAATTCTCTGCCTTTTGGGAACTACGATGAATAGAAATGTATAACTGGTGTCAAGAACTAACAGCCATCTGCTTATCATACAGATTTTATTTTCTACTCATTTTTCCAACACTTTTCTCCAAAGCAAGAGATTTGTGCACTAAGATTCTTACACTGATTTATCCCTTTTTATAGCTGGGCAATTATTACTGGTGTAAGCACAAGTCCTTCAATTGCACGGTGACAGCTGTAAGCACTACACCACCTGCTGGCAGTGGCTTCAGGTGAATATTTTTTGTTTTGACATCAGACTGTCTCCTTAGTGTAATAATTTGCAGGCAGTGAATTTATTAGCTTTTTCCTATCGAGTCTCTTTTTTCACACACATTTTTCTTTCTGTATCCCTCTAGTGATTGTTTCTGACTTGTGCTGCCCTCCCCCTTGCTGCTGGCAATATGCTGATGTTTGAGCATTCTTTCTGTGTTTGACCAACATTACGGCTACCTTTGTGCAGAGGTCACCTGTGTCGGCTGTGTTTGGTGGGGGGGGTGAGCTAATTGGTGTAACTCAACTCATCAGTGTCTGCAGACAGATAGTGGACTCTGGGGACTCTTATTGGCTGCCATGGTCTCCTCACACTCCACTTGATGTTTGCATTGTGTCCAGGAAATCGGTTCAGGGTCCAGAGAACATATGTATGTGTATGACTGCTTTACAAGCAATCAACAAGGCAACACACTCTGCCTTTGTGGTCAGCTGGCCAGAGAGAGTGAACTTCAGCAGCACAAGTGGGGACATTCCCTTTGTGTGTGCATGTGTTTAAGCATGTTGCTAGAGAAGGTGAAAAAGATCAATAAAAGTTCAGTTTGTAAGACTGGAGCGATGAGGTCAACACTCGCGGGTTCGAGAAGAGACCTCACAAGTGGTCACAGCCACAGAGAGTTAAAGTCTTACTTCCCTGTCCCAAAGCTTCTAACCACACCACTGTCCCTGAACAAACAGACATCTAGGGCAGTTTTTGCTGGTCTGAGTCTTCTCTGTGGAGAAACTCTTCTGCTGCACCCGGCAGCTTGGCCAGCATTTGAGGGAGGTCAGGGTAAGGTCTGAATGTCAAAATAAAACCTAAAACCAAGTCACTGCAGTGCTTGCAAGTTTGAAGCGCATTGCTTTGTTCTTAGAGCCAAGCGCCAAATTGGAATTCATTCTCAGCCTTAAGAGTTGGAGATTTGTAGCTAATGCCACGAGAATGATGCACCTCTGCTCACATCCATGGCTCTCTCTCGCGCCACCTCGTCTCCACAGAGGACGATTGTCATTTTGCGTTACCAGGGTTTTGTACAAAGAGGCCTCACGTTGACCGGAGATATGACAGCAAGAGCAGGTGACTTGAGGTAATGATGCTCTTGCTTGACACCCACATGAGGCATGGTCTTGAGCACAACAAGCCCCAACCGCAGGCAGGTTTGCACCTTGCAACACTTTCCCATTCTGAAGCCATTTCACTCTTCTCAATAATTGGCAGTGAACATGTAGTTCATAGCAGTTTGATGATGTAGCTTATTAAAAAGCAATTTTTGTTTAACAATTTAAAGCTATGCAAGTTGCGTCTACGTTCCTCGTTCTTTCAGATGTCATTAGAATAATACCTGTATACTTTTTACTCATGCTAAGCCCTAGTTCCAGTTTTTGTTGTGGTGATTCAAACTTATATGGTATGATGTAAAAATATAGATTGTTACAAGTTTTGAAAATGGCCAGGATGTGTTCACCTATTTCTTACCATTGTTTATGCCAAACGTCTAAGACTATCACCTCGTGTGCCCTTTTGAAGAGAAAAATGAAGAGCGAAACACTGTTGCTTTGTCTTATTTTGTTACATAAAATAAATAACTTTTGAAAATTTCACTTTTTGCTCCTTTTATGTGTTGAAAAGTGTTTTACGCTGATCAGCCACAACTTTAAAACCACTGACAGATTAAGTGAAGAACATTGATTATTTTGTTACAGTGTCAAGGGGTGGGGGGGCCAATGTAAGGATCTGAGCGACTTTGAAAAGGGCTAAATTCTGATGGCCGGACGACTGGGTCAGAGCATCTCCAAAACGGCAGGTCTTGTGGGGTGTTCCCAGTATGCAGTGGTTAGTACCTACAGTACCAAAAGTTGTCCAAGGAAGGACAACCGGTGAACCAGCGACAGGGTCATGGGCACCCGTGGCTCATTGATGCTCATCTGAGCCAATCTCACAGAAGAGCTATCATAGCACAAATTGCTGAAAACCTTAATGCTGGCTAGAATAGAAAGGTGTCAGAACACACAGTGCATCACAGCTTGCTGCATTGCCGTAGAGCAGTCAGTGTCCATGCTGACCCCTGTCCACCGCTGAAAGCACCCACAATGGTTATGTGAGCATAAGAACTGGACTATGGAGCAATGGAAGAAGGTGGCCTGGTCTTACAAATCACATTTTCTTTTAGATCATGTGGACAGTCAGATACGTGTGCGTCATTTACCTGGGGAAGACATGGCAGCAGGATGCACTATGGCAAGAAGGCAGTGTGATGCTCTGGGCAGTGTTCTGCTGGGAAACCTTGGGTCTTGGCATTCATGTGGATGTTACTTTCACATGTACTACCTACCAATATGGTTTGAAGAACATGACAAAGAGTTCAAGGTGTTGTCTCAGTCCAATCGAGCATCTGTGGGATGTGCTGGAAAAACAAGTCCGATTCATAGAGGCCCCACCTTGCAGCTTACAAGACTTAAATGATCTGCTGCTTACGTCTTGCTGGCAGATAACACAGGACACCTTCAGAAATCTTGTGGAGTCCATGCCTCGACGGGTCAGAGCTGTTTTGGCGGCACGAGGGGAACCTACACAATATTAGGAGATGGTTTTAATATTGTGGCTGACCGGTGAGTATGTTTGACATTGGCATTCCTCCGGATCACGTCTGCGTCCTTGTTCTAATCGCCACTAGGCGGCAGTAATGAAACTACGCACACAAAAAAAAACACTTTAGAGCAGTTGAGCCATTCTTTCGCCGGGTAGTTTGATTATTAACGCACTAAAAAGTAAATTCCACTGATAGAAATGCTGTACAGAATTGTACTTATTTTCAAATCAAGCAGTTGGATTGAGCCCACGTAGAGACCACTGTGATGAAGCCCACGTGGGGTTCGTTCAGACCCCACACCCCCATGAAATAGTAATGTTGTACGAATGTGGGATACATGTTGAATAAAGAAATTCTAGGTGTGTTTATTTCATTTTCAGCTTTCCACAAATTAAAATTAATAACATTTGGACTGAAATCTTTCTGAATATTTCAAAGTTGTCAGGAGTCATTGTTTTTTGGTCACAGCTTACATAAAAAATTTGAAACAGATGAAGAACATTTTTTCACGAATTTCAGGTTGTAGAATGTTATGAAATAAAAGCCCAAAGTTTGTAATACTACACTCGAAATTACAACTTTGGGTGGGGTCCCAAAATGTGCATTGTTTCCATGTACTTTGAATACAACAATTGTTCCTCGGTTACACATAATTTTAGTATCAGATTGAGATGTTGCTTGACAAGTAGTGAAAATGGAGTATTTGCATTTAATCCATACTTGTGTTTTGCTCAATTAATCCACTTGTAAAAATATGATAAATGAATCAATAACATGAGTGACATTTAGCCGCACACAGCTGGAGCTGAAGGAGAGGAAGGATTTCAGGGAGGAGTAAAGGTGTAAAGATGAAGCACGATTGATACAGGGATGGAGTGACGAATTAAGGAAAAGATGGGAGCATGGAGCGAGTGACCAAAAACTGGATCGTCCGGTCTTTACAGCCAGAGGTACAGCTCTCGGTTCTCTCCCGCCGATCATCCATTCACTCCTTCTTCCACCAAGGGCTCATATCTCCCCCTGTACAACCCCCTCCCCCCATCCTCCCTCCGGTGCACACTGAGTTGACGGATGAGAGACCCCCGGGGTTCGATTGAGCGCGCGCTCGCCAACAACCAATGGCCCGGAAGGGGCGTGTCCCACACGTGGCTTTAAAGGCCCAGCGGCGCGCACGCGCCTCTGTAGATCGAGCAGAGCGTGGTACCCGACCTGAAGCGAAAACGCGGCTAGTTCTGACCTTTTCTTCCAGGTAGGCAAAGAACGGAAGAAACGACTAAATCATTTTTCACATTTTCTCCGGCGTGTCTTCCTTTTTTCCTTTTCCCGCGTTCCTTCTCCAGCAGGACCTCGCGGGTCTTCTCAGATCGCCTCGAACCCTGGATTCTGTTGCTTTCATCTGGCGTGGTATCACGATGCATCTGTCATAAACAAACAAATAAACGGTGGCATATAAGTTTTTTTTTTTTTTTTTTTTTGGCTTCTCCAGCAGCTACTGCCGCCGCCATGACTACCGGGACCCCCTACAGCAGCCGCCTCATCGTGGACTATTATATCTGGGAAAAGCTGTGCCGGAGGGGCGTGGCGCGCGGGCCCCGCCCACACCTGGCTGGTGGGTATACGCCCACCCCCAACGGCCTCCCACCCGGGCCCCCCGTAGCCGAGGAGGCGCGCACGGCTCTGCGGAGAGTCTTGCGAGAGGCCGGAGACCTCATGGAGCGCCGCTACCTGCAGGATTTGGCGCACGTGACGGCGCAGCTAAACTTGAGTCCGCAGGGGGCGCGCGGCACGTTCTTCGCCGTCATCGATGAGCTCTTCAGGGACGGGGTCAACTGGGGACGCATCGTGGCCTTCCTCGAGTTCGGCGGCGGGCTGTGCGTGGAATGCATGAACAGGGACATGGAGCAGCAGGTGGAGCACATAGCGAGCTGGATGACGGAGTACCTTAACGGCCCCCTGCAGACTTGGATCCAGGAGAACGGCGGATGGGTGAGTCTCATTCAAAGGGGTCGAGGCTCTGTCATTTCCACGGGGTAGATATCCCACAGCTTGTTGTCTCTAAAACTAACACATGGGTCAGTCATAGGTGACAGTGCAGACAATTTACTCACCTGGTGCAAAATATAATGCTCACTGTATTTTGTCAGCAGCAGGTGGTATTGTAGTTCAGCCTGCTCCCTTGCAATGAGAAGATCTAGGTTCAAAGCCCACCACATGCTGATGGTAACCTTGTTAATTTGAACTGATGCAGTAAATATCATCTAGCTATCTAAAGTGGTGTGAATAACATAACTGAGCAGCTTTGGAGAAAAACACAGGTGAAATAATTCTGATATATCCCATTGAGACTCAACTTGGATTAAATGGGTGTCTGGATAGGACCAGTGTGTAGGTTATAGTGGAGCTGAAGCCTGAGTTGCCATCTACATCCAGGCACAGGGTGGCTGGTCTTTTGGATGTCAGGCTGCTGTTGGGTGGGCTGGTGTACAGGGGCTCAGGACAGAACTTGCTGAAATCTGTAGGTACCTCCTAAGGCTCCTTGCACTGGAACTCCTGATTCCTCAGTTAAGATGAGACAAATGCAAAGTGGTTTCCCTTCTAGTTTTGTGACCATGGGGCAGCAGGTTTTATAGTTTCTGGCACTCCCACCTTGAACTCACAGGGCCTTGGTTAAAGTCCCACCTCCTGTTGCAGTGGTCTTGATCAAGGTACTTGTCCTGAATTAATGCTGTAGAATCTACCCAGCTGAATAAATGAGGAAATGACTGTAAGCAGCTTCACACTTTCAATTTGAGTTGCTTTGAAGGAAAAACCAAGACTGTATGAGTAAATGTAAATCTTGGCTTCTCTCTCCACTTCCATTTTGTTCTCTAATCCCCCCCCCCCCCAGCTCTTATTTTACTTAAGGTAACCATCAGGTTCATGGATTATACTGTAGGTGTTTTAAATGGGAATTGACACCTATTACCCATGTGTTCTACAGGACTCAAAGGTTTTTTGCTGTAGTCTTTATTAGCTTTATTTTCCCTCATGTCCTGTGTAAGGCACCCAGAGCTGTTTGTTCCCAATTTAGCAAGCATCTGCATTGCTGAAGTCCTTATGTCTGTCTAGGGGTGATAATGATTTGAGTACCATAGTAAATTTCTCATGCACAAACATAAGAACATTTGATTTAAATGACCTGTCAGTCAAGATGGTGTATAATTTGGCAGGAAGATGCCCCAGGTAGTAGTCATCTCCCTGCTGCTCTGTGTAATGGTCCTATGTACACTGCTGGGCTGTTGTAGGACTGTAAGTGTTTACATGCCATCCCTTTTTCCCTCAAAGGGATCTATAGTCCCAATCAGGCAGCTTTATTCACAGTTTTGGATCCTATCCGCTTTCAAATGGGATTTGGTTGTCTGAGATGGCAAGCAACTGGAACTAATAATCCCTTTGTCGCCCACGCCTTCATTCATTTAGGGCAAATGCCTCCTTTTAATCTGCCAGCATAAGATGATGAAAAGGCAGCACCCCCCCCCCCATTCGTACTTGGTGTGATTCTGATAACTCTGCTGTCGAAGTGTTTTTGCCATGAAATCAAGGTGCTTATTTCCAGAAACTATATGGTGCATGTGTATGTTAGTGAGATTCCCACTTTCTTTACATTTGTCACAGATTTCTAATGCACAGTAAAGCACGAACACTTGGTGGGGTGGAAATTCCTTGTAGAAAAGGTACAAGTTGCACTCCATCAGACTTTTTTGTAACTCTACCAAGAATTAAGTTCATGTTCAGACCTTGATCCAGCAACCCCTTGATTTGAATACATGAGGGGGAAATCCCAGCTTGCATTATTTTACAACACTGTTTTTCTTAACCTGTGTTGTTGCTCATTGATCTACTGGTTCTGCTGCTCACCAGGAGTTGCAGGAGTTGGTTTCACCTCTTTTGGGTTTGTGGAAATACAAAAGCAACAACAGCTCTAAGCTCTGCACTACCTCCAAGATAATTGTAGGCTGGTATGTACAGATGTTTGGATATTGGAGCTGACCATTTTCCTTTAATTGTAACGATGCAGTGGTCAAGGATATTGATGTTAAAGCTGGACAGCTGCAGGGTCAGATGGTCTGGAATTTCCCATGTTGCTCTTAAGTGGACCTGGTCAACCTACCTGTGACTGGGACTTGTTTCCATTTTACAAATTATGCATTTTAATTTTCTACTTTAATTACAGCACTTCTGTAAGTCTACAGATTAGTGAAACTGAAAGTTTTTTTTTTTTTTTTTTTTCTTCCCCCCCTCTCCCTGTGGATTCAAGAGCACATTGGTCCAATGAACTTTTGTTTTTTAGAAGCTCTACATTTGTTTTCCATTTGAACCTTGTGTGCTATTTAGGCCCTTCTAGGGGAGTTTCTTGAACACGACTAGGAACTTGTCACAGTTACACAATCTTGTGACTTATTTCGAAGGCTGTCTTCTAATATTCACTCTATACTTTGTTCTGATTTGATTTAAATGAATTTGGTTTAAGGCATAACAAGAGCTTGAGAAATACATCTATTATACTGTTTTTCCTACCATTACAGCCAAAGTCCACTGTTGTACTATATGTACATGAGTCTTTACACATTTTTGTATTTTAAAGTGGTCTCAAGTTAATATGGCCACACTGAAGTTGTTTGTGAGCCACAGAAGGGCCATCCAATGCTGAGATTTTCAATGGACAAAGTGGGAAGTATCCCTGTCTGGCCAAGTCCAGTGGTGACATGGTTTTTATCACTTCAAAATCATATACAACAGCAAAGTAGAAGTATGGATTAGCAGGCAAGGATCTGTGTTGTGGTAGTTTGTCACAATAACCTATAACACACAGACCTGCAGTGAGTCTGGCAGAAAGAGGCTCAGAGGTCACTGTGTCATACTCTGATCTGATGTAACTGCTGTGGCTCCATTTATATTCACTAAAGTTAGAAGCAAGTGGGCAGTTGATTCACTTAATAGTGACACCACCTAAGTTCCTCCTCCAGTTTTTCCTGTTGTTCAAAAAGTGACACTCAGAATAGGTGTGATGCTCTTTGCTGTTTTCTCTAAAATTAGCACACTTTCCACTGAATTTCTGCATGAGTATTAGCGAGCATCTGCTGAATGCAGAGGGATATTCATACTGTGGTGAGGAGGAGGAGCAGGTAGTGGAGTGCCATTGAGCTGAATCAAACTTATTGGAGGGGATTGTTTGCTCATTTATCCCCCCCAAGCACACAACTAGTTAATTTTATCCCTTTATATAGGGCCTCATTGTGTTTGCTTGAAATTCAGTAGCATATATTCAACATTTGATCACTTTATTTCCCCCCCCCCCCCTGTTTAGCTTATCCCTTTTTTCCATGGGAAATGGTTGGGGCTCTGACACTAGGGACCTGTTTGTGCAGTCTTAGTCTGTTGGTAGAAACCCAGCAAGGTCTCAGTTCAAAGCTCCTGATGGGATGTGATAAATCTCTAAACAGTAATGCAGCAGCACTGCCAATCTAGCACACCAACTAATGTACTTTGTGTTGTGGTGATGGAAACTGATTTGTTTTGGCTGTGTGAGTAATGTTTTAACCCACTGATGTGGGTTGAGGGTAGTGCTGTTGCTTATTTACCATTATGAAGTTGGTCCAGAAGGAGTTGGGAGAAATGGAACCTTCAGGTTAGACTGGCTCCAAGAAATTTCCTTAAACCAGGAATCATTAATCAAAATAGGATCCCCCCCCCAATAGACAAACCTAGCCTGGCTGAAACAATCAGCCCTTTTCCTTAAAATGTATTTTTTAAATTTTTTTTTTAAATTGTCTATAAATATTTTCTGGAATGTCAGGAAGTGTGAGCAGATTAGGCAGTGCCGTAAACATTGGTGGACCATGATAAGGAAATGAATGTGGTGCCAGGCTGAAATCTACACCTGTGGTGCTATCGACATGTTTATTTCTGTTGTGCCCCTTTGTACACTTGTGTGGCTCATGTTCTGACAGCTTTGACTACTGCAGATTTGGTGAGGGGCATTGGGCCACTAGACAGAAAAGGGTATAGAACTGGATGAGCAATGAGTTGTGCAACATTTGGATTTAAAGGAAGGATGATCCTTATGGTGTTACTACCTGGCTCGTTGGCCAGGGGACCAATTTTGAGGATCATCGCATTTTAAAGGAAAAGGGAGAAAATGTGGGTGGTAGGGAAGAACCTTTAACAATGAACCCGATACAGTGACCAAGTGAAATTTATTTACAGTGGGGGGTGATGAAACTATATACAGATATCTAGTATCAAACAAAAACCAGAAAGCAGGCTCAAAACAGTTTTACAAAACATAGGCGATTCCCAACTTAAAACAACAAAACAGACATTCTGACCTGGGCCATGAAAGAAAAAGAATACAAACGACAAACTCAAGGCCAGTCAACCTCCACCAAACAGATATAAGGGTGGGAGACCACCACTACGCCTGACCTTTTACAGTGGTTGTGAATACAACAGATTCCTAAGTGTTAGCAACAGGTAAAACAAGGGTTGTACCTTCCCAGTGCTAACACTGTACAAATAGAGCAAACAGCAAAATCCCCCGCTACACATAGAATGCCAGAAAACATGATCAAGACTGAGCTGTTGCCGCTGCCTCCATGGTGGTCCGCATAGATAAGTGCTTGCAGGGATGACATCATCCACCAACAGACCAATCCTGGCTCTGACGGACCTGTCAAACGCCGAACCCCTATGGAGAGACCACGCAAACAGGAACACAACAGTTCCCGACCAAAAAAAAGAACCGTAACAATGGAGCTTGAATATGTGCTGGCCCAACAACATCCTTAATATCATTCTCCACAATCTGCTTGACTGAGGTTCACCACAAATCTGATGGCAGGAGGTGGAACATTGACAAGCTGGACTCAAATTCATTTCATTTAGAACACTGATCTGTGTTCCAGAAGAACCTCTACTTCACCTTATTGTGCAGATCAAGCAATCAGTTTTTAATTTTCCAGTTTCTGACAGTATTGTTACACTTATGTCTTGAACTGAATGCCTGTAACTGCTTCATTCATTATACATGACCACTTTCAACCAAAAAGCACTAAGCAAGGTAGTTTAATCAGTGGTAGATTCAACAAGCTTTTGGATTGTTGGAGGACATGGGTTCAATCCCCATTCAGTGTGGAGTTTGCAGGGTTTCTTCCACTTGCTCCTATGTTCCATCATGCTGCCTGGGAGATTCAGCATAAGGACCTGTTGTGCTGCCCTTGCAGTGGATATTAAAAGAAATTGCTAAAGCACTACTGCCTCCAATTTTGGAGAATACAGCACCAGTAAAATGGCCCTATCAGCTCTTTGTTTTATCCTGATTGTCTGTTTAAATGTAGTTTATGGTACAACTGACCCTGCCCCCCCCTCCCCCCCACACACCTAAGGAATGTTCAGAATGCTGGCTCTTGTATTATGTCGATCATGACTTTCACAGAGGAAAGTGTGTGACAGGGAGTGATACATTGTCCAGAGAATAAATGAATAATTAGAAAAGGTTGGTGAGATTGGCAAGCGTTTCCTGCGATTCAGCTGTTGCTCAGGCCAGCACTTGTCTCAGCATTTTACATGTATCCGGGCAGTTTTAGGGAACATACTTGGCTAAATGGGGCTGGTCTGGGTGTGGTTTCCCTCATGTAGCCCTCTTTGGACTGGGGATGCAAACTGCTGAGAGCAGACTAACTGGTTTCCTTTGAACAGTAGGTAGTGTAGTGGTTAGAGCTGCTGTTTAGACTGAGGTTCCTGGTTCAAATCCCAGCTCCTGATATAGTATATCTGAACAAGTTACTTGCCATGAATTGCTCCAATAAAAATTACCTAGCTCTACAAATGAGTAAATAATTGTAACATTCAAAGTTGCTTTTGGGGGGGGGGGCATGAACATCAGAAATAAATGGGAGGGGGAAAAATGACTGGGGGCAGTGGCACAGTGGAGTGTGCTGTGTGATCCAACTTGGTTCCAATGTTAGATCAGTCTGTGCCCCTTTGCTGCATTTCATGGTGCTCTAGTTCTTCCACAGTCCAAATATTTGTCTCAGGGCAGTTGGTGGTTCTGAATTGTACAGCATATGACTGTACATTGTTCTGGTATATACATGGGCCTACTATACAGTTTAGCATTCAAAGTTGCTTTTGATCAAGTAATCTAAATACTAAAACATTAGTTTTAAGTGATCTTGATGTCTAGATGAATAGCTTTAATACAGGTATGCACCACAATGTGTTGGTCAATGACACTGCATATACAATGGTGGTTTGTAGCTTAGGAGCAATGGGGGAATCAAAATTTGAAGTATGGCTTCTACTGAATACATATCACTATTACAACTTCATGATGGTCCCAAATTGTAATCGGACAACTGAGGCCATCTCTATTGGGCATTTCAGTTGAATGGGGGGATACCATACCTTTTGTAAAATAGTTAGAGGAAACTTACTGATTTTGTTGCACATTATTGTACTTTTTGATGGAACCCCATACAGTTTACTTTATTTCTGCACTGCTAATCTGGCACAGTTTGGTGTGCTGTGCTGGAAAAAAAACCATACTTGGGGGCAGGGTGTAAAGGAAAACCCTTCTGTTCAGCCCTAGGTAAAAATGACTTTTTTTTTTTTTTTTTTTTTTTTTTTTTTTTTTTTTTTTTTAAATCAAAAGGTTGTCAAAACAGGCTTTCTTACAATGAAAATTTGTACCCCTACTCTTGTGCTAGACTTGGTCAGTGTTACCTGAGTACTTGGGCTCATGCTATAACCCATGACTAAAGTGCTGGAAGTTTATGGTTGTTCAGAGGAACCTAGATAAAGACTCCCTTTTCATTGAATAAACATTGCATTATATGAACTTCCCTCAAGTTGAACTTTCCTCTTTTCTGTGAACCTCAGAGCCAAAAGCTGGTCACCTGGGAAGTGTGTGATCAAGCGGCTGATGGCTCGCCACTAAAATGTGCTCAAACACATGACTCTTCCAAGTGTCCTTGGTTTGCTTTTTTCTTTTTTCTTTTTTTTTTTTTTTCCCCCTCCCCCCACCATAGTGATGTGAAGAGCTTGGTTTCCATTTGAAAGGATTTGCAATGTGTAATCTAAAACAACTGTTCTTTTGCATTGCTTTCTAGGCCCCCTAATCTGCTCATCTCAGCCCTCTTGTGGGTTTCCCCTGTCTGTATGCCAGGAGTAAAACAAGCAACAAGTTATTCTGTTGTTGCCTGGCAACCAGGTGAGAGGATGTGATTTGTCAGCAGGCTGTAAAATGCTCTTTTCCAGGGCTGGGAGGTCCCCTTTGTTTGGGGCCTCTTCAATCTGTTGCTTGACCTGATGTGCCTTTGGCAGGTGATGCTGGAAATACCCATGAGTTTCATTCCCAAACCTGAATTTGCATCACACTGCTATATAATTTTGACAGAAGATGTGACATGGTTGTCCCCTCCTTTGTTTTCCTGTCCAGCAAAAACATTAAGTACATGTCTAGACATAGCTTGTTACAAGAAATTGCATAATTATTTTAAATGGGTCCAATAAAGTGGTTTATTTGCAGGGTGATGCTTAGCTGAGGAGAAAAGCCAATTGCTTTGGCATCTCATGTTTCATCTTTCAGACAGCCAGGCAGGCAGCGGCATTTACCCTGTTAGGAACTGTGGATCCTGGATGCTTTCGGTTTCTTTGCTACAATGTCTGTTCCACTAAATGAATTTAGCTTTTGGGGGGGTTAAATAAAACATCAGCTGGAGGCACATATCTGGCTGTTCCTGGCTCTGAAGTGGCAGACCTGCCTGTTTGCACTCCTACCTTTATCACTTCCCAACAAAATGCCCATGCTTGAGTTCTTGGGAAGGGTCCTGCTATAAGCAGGAACTGGTTGCTTGATGGGCTCCAGGATGTACTGGGGCATCCACAGTAGCTGCTTGTGGGGGGGCTGCATGAGAGCCAGACCACATGAGATGCTGTTCTGGCTTACACATGACTGCCAGCATGCTATGGGCCCTCTGGATCCAGCCTCAGGAATATGGGATTATTCACAGGAAGGGGCACAAATATCATAGATCAGAAGTATGTTTTTGAAAAGCTCACAAGGGCAACTAACATGCCCCAGGTTTCCACTAATCAAGCTGGTGTTTGCTTCCGTGCAGGTGATTTATGCCAACCAGTCTGGTGGGGTTCAAACTGTGTGCTGTTAACCTGACTTTGCTCAACCTCACAAGGTTATTGTGCACAGACATCCCACCTTGGCTTGTTGTAAGGCAATGGCTGCTTCAACTTGATTTGTGACATGGCACCATCCTGCAGTTTACTTTTGGAAATGTTATCCAGTAGGACTCCTTTAGACCTGTGATGTGGCTAAGGCTGCAATATGGGGGGCTTTTGTAAAATGTTGATTGCAGCTATAAGGTCAGTAAAGCCAAAAGTAACTGAAAACCAACTTAATACACAGCTGGTAAATCTCATGAGTGACTCCAGGCAAGCATTTTACTTTTAATGTCTGACCTTAAAACTGGCTGGCAAGTGCATTTGAAACAACCCCATGCAAAAAGGTACAGTAAAACCTTCAGCCAAGCATTCATTGGCTACACTGAGTGATGTTTCCCTGAACCATGGTGAAGAATAAAGCTAATAAAGTTGAGCCATAATGGGCTGCTCTGTCAGGGAAACTTTATTGTGGGCCTGTAATTTGGAGAAAAATGATTTGAAGATGCAAGAGGTATAATACTGGCAGCTTTGTAGCCCAGTTCTGCAAGATGTTTTGTATACATTACAAATCCAAGCAGCAGGCTGCCCTGGCCAAGAATAATTTTAGGTTTTATATGTATATCACTAAGCTTTAAATGTGCATTTCAGAATCTACAGGAACAAGCAAGAACTAGGTGAAAAGGGAAGAATTTGAGCCTTTCCAGACACTGCTTGATCAGAAGGTTTGAGTCTAAACAGTTTAACCTTATTGCTTAATCTTTTAGCAGAATCCTTAATGATTTCCCAGAAGTTTTGCAGAGCCATCTCTGTGCTTCTGTTTCCTGATGACATTGGCAGAGATCTGTCATCAGACCTCACAAGTTGGCCATGTGCTCTCTAGCAGAACAAACTCATGTAGAAAACTACAGAGCTTCTTTTGTAGGGCTGTGATCATTGGTTCCATTATCAAATTGATGGTGCTGATGGTAAGGGGTAAGTAGCCTTTGAGCATCTAAAGATCTCATGATGCCTGGCTCCTCTTGGTACCTCAACCACTGGATGTTGCATCATAGAGGCATCAGGTGGTATGGTGGTTAGAGCCACTGCATCTGGGCTTGGAAGTTCCAGGTTCAGCCTCTACCTGCTGCTCTAGCATCTTGATCAAGATGATGGTACTTATCCTCAATTGGTACAATAAAAATTTTCATGCTATGAAAAATACTGGCACAGTGTTTGCAGCTCAATGGGAAAATTTGTTCCACTGTTTGAGCAGAAAAGTAAAAGCTGTGTTTAGTGCTCACTTTTTCATTTGAAACACTCATTTTAGTTTTACTGGGTTAATGCAGAATAGCTGGTTTTGTTTTCTGTTGTAAATGGAGCCTTAAGAAGAATCTGTTGTGATTAAAGCAGCAAAGGGAAACTCTGTCAATGCCAAGGATGACTCGAGCCCCTTCAGTACAAGAAGTGAGTTTTAATTTTTTCGGTAGCTAATTTGACAGAACCTATATTGGTTTTTGTCTCCAGCAGGAGTGATTAGTTTGCACTGGCCCTTTAGGTCCCATGGGAACAAGCTTTTTCCCATAGTCCAGGTCCTTGTTTGTAGACCTTCTCAGAGATGTGCAGGGTTTTCCCTTCAGTACTTGACTGCATGCTACCTACAAGATCTTAGCTTCCTAGCACTGTTTCTCCAGCTGTGGTTCTCCAAACCAAACAGCATGGTAACTTAAAATGTGGGCCATCAGTTGTCAGGATCCTCAGGAATAACTACATTCTGGGTGTTTGTAGGCAACCCCTGAGCACAAACTTGTCTGATCCCTGTTTCCACAGTGGCGCCAGGCAACTATCCCCACCACAGGGTGGTACTCATAAGTCTGATTGTTCTACAGAGCATGGAAGTATTGTACCACTTTCCCCTGAGCAAATCATCTGTGCCCACAGTGGGAACTCCTCCCTATTCAAACCACTCACTGAATGTCTGCCATTTATTAATAAGCAATGACAACTTCCTGGTCTTCCTGTGGGACATCCCACTGCATGCCTCATTCTTTCGTTGCACTTGCTAAATGAGTCTTCCTCTGGGTTACCCATCAGATTATTTGAAGGCATCTCGATCTTCCCTGTGGTTATAAATGAGAGGCATTTTTGATGTAATATTTCAAAAAGGCACTGCTTCCAAGGCCTTGTCAATTATTCATTACATATACATGTCAGTGAGTAGAAAGGGCTAAACCATCTGGTTAGCCTTGACACGCTTGATGTTACAGGCAACACACTACCAAATCCCTGTTGAATGAATATTTCATACCAGGAAGCATGTGTTTTTAAACAGCCCTGGCTCTGCTTAATTATTCATCCCAGTAATGACTGGGTAGGCTTGGCACCCAAACTCATTAGTAGATAACCAGCATTGGGTCACTTTATGGCTTGTTGACCACTGAATAGGTATACTTTACACTTTTCCTACTATCAGATTTTGGCCTGCCTGCTTATTAGATTATTTTGGAAAAACAAAGATTTTAATGTCATAAATTAAAATGTAATTTTTAAACTGTAATGACAGGGGTGATCAGGGTGTTGGGAGAAACTAAACAAGCTTATAAAAAGGCTTCAACATGAACTGTAAGGCCACTTTGCTTTTTATGTATTTAGGGGCCTCTTGGTAAGAAAACAAATGATCAATATTAGTGACATCACAATATTTCTTCATGGAGGCAGTTTTTGTGTTGAAGACTAAATATTTTGCAGTGCTTTATTGTCCACCTGTCACTTTGGATGAGGGGGGCTAATTATCTGTCTGATAAACTAAAGTCCTGTTACAGCAAACTGTTGAATAGTCACAAATTCTTTCTCAAGACATGCTTGCAGCTCTGCCTAAATGGCGATTTCACAGGAACATCAGACTTTTTCTTTCCCCCAGAGGTCCTATTTATAGTGTACCAGCCTTCTGGCAAAAAGAACCAAATCGGCAAAAATGAC
Organism: Heterotis niloticus; assembly: GCA_018136845.1. Classification (NCBI taxonomy): domain Eukaryota; kingdom Metazoa; phylum Chordata; class Actinopteri; order Osteoglossiformes; family Osteoglossidae; genus Heterotis; species Heterotis niloticus. The sequence continues at coordinate 18,928,941 of CM030894.1, read as the reverse complement.
AGGCAGTTGTTGCTTCACTTTCATTGGCAGTGTTAGTTTTTGAATCCCCATGGTCACTAATGGTAACTTCTGATTCATGAATCACTGCAATTTCCCACAAATGCAGCAGCTCCAAGTTCTGTGCTATATCCTTTTCTAGTTGCATGGACTGCAAGAATCAGGAGAGATGAGGAAATGTCCTTGATACAACAAAATATCAGCAGTATAGATTGCTAATCCTTGTAGAAGATTCATTGCATATGAAGGAACTGTTCAATTTGTAACTGGGCAAATGAATACAGGCCTCCCCAAGGGGTACAGTTCTTCCTCTGCTCTAATCCAGCTTCTAAATTGAGTGGCACCTTAAAACAATATTTCAGTGTGATCAGTTTGACCCTTTGGATGCCCAGCTGTGACTTAAGATTACTTGTCAGGAATATATATTATAATTTTTTTTTTGTATATTTCCCCCCCCAATCGTGATTTTGAGTGTCTGCATGTGTCAGGGTCTCAACTCAACAGGCTTGGTTTTAAGCCTGTCCACATATATTTACAATCTTGCAAGATGACCTTCAGGAAGCAGAGGATTCATGGGACCTCTCTTGCAAGGCCTACTTTCTGCCTGAAATTGCTTCAGTAACATCATGACAATTTGTAAAGAGACTATAATGGAAGGTTTTAGACTATATTCATACTCAATTTATACAGCTGTGTGTGCATGCCCCCCTTCTCCATAAACCAGATCATTTCAGAGTAGTGCAAGGGTACAGTTCTAACCACTATGCCACCTGGTGCTGCCAGTGAAAGGTTGTTTCATAGATAAATGGGATTAGACTGTCTTGTCTCATGCCTGCTGGGCTGAATTTGTTTTTGCTGCTGTTTAACTGGTTCAGGAAGAGCATTTCACTACTTCCTTGAGGTTTCTTAACAGACAAAGCAGCTGTGGATTTGGGAATTTATCTGGCAGCCCTCCTGATCAGGGTTTGATAGGGCCTAATCTCCACCCACGTTTAGTGCTCTCAGAATTCCCATGGACTCAATTAAATGTGTCTAATCCCAAATGTCTGTCTTGATAAAGGAGGGGAGGAGGGGGGGGATTCACAGTAGCTGCTTAAATTAGCCTCCTGCAGTCTTATCAACTCCTTCCTCCTGTCTTTAGTTTTTGATATGAGCAGCAGGTTTTCTGCTTGTTTAATGAACCAGCTTGATCCACACTTCATGCTGGCTTCTCAAAACAGGCAGGTAAAAATTGACCAGCAGCTTTCTTGTAAATGAGATTGGGGTTAAACTCCTCCTGTTGTACCTTTTTATGAACATTGTTGTATTTCTCCAGTAAAAATGACCCTGCTATATAGTTGGGTAAATTAGTGCATGTAGTCTAATACTCTAAGCAGCTCTGAAGGAAAATATTCAGATAAAAGGTATATGAATTGCACATCCAGCCTTTACCCCAAAAACTGTTGTTGGAGGTTTTGCTAGCAACTAAAAGTCCCACTTTCTGAAGTACCTGTGATCAAGGTGCAAGCCTGAATTGAAAATGTTAAAAAAAAAAAAAAAAAAAATTGTGTAAGTTAAATACAATTTTAAGCTACTTTAAGTATCATTGTCCATTATTTTATGCATGGGGGAGGTTAATAGCTGAACTGTCATGTGGTGTAAAGCAGCAGTACAAGTGGGATCATCTTGTGAGAAAAGTAAACTTGCTAGTATGAGTTGGGGTCTCATGGTGATCAGTCTTCAGCAGCTTGACTCCACAGCTAGCAGCTCCTCTTTATTCTGCAGTTTGATAGATGGGCATGTTTAAAGGCCTGGAAGGTTGTCAGGGTGCTAAGCTGTTCTCAGGGAAGCTGAAGTTGTCTTGGAGGGAAGGAATGTGGATTCTGCATTGGAACCTGAGGCACCTTTGTGGTCAGGCGTGACCAGTTAAATGGAGGGTAATGCTGTGGGTGAAGTTTGGTTAGCCCAACCCTCCAGCTTTGTGACTGGAGCAAGGTCTTGTGACCACATTAATCTTGCTTTATGGTTTGGCAGGGGTGGAAAGGGGTCTGTGCTACTTGCATTTTAAGAAAGGGTGTAGTTCTAGGACTAGAAGATGGCCAGATTTCAAAAGGGTCTTTGCTGGATAACCTTGAGTGAGGTACTTCTGATTCTGATGAACTTGCTCTGTCCCTCAAAACAGTGCCAGCATTAAAGGATCTCAGACCATCTCTGAACCATTTCCCTTCTGACCTCATACCAGCTATGAGTTCACCACCTGCAACATATGAAGCAAGGAGTATCTTGAGCAACTTGTCCATCTAAATATCATCTATTGATGATGCACTTTGATTTACCTTTCTCTAATGTCAGTATCTGTCAAATGTAAATTTCTCCATTTAGTACACCAGGTATCCTTTTGGTAAGTCTGAACCAATATGGTCTTTCTAAAATGAGGTATGGAACAGTTCCATCCTAATCACATGAATCCTGTTGAGGAACCCAGAAAAATGAAGAGAACAGGCTGGTCCCATGATGTGCACTGGACTGCATGCTGTAACTGGATGTCAGCAGTGCTCCTCAGTCTAGCACCTGTGAAGTCATGCTTTTTGGAGATGCAAACTTTAGGATAGTGCTGAATTGCAGTAAATGGTATTGTAGCATGCATCTGGTTAAACCTGACAAACCAAAGGTTTTTCTAACAATCTTATGTGTGTGTGTCATGAGGTGGTTCTTCTATATCAGTGTTTCAACCAGTTTCATTCTGCATCAGTTCCTTTTGCTTGGCCAGAAGTTGTACTCTCACTTTGACACCAATGCATGTTGATCTGTCAGTTGGGTGAAAGTTCTTGTACTGCAGTATCTGCAAGGTAACACTAATCTGCTTCAGTAGTCAAACCTGAATGGGATACCAGTCCATTACAGGGCATGCACATACAAGTGGCAATTTGGCCTTCATTCATGTCTGAGAGGAGTATAGTTATAATGTTCAGCCTTTAGTCTCAAAACTCTTGAACCTCTGAACATCTCATATGTCCCAGAGTTTGGCCTGTTTCTGTAATTATTTGCTTGATTTAAAGTTTGGGTAGGTTCCGCATACCAAAGAGCTCAACCTATGCTGCTGTGCTTTCTTTGGGAGTAATGTATACACCACCCCCTCATGGCAACATGAGTAAACAGTGGCATGTTTGAGTTGTGTCAAGATGTTTACAAGGATGAGGACATTAAGTGAATGGCTGCCACTACCAGGTAAATGCCCCCAACATTTCTTCCTCTTTGGAAGAAACCAGATACACCAGGAAATGCCTAGTTTGAGGGTAGTGAAAAGGGTCAGGAGTGTTAGTGGTATAAACAGCTGTTTGTCAGATCCCAATGTCCTGTACATTGGTGTGGCTGGAAGTGAGAACTTGAGCACTCGTGATCTTCCATGAAGCTCATAGAATATGGGTCATCCCAGATGAAAGGGTGACCATCAAGCAGCCTAGCCATGTAAATAATGAAGGGTGAGTTGCTGAGGGGGGGGCTGAGAGCAGAAGGGCTGCAGCCAGTATGGAAAGCAGTGAAATGAAACTTTGATGTAAGATGGAAGTCAGTGGTTAAAACTGCTCCTGTACATTCCAGATACTGGGACTGATCACTGATTCTACTGTAGCCCTATTGAAGGTACTTGAAGATATGGTTTAAAAAAAAAAAAAAATCAGCTGCATACATGGGTAATTTTGTCAAGCTTAATGTCACTTTACCATCTATTCAGAATTTTTTACATTGTAGTAAGACTAGGTTTCCTCACCTTGTTGCTGCTATCTGTGCCCCTTGAGTCTTATCCTCACAGCATGTCTCCTTGATATGTAGAGACCTCAGCAGCAAAAATCAGAAAGCATGCAAGAGGCAAGCTGAAACCTATAGTGCTGATACCTGGTCCCTGTTTGTTCTTCAAATGCCACTGACATCCAAAGCCAGTGCAGTAAAGAGAAATGTTTATGAATAGTCTTATTTTGTGACTGGAAAGTTCTAAAGTTCCCTTAAATATTAGGGACAGTAGGTGGAGTAGCAACCCTAACCACTAAGGGCCAAAATTTTAATTCCCTCTCCTTCTGTATTACCCTAAATTGATGTAGTAAAAATGACCATTTAATGGGTAAATAACCAGCTTGGTGAAAAATCTTGCATGGTAACTTAGGAGATGCTTGAGATAAATGAACATATAAAATACTTTTGATAGCTCTATATTATAGTTGTGAAATCCAAATTTCATCCAGTTTAATTTACTAGTCCTATTTAAATTTCCCCCAAAGTCCTTTCAAATGTTTCTCTTTGGGAATGGTAAGATGTTGCATTTGACTGGTTTATAGGTGGTTGTTGAGCTTCCTGTTCCAGGAGCAGGACTGAAGCATCAGCTGAAGCCCTCTTGCTGTTGTGAGATACAGGCAGGAGGAACAGGTCTCTAGTGGCCTTCATCTGCATTTCTGCTTGTCCCATCTGAAAGGGGTGATCATTTCTTCTCCAGCTGTACAAAAGCTAACCCATTTCTGGGTTTCTCCTTCCCTCCCAGGAAGCCTTCGTGGAGCTGTATGATGGACAGACCAGCTCAATGTTCAACCATTCCTGGCCAAACCTGAAGACTGTCTTTGGTCTGGCAGGTCTGGTTGCCCTGGGAGCTGTTGGCATGACAGTTGGTGCCTATTTCACCCAGAAATGATCTCCAACATCAGTCACCCATGTCTGTCCACCCTTCCTTAAAGATGCTCCCAGTTGGACTCCAAAAAACCAGAGATGCTGAAGTGGTATTTTAAATTTTTTTTTTTTATTTTATTTATATATATATATATATTTTTTTAAGGGACTTCAGTGCAAAACTGTGAAGTGTTGGGTCTCTGCACAGCTTGCTGCTCATTCACACTGTGCCCCAGCAACTGTTTAATTCCTTTGTTAAACAGGTCCCTCCCACCCTGATTGGATACAAAGGGCATCACTCAATGTTCCCCTTTATTTCCTCTTTCTTGTGCCACCCTTGCACTGTACTCTTGTTGCTCCTTGGACCACTGCTGTTGTGTGTGTGTGGGGTAGGGAGCCTAACCTGTGCCATAACTTTGTAACAGGGTCTTGCTTCCTCTTGCCCAAATATGGTGCTACCTTTTTAAACTTTGTCAACTTTTCTACAGCTCTAAAAGCTCAAATCACTTAAAAAAAAAAAAAAAAAAAAAAGCCTGAAAATGAAACTGATATCTTGACTTAAACCTTCCTGCTGTGTGGTTCAGTTGGAGATGGAACTGATGGTGGACAAGTAGAGCAGGAGTTATGGGCCAGTCACAGCTGGTTCACCTTCAAATGATATCACCATCAAATTGGCAACAGTCTGGAGGGATACCCAGATGGAATGGTGGAGGCTTTTTTTTTTTTTTTTTTTCCTTCCCTCCCTCCTTTCTCCCCCCCTCAGTTATGAGGCTTTCAGACCTGCCTTGTCCTCAGGTGAATAGATGAACACTGCATACTGTACACCTGGCATTCTGGTTTCCCTTCAGACCAGTCCTCTCCCTTTGGGGTGGGGGGGTCTGCAGGTGCTCAACAGCCACATAAAGAGGGGGTGTCTGATCTGAATTTGACCAGTGTCCTGGCCCAGCTTCTCCCAACATTGAGAGAAGGCCTTGCTGTCTGGAGGGTGGAGACTGAGTGCTCCCAGGGGGTTCCATTGATCTGCTTCAGACTGGTCTGTGTCCCTTCACTGCTGTCCCTCCAGAAATCTGTCAGGGCAGTGACTTTTCTGGACCTTGGTACTCATCCAAGACATGGAGAGGTGCCCTGCTGCCAGATGTGTCAATTTCTGGAACCTTCTCCCCCCCCCCCCCTTTTTTTTTTTTTTTAAACAAATTTAGTGCTGAGCCAGAGCCTCTAGGTAGCTATTGTGTGCCACCACTGTTCCTCCCTCACTTTATAAACAGATTAATTCCCCTTTGGATTGTGTAAATGTTTTAAAGCTATAGCCAAGAGTCCAAGATGGACACCTTTCAAACATTTTATAGTTGCTGGGTGTTTAATTTCATGTACACTTTATTCCACCAGTTTTATAGTCACTTAATATGCATAGAAGCTTTAATGTATTTGAATCCTGTTCATGACGATGTACAATAAAGACTTGACATTCAATCAGTGGTTGGCTTTTGAACTCCAGTTGGCTGTGGTTTACGCAATTCCACAGCACATGCAAAATAATAAATAAAAATAGCAACTTACAATACCAAGAGAACCCAGCAGGCTGTCTATCAGCTGGCACTAATTTTGTACCAAGCCCCTCTCCTTTACAATGGATTAATATCTGTTTTAAAGTCACTTGCAAATGAACTGTGGGATCGGGAGGGCAGCAAAAGAGGGCACCATACGCATGCTGGTTGCTATAATGTCAAGTGAAATGGAACAGTACTTTAAACAGTGAAGGAAGCTTTTCAAAACAGACAATTTTCAACTTTAGTTTCTGGCATTGAGCAAATGGTCAGATTTCAGAAGTGTTGCCATAATTTTTTTTTTTTTTTTTTTTTTTTTCTCTCTTTCCCATCCTGGGACAGGCAAAGGGAAAATAAATTTAACATACAGATAAGCCAAACTCAATTTTATAAAAGCCAGTTCAGTTTTCTTTGGAAACTTCAGTAGAGAGAAGTTGTGCTTTTCAGCACTGTCTCCTACAGGAGACTTTTCTCCTTTTATGATGGCTTTCTGTCCATGTTCTCAGCTTCTGACATCTTTCTTTGCTGCTTAGATCTTCAGGAACACATGCTTCTGTCATGAGTTGAGAATTCATTTGCAAAAATAGAATGAGGTGCATGAAAACAGGTGTAAATGATTAAAGGGTAACTTGGAGCCCAGTGCGTCTTTAAACATCAGAAACCTGCAGGCCTGATTTGGTCTTAGCAACTGAGGTTTGTGGCCACAACATGTGAACATCAAAAGGTTCTCAGAGGACCTGAGAAGAAAGATGCCTGTGAGTCTGGAAAGGGTTTTGGAGCCATTAACAACCAATTTATGGTCAATCGCTCCCCAAGCTGAAAGATAATCTATAAATGGGGAAAATTTTGAACTACAGAATGGAAAAATCTATCTGGAGACAGCAGGAAGTCTTCAAGAACATCAAACAAGCTACACAGGAAGAGATCATGTCTATTGGAACAATGTGATCCGGACAGACAAGCTCTTCGGCCTTAATGCCATACATCATGTTTGGTGAAAATCAAAACTGATCAGAAGAATCTCATAGCAGCTGTAAAGCACTGTGCTGAAAGCATTGTGGTTTGGGGACTTTTTCTCTGCAGAACCAGCTGGCCTTCAAAGAGCCAAGCCTAAATTCCAAACTGTACCGAAGGCCATTTTGGCAAAGGAATGAAGCACAAGCAGATCTTCCAGGAAGACAATAACCTCAAATAATCCAGTCTCCAAAAAGGTAGGTGACCCAGAGAGAGTAAATGGAGGGTTATGGAACAGCCAAGTCAAAACCCAGTGTTAGGAAGACTGCTAGCTCTGTCTCCAGTCTGGTGTGCTTCTCCTCAGGTGTGGTCACATGTGCTTGGGAGGGAACAGATGCACATACATGGTTGCAGGTGCTCACACAGTTTAATGCTGGTTGTGACAAAGCTTATAGCAATGTGTGAGGGGGCAAGAGGAGCTTGGCCAGACCAGATAAAGGAGTGCTGGGACATTCAGTACAAATTCAGATGAGAATAAAGGTCACCTTGATAAAGAGTTTCACAGCTACATGTCTCTAGTCTAATACACATTTGGGGCCCACTACTACTCATCAATCCTTTCAGCTACATAAAACATCCCAATATGTTGAAAAAAAATTATGTATTTTGAACTAAGTTGCACTGCTCTGCCCTGTCCCCCTGACTGCAGTAAAAAACCATAAGAAAGTTGGCCTCACCCCTTTCGAGCAGTTGCTTAATATTTACATTTATAAAATTAACAGGTTTCAAAGACTATTGACATTATTAACAAATATTACACATATTATAAATAGTGTCGCTGCAGATACCTTTACCTTTTTTCACGGCCATATCACCCTGAACGCGCCTGGTGTCGGGAGCCCAGTTGGGTCGGACCTGGCCGGTTCCTGTAAGAGGGACCGAGGCCGCCTGGGAACAGCAGCTACTGCGGGCTTTTGTCCGCAAGGGGCGCTATTTCGCAACCCAGCAAAGAGTCACATTTGCGCACTTTCCTCCTTTTTAACAGCTTGCAGGTAAAATTGTAACATTTCTGCACTTAATAACAAAACTAACAAACACAATTACACAGACCATAAAGCAGTCGAGTCAGGAGTAAAGATGACCCGCACGAATACAGATAAACGCTTCATGGCGGCGCAGAAGGACTCCTTAAAACAGTTGCATTGGTTACAGAACATCGCGCAACTCCTAATGCCTAACAGCCACCACAGTTACCCCGCAATTCCCACGCCGACGAGATCCGCACAAATCCGCGTTTCTCACCTCTTTCCCCACATGCACTTGGCTGCGTGCTGCCTATCTTGTTTTTACACCAATACACAGCCAGGCAGCGTGTAATACCTGGCTGAATGCTAGTAGCGGTGATAAGAATAGCAGGAGGTTGTAACGTAGAAGAGATGTTTAAAATTTCTACACAATAACTTTAAAGCTTCGACTTGATGCGAAAGCAGATAGAAGGGAAAATGGGGAAAAGCTGCGCAGGTGTGACGCTTTGTTGAAATTGCTCCCCCTTGTGGAGAAAAGCCCACACAAGCTGCTATACCCAGGTTGCAGGTAGCGACCAGATCCGACCCAGCTGGACTTCCGACCCCAGGCCCGTTCAACCGTAAAGATCACTATTTATACTTTTATATTGTACATATTTATAATAAATAAATATATTGTTTATATTTAATGATGGGCACCCACTCAAAAGGGCCCCCCTTTTTGCTAGCTGATCACGCAGGTAAGTTGGTGATGGATTTGTCCCAGGTTTGGTCTCCTCTTAGGTTTAGCTCATCTGGGCCAACTGAAGAGCCCCACCTGGGGAATGGAGAGGAAGGGTTCCTGTAGACACATTATTTGAAACCCGATTTTGTTGTGCTTTATTGTTTTGTTGTGGTTTAATCCCTTTTAATGTGGATTTTTGAAGTACAAGCAGAGTTGACCGAAATAACTGATACCTGAATACTGTATTTACTGTATATGTAACAATGTTATACGTGTTTTGTATTTTTGGGGGGCTTTTGCTTGTATTTCATTTCATTTTATGGACTATTTGATGTTTAGGTCCTGGTGTTTAATCTCTTGTTTTGGACGTTGGTTCTTGATTCATGCAAATGTGTTCCTCTATTGTTCTCCAACTGTAGAGTGGATGGATGATCTCCAAGAAAGCAGCACTGTGGATCAGCTCTTTTATTGTTTTATTTGTTTATAAAATGAGGTCATATTTTGTTTTGTTGCGTTTTTTTATTTTGAAATGTTTTAATGCAGTTTTTGGGTTGCTAATAAAACAGAAATGCATACGTTTATAATTGCTTATAGATAATGATACATGTTGTCCTCATGAAGCATTCCCCCCCCCCAGTGATGCAATTGCTGCAAATTCCACCCTTTTATTATTTCCTTCTGAATATATTTAAATAAAACATTTCCTACAAACGCTAGCATTGAAATTATTAATGCTGCTGTTAATGAAACATATTTCACATTTAAAAACAACCAACCAGCCATGTAAAATAAAATGTTAGTCTTACTATTATTACTTTTGAAATCGACATTTGCATACACATAAAGCATTATGGTTATCTGTGATACTTAAATTCTCATGTCCCACCATGACCAAGTGAGGTAGCTTTATTGTATAGTAGAACTTCCTAGTGCGGGCTTAACACTTATTACTCGTGTTGGAGCAGCAGCTGGGGATCTTCGTGAATGGTTTTTGTAAGATATTTATTGTGTATTTTTGATTGGCGTTCTTATTTTTAATTAGGAGTGGTATTAATAAAGTAAGGAAAAAAATCTTTGGAAATGGATTGCTTTTCGGCCAAGATCAAAGTGTAGTATCTTCATGGAAACCCCTCTTGCTCTGTGACTACACTTGCTACCGGTACTCACCACATCCCAGGCTGGGCTACCCAGCCTTGGGGAGGATGTGTTCCAATGGACCGTTGCTGTAGAAGTTGGGATTTAAGTACCTGCTTTACAAGTAGAAACAGCAAAGTGTTGGAGGGGGTTGTTATTTTCAGTACAACTATTTTCACGCATTTTCATCCCCCAGGGCTTTTATTCCTCAACATATCAACCCTGTCCTAACCACCCTAGTCCAGCCAATTTAAACCTGCAGAAGTTCGCTAACTATTTTTGAGCAAGACCAATGCAGTGCTTAAATACCAAGAGCCCCATAAGGAAAACTGCTGCACAGCTGGGAAATTTTAGGTGAAACTACTTTATAGTCAGGACTCCTGATCATGGTGGATTTTACCATGTCGTAACATTAAGGGTGGTGACATCAAATCAACGTTGCATGCAAATTTATGCAAATCATATGTCTGTGACAGGTGTACGAATTTTGATCTGAAAAATACACAGCAATTATCGCGATATTTTCGACGCTTTAAAACAGGCATCTTTTTTCTCTTCATGCAGGTCCACGTAACTGGACCTCCACGTTTCACCCGCCACAACCTGTGATCCACAAAGGCCAGCACATCTTCAGCAAGAATGAAACATTGCGTCGCACCTGAATCTAGCAGGTACAACAGGTGCATAACTTTGTTTCAGCAGATGCTAAAGCGCAGCCCTTTAACATAAAAGGTCTGAAAATAGACGCTTTGGTTCTGGTGAGAAGAACCAGATTCACGCTCAGAGTTTGTTTTCAGAACTACTGCAGTCTTTGGATTGTTTCTCTTTCCATTTCACACCTCACGCTCAGCAGTCAAATGGCCAGGATGAAAATAAAATTCAGTCTCGCGAACGTGATGGTGACACCATAACGGGCTCAAGATGTTGGTGCTTCACTTTCACTGGACCAAACAAAAGGTTTTACCATTTGTATTTTTTGTTTCAAGTCTCTTTTTCACTACACTTGTTATTTTTACATTTGCATATCCGTACTACCGCTTTTTAAGATTGCTCATATTTACCTCACTTTCCTCTTAATGATCACCTGTGTAAAAGTATGTCGTATTTATATTGCCGTTCTGGCAGGTGTCGTACAGGAATGTCGCCACGAGGGGGCAGCAGGAGACAGAAAAACGGGCGGTCCGCGCTCTCCCCTATCGTGGGAGATGAGGGCATTGAGCTGACCACCTACTGTGTCCAAAAAGCTTCTTGTCCTCCCTCAAGTTCAGACTGAACAGAAGGGGCCATAAGTTTGATTTTCCTGCCACTGTTTGCAATTTTATATAGGAGGTGCGATCAAAGATGTAAAAGCACAGTAATTTTTATTGCACCAATTCAGTGTTAAGTACGTTGACCAAGGGTACTTCAGTAGGATCCTGCTTCTGAACCTGGCAACTTTAATTTACAGCTGATTACCGACCACAACCCAATGCTATTTCTATGCATACACTGTATACATCCAGCAGACAGTGCATGAATAAATATAGATGTGTATCTTCAGGCTTAGGTGGTTAGGGCTGCTGCTGTGTAAACGGGTTGTCAGTTTGAATCCTCATCTTTTGCTGCAGTGCCCTCAAGCTACTTACCCTGCTTTCATACATTAAGAATGCTGAGCTGTATAAATAGGTAAATGACCATGGTTGTTTGTCAAACACTTACTGTTGCTTTGGACAGTAGTGTCACAATTTTGCAGTGCAGCTGTACCATGCAAATTAAATTTACCTCAATTAGGCTTGAACCCCCCCCAATACTGTGACAGGGGACACCACTTTATGACTGCAAACATTTTTAATTTGTTTTAACATTTTACCTTCTCCCTTAAAACACAAAATTACAAAAGTTATCATGCATACAGTTGTCAGGGGGGAACCAGATGTTGCTTGGAGAGTCCTTTTAGCCAACAAATGGCTCTGTAATATTCTCAAAATTGTCTGTGTTAACGTTTCATGGCAATGTACCATATGGAATACCAGCTATAAAACACTTTCCTCTGTACAAACCTTAACTTAATCTTAACTGTTGCAGATGGAGCTCAGAACATGGACAAAAACCTCAAAAGTTTTGCGGCTTAACCTTTCTTCATAATATTAAAATGCAACCATCCAGCTCTCAGATGTATAAATGTTGAACTCTGACAGTGCAGTCTCCTTTAACAGCTAGTCCTGAACACACCCACAGTTGTGAACAATGCTCTGATGACTGAGAACTCGGGTAAAGTGAAAAGGATTGTGGGAAACCAGCTCTCCTACAGACTGTCCTTCCCTCAAAATGCCCCGTGTGAACAGTGATCCCATCGCCCACATTTCATTGCTCGTACAAACCACTAAAAGTTCCAACAGTAGGAAACCCTCCAAATCAGCCCACGGGTGTGAATGAGTCCCCGACACCAGAGATGATGGTCCTGGCTGGCATCCCAATGAGGGCAGCTGCTCCTGCTGTTTGCCATGGGGACCTCGGGGTCCTTAATTCAGGACCACAGTGTAGCACAAGGTGGACTGGGCAGGATTTGCTGCCAGCCTCCTCCCATGTAGCTCCTCTCACTCAGCCTCTGCCTCCTTCTGGCCCGTACCTGAGAGCCAGGAATTTGGGGGGGGGGGCAAAAAACAAAAAAACATGTTAACATGCTATGCCAGCAGGAAGTTATTCACTATGGTAAACAAGCTATGGCCATATTCCTCTGATAGGGATTCAGAAGTCAGCACTTGCCATTAAAAATGTATTAATGTTAAAATCCTATCAATAATAGAACAGCATTTAATTTTACAGAAGGAAGGAACAATTGGATGGGAGCCTACCTGGAGGGGTGAGCACAAGTGCCTGCAGGATGTCTGACAGTGACACGATACCCATGATGCTTTCATTTTGGTCCACTACCACCAGCCGATGGACCTGCAGCATAGAATAGCGTCAGTGACTACGACAGGCAGAACTGATTTGAATCCTGCTCAGTCTGTCAGTGAGAGAGACAGAGCAAGAGAAAGAATGACTAAAAAAAAGCCTTGGAAAAGGTGACACCTGAATCCTGGTTAATAACTACTGTAAGCTGCCTTAGAGAAGATTGTCTGCCAAGTGGATAAATGAGGGTGGACTCTGCTACCAGCATGACAGGTCTACACTGACCTCGGCCTGGACAATGCGGTCCACAATGGTCTCCAGCGTCTCCGTACGGTTGCACTTTACAACACCCTCAAAGTACTGTGAGCGGTGCTGCAGCGCCTGCGTTACACTGAGGTCCAAGTTGTTGTATGTCTTCTCTGCGGCTAAGTTCTGATGGATCGGTTCATTCACAGTTAGCATGACATGGCTGTTACAAACAACTTCCAGAACCTTCCACCAAGGTAACAATGATTAAAATAAATGGTAATTAATAAAATGACAAATACTTACAATGACGTCGAATTTTGAATAAATATCAACAACCTTCCCTGAAAGAAGCAATAGATAAAAGTAGATTTAGGCACCAGAGTCCTGAACAAATAGGTGAGAAACACTAACCTACATCTTGCTAATTTTGGGTCACAGGAACAGGTCAGTACCGGACTCGTCGACCACAGGCAGCGCTGACACCCTCCTCTCAACGAATATGTTTAGTGCCTTGATAATGGGCGTGGTGGGGTGGATGAATGCGATGTCCCTGTAGGTACCAATCCCAAGCTCCTCTAAGGTCTGCTGCATGAAGGCTGGCTTCGGTATATCAGAGAGCTGTGAGCGGGAGAGTTGCCATGGGAACGGAGAGAAGGGAGTAGAAGACACAAGACGCAGTGGGGAAAGTGAATGTTTGGGGAGGCTTGGGGTGGAAGTAGACAAAATCAGGTGGCTTCAATGTGTGCGGCATATGAAGAGCGGGGCAGTGTGGGGAAGGATAGGTGTGTGAAAAGGTGAATCTTAACAGATATTTAGAGAACCTCATGTAGGAAAAGTGAGACCTTCCACACCCCTAAAGAATTTCAGTGAAACTGATTTTAGTTATACATCTATATATAAACAAATAGATTTTTCAAAGTTTAATCTACATACAATTTTTGAATTGTTTACATCTAAAAAATGATCCTCAACATACAAAGACAATTTGGGCTGGAAGTCTATTTGCACCTGTTTTTTATTTAACCTCAATTTTTCATTAAAAAAAACAGTAAAACCTTAATTTTTCTGCAGTCTCCTATCCTGAATCAGAGCACATTTCACTACATCCTATACTCAGTAACCATGTACGTGACAAACTCTTTTGACAATATGGATGGTCATCTGTAGATTAAGCTCTAAAATTTTTTATATGAAGCAGTAAAATTAAAAACCAACATTTTTACACAACTCTTCAGGTGCCCTTTACTGCCAGCTATTGGCTAATAGTGTCAGCAATTGTCACAGTTTCTCTACGTATTAGGAAACAAATCACCAAAGAGCCAATTTTTAGTAAACCAGAAAATCTATACATCTTCACGTTTTTGTAACACAACCATTCAGAATGCAAAGAGCCAGTAAGTCATGCTTATTTAAAGTGCAGCTGTGCACTTTCCCTCAACCTCCAGTTCTGCAAAAATCTCCTCCCCAAACTTACGAACAGCTGAAGGAACTTGAGGATCCTCTTGTGAGTGAGAATGTAAAGGACGTTTCCAGTGACTGGGTTGATGATAGGCAGCCGATGAATTTTGTTTCTGATCAACGAATGGACCGCCTCAAACAAGCTGACGGACCAAAAAAAAAAAAAAAACCAACAAATGACACTCAGTAGAGGGCCAATCACAGCCCCATTGACCAGTTACACTGAATAAACTCACCAACACCCAGTTGGTGTTCTCTGGTCTGCAATAATGGTGGGAAAGCAACCCTTAATTATTTAATTAAATTAAATAAAATGTAAAAACTCCACCACATATAGTACTTAAGTTGATACTATAAATGTCAAGAGTTTTGTAGAAATTAGCCTTTTATGTTAAAAAAAAAAAAAAAAAAAAAAAAAAAAAAAAAAAAAAAACTTACCTTGCATCAGGTGATATGTTGACCAAAGGCTTGAAAGTTTCTTGGAGATACAGTTCTGTAGAGCACATTTTCATATGAGTCATTGAAACATGGAAATTCCATGTTGGAAAATGGCTTCATACCCAGTTTGTGGATTACAGTCACATACCTCTCCAGGTCTCAATCTTATGTTCCTCTAGCTCATATATTTGCACCTGGAAAAAAAGCAAGAAGTTAAAAATGAAATGCATGTAGCATGATTTCCACAGCAGATAAACTGCATATAAACACCAAGCAGAGTGGCCAGGCCTTCCATTCAATAAACAGTGATCAGATCTGAGGAGCTACAACACAGTAAATATAACAAGGGGCCATAACTTGGGTATGGGGAAGGCAGGGATGCTTTGGAGAAAAGTGACAGAAAATAAATTACTAAATGTAAACAAAAAAATTAAACTGCATGACAAGATATCTGCCACCACCATTAGGTCTTGTTTTAGCTGCTGACAAATTCTATTCCCGCCCAGTGCATTTCAGCAAAAAGAAAAATCCCTTCTATTAAAAACACACTTCAAAAATGTTATAAATCTGCAGGCAACTTCTCACTTTCGCAGTTCCTCAAACTATCCAAAATTCAGTACAATATACTGACACAGGAATAGTTTTGCACTTCAGTCGTGAAGGACAAAGAACGTACCAGTGGTGACTTGTAATATCGCTGCAGTATGATTATGAAGTCGGTGATTGTCAACATTCCTGAGGAGAGGGAGGAAACGCTTAGTCAGCATTACAGACAACCAACCAAATCAACATCACAGATGTACAAGGAGAACAAAACATAGTTTCTCCTGCAGTAAGAGCTGAATTGTGTGTTTATGTCTAATCGACTTCAGGATGGACACCCCTCACAAGACCTGTAACTTGTGGGAAAATTCATATTTTTGCAAACCAAACAGCCGTCCAAGGAGGAAACGCCACAAGGGGCCCTGACATTTAGACTCAAGCCACATCCCATTAAGCTTTCTTATCTTTTCCAAAACAGACTTAAAACATTCTTTCCTCACTGCCGTGTCTTCTGAGATGTCTTCAAGCTTGTGGTCATGTACATGAACAAGCAGTCAGGCACTCAGTGAAAAACAACCAAGCACATCTCAGCGCGCATGAGAAGGGACCACTCCCAAATTCTGGCAAGATCACACCAGGTATTTTATCTACTCACATTCCAGATGATCACTAAAGTTTTATTGGCGTGCGGCACAGGGCATTAACATGGGTCTCATCTCTCAGGAGTCAGCTATTTTCAGGCTGTTTTATGCTCTTCCAGGAGAGCAGAGATGCTTGGTGCCTCTGAGGGCTGACAGTATCAACAGATCGAGCGGCTTAAATTTATCATCTGGGAAACTACCAAGATTGCCATCTTGAGACATGAGCTGGGTCTTTTCCATCTTTCTCCTCCAATTCAGGGAAAGATTGTACCCATCGTGTGAGTTTCCACATGGATGCCTATACTTGACTGTTCAAATTCATCCTTTCAGAAAAAGGCAGGAATCTGATTTTACTTGTTTATGCAACACAAGGAGATTTTCAGCACAACTGTGTTTTGCAAGCACAGACATGCATGGCTGTTTAAGCATCAAGTCATTTGGAAAAAGCAGCGTCCCCAAAAGCACACCGGTAGCAACCAAAGTGGTCCGGGATTATGGCTGATTGATTGAAGACCAACAATGCTGATGAAATGCAAAATGTAAACAGCTGAGCCACATTTCAACACTGATTTATACACATTTATTTCCTAAAGAAGCATTTGTCAAACTCTAAAGCCTGATGGTAAATAACCTCAGTCAATTCATCCACATTTTTTGTTAGTTCATAGGGAATCCCCAACAGTTCCCTTTCATTTTAATTATTACTTCAAAAACATTTAATTCTGTAAAACATGAAATTGCACATTAATGAGAAAAAGCAGAAACTACCATCATACTTACCCACAAAGCTCTGCTTCTTGGTCTCCCACAGAGGTGCTGCTCGAACTCCATTAGCCACCAGGGCAAAGAAAGCCTTCTTAACCTAAAGGACAAATAAATAAATAAATGATTCAAAGAGATTTATTTGTCACATACATGGTAACCAGGTATGCCATACAGTGAAATGCAAACTGAATCGACAGGACACTGTGCGTGGTTTTGAGGATAGTGGTAGGTTCAAGAGCCTTATGGCCTGTGGATAGAAGCTCCTCTTAAGTCTCCCCGTTTTTGCCATAATGCTCCCAAATCGTTTGCCTGATTTCACAGATGATTGCTGGGGTGAGACAGGTCACCAATGATCCTAGTCGCTCTGGTCCTGCATCTACTGGTGTAGATGTCCTGTAATGATGGCAGATCAGATCTGGTGCAGCGTTCTGCTGCCCAGGTCACTCTATGCAGTGCCTTGATGTCACGAGCACAGCTATTCCCAAACCAGGAGATGATGTTCTGAGTCAGAACAGATTGTATAGCACCAGAGTAGAACGTTTTAAGGATCGACGGAGAGACCTGGAGCTTCTTCAGCTGTATGAGGTGGCGGAGCCGCTGTTTTGCTCTACTGGCCTGAGTTCGGATGTGTACAGTCCATGTCAAGTCCTCAGTGAAATGAACGCCCAGGTATTTGAAGCTGCTCACCCTCTCCGCTGCAGTCCCGTTGAGTCTAACGGGGGTGTAGGACCGCTGCTGTCGTCTACCAAAGTCCACCACCATCTCTTTAGTTTTACCTACATTCAGGTGGAGGCAATTATGTTGGCACCATGATGCTAAGTTCTTCACCTCCTCCAAGTATGCCGTCTCATCGTTGTTGGAGATGAGGCCCAGCACCACTGTGTCATCAGCAAATTTGATGATGGAGTTGGAAGCGTGCTTGGTCACACAGTTGTGAGTGTAGAGGGCATAGAGCAGAGAGCTAAGTACACAACCTTGTGGAGCTCCAGTGTTGAGTGTGATGATGCCGGAGGTGCGACTACCGATTCTCACCACCTGTGATCTGCCTGTGAGGAAACTGAGAACCCAGGCACATAGGTTGCGGTTCAATCCCAAGTCATTCAATTTAGTGAACAGTCTATGGGGGACAATGGTGTTGAAAGCTGAACTGTAGTCAACGAACAGAAGTCTCACATAGTCCCCGTTTCCTGTCAACATGACTGAGGGTGGTGTGCAGGACGTGGGATATGGCATCATCCGTGGATCTGTTGGGGCGGTAGGCAAACTGAAGTGGGTCTACAAAGCTGGAGATGGATACAGTGATGATGGCCTTGAGTCTCTCAAAGACCTTCATGACTACCAAGGTAAGTGCAACAGGCCGGTAGTCATTTGGGCATGTGGGCTTGTTGTTCTTTGGGACCGGGACGATGGTGGAAGCTTTAAAGCACTTAGGGACTGTGGACTAAGCCAGAGATTCATTAAAGATGGTTGCGAGAACCCCGGCCAGCTGGTCGGTGCAGCAGCGCAGCAGATGCCCGGAGATGTTGTCCGGCCCTGGCACTTTTCTGATGTTAACGCGCTTCAGCTCCCTCTGCACATCGGATTCGGTAACGGTGAGGACGTCACCAAATGTCGTCAACCGGTTGCAGCCCTCACTGCTGTCGCTGGTGACTGTAGTGCAATCGGGCTCAAAACGGGCATAGAATGCGTTGAGTTCGAAACTGACATTTCTGAGTCTCACATAAACATGAGTAACATTATGTTTGAACACATTTGTTGGGTCCATCCTAAACATTCACAAAGTTCCACAAGGATTTCAGAGGAAATTTCTTTGAGCTGCCCATCTCCAGCTCAACCACATACAATGTTCAAAGAAACAGGGTTGGCAAAGCTATACAAATGCACTTACCTGAAAATTGAGGTCTGACAAAAATGGAAGAAACACGGATGCTCTACAGCAGCAAATTATACATACAGGCTGAATTAGGGGTTGAATCAGAAGCATGTGGTCCAAGAAAACAAAACTGAGTCAACAAACTAAATCCCCCAGTCAAGCACAGGCCTCATCTTAAAGATACAAGCAAGTCTTTTCTTAGTTGAGTGGTTCTTGGGATAGATACAAGAGAAAAAAGGTAGCAGAGACCAAAACCCATTCATCTTGGAGCTATAAAATGCTAAAGAGCATCGACAAAGACCAAACAGCACTAAGCAGAGAAGTAAGACAAAAGATGAACTTGAGAAGCTGCAGCTCAGTGCTGAGCATGGGAAGGCTACCATTTTAACCTTAAGCCTGAAGCAATGCACAAACCAAAGTGGGTCTGTCAAAAATAATACAACCAATAATAAATAAGCCAGAAGCTAAAAATATGTAACAATTAAAGCACCTGCCAAGACAGATGAAAGTGTAAAGACTGGGAAGCTGGCGTAACTGCCCTGTTACCATCAGGCTGGTCATGCTAGTATCAGAGGGGTCCAATGACTTGAGAGTAGCACAATGTTTTAATTAAAATTAATCATAAGGTGCCACACCCCAAGGTGAATAAAACTAGGAAGGTCTAGCAGAATTGCAAGTCTTGACACTGGAATTTTTGCTAAAACTGCTCAAGCACTACTAAGTAGGATGGGGACTGTTTGTGAACAGCATTAAAGTCATTCCATAGATGCTCAACTGGACTGACATCTAGACTTTGACTGAGCCACTTGAGGACAGTGACTGTTGTGGTTTCATGCCACTGCATGCTGGCTTCTGCTGTGTGTTTAAGATGTTCATCTTGCCTTCTAAATGTCAGTGCTTTTGCAGACAGTAGCACATTTTCCTGCACTTGGATGTACCCCCCCCCCCCTTCCTTGCCTGGACTTTCAAGTTTTTAAGCCAGACAGTTAAGTCTGGTAGAGATTAAAGATTGTTCAACATTTCCTAATCATCTAATGAACTGCACTGTGCTCTGAAATATATTCATTGCCTTCAAAATTTTTGCAGAGGGGAGGAAAAAAAAAAAAACTCCTCAGATCTTCTCAGAAGCTCCCTCAAAAAGTCAATAAACACTTCAACTGCACACAGGTGGACACCAGATGATACCTGTTTACTTCAGGGATATTTTAGGGGAGTCAAGGCAAGGAGGTGAATACTTCTGTTTTTGATGCCATTGTTTTATTTTTTTTAATTCACTGGGGGGGATCTGCATCCTCTCCAAACAGAGTACTTTGTTTCGATGAGTGGTAAAACTTCTCAATTAAATACATCATGGTTCCATAGTGTAACAGGATAAAATGTCCAGGGGGGGGGGGGTAAATAATTTTTTATAGATACCAAAGCATTCTAATAAACACCATGACCTTCAACACCGTCTATGCTCAGTTAACCTATTATTTCTGCACCCCGCTACTACTCATAGGCCCCACAGCATATCAGAAAGTATGAACACATGTGTTCCTTTCCTTATCTTCTCCTCCTGCAGCTGCTGAGGATCACGGAGAGGCTGGGAAGATAGCGCATCATCCACGCCCGTGATGCAGAAACCTCGAACAACTTTTCTGAATGTTTTCCAGTTTTTGACAAAGTATAAACAACATGGAGAACTGCACAAAGTGAATCACACCTGGTCAGCCTAGACAATAAAAGTTTTGGTTTCAATAAGTCCATTTTATAATTTTTTACCCATAACATTAGACTCACCCCACAGGAACCTGCATTTTCACCGGACATTTCTAATGTTATATGACTACTAACCTGCAATGTGGTGTCGAACACAACGAGCTTTGAGCTGGTAGGAATGATGTCGTAGCACTTGTGAGACTTCATGAACATCATGTAAACGTTACTCTTTAATTCATCAGCAGCTGCAAGAAAACAGAAGAAACTGTCAGACCTTCAAATATTTAACAATCTACATCCAAACTGTATTCAGCATTGGTATAAAACATTTCTCCTGCTATTCCTTCCCAGTCAGGTCTACTATACCTGAAAATGTCTTAAGATACAAATACCAGTAGCTCAGTGCACCTCATGCACAGCTGTGATATTTCATCCAGACCACAAAGTGGTTCACAACACTACCTAGAGCCTGGCAGAATCATTAAAGTCAATGAGCATTTCCATAAAGACAGCAAAAGTGAATCTGACCCCCCATGCTGATCTCCTCAACATACCATTTGGACACTTTGAGCTTTTGAACCAAACATCTTCATACTTGACTGCTATGACCAATACATTCATATCCAAACCCGCTACGTGAATAATGTTCTCTGCACTGTGTGCCCCTTGGGGCCCTATTACCATGACAAAGCAACAGGTAGTGCTGGGGTTAAATACCCTGTGGAACACAATGAATGAGTAAATGCCAACAAGTGTGTGTGTGTGTGTGGGGGGGGGGGGGGGGGGAATCCAGAATGTTCTTCCTCTTATCCAGGGGTTTTTATCCTGGAGAATCACATGCTTGCTTTGCAATAAAACAGTCCTAAAACATTATTATGACACTGTCTATGACAGGATCTTGTGTGAGATGGTCGTTCTCTCAGGCGCCAGTGCTGACACACTGGACCTGTCCACACACATCACCACAACAGCAGCAGCACAACATCCAGGTACAAATCTGAGCAGCAGGGGGCAAAGTGGTTAGAACTGCTACCTTCCACGTGAAGGAATCATGCTTGGATCCCACCTTTTCCTGCAGTATCCCCGAAAAAGGTACTTGCCCCAGTTGTCACAGAAACGTAAGAACAGACCCCTCAGCGACTAAAAGAGCCCAGGTTCATACATCACCTACTCAGCGGATTAGGACCGCTGCACCCGTCGAATCCCACTCACCTGCTTCCTCGAGTTCCAGTTTCTCCAGCATGTCTCTGGCAGGATCGAGCACCTGGGGGCGATAGGCAGGGAGCAACGGCACTGTCAGTGCGGGGGAAATCGGTGCTCTCTCGTCCGCCTCTTCTTCCAACAGTTGGGACACGACGGCGGTCAAAGAACAACCGAGCGCGCGCGCCAGCTTCCCGACGGCAACAATGCAATTGCGGCGGGGGGGGGGGAGGAGGAGGGGAGGGACGGGGGTACGTCGTGCCATCCAACGGCAGGTTTGAATAAAATCTCAACTACACTTCAGTCTGATAGATAAAGGAAAAGCCTGACCAAACGGGACTAATAACCGAGAGGTCGACCGAGAAGAGCGAACAGTCTGCGCTTAAACTATACAGTACGAGCAGAATAACACTCCCCTTGCCGGGATGGTGACAATGGAACAGTCCACCTCCATCTCCACCAGCGTCTCCACCCCACGAAACGGAACCATTCTGACACATAGGTGAGGGGAAGAAGTTGCTTTAAATCGCCTCAGGCCAACGGTAAAAAAAAATAAATAAAAAAAAAAATTAGTAAAGGAAGATGACAAAAAAGGAATTCGTTTAGTGGGATTTGTCAAAACTCGAGATTAAACACACAAATTCTAATGCACCTGAATGAAAAAAAAAAAAAAAAAAAAAGTTATAACCATCCAAGACAACTTCTTCCTGAATCACCGTACTATGACGTATGACGTTCCGGAGTCTTTTACCATATTAGGAAATCCCTTGCGCGGTGTTGCCTGGCGCTGTTGCTTAGCGACGAGAAGCGTAGGAATTCTCGACCGCAGGTTCTGCGGCGTCAGCATAGGTGCGTCAAAATTACCGAAATCGTAAAGAATGACAAACAGTCCGGACTGTAATCGAGCGTGGTTAATGGGAGGTAAGGGGAACATTTCATTGGGGTAACATTCATTTGGAACGATCGATTTGGCATTTATACCGTGCTCTTCACACACAAAACAGTGACACGTAATATATTTTGCCAAACTTTATTACCGTTACATTACTAACGGGTGCAGCGCCATTTGTATCATGTATAATCTGTTTATTTTTACATGTTCATTTACTCACACAAGTTACTCCTTTGATCGAAGACAGCAACGCGAATGCGGCTTTGAGAGACATGCGCACAGTAATAAAGTGTGTGTATATATCACAAAACTTTGCTTTTAAAATTAAATTTATTACAATTCTATGTGTAGAGCATGTACAGTGTGTGCAGACAGTTTTTCTTCCAAATTGTGTGAAAGTATGCCTGTGTGTAGAGCATGTGGCATCCGCTTTCATGCATTTCTGCGGGAGAAAATCCCCTACATGAAATCGCCACATGAATACAAAATAACTCGGTTCAGTCTTATAAAAGTTCTTAATTGAAATCCCCTCCTGGCTATAATAATGCTGGATCAAGGTATTTCTAGAGAACTGGTATGATAACACCACCTTGCCGTCAATCACTAAATTAAGCCAGCATTGGTCAGTGGGGTCAAACTAAAAGTTAAGATTTTCCATTGTAAAACATTAGTGCTCAATATGCCATACACACTCCCTGTTGATGAATTGTTACCCATAACACCCTAGGATGCAGTGTCTGTCACCCCCCTAGGGTAGATAAGTGGTACTTAAGGATCAGTAGGTGGAGGTAAGATGTGGGCAGGTTGATATTGGAAGGATTGAGCTGACCTGCTGGCCCTTGTCTGGCTTCGATGGTTGTTCACTTGCTACCAGTGCCTTGGTTTCACTCTTCTTGTCCTCCAGGGGGGGCTGCCTGGGTGCTTGTGTTGGAGTCAAGGGTGGTGAGGTGAGTCCTGCAGCTGTTGAAAACAACATTCAAGTTTGAGGTCACAACACCAATGAGTTCTCAGTCCTGGTGACCTGTAAAGCCTGTGTGTTTGCTCCCTTTAATTTCTGAAGCATTGTGAAAACTTACATGATGAAGCATTTCAAAAGAGAAAAGGTTAGAAAAGTGCATCCAGGATCACAAAAGTGCACACCGGACTTCAGATGACTGGCATCTGTTGAAGGTAACAGTTCTGAAGCCAAAATTGTGCACTTTAGAGTGCATCATATTTTAATCAGTAAAGGAGAGGGTCACCAATGCTGGGAATGGAAACCACTGTGGACCCTTCCTTGTTCTCAACACCTACAGGAAGCATTTAGTTGGAACCACTGCAGCTGAAGGGGGCACAACCAGTCATTGACTGAAGGGGCAATTACTTTTTCTACACCTGGGTTTGCAAATTCTATTATTTTCCACATCAAGGAAATCACAAAAAGAATACCGCTGTCCCATTTCCTCTTGAAAGCTGTATTCATCTTAATATACCTGACAAAGAAACTGATGAAATTTTAATATATAAAGGCAACATAAAACAAAATTGTAAAAGGCAGCAAGAAGGCCTAATTGTTTCCAAGCACCAAAAATCTTGGGGTAGAATGGGAGGTAGACATCAAAATACGACCACTTTTTACCGTTTAGGGTGACAAAACCTTGATTGCAACAGCCTACAATGAGATTATAGCTTATCACAGGCCCAGTCATCCAGCGGCAACCCAAGACGTATCAGCTCAGATGTCAAGTAACACCAGCAAAGAGCCCCCAAATCCCATTACCCCTGTCAGCCCACATCCCATTGCCTGGAGGCCCCTCAACGGAGCTCTGGCTCCATCAGCATGGAGAGGATGTGATAAGAAACAAGGAGAAGCCAATCTGGTGAAAACAGGCGAACAAAAGGATATCTCTGAGACAAATACAACCTGGCAGACACGACCTGCTGCTTTAGGTGTGCATATTCATGTACAGATGATAACTAACTAAATTACACTGGACTGTTCTACAAGTGTGAAGTGAACAAGCATAGGTAGTTACTTGTACAGGATTATGAACTAGTTAATGAACAACTTGTTAATGTTACTAGCCAAATTACCAGCATTGCCTGGCTCAGAAAAGGGAAGGATAAATAGTAACATATCGCCAAACTATATGATTTCTTATAAGTGTCTGCATTTAGTGAACAACTATTAGTATTTGAACACTGAACACCACAGAGATCAGAAGTGCTGGTCACATTCAAGTGGAAAGGTCCAAAGGTTGGGGGGAGGGGTGTCACCAAACTTTTATTAAGTCTTATGTTACTATTGAGTGTCCATCTACATGTGCAATTATGTCTTAACCCCTGTCATCAGTTTGGGTCTTTACTCCTAACACCATTGAGCCACCTTTGTGTGTGAGAGAGAGAGAGAGAGAGAGAGAGAGAGAGAGAGAGAGAGAGAGAGAGAGAGAGAGAGAATGAGAGAGAGAATGAGAGAGAGAATGAGAGTGTGTGTGCAGGGTGAGGAGTACCTGTGGGTCAAATTTTAAGCCTGTGACAAAAGTTGTGCAGGAAGAACAGACTGAACTTACCCCTTTCACAAGGATGAATTAATTTCATACAGCAGACTTCACCACTTGCGGTGCATTTCGTGGTGTTACGTATGGAACTGAACTAACTGGGCTTGTGTTCCTCATCAAAGTGAACCAAATAGTGGGACACAAACACAGCTGATGTTCACTCTGCAGACACGTTTTAATGAGCTAAAGATGTTCCAGCAGGAGGACAATACTTTCAGCTACAGAGCACCTAAGCCTTGGAATTACCTGCCAGCGTTGTCAGAAAGAGCCTTTCTGTCTCAGCCTTGAAATCCAGGCTTAAGACTCATCACTTGAGCCATGACATGTCTGACAAAACACATTGAATCCTGCAGCTGTACATCTTGGTTTGAGTGTATAATTATCTAGTAACTTTGTCATTAGTTGCTAACCCCCTTTTGTTAAGAGTTTTTCCTGTATCTTGCAGTGGTCTGGGGAAAAGCCAGTCTTCAAGGAGACTAGGTATTGTTATGGCTACCAACTAAACAGAGCAATGTTCTCACTATTTTTCTCACATACACACAGAAACCCCTTTGAAGCTGTGACACCAAAGCAGCTGCGTACAGGGGGCTGGCATCCCTGGAGAGGGTCAGCAACATGCAAGTGAATGCCAGCAGATGGCAGTGTGAGCCCAAATCCAGCATGCAAATGCACAAGCATACACAAAGCTAAGAATTTTTCCACTATTAAAGAAATATTCAAGCTGCTTTGATAGACCTGGTCAAGACCCTGCAAACACTTCTGGTCCTGGCATTTAAAAGCCCAAGTGATGCAGCACTTTGACAGCTGTGTCCCCATCAGGTGCTGAGTCTTGGAACATCAGAACTGTAGGAACAACCAGCATCACACATCAGTGGATCCCCTAAGTTAGTCCTTAGCCAGCAACTGTATGAGGGCCATCGCCAATACAGGAAAACAAGATTTTCAGCACAGAAGGATAGCACCATATACATATTATACAGTATATACACCAAAAAATATGAATTGGCAGTCAAGCAGCTGCTTTGCTGTAGTAAGAAAGGGATATGAAGCTTCAGGGTGTTACCATGTCTCCTCTGTGCTGTAGAGTTGCATGTTAAGTTGGAAAGTTCTGTAAGACAAGGAAAAGCAATGCTATTTGTCAGTCCATCAGTCCCACTTCTCCCAGTTTGCCACAGATCCAACAGGACAAGGTAAGAACTGTTTCAAACCACTAACACAATGGCTGGGTTAAGCAACATGATTTTTAACCATACAGTTTACATGGCCAGAACTTGGGGGTCCACAGACTGGACTGTCCAATGCACACAAAGGGTTAAAAAATAAATTAAAAACTTGGCACACCATATTTAAAAAAAAAAAAAAAAAAAAAATTTGGAAAGGAACTATAAATACTTTCCATTTTGTTTTTTTCTGTCAATATTTTTTACATATATTACCATCAGCAAAATGATGGCAAAAGGTTCCAATAAGATATTGAAATGAGGGGTGTCACTCTGATCATGTGAGGGTGACCTGTACTGCTGAGAAAATTGGAATTAGGAAAGCTGTAGGGGAAGCAACATCCGCCGTAATGTCTCAACACAGAACCGAGAGCTACTCTGCTACTCTGACTGTGGCTGCAGGTGACCAACTGGTGTTCAGCACAGAAGCCAAGTGAAAAACTGCAGAATTTTAACTTAGTCATGTAGCTTAATGCAAACAATATCCTGCAGTAGAAACAACACATCTTCAAAGACAGATCAAAGAGACCACAAACTTGTGACCTAAATATTAAGTCTTCGGTTTTTGAAGTTTGCTCAAAATAACTCAACAAAGCAGTTAAACCCCAAAAAATAAGTAAAATTGGATGGCGCTTAAAAAAAAAAAAATCCTAAGCAGCAAACATCTGCATTGGATCAGACTGTTTTTGGAAGTTTAAACACATTGCGGGACTCATCTGTGCAACCTGGTATTTGGCAACATCGGTCCTCATACACTGAAAGCATGGTTTTACCCTGGAGATGATTAGATACACATTTTCTCTCCCTGCACCTTAGAGCCTACCTCTGTGTCTTGAGTGTTTTTGTTAAATCTTACTTCATTTATTTACCAATCAATTTAATTTTTAGACTTTCATTTAGATGCTACCTGGTAGTTTTTGTTTTCAGATTGAGGCTGATATTTGTAAATAATGCAGTTATGTTATGCTATCTTCCTGCTGTATGAGTCACCTAGTTTTGGGGTATTCCTGAAAGACACAGCATATGGGGTTTTGACTAAGACCATTCTTACGGCTTCAGATTTTTCTATATTCATTTCTACACCTATAAAACTTTATGTCTGTCTGTTAGTTCTATGTTTTCAAGCCACTGACTTGAAATTTAGTAACAGTGGTATTTCTCATCCTCAACCTCAAGTGAGGTTTCTGCATAGTCACACACACACACACACACACACAGCAGTACACACATTAGTGACGTTTGCCTCCAGGCAGTTCCCAACTTCTTTGTGGCGCTAGAGGGAAAGGCCTGAATGGGAAACATTGAGGGGTAAGAAATTATGCATTATATTAATGTAAGTTTGTAATAAAGTTTGGTGATATCCAGTACATTCTTATTTTTCCTCTATTTTTCCCCCTCTCCGCTGGTTGTTGTGGCTTCCATACGTTTGGTGATGTGTTTTGATACTTTTCTTTCCTTCCACTTTCTGACTTGGGCAGCACCGGGTAATCCAGCTACTATGGACACATTTCTTTTCCAAACCATTCCCATGTCAGCACTGAGTGCTGTGCAGTGTGGGTCTCGCACATCCCATTTTAAACATTGATAGACACAAGATATTACTTTGGCCAATACCCCGTTACGCAGCATTTACTGTAACTGTAAAGTCAGTAGGATTCCTTTTGAAGACGTGAAAGTCCTTGGCCTCTCTGCCAGTTCCTGCCTCCTTACCTTTCCTGGCTCGGGAGAAGAGCTTGATGCTGACAGGGGATGGGGATGGAGACGGAGATGGGGAGGCACTAGAGGAGCTGGCACCCTCCCTGGATGAGGAGCGGAAGATTCCACTGAAGCTGAAACGCCTCGGCGATTTGGGAGGAGAATCCTGGAATGGTGAGAAGGGGAAGATGCTGCGGGGAGATCCAGCAGGAGCTGATGTGGGACTGAGTTGCTCCTTGGCTGAGGTGCCTTTCGTTGGGCTGGGTGATTGGCTGCTGCCTTCACCCTGGAAGAAAGAAAAAGATGGAGGCTCACTCAGTTTTGCTTACATGGCATATCCATGCAGTCCAATGCATCTCCCAACTCACACTACTAGGAGACTTCATGGTCAGCTTATGGACCCTTAACCCCTGTCACTGCTGAGTACAAGTCAAATTGAACAGCAGTAGAGCAGGATGATAAACCAAGACTCTGCTGGACTGATCTCAGCCACCATCTGCAGGATGCTGAAGTTAAGCCTCAGTTAAACTCAAACTGCCAGCAGCATTTCACTCACAATTCATGCTGATGCTGCAACTCAGAAACAGGTGGAAGAGTAGCCTGGTTGATAAAACTGTCAGTACATGAAATAAGATAAAGGTGGAATAAAAGAGGGAGGGAAAGGAAAAAATGTCTGAAGCACAATTAAAGACTGAATTTTGATTTTTTTGTTGTGTGCATTACAGTGCTCTGCTGGATATATTGGTACAAGTGGACATTAATCTGGAGAAAAGCATCTGATGAATGAGTAATTCTGTACATATATTCATTTACCTGACACTTTTCTCCAAAAGGTCCTTAATGTTGGTTCTGCAATTTACTTGTATAGTATACATATATACCAGGGTAATTTTTATTGTACCATTTCAGGGTGAGTACCTTGATCAGGGGAACTGTAGGTGTGTAATTTGACCTCAGGATCTGCAAATAGTTCAAACCACTACAGCATCTGCTCCTCCAGATTTATAATGTATAGAACAAAACCAGGCATTTGGACCAACTGTATTTGCAAGGGCAGACAACAACAAGACAGCTTCCTGCTTCTGTTCAGACCAAAGAGCTGCAGGAGACACTAATCTGACAAAAAAATCCTGCAAACACCCAGCGCAAGCGAGATCAGGGCTTTCACCCATCACTGCTTGCATATTTGCAGCCAGTGAAAGTGATGAGTGAGTCACTCTGCTTCCTCTTTCTCACATTCAAAGAACAGGAAGGAGAACAAAGATCTCCAGATGCCTTTGCAACAGTGTACAGTTACACTGATTTACCCATTTATACAGCTTGAGTAATTTTTACTGTACAATTTCAGGCTAAGTACCATGAAAACTAGGGCCCTACAACCAGAAGGTGGAATGTGAGCCCAGGTCCTTCAAGTGCTCTAAACACAATACCACTTACTGCCTGTATAAAGGTATTGACCTTGAAGTCATCAAGGAAGCTCATATTTAATGGGATATAAAAAATACACAAATTAGGACTGTGTTTGCAGTAAACCAACAAACCCAGCCACAAGGGGATGCATAAACCGGTGTATTTCTTCATGCCAGTCCCAAGCCCGGATAAATGGGGAGGGTTGCATCAGGAAGGGCATCCGGCGTAAAAATTTGCCAAATCTAATATGCGGAGAAAAATACAAGAGTTGATCCGCTGTGGCGACCCCTAATGGGAGCAGCCGAAAGATAAAGAAGTTTGCAGTAAACCAACACACATTTAGGAGAGGTAACAGTCCAAAAGTAGTGACATGAGCCATCCCTGCATCAGAAAATAAATAAATAAATATATATATAAATACAAATAAATTGAAAGCAGACAGAGTGTCGCTGCTTTACAGTATTCATTTTGAATGCATTGCCTAGCAACCGCAACACAACATCACGCTCGCCTCCGTTTTTCCTCAAGCAAGGGAACGGCAACAACTTCACAGATCCTTAGTTATGCAAGGCACTCAAAGTACAAAGCAAAGGCAGCACAAAAGCTCCACTAACTTGTAGACCCACAAATCAGGAAGCATGCATCTTCAAAGTCACTATGTCACAGTCAAAATCATAATAGTCCAGGTGTTTCTCAACCTATACACTGGTTCAGGTCCGCAGAAATCTGACATCAATAATAAAAAGCAGGGATTTAATAATTCCTAATGTTATACAGTCAGTCAGCGGTGTCCCTGAACAGGGGAGACCCCCCACAGAAACGGGACCATAAATTGGTTCTGATCCGTCAGAAAACCGGTAAGAGACAACAGATTTCAGTTTGATGAAATGCACTGGAGGTTCTGCAAACACTACACAATGCAAACCCTGATGCCTTTACACACCTCTTTGGACTGTGGGAGGAAACGACAGAAACTCAAGGAAACCCACGTGCCACTCACTTCCACACACACCAACATTTCAACACAGAGCACAGGAGCAGTGAAGCACCAGTGTCACTTGCTGTGTCACCCCCACCCCCCACTATGCATCACACTTCCATCGTGCTCACATTTTGCCAGGCATCAGTGATGGATACCAAACCCCAAAGATGGTCATATAGACACGGAGGGATAGACACAAACAGGGAAAGTCAGAACCACGACCTTGGTTTGGAGTGACTTACTGCCACATGAAAACCAGGGAGAGAACAGGAGGTCTTCGGGTACTGACAAACACCCCCTATGGGGACATATGGTCCCGCTGCAGGATGCATCACTTCCCCTTTGAAGGCCCTCTGGAGCCAGTTGAAGTCCTGCTTATCTTTCCAGCCTGTTCCGACTTTGTGTCAATCCATATCTCAGCTGGGCAATCCTGGTCCTCCAGGTCCACCTAATTCAGGTGCATCCTCAAAGCACTGATGATTCATCATATTGATCAGATAGATGGAAGACACTGCCTGGTTTTTGTGATCAGTTGTTAACTTCCCCTTTAAAATTTTTCTATTTATCTGACACTTTTCCCCTAAACAACCTACTTACACTGATTTACCAGTTTATACAGCTGGGTCATTTTTACTGAAGAATTCAGCAGGAGGTGGGATTCAAACCTGAATCATTCAGGAGCTCTCAGACACAAAATTGTGAAGCAGTACTAATGTTGAGGACCTTCTCCAGTGATGCTCCCTCTGAACAGAATGGGAATGATGGAGAATCAACTCTTTTCCAGGTGTACAGGCCACCATTCAAGGCCCTCACTTCCACCTCATGAAAGGTGAGGGTCACCAACCATCATGTTCTCCAAGTAGCTGTTCCTCAAAAGTCCCAGAAACCCCACATCTGCCAACCATTCCTGTGCACCTCATATCCAGGAGCACAAAGGTTAACTGCTCCCCAGAGATAAGCTTACCAACACAGTGTAACCTAGCAACTATCACAGATACCAACTGTACAGTTTCAACCAGGTGCATGCCAAGTTATTGCTCTCTTCTCACACATTCTTAGCCAGTTCAGAAGAAGCCTTTACAGAAACAGTGTGGGGCTTTGCACACACGATGGAGGGATGTGTCATCTCCTCTACTGCGAAACCAAACCTCTCCATGCAAATAGCTCATCCTCATATTACATGGTGAAATCTTGAGGTGCCATCTGTCACCATCTGCCACAAAATTAGTCTGATTCTCTCGCTTGGATTTTTCAGAAGTTACTACTCAACAAGGTTCTTTGCTTCTTCAGGTGCTTCAAAACGTGGGTTTGACAAGCAGGGCTGTTTGTGTACTGCAAAACAATACCTAAAGCTAAATGGTCTGCCCCTCTGGTACAAATAAGGCTTCTTCCCACTGTCCAAAGATGAATGTTTCAGCTGAATTGGTGGCTGACCTTAGTGTGAGTCTTTGTTGTATAAATGAATGGATTACTGTAGGGAGTTCAGTGCAGAGGGGCTAACACACTGTAAACCAACTAGGATAAAAGTGTCAGCTAAATATTTATTCATTATGCCATTTTGGATAAAAGCAGCTGCTGAATGAGGAAGTGTAAACATACTGGAATGTCCTAACTGTACAATGGTGTACACACACACACACGCACACACCTACCTTACTGTGGGTGAAGGCAAACAAAAGCAAACTCTTGGTATCTACAAAAATACCTGAACATTTAGATGCTCCACAATCCAGTGTAAACACCACAATATAAACATGCCTATTATACAAATTACAGGCCTGAGAAAAACTGAATATTTCTACCATTGGGAGGTATAAAAGCCTCCACATTTCAGTGCAGTCTGCAGGAAGAGATCTGTTTAGGGGTTCACCTTTCATGTGGGGTAATGTTTTGGGTCCATTTTTGGCACTAAAAACTGGTTTGCTGGAGTAAAACATGGATTTGGCAGCAGATAGCGCAGTGGTTACTGATACTTCGTACTAGACAGACCCAGAACAGAATCCTACTTACTGCTGTAGTACCACCAGTTAACGGTAGTAGAGGTAGCAACCCTGTATCAATGCAGTAAATTATCCTGCCGTGTGAAACAGTAACTCCCTCTCTCTCTCACACACACACACACACCTTATTGTCCTCCCTGAAGCCCATCAAACATTCTTCAGTCCCTGTTCTTTGTAAATGTGTGATTCCAGAAAGGCTCCTTCATCTTTGGTGTTCTCCTACCACACCTCTGGTCCAGGATCAGCCCTGTATCTGCAAGTCTCCGTCTGATCCCACATCTGACCACTTACAAGGGGGGGACAGTGGCACCGGTACTTTGTTGTCTTCCAAAGTTCAGTTCTCACCTCCATTAGACATCATCACTGAAGCCCTTTACATCAACATCAGAAGGTGTTTGGCAAAGATCTGATTTTAATTTTAAGAAAAAAATAGCACATTATTCCAGAAAGGCTCCTCCTGAGCATCAGTGTGAACACTGACAGGTGGCAGGTTTGTCTGGTTTCAAATATAAACAGCGCCTCCATGGTGACATTCCCAAACCCGCTCTGACAGACAAGCTGCTTCTTGTTGAACAACAACAACCAAAGACCACCGGCTGCCACTTGCATTTGGTGCCCAGGTTTGTCTGCACAGATGCAGCTGAAAAGATGAAGACAAAAGCAGCAAAAGGTACAGAACCACATTCATACGCCCCACCTGCGATTGCAGGTCCACACTTATTCATCAGGTGCATTTGTCCAAAGTGGTGCACAATCCAGAGTAAACAGAATGCAGCCTCAACATAGAGCTTTAGACACAGTAAGATGATCAGCACAGCTTTAATATCTGATGCCACCATGTTGCTGGTTCACATCCCTTCAGCAGCCCTATGGGAGTGATATTCAAACAACAAATGCATAGATAATCACAACAGATGGTG
The DNA here is from genome assembly GCA_018136845.1 of Heterotis niloticus. NCBI lineage: Eukaryota > Metazoa > Chordata > Actinopteri > Osteoglossiformes > Osteoglossidae > Heterotis > Heterotis niloticus. The sequence continues at coordinate 18,895,533 of CM030894.1, read as the reverse complement.
TTGGACTCATTTATGTAGCTGGCAGGAGGGAAATGGGTGTGGGAGGTGGGTTTGAGACCCTGCTGGGAGGGATTCAGCAGCTTTGAGGTACAGAGGGAGTTAAATTTCCACCATATTGGCAATAAGCTGAGAATTAAATTTGAAGGTGGCCTTGTTGGAGTGTAGGGGGGCATTCTGAACAGCCTGTTTATTGTGGAGCAGCAGGGCATAAACACGTTTTATTGTTATCGGTGTTTTTTTTTTTAAACCACATGGGACCACAGACATGATGAGGAGCTCAGGATGAGGACCGACGCAGTACAGCACCCACACACACACAGTAAAACAGAATAAGCCGGAGGGTGAAGCAATGTAAACAAGGTGTAGCCCAGAACTGAACAGTGCAACGCGGAAAACCGGAGCGAGACAAAGGGAGTGAAACAATGTAAACACCGAGTGAAACAGAGTACAGTTCCCTTTAAACACAGAGGGATTCACCACATTCAGCCCGTTTTTACCGTGCTTCTACCACACACACACACCTTACCGGCATGCTGAGGTGCAGTGGCCTCCTCCTCTTTGAGCTCCTCATCCTCACACCCCTCCGCTGGGGGTCCGTGGTGGTGCTGCCCATTCGAACCCGACTCGTGTGTGCGGTGCGAAATACAGTGTGTAGGACCACAGGCGGAGCTCAGAGACAAACACACTGACACACAAATACACACCGCGCTATCAAACGGTGTGTATGCGTGTGTTCAAGTGCCGCGGTGCTCGGTTCAGAGAGAGACCCACGGCGGGAAGGCGCTCACCTCGCCGTCCTGCCTCCTCATGCTCACGCACTACACACGCGTGGGCGTCTCCGCCGATCAGCTGTGCGTGTGTGGGAGACTGCGCAAGAGGAAGTTATAAGGACACAGAAGACACCGCGCCGACCCCAGATCAGCGGCGCTCAAAACAGCTGGTCCCGATCTGTCTGTGCGTGCGTGTGTGGAGGTCACCTGGGTAAGAAGATCAATGGCCAATTTAAACTTGATCAACACACAAACAAACTGCGTTTTAAAAGCAAAACAGCATTTTGACATTGAAATAAAAGTGGAAACAGACCTTCGCTCTCGATAAATCGAGCGGCTGAACGGATGGTGATTATTTCCTGCCACTGGGTGGGGTGCCACTCTGCCCCCTTGTGGTCAGTTTAACTACTACACGCTTTAAAGGCTCCAGTGGAGCGACCTTGGGCAAAAGTTAAACAGACGTCACCCCGCCGTTCCACACCGTAAACGTTTGATTGATTCAAGTGACAAACTTTCTTTCGCTGCCCAATTTAATACTCTTCTTCATCTGTATGATAACTCGGGAAAATTAGGTCATACTCCTGATTCACTATAAAGGAAAAGTAGACACTGCAGTATAAAATAAAATATACACTTCTTGCTTGTTTCAGTATTTGTTTTCAACTTCCTTTACTTAGCCATGCACATGAATGATCTGTAAAGTTTCGAGGAGGGAAATGATCCAGTGTTATGATTTATATAATAATAATAATAATAATAATTATTATTATTATTATCCAGTGTTACTATTAAGCTGAAATACAAATCATCTTCTTCAAGACTTGCAAACAAAATGACAAAATAAATCTTGTCCATTTTTAATTACAACTGTAAAATGGTGTCTTCCATCCTGACCCAAGACCACGCAGCTGCCGATCCCACTGTCATGTCATGGCCAAGGACGTAAACCTTACTGTGCAGTTCTTGAACATTCTAGTTGCCTCTAGCACAATTATGCATCTGTTTTTTCTGTTTTTTTTTTTTTTTTTTTACATTTAGGGAAGTTGTTCTTAACTGTTTTTTTAACACTTCTCAGCTCTGGTTTATTTCATAATTCATATTTGAATCACATAAATTACACAGGACGCAGAGCTTTGATTTGGAAAACTGGACATGGACTTAAAGGAAAGCTGCAGGGTTTTACATTGATTTACTGCTTGCATCTTGGACGGTTTGAGGTGGTTGGAGAAAGGAAAGGTTTGCAGGCCAAGGCTGGACTGTGGAAGTTGTTTGGGAGGGAGCAAAAAGCAGACAGGAAGTGGGCCAAGGGGGTTGGGTGCCTCCAGGCCTAATACATGGTTTTATTTTTATTGTGTCATTCATCTGACCAGTGAAAATATAATCATACCTGACCAGATATTTAATTTAATTTAAAGCTTTTCTCCATTGTAACTGTGTCTGCATTTTCATTTCTAATCCAGGGTATTTACAATAAAAATTGGCACAGTGATTTGCCTGTAACTTTGCCGCTGTGGTTTTTCAGGCAGTAGTTATGTTATCCCATGAAGTGAAATTTTGTCACACTGAAATAAATAATAGACTTAATCCTGTAGACAAACAAATAGCTATTGTTGTAAAGTACCCACCTGATTAGCTGTCGAACCTTCTACTGCGTTTTTGCTTCGCTGTTTCTATTATTCTAACTTGTGCATATTTTGTTCCACACAAAATTTGTGGTTTTACTTCTGATGTTTTTGCTTTCTTGAATCATCAGGTTCCCTATTAATCTTGTGTGTTCCAATCTGCAAAATCTTCATCAGTCATGCAAGTGAATTTTACCTGGAGATAAAAGACAAAAATGGAGTCAAAGGTCACCTCTATCAACAGATGGCGCTGTGGTGCAGAACGCAATGTAACAAATCAGCTAGAACGGAAACTTCATGAACCAAAATCACCATTTTGGTAAATGGCAAAAAGGCCAAGAGGAGTACAGAAGCTTTCATGCATGTATTATTCATATTACTAGATTGTCAGCATAAAATTTGATAAAACAAGATAAAATAAGATTTATGGAGATGTTCAGTTCAACAGTGCGCATGTGTACATCTACCTGAAGGCCACATGAACCTAAGATGATGCTTAAGAAATGGATTTTTGGGTCGGGTTCCCAGAAACTCTGCTGATCCCATCTCCCTGGGCTCCGAGTTTGACTCCTGGCTGCTTGTGCTGAAACCCAATGAAGGAAGCCAAAGCCAGAGAAGCAGGACAGGAAGAAACTGTAGCCTCAACTGACCGTCTTGCTTGTTACAGACACTACTCTCTGCTCTATGCTGCAATTACAGGCTACAAAGAGGAGAGCTTTATGACTTGTTGACCGTCTGCTCATTCTGCCGCTGTGTTTTCGGTGCTGTTGTTTTTGGCTGTTTGAAGACGTCAGAATGCCAAAGCACGTTTGTGAGGGAGGCTGATGAGAGGCTGTTTGTCCCCACTGGAGACTCCCTGAGCTTGTTCACATCTCACAGTAGAGGCCTAGTGGTGATACAAATTTCATTTACGCCAGACACATTTACTACCAGACCTCTGTCAATACCGGTGTAAGATAGGCGTCAGTCAGCTGGTTCGGTTCTGTGAAGCTCCCAACAAGAATGTCCTAAATAAGAAAGCAGGCTGCACCACTTCTGCTCATTATTAACAGCAGCTGCTCCGGTTTTGACTTTAGGACATCACAACAGGGAAACTATTATTATTTTCATTAATTTCAAACTACATAAAATGTAAAATTGTTTCATCTTCATTTTTAATGTGACTGACCAACTTGTTACATGAACGTGTCCAGCATTAGACCACCTTCCTTTACACAAACTTCATAAAACGGACAGTGTTCGGTTTGGTTTACATGCCAGCTTCTGTAAGTACAGTATATATAGAAAAGAATCAACCCCCTTCAAAATATTCACATTTTGTTGCTTTGCAGCTTGAAATGAAAACACCATCAATGGCTGCTGTCCAATTTGACTGAGCTTGAACAGTTCTGTAAAGAAGAGTGGGCAAATATTGCACAGTCTAGATGTGCAAAGTTGGTAGAGAAGTATCCTAACAAACTCATGGCTGTAATCAAAGCAAAAGGTGGTTCCATAAAGTACTGACACAGTGGGGTGATCCTTTAACTATCTCAGCAATTCTGGTTTTTTATTTTTTTCTGAACTGTTGCTATTATAGCTTTCCCTTGACTGTTATAAGTTGCATTGAGTAAATATAGCTGGAGAAATATTTTTTGTGTGTGTCTTCATTTCAGGCTGCAAAGAAAATGTGAATATTTTGAAGGGGGGGGGGGGTGATTCTTTTCTATATACATTGTATCTTTGAAAAGCTGTATTAAATGAAAATAAGCTTTAACTTTTTTTGAACAATTTTCTAGCTAAATCAATCATTTATGGGAAAGAAGGTAGTGTTTCACCTCCATCAATCCTGTTTTTCTGCCAGCTAAAGGATGGGTGTGGAAATGCAAGTAAATGTTTATTGGAAAGAACGATGTCGAGGATTTATCTCTGTGAAATAGGTAGCCAAACACCAACACACTGTCACCTCACCCCCAACAGAAACCTCTGCAGATTGTGAAGCTATACAGAAGCTTGCTTAACACTGAACTAAATGTGTTATTGTGTGAGCAGTGGTAGACAATTGTCAAAATAATAGTCAGGTAAATTAGCTTTCATTTGTATAAATACCATATATTACAAATACTTTTTAACCAACCCTAGTATATTTTATGCCATGTGCAGCTTGGAGAGCATGTGGAGGTTTGTGTTCAGAGCCAGGGTGGGTCCACATATGGCTTCTGCCATCTCTGCTGAGTGTCTGGTGGGTAGTTGACCCAGGAGGCTGTGCAGAGTGCGTTGCTATGGCAATATGCAACCATCCTCTGTCTCGAGAAATGGCTGAGTGGAGAATGGATCTTGCCAAGTGAACAAGGTGGCCTGCATGATTTATTCACACTCCCAGTGGTACTGCGGTACAGTAGTAGGGCCCCTCTCAATGCCAGTTTGGGGACATGAGAGACAGCAATGAGGATCTGGCCCTCTCCTGAGCCCAACCAACCTGGGCACTTGAGGAGAACACAGAAGCTTCTGGAAAGACAGCTCTCTAGTGGACGTGCATAGCCTGACCACAGAGGACCTCTGACAGGTAAACCTGCTAAACAAGTTGGAAGAGCAGTGACCCTGGACGTGCACCAGCACAGTAAGACATATACAGTGAATTTATGCTTGTTTATTGTATATGTTGCCTTCAACCCCTCTGACAGATACCTTACAGAGCAGAAATTGTTTTTTTCTAAGTGTTTTCAGAGACTTGCAAAACTGCACTGAAAACCATAAGATGTGATGAATTTTTAAAAAGCCCTGAATAATGAAACACACTCGTTTGGTCCTCCAAAAACCATTGTTCTCTGCTCTCTGTTTAGAAATGCTGCTGGTTTCTAAAGTGGAAGCGACCCCCAGTTGCACAGATGAAACAGAGAGACTGTGCAAGGGGAACAGGTGAGGCACCAGGCAAAAACACATCTGGAAACTGCAGAATGAAACAGGGAAATTCAGTAGCGGGCACTTCAGATCAATCATATGCCTCATGTATGAATTTGCCTCCATTATTGTGGACTTTGCCCAGTAATTACCATAACCTCAGCCTATTGTTGCCCTACTATTCAGCTCAGTGCATATCAAGCAGAAGGTATAAAATGAAGAAAGACAAACACATTGTCTGGAAAGCGCTGTCAATAGGCTGCCATCATGGTACACAATGCATCCAATTAAAAATGGAAACAGACCTGGATGGAGATGCCTCCATTAATGCCGTCGCTACACCACTATCCACTGGTCCTGCCTGCAGACTGAATCCCTCTGATGGTCTTTAATGGCAACAGGTTAAGGCAAAGTGTTTGCTGCTCTGCCGGGTAAGGAAACTATTGGAGTTATAAATGGGCAACAGATCGTTTCATGCCATTAACCAATCAAGGTTTGCAGAAAATCTAAGTTGATCTCTGTAAGAAGTTCAGCTCAAATGAAAACTAAGACATGCACTCAAACACAGCAACTCCCACTCCCAGGACTCAAATCCTTTTGCGTTTGAAATGTTAGGAATTGTCGCCAAATCGCTCATAAGATTCATCATAAATTAATCAAAATTCAAATTCATTGTAAGATGTAAAATATTTTATTTTTTTGTAAATGCTAAATCTGATTACACAAACTCCAAAACTCATAACACTCTGTATACTTCAAAAAGGCTTCATTTTAAACATAAGATACTACTATACACGACAGAATGGAAAAAATGTAGAGCAAATACGGTCAGACGTTTAGAACTTTGTACAGGAGAAAAATATCAGAGAAATGATTTCGTTACAACTATTTATCGAGAAAAATATTTACAAATGACTCTTCCGAAAAGTTAAAAAATACATCATGCCATATACAATACAAGTCTGAGATTGTGTGTGAGCAAAGCGATAGTTTTACAGTATGCGGAAAGTGTGCACAGAAAAGGCCTTCATTTCAAAACTGTGGCTTGTGAAGTGTTCGTACCAGAACCTTTTTAATATTTTAATCAAGAAAATACAAAAATAATTCAAACATAAAACTGATTTGTATTTTAACATCCACCAGGGAACGAACTGTGACTCTGTGGAAATGTAGATGTAGCCAATTCAAGCCCGGGTCTCCATTTCCACAAACTGTAGTTCCAAGGCTTGTGTCGCTGGTAAAAGGCAGAAGAGTTTCCTTTCCGAGAGCCTCACACACACAACTGAGGCTCTCTGCAAAGTTAATGGACTACATTTGCACAAAATAGATTTTTTTTTTATATTTATTTATTTATTTATTTTTTTAAAAAGGTTTGGGTCTGATCAAGTTAAAAAGAAGCTCGCAGATTCCTCACGGGTACTTTAAAACCTTCTTTCACAGTTCTTACCAGTTCTAAATGGAAACCTGATTAGCTGTGAGGGTGTCCAAGTGAGTCTTTCCTCCTGAACCTTTGGTGACATTTCCATCACTGATTCATAGCACAAAATCAAAATGGTTTCAACAAAAGCTGAGACAAAATAATTATAATAAAAAAAAAATTCAAGTGGTCAGAATACATTTTCAAAACACAATACTATTGTCTAAATAACAAAAACAAAATCAAATTATTTGAAAATTTACACTTACTGTACAAAATATTTAAAACAGCATATACTCTGAAAGAGATATCGTGACATCCCCATTAAATAATTTTGTAAAGAAGATAGAAACAAAAAACAAATTGCCATGACGGTAAGGTAGCATTTGGTCAATCATTTTTCTATCTTTCTTATATGGTTGCATCAAAATATGTACACTTTGTACAGAGTAACAGGATGGATCCGATCGCAGGCCAGCAGACTGGCCTCCGCTTTTCTCCTGATTTTAAAAATAGCTTAATTTTCTTATTCCATAATAAATACAAAAATGCATCTCTTATTTTACACAAATCAAAACAGGAAAAAATAAAGTACAATAAACTGACCCATGGAATCAAGTATTTCATGTGTTTTTTTTAGTGCAAGTTAATCTTCCCTTAGCATTGTCCCTAAGGAAGTCATTTCCATACATTCCCTGTTCAGTGATGTCTATGTGTGTGCACTTCGTGTGTGTGTGTGTGTGTGTGTGCGTGTGTGTGTGCGCGTGCATGCGTGCGTGCATAGGTGTGTCTGTGTGTATTGACATATTCACTCATTTTTTCCATTTGAGGGCCTGCCCCTTAATGTGTACGAAGATGGTGATCAGCACTGTGCTCTGTGTCTGTCTGCTGGTGAGTGTTTCCCTCTCCCTATGCCAGCCCACCTGCATTCACAACACACACGCAAACACACACGCATGCACACACACGTGCCTACGTGTGCAAACACATCTATGCGGCTTACCATTTCCCTCTTCCCCTAGAGAGTGTTTTCCCCCAAGGAACACATGCCTGCTCCATGTGTTCATCACCTTATGTCCCTAGCGTGTGAAAAAACAGGAGAGGATCACACATCCTTCCTGTCCCCTCAGTTCATCCACTTGCGGCAGTTCACAGCCCCACAGTGACATGGGACCTTGTGCTGATCATCTTCAAGGTCAAACTTGTAGTCATAGCAGAGCTAGAAGACACAAATTATTCAGGAACATTATAACGTTTTCCTCATTTATCCTTAAAAAGTACTGGTAATTTGCTGTTCAACACATTTTCAGGAACAAATTAGATTCAGATAACCAAGGATGCTTGTATTAATGTATTTTCATGTAAATTAAAAAAAAATAGTCCTCAAATTCCTTCAACCTATATCAGGAACTTTCAATATGCTCTTTAATTCTGGTTTTATCATGAAAGAGGTCGTGACATAGCAACACCAAGAACAGATTTCAAGTTGATATGAAAAACTTACTTCTTCTCCTTTCTGAATTTTGCGAATTGAACTGATGATGATCTTGTGGCCTCTTTCAAAAGTCACCACCTCAGCCACACAGTTCGGTGCACAAGAATGGTTGATATATCTGTAAAAAACAAGTCTTTTCTGTTGGCTTCTGTCAAGTGTACCAAACTCTGCCCGACTTAGACCAGTCCTTTTTTCAAATGTGATTTTTAAAAAAAATCTGGCATCAATAATGAACACAAACAAGATGAAATTTTGGTGGGTTTGGCTACATAAGGGTCCCCTCACACCTTTTGTTTGCCATGCTGTAATACCAACCTGGCTGGGCCTCCTCGGAGGGTAGCGTCAATGACGTGTTCACTGTCTATGCGGAACATGTAGACTCCCCGGTTCTGCAAGGCAACAGGCAAAAAAATAAAAAAAAATCAAATCAGAAGAGAACAAGAAGAGGAGATAAAAACTAAACTCCATCATCATCTTCTTCCCCCTTCATGTTGACTGCAGGTGAACATCTCAAAAGGAAATAATTTGTATATGGAGTAGGTGGTAGCAGCTACACCAGTAGCCTTGCATTTAAATAGCAGAGGTTTGAATCCCACCTCCTTCAGCAGTACATTAAGCAGGATGAATCACTGTAAGGTAGCTTAAGGTGGCTTTGCTGTAAAAATCATTCTATATAAATAAAACTGATGTCTATCTGCATTTACAATAATATAATTGTAATCTAATATATAATATAAATAATATATTTTGTTTTATGCAAGCAAATCGCTCATTTGGTTATGGAAACAAATCACAGGCCCAAATACTGGGGGCACACAGCAGCTCTGAAATCATTTAAAAAGTGTTAGGTCCAAATATATGATTTTTAAAACAATTTGTGCTCCTTTTTTTTTTTTTTTTGAAAATCCTAGAAAATGTATTTAAAATTATACTATGATGCACAAAACTATTCAGTCATCTCCATATCTGATCGTCCAAGGTTTAATTGTTTGCGGATGGACTGTAACAGTAACACTGAGCATTAGTAGCCAATTGGCTAGTCCCTAATAAAAGGGGATTTTCTTACCTGCGATTCATAAATCTTCTCCTTCCTGCTAGCAACTGCATTGCGAAGAATGGTCCCCACATACTCAATCACCATGGTGTACTTTTCAATGTCCCTGGCAGCATACAATCCCAGCCCCTGAGAGTGGAAACCACAGAAACCAAACATGCATTCTTCACAACGTCCTGGAAGACCAGCATGGTTGTGTAGTGTTCCAACGTGCACGGCGGCCCCTCCCACCTCCCGTGTCCGTAATGAGCCACATGTTGCCAAGCCAACCGATGCGTCCAGACGGAGACATCCGCCCACCTGGATGCGGGAGCGTGCTAGGAACACACTGCTCTTCCACTCAGCCTTCATCCTGCGGTACTGTGAGGACTTGGAGTGGACAAAATGCTTGCTGTAGGGAGTGCCAGGTTCACTGCTCATGGGTCCCTGGTAGCATTTGGAGGTCCTGTTGCTGGTGAGGGTGTGTGGCCTGTGATGCCAGAACATGAGTGGACAACAGTGTCTCAAAGCACATTCAAGGGGACAGAGGGAGCCTTACAACACAAAGAACATCACCTGCCAACACGATAAATGTAAACACCTTGTTGGAAAATAGAGGCCCTGGTGACTGAGAATCATCCCTGCACATTATCACAGCAGTTGGAGTTGGAGTGCAGCATCACTGGGGGGCTTGACAGAAGGAAAAACAAAATCACAACATGCCTTAACACAAACCTGGGCATTAGGGGGCAAGTGCGGGGCTCAGACCGGGCACAGCCTGATGGGTTCACAGCCAGTGGCAGGTGCATCAGGGGGTTGCGGCCATACCGGAAAGTGTAGTTCTCACAGGCTTCCACACCAGGGAGCTGTGGAGAGAGATGCCTGCAGGTTCAGTGCAGAAAACACACATATCTATGCGCATAATGTAAAAATACAATTATGAAAGTGTATAAAAAAAAAAATAAAAAAAAACTTATACCTATAGACACAAATAAAAGCATAAAGACCACACATGCGCAACCAAGTGCAATAAACACGCACACTTGCACCCAAAAAACAGACATATGCACATTAGTGTTAGAAATAAACTTAAAAAGAGAAACACAGACAAACACACACATGTACATATTTTTGTACTCTAGTTCCCCAGGAACTGTAAGAAAGCACTGCTGCTCCTGTATGTGAATTAATGTCATAGTCCTATTATGACCCATGATGAAGGACAAATGTGAAATAAAACATTTCAGAGAAAAAATGTTTAATATGTTCCCTCACTTCACACTGTAAGATCTCAGGAGCTTTTCAACAAAATGAAACATTCAACCACACAAAATAATTAGAATTTTCATTCCTAATTGGATCTTTCTTTCAGTCTGCCTTTTTACATTCTCCTCAAATGTTCTGTAATATTGAGTAACAATACCAAGAAGGCCAGCAGAAAGGGACACAGCAGAGTGTGCCACAATGAAACCTCACCGACTCAGTTATGCGAGTCACTGCGGAAACCGTGAGCCCAAATAGGTCTTCGCCTTTCAGGTAGATGGGGAAGAGCTTGAGCATGCTGGTGTCACTCCTGTGCTTAGCAACAGGATCCAGCACCTTGTCCCACACTCCTGCAGCAAGAAGATGCACAGTGTAAAGAAGTACTACTAGGTAGACAGCTACAAAAAATGGGGTTGAACAGAGTCAAGTGTGTTTCCTCCAACCTTTGGGGGTGCTATCGGTGAGGACCAGGTCCTCGTAGCCCTGTTCAACAACACGGATGCGGAACTCCGGCTGGCCATCCCTTTCATCGATGGAGCATAGGTAGCAGCAGCGTCGGTTGCTATGGCGCATGCTCCAGTAGATGCGGGTAGTCTCGTAGCCAACAGGGAAGATAGCTGTTGGTGAGTGGAAGGCAGCTATCTGCTGGGGTAGCAGCTGGCCAACCGTGTGGAGTACCAGGCTGCCCACACGGAATGTGTGGTCACGCTCGCCCCGGCGCACCAAGCTGGCCAGCTGCCGCACCTCGTCGCGCTGAACATAAACACGGCGGAAGACGGCAAAGTAGCGCAGCTCGTGCTCCTGGACACTGGAACCACGTGGCCTGTGGGTGTGGCACAACATGGTCTTGTCCTTGAAGAATGTGCACTGGGCCTTGAGGGCGCACGTGAAGTGGTAGACATTGGTGCAGCGAAAACGGCGGCAGCCACTGGTAGCACCTGTGCGTTGACAGTAGGCGCAGCGGACAGAGAGGCCGCGGCGTAGTGCTAACTCCACATTAATGAGAGCACCTGCTTGTGTTTCGTACACCTCTGTGGACCACAGGGCGCAGTTCAAGTGCACCCACAGGTCCAGGTCCAGGTTGAGCAGGCGGGCTGGGCCGTCTGTGAGTCCATCGCCTTCTTCATGGCAAAAGCAGCACCTGCGGTGGTCCCGTGGCATCATTGTGGGCCTGAGTGAGGTACCTAGCTTCTGCAGGAGCTCATCCACCTCATTCTCAGCTGGCAGCTGTAGGTTTTCTCTAGGAACTGCAATGTGCATGCTCCACTTGCGCCAGCGGAGGCCCTTCCAGCGCTTGCCACAGAGGTGCAGGTCATCAGCATTATTGTGGACAGCACGGGGCCGTGGTTTCAGCTTCACTGTGACCTTGAGTGCATCTGGCTTGGTTTCAAAGTCCAGGGAAGCAGATGGGAAAGTGAGGGGTGGAGTTGAGGGTGGAGAAACTTTGGGCTGCAGATGAGGCAAGCAGTGAACATCCAGGGTGGACATGTTGTTGCTATACTGGTGCACCGTTTTTGATGGGCTATTTTTGGGGACGGAGTCTGACAGCACAGCCACTGCTTTCTATGGCAGAAAAGTACAAAATTTTCATTTGGATAAAAACAGTTCTATTTAAGTTCAAGTTGTGCATCCTTTCATCATTAAATTCCTTTCTGTAAACTCTACATCTGCCAGATGTTACCCATCATGCTCTTGCTCTTTACTCACTTACCTTGGCTTGGGCTGCTGTAGCTGTGGGCTGCCTGGTAGATGAGTAGAGAACAAAGCAGCCATGACTGCAGAAGACCGCAGTACTCTGCGCTCTTGTTTTGGGGTCCTGGGGGATATGGGCAGGATGTGGGTTTGCAGTCCCCCACGATCACATCTATGTGCACAGTCATTTAAGTAGATAGACATACCCTGCCCACCCTCTCCCTAATGCATAACTTGGTATTGTTGCCAACAGGAATTTATATTTCAAGAATCTCAGAAACATCAAAAAGACTGCAGTTATCAAAAGTTTACTTTTGAAGAATGATGCCACTTGCACACTCTTTGTTGCACTGCAATAAACATCTTGTCATCATTAATATTGTCTTGTAGAAATTGCAGGTTTAAGACCCTGATTTATTTGTGGGAAGGAATGAGGTAGGTGCACAGCCCCCCAGTGACCAGACTACACTTGCATGATATTATTGGTTTCAAGCTAAAAAAAAAAAAAAAATGTATAAACTTTGGCAAACTGATAATTTAACAGCTATTTATATATTTTTTTACCATTAAGCGTTATTTATTGGATGCTATTTTTCAATGTGATGTACAATGTTAAGCTACTTCACTTGCTTATACTCAGTTAGAAACCGGGTGCATCAGCTCTAACCTCTAATGCCACCTGCTGCCATTAATTTAAGAAACTATTATTTTAAATGGAGCTGGTACCTGTTTTAAACTAGGAAAGTCCTTGATGGGCTTCCTTACTCCATTTCCCAGGATCACCACCTTGCAGAGGCAACACCACTGTGGTTTGGGTTCGGGGCCCTTGTTGCTGGCTGAACTAGCATCTCTGAATGCAGCTTGGCCTGGAATGCAGATGGAGGCTTCAGTTCACCCAGTCATCAAGTTGGGTTAATAGATATAATAAAAAAATACACTTGTGTTACAAAAATCCGACCTATAAACATCATAATATATTATTTTCAACTGCATTTTCTTTGCCCTGGTTTCTGTGCTTGAAAATTAGCATTTGTTTTCACTTTCTGTGACCAGAGCAAAACATATATACATACACACACACACACACACATATATATATACATATACACACACACACACACACACACACATATATATACACACACACACACATACATACACACACGTATGTGTGTGTGTGTGTGTGTATGTATATGTGTGTGTGTGTGTGTGTGTGTGTGTGTGTGTGAGAGAGATTTTCAGAAGCTAATCAGCAAATACAGGTACATGTCTATTTATTATGACTTAGATATGCCAAGATAATACTGACCAATAGTGCTCCATTCCGGTTCAAGTTGCGTTATAATAACTTCACATGTGCGAAGAAATGGAAAGACTTAACAAAAGCACCTGTACACCTGGAAGTGGTACTTTACCAAAAAATTCAGTTAATTATGTCATGTAATTAAAAGATATTTACATCTCAAAAGTCACTGACTCTCCTGCTTTATTACTGAACCTCTATACTGATTGGTACCACTATGCAGACAGAAGCAGATGCCATATACTTAGCAAGGGCTGTAGACCTCCAGACAAAAGTATTATTCATTAACCACTGAGGTCTTGGATAAGATGAGAGAGATTAGAAAGACAGACAGCATTTGACAACAGATGTGTTAATGGTCTGTGTGGAAGATGGTAGAGAAAAAAAAAAAAATTGTTCCATGAACATGTTCCAGGTCACAGGGAGATACAGGTGCACAAGGTTCTCACAGGGACCTGCAGAATAGCATGTCCAAGCAATTCTTCCACCAAGGCGCAGAAGTGCTCACCGCTACCGATGGTGGGGAAGTGGAGCTGCTGCTGTGGTACTCCCGATGTTCCAGGGCGGTTCTGCAACCTTGTGGCACTTGGCAGGCCAGAGCTAGGGCCCTGGGACAGGCTGAGGGCCCGAGTTTCCAAGCCCTGGGGAGGGACTTTGAGACCCCCCATGAGTGCCAGCGGACCCCACTCGGGTCCCCCGGTGACCTCATAGCTGCTTGGGATCTTTACGCAGAGGAGGCCCGCTACAGCAGATACCACGCTAGTGATGTTCTGAAATCAAAGGGCAGGTCCAAAAGCAATGATTATACATTTCAAACAGGACAGACCAGCTACTCAGAACCAGAACAACACTGCAGATTACAAAAATAGGTGAGTTACCAAAAAAAAAAAAAAAAACCTGTCCAAAGAGAAACAGGATAGAGTGACCCCTGAAAAATTAAGACATGTGTCGTTTGTACAAAGTAACTAGAAATCGCTTCCAAACTGATGAATAATTTAAAAAAATCTTTATCCTTTTTTTAAAATAATAATAATAATAATAATAAAAAACCCATAGTAAATGGTCATGTACCTCGGCAGCAGCTGGATTTAGAGTTATCGCTATGGATACTAGTCCAGCTTTGGAGTCTTTTGGTGCCTGTCCAGTCTGTGAATCAAAGAACATTCCAGAAGGCTCCATCTTGACTTCCTGTTGTTTGGTTCCTATTTGTTTTAAGAAAGAAAGAAAAAAAAAGATTATAACTAATGTTTGACTGAAGAAACCAGGCTCTAACTGGGTTTTGTATGATTTTTTTGTCAGATTTTTATCCTTCCACACAGAATAATAGAGGTAGAGTCCATATTATAATTTCTTCATTGATAAAACTGCTTTTGGGCCAAAATGGTCACATCAGTGAGGCTGTATACCTTTCCCACTGGTGCTAGGCAGCATAGGAATGATGGGGGAGAGGGAAGGAGATGGGGGCTCCTCCTTCACACGGGACAGGTCTGGGTAGCGGCTGACCTCCATGCCAACAACACTCTCAGGGGATGAAGAGGGAATAAAGCTGTCAGGCGTGTCCTGATCCTCACACGACTCCTGCCCCCTGAGAGAACAAGGGAAAGGCAAATTTAAGAAGCAAGGCAAGAACAAGGGAGAGAGAGGAAGAAGTGAGAAGATGACTTGTGTGCTTCCACCTGAGCTCCTCGTGGTTGTTGTGGGGGGGTGTAGGAAGCGAGGCTGGTACATCCACTGTTTTGGGCCCCTGGGTGATGGCGCGGGCCAGCAGCTCCTCCTCAGGACGAAAAGGACCCTGAAAGTGCTTGGGTCCGAGTTCTTTGGCCACTGCAACAAGGGACAGGGTGTCATGTATCATCCTGCCATGCAGCTCCACTTCCTGAAGTTATGAACATGATTCATATATAGCAGAAACACTTGGACAAGCTTAAAAAGCAGATTTGATAACGTTTGAACTTATTGAGTTATTTTTAGTTGTTTGTCATTTGCAGTTATCTTCTTGCTTGTTTCGACACTGTCCAGTAGTGCAATGGATGAAAATACTACTGTTCAGCTTAAGAGGATAAAAAGTAAATGAAATTGGAATAGCTGAATGATGAAGCAGCAACACTCACCCATGACTGCAGCTTTGGCTGCTAGCTCCTCTGTGGTGGCAAATCCGTTGACCATCTTTTGCCGAGCCAATGGAGGTGGGGTAGGAGGTAGGGAGGCTGGAGGGGTTGGTGGATTGCTCAGGTTATCCTGCTGAAAAAAAAGAGCAACAGCAACCACATAACAACTAAGACCTCAACTGTGCAGCTTCAAAGACCTCATGGTATGATCATAAAGATCAGAACTATGAGCGTGAACAACAGTTCACATGTGGGACCTTCCAGACTTGGAAGGGCATTCACAGATAATCTTATTTATCACTGAATATGTGAGGGAACATTGGAGAGAATATAGAGAGTCAGATACTGAAAATGCTTGACAAAAAACAGGTGTTCCTGCAAAGGCTTTGTAGCCTTTCAGCAGCTCTCATGTTGACCAGTGATCTCCCAATGAAGGGAGGAACCACAAAGTGGATCAACTTTTTATTACTCAATAGTCAACCTTAAGACCTTAGGTATTTGTAACACAAATATCAGCTTGTTTACTTAATGTTCCTTTTGAGAGTTGATTGACATTATGGGTCTATGTTCATGGGTGATCATAAGTTTCTCTCTCACTGTAATTATGGCACCATGGTGATGAAATCCATATGCACCACTAATATTTTAACTTTTTCATGGACATGAATACTAGGTCATGCATCATCATCCAGAACAAAACCACTCATGTCAGAATTTGGTGCACTCTCCTTACTCAAAAGTGCAGGACGCTGTGTTTGTAGCATCAGTGTCATGTGATCATCTCAAGGGGCACTGCTATTGTAAACTTGAATGAGATATGCAATTACTCTAATATTACATGTAACTCCAACTCATACTGACGAACATTTAAAACAGTGTTTCAGTAATTCTGGGTAACCAGATCCATCAGCATCCACACAGCAGTCAGACATTTCCATTAGAATGAGGTTGCTTTGTGGCTCACCTTGCAGATGAGCTGGGAGTAATAGTCAGACACGCCACCCAGTGAAGCACTGCCAAAGGTCCCAGAGAGCTGGCTTTCACCATCCAGTTGCCCACTGCCGTAGGGTGGGAAATGGGTGAAGCTGATTCCAATGAGGGGCTCCATAAGAGGAAGGAGAGAAAGTTGCTGTGGAGGAGGGGGAAGCATCAGATGAGACTTTATTTTCTAAAGATTCTGTCTGTAACACTGCAACAGGTGGCAGTAAAAAGCAACTAAACAAAATAGCAATACAGTACTTCATTAGTCCATCTTGCTTTACAAGTAACAACAACAGGAAGTCCGAATGCATTTATGAGCTGAGTTTGTGGAGATGTCTTTTTTCATCCATGCATCCATTATTCTTAACTGCGTGTTCTGGTCAAGGTTATAGTGATCTGGAGTCTATCCCAGAGTCATTGGCACTAGGTTAGGCAACTATACCCTGGATGAGACGCAAACCCATCACAGGGAAGCCACAAAGACAAAGGCACCTGTACATGCACACACCATGAGCAATAAACAGCGTAAATTAAACTGAAACGCATGTCTCTGGACTGTGGGAGGAGTAACAGGAGGAAACCCAGGAAGAAACAGTGACAACATGCAAACGACACACAAACTGAACTGGATTTGAATGTTAAGTACAACTCCTTTTATCAGGCAACCTTCTCCAAGTCTTACTTATGCCTTCCAGAAACTACATTAGCTGCATAATTATTCATATCAAGACTTTAATTAAAATACAGTGAAAGCAATTACTTATCAAGATGACAGAAATTTAATTTTTTTTTATTAATATTTTGTCTTACGTGGAAAAGTTTGCAAAAATTATTTTGCTGCTGCATAGTCAAAGAAATTGTTATTCGCTGTACTATACAAAGACTTTCTGATGCATAATGCAGCATTAATTTGATCAGTAGAGTAATTTTCTTAAGTGAAATAATTTTTTTCTTATAAAATGCTTGTTTATGTGGTGTGTTCTTTGGTAAATATGGTAAATATGAAGTACTGGATTTGCTAATAATCTCATCCACAATCCATTGAAAAAAGGTTACTATTTCATACCCTTACAACAGACTCAATTTCTTTGTGTTTTGTAGTTTTTTTATGGACAGCTTTCACTCACTCACTCACTCACACACTCACACACACACACACACACACACACACACACACACACACAGTAGAAGAAGGATCCAAACTGGCATGGCTAATGTTCTTTAGGTATCAAGAGGCACAGCTGTTAGAATCTGTGCATTGCAATGAAATTATATGGGTCTAAATCTCTGCTTTTGAAATGGTACCCAAGATCAAGATTCTTACTCTTCCTATATTAATTGAATGGGTAAGTCACAGTACAAAGGAGCATCGTAAGCGACCTATGATAAAAGTGTTCGATAAATGAAGACAGAAGACTGGTTGTGGCTGCACTACCTGTTTCAGTTGACTCATTAGCTTGTCTGTGCTGGCAAAGCCTGCTTGCCGCTCCTCCTCCTCCTTCTTCCTCTTCTTGGATCGAGGTGTCGGCTTCTCCAAGGTCTTGGGTGCCCTCTTATTCCGCTGCTTCTTCCTGTCCTGCTCAGAAAGCGCAGGCCCATGGCCTTCTGAGAGTGCTGGCAGCAGCTTCACTTCAGAAACCATCTGTGGGGCATAGAAGAACAATGTTTCACACCACAGGGAGTTTGTAATACTTCACATCTACAGGGTATTAAAGTTCATTTCAGTGATGAATAATAGAAATAGCTGCATATCAACTTTATCCTTCAAACATATGTAGAAAATAAGTGTGCAAAAAAGACAATATTATGTCAATATCAGGTCACTGAGAACCTTTAGCACTGAAGTGAATCTTCAACATTTCCTCCAGATACCAGTGAACAAAGATCCAATTATATCAACGTTTGTGGAACTCGCAGATGATTATGCTGAACTCTATGCATTCCGTGGATAAATCTAAATGCACTAAAACCTTCCTTTCATCCTTTTAAGTCACCATATGTAACCTTTATTGACACATCCCCATTGATCATTCCACACATTAGTGTTTCTCAGAAGTTTTATCAAAAAGTTCCTGTAGGAATGTGCACATTTCTGTCCTAAATACTTAGGATAAATGTTAGAATTCAACACATATTTGACATTTTCCATTTGGATGGAAGTTTGTGCACTGAAAGGGGACACACTGACCACACTGTGACAACCTACAGTCCCACTGTCAACTTCGCAACTGGCCATACTGTGACTCTTCCCAGTACAACTGACCATGCTGTGGTCAGTTGTACTGGGAAGAGTCACAGTATGGCCAGTTGCAAACTGAGACTCATCATAGTGTGACTGATCATACTGTGACTCTTCAAGCTGTGATTCATTTCTCTTACCCCAGTGGTGTCCACAAAATTATGCCTCTGCATGGCTTTGCTGTCCTCAGCCTGCCCTTCCTCTGGTGTGGACCCATCACTAGACATCTGACGTGGCAGCAGCAGGGGGGAGCTCTTATTTTTCAACAGATGCTTCAGGAGCTCATTCCCAGAATCCCCCTTAGAGCTCTGTGCTGGACTAAGGCCTGCAGGTTGGGCAGCAGCTCTCTCAGGTCCCTCTTCTACCTTGACCATCCTTGTCCCTGGGGCCAGATCATCCATGTTGTCTCCAGCACTGTGGCACTCATTCATGTCTATCCTTTCCAATTTGATTGTGCGGAGCACTGTGTTTTGCTCATCTTTCAGAGTGGCCTCAGAGGTAACATTTAACACATTCTCACTTGCTCCACTTCCAATATCTGACATCCGGAGCTCCATTTCTGAAGGAGTCTGCCCGCTGAGCGAGCTGGGAGCGAAGGAGCTCACAGGGTGCTCCAATGAGTCTAGCTCACCTGATGGCATCATACTCCGTGTGGGTGTGGAAGGAGGATCGGACACAGAGAGTGTCAGTGGGGTAGTGAGGTCAGACTGTGGCGTCGAGGAGGTTTTTGCCAACTCGCCATCCTCCTCTTTCTTCTTTTTCTGGTTTCGCTTCTTTTTGCCTTTCTCCTCAGGGATGATGTTGGAGTACAACTGGATGAGTGACGGCCCTGACCCAGGGTAATTTGGAGGCAGAGGCATAGCTGACTCTATTCCAAAGGGAGATGCTTCTCCAGTCCCTTGGGGAATCCGAACAGGTGCTCCAAACCTTGGCAGTCTGGGGTGGCTCTGCAAAAAGTTAGACCCCGTCATGGTTGGGTTATTGGGTCGGAATCCTGCGTTCATGATCGGTCCTATAGTCTCATTGACCACTATGGGTGGGTGTTCACCACCCTGCTGCAAGTGCCCTGCAGGTGGGGGGCCCATGAAACTGTCCTGCAAGTTGTTTTCCTGGGGGAACGTTTGTCCAAGAGGCTGCTGGGGCCCTGAGGGGGGCACAAAGCTATGAGGGACACTCTGATGCTCGAGCTCCATGCACTGCTGCAAAGCCCGTTGCCTTCCCACCTCCTGCAAGAGCTGAATTCTCTGCCTCTCCTGCAGCTCACGCAGGCGCTCCTTCCGTTCACGCTCCTGGAAGCCTTCGCTGAATGGGTTGTTGTCATCAAATTTGACATGTGGTGAATCACCACTGGATGTGCTACTCACAGCTTCTGGGTGAGAAGCAGACTGCTGGGATGGAGTGGCTGCTGTACCTTGGTGTGGCAGGTGAGGGGGTAGCCGGGGACCGACCATAGGGCTTGGGTTCCCAGAGTGCCAGTTGGGCAAGGGTGTCATGCGGGGGGCATTGGGTGGAAGGACCGGCTGCATCTGGCTTTGCATCATTGGGGGGCACCCAGGGACCATCATCATGGGAGGTTGCATTGCACACTGCTGTCGGTGCTTGGCATGGTACTCTTCAATCAGCTCAGCATGCTCTTTCTGCTGCTTGCGAATCTGTCCGTAAACGAACACATAAAAGTTGTTAAAAACAACAAGAGGGATGCATTCGTTTTTAATAATAGAGATTGGAAAGGCCTTGGTTTAATGTTTACCAAGACAAATACAGAATGGTAGTGTCAAAGTAACATTGGCCCCTGCTGCTCTCAAGGCCCCTGTTTTCTCTCATTCAGGGCACAAGGTTGAAAATAAAGCATGGAATAAACCAATTTAATAAGAAAATGGATAGCAACAGTTAAGAATGGCCTTGAGCTTTGAGTGTGCTTAGATTTTCTGGTATGAATCAGTGCTGTTTTCTGCAAGGACTGAGCACTTTCCTTCGTTCTCTCTTTTCAGACCTGTTACATTAAATCCTCTGCTGGTTCTGGAAAATCACAGACTGGCAACAACCAGAAACAAGCTTCAGAGCCCTATCTGTGATAATACTAACCCACCATTAAGGTACAGACTGGGATTACAGGCAATGTTTCATTGGATAATCACATACCACACGGAACAAGAAATAAAATATGTACTCACATCAATTAGTCTGATATTGAGAAGCAAAAAATGCAATACCGTTTGAACAATTAATATGCATAATGAGAGAAAGAGGATGTGTTCTTAACATACCTACATTTCCTAATAAATACAGGTATGCGCCGCATAACGATGTGCCGGTCAATGACAGATCGCATTTACGATGGTGGTCTCATACAGTACATAATACTTGATAATGGTTATAAACAACTATGTTACTGGTTTATGTATTTACCATACTGTACTTTTTAATTGTTATTTTAGAGTGTACTCTTTCTACTTACAAAAAAAAAAGTTTACTGTAAAACAGTAGGCTGTGTTATGCCAGCAGCAGCCTCATATATCGTACATGCAGCGTAACAATGAAATCATCCGACACAATTTCTCAGAATGCATCTCCATCGTTAAGTGATGCATACGTGTAGATGTGAAGTATTGTCATAATTAAGAATTTATGCAATGAAACTCATACAGTTGTGGCAAAAAATTTTGGCAGTGACACAAATGTGTTTTGCAAACTTTGCTCTTCAGCATTTTTAGATTTTTTTTAAACATGTTTCTATGGTATTGTGGTCTCTGGTTTGTGAGGATTGTGGTGGCATGACTGGGTTCAGAAGTCTAATGGCCTGTGGGTAGAAGCTCCTCCTGAGCTTCTCCGTTCTGGCCATAATACTTCTAAACCGTTTGCCTGATTTCAGCAGGTCGAACAGATGGTTGCTGGGATGAGACAAATCACTGATGATCCTAGTTGCTCTGGTCCTGCATCTCCTGGTGTAGATGTCCTTAGGGATGGCAGATCAGATCTGGTGCAGTGTTCCGCCACCCGGATCACTCTCTGCAGTGCTTGACAAGAGGGTGCCGACAAGGATGGCTGCCGTCTTCCAGGCTCCTCTTACATTTTACCTCTTTGTTATCTTACTGGCACTATTGGGAACGCAACGAGGTCACTTTTCATAGGCGAGCGAAGTTCAGCGGACACGGCGACCTCGCTGGACTGCTCTTTGTTCAGCCTACCTGGCGTACCTGGCAAACGGCGCCGGAGGAGAAAGCAAGGGAAAAGAGCTGGCGTTCTGGTCAAGCTGAGACGACGTGCAAACCGCCCACCTCTTCCCAGTATTCTTCTAGTGAATCTTCAGTCACTGGACAACAAGCTAGATGAAATGAGAAGCAGGCTGGCCTTCCACCGGGATATCAAGGACTGCAATGTGCTGGTTTTCACGAAGACTTGGCTGGACCCCTCGATTCCAGACTTCGCCATTACACCCCAGGGTCTCACAATATACCGGCAGGACAGGAAAACGGAGTCGGGAAGGTGAGAGGGGGAGGTGTCTGCTTCATGGTGAACAATTTGTGGTGTTCGGATGTGGAGAGTATCTCCTCTGGATGTTCCCCTAATCTCGAGCACCTCACGATCAGATGCCGACCCTACTACCCGTCCTGGGAATTTACATCGGTCATTTTAACAGCCGTGTACATTCCACCACAAGCCGACACCGCAGGGGTAATTGACGAACTGTATAGTATTGTTGAGCAGTCGGAGGCTTTACACCCGGAAGCTGCTGTGATTGTGGCTGGCGATTTCAACAGTGCTAATCTGAGGAAAGCCATGCTGAGATTTCACCAGCACATCAGCTTCCCGACACGTGGTGGAAACATGCTGGATCATGTTTACACTCCGTTCTGGGGTGGATATAAGGCCCTCCCCTGTCCTGCCTTTGGCAAGTCAGACCACGCCTCCATCCTGCTACTGCCTGCCTATAGGCAGAGGCTTAAGCAGGAGAAACCGGTGACGAGGACCATCCAGCGCTGGACAGGTGAATCCGACGAGGCTCTACGTCATTGCTTCAGCAAAACGGACTGGCTGATGTTCCGGGAGGAGGCGGAAAACCAGGTGGAGGAACTCGCCGAAACAGTTACGGGTTTCATCACAAAATGTATCAACGATGTCATTCCAAGAGTCACTGTACGGACTTTCCCCAACCAAAAACCGTGGGTGAACGGCGAAATCTGGGCTTTACTCAAAGCACGGACGTCAGCCTTTAACTCCGGTGATTTGGAGGGCTACAGACGCTCTCATTATGACCTCAGAAGAGCGATAAAATCCGCTAAGAGGCAGTACAGAGACAAAGTGGAGTCTATCTACCGGGGCTCCAACATCAGAAATATGTGGAGAGGGCTTAGAACAATCACGGACTATAAAGGGAAAGGCAGCGGTGTAGAAGCGTCTGCTCCCCTCGCCGAGGAGCTGAACACCTTCTACGCACGGTTTGAGAAAAACCACCCACGCCTGGCTGTGGACCTGAACCAGGATGCTTGCACACTGCAGGTGTCCAGGGCAGACGTATGTAAATCCTTTAAAAGGATTAACACACACAAAGCTCCTGGACTAGGTAACATCCCTGGTAGGGTTCTTAAGGTTTGTGCGAACCAGCTGGCGGGTGTGTTCACCAACATCTTCAACCTTTCCCTGCTGCAGTCCGTTGTCCCCCCGTTTCAAGTCAACCATCATTGTTCCTGTACCCAAGAAACCCCGAGTCCTCTGCCTAAATGACTACCGCCCTGTCGCACATAAGTCCATCATCATGAAGTGCTTTGCACGGTTAGTCAGGTCACACATCGTTGCCTCTCTGCCAGAAACACTGGACCCACTTCAGTTCGCCTACAGATCAAACAAGTCTACTGATGACGCAATCGCCTTCACTCTCCACAAGGCTCTCTCTCACCTGAAACAGAGGAACACTTATGTGCGAATGCTCTTTATCGATTACAGCTCAGCATTCAACAACATCGTGCCCTCTAAGCTAGTCGCCAAGCTCAGGAACCTAGGACTCAACCCGACTCTGTGCGGTTGGGTCATGGACCTCCTGATGGGCAGGCCCCAGGTGGTGAGATTGGGGAACACCATCTCCTCAGCGCTGACTCTCAGCATGGGGACCCCCCCAGGGCTGCATGCTTAGCCCCCTGCCGTATTCCCTGTTCACGCACGGCTGTGTTGCCTCGCTCAGCTCCAACTTCATAGTCAAGTTTGCTGACAACACCATGGTCATCGGCCTGATCACCGACAATGATGAGCAGGCCTATAGAGAGGAGGTGAGAACTCTGACCTCATGGTGTCAGGACAATGAACTCCATCTCAACGTCAGCAAAACAAAGGAGCTGATCATGGACTTCAGGAGACAGCAGGGGAATGGCCATGTGCTCAGTGACATGAACACCCAGATATTTGAAGCTGCTCACCCTCTCCACTGCAGTCCTGTTGATTTTAAGGGGGGTGTAGGACCGCTGCTGTCGCCTACCAAAGTCTACCACCAGCTCTTTAGTTTTGCTGACATTCAGCTAGAGGCAGTCCTCCTGACACCATGATGCCAAGTTCTCCACCTCCTCCATGTATGCTGTCTCATCGTTGTTGGAGATGAGGCCCAGCACCACCGTATCGTCAGCAAATTTGATAATGGAGTTGGAAGCATGCATGGCCACACAATTGTGAGTGTAGAGGACATAGAGCAGAGGGCTAAGTACACAACCTTGTGGAGCTCCTGTGTTAAGACTGATGATGCTGGAAGTGCAACTGCCAACTCTCACCGCCTGTGATCTACCTGTGAGAAAACTGAGAACCCAGGCACACAGGTGGCTGTTCAGTCCCAAGTCTCTCAGTTTAGTGAACAGTCTGTGGGGGACAATGGTGTTGAAAGCTGAACTGTAGTCAACGAACAGCAGTCTCACATAGTTCCCGTTTCCTGTCAACATGACTGAGGGTGGTGTGCAAGACGTGGGATATGGCATCATCCATGGATCTATTGGGATGGTAGGCAAACTGAAGTGGGTCTACAAAGTTGGAGATGGATGCAGTGATGATGGCTTTTATGAGTCTCTCAAAAACCTTCATGATTACCGAGGTCAGTGCAACGGGCCGGTAGTCATTTGGGCATGAGGGCTTATTCTTCTTTGGTACCGGGGCAATGGTGGATTTTTTAAAGCACCTAGGGACTATGGACTGAGCCAGAGACTCGTTGAAGATGGTAGTGAGAACTCAGCTGATCAGCGCAGCAGGCGCCCAGAGATGCCATCCGGGCCAGCCATTCAAAGGCTTTTATTGGCAAATACATCATATTTTTGAGAATTGAATACAGGTTCTCAATGGGATTAAGATCTGGGGAGTTTCCTGGCCACGGGTGCAAAATTTCAATGTTATGATCTCTGAGCCACTTCGTTATCACTTTTGCCTTGTGACATGTGTTCCATCATGTTGGAAAATACACAGATCATAACCAAATTGCGCCTGGATTGTTGGGAGAAGTTGCTCTCGGAGGATGTTTTGATACCATTATTTATTCATGGGAGCATTCTTGGACAGAATTGTGAGTGAGCCCACTCCCTTGGATGAGAACCAATCCCACACATGGATTGTCTCAGGATGCTTCATTGTTGGGATGACACAGAACTCATGGTAACGTTCAGCTTTTCTTCTCCGGACAATCGATTTTCCAGATGTCCCAAACAGTTGGAAGGAGGATTCATCCAAGAAAATAACTTTGCACCAGTCTTCTGCTGTCCAATCCTTGTACTTTGTGCAGAATTTCAGTCTGTCCTTTATGTTTTTCTTGGAAAGAAGTATCTTCTTTGCTGCCCTTCTTGACATAAGGCTATAGTCCAAAAGTCTTCGCCTCACTGTGCGTACAGATGCATTCACACCCACCTGCTGCCAATATTGAGCAAACTCTGCACTGGTGGCAACACAATTCTGTAGCTGACTCCTCAGGAGGAGATGGTCCTGGAACTTGCTGGACACTCTTGGATGTCCTGAAGCGTTCTTCACCGCAATTGAACCTTTCGCCTTGAAGTTCTTGATGATCCGGTAAATGGTTCCTTCAAGTGCAATATGCATCTGATCACTCTGCACAATAATCTAAAAACAATGTGAATTGCCACTACAAAAACTGAAGCCGCAAATTTTGCAAAACACATTTGTGTCACTGCCAAAACTTTTGGCCACGACTGTACATAACATGGTTTAGGTAATTGACCTTCCATATAACACAAACAGGATTCTAACAAAGCTTCCTCCTCCGCATGAACATGTATAATTTAGTGAAATAACTCCACTTTGATTACTATTGAGGGGTCTTTAGCACCACTTACTCCTATTCATAGAACTAGCATGAAAATCAGTACAAGTAGAAGAAAAATGTGGATTAACTTTAAAATACTTGATAAAGCTGAAAGGAACTTTGTTGGTTCACTACCAATATTAAACAGTCATATAAAACAACTTAACACTACCATTATCATATCATTATCTCACACTGTAAATGTAAACTTTCTGCAGCACGACCCATGTCTAGTGCACATGCACATTAAGTACTTTGTCCTGTTACAATAGACAATTCTGAAAATACAGAAATAATTCATACATTTTCATTATGTATGTCATTTTGGAGAAGTTAAATACCATTCCTAATTCTGATGCACACTCCAAGACAAATGGGGAGACAAGAGTTTGAAAGGGAATCTGGGTAGGGAGGGGTCAGGAATTAAGGGATGATGCTAGTTGTTGGGGTGTATGTGTGTGTGTGTGTGTGTGTGTGTGTGTGTGTGTGTGTGTGTGTGTGTGAGAAGGGGCAAGGCTAGTAGGTGACAGGCCATGGTTTGCACTACCTGCTCCAGCTGCTTTTGTACCATGCCCTGCTGCTCTGTCACATGCTTCAGCTGCTCAGCATCCTCCTCAGGGAACTGCCGACCTGCCTTCTTGGCAGTGCGCTGCTTTGCTGAGAGTGCCTTCTTGGATTTCCTGTGGGCCCCAATCTGCTCTTCCAGAAACTTCTGCTGAATTTGCAGCAACTGCTGGGTCTCCTGCAGCCAGTCCTCATACTGTTTCTTCTGTGTGTCATCTGTATGAATAACTAAGGTGAATTATTTTCTGACATTCCACTTGTCAAAACCAAGTTTTTTAAAATAAAAAATGCCTGATTTAATAGAACGTGCACCATATACAATGCACCATGATAAAGTTATGCACTTACTAGGAAATCCTGGCCCAAAATGGGGAGGATTAGGTCTCACAATGGTCTGTGGTGCCAGCTTGCCATCCTAGAATTATTATGAAAAATTGTCAGACAGTAATAAAAAGATCTCCACACAATGAGAATGAACCCAGATGTGGTCATCAATTCGACAAACCTGCACCATAGCCTGCTGGGAGACTCCTGCACTCTCAGGACACTGGGGACCCGTTAACTGCTGGACACTAAATGGGAACCTATCCCAAAATGAAACACACAGAGCATTGTAGAAAGCAAAAATCAAAGGCAGCAACAACCTACAAATCCTGGATTAAAGGTAGTTATTGCTACGGTGAGTTCCTTTTGAAATAATTGGAAATACTACTTTAATATTCTGTGAAATTCCAATTATGTGTTCTATGGGCAATTTAGAGTCGTTGATTAACCTTCAGCATATTCCTTAAAACTGTGGGAGGAAATCGGACCACCCATAAAAACCACAGAAACATGGGGTAAAAAACTACACAGATTGAACTGTACCGAACCTATACCCAAATGCCCAAGGTACTGTGAAGCAGCATGTCAATTTTCGCTCATAACAGCTCACTGCAGTTGTGAGAAAACCAAGATATCAAAACAGAACTACAGCTTTCAAATATCATAAAGTAACGGAAGCTATTTCTAGACTACCCAGTGATATTCCAGGAAGCGTACAGTGCTGTGAAAAAGTATTTGCCCCCTTCCTGGCTTCTTATGATGTTGCATGTTTGTCACACTTAAATGTTTCAGATCATCAAACAAATTTAAATATTAGACAAAGATAACCCAAGTAAATACAAAATGCAGTTTTTAAGTGATGATTTTATTTATTAAGGAAAAAAAACTATCCAAACCTACATGGCCCTATGTGACAAAGTAATTGCCTCTAGTTAAATCATGAAGTAACTGTGGTCAATCGCATTTTTTGGAAAGCCACACCCAGGTCTGATTACTGCCAGACCTGTTGAATCAACAGATCACTTAAATAGAACCTGTCAGACAAAGTGAAGTA
The DNA here is from genome assembly GCA_018136845.1 of Heterotis niloticus. Taxonomy (NCBI): domain Eukaryota; kingdom Metazoa; phylum Chordata; class Actinopteri; order Osteoglossiformes; family Osteoglossidae; genus Heterotis; species Heterotis niloticus. The sequence goes on along the minus strand of CM030894.1, from coordinate 18,867,509 downwards.
GGGCAAAAGATCCCAAAAAGGAAGACATCATGCCGCGATCTAAAGAAATTCAGGAACAGATGAGAAACAAAGTAATTGACATCTATCGGTCTGGAAAAGGTTACAAAGCCATTTCTAAAGCTTTGGGACTCCAGCAAACCACGGTGAGAGCCATTATCCACAAATGGAGAAAACATGGAACAGTGGTGAACCTTCCCAGGAGTGGCCGGCCTACAAAAATTACCCCAAGAGCGCAGTGACGACTCATCCAAGAGGTCACAAAAGAACCCAGAAGAACATCTAAATAACTGCAGACCTCACTTGCCTCAGTTAAGGTCAGTGTTCATGACTCAAGCATAAGAAAGAGACTGGGCAAAAATGGCATGCATGGCAGAGTTCCAAGGCGAAAACCACTGCTGACCAAAAAGAACATAAAGGCTCGTCTCACTTTTGCCAAAAAACATCTTGATGATCCCCAAGACTTTTGGGAACATATTCTCTGGACTGACGAAACAAAAGTTGAACTTTTTGGAAGGTGTGCGTCCCGTTACATCTGGCGTAAAAGTCACACAGCATTTCAGAAAAAGAACATCATACCAACAGTCAGACATGGTGGTGGCAGTGTGATGGTCTGGGGCTGCTTTGCTGCTTCAGGACCTGGACGACTTGCTGTGATTGATTGATTGCCATGAATTCTGCTCTCTACCAAAAAATCCTGAAGGAGAATGTCTGGCCATCAGTTCATGACCTCAAACTGAAGCGCACTTGGGTTCTGCAGCAGAACAATGATCCAAAACACACCAGCAAGTCCACCTCTGAATGGCTTAAAAAAGCTAAATGAAGGTTTTGGAGTGGCCTAGTCAAAGTCTGGACTTGAATCCAATTGAGATGCTATGGCATGACCTTAAAAAGGCGGTTCATGCTTGGAAACCCTCCAATGTGGCTGAATTAAAACAATTCTGCAAAGAAGAGTGGGCCACAATTCCTCCACAGCGATATGAAAGACTCAGTGCCAGTTATTGCAAACGCTTGATCGCAGTTGTTGCTGCTAAGGGTAGCACAACCAGTTATTAGGTTTAGGGGGCAAATACTTTGTCACATAGGGCCATGTAGGTTCGGTTTTTTTTTTTCCTTAATAAATAAAATCATCACTTAAAAACTGCATTTTGTGTTTACTTGGGTTATCTTTGTCTAATATTTAAATTTGTTTGATGATCTGAAACATTTAAGTGTGACAAACATGCAACAACATAAGAAATCAGGAAGGGGGCAAATACTTTTTCACAGCACTGTATTTCACAAAAAATAAAAAAAAAAAAAAAAAAAAAAAAAAGTCAAAGGAGTTATCTAACTGAACTACTTACCGGTTCATGACCACAGGTGCCATTCCCAGGTTGTTCTGAACCATCACTTTGTTGATTCCTTTTAAAGCAACCATCTTGGCTTTCATAATGGGGTCTGTGATGCCATCAAAATCTAGTTTACAAAAAAAGGCTCAATTAAGCAACGAGTTTGCAGCTTGTTTAACAGCTTGTTTGCAGCTGCTAAATACAACAACAGTGACAAAGTCGTGGTTGGACAAAATCAGCCTTAACCTTACCAACGTTGGGAAAGAAGGAATCGCTGGATCTTTGCCGGATCATAGCCTGCATTTGCCTCTGCTGCTGCTGCTCCTGTCTCTCTTGGTCCAGCAGGTCCTGCAGAAGAAGGGGCTGCTCTTCAAGAAGCAAAGGGCGACTTTGCTGGTTCTGCTGACCCAAACTTTGCGGGAACACAGCTTGCTGCGTCTGAGCCAGGTTATTGGACAGCTGTGGATTCTCCACAGGGAGCACTGTGTCCAAGGGTGGGTCAGTTCCAAAACTTTGGCAAAGAGGTTGATTCTGTTCAACATTCAGACTTTCAGGTGGGAGTCCCTCTGTGGGGCTAATCAGATGGCTCACATTCAGAGTAGGATTCATGGCTTGTTCTGGGATTTGTCCTGGTATCATCAACACATTTGGGCCCTGCTGTATTCCAGACACTTGGTTAGTTTGTAATGTCAAGTCACCTTGGCTGGGAGAGCGCACTGATCCAAGTGCAGGATCCACCAGTTTCTCCTTGACAAGAAGGCGTGAAAGAACAGGAGTTGAACTGGAAAGGACACTTGCTGAAGGCTGAGGAGGCTGATGCACAGGTACTTCCATGAGTCTGGAGCCATTCCCAAGGTCCTCCTGGTGATGCGCTACCCCTGTACTCAGTTGATCTGGTATGGCAGAGGACTCTTCAGGAGTCTCATTGAGCTCAGTTTTAATCATTGTCTCAGTGCATAGGGCATGAACACTCTGATCAGAGCTCTTCTCCTGTTTAATATTAGCCAGAGACTGCTCTGAAATACTCTCAGACTTTCCTGTTCTAGACTCTGCATTTGCCTGAGAGGACAACCCAGAATTGCTTGAACTTGTGTTCTTTTCGTCTGACAGGACTTTCTGTAAATCTGAAGGCTCACTGCTGTCGTCTATGGGGTCACTGAGGTCCAGTTCTTCATTGAACATATCTTTTTTATCCTCAAGATCAAGTTCGGGATCTGTATATGCTATGATGTCAAACTTCCCCGATGTCAAAAAGTCATCAAGATGCAAATCATTTGTTTCAAGGTCTAGTTCTTTCCCATCCTCAGGATCAAGATTTAGATTTTCAAGATCTTCATCTACAAGGTCTTTAACTTCCACATCTTCAAAATCTTTTACTGCTGAGTCATCGGTATCCAGTTTCTCTTCAATTCCATCTGGATTAGGTACTGGAATATCCTCTGTTTGTTCAGTTGATGCTGTGAGAAGTATGGATGAATTAATGTTCAAGGCTTCAGTGGATGCAGGATGGCTCAGAGACCGCATGAGTGGAGGGTGTTGAGGGACAGTGCTCACTGGTATGGGGTGTTGGTGTAGGTTCTCCATACTTGATGAAATTGGTCTGTGGCCTGCCATTCCTGGTTTGTGGTTGATTATGAGGTCTACCCCTCTGGAACCCTGACTTGCACTGAAGACAACATCCTGACCACCCATGAACCCTGTGGATCCCTGACTTGTGGTGGATGGATCAACAATGTTTCTAGTCATGGGAGAAGGCCCAAGTGGGAACACTCTGTTCTCAGGGGCCCTGTGTCTTAGCTCTATGTATGGCTGCCCCATTATGCTGTGTTGCTGAACTTGCATGCCTCTTGGTGGAAAATTTTGAGGAAGTCCCATCTGGTTATTTCCCATTGCTCTAGCGAGGTCAACTGACATGGACCTTCTCATCTGTGGAGGAACATTCATCATTGGTTCTGATATTTGATGTGGCTTAAGAAAGTGTTCCTGGCTCCCATGTGGTGCCTGTACCCCTGTAGGAAATCCAAACCTGGGAGAAATAAGCACACACTTTAGTAGATGCATCAATACACCACAGGTCTGACTGCTTGATCCTTTATACTTCAGCAATAATATAACTTAATTTCAAAATGTGTACAAGCAAACTAACCTTTGTCCATGAGGTCGCATGGCCATAATATTCATATCTCCTTGAAACTGGGGTTTGGTGAACTGTCCTTCATTGGAGAAATGATCTTGCTGGTCAGCTGGGAAAGGCCCCGGAAATCTCCAGGACCCTTTCACGCTGCCAGGGTAGGGGGGAGGGGGCTTTCCAAAAATTTCATGTGGTTGATTTGAATTTTCTTGTGACCAATGACGTGGAGTTCCAGGTGTTGTGGTGACCGTAGGCTCCTGCAACCCTTTCTCTTGGCGCAGGGCACACTTCTGCTGCTGTTGCCTACGGATCAGCTCCCGAATCCGCTGACGCTAGAAAGATATGAGCAACAAGAATGTGAAGATCTAACCAAAAACTTTCAGTTCTCAATAAGGCCAGAAAAAGATACATCTGTCACCTTAAGACCTCCCATAAAAACAAAGTTTAACTTTCTAACACAAAACAGCAAGAGAGACAAGAACACAAGTTTAAAAAAAAATACCTGTTTGAGTTTTTCTTCAGTGTCATCAAGAACTTGCTGTACACCACTCTGAGCATCCAATGCTGTTCCAGAACTTGGTGGGATATCTGAGAACTGTCCTGTTTCCTGGGAATTTACTTCATGCCCAACTCCTTGCTGGTCTTTCAGTTCATGAGAAAATCTCTCATTTGGTCGTGACTGTGGGGTCATGGGGGGCTGATCAAAGGGGTCATGAAGAGGAGTCTGGTTAGACTGAGGAGGTGTAAATCCACCATCTGAAAATCCAGTGTTCTTCAGTGTTTGAGAACCAGGGCCTCCCTGTTGTGTAAAGGCCTCTGGCAATCTGCCCTGAGATGGAGAGAATGGATCTTGACTTGAAAAAGGCCTTGACACTGGGTGGTTCAACATCTCATTGCCTGTTCCTGGGTGTGGGGTTCCTGGAGGTTGTGTGTAGGGATCATTCAAAACTGGTCTTGGTGTTCCAGGTGGCTGGGAAAATGGATCACTATTCATGAGTCTAGGATTCCTAGAAGGGTGAACAAAGGGGTCAACGGTTCTTTGACTGCCTGGGGATTTTGGGAACCTCTCTCCCATTATAGGGCGTGGTGTTCCTGGTGGTTGAGCATAAGGATCCACTGAGTGTGAAGGTGACTGCCTGCGACTGGGAAGCTGTGGTTGAGGCTGCTGTTCCCCTACGAGTCGAGGAGTACTAGGAGGCTGAATGAAAGGGTCTGGTGAAGGTAGAGCACTGCTAGAAGGTTGAACATAGGTTTCAGCTGATGGTCGAGGAGTACCAGGAGGTTGGGCATAGGGATCAGCTGTTGGACGAGGAGTGGCAGGGGGCTGACTGTAAGGATCTGGTGAAGGTCGATGAGTGTTAGGAGGCTGAACATAAAGGTCAGGTGAAGGTTGAGGAGTACCAGGGGGTTGAACATATGGTTCAGAGGAAGGATGAGGAGTCCCAGGAGGCTGGGCATAAGGATCAGATGAAGGACAAGGAGTACCAGGAGGCTGAGCATAAGGATCATGCATAGACTGGGAATAGTCTGGTCTTGAATTAGAAGGAGCATGAGCACAAGGATCTCGAGTTGAAAGTCGAGCCATAGACCCAGGCTGAAGAAAGGGGTTGCCCTGGGAGTGCCGAACCATTCTGGGAGGATGTGAGAAATTTTCATTTACTGAGGGTCGAGGGGCTAGCGAAGGCTGTGCATATGGATCATGAACCTGATTCTGGGAAAACCCATCTGAGTGCAAAGGCCTGAGAGTTGAATGAGTGGAGGCATAAGTATCTTGTGACTGATGTGGAGGCATTGGGGCTTTGAATAATGGTACAGAACCAGATTCGTTGCTTCCAGGGATAGGTGTCAACAGAGGTCTGGAGTAAGGGTCTGACAGAATCATCCTGTTTGGAGGCATCCGTTGGTAAATTTCAGCTCGATGTATTGGTCTTGTAAAATTGTTGCCACCAGGAGAGCCTATTAAATGCCTCCCTTGTTGCTCAGAAACAGAGTTTGCCCTTGGGGGTTCCATAGGCTTCACAAATGGGTCTGCTGTCATTGAAGGCCTAGGGGTATCAGGTGGTTTAGCATATGGGTCGTTCAAGGATGTTTGCGATCCAAATGACTCAGGGACAGGAGATGGCCTTGCTCGTTCTAGCTGCTCTGACCTTGGAGATTTCCTGGCTTCCAAAGAATTCCGACGGGGTGTGGTTGACCCAAGTGGAGGTGGCCGAGGGGTTCCTATCATTTTAGCGTATGGGTCCCAAGGGGAGGAGGGCCTGGAACTGGTAGAGCCAGGAGAAAATCTCTGAGGGGACTGAGGTTGGGAAGAGGATCCTTGCGGCAGGCAGGCATTCCCATCTTGAGTGGGCATGCGAGTGCCAGCTGGTGGAGGGGGTGGGGGGCGTAGGAATACATCATCAGATGTCCCCGAAGGAGGCATTCCAGGAAGCTGTGGTCGAGGAAACCCGTATTTCGGAAGCAAATGCTGCATGGGGGACATGTTTCCATTTGTAGGCTGAGGGGTCATGGGGCTTTGACTACCACTGCTGGGGGTGTCACCTTCAGAATGGCTACCCAGCTGTTGCTGCTGCAGCTGCTGTTGCTCGCTTTTAACTTGTTCAAGCTTTTGGGTAGCTTCGATCTTGGCCTGCTGTTTGCTCTTCTGTCTCATTTGCTGTGGAAAAAAAAAATTTAAATTTAAACTCCAGGACATATCCACATCAATGTCTCAATGCAGTTAGGATGGTTCTGTTTTGCCATTTAGCATGTTACATTATTCTTACCTGTCTCAACTTCCACTCCTGTTCATGCTCAGACTCCTTCTGCTTCAGGGGATCCTTGAAGAGCAGGTCTGTGTCCACCGGGACGCCAGGGTCAAATATTTCCACTGGGGGCTGCTGCTGCTGATGGTGCTGCTGCCGTTTTAAGGATTCATTGGACATTTGAACTTTGTTTATGCGGAGCGCTGCTCTGTTGTCACGGGCCTTTTGCTGAGAAGATCAACAGCACAGAAAATTAACCTTTTTCAAAATAAAATTTACTTAGAAATTTTTTTTTGTAAATGAATTCACTAAAAGAACCAACATCCTTTCACTTCTGTGAAATGTCTTACAACAGCAAATGGAGAATAAAGACTAACCTTGACATTTAAAGTGCTATTTTCTGGCAATTTTAAAATAATTATAAATTACATACAATAATATAAGTTGGCCAGCAAAGTCTGTAACTTAAGTAACTTTTTTCCTAAGCCATCTGGTGTTTAATGAAATGCGCAATTAAAGACCGAGTACTCCGAAAACCAGCCTTACCACGTATGGAGCACGTTCCTGGGAACTGGCTTTCCTCCACAGTTTGGCTATTTGCTTAACCCTTGTAGACCAGTCTAATGGAGAAATATTTTGAGATATTCAAAATATTCATTCATTCGTGTTCAATTAACATGACAAGCATGACACTACAACATGGTAAAAAACATTTTTTAAATCACCTTTATCAAGGGTCCTAAATTCATACTCTGACACTGACCTGGGAACTCCTCCTTGAGGTTGGGGAAGTTGACATTGGTGTACAGTACAGGTGCCACAGTGGCAGCCTCACCAAGTGTCTCCTCCTTCTCCCACTTGAGGGTGTTCCTCTGGGCATTGGACATGGTGTCCATTTCACCTTCAGGTGGTGCGGCAGGGCCTGGTGTGCGCCTTAGGTCCATCTGCTCTCCCTGCACCTGACCAAACTTCTTGTCTCTGTTATAAAGAGCACCTCAGATCATCACTGTCCAAACTCAGTCCATGCTCTCAGTCACAAATAGGGTTTCTTCTGCCTTATAAAACAAATGTATTACTTTCCATATTCTTTTGCCACCATTCACTGCAATAATTACAGTCATTGCCCAGTTCATGCCAGATGCAGTTTAGGACAGTAACAACTACCATGCTGGACTATGTTTAGCAATGTTTCACTTTAATAACTGTACTCATAAGTATTTTATCTTTAAAGCTCATGTCTCTGAGCAAAACAGCATAACTTACCAATAATGCTTTCCTCCCCTCCCATGCTCTATGTTAGTAGATGTGTTTGTAATTTCTTGGTGTGAGCTTTGCCACTTGACAGGAGTGTCCTTTTTCAGTCTATTAAATACTATTGCTACATATTTAGTTCATAATCCCAGACAGGGGCATGGCTCTGCTACTATCTACTAGAAATTTACTTTTTACATTTATTTTGCAACTGCTTATTTTTAAATAATATGTTATTTGATCAAATTTATACAAACATTGTTATAGTAAGTCATGTAATTAAAAACAGTTTCTCACTTGAACAGTCAGGGGACAAGGTGTGGTTAGTGGTTTCAGCCCCTAACCTTGATGTTAAGTAGGCACTGACTGTGTAACAAGTCAATCAGTAAGGTTATGTATTGTGCCGTTTTAGAGAATTCCGGAAGCTAATAAGCCATATCTGAGTATGTTATATGGGCCTCCACACACATCTGTGTCCACAATGTAGGAGACACAACACACCAAAACAGGACTTTTGGTTAAAAATTGCAATCTGACAGCAGACAAGGGTTGCTTTTACCTCATGTTGTCAGGTAAAGGCATCTGATGAATGGGAGAAAATGTGTTGGGACCACCTGGGCCCCTGTTGGAAGTCATCATCATAGGAGGGAAATTTGGGTTCTGTCCCATTAGACCGTTCATCATCGGCATGCGTGGAAAAACTCCACCGCCTATAAAGGAGAATGAGCCACAGTGAAGGGATTTGCAGAACACCCCAGGGTAAATGAAAGGTATTTGATAAAGGTGCTTTTTTTTTTTTTTTTTTTTTGGGGAGGATGAGATGTACCTGGGTTTGCCATTGTTCCAGGAGTGGGTGGAGTGGGTGAGGCCAGGGGTGGAGGCTGGTTGGCACTGGGACTCAGGACAGCTGTGAAGAGGTCTTCAACATCCTTCCCCTCCAGTTCTTCAGAGGGTGACAGCAATGTTCATCAGGACTTTTGTGTTATATTCATTTATAGCAGCACTCACAAATGCAAACACAAAAGAGAATACCAACCTGGAATTTTGTAGAATTTGCCAAGAATTGCACCTATAACACCAAGACTCGAAATTAGACAGGCAAAAAGGCAAAAAAAAAAAATTGCATCAGCATTTGTGGATATGCAGTTTCACAAGATTTTTTTCAAAACAATTATTGAGCTTAAAGTGTATCACTGGGGATGATTAAAATTAGCCATTTCTTACCATCTGTAACCATTTTGTCCAACTCGGGACTAAGAATCCCATCAAGAGGTTCTTCAGGTAGGGTCCGGGGTCCTCGTCCAGGAGGGGGTTGGGAGGCAGTCACTGATGTGTCTGCAAGTGAGCCAATACCCAGACAAGCTATGAGGGTACCAAACACACATATGCAAATAAGCTCTTTTTATTAACCAGTCACTCTCTTAGCACTGCAGTACAGCACAACCAAACAAAATACCTGATGGGTAATATAATGTCAGCTGACCTCAAGCATCGCAAACATGGGGAGCAGTTTATGGTAAGTACTCAAGCCTAATGTGGATTTTTTGTGTACGAGTTTTGTTCCATGTCACGAAGGTTCAAATGATTTTTGAATATCCAAATATTGCAAGACTATAATGAGTCTAAAACATGGCATTTCCCCCAGATGACTTTGGACTTACATATGGCCTTTTTGCACAGTATGTTGACATTTCAATTTTATTTACATTTATTTATTAATCTGATGTTTTTCCACAAATCGACTTAGAAGCATGAAGCTACTTATACTAATGTACTCATTTGTAAACCTGGGTAATTCTTCCCTGTGAATTTAGGGTAAGTGTTTTCATCAAGATCCCACATCAGGAAATGGGATTCAAACCCAAATCCTACAAATCAAATACAGCAGCTCAAACTTCTATGTTACCTACTGCCCACTTACAGAACTCAGCCTCTTCAAAACACGCTGAGTCAAGTATTCATTCTGATGGCTTAGAACACAGTGTGGGATTCAACTATTATGTAAAGGGATTCTTTCTTTCTGAAACTGTGGAGCTCTGAGCTTTTTTGTACCTGAGAGGGTTTCTATCCAAATGCCTCAAAATAAAAACGTTGAGAAACAGACCATGGAACCTTTGCAGGAATGACAACATGGAGCGGGTTCATGAGGAATTCACATTCATATAAACCACACAAACAGACACGCACATGTGCACGCACACACATGCATGCACCCATGTGCTAGTCTGTGCTTTATGTTTATTTGAGACTGGACATGCATCTTAGACTGAAGTAATATAATGAACTGTCACTCTTCTGAAGCCAAAAATTCCATGAACACCGTACAGGTTTCAAAGGGTTGAAGAAACTCTTTTCAACTTCTACATTATGCAGAAGGGTTAATTTCCTGGCTGAATCTGACAAGTTATTTTTATGAATCTTTTTAGAAAATACACAAATTTTTTCTTTAGCACTTTTCAAACAATTTCTGAGACATAAATTATCAATCATCAAATCTTTTCCTCAACCATTCCAAGAAAACATGCAGGCTTTGGTGGTTAAAATGGGATAAGAAAAGAGATGATAAAGCTGGAGAAGAATGCCAGGTGGTGGGGGAGCTATAGCTAGTTCTGGTTAACTGCCATTGGTTTATCTCTTACCAAATGGAGAAGCTGGGCTCTTGACCTGGAAAGGGCATAAATCAAGACCTACAGGAACTGAACAAAATTAATGAATGAAACAATGACATGAAGAAATAAAGAATAAAAAGCTAACATATTCCTGACTGTGATGACTGAAGGGAGGAAGAAATTAAAGGAAAAGACTACAAGAGGATGCAGTGGTTAGGATGGTACGCAGCAAGATTAAAAATGATGACATCGCTGGGTTACCTGAATTCCCTGTGGTCTTCTCAAGGTCACTTGACAGCATGCCCAGGATTTCACTGTCTGTGTTCAGTACCTCTGATAGGTCCAGCAGGGGGTCCTCTGGGTTGGCTGGAGGAGAGAAACAAAAGCCCTCATTTAGATTTATTGTGTTTTACATGGTGCCTTTTATCCTGAATGCACAGAAATTATAGATTCGCTGAAAGATTTGAAATTAGCATGACAATTACACACTTGTTCATACACTGCAGTTTTTCCATTGTTTTAAATTAGGACCATCTTGAATGGTGTCTTTCCAGCAGAGATGAAGCCTTCTTGATGGTGGTGATGCTGGAGGTGTTACTTGCAATATTGATGGTTAGAAGCTAGTGTTGATTTTATTGTGGATGTGATGGTAACTGGCGTTGAATGTACGGTTACAGTGACAGCAAGTTGGGGAGGTGGGGTGTCTAGTAATAACATGAGTTATTTTCTTTAATGTCTTCCACTTCACACTCTTTTCCGTTATGTCCTGCACCTTTCTGGCTTTGAATGCTGCTGTTTTTGTTCTCACAGCTGATATCCACAGCTGCAAGCCGACAGACACTGATATTAATCCTTGGCTCCATGTTATATACAATTGGTGTTGACTGGTGTATTTCCACTGCCTTTGCTGTATTAAGGGTCAGTCTGAAGTTTTTGCATCCAGTGGCAAGGAGATATAGGCCTTTGTGAATGAAAGGTTATGAATCTGGTCCCTGTAGACTGTCACAAAGACCTGTATTTGTCACAGGTTGAACAGCTTGCTGTCACTGCAGTATTTGATGCTGATGCAAAGGCACCTGCCCCTGTGGGCATCCATGAAAAACATGAGGCTAAAGTGGGTTGCAGCATATATGCTTTACTCTAGCTGTCACAGAAAAGAGCACAGAAGATCAGAGCAATCATTCCACTGGGAAGCTTTCGGACAGTGTGTGTGACTTTTTCTGGGCAGCAGAACTTATTGACTTTCCAGAGTCTGTTTCTGTTCACTGTAAAGGACTTGGTCAGACTGATGAAGATGGTACAGAAGCAGGTGTACATTTCTTGGCATTTTTCCTCCGGGTGTTGGGCAGTTAAGCTCATTCATTTACACACACACACACACACACACAGAAATTCAGAGTCACCAATTCACATCTTTGGACTGTAGGAAAAATATCCCAAGCCCACAAGTCACAATCTATAAAAGCTTGATAATAGACATCCCTTGATTTACTGCATTTACAGTTTAGGTTCTGTAAAAATCTTGACTACACCTATAAAAATATTTTTATATTGTATTAACTCTAAAAATCTATTTGGTCCTCTTTCCTGCCATTTATTGGTATGTAAGTATGTAAAGACATGTTTGCATTTTCTCTGCCACATGCAAAACTTAAGAAAACCAATGTGTTTTCAAAATAAAAAAGCAATAGCTATCATGGAAAATGTGGCTGCTAAACTCTGTTACTTGAACATCTGGAATGTTTACAAACAATGTACATCACATTAATTATTTTAATGCAGTAGATTCTAAAGATACAAAAGTAAGATCTCCTAAACTAGCAATGTGGTCTACGTACACTGGGCTGTGGCTTTGGGAGGAACAGACGTGGCAGTAGAACTGGGCAGTAAGTCCGACGAAGGCTTAGGAAAGCTGGTGTTGATGGCCTTGCCATCCATTAAGGTGCGGTCCTCTTCTGACAGGACTGGTTCCAGAGCAGGTCTGTTTTGCCTGCTTCTGTCCAGTAGCTCCTTCCCAAAAAATGCTTCCTGTGGACAGGAGACCAAAAAAAAACTTAATCTGTCATTCAACACTGTAACTACTGGATCATTAAATGTCACCCTTACAATTAACATGGTGTTAGAGTACAGAAAGAATGCCAATTAAAAAGCCTGCTTGGAAAAAAAAAAAAAAAAAAAAGAGAAAATCTGGACTGTGGCATGGCAACTGGTTGCTGCATTTGAATGTCGTTGGGATTTAAACTTAGGTCCTTCAAATGCAAGGCAACAGGCCTAACCAGCCCATAGGGTGAAATTAACTGTAGCAATGTACAAAGCACATCCAGTAAAAACTATTGAGCAATTCCTATGTTTTTTCCTCCATCATTCTTCTCAGAGATTTAAAAGATCTCTAGGCTTGTTCAGGCACAGGACTCCCCAGTGCTCATGTCATACAGTACATGGATGCAGGAACAGGAACAGCTCCTGAAGAAGTTGAGAGCCACAGGTGCACAGAACAGCCCATATTCCATGATGCTGAACCCCCCCCCCCCCCAGCTCACTGATTTGCAATCAGTACTGATCAGAGAGAAGATGGACAGAACAGTGGACAGTTATCAGCTATGCTGATAGGCTCTCAGATCAAGTATGATAATAGCTGCCAAGAGTAGATGGACACTGTCCCTTGCATTTTTTTTAATGACACAGATTACATGACTTAACATATATTCTAGCACTTCAACTTATGACCTCTTTCAATACCATGTCTGTGCACAAATATAACTCCCATCCTCAGATTACATCCTCTAATGCGGCTGATTCTATAATGAGACTTCAGTATTTACAGCTGAGCATGGAAGTTATAAGGTGCACTCAAGCTTGCTTCTTTGAGCTTCAGATACTGACAAGCTGAAATTTGCCCCATACATGCCACTTCTACGTGGAACAGAAAAAGAACAAACCTCAAGAGGGCAAAAACTTTCAATTTTATGACACTGTTGGAAAACTGAACCACATCAATTGCAGATCAGTTAACCAACTGCTAGTGGTATAAAGAAAGCTCACGTGACTGCAAGCAGCATCATGCACATTTGCCAGCATCATGGGCCTGTACATCTGACCAGGAAACAGACCTGCAGGTATGAGGGGAACTCCTCTTCCAATTTGGTTCTCTTCTTCCGGTAGCGTTTCTTGACTTTTTCGAGACCCTCTGCACCTGTTGGAGTTTCCTCCATGGGCATCTCCTGCATCTCTGTCCAAGCTAGAGTCCAAAAACAAATTAAGTGTTAAAGTCATGCAGCTGCAATACACACAGTTCCAATTAGAGATTCATTTTAGTATTTCTTCACCCCTACATGGCAGTTGAGGAAACCAGAACTTCTCAGAACAATAAAAAACACTGACAGTAGTTCTAGATTAGCGTTTGAACAGCCAGCAATGGAGATACCAGAGCCGTACCATCATCCTTCCCCAACATGTTCTCAGACACAGAACCAGAGGAGTCCTTCCTGGAAAGTGATCGCTTGGCTTTGCCTTGGCCTGTCCGGCTCCTTTGCCGCACCATGAATCCGCCAATCCCTGTGTGGGAAAATCAGGTGGGTGTCACAGTGTTTGCGTTTGGCTGTGTGATTTGTATGTGGATCACTGAACCGCTGATCAGTGCAGCCATTCAAGGTGACATATATATGTCCTGGCTTTGGGGTGGTTCACCACTTTCAGAGGATACACCAAAAATCTCTGGAAAGATAATCCCATGTCTTTGTGAGTTGACAATGTCAGGTCAAAATCTCTATGCCTCTTTTACACAACATGGGCTATGAGTGGTTTTAGCGATATGCAATGTAACTTTTACCCAAAGAACATTAAAGCCCAGCAAAGCATGTCATAGAAAACCAGAAAAGTCCATTCAGCTATCAAAAAAGGAAGGATCCAAAACTGCGAGAAAGAAACACACAAGAATATACGCCCATAAGTTGTGCGCAGTGAGCTGTGAAACTGAGAGCAGGGACCGGTGCACGGGGGGGGGAAAAAAAAAAAAAAATGCTGAAAATGCCCCATCCCCCATGGGGAAAGGACCAGAGATCTGAGAATAAAAATTACATCACATTAATTATTTTAATTACAATGTAATAACAACAGAAGAAGGCATGCGATGCTTAATTCACTCAGTGTTTGTGTCATAATTGTACAGCATGAGTGTTGTAATGAAAGAGTGCTAAATGGGGGAGCATTAAGAGGGGTATTACTGTACTTAATAACTGAAGAAGAATGAAACCCTACAGGTATACTGCAAATCAGCAGGACTCGGGGTTATGATCCAGGTTCCATACCAAAAGCATCTAGTAAAGTCCATTGCACTGATGACCTTTTATAGACCACAAATACCCTCCCACCCCAAAAAGTGAAACTCAGTATCTTAAGTTCTACACAGTAAAAAGCATCAAAAATTAATAATCAAGTCTAGGATTTGCCAGCCACAGTGACTACCTACCTGGTCTGTATGGTTTCCTTTTCCTCTTCTTGGTGCTGTTGGATGCCTCAAGTCCCTTGGAGTCTTCATCCATAAGCTCTCGTTCTGGGCTCGAGTCTGACTTTCCATCACAATCCACAGGGTCTCCCTCTGCTGAGAGAACATCAGAGGTTTATGTACCACCCACAGCCCTTCTCCATCATAGGCCCCTCTCCCTTCACTGGGCCTCCAGAAAAGGAAACACATTACCAGGACAAAGTCAGTAAATCATATTATTTAATAAAAGAATCAAAACATGTTGATAATCTTTTTTTGTCCAGTAACAGTGTACGTGTCCACTGTGGTGAAAGAGGACATGCAGGTGGTGGGTTTGTGGTGAAAGAGGACATGCAGGTGGTGGGTGTGACAGAGAAAGTTGCAGAGGACAGGAAGATATGGAAACGTTTGATCCGCTGTGGCGACCCCTAAGGGGAGCAGCCGAAAGATAAAGAAGAACAGTTTACGTGTCCACAATGAGCAGTTCAAGGGAACTATTCAAGACATCAGTATTTGGCCTGGAATTCACCAAATTATTTAAATATCTAATGAAAAAGAGATTATTTTGATGTGTGATGCACAGTTTAGAATTATATATGACTATTATAGAGGCTGGGGCAGTTTCACATTTATTCAAAGGTTTATTCATTATATACTCTGAAAGCTTCTATAGAATTCAATTCAAATCAAGTCAATTTATTTTTATATAGCACATTTCTCATGAGACTGACACGGTGTTGAACAATGTCCAAGGGGAAGTAACAGAAAAGTGAATGACATAAGACAGTTTATCCATTGTTAGGCATAACAGTGTTAGCAAAAAAGCACTCCTGACAGCTGGGGAGAAAAATAAACTTCTAAAAGTCAAAGTACCTGCAGGTGCTCACCCCTCCTCAAGGTTCTACTGTTCAGTATGTCTATCACGGTAGCAGTTGCAGATGTAATGGTTTAATGATGGTTACCTCGGCTTTCATCAGCATCTCCGTCACGTGAGTGCTCAGACTGGGGGTCTGATGGTGCCTGAAGCACAGCCACACTGTTCTGGTTGATGATCTTGAGCTTCAGTTTGGGTTTGGGTCGCCGGCGCCGGCCATCTCTTGCTGCCAAGCTCTGCAGCTGGGACAGACCTAACTCTGTGAGGCACACGCCATCCTGTGTGTAGGTTCTCCCTGGATCTGTAGAAAAGATAGTCAGGTGGGGTGCCACAATGCATCTAGAAGAGAAGGACAAGTATCTGTGTCACAATTGACCACATCATTACCCAGCTCTTTCATCTTTGTAGTGACTTGCGCCACAGCTGGTGGCTTGACCTCCTCTGTGCACATCGTCATTGACATTGCTGCTACTGGAACTGAGACACAAGACACAGCCATGTTAGTGATCTTTCGTGCTACAGAGGATTTCTGGATCCATTTGAGTTTTCAGAATTTCCTGCTATGGTTACTACTGATGGTGTAACATTTCCAGAGAACACATTCATACCTTGGGAGGGTGTCGTGCGTGCCTTGCACATAGTGCAGTCAAAGCCATTGTCGGCTGCTGCCTCCACTTCCTCCTCAGAGTTCAGGCCCACACAGGAAGCATGCATCCATCTGTTGGGGGAGGGGCAGACAGTGTAATCAGAATGCAGAACAGGCTTGAATGACAGTCCAGTATCACTGAACACTGGAGCAAAAGCTACACATTCTTCTTCTTCTTTCGGCTGCTCCCGTTAGGGGTCGCCACAGCAGATCAACTGTTCCCATTTCTTCCTGTCCTCTGCATCTTTCTCTGTCACACCAACCACCTGCATGTCCTCTTTCACCATATCCATAAATCTCCTCTTAGGCCTTCCTCTTTTCCTCTTGCCTGGCAGCTCCATCCTTAGCATCCTTCTCCCAATATATCCAGCATCTCTCCTCTGCACATGTCCAAACCAACGCAATCTCGCTTCTCTGACTTTGTCTACAAACTGTCCAACCTGTGCTGACCCTCTAATATACTCATTCCTAATCCTGTACATCCTGGTCACACTCAATGTAATCTTAACATCAGCAAAAGCTACACATTATTCACACAATACTGGCTCCCTCCCACAAATGACTGGACTAATGGGTCAGGGTTTGGTCATGCAACTGACCTGTCATTTGAACACTACAGTTAAGTGCCCTGCTCAGTTTTCAGATTTTGCTGTGGCCCACACAGACTCTACCCACAGACACTATATCAGTTATCCACAGGCAAGCAGTGCATCAGGGTTGGGGTAGAGGTAGCCTACCTGTCACACTGGCGGCACTGCACAATAAGCTCATCCTCACAGTAGCTACAGGTGCACAGTGGACACACAGTCAGGCTACCACATGGTGCGCACTGTGTGTAGTTATTCTGCCACTCACAGCGCAGTCCTGGTGATGTGGAGCCACACTGTGTGCAGGTAACACACCTATATGGGGAACAACAAACAGGAAGACAATGGATCCAAAACAAGAACAGAGGAACTTCTACTTGAAGTCACAAAATGTAATGCTTGATTACTCTAAAAGTACCAAAGATGGTTTTCACTTTAGTGCAAAATTATATTTAATCTAAAATTAAATTACATCTAACATTATGAAACAAGTGTCTTCATATGATGCTGTGTGTATAAGAATATGCAGGCATGTCCCACCATCTGCACTTCCAGCTGCCCTTGGGGACGGTCTGCAGAGGTGGATCCAGGCAATAGGTGTGGTAGCTGATGTCGCAGTCGTCACAGAGCAGCAGGCGGCCAGGGTCACTTGCCTGTCCGCACGCTTCACACACCGTACACTCGAGGCAGCGCCAGCCTTTACTCAGGACAACCTTAGTGATCTGGGGGGGCAAAAAATACATCAAAGGTCAGAATGCATGACCTGGAGTCAGAGCAAAGAAGCATTAGTGACCAGGCAGTAAACTGAAAGCTGAAGCCAAACGTACCCGACTGGGTAATTTGTATTAAGGAAAAAACCAATTATAAATTGAGAATTAAGGGAGGAGCTGAGAAACAGATAGGGGCATCAGGTAGTGTAATTGCTAGAGCTGCCAGATAACACTCATAGGACCCAAGTTCAAATGCTCTCTTTTGCTGAAGAACACTAAGTTGCTTTTGTGAAAAGTATCCACTATATAAATAAATGCAATTTAATTTAATCTATTACTACAATACTATATGTCTTTGGCAAATATGTTTTACATATTTGACAATTTTTTATTGGTATCATTATAACAGCACTGAGTGTCTTCAGGATAGAGCACTGGTTAAGAATAAATTATACTGTACAACTTTACAAAAAGATTTATTGGAGACAAACAGCAAAAAGCACTGACTTTTAGCAGTGGAGCAGTTTTCCATCTTGATGCTTGACTGAGGACCTCCACTCCACTGTTTGTTTACTGCAATTGGCTTGGTGTGCTAATAAGGATCAAAGCGGTCAGCTAAGACTCAGAGTGGAGACACTGAGCTCTTGGACGTGTCATTTAATCCACTTAAGCTTTACACATCAATTCAATCCCACTGTAAACTTAGGACTTAATACCCCTTGCTCTTGAGAGCATTAACTCAGCTATGATCGCAAAAAATGCTTATCTCCTGGACATTAAACTCAGTAACACATCCTTACTATTACTTTGCACAATGTTCACCATTATTTTTAAATTTCTTAACAGGGGTTTTCTGTCTAAAGTAAATTTCACCAGTTCCTACAAATGGGTACTTACTGAGGCACCCTGAAGGCACAACAGTGAGTTCTGTCCTGGGGTATGAGCCGATAACCACCAAGGCAGAAGTACAAGACCTTAAATGCTACAGCTCCTTAATCAATACCAAACTGCCTTTAAAGTAAGGAATGATGCTTGTGTAGTGACTTACAATGCTTGCAAACAAAGTTAGTCATTTACCCATTTATACAGCTGGGGAACTTTTACTATATTATATGAGGCTACATTCCTTAATTGAGGGTTCTACAACAGAGGCAGAGATTCAAACCTGAGCCCTTTAACCCTCAGCCCTACAACACAACAGCTCTAACCATTACACTACCTCCTGTCTACAAGACAAAAGTCCTCTAATGACAGCACCATATGACTCAGTGGTCAGTAAAAATGAACAAAGCACTTTGAGCACAAATGCAGGACCCTTGGTTGAAGTGCTTTAAATTTAGACTGCCCATGTGAAAACATTCAACTGCACCAGTGGATGAAGGGTGCACTTTGAAGTGAGTAACTGCACCCTCCATAATATGCTGAGCCTCCTTACCTTTATGTTGACGCAGAATGGGTGATAACATTGTCCGCACTGGGCACAGGCAAGGAGCCTGCCCTCCACACCAAGGCCGAAACTGCCGCAGACAACGCACATGTCCTGAACGGAACACAAATGTTCATTCTAACTCCAGCAGCCAAAGTAATGCCATGCAGATGGCAATCTCTAACACACACACACACACACACACACACACACACACACACACACACACACACACACACAAATCAGCATTTATCCACACCAGAACTTGCTGTTCTAAAATGCATTGCTCCAGTACTGGATCATAACCTGAATTAAGACTGTGGACTATGGAAGAAAGTACCCAGCGGCAAGAGTAAAACTGAGAGAGCACAGTAATTACTGAGAGGAACTGGTGCACGTTATAAGGGATTCTAAATTAAAGGCTGTCACGATACAGTTTTCACAGTAAACGTTACACTTTCCCTGTGCTCAAAGATTAATACGAAAAAAATCCCCTTTTCAGCTATGTAACATTTGAAGAAACACAGGAAGTCCTTCAACATTAGGGTGCAAATGCACAAATATCATTCTATTCATTTCATCATTTGAAAACACTGACCCATCTATCAAAGTAACACGGATCAACAGAAGACGTGAAGAAAAGTTGTAATAGCTACAGGACCTCCATCCCTGGGTATAAAAATAGTGTGAAGGACACATGGAGGAGACCATGTGGCAGGTCAGAGGTAGACAAACTTAGTGGACAGGTGTCTCAGGATGTTTTAGCAGCTTTAGGCATACTCTGACAGACACAAACAGACACACACTTAAAGAAACACACCTGCTTCAGAGTGAAGGTATCACTGCTGGAGAATAAGACCACTGTGTTGTGCATGGCATTCTCCTCCTCCTCTTTCACGGCATACTGTGTTTCTATAAAGCTGACCTGTTTGCAGCAAGAACACAAAAACCATGGCTATGAGCAGTAGTATGTTGCCATGGCAACAGCAGCCATACATCACCCATGTCACACACTGGACTGACAGTTTTGTGGCAAAATGGTTTGAACATGCACTATTTTTGCAAGAGAACCTGGAAGCCACCCTCTTCAAAGTAACTTGCCCTTAATGATATCCATTTGTCTGGCCACTCTCAATACTCATGGTGGAAACACTCATCTGTGAGCAAGTTTATATTATTTTTAATGCATAAAAAGTACTCAAATCTCTTTCCTTTCAGCACCATTTGTCATTTGCAGGAACAAAAAAAAAAACAAAAAAAAAAAAAAAAATCACAGGGTATTAGGTTGGGTCAACACAGATGGTGCAGAATCACAGGGATGTTTTTTTTTTTCCTTTCCCCACTGTTAGCATGACAAAACGCACAAAAAAAAAAAAAACACCATCAGTATGAAACGGAGTTCCAGTATGGCTTCCGAAAGTGGAAAAATGCAAGGACAAGTGCAAATTATTACTTGGAGATTACTTTTAAGGGCACGGGACATGATAACCAATATGTACACTATGATTTGAAATAAATGTAAAATCGTACATGCATATACACTCACTGGCCACTTAGGTACACCACGTTGGAAGAGGTGTAAGTGGTATAATGTCTTGGCAATGCTTTCTCTGTAAATATCAGGTTCTGTAACACCACACACATACACAGTTTAAATTCCACAAAGTGGCCTGCACAGCCCTTACCTACAAAGTTAATATTGTATCTCTGGGATGAGGTTGAAGGCGTTGTTAGCAGAATGAATGTGCCAAAAAAAAAAAAAAAAAAAAAAAAAACTGCAAATCTATCAAGCTAGGATGCACCCACCAAGAAATGTGAACAACAACGTTAGTGATGAATTCATCCTGTTCTGGAAGCAAGAGATGTTCATATCCAGTACTTGGCAGGTATAACTAATAGAGTGGCCAGTGAGTGCATACCCCCACTGATTTCCCTGGAAACTGAGCTGTTTAAAAACACATAACACTACTGTAGTCGATACAGCTGGCTGACAGTTGGGGGCAATACAGGACATACTCCTGGTGCCATGACCGGGCTCACGGCATTCTTCGACTTGGACCGTCCCCGACCTCCTCTCCCAGACAACCCGGAGCCCCGTGGTCTCCTCTTTCCTGGGAAACCTGAACCGCGACCCTGTGGAGATACACAGCACCATGAGTCCTTCCTTGCAAGAAAACTGCTTGAAATAATGGAAAAAATCAAGACCCCAGTAACAATGAGACGGTCCAGTGGCCATTTGTCTGCAAGTTTGACTTATAAAGCATTAATGTAAGGGTTATTAACACCCTGAGGCCAAGATGAAATAAACACACCAAAGAAAGTTTGAGGCATGATTCATGTAAAAAGCCCAAAGATATCTCCCCTTAAATTTCAAAGCATTTTTTGAGAAGCTCATTATTCTCAGAAGTCAATACTATTATTAAATTACTTTACTTAAAGTCAGACAGGAATCTTTTTACACCAACCAAACATGCGGAGGGAGGGGAAAAGAAAAAAAAAAATCAAAACAAACATTTTGGAAAACAAGCCAACTCTTTTTGGAAATTTCATGCAAAAAAGGTAAAGGAGACAAAATTAAAATCTATTTGACTTCTTTTCTGGCAGGTGTTATAAGTGATACCTTTTGGGCAATGTATTTGAAAGGTGTTCTTTCCACCTACCCTGGCAATTCAATCTCTTGGGCTCTCAAAGAATTGATCTGTCAAACAACAGAACAAAGGGCGACGTGACAAAAGGACTTGCTGGCCCTTTGTTGGATGGTTGTGTTGGGGGATTAAATGCTATCAACGTCAAGATTGATTTGAAAAAAGAAAACAAGGCTGTTGGTACAGAAGATCACTGGATGATTATCTGGTTTTATGTTGAGAAGTTCATCCAAGGAGGAAGCAGAGGTGTTTATCTTGTAATGCTCCTCTCAGTGCTCCAAAGGGACAACAGAGCTACAGCTAATGGGAACCTTACAGTGGTGACAGAGCCACCATATTGGTTGGAGGACTGATGCCAGCAGCCCTTACAGTAAATTGTCTGGTGGACTTAAGAGCCATATTTTCATGTTTCCTCCTCAATATCCAATCTGAAAGCTGGGTCTAATTTGGTAAATTGCTCAAAAGATCACCATTGTAGGGAAAGGTTGTTCTAGCTACACTTCTCTTAGACAAACTATAATCAAAAAAGGTGGAGTAACCAAAGAGGGATCGTGCATGATTTACATGGAGAAGCCATTTTTTGGGGGGCATGATAGTGCAGTAGATGGTGCTGAAGCTTGACAGTACTTGGGCTGTTTGAGTGTAAGTTAGAATCCAGCACAGTATGTATGAAGGTTACATATTTTTGTGTTTGTGTAGGTTTCCTCTGCAGTTTACTCCCACAAAGTATAAATGTGTATCAGGTTAACTAATGAATCTATACTGGCCTCAGTATATCTGTATGTAAAGTGTGTGTTTGTGTGCGCACATTACAATACTTTACGGAATAAATGGGTGAATCATTGTAAGGCATAATGATTCTGGGAGAGGCCCCAGACTGCCATGATCCTGACCTGGTAAAACAGTTACTAAAAGTGAGTCATTCTGGACCACATGCAAATACAGTGAACAGTACTGATGCAGAAACATTTCAAGGTGATTTCAAATCTAATTATTTATTCATTTATATAATACTTTCCTTATCCAAGGATACAATACTTGAGCCTAAAGTTCTTTAAATATTACACAATCAAATATCTTCCATTTGAGACACGTGTGAGACAGGTTGTGGGAAGGATGTGTTGTGGATAATTGTCGAATTCTCAACTCACCTCCCTTTCTTTGGGGAGGTGGCCTTTAGTTGGTGCAATTATGGGTTTTTGGAACGTTCACAAAGCTTCAGCAAGGTGGACCTGGTTATCAGAGGTCTATTATGCCTATTATATATAGGATGTCTATTACTGCCTGTTTTTGGAACCCCATGGAATAGCGAAAGCATCAGAGCCACTTTCCAGGAGTTAACTCAAATGTGCGTAAAGGTAGGAAAGGAAACTTGCTGAACTACAAGAGGTTGCTGCACAGATGGAGACTTCGTTCCATTTAGTTATTTACTTAGCTGAAACTTCTCTCCTAGGTGACTTACAGTGTTAAACTGTTTTCACTGATTTGCCCATTCATGGAGCTGTGCAATTTTTACTGTATTACTCATAGTCAAGACTGTTACCTGTTTTTTTTTCTAGAGTTTTAGGTAAAAGGATGCTGAAAAAGCCCAAGTGTTTCAAAACCAGCTACCTCCCAGAATGCAAGCCCTGGCACACACCCTACCCCATCCTCAGCACCCCATAGACTCCATCTGACAGGACTTCAGGCAATCCATTTACCACTTTGATGCTCCAGACAAGTGAGTTCAGATTGGGCCTCATCTCCGGAGCATCCCACCCGTCCGAGTGGTATGTGGACCATGATGATGAGCTCACACCATTATAGGTGCTCCATGCTCCCTACAGTGCAGCAGGTAAGAGAAGGGGAATGTGGGTAGGGGGAAGGGGGGATGAAGTGAAATAAAAAAGCAAGCAGAAGAAGCACATAGAAGCTGTGGTCACACTAAGATGGAAGGAGGATCAAACAAATTAGTAAACAAGCAATGGGTTATACCATGATGCAAAAGATGATACATAATTAAAATATAAACAGGCAATAAAAACAATGCACAAAAAAGATCCATGCATACAAAACAGGGTCAATGGTCATCATTCATGCGTGAGGGTACATGCTGAACGAGCTTTTAATGTACCAGCAGAACATAGCTGTATGACAGTTGTCATAAATCACAGGTCACCAGCAACAAAGTGCTAACTGTATAGCACCCAACTGCAAGGCTCAGCTCACCATGGCAACAATGTTTTATACAGGCTTGTTTACTAAAATACTGGAGTTATACCAGAGATGCACTTTGGCACCTGAGAGGAAGTTTGATGCCATTTTGATATGAAGGTCATATGCACTAATTTGACATACTAACCGCAGCAAAACGAATGGATACTAATGGCAGCCACTCCTACACAGGAAAAGGCAATAGCAGCATTACAAAATGAAGCAGATATTACGTATGATTTTCAAAAACTACTGTAGGATAAAATTTGTTTCCGTTACCACGATCAACTCTTTCAATAACACATTTCTGGCATCAACACATGACTGGATGATTGGCTCTCAATACAGACCCATGTGTAGGAGACTGGTGAGGATCACTAACAACGGGAGGGCCTGGAGAGTGACAGCAACATCTAAACCAGCAACCTTCTTGAGGGTTGGAGTCCCACCATTGCTACGGAGACTGGACACAGCATACACTCAAGGACCTTGGCATGAATGGACTCATAAATGTGAGCAGCAGGGGTCTCCCATCGGGAACGAAGAGACTGCAGAGAGCTCCAGTGCTGAAATGGTTTCAACATTAAATATGAGTGAAAGCGGAGAACCCCTGAAAAGTGCTATATGGAGGGATGATATAAGATACCTACACAAGGTTCTGCAAACTTGTCAGACATTACAGGGAGAGGCTCAGTGGTGTTATTCTTCCCAAGGTGGCTCACCAAATATTAATTGTGTCGGTATCAATAATTTTGAAAGTTATGTTTTACCAGAAGCACAAAAGAATTTTTTTTTTTTTTTTTTTAAATATTGTGTTAAAAGAAACATGGTTTTCCCATGTGTTTAAGTTCAAAATATCACCATTGCATGCGTTGTTCATTTTACATATGAATTTTTTGCTCATTTTCATGAAGGGTGTGAATAATTCTGAAGCTGACCGTAGTACAAGCTTCAGAACTATGCATATTATGCCTATACATGAAGTACATCCTCTCAAGCTGCAACAGAATGCTTAATCTAGCTCCACATCCTCACATGTGCAATGTATGTGTGCAAAATCAAACTTCTCAGTCAGTTTAACTTTGGCAGACTGTCCGTCATATCAGCAACTGTGCAGGAGAGAGTCTCTGTGGGACCGCCGGCCTGGAGATGAGCATTAATCACGCGTGGATTCAAATATTTCACCCAGAAGCAAACGGAGTGAGCTGAGAAAGCCCCCACAGGGACACCCACTGTGGACTCCTTGCTGGTGCCATGATTCCCCCTGAGGCTTCTGGCCTCTTGACAATCACATCAGATGTTCTGAAATCCTTTAAAATTACCGCTGCAGAATCAGTTTTGCATTTCAAATTTCTATATGTATTGTATTTTTCAGAGCTAAAACTAAAAACACTGAAACCTGGACATTTGCTGTATGGTTCTTTCTGCATTCTTCATTACAAGGCCTGATGTCTCTGACTGCTTGGCAGACTTTAAAACTCATGGAATGAAAGGTAGCCACTGCAATGTAGAAACCCTTAAAAGAAAAATTCAAAGACAAATAGTTCTTCAGAGCCTAACAAACCAAGAAACTCAGTGGGCCACACTGTGTTAAGAACACACTTGCAGAACAAACTTTGTCTGAATCTGTCAAAAATGTGACAAAAGAGCCATTTTCCAGCATTTGGAGTCCGTCATATGATGATAGGACACCCTGCAGGGACTAACAAATTCCTGCCATTTTAATTAATTCCCACAAGAGAATGAAACTCATTAATGTGAAGATACAAAAAAAAATATTACTGGGCCTTTTCTTTAGGGTTTCTGAGAAACAGCAAATGCTAATCAACCTGGGAGGCCAGACTGGCCAACTCCAGCTGCCTACCTGTTTTGCCTTGGGCTGTCCAGGGGAGAACTTCCTCTTGGAGATGGCTGGCTTCCCCATGCCGATCTTGGGAACCACAGATATGAAAGTGGAGGAAGGCACAATGCTGCTATGCTCCTGTGCCACAAGGGGTAGCAGGTCTGATGTTGGCTCTTGGGTCAAAGCCCTGGAAGAAATGGGGGACTCGGCCTGTTTGGGGGGGCTTTCCAAGGGGTCTGCCAGGGATGGTTTTTGAACCTTGTGTTCTGGGGGGGGACTAAAATCAGAGAAGGTGGGTTCATTTGTACCAGCGGAGTTAAAATCTCTAGAGTCAGTGTCTGCAGCCCGGTGACTCAGTTCTGTGATTGACAGGGCCTCACAAACTTGTACTGGGGAAACTTCAGTCATCTTTACATTAAGGTCTTCCTGCCTAATACCCAGAGTGTTTGGCTCAGTTGTTGCGTCCATTCTAGAATGTTCCTGATATGAGACCTCCATGGGTTCCTCTTCTTCCTTCTGCTCAGCAACAACAGCAGCAGGTTCTGGGATGGCTTCTTTTAAAGGTGATACAGAAGCCTCCTCAGGTGCTTCTGTCCTCAGCATAACCTCTGTCTCCTCAGATGAAAGTGCTGGCTCTAACTCTGTGGGTGAGTCTTCTGCACTGGCACATTCTGCTGCTTTCAAGACCTGAAGTTCTGGGTCAGCTTTCTCAGCCTTCATGGGTGGTGCCAGCTCTGTGGTGGTTTCATCTCCATAAGTAAAAGACCTCAGGGTCGATTTTGAAACCTCCACCATATCAAGTCCTGGGACATCTGGAACTGCTGAAATTGGACTGGCACCTGGAAGGCCAGAAGACAAGGTGTAGAACCCTCAAAACAAGCCCCAGACAAGCAAGCAGGCAAAGAGCACCTAGAGTTACGTATTTAACACCCTTGGCCTACCATCATGGTGTCAGTCATGTTAACTGCAAGAAAGAAACAGTGAAGACTTCAGAAGGAAAGCATACCTGCTGTTAAATCCTTCCGTTCAAGACTGAGAACATCACCAATGGGCATCTGTTCCCAATTTGCTCCTTCACTGCCAGCACCCACTGTGACACACAGAAAAGGAAGCAACATAGACAGCACTTAAAAAGGATGCAGATAAAACGAGTGTCTGATTGGATAACACACTGGATACGTACTTCAGGGCAGGAGCACAAATCGATGTGATAAAAAAACTCATTGTAGGGAATGGCTAAATTAAATGTTAATGGGGAGAAAAGTAAGTAGATTAAAGCATTTCAATACAATGCAATATTAAAATCAGCCTGTTGGGCAAACTGTCTGTGAAGCAAAAGACTTTGTAGGTGTATGTATTTTAAAATAAGACATAATAGCTACAGTCAAAGATGCATATCTTTAAATTATGACACTATTAGATTGGCCTGACAACCCTGCTGCCTACACATATTTTCAGCAAAATCTGTTACCCCTGCAGATGAAATGTATTAAAAATATAGTGTTTCCAGCTAAGCCCTCTGCACACCCCATTATTAATGAATGAGATGAATTAATTAACAAAACCTAATATTTCCTCTAGGTACAGATAATTATCGCTTTCCAAACACAAGGAACTCATAACTAAGTAATTAGTTAGAAATAATAAACATATGCTACCTTCTGTAAAAGTTAATTACATTTTAATTCCCCCATCCTTTTACAACCGGATTACAGCAGGGTATGTTCCCAATCTACCAAGTTCCACGTGTTTGGACAGCACATCCCTACACTTTAGGTTGGGTCTGACCAATTCCCACTTCCCATGGACTTGCAGTTCTTCATTCTTGCTGCTTGATGGTCTACCAGATATAGATCTGCTCAGCATCTACGTTGCCAAAAGGAGGCCTTGAAATGACAACACAGACTTTGACAGGTGGGGCTGTGGCAGTTTGAGATGGAGTAAACTCTACCCAACCCAAAGAAGGGGGCTGTAAAACAAAATGGACCCTCAGATGCATGCCTTGAACCCACCCCACCCTTTATGGCAGCTGCTCCACTGCTTTTGCCAAAATAAATGAGAAGAGACAAAGTGGAGAGTTGAATCCAGTGGATATAAAGGTCAAATCACAGAAGACTGTGGTACTTTGGCAGCCATTCAGGTATTTAGGTATCTATTTTGTTTCCTCTTGAAGAGAAATCCACTTCCCCAGCAAGGCCTCTTTTACACATATATGACTGTTGCTTCTGAAACGGTTCCTCAACCCACTGACAGCTTGAAAGAAGCGCAACTATTGTCTGTACCTTCCTTCTTACACAAGTGTTTACAGTTATATGACACTTCAAAACCAGTGAGAAGGTTAAACTACTTGCAATGAGTCACCCATTTATACAGCATGGTCATTTTTACTAAATCAGTTCATAGTAAATACCTTACTTATTGATACTACAGCAGAAAGTGGAATTCCCACCTGGGTCCTTTGAGTGGAAGATGGTAGTTTCACCCACCGAAACACCTGATTGCCCTATGAGACACCTACAAATTCAGGAAACACTTAGCTTGGGAGGCAAACCTACCTCCCCAAACATAGACTACTACAGATCCAAAATGTATTCCTGAGCTGGATCCTCTATGGTTGGATCATCAAACACTTCCTGAACAACAATAGTAACAGTGTGATCCCGGCATTTGCCAGATATTTTGACCAAATAGAAAAACTGACACAAAGTGCAAAACATATGACTAGCAGTTTAACCACAAAAATACTGCAGGTACAGCAATTTATTCTACTTTTCACACCTGCTGCCAGAAGGTCCTGTGCTATGGCAGGATATGGTGCACGTTATTTTGGCACTGTTCTTTTTCCCTTCCAATATCTAAGTTCTACTGCAGTAACAGTACCAAATGCTCCAGGGTTAATAAACTCCAGCTGGTTCAAGGTGCACCTATACTTATAATTATTTAACCATTTAAAAAGCTGGGCCATTTTTACTGTATCAGTTCAAGGTAAGTACCGTAAGTAAGGTGGCTTAGTAGGGATTCAAACCTGGGTCCTTCGTCTACAATGCAGCTGCTCTAACCACTAGGGTCCCTGCTGCCCCCTTTAAAAACAATCACTCTGGGGAATCCAGACAAGATGAGACTAGTTGAGATGTAGCCTTTGGGTTTCTTACACTTCTTATTTTATTAACTCAGAATGTCAAATTCTCACATCATATGGTAGAAGATATTTACTTTGTCTATTCAGATACAGAATGACAAAAGCAATATAAACCTTCCCAGCAGGGACAAAATTTTGATTATGTGACTTGATTGCAAATGTTTCAAACATGTGCAACCATAATGGATTGTACTGTACAATAATGACATGTACATGCAGGAGGTACATTTTTCCTGCTGTTAGAACCACAGGCGCCAGTTGTTCTGCTTGTCATTTGTCGAATGTTATTAATTTCCAATTGTACTCTGTTGTGCTGCCACTGTTCGTCTTGTTTCAGATTGGTTTTGTAACAGGTGGTTTCTCACCTCTCTCAGATCCCTGCTTTAGGTTAAAAATGCACATAACATGGTGGAGTCCTACCCGGCTGCCCTCTTTTCTGAATTCTTCTTAAAAAATAAATAAATAAATAAAAAATGAAGTATGTGCACATATAAGAATCCTGTGAATTAAAGATTGTCAATTTTGAGAGTGCATTGTGACCTACCATTAATTAAATGTACTAATGGATTGGAAATGAAGGAGGATCTCTTGGGTTCAGACAGAAACGAATATGCAAATACATATCTTTTAACCACAGACTCAATCACTCAAAGATTTCACTGCTGTAGTGGGGGCTGAAGTGACTCATAATTCACCAACAGCATCAATATGGCCTGTGTACGTGCAGTGTATATGGAGCACAGTCTGAACATTACTTCCCTGGATAAGCTTTTTATTGCAAACTGTACAAAAGCACATGCTTAAATCCAATAACATTACAATACAAACATGTAAATGCTATAAAAATTGTCTGTTGTAATATTACTCCTTTTCCATATTGTTTTCATGTGAATGCTGTGATATCAGTGGTTTAAGTGGGGCAGTGTTCAGCAGTGTAAAGCATTGAAACGTCTATGTTTTCCTCTTTGTAGCACCAGGACTTGCTCTCTTTTACCAGTACTTCTCATAAGCTCCTGGGACTTGAATTTTACTTTTTCTTCCTTGCATCATTTACTTATTTAGTTAGTTATAAATATGGACATTAAAACGAACAAAAAGGCTCTTTTCTGCCCCTGGCCATCAGTTCTCTCACGAAGCAGCTCTGCTCACCAAACAGTAGCTGTAGTTCATGGTGATTACTCATTATATATAATAAATTTCACCAAATTGAGAAATTGGTCCGTAGCAAACTATTAAGTATTAAATGTTGACTTAAAAAAAAAAAATTGATTTCATTCAAACATAAATTAAAGACATTAGGAGACATTGTTCACAAAACATACACCAATCACCACAACTTTAAAACCACTGACAGTTAAAGTGAACAACATTGATTATCTTGTTACAATGGCACCTGTCAAGTGGTGAGGGGTATATTAGGCAGCAAGTGAACAGTCAGTTGTTGAAGTGAATGTGTTGGAAGCAGGAAAATTGGGCAAGTGTAAGGACCTGAGCAACTTTGACAAGGGCCAAAATGTGATAACTAAATGACTGGGTCAGACCATCTCCAAAACGGCAGGTCTTGTGGGGTGTTTCCAATATGCAGTGGTTAGTTCCTACCAAAAGTGGTCCAAGGAAGGACAACTGGTGAACTGGCGACAGGGTCATGGGCACCAAAGACTCATTGGTCCACATGGGAAGCAAAGGCTAGTCTGTCTGGTCCAATCCCACAGAAGAACTACTGTAGTGCAAACTGCTGAAAACCTTAATGCTGGCCATGATAGAAAGGTGTCAGAACACATAGTGCATTGCAGCTTGTTGCATATGGGACTGCGCTGCCACAGACTGGTCAGAGTGCCTATGCTGACTCCTGTCCACTGCCAAAAGTGCCTACAATGGGTATGTGAGCATCAGAACTGGAGCATGGAGCAATGGAAGAAGGTGGCCTGGTCTGACAAATCACATTTTCTTTTAGATCATGTAGACAGCCAGGTGCATGTGTGCCATTTACCTGGGGAAGAGATGGTAGCAGGATACACTATGGGAAGAAGGCAGTGTGATACTCTGGGCAATGTTCTGCTGGGAAACCTTGGGATCTGGCATTCATGTGGATGTTACTTTGATATGTACCACCTACCCAAACATTGTTGAATACATGGCAACGGTATTCCGTGATGGTAGTGGCCCTGCCATACTGTAAAAATTGTGCAGGAGTGGTTTGCGGAACATTACAAAGAGTTCAAGATGTTGTCTTGGCCTCAAAATTTCCCAGATCTCAATCCAATCGAGCACCTGTAGGATGTGCTGGAAAAACAAGTCCAATCTATGGAGGCCCCACCTCGCAACTTGCAGGACTTAAAGGATCTGCTGCTAACATCTTGGTGCTAGATACTACAAGACACCTTCAGAGGTCTTGTGGAGTCCATACTGGGACAGGTCAGAACTGTTTTGGCAGCTTAAGGGGACCTACACAATATTAGGCAAGTGGTTTTAATGTTGTGGCTGATTGGTGTACAACAGTAGGAAAGCAGCACATGAACCAATTTGGGAATATGGCCATAACTCTGTGTTAGTAGAATGGCAAATTAGCATAACAGCATCTTAACAGAACAGCAAGTTAGCAGAACATTATTTTAGTATAATACCAGTTTTTATCACAAACAGCAAGTTAGCATAGCATCTTACTAAAGGAGAGGGTTAGCTGAGCAAGGATTAGCAGATCAGTGTGTTGGCAGACTAGCAAGTTAGCTAATCTTTCAGACCAGTTTTTATGGGAAAAGATATGTGGCTTCAGCCATAGCAGTAAGTCCATAGGTTCAGATCTGAGTTGTGCAAATGTTTCTGCACATGCACTGGTGGTGAAACACACGTGTCTGTTTTGGAGAAAGCAGCAGGTGGCAAGCATTGGAGGAGACCACTGCTGCTTCCTCAGGATGAAGTAAAATAAAGGCATGACTACTGAGTCTCATCCAAGCTGCTCTCCTGGCTGAAACCAGTGCATTTCTGGCCCCTGGCCATCTCTGTGCTCCTGATGGGTGTCTACATGCCTCTCACTAGATGGGAAGGGGAATGGACTAGATGCCGCAATGTACCCAATTTTTTTTTTTTTTTTTTTTTTTTTTTTTTTACAAACAATGTTTCTTCTTGGAAGTGCTTCAGGAAATTAGTCAGAAAGAAAACGGATTTGCTTTCAGCTTCTGATGATTTCTTTCCATCTGCTTCTGAGTGCTCAGCAGATGCATTATTTCTTGTGAGGCATTTTGGAAATGCAGAGAGGTTCTGGTCTCCAGCCAAATCCTGGAAAGAATTTCTCATGGTCCAAACAAGAGCAGAACTATCAAATGCTGGTTAAGTTATGAAAGTGTTCTGTATTTGTGACTCATGGGACGGAAGCCCCTAAAATTTTATTGGTTGCTAAAGGGGCTAACAGAGGCTGGAGGCAAACTTCAGACTTCTCTCATTCTGGAAAGCAAGTCCAAATTCAAATCGGCACTGGATACCGTAGTAAGCACTGTGAATAATCGTTCCCATCTTGGGTTTATCCCCAGGCCAAAACCTCTTCATCTGCAAATGCTGAACATAAAATGTGGTTTGGGAAGTGGGAGCAAACCTGGGGAGAAACTCAGGGAGAGTTCTGGGTAAACTGCACACAAATCCACCTGGCCCAAAGGCTTTCAATGCCTATGCAAATCTTTAATAGAGCTTGACGTTATTACTTGGTGTTTAGGTTGTTCACAGGACAAGCAAATTTCACATTTTACCTGGCCCATCCAATGTTTAAACCTGTCTATTTTCAGGAAATATTGGAAAGACAATGTAAAGTCTAGGTTTATAATTTAAAAAAAAAAAAAAAAAAAAAAAAAAAAAAATCAAAATGAAGCAATCATGTGAGGGCAAACAATTGCAAAAAAAAAAAAAAAAACTTGAATACATCAGAATAAGCCAAACTAAGATATTATGGCCATTTTGTTTTATTATTTATAATTTTTGTTTTCTATTAAGAAACAACAAAACAAAAATACTATGATGTAATTAGTGACCTCATATGACTTCATACTTAAGATGATAGCCACTGTTTTGCATCAAATTTCTTAACATTTTACCATAATTTATTGTTCACCTGTTCATCTGTAAGATATCAGTCATTTATCACTCCGTGAAAATTTGAGTGAATTTCCTGTCCTAGACTGTCAGGCAAACATTAATGTTAAGCCCAGTTTAGGTCTGTTGAGGTCCAAAAACACTCATGTTTCCCCGAGACCCCTGCGGCATGGCTGAGAACTCATATGGAACATTTATGCAGCACGGCACAGAATGGCTTCCAAGCACAACAAAGAAAGCAAAGGGGAAAGTCCAAGAAGGTCATTATTACAGTACGCTCTGGCAGCAGGCAGCCTGCTGGCTGCCAAGTGGGAAATGAGAACAAGATAAAGGGGACACATAAAAACGACCCAAAGAAAGCGAAAATGGGTGAAGACAGTCTCAGAACACAAGGTCTGACATATTAAGCATTCCACTCCACAACTGAGCCTGCCATTGTTTTCCATTTGTTCTACTCTCCAGTTATCTGCTGCAGATTAGCTGGACAGTAGGAATGGTGCTGTATGAGGAGCGTGATGCGATGTGGCACTGATATCTCTTTGTGGAGACAGTGTATGTGTCTCTTTACCCTTGATTCAATTTGCTGGACAAACAACACATGCATGTCAGAGTAAAGACTGATAACATCAACCCAATGGATGGCACAAACATGAATGGAGTAACGAACACACGCGATAAAACACTATCTGCGATTTGGAACTACCTGGCGCTGGCTCTGTGTCAGGCCTTGGCATCTTGGGGGCTTCACTCGCATCTGGTTGATCCGTCTCCAGCTCTGTCTGTTTACACTCAGCACAGATGTACTCTTCCCGTGACTGAGCCACTGCATCTCCCTCAGCTTGTTGCTCACATTCCAGATGGAGCCACCTAGATGGGGAGCAAACAGGATTACTTAACTGCCTCCTTGACCCAGTGTTATTGTCTGATGGCAGAAATTCCACAAGTTCTGCTAAATGCTGGCAGAATTTCTGCAGCATCCCAGCAGCAATGTGCATATTTGCTATGAATTATTACTGGCATATATGATATTTTTCATTACATGGAGATCATGGAAACATAGTACTGCACTTTGCACCATCTGTGAATCTGTCTTGCATTATTATCTGATGCACCTGATTGACAAGGTTCAAGTATGGTAATGTCAGATATAGATGCTGCCTGATGCTCTGATTTATCTTCATTTTCCCTGTGTAGTTTTAAGTTTTGTAAGTCCACCCTGTACCACATCATGTCTGGTTACTCCCCTGAATAAATAATACTTGGCAGATCATGCTGTAATATTACAATTATAAGCATGATTATATTTTTTCATGTAACATTGGGACGAGTTGTTTCTTGTTCTAATGCCTGTCACAATTTCTATTTTGTGTTACTTAAAATCATTAAAAGAGCATTAATACATGTGTATCAAGGTGTAGTGCTGTGGATGTAAGATGACTGATATCTGTTAAGGGAAATTAGGGATGCAATTCTTTAGACCCTGTGTTACAGCCAACTTTTTCAAGTAACAGTGTTGAGATCATGGTTGATTGAATTTTATTATTGCACTTGACTTTAGAGAACTTCCACAGCTCTTGCAAAATACTTGCTGGATTTCTAAAGTCCCAGTAAGTATGTACATATTTTCTAAGAATAATTATTGTCCTGTGTGATATTATTTTTCATCAGGCTCAAAGAAACACTTCTCATAGAAACACATCCAACATTAGGAAGGACCCCAAGGAGTAACTGGTGCAAAGGCTAAGACCAGTTAATTGCAGAGGTACAGAGCAGATTGGGAAATCTGGATCCCAACCCCATGCCCTTTTCGGAGGCAATCTGTCCGTGACACTAACATTAGCATGAAAATGCCAGCAGTCAAAACAAAGGAAGTCACACAGAGTACATAACAAAACATTAGTAAGAGAGGGAGAAAAGGAAAAAATGGCACTAAACCATTTTGTGAACAAAAGTTTGTGAGCCCTTTGGAATTATCTGAAGTTCTATAGTTATTATGCATCTAAAGTGGTTTAATCTAAGCCACAAAAACAGACAATCACAAGCAGCTTTGACTAAAAACACACAAATAATTGTACTTTTAAATTGTACACATCATTTAATCATTCATAGTCCAGGCTCGAAATAGGTTCCCATAGCTTTTCCAGCCTGGACTGTGAATGTTTAAATTATGTATTCAGTACTGGCAAGAAGTAGTAAAATTGTTTGTGTGATATTAGTTTAAGCAGATTGTATTTGTCTATTATTGCAACTTAGCTGAAAATGATTAGGCCATGGAGAAATCAAGATAACTTCAAAGGGATCACAAACTTTTTCTTGTAAACATAGTTCCTAATTCTAATGTGCTGCAAGGGGTTTTGGAAAAATAGTTTGAAACATTGTTTACTGAGTGGGGTGATGCAAACCTTTTCACTTGCGTCACAGCGGCTCAGACCAAGATAGCACTGCTAAGTCATCAGCAACGTAGAAAACTTTAACATACACGGAGATCAAATCAAACACTAAGGTGAAACTTCAATTCATTTCCTCATTACACTCAACTCAGTCATTAAATTATCACATGCAGATAATTGGATCTGTCCGCAATGTGAATTACACAGAAGATTCTGGAAAGGCTTCACTGAACCAATACAGGCTCAAGCTTGCAGCAGGGAGTTGCTCTAGTTGCTTAGTACCTTTTACAGAGGTGGCAGGAGAGCAGGTCCTTATGGAGCTCTGGGTTTATGGCACTGCCACAATGAAAGCAGCCAGTGACAGGGTCCTGCTGCTGATAGCAGCCATCACAAAGCAAGCTGTTGTGGTGCCACTGGCCGCTGGACCGTGTGCCACACTGCACACACACCCTGCAG
This sequence comes from Heterotis niloticus, assembly GCA_018136845.1. Classification (NCBI taxonomy): domain Eukaryota; kingdom Metazoa; phylum Chordata; class Actinopteri; order Osteoglossiformes; family Osteoglossidae; genus Heterotis; species Heterotis niloticus. The sequence goes on along the minus strand of CM030894.1, from coordinate 18,831,974 downwards.
TTCTGGAGAACAAAGGACACTGTTATTCATAAACATTAGCTTTCATCAATATCATTCAACAACAAATGTACAAAAGCACTGTTGCTTATTTGTGGAAAACACCATACACATTATTTCAGATCTCTTCTTTAAGGCATGGGGAAAAAAAAACCCCACAGTAAAGATTCATTTTTAAATGTCCAGTTCTTAAGAGGAGATAGATGGCCGGATACATAGACATGTACCCAATTGTATAGATGACAGATACAAAGATACACAAGCTTTATTGATTCTGCTATGGAAATTGATGTGAATTTTGCAGCTTCCACTGAAGATCGCAAGCTATGGTCCTGTTAAGAGAACCTGTCAACAGCTGCAGTGAACTGGCCTGAACATGAAGGTTGGGTTTTGCTGTGAGGCTCAGATCTGACAGAGGCCAAACACAGGGTGCTGGGGCCCATAAACCCACTTCAATGACAGTGCTGGCCATAAACCTAACAAGCTCTTGGGTTCAGAGGTTAAAGGTCATTACCTCACTAGGCCACTCCTAGTATAGACCATCACACTCACACAGACTAACCCAGCCCTGCATGTTAAGAGCAATCTGCATGGTTTTTGGGATAATTGGGCAAGGATAACTGTCTTACTTGATAATGGTTAACAGTTTCTAGGGCAAAAGCAGAAGGATGGTATGAGGTATAAGGGATTGATTTCAAAAAGCCCTCTGTGATGTTTGCAAGGGGTCATAGAACACTCTGTTGCTCCTGACTCAACTTTCGATCCATCTGGCTTTCTTTGCCCATACCTTACACCGCCAGCCGTTGGTGGGGATAGAGTCCATCACTGGCTGTAGGCAAAAAGTGTGATATCCTTTGTCACACATGTCACAGACGAGCATCTTGCTGTCCTCCCCTGGGTTTCTGAAACAGACGGTTCAACACTCCATCTGAGTTTCCTTACCAAAAGAATTTATATGGAAACTTATTTCCTCCAGTAACTCTTTTACCACTACCTTTCCAGTGTTTCCTGATGGCATCATATAACTGTTCTTCTTAGACTTAGAACCTCATTGACTTCTGCAGATATACCAGTCATTCTTCCCACATTCCAAGTTCCCTGCATTTCTCAGGCCCTCAGCTGTTATTCCCTGTGACTTTATCACAATAAACTGTCACTGTTGTACAGGTATGACCCTCTGGCTACTGACTGGTGGAGTAGATGGAGGACAGGATGTTCAAAACACTCACTTGCAGGTCTGGCACACTTTGCACTCAGGGCACTGCCAGCCAGCCCTCTTGAGTGGTGTGGGGGCCACATCCAGGCAGATGCCATGATAATGCTGCCCACAGCTGGTACAGAAGAGCTGGTCCAGGAGGTCCCCAGGGCTGTCACACACAGCACAGGTGGCCTGCTCTGTGGCTGCAGGGCGGAACATGATCAACACAGTCAGCAAATCATGGTCAACCAGCAAACCAAGAAACCAAAAAACTAAATAACTTGTTTTATTGGCAGTCATTACAATGATCTAAAGTGATCATGACTATTACTATTATTGCTGTTATTAACTTTACCACTTTGTCCAAATGGACTTGTATGTACACTAAGATACTTACACTGATTAACACATTTATATAGTTGGGCAAGTTCTAATGTATCAGTTCAAGGTTAAATATCGTCATCATGGGTGTTATGTCAGGTAGGTTTCAAATCTGGGTCCTTCAGAGTGGAAAGAAGGACCAGGACTAATCGCTGTGTTGCATTTATTATGCTAATTAATCCACTAAGATTGCTGATCAGTGCCTTGAAGCAAAAGGGAACCTTGTGGAAGTGCATCACTCACATCTCTTGACAGCCTGCTGGATGTGGGCGCGGCAAAGTAGAGTGTAGCTCCGGATATCCTGGAATGTCCCCGCAGCGGCAGCACATGGGTAATGGTATGAGTGACGGCACGTCTCCTCACAGCACTTGACGGTTGCTCCAAGGCGTTTACAATAGGCACAGTGCTACATGGGGTGGGGGGGAAGAAAAGTGAGAAGGAAAACGGAATGAAAAAACTGATTTTGGCTCCACTTTACTTGGATACTGAAACACCTGAAGCAATCTCAGCTACAGAGATCTGCAACAGATATCCAATGCTCTCTCTCTCTCTAAATGAACACAGAAATACACTTAAAAAAAAAAAAAAAAAAAAAAGTTACCACCTGGATTTCACTTAGTGTTATGCTCTGGGGTTGCTTCAGTTGGTCAGGTCTAGGTTCAGAAATGTTATGTGCCCCAAAAAAAAAAAGTCAGCTGACTACCTGAATATACTGAATAACCAGGTTTTTCCATCAATGGATTTTTTCTTCCCTGATGAAATGGGCATATTCCAAGATGACAATGCCAGGATTCATCGGGGTCAAATTGTAAAAGAGTGGTTCAGACATCATTTTCACACATGGATTGGCCACCACAGAGTCCAGACCTTAACCCCATTGAGAATCTTTGGGATGTGCCAGACAAGACTTTACGCACCGGTCCGACTCTCCCATCAATACAAGATCTTCACAAAAAATTTATGCAACTCTGGACGGAAATAAATGTTTTGACATTGCATAAGCTTATTGAAACAGTGCCACAGCAAATGTGTGCTGTAATCAAAGCTAAAGGCAGTCCAACAAAATATTAGTGTGTGTGTGACTTTTTTTTTGGCTGGGTAGCGCATTTGTTATTTCTCTGCAGTAAATACACAAATATCTCCAAATCTATAAAGCTCTACCTGTCTGTTATTTATGCACAACTTTGTTTTTCATGTCGCATAATTGAAATTTGAGACACAGGCTCTCCTTATTGTATGTCAGGTTAGCCAGCGTCAATAAATTCCGAAAAGTTTACTTTATAAAGCTATTTAATTTCTACTTCAGCTAATAGTAAGGCTCAGAAACAAGCACATAGTTGTCACTCGCAAAAGATGTAGATTTGTCACACACAGCGTATACATCACTAGAGACAAGTTAATGGCCTAGTTTGTTACTGCAAAACTCATTGGAGCTCCTGTTTGGTACATTTTTCTTCTCAGTATACAGTTATGACACTCAAATGATAAACGGTCCCATATATGGCCTATCGAAATAGGTAAAACGACTTCCTATCAACAGTCAGTCAATAGCCTATCAACAGCTGGAGGACTTCAGCTGGCTGCCTGACGCATATGGTGCACTCATCACCAAATGCATTAGGATAAACTCAGGAGTGGCCATTGTTCACACATCAAAAAAGCCACTTTAAATGGTGCTGTTTTCATACAAACAATCTGGATGGGTGATGACTTAGCGCACCCCACATCTTGACTGAGACACCATTTTCTTTTTGCCATTCCTCTAACTGGCTGTTTGCTTACTTTTTGACCTCAAGCAATCAGTGGCACCTGGAGGGACGGTATATTCATCTCAAAGCACGATAGGAAATGGAACCACAACTTCCATGGCCGCCAACAACCCGATCAAAAGTAAGGCGAAAAACTCAAATACACACACCAGAGGGTAAAAGTGCATATTAAAATGCATCTGGCATTTGGCTGAGGGCCAAACAAGTGACATGCCAATTGCTTTACGGACCACAAGCCACAAAACCACACGCACATTGCTGGGGATAGGAGGAGGAGGAGGGCAGCTAGTGGATTGCCTTGACCTTTCCATCTCATAGCTCAGTAAACTGGGCTGCCAGGATTGACCTTCTCTAGCCTGCGAGCCACCACAATGCCCAGGGGTGGTGGCAGCATGTTACACTCACACATTTATGTAGGTATAGCCAAGAACAAAGAAGAGCACCAGCCTGAGACCATCCTGTTACTACAGCAATAGTCTATTCATAATTTGTACATCTTAATGTTTGTCATATCCAGGTGTATCATACATCAAATACAGTTGTTTTTATTCAGCAATTTATTGTCACTGATGCTGTGGATCTAGCAGTTGATCCCTGAAGAAATTAAACAACATTTAGATTTGTAGCAAAAAATGGTCCAAATTCTATATCTGGAGCCCTCTTTCTCATAAAACAAAGGGGAGAAGATCCTGTCCGGCTGCCAGCGTGGCCTCGTTTCATCCAATTTGTACAATCGGACCAGAGAAACCATTGTGACTGTCTTTTAACTGCTAATGAGAAACATTCACAGATCACAGGACACTGCAAGGACTCTCCAGTTCCTGGCCCCATCTAGAAAGTGCAAAACAATTAATCACATGAAGATTTTAATGCTAGGTTGAATATGACATTTATATAAATTTCTACTCTATCAGTTTCTGTTCTCTCAAAAAATGGCAAAAAGGCCCACATACATAGATGTTTTTATGGCAATAAAATTTTTTTGTTTTAATATCATATCCATTAAGGAAGCTTGTTGCAATGTACTATCACAATTTCATAGGAAGAAAAAAATAAATCCAATGGTAGCAGTTACACATGAAATTTTCTGTTATCAGAAGGATAAGGATGAGGGGTGATTGGTGTCTAAAGACTAACCAAAAAAAGTTAGGGTTAAGATCTAACAGGACACTGCAACTATATGAAATAACCAACAGTCAGCTCTATCACACAGATGGGCCAAACAACAAAGTAGGTAGCTTAAAATGGAGATATTGATTGACAGAACTGCTGCAGTTATAAACAACAACAAAACAAGGGCAGCGCAAGAAGGCCATGGTGGCATGGTATCCTCACCACTGTGCTCCCTGAGTGGATGGCTCGGTCCATGTTGAGCAGTGATTGGTCTTCCCCCTGGGACACACCCTGTGACCACACTGCACAGCGCTCATGGGCATAGAAGTACCCTGCAATCCCAATGGGCAAAGAGGTCAAAGGCTGGGGACCAAGTCATGCAGTTCTACAATACTTTCTTTATCATTTTATTTACATTAATTCATTTATCTTACACTTTTCTCCAGTAGGACATACAATGGTAAGTTATTTACAATTGTTTAACCATTCATACAGCTGGACAATTTTGAAAGCAGTAATTCAGGCTATGAAGTACATTGGTCAAAAGTATTGTGGCAGAAAGTAAGATTCAAACCCCGGATTTTCTTCTTCTAGTTAGACTGCTCAGTTCCTACAACACGGTCTTCAGCTATGACTCACCTGCCTCGTCAAACAGAGATTGGACATCAATGTCATCAGGGAGGCCCACTTGACCCAGCTCATCCCAGAATTTGTTGGAGGGCTCCTCTGATAGGCAGGAGCGTGTATCTCTGTGGGGTTCCGGGTAGAGAAGAAGGAGGAACTTAGTTTCAGGGAAGCTATACAGAGGGCCAGTCCATCTCTCACACACACACACACACACACACACACACACACACACACACGAAGAGCAATGTAGAATAAATAAACCACCTGGAACATATCATTGGACTATGGGAGGTAACCAAAGCACCTAGTGGAAATGAAATAGAGATGGATCACAGCACCCACATGAAACAGACTGATCCAAATTCAAACCCACAGCTTATGAACTGAGGCACCACTGCTACTTGCTGTGCTACTGTTTCACCCAGAATATTAGATGAGCATAAATATACCATTCATAAGGTGAGTAATGTTAAGACAGAGTAAACTGACAGGAACACTGAGGGCATAATGAAGAATAAGCTCCCATTATTGAGATTATGCACTTATGAACTCAGCCATCATCATATGTGAAAATTGCAGAACAACGTCTTAGCCACAGAGGACATGTATGTCAGCTGTTAGTTAGAGGCAAAACCTGTCTTCATTCTGTCATACAACATATCTAGTAAGGTCAGACCAAAGCATTCTGGAGAAACACAAGAACAACACACCTACAAACCATCACCAGCAGTGCTGACAGCATCCTACAGTAGAAGTACCTCTTTGGGCAAATTCTTCATTGTCAGCACTAAAAGACCACTCCAGCTCATCTCTGCCCATCAGTTCACATATCACAGGATTATAAGGCAAGTAGATATGGAATTCAGAAAATGTGGTATTAACCAAATCTATATGATGATGCAGAATCAACGCAGACATTATCAGCCTCCAGTCTCCACCAATTGGTAATCTGGTCACAAGCTGTCAAATTTAACATGGTCTACTTTAAATGTCACCTTACTGTGTGGTCAAGGGTGGTCAGCCTTTATACAAACCACCTTAAAATGTCACCAGGTAGTCAGAAATTAAACTGTAACACAGTCTATGTTAAATGTCACCTGGTATTTTGGCTCCAGTAAGCCAGGCTTAAAATGGTACACTTTAAATGCCATCTGGTATTTTGGTCATTGGTAGTGGGTGTCAACACAGTCTGATGGAGTGGTCACAGGCAGATAACTGTAACACAGACCACCCCCTTAGATGTCTCCTGATAGTGTGACTACAGAAAGTAAGCCCTATACCAGTCTATGTGAATTATCACCCAGTGTTTTGGTTGCAAGAAGCCTACCTTAAAAGCCAGGTGGCTTCACTGCATGCCAGGGGCTAACTCCTTCTTTTGATACGTCACCAGCCCCTTGGGGGACAATTCCGACTAGCTCTTCAGAGCCAAGACAAATTATACAGTCATTCAAAGAGCCTGAAGCAGAGTTTTTGATGCAAGCATTTCTGACAATGTTCATATGTCACTTCTATGCCAATCGAGCAACTAGGAGCTCCGCCACCAAAAACACAAACAGTCTGGTCATTTACTGGCTTCCTTATCTTCTGGGAACTTCTACTAGGGATCTTTTCAGCACCAAGTGAAATCATGTCCATTCACAGTACTGTGAGAAAGTATTTGTCCCCTTCTGATTTCCCTTTTCATTGCCTATTTGTTACACTGAATGGTTCTGCTGAATAACTTTGATTCTTAAATAAACAAAGTAAAAAATGTGTTATGTGTTACTCAGGTTCCCTTTGTCTAATTTGAACTTTTGTCTAAAGATCTGAAACAATTCAGCGTAAAAAAATGCAATAACGGTAAATCTTGGAAAGGGGGTATTTTTCAGCACACTAAGTCTAATGTCAATTAACACCTAGCTGCTTATTTACATTAACAAATGAAACTCTGCAGTAGCATCAATTTCCACTAGTTTATACTTGTTCTTTGAGAAAAAGGTAAAGACATATAGAACAAACACTCATATTTCTTTGTTGCCTGAAGGTGTTTCACAGGTACACTCTGCCTATGATACAGCAGGGTGGCTTGAACCATCAGAGAGAGTGCTCAAATTGAGTAGATCCTGAGTTCCTGGCTTTTCATTTTGAGCCTAGCTTACTAAAATCAATGAGAAATGTAAAAGGACTGAGGATGGATTTTTGAGGTTGCAAAAAAAAAAAAAACAAAAAAAAAAACAAAACAAAACATTTTTTTGTCTACTTTGTTCAGTTTACCCAGGAGATCTAAGCCACACAAAGCTGTGGAATCTTCTCTTATTTGGCCTCTACCCCTTCCATTTTTGGATGGACGATACCTTAGCTTGACCCACAAAGTTCTGTGAACCACGTTCCCCAAAACAAAGTAAATTTTTTCCATCAAAAATAAAGTAATACAAACATGGAAACTACAGGTGATAAATTAATTATAGTGAATGTACACAATTCTGAATTTCTTGGGGTTCTGCCCTACTGTCTGAATCCAAGTGCAAGCTATTATTTGTCTATTATTTTTAAAGTTAAGAAGTGCCTGGCAATTCAGTTTAAACCAATACAGTCTACACTTCCAGATTCACCATTCTGACCCAAAAGAGCTCATTAAAGGAGGTACCACATTTATGTTCAGAAAGTGAAACGTTACCTTGGAGATTCTTTCTGCTCCGTCGTGTCAGGGCCAGGACTGCGGTCATCGTGGACTGTGCTATCTGGGCTCTTGCTCTGGTCCAGTATGGCCTGTGGGATGTGTCTTGACACAGGTCCAAAGCGCCTCAGCTCACCCTGTCCCAGAAGGCTTCGCCCTCCGCAGTAGCACAACGAGCAGAGTTGCTCGCTGTAGGGGAAACAGTGACATGTTCAGAAAGCACTGCTGCTCAGGCCAGGGGGAAGTCAACCTGTGTGCCAGCTAAATAGGTTTGACATGAGCACTGCCCCCCTAATTTAAACACAGAGTCTGCTATGCAGTGATCACTGCCCCAGGTACAGTGTGTAAACCAGGAGAAATAGAACTCTGGTGCCCTGTGGTTCAAAGACGATGGGTCCTCCAATGTAAATCAGTCATTGCCAAATGGATAGTCATTCATCTTGTGTTGTCAGATTCAGGAGGGAAACCCGTGCTTATAGCTGTCATGTTGCCAACCCGATACTCCCCCCATTCTGCCCTCCCAGACAAATACGTAAATAAAGTATGAGGTGTTAATTTATAAAGAAGTACATAAGGAGTACATCATTGAGCGGAAAAACATGTCTGGCTCCACACACCAGCTCTGCCATATTCAAACTGTCAAAGTAAATGTGGCCAAATACCTGTAATGAGGAGGAAATTGCTAATGCTGAATTGCTAAAAACCATGACGTTCTTTCAGCAGTTTCAGTTGGGCCATTTTATTAATGCAGTAGAAAAATAGCTGTCAAAACAGAAATGACTATAGGAAAAAGACTTGCAGGGGAAATTATTCTGCCTTAATTAGACGTTAGTTTATTTTTGTGCCAGTGCAGAAGTTCAGCTGTGTTTATACTTCCTCCACATTTGGAAAGACTGGCCCCAAAATGAATAAATAAATACAAGCGAGAAGTGGTAATTAAAAGTTGCTCTATTCCAATATGTTTTTCAGTAACTACATTTGGTACCTGTGCATGATGCTGAGCTCAGCCTCCCCTCTGTTTGTAGGCTGCTAGGCTACTGCAGAACCTCACCACCTTCATTATCAGCATCAACCTTTAGCTTTTCATTACCCAGTATTCCTAGCTCAGCTCCCCTGGCCTGGCCCACACATATAGACCCACAAACAGGTGTTCTCACATGCGTGAGTGCGAATGCGCACACGCATGCACGCACACACACAGATGTGCAGATCTTTTACCTCAACCTAGCCCCTGAGGCAGCAGGCTCCACCCAGACCTCCAGCTCTGTACTCTGGGAAGATATGAGTGCTGACACAAGTGGCTCTTTTGCTTCTTCCACAGGCTGAGCTCCTCCACCTTCTTGCTGCTGTTCCTTTCCTTCTGTCAGGGGAGAGGAGCCATTTAGGTCATTCAGCATCAGCCTTAGGAAATCAGACTTTGTTACACAGCACAGATGCTTAACTTCCAAACAATGCAATGAATGTTCTGAAGCCTTCTTGAGTCAGACAACAGACCTCTATCCACTGCAAGAACCAAAATCCAATGTTACATCAAGCACATTGTTTGCACTGAGCAGCAGCAGGTAGCATCTTGCACAGGGATCATCTCCTTCTAACTTGGACTGCAATTCTGCTCCTGTAGTTCCCTTGCTCAAGGTACTCACTCTGAAGTGACACAGTAAGAACATGTTTCTATGGAAATGCAAAATCAATGATATGCTTAATCATCAATTAAGTCTATACTAAGCCTTCCAAAAGTATTTAGATACCTTGAAAGTCATCAAAATAGCCTGGACTATAAATTTTACCACTGCAATTTTTTTTCTGTTTTTATTGCAAACTCATATGCTCTAAACTGTTAGATTCAAATTATGCTACCTGTTTGTAGATATTAAAAAAAAATGAAAAACTGAAATATGCTGCTTGCATAAGCATTAAAACCCAACACATTAATATTTGATAGAGAAATGTTTTGGTGCAATAATAGCTTAAGGTAAGTATAGACCAGTATTGCACACAATTTGCAAATCATTTTACTCCATTCCTCTTGGCAAATCTGCAGCAGAGTGTTCAGGTTGGTTTGATGATGCTTCTGGACCACAGGCTTCAAATAGCGCCAAAGATTCCCTGAGCTTGATGTAAATGTATGCCATTGAAAGAAGTCTGAAATTCTCATCTTTGCCAATATTTGTGCAAGCAACAAGTTTAGGAAAAGAAAAAATTGCTAATTTCACATGATCATAACTAGCCATGTTATTTCAGAACTTTAAATGAACTGACACATGAATATGAGGCTTCATACCACATTAACACTGAAAGATGAGACTGTACAGCAAACAGGGTGCAAACAAGAAAAAACCCACACTTATTTTAGAAACTCAAACTAATCGGAAACTAACAGGCATACTTTTGGTGAATCACCACACGGAGACTAGACAAAAATGATAATTTGCCATTTTTACTTTTTGTTGCATCCGTAAGCACTTAAGTCATAGTCTGGAGTTCTGAAAAAATAATTACTTCAACTAAATCTAGTTTTACAAGCTACTGAATGATGGGGTGCACTTAATTTCATACAGTCAGGTCCATAAGTATTTGGACAATGACACAATTTTCAGTTTTTTGCCACTGTGCACAACCACAATGAATTTGAAACAAAGCAGTTAAGATGTGATTGAAGTGTAGACTTCTGGCTTTAATTTAAGGGGTTTAACAAAAGTATTGCATTAACCATTTAGGAATTACAGCCATTCATATACATTGTTCCCCATTTTCAGAGGCTCAAAAGTAATTGGACAATTGACTGACAAACAGTTTTATGGCCAGAAGTGGCCTCTTCCCTCATTATTTCATTTTACATATTACTTTTACAAAAATATAATTCACCTACAATAAAGTTCAAAAGTGTAAAATGAATTAAAATTGCATTAATAATGAAAGTTTAACAAATTACAGGTCTTAGGCTATAAAGACTGATTTCTTATTGGATGTTTAAATTTCCCATCATCCACAGACACACACATACACACCTGTTTTTGACTTTCAGAATGGTTAATATTATTTCAGCTGTACTATTGTTTAGAAAAATAATCCTTTTGGGAAAAATACGTAATGTTGAAGCCACCAGTTTCTGCAAAAGAGCTTGTTTCTTCCCTTAGTACTGATCGTAATCACTTGCTCACTGGGACATTTGTAGGCTTTTAGGACCCCATTTTGCTTTTACTGGCTCTAAACCTTTTTGCACAACCCTCAGGTCACAATCCCTCCAGAAAAGGTCTTCTTTGTTTTCTGTACTGGAACCCATATAATACTCAGCTGCCTGATATCTTCTCCACAAACCCACCTTAAGAAAAGACCAATAGCAAGTAGGAGGAGGAAGGCTCACCCACTTCCAGAAGACCCTCACATTCTGGAGCTTCAGCCCAATCCATGCTGTCGTCATTGTCTCCCACTGTTTTTCCTCTGCTGCGGGGCCTGTAACCAACATGAGGAGCACAACAGTGTGACAATGAGCCTCCTTGTTTACCCTCACACCGCAAGGAAGCAAACACCTTTTTGCTATACAACCCGAAGCAGATTTGCGCCACAGTCCCAAAATGCAGCAGTACATATAGCACTGCGTCATATAGTACATTACTTTAAATAATGATAGTCATTTTTAGTGTCATACATTATGTTTCATTCCTTATTAAAAGTAGCAATAGCAATGAACATTTAATAGCTATATTTATGTAAAAGAAATGATTACCAGTGTACTTGGTAACCAGCAACTGAACAGCAGTGAACAAGATCAAAAAAGTGCAAACTGCATTTGAACCCGGGCCACACAAGGCAAAGCCTAAGATCACAGATGCTGGGAGAAGTGTTATCTAGTGTTGCACTCACATAAATTTTTTTATTTCTTTGATGTACTCAGTACTCATTGTGACAGGACTTCTCAACTCAGATACCAATCTGGATATTAATATACACTGCTTGTTATATCGAGAATTCGGAAACTAGTGGCTTGAATACCACGGTATAGGTGCATTCTTACAAACTGTAATAAAAACAAGATCAAGAGAATTACTTGAATACTTACAACAAAGAAATCCCTTCATTTTTGATGTCAATCAAATTTTGTACAAATTTTTGTTTTCTAGCAAATGAAAATGCATACGATGCAATTTGAGATGTCAGACAGTTTAACATGATGGACACCATTGCTCTGCATTAAAATTTTTTATCTTAGTTTAATTTCCATCTGTCCATTGCATATATATCCCAATTATACTATCTTTTTGCACTTTGCTTCTTATGATTCAAGATTTTTGGCTCACACTGGAGAGTGCACCATCTTGGTGCTCTAATTTCCAAGATCCTGCTAAGAGATCTGTACAGCTAGGAGTTTGGTTGCCTCTTTGCTCTCTCCCCACCCACCGCCACCAAATATTTGCCCTCCCACCACTTTCCCTCAAGTCTCAATTCAGTGTTCTATCGTTGTATCAAGATGGCTCCTTACGCCTTCGCACCCGTCACCTCCGATGACGTCAGTATGGCAGTCCTGCTGTCTTCCCTGTGCACCAAAAGCAGCCAATGGTACACTTGTTGCCTGAAGGCAACACTTGGCTGTCCGTTACCATAGTAACATCATCCAGTGTCTAGTTACTGACACCAAACTGCCAACATGGCAAAGCATGTTTCTTTAGCTGAAATGGAAAAGTGGTGTTTCTGACCTGTTCTTCAGAAAACATTAACTTTTAAAGCTTTTTGTCAAAGACTAACATGCATTCTTCTTTCTATTATCAAACTAAATCAAACAGATCTCAACCCAAACTGGCAATACAGAAAAGGAAAGGAGGCAGTAGCTGGATGGTGTGGTCTTTCTAGGTGCTAATGGAGATGACCGCCCCTCAAACATGATGCAGAGCCATATTGTCATAATTTGCTGCAGTCTGAGTTCAGCTAGACATCATATCCTGCAATGTTGTAACGCTGCCAAATCTGCTAGTCTCCAGGGTAAAAGTGACAAAGGTTTGTCAATATCCTTACAGACCATCTTCTTGATTTACATCAATGCCACCATAGAACTCAGCTCCTGTCTCTCAAGTTCATCAGGCCCATCTGACCAACTCAGAAAAGAGCACAATGACAATTATTGAACTTTGTATCAAATAGGCTACAAAAGCAGCACAACTGGACCTCTGAGGAGTGAAGAAAGTTGCCTGGTCAGGTGAATTGCTGATGGAAGGATCAGAATTGAGTGTAAGCAACCTGAGTCCATGGAACCATCCTGTTTGATATCAATAGTACAAGCCAGTGGTATCAGTGTGATAGTATGGGGAATAATTTCCTGGCAAACTTTAGGGTCCCTGGTACCCACCAAAGAACACTGGAACATCACTACTAATCAAGTTCATCACTTCATAGCTACAGTTTATCCACACTTCCAGCATGATAATGCACTATGTCACAAGGAATATATTGTCACAGAACTGTGCAGAAATTGACAAGGACTTTTAATTGCTTCAGTGACCTGCACAGTCCCAAAAGCAGGTGGCATAGCATATAGAGCCATAGCTCCTTGCCATCTAAAGAGTGAGGTCCTGAACTCTCCTACTGACAAAGGCACTGCCACTAAATTTAAATCCACTTTCACAACAGTATCTATCTATTTAGAGTAGTGACCCCTTAAAAAAGTGTGTGACCATATCCTAGAACAGAGGACAGGTCTCCCAAGAGGATGACAACGACAGAGGCCATCCACCAATGCAATACTTACAAAAGACATCAACTGACCCTCTAAGGCAGCAGAACTGCAATGTTTACCATGTTTTTTCTATGAGTCACCATGACTAAACTGCTGGGAAAGGCAAAATCCCAGAGTGAAAAAATAAGACAACATGTAATGCTTGAATGTGTGTGGTGGCCATCAAAATCCATTGAAGACAGCAAAGCAAGAATTCTGTCCATTCTAAAAAAAGAAGAATGAAAGCAAATGGAACAAAAACACATCACCAAATTACTTGAAAGGGCATCATGTTTTGAAGTAAAACCACAAGAAGGTAATGATTCATGTCCACAATGGCTTTGTGGAGACAAAAGTGTGTATTTACAACAAAGGATTAAAAGCAGATGCAAGTTCCCGTGCATTTCTCCAACTTTCCATTAATGCCTTACATTTTTTTTCAAAATAACACAAATACAAAAAGAACAAACCTTTGAAATATGTCCCTCAGAATGAAAGGAAAACAGTAATTTCTATGCAGAACAAAACCTAAAAGGGTCCTCAGCACCCAACCCCCCAAGCCCTGTACATTATAACTTATCCTCATGATCCCCCTACAGTGGGGGGAAAGAGAAATAAAAAAGCTGTTGGGTAAGTAGTCCCAGTTCTAAGGGCTGACAGGAAATCCTGGCATGGAGTGGTCGGCTGCCGGAGGGCAGACCCCCTGTCTGCGGATCTAGTTCCCAGCATGCACCTCATTCACCCTCTTACCTTTTCACTTTTTGAGCAAACAAATATCAGACTGGGCCATGTTAATCACATTGCACTAATCTATTATAAAGAAAGTTCTAGTATCTATTAAATACTCTATAGATGGCCATCATCATAAATAACTTTCTCCCAACAGCAAGAACCATCTTGTCAAACTGTCCAGAACATTTATTTATGGTTCTTAACTGTTTTTTAGAGCCTCTGAATCCTCAGCTATTTCCCAGACTCTCAACTCAATGCCACCCACAACATAATTAATAACAGCACCAATGCCAGTACCGGCACTAACATCATCACCAGCATCAAAAATTCTAGCAATATCAGCACTAACGTCAACATCGCTAACACAACTAGGACCAACATTATTATCAGTACCACCAAGAATATCAGTACCAGCAGCATAAATAAAATAAAAATCAGCACCAACAGTAACAACACTGTTAGAAAAATAACTGACATGAGCACTAGAAGCATCAACAGCATCCAAAATATGCATGAGATCTAGAAAGGTTTTCTGTCATTCAGGCACAGGTATGCATCACTTAACGACGGGGATATGTTCCGAGAAATGCTTCGTTAGGCGATTTTGTTGTTAAGCGAACATCATAGCGTGTACACGTGCAGCATCATGTCCGTTTTGTCATGTATATGGTATAGCCTATTGCTCCTAGGTTATAAACCTGATCAGCATGTTACAGCAGATGCAGTAAACACAAGATGTATGAGGCTGCTCCCAGGGTAACATGGCATACTCTTTTACAGGAAACTTTTTATTATAAACAGAAAGAGTACATTCTAAAATAATGATAAAAAGTACAGTATAGTAAATACTTAAACCAATAACATAGTTGCTTATTATCATTATCAAGTATTATGTACTGTATATAATCTTATGGGACCACTGTCATGTATGCAGTCTGTCATTGACTGACTTGTTATGCAGCGCATACCTGTATTTCAGCAACTGTGGATATGGTCTTTGCCTGCAGAGCAAACTGATCAAAAAGGTGAAAATTTCTGAGAAGGTATGAGGAATCATTCAAAGAGAGGGTCATACACCAGAATGATGAAGCCTACATCCCAGTAAATCAAACAGACAAGTTATTCTCCACCCTCAGCACTACTTTAACCACACAGAAGCCATTAAATATGCAATAAATATTGCTGTCACTCATGCAGAGAAAAAACCCACATTCTGAAAAAACTGGAGATGAGATCTGGAGGCACCCATAACCAAACCTGTGACACACCATCACATTAACTTGCTGCATTCAAAGGAAATTTCTTTCCTTATCTGCTGCTTGAAGATGCATCACAGACCCAGTCCCTATGGATGGATAATTCCACTACTGCCTGGATAACACAGTGATAACCACAGTGGCAAAGATGATTACATTCCCAGCTGTCTGATATCACCTCCATAATCTTGAAGGGTTTTCTACACTGCTTGTGAGGAAAGGGGTTCCAAATGAGCTGATGTGCAATATCAATTTTATGCCTTTTATCTACCTCATGTCTGTATAGCATCAGGTAGGAAGGAAGAGGAAGATGAGAGTTTAGTCTGAGGCACCTAGAAGTCTGATCACCTCGTTCATTCTCAAAGCTTCCCCTCCACTCTGAAACGGCTAGCCTCCCTATCCCCAGCAAAGTGTGATGGAGAATTTAGCCTGACAGCCATCAGACACCTTCGGACTGCACTGAAAGCTCCTCCGCCAAGGTCTCCAGCTTCAATGCAGACATACAAGGTTAAAGTCCTGCAAATATTCTTCACAGATATAAAGACGATATGATGGGAGTAGTAGCAGTGGAGATTCTGGTGTGGGTGGAGGTGTTTTTGACAGCTCTGATGTATCCACTGTTCCTCTAGTAGTTCTGCTTTGGAGGCCCCAAAGAGTATTTAATACATGCCCTATAAATAATTCATGGCACTTAATAAGTGGAGACTGATTTAATAGACCTGGAAGGGGAAAGCCAGCCGTGAACCCACCATGTGGCACCATGGCAGGCAGCAGCATGAAGTGCTGAGTTCGTTTATAAGTCTCAAATAGATGTCAACATGCAGTAAGCAGCTACTTTGACCGGCACTACTTTAGTACAGAAAGTCTAATTCTAGACAATTCTAACCAATGTCTACTCCTATGCCCTTTGTCATAGTGGGTGTGCCCATTGGCACAATGCCTTACTCAAAAGAGGAATGCATTATATGCACTGATGATTTTAAATTAAGCACTTTCAATAAACTTTAACATGCTACAATGACAGGTTCAATTGCTGCATTCTGCTGGCAAAAAGCAGTTTCCGTTTGTAGCTTTCAGCTCCAAGTCTAAACGCAACCAATGAAGTCAGCAGGATCCTGAATGAAGACCTTGCACACAGGAAGCCGAGAAGGCGAGGCGAGGGTTAATCTTACTTCTTTTTTGGTTTGGGCGTGGTAGCAGGGGTGGCGGCGGCGGCAGCAGCAGCAGCGGCAATGGCATCCTTGCGAGGCCGGCCCCTGGGACGCTTGTCTGCGGGGGTGGGGCTATCTGCTGGGCTGGCCCCCCCACTGCTTGCCACCGGCGATGGTTTTTCCTCAGAGGCTTCCGCACTCCTGTCCTCTGATGACATTCTGTGGGAGAGAGTAGAGGAGGAAGGGAGGAGGAGAGAATTTCCCATCAGCCCTGTTACACAGAGGCAAAGTCCACCACACCCTGTTTATATCACATCTCACACACAAACATACAAACAAGGTGGAGCATAGCCTTACCCAGGAAGGGTCTCCTTAGAAGAAGTTACATAAGCACACATGGCACCAGTGAAAATATTATGACAGAGGTGTTGTGCTTTAATATCAAATTTGCATTTCTGGTAACAGATTTCTAATAAATAAACTGCAATCACTCAGTTTCATGTGGACTGTCACTGGCATGGTTCATTAACTGAACCACATACAAGAGTCAGCATAACTCAACATCACTGGTACTTTGGGTTCAAATGAGGATTTTGAAAAATCTCACTTTGTCCCTTTACAGAGCAGGTGGTGTCGTGATTACAGCCTACGACTAAGGGAATGAGATTCAAAATGCACCACCTACTGTAGTACCCTTTGTTATAGCACATGCTCTGAATTGCTCCAGTATACAATGATCCAGTTATTTAAATGGGTAAATCAGTGTAAGTAGCTTAGTATCATAAACTGCTTTAGAAGAAAGCACCAGATAAATAAATACAGTGCCTTGCAAAAGTATGTGGACCCCTTGAAAATGATCAGCATTGACTGGATTGAAAATTGTACTTTCACATGTCTTCCAAGTCAGTGTATTTATTTTGAACTGATATGCTTTACCACTAAATTGTCAAAGCCAAATTAAGATATTTGTTTGCAGACATTTTAAAGAAAATGAAAAACTTAAACATGCTGCTTGCATAAGTCTTCAAGCACAACAGATTAATACACCCTTGCACTGCAGTATGTGAGCTCCTGGTTTCCGAGTTCCTGATATAACACTTGTTTTATATTAATATCCAACTCAGTATTCAAGTCGAAAAGCCCTGGCATACTGATTGCCATCTGAATGCAGCCAAAACACATCAGTGAAATATGCTCAATATCAGTACTACACCCAGCACTGTGTTCTCAGTCTTAGCCTCATGTGGCCCATGTTGAAACGCAGTTTGTGCTTTATCATTTCATTCACTTCTGTTCAGTGGATCAGTCCCCAAGAGACAGTTCATTACAGTAACAGCCCATTATAGCAAATACATTTTATTGCTTTTACATTGATTTCATTAAATGTTTTACATAAACTTGATTAAATATTAACTGCTATTACTACCAAAAGGAAAGAAATGTTATGTTTGATATTAAATTTAAAAAACTATATATGAACACATAAATCCATATTAATTACTTCATTAACTATATGGTAATTGGGCCATTAGTGTTTCAAGTGTTCTGTATGACAGTGAAATAGGTATGTTACAGTGTTAGGAATATTTTGGGAAAAATTAATTTGTGGTTTTTGAGATGAACTTGGAACAAATTGGAATTTTCTTCATAAGAAATAATGGAAATAGCTTCCCAGTATTAGAGTTTGTGGTATTTAAGCAATTTCTATGAGCCAGTTACACTCAGATACCAAAGTGCAGGAATATTTGGTAGAGCCACATCTGGTGGTAATAACAGCTTTAAGGTTTTGGGATAAGTAAGTACCAACTTTGCACACCGTTTGGCAGTTATTTTATCCGATTCATGTTGTTAAATCTGTGGCAGGAACAAAACGGTGACTGTCTTACAGCAGCCCAGTCAAAGTCCTGACCTCAATCCCACTGCAAATCTGCAGCTCCATTTCAAAACTGTGGCCCACAAGCATCATCCAACCAACTTGAACAATTTACTGCAACCATGGCTACATGACCATATCTGGTAAATATATCTGGTAAAAACCTTTTGCCCTTGGGCTGTATTTACATATATATCAATATGGATTTGCAATTTATCATTCTGCTTCTAACTTGGCCTAGTTAAATTTAATTAATTAGAATGAATGAATGAATGAATGAACGAACGAACAGATGAACGAACGAATGGGGAAACCAAGGTGTTTATTTAGAGCTTCAGACGATTATAATCAAGTTAGGTTTATGGGTAACCTCCGAATGCTGCATTTTACATCATGCTGGAGTGTGAAACATTATGTACTTTGCAGAACATGTCTACAGTGGGTCCCCAGACCCCAGCAGACCCTCCTCACAGCCCCCATTGTGCCACCAACGCTGACCACAGGGAGCAGCTGAAGAGAACATCACTGCAGCCCTGCTGGCATGGACCCCCCCCACTCTCCACGGTACACCGCTCAAATTAATTTAAGATTTTCATTCCGGGCCGTCACGCTGAGAAGAAAACCATCCCACAGCGCTGCTGGAGCCGAGCTTATCAGAGTGCTAATTTTCACCAGGGGGACCTATAGGCCCAGTGCCCCCTGCTGTCCTGGAGGTCCACACTGCACTTGTTCTTCATACTTTCTGAACAACAGCACTTTGGAGAATTTTAGAAAACTTTTTGGATGCAGCACTTCATTTAAAAAAAAAAAAAAAAAAAAGTTTTGTGTTTGGGAAAATTAAATACATGGATTGATTTTGCACAGTAGCATCAATTACATTTTGAAAAAAATAAAATGACCTTGGAACTACACTCTGCTTTGGCTCCCATTCAGTTTGCTAGCAGTTCCACCAACATTACAAACAGGCAATAGGTGATGTAGCAGTTTGAGTTGCTGCCCAGCACTTGAAGTACTCATGTTCAAATCACAACTGCTGCTGTAGTATCCTTGATTGAGGTACTTACTCTGAAATAATATGATAAACATTACCTTGCTATGCAAAATAAGTAACTTAATGCAATGATAAGTCAGAGTGTGAGCTAAATTGATTGATAATCACTTTTTTAAAAAGTCATCATTATGAGCCTTGCCCTTGGTGATGCTGGTGGAATATTAAAGTACCGTGTTCTATTGGACTACCCCAAACTCCATATCGAGGTCAGGGATGTTGAGACACTTAACCACAAACAAGAACAACATGCGTGAGCTGTCATACTTATCGTTACAACAGCCACAGAGCCATATCACTTTGCCCAGAAGAGCCAACTTTGTACAGGTTAAAAAGTCTGGGTCTTTAGAGTACCTGCTACACAACTTGCGGCAATCATGACTTTAAACCCTTCAAGAGACTTGCTTTCTTTATTCTGCTTAAATGTAAATTCTTGAGTTTTGTTTGGCTGAAAAGTGGCCGGTCATCTTTGCCCAGATGTGTGAGGCGCTATGACACCTCATTTATAGTCACTAATTGCCAGGATCAAGGATATTTATTATAACCTATCTGACACCTCACCCTATAGGGCTCTTAATGGCAACAGCCTGCCAATTAGTGTCACTGTGATCATTTAATTCTTGGGTCAGTCTCTGAGATGGAAACACTTATTCTCTTGATTTCCAAATCTTGCATTGATGCCTGCATTTTCCAATTGTGCCAAGTTCTTGTTTCCACAGCCATGTGTAGCAAATGCTACAAAGACCTTCTTGTGTTTACACTGCCCTGATGGAGGCATCCCACTGTGCCTACTGTCCCCATGGTGTACCCGCTGTGTACACTTTCCAGGCAGAAAGAGGAACAGGTGTCTGTGATTCCCCATTCATGAGATCCATTAGGGAGAAGCAGCTCTGGCAAAACATTGTGGAATGGGAATACTCATGGGCTGCGCTGTCAGAGCAGAGAGCACTCGCTAACAAGACACCGTGTGCAGCCAAAGGATGGAACCAATTCCAAATTGCAGACTTTCTCTTTAACCCTAACTGTTCTGATCACATGATAGCACAGTGATACATCATGCTTTGGTTCATACATGGGTTTGAATGTGGCTCCATCTGGACTTTCTACCCCCCCCCCCCCATGTTCACACGTGTTTCCTCCAACTGTATAAAGGCATTTTTCAGATGGATTAGTGACTAAATTGCCATTAGCATGTATGGTTGCCCTGTGATAGACTGGTACCCCAACCAGAGTGCATCTTGCCTCACATGCAGTACTTCCAGGATAGGCACTGGGCCACCCTGTACTGGACACATTATATTCTGACAGCACTACAATATGGTTTATCATTTTAATGGACACTGCAATGCTTGATGGTTTTTTCCACATTAATTTATAAGGGGAAACTCTTCTTGACAAGATGTGTATACATGTGGTATTCTACCGTGTATTTATAGTACGAAAGGGACCTGTGATTTTCTGACTGATGACTAACAGTCAAATGCTGTTATCAGGTCGTCTTCATTCTAAATATAACATTGACAAAGCATAAACAAATGCACATGTGCATGCAAACTATAACATCACAAATTCTCTAATTAGCAATATATTCAGCATTTTTAAGTGTTATTATGCAAGTGACAATAACTGTGGTCCACAGAATATTCCAGAATCCTCTGCAGTCAAACACACCCAACTCAGTCAGTCATTCTAATGTTATACTTTGCTTCTCACTTGAATAACTGTTTTTCACATTATTGTATTCAAATTTATTATGGATAAAAATCCTACACAATACTTACCCACTTAAGTTCAATCAATAAAAGTTACTTATTATTCAGCCAAAGTCCTCTCTGAAACATCTAAAAAACTAAAATCAAGTATCATCCATGACTCAATAATATAAATTATGAACTGACGAGGATTGTTAAAGAAATGGAAGTTCAGCCCATCTTTGTATGGCTTCCCCCCTTTTGAGGAACACGCTGAGCAACACGTCTAATTTGAAAATATATGTGACACCCAAGAAGTTGCAGATAAAAGTCTACGAATCAAAGTCACCGCAAACAGCTGAGTCTCAAGTGGAGTGAATGACTCATGAAGTGTGAAAAGACGTGAATGCAGTCAGTTGATCAGAAGGGGTCCTTTCGATGGATGTGATGAGGTTTTTGCAAAAGAGAACGATGCCATTAATGACATTCAAAAGTGATGGAAAAGGCAAAGAGCTGATGCTTACATGAACAGTTTATTCTGCTAAGGACTAATAGAACCCAGATTCAAATTCCACTTCTGCTGTACTACTCTTCAACAAGATAGGCTGAACTCGTATATTAAAAGTTACCCAGATGTACAAATTGGCAGACAGCAGACTAAGCATGCATGTTGCTGTGGAGAAATATGTCAGCTAAATGCATGAGTAATAACACCATTGAAATGCTCATTTCAGTTGTGATTTTAAATTTACATCAATCAGTGACTATATTTGGCTGATATTGCCAAAGTAACAGGAAGTAGTTGTCCCATGATGCCTTTTCGTGTTCTGTAATTTTCTTAAATGCTTCCACGAGTGCAAATTCCACATTTACCATGTTGGTGTTACGATGAATGACTGTTCTCCACTTACAGGTGGGGAGTAGAGTTCTGAATTCAAGAATCACCTATGGGCTATCTGTTGCAAGGAGGACACATGAAGTAGAATGATTAATAAGCAAAAATGCCATTTGCACATATTAATACATTTTCATAAAGTGTAGTAGTGATATTTTTCTGTATGCAACCCAGTTATGTGAGGGCCAAGTGCCCTCAAACTTCTCACTGGTACTGCATGTCTCTGTATGTTATGCCTTGTGTATGAAGAATAAGAAATGTGATGGCTGCAGACTGCTCTACTTAACCAGTTATCCAGTAAAATGTCTTAATCACTAATGCCACTGATGAAGATGTGGTTTTGTACAGAAGAGAAGCAAAACCAGCCAGGTTCTCAGCAAGTGTTGCCACCATCAAATGGTAGAAAACGAGACCCATATGCATGTGAACAGGCAGTTCTGTCCTGAAAAAAGACGACCACCATCATATTCTGCCCTTATCAAAGTGTAGCTACGTTTGCAGTGGGTGGATCTGTTCGGTTACCAAAACCACAGGCCATGGGGTGAGGGCTGATGATGGTGCTGACTTCCTGCTTCAGTGCTTTTTGCATCTCGGGCACCCAAATATACGCTGCAAGAAGTGCAGAGACGACAAAACAAGGCCAGCAAGAGCCTGCATGTCCAGAGGCTCAGCTCAAACATGGCAACGTACAACGCTTGTCTCTCCACCGTCCCCCACCACCACCTACAGCGGCATGCAGACAGCCGAGCCCACTTCCGGTAACCACACTGATTCTCGTTCTCTGTGCTCGCTCTTGTTTGTCATGAACAAAAAGCAAAGCCTCCCATCTTTCTGATGCACACTTAGAGGCAAAAGAGGATGCTTCACAGCTGATAATTTCAGTTCTGTGGAACACACTGTCCATCTACTGGGAAGATCTATCATATAGGGATTGAACCTGAAGATCATATTATTGATTTTCCAGTTTATTTTTTTCTATTATTTATTCATTCATTTAGTTCCATGCAGGGTGTAGTCTGATGGCCTAGCAACCAGAAACTCTGGAATAGGCTCTAGACCCACACCACCCTATTCAGGATAACAAAGTTTACTCTAACAGATGGATAATGGATTAAGTGACACTTTTCTTCAAAATAATTACACTAAGGTTTGCACACTTAGCCACTTCAAATTATTTGCCATTAAATTACTGGGTAATTTTTACTGTAGTGATATAGAGCAACTCCTTTGAGCAGGAAAAGGATGTGAATCTTGGTCTTTAGTTTGAAAGGAAGCAGCATTAACCTTTATGGCACCAGCTGCTACAGGTTAGGCTCAGACCAAAGAAAGGTTACACTACTGCAGTCTCTCTTGACTTTGTAGGTGAATTTTTTATAATTAAATAGTGGATATTTGAACTTAAACAACCTTGAACCATAACGCTGAATAATGGACAGACTAATGAGAGAACTGCAACTGCAGCATACGAAGATTTCCTCCACGGATGCCAACAACTGTAATGTGGGAATGAGAGTCACTGTGGACCAGAAACTTTTCTTTAAATTGTATTGATTTAACAGACCCTTTTCTCTGAAGTAACCTACACTAATGTAGACATTTATACATTTGAGTAATTATCAATTCATGCATATACCTCACTCAGCTGTACCACAGAAGGAAATGGTATTTAAACCCAGTTCCTTCTAATACAAGACATGAGCTATGAACACTACGCCATCTGCTGCCTCAACAACTTGCAAATGTAAGGTGACATTTTCACAACACATTTTAGAAATTTGTTTACACTACAGAGAAACTGTCTGCTATACAGCCATACTGTGCTCAATGCACAGCCACAGGGTACCAGTTCAGCTGGGCAGGCCCACTTCTTAGGTTCCTTCTCCTGGGCTAAGCAGACATCAGCAGCTTGTTGCAGGATAATGACCACAAAATGACCCACAATTCCTTGCCCACTCAGACACAGTGGAGAGTTCTACTCACAAACTTTAGGATGATTTATTATTATTATTTTTTTTTTTTTATTATTACAACCGCAAGTCTTTTTCAAGCTGGTACTGAAGCCAAACACTTACCCTTAATCTCATATTTATCCCCCAATCAAATACCACTTAAATTTACTTATCCACACAAACTACATTTTGTTCGGGCAACACACCAACT
Organism: Heterotis niloticus; assembly: GCA_018136845.1. Lineage (NCBI taxonomy): Eukaryota > Metazoa > Chordata > Actinopteri > Osteoglossiformes > Osteoglossidae > Heterotis > Heterotis niloticus. The sequence goes on along the minus strand of CM030894.1, from coordinate 18,807,720 downwards.
AATGGTTTCATTTCTCAACAATGTCTTCTCCACAAGGACACACTTCTTTTGTCAGGAAGCATGGATATGATCTACCATCTGGAAATTAAGGCTGCAACACTGAAATACATTACAAAAATAAGGAACTTTCAGCTACATTTCATTTGTTGATCATTAGTTAACTCTTGCAACAGGCTGCTTAGCCATCAGCTTTTTCCTTAAATCTCAAATGGATGCGACTGAAAGTTTCATAAAGACAGGGTTCAGGAAGCGACTTTCATATGCCAACGACCAATTCCTAATGTGCTGGAATTATGTATAAAAAAGGCACCGGGTGCATACATGGTTCAAGCGGTCAGGTTGCACTCAAACTCATCTCTGCTGATGCAATACCCTTAAGCAGGGCACATACACCAAATTAATACAGTAAAAAATTACCCAGGGGTGTTAATGGGTCAACCACCCTAATACCATTCTCCCCCACTTGAAGTGATCAAACTTCCATTTCTACCAGTACTGACATTTCCTATAGATGGTGCAGTGCAGGGTTACAGTGATGATCAACTGTTTTTAAACCACAGAAGTGAGGTGACTGTGATGATTTAACTCCCTCAGTCAGACAGAGCACAGTAAGGACTGGGGCAGCATTGCACCACCTACAACATGACATCCATAAATGTGCATCAGGTTAAATTACATGACAACCACTGATTTATATGGTGCTACTGTGGGCTTTCTTGCAAATAGCTCCATATTAACCTTTAAAGTGGGCCATAAGTCACAAACAGGGTTACACTTTTTGGAAATGACTCATTTGAGGTCAGAATTGAGTGATGAAGTCTGGACCATTGGTGGCCCAAGGGCAGGGTCCTTCCCCTGGGCTACAGCCAAAATCTTACAATCTGTGTTTGTGTGGGTGTTTTTCCTTCCATTAAAGAGGGAGGGGGCTTGTTCCCATTGTTGGGAATCCTCACTCCCCAGTACAAAAAAAAAAAAAAAACTTAATCACTCCAAGCTCCACTGGCTAGGATTGATCAAACCCCTTTGCTTAAACCCACTTATTGTTCTCTTGGGGCATTGGGGCTAGATGATGCACCATAATGATTGATAATCACTGTGTAAAACAAATGCTTTAAATGAAGTTTTACACTTATTGGGAGGGTTCAAACCCCCCCCCCCGCCCATATCTCTTCTTTACCACTTCTTTCAGCTACTGACACATCAGCACGAAACACACAGAAATGCTGAAACGAACAAAAACCCACCAGCTCCTGGATATTGACAAAAAGACTCCAAAATGCATTTAGAGAGTCACTACTCTGCAGACAACATGACGTCTTATGCAGAAAATACAGGATTATATAAGATACAATTAAACTAAATTCCCTTTATGAACACAGGGAACATGAAATGTGGTGCCAAACGTTCAGAACTGCTGGATATTAACATGATTTGGACCTCAGAAGGCAGACAGTGCTGGGTCTTGAGGTCTTGAAACAAATAGGATGTATGTAGAGTCCAGACTGGTCCTAAAACCATTGCATGGTAGGCCAGATTGGTGAAACCCCCCCCCCAAAAAAAAAAAAAAAAAAAAAAAAAAAAAAAAAAAAAAAAAAAAAAAAGTTGGGCCAAAAATGATCCAAAACCAGGTTAAGTCATTCCAAACCCAGTGCAAAACTAGACTCAGACTAAATTTGGTCCAAATCCAGACCAAATCATCTGAAATCTGTCCAAAACCAAACCAAATCGGGTTAAATCAGCTCAATACACGGGCAAGTCGGGTCACATCTGTCCAAAATCCAATTAAGTTAGACTGATCGGGTCCCAGGCAGTCCAGGGCCGGTACAAAACTGGACCGAGTCAGCTGAAGTCTAAATCGGTCTTACGCCAGACCAAAACGAGTCCCAGTCGGGCCAAGCTGGTGCAAAACCGGACCAAATTGTAGCCAGCTCGGCCCAAACCAGGACTAAAGGCGGGCTGCGAAGGATGGAAAGGCGAGAACCGCACAAAGAAAACAAACGGACACTTACCTTTTGGACCTACAAATGTGGACTCATTTCCTTCATGACCTTTGCTGTCATACGTGAAATGTAACACTGCGGGGGTGTACTGAGTGTCGAACAATAAACAAGGTGCAGTCCAACAGTTATAATCCGCCAAGAGACCCCCCGGGGCGTGGGGTGAGGGGGGAGCGTCCGCCCTTCTCGCCGCGAGACGGAAAGAGACCCCGCGCGGAGGCTCCTCTTTTCAGCAGCGCGAGACAAAACGCAGCGCGCGATCACATCCCGGGCGCTTCATCCTTTATTCCTCGGAAAAAGCTATAGCACGAGCAAAGATAACAAAAAAACAACAAAAAAAAATCACCACGCTTTAAAAGAACCCATATCCGTGAGGTCCCGTAGAGCACAAGAATAATACACTCAGGAGGGGGGGGTGGAAGATTACGAAATGGATGTAATTCTATTTTCTCCTCAGTTCCCATCCAGGTTCTTCGGGTCCGGAGCCCATGTAGGATGTGCGCTCGAGCACAGTCGCCTCGCGCCTTCGTATCCACTTTTAACGCCCGGGCGTTTATTTGTATCTTCAATTTTGTACAAGCAAAGCGCCACTTCGGCCGTTAGACGGTTCGAGAGTGAAGTTGAGGCGCCCAGCTCCAACCGAGCGCGGTGGCCATGTTTAAGAACGACCCCGCGACCGCCTGTCACACACGCACTTCTCACACAAATAGTCCCGAGTCGACGTCACAGAGTGGCGCCGAAGCGAATGCGCAGCGCGCAAGAAGTAAACGGCGCAAAGTCGCTGCTCCGACGGCGTTTATCAATAAAAGATGAAAACTGTCGCGGGCGAAATTGTCAGGTTTCATGCGTTTTTATGGAAAGGCTTTCCGTCCCACTGCGGAGGGATACATCGGCGCACGCTCCAGGTATGGAGACTTTTCGACCAATCGGCGAGCGGATTCTCCGGAAACCCGGAGCGGAGTGCTCGGATCGAGCGGCTGTTGAGGGACAGTCCTTATTCTAGAGATATTTCGAAAAAACGGACACGAATCTAATTAATTGTTTTTTTGCTACCCGTACGATGAGCAAACGAGTACTGCGACGCGCCAGCTCGTTTTAACGGATGTGCGAATAATTCCAGACGCGTCGAGATTTACTCTGTGCTGCTGGGGGTTTATTTTGGGTGGTGGCCCTTTAAGGGCTCCAAATGTCTGCATTGAAAGAAATGTATCTTTACACAAAGGGGTGTGTTGGCCTAATTAGTGCCATGTAACAGTACACAAAGTGAAGGAAAACACCACACAAGCAGCTCAAATAATTTATTGCAGTCGTGTTTAAAATCGCAAGTGATTTCGTAGCCTGCTTCCCTTTCCAGCAGTGGCAATAAACAGTATTGCTATGATGCCCGTAAACTGGAGATGACCACTCTCATGACTATGAGAACCAGAGGCACTGAGTGCTTCACAGTTCCGAAGGATCACCAACCAGACCCTGCAACGTCGGTGTTATTCTCTTCTGTTGCACAACCTCCATCACTGAGCTGAGCTCCTCCATCATTATCCTGAGTTCTTGCTTTCATCAAGGTCCTGAGATCTGCCAATAATCATCATTCAAAGATCTAGCCTACAAGATCATCATGCTAACATCTTGCTTCCTTGTGACCCTCAAATTTTACGTCATCATCCTGACATCCTCCATTATCATCCTAAGATCTAGCTAATGAGATTACCCTCCTTGGATCATGACTCCATAACCATTTTGACATCTGGCTTCCACCATCATCCTAAGATCTTCTGTAATCATCCTGAGATCATGCTTCCATCATCATTTTGAGAGTGTGCTTATGAGATCATTCTCCTAAGATCTAGCTTCTATCATCATCGTGATATGTTCCATTATGAGCCTGAGATGTTCCACCATCATCCTGAGATCTTACGTCACCACACCGAGCAATCTGATTGGTCAGCCGCCTCACGCGTGTGTCATACACTTGCTTGTGGACTGAATACAGCAGCACACAGCAGGAAGCTTTTTTGGATACAAGTAGAAGCAGAGCTTGTTCAACAGAATTGCCCATAATAATAAGGTGCCTCATTTGCATACATTTATTGCGTCACTTTGAATCAAAAACTATATCTTTCGCAAATAGCCAAATATTTATTATTGTGAAGATTAGTAATGCATTTTGACTGTTATGAGCACATACTGTATTGGCCATTTTAACACTTTATTAAAATGCGTTAAAGTGCCTTAAGAATAATTTTGTCGAATATGCAGAACAAGCAAGATGCCTCATAAATAAAATGTATCCGTTTTTAAAGCCGCGTCTCAGTCTGAACCAGAAAAGTTTGTGTTGTGGACTTTACGCCGCTGTGATATACTTGTTGTATAAACATTGCCCTCTGGTGCCCATGCGAGGTACCTGTGCTGCAAGTGTAATGAAGTTGACCAAGTTCACTTTCATTTTGGTTTAAAGGATATATAATTTAGTAGGTCTGTATTTATAGTTGAAAAAGATCTTTCTGGACGGTTATACACTTTTTAAAGTAACGAAAGGTTATTTTGCTGTAATAAACACATTTTGTGGTGAACATGTGGTCATTGCCATAAGCAAAAGCTGCTTGAAGACCGACTCACTGCACACAATCTGCCTTTTGGAGTTCATGAGTCCGCCTGACTGAAGAAACAAAATACTGTATTCTCCAGCACAGTCCTAAGGACTTATCACTCTTGTTGTAGTTATTACTCAAGTTATTCCTTGTCTTCCTCAACATTACAACTATGCTAACAGGGACTGGGTCTCAGATATGTAATGTTGAGGTTACAAGTCTCAACTTCGCAGTGCAATAGATTTTTAAGATGCACATTGCTGCAGTAATAATTTCTGACTGCATTATTTTCCTACTGGGCTTTTGCAAGTTTTTTTTTAAATTTTTTTTAACAAGAGAAGGCATGGAATAACATCACGAGGGGTTCACACAAGCTGACACAAACTTGTACCCTGAAACTATTGGATTCAAGTCCCATGCAGGATATTTAACCTGAATTTGTGATGTGAAATATCAGTCTGTTTGAAGGGCTAATAGACACTTTCACCAAAAGCGCATGAGATAGAAAAAATAATAAAAATCAGAAGGTAAATTGTGGTCAGGAAACTGCTATGAACAGTGAAATCAGAACGAGAGACACTGCTGGTTTTAATCCCCTGTCAGGACTGTCATGTCCGGACAGAGACACAAAGTGAGATTGAACTGAGGTGCAAAGCTCACTTACCATGCAATGGTAATTGGTGCAGAGTCCCTGCAGTGAAGGTCTGAGGACTTCAGTGTGGAGGAACAATGAGACTTGAATCCCTGTTTACCGAAGGCTTGGGGAACATGGTGACTTGGAGAAGACATGAAGAGTGAGTAGAAGCTAAAACATGAAGGAGGTAAAGGAACAGGCACCAGAAATGGAAGATGGGAACAGCCAGCAATGGGCAGAGCTGAGGAGGCTGAAAGATGGCTTGAACAGGGTTGCTTGAGTTTCTCTTATGAAGTCTGGGTGCTACATTTAATAGCTGGATTGCTGAAATATGTACTCATACATCGGATGTTCAAGGAAGTGCTGGGATATTCAGGGATGTGCTGGATTGTTCTTTTACAGACCTCTGTTGATCCATTGGGCTGCTGCACTTGACAAGGACTTTGCCAACAGTCCCATAGAATAACTCAATATTATTTAAAATGCTGAAAGTAAATCTTTATAACCTGTGTGTGTGTGTGTGGGGGGGGGGGCTTGGTATGGGTGCAAAGAGCTGGGTGCCTTCCATCCATTTCCATTAACCGGGGATTGACTTTTTCGATTTACACTGACCTCAAGATAGATGCGTGTCTTTGCTTACATGCAGGCCATCAATATTTAATTACAGTAAAGAATGATGTAAAGTTTCTGTGCACATCCTTGTCTCCCAGACCATAATTACCTCACTGTGGCCTGGAAGTGAATGAGGTTTGGCAGTTGGTGAGTCCAGGTCTCAGGATCTACTTTTTTCACAACTTCTGAGACAAATTGGACCTTTTCACTGGACTGATGCAGATGGCCATGAGACCACACAAGTGGCACAGCAGGCAGGACAGGTGTCTCAGATGTCCTGAGTGTGGGTTTGGATGTGGGTCCAGATCTGTCTCAATCGGTGTGGAGCTTGCACGCTCTTCATGTGCTTATATAAACTTCTTCCCACAGTCCAAGCACAATCTTTCAGGTGGACTGGACACTTTATAGCTCAAAACATTTGATGAATGTGACTGTTGTGGTTTCTCCTGTGTCGAATTCCCTCTTAAATATACCTAACTCACTCCAGACGAGGCCAATATTTTTATTTATTTGAAATGCTGAATAGTTCAGATTACAAAGAGAAATGAAGCAAATGATTTTTTATTTTACAGAACGCGGAAACGCGCTCTAGTTTAAGCTGTGGAGCGGGCGTGAAACTCTTCACCACCAGGGGGTGCGATTCCTCCACTGCAGTCACATCTTCAGCAGTTTTCGAAGTGATACGAAAATGTATTTGCAAATCACAGCATTTCATAGCGTAAAAATAACAAAAAAAAAAATACAAACTTTGTCTGTGCACTTTGTTTAATCTCTTTTTACAACATTTATCTTTATTACCGTGTGTTCTGGTCAGTGTTACTAAATATGTTAAATGTGCTTTTGTTTGTGTCACATTTTTTACTGTGGTATGAAAAAACATTATTTTATTATTATACATTATATTTCCGAGTTCCAAAGTTTGACAGTAAAGTCTTACATTGCTTGTTAGACATAACCATGACTGCTCCATCCGGCTGCAAGGCACCGTATTGGACATCTATTTTGGGGGTCTAAAAAACCGACTTTCAGCTGCTCCCGTCAGGGGTCGCCACAGCGGATCGGCTCGTCCGCATATTTGGTTTGGCAGATTTTTACGCAGGATGCCCTTCCTGACGCAACCCTCCATTTTGCCCGGGCTTGGGACCGGCACAGAGGTGCACCCCTTTGTGGCTGGATTCGCATCAACGCCCGATGTGGGGCTCGAACCCACGATCCTGAGAATAGGGACTATTTTTGGGGGGCTATTCTGTTTTATTGAATAAAATATTTTATTTACAGAAAAAAACTTTGCCAACTCTTGCAGACATCATAACATGGGGTATATAGACCCAGATTTAGCAGAAAACTGCAGTGTAAAATTTTGGATTTTACCCATGGACATGATTATATATTTATATATAATCATATATAAGAAATTCTGGTACCAGCCTGCTTCAAGCATCATTGCTAGAAGCAGGCTGGAACCAGAATTTCTTTGATCTTTGGAGTACCATGATTTTTTCTTGTCTTCTCGGTTCATCATAGAGAAGTTTTCCAGAAGTTTGCTTTCTGCACAGTGCTTTGAGGGAAGTGTTTAGCTGCAGTTGTTGTAGCTGAAAATAGCACTGCCAGTTATTGATGGTGGCAGGGAAGTGGCTTTTTCTAAAATAACTGCACAGTTCATTATTTTAAATACCAAGAAAATTACATAAAGACAAAACTGGTATCATTTTTCCTCTTTCAGTCTCCATTTATATAACACAAAAACTGATGTGAAGATCTGATATAAAGAGCAGGAGAAGGAAAGGTTCTTTGTAGCACCGCTGGGGACAGGCAGGTATCTCCTATTGCACCATTGCCTACTGACCTGTTCTGTCTTAGGATCATCCAGGAAAAACTATTGGACTGCTGAGCAACTCGAACCAATTGCTAGGTGTGATTTTGGGTGGGAACATGATCAGTACTCTGGTTAATCACAGAACAAGCCTTAAGTTAAGTGCTTCAACAGTTTGAATTGATGTTCTCTCCTGCTTTGTGTCTGAAGCTATTGAGCAAAGTGTGTAAGAAGATCTATTGCTGTCACCTGGAGGTCTTTATTGAGATAGTAATTACCTTTGCGTCTTTATTTGTTTTAACACTGCATGTGCCAAGGTGAGATCTGTTACTGAGTCTGAACACAAATCAGTCTTCCTGCAGAAATGAAACCTCTCACATGGACCTGAAGATGCTTTTGTGTTTTGCTTTGGGCTGATGAAATATAGATTCCTTCAAGATAATGGTAGGGGTAGTATCATAGGCTGGACTTGGCATCATGTTCAATAAACACTCCTTATTGTGTTTTGACAAAGGATGAAACAGCATCAGTGCTGAAGTGGCATGGGTTCTACTCGGAGTGAGAATAAAGGATCTTTCTCATTTAAATCCAGCACATGTTGGCAATAAGCTGCTGTTTCGTAGCTGAACTCCTGCTCACACTCCTATGATGCAGGTGTGATGTGCTGCATTGCCGCTACTCAAGTAGACCGAAAGTGCCATGGTACGATTTAAAACAAGGTTGGTGGTGCTTCAAAGGTATGGAGTCAGCATGTTTGTACTGCAAGAACACAATGCAGAGATACACTTCAGAGATGCAGTCCACAGGGACAATTCAGAGGAAAGGCCCGAACCCACTAAAATCTGCACATGAGAATCAATTAATTAGCGTTTATGAAGAAAAAAGCAGCTTCAGACCATTCCAAAAATGTAAGGTAATATTTCAGGTTGCTTTCACTTCTCAGGCACAATGACGGTGCTGTGAATCAGCGAGCAGGTGGTGTCAGCAGGCGAAGGTCACGGCTTCACAGGTCAGCCTGCAGGGGTTCTGTTATGAACTGGGCCGGTGCCACAATTCAGACAAACACGCAGTCCTGTGGGGAAAACATCAAGGGATTTGCAAATAAAACCAAGCTAATGAAAATGCATCAACACAGCGTACATGTTTAGATATGAGTTACAGCATAAACAGACCTGAAGAGACACATTTCCAATTTATTCACAATAATTTATATTCACAGAGGAAACTTTGGCTGCAACCAGCTGTTTTATTTAATATTCAGTTCAATTTGTTCACTTATAACCTTAACTAAAATGACCCGCTTCTGCTCGGGTCAAAAGGTGTAGCACTGGAAAAATAAAAAATAACGGCATATTATATACTGATCAAACTATGTTAGCATGAAAGTGGTTGCATTTAGTACATGAATGCTGTTAGTGCTGTCAGACAGGTGAAGGCTGCAGGGAGCAACACACAAGCCATTAAGGCTGAATTTTATATTTTCAAAATAGTCATGAGCCTTTTTAAATCCAGCCACAAGGGGATGCACAAACTAGTGCATTTCTTTGTGCTGGTCCCAAGACCGGAAATGGAGAGGGTTGCATCAGGAAGGGCATCTGGCGTAAAAATTTTGCCAAACCAAATATGCAGACAAAAATAGAAATTTCCACACCGGATCAGTTGAGGCCCGGGTTAACAACGACCGCCACCAGCACTGCTAGCCGACAGGGTGCTGGCAGAAATTGGGCTACTACTGGCCGAAGAAGGAGGAAGAGAGGAGGAAGGCATGTCTGGAGGAAGGAGGAGAGGAGGAAGGTTAAGAGAGTGGACATGAGGATAGGAACTTTGAATGTTGGTAGTATGACTGATAAAGGGAGAGAGCTTGCTGATATGATGGAGAGAAGGAAGGTTGATATATTGTGTGTGCAAGAGACCAAATGGAAGGGGAGTAAGGCTAGGTGCATCGGAGGGGGGTTTAAACTGTTTTACCATGGTGTGGATGGGAGGAGAAACTGGGTAGGGATTATCCTGAAGGAACAGTATGTCAAGAGTGTCTTGGAGGTGAAGAGAGTGTCTGACAGAGTGATGGTTATGAAACTGGAAATTGATGGTGTGATGATGAATGTTGTTAGTGCATATGCCCTGCAAGTTGGGTGTGAGATGGATGAGAAAGAAGAATTCTGGAGTGATATGGATGAAGTGGTGAAGAGTGTACCCGAGGGAGAGAGAGTGGTGATTGGAGCGGATTTCAATGGACATGTTGGTGAAGGGAACAGAGGAGATGAGGAGGTGATGGGTAGGTATGGTGTCAAGGAGAGGAACGCAGAAGGTCAGATGGTTGTGGATTTTGCAAAAAGGATGGGCATGGCTGTGGTAAACACGTATTTTAAGAAGAGGGAGGAACACAGGGTAACGTACAAGAGTGGAGGAAGATGCACACAGGTGGACTATATCTTATGCAGGAGGGCCAGACTGAAGGAGACTGTAGACTGTAAAGTGGTGGCAGGGGAAAGCGTAGTTAGGCAGCATAGGATGGTGGTTTGTAGGATGACACTGGAGATCAAAAAGAGAAGGAGAGTGAGGGCAGAACCAAGGATCAAATGGTGGAAGTTGAAAAAGGAAAACCTTAAGGTGGAGTTCAGGGAGGAATTAAGACAGGCATTGGGTGGCAGTGAAAAGTTACCAGTGAGCTGGACATCTACAGCAGAAGTGGTAAGGGAGACAGCTAGAAAGGTGCTTGGTGTGACATCTGGACAGAGGAAGGAGGACAAGGAAACCTGGTGGTGGAATGAGATAGTACTGGAGAGTATACAGAGGAAGAGACTGGCGAAGAAGAAGTGGGATAGACAGAGAGATGAAGAATGTAGACAGGAGTACAAGGAGATGAGGCGTAGGGCGAAGAGAGAGGTGGCAAAGGCTAAAGAGAAGGCTTATGGTGAATTGTATGAGAGGTTGGACACTAAGGAGGGAGAAAAGAACCTGTACCGATTAGCTAGGCAGAGGGACCGAGCTGGGAAAGATGTGCAGCAGGTTAGGGTGATAAAGGATAGCAATGGAAATGTAATCACAAGCGAGGAGAGTGTGTTGAGCAGATGGAAAGAGTACTTTGAGGGGTTGATGAATGAAGAGAATGAGAGAGAGAGAAGATTGGATGATGTAGGGATTATGAATAGGGGAGTGCAATGGATTAGCAAGGAGGAAGTTAGGACAGCTATGAAAAGAATGAAGAATGGAAAGGCTGTTGGCCCAGATGACATACCTGTGGAAGCATGGAAGTGTTTAGGAGAGATGGCAGTGGAGTTTTTAACCAGATTGTTTAATGTAATCTTGGAAAGTGAGACGATGCCTGAGGAGTGGAGAAGAAGTGTACTGGTACCAATTTTTAAGAATAAGGGTGATGTGCAGAGCTGTAGTAACTACAGAGGGATAAAACTGATCAGCCACAGCATGAAGTTATGGGAAAGAGTAGTGGAAGCTAGGTTAAGAAGGGAGGTGATGATTAGTGAGCAGCAGTATGGCTTCATGCCGAGAAGGAGTACTACAGATGCGATGTTTGCTCTGAGGGTGTTGATGGAGAAGTACCGAGAAGGTAAGAAGGAGTTGCATTGTGTCTTCGTGGACTTAGAGAAAGCATATGACAGGGTACCTAGAGAGGAGCTGTGGTATTGTATGAGGAAGTCGGGTGTGCCAGAAAAGTATGTAAGAGTGGTACAGGATATGTACAAGGACAGTGTGACAGTGGTGAGGTCTGCGGTAGGAGTGACGCATGCTTTCAAGGTGGGGGTAGGATTACATCAAGGATCAGCTTTGAGTCCTTTCTTGTTTGCAATGGTAATGGACAGGTTGACAGATGAGATCAGACAGGACTCACTGTGGACTATGATGTTTGCGGATGACATTGTGATCTGTAGTGAGAGTAGGGAGCAGGTTGAGGAGACCCTGGAGAGGTGGAGATGTGTTCTAGAGAGAAGAGGAATGAAGGTCACTAGGACTAAGACAGAATACATGTGCATAAATGAGAGGGAGGACAGAGGAATGGTGAGGATGCAGGGAATAGAGTTGGCAAAGGTAAATGAATTTAAATACTTGGGATCAACAGTCCAGAGTAACGGGGAGTGTGGAAGAGAGGTGAAGAAGCAAGTGCAGGCAGGGTGGAGTGGGTGGAGAAGAGTGTCAGGAGTGATTTGTGACAGAAGGGTACCAGCAAGAGTGAAAGGGAAGGTCTATAAGATGGTAGTGAGACCAGCTATGCTTTATGGGTTGGAGACGGTGGCACTGACCAAAAGACAGGAGGCAGAGCTGGAGGTGACAGAGTTAAAGATGTCAAGATTTGCATTGGGTGTGACGAGGATGGACAGGATTAGAAATGAGTATATTAGAGGGTCAGCACAGGTTGGATGGTTTGGAGACAAAGTCAGAGAGGCGAGATTGCGTTGGTTTGGACATGTGCAGAGGAGAGATTCGGGATATATCGGGAGAAGGATGCTAGGGATTGAGCTGCCAGGCAAGAGGAAGAGAGGAAGGCCTAAGAGGAGATTTATGGATGTGGTGAAGGAGGACATGCAAGTGGTGGGGGTGACGGAGAGAGATGCAGAGGACAGGAAGAAGTGGAAGCAATTGATCTGCTGTGGCGACCCCTAACGGGAGCGGCTGAAAGAAGAAGAAGTCATGAGCCTTTTTGGAGTTTATTATTATGCAAAAACTTAATGGCAGAAATACCTGTGTCAAATAACAAGTCTGTGGCTTTAATAAATAAATAAAGAACAAACAAACAAACAGAAAGATAGACAGAAAGACAGACAGACAGGCAGACAGAGATTGAGCTTTAGAGGTATAGCGATAGTAGGACTAAATAACAATATAGCTTTAAAAGTCCAGTTTATATCTGACTGTGTATTTTATGAGTGTAAATGATAAGTGGAAATGCAGAAAAGGGAAATAGATACACAAATGATAATCTGGTGAACCAGAGCTCAGAGAACAGTGCAGTGCTGTAGAACCTGGTGTGTGTGATGCTTTTAGGTTTGTGGGGCCAGTTGTTTGAACTCATCCTTCATGCAGAAGAATGACTACATCGCATATTGTGTTTATTATGGTCTGTCAGAAGCAGAGGCTGCAGAGTTCTCTTCACAGGTGGGTATGGTCTAAGGGATGGCATAGCGCTATAAAGTCATGTGAGAAAGATAAACTCTTGAGGTGTTTGACAGATGAGTCATGCGTAAGGTTGCTTGTCAAATGGCTCCTTTACAGGTGAAGCAAACCAGCACATAATTTTTCAAAACATGCAAACCACGCAAAATAATGCACATTATATGCAAGGGAATTTAAACTGAACACTAACAGCAAATGGAGAAGTTCAGCTGGATAAGGGCAATTTTTTTCCTCTTATATTCTGCTAAAGATGTCGCTCAGTTTGCCTGCAGCCAGGATTAATTGCAAACTATTTATAGCAGCTTGGGAATTATTGGTTTATAGTATGTGGAACTATGGGTGCAGCAGAAATTACTTGGATTTTAGTGTCCAAACTGACATTAGGGTATACAGTCAAGGTTTTGGTTGGAACAGGACTTCTTTTGTCAGAAAAATGTAACTTACAGAAGAACAAATGGAAAAAAGTACAATCGATGTCTGAATCGTTCTCATCAAACAGTAAGCTGATTTACAATTACTACAGTTATATTTTAATTCCATTATATTCTCTTTCATAATTTTTCGCATCTGATTTCAGAAATTGAGCAAAACAAAGGCTCTCTTGGGGGGAAGATAATTATTGTGTCTAAGCACAGCTAATTTAATAGCATTTGAAAACTCCTTAAGGTCTGACTGAAATTTGAGCGGCTCTGCATTATTCCATGATGAGCACTTTCACTCGAAATGAATTCCATTTGTGCAGCTTTTCTGGGGTTTTGGCATCTTCATAAACTACTTATGACTGTCAGTAAACACGGCCTCTTCTGAGCTCTTCTGACATACAAAACATTAATGTCACGGTGTCCAGAATGATGGTCGGTTAACTGTGAGAATGTAACACTAAGATTCGCGCTGATGGTGAGCTATGCTTCTACAGAGGGAAGAGCAGGAAAAGAACTTCATTTCCAGCCTTTTCACTAAACGGAAGCCTGGAGGAGAACAAAATAAAACACAATTGAGCGACAGGCAATAAGGTTTCGGGTGCGGGCAACAACAGAGCAGCACAAGTGAGACACATTATTTCGTGTGGCGTAATAAGTCACTACAATGTGCTGCCTTGCGGAGAGGCTCGGCTATCGCCCGAAATTAAAGAATGCAATTATTCCTGTGCAATTTATTGCCTTCCTCCTCCCAGTTCTCATTAATGAACAAATTTGCCTTGTAATTTCAACCATTTATTCTAAGCCGATTAAAGGGGGAGAGGATGGGGGGTTCCTTTTCAGACTTTTCACACAGTAACAGCAGGATGCAGAAGAAGTGACGTTTTCAAGAATCCAAGCTGAAACTAAACTTTGGGATGTGAGAGGTGGGATCTCAGGATGGAGATGGATAGGTCACCATCTAAGGGCTGCAGCTCTGTATATAACACTGAGGATGTGAGGCAAGAAGCAGGAAATGCCTTCTTCCATTCGCAAGTTAAATTTTCAATTTAAAAAAAAAAATAGTATCTAAAACATTTTTTAATCAACCTTCAGTCTTCTTCTTCTTCTTCTTCTTCTTCTTCTTTCGGCTGCTCCCGTTAGGGGTCGCCACAGCGGATCAACTGCTTCCACTTCTTCCTGTCCTCTGCATCTCTCTCCATCACCCCCACCACTTGCATGTCCTCCTTCACCACATCCATAAATCTCTTCTTAGGCCTTCCTCTCTTCCTCTTGCCTGGCAGCTCCATCCCTAGCATCCTTCTCCCGATATATCCCGGATCTCTCCTCTGCACATGTCCAAACCAAAATCAACCTTCAGTCTTAATGCTGCAAAACTACCTGTTTGGTTTCTGCTTCCCCAGGCAACATTGCATTCTCTCTCATGTGAAAACAGCTACATTAGTGTTCTCAGAAATATTTCAAATTGTTTTCCTCAGAAAAAAGGGTAACAGCTGCGTTGAATAGTGGAGCAGTGAAATGTCTGCCTGAACGTCCCCCCGCTTAGACTCCTGAAAGAACATCTTTGGAGGTATTAAAAGCAGCAACATGATCAAGGTGATTTCGTTTCTTCTGAAGGACTTCACAGATGGGAGCTATAGGATGTTTGCTTACATTGTTTGACTGTACATACTGGTTGACTTCTTCAAACTTGTCAGACTTCCTATTCATGCTTTTGCCATGAACCCAGTGATCTGCAACAACAAAATATAAATCAGCCCTTGACATGCATGCACAAAGACCCGGGCAAGCACAGTGTACCCTCAAAATGATAAAATGCACTGAAAATCATCGTGTTTACTAAAATGTTGTGCATCAGGCATATTTGTAAGAAATATCAAAAGAATTGCCGTAATAGATTAAGAAACAATGGAAATGTGAAAAATGTGAATTTTACTGATTTAACTGATTTTTTTGGCTGATGTGCATACATTATGGTGGTGCTGTGATTTCAACATAATAGTAGCAGGAGGCAACAGAAAAGGCTTACTTACTCTATAAAATGCATAATATAGCCAAATTAACCAATTTACTCTTCTTATAAGCAGATTTACAGCGAGTGAGAGCAGGACTGCTAAAATCATGATGATTCTCTGAGTACATTCACTGCCCACCTGAGGGAATATTTGACTTTGTCCCATGTCCAAGATGACCGTCTGCCACTTCATCATTTCATGATCCCACAACTGTCTAAGCTCAGGTGAAGCTGAAATCTTTTCCATGTCCACTTTTGAACTTCAAAGGTCCGCAGAGTTCAAACCGAAACTCCAAATTTTACGAATCACAACTGAACTGCTGCTATATTACATTGCCCAGCTTCAGATGAATTGAATCAGATCTGTTCCTCAGCTCCAGATGATGTCTGAGTGCTTCGTCTTTGTGTGCTCCTGGTTCCATCAGTGGAAGCAGGAAGCAAACCCACTAAAGCTTCATACTTGACTCGCGAGGCCTCATTAATGCTGGCAATTTCCCGCACGACTGTAGCGGTTTTTCTCTTTTGAAACGGTGCAGTGGATAAAAAAATGCACTATTTTTAAATTCTTTTGATTTTCTCTGTAGAACAAAGAGATATTGACTCTCAGTAGAACTTTTACTTCTGCAGATTCTTTCTATTTTCCCTTGATAGTTTGTCGCACGGTATTTGTTTGCCATGCGTACAAAATATACTAAGCATAAAAAAATTCTATTACTTTTTAAAAATGCCATCTCCTTTTAAGGAATGGTTTGAGACCCAGACCTTTGCTCACATTCCATTACTGAAAAGTACGTCACCTGTCCAGAGCAGATCAGTAATGGATGAAACCCGAGCTCCATAAATACACGGTTTGCCCAGATTGATGTGGAAGAACTTGAGCAGCTGCACAGAGCCCTGGCCTCAACTCCACCAAAAAACTTTGGGATGAATTGGAACGCCGACTGCCGAAACGAGGCCTTCTCACCTAACCTCGCTGATGTTCTTGTGGCCAAACAGGCACAAATTGCCACAGCCATGCTCCAAAATCTGGTGGAAAGCCTTCCCAGAACTGTGGGGGTTGTTATAGCAGAAAAGAGGGGAACAACTCCATTTTAATGCCTATGGGTTTAGAATTGGATATTCAGCAAGCACATATGGAGGTGATGTTCAGGTGTCCACAAACTTCGGGCCATATAATGTATATATGTAATATTATAATGGAGTTGTAATGTTACTTACACAAAACTTCAAGTTTGTGCAGGTAGTTCACAAGACTGAATAAAGTAGATCTGAATTCTTTAAAAGAAACAAACTGCTGGTTGCAAACAAATTAAGTGCAAGCCTTTGAGGACAAGATGAGAAAGAGAGCCGCTGCTTGAACAAAGCATCAAGGTTAGAAGATCAAACTGCAAATGTGAAGAAGCCACAGCAAACAGCAGTAATGGACCAAACTGCAGGCTGAAGTGAGAAGCTCTCAGGATGCCAGCAGCATCTAATGGAATATAACCTGGTTTGCCTGCTTTCAGGCCCGGATACCGTTTGCAGCCCAGAAACTGAAACGTTCCGTTCAGATTCATCACGACACATATATGGATTTTTTTGTTTAACAAAAATCTGGAAGAGGAAGTTGAGGGTCTGACTCACAGATGTGATGGAATAGCTGCATGAATGTCTCCTGACTCTGTAACCCTGTCGCTCTCTTGTATTCTTGTGCAAGTCAGGAAATGCTCCCTTTTTCTGTCCTTAAAAACACACATACTGTTAGGAGCTGTTTGGATGCATCTCCTCAAATACCTGTGAAGACCTTCTGCAGATCTCTGATCATCCTGAGTTTTTAGCAAACAACACATCAGAATGACAGACCATCACATCACTTGTTATGGTCTTTTTATACTGAAAATATTCTTTTTTTATTTCTGCAGCAGTACTTTTAGAATTATTTTTCAAATTATTCAGAGCACAAAATACCTTAAACATAAATGTATCTGATACTTTTCTTGAAAGCAACTCATGGTTTTAAGCTGGTTACAGTGATATGAACATTTAGGGTAATTTTTACTGTATTGATTTAGTGTAAGTACCTAGCCACCTTCTCCTCCATATGACATTGGTATCATTGGCAGCAAGAAGTAACTGAAGGGGAAAAGCAGACTGCGGTTCAAAGGTGACTGTGTTTTATCCAGAATTCAGTCCACTGAGCAACGTTGTTTGCTGGAGGTATCAGTCTGAGAAAAGCCAGACTGGTCTTGGAGGGTCAGCTTGAGTAGTACCATTTAAATGACACTCCAATGGTGCAGAAACTTCCTAAAAATCAATTTAATTTCAAAGAATTCATTCCCCATTCCATTACACCACCGTCACCAGCCAGGTGTACCTAATGATGTGGCTCACGACTGTATGTTAAGCAACATATACAAAAATATGCAGCTGTGGAAAGTTATTGATTAAAAACCCAGGAGACATAGCAGCAGCATGGGGTGGAACAGCAAAGGGTAAGGAGAAGCCCCCCCACCTCGCCACTGCAATATCATAGCTTGAGCACTTTGTTGTTATTCTCTCTGTACTGGTATTTGGAGATGCCCCCCCACTGCTGTCCTTGCAGGCCAACTCTTAGCGTTGCCAGTTTTAATTTTACCCAGGAGAATTGCTTCACATATTCACTTTATTCACATATTCACAGGGTGTCTGTTAATGAGCCCACTGTGCCTCCAACAATACGGTCCAGCATCCCTGTCAGCTGCCATTTACCCCCGATTCAGAGTTCAAAGTCCAAACATGTGTCCATGCATATTAAACCACATCCCAGCGCAGATCATGGAATGCATTAAAGGCAGCAGCGTGCTGGTCAGAATTTCACATAAGAAGGCTGCTTGTAAGATGATGAGGCCTTCATCTCCCGAGGTCTCCAAATTCACGCACCACACCTGGTTGTAATAATTATTGTTCAGGTTGTCCGCTTGTCGCATTTCTCCTGGCAGACATAGCCGGAACGGGAGCATTTCTGTTTGAAAAAGATTAATTATGCTTTTTATGAGAGGAGAAGATAAGGACTTTATTACACTTCTTTCTAATTCTCAAGTTCTAAACTCTGTTTTATGATGTATTCAAAACTTCCCTTTATTTCAAATGTCTCCCATTTTTGCACGTTTTTTAAATATGAATGAATAGGACATATGTTTCTATTCATCTGTACGTGAGAAGAAGAAGAAGAAGAAGAAGAAGGAAAAAAGGTGCTCTTTTCTTGAAAGATGGTCCAGTTGCGGCATCAAGAGCAGCAGCAAAGGAAGTTTGATTTCACTTCAGAATGTGAGCGTTTTTCCTTGAAGCTTCCACATCAAAAGAAGTTGCACAGTTATGGCCCATTGGACGGTTATGCTCAGTGTAGAACTTTCTGAGTCTGGAATATTCCATAAGCATGTTAATTGTGGACTGGTTTGTTCATGATGAAGGTTGAACATGAAAGAAGGTGCGAATCTGTTTATGTCTGTAGCCCTTAAAACACAGTTCTTCCAGAACTTTCTGGTGACACTAAAGCCCAATGAGTGGTGTGGGGCGCATCACAGCTCCAGGGTTTTAGACCTGAACATGATCTCTGCTCACAGACCTCTGTTTCTTTCTTTGGGCACAGATCCAGAACCTTCCACAAGACTCCTGCCGCTGACAAACACCTTCCAGCACCTCCTTGAGGCTCAGATCCAGATGTGTGTTCATTTCTCAAGGAGAAAGGGACACCTGCTTATCTGTGTGCCTGGCGACAGCTCATTTTAACTGCACAATTTAAAATCTTGCTCAAGCGTGAATCAAGAGTGAACACGGCGGACAAACAAACACTGTTGTCAGCGGCGGCTTCATTTCACTGCTCTCGCGCACCGAAATTTGAGGCTCTTTTGAGACCCAGTCTGGCTCCTGTGAGTTACGAGCTTTAAAGAGGAAGAGGCTCCATTTTACTTGCGCACACAAGGTAAATGTTTATTATGGCACTGCAGCTGTATAGTCACCAAAAAATGTAAGAAATGTAAATAAAATACAGAAGATGTTGATTATATGCACCAGTCATTGTCAGCCTTTATGCTACACATAAAGCAAAGGCTGATAACCTCATGGAAGACCACAGCTCCGAAGGGGGTTTGCTGTGGGGCGAAATGACAGAGATGCCACGAGATAATGTTTCAAACAACCACACTGCTGCTCTGCAAGACCCCACACCCTAAGCAATGTGGCTTAAATTGTGAAGGATATTGCATTATGATCCTATGCACCCTCTGCACCGATGTTCTTTCTTAAATCATCCATCAAGTGTTGCAGTGTTAGGTCAGCACAATGCTTTAGGGTTCATAGAACCCCATTTTATCTATCAATCTGCTGAGCGTCTCGGAGGAGTTATGACTCAATTAAATTCACTAATATGTTCTGTGGTCCCACAGTCAAGCGGATGTGGCTGGTAGATGTTCCTTGGAGGCTTTTGAAAAATGGGGATTCTCCCGGCTGTTGTTTTGCAGCATACCGGTACTATACCTACCGGAGGTGTGGCGGAGGTAAGTGTACGTATCACGTCCTGTTCTCTGATTGGTTTATCGCTGCCAACGTACGTACTTTACGTATTGCATCCTGTTCTCTGATTGGTTTATCGCTGCCAGTGTACGTATTACATCCCTGTGCCAGCGGGAAATGGTCCGACAGTCAGTCAAGCGGAGTGCTTATCAAAGTCGCACAACAACATTTTGACAGATTTTGGAACTCGGTGCACACATAAGGCGCACCGGATTATAAGGCGCACGGCCGATTTTTGAGAAAATTTAAGGCTCTTAGGTGCGCCTTATAGTGCGGAAAATACGGTACTAATGGCTTAAATTTAAATTTAAAACACAAATTTAATTCATTCATGAAATGCAGGAGTCAAAATGCGACTATTTTTATGGCATCAGTCCTGCAAACAGGGTGAAGCAGTGCCTGCAGTGCTCAGAGTGGGCAGGTGCTGGTGCATACAGAACTACACAAAAATACTATGGTAATTAAAAAAAGTTGCATGAAAGTGAAACATCAAACCAGCCTACAAAGGCCATCTGGGGTTTCCCTTCACCTTGTTATTTTGGTAGAGCTGCACATTCTCCTGTTTTTAGCTCATGTATTGTATATAAAAATGCCACAATGGGATTCAGAACTGTCTGTATACGTCACACTCATCAAATATTTACCGCCGCTCTGGTAATATGTACTCTGTTTTGCCAATACTGAGTAGTATAGTGTTGAGAACCTCTGCCTTCTGCTCAAGGGGCCGCAGCTGAAATCCTGCTGTTCTACCTAAAATCAAAATCTTTACCCTGGATTTATACAGCAAAACTGCTGCATGAAATGGTCACATCCATGCAAGATGCACTAAAGAAAACTATGTGATGTTAACTGTGATGTTATTGTAATATAATAAATGCAACACAAATATTTAACATCTGATCAATGAGGTCAAACTGACTAAACCCTCATGGAAAACCTCTTCATTGCTGAACTGGCCTTGATAGTTTGCACGAGGAGCCAGCAAAGTGCATTTCATCCAACCCCAGCAAAAAAAAAACAAGCATTTATTAACACTTTGATCTTTTCAGCAACGACAGTAAAACATGGGCTTCCAGCTTCTAATGCCACTGTTCAGTCCAACTTCCAGTCACCAAGAGCAGCGGTGACCTCTGAGGAGGTTTAGGGGTGCCAGCAAAGGAGCAACCACACAGCACCATGTTGACACAGCCAAGTCAGTTTGATTTACTTTTTTGAAGCCGTTTTATTTTTTTATTTACGCCTCCAGATTGACTTCCCGCTTCACTACACCTGCAATTCACTTGTGATAATTGTCTTTGTCTCAAAAAAGGTTTAATTACAACTGTCTTCAGTTTTTTTTTCTCAGACGAATCTTTAAACCGACGCTATGGCTGCTAGTTTTAAAGTGCGCAACAGTTATTCAGATGTTTGGCGATGGAAATTGAGTGAAGTTTAACTGCATGCATGATGGCAGAAATGTAGGGTTGCTTTTTTATGATTAAGGCAAGTACATTACGCATAGATGCTTTTGTCTAAGTGAATTTTATGCTGTTTGCTGGCAGCCTGAGATCTGATACCTTCCCTGGAATGGCAGTAAATCCAGATCACTGTTGTCCTGCCTGTAGCCATGTTTTTCTGCTGGGATTTACAGTATACTCTATAGAGCATTGCATTTATACTGATTTGCCCATTTAAAACAGAGTAATTTTTACTTTATCGGTACTGGGCATCTACGTTGACCAAAGGAAGGCCAGTGTGGGCTGGGATTGTAAACGGGGATATTTGAGTGCTCCATCCAGTGTACCCCCTGCTGCCCTGAGTTAATGAATTTAGTTGTAGAAAAGGGGAAGAAACTGGTGGAGATCTTCCAGGTTCGGCTCACAGAGGACAGGAGTGAGACCTCAGGTGGATGTCTGCATCACTGACCTGTCACACTACTACCTGCAGACCTCCAGTCTGTCATCACAGCCCCCAAACCTCCTTCTTCTTTATTTTCCACAGAACTACTCTCATAGAGCTGGACTAAAATCAGACAGTTCTAAAAGCAGAAACTTTCTGTTTGATCTTAGGTTTGGGCCAGTGAGCCAAATCTCTGCAAACTCTCTTCAACCGTGTAACATATGCTTACTTTTTAATTTTTTTCTTCCAAAATTATGTTAGAATATACATTTTGATGAGCGGTGTAGCATCCACTGTGGTGGTTATTCCAGGTCACCACAGCCCTAAGGAGGACAAACGCTTAATGAAAATGGATGAATTTGTATTGATGGGATTGTTTATTTTGTCGTGATGAACAGGTTTAGTTACATTTAATGCAAAAACTGAAACCCACAGAAAACTTTTTGTCTTTTAGTCAAAAGTGTTTTTCACTTTTAAACGGCAAAGAAAAGCTTTAAAGATTCTCAGATTTGTTATTAGGTTATTGCTAAGTGTTCCTTCTTCAGGGTCAGTTTCTTTTCTGAAGCCCTACCAATAGTTTCTGGCTCGTTGTTAAAAATGAAAATGTAGAAATAAGTAAAGATGTCGATGGTGAACAACGAGAGGATTAAATGGCTCAGGTTTCACTCTAAGATTAGGAACACAAATCCATTATTCAGACATCACAACATACTTGAAGGTTTTGAAGCAACATATATAGCTTTCACATTTAAGTTTTGTTTTACTTTAACCAAATCACAACCACAAAGTAAATAACTGAAATACTGAATAACTTTGCAGCCATTTTGTTGTTTGTGGAAAATAACTGCGAAATAAAATGTGCAACTACTGGATAAATATTACAAATAGGGAAGACTGAGCCTTTTTTATTTTTTATTTTTTAATACAGCACTGTGGATCCTCAGGGTTGATAGATCCAGGTATCATACATTTTATATTATTTAGAAGTATTTCAAGGACTTCATGGTTTATATATTTCAATGCTCATCTTGCTCACAAATTAATGCTTTTCTTTCACTCTGGGAAATCTACAGCTAAATCCCGAAGGTCTCTTTGGTGGGATAAATATAAATCCGTTTTTTTCCCCAAACCTTCTAATTAATGGGAAATGAGAAATCTTTTATATGTGTCATGCGCAGTGGCTAAATAAATGCCATTCACGACATCTTGAATGTTTGCCTTATTTGACAGTAATGCACATATTTACAATGAATGTTCACCTCCAGTATATTTGGGGGTTTTATGCAAAGTGGAACGATAGTGAGAACCTCCTGCAATGCGGCTTTATGGGCAATATGGAGACACTGAGACTAAAAAGTGAGATAATCCAGCAATACAGAGGTAAATGTGGCGTGGTGAGATGACCCTGGAAGAGGTGTACAGGTGTGCGAAGGAGAAAGGATGAACGTTCAAAGTCTTCATCCGACATCTATGCAGTGCAGCAACCGCATTTTTATAAAATACACCTTTTGTCATGGTACAACACATTACTGCTATTATCATCATAAACATAACTGCCAAGGCGCCCAACGATGAGAAATTCTGAACATATTTAAGTAAAAATTCAAGCCTTGCGCAAAGTGTCTTTGTTGTGCAGAGCAAATGAAGCTTAAATTGCTGTTTGTCTTCCTGTGTGTTTTTCTGCTCATTCTGGACCCCCATCTGACAAGCTCCACCAGTCGCTCATCAAGGTGGGAATACAGCACATTATAATGTGATTTCGCCTCAAAATCATACATAAAAGCTGCTGAACCGTAAAAAAATCGATCAAATTAGTCTGCTGGAAGGAGAAGAACAACTGCTTTTGTCGGGAGAATTTTGTAATTGTTTTTTGTCTCCCGGTGTTGAAACGTGGAAGAATCTCTGTGTGTCATTAAATGTAAGAGCTTTTCTAATTCTACAGCTGTGATTTAGAAATGATCTGTTATTTAATGGACCGGCAGCCTGTCCAGGGTCCACTCTGCCTCACTGGGACCCAGCTCTCGCTTCCAGGACAGACTTTGGTCAACAATCCTGCACTGACCAGCAGTTCTTACAATAAATAAATTCTTCTTAAGTTTATCTATATACACCGCTGACTGAGTTAGCGGACATCGGTGGGTCACTGCTGAATTGCGGCACTTACTGCTGAAGAGAAGAAACCATCAAAGTCGATAGCATGAGCAAGAGGGTGAAAAGAGGATGAAGAGATGACCAAGAAGAATTTGTAGAGATCAAGTTCACTCAGGATGCGAGCTGCTTTGCTGGGCTCCACCTGAAATTCTGAGACGCATCGAGTGGAACCCAAGGCCGGAGGTGGAACCGGATCACCCAGGAACCGTTTCAGACGTTCATCTTGATGATATGCCTGCAAAGCTCAGGAAGTCTCTCATCGGATCCTTTCTCATGAAACCTGCTGCCTGAGTCTCATGTGAACATGAGCCCAGCATCTTCATTTAAGGCACATGTATATTTTCTGCAAAACAATGTCTACGATTAATGAGCCCAGGGGAGAATAAAACCAGACAGTCGAAACATTTAAAATATATTTAATGGCTAGAGAAAATAGAAGTCATCTTTCATATAAAAACCAGTCAGAAGTTCAATATATGCAAGGCAAGGCAACGCTGGGAGCTGAGGTTGGTGTGATGTTAGGCTACTAGGGGAGACACTGCATAAATGGGGGGTGAAGTGGGTCGTCTCCATGTTTTTTCATCATGCTGAAGTCACCGGTGCTTCAGATGTTTTACCAACCTCGCACCTTCTCCCTGGGAGAAGAGACATTCCCAGCTTGCAACTGCAGCTTTGAGGCTGTGATTAACATGGTGTGAAACCACCAGCAGAGCCAAAAGGACTGAATCAGGTAGAGAGCCCTTGGATACCTGGCAAACATTTCCTAAATCGAGACTTAGGCACAATCATTGATCCATAGCTTATCAGTTTGGCCCTGATGCGATGGAACAAATTCTCTCTTTCCCTCCGAGTTAACTATGGAATAATCTATTCATTGAGATTCATCAGGCTAGTACGGTGGCACACTTTAAGAAGCTGTTAAAAACCCATTTTTTAATATGACTTTACCTCTGTTATAATGCTTTCCTTATTATAATGCTTTGCCTTATTACATTGCATGGACTTATTACTGTTACTCTTTTTCAAGGACCCATGATAATCTTTGCTAATCTCTGCTGTCTCTCTTCCGGTTCATCTGTGGTAGCGCGCTACGCCACCACCACCTAAAACTAAGCAACAAGAAGCCCCCTCAATCGCTGGTAGGAAGGTAGATGTCCCAGATCTCCATGGCACCCTCATCAACGTGTGCGGCAGAATGACCAATAATGACCGTTTCTGGAAATCCCTCTGTTAGATAGAATGCCCAGTGGGGGCTGGGCGGTCTTTTGGCCTTGGAACCCCCGTAGATTTAGTTTTTTCTCCAGTTCACCTGGAGGTTTTTTGTTTTTTCTGTCCTCCCAGCCTTTAGATCTTATTTACTTATCTGTACAACCTCATCTCATCTGTACAACCTCCTTTTCAGTCTGATATCTTTCATTATTCCTATTTACCATTTTCTTTTTATTCGTGTATACTGTTTCTCTCTCATTGTTGTCTCTACCACCTTGTAAAAATACTTTGAGCTACAGACCACTGTATGAAAGGTGTTATACAAATAAATGTTGTTGTTGTTGTTGTTGAGTTGCTCCCTCTTCCCAATAATTCAAGAAGAGTCCTAATGTCATCTCCTTCACACCGATTTCTCTCCTGACTTCCTGCCAGCTACATAAATGAGTTCAGGAGCATCTGTTGCCATTATCTGTGTGTTTGATGCTTGAATGTCACTCTTATAGGCAGTCGCTGGAGGGATGTGAACCAACCACATGGTGATGTCAGACACAGAAGCCCTCTATGTTTATAGCCCTTCATCAGCTGCTGATATACTTTTACTTTGTGATTTCAAAGGACGAGACCATCAATGAACTACTACTGTACTTTCAATAAACGCTGCATCGCTGGGCTAAGGGTTGTGGGAAATGTAGTCTTGAAGTAAAACAGAGCTGTAGCTCTCCCAACATGCCTTGCTGTTTTAGACCTTGCTTGTAAATAGTTGTTTATCTGCTGTGGGGAGTCAGTGGAGAGCTGTTGGTTGTGATGGTGTGTGTGCCTTGGGGATGTGAGTATCACAATGCTCAGTGGGTGCCGTGCATGTGTGTTCCCGCAGACTATCCTCCCGCAACATTTAAACAAACCATTACAATTAATGAGGCTTACATCTTCTATTCATATTTTTTTAAGAACACATTTAGTCATAGACGGAGGATGGGAAACAGTTCACATTTAAGCTCGGCAGAACAGGCTGGCAAGGTTCAGCTGCTGTAAGCGTTTACTCCACAGTTGTCATCCTCCGGTCAGCAGCTACAGATGCTATGTAATCTTGATACTTTCTAAATATTGTTGAATCAATGTCTGCATGTTGGTTAAAAATAAAGCAAGGAAGCACATGTCGTGCGCATAGAGGTCAGGAGTATGTGGTGACTGTCCCGTACCGGTGGCCGGATATGGCGGTGCGGGCCGGTCGAGGGCACCCCAGCGGACCTGCTGTTGTTGTGCTCTTCCAGAAATAGAAGGTGGACTGAAAGCAATGCCACCAACAGGCTCACATGGAACCGAACCCATAGCAGCAGTCCCTGGGGGTTCTCTATTCTCCCACATGGTCTTGCATCTTCTTCCTGGTCTCCCTGTAGAGTCAATGCAAAGCCACCTGAATGTCTTTTAAAATACGTATGCTTGTGTCCAAAGGTTGCTCTTAGTTTTGGGCCAAATGTCCGCTATTCCAGCAACTTTTGGAAATCAGAAACACCTAAAAACAAGCTAAATGACTGATGTGAAGAGGAACACCCAAGCTTGTCTCTGCACATCACAGGTGACTGTGTTGTCACAAGTTTGACTTTTTTAAAATAAACATAAACCCTTAAAAACGGCACCATGCTGTGGGGCACATTTAATTTCCACACTTTCTGAAGCTAACGGGTTTCAAGTCATCCCTCCTGAGGACACTTCTCAGTTCGATGAAGGAGCTCAGCTCCTCGCGTTTGCTTTGTGCTTAAGAAATTCGGTTCCTCTTGTAAGACTGAGTCACAAAGAGCCCAAATCTTTTACAATCATGTGCTGCATTTTTATGGTTATTTCATAGACATCTTGTAGCCATTGAGGAGTCAGAATAACTGGCTCAGTTCCGGGGTCTGGAGCTGAGGGATTTCTGCTGAGTGTCTGCGTACATTTTCCCTCCTTGTTTAATGTGTTACAACAAAAGGGGATCTCTGCACTACATGGAGCTGTGGTGAATTCTTGCCATCATCCTAAAGGCTCTGTGGTCCATACAGCAGTGAAGAACTTCTACACCTTTTTTCTGATTCAAGAGTCAAGGTGTGGCGAGTTGAGGACGCCTCCAAACGCTCAGATCTGAAGATCCCGATGAAAGCTCCGCCGTTAACAGCAGAACAAGAGACTGCTGGCAGTTTTGTTGAAGGATGATGCTTGATGCCTTTCGACAGTCCCCCTCAATGCAGCGGCCTATCTACCACAGCTGCCTCGTTCTGTCCAAGCAAGGACACCAAGGCAGGAAGCCGATTTTTTTTATTGCATTTAATTCGGCATCTTTGTTTGGATAAGCAGAGTAAATGAAAGTTTGCTGCTTGTTCTGCTCATTTCCCTTCTTACGACTTTTAGCAGAAGTGATAATATTCCCTGATAGATGGTCCTGTCTAGAGCAGATGCTGCTGTATGTCACACCGCTGGTGTAAGTAAGGACCTGCGATGCTCTGCTGATGTGTCTGATGTCTTTCTCAGGTGTAGAAGAACTAGCGATTGCTCCTGGATGAGACACAGCATGTCAGTGGGGTACAATGCAGAGCTGAACAGAGAGTAGAAGCAGGTGCTCAGGGCCGTCTCCATCCAGGGAGGGTTTTACAGAGCGTGCAGGCCACAAATGCTCCTTCGAGGTGCCGATGTGTTCATCTTTCATCACCTCACAAGTGCAAACTATTTTAGGCCCTTCGGTAGAAGTGTGCCTTTTAGCAGTGCGGCACTAACACAGTCGTTCCAGAGGTGTCAACAAGTCACCGAGGGCCACTTTAATATCCGCCGACGCTGATAACCGGTGCTGGGGCGGCTAATGTGTGTCAGCTCCACGCCATCGGTTTACAAGCAAGGCAGATAAACACATGAGGTTCACCAGGACATCTGAGACGTGCACTGGCACACAAGGGCAAAGAGTCAGTCTGTTTGCACATCAAAGAAGGAACAGTAGTGGTAAAACTGCAGGAAATGTGTCCACAAACCCTAAGCCAGAGGCTACAAGTCGCTCTCATTTACTTTCAAACTGGGGGATCAGAGGTGTTTCGTGATGTTATTTTTAAAAAATATTTTAGCATTTGCATAAACATATGAAGCACACGCAAATGCTTTCACATTTATGATCAAACACACTGTAGAATCTTGCAGTTGGCATGAATTAATGCACAGATTTCTGCTCTGCCCACTTACACATCATTGCTTTACTTCCATTACCTGTATTAGTTCTGAAGACAGTGAGGGAAACGAGCAGGTCCCTTCCAGTCCAAAACCACCTCACCCCTGTCCTGTCCGTGTGTCTTTGGTAAAGAAAGCTGTGAAAGGTTTTTTTTTCTCTGTCCTCACAAACACAAATGCACAAACTCCAACATTTTCACTCTGTTCACAGGAACCGGATGTCTGAGTTGGGGAGTACTGGTGTTTGCTCGGTCATCGTGGAGAGGCCCTGTTTCCACGGTCGGGTCACACGACCACGGTGGAACCAAACGGACTCAGGGGGCGGAGTCACACACACGGTTCTTATCATCCCGCAAACGAACAGCGTTTCTGTTTATCAGCGGCCCATAAAGACCGAAGGCCTTTGCTGCTGCTTCACTCTCGCAATAATGAAATGGCCAACAAGACTGACCAAACAGCGTGGGAAATCAGTAGAAACCTGTGGCTTCCATTCATTCTGTTGGCTGATGTGTGTCTGGCCCTACGGGCCCATGGCGGCATCATGAGAGGCGGTGGGCGTCGACTTCATCAGCGCGTTCTGCATTTGCAAACGGTTTGATTTGCAGCATTTAGACGGCGCTGCTCTTGGACCTTTTGAGGAGCCTCTCATCCACAGCCTTATGTAAAGTTCTAATGAAGAGTCCACAATCACGGCTCATGAGCGGTTGCAGAACGTGCTGGAAAGCGGCGCTTTTCAGGGTGACTAAATCAACGTGGCCGCTTCGCTTTTGTTCCAGTGCCATCGAGGGTTTTCACTGAAGGGTGACCTCATGCACTCATGAGCCCCATCTGAAGACCCAGGTAAGGCAGAAAAAAGCACACTGAATCAAAATAAGTGCAGCTTCAGGGCTGTAAGTGACCGTTTGCTTGTGTAATTTTCTAATGAGTAACATTTTAAAATGAGAAATGCTGGTGGCTTTGCCGCGGTGGAGAAACGTGCATAAACCAAGATACAAACCTGTGACAGGAACACCTGCTGAACATTGATGGTGTTCAAGGTGTCTGCTCCACAGATTGCTCCATACAATTTTTCCATGCAGAATCCCTCCGTTAGAAGATGCACTTTGTTCCGGGTTGCCCACTAGGTGAACGTCCATTGAATTAAAAAGCAATTTCTATGATTTATTTCTGGAAGAATTTCACTGAGCTCCATTTGAGGATCTTTTTGCCAGTGTTAGACAATGAAAAAATGACAGAGCTTGGCAGCAGATGTGAAGTACATTAAAATGGTCTTTGTTCAATGTACTCTTATTTACTTATTGAAGTGGCCTTTTTAAATAGTAAATGAAGTGGCTGCTGTCCAAAGAAAGCATTCGGTTCAATTTGTATCTATAAATACAAATAAGTAGTTGAGGGAATCGTGAAGCTGTGCAGCATGACTGTAAATCTAGTGATGCAGATGGGTTTTCCTTCCAAAACTCCTGCTGAGTAAATTGTTCTGGCCATAGCAGAGTCTTACAGCGTTTCTCCTCCAAGGGGCAAGAGCACCATGATAAGACTGTCATTTCAAGCCCGTAGCAAAGGAACGGCAGCAGCGATTTGTGAAAATGACACACAAGGCTGCTCTTGTTATTGATATAAAGGAGTCTCCGGTGTAAATCCCATCCTGCACAGACAAAAGAAATTAAAACAACAAAAAGAGGGATTTCAGGTGCAATGCAAACTTCAGCCAGGATGTCATCACTACAAAAATCAGCCAGAGTCTTCAAGTCTGACTTGCAGGCATTCATTTCAGCTTGTGCACCAGAGCCAAGTGGCTCTTAAAGAAAAGGCAGCAGACACTTTAATCCACGTGATGTGAGTTTATGGTTCTGGGCCAAAGGATGGAGTAACTGGACACTTTGTGGGATGAGAGTAGCTGGGCGACTTCATTACACGTGGAAACGGAGTGCAGTCCTGTGTATCAGGTTCTCTGCCCTGTTTCTTGCTCGAGGGAGTTGACCCCATTCGACTCTCATTGATTTCTCTCCCCCTCCACAGAGTCCCACCTGGAATAAAGCGGATGAAAATGCAAAAATGCCACATAACATTTAACTAACGTGGCGCACGTTCCCATGAGAAGTATTAAAAGTGCATTAACCCGCGCTGCTGGGTAACGTCGCTATTTTTATTGTATTTATGGCTGCGCAAGCTTTTTAATTCGTAATTTCTTTTAATACTAACAAAGGCTCTGTTTACATGAATGATCTGTCGCAACAGTGCGTCCGCACTGGGTGTTCTTTTTTCTTCGAACAGTTTCTTTTAAACTATTTCAAACTGCAGACATTTGCATTTGAGCCTTGGTGTCTTTTGCGAGCCGGTGGGACTGGGAAGGAGAGGCTCGCGTTTTACTGACCCACATATGAAAGACGATCATTGTTGGAATAATGGGTTTCCCTTCCAAGAGACCTACGAGAATTCGGCTGAAGACGATGAGATTCTGGGGCCGCAGCACCAGGAAGTCAGAACATCGAGCGGCTGTCGGAGCTGCGCGCAAAGACGCACAGACCGTCGCCAAGTGTCCTCGCAGGGGGCTGCTGAGCGCTTGCAGCCGTGTGGACCAGCTGGGGCCCCACTGCGTAGCTCTCCCCTCCTCCCCTCCTCCCACACACACGCACGCACGCACACACGCACACAAAGTGAGAGCCCCCCAGATCGCGGTGGAGCGGACGCGGCTGAGAGGCGATGTACTGCGCTGCTGCTTCGCGCGTTATGGGGGTCCCGGGAGCACCTTTAGGTCGACGACGGTGCAGCGCTGGAGCGATTTGGCACTGACACACCGCCAGCACACCTGAAAGCACCGCACACACCGCACAGCGTCCGTCTGCTGCTCCACAACGGCTTCGCCAGAGACACGGTACGTATGCGAAGCAGCGTCGGTTCTTCTTGTTCTTTGTCTTACTGTGCAGGCTGTGAGTTGGGCTTTGTGAAATGAATTTGGGGAACCGCTGCGCTTGGACTGTTACAGGCTGAGGGACCATGAACTCGTCTGCAGGGGCCAGCAGCTACAGGAGGGGCTCGACCAAAACGGACAAGGTAGCCGTCCGCCTTAATAACCGTCAGTTGTGCACAAGAACCGCTTTCTTCTCAACTTCAGTGTTTCACACGAAGTGGACATGTAGTGCTCAGTTTGTCCAATGCAGCTTTGTGTCCATCTTCAGTCCTCCCATCCTTGGTCCAGCACTACCTGCTGTGTTGGAAGTGGGTGATGGGTTGTGGTCACCGTAATGGCTTCTCCAGGTTTGCAGCTCCAAACCCAGCACTCAGGTGGTGCATCTGGCTTGTTTTCACTTATTTGTTATCCAGAATGACAGGAAAACTGTCTGAGGACAAAGTGGGGGCATGAGGACAATTTGATGTAAAACTGAAAGCAAAGCAGGTGCAGCTACAGTACAACACAGCACAGTACGCAGATGTAGACGTGAGCAGCAGTCCATGTAAAAACTGCTCCTGGCTGTGATCATGTTGTGATGCAAAAGATGAAATAGGGGCCTGAAGATCACACAAGCTGCTTGGTAGCACCTTGAGAAGTTACTGTGGAACCCCTGAGAAGGGTTGGCAAAGGGGAGCATCCGGAGGAAGTAATGGATGGGGATGGAGAAAGACAGTTGCTGTGTTTCTGGTCCAGCAAGTTTAGAAGGGCAGAGACAAGCAAGGATGTCCTCTTCATAAACACATTTTAAACAGACCTCAAGGCCATCAACAGGAAATTAACACTGTCGTCATATTTTAATAACTCAGAATGAACTTTAGTGACACAGCAAATATGAAGACAGGGAACACTGGGATGAGTTCTATGAAAGTATCAAATCTTTTTTTTTCTCAAATAGGTTATAGTTGTTGACAAAATAAAAAATATTGGAGAGCAAAACAGCAGTAAAAGACCACACACGCACATACAGACACATTTGAGGCCTAAATCAACAGCAACAAAAATGTACGCTGAGCAGTTTGGGGAAAAATGTTTTAAGTATATTTATGCCTTTACAGTAACTAAGTTTATGGTTATAATGCTCAATATGTGTAATAAAATTGAATCCTAAGGGAAAACGACTACATGCATTGAGAGAGAACAGTGTGAAAACGCATAAAAACTGACATCCACGCATGTACGTGCCGGGCAGCCGGTCATTTGCTGATCTCCACATGAATTACTCAGCGCCACTCAGCGCCAATAATTGGATCTGATTTGGGAAATAATGGCAATAATTTGCGTTCTTGTAGCTGCTTGACAGCGAAGACCTTGACTGACCTTTAGTTCCGCACGACAGCGTTTTAATCGGTTCGGCTGGTTGTCTTTGCTGTGTGGGCAGAAATAAATGAAACCCATGCTGAGTATAGCGCAACAGCCGGATGTTTGGTGTACTTTGC
Source organism: Heterotis niloticus (assembly GCA_018136845.1). NCBI lineage: Eukaryota > Metazoa > Chordata > Actinopteri > Osteoglossiformes > Osteoglossidae > Heterotis > Heterotis niloticus. Next base: position 18,775,173 of record CM030894.1, on the reverse strand, counting down.
TTTTGAACTTTGGGCTTTTGAGCTTCATTTCTTTTCTGTTTAAGCGTTTCTGCTTTCCCAAGACGGGCGCAATTGGGAAGGAGGCTTGAAGTGGAGCAGTGGGGTGAAGACAGCAGTTTATTATTTCTGGAGGTGGGGTCATTTAAATATGAAAATGAATGAAAGCAGCTCAGAGTTTGATGGAAAGGAGATTCAGGCGCTTTAGTTTTGCGTGTTGTGATTTATAATGTGTAGTAAACCGAGAATAATCACCGACTATAGCGTTGCTTGAACTTTGATGTTCCATTTAGAAGTAGAAACAAAAATACTCAGAAGCGAGCCACATGCTCACTTTATTTGTGCAGATAGCGTGAAGCAGCGGGCATTCTGTTTAGAAGGACAGCTGGTTGCTTCTGAATTAACTGGGTGGTGACACTCAGCAGCCAGGACCGTGCACTGTCAGTCCTCATTTATTACATTATTACATTCATTCAGATACCATATGTGCTTCTCCAAGATGATGTACAACTCAGTTAAACAGGGTAAATGAAAGTGTATCAACTATAGACAAGAAGCTTTAGACACAGATGATCAAAGCACAGTGCTGGGTTTGTACACGACAGCAACTGGACGGGCAGAAGTTAGCGGGCAACTCAACTCGGCTCAACCCGGTTCATTTTCACTTTCATTATGATAGTGGGAGCAAAACACAGGGGTGTCTGGACAAATGAGAGACTGGACCCAATACTGTAGTGCAGCCCGTGATGTTAAAAGTGGAACTGGAACAGGAACAGATCCCTAGTGGTGAGTTACAGCTAGGTTAGAGGAGCTGGGTAGGGTGACCAGGGTAAAAGCCTAAACCAAACAGAGGCAGGGTGACAAACAACCACTGAGTCAACATCCAAGTGAAGTGGAGCCCTTTTTAACATCATATTGTTCTCTGACAATTGCAGCTGATGGATGTTCATTGGCTGGGAGCTTGCCGAACAGCAAAGATTAATAAAAAAGGCAAGAGCTTCACTCTTGGGAAGCGGATTCTGCTACGCTGTCGTTCTGGAGCGGCCACAGTTATGACTGCGTACGCATGACCTCGTGCAGAACATTAACAGCTTGCTTTAGCGCATGTGCATCTGCTCAGATTAACACACCACTTTGGGTAAATAAAACAGTTTTAACTGTCAACTTAGTATGGTGTCATTAGTCATTTTTGGCCAGAACTTTCCGGAGAGTGGGTGTAATTGATGATGACACTTTTGGTTATTTACAAAAGCCCATTAAAGGTCACCAAAGGCTGTTGTTTTCATGTGGAAACTCACTTTGTAGCAGCTCGGTAGCTTTTTTACGTGTAGCAGCTAACACAGCAGTTTGGTCCTGTCGCATTCCTCTCCCCAAGAGCGGGTTTTGAACCCATCCCTTGCTGTAGTACTCCGGATCAAAGTATTTACTCTGGACTGATGCTAAAGAAATGCCCAGCGTTGTAAATTATTAAATCGCCGTTTATCAAGCACCGCTGGTCATCTTGGACAAAGGGCTCAGATGCGTTATTAACGGTCACGCTTTCATGGTGGTCCAGCTGAGGTTGAGGATTTTTCTAAGCAGCTCCAAGTTTCAGCATTATTCAGGTGCTAGAAGCTGTGTGAGGAGTTGCTGCAGGATTAATGCTGATCCTTCCAGGCGGAAAAAACCTGTCCAGGAAAACCAGCCGAGCCCAAGAGACGGGTGCTTCAATGTGCGTTAATAACGTAAGTGTGCTTTACAGTAATCCCAGTAACACAGAACTAATAACACGCATGCACCATCAATATTACCACGATTAACACAACCACTATGGCCCATTCAGGGAGTACAGGGCAGATTGATAATCTCAGGGTCCCAGGATTAAAATCCATTTCTACCGTCGGACCGTCGATCAAGCTGCTTACTCGAATGCAGTAGAAATTACCCTCTGTATAAACAAAGCAGATGTTAGACAAATGAAGAAATGTAAAATAATTTAATTTTAACTCGTAAAGTTGCATTTACTATTGAGTAAACTGATTGATTTGTAAATTAAGTTTAGTTTAGAGACCTGAGATTTTAAGTTGCTATAGAGAAAAGGTGATAAAAGGAGATAAAAATAAAGCAAACCCACTGTTGTACCTCTTTATTTATGGCTGTAAACTCATAAATAAACATTGTGAAACAGTAATAGAGCAGCTGGGAATGTTAAGGCCTGGCCTGTGCTCCTCCTCAGTTGCAGCCGAGTAATCTAGGCAGGAGCAATCGCGCCCCCTGCTGGACGCGGGTGAGGTGACGCGCCATTGGAAATAACGTGCATCTTCGGCCAAGAAGCACAAACATGTTTTAATGCATCTATAAGAACATCAAGTAACTGCTTTAAATGTTTTCACACATTTAGCAGTGATGCATTGGAGAACTTGATGAAGTCAGCAATAAATTTGCAACATTTGCTGAAGAATCTGTATCTTTCCTGTAACTGTAACTGGAATGTGCTGTAACTTCCATATAGATATTTATTACATCAATGAGTTGTTATTATTATTATTATTATTATTATTATTATTATTATTATTATTACTGAGATGTTTTGTGAGACACCAGTTACCTAATTAGATTACAGTTAAAAATGACAGATAATTGAAACAAACAAGGCTAACAGCCTTTACTGGGTATGAGGGAATGAAGTGCTGTGCGAGATGTCCAGCTTAAGCCACAGTAAATGCAGTGACACTGCATGATAAACTAAGTCACGAGATTCACAAGAAAACTGGTAGAAACAGCTGAGACACCAACCAATGCCCATATGGACACCGATTTTCAGGTTTTAATTTTCATGAGCAAAAATTTGGATGAAGGGAGTATGGAAACAGAGGCATTAGCATATCAGGACCCAAGGCTACAGGCCATTATTAACCCTTTTATAGCGATGGGTAATTTTTACTGCTTCAGCTCAAGTAAAATAACATGATGAAGGTGCGGGAGCAGTAATAAGGATCGCAAACCACTTCCTTTGGCAGCTGTAAGCACGACGTTCCCTCCAGATGGCCTGCTGCCATGTTCTTTTCCTAAACCACAAACATTCTGTCCATATTTCTTGTCCTGCCACTGTGATAAGCCTGCAGAGCTGCTCATGCTCCCTGAAGCTCTAATGGTTCACTGATACGGTCAAGCCTGAGCTGACCATTTTCTCTTTTTAGAGGTGAAGTTAAAATGCCAACTTGTGTCGCTAATGGGATCACCCTTTTTCACACCTCCGGCTGTGGACTTGCACTCCGTTCCAGCCACACTGGAACTGCGTGACACTGGAGGCTGCTGCGGTGCAGCTCCACAAATGTCCAATTTCCTCCTGCAGAAGCAGGGGTTTCCCTCAGGGAGGAGACCGCTGTAATGGAGAAACCCTGATGCACAACATCAGCTTCTAATGAGAGCATCCTAGTTTGCAACGTACTTCTCGCCAAACTTTTAAACCCTCACGAGTGGTACTGCATGCAATATGTTTAGTTACAGATGTGTTTAGCTGATACTTTTCTCCAAAGTTGCTTTCAGTGAGAGGCTTGTACTCTAAGCCACTTACAGTGATTTACCAGTTTGTGCAGCACCTTGCAAAAGTATTCAAACGCCTTTAAAGTTACCAGCATACTAGACTGTCAGATCCAAAATAAGTTATACAGTTGCAGATACTTTAAATAAAATGAAGAGCTGAAATCTGCTGCTTTCACAAGAATCCAAAGCCCACACATTAACATCTGGTAGAGCCATCTTTGCTCTACTAAGAGCTTTGGTCTTTTGGGGTAAATATGTACCAGCTTTGTACACCATTTCGGAGGTATTTTATTCCATTCATCTGGGTAAATCTTCAGCAGATGATTCAGGTTGGTGGATTGATGCTTGTGGACCGCAGTTTTCAAACCACAGATTCCCTGTGGGACTGAGGTCTGCTGTAGGACAGTCACCTGGAATACAGAAATGAATGTGGCAGAGTGTGGGAATATAAAATGGCAACAAAATTCAACTAACACATAAAGCATTAAATAAGGCAGGGATTCATCGACTGCATATAATGGTTTGCTAAATTTGTTTCGTGAATTTAATTAATTTCCTATTTCCAGAGCACTTCAGTACATGAGGCATGACAGCTGAGGCTCATTGAGTTGAGAAGATTGTTTTGGTAAACGTGCAGCTCGATGAAGACGATTTAGAAACTGCACATGGATTGGCACCAAGCAGCTGCTTATTCACAAGTCAGACTTGATTGTTTGTTGAGTTTTTACCAGCCAGCAACATGAATAAAACAAAGAAGATCGACGTTGCTCACGTTTGTGGGATGTGTTGGTTATCAAGTGGCCGTTCCTGGGGGTTTGTGCAGATTTTTTTTTTTTTTTTCACATTTTCACCAATTTCAATTGATTTCCAAGTTTTCGTGTAGTTGGAAGTTGAAAATATTAAAATAATTTGTCTTACAAGTAATTTTTTTTATCCATTGTGCAAACGCTAACAGTAATACTGAGCCATGTCTGTATTATTTAGCTTCGTTGACTGTGACTGAGTGGTAAAGTGACTGGAGTTACAGACAAAATGAATGATGAACCCGCTGTCAGTGCCACCTGTGTTTGTAAGCTCAGGAGTCGCTGTACTGAATAAACAGTTACAGCTCCCATCCTGAGAACATTTATGAATTAATCCACAGGAGCTGGAATATTTTTCTATGTGTGACAATGTATTCGTCTGGGCAGTATATCAGGAACCGTTTAGAGTGGCAGCACATCTGAGCTGCGTTGTGTAAAGCTCGGCCTTGCTGTTGACGAATGGTTTACTCAGGGTGTGACTTGAGTTATAGCGCGGCGCCCAAGTGTCCCTGCCTATGCTAATGGCATCGGTCACACTCACTCAGCAAACTTCTTATTAACCGTTATTAAACTAAATGAGCCATGATGGAGGAGCTGTGCTTCATGCACCGGGCAGCGGGGGAATTGACCCATTCGTCACATGTCTAACAATCCTTGTTTCCAGGATGCTGAGGCCTAGCCGCATGAGACACGTCTCACACAATTTGTACAAACAGTTCGTTTTAAACCACTGCTTTTCTGTAAAATTGATTGACTTTCTGTGGACCCGTTGGGGATCAGAGCCATTGTTAAACTCCCTCGCCAGTGCGTTGAGTACGATTCTTGTTTCCATGGGGATTTTGGACATGGTTTTAGTATGAGTGTCACACGCTCGTGTTTTCCAACTTGAAATGGATATTTGTAAGAATTGAAGGTTAAACCAGGGCTTCAAATTGATAAATGAGTATATTCTGTATTTACAGGATTAATCGCCGCTGTGCAGCGTTTCCTCTCCTTCTGCTTTGTGTTGTGTCAACAAATTCTTTTGCTTCTCTTTGCACAATAGCATTGGTTTCCATGTCAGACACCGAAGGTCATTTGCAGATGCGCTTGGCCAACCGCGTTTGTCACGTTCATTGTTTTCAGCACTGAGTCGTCCCTACAGGACAGTCTTCCGTGTTTACAAGCTGTGGATAAATCAGGGATTTAAATTGTAGGGCCCAGTTTACAGTTGCTGGAAAGGTCAGGTTACCTTCATTATGTCTCCCCATGCAAGTTTCAGCTAAATCACCATACCGGCATTGCGTTTGCTGTGGACCCTTGGTGACGCCATTGCCCTTTTCCTCTCCACAAAGCCTTACATTATGCCATATTGGCTGCTCAAAGTGCTTGCTCAGGAAATGTGCCAAATTAGCCATCAATAAAATCTCTGGGCCTACCTGCCCTGGGGTGGGGACAGCACAGGGATGGACTTTTAAGCAGTACGTGTTGGTAGCAGCTACACTACTGCACTCTGCTGTAGTTGAGCAGTTTGCTCCCACAGAAATGTACAGGTCCTGTACACCAAGCAAGATTTACTATCAAAAATACATATGATTTGCAAAAGTGCAGAATCCTAAAAAACGTATACACAGTTTAATGTACAACAATGCTCCTTACATATTTACTTCTTTAGAACGTCGTAAATCAGTGCTGGGCTTCATCTGGTGAGCAATACCTTTGAGTGTATGTCATAATGTACATTAAATAAAGCGCCTTACATTCAACAAAAATGTCTATATATCTTATTAAAATGTGTGCACAATTTTTGAGACCATCTGCATATCTTCTAAATGGAACAGCACGTGGGTGAGGGCCCTGATTGAGGTGCTCACCCTGAAGTGCTGCGGTAAAAATGACCCTGCATGAATATGTATAAATAAACGGAAAGTTGGTTTCCTATCAGTTTGCCTCGGACAAAGGAGTCACATAAGTAAAGGATAATGACAACGACAACGATTCCCAGGGGCTTGTAGAAAAGGATGCCCCCGGTCATTACGCAAGAGGCACAGTAGTTAGGTGGTGTAACTGTAGTCTGAAGGTCCAGGGTTCAACCCCTGCTCCAGCTATAGTACCCTTAATTGAGGTACTTACCCTAAATTGATAGTAAAATCACCCAGGTGTATGAATGCGCAAATAAGTTTGAAGTTGTCTAACATTGTGAGTTACCTTGGAAGAAAGAGTTACATAAATTAATGTCCATGTTCAAATACTAGATAAAACATTTTATTTATTTATCAGATAAAATAATCTATGGCTTTTCTCTGTAGCCTTTGTCCAAAAGTAGAAAGCAAATTAAAATGAGCTCCCAAAATTATAACCTGTTGAGAGGCCATTTGTCATTCCCTGTATGCATCTGAAGTGTGGGGGAATTGGGGTGCCCCATCTCCCCTGGCAAATATCATTTATGAAAGCTCTCCGTGTCATACTGGATGGTGATGCACACAGGTAATTCACTTTCCCTGGTCTGCGAAGAGTGATGACCCTGCTGTCCCCATCCAAGTAGCCGTTTGGGGGCTGTCAAGGGATGTGACCAGATTTATTTCCACAAAAAACTCCCCTGTCTCAGCTCAGGGAGGGGAGGGAGCAGACTGGTGTGGGTATAATCCAGACAACAATGTCCCAGGAACACATCCCATTTCAATGGCTGCTCCACACTGTCATTTGTCTGAAAATGATGGAGCAGTATTCCAGGAGCGTCGATCCATGACGGAGACCACAGAACTGGATGGTTACACAGTGAGTTTCACTCTCGTTGGCCCAGCAGCTGGGAACCTTTGGCGTTTCCCCTATTTAATAGGAATATAAATGTTTCGCACACACACTTTGCTGCTCGGAGGAGAGGTTATTCAGATCAACATGAACAAAGGGTCACTGCTGACCCCCATTGTTATAAAGGGAACCACATCTTTTTATCAGCTATGACTCTGAGGGGGGGGGGGCATGCCCCCCTGTGATGTGATTTAATGCCAAGCCAACACCACTCCGAAAGTTTGCATTCCATGTGACTTTCTCTTGATGTGGTCTATTATTCACATGTCCTGCCAAATCAGCAGAAATAGCAAATATATGTGATCAGGGCATTTGGAATTTCATGTCGGCGACACGAGAGAACATCAGCTGCACCACATCCCATTTGCATGACAGCCATGGGGTCACTTGGCAAGGGTGCAGGGAGACTTTGCCAGCTCCCATTACAGTAAAACACTGAAAAAAGGAATGAAGATCTTAGACTCAGTCAACACCCCCCACGCACAAGTCACGTCTCTTTGGGCAACATTTGCAAATGGTGGAGCTAAAGCCTTACTGTGTGTTTATTGCGCTCTCAAAGCTGGATTTATTAGGGGTGGGGGGAGGGTGATGGGAACTTTGGAACAGCAGTTGGTTTGAATATATTTAGGACAGAAGTTCTGCTGAATCAGTTGGCTCCAGACCTCAGGGACCCTGACAAGGACAAGTGGTTAATAGAAGTCAGTGGGTGCGTGTGAGTGAATGGAGGTGATTTACACATTTTTATGGTCTGGATTTAACGAATGAACATATGGGCAGGAAAGGGGGGACATGGTCTCACCAAATATATCAGTCAAAAAGGAAAAAAAAACAAAGCAGCTGTTTGCGGGGTTGTAAGCAGTGTGGTGGCACTTATGCAGACGTGAGCACGGCCCCAGTCCCAGCTCAGCTCTGTGACCACCCTTTAACCCTTTATAGGGCACTAATTAAAATACTTGGACATTCAAAATTTCAACTCTTCACGGAGAGGCATGGGGAGGGCATTTTGGATGTCCGTTGAATTTACCAAATATGGTTATTCGCCCAATAAAGGGTGAAAATAGAGCTCTGTGGACTGAGTATCAGTTGGGGAGGGTTGGTAGACTTAATGCATGAATGTTTATAGGAGCCATAAAGTCCTAAACCAGTCACCGCCTTCTAGAGAGAGTCGGACCATGATCCATGAAATAAGAGTCTGAGCTGCTGGCTCCTGTGGTGCGGAATGGCAAATGCATGAGGGCTAGGGATTTAACCACACAACCTTGCAGCGTGTGGTGATGTATATGCTCCAGGATAATCTCTGGTTGCCTAATGGTCAGGATTTGGTGTCCTCACCCCTGTGGCTATGGGTTCAATTCCCAGCCAAGAAATGGTTCTGTTAGTTTCAGCATCCTTGTTGATGGTGCAAAGTGCATGCATTCACACCTGTATTTTGTTCAACTTTTCTTGTATTTCTTAATTTAAATCTCCCCTCCTGCCATTACAGAAGTAATAATACAGGTTCCCCCACTCCCCAAGTGTAATATGTTCCTGGAATGTCATACGCACCAACTTTCAGAATTCCCCAGCACTCGGGTCATGTATGCACCAAAAATCAGCCTTGTATTGGGCTGTAACTTGGTAAAGAGTATTAAATAATTTTAGTTATACATGAAAACTGACTGAATATAACATTAACTAAATTAAACACTCACTATATATTAGCCAAGGGAGCACAGTAGAGCTGGGACACTGGGTGGGGTTGAACCGACAGATTGCGGCCCCACTGCCTTGTCTTGCTTTGCCTCAGAGGGATAAATGCCGACCAGCTGCTGACTCTCAAAAATGAATTAGCACAACTAATTTAAGGCAGCTGGTTTTGGGGGTAGGGATAAGAAATGTTCTGATGAGAGCCCCATGGAATGGTTGTTTGGTTGGTTTGTAAGCTTCTCTTTGCGTTATGTCAAGTTTTAATCACTGGACTTCCAGGTGTGCTTAGTTCTGCCCACATTCACTCAGCTTGTGATGTAGTGGGGAGCCGTAGTGCTTCTGGCTGTCACTTTCTGACCTGAAGGTTGTAGGGTCAAATCTGACTCCGGCAGTACCCGTAAATAAGGTACTTTCCTCTCATTCAAAAAATTAGCAATTTTGCTGGAAGTTGGTTAACAAAGCAGTTTAGGTGGGAATAAGTTGTCTGGTTAATAAAGATTAAAGAAGGTTTCATCGTGTAGGCACCAGTCAGCAAGATCTTCCCTTTAAGCTCTTTCAAAGTCAGGCCAGTTAATGTGTAATTATGTTAAAAACAATATATATATTTTTTTACATGTCCAAATTTAATTATTAAAAAAATTCAGAAAGGGGAATTGTTCTGTGGGCCCTGTGTGCCGTAACTGTTCATTTCAGACTCATATTGTCGTTCATTAGCTTCCTTCTTAACAAGGCTGGATGGAGGCTAACAAAAGATAACGGAGTTGAAAGGAACCGAAACGCTGGGGGTGATGAAATGTTCATGATTCACCCACACATTTTTATCACTTCCACATTAAAACTTTACACACTGTAAGATACTTATGGTGAAGTGTCACACCCGGCAAGTTCGCTCAGGGAATCAGAAGAACTTCTGATTTCCTGAGGAGGAAGTTCGTGTTTTGGGTGCTGAGGGTCTCTTGTCTTGTAATGAGGCCTAATCTTGTTAATGGAGCCGTGCTGTGTGCTGAGGACTGGGTTCAAAGCCCCCAGTTAGCAATTCTGTCCAGGTACTCGGTTTGAGTTTGCCGGTACAAAGGCAGCATAAATAAGCAGCGCCAGGGGCCCGCCGTTTGGAGAACGGACACGATTTACAACGTGTCAGGAATACGGCACAAATATCGGTCACGCTTAATCACAACCAAATGGCAGCGCAGATTGAATTGATCCATGGCAGGCACTGTGGCACCACACAGTCTATACTTGAGAGCGTGCGCGCGCACACACACACAAACACGGGTGTCTTGGTGCACATGTGTGAAGATGATCGCAATCTTTCACGCTGAGGATCTCCATAGCTTTGAAAAACTTGAGGACTGGCAGAGAGGCGGGGGAAGCTGATATCACCTCTGTCTGAGTGAGAAAGTCGTGTGTGTGTGTGTGTGTGTGTCTGTGTGTGTGTGAGCGAACGAGCAAGCGAGAAAACCCACCTGTCCTGCCTCTGAAGCATGGAGGTACTGAGCTGGTCACGTTGCTGGGGGAAAAGCTTTTTGTGTGAGTGAGAGAGAGAAGGGTGGGCATTGAGGGGGGCTGAGGATGGCGCTGAGTGGACCAGAGCCATTCGCACTTTAAAGGCTCTCGCTTAGATGGATTACACTGAGTCCGAGGCTCTCTGATTGGATCCCCGGAGAACCGCGCGGCTTGAGCGCTGCTGCCTGGACTGCTGCCCCCCCCCTCCCTTGCATCCTCCTCCAACCCATCAGCATTCCTCTGACAGTGGTCTTCTTGGAGACTTCTGGACTTGAACTTGAAGACGAGCTCTTGCTTGCTTTTGCCTGTGAGCGTGTAATACTGCGGGTGTGTGCTTCCTGGCCTTGGCCACTTGGAACATGTCTGTCCTCATCGCCACCCAGCTGATGATAGACACGAGCACCTCCTCGAGAGCGGTAAGGATCCCGGCCGAGCGCGCAGAGCATGCCTGCCCAAGCCTCCTTGTTCTGAACCGCGGTACCGCAGTGTATGGGAGGGAAAAACGGGACTGCAGATCTGCGCAGCCGCATGCAACTGTGAGTGCAGCCATCGGCTTTTGGAGCTGGCGGCATCTTTCCGTTTGTTGTGTTTAGCACGGTGACAAGAAAACAAAGAGCAGGTGAGAAAAATGGCCAAATGGAAGGGATCCAAAAGTGAGTTAGAACTGAAGTCTAGCAAAGAGTTGGATCTATAATGAATTCATGGATTAGTGTGATCTGCCATAAAGCAGTTTATTGTATTTGAATCCAAATTTTCAAATGTTCACATCCCGTGTGTCCGAGTCGGTGAGCACAGTCACTTGCTGACCGGTTCTGCTGTGCAGTTAAGGGTTGTTCAGCACTGCAGAAGTCTGGGCTGGAGGAGCACTGACCACTACCACTCGTGTACATAGTGGCACAGCGGGTAGCACCGGTGCCTCACGGATCCTGGGCTCTGCCTTCAAATCAGACTCAGTTTGTGTGTTTGTATGCTCGCTCTGTTCACATGGGTTTCCTCCAGGATCCTAATACTAAAGATCTGGTTCTTGTGCCTAATTTCACCTTAATCTGTGTGGATGATGGACTGAGGTGGTACCCTGCTTTACAGCCCTGTGCCTCTGGAATGCCAGTGGAGCACTGCATTCCTGCACTGGTCAAGCAATTATTTTTACGCATTAGGTAGTTATTTACTGGTACCTTAGTGTGGTATATCTGTTATTTCTGTGAAAAGCACTTTAATACAAATTAAGGTTTATGAAGCGCTCAAACTTACTGCCCCTCCGGTTCAGCATGAATGGAGACCATTTAAGTGCAAGTTACACCACCCATCCTTAGCTTTGTTTTCTCATGGGTGATGCTGCTGAGATGTGTGATAGACGTTTTTGTAGTTTGAGTAAATCCATGAATGACTTTGCAATGTGGCGCAGCACAGGAGGTTTCTCGCTGGTGATGGATGGGGGACCCTCTCCTAAGCGGCTTTTCTTCATCGCTTGAAGATATATGCATACTGGAACAGGAGTGGAATCCCAGGACAGCAGCAGATACGGCTGGTACTCCTTTCACCCTCATTGGCCAGGACGGCTGTTATCACGAGGTCTATGGGTCAAACATTGCGATGCAGCAGCGGTCCACTGGTCAGCATCTCTGCAGGGGTACAAGGAGCAAAATAAAATAGATTTTTTTTTTTTTTTGCAAATTACACCGGTTCAGGTATTTTCACCTTTTTCTTCTGATTTGAAACATCACCTTTCATTGACCATCTATAGCATTAATCTGCAAGGCGTCTTACTGAACAACACGGTGTGTGAAATTTCACTGAACATTTTCCTTAGAAATAAAAAGTGTCTCCTTTCTGCGTATCCCACTCTTTCTTTTACAAATAAACTGTAATACTGTTCACAGCCTTTATTTATCCCACTGAATGTGAAGTTTTGCTGTAGAAATATAAATTTTTTTGATTACAGGGTGCTGCTCCGGACCCCACCGGAGGGTTCATACACTGTATTAACGCACTAAAATCCAAAAAATTCCAAAGCACATCTAGTCTCAGGTGTTTGGGATGAGGTATTGAGGTCATGGATGGATGGGTGGATAAATGATAGAGGAAGGAAAACAACTCAATGTGTGTTTTACTAGTGTTTGCTGACCGTCTGTGGGCAGGCAATGGAACCGGAGCGCCAAAGGACGGAGACATTGGTGTTTGTTAAATCCAAACAGAAGTCTGATGAACACAGGCGGAGATGTGATCAGATCCCGTCCCCTTCCTGCCTGACAGACTGTCTACTGCAGTCAGATCAGCACCCGCCGCGGCGCCAACACCCGCCTCAGCTGCTCGGTTATTCTGGTCTGCTGGGCCTGAATGAGCTGGAGCTTAGGACCCGATTTGTTTTGGGTCATGCAGGAATAATCATATTTGCTGAAGCACTGATATAGAAATTTGCATTCAGGCCCAAGCGGAGATTATCGTTACTCTGCTGTTTAGCCACAAAGAGCGTCGTTGACAAAACGCAGCCACACAAACAGTTTTTGGCTCATCTGAATTTTGATGAACGTGGGACAAATGTTCCAGATATCCATATTCTGATACCGAGCTGCCGCTACGGAGCCAATGAAGAATTGACTGTGGGAGATACCGCATCCCCAGTGAATAAGCGAGAGCGACACAAGGCCAAATGACTTTATTTATATTGAGACTGGTGAAACTCAATGTTTTTTTAATATATACTTGTAGAGTGGCACGGGGAAGCGGTCACACGCGTGCGCCTCCAGGCGAGAAGAAAAGGATGACTGTGCCGCTGTGGCTGATGTCCCAGAATGACTTTGCTGTTTACTGTGGTGAGTGCAGCGGCCTTGGAGGACTTTACGGTGCGCTGGGCTGCAGGAAGGGGCCAGCCGTGTACAGCTGGTTACGAGACGCACTGTGACAAGATTTATGAGTCAATATGATGGCAATATTGGGAAGATGCACATGACGGGTCTTTCTGGCCGCCCAAGGCTTTGCTCCTGAGACGATGCACTCGCCTTGCAATTCAGCTCCGCAGCAGAAATCCTCAGGGATGCTGGGGGCAGACAGCATCAACTGTCTAGGCTGAATGTGAAGGGGATCATGGGAAAACTTCCATCAAAACTGAGATTGGGGTCAAGAGTGTAGGGGAGATTTTCTAGGGCTGTGTTGAATGGAGTTCTAGGTAGAGGGAGTGGGGCACAAAGGATGTAGGAGAGTTATTTCTGCTGCTGTGATTTGCCTAACAGTGGGAAGTACCAGTGCAGCACCTGTTTCAGGTGAACTGGTGACTCTCAGGTAGCATCCAGTATATGTGTGGATATGTGTTAATGGGTGTGTTAAATTGCTCTGCAGTGTGTATGCCTGGTGTGTGTTTGTGTGTCTGTGGCATTGTAGAAAAGAGGTGTCATCTAAATAAGAATAACAAACTTTATGCTGTGGTATTATTATTAACAGGAAACACTTGTCTACCGAGGAGGTGTGTTTCTGTTTCGGTGCTGCTGCTTCCTGAAAAGGTGTGCGTGATGTGTTACGGAGTCCACGGCTGCTGCGCTGCTTCTCAGGCTCCACTCCACGGTCCTTCTTCGCTGCAGTTCCAAAGGGGCAGAGGTAGGAGGGCCCGGTAAATCGACGGCTGCGGGGGAGTCTGCGGCTTCGGGAATTGCCTTTCGATCCGTGGTTCATTTACACACAGCCCCAGGTCACAAACTTTGGCCCCTGTCTGAAAAAACGGTCTCGTCAAACGAAGGCCTCAATTAATAGTTCAGGTTGAGTTAAAGTAAGTAAACCTTATGCCCCCCCCAAAGGGCAAGGTCTCTTTGTATATAAACTAGGTACTTGTATTGTTCCCCACTAGATGCCACTGTTGGTCCATTTCTCAACAGAAGCCAAAATTTAAACTTACTTTAGAGAATTCTTAATTAAGAATGTATCTGTGATTGGCTTATATTACACAGGGCTGTACTGCTAAAGGAATAATTAAATAAGAGGGGAAGCGAGCGCTGCCAGCTGAGAAGGAGGACAATACGGCACATGGGGGGGGAGATAGCTGGTTCCTCATCCTTCTGTACCTTCTTCCGTCAGGAGTGAATTGAACAGGCGGTGGGAAAGTAAACTCATCTCTACTGTCAAACTGCAAAGTGGGAGACAAACATGAGCAACATCCAAATGATCATAAGTCCAGCAGAACAGAAAAAAACCTGGCCGTAGCTGAAATTCAAGGGAACCAAGAGTTAAAGTGGAGAAGCTGAAGAGCACAAACACAAATTAAACATCTGACTTACGACTGATGTAGGAAGTGAGCTGATGGTCTCGTATAGAGAATCATTTCTTCATGAGTTTACTTGTTTGTTTTCATATGAAAAGCTTTTAAAAAATTGTCACCTACAACGTAGATCCACAATGTAGACTATAATGTGCTTTTCGTACATTAAGGTAATTGTGCCATCTTTCTAATGCAAGACCCTGTTTATTCACCCCAAACAAAAAACTCTCAGCAATGATGGGAAGTTAAGACTGAAGGCATCTGCACATGATACTTAAAATATAAGCGATTTAGTGGGATTTAACTTGCAGATGGTGCTGTCATTCAGGTGTGGGAGAGGATGAAAACATGGGAGTAAAACCCCTCCCATTTCATCACTTGTAGAGACCAAATCTGCTCTGCTGAGATGGAGATGCTCATTTTTCCTCACTCCAGTTCACTGACTGCCGTCTTCCATCCCTTTTACAGTTTAGTCAAGGTCGGTGCTGCACCTGACCCCCCACCCCCAACTGTGCAGCAATATTATCATTGCAGTCTGTGAAGGAGGGTGTTTAAATGCGGCCGGTTAGCTCAGCTGCTGGTGCGAATAACTCTGTGGTTTCGGTGCTCGGAGGGTTGAAATCTTTTTAAATGAACTTTCATCAAGCGATTTTAAAAAAAAAGCTCCTTGAGATGCTGCTTAAGCTCATTCATTCTCACAGCAGCTTTTTGCTCCTTCCTTCCAGTCCCTCGGGGCTGTGAGTCAGTGACCGATCAGCTTGGTGTCTCCCGATGTCTCTGGTCGTCTCCCGGTGGCTTCATTTGTCCACGTCTCCCCGATGTGTCTTTACGTTTTCTGCTCTTCTCCGCTCCTTCTGCCGACTTTGGATCTCCTGCTGCCTCACGGTGTCTCCTGAAATCTCCCGACGTTTGTCTCCTGGTGTCTCGGGGTGTCCCTTGATGTTGCCGGGTGTCTGTCGCTGTCCAGCAGGGAGGACGGCGCTGCTTCTGTGTCTCGTGTGGCCGCACAGCGGCACTCCAGCGTCTTCCCGGCCGGAGGGGAGACAGACAGAGGAGCCGCAAAGTCCTGCATGAATACAGATGGATGGCAGTGCGGCTCTGTCGCGCACACACACTCGCGTTGTGTGTGTACGTCTGAGATGAGCTCCGTCGCGCCTCTCTCTCTCTCTCTCTCTCTCTCTCTCTCTCTCTCTCTCTCTCTCTCCCCCCCCCCATCGCTCGCTCTTTCCGTGTGTATGCGGGTGTGTTTGCGTTCTGTCTCGTGCAGCCTGTGGACAGTTCCCACGGTGGTCACAGTCCTCATGCGGAGACCGCCGTCCTCCTCCTCCTGTGCGGCAAGCGCCCGTCCGCCCTCCGTTTGTGCACAAAAATGAGCGCGATTTAAAAGAATGCCATCTGCAGTCAGAGGCTCGGGTGGAGGGAACCTCACTGTTTTGCCTTTTTAAGCGGAGGGATTGGATGCCCCCCCCCACACACACACACCCCGCACCCGGTGGACTGGATCCGAGGACGTGCTGTGAATGTAGAGAAGAGGAGCCGAGAGCCGGACACCTGCGCACCGCCCGTTATCGCCACGCCGCGCATCAAACTTGAGGGCTTTTCTTTCGCCCTTTTCTTCGAAAAGAATTTCGTTTCCTCATCGAGCCGAATTAAGCTGTGAGTCTCGACGGAGGGGCTGACAGGGGCCGCCAAGTGCCGCCATGGCCACTCTGTACCAGCGCTTCTCCGGGAAGATCAACACGAACCGCTCCTTCCCCGCCCCCCCCGAGGCCAGCCACCTGCTGGGGGGGCACGGCGCCGAGCACGAGCACGCGAGCAGGACCCTCAGGGCAGCGCGCGACGAGCGACCCCCCGCGCAGCATCAGCACCGGCGCAGGAGCGCGAGCGAAGACGAAGACGTAAGAGGACCCCCCCCCTTCCCCCCTTTGTAAAGCTCACCGAAAGGGTTAGTTAGTGGTGGTAACCTGGTTAGTGGTTTTGAAGTAGGAGTAACAGCCCGAGGTGGTCAGCGGAGGTGCAGTTTGATGTACTTTGCAGGTGTGTACGCTGAACGTATGTTGGTGGTTACCTGGTTGCAGTAACTTATCAGTTGTACTGTTCTAACTTGGGTTAGTCAGCACTTGTCACAGTAACTTGATGCAGTCGTTTAGTTGTCAGTCGTGGTAGGTAGTATCTGTATATTTGCAGAAACTGTGTAGTTAGTACTGTACAATATATGTGTAGTAGTAACTTGAGGTGCTTAGTTTGAGTACCTTAGCATATTTGTGTAGTTGTAGTAGCTTGAGGTAGCTGTTAGTTGGGTACGGGTAGTTATTTGTATATAGGTAGTTTTGTGTAGTTGGAGTACATTATGTAGTTCTAATTTGGGATAGTGACTAGCTGCATAGTTGCTGCAGCCTGCTATAGCTGTGTTGTTGCAGTATTTTGGCATAGTGTGTAGTGCGGTATAGTGGACGGCACATGTTTGTGCTGGCTGTATGTGTGTGCGCCTGTGGTGTTGTATGACTGACCATCACCAACAGTAAATTGTATCTCACTGCCTCTGTGCTTTCTTTGCAGTGCAAAGGGACTGTTTGTACTGCTGTTTTACCATATTTTCCTTTGGTTGCTCCACACACCGACACACAGTGTTTATACACACACACGCAGTGTTTACGAGGTGGGCAGTCCACTGATACCCATACAATTTGTGGTAACGTGGATGAGGTCGTGAACTGCTGGTCTTTGACATCTCCCTTGCTGGTGCAGCTACCCGAACGCGACTCACCCTGCAGGGAGTGTGATGGTTAAAGGTGGTGCCCCCTCCCAGAAAAAGCAGATGGTGTCCTGCTCCCCCCTGGAGAGGGAAATGATCATAGTTTCATCCATGGTCATCTGGCTGGGCTGAGGCGTCTTGAGGCCTCTCAACCCCCCCAACCCTGTTTAGTAATTGAGCCCCAGTTAACAGATTAACCAAGTACTGGATTTATCAGAATATTACAGGATAAATCTTGTGATTCATTTATATCTGGCATGCTTTAATAAAGCTTTCGCCCTGATGATCAGAGAAGAATATATTTTAAACTTTTAATCATAACTGGCTCAATTTGTTTAAATAATATTCTAGTAGCAAGTACGGTTTCGGTCAGTTTTAATATGATGAATCTCAGCATATAACAAAACAGTGCTGCATTAATACAGCACAAATAACCTGATCAACCTGTTCATGGCAGTATAGATATGATATCTTACGTCTTATGTTTGAATAAGTTGTAAAATGTATATAACCTTGCTTGCGATGTGTGGAAGGACCTACAT
Source organism: Heterotis niloticus (assembly GCA_018136845.1). Taxonomy (NCBI): domain Eukaryota; kingdom Metazoa; phylum Chordata; class Actinopteri; order Osteoglossiformes; family Osteoglossidae; genus Heterotis; species Heterotis niloticus. The sequence continues at coordinate 18,757,323 of CM030894.1, read as the reverse complement.
GACGTTTCCATTGTCCCCAAACTTGTGACGTCATTCAGCCCGGGCCTGAAAAGATGACGTCGCCCACCCAGAGAGGCGTGAAAATGAGATTAAATGAATTTCAATTAATTTTCTTCTGAAATATCCAAAAACGGGCAGGTTTGGAACGCTGCTCAAGGCTCCTGTGCTGCAGGGCAGACGGCGGAGGCGTTTAAAGACTGAGAGGGACTCAGGTGAACCTGAGCAGGAAGTGGCTGTTGGGGACCTTGTCTCGCAAATAACAACGAGAAAGAGATGTAAATATTTTTACAGTAAAATCACACCAATTAGACACAATCCTCAGAGCGTCACCATGACCTTCATTGTTCGCCGTGACGATGTCAGTCTGTTTGTGCCACTGTTGGTGCAGCTGATCTGCTGCTTTCGCATCCATTACCATGGTTCTTACCACTGCCGACATGGTCATTACCACAGTCGATAGCTGTTTCGCTTTTCCCCTCTCACTCTTTTCCCCAATGATGGCTGATTCTGTCAACAACAACATGTCCCTATAAATTATTAATGTGTGCGCTGCTGACATTCCGTGGACTTAAGAGCCTAGCCAGAATTTTGCAAAGGCCATGGTCAGCGCTGGAGACTGGCAGTGCTAACTTGTTGATCATATCTCAGTCATACAGAGAGCATTCCATCTGCATTTCTATTTCATGTGCGTTGCATGTCCAGTCTGAATGTGAAACGTCTGCCTTTGTGGTGACGATATCATCAGACTTGTGTTTGGTTTATAAATTCCTGGGGAACTAATAAAAGATCTAGGTGAGGCAGATCAGCATTGTGACTTTTTTTTTTTTTGCTGGAAACACCAAACCGTATCTTGTTATGGATCAGAGGAGCCATGTCAGGACTGTTTTCCATCACACACCTTCAAATCACCTTCAAGTTGGTGATGAGCTCATCCTCTGCACATGAGCGAGTCAGAAAAACGGCGGAGTTCAGTTTCTACAAACTGGCCGAGAGATGGGAAAGGGTAACGCTTCCAGCTGTTACTATTTATTGTGGAAATTATTCAGGCAGGATGTGCTGAAGTACACAAAGGTGTGTTTCCTGCAACCCTCAGTCACCCAGGAATATCTGCATCCTGTCAATCACATTTGGGGCCACACCGCTTTTTAGTGACAGTCAGTTTGTCACGTGGCCACTCCTCATAGCACATCAATATTATACCCTGCCAATCTTCTTTATGACCACACCCCTCAGGACTGATACCCTGACCGTGTTGGTCAAGAAACACCTACTGAGGACAGCCTGTCGTATACCTGGTCACACCCTTTACCACTGACAGCCTCCTTTCATTCTTATATTTGAAAAATGGGACCGATTCCCTCTGACAGCAGCCGAGACTCTGCGCAGCTTTCGGCAGACTTTGGTTCATTTCCTGATCCGTTTGGGCACGATGAGCAGACACACACACACACACACACACACACACACACACACGCGCACACACGCGCACATACACCTTCTGAGAGAGGGAAGACAACCAGATTAAAGATAAGAGGCCTGATGCTCTCAGATCATTATGTCAACATGCAGCCTGGTATCCAGCACCACAGCAATTGGGCATAGTTGGAGTAGAGAGGGAATTTTGTGTGTGTGTGTGTGTGTGTGTGTGTGTGTGTGTGTGTTTTGGGGCGTTGATGCTTGAGTTGCTCCCAGTAGAGACAAGGTGGAGGGAAAAGGTGGAGGAAATATTGATTTTCTATATTCTCAGCGCCGTGGTGGGAATCAAGTAGTCACCCTAATTAGTCATAAAAGGGTTGCTGGCGGAAATGAGATGACATTAAAATGGAAAAAGTGCCTCGTGGATATGAATCCTCCTGGGGGGTAAGGAGCTTAGTGACCTTCTCCTGTATTGAGTTAAAGACAGCAGGAAAAGCAGGCAGGTTTCAGGGCTGCTGACAATAGCTCATGTATGGCTGAAGGACGAGCCCCCCGGGAAGTATTGACCAGTCCGGGTGGGACAGCGGGCGTTTAGTTCTGTATCATAGGGAAACCAGCTGCTCTCCTGTGCTGGCAAATGGGTTTGCAAAGAAAAGCTGTCTCAAAACATCGTATGTGTTCAGTTGAAAACTGCAGAGGCATTCAGCCGCTTCAGCTCTTTGTTGCCAAGGTGAAGTCTAAGGGTTAAGCGTGGTCAAGCACAGCTGAAACATCATGGATCCCTATCAGAACCAAAGTGTCCTATGGCTGATTTAGGTCAAATTAATATTAAATAAAGTATTTAAAAGAGCCTTCTTGGTCACTGCTGCCAGTGCAGTCTTCAGACTGGAAGGTTTACACAGTCTCATTCCTGCAAATTAGATTTCTCTTCACTTCTGCTGCTGCCTGCATTGATGATGGTTTATATAACAGACAAGGTCACCAACTCACTGCTTCACCCACTACGCAGCTGGACTTATTTATTTACTCTAATCACGTGCAAGGGTACATCTGCTGTACTCCTTCTGGGACTGAAACCTAGACTGGCCCAGGCCAATAAACCCAGCATCGCACAAGGCGTAGCCAATAGGAAGAGTCACGATCAAGAACTCAATTTCAGGAACAGGAGTGAAAGGGCAAGGCTGGTTTGTTTGTCTGTGGATGACTTCTGTTGCAGTCAAGTCATCAGACTCGTGCACTTTTTTCTTGTCCATTTCAACCTGTAAATGCCCCTGGTCCACAGGAATGCCATTTCAACTGCGGGGCTGGAAGGAGGATGGCGGTGAATAAAAGGATGACTCTGTTCAGCTGCTGCACGGATTGGGTCACATCTGCATGGTGTGTCCACAGGGAAAGAACCCCATTTTGCACCGGTGCACAACAGACCCCATGTGACTGTTTTCTTTCAAAGGTTTATTGTAGTTCATACCTGCTGTAGGCATAACGTCATTCTGAAATTGTAAGTGACTTTAATCTGCATGTGTAATACCACGTTATTGCCTGATAACTTTTAAGAAACAGCAAAAATATATTTCCTTAGCTTAATTACGCTTCCACCGAGTTTGCGTGTGTGCTGTGACTGCAGCCGGACTCCTGTTGGCATCCAATGTAGCTGGCCTCCAGAACTGCGCCGCTGCAGCTGTTGCTTCAATAGGGGCTCTTTGTTGCCATGGCTACCGGGGGTGGAAAGGGTGGGGATAGGTCGTTTCCTGGCCAGGGAGGGGTTTCTCTGAGCTGGAGGTACCTATCCATTGATCACATACAATTCAGCGCAGGATGCAAATTGGCAGCAGGAAGAGAAAAAACTGGTAATGCGATAAACCGCTCTGGCTGCCTTGTAAAAGCGTATTAGCTGGTTTTGATCAGTGAGATTGATGAGGGAGAAAACAATGGGGCTGGAAAAGGTCGTTGCAGAAATAGAAAAATGAACAATCGGTTTTTCATCACTGTGCGGTGCAGACTTGGGTGAAATTGGGAAAGGCGGGTGTGAGGCACCCCCTCTTCTTCGAGGAGACTGCCAGCAGCCTTCCGTCTCACCCCACCATCAGTTTCCCTCTAATATCGACAGCCTGTCAGTGGCACTCCTCTCTCACAGAGATCTTGCACGTGCCATACATGGCCGCACTCAGTACTTTCGACACCTTTTCAGTTGCTTTACTAGCAACGCCCAGAACCAGCAGGTGGCCAGTGCTGATCCCTGTCTTTTAACTACTAACCTGGTGCTATTATTCTATCAGTCACATTGCTGGCCACACCCATTCGCACTGACAGCCAATCACTTCCCTAGCTGAAGCTTTACAGTGACTTAACAGTGCTTGGTTTGTGTACTACATTACCATGATTTACCCATTTATACAGCAGGATAATTTTTACTCCATCTGCTCAGAGTGACTGTCTGGAGTTAGGGATCGGAACCCAGGTGCTTTAACCGGAAGGTAACGGCTGTAACTTTTTCATCTGCTGCTCTGTGCCACACCCTTACCTTTGGTCTGGTCACCTTCTACCCAACAGTAGGTTGTCTGTCAGTGATGTCTCACACACTAAATAAGTAAACCTTAATCTCAGTAATCTAAATTTTGACAAGATCTGTTTTAAGAAGCTGTCTACTGGCTGTGTGACAGATTTCATGAAGGCTTCTCAGCAATCTTGCTTTCCCACAATTGAGGTACTAACCCACATTGTAACTCCTCACCGCTCTTTAGAAGGAACACTGAACCTCTTTGTTCTTTTCAGAGTTGCTTTTCAAGTGTGCGGTGATGCTATATATAGTAAAGCTGCGCATCATCTCTCATCTTTGTGTTTCCTGCACCGTAGCCATCCATCCACAGCGGAAGGGAGCGGTAATCGTCCTGTGCTGTTTAGGTTCATTTGGCTCCCATGAGGTTTTCAGCAACTGTATGAAGGTACAAGTAATTATAACATTTTGTTAAAGCTGACAAGCTGAAGGAGTTGAAAAGATTTTTAAATAGTTTTTCTGGCAAAGCTTCATTCTATTTTTATACATTTAAAATGGATCAAGTTTAAGTTATAGTGTATGTAGAGCATGACTGCAGTTCCGTAATAAGAAATACCCAGACATTCTTAGACTTTTCACTTTGGCTACCAGTGGCTGAACTCACACACATTTTACTGTCACACTTGTGAGTTCAAGGCTATTTTGTTCATGCCCCGTAATACCTATTCACAGCCACTAGAGGCTGTCTCACACACGCACACACACACACACACACACACACACACACACACACACACACACACAGGTGAGCTGGTCCACAGGCGAGCTGGTCCACAGGCCCTGGGGGTGCACGCATAGGATGGGGGTGGGGTTCCAACCATAATTCAGCAGATGGGCAGCAAGTTAGGCCAAAGAGGTCAGAATTCCTTGCCTGCAGCCTTCTGAGAACTGACCGCGCAGTCCCAGTTCACTTTGATCCCAACAAAACGGGACCTCCGGAGCACGGGGACAGTGGATGTTCTTTACTGCATTGTCCGCCAAATCATGTCACAAAACAAGACTCTCTGAAGTGGGCCTTCACTCATTGGCAGGAAAAAACAAGCATCTCTGGTGTCTAAAAAAACATCCTGTTGGGTTGTCTGCCATTCCAGCAGTGTCTCCACTGTCCAGTGTACCTGAGTACGAATACTGGCAATTTCTACGTATATTGAAAGGAACGCGTTGTGGAGCTGAGACCAGGTCCATCGCGCTGATGAAGTACACACTGTGAACAATCACAAAGCTTTCCTTTCTTCTCCTTCTGTACATTATTCAGAACAGGGTGGCCGCCTTACTAATGTTCCATAATAGCGGAAAGTTCTCTGCATAGAAGCTGTAACTCAGTTGTGTATGGACCGTGGAAGCTGCTACCGATTAGTGTCTGCTGCACACATCTGTCAGTAGGGGGCAGAATAATCTTACAGAAGATTATATTACTTTTAGAAGAGCAGTTATTTTTTCACTTTCTATTTCCGTGTGACCCCATGTGGCCCAGTTTTGTGCTCATCCTTCTCTTCAGAGCAGTCTTCTTACACCACTATGGAGGGCACGATATTTATAAGGGTTTTAAATCGATTGACAACAGGGCAGGATTAAAAAATTTTTGACATGCAAATGCAACATGGGGCAGCACAATGACAGGACAGAAAGGTTGTTGTCAGTTTAGTATAAAAATCACTGTAGAGTCAAGCGGGATATGGATAGAAATGATGTGACCCTCTTCAAAGGTTTATGTGTCTGTGAAGCCAAATCCCCAGCTAGTTTGCCAGCCAGCTTGTCCTTCTCACCTTACCAGATGCACTGTGTGTGTATGTGTGTGTGTGTGTGCGCGCACGTGTGTGTGCTGTGATGAATTACACATAAGAAGATGTAGTTTGATCAACCCTCCCCTCCGCTGAAGAATGTCCATCACGTATGGGACGGCATTCAGTCCCCTACCTGCCTTCACTGGGAAAGTGAATGCTTGTTATGGTAAGCCGCTGGGCAGCGGGTGCGGGAGCGGCTCTACTCCCCTGTGCCCAGGAGCCTTTTGTTCTGTGTCAATTGATAGAGGGGGCAGAGCTGGGCTTTGTCCAGCAGTGTGCAGGGAAATCTGGGTAATGAACTGTTCAGCTTGGCAAGGCTCTGTTGAAAGCTCAAGACTTCTAATTGGTACCTTTCTTCTAGGGGAAATCACCTGCAGTATTGTATTTTAATCTCCTGTTGGAGGGGTTTAGTTTATCTGCGCGCCATGTGTCTCACAGGCCCGTCGCCCTTGCAAATCTGCTCCTCCTGTGGCCACTGCCCATGTATTCTGGCAATGACTTGACCTTTATTTCTCTCACCCTATCTGCACACACCGTCTGTGAGACCCATTAGGTCCAATTTGGGCTGTCGCTCCTAGTCCTGACGTGCCGGTTGGCAGAGTGCAATGTGAGCTGTTAAAGCAGGACCTTGCTTTTCAGCAGTTTGCAAACAAAGGAATTTTCATCCATATAAACACAACAGCACTGTATAAGAAGGAGTGCGAACTAACGGCACCTACAGGACCTGATCACTTCCTACACATTAGCACAAGGACCTCTGACCTCTTGGTGGCCCCACTCACAAAGGTTCCAAAATCAAAAGTCCTGAAATGTCAGTTTTGTCCCCATTGTGGTGGAATGAGCTCCCTCTGTAACTCAGAACTACTGAATCCCTTCCAGTATTCACAATGGGTCTTCAGCCCATCTCAGCCATTTCTCTCCTGACCACAGCTCCACAAATGAGTCCAGCACCATCTGCTATGATTATCTGTGTCCAGTTATCCCAAGATGCCTTGGGTTTAAAACACCTACTTTGAATTACAAGGTATTTCTTTGCACTTCAAAAGCTGAATTTGCATTTTACAGATTTCCTTACAGCTTGGGTGCACCTGATATTAATATTTTTCATTTATTCACTTAGCAGATGTACAAAACTCCCTAGAGTCATTCACGCTTTTATACAGCACATACACACTATGGGCAATTTAAACTCTCCAATTCACATGAACATGTGTTTGAACTGTAGGAGGAAACACATTTTGTTAAGTGTGCATACAGAGGAGCTGAACAAGTGCTGATCCTATCCAGTGGATAAACCGAGATGCATATTTATTGTTATTCTTTATTGACGGGAGGGATAATAAAGTGAATGGAGGCTGAGGGATGTTACACGTTCATGTGAGGTCATTAATGAGCAGCAGACTGCAGAAATAACATTGAGCTTCTTTAGAATGTTCTGTCTTCCATTTGTGTCTTTTGGGTTGAAAGTCCGTTGCTTCTGTGATCTGAATCCGTCTTTCTGGTTCCTGTTGGTATGTTATAGTCACATCCATAGCATCATCTGAGCTTCCAGTGAGACTTCTGGCTTGATTTGAACCAACATCTATCGGTCATCCTGGATGTCCATGTTCTATCAGATTACTATGAACTGGAAATTGCTTATTGGCTCAAACTCTAGGAGAAGAAATGATGGAAAGGGCCCTATTTGGTGACTAAGACAGATTAAAAATATGACACATAAATCACTGCAGATTCAAAATTCCTCAGACAGCACCAGGCATTTGCTCCGGATGAAAGGCAACTTCAAAGATGTGTGTTAACACAGTGTCGATAAAGGAGGGAATAGCAAAACCCGGGACCCCTGTCCCTTAACGCATGCTCCTTATAGACAAACGTCAGTCCAGAGAATGGGGTGTGGCCACCAGGACACTGGACCTTACTTAAATGTAAGAGATGATGGAATGAATAATATGACAGGAGGGGCAGGAAAAGGTTGGAAATGAGCATTTAAATGTCAGGTGTCATTGAAGAAGTGTGGTGTGGACTTTGACTGACAGGTGCCCAACACTTGCTGGTGTCCCGGAGAGCTGCAGGGTGAGGGATGCTGACTCACGAATATGCAGTGAGAACATCATGAATTTGCTTAAGACTTGTTCAAGACATCCAGCACATTCTGTTTTCTCTGACATAAATTACATAAAGGTGGTGAAAACTGTAAAAATTCCAGCTGAATTGTGGATTATTGAAACAAAAGTGCCCGTGTATTGCGTTTGAAATTGATTTTTTGTACGACTAAAGGGATTTAAGAGGCCATGTTAGGTTTTTGTTGTGTGAGTGAATTTACATCTCTATGGATGTAGGGCTGTGTAGGAACTGCTGGGTTGTGGTTATGGATGCTGCTGCTTGGCTTCCTCTCCCCATGGACGCTGCCCACAGATGTGGGATTTGTAATCATCAGGGAGCAGGGGATGATGGCAGGAGGCATGGACCCGCAGAGGGTCCATCTGGAGCAGCTGCCAGACTATCACACTGCTCATCTCCTCCCTGTACGGCAGCAACCTGTGTTCCTCCAGAACACCAATCAAATTGCTGCTCGCTGCTGCCCTTTTTGGCCACAGTTGCCTCCTCATCACTTCAATTTGTTGTACCCTTGAGCAGGATATTTACCCTATTTTGCCCCAAATACTGAGGAGGATATCACAGTTGGATATAAGAAATTCATGAACTAAAGATGGACAGTAAAGGTCAGATCATATCACGACAAAGCAAACAATTGCAGCTTATGAACCAGATCTGATCATTTCCTCCCTGATCACCTCTACAGCTTCTGGAGGTTCTCTCTCTATGGCTTTCCAGGTGTGTGCAGGACAGTGAAGGGGTTAGACTTCTTTTCATCTTTGTGTTCAGACAGTTGAGCGACAAGTTTGGCAACACAAATGTTTTTACAGCTTGATTCTTAATGTCCTCAGCTTGCAGATCCAAAACATCTCAGGTGGCCCCGTTTCCTGAACCAGGCAGACAAATTTCTGGAGCTTTTGCATTTCATTTGGACATATGTGCACACTGCAATAAAGACTGCACATCTCTAATTTGTTTTTTCTTGTCTCATGTTGCTGTTTTTTGGCTAAAAAGTATGATTTGTGCATGTGTTCATATGGGGAGAGCCATTTATTTTTATGATACCCTTTTTCTTTTGTTTCATTCTGCTTCAGTTACCTTTATAATTTTGCTGAGTGACTTTCTTTTTGTTCCCTAATTTCACTTGTGCACAGACCATGAAAATATTTCCACCTACATGTACATTTATTCATGTAGCACATGTTTTTCTTCAGCATGATTTACATCCTAGAATAAACAAAAGTGGATCAACAACAGACAAAGAGCTTTAGGTGCTAACATTGCCAAAGCATGGAGTTAGTTGGAGATAAAAAGCTGATCATGACAGATGGGGTGATGCAAATTTATATGGAAGTTTGTGAGATCAGGGGAGAAATGGGTCTAAAAAGGCTGGGTTTTACAGCTCACAATGATGAGCTGTTCACACTGATTCACCCATTTATGCACAGTTTTTATTGCACAGTTCAGGACTTCTTATAGTAGTCGCTTAAGCTAGTAGGGTAACCTGGCTGATCTGGATTTTTTTTGTTTCTGTCAAGGCCAAACACTTAAAATGAACTCAAGCTTATCAAACTATTGTAAAAAATTCATAAATGACACTCAGTTACCTTGTGTAGTATTTTTGGATCAAGAAGTTCATCAATCTTTCAAGTCAGTCTTTCTTCCTGAGTGAACTGTAAGAGGCCACAGTTATATAGCGGGTAAAACCGCAAAGGACTGGGGTTGAAGTCCCACAAAATATAGCACCTTTTGAAGACTTTACCTTGAGTTAATATGCTAAAAATGATCCTGCTGTATAAAGCGGGAGAATGACTGCAAACAGTATTGTGTGCCAACCTCAGTTTGAAAGACTCTTTGCCGCAGCATGGCAGCTAAATAAATAATAAGCACCAATTTTCAATGCAGTAATGAAATAGTTTCTACGTGTCATCATTGTGACTTGCAGTGACATCTTTGTGACATCCCTGTGACTTCCAACCTTAACATTAGAAAGAGGTTTATTTTAAGTTACCATTGCAAAGGTGTGTTCTGGCCTCGCATTTACCTTCCCAGGTGTAAGGACAGAGCCATGTGACGTCACGCAGTGTTTGGCTCGCTCATGTTGTGCTCACACAGTCACAGATGCATACACACACTCATAGTTCCCCTAGGGCCGCACTATAAATGTGTTCAGGAGAGAGGCTTCACCTCCTGGCTGTGCGTCACCTGGTTGGATGTGGGTAAGGTTTGAAAACAAGAAACAAAGAGTGCAAAGGAGCTTCTGTTGAAGAGCTTCTGTCAGCCTGGTTCAGGAAAGAGGGCTACCTGAAATGTTTCAGATCTACAAGCTGAGGACATTAAGAATCATCCTGGAAAAAAAATTGCGTTGCCAAACTTGATGACCTGCCATCTGAACACAAAGATATAAAGAAGTTTATTCCCTTCACTGTCCTGCATGCACCTAAAAGGCCCCAGAGAGAGAACCTCCATAAACTCCAGAGGTCATCAGTGGAGGAAATGATCAAGTCTGGTTCTTTGCTCTGTCCTGATATGATCTGACCTGTTGTGGAGATAAACTGTACTGCAGCCCCCACAGAAATGTTGTAAAATTTCCCTGTGGATTTCGTGAGATGTTCCAGTGTTTGCAAAAGGAAAGCATTTGTGAACAGAAGCCATGGTGTGACATGCAGTGTGAGGGACCCTGGAGAGGGTTGGATGTGTGATGGGGTACCTAGTTGATATTTGCTACTTTCAAGTCTTTTGGACTTGAAGAACCCAGGTCTGAGTCCCACCTCATGCTTTAGTACCCTTGATCAAGGTACAGCACTTACCTTGACACAAAAATTGCCCTTTTATATAATATGGTAAAGCAGTGTAAATAGCTTAACAGTGAGATACTTTGAAGAAGCGTGTCAGACACAGGGAAGTATGATGGAGGCAGAGTAGGGCTTGGATGCAGAGCAGTGGCATTGCAATGCATTAACCACTCGCTGGCTTGCTGGTCTATTGCTGTCAGCACAGAAAAGAAGTTGTTGCTCTGTTTGGCTCAAGGTCAGTTCACGTTGCTGGTCTCATGCGTTTCGCCCTCCCCTTGGCCCATAAGTCAGCGGAAGTTTCCTCCTGTGGGTCATCCGGACGCATTGTGCTGAACAGGGAGATCCTGCGCGGTTTTGTCCATCTGCAGAAGCGAACGGGGTGTGTCTCTCCTAATGGTCTCGTAGCCTACAGCAGATCCTTCCGGAGCTCTTCTATCTCGTGCAGACGGGGCTGCGAGCCTGCAGCAAGGAATGGCCTCCCGGAAACCATCCGGCGCTGAGAGGGTCAAAAAGTTATGGAGGGTGAGTATGGAGGTCTGCAGCTCTTCTTTGCCCAACTCAGTAAAGGCTCAGGGCAGGAGGAAGTTTTGCTACCCACAGTTTATTCCCACCAGCTGATGGGAGAGCTCCGTCCCTCCATGAGAGGTTAGGGAGTCTCCATGATCGTCTTCAGCAAACAGTTTTTGTAATATTCAATATACATGCATAGCGTATGATCAGCATATGTTAAACAACTCATTGGTTACACACTTGTTTTTCTAACATTTCACAGGGTCAAGCGATGCGTGTGCCAGCATTTTCAATTGCTTTACGCATTTTTTGGCTACAAGTTGTTGCTTTTATCCTCTTCTAATTGTATCTCGATATTGTTAAAGCATACATGCGGTTTGGCTGATGCCTGATTTGTGGTTTGAGGCTGTCTAGTGGTTGTCTGCTCTTGCCTCCTTTTTACTCAAAATAAGTATCACAAGTTTATCTTGTTTACCCACATCTTGTTGGAAATCACACCATCACAAACACTGCACTCAATAATACATTCGGTAATTTTTCGTTTTCTGCTTCTATTCAATGAACAAAGCGCAACTCGATAATGTGTATTCATTGCTCCACATATAATACGTAATGTTTTCCTCCGCACATGTCTTTTGGGACAGTTCACATAGGATCCTGTCCGCCTTTCAAGAGCGTCTGCGACTCGTGCTCATCAGACTCTTTCAACCTTGTGCAGACACTGGTGAGAGAATTGAGGAGCTTTTTTTTAAAAAAATTGCCTTCTGCGCAATTGTTTTGCTGAAAGAGCACTGCGCAGATTTTTTTTTATAAAACTTTAGTCAATGAAGAATGCATTCATAATGGTTTTCCTTTTTTCCATAAATATAGATAACTTTTTGCTGAGGGAGGGAGAGGTCTATTTTCTAAGGGTTATTGATCACTGGGGAATTGGTTTCCGTTCAATGTATATGCAGATGTCTACAAAAAACCGAGTTGTGCAGATTGTTAAGATCCTTGTTTTTAGCGTGGGTTCAGAATTAATGAGCCGATTCTTTTGAGCAATTTTTTTCATGTTTTTTACCCCTCTTCAAACTGATGGCTGGCAGTTGAAGTCATTCATTTCTTTTCCTTCTCAAGACTTGTTTGTCTTGCTTCTTTTGAGTTTGAGAGGTAACATGTAGGAGTGTGTGTAGGTGAGCCATGCCCTTCCCAAGGCTCCCAGCATGTCTCTTCAGTAGTGCTGTGAAGGGTTTGTTTAGCTCTGAGAAGGTCACTACAGCAGAAGGTGTTTGGTTAGATGTGCTTCAGCCTGGCTGGGTTTTGAGGGTAGAAAAAATGAGAACCTGCAGGTGTTCCGATGCTGCCTTCTCTCCACGGAGAGAATGAAAGGGCAAACTGCACTCCTCTACAGCACGTCAGGAGCAGGGCAGCTCTGGGGGTCTGAGTTACACTGGCAGAACTTCAAACCATGCGAGTCACTGTGCTGCACAAGAGAACACTGCGAGGGTCGATCCAGCCCTCATATCCACGAGTATGTGAGCGTGATGCTTCCCTGATTCTTCTCACAGGTTCACGTATGAACCCTGTTTGGTGAAATATCAGGCTTTTCTTGCTGAAGAAAAAATGAGAATACTGGACTGGAATGTGGTCCAAAGAAAAGCAGAATGAAGGGCAAAGGTGTGCAGGACTTCAGGACTGTGATGTCTTCCTCTTTCTTGCTCCCCATCAGCCAGCACCTTCTTGCTGACTTTTAAGGGTGGGTTTAAATAGGAAAATTGGGAGTTATGACCCCTAGATGTTTGTTCAGTACAACTAGGTGTATATGTTAGGGAACCATGGTAACCAGCATAGTAACCTAGTACAGATGCCGGTGTGTGTTGGTGCCATAATGATCTGTTCCCACTTTCCAACCAGCCCTGCTTTGGCTCCTCCGCACTTGGTCTCCATTCCCCATTCCATGGCAAATTATTCATCCGGAGATGCTGTCTCTGGACCAGGGCTGAAGAGAGGAGAAGCTCAACAGGACCCTAGTTTGCTAAAGAGCCCGTCACAGGCCCATTCCATCTATGCACCGTCTGCTTTTTTGACTTTTTAAATAGTTGCAGCCTTGCCCAGAGGCCCATTCCGCCACTTGGGTGGTGCAACGTAAGGCCTTTCAAGCTGCTGTTAAGTTGCACCATCAATCGATAAACACAGAAGGATGCAATGAGGGACACATTTGCTGAATCGACAAAACGCGCTATGCAAGGGCCGCAGATGTTTACTTCATTAAACTCTTAAATCTACTGAGCTAATTTTAGAAAAAGGTTATTAATGGACAGGGATTACCAAGACGCTAACTTTACACGTTGCCATGAGTTTAATAAGGGCAATGATTATGAATGTGACAAATCTCTCAGTGAATATTAATCAGTTTAAAGGGGACAGCATCTGCATCTGCTGTGTCACTCACCGGGTGGAATCCGTGGCTTTAAATATTGTTGTTGACAGCCCTCGAACCTGTTATCAAAGGTGGTGATTCTGCAGAAGACGGTTGTCCTATCAGCTTATTAGAAGCATATTACAGTTCCGGATGTAAAATAAGCCGTTCGGTGATTGTGGCTCCTGCCTGGGATCTGGACCCCTTATCTGTGCTGAATCGGTTTTTTTGGCCGCAGCTTCAAAGTCACGCTTTGATCCGACCGTAATCTGTTCGGAGTTAAAACGCCACCACCGGCCTCCATCCCGCTTTCCACAAGCGACGAACCTTGAACAAATATCTTCATTTCGTCAGCAGGTTTTTGGAGTTTGGCGAGCCGTTTCACACCACTGTACTGCTGTGTTGGCCTCATCTGCAGGCTGTGGGTTTGGTCTCGCCTCACACCTTTGAAAAAAGACATTTTGAAGCGGAATACAAAAAAATGAGCAGCTGCTCAACTCCCTGCTACTGACTTTTTGACAACTTACAAGCACATGCTGCCTTTAAATATCCCTCAGTACTTGACATGGGCAATAAACATACTGTGTTGCTTTTGAACGGAATATAATTGTTTTACATCTATACGAGCACACTGGTTCCTTAGTTTATGGACACAACTAGGACCAGTAAGTCTGTTCTTATCTTTTTTGCTCGTAGCTGCAGAGGTGATTGTCCAACTAAGACACAGTCAATAACAGATTAATGATAACACAGTTGTTTCAGTTAATATGCTGGTTAGGGTCAAAATCCAGCATATCGCCATAAAAAATAAAAAATATTGTCTAACAGCTGCTATTTAAAAATATGAGCTACATTAAAATGAAAACTGTTTAAAATTTACTGAAAATAAACTGTTTCACAAACTCCTGTTCAGTGTCAGCTGCCGATGCTTCATCTCCTAAATGAGCAGCGAATCCTTGTCTTGTTATTGACTGCAGAGTCTGAGGAACACTAGACTCAAGCTGTAAACATTGTGCAAGTGAATTAAATTAATCCCACGCTACGTTCTGTTTTGGCACTCTTTACTGCCATCTATCAACTTGGAGGTTAAATACGGGTAATGTTTGCTCCACCCAAAATGATGACTTAGAAAAGAAATAAGTGAAAATTTGCAGTTGAAAAAATAAAGAAACCCGAAGGTGCTTGTATGTTCAAAAATCCACGACTCAACCGTTTATAATAATAATATAATGAGGGGACATGTTGCACTGTATTATAAATGTACTCACATATAGGAAAACTGTAATTTGGACCTGGCGGTGTACCCGTTGAGTTCAGACAGGTTTTAACATAACTTCCTCTGACTGTGCTGAAGAATAATTTTCATATTGCATATTTTTAAATGATGTGCCTGTGTTTGCATGCTGGTTATTCTATCTGGATGAGCACAGTGTCTGCAGCACATAAACAGTACTTCAGTTTGCGTTTAGCCTTGGTGACGCGTACCTTGTCATTTACCTGCTCGCCACACAACTGTTTATCCTGCAGGGATCGTCTGTCTGCCGCTTCAGCGTAATTGAAGGTTCGTTCTGGGCCTTTCATCATTCAACATTTATGAGAAAACACAAGGGTGGGCAGATCCCACTGTCAGCAGTGCAAAATGTATGCGGTTAAAAAACAAGCATTGCAAATATATTCGGTGAAGTGCTGCGGACGGTAGCCGAGTTCAGCATGATGCCCCTGTGCACTACAGACCTGCAGAGGCACAGAGGAGGGTCTTGTGCTCAGAGCCTCACCTGTACACTCCTCATTTCAGTGTGTTACCCCTTTTCTGAGAAAATGTGTCCCTCATCCCTTCTCTTTGGGGACATTCAGGGTTACCACTGGAATCCAGAAGCGCAATGATGTGCACGCACTGTGATTTCAGGAGACTTTGTCACAAGGGAGGTGAGCGGTTAGTAAAAAAATATGCAAAAATCAAAAGATTTACTCTTATTTTTCACTTTAACTGCCCTTAATGGCAACTAAAACAGCTCTTTAGGTGCCACGTGCTATTTGCCATCATTTACAGTAAAATGTAAAATTTCAAACATAATATAAACTGATCAGTCAGTTCCTTTATTGACTGCTATGTTATCCTCATTTTGAGCACACATTTGCCACAGACACGGTTTAATCCCCACGGCGCTTTCCAGGACTGTCTGGTGATGTATGTGACTGTGCGGTCCATTGATTTTTCGCGGTTAGTTTAAAAGCTGGACCTTTCGGACGTCTGATTCAGTGATGAAACAGTTCCTTAAGAAGGTGAAATGAGACGACAAGGCCTGTGGGTCTGGCCTGTGAGTTTGGCCTGAGGTCCCGTTCAGTGCACATCTTTCCGTACTCTTCCGCTTTCTGGTCTGTCCATCCGTTAGACTGCAGCCACGTTCGGTTTTTACAGCTGTCTGTCCCGGCTCTGGCTTCACCCTGGATCTCACTCCCTGGGTGAGTTGCTCAGAATGCTGGGATTGAGCTCGCAGGAAGTCTCTTAACCGGTTTCCATTTCCCTACAAACTCAATCTGTCACATCTGCAGCTCCAGCGACTCGCTCCGCTTGAGGCTCTTTGCTGCCAACCTGACATGCGCTTTGAATCGATGTCACTGATAATCCCACCTGGGAATTTTTCCCCCCTTCTGTTTGAATGGACGGACAAATGCATCTCCGTAGCCACATCAGTCCAATTACTGTAATCCATTGCTTCGTGCTGTAATTTGAATAGATTCTGCTTTTCGACAACAGTCAATTTAATTTTGACCTGACTTTGTTAAGTGAGATTTTGAGCAGATCGTTCATAATTTTGTCATTTTTCACCATCTACGTCCTGCACAGGGTGATAAATTCATTTACCCGTCACCCGTGTCTGACTTTATTAGCTCTTCTTGATCGGCGCCTGAACTCTGCCTCCTCCAGGCCTCCTTTTTTTCCAAGATGCCGTTTTTGTTTGCTGCTCCACTGCTTCGGTGCTCAAATACCCTGGAGGGCGGGGGGGGGGGGGGCGAATTATTGATGAATTGTGTGTAGAGTTGAGCACAAAATGTGTACAGTGGCTTTTGTACCTCAGCAAAAATGTCATTTCGTGATGTTGCTGATTTATTGTTGTAGCCACTTCCCGAAACGGTAAACATGTCTGCAAACTTAATAAACCCCCCATTGTTAGAAACGGATCACTGGAACTGATGCACTATAAAAATGTGCAGTGAAAATACCAGCTAATTTGGGTTCCATATTCATTTATCATCTGCATTGTTTGAGAGCTGTTTTTCGCTGCATGTTTGCTGCATTCTGCTTTAGATTTTACATTGGTATTGGTCTGCTTCTGTTTTGAACCTTAAACTTTGGATTGCTTATGCTCACTGAATTTATTAAGGGTTCATCAAGGCTCGGTGCTCTTTTTTCTCAGTACAGACTGTCCTCGACTTACGCCCGGATTAGAGACCGATGGTCAGCTTGTAAGTTGGATTGTTCTCGCGACAGTCTTTATATCTACATGTGTGGTTCGGTATACGGCAAACATTTTATTTCTGGCCAGAGTATAGCATACTATCCACCGCATTATTAAATAAGTCACTGCTACATTCTTTATCAAAGTTTCTCTTTAAAAGATAGAGCATGTACATAACATTTTTTTAAACTTTCACGTACTGTGCACACATACAGTGATTTAATGCATGTTCACAGCATTTTGGTGTACAGTGTGAACTATGAGCACTCAGTTGCATTATAGTGCTGTGTTTGTGTATAGCTATCCACAGATGCTATGATTATACTACACGCTATATCTGTACTGTACAGTTACTGTATATTGTACATTATAACATCTTCATATATGTTTTAAGTGGCTGTAAGATTTTATTGTCCATTTCTTTGTAATTATTCCATCCATCCATTTTGGTTAACCACTTACCCTGAGCTGGGCTGCAGTGGTGGGGAGCCTGTCGCTGAAGCAGTGGTCACCAGGACGTGAACCTACCCCTCACTGGGGCACCAATCCATCACAGGGTGACCACAGACCCGTTCACACACTACAGATCATTGAGAGTAACCAATTAGCCTGAAGCACATATCTTTGGGTGGTGGGAGGAAACCAGAAGTCAAAGTTAAGGAGGAACCAGAAAAAAGGTTTTTAATGAAAACATGCAGATGTTTATTCCTACATAAAATGTGAAACTAATGCTGACAATTTTTGCTATTTTATAGCATCAGTAGTTTTCCCCCGCTATATTGGAGTGCTTTGGGATTGCTCTTTATGTGTATTGTAAACGTAATTTATGAGAATGGCTGAAGAATCGTTTCAGAGGCCGATTAAATATTTATGACATAATGGTGGTGATGCCAACTTCCTCTCCTTCCCAGCGCTGTATTGGTGCTCTTCCTTACTCCTGTTCTTGGACACCTGACAAGGGCTACAAAGGGGCAGCAGGCCATCTCGATGAGGAAGTAAACAAGCGCATTTGATAATCCTCAGTGGAAGGATGCTGTCTTAGCAGCGGGGCTGAGTCATCAGATGGCGCTAAGATTACGCCGGGTGGAATGAAGATCGTACTGCTCTCGGGGAGACTTGACTCATTGGGTCGGGTAAAAATGGCTGGCTAAATGCAAAAAACATCCGGGTGTGAAGGAATTAATTATTTCTTTATAAATTCAATTTTTGTTTTTTTTGCACATGCCATTTTCTGTGGCAGTCACTATATCCCATGCCTGTGTGGGATTACGGGATTTTTATACAGCTTGTGAAGAAAGCTCAAAGAATTTATTGGTGTTGTTGTCTGGTACCTGTTTTAAAAAGCAAATTTTTTTAAAATATATTTTTAGAAAAGCAGTGTTCAATTACTTTGATTCATTGATTAATTTGATCAATTGATCCATTGATTCATCAGGTGGCCTCACTTACCTTCCTTTTAACAAGGTCTGGTCTGAAGCTTTTGTTTTCCTGACATCTGTTATCGCTGTTTAACAAAACTGTATTGTCATCACAGGGTTACTGCTGCAAGTTTTTCCTCAAAATTTCCAAAACAAAACCCTCGGGTTTGATGGCAGGATTCTAACTAAGCACTAACATTTATTTGAGGTCTTCCATGCTTCTAGAAAAGTCTATGGTCTCCGCTTAGCTTGAATGAGATTTTAGTAAAAAAACATCATTATCACCTTAGTCAACAAAATGGGGCTTTATTTAAAGTCTTAGTTAAAACTGAATTACCGGACATCAATAAGCACCGAATGACATAATCTGTGCACAGCTGATGTGTAATTCTGTTCCTTTCGATACAACGAGTTGAGTGACGTCATGGGGAAAAAGGAAGTTCCTTAAAACCTCTTTGCATCGTGCTTGTATGTTTTCATAAATGACATTAAGACGTTTTGAAAGTTTAGCAAAGGCATATCGACTGTGTTTCTTGAGCTTCTCTTGCTGGCCATCTGCTTTCCTCTTCAAGGATGTGAACATGTGCTTCAGAAGGGACATTAGAGACCCTGCAGTGACCATCACGGTCCACGCTTTTCTGTGCTAACATAATATTTTGATGCTCTCCTGAGGCTGTCGGCTGCTTAATTTGATTCAGTTGTTGCATAGCCGGCCCTTCAATAAAGGTGCTTCAATGAAGAGGAACATCACGGAGCAAAAGTTGACAACCCATGTGGATTTTTCACCTGTAATAAACCTGACCTTCTGCTGAACAGGTGGCCGCTGCCAGGGTAAATATTTGTTACCTGCCGGATTTTTGTGCTAACTGGGAATTACTATGGTGAATGTACGACTTGGCAAAGTCCTTGTAGAATGACCTTCCTTGCCATCAGACGGAGATCATCGGACGTCACCGGTCAGGTGATTCTGTGTGGGAGGGGTATTGCTAACCGTGTGCTGTCATCCTACCTGCACGCATGCTGAGAACAAGACAGGTGATTTCACAGCTAAGTCTGACAGCAGTGCACCAATTACCACCCGGGTGCTTGTCTTTCCAGTTCATCCTCTGTGTGTGCTGCCTATTCCTGCGGTAAGGCGTAATTATCAAAGAATCCTCATTCCGCCGTGTATTTTTCTTCATGATGAGTTAAGAGCACTTTACTGTGTGTTGTCTGAGGAGGCTGCACAGCGATGTATTATTCATAGCACTGCTACCGCCCCATTGATTTGCAGTAGCTTCTGTGTTGCTTACAAATGCTGGGTCCTTGTTGCTGTTTTCAGCACGGAAAGCAGAATCACAAAGCAAATAGATACATAAACGCATATAGTTTCTTTCTGCCCATTTCTTCATTCCTTCTTCTCTGTCAAGGATGGCCAAACAACTGCAATAAAATTATAAATGCAATGATTCTTCTTTAGTGGAATTCAGAAACCTGTCACGAATGTTGACGGCTCTGTTGCTTAGTTTATTCATTAAAAGTGAGTCATGTCTAAGGCATACTTTCACTTTTTTATGTTATAGCCAAACCATAAAGTTTTATACAGTATGTCTGTTTAATTGATATTTGTGTCCTTATAATTGTACGATACTAAGCAGTGGATAGCATTGTGGTTACAACTGTCACCTTGAAATGAAAGAGCCCAGTTTCAGTGCTGCTGTAGTACCCTTAGGCAAGGTACTTACTCTGAATTAATACAGCAGAACTTATCCGTAGTAAGGAGCTAAACACTGTAAGCCAGCTGAATAAAAACAATGCAAATTTGACTGGTCCTGTGACTGGTTGGCTGAAACAAGTTCACTTTGGCTATTGCCAGTCACTGCTGACCATGTTGTATCCTGGAGGTCATTCCTGCCAAAGCGACCCATTTTTGTGCTTGGCCCTCCCTCCCCGTGCCAGTGCATTCATCACTTTTACCCCCTACCTTCCTCCTTTGGCTTGCTGTCTTCAGCAATGCTGATACCTATGCAGCACAGCCACTCCATGTTAAAAGCAGGGCCTATAAATATCTAGGTCTATAAAGCTCAATATCACTTTGTCCATTTGATTGTCTGTTTTATGCATGTCACTATGGGCGGAGTGCGTGTTGCTGTCAGTGCCATCCACATTTTTCATGAAAGGAGCCAGTAGTTGTTATTTGTTAGCAAATAAAAATATAAAAATTAATAAGAAATTATACATGACAGGCACACACACACGCACATGCAGCACTGGGTATTTCAAAATGAAAGACACAGCAATAATTAAGTGGTGAACTTTTGACCTCTGAATTTGCCTGATCACAAATCCAGTTTCTTCCCTGCTATACCTTCTGTCCCCTGGGATTTCAGATACTGACGTATGTACAGTTCCTAAAAACACTGCGAGCTTCTTAGTACTGAACAAGTTTAGTGTTGGAATTGTGCACATTTAGTCAGACACTAAAAAAGTCACTTGTTAAAAATTATTTTAATAATTAACGTGACACAGGGTAACTCCAGTACATCTGCAATCTAAACTACAGCACAATATGTGGCATTAACATATTATTTGCTTTGTTTTATCAATAAACCCCAGGTATCAACCAAACATGTTGACCACATTATTTTTTTAAGTTTACATTAACCTTCTAAAAGCAGCTTTGGCCTTTCATTAAAAGTAGGTATAAAAATGCATCAGCAGTTGCGTCGTAAAGCCATGTTTGAGCCTCTGTTTAACAGAAGCCATTCAGTGTCAATGATTGCTTTCTTCTGGTGCAAACAAAAGGTGCAGACATTAATGTGAATGGTGCAAAATCTCAATTTCTTATTCTCATGCTAAATAACAGAAGGCGTCTCATATATGTAAGCTTTAAGGGTAGCAGACAGCATAGTGGTTAGAGCTGTTGCCTTGTGCTCTGAAGGCCCCTGGGTGTTGATTCCAAATTCAACCACAGTACTCAAACACAGTGAAATTACCCTGCTGCATACACTGGTAAACAACTATGTGACTCGGTGCAAAAAGCAAATTGTAATTCACCTTGAACAAAGATCTTGGATAAATGATTAATAATAACTGCCCACCCAACTGATAATAATAATCACTGCAGTCCTGTGAGTTCTCTTGACTTCCAGGAAAAGCTCCTGCCAGTCAGGGGATGAGTTTGAACCCCCCAGGGGTCTACTGTTGCCCCGAAGCCATTTCTCCCCATTCCAATTAAAAGTGAATAACAGTACAGAGAGACCCACTTCAGCAGGGAGAGACAGTAAGAGGCTCTTTCATAGGAATAATCAATCCTCCATTCATTGTCTGGGCTCCTGCCACATTTCCTTTTGGTCTGACTTTAAATCGGAAACTTGGAACTTGAAACCTTAGACAAAAATCAAATGTTATAGGCTGACATTTTGCTTTTATCTCCCTCCAGTGCAGGCCCCAATTTAAACAGGATCTAAAATCATGGGCAGGGGAGGGATCACTTCCAGGGATGGGGATGTATCTCAGATCAGTTATAATTCTGCTCAAGCTGCGGCTTTGCTGGAACGGGAAGCACTTATCTAAGGAAGGCAAGGGACGAGGAGAAGGGGAGCCGCACTGAAACACTGCTCTTATCGCTCGCTGTCTTTGAGTCATTTACACTCCCGCCTTGAGCTCCAGTTCTCCTCCAAAGGGGACGTTAATAAATAGTCCTCTGCATCATCAGTACAGATTGATTTTGACATTGTAATACAGACATAATTGGACTTTTTATCCGATGTCCTGCTTTATTCTCAATGCACAAATGCAAATATAGGAGAATTACTGTGATAGGGTGATAAGGTCTCTACATTAAGTATATTCTCCTTTTCCGCATAATGGTGCTGAGTATTTTGTCTGCACTATGTTCTACACAAAGCCTTTATGACTACATTCCCAGTGTAGAGTCATGCGTATCACAAATGCGTGGTACTGGTGGCAGTAAAACACGATGTGTGACCCACTGATGTCCAGATTTGGGAGTCCAGCAAGATGCTGACCATGCAGTGCTTCCTTAACAACTCTGGAACTTTCCTCAACAGATCTGCTAAATATCCTCTTTGGTCCTGCCATTTAAAATACCTTTCAGGAGTTAGGAGTAATAGCCTGGTTGAGCATATGGGCAGATGCTTGACGTGCTCTCCATATGAGCTTAGGGTCTGCTAGAAGGTCCTGCCACTGAGCAAAGTTGTTAATCCCAACAAGAATAAGACAGAGGCGGACGTGGGATTTGTTTTGTTTTTATATGCTCCAAAATATTACCACTATGAGTAGATGTTGTGAAAGGTTTAAGAGATTCTGTGTCTAAGAGATAGCATCACACTGCTGATCGGCAGAGTGTGGCGCAATTTTCATTTTTTGAAAAGCTGAAAAAATGTTCATGAATACAGTTGCATTTACTTAATATGTATTTTTCTACTCATAATTTCACAATGACTGCAGTCCACTGTATAATATTTCCAAGGTCTAACTCTAAAAAATTAAAAGCAAGTAAGTGCCAGATTGTGTTTTTTCCCATTAAAATGTAAAATCTTAAATAGCTTTCCTTACCAAGTTATTTAAAAGAGTTCTTATGCAAGTTCAAGTTTGAACTGGAGAAAAAAGCAATTTAGCTTGCAGTTTGTCCACTGCATTTTAATCCTGGAGGAATACATATAGAGCTTAACCTTAAGTATGAGGAATGTAATGAATTCACAGTATTTAGCCAAATAACCTTAGGCAGCAGATTTCATTTTTCTGTTTTGTAGGTCAGTCTGAACAGGAAAACCATATAAAATGTTTTTTTGTGTTTCTGAACTCAATGCCATTGTAATTTACTTTCTGGAGAATGATTTTCTCATTTGTGTTGATTTTCATCAACTGCTTGTCTGGGTCAAGAATCCTGGAATCACTGGGCTTAAGGCTAAGGGGAAACAAACAGGACGGAACGCCAGCCCATTGCAGGGTGGCCATGCATGTGCGCGCGTGCGCGCACACCCACACGCAAAATCAGCAATTTATAGTGTTAAACTAATGTCAAACATATATCTTTTGACTTTAGGAGGAAACCAAAACACTACAGAGAACATGCAGTCCCCACAGAGACTGACTCAAACACATCTCTGTCTGATTGTCTAAGTGGTAACAAATTTCTGACAAACAGTCATGCATAAAAAATGAAAAAACAAACGGACAGAGAGCCTTATAAATACAGAGATTTTAACCATATCGGGAAATGACTGCACTATCCTTACATTTTGCATCACTAATGGCACAGTTAAAAATTTTGAAAATGCAAAGATTTTGTTTTTTTTTATTTTTGTTACTGATAATTTTTTAAAATGTTGTTGGTAGAAGAGTAGCTGTGACCCCTATTGACCACCCAAACCAACAGATGGCAGTAAAGAGCATGCAAGGGGAATAGTACTGTGCAACCACCTTAATTCACCTCTCTTCCACAGTGTTTAAAGTTCATGTGTGATGTTCCTGGGTGCTGGTGATTGACAGCAAGGTGAAGAACATTGTACTTATATATGGGATCAGTCGGAGGGCAACTGTCATTGAATACAAATTTCTGGACAGCATATTTTCAGTAATTTTATTTTGGTTTTAGTTTTAATTTAGCTTAAAATTAATGTAAACAATAATACTTACATTTAATAAAACTTTAATATAATGCATTTTATTAAACAGTATTTTTTTATCATAGCTATAGCTGAGATTTTTTTTACAAACCTTAGCCTGTAAATAAATTCGAGGGGCATCTGTATTATTAACCTTTCTATTGATTTTATATAGAAGAAAAATTTTAGTTAAATTATAGACAGAGGGGCCAGGGTGCTGTTTTGCTAACAGGAACATGAACAGCATTTTTAGCAGACGTTAAGAATTATTTTAAATCTCAATCGTGACAATGATTTTCTGTGGGAGCTGTGCTATTTGCGTGCTAAAAGCACTTTTGTTTGCATGAGCTGTGTATTGCTTTTGGAGGGAAGCATCTGCTTAATGAGAAAAATGTAAATGGCTGCCTAATTCCTTTTTGTATTATATGTGTCAAAAAAATGAATAGAGGGAAAATATGAGAAGGTTGTGATGTTTACGTTCTGAAATGCTGGTTCAACACTTTGAATTCTCTGGGCTGTGGAACAGCTGGCAGGGTGTTGAAATTGCGGATTGTTTTATTCAACCTGCGTCTGGTACAGAAAAATAATGTAATAAACACTGGAAAGTGTACAAATGAACAAATGATTTGTATGAGGCTTAATGCACAAAATACAGCAATTATGCTCCATTGCTTCACTGACACCATTATTTACACAGAAATGTTCTCAATTAAATGTAATTCTGATAACACTCAGTTTTCATGTTTCATTCTTTAGGGAGACTCTGAGTCAACAGGAATATTCCGGAGAATAAACAGTTTTAACACAATCCCTTCTAATGCATATTTGATTAATTTTAAAGCGCCACTAAAAGGTTCTATCACAATACAGGCGTGATGTGTATGGAATATGAGCAAGGCAGGTCTAGATGATGCTGTGTAGGGTATGAAAGGTGTTGGCAGTGTCTGACAAGCAGTCTTGAGTCAGTATGATGCTGGTGGGAATATTTTAGGAGCCAAGGAGGTAAAATGTAGGAACAACATAGAAAGAGCACATGAATATTGCAGCCATAACCTGATTCTGCTTACATCTCACACAGCTCCATGCAACTCCTGCCCCAGACTGTGGTGCTATCTCACCTGGACTGCTGCATCTGGTCTTCTGGTCACTGCCATCAGACCTCTAGAGCTCATCTGGAGTTCTGCAGAAGTTGTGCAGAAGTGTTGTTGCGTATCTTCCCAGTGGTTTTCTGTAGTTGCATGGAGTTCAAGACTGCACTTTTGGTGTACAAAATGGTCAAAGTGCACCAGTAGCTGCAGGACTTGATCACTCTGTACACCCAAACAAGAGTGAGTTGCTCCTCCACCTTGCAAAAGGGTCCAAAAATGAAACTGCCGGTTCACATTTTTGTCCACATTTTGTGTGGTGAAATGAGATACCTATGTTGCTCAGAGTACAGAAAAGCATCTGATAAGTGAATAAATGTAAATTTAAGATCATGTTGTGGTTTGTGGGAAAGCTTGAAAAACAGCACTTCTAGAACAGCAGAGTTTGAGGTTCAGCCCCTAGTAAGCTTATGTGCAACTCCTCAACCCTCGGTCTCATGACAGCTCTTCAGTTGGACGGGTGGCTTACAAATGCAGGTGAAGCAAATGAGGAGAAGCTGCACAGAACTCTCTGGAAACTCCCCACCGGTGTAATGAAGCCCAGTGGAGGACACGAGGGCGTTCCGGCCGCCGCTCACACAGGAGGAGGTTATGCTCTGCGGTTTGGTATCTCGCTGTGCGTCGTGACACTACTTGTGGAAGTCATTAGAAGCAGAAGACAAAATGAGCTTCACTGTGCTCCTCTGAGGAGCTGGGACTGAAAACCAAGCCAAACTGAGCTAGACTATGTCTCTCAAAGGGTTTCCTCATGTCCCCAGATACTGAGTCCAAAGGAGATAGATGTGTATGCAGAACAGTTTTGTTCCCTCACTGTATCTCTACCCAGTTGCATGAGCATTAGCTGAAGTTCTATACACAACCAACGACCGGCAGTTTCCGCCCCAGCGCTGACCGCTGTAAGCATCACTTTGAACTGCTGCCGTAAAATGTAGATCTGAAGCTCATTTTCTTGCAGGGCTCATCTGTCAGTAAGCGCACGTAATTACCGCTTTCTCTCAGCGTGAAAAGACCCGCACTTCAATATTCGCTTCTCTTTCGCCGTCTCGCATTCCCCCATTCAGCACCCGGCCTCATTGCTCACCGGGTCTATTTCAGACTCCACTCCCAGTCCCAGGGGCCGCTTATCTTCATACATTCGCAAGCGGCGGATGGGCAGGATCTCTGCATGAAAACAAGATGATGTATTTTAATGGCGGCGATAAGTCAAGCGCCGTGTCACCCAGCTTTGTGTCGTCCACATTCGCTCAATTTGTCATCCCACGCTGCCATTTGTCTGGAAGGCAGAGAAACTGGAGATTCAGCACCAGCCTCCACATTCAACTCACACCGACAACAGGTGGAGTAGTGGTTAAGGGCCTGGAAGCGTGACCCTGAACGGAAAAGGAACATATGATCAATACCAGAGTATTTATAATGAAAACTAAGTGGTTTTTCATCCAGATGGTAAGAGCCGTTTGCCGACCAATTCAGCTAACCAACATTCAACATCCAATGATTTTAATCAAAAGAAGAAGGAAAAAGTGCCGAAATGAGCCTGTTGTTATTTTTTTTGCCCATGAAGCTTCAGATCACAGGGGCCTCTGCTGAAGTGAAAATGTTTTATTTCCCTTTGTTCCTTTCCCTCTGCATTCTGCAAACAGCAGCTGCACTGCAAAGTCGCCTTTGAAATGCGGTGTCCGTATGAGCGGCACTGCTGTCCCGCCACGCAACCCACCTCGCGTCGCCCAGATTATAGCCCACATTTTTCTCTCGGTGTAGTTTAATATTCACAGAAGCATTGACTGGCCAGCAGCATCTTGAGTTATTTGAGATTAGAACAACTTCTCCAGCATGGCTGTGGTCTTCACGGAACACCTAACACATAATTAGGAGGGGAAGAAGCGAGGTCTTCTCATCTAACCTCCATTAGTTCTGCCTCACACTGCAAGTCAATTCACCAAAGACCTTCAGACAAAGCGGTGTTTTAAACTGACCCCCTGCTGAGCGAACGAGTCCTGCATTGGGCACCTCACTACTCCAAAACAGAGCCATATCAGTGAAAATAGCAAGCAAGACTGCGCTGAGATATCAAGCTGTGGGCCGAAAAAGGGAAAAGCAAAACACACACACGCTAACACATGTACACTGCCTGGCCAAAAAAAAGTCACCACCTGGATTTAACTCAGTGTTATGATC
The DNA here is from genome assembly GCA_018136845.1 of Heterotis niloticus. NCBI lineage: Eukaryota > Metazoa > Chordata > Actinopteri > Osteoglossiformes > Osteoglossidae > Heterotis > Heterotis niloticus. The sequence goes on along the minus strand of CM030894.1, from coordinate 18,729,955 downwards.
TGGGGTTACTTCAGTCGGTCAGGTCTAGGTTCAGCAACGTTATGTGCCCAAAAAATCAGCTCAGGTGACTACCCGAATATACTGAATGACCAGGATTTTCGATCAATGGATTTTTTCTTCCTTGATGGCATGGGCATATTCTAAGATGACAATTGGACTCAAATTGTGAAAGAGTGGTTCAGAGAACATGAGACATCATTTTCACACATGGATTGGCCACCACAGAGTCCAGACCTTAACCCCATTGAGAATTGTTGGGATGTGCTGGAGAAGACTTTACACGGCAGTCCGGCTCTCCCGTCATCAATGTAAGGTCTTGGTGAAAAATGAATGCAAGTCTGGACGGAAATAAATGTTGTGACATTGCATAAGCTTATGGAAACAATGTCATGGCCAGTGCGTGCCGTAATCAAAGCTAAAGGCGGTCCAACAAAATATTAGAGTGTGTTTGTATTAGAGTTTTTTGGCCGGGCAGTGTACATATGTGCACACAAACACTGCAGATCTGCAGCTCTGTATGAATGGATGGCTTCAGAATCCATTTCAATATCATGACTGCCATTATAGTGCCACCACACACCACAGGTCTTTCTAGTAGTTTATAGAGACCGATTGCAAACCTCCGTTACCCCGGTAACTGGAAATCAAGCAGACACTTGGATGACTGATGCGCTGTTAGGAATTTATGTGTAATAAATGTTCAGTGTCATCTATTTGTCATTTTAAACTTATCATTGTGCCACCAGTTCCATTTTAATGGGAAAATTTTGACTTTGCCGCTTCTTTGTCTCTTGGCATCCGCTGTCACAACTCCTGCAGGCAGCAGGTGGCATAGTAGTTACAAGGATCACCTTAAAACCTGAAGGTCCTGGGTTCCTAGCCTTGCTCTTGTAGCGGTTCCCTTGATCGAGGTGCTTACTCTGAATTGAGCCAGTAAAAATGACCCTGCTGCATACATGGCCTAAACATCCCTTATTTTGAAGGAAAAGTGTCTGCTGACTGAATTAATAATGATAACAATAACGGCAATAATGATGAATTGCCAAGAGGTCGACATTCTCCTCTTGATGGGTTGCCACGCTGATGTTTTCGTTGGGTCCTAGACGCCTGAGGAGAACAAGCCTGTAGATTTGTATTATGCTATAGGATCAGTTGCAGGAAAGCAGGTGATGGCTGCTTGTCATCTCACCTCCCAATCGGACGCAAAAACCATTTACTTTTTTGGTGGACGATGCTGCATTTTAAGCTGCCTGGCCTGTTCACAGCGAGACACCGGGGACCTTAATGTCTTCGATATTAAATGTTGAAGACGCTCATGCATATTTCTGACCTGGGATGTGGCGGTGGCAGGAGTGCTCAGAGTGAGCAGAATGCTGAGCTGGTGACCAGGACTTGATGAACCTCGATGTGTTAACCATGACAAGGATTAGTACCTGGAATTAGAGTTAGTTAGAGTGTTTAACACAGAGGTGGACATGCATTGTATAGCTTTAACTCCAGGGCAGCGTGCTAGAAAAAAACCCACACTTCTGTTCTCCACCCTTTGTTGTGTAATGATTTGATTTGAAGAAATTCCCTTTTTTTCTAGCATTTCCCATCTTGCACTTGAAGGACATGGGTTTGAATCCAGCATCCCGCCGCAGTACCCTTGACCAAGGTATTCGTCCCCATCTAATGCAGTAAAAATCAACATAACGCCTAAATGGGTGAATCACTGTGAGTAACTTTTTCGGAAGCAATCTTCTAAATAAATTAAAAATGTGCCTTCAGTCTGGGAATGATTAATCCTCATGTAGATTTCATACTGAGGTTATTGTTGCAACCAGAAGGTCCTGGGTTTCACACCAACAGAGACTTTCTGAGTTCTTTTTTAGGAGAATTTATTACCAGTAGTTCATACAGTTTAAACATGATAATCTGTGAGTTAGTAATTTAGCAGATAAAAGTCTATTTATTAATCATCAGTGATTAAAAGTTTACATCTTTGTTGCGCTCTACTTGAATATGGGAGAAGCTCCATGGACTGGAACCTGCGTCCCTATGTGGCCTGACCCTCCTATTCTTGGTTTAAGCAGCGCTGCTGTTAGCATACGTTGGGTCACAGCCCCTCTCGGCAATGCATTATAGTAAAGGGTCAGGTGTGCAGGGCTTAATGGGAGGGTGTGAAGCAAAGAGCCCCAAGCCCCCCTGCTTTATTGCTATAACAAACCATTCTTTACCGCCTTTCGATGTCCTGTGACGAGAAAGAGGTTGGTGTTGCTGGTGTGGATTGAGGTCTGTACCCACGGTGACCTCTGCAGGGGGTGGTGTCAGTGGTGCGGAATCAGGGTCCAGTGAGCCAGGCACTGGTCGCCAGGCAGTTGTCATGGATAAAACATGACACTGTGGTTGGTCTCTCGCTCTCTCTCTCTCTCTCTGTCCTCTACCTTTCCCAGTGGTCTTTATTTATGCAGGACTAGAGTTCTAATTTTATGTGCACCTCTTTATGAACATTTCCATTTCTAGAGGGATGTCAGCTCTCTCACTTTCCAACTCTCTCTCCCCTCACACACAGCTATCCATCCATCCATCCGTTCAATTTATTTTGCCATTCTATCTCTACTAACTCTGTCCTTCTCACACGCACTCCATTTTTCTTTCTGTCTCACACAGTCACTGTTTCTGTCACACATGCACATAGTCTCTCGCTCTCTCTCTTTCTCTCCATTCCGTCTCCTACTGAGGCTGTGTGACTCCTCCTCTCACTCTGGCTCTGCTCCACTCGGGATCGCATGTGCTTCTTCTCTACCTGCTCTGAAGCTCCCCGCGAATCTGTGACTGTCAGCGAGTGAAGGTGTGACTCTGTAGGTCACCATGACTTCAGCTAAGGAGCCGAACCCCTCCGTGAAAGCGGCTTTACCCCCGGACCAGGTACAGTGCAGCATTTTCACCATCATCACCGTTATTCAAAATTGTTCCCGCGTCCTCTTGGGGAACCACTGTGACATCGAACCGTGCGTGTGTGTGTGTGAGACAGAGAGCGGTTCACACGTTGTGTGTCTGTGTGTCTTCAGCACCGCTGCTTCGTCCGCCGCTCTCCGCTGCCGCCAAATCCGCCGCCTGACAGGATTTCGGGTTCATTTTGCGCCGTCGCTGAAACGGGTTCGAGTTCCCAGCACTTCCCTGCGCTGCGGTGCCGCAGCTCCCAGAGATGAATAATTTCAGTGTCTGTCCCAAAATAAATTGCTGTGAGCACGTAGCTGCACGCCGGAAAACTCCCATTTTCTGCCTCAGGACCGAATTGCATTTATTACCCTTAACAACTTTCTCTTGTGTGCTTCTGCGAATCTGCGCAGCCCAGAGCCGCGAGCAAAAACGCAGTCCACGCAGTCAAACATCTTACAAGATCAGTTAATCGGTAAATCAATCGATGGATCGATTGGGAGAGCGCAAGCGAAAGCGACAAAGCGGCAGTGCGCCCACCGTCGCGTCCATCGCTGTTCGACCAGCGCGAAACACCTCAGAAAGTTGAGGCACTTTGGATCCGCCGTGAGGCTTCGCTGCTTCTTTCCCATTTTTGTGAACCGCAGCTGTTTTTATAGCACATTAACTCGGCTCGTCCAGAGGCCATTAAAACTGCGTGAGGCGTCATTTTTGCGCCAATGTGCTCGTGTGCATCGTTAAGTCTTCGTGGTGGCTTCATGAACCTGAACAGCGACTGAATGGATGAATGGCCGCTGCTGAAGGTCCTGCTCCAACCCGGAGGTGCACCTGTAGTGCGAGACGTACAGGGCAGTTTTCCTAAAAGGCTGGTGACACCGTGGTGTCACTGTGGTGCCATCGCACCACATAAACAACACCGTGAGTCTCTTTGGAGGAAAGCAACAGATATCAAAAGTATCTGAGCTATTAAGCATTTTCTTGAGATGTAGAAATTGCTTGGTTATTTGGATGTCATGGGAGTAACAAAGCACCAAAATCTGCCTTATATCCCCTACGGTCGCTTGCTTGCTGGAAACACACACCCCTGTGTGTCACAGTTATTTAATTTGACATTAATTCTTGCTAGATTTGAGCTGAAATTCGGATGCCTTTTTCTCCCTTTCAGCTCCATCAAAGCACAAAAACTCACCAGGTTGCAAGCGCAAAGCGGCTCAGACACCACTGGGCTCCAACCTAAACCTTGCCTCTGAAAATGGCGCAAAGTGCTCTGTGAATCAGTAGGGTTCTGACTCGGGGCCTTTGGGCATCTGAGCGGCATGGGACGCCGGGTGTCTGTTGCCCGCAGGACACACACCTGAGCCCAGTCTATAGGGAAACAAGTCCCTGTGTCCCGCACTGTGTTTTTACCGTGTTGCTTGGTGTCTGGTCAACTGGAAACTACCCGATCTGTGATGCACAATACAAGCAGTGACACTGAAACGTGGTGAAATACTCAGCGACTAGAATAACAGCTCATACAATAATAGCTAATGGAATAACACACCTTCACGGTTTCCCAGGTCTTTTTCTGCAGTGTCTGTGGCATCGTTCAGCAGAAGGATTATGTGTTAGAGCTCAAGGGGGTGTGTGCTTACAGGAGGCACCATATCTTGTCCTGTGTTAAAGAGATTTTTGTTTTGGCTAATGGTCAAACATCCCCCTGCAGTTGGAACCAGTTATGCAAAGGCAGGTTGTGCTGCAGGTTGAATTAGTGGACACGGTCATGTGCGACTCTCACAGCCGCATGCAACGGAAGTGCTGTTTTGCCCCCGCAGCTGCGGACCTCCCGCCCAACTGAGCATGAAATCCAGTGGACTCCAGCACCCTTAATTTTGCCCACAATCACGCGATGGTTCTCCTTGTCCAGGCAGCCGAGCCAAAGTGGACGTCTGTCCCAACTGCGTGTCTCAGCCAACTCTGGCATTTGCTAAGTGAAATATGGTTTATCCAACTGTGTGGTCAAACACATGCGGTAATATTGTGAAGCATAACATTAGCGGGTAGCTTCTGTCCAGCTATCGGTTAATTTTACTGTATTATCATTTATTTGCTTTATTAATATTCACTATATTAATAATTCATGTCCACAGTAAATGGGTTTGGAAAATTATTGAAATGGACTGATGAAAGACCTTTTTATACAGCAGCCCCAATTTGGGTGGGGGAGCATGTAGTCTGGTGTGGAGACCTCCCACACACACACTCACATTCAGCTCAAAAGAGGGGTCACTGTGCCCACAGAAGTGTCCGCTAACAAGTCATGCTGTGAAGGTATGCTGTCCACTGTAGACTCTTACCCTGAATCTCATCTCGTTCCCTCTTCCCGCCACATTAATAAGTGACAGCCCATCATCCATATTTCAGGCTCTGTGCAAAGAGCCTATCGAAAATGTAGTTTATGGGATGGAGACGAGAAAGCAGGTGGCTTCAGACAACGTGTGCAGCCGCGGATGAGGAGGTATTGATTTTTTTTGCTGCATTGTTTTATCGCTAAAAATGTCCTTGCAGGCTCTAATGTCCAGAGATTCTCCATCCTGTTCTGCCAGCACAGGTTTTCTTCAGTTGTGCTTCTGTGTGCACCCCCCCACCCTGTGCTCATCTCCATCCGGATCAGTGCACTATGTGTTTTCCCATGGGGAGGCTAGGTATCCCTGTGAGTGAGGGCATTAATACCCCCATGGATCTTGGGAGTCAATTATGTGTCCTAAAAAGGTGAACAGCAAGAGAAGCACACACACAAACACACACACACACACACACACACACACACACACACGACTTGTTTAATCAGTCTGTGTTAGCATAGAAGCAGTTGTATGTATTGTGATATGAGGCAGCTACGCCTGCTGAGTGACTCCTCTGCTGCCTTTTGTCCCTGAATAATGAGGAAGAACACTTTGTGGTTATGGCAAGTTCTCTCCTCTAAAGTGCATCACAACACCAATGGGGTTGGTAGACTTTACTCTTCAAAAGGACATTACCGCACTACTGTGCTGTTCACTTCACTTCATTCCTCTAGGGTCTATTGGCAGGCTTTGCTCCTTAGAGGTACATCAGAGGACCCCTTGGACCCTTGGAAAAGCAGTTGAATTTGTTTGTCCTTCAGGTTGGTGGCATCCTCTACGTTGGGGTGTCGGAAGTATATTGAGGTGTCTAGGGTCATCCATACACCCTTCCAATGTGATGCTCCTTGAGTTCAATTCAAGTCCTGTTTCTATGGAGACATTTGATAGCCTTACTGATAAGCTTGTTCTACAGTAATGATTTTGATGTTTTTTCTCTGAGATTTTTGTTTTACCTTTTCTGCATCGGCATCCTCTGCGCTTTTTTGTTAAGTGTTTTGTATTTGTTAAATCAAGTGCATGAATTTTTGAAATATAATGGTGTAGTATATTGCAGTAAATGTGCTTCTGTGTGCTCTGCTCCAGGTACCATTCCTGGCCTAAAAAAAGAAATAAAAACATAAAAGTGGATGAGGCACAGATTTGCTGACATGATCACACCCCACGTGTGAGGGGTCCTTGACATATTACAGCACATTGTGAGTTATTGTGCTTTAAATCTCTCCCGCGCTATGTGATTTAGCGACTCATTTCAGGCAAGAAAGCACAGCATCGGACATTGTTACCATAAAGCAGAGGACATGGGGCTGTTTTTATCTGTTAGTCATTCTTTCCATCAGTAAGTTAATATGTCGATTGTAACTGATTTTGTTTCTGCACAGGATATTTGTGATGTGCCTCTTACTAATATGTGTAACTGCTTATCACAGTTAGGCTCATCTTCCTATTTCCGTAAGTTTGAATTTTATACCTTAATCCAGTGGCATACTTGGGGGCGTCGGGGAAAAAGGGAGACCACTTGCCACCCAGTTCATGCTGAGCATTGCTTTTTTGAATTAAAATATTACATGGAAAGGGATGTTAAAGCATCGGTTGTGTGATTTTGCTGAGGGCTGGAATAGATTTTCAAGAAGCTGTCATGGAAGCATTTGTGTGTGTGTGTGTGTGTGTGTGTGTGTGTGTGTGTGTGTGTGTGTTTCAGAGAGGGTGACAGAGGGTGTGAGAGAGTGGCAGTGAAAATGAGACCTCATTGTAATAACATAACAGAGAAATAGAGAGCGAGAGGGAGAGGGATGAATACATCTCCCAGAGTGTAGCTCCATTTTAAGGATATCCAAATTTAAGTACATTCTAATTTAGAGACTCCCTGGCATCTTAATTAAAGGCTGCTGCATCAACATGGTGGTTGGCAAACCCAGGCCTTGTTGGCGGCCGCATCCTGGCTGGTGGAAGATGTGCTTTTGGGAAAGAAAAATCACACACCTTTAGGTGACCAGAGAGGTGGGCAGCTGTGTGTGACAGGAGCCCATCAATTCCTGCCTGGCTGCCACTTAGGCCTGTCAGCATAATGTCACTCTGACAGCAGCGGTGTCGGGGAAAAAGTGCTACTTGACACCCGGAGAGTCGGCAGTGAAAACCGTCCCGCTGCACCCGGTGATTCGGAAAGTGCTGACTATATGTCTCTGGGACTTTTTTGTAGAGAAGGCTGTAAGATCAATTTATTCTTTGAGAGTTTCTTTCTCACTGAGGTTTTGTTTAGAGTCTAAGATGGGGAACAGTTACCTGTCACAGTTGGACACACACACTGTACCTTGGGCACCATCTGTACAGACGTTATTAGCATTTGTTGAAGATTCCGAAAAAATCGATTCCGTAATGTTATACTGAGGCTATTTGCACTGAGCAAAATAAATATGCCCTCATTTCATGTGACAAATGGATTCAAAGTTATGAATAATCTCCAGATTCCTGAAGATTTATTGCATCATTTGCATTTTCTTCACTTATCTATTTTTCAAAACTCAACATATTCTGCATTTGCCATCCAAGTTAACAGAAGAAACCTGAACTGAATTGAGTGGCACCGCCATCATCCAGCAGCTCCTGTCTGGTGTTTCTCAGCACTGGTAAGCAGTAGCAAGATGATGTGCAGGGGATGAATCATGTTTGTGAAGATGAAACTCTTATTTTTCATTTTAAGGCAGCTAAAAGTTATTAAAATACTTGAACAAAACCCTACAGACTGCTTTTATTTATTTTTTATTGTTTTATGAAAGATTTTCACAGAACTGAATCTGTATCACTAAACTTTTTTTAATGGTAACTTAGTGGTAGGATCTCACAAACATTTCTAAACCGGAGTTACAAACAAAATGAGTTATAGGCATTTGATTCCACTTGCGTTCATAAGTTGAGAAAAGTGGGTATGTTCATAATTTTAACATGCGGGGGGTAAAAATTTAGCAGGACGTGAGCGTGTTTACAACTTGCTCTCAGTTTGTACAATTGGCCCTCAGCAACGTATACTTTGACACATTTGATTCAGCTAATTTTCCTGTAATGCTGGAGTTGCCCTTTTCCCCCTGGTAAACGTAGAATGTCGATGAATATTAATTCTCGTAATGTTTTATTCACCACATTAATAATTTGTCATTTTATTATATGTGCATAATTAACCTAACCTTGACATTTTGTGTTGGGGGGGCTCGGTTCAAAATGGCCATGTTTTTAGATCAGACTTCTAACGGACTATTTTCCACGGCAGGGTGCCTTTCAAATTTAAGGGTCAAATTGGCGTTGTTTTTAGAAACTGAAGCAGCAATATTAAACTGTCGAGGACCAGTGCGGCAGCACCTCGGTGATGCCACATTGAGCCAAACTCTTTGCGCCAGCCACTCTTTTTTCAGCGTAAAAATAAAGGGTGCATTGGAATAGCATTTGGAATAATTTAAGTTTACGGATATGGGGGTATCTGTGATCGTGACGGCACTGTGGCTGCTGTGTGGACCGTGTTCAGGTCAATGCTTTGGGCATTTGCACATTTTAGGAACTGCTTTTCCAAGCACATAGGGCATGAAACAACTGCATTGCCGTGCTGGAAAAAGTCAGCGGGGAATCGAACCTCTAACCATATGGTTATGTGTGCCATAGCAGGCAAAAATAAATTTAGGTGAATTACCGTATGTAGGCTCAGTCTGTGCAAAAAACTGTACAATTCTGGAAAAATGAGCATGAGATTTTAATTGATGCAACATATTTTTACATCAGTGAAACCGCTTACGAGATTTTGGACACAGTAACACTAGCAGAAAGCTGCGCTGGTTTGACTTTGTTTTCTATCCAGAAATATCATGTTTTAAAAGATAAATTTTGCTTTACCATGCTATGTGTATTAATGTAGTGACTCCTCCATGTACTAACAGAATTGAGACCAGAAGACTGTCCATAATTTGTTTTGTTTCTAACTCCAAAGTCACCTTCACCCATAAGTTATAATAAGGTTAACAACATATAAATCCATTAATTTTTTTTGCTGGCTGGCTTAGGAAATAACCTTGGAAAAAAGTATAGTCGTTTAAAAAGTCGCTTTTAAAGTGTATTTTTATTCAAACATTTTTGTCAATGTCAATGTGCCCTGAAAAAAAAGATGCATTAGATTTACATTAAAAATCAAGGCACCATTTTGCATTCAGCTTCTTTTCTAAGTTTTAAGTAAACTGAACTATAAAACAATGAATGCACAAATTAATGAGGTTCACTCAGCTTTCCGTAATGAAAAAGAAACTTTCACACCAACTGGGTGCCAGCAGAAACCTCATGTTTAGATGTGAAACTACTGAATGTATTAACTCTTTTACATAAATCCAAGTTAAATTAAATAAGCGGCACCAGCTAAGAATTTTAATGTGCAAATACGGATGATTGTTTATATGCTTAACATGACCCTGGTGTTTGAGGTTGGAGCAGCTGCGGTTTATCACATTATGGAGCTGGTAGGGGCCACGATGACTCAAGCCCAGGGCCCCCTCCTCTCTGAGTCCCCCCTACAGCTCGCATATATTGCTAACTTCCAAATTTTATCATCGTGTCAAGATTTAAAGCGATGTTAGCGATGCAAACTGCAATATCGGAAGTTTCTACGTTGTGGTTATGCTCACTCATACAGATACTGAGTCAGACTGGGTTTTTATTTAATTTTAGGAAAAATACACTTAGGAAGTCTTGATATTCATGCAGTAACACTATCTTTCACAGTAGTTATACACCATCAGTTTGGATCGGCAAGAAGTGCTCCAAATGGCAGAGGATTTGCTTAAATTTAACTAAATTTTAATATCACACACTATTCTTTCATTTTACTCATTCTGGAATTCAGCATATAATTGATGTTTTGTGGTGCCTGCAGCACTGCACAAGTAGCGAAAGACCTGAACTGACAAATCAGAAGCTGCTGAAGTTCATGAGTAATACTTATTGAGCTGGCAAACCTCCTTCTCAGTGTACATTGAAGTTAATACTATTTATAAAATACTCTTTATGTACAAACTTGTTCTCAGTGGCACTTTTTGATCGATTCCTGCCATAAACCTGCAACATTCCTTTTTTATTATTCAGGAGCAGAACTCTGGAACACCAGAAAGGAGCTGTAAACACTGTGAAGGGTAGTTCAGTTAAAGTGACCCCACACCCATATTCTGTCTGCGCATTTTACTTGCTGGCCATGTAAAAACAGCCAACATGAACAGAAATGTGATAAAATAGATCATGGAACAAAGTGTATTTAAAAACAAGCTAGAAAATATGTGGAAATTTCACTGTTGTATGTGTGCAACCAGAGTACAGCATGCTTAAATCCCCACATTTTTGTTTTGGACTTAGGGACCTTGCAAGTATGAGACCTGCCAGCTTTAACCTGGGCTCTTAGAAGTGCATCATTTAACTCAGCAAGAATAAGAGCATTAAGAAGAAGAGTAAATGATAAACTTTAACTGTCCTATTTATAATTTGTACCGCTCAGCAATGGCACCTTCACGTTTTTTTCCAAAGGCATTTGTTCATTAATCTTTGCGTCTGCTCTGTGCTATTCTTATATCACCAACGTGGTGCACTGTGAGCAATGGACTCCTTTAAAATGCTTTAATCAGCTGGGATTAACTAATGTGCGTCCTATTCTTATCCACATATTTCTTTGTAGCCAAGGGTTATTTCGCCCGAGACTCATAAATACGATTCTTTTTTCTGTCCTTTTTCTACTTACCGAAACATGGGCCTTCACTCTGAGCCCCGATGGATCACATCTTGCATGAGTGACACAAATTTATTAAACTTTAACTGACAGTTTCAGTGCCTTGCTGATTGGTCAGATATACACAATGGAAACTGCTGACTGTTTTGTTTTTCCACATATTTACTAGCAACTGTTCAGTTACTGGTGGCTGAGTTTAATTCAACATTCTGAGTGTTGATTGGTCAGACATGCATAATGATGGCTGCTGACTGGTCAGTCAGATGAACAAAACTGACCGTTGATTTATCAGTTGCTTCAGACAGTGACAGTTCAGTTGCTTCAGACAAACTTTAACCGACAGTTTCAGTGCCTTGTGACCGGTAGTTTCAGGACTAAATCTGAAGTTGAGTAAATATGGAATGAAAAAGCTTGTTATTATATTCTTGGGCCTAGTTTGTTGCAGAGGAAACTGGGACTATCTTGTCAGTTGTCCTTTCATGCAGAATGGCTCTGACAGTTGGTTCATGTGCAGAAACACGACAGTAAAGACCCATCACATCACTCGACAGCTTATGTCTCAAGAGTTTGGATCCTTGGGGTCTGTACAGAGACAGGAATACATAAATATTCATTAGGGAAGAGACAGGAAGTGGGTGTTGAGCTATGAAAAACCTGGAGAAAGCTGTCTGGTTAGTCATTCCATGATATTGACTACTGATTGACATCTAGTGTTGGTTGCTTTTTTATATCACACTTCTTGCAATGCTCCTGGATGCACCATTAGTGTAACCTGGGGTCATGAGTTGTTCCAAGTCTTTCAACATCAGACCCACTTGCCCAGCTGACCCAACCGGGGTTGATCAACCATCTAGAGGGCTCAGTAACATATTTCATCATCTTCCTCCTCTGACTGTCAGTGATACCCAACGCACCACAGGCCATACACAAGAACTTCTCTGCAAAGCCCCTGCAGCTGCTTCAATGGACACACACCCTGTCCTTCAGCCTTTTGAGTAGCACTGTTCCACCAGTTCCTCATACCTCTCTATTTTCCTTTCATAAGCTTCTCCCTTCCTCTTTCTCAAACCACTGTGAGCTCCAACAAGATGACTTGCTTACAGGCCTCTGACAGCAGCACAATGTCTGGTCACAAATATGTCTCTGATGGTGGCTGGAAACCTGAGCTCACCATCAACTGCCAGTCTCTGACCATCACCAGAAGCTCTGAACTTCCACTAGATACTGACTTTACATACACTGTCCTTCACTAATAGTACCACCCTGAACTCCTCTGGGCTCCTAAAATGGTAACTTTAGCATGTTACTCTGCGTATACAAGGCAAACCTGCTCAAGTTTTAAGGTACATCAAGCCACCTCTTCAAGCAACACCTTATCTTCTTCTCAAAAGCCACTACTATTGATACTAGGACTTCATAAAGCAGAAAATAATAGAGGCCTTATAGCCAGGATATAATAGAGGCCTTATAGCCAGCTGTCCTGATATGGCCATGCCTTAAACTTACTCGGAAGCCCTGATTTATTCGTTGCTGTAATCCCCCCAAGCTATGCCCGTTGCCTGAATTACAACGGAGTCCCTCAAACTGCTATCAAACTGCTAACCTAAACTGGATTCTCCAGAAGAGGTGGAATCAGTCTGCTCCCTATGCCATGGACATAAGCCTCTTCTTCAGAATTCACCTCAGCTCCACCTGTGCTGTTCCTTGTTCTTCGCTTGGTACCCTCAACTGCCACCATTATACCTTCAGTTCTTGCCTAACACTTTGGATTCTCTTCACTTGGTTGTTTTCCCTTCCATGCCAAATGTCTCTACTGCTAGAGAAGCTCTCATCATCTGATGCTTCTTGCCGATTGTTGTTAACATTATTATCTGATTATTCAGTCACACAGCAGTGTATTTGCTGATTGGTCAGATATACACAATGGAAACTGCTGACTGTTTTGTTTTTCCACATATTTACTAGCAACTGTTCAGTTACTGGTGGCTGAGTTTAATTCAACATTCTGAGTGTTGATTGGTCAGACATGCATAATGATGGCTGCTGACTGGTCAGTCAGATGAACAAAACTGACCGTTGATTTATCAGTTGCTTCAGACAGTGACAGCTGTAGCTATTCTGTCCAGTTTCGAGACTTTACTGAAAAAACGTTGGCTTACAGGTGGACACGAAGGACATAAAGAATATTTTAACAAGGACAGGAAGAGTGGTACAATGAGGGCTTTTTTCACCGCTGAATGTTCACTTTACACTAAAGATACCACAAGACTGCTGATAACAGCATGCGTTCAAAAAGACTTTTAAGAGTTATTAGACACAAAAGCAGCATACATTGATTTCTGAATTTGGCCATTACGCAAAGCTCTCTTTTTGGGAAGAATACAGATCCATTTTCACAAATGGGATGTTCGAGAACCAAAGGATTTTGCATTCACTGGCCCTGATAACCCCCTCCATAGTATCAGGCCTGTAAGACAATAAAATAAAGGTGCAGCTTAATACACCCAAATCACTGGAAACTATAACAGTTATGGCAAGATATATTGTATGGAGCTGCGGCACAATAAAGCGCTTTGTGATCCATGTATGACAGTAGTAATATGTCCACAAGTTCCAATAATAGAGCAATTACCTTTTCATCAAAAGGTCATCCAAAAATCAATAAGGTTTCAATTATACCCAAATACCAGAGGCACAGATAGCGCTACTATTTTCGGGGCCTCCTTGGAGACATATTAGTGGATCACAATTTCAGAGGCATCGACTTCATGATCCTGAGACTCTACTTTAAGTTGGATGCGAGATGCAAAAGAAGACCTTTTTCCATACAGCTGGTACACCCAGTGTGTACTCAACTGGAGGGTCCAGGCCCCTGCTTCTGAAGGCCCCAGGGGCTTAGGAAAGATGAGAATGATTCATTGCAGTGGCTGTAAAAGGATTCCTCGATGTAGTCCTTAGGACCACAACTGTAGTCTCCAAGCCCGCAACAAAGCCTCTTTGTGAACATTATTTAATAATTAAAGGTGCTTTCAGGTTTACATCATCAGCTTTTTTAAACATTATTCTCACATCTGGTGTCTGTGCTAAGATTTCCTATGTATAATGTATGTTTGGATCCCTGACATTGTTACTGGCACCAATGATGGTGATTCAGATCACAGCAGGACTTCTATTTACATCATAGCTGAGAGTCACTTCTACTGTTTTTATGCAGTTACCCACAGTGAATATGTGAATATGAAGTTGATCCAATGGGTTTCTGAACACTCTTCTCATACTTGGTATCAGCTTCCTGCTTCATGCTATAATTGGAGGACAGGTATGAGGCTGGGCAAACACACACACACACACACACACACACACACACACACACACACACACACACACACACACACACACACACACACACACACACAGGTAAAATCAGGTGAGGCCTGATTTAGTAAGATGATTGTCCATCATTACCTTTACAGCTGTTCACAGCTCTATCTTGCACTGTGCAGCTCTCTATCTATAGAATCAATAATGCAGAGTAGAAGGGGAAACGCTACAGTGAATTCTTTGTATCGGAACTTCCTGCATGAACACAGAACAGCTACCTTGAGTTGCTGTGTAGGATATAAATTAAATTAGTCAATCACATGCAGGTTAATACAGATGGTTAATGGGGATACCTTTTATTCACATTGTTTTGTTCTAATACAGTATACTGTTCTGTGTGTCAGGATGACTGTTGACATGCTTGTGATGCGACAGTTGTCAAGTTGTCAAATTGTGATGCGACAGTTTTCTCAACTCTTAAGGAACCAGAAATATGATTGTAACTGATTTTCTTCACAAATCCAGGGTCAGTTTTAGCCTTTTAATCACAGCCAGTATGACGCTAACTTCACCGATACCCCTCTATTCATTTGCCTCCTTGGTTCCGTCAGAATTTTACATACAGTATACACTTATCAGCCAGAACATTAAAACCACCTGCCTAATATTGTGTAGGTTCCCCTCATGCTGCCAAAACAGCTCTGACCCATCGAGGCATGGACTCCACAAGACCTCTGAAAGTGTCCTGTGGTATCTGCCATCAAGATGTTAGCAGCAGATCCTTTAAGTCCTGTAAGTAGCAGGGTGGGGCCTCCATGGATCAGACTTATTTTCCACAACATCCCACAGATGCTCAATCAGATTGACATCTGGAGAATTTTGAGCTAAGACAACATCTTGAACTCTTTGTCATGTTCCTCAAACCATTTCTGAACAATTTTTGCAGTGTGGCAGGGCCACTGCCATCAAGAAATACCATTGCCATGAAGGGGTGTACGTGGTCTGCAACAATTTTTAGGTAGGTGGTGTCACATGAATGCCAGGACCCAAGGTTTCCCAGCAAAACATTGCCCAGAGCATCACACTGCCTTCTTACCATAGTGTATCCTGCTGCCATTTTTTCCCCAGGTAAACAACGCACATGCACCCAGCTATCCATATCATATAAAAGAAAACGTGATTTTGTCCGACCAGGCCAACTTTTTCCATTGCTCCATGGTCCAGTTCTGATGCTCACATGCCTGTTGTGGGTGCTTTCAGCTGTGGACGAGGGTCAGCATAGGCACTCTGATCGGTCTGAGGTAATGCAGCAAGCCGCAATGCATTGTGTTTTCTGACACCTTTCTATCATGGCCAGCATTAAGGTTTTCAGCAGTTTGCGCTACAATAGCTATTCCATGGGATTGGACCAGACAGGCTAGCCTTTGCTTCCCATATGCATCAATGAGTCTTGGGCGCCCATGATCCTGTTGCCAGTGCACCAGTTGTGCTTTCTTGGACTGCTTCGGGAGGTACTAACCACTGCATACTAGGAACACCCCATAAGACCTGCCGTTTTGGAGATGCTCTGACCCGGTTGTCTAGCCATCACAATTTTGCCTTTGTCAGTCACATTGATCCTTACGCTTGCCGGTTTTTCCTGCTTACAACACATAAACTTCAACAACTGACTGTTCCCTTGCTGCCTAATATCTCCCCCCACCCCTTGACAGATGCCATTGTAATGAGAAAATCACTTTACCTGTCAGTGGTTTTAAAGTTGTGGCTGATTGGTGTAGCTGTATTAAATTAAAAAAAATACTTTGTAAGTATTTGTAAGTAAATATGTTGACCAACTTGAAACTCAAAATCAGAAGATAATTTTAAAAAAATTGTAAATGAACATGGCGTCTCCATACATTCTTACTTCTTCACTGACATCCCATGGAAATCTGAAGATGGTGTTGCTTTCAGGGGTCTGCAGGGGCTTCGAATGGACAATGTCGTGTGGGTCCTATAGCGTGTTGGGTATCAGGCAGGAAGGAGGAGGAAGGCTGTGATGGTTGTTACTGAGGCTGCAGGGAGGGCATCAGAGGAGGTGAGCTGTCGGTCTAAATTGGAGCTGCATGGGTGCAGGTCAGTGCTGGGTGAAACCTTGTCGGATTACCTGGGTGAGAGAGTCTGATGCTGAAAGACCTGGAACACCCAGTAACAGCAGGTTGTTGCTGATGATGTATTCATGTGCGTTGCAAGATTTAATATCATTGAATTAAGCAGTATTGCTCAGCTTATTGATCAGCAACGTCCAGATTTAATGAGTTCTGTTTTGAACCTGGTTTCCATGGAGTTCCATGGAGTTCTGTTGAATGGGGACAGTCCTCTTTGTGGTTAGGTGACCTTTACTGCATTAAGAACGCGCTCAGGACACACATGGCACCAAACGATTATATCCTTGCGATTTTATTCAGTGTGGCGGCAATAATAGATGTCTTCCAGAAGAAAGGATTTGAAGAAATTTTTCAAAGCATTAAGCTCAGCAACATCTTTCTCGATTTAGCCTTTTTTTTATTTAGGAGTTAGGTGAAAAGCATGAAAGAAAGAAACAAACAACACGATGGCTTTGTGTGAAACGCAGCCCACCCTCAACCTGAAGCACAGAGAAACACGTAAAATTTATTTCTTGTTGTCTTTGTAGCGAGATGGCAAGAATGCAAAATTGGTCTGCAAACCATGTTGATAAACAATAGGTGAACTGAGCACCTGGGCTGAACTCATCTGCCCGATATTGCAGAAACAGAAAGACATCTGAGTTGAGGAGACACCAGCAAGAGCCACCGCAGGGCTGGCAGGGACAGACTTCTCTTCTATCAGGTTGTTTTGTTGGCTCTCTGTAACTATGACACATTTTATTTTTCCTTTCCCTCCTCTTTTCACTGCTCCCAGAGCACCTGCTGAGACCCAAACCGCATCTTTCGTATCACAGAAACCGAATATCAGACAATTACAGTAGAAATGTGTGTGCCATTCTTTTAAACAATAAAAAAAAACACCAACGCTTGTTCACTATTTTATTTTCACTGAAATACCAACAGTTTTTTTGTTTTGTCAAGTTTGTCAGTCTGATTTGGAAATTTAAGTCTGGATGCATCCATCCATCCATCCATCATGAATAACTGCAAGTCTAAGCTGGGGCAAATCTTAAATCTGCGTGTTAGAAACCATTCTTTAAATAAGAGATAAAACAGAGCAGAGTCCTGCATAAAGAGAAATTATATGGTTGTATGAAAACAGTGACCTTTTGGCTCACATAATAGGCCTTTGGCTCAATATAACAAGATTTTTGCTTGTAGTATTTTTGCCATTTTTTTAATGTTGTAAAAATATACTGTATGTTAGTTGTTCTGTGTTGAAATGCAAATAAGTGGGCACTGTGCATTAATTGTTGTCCCAAATGCACTAAAATATGCTACTGTGCTGTTTTATTGCTGCTGTCTTCTTTCATTGCTGCTTTGATTTTTGCGACCAACTTTGTGGGTCCATGAAGGCATCTTTAATCATAAGTGACTTGGTAATTTAACCCTAAAGTCCCCCCAGCAAAAAGAGTGATTTTGCAGAATAAAATAAACCTGGTAAGCTGGGAGAACCTGCGTTATAAATAACCAAAGTGTTCTGTAAAACATGTGTGATGCAAAGTAATGCATATTTGCCAAGGATATTTGCGCGCAAAAGTTCCCGTCTTTAATAAAAGAAAATGAAGTGTTTTAACTCTGCTCTCCAGCCCTGCATAAAACACTTTAATGTGACAGTATGTGTTGACTAGTAATTTACTTTTCGAAGCCTTGTCATTTTCCCTGACAAGTGATATAAAGCGTGAAGAGCTTGTTACTTAAACACAGGGGAATTGTTATCTTTTGTTCCAGGGCACCACTCTTGCACAGCCTAAATTTAGAGGCTGTCACAATGCCACCCTCTGTTGTTCTGCAGCCACAAAAAGAGAAAGGAGAATTAAACCAATGACGCCAATTGGCAGGTATGCAATTGCTGATGGTAGCGCTGGCTTCTGATGCCGTTGCCATGGCAGTGGAAAAAGGTAATTAAACAGGTTTTTACAAACAGCGTTTCATTTTTGGAATCGATTCTCCACAGGATGTGTGATTCTACAGCTGCTGTCTCATGGCAAATCGATGGGTCGTATTGAATGCCTCACTCCGTTCCATTGTTTAGCGTGAACTATTACCTGACCTAATCGCTGTCGTCTTACACACACCCTGTACCTCCTTTATCTGTCATCATTACGGTGGCGATCAGATCCTCACCGTCTTTGCTCCTGCAAACTTTAAACAAATCAAGATGTAGTCATGCTACGTACGTATGTATGTGGAAGGAATTTGTTCTATCCTTTTCTTTAAAATGTGTAGATTTATGGTCCGTCAGTTAGCTGAAAGATATTCATTTAGCCTCTTATGTGGAATTTCCCATCTGCAAGTTAGCCCCAAACAGAGCGGCTGATATTTAGGAGTGTTCAAGGACCTCCTGGCTGCTGGCACAAGGTGTTGTCTGCGGTCTGTGATTTTCCTTAAGGTGTGCGCTTTCAGATGAAGCGATGCTGCATTCTTATACCTACTCCCTCGGCAGAACATTGAAAATGTGCCATACTAAGGGGGAGGATCTCTTCGCCCTGGGTGCCAGGCAAAACGAGGGTGTCAAAGCTGTAAAGAAATTACTGGTAGTTAGGAATTAAAAAAGTACACAAGTGGAATTTTAGGTTTACTAAAGCAAATGAAGACAAACATGTTAATGGTTGAGGCTCTTTCCTCTGCTGCTTTTGTTGTATCAGTAATAGACCTTTGGTAAAGATGAACTTTACTTCATCAGCATAGCAGCGCCCCACAGGGTCGCAAGTCCAACACATCAACCACTCATCCATCAGCACTGTCTTGCCCTTTGAAGCCCCTGAACTCAATAAACATGGCCAGGGTGTGTAGTCCCCCATAATATCCCACAGATATTTACAGATATGCATCAACAATGCATTATGGGAGAGCCGTGTAAATAGTTAAGTGTCATGAGGTTGTTGATCTTCTTACCACTTAACATGTTCAACAACTTTGATGACACCTTGTTGGTCCTGGTGTTTTGCCCAACAGTATGTTTGGAAGGGTGCAGTAAAAAAATTACCATTCTGCTTGGTAAATATTTTTGGTACCTCTCTGAATGTTTGTATACATGACGTCTTTCATACTTTAGCATTCACTGAAAAGGGGCTAATCTGTTAGGTAACCATCTCTATTTTGGACAATACATGTTTGTTTTTTTGCTTATATTACAGTATTTTTTATGCTGGTGTTAGGGGTGTAGATTTATGCTGTTGCTGAGACAATTTGCAAGTCCAGTGCTCTTGCTTCCCAATGCAGATTAAGCTGTTTTAAGTAAAACTCCTGGTCTGTTTTTGTTCCTCTCAACGCTGATATGTCTCAAAAGTAATGCTTCTGCTGTTTCCAGAACAATACACCTCCCAGTACATTACCGGGGAAGGTAAATCCCCCCCTCTTAGAAAATACAAGGTTGCTTCATATCTGTCAGACCCATTACACTAACGTATTAAAGCAAAACTGGCATGAACTATGATATTCCTGTTTATAACATACAGTGTGGGCTTCTGAATTGGCATGGTGCACATTTCATTCCAAAACTATAAATCACAGAAATGGAAATGAAATACAAAAGAAATGAAGCATCTGTTGAAATATGATGAGAGGCCAAACTTGAGCTGGCGTGACATTTTCCTGAGCGTGTCTGCTAGGGGAAATTTGCGGAAAGGTGGAGGTATTTCTATATAATTTTCGTTGTGACAGTTGATTTCTAGCAGGCATGAAAGGGAGTTTGGTATGAGATGAGAGATGATGGATGGGGCTAACAGGTGAAAAAAGACTTTTCAATTGTTAATGTGCTTTGAAGGTTTTGTGCTCTCAAAATGTGTGACGTGAAAGCAGACGCCGAGGCACTTACTGTGGTTTACTGTTGGCTTTTATAATGAACCGAAGCAATAGAATAAAACAATAAGGTCCTATTTCTCAGGGAGTTACACAGTTTCACAGTGTCTCTGTGCAGCCCATGGAGTAAAATCAGGAAATTAACAACTCCTTCATGTAACCATATTCTTTGAACTGGAGTACAGTATTTTTGGTAAATTTGAGAGTATTTTTATTACTACTTTAATGACTTCATCTCCCTATGAAGTTTTGAATCCAGTAGGAGAATTAAGTGAAGAATAGTAGAGCTCTGTTCCTGCCACATACTTCCCTGCGGTGGAAAGACATACGGGGCGCGTCTGAATCACACAGGTTGTGCCGGGGATCTGTGGAAGATGGAAGAAGCTTTTGCATCAGCTGAACCTCTGACTCAGTGAATCGAGGAGAACTATTTTAGGAAGCATCCAAATGAGCCGCCGAACGTGACTCTTTAATGCCTGGGCGTGAGGTGGCCTCATTTCTCCATGAGGTGCAGCACAGCATAAACTGGTCGTAGAGGGGAATGTGGGTTCCTCTAATTCTTGCTTGGGTCTCAGAATATCACCGGCCACTTGTCAGTTTGGTAGCCCGATAGTTGAAACAACATAGTTGCAACAAAGGCTTCTCTAACATCCTTAGGACAAGGGCTTTCCCTTATTATAAAACCTAAGAAGGTGCCTTACTAAATGCTGCAGTTTTTAATACTGTTCTCAAGTGGTCTGATGCAGTGGTTGCGAGATATGTGCTTTTTTTACAGGAAAACGGGAAAAATGTTTGCTTTATTGATTGTAAAAAGTTTTTTAAATGACTTACGTCAGATTCTTTTTAAAATTCTTGATGACGTTCTCACTGGTCTGAAGTTCTCCATTACCCTTAGCCGCTTTTTAGTAGAATTCAACTTTCAAACTGTGGCATTTCAGCTCTTGCGTGCCATCTGACAGCTGCCGCGCTTCGGCAACACCCTTAATAAGGGGCAATTAGATGCAAATCAGCAATTGTCCGTTTGGTGGCACTCGGCTCCCCGACCCATTTCTGAGATGTCCTTGCCTTCCTCTTCCCTTTTTGATGTAGACACATCTGGACACGGCTTGGCTGGGGGTTTGTTAAGATGCTGCCTAGCGGTATCACCCGCCTGGGGTGTGTGTGTGTGTGTGTGTGTGTGTGTGTGTTTGCTAAATGTGAAGCAGCAGGCTAAGCAGCCGCAGCTGGGGGAAAAGCAGAAAACAGGTAGCGTGGAAGTTAGAACACTGAAGTCCCTAGATGCTTCCTGGTTTAGCAGTCTTTAGGAGGTATGTAATGGGCAGGATAGGAAACATTGTGCTTGCTCTGGTTAAAAGGTTTAGCTAAGTAACAAAATACTGATAATAATAAAGAGTATAATAGCTGTCTAATCCATGTTTCCATTTAATTCTCAAGAGGGTACAAAATAAGAGAATGATGGACCAAAAGCAACAGACAAGGAGGGAGGCTGATAATGGTGATGCTGCATTTCATCTCCTGCATGGACATTGTGCCCTCTAACCATGGTAAATAGATTCCTCATCCAGTTTTAAAGTTGCCAGCTCTCACCTCCTTAAGTTGCTTCAAGAACAGCAACGTTTGGCCCCATGGAGGCAGGGTTAGTAGACTACCGAGAGTTTTTACCTTTAGTCCAGAATCGGGGAATGGGGCCCGGCCCCCCGTCTTGCCCCCCTGCTCTTCTCCATCAGCACTGCAGGAGGGTGGGGAGCTTACAAGGCCACAGCAGGGAGTCAAGAAGCTGAACAAACCAGGCTCCTCGGCTGCTCCGCAGCCCCATGCAGGGGATTTCTTGCTCTGCTAAGTGTTTATGCTGGTTTTTCCCGCTCTTTCTGCCTTCCCTGCACTGAGCCTGTAAACCTCTTTTGTTGCCATCCAATTACACCCAGCGCTTCTATGGCTAATCCATGTAAAACCATGTCAAATTCCAATAGAAATGCCTCTCGTAAATAATGAATGTGTATTTGTGTGAGTCTTATGTTATAAACCTTCACAATTTAGTGCTTGCCACGTCTTGGATGATCACACTAAATATGAATTATTACCCACCAGCATAAATACCCTTTAAAGGTCACATAATAAACCGGTTGTATTTGTAACTCCTATATATGTTAAGGAGCAAAGGTTGTTCACGGTACTCTAATATCTTGATTAGAGCTTCCTCCTTGAATGCTGTTTTGTGGTTGTGCTCCTTATTTTATCCCTTTGAGTAATTTATCCTAATAATTTACCATATTTTAAACATTTTCAAAATGTATTTTGTAACAATTTTTTGGAATTGTATTTTTGCTGTTCATAAAATTAAAAAGTCTCCTGTGTCACTATACTGTAGTTAGTTGTAACTTATCTATCTATCTGTCTATCTATCTATCTATCAAAATATTTATTATATTTTTTAAATATTACTGCATTGTGTATTTAATAATAACTTATTCATTTATTAGTCATAATATTACAGTATGTTATGTTGTGTATGAACAGTATTCAAGATCCATTTATGCACCATATTATGTTAGTGACCTTTTATAACACTATTTCATTAAGAGCTGGAGTGAGAATATGGTTTGTTATTGTTATTAGTATTGTTGTTTATGAAAGGTTAGACATTTGCCTAGAATTGCTGTACATGGTGTTACCCAGTTTTGTTTTAAGTAAGGGTTGAACTACAGCAGTGTAAAAAGCATCAGGAAAGCAACCTTTTTCTAAAAATATTTAGAACACACTCAGATAGTCAAAAATATCCCTGAAAAACAAGTCAGACTAGAGGCAGTGGAGGATTTCATCTGGGACACAACCTTATGCAATGTACTCTTAACAATGATAAAAAAAGAGTGCTTTTTAGGTTGAATGGAAGGAATGTTTACTTCTGCTTTATTCAATGACTTTTTTGTAAATTTACCCTAAAATCTGGTTTTATCAGCCCACTGATGCTAGGAGGCAGTACTTGTGGTTGACCTGCATTTTCTACTATAACTTAAGAAAAGTAAGACTGTGTTCCTCTTTGTAATTGTCTACTGTATACTGAATATATACGTATATGCAAGTTAGAGAACAGATGGGTAATTCTGTTCTGTTTTTATCAAACGTCAGATGGGTCTCTTGATACACTATTTGTGACAAACATGGTGAGAAATTGTCCGCATTAGTGTTTCTCGTGTCTCTGTTGTTTATGAAAACAAACGTGTTTACGGATTTCTGAAGTTCCAGCTCCACACACGCGTTCTTATCGAGTTTTTATGCCACGTTCCTATGTTTGAATATGACTTGGTTCAATCTGTAAACTTGCTGTAGCCAGGAGCGACTTTCTAACACCTCCTTTTTAGAAAGATTTGAAAGCCGAATTTTGGTGCACCCACGCTATTTTAGGATCTGCTTTTCCGCCCAGTCTGTTGCAGTGTGTTGCAACTTGTGCAAATGATCTTATTAATGTTGTGTGGTAGTTTAAATATACACTAACAGGCTGTTCTGAAACAGAAAGATGGAATAGTGCTGTTTCACAACAGGAGTAACATGCCGTGATGAAAAAAGTTTTTGCCCCGTTTCCAATTTGCTTTCTGCTTTTTGACATTCGGTTTGATGACATCTTCTTGTCAGTACAAGTTGAGTGTGAATGGCTCTTAAGAGGGAAAAATGATACCTGTATTGTTTATATATCATTCCCTTGGTGGGAGATAAGTTTTTTACGAAGTTGCGCTGCCATCTCTAAGGGTCTTAAGAACAGACCAACAATGGTCAGAGCTGCACTCATCAGATGGAGAACATCTGGAACAATGGTGGATCAACCTAGGTGTGTTTGTCTTGCCAAAACCTCCTTATAAGCACGTTGTAAAATCATTATTAAAGTAAAACAAGAACTTCAGAATAGCATCCAGGGAACAGGCTTCTCTTGCCTCCGGTCAAGTCAGTGTTAATGACTCCACACGAAGAAAGACGCTGTGCAGGAATGAGATACGCTGGTGGAAAGCATCAAGGTCGAAACCACTACACAGAACATGAGCAACATGAGAAAAACAAATACAGGAGCTTCAGAGTACAAAATTTCTACCAACAGTCAAACATGGTGGATTGCAGCATGGTGACCTGGGGGCATTTTGCTACCACCAGAGATGCGAACTTCCTATCCCCATGAGGTGAAGCTGGATTGTTCTGCAAAACAATAATCCCAAATGTACCAGCAGAATCAAAACAAACAAATTATTATTATTATTATTATTATTATTATTATTATTATTATTATTATTGAAATATTTAATATATTTTAGTTTTGCGTGGTCTATTGGGCCAATATTCCTCCACAGTGATGTGTCCCCTTGCTCTACAGCTACATGATGTGTTCCGTTGCGGTCGTTGTAGCTCAAAGTGGGCCAACTGGGAAAAGCCAGGCTCCACATGCCAGCAAGAGGAGTTTTAGCAAAGATTAGAATGAAACAACAGATAGAGAGAAACTGAACAGGTGAGGAGAGACTCATCAGGGGAGAAACTGCAGTGTTTTTTGTTGAAAACGCAGGGTGTGGTAAATACCACTTTATTCATACTCCTGTTTATTGTTCTGCAGAGAATTCCTTGGGCTACACATGGGGCAGTTACGATACGCAGTGTTTTTGGACCTAATAGACAAAGAAATAAATCAAGGCCAGCAGGGCAAAATTGTAGATTATGCTCATCTATCTGTCATAAACATACAGCTGGCCTTGCAAAGCGTGGATCTGAGTCAGCAAAAGGAGGCAGGACTGCTGTACTTGTAGCCTTTGTCTGTCTTGCCGTGTCCATCAACCACAAATAATATTTACACAAACCTATTATATCGATGTTCATTTTGTCATCCACTGCGGTACAATTACTTAACCTCTGAAGGTCCAGTGGAGCAGAATGGGAATTATTTTATTCTTTGTTTAGAGGGAATCTGATATTTTCTGAGCTAGGCCCATCCAACTGTGGAAGGACAAAACGTGATTTTATTATACATCTATTGGTGTCAGTGGAATTTATCTGTGCTGCCCTTCCTAAATGGGTGCCTCAGAGTAGCCCGACTTAATAGAAAATCTTGCTGTTCCCACGAGTCTGCATTGGCTTCGTGTAGCTGTCAGTCAGTTTCACCCTCCTGGTTATGGTCTACAAAAGGGTCCAACAACCTGCACCCTGGTATATACAGGATCTGCTTACTCCCTGCACCCAACCAAGACTGCTGTGCTCATCCATCTCTGGTTGGTTCATGGTCTCACTGTAGTCAAATAAACTCTCTCTGTTCCTCTTAGCTACCGAATCCCTCGAAGTCAGTGTCTGAAGCTCTTTTTTGTGTGTTGCTGCATTTTTGTTTATTCTAGTTGAAGTGAATAAATACAGCACACCATATGGTCAAAAGTATGTGGACTTCCCCCTTCTAACAATTGATGGCTGAATGGGCACAAATGCCCACAGTTGCACTCCAAAATCTGGTGGAAAACCTTTCTAGAAGAGTGGGGGCAGCAGCAAAGGGGGAACAACTCCATATTAATGCCCATGGCTTTGGAATGGGATGTTCAACAAACACATATGGGGGGGGTGATACTCAGGTGTCCACATACTTTTGGCCATATACTGTACATACTACATGTAATAATATAGAGACAGATATTAAATAAAATTGTACAAATAATACCAGCAGCAATACAGGTAGAAACAGGAGTGTGAGATCACCAGAAGGCAACAAGACCCATAAGGCTGGTGCCTTTGGGATTCCATGGCCTATTATTTTTGCAGTTGTTTCTGGAACGTTCATGTGTTGTCTCAGCAGGTAGCTGGTTCCACAGTTTAGTCCTTATTTATAACTGAAGCTTTTATCTCCACAGTTGGTTTATTTATTTGGGGATTTATGTGAATGTCTGCACCCTGTGATGAAGAATATCACAGTTTTCATGGATCCAGGTTGTACCATAAAGTTGCTTGTTAAGGAAAGTTCTTCACAACAGTAAACTGAATTACATTCATGAATATGTTTTTTCTAATCTTTCGTGGGCTTCGGCTCAGGGATGAAAGCAGTTGTGAAATGCGGTTATGTTTTCTAGTTTTTGTTATCATCCTTCCTGCAGCATCCTGAGTCCACTGAGCCCCAGGGTGCTGTTGGAAGAATTCTTACATCCTGAATCTGAATGCATTTACTTATGAGATTAGATAAGATAAGGGCAGAAGAAGTGCATGAAACAGACCAGCGGTGAAGCTGACCATTCCCAGAACCTTCTTTTTCATACCAGAGTTCGTATAAGTAAAGAGTAGAAGGTTAACAACACACTGCAGGCTACATGGTAATATAACATAATAGCCTTGAGCAAAAGACTTGCGTAAATCATCCCCCTGGGTAAACATGGCAAGTCACCTTGGAAACAAGTGTCTAGCAAACACATTAATGCAAGTGATGTGTGAATCCAACACAATGGGCTTGACTGGCGCATGGAATGTAAAATACACACATTTGTGATTCTATACTGCAGCTCTATCGTGATTTCTTTAAAGCACCACAGATCCTACAAATGCTTCTTCCTGCTGCTGAAGCAGCATCTCCCAACCACTGTGTTGGGCTAAAGCATTTCAGAGAAGCCAATGGCTGGAAAAGCCAGCATCCTGTAATATTGAAGGGCCAGCCGAAGAGTCTTATTCTGTAGCGCGATGATAACCTTGCCCTGGGAAGCCGTCAAACCTTGACATTTTTGCATTGCACAGGTAATTGCTTTATAGCACCAGGCTGCAGGAGCTTTTTCACTGCTGACCCCCATTGGCGGCCTTCTTGTTTCCATTGTAGCAGGAATATTTTCTCTATTCCCTCTGTCTCTGCTGGCAGCACTGAGAAATGCTTAATTTTCTATTATAGCAGCGCTGATGTTTAACTCTCAGTGGGGTCTTTACCTGTTTGCCCAGTCCTTTTCAAGTCTTTACTACAAACACTAATACATATATATGATAAAATGGTAAATAGCGTCGTCAAATAAGCGCAGAGTACTATTAGCTGTACGAATCATTGTTGTAAAGAGCGTCAGACTTCGAGTTAGGGTGTTCATCGCTGCCAAATATCACGGATGCTGAAGAACAAAAATAACAGTCTTGATGACTACTGTATGTAATGATGATGGCATTTTTCACATGTGTTCTGTGCTCTACAGTATATTATACCTTATGCTATTTACACTATATACTTGTTTTCAGTATTGGTATTAACTTAACTACACACATCTCTATTTATGAGTACAGTTCTTAGTCTGGAGGGCATTCGTATTATACACACACTTTACCCAGGTGGCTGACAGTTTCAAGATACTTAAATTCAATTGCCTATTTAAACATCCCCACATTTTTTTTTTTTGCAGTGTCAATTCTTGTTAGTATATTTGTCAAGGCTATTATAGCAGGAATTTGGATTTGAACCTGGATTCAAGCTGAGAGGAAAGCAGCAGCTCATAACACTGCACCACCTGCTACCCCTTGAACAGTGAATGGTGTGTATTTTTGGGCAAGTTGGGTGTGAAGGAAATCATAGCATATCTGCTTGTACCTACCAAGTAATGGTTTCTGTTGTAAAGGTTTTGCATTTTAGTTTATTTTTCAGTAATGTATCATTATTACAGCAATAACTGGCTAATTTTGACAGCGCCTGCCAGGCACAAAGCGCTCGCGAGAGATACCGGCTGACGACGGCAATGCGGTCTCTTTGTGAGGTTTAAAACGGTTTACAAATTGCATCCATAATCCCAGACATCCCACATTAGCAGCAGATATCAGTTTAAGGTTTTCACAGAGGACTTGGTGCTTCTACATGTTCTGTGACAACACTTCACTGAAAAGGGATGCTGAGTGGGGGGGTGCACAAATGTGATCAAGAACATCACTTACGGCGACAAACCGCATAACCTGTCAAAACAAGTCTCCTGTGGCTCCAGATGGGTCGCTCCAAAAATAACGTGGACTACTTATGCATTTCACTATTGATCTGCAAAAACCTGGGGATTTCTATCATGAGCGCTAGGCGCTTTATCATTGCTCTAATACCTCTTGGAAAGCAGAAATAAATAGGCAATGTATCTAGAACAGTAGGTCAACAGGTCGCCGTGCCAGAACCCCTGTCCGAGGTGCCATGTTTTGCTTGAGGCCGTATGCTGTCAGAGACACTGATTTATGGTGCTGAACAATTGTATTGTTGGGTGGGCTTGTAGGATGCTGAAAATTTCAATATGTTTGAAAAATGAGAGATTTTAATGGCCTTCCTCGAGACTGTAGGGTCTATGGTTTCAGCCTGGGTGTCCAAGGTTCATCAGTGAGGCCCACCTTGACTGTTTCCACCTTTTTACACAGTCCACCTCTTACACAAATTTTTCACTGACAAAAGTATAAATGAAAAACGGCTATTTCATCTACATTTACTGAAAGGAGTGATGCAAAACCAGCAGTGTGCAGAAGTGGAGGTACAGTCATATGGGTTGTTATTTTAAATCAGATGGCCCAGGTTTGACCACCCACACCTGGCTGTGGACCTGAACCAGGATGCTTGCATGCTGCAGGTGTCTAGGGCAGACGTATGTAAATCCTTTAAAAAAATAAACATACACAAAGCTCCTGGACCAGATAACATCCCTGGTAGGGTTCTTAAGGCTTGTGTGGACCAGCTGGTGGGTGTGTTCACCGACATCTTCAACCTTTCCCTGCTGCAGTCCATTGTCCCCACATGTTTCAAGTCAACCATCATTGTTCCTGTACCCAAGAAACCCGAAGTCCTCTGCCTAAATGACTACCGCCCTGTCACACTTACGTCCATCATCATGAAGTGCTTTGAGCGGTTACTCAGGTCACACATCGTTGCCTCTCTGCCAGAAACACTGGACCCACTTCAGTTTGCCTACAGACCAAACAAGTCTACTGCAATCGCCTTCACTCTCCACAAGGCTCTCTCCCACCTGGAACAGAGGAACACGTATGTGCGAATGCTCTTTATCGATTACAGCTCAGCATTCAACACCATCGTGCCCTCTAAGCTGGTCGCCAAGCTCAGGAACCTAGGACTCAACCCGACTCTGTGCGGTTGGGTCATGGACCTCCTGATGGGCAGGCCCCAGGTGGTGAGATTGGGGAACACCATCTCCTCAGCACTGACTCTCAGCACGGGGACAACCCAGGGCTGCGTGCTTAGCCCCCTCCTGTACTCCCTGTTCACGCATGACTGCATTGCCTCGCTCAGTGTCAGTTTGCTGACGACACCACGGTCATCGGCCTGATCACCGACAACGATGAGCAGGCCTATAGAGAGGAGGTGAGAACCCTGACCTCATGGTGTCAGGACAATGACCTCCATCTCAATGTCAGCAAAACAAAGGAGCTGATCGTGGACTTCAGGAGACAGCAGGGGAATGGCCATGCACCCATCTCTATAGCCGGCACCCCAGTGAAGAGAGTGAACAGCTTCAGGTTCGTTGGCGTTAACATCACTGGGGACCTGTCCTGGTCACGGCACACCAGCGTCGTCATTAAAACGGCAACACAACGCCTCTTCTTCCTCCGTCGGCTGAGGAGATTCGGCATGGACAACAGGATACTTGTCAACTTCTACAGATCTACGATCGAAAGTATCCTGACTGGCTGTTTCACGGCCTGGTATGGCAGCTGCAGTGCGTCAGACCTTAAAGCTCTGCAAAGAGTGGTCAAGACAGCACAGACCATTACCGGGACTGATCTGCCAGCCCTGCAGGACCTCCACACCCAGCGCTGCAAGAAGAAGGGATATAACATCCAGAGGGACAGCAGCCACCCCAGCCACAAACTATTCTCCTTGCTCCCATCCGGAAGATGCTTTAGAAGTGTTCGGACTAGGACGAAAAGGTTCTGGGACAGTTTTTTCCCCCACACCGTAAGACTGCTAAACCACTGACCCCTCCATAGGCAGTGGGAACAGTCGATCGGGGTCTGTCTGTCTGTCTGTATACCTGTCTCCCCCCTTTGTGTAAGATAACCAGTGGTGTGTTGTTGGTGTTGTTGTAGGTTTGGTTGCTGTGTGCTCTTGGTTGGCTGCTGTGTCCCCCCCCCCCCCCACTCCCCCATTTATATCCTCATACCTATTCTTATTTATTTACTCTCTTTATTTATTATTATTTATTTGTTTTCCTTTTCCTGATTGTAGTATTTATTTAACTATCCTGTACCTTCTTTATACTTTTACATATTTATGTTCATATTTATATTACTGAGGATGTCCGGAAACAAAACTTTTCATGGTGACAACACTGATATGTTGTGTTGTTCACCCATGACAAATAAACCTTGACTTGACTTGACTTGACTTGAAGTTTACCTCCTGCTGCAGCAACCTTGGTCAAGGTGCCCTGAACTGGCATAATAAAACTTATCCAGCGATATAAATGGGTAAATCAGTGTAATATCGTAGTGTACGCTACACTGTAAGTTATCTTGGAGAAAACCACCAGCTTAGTGAATAAGCAATAAATGTGTAAAATGTTGAAAAACAGCTCTAATTCTGTACATTGGTGTGTGGGCTGTGGGGTGATTTTCTGGGATTGACAACCAGGGATGGAACCTGCTTGGCTGAGAGTTCTTTATATGAGGTCCACATGATTCTTGCTCATTTCTGTACTTCTTGTAGCATTTGGAATTCAGGAATTAAAAACAACCTCTTCCAAAGATGCCTGGTACCTCACCCTGTGTGTAGAAGCACCACAGTGGGGAACTGCGATACATTTGTGTGCTCAAATGAGTTAAATCCTCTACCTGTGATACAGATGTTAAAAGGTTTTTATATGGTGTATAGCATGGGTTGCAAAGTGAGTAGTGCTAGTGCCTCATAGTGGCTGCTCTGTGGGGTTGGATGTGGGTTAAAATCCAGCTCAGTCTGTACAGAGTTTGAATCTTCTCCCTGTGTTTGTTTGGGTTTCCTCCTGAAAATATGCATGTTGGGTGAACTAGTGACCTCAGTTGCCCTTTTTGTGAGCGAATGTGTGTGACTGGTGTACCTAGACATGAAACAGTATCATGTTTTAAACTGTATTTTGCCAGTTTTTCTTCCTGAAAAATTTCTACAGAAGTCAGAGAAGAGGAGCTGCACGATGTCATGAGAAATGGGCTCCATCAGAATGCCTCGTGCATCTGTGGTTCACAGTACCTCTCCTTCAGAGTCCTCTGGCCAAGAAGGTATCCTTGGATAATGTTAACCCGTGTGCTCTTTTGCAGGAGCTCATGGGGAGCAACCCTCCACAGAGGAACTGGAAGGGAATTGCAATCGCCCTGCTTGTTATTCTCGTCATTTGCTCTTTGATTGTCACCTCCGTCATCCTGCTTACGCCAGGTAACACAACACACGTCTTCTCCTCCTTCTTCCACTGCACCTCTACGCACCTGGCTGCGTGATGCTGAAATACACAAAGTATTTAAATAAAGTAAAAAAATGCTGAAAAAGTTAAACATGAATAATGTCTGAGGGCACGGGTTGGTGAAGGCCCATCAGATGGCATATGCACTCCACACAAGCACATACGAATACACAAATCAATATATATTTGTATGTATATATACACACACAAATATATATATAAATACACAAAATAGGCAAAACTACTACACATGATACACAATCAATAAAAACAATCATGTTATAAATAAGCCATTTATGTGGAATTTACCTTGGTCACCATGTGGGGGGAAAAAAACATCCTACAGTTGTCACAGGACTATTGCTCCAAATGTCCCAAATGCCTTTAATGCCATAAAATACAGATTTTGCAGAACTGTTGATGCCTTTTGCTGCTCAGCTACATCTACTTAGACAAGATGTGGGAATATGAACTTGATGGCAATGCTGCTACAGCAGTAAACCCAGTGAGAGAAGCTACATGAGATGCATGAGTAAAAGTGACAGTAATATCAGGAAGAAGAAGTGTGAGAAGTTAGACAAATACCAGGGATTCAGAGAGCAGCTGGAGACAATGTGGAAGGTCAAAGCTAAGGTATCGGGGATATGACCGCTTGGGGTCGTGACCCCTAAAGTGGAAGAGCAACTCCATTGGTTCCCAGGAATGACAACATCAGTCTCAGCTGAGAAGACCGTCATTCTGTGAACGACAAAAATACGGCGCGGTACCTCAAACCCCCATGCCTCCCCAAATCTGAGGAACGATGACACCTGCCAGGAAAATCCAGGCGAGAAAAGAAAATGCATAAATATGTATAAAACTTGGAATTGCGAATTAAATCTTATGTCTTTTCTTCAGCAGACAAAGTTAATTTTATTACAGTGAAATATACATTAAAAAAAGTTTAACAAGCATTAGCATTTGGCACACAACATAAACCCACTGATTCTGCTTAAATTGTATGTTTTTTTGCCGTGGTTTCACTTTTTATTCTGCTGCACATTTTGTTATTTTATAGAACAGCATTAACTGCTGGTTGACAGTTTGTTTTAGGTGGACATTAACTGGGCTATTTCACTCCTCATTTAAAGTCATGCATTAATGCAGCCACTTTTCTTGGGTGTTTAATTAGATCTTGCAAAGCAGCAAGACGTTTACTTAGAACTGGAGTTTCGGTGCCTTCGACTCATGGAAAAATGAAGTAATAACGCACCCTATTGTTGGTAATATGATGTAATAATATATCTTGAAATAAGATTAATAGCATATTATGTTGCTAGCAATAACACTTTCTACTGGTTGTAATAAGAGGCAAAAGCATATCATATTGTTAGAAATAAGAGGTAGTAACACATCTTATTGTCAGTATTAAGAAATAATGACACATCTTATGATTAGCAATAGGAAACAATAATACTTCCTCTTACTGGTACTGTGAAGTAATGTTACTCATTTGTTGTACTCGTGTTTAGCCTTTATTGAAGAGAAGACACAGAATTCTTGCGTCAAATTTTTGTTCAATGTTCAAGAAAGATTGAGATCTCACCAGTTCAGAAAGATATCACGCTACTTTTGGCACCTGTGAGGTTTTATTTGTGCGGTTCTGCCTGGTTTGGTAACATGGCTCCCGCTGCTCAGGAAGGCTGTGTGTTGAGGCTGAACAGGTGTCAACTCCATGTGGTGTCACCCCTCCATGTGGTCCAGCCTGTCCTGCGCCAGTCCTCCTGCCTGGTTCCCAGTGAAGGGTTGGAAAGAGCTGCGGCGCCTTGGGTCTCATGTTCTTTACCTCACACACACGCATACACACACACACACAGCTCAAGGCCGTCTGTCCTGCTGTTGGTCTTGCCAAGCTAGCAGCTTCCTTTGAGAAGTGTAAGTGTTAAAAAAGGCTCTTTGCCTGTGCGTAAGTTTCAGCCCGGGGTCACATATGAATTTCCACTTAGCATCAGTTTTATTCGATTTAAAATGAGTGGGATTCAGGAAAAAACATGGACAGTTGAAATCTAACAAAAACCAGCAAGCTGCGGGTCATATAGTGCGGTCTTCTTCCCCCTTAACCGAGGAATCACCCAAAACTCAAAAATCGCACGTTGATCTGCCAAGAAGCAGGATGGCAAGGAAAAAGCTGTGGAGCAAAGTGAAGAGGCAGCTTAATCACAATTTACACTGCTGTATAATGGAGTCTGCTCAGGAAGGACAGGATGAGTCCATTTATGTGGAAAGAAGACACATCCTCATTTTAAACAGTGTTTCCCTCACAGAGAGGACAGTTGGCGCTCACGGTCCAGGAAGTGAGCATGACAGATGTGAATACTGGTTTTCCACCATATTTCGGCAAGAGGAGTGCTCTCAGTTCAACAGCTCCACACACTTGTTCATCTCAGAGAAAGCGAACCGAGGCCTTTTACACTGACAACTAACTGACAGCCTGACAGCCAGCAGGCCCGTCGGCCAAATGTAAAAAAATTCCCTTCTCACGACCCAGCTGCAGATGGAGAGTTTTTTTTATAGACCATGACTTCTGGAGATTTTACACACCTCACCTTCTGGTAGTTGCAATGCGAGCTGTTAAAACAGAGCTCGAGGTATAAGGGAGGCCTTTAAAATAATGAAGAGCGCTTTAGTGTTTCATTAACTTTCGTTATTGTGGCAGTTTTGTCCAGCACTCTTCAGCTAGGGAGGCGCCGGTTTGCTGCTAAAGCGGCTTGACAAAATCAAAGACCCGACCTGCTGACCTGAAGAAATACCAACTAACTGGGTCCATTCTGTCCCGCAGAGTGCAACAGTTGTCTTGGGTCATGCCAATTGCACCCTTAGGAAGACCTCATGTTTTAGATCCCTCTGCTCTGGACGACACTTCCCATAGTTTCAGGTGCTGTCAAGAGAGCAGAATCCGCATGGCCGACTCTTAAGTGGCCTGGCTGGTCTCCGCATGGCAAGAAGGTCTACTGTGGGGTCCCCCTTATCCGCTGATGGCCTGGCTTGTCCAGTGGCAATCTTCAAGAAAAACAATAAAAATGAAACACTGGCATTTCTGCCAAAGCCCAGCTGCTACAGTCGATGGACACTTTTGCGCACACGATCACTGGCTTTGTTACGCTTTTCAGAATAGTAGATAATAACATTGTTCAATACCGCGCTTCATTTAAGAAAGTCATGGCTTATCGTTTCTTCCACACTTGTGCTGCATTTTTTCGTTTACATTGTCATTTCGGAAATCCTCATTGAGCATCTATTTAGATTTCCCCGATTCAAAAAGCAAACAGTTTTACAGTTATCGCATTGATTTACATAAAGCACAATCGGAGCTTCCTTGTTAAAATTCAGTTTGCATGGTCGCAAAATCAAATTTTCCATAACTTGAAAAGATAAACAAAATGCATTTGGAATTGAAATGAGCTTCATAAATCTGATACAGCCCTTGTCTCTCATGCATATAGATTGCACTGAAATTGAAAGGCTGTTATCATATTTGATGCAGGAAATCATTTCTGAAATAAATGAAGTGACACAAAGTATCCCAGGGAAGTACAGGACTGGAACTCACTTCAGCAATCTCTTTTTCAATTTTTTTATTTTTTATTTTTATTTTAAGAAACTGGCTTGCGTGTGTATGCTTTATCAGCAGAAAATGTGAGACGTGCAGCCCTTTATAGCTTCGCCATCCCCGTCCAGGAGCGTGTTTGGTAGAAATGCACAGCAACGGGTTTCGGTGCCTTACATAACGCACCCATGTACTCAAGTGCACACTGCAAAGCACTCCTGTGGAAAACATTGAAGGCTGGCTGGTAGAGAAATAACCAAAAGGGTATTAGATAAAGACTCGGACTTCAAATGATGGTCTTTTGTACTACTGAGCGAAAGCAATGATGTCCCTGTTAAAGACACTGCATCTGTAGGCAGGCCACCTTGTTAAAGTGAAACAACTAAAATAACAGATTATGTCATAGCTTTTATTCAGTGGCAAAGGGAATAGTGTATGTTAAATGCTTTGGAAACATCTGCTAAGAAAATATATTTATACAATTTGCCAGGACAATGTATAAATCCACCTTACTGGGCAATAACCTCTGTTTTAATCTGGCTTTTAAATGTTATTGGTGTTTTCTGTGTCCCTCTTTCTGCAGGTGAAGATGACAGCTTGGCTCGCAAGCAGAAGATCAGTGTCGAACACATCTTCAGCAAAGAGTTCAGGGTCCATGACCCGGGTGCCAGGTGGATCAGTGGTGAGTTGGCACGAAGGGGGGATCCTACTCTTGTACCACTGGAGATGTAGTAATCTGTCATGCTTCTATAAAAGTAATTATCCAACTTGATAGATGGTATATTATTATTTCCCTCCTGAGATCCCATCATTTTTTCCACTTTAGAGGATGTATTTTCACACAAATCTCCGAAACTGTATAGTACATTCTGCAGCAGTGGGTCCTGATTCTCTTTACAGAGGACATTCCATGATTTTAAATGAAAATGCATGTGGGTGGAGCTTATAAAACTTCCTAGAAATAAATCCAAAGTCCTTTCTTATAGTTGTTGTCACATACTTACAGTATAGCTGTTTTCACTTTCAGTAGCAACAGTGATGGGGAAAGATGAGGAAAGATTTACTATTTTTTAGCATCTAAATAAAAGCTTCTGAAATTATTCAAACTGACTAAAATCAGCACGCATTATATTCCTTTCAGTTTAATAGCTGTCCTTGGATCAGCTTCTCAGCTTCTCATCTTCTTTGTGAAGATGGTGCATCTTTATGTTCAGTTACAGTCTTACCCCGTTATCTCGCTTCTCCTTTCTCCTCATTTGTTCAGAACTGAGCTGGAAGAATTCCCATTGCATATTGTCAAACTGAAGAATTAAGCCTCATCTGAGACTGGAATAGAACAAATATAGAAACTGCATGTTGATGTTATTGGATTCCCTGGATTATTCTGCAACATATAGAATGGTCTCTGTGAGCAATGCCCACATCATGTGAGAAGACTGTTGCTTTGAAAATGAATATGTATTATTCTGAACTTTGAGAATTCCTTCCCCATATCTAAGCCCTCCATGTGGAAAATTAGCACATTTTTTGAGAGTTAGAAAGAACTGGTAAGATCATCCTGCGGCCTTGTCCGTCAGAAGAAAGGTTATACGTGTGTGTGAATACAAGGCAGCCTTAAAGGAATGAAAACTACAGCAGGTATTGCCTTCTCAGGTCTTTGGCCACAGTCGTCGTATCTTGCAGATTTCTTTGGTCTCAGTTGCTCTTTTTGATGACCTGCAGCACTTGCCTAGACACCCGATCCACATGCTGCGATGCAACAAGTTTACTGAATACTACATGGTCTCTGCGTGCATAGCAGCTTTGCATAAGCACCTTCACCTCGGCTTCTAGCTTAAATTTACAACCCATAAAAACTTGAAGTGAACTTTTAAGAGATGTAAAGAGAAGATGAGCAGGAGTGATCAATTCCTAATAAGAACATAAAGGAACAGAACCATTAGGGCTTTAGGTCATAAACACTAAAAAATGCTATGATCTCTCCTCTTTGAACTGCCTTGTTTGTGCCAAGTCCCTGGCCACCGAACCCAGTAATGTATGCAAAACACATACTACCCATCTACATCATGCCAAAATGTAGACAGATGCATGACCGCCCCCGGTCTTGTAGAAGAGCCAATAAAAGTCGGCATTGCCATTTAGGGAAAAATCTTCACGGAAATCGCTCCAGCGATGAGTCATTGAACACTTGACACTCTTAACACCATAAGCGTATCGACACAATTTTAGTGACGCTGAAAAAATATTCAAACACCCAGAGCTTAAAGTTATTATGTATTTGTTCATAAACGCAAAGATCGCCCTCTGTTCCCCTACGGAAAGTTATTAGCAGATTTTTCTCTTGGAGTAATTCGCTCATTGCATGATTCAAAACAATAACTGTAATGAAGTCTCATGATAAATTGATTCCAATTTCCCCCGCAAGAGTGAAACCTTGAGAATGATTGTAAGAACTGCAGGTAGAGCAGATGGGGATCTCGGCATTTCAGGTAATTGGGCAGAGGCAATTAACTACCCAAGCAGAAGGTAAAAGTTTCGCACGGGTTCCTGACAGACCATCCCAGGGTCTCCAGCAGAGCCAATCAAATCCAATAGGAGCCCCCCCACCACTAAGTGACATTCGCTCTCTGTGCAGCTCCTGGGGATTCTGGGTAAGCACTGATATCTCACTGGTACAGGGAAGCTTTCCCTTCCGGTCCAGTTGGGGAACTTCTGACCGCAGGGAGCCTAATCCCTCAATGTCCTCGTGCAACGTGACCCTCGTGAGAGTTCTGCTGGAGGCAAAGAGAAACCGGAGATGGTTGCTAGCAAACACACAGTGGCGTAAACAAAATTCATTCTCAAAGACATCCGATACTTTGGTTCTTCTGAGCAACGCATTTTCATATCTAAAACAAGTTCTCCAAATTGATTCTTTTTCAAATTATTTTAATGAAGAACAGCAGCACAGAACCAGTATGCCAAAAACAGCAAATACAGCAATCCCTTAATATCCAAACTCTTGTCATAATGACTCTTGAAAATGAATAACTAAATAATAGTATTTGAATGCAAAGTTTTGCTATTGCAAATTTCTATCCAAAGCTCATCAGTAATAAAAAAATGAAAACTAAATAAAAATCAATAAATAATACAAATATTGTACAAGAGTGTACAGTTTACTGTAATAATAAATATACTGTGTATATTATAATAATCTATATTGCATAAAAAAACCGACTTTCGGCTGCTCCCGTCAGGGGTCGCCACAGCGGATCGGCTCGTCCGCATATTCGGTTTGGCATACTGTTATGAATTTATTCAAAGCCCCACAAACAGCATTTAACAATAAACAGCCAGAAAAAAACTGCGTTGTGGTTTAAAAAGAAAATAAATGGAGACAAACGAAACTTTACAATTAAGTTGAATGTTCTGAATGGTTGAATTGACGGTAAACCACTCCTACAGTAAATGCGTCAAACACAGATTCGGTATTTTATTGCGTGAGCAAAAATACATGCAAAAATCGGAATGTAAACATGCTGTTCAACCGTCACATGTAAATTTCAATTTTAGGTATGGAACTCTGTGCCCTCTGAATAGCTCGCCGTGAATATTTGTGCAGTATTGATTATGAGAGGAAGATAACTGCCTGATGCCCTCGGGGTATTGCTTTGTTACAGTTTAAATTTGAGCACCCTGTGGAGCGTGAGAGACTAAGGAGAGCAAATTGATTTTGCAGGGTGTTTGAGGTGTGTGGGCAGTGGCCGTCATGGTGCCACATTGTGCCGCGTCCTTGTGATATGGAGGGAGAGGCTGAGAGAAACAGACTGAAAGGATTTATTGATGACAGCAGCAACAGCACTTCACCCCCGAGCTGACAAAATGTGAAAAGGGCACAATAAGGCGCGACAGTTTTATCCAGTTTGTCTGCAGTTTACTCAGCTGTCTGTGATTCCCCATGTTAAGAGACAGAGGATGATTATTTAAGACATGCATAAATATTGCGCAGTTTTTATATTTGCTTTTTGTCTACTGATCTTTTCTTCTAAAATGTTCCTGTAATGTGCCCACGAATGGCACATGTTTACGCGATGAACTTGTCAGCAACTGGCACTAAATAGGAATTTGTGAAGATGGGGCACCTTTATGTTCAGTTATTCTGAAATAGTTTTAATTAGGGGGCAGCTTCAAGTTTTACTGTATTTTCTATATTGAAACAAGGCAGTCTTAAAGCTTACTATACCTGTGTGTGAGGTTTTTGCAGAACCTGAAGTGTTATCTCAGCCTGAAATGAAATCAAGGAACCTTTTTTATTAAGGCTTAATTTCATTTTTATTTAATGACTTATTGAAGTAAATGTGACTTTGGCGTGTAACAAAACAGACTTTTTATCTTAAGAGGAGAAACCTGTCATGTTCTACTTGGAATATATCAGACATTTCTGTTTTATACTTGTGAAGGAGATTTGTTGTGTTCTTGGCCAAATATACCTGGGATATATATTTCAACAGAGCCTCAATATAATATTTCATCCTGCAGGAATATGGAAAAGAGCTCTTTTAATGAGGCTGGAAGAACCAGACAGCCAACAAAATTGGAAACTCAACCTGTGTTTATTTATCAACAGTTAGTATTTTTAAAGTGAATTATGAAAAATAATGTGAAAGTGAAAAATTAAATGTGAAATGTCTGTTTTAAACCTGCATTAAACTCTGCAGGCTGTTCTCTATTGGCTGAAATTAGCAGTACTGTGTTATTTATAGAAATGGTAGGTGGGGGAGTTGTCATTTTTTCTTTTGTTTTGTGAAATGCTACATGATGGAAAGGAAAGAACAAAATTACATCTCTGAAGCTGTAATTCTTTGCCGAGAGGAGGGTCAACCACAATCTCCTAAATTCCCTGCTTGTGAGACCTCGTCTCGGACCTGTAAGCAAAGGATGGGACATTTCAGTTCGTAACACAGAATTGGTCCGTTTGGCCCTCGCTTCCAGAAGTTTTGATCCTGTAGATCCTAAACATTGATCCTCAACTCCTACAAAATCCATCCCTGCTGACATCATCACCTAGACGACCATTCATGTAGACCCCCACTCTTTGGAATCTTTTGCAGTATTTTACTGAGAATTACCAGTTCCAAAAGGAGCAAACTGACATTGAACTTAATTTATTTTACTAAAATCATAGGTAAGTAAGCACTGCACCTGAAGAGATTGATGTTAATAGGCTGTCCAAAACCAAGTTTGATGACATGGTACATATCTAGAATACTAGAAGCGTGCAAGAGATAGAAACACCCATTCAAAGCCTTCATACATGTTGTTTGTTGATCTTTTTAGATTAAATCTTTGGTTTATTT
This sequence comes from Heterotis niloticus, assembly GCA_018136845.1. NCBI lineage: Eukaryota > Metazoa > Chordata > Actinopteri > Osteoglossiformes > Osteoglossidae > Heterotis > Heterotis niloticus. Next base: position 18,689,313 of record CM030894.1, on the reverse strand, counting down.
ATATATGCATGTATGTATTTATTTATTTGCAGGTGATGAGTTACTATACCGAACACGGAATGGGGATGTGGTCAGGTTCAACGTCAGATCAAATCAGTCAACAGTTTTAATAGAAAACAAGATGTTTGTGAGTATTAGCATTACAGAAAGTTTCTTTATTACCGTTCTGATGTATTATCTATAAACATATTCTTCCTATCAGTTCAAATGTCTTAAAGCTGTGGTGTTCTTGCTGGTTTTTAATGAGATCCACATTTGGCGCTTGAGAGTCTCGCTGCCACATTGCTCTGTCAGCCAGTCGATTGTGAAATGTAGTCGTACGCCTATAGTCTCCCAGAATAAAATGTGTCAAACCAAATTACATCCCGAATGTGGAGATGGGGACAGAGATGGAGACGTGACACACGAGTAAACACCCCTTCATCTTCTCTCACTTCCCAGATGATGTACAATGCCAGCAAATACGAAGTGTCTCCTGACTTGAAGTACGTGCTGTTCGCCTACAGTGTCACTCCTGTAAGTCACTGATTCTGTGCTTTTCAGTCCCACATGGAGATATGTTGAGGCTCTAAGATGCTGGGCTGCAGCTCATTTCTTGCGTGTGTGGCCAGATTTAGCCAACAAGATTCAAAGTTTACTTAATTGTAATTCTGTCTATACACAGATGTACAAGAAAAATGAAGTGTAATTTTTCCTGGGCCATGGTTCACGATACACTAAACAGACAACATAACGACAGGACAACACAACCTAGTTGGATAAGTAGGTGGATAACAAATAGTTAAGGTAACATAAAAGGATCAATGCAAACAGTCAGTAGTGATGGTGCAGTAAGAGGGTGGTGGTTAGTCCTTATGATTCAACTCTGCTCCAAAAATGTAAAAAATTGTATGTTTACAACATTGCCCTTTGTTGTGGGACAAAAAGGTGGAGCCGGTCCTGGTGAGGTCCATTACAGTGAGTTTGGTAAACTTTTCAGAGTTGCCAGACCAGCACATGTGGGGGATGTGGATTTTATGGGAAGAATGGGGGACTGCTGGGGCAGAAGCAGGGCATGTGGAATAGGATGGAGGCAGAAAAGGTGGGATGGATGAAGACCTGGGGGTCAAAGGTGGAGCTTGTGGGATGGATACAGAATTGGGTGATAGAAGTGATGATGGTGTGATGGATTTGGTGCAATGAAGGAGGACTGGGGGACAGAGACGGGGCAGACACAGGTATAGTTGGTTCCATGGACATGGGGTTTCTGAGATGGAGATGAGGATGATGGGAAGGAGGAACTCTGCCTGATGCTATGGAAAGAACAACAGTTCAACAACCAAACTAATCTCAGCCTGTAGTACTTTGTGTTTACCCAAGCTAATGAGTTTAACAAATTGTTTCTTCCATGAGTGCGATCGGCTTGAAAATTTGTGAAATTGACTGAAAATGTGTTGCGAAAAACAGCCAGAAGAAGAGAGCAGCGGGTTTTTGAGCAGGGTCAGTATCAGGGAGCTGTGGCCTGTCAAAGGCATTGTGCCACAGGATCTTCCTGGACAAGTGGAAATAACAGTCAATTAAATTTTCATCGCTGTCATGGCTCATTGGGAAAGTTGCCAGAGACAACCGGCTTGACGCCAGCAAGAGGTTGCCTGTTACCCTGGGATACGCATGAGGAAAATGCACTACCCCCCACAACCACCCCGCCGAAAGGTGCAAATGTGCGTCTGTCTCACGTAGCTGAGAGGCGTCACTGCTCATCTCATCTTATGTGGGACAGATGCTGGTCCCACATGAGGGCAGGTTTAACACTCACCCATAGATATGACGTATGAAACAATAAAAAGGACCCATTGTTTGTGTGTGGGGGGTTGAGGGGGCTGGGTGTTAATTCTGTTTATATAACACTTCACCATGTCCTAACTCATCCATACCTGTGGTCATTGGCGCTCCACCAAGCTACCCCCACCACAGACTGATCTTTGCATTTTTCCTGCAGGTTTATCATCATTCATTCACTGCCTCCTACAGCATCTGCAGCTTGGATACTCCGTACGTATTGAGCAATTGTCTTCTTGACTCATTCAGCATATTCTCCTCTCTGCCTGCTCAAAGCGCTCTTGCCACGCAGTATAACAGGTGTATAAATGTGGTAATGGCAACATTTAAAATGTTCGAGCAACATTTCTTCATCGTTAGTGATGCTGGACTACAGGGTCCTGCACGGTGAGCTGATTATACTGCCATCTAGTGGGAACAAACAGCAGCTGTCACTGGAGTAAATGACCTGGAATAACCTGGTACCATCTCCACAGAGCTGAAAATTCTGATTATTATTATACTTTTTTGCTTGCAGCTGAACTGTAAAAGGAGCATTTGCGTGCCTTGTCTGAGTTTTTGAATGTTTGTCATTAGACGGTGGGTGGAACGTGTGAAGGTGACGCCTGGTTTTCTCCCCCCCAGTGAGACGCAGAACCTGATGCCCCCAGAGATGATTAATGAGACCCTGCAATATGCTGGATGGGGTCCCAGGGGCCAGCAGCTGGTGAGAATCTCCATCTGAATATCAGTGTGATTTTACCCACAATGCCTCACTGCTCAGGACACATTTTAACTGCAATGGTAGTTTGCACTTTTTCACCATCAAGATAAAAACATCTCATCTAGGGTGTAGTTTAATAGCCAAGCACCCAATAATGTTAGACTCTGGACCACAGTGACCCTGACCAAAATAAAGCAGTTAATGATAATGGATGGATGGATGGATTGAATACTTACACAAAACTTGTAGGGAATCAACATCAGTTACAACTGTCACCTTGCAGTTTTAAGGTTCCTCATTCAAATCCCTGCTTCTGCTGTATTTTGATCCTCGTGCCTACCCTGATATTACTGCAGTAAAAATTCCCTGCTGCGTACATTAAAGTTCCACATCTGATGTTGTAATTTGCTTGGGATAAAAGCACCAACTAAATAATAATTCAAAAGAAAAAACCCAAATTCACTTACTATACCTCAGTGGCTACACTGGAACAAAATTATTCTATTAGATATTTTTTCAGTACAGTGACAACTAAGAGTAATAAACAGGAAATGAAGATAATCAAATTTTTTATTTGTCTTTATTTGTCTTTAAATATTGTTGCTTGAATTCTACAAACACAAATGTAGGCCATTCCACCTAAATATGACTCAGCCCTGAAAGTGGCACTATAGGTAAACTGCGCTGTACATTTGAATGTATGAATTTAGCACATTCTCTACTTGCTACCAACTTGTTTATCTGACACTTTTCCCCCAAGTGACTTACAGTGTGACATTTGTACACTAAGCTACTCACATTAGTATCACAGGGATAGTTTTACTGCAGCAAATCAAAGTACAGTGAAATCCCACCATAATGCGATAAGTGGGGTCCAAAAAATTCAATCTTGTAAAATATGGGTTTGTGTTACCGTGACGTGACATTAATGTAAAACAATATTTTTCAGTCCAGCTTACTGTGCAAAGAAAAAGGAAAAATGTTTTCATTTGTTTTAATTTATTAGATATGTAGGAAATAGACCGAAACAAAATGTGTACGTGACAAATGTAATGTGTTCTAATGGAATGATAATGTTGTAATGACCGTCCTCAATCGTGCTGTCAGCGGTATTATGTAAGTGCAGCTCAGCATACTGGACTGCGAACAGCAGCTTTGTTTCTCTTGCACTGTTTAAACCCAGACTCTCACAAAGCACAACAACACATCTGCACCAAAGCTTTCAAACACAGCGACCACAGAGATGGTGAACAATCCGCCTCTAACCCCCACAGCGGGTTAGACACAAATATTTACAAACAGCCACCGCTACAGTACTAATAATATTAACTGAAACTTTTACCCAATCGTGGCCCTTAGTAAACCCTGCACATTCATCATGGTCAGAAGATGATGTTGCTTACTGAATGTAGGGTTCTACTGTAACTTGTTGGAAAGGTACTACAGCATAAGATGGGATTTAGACCCATGTGCTTTAATTGTAAAGTGACAGTTCTAACCACTACAGCCTCCTTGTTTATACAGAATTAAATAAACTGTATTGAGTTAGAATTTCCTCCACGGAGCAAGACCTGCACAGGTTAAGCTGTTATGTTCTTTCTGTGCAGTAGATGGTCTGGACCCCAGGGTACCAGCGGGAGCCAATTTCCTTGTCACACTAATTTCTATCAGCATCTAAATAAGAACTTGACTGGTATTAGAGGTGTGTGTCATGGCACGAAGTGCTCGAGGGACTTCAAAGAGTAGCTGATGACTTTTATGTTTGGAAAAATCACATTATCGCATCCTGGTGACTAGGCAGCCATCCCTCGCACCACGCACAGGCCCACAAGTCAAGTAACACCTTTATCCCTGTTCTTCATTTACATGGGCGTCATCCAGCAACCAATAACTGTTATTTTCTAGTAGCTATTACCAATCTTACTCAAGTTAGTAGCACAGTAGTTACCTTGTAGTCAGACAGCTGAGGTTGAAATCCCTGTTCCTGCTGTGGAAACCTCGATCAAGGTATTATAAGGTTTTCTGGACCAGAGATGGATTGCTGGAAGTGGCCCCACTTGCCTGGTGTCCAGTGATACCAGGATAGGCTTGAGAGCACTGCAGTCCTAACTGGGACAAACAGTTGATGAAAATGAGAGCAAGAAAGAGAGAGAGTGTTTCTGCATGCTGGATCATCCGAAATGCTGTTGACCTTCACAATGACCTTTAAATACTACATTCCTATAGAAATCCAAGCTACTGTACAAATGATGAATAATTAGGTGTAGAAAAATGTGCTGTGTAGATGTGGAATAAAGAACATATTATGTGCACTATGAATGAATATTTTTCCAAGTGTTGCCGCCTTCTCGTTCTTGGGACATTCGACCGCTTCTGCTGCAACCGCTAAATAGGAGATAAACAGCAGCAGCTGTCTATGATAGCACCACCTCATTTGTATACTGTAATCACAGGCTTTTTTTCCCCCGATTATTTTGCTGTTCACAAACTGCTTATTTCGAGTCTCCCAGAAGTAAACAGCTTGGAGCCGCTTTTTTCCCCAGATTAACCTCTGAGCAGATGCTTCTCTGCAGACGCTGGGACTGTGTACGCGCTGCGCCGCACAGCTGAGCGACCGTGAATGCACGCCAGAGCTGAACGAAGCAACTCCCTCAAGGGCCCGAAACACACATATAAACACCTACACATTTACACCTGTTAAGTTTAGGCCTGAAGACTAGTGTGTGTGTGTGTGTGTGTGTGTGTGTGTGTGTGATGTGTGGCGGCCGTGCAAGTCTGTGTGCCGCTTCTCGTTGCTCTGTGTACTGCTCGGCAGGTGGTGGTGGTTGGTGTGCAAATGGCGTCACCTGGAGGTCTGATGCAGACTGGCGCTACTGTTGTGGAGGTTTACCACGGTACAGGGAAGAGGACCCCCCTCTTCTCAAGGTCATTGCTGACAGAGGGTGAGGGGGGGGCGAGCTTCTGTCACCTGATGATACAGCAGCCATACCAGCGTCTCTCCCTGTGTGTCCCACTCCGCCCTCCTTCTCCCTCCCCAAGTATATTTTCTCCTGGCACATCCTCTCCTGCGCTCTGCTACAAAGTGAAGACCTGAGGGCTGTTCATAGGCGCGTCACTGACAAACATGGAAAGAATACAGTGCTGCAGATCAGTGTAAAAGCATCATGTTATTACCTGTAAACATCTTGTTTGTAACCAGTGGAAATCAAAGGTGGAGAAACCACCACATTTTCTTTTTACGGACTTAAAGTTATTAAAAAAGAATTTAATTTCTTTCCTTTAGGTCCTTTACCTCAGTTGTCTGGTAATTTTCTTCTGTGCAGACATTCATTCAGAGGCTATTTTGTTAGGTATAGCTGGCCAGGTCCAATTCGTCATAGTTGGGTAATAGGATGGAGAATGATTTCCTGGTACACAACAGGTGTTTTTTTTTTTGTTTTGTTTTGTTTTAGATATTTTTTATGTTTTTTTACTACCATCTAAGCATCTGCCACAGAGTATCAGCATACCACTGATATGTCCATGCCTCGCACTTCAAGCAGGACAATGTGCCACAACTCAGAACACTTGGGATTTTACAATGATACCAAATGTAAGAGTAGTGTTACTTTACCCCATTGTTCTGCACAGTTCTCACCTCTCAAGCCAGTAGATCTGCCATCTAGCAGGAGAAAAAAATGCCTACAGTTGTGTGAAGCTATCGGTTCACCACAAAGCACAAACCCTGCTGCTGAATTCATACTGTGCTGGTGGCAAAAGAGGGTCCAGCCCCATACTTGTTAGGTGTGGCTAATAAAGTGTCCAGTGAGCATGTTTCTCTTTCATGTACTCACCACTTCATTTTTTTTACACTTCTGTTTGCAGATTTTCATGTTTGAGAATAACATCTATTATCGGCCAGACGTTAATGGTCGAACGATTCGCCTGGTGTCTTCAGGAAAAGAGGGAGTCATATTCAATGGCCTAACCGACTGGCTCTATGAAGGTAAGATTACCTGGTATTAAAATTTTAAATTCTCTTGCCCTGGGCCAGCAGGTGGCATAGTGGTCAGAGCTACTGCCATGATGGATTGGATTTCAAAGCTATAGTACTTTTGCTCAAGATGCTAATAGTAAAGATAACCTTGCTTTTTAAATTGGCGAATCAGTGTAAGCAGCTTAAATTTTGTAAATGGTTAAGGAGCGCCAGGTAAATGAATAAATGTGAATCTAAATGGCCAGTGGGTGCATTTGCTCCACGTCTGGAATTAAATCACTTTCTGCTAAATATGCTAAGCGGATCATTTCAGTATCGCACACACCTTTACCTGTGTTACCGGTTGAGTCAAGCAACCGTGCTTTATGTGGGCAGAAGTGCACCAGTGCTCCTGTGTAAGATTATACAACAGTCTGTGGAAGGTGGTGCTGTCGTGGGAGCCCTCACCTGGCTCATGTTGTGGAGGTGGGTCCCATCTCATCTGCGCTATAAAAAGTCGAATCTGAGTGGGTTCTGCGTTCTCACTTTACCCTTTTCTACATTGCATTGCTCTGCTGAATAGAAATTATTTCCTCAAAAGCTGTAATAATTTTCAGCAACACTTTATGAAAAAGACTATTGATTTTCATGCTGAACCAAATTTTTGTTTGTTTATTTGTTTGGCTGTGTATATGTATGGCAAAGTTTTCTGCAACATGGCTGAGAAGGTTCCTTCTCATTTTGTCCACCTTTTTTTAAAGCCGGAGGACTAAATGATAGTTGTGAAAAATCCATAATATGACAATAAAGTCAAGTGATGAGGAACGGCAGATCAGCTGTGTGAGGAGATAAAATAAGGTTGTTACTTGAGTGATTTTGGCCTGAACAAACATGCCTGTAGTGGCACATGCCAAATCTGCCCAGCCTGACTCCAGTTTGAACCAACATGGCTGCAATGACACACCCCAGGTCTACTCTACCTAGTTCTTTTGCATTATAGTTGCACTCTGAGTTATAGGTAACAGTCTTGCTATGTTGTGCTATGATCATAAATTTTAACTGTTGAGGTCACTGGGTTTGCTTTGGTCTTTGGTGATATTTTACCATAAATGAGTGTCAGTTATAGATGTGTCTCTTGTCACTGATGTTGCCTCATGTACCTTCCTTTTGTGTCAATGAAGTTTTTACCTGCCCACCTTCCTACCTACCTACCTACCTACATACTTGGACATGTCCCTTAACTCTACCCTGGTGGGGGCCATGTGGGGGATGGGAAGTGATGAAATAATGCCTCTGATAATGTTGCCAGAATGTGGCCAGCAGCTGCCAGGGGTGAGGGCCACCTACAGGTCCTGGTGTGTTGATCCCACCATCCCCTCATACTGCTGCTGTCAGCCAGCTGCTAACAGCCTCCTCTCCTCCTGTCGCTCCTCTTCCCTCACAGTGATAATTGTCATTTTCCATCAGGGAGTTGAGATGGGCACTGGGTGCATGTTGTCTCACTCGGCATCGACCCATCCTCAGCTGTCAACAGAATTGTTTATTTGTTGTTTATGCATCTCCATGGAAACAAGAGGAGACTGAGGTTGACACCACATAGAAAGGTCCAGCCCCCAGCTTCAGAGTAAAAACTAAAACACAGCTTATTTAACTAAACAGTTCTTCCCAAGCCGGGGTCCCGCATTTTACACAGTTCCCTAAACCCACCCAGCTGTATGATTTATCCATATTGTTATTCATTCTTTTATGTGACACTTTTCAAAACAAATTTAAAACATTCAAATACTACAAGTGATTTACCCATTCATACAGCTAGATCATTTTTACTTTATTATTTCAGGGTCACTACCTTACTCAGGGGTACTACAGTTAGAAATGGGATTCAAGGCAGCAACTACAAGCACTAAGCTACCTGCTGCTCCATCACTCAGATGGTGACATCCCTGGGTGTGGATGGTGGAGGGCCTGGCAGTTGAGAGAAATGAGCAGCAAGAAGCCTCCCCCGGGGTTACAGCATTTTTTCAGTGTCCGTGAAGGTGTTGAGGTTGTGCTCTGTGGGGGCAGCAGACAGGATCTCACCACATTGCATCCCAGCTGTCATTCTGCTTTGCCAGGGGACTCCACTGCCACCTTGTGGCTTGACAAAGAGAGCAGCTCCCAGCCTGTCACCTTCAGTTCCACTGGAAATATCTGGTAGATGATTTAAATACTATAGAAAATACCTAAAGGGATGAAAAAGTAGTACAGTAAAACCCTGGTATCAGAATCTAATTTGTCCTTCAAAATGTCAGATACTGAATTTTTCAAATACTCAGGGCCCAATTCCCATAATAATAATAATAATAATAATAATAATAATAATAATAATAATAATAATAATAATAATAATAATAATAATAATAATATTGTCCCATCCAAAAACAAATGTATAACTTTAAATCCATGACTTCAGGATGATAAAACCATCACTAAACACCAGTTACCTAATTAGAAAACACTTTATTATTAATTTGTAAGGTTATAACCTATGGTGCAGTATGCACAATACAGGACATGTCATGTGTTAGTAAAAGGTTTATTTAAAAAATTTAATTTAGTTTAAAAGATTACACATCATTTAAAGAAACAAACATGGCTAACAGGTTTTACTGGATTCTCATGGAATGAAGAAGAGAGGCTGGTGAGGTCTGCTGTGTAAAATATCCTGTTTAAATCATAGTAAATGTGGTGACGCTGCGCAAATGTGTTCAAACAAAGAGAGTCACAGGGCTCAGACCTACCAAAGAGCACTGGAAGACAGCAGGAGACAGAGGCAGGATGTGGTTCTGCAGAGCTGATGACTATACATTCTCCACAGGCCTTAATGCCCAGAATCATTAAATGGGTAGAATTGCAAGCTGAGTGGAGAAGGGATTTAATGTGTTCATTACTGCTAAAACCCTGAGGCTAGATAGACCGATTCGAGATGCCCCATAAAGTTTGTTTCTGCTGCTACAGTGAGCAAAAGAGGAGGATTCATTCATGTTGCTGGAGTCCACTTCATATTCTCCAAGGATAAGTTTGGACACTGCTGCTGTAACAATGAGGAATGAGACCCTGAACCCTTCACTGAATATTCATCACTAGGAAACAAACTTGTCTGTAAAATGTAAGCTATTCTTACTTTAAAATCCACTCCTAAGTCATTTATACCTTGATATCTTATGCAAGTTTTTGCAATTATTATTTGTTTGTTTTTTCTTTACCTGTTTTCCAGCTTTTCTGTTAGTAGTACAATGAATCAGACTGGTGTTTGCCATCTGACTCTACAGGGGGCAATAAAAAGCACCCAACCACAATAGGAGTAGGGGACCACTTAATTCAACTCACTTGCACAGTGTTTACACTTCATATCCTGAGTTGTGGTGATTGAGGAGTGCTTTGTGGATGTTTTTCTTATAAATGTAGCTGAGATTTATACACAGCCTAACCAGCAAATAAATCAAGGGGTGTCTACGTTAGCAACCTTTTATATGGGATTTGCTGTAAAAGTGACTTTGGAGTTGCATGCAAAAAATAAAATATTATATACAGACATTCAGCTCCAAGTGTGTTCATAAGGCAGTGTATTAATTAGGAGGAAAATAGCCTGAGCCAAAGTGGTGGGATGTTGCATCAGATCTGGTTAGACACCATAGGTGTACATATGGTTTAGGATATTTTGAACGGATCAAGTTCTTTGTCTGCCCGCTGGAGTGGAGGATGGTTACATGGAGGACAGATGCCGGAGGAGGTCAAATGTTCATGCCTCAGTGAGAATGGACTCAGTTAATTTATGGGTCACACTGTCCTCCACGAGCTTTTCATACACATGAAACTCTGTGCTGAAATAGTCATTTTACGCACATCCCTTGTTCGTGTCCAGATGCATGGTACCGTTAACCAGAACTATGGTCAGTGCTATGTCACCTGGTCTGTGAGGATCATCTTGTTGCTTCTCATCTTCTGTATTCAAGAGGAACGAAACAACACTTTCAATTGGAGTGAAATGATTGATTTATTTCAGTGTCCAGAAACACTGTTCACTCTCTTCCCTTTGACCGTGAGTTGTTCAGCAACTTGCATTTCCTTCTCCACAGAAGAAATATTTCAGAGCTACGTTGCTCACTGGTGGTCGCCTGATGGCCGCCGGCTTGCTTACCTCACCATCAACGACACCATGGTCCCCAAGATGGAGATTCCCATCTTCACAGGGTCTCTCTACCCAACTGGAGTAGAATACCACTATCCCAAGGTGGGTCTTTTTTACATGGTACCACCATTGCGCTATCTCTGACCACAGAAGTAACACCACTGTCTTCTCTTATGACTGCTACAGGCAGGCGAATCAAACCCTGTGGTCTCCCTGTATGTGGTGAATCTGAACGGCCCACTGCACACCATGGAGATGAGACGTCCTGAAGATCAGCGGTTCGGGTGGGTGTTCATGATGACCACAGGAGTGCAGGGTAGAAGGGAATATGTGGGTCTTTGTTCCAATAATGAGGGCAGGACAACCCCCCCCTACAGGGAACACTACATAACCATGGTGAAGTGGGCATCCAGCACCAAGGTGGCCGTCAACTGGCTGAATCGAGCCCAGAACATCTCACTGCTCACACTATGTGAGGTCACCACTGGGGTGTGTACAAAGGTGAGTGAGGGGGCACCTGGGGCTCCCAAACTGCACCCAGGGACATTGCAACCCGAACAAAATCTGTGTGACTTCTTCAGACATAATCAATATTTTCATAGCTCAACAACCATGACATTGTTATGTTGGTGAAATGGAAACTTTACTTTCCCTGTAGTTTGATTGGCTATAGCAAAGTTCTGCTAAGTCAGCAATCTGTCGAGTTCCTCCCTTCACTTTGGTCACGATTAATATTTGGTTTATCATTCATCACTTGGTTGTTCACTGGTTCACCACATGTTTGAACTTTTTTCAGAAACATGAAGACGAGAGTGAGACTTGGCTCTACAGACAGGTATGTCAAGGCCTGCAGCAATGAACCAGACAGGGGCAGAGAAGGTTATGAATGTTTATGTGATATAAACAGAAATGTAGATTTTCTGATCATGATCACTTGGATTAAAGTTGTATATCTGGGGCTCAGAGTGCATTGTTGGTATTGGAGATGGAGTACTTCCCCACTAAAATGCATATGTTTGCTCCCTTGCAGAATAAAGCTCCCTTGTTTTCCAAGGACGTACACAAGTTCTTCTTCACGCGAGCCATTCCCCAGGGAGGAATGGGGAAGTTCTTCCACATTTCCATGTCTTCATTTCAGGTGAGAATCCTCCAGGTTCATAGCAACCACCAGATTGATGCAGTTGGAGAAGCTCAGATGTGATTTGGAATTTCCTTGCAGCCCAACTCTAGCAGTGACCACCTCCAGTCCATCACCTCTGGCAACTGGGACGTGACTGAGATCTTGGCCTATGATGAAGCCGGTCAGCTGGTGTAAGTGTCAGGGTTCTGAAGATGTTGGCTGCATTCATTAGGGGAAAAAAGGCTCATATTATTGCTCTATTGCTCATATTCCTTCTTTATGGTCATACACACCCCTCTTATCAAATGTACTATTTGTACAGCATTTACAGGTTGCTTCAATGTCTGTAATGTCTTGTTCTTTTGTGTTAAATGTGTCTAAATGAGCACCGCCATGTCAGATTCCTTGAATATCAAAATTGAATTGACCAGTAAAGTGTTGTTGTGTTAAAGTGTATATTAATCTTAATTTTATCTAAATTTTACATTGACTAGGTACTTCTTGAGCACAGAAGACAGTCCAAAACGACGGCACCTCTACAGGTATTACACTGCTATTGCATGTCTGCTGAGTGTTAGTGAGAAAAATTTTGATAACTATTTTAATGTAATGTGTGACTAACAAGTCCAGTTTCATGATCATTGCAGCGCTGAGACCAATGGCCAGTTCAACCGACGCTGTCTCTCTTGCACCTTTCCTGGTTGTGGCTACGTCAATGCAGCATTTAGCAAGGACATGCAGTACTTCCTGCTCAGCTGTAAAGGTGAGTGTAACCTCCTTTCTTCCAGTGCCAGGCAGGAGGGTATGGCCCTTGCATTTGAAGCTCCTCCCACAGAGCACTGAGGTTTTTCTTTGTTAGATGAGGACTGTTGGGAGAGCTGTGTGCTGTCCTACCCCTTCTGCTGCCCTCAGGCTGTTTCAGTCCTTTGCAGGAAATTATTCATCCCAAAAGAAGAAGCTCAATGGGTCTTTCACTTGCAGAATTTATTGGGACTGTTAGTTGGTTCTTCGAGCAAAAAGATAGTTGAAAGCAGCGCAGGATCATCTACATCTTGTTTGCCTTCTCTTTGCTTCTTTTACACTCTTTTGTTGAGGCAGGGCTCACTATTCACAATAGCCTTCCATGGGCACATCAGATGACGCTTTGGAACATGATTTTAAGTGATGGGTTGTCCACCTTTTCTGAATAAAGAAAAAACTTTGGATCAACAAAAAGTGCTTTACTTGCATGTTTGCAGGTTGACAACTAATTGTAGTGCATAACGGAATTGGTGTGGAGTAAAACCTGATACTTGCTATACAGCAAACACAGCAGATGGCAAGAATTTCCAGAAGAACCTCAGATCTGGTCTCCAAGCTGCTCATTTGTGCTGTGTCCCCAAACTCATTTACACTGAGTGCTTTCAGAGACTCGAGTGTCACTGCAGTCTAACAGATTGTTGGCCTCTAGTGTCTTTTTCTTCTAAGAGACTGATTCTACATCCCCAGAAGGAGACTTGTTGAGCCCCTTGTCTTCCTGTCTGCCCTCCCTAAGGTCCTGATGTCCCCAGTGTGGCTGTGTACAGCACCAGAGATCGACTCAGTGAGTATCACTCTTTTTTTGTCCTCGCTGGATTTTTACACTATGTTAATATGCTAACAGTGTATTCTTACAGCATTGATCATTCAGTGATAGTCAATGCACAAAAACGTCTGCGAAATGCCTGCAAAATGAGTGTTTCTTCTCAGGCAAGACAAGTGAAGGATCATGGGTCACCTTTAGATATTGATATGTATCTGTGTTGTACTGTACTGGAATCAAGGCATCTCATATTTATAACTTGATTAAATATTTGCAGTTGTACTCGCTTTGCGTCAGTCAAGGCGCTTTGAGGGTGGCTGTGGTGTGTGTGTGTGTGTGTGTGTGTGTGTGTGTGTGTGTGTGTGTGGGTGTGATTCCAAAAACTTTGGACCTTTTCCAACACACTCTGATTTAGTAAGGTAATGAGTTAATTGGTACTGCTGGATCAGAAATTGGAAAGATAAAAAAAAAAGTTTAAAAAGTAGTAACACATTATTTATTACCTTAAAGTATGTGTGTGTATGTATAAAAACCAAACTTTATTACCCTTACTAATCCGTGCAGACTTTGTGTGTGCATGTGTATGAAGTATGATGTTCTCCAGACAGCCCAAGTCCTTAATCACTATGGCCCATATTTATGTGTACAGATGGTCCCTGAGTTACGATAGTCCGACTTAGAAATATGCATTCAGTAGAAACTGTACCTCGAATTTTCAATTTTGATTTGATCCGATACGATACTCTCTTATGATGCTGGGAAGCGGCAGTGATCCGCATCTCCCAATCTACCACGTCGTCGCTGACGTATACAACTGGTTGAGGCCAGTGGAAGACTGAGCACTGACAGGAAATCCGGGTAGGGACTAAATCCTGCCCACAGTTGGTTCCTATGCCAATCAATGCTCGGTCTGAAGATGGAGGCAGAGAGACCACTTACATTTCATTCCTGAAGCGGCCACAGGCGTGACAGTAGGTTAGGTATATTAAATGCATTTTCAACTTATGACAGGTTTATCGGAATGTAACCCCATCCTAAGTCGGGGACCGTCTCTATTCTAAATGTAGGTCTCATGGAATTCTTCTTGTTTCAGAGGTCCACACGTTAGAAACAAACCAAGAGCTCAACGAGACCCTTAGCACCATGCAGATGCCCAAAGTAGAGTACCAAGACATTGTCATAGATGACCACAGTAGGTATCCACCAGCACCCTGCTGGACTTCAACCTCTAGACCACTCTTCCTTCATGTGTGAGCAAATTTAAGCCTGTCCCTCTGTGGAAGCTCAATTCTGGAACGTGGAGGACTGTTTAAATCTGATCTGGGATCTTGTGAGAAATGAAGTCAGTGTATGCAGAGTACCGACTTTGTCCTTTTTTGTAGAGTTTACCATGAAGATTCTGAAACCTGCTGGCTTCATGGATACAGCCCACTACCCCCTTCTCCTAGTGGTGTGAGTGTGCATCCCGTCAGCCACAATCTCTGACTGTAATGTGTAGGTGTTATGTGCTCTAGCACTCACTGTGCTGCAAGTAATGGGGAAGACAAACTGGGTATTTCGTGAAGGAAGAAGAGTCTCTGGCTCTAAAAGGGCCGCTAATGTGCTTTCAGGGATGGCACTCCAGGAGAGCAGGCCATCACAGAGCAATACTACATGGACTGGCCTTTGGCTCTGGTCAGCAACTTCAGTGTCATTGTCATCCAGTTTGACGGGCGAGGCAGTGGGTTCCATGGATCCAAACTTCTCCACAAAGTGCACCGCAAGCTGGGGCTGTGGGAGGAGAAGGACCAGCTGGAAGCACTGAGGTTGCACATTTGTCACCGTTTGTTTTCTGTGGTCACTGAAAACATCACCGTTTGCCGCTTTCTCTGTTCTGATATCCACTTCTAAGCCCACATGCTTTCGCTTTTTTTTAACTGTCTGACTGATCTGGTGTTTGACATGTTAACCTGTGGCCTTTAATTTCAGAATCATGTCAAAAGAACCCTTCATCGACAAAACCCGCATGGGAACTTTTGGCCAGGTAATGCTTTTGGACTGAGACTGAGAGTCGAGATTCCACCCCCTGCTATTATGCCTTACCTACCCTGACATGACACAGTAAAAATTACTATGCTGTTTACTTGGGTAAATCAACATCAATAGCTGAGCATACAAAATTTTAAGCTGCTTTGGAGAGACATCTCGAATAAATAACAAGTAATAATAATAATGAATAGGGTGCTGTGCCTCACAGCTTCTAGTCTTTTGGTTTGTATAAAGACTCAAATCTTGCTCAGTTTTCACGTTTTGCTTGCATTTGCATGGGTTTCCTCCGACAGTCCAAAGACTCATGTTTCAGATAAATTGGTCACTAATTGCTCATGGGGTGTTTGAGTGTGTGTAACTGCCCTATGATGGACCGGTGCCCTGGGTTTCCAGGATAAGCTCTGGACCACCCCGTCCTTGCACTGGCAAAGCAGTTATTGATAATATAAACATGGGAAAACTACTGAGTTCAGTAGAAGTGTTTAGTCATGGGCTGTAGAATGAAAAGTGTGATGCCTCTACCAAGTTAACCTAATGGAAAAAAAACAGAAATGTGTGTTTAATGACTGAGAAAATTGAAGTGGCTGTAGGTGTGGAATAATATGATGCAGGCAGAGGGACATAGACTAAAGGTGCATTTGCCCCACGGCAGGTCTACGGGGGGTACCTCAGCACCATCCTGCTCACCTCTGAAGACTCGGTGCTCAAATGTGGAGCAGCCCTGTCACCCATCACCGACTTTGAACTGTATGGTGAGTGTGACGCCGGCCCTCACAGTCAACAGTTCAATTTCACATCAGAAGCACAGTCTTCTCACTTTAGGGTCCAAACTGATGGCCCCCATTGCTCTGTGCGACCCCCTGCTGTTCTCTCATTTTCTCTCCCTCCAGCCTCCGCATTTTCAGAGCGATACCTGGGATCACCAAAAATAAACAAGAGGGCATACGAGGTACATTTAGAATATATTTATTTAATTTTAAAATGTGCTCAGTGTCCCAGTCATCAAAGTGTACGTTTGCTCATTGGTTTGTGCTCATAACCTTTTTGGACAGATGGCAAAATTATCTACTCGTGCCCCTCAATTCATGGAGAAAAAGTACCTGATCATTCATCCAACGGCAGATGGTGAGTTTTTCCTTACCTGCACCATGTTTTTAAGTCCAATTTTATTTTCAGCAAACATCATTACACAAAGCCTATTTTTTTTTTAATCGCGTGTAAAGTTATGTAAGTTTACCATAGGTATAAAGGTGAGGTCCTTCTTGGAGTTGGAACCTACAACCTGGCAATTCAGACTTTTTGTCTATTTAACAAATGATGCTTTTTTACTTAATCAGAGGCTAAATAAAATAACTTAGACAAACCAGAACAATTTTTTTGATTAACATCAATGTTTTTCTTTCTTGTTTCCATTTTCTTTCTCCGTAGAAAAAGTCCACTTTCAGCACACAGCCCAGTTTATCGGCCACCTTATCAGCAAAAGGGCCAACTACACCCTGCAGGTAAACTCAGCAAACATTTCCCTCTGCAAATTTTCTCATGTGCAATGTTTTTTAAAAGTATTACTTTAATGGTTTCATTGCACAAACAATTAAAGGTTTAAAATGGAAGGCTACAGGCTGCAACTCCTATTGGGAGCAGAACTCAGTGAGCTATGGGTTCGAGTGGCAGAACCCACAACCTCAGGGAAATGAGGTGACAAGGGACTGGACCCCAATTGGGAATGTTTACTAGCAGCCCAGAAACACCAGGTAGCACTGGTGCCTCACAGCTCTGTCAATGTGGGTTTGAATCCTACTCTGCGGCGACCAAACTGAGGGTAAGTGTGTGTTATACTGCTCTGGTCTTTAGGTGCTTGATAGTAGGGAGATCAGTGCACATGTAGCATTGTGAGCCACCTTGGGCAAAGGCCCAAGATAAATACTGATTAATATTAACTATTATTACTGAAAAGGTGTTTTAGGCGTGTGTCTCACCAGTCTGCGACATCCCTTCAGATCTATCCAGACGAGGGCCACTACAGCCACAGCACCAAGAGCCACCTCAGCCAATCTCTGGTGAACTTTTTTGAGGAATGTTTCCGGCTGCCTGAAAAGCTTCCTGAGGAGTCGCTTGAGGAGGACAGCGAAGACGAGAGCTAATCCCCCGCTTGGCAGCACCATTTTCTGCACAATATGCAAATCTGGCCCGTATGTCCTCACGACCCTCATACGTCCTTCCAGACGATCCCTTCCTCCTTTTCCACATCACGTCAACCTGACTCCAGCACCATCGTCATGGCGACCGCTTCATGTCTGTTGAAAACATTTCTCGTATCCAAGTGAAGCGTTCAGGAGAAGTGGTTGAGGAACAAGGGTGGACCATCTACACAGACCCCGGTTCCCAGCATAGCTTCAAGTCTGCATGAACTTCACTACCGAAGGTTCAATAGCACAACACTTTCATACAAGCGGTCCGCACCTTCTGCGCACGACCGGGTCTTTTGTATTTGCAGACACAGTGGTACCGTTGTGTAGGTGATGAAGATGGCTGCATTTTCATCCCGCCGTGCAATCATTTCCCACAGTTAATTTTTTTAAAAATCATTTGGATCATCCTCACATGACTGGGGTAATGGGGGGAGGGGGGGTCCAGTCACACAACTGACACATGGCTCCAACTTATCCTGTGTGGGATTTTTTACTGATTGACAAATCTTGACAAATTGAAGCAGTGTTTAGGGAGACTTCTTTGCGTTCCTTTACTCTGTTCTTAAACAACTGTTGCCATCAGATTAGCGTGTTTCATCACGGTGCCTTACTGTTCAAAACTGGACTCCCATAGGTCCATCGTAAACGCCCGACCGCGAGAAAAACATGGCTCATTCAGAAGCAACCACGGGAACCCATTTTTTCTTTCATGATGTTGAAATTCCCAGAAAAGACAAGAGTTCCCTGCCACAGTCCACACTGTTACCGGCTGCATTTCCAAATGTGTGTAATAATTTTGTGCTTGTAAATGATTAAGATGTACTTATGAATAATGAGTAGGGTTTAAAAAAAATAATTTACAGGTCTGGCTGTTGTAACCTTAGTTTCATGTACTTTGGAGCAGAAGTTTTGTGTTTTTATTTTTGCTTCCCCCCCCGAGTATTTTTTGGCATGTCAACAACCATTTATTTTGTAAACCATTCGATTCTGGCACTGTATTTTTCACAGCTTGATTGGTCTTTGTAGGCCTGACTTATTTCGGTATGATCAGTGGCAACTGTCATGTCCGCTGTTGTAGAACTGTTCCGTAGTCTTGGTAGTTCTGTGTTTCTCGTCCCTAAAGCGTTTTTGGATTCTCCTCATGAACCCTCCCCCCCTCCTTGTTCTCCAGCTGTTTTGGTGGAAATGATGCAGATATATTGTTGAAGATGTCAGGTGAGATGGGGTGAGAAGGTCTGCAGGTGAACCACGTAACACTGACCTACTGCCCAACGAGAGGACCAAGGACACAGTGGGGCACAAATGTTTGCCGACAGAATAAAGGTTATTTTGTCTCCATAGATATCGTCAGTCACTCTTACTCAGACCCCATAATTACTGTAGGTGAGAACGCATGGAATTCGGCAGCTCTTCAGTTTCTTCTCTGCCAGACCAACTTCTTCTGAACATCACACCGGGCCGGACTGCTTTTTGCAAGCGCAGAGGAGGAGCACGTGGGTCATCCCAGGCCAATACAGCTCAGACTGAGCACTGTACACAAAACACACCTGGACACCAGGCTTGGCTACAATCGCAGTTGCCGTGACATCCCTGTTTAAGCCCTCTTTTGTCGACAGCAGCAAGAAGCTGAACGTACGGCGGTGTCCTGAGCACTTTTCACGTGGATCTGGGAGGTCCACATAAAGTCCTTAAACCCCAGGAAGCAGCAGCAGCAGCAGCAGCTGTGGCTTCTCTTGGCCTACAAGCTGCTGCTATTGTGACAGCCAGGCCCCCCAGAACAAAATAAATCTTTTGTTACTTTTCAAATAAGAAAGGGATAAATTAAAGATTGAAATTACACTGGCAGAGTAAACTCCCTCCACATATTCACCCATCTACACAGCAAAAACACACACAGCTGTAGGCTGCACATTATTCTTAACCAGCCCATACATATATTTTTAACTGAACAGGCAAGAAAGATCATTACCGTGCAAAATTAAAATGTAATTAAAACTATTAAAATATCTACTTTAAAACTCAGACTAATTTCACAAATTTTAAACATCAAATACTTATCTTCTAGTAGGGAAAAAAAGCTATAAAAATAGCACAATGCAAAGACCTTAAGAATAACCAGGACTTAGAAATTCTATATTAAAATATAAAAGTATGCCTTTTTTTAATAGACTCTGACATAAGGAATTGAGTGAAATTGGGCTTTAATTAAATTATTACCTCCACACAAATATTCATGGGTGGCTCAAATGGTCACCGATAAACATGGCAGGTTATGAACCTATTTGGAAGACAGATGCTACTGTGAACAAATCCATTCGAAGCACCGTGAATTTATCTGGTTGCCCTCCAGATTCTACGGAGTGAAATACTTACCTCAAGGGTCCAACAACAGGACCCTAAAGTGAACGTACAGCCAAATGGAGCTCAGAGTTCATCCAGGTCATTTGGGGTTGTCATGTGGTTCAGTGACAAACAGACAGACAGACAGACATTTAACTCATTCATGGGTGTATGAATTCAAATCTCCGCACCCCTGGGTATGAACAGAGTTGTCTGCTTCGGAAAGAACACGAGTGGGAAGATGACATTAAAAGGTTTTATTTCCAGTGTTTGATGACCTCAGACCCCTGCATAACCGTACACAGCGAGTTACCACGGCTCGATGCTCCGGAAGAATCATGCAGGTCCACGGACGAACAACCATCGTGTGCCCCGCGCCCCGCAAAGGTCCGTAATCTCGAGGCCTGTGTGGCGTACCACACAGTCAGCCGTCGAAAGGGAGGAGGAGGAGGAGGAGGAGGAGGGCGGAAACAAGAGCAGCTAAACATGAAATATATACATTTAAGTTACTTTACAGAAATATTTAAAATCTAAGATCCAGTAAAATCAAAACAACAAACATTTTTTTCTATCATTATAAAATGTTTACCGAGGAGGAATGCCTACCAAACGGAAGCTCGAGAAATGTTCTGTTCATGATTGCGGGAGGATTCAGATAAAATTCTCTCATTCACAGTACAGCTTTATGAATTCTCACGACGGGCAACGTGGCACCAAAATGAACCCCGAACCAAATTAATCGGGAGGCACTTTCCTTTGCGAGATTCCACACGTGGTTCATCCGACTTTCCTTCCAATTTATTTGGGATTCCAGTGAAGAACCAGTCTCCCGCCACAAAATCGTCGCGGAGAAAGCGTTTTCGATGCAACACGGCTGCCGCACACAGCGCTCTCTGGTGGCGGATCGTGATAATGAGTCACGGGCCTCCTTACAGCCAGCAGCAGCACAGGTCAAGTAGAGAGAAATGCGTGCGCGTGCGCACGCACCCGTTGAAATTAGGATCTTGAGGCGCAGACAAGCCTGTTTTACAGCAAGCTCTTACATTCTTCGGGGAGATGTGTGGGGGTGGGCATGCCCTTCCCTCTCGCGGCACCCCATCCGACCCCCAGAAAGGAAAGAAAAATATTTTTTAAAACAAATCCTTCTTCAGTAATACTGACACCTCAGGCTGTCAAGTGTAGCGAAGGGAGACGTCGCCTGCCCAGCGGTGTTGCCGCAACTTCCTGTTAAATATGGCGACATCCAACCTCTCCCCGCTAACGGCCCATGCGGCGTAAAAAACGGTACAACTGCAGCTTTCGATTGAGTTGCTGAAGTTCTAACCCTGTACAAGTTCACATAACAAAAATAAACACTTATGTGCAGTAAAGGGTACAAGTACTAACACACGCACGCACACATACACGCACACACACGTGTTCCCGAGTTTACAGGTACTGGTAAAATCTAGAGCGAACCACGTGTGAGCTGGTAAGTTTCAGAAGGTGACTGTCTGCCGGAGGGCACATTGCTATGTTCCGGCTCTCGGGACATTCCGTATTCACCTGTTCTGACCCTAGGGAGGCTGGGCGAGGATGTTCATCCGACAAACCCTTGGCAGTCGGCCCACCCAGGCTCACCTCGGGGTTGCTGAAACGGGACCGCTCCCGTGCGATCCAATCCCGGATGGAGAAGTCCTGTGAGCTGCACTTGGGCTTCAGCCTGTCCATAGCGGACAGCTCTGCCCCCTGGCCCCGCCCACTCCAGTCCCCAACACCTCCCAACTCAGCAAAGTCCCGCTGTCCCCCCATGGTGTGCCTGCGGCGGATGCCCTTGCGCTTCCGTGACTCGGGGGACCTCGTCTTCTGCGTTCCTACCCCGAACATATCGTCTGCCGAGGTCCTCAGGCGCACCTTGAGCCGATCCGTGATCCTCAGCCGCCATGTCGGCTCCTGCTTCTCCGACTCACTCCTGGATGAGGAGCTGAGACTCCCTGTGGACCTCCCCTTCTGCGCCTCGTGGCCGCAGGGCACCGTGCTCACGTCCCCGTCATTCGGCCCCCCTTCGATAGAAGACTCACTGTGCGCCTTCTGCATGCCAGATTCCAGCGGAGGGACAAGACTCTCATGGTCCAGCGATGACGCCCCGGGGGTGCCCTCCAGCCCTGAGATGCCCCTGCTGGAGAACACAGGGAAGTCGCTCTCACTGTCTGTCTCCGCCAGCCGCCCTTCGCTGACCAGCTCGCTGCGTTCGTCGTCCGCTTCATCTCCGCGGCTCTCGGCTACCGATTGTACCTCCGGCCCAGTTAAGAAAGTCATGGAGGATGTGGTGGAGTAGTCAGAGGTGATGGAGCACACGTCAGCCGCCACGTGGGGGGCGTTTTTCTTGTGTCGTCCCCGGGGCATCGAGGCCTGGGAGCTAGTACTGTTCATCGTGCCCAGGTCTGAAGTGGTCTCATCGCACTGCGACGGGGGGTCTGAGAGCACTGGCACCAGCGGATACCCGACGGAGGAGGAGCCCATGGGCTTGGGGCTGAGGGAGGGGGATGGTGGAGTGGCTGGGGCTTCCTTCTCCTCCAGAGGGAAGCTCTTCTGGTCCTTCTTGCCCCTGGGTGCCACTTCCTCCACTTGATCTCTGTCCTTCTTCTGGTTTTCTCTGGCTCCCAATTTTGGGCTGCTGGCGCTGGTGGCCGTGACGTCGGGCCCGATCCCTGTAGCGAGCGCGGCCACCTGCAGCCGCGACCCGTCGCTGCCCAGGCTGCAAGGCTCTGCCAGAACCCGCATGCCATCCAGATCGTCGTCTGAGCTGCTGGGTGGAGCCTTGTCCTTGGCCTTCTTTCGCTTGCGGCTGGCAAAGATGGAGGAGCGTAGAAGCTCCCTGCCATACTGGTCCTTGGAGGACCCCCAGGAGCCCTGCAAGAGGGGGACACAACCACGAGAGGTGTAAGGAAAACCATGACAAACAACAGTAGACGACCAAACAGTGCAGCGTTACAGGGATAAGAAAGCAAATACATTGCTGCTGCAGTGGGCATAAGGCCACAGCATTAGTCGCAGAGTTCAAGGTTCGACTGCAGCGTTAGGGAAGAAACCACAGCAGGTTGGCTGGTGGTGTTAGTGGTGTGATGACTGAGCCGTGAGGATTAAAAAAACTGGTTGGACAACAAACAGACCCTCGAGTGTTCGTTCTGTATGCCTTTACGTCTCGGTCAACTGCAGTCGCTCATCAGTGAAATGTAGGGGCTGAACATGAGCAATAGCATCAAGAGGTTCCCACCAACTTGAGTCACACAGCGATCAATTTAAAGACTTTTTTCCAAACCAAAGCAAGATTTTGTATTCCAATCATCAGAGCCTCCTTTTAAAGGACAACGAAATGCCAAAGCCGATACGACCTTCACACGTCTGTCAAGCGCGCCGAAGGGAAAGGCTGTGCTTGATGTTTGCATCAAACAAGTTTCCTGCGGCCTGCAGTTTCAAATCTTTCTCCATCCAAGCTGGCAAGCAAACAACACAAAGCAACAGGCCGATTCCCGTTGTCTACAGACCTGGCAGTCAAATATCTGAGGACACACTCGGTCCTCCACACCACCAGGCCAGTGACGCATAGGGATTCACACACTGACCTAAGTGGGAACTCACCTTAGACTTGGCTGAGTCACTAGTGGCTGAATCTGAAAGGAACAGAACGAGAGAAGGGATGAGTGCCGTGAAGGGGTTGCAGCTCTTTTTTTTTTTTTTTTTTACCCCAGCCATCCAGGTAAAGAGGAGACAGCACACCATAGAGGACAGTGAAGGGGAAGGGCGGCATGGCTGCAGTCAGAGTTGACGGACACAGCGACCTCTGGCTGGCCGACGGGAGACGGGGAGCAGGACCACCTGATGTTCACACCACCACAGGAAGCGGCACATGCACACCAGCCCACGAGCGGCACATTACACACCTCTCTCCACAGCCACCGGGGGGCGTATTCTTTCCCAACACAGAGCAGTCAACAGAAGGGGAGGCAGGGGAGGGCACAGTACCGCAGTGTGTGTGTCTGCATGTGTGTGCATGCTGTAGTGACCTTGACCAAGGAACTCTGATTCTGTAAAAATGATCAAACTGTATAAACATGTTGCTCCCAGCGTACAGCTTAGCATTGCAAGTTGCTTTACATTAATGTTAATGTTAACATTACAGTAAAAGTTGTGTTTTTGATGCGAGTTTCTCGAAGTTCCTGTCATTTTTAACAGGAACGTGAGGATTGTGTTTAATGTTTGACCGTTTTTGAATGTTGCTCCTTTGTTAACTTGCAACTGATGTTCATTTTAGTAAAGTTTCAAAAAAGGGCGAAAAAAAAGTTTTCAACAATCATTAAAAATTACGACCAGAGTGAGTGGATCAAACCCATCTGCGGCTAAGAGTTGTATACGGTTGTGACTAAGTGACACGTGTGTGTGTGTGTGTGTGTGTGTGTGTGTGTGTGGGGGGGGGGGTCATATTTGTGGGCAATGGTGTGTTTTCATGAGGTAGTGACAGGACGCCAGATAAACATCTACAGAGCAGCTATGGGGAAAACCACAGAGGCCGGACATGACGGCGGGGAGGAAGGGGCTGATGAACCGAGCGAGCCGAGCTAACCATGTTAGCCAAGCTAACTGGCGCTAATAAAGAGTAAATGGCTTGCAGTCTATGGAAAGACTCAGTGGAGAGTTAAGCCAGCCAGCGGGACGAAGAAACAGCCGCGTTGACCAGAGGAGCACGGCTGTGAGAACAGCGGCGCTAAGGTCACCGTGCTGGGAGGTGCCTGACAGGACAGTAGATGCCACGCGGCCTACTGATGCCCTGTCCTCCTCCTCAACAGGCTCGTCTGCACAATTCACAGGTAGCTCAGCCCCCGTCACCCCCCTGAGACATGTCACTGGATGCTAGAGGACGGACAGCGAGCCACGGAGCGTACCATGCTACTTCTCCTCGCAGACTGCGTCAGATACAACAGGAAACAGCAGGAAAAGCTTTGAGACATTTAAGCACTAAGGGTCTCCGCCTCGCGCACGATTAAAAAGATTTATTATATGCACCAGACGAGGACATTTATTTCACTGATTTGGTTTTGCCGGTTTACAGGAATCGGGGGTGGCTGCAGACTAGGCAGCTACACTGTGGAGAACAATCGTCTTTCTTGCTACAGTCCCAGCTGTCCATCAGAGACCCTACAGAGTCCACGAGTGACATCACCGTGTGATAGACTCCGCCCACTTGGCCTGTTGCAACATCAGTGTGTGTGAATGCAGGGGCGACAGGAAGAACTAGAGACAGAAGGAGCATCGGTTTTTTCGTTTTTTGGGAAAGAACATGCTGGGTTAGTGCAACAACAGGTATGATCTGTCACACACAGCAGGTACAGAAAACTGAGGGCAAAAGGAAGAAAAATGTAGAAAACTGTAGGCGGGTGAGACGAGAAATGCGCAAAATGTGCAAAGGAAAACTAAACACTATGGTGAGAAAGTGACTAAAACCAGAAGTATCTGTTCAAAATAAACAACCAAAAGCAAAAGTTAGGTGAACTGGGACAAAAAAAAAAATTAAATTTAAGCTATTACACTGGCTCGCTGTTGCAAATTAATTTATAAATGAAAGCACTTCATCCTCAGAAACTTCATTCTGTAGCTGAATAAATGTCACCTGTTTTCACCAACAGATACCAGCAAAGAGCATCTGAAGAGGACAGGAGCGTGGAGCCACATTAACTCAACTCCACAATGTTTAGACATCAGGTTCCTGGCTGTCAGTGATGTTAAAAATGAGAAAATTTGCTCAGGAGAGGAATGGGTCAAGGACCCCCCCCCCAAAAGGAGTCTGACAGCTAACATCTCTGATTTACCTGTGAACAAGGCACCTACAAGCTTAAACATGGTATGTTTTTATTACAGCTATAACTTAAGTTTTTTACCAAACCTAATGTAGAAATAAATCAAAGAACGTTGCTGATTATGCTTTTAATAGCTTTGATTTAGGGGTTAAGTTGCTTTGGAGTTACAAACAAAACGTATTTCAAACAGACCTCCTGTCCCACTCGTGTGTTAGCTGAGGAGCCAGTGAATAGCCAAATGACTAAATGGATGAAAATATTGTTTCTCCACTGTCAAGAGGGAGGCAGCAGTTTGCAGGACAAACAACAAACCAAACAGTCACTCAGCTCTGATGTACAGTTTCTACAGACAAGCAAAAGGAAGACAGCTTCTTCCACAGCATGGACCTTTACATGATAAACATCATGAAGTCAGCAAATGGACATCTCACTCACTCAGACACACGCTTTATTTCTGTTTCGAAAAGTGCATCGGTCATGCACTCCTATTCCTCAGGCCACACACACATACACACACACACACACACACACACACACACACACACCAATAAGTATAGTAGAAGAGTGCGGTTAACCCACCCCAGAGGTCGTCTGGTCCAGGTAAGTTACCTGAAACTTCTCCAGGGGATGGGACTGTGCGGCCGATGTTACTCAGCAGGTGGTCAATGTTTGGTACAGGTTGAGACTCGACTGCACTTTCCGGCTGGGAAACAGTCTGTGTTGGGGGAAATGGGGGGGGGTTAAAAATTAGCGCATGTGGACAAACCATCTGTACGCCGTGCAGCGACGCTCACACTGAAACCTCACGCAGAACCTCAGGGATCCATCCCAAGCAGATAGGAGGTGGGCTGGACTAAACCCCTGACCCATGTGGGTGTGAACCCATGGACACCCACCGTTGGCTCTTTGTCACCGTCTTCTGTGAAGAACCAGTCGTACTGTAGAACGACAGAGTGAGACATTAACACCGGCCCCTGAAAGACACATACTGGAGATCAGGAGAGGTCACGAGGGCGCTTACATTCTGGATGAGGGTCTCCACAATCTTGTACTGATCAGGCATATGGGTGACCATGTGAGTCATGTTGTCCTCCGATGTTCTCACCAGGGTGGGTCCAAATACAATGGCCAGGTTCCGTGGCTCCATCTGGTGTGCGAGAGAAGAAGTGCGAATACAGACGGGTTAAAGGCACAGGGAATTGCCATTCTTGCCAGTTTTGCTGCAAGGTACAAACTTCTCACTGCTTGGTGCCAGTGTTCACAGCTACCTTGTTCTTCTCGCAGTTTTCAGACACTGTTTTGAGATGTGCAGAGAGGAATTTCAGTGTTTGGTAATGGTGCTCTGGCAGTTCCTGGAGCTGGAAGCAGAGTGTGACCAAGTCATACTGGAGGCCCACAACCTGTACACTCAGAAATATTTTATTAATGGGTCAGCTTTAACTTACCAGCTTTTTCAGCACTTTCAGCCTCTCCACTGCATCCTCAATTCTGTTGGCTTCGATAAAATCCGAATACTTTTCTAAACACAGGAATTATAACAGATAAACAACACAATTCAGTACATGCAGGCGCAGCAGGGGACAGAGTGACTGAACCCTTTGCTCTGTGACACAACCATGCAAGTTCGAATCCCATCTCC
This sequence comes from Heterotis niloticus, assembly GCA_018136845.1. Taxonomy (NCBI): domain Eukaryota; kingdom Metazoa; phylum Chordata; class Actinopteri; order Osteoglossiformes; family Osteoglossidae; genus Heterotis; species Heterotis niloticus. The sequence continues at coordinate 18,661,955 of CM030894.1, read as the reverse complement.
TGCTTTTCTGTCCTCAGTCAAGGTGCTCACCACAAACTGGTCCAGTAAAAATTACCCAGCTGCGTAAATGTGAATTAAGTCAAGGTAAGTAGCTCATTATCCAAACCTAAAGGTGTAAATCCCCTTGAATAAAGGAGTCAGATAGATGAACAAATGAAATAATAAACTACTGACAGTGTAGCACCATAAGAATTTCCATACCTCCCACTAGAGGGTGCGTAACCACCATTCATCTTCATTTTATGAAAAAACTGATGACGTCTGTCCTACAACATCTCTTCTTGCTACAATTGTTCACATCAAGGTTTTCATGAAAGATATTACACCAGACGTAAACCATAATCTGCTAAATAAAGCACGTAAATCAGTTTTAAGTTAAAATCTTTTAGAATGCAGCAGATCCCCAGCTTACAAACTCCAAATAACAAACATCTTTCACCTTTACTTTTTCAGAAGTATTTAGTATTTTTTTATTTTTCAAACTACCCAGCATAGCAAATCAAATTGCGCACCACCAAAGCAAGAAAAGAGCAGAGAAGACACTAACTGAGGGTGAAGAAGCAGTGCAGAAGTAAATTTAAAACCATTTACTTTTTAAGCAAAGAATCCTGTCAGTATTGGTGTAAAAGTATGTTACCGTTTGTGAAGAGTGGGTCGGGAAGTTTCCGGAAAAAGGATTTCAGCAAGCTGCTGATGACGTTGAGGTCCCTCCATTTCTGAGGGAGAAAAAGTAGGGCAGAGGGATGAGCAAGTGGACGGCAGCGGCCGGCGGCAGGGGGCAAGTTGCAGGGCTGCGAGACCAACACTCACATCTTCCTGGATGTCAATGTCATCCAGGCCTTTGTTGTTGAGCTCCTCCTGCATGCTGGAGATGGCAGCGTTGTTTCCGGGAACACGGTAGATGCCCGTGTACTCCAGGCCACGCTCCTCCACCAGCTTGCAGCACACCTCCACAATGAGGGGCACAAACTGCGAGGCAAGGGTGTGCATGTGAGACATGGGGTACAGACCTGTGCTGCCATAGTTAATGTAAACACACTTTACATGCTATTTACCATATAGAAATCAATCTTCTACCAACCATCTATCCAGCTGAATATCTTTGTTCCGTCCATCTATCCATTCAAACATCTGACACCAGCCAAATATTTTTAAGATGCCTAATGGTGGACTGATCTAACAATGCCTCCTTTTTTATTGGACCAATGGGTGTACATGTGAAGGTGGCCATCTTGAACTCAACTCAATTGTGAATGGAAAGAAGGCCAGGTGGTTAAAATTTCAACGCTTAAAATTTCAAATGGGGAGCTTGCAGTGGGATGCTAGTACAAGGCTCAATGATGCTGTGCCTTCGGATGGTCCAGAAGTTCTTCAACATATTCAAACTGGACAGCTCATTGAAAAAATTTTGCAATGAGGTCTCAAATTTACGACTATATTGCTCTAAGCATGTAGTGTCTGCAAACATAATTTCAAAAAGTGAACTTCACCATTAATGTCTTGAAATTTCAAACATGAGTGGTCATGTGACCCATGACCTGCCTCAGGCCTCACCGGATTGGTCTGAGCAGGAGGGCAGTCATCCAGTCGGACTCCGAATGTGACGCCCGGTGCAGGCTTCTTTTCTGAGGTCTTCCTCATGCGGATGGGGATTCCCTTCCTCCAGGCGGCCCTGTCCTTGGGTGGGCTCGTGTCATCTGGGGCGGTTAACAGAGAAAGTAAAGACCAAAACTGCTTGCTCAAGTTCTGACCACACATCGAATGGGTGGAGCAGAGGCAGCATAGGAGAAATTATACCTCTGTGAAGCAATTTCCTCTCAGATTCCTGCTTAGGTGAGTGTCCGCTAGAGATCTTGGCCTCCCCCTTGGAACCCAGGAGCGTCTGCCGGATGCTGAGAGACTGCCTGGGCGCTTTGGGCGAGGGCTCTGTTTTACTGCTGGTTGGGCTGAAACACAGAGGGACAGACAGCATAAGACTTACGTCAGCATGCAGAACAACGCCGCAAGGGACCCTGTCACTTTCCCACCAACCTCATCATGGTGTTATACTCCTTGATCTTCCGGCTGATGAGGTCTCTACTCGTAACTCCTGCACTCTGTAGGCAGCACACAAAGATGTACACATATTATTTAGGTGTCCAGAGACAGGGGAACCTTCTAGTGTTCGGCTCAATTTGTTGCTGTGTTTATCTTTGCTTTTGTGCCTCTTCATTTTGGGATTTTTGCTTCTATGTTCATAAATAAAAGGTTCTGCAGTAAGAAATTGTACTTGAGGCCAAACATCGCAGATTTAGGTTTCCAAAAGGCCCCAAGTTGCTAAAGAGTTCATTAAAATGCACAGTTTAGAAAAATATATTATAACTGTATGCTGAAATGCTCCATTTTACACAGGAAGTAGTAATGGAAGAGGCTTTGTGGGTTTCTCCATGGGATGACGAAGCCTCGTAAGAAAGCAAAAGCGACCCCTACTTCTGTGCCCCACCCACCTCCTCGTCCAGACTGCTGTTCTCCTGGATGACCCGAATCCAGGTGAGCATGTCCTCACGGTCCTCCGCCTGGAACAGGTACTCGCTGTCGGACGTGGTGAGTCGCAGCACGTTCTTGCGCTTGGTGTCACTGTACGAGATGTCGATGAGGCACGCCTTAACGCTGATTGGCTGCAGCTCGCTGTCCACCTGGGTGGAGGCCTGCACCAATGCCTCCCTCTTGTCCTTGTACAAGCAAAGGGAGGGGCCGCGCAGCACAGCGTACATCTGCTTCCAGGGCCGGATGCCACCACCCACGCGCTGCCATGGAGACGAACCAGCGACATAGCGAAGGGGTGAGAAACGGAGGAGTACAAGGGAGATGAGAAGAAGAATTAATGGAAGGAGGAGAAAAAATTTACATTTATTCATTTGTTGATTTATCCAACAGTTGTCCTAGGTGACTTACAATGTTGTAAGGTTGACGGTACCCACTTACACTCATTTACCAATTTATACAGCTTGGTAAGGTTTACTTTTATCATCTGAGGTCCTAAAATGATTAATAGTATGGCAGCAGGAGGTGGGATTCAAACCACCACCATGGTAACACAACCTTTCTCACAAGGAGTGACAAGGGACTTGGATTTGCACACCACTCCATTCTTTGGGCAGCGGATTGCTAGAGACAAGGATGTCCATGTTTAGGGTACGCAACTCACTCTGGAGTGACCTACAGTCCAGAAAATGGGGAAATCATTTTGATTTCAGATATCCTTTTGTAACCAGAATAAACCGGTTAGATATTAGAAGTACAAATACACAAAATAACTGGGCCAGAATGAAGTGGCGGGTTTCACAGACAATGAGCCAAGCAGTGTGTTGACAGGAATAGGAGGTGGCGCTGATGGTGCCAGCGTTGGTGTTGCTGGTTGTGTTGGTGTGGAAGGATCTCATGCCATCTGGACGTTTGAAACTATGTGACAGGATCGGGGGGCAGCCCACCCCTACACAAAATTGAGGGGAACAAGAAACAGGATCTGGTGGCATATTTGTGGGAAATGCTCCGGGGGCACAAGAATATCCCAGGATCACAGCACAATTCATGTCTACAGCTGTGAGGAACCGTTGGATATTTTCTACATTAAATTCTTCCTTCATTTCAACGTCTCCTTACAAATTTCTCACATTTCTCTTTATCATAATCGGGCAGTTTGGACTTGGATGCATTAAGCCACCTTGTGCGAAATTAAGTGGTCAGACACTGTACTGTGGGTGTAAAGCTGGATATCAACACTGGACAGGTGGGTCTCTACATGGATTATGTGCCAGAACGGTGTGACCTTAAGGCCACGGGCATGAAGGGGAAGATGTTCCTTAAACAGTCCAGCCAAACAATGATGCTTCCAAGTCTCATTTGTCTCACTGGGCGGGTGTCATCCATGTGCCTCTTTGCCCAGTTTGCAGCTGAGGACGGAGGATGCGCTCAAACTCTTGGGAAGTTTGCAGACCATGAGTTCCTGGGTCAGCAGCTGACCCACTTAGGGAAGTTCTGGGAGAAAGTGTGGGAGTGGCACTCAGCACTGACCATCTGAGCGGGAGAGAGACAGCTCCACCGACCCAGAATGCTGGCCTCCCACCCACTGTACTATTAACAGTCAAAATAGAACAAGTACTGCTGGGAAAAAAATGCTGAAATTAAGGTCTAATTCATCATCCACTGCTAAACACCCCCACTTTTTTCTGAAAGTTGCTGAAAGGAAGTCCTCAGCAGCATCAAAACAAATGCTGGGCTTAATATGGAAACAGAATATTTTGGCTGGTTTAAAACTGTAAGGGAGAACAGATCATCATCAGATTCTAAGGAAGTGCAACTAAACATTTACCCTGCTCTTCTCTGTGTTGAGCTGGCGGAAGTGGAGCCAACCCTCCTTGGAAGAGTCACTGAAGATGTCAGAGGAAGAATCCCTCCTGGATCCAGAATCATCTGAGGACTTTTGTCCATCCAGAGCCTTGGACAGGAGAGGACACTTTTATACCTGTCAGTTCTTTTTGAATCGCCTTGTATCAATTCCTGTTTGGGACTTTTTCCTGCCTCACATAAAGTATTAATCCATATTAATAATCTTCATCACACTGAGCCAAGAGATGTTTACCCATCCTGCTGTCACAGGAACCTTGGGCATCCTCTATTCTCATGACTTCAAGGTTGACCACTGATTTGACATCTATGTCTAAGCAAGTCTAACACTGACATACTTAACAAGTGGTGAGGTCACCACCATTACGGTCAAACATCATGGACCAAGAAAAGAGTTTTCCTTACCTTCCTCAGACCCCTGAGGCTGTGCTTGACCGTCGGCCGGCTGGTGAAGGGCGGGGGGAGTTAAAGTTAGACAGCGGCACAGAGAAAGACATTGGACCAAATGTTGGGTCCAAAACAGGTCACAGCTAGGTTTAGGAGACTCACGCTCTTCCTTCATCTCTGTAGTTGTCCAACCCCTCGTCGCAGGACTTTGATCGCTCTGTCTTGGTTCCTGACTGTGCCTCTTCTATGGTACTTCGTAGCGACTCTTCAGGTGATGAAGAAGGAAGGAGGGAACAAAGGCTCATGAGATTCTGGTGACACCATGGAGATTCGTAACGTTCAAACAGATGTCATCACAGTCAGAAGACACAGCAGCACGCGAGGGTGCGCCAACAGCAAAGTTTCCCCAGAGAGGCTCGTGCCTGCAGTAATGGCATTTACCCAGTTAACGGCTGGGCACTGATTGGTTGAGATTTGGTTAAGCTGGCCTGTCGTTCGAATGAAGGAAACATCAACACTAACAGGGGATTAGCGGAATCCCTGTTACTACTGGTCGGGCGTGTGGCGGTTGCGCTTACCTTGGTCGTGGGACAGTTGTCGTCGTATAAGCGGGTAGGGGGATGCTGGGCTGGGGGGTTCTGTGGTTATAGCTGGAGTGGCCGATATCACAGCAGAAGCCGGAATGTGGGTGCCATCATGGTCAGCACTAGGGCTAGAAGGCTCATCTGGAAGGAAGCAACAGAGGGGCATCAGAAACCATGCAGCAACAACAATCGCTGTCCACCGCGCATGGACAATATTTTTGAAATGGAGGCAACCCCACACTGAAATGTACTGTATGCAGTCAAACTGAGGCTGACAGGGAAACCTTCAAAATGAACCTGGACCTCTCCAGTATGAACATTTTGTATCATATTTTAATACTTATTTACTTACCGCTGTCTGTTTCCTAAAATCTCCATGAGTAGAAGGAACACGATTTGTGTTTATGCACCCAACATACGGTTGGCAGCGAAGTGCAGTCAAGCAGGAGTGCACAGCCACTTTACTTCAACTCACTTCCACTGTGATTACGCCTCATGTCTGGTCTTCCCGAGTACCAGCATTCAATAACAAGATGAAGAATATCACAAATGTGAACATCACAAGGGGTGATTCGGTATGGGTGAATATTAGTTTGTCAAGACAATATTTAAATTTTAGGACAAATTAGTTTTAATATTCCTCAAAGTGAATAAAAGTATTAAAATAAAGTCTTGCAAAGTATTTTTATTCGTTATAACTGTATCCACTTTTTTGCAACAGAACACAACCTGTGAGATGAGGGACACCTGAGTTATCAAGCTAAGTAATTCTGACTTTGCAGAAAAATTACTTTTCTCTTTTGGAGAAATCGAATTACGAACAGACTTCAGTTGTCAACCATGTTTATAAGTATGGAGTTATGTTTCTGGAGCCACAGTGGAAGCAGGAAGGTAGCTGAGGAGAACTACCGTGGGCTTCTCTGCAGCATTTACACACAAAATCAATGTTAAGGGCTTCTACATGGGCATATTTGTTTTAAAGTTGGTTTCTCTGGGTTTGGACTGCTGCCGTTCTCAAGTTTGGAGCAGTCCTTCATGCAGAAAAAAAATTGATGAATTTTTTCTGGCATTTACCCAGTTAACGCTGGAGTGGCCGATATCACAGCAGAAGCCGGAATGTGGGTGCCATCATAACTGGTAGCTATATGACACAATTTGCAAAGACAGCAGAACCACAGCAACAAAAAAAGCGCTCCATTTCCAAACATATCTGCTGAGGCTCCCCAGGAGGCGGCCCTCGGGGTCACCGGGAATGAGGACGCGTCCCCTTTCTGAGAATGAGGAAAGTTCCCGGGTACGATGCAGTGCCTGAGCCACCAGGGTGGTGCCGATGGCCTCACAGCTATAATTAAAGCGACTGTCCCAGTTTCCACAGGAGAAGCTGTGAGCCCCGGATGTGGACAGACATCTGCCGCACCACCCGCCACCTGTCAAACCGATGCCATCAGTTTGACGTCGTACAGCTCTACCCCCCTGAGAGTAGCTGCCAGAGGTGGCAGTGACTCCCCCTCTGTTCATGAAATCTAGGAGTTAGGTCTACACAGGGCTCAGACAGTGCTGGACTTTAGTCTGCCAAGGGGGTCTGCAGGACCCAACAAGTGTCAGCCATACTGGAGTTTAACCAGTATTACCGATGAGGCTACCAGCCCCTTGGATGAAACCAGAAAGGGTTTGATGGTCTGGCTTTCATGTAACCGTGTGTACAAAGATATCTCTCTCTCTCTCGCTCGCTCTCACACACACACACAACTGTGGCATCTGCTGTAAAACACCTACGCTAGAAAAGCAAATACCAGTCATTATCTCGTTATCAGGCCTACTTCACCAGCAGAGGGCGCCCTTCCCGGTGTTAATGCTAATCTGGACATTCAACTTACCCCCGCCCCCAAACTGAATTTAAATCAGTTTTTTTTTTAACCATCCTTTCTCAGCAAGCCCACTTTACCCCTCAGTAACCCTCCTAACATGTCTCTGTAAACTGCTGCTGCCTTCTTCTGCTTCGTTACCACATCTCTTACACACATACCCACTACACAGCTGAGCTGAGCTACAGCCTCCTGCAGTTTCCATGGTGACGGATGAGCACCCTGGAGTGTGCGTACCTATGAAGGGGATGGCGTCGAGCGACTCATCCAGGTTGCTGGAGCTGGAGGCCTGCAGCTGCTCATCTAGGCGCTTCATGTGTACCTCCCGTCGCTCGTCATTGGGGAGCCAGCAGGTGGCGCCTGCTGTGCCCTCGCTCTCTGGTTCACCCACAGCCATCAGGTAGGAGTGGTGGCGCAGAGGCTGGATGCCGGTCCTTGCCAATAGGGACTTCTCCCTGAGGACCACAGCATCCTCAGTGTCCTTGACAGACAGGGTGCGAGGTGGGGTGACATTATCTGAGAACAGCTCCCTGACACCCGTTGAGGCTGATCTGGTGGAGCAAGAAGCAGCGCTGGCTGCTGCCTGCCTGCCTGCAGGAGTCTTTGATGAGACAGAGCAAGAGGTGGTCCTGGTGCCAAGTTCTTTCTCCCTCACTGGTACCCGCATGCTCTCAGCTCGGACACGAGGTTGTTGGTGTCCCAGGTGATTGCTCACCCTTTGGTCCCTGGATATGTCAGTATGGAAAGAAACGTTCCTTGTCAGCCTCACGGACCTGTCTGCCAGAAGGGGGTGACCGTCTGCTCTGGAGGCCATCATGTGCGGTGCACCTTTAGGGAAGTGATGGGGGACGGGCACATAGCAGACAACCCTATGGCCTGGAGGGGGAGCTCTCATGGAAAGCTGCTGGGTTCTGCTGGGTTGCCCACCATCAGTCCTCCCATACCCCCGCCTGTCTGCTGGTCGTCCAGAAGCCAGGGCTTCGCCCGCTTCCAGGTAGTCACAGGAACGAGCTCTGGCCTTGGGTGCTGCCCTCTGGCTGGAGGGGAAGTCATCTTGTGAAGTGCTGCGTGGCCAGTTGTTCACGCGGGTGGTATAATCAGCAGGCACAAGGCGCTCCTGCGAGGAGCTACGTAACGGCATCCCAGGGGGGCCATGGTATGCCCGATCGTGGGATGTACTCCTGTGGCGCAACTGTGGGGCCCCCGATAGACGGGGCACCCGGGTAACCAGTGGAGCACGGTCACCCCGGCCCCGTGAAGTGGCCCGCATGCTGTCCAGCCGCTCCTGGATGGTGCGCGAACCGTAGGTGTGCAGCCCCTTGTGGTCGATGTACTCCCTGTATGTTGTGTAGTTGCGCCAATCGATGTTCTGGTGCACTGCCGGAGGCCCAGAGGGCCGAGGGGGTGGTGTATAATGATAGCCTAGAAGCCCACCTACCGAGAGGGCCGCCTGGTCCGCTGGCCGAGCAGGAGGGTACTGAGCTGCCAAAGATGACGCCATGGAGGGTCTGGTCTTGCTGAGTGCAGGAAGTGGGACTTCTGGACAGCACTCGGTCCTGTGGGCGGGACCCAAGCGGACTGGGTGGGACCTCTGCTCCACAGAGTCAGCTTTCGTGGTGGGCAGTGGTGGCTGCGGCGGTGGGGCAGGGATGTCTGCACGGTAGCCCAGGTCCGGGAGACCCTCGGCAGAGCCTCCCTGCCCACCCATCACCAGGTTCAATTCCGGGGCCTGGGCCATGGCTGCAGGTCGACCGTCTACACAGCTGTACCACAACGGGGGTGGGTCTGGGATGTTGTAGGCGTGTCCACTGTACGCATCATTGCCTTTAAGGTAGGCATCCTGGGAGTAGGCCTGCAAGAGAGGGACCAGCAGTCAGTTCAACAGTGGATGCCACACTAGTGAATTCACTAGAGATGCCTTGAAAAGTGGGAAATGGCAACAAAATAACTTTTCACAAGAAAAATAATACACATGAAGCACAAATATAACACAACAATGGAGAGAGAGAGAGAAGACAGCCCCCATTTACATGTGTAAAAGTAAAATCAGGTCTACAACTGAGAGCAAACGGCGGATCCTTTCTTGCACCCTGCAGGTATTTTCTTACACTCAACAGGGGGAGGAGCAACAGATGTGTGCAACAGCGGCTGTTGTGCTGGTCCCTCCCTCTGCTGGTCACCCACCTGCCTCCCCATGGAGCGAGTCCGCAGACACACGGAGAGCACACGAGCAGGCCGAGCTACTCCACACGCCACACTAGCGAAAGACACCTCCGTGATCATGGTCAGGTCAGGGAGCCATGATTGAATTTAAAAATAAAAAGTCACGGCAATGCCTTTTTGTTTGCGAGGGTGGGTGGGCAGTAGGGAAATGGTCTTCCTGCCTCCCTGATGCAAAACCTTCGAAGTCGTCATCAAAAACAGCAGTCAGGGAGGACTGTTGGACTTTCTCCTGCCTCGCCCACAGTGTCAGATTGCTGTGAGACCAAAGTCCACACATCAGACCTGGTCCCACCTTCCGCCTTGCCGTATGGCTTCAGAGAGTACCGGGGCCAAAGTGCTCCACGGAGATGGAGAGTGAGGGAGCGGAAATGGGCGAGTCCCACGCTTCTGCCTCCTAATGGGCACCATACAGTGGCAGACAGAGTGGGAACCGGGTGGAAACCAAGGGGAGACATCACAATAAAAGGCAACAACACAGCATGCAGCGAAAGCAAAGGTGGACTATAAACAAGCAGAAATGGCAAAATGGAGAGAAAAGGAAGAGAGCTGAATATCTAGATACTGTCATGTTTCCGCTTACCAGAGCTGTGGCATCCCTCCGAAACTGCAGGCGAGCAGGTGGAGGCAGAGGTGGGAGGCAGGAAAGGGACAGGAGAAGAGATTATGAAGGAGAGCAAACGCGGCCGCTCGGTGGCGGCTCTTTCATCGGGCGATGGGCACAACAAGTGAGAGGGAGCGATCGCGGCAGAGCCAGTGGGGGTGTACCGGGTTGGGGGTGGGGTAGCGCAGCGAGGCACAGCACAGCGGCACCGGGAGGACTTCCGCCGTTAGCGGTGCGTCGCTCCGCAACCCAGAAGCTCCGGCTGTGCACCCACCACCTGCCTCCTGCGGTCAGCCCAGCGAGCAGGATGCATTGCTTCTGTAACAGCGTCCTCAACGAGATTCACCCACGCCTACAAATGCCTTCATCTCCCTTTCTCCCTCTCTCTCTCTCTCTCTCACTCACTCACTCACTCGTTGCCATTCAGGCAATGAGAGCAGCTGCTTCAGGTACTCAGTTTGGATCATACAAGCCCTGCCCACCTCTTCTCTCCACAGCCAGCATCATCAACCTGTACAGAATGGGGGGCAGTCAGCTGACAAGAGCTACCCTCCTCCTCCTTCTCCTCCTCCACACGCCACGGCGCTCCGTCCACAGGAGCTTTTCGTGTTGCCCACCCAGCCGTGTGCACTTCTCCGTGAGAATCCTAATCCACCGACACAGCTGACAGCCCCCACACCCTTCACGCACCACTAGCCGTTAGCACAAGCGGTTATAATAGCAACAGATGTAGGACAAGTGTGTGTGTGCACGTGTTTGGACTGAGGGCAGACAGAGTGGGTATTTGTGGATTTCTCCTTCTCCAGTGGAAACCATTTCTCAACTAAACCTGGGGGGTGAGGGCATGTTTGGAGTTCTGATATGGAGGGGCAGCTAATGAGATATTCTGGGAATAATAAGATGAGTCCATTAATTGCCTGGAGAAACCTGTTGTACATCAGGGCTATACCCCCACTCCACCACCATTCAAAGCATCTGACAATGTTACCAGCAACTTGCACTTTGTTCCAACATGACTTATAATGTTTTTACTCATTTACACAGCAGGGTAATTTTTAATACATCAATATAGAGTAAGTACCTCCATCAATGGTACTACAGCAGGAGGAGGGACTCAAACCTGGGTGCACTGGTGGGGAACATGGTGGCTCTAAATGCTACACTGCCTCCTGCTACCCAGGGATAATATTTGGGACAAAACCCTAAGGACACAACTAACAATTAAACAGAAATGTACCTTCTGTAGAGCTTGGATGACGGTCAAGAAATATATGTATAAGGACAGTTTTTATTGTATGATTTAAATTTTTGTAGATTAATTTAAAAAATCTGTACATAACCCTTAAATACAAGAGATGTTCTAGAGGCCTGTGGTGAACAAATGATTTCAGTTTCAAGGGGGAGCAAAAGAGCAGCTCCTGTGATCCCCAGAGCTCTAGGTGTGTTCCTTCCATGTGGCTCCAGGGCCATTCTGGCATACTGTCAAAACCAAAGGGGAGAGAAGGAAAGATCGGGGGGTGCAACATGGTGAGCGAGGATCTTCAACCTGGATCTTGCTTATAACAAAACATGAAAATACTGACGGTGTAGCAAGGAGCACTTAGAAGAGCTGACCAATACAAGTGCATGAAGCGGACGGACCCACCAGGTCTGTGGGGGTTCACAGGGGGTTTAGCACTATTGCTAACAGTGTTAGCCAGTCAGTGCTAACAGGAAATGGAGTTGCCCTGCAGGAGGCAGGAACAGGTGGCAAAGTAAAGGCCATGGCCCTGCAATGTGAAGGTTCTGGAAGAGAAGTTTACTGTAGATTAACTGACACGGTAAAAAAATTACCACCTGGATAAATGGGCAAATTAGGCTAGAGTTAAATATGTGAGTCACCTTGGACATAGTAGTGAGAAGAATCATGTTAAATAATATGTGTTCCAGAAGGATCCCTGATCACGACAGCTATCATCCACCCACGATTCTTCACTCGACACTTCATTTATTTTTTATTTTTTTAAATACAGTACAGTCTCTCCAGATTATTTTTTAAAGCCTCTGACACCATCATTATCCGTTTAGCACAGGCTGGTTTACCCCCAGCGAGCCGTTCCTTCTGGAGGAAGAAGTGAGCAAAAAAGCGCAAGCAAAGGTCTTTTGCCACTTTCCTGCTTACAGAGCCCACATCCAACTATTTATAACTGACACACATTCTCCACTCTCCTTAACACAGGAAGCTGCTGCAAGGGGAGCCGCACTCGCCTGCAGCAGCATTCTGATCACGCCAGGGGGTTTAACTGAGCAGGACATAGGATTTGAGCCCAGGCTGCAGCTTGAACCACTGCACCATCTGCTGGAACCAGGGTTCTTCACAACGGGCACAAGGTGTGAAGTTCTCCGCATTGAGGCCCTTCACACAGCCAACCTAGAAAACTACTCCAAAAGCAGGGCAGCTGGAGCCACAGCGACACAAAACTCACAAAACACTGTCAGCACCCCCCCCTCCGGTGCAAGCTGGGGGTGCTGAGTTCAGACAGGGCTATTTTATTATTATTATTATTATTATTATTGTTGTTATTATTATTGTTATTGTTATTATTATTATCTTTTCTCAAAAGCACCTTACCACGTTATGTTACTTGAAGGTGGGTATTGTTCACTGGGGCAAATGACGGCAAATACGTTGACCTGCAGTCCTTCAAGTGGATGGAATCAAGTTGGATCTCAGACACTAGGTCACCTGAGAGGCACCCCACCAAGGTTACCTATAACAGTGGGCTCTGATCTTTTTTTGTACTACGGACCAGTTTCATGTAAGGCAATTTTTCATGGACCAGCCATTTCACGCGCATAATAAAGTGCATAATAAATACAACTCACCAAAATGCAGAATCAGTGGGACCCCTGAACTTGTTTCCCTGCAATGAAACGGTCCCATCTAGGGGTGATGGGAGACAGCGACACCCGAAGTATGTTCCTTATGTCCAATCTACGCCATAATTTCCGTAATTACTCTATAACTTATCGGGCATCAAAACTGTGATTTGTGTGTGGGAAAGAGGCATAGACGGTAGTGATGGGGAGATGATCTGGTCATTTTCCAAAATAAAACACCCTGCAGATTCCGATCGTCAATAAAATGGAAATAAAATAAAAATAAAAGTTTTTTATTCTTTCTGTGCGGCCCGGTATCAGTTTGTGGCCTGGTGATTGGGGACCGCTGACCTATAATACACTGAACTCCTGCACACTCACAAAGAAGGTGCACTATTTCAGACATCCTTTAAGAGCTCCTCCAAGTGGAACTGAGAGGAACACAGGACAAATGCCTGGGCTTGAGACATGGGGGGGGGGGGTTGATTTTGGCGACTTGTAACAGCGCATCACAGCCCAACCAAGTGGCGCCTCACACAGGATGAGCATCTGCTCATTGTAGACCAAACAGTAAAGGCGGCACTCAGAGCAACAGAAACAGGCCAAGTTTGCACATCTCATGCCTCACACAGGAGATCCCTAACCACCTTTTTGAGAGCCACACTGTGATCAGTGAGGGGTGGGAGGGCTGTTCAGGTGCGTGGGACTCAAAGGAAGGAGACAGACACTCACCAGTTGTAGGATGTCCTCATCTTTGGGCATCACACAGAGCTCCAGGAACGCGCCACTGGAAGAGAGGAATATCACGTCATCATAACAGAGCATTTCAGCTCATGAGCATGTCAGCAACAGAGAGAATGCTGTTCAGAGCATCTCAGACCTCTTGCTTCATTACATCGATGTGATCCATATCTCCATAGTACAAACAGCCACATAAGCAGAAAGGTGATGCCATTTTTCAGTTAAGAATCATGATGAAAGTCAGCAAGGAAATCATGTGAAATGGTACAGTGGATTCTAGTTGCAAAGTTTCAAATGGGCAAAAATTTCATCCAGAAATGTCACTTTCAGTTACGTTAACCCAAAGGGCTCCATACCTATCCTGGATGAGGGCAATGACCTGTGAGTAGGTCTTCCCGATGATGCTCTCGCCATTCACTTTGACAATGCGGTCGCCTAGGAGAGAAATCAAAGCTGCTGTCACCCTCAGTTCATGGTGTATTTTGTGGAACCACAGGGACTGCGGACACTCATGGCCCCACCTTACCAGTGCACAGTCCTGCCAAGTGAGCGGGGCCTCCTTCCTTCACTTGCTTCACAAAGATCGTGTCCATTGGCTCCAGCCGGTTCCTTAGTCTCCCTGGCAACAAGAGTAATTGACAGCTCTTAAGAAAAAGCATGGGAGGCTTCCTGCAAAACAGCAAGCAGCATGTGTTTGACATGAGTGAAACATGCAATCACAAACAAGAGTAATAACAAAACTCCAGTCAAATCAAGTTTTAATCTATTTACAGACAAGATACAAATCAAGTATAAGAGAATAGACTATTTTTAAAAAGATGACTATTAAATACTGGTTGTTATCTATTCTTCTGCTGTTATTTCCAATGTGGTGCAGCTGGACACCCATCAGACAGACTCCACCCCCTGGGGGGTCACACAAGCAGCTGGGATGTCACTCATTGTGGTTTCCCAGGCCTATTTCAGGGTGCGCGTGCATACACGCACACACACACACACCCCTTCCAACAGCCCTAATAGTGCCAGGAAGTGTGTTTTGACTGTTCTGAACATCCTTGCACAACAATTGCAGACTAAAAAACTTGTTGCTGCCTAGTGCTGTGTGTCATTTCGCAGGGATAACACCATTTGTGCTTCCAGTGGGTAACTGCGGAGCAAAGTGACATCACAGGAGTGTCAGAGTCCCTAATAATAGCACAAAGATGCTGGGGGGGCAGTGCCTTACAGCTTCCTGTCATGCTGTCCCACACTGCATGCAGCAGGGGGCGCAGTGGGCAAACACCCCCACTGGGTTTAAACCCCACACGTCCTACTGCAGCCTTGACCAAAGTGCTTTCCCTGAGCTGGCACTAAAAATTAGCCAGGTGTATAACTGGATTAAACAGGTTCAGCTGTAAGGTGCCAGAGAGTCAGAAAAAGGAAAAATGTATCAAGAGCATCTATAAGGGAAAGATTCATCCAGCAGGAGGTGAAGGAAGAGCATCTCCAACCTGAGAGGAAACCCTTCGATCTACAGCCCACACACGAAAAAACAACCCTGACCTTCACACACGCCAAGGTTTCTGTTTTCTAGCCTTGGAGAAACCGAGAGGAGACCTTCACGTTGTGCTGAGTAGTGACTCAGAACACAGCTCTGTCAGTCCCATCCACAGGCATCCAGCCCGGCCAGTAAAATCATGGTCACCGGCTGTTGCGCAGGACTCAGTGGCATAGTGCACTTGGGCATAGCCACCTTATCAGCACCATTATGTGTGTTTGGCAGGTGAGCCAAGGATCTGCTTTAGGGCACAATGCACCTATTCCATTTGTTTTTCTTCACTTACATAATGGTGCTACATTATTTAGTCTTCAGTGTCGACATGGATTCCAGTAAAGTGCCTAGTGGTTGTGTACCCAGTGAACTGCACCTCCAGTGGCCCGGAAACCCCGCCCCTCACACACACACACACGAAGGCAACTCACACACTCACAGAAACACTAAAGAAATATGTTTAACTCTGCAGGTCCTCAGAAACCCTGAACTTGAAACCCAGAGCATCAAAGTCCCCAGGGCTCCCATTCACAATGTAGTGGAGCTGGTGCTGCCTCATTTCGGATGACCGCCCCCTCCCACTCACGACAACGCAGAGAGCATTTAGTGTGGCAGCTCTGCTTCTTCACCACCTCCATTCAGTGTCAACCCATTGGCACGTCATGGTAAAACATGGCCATCGTGTTCCTGGGAGAGGCTCCGTCTGGAAGACACTCCATTGGGCAGTGGTAATAAACATGCCGTGGCTATAAAAGTCAGCTAACGCAGGGACTGTTACTGCCTTCCAGAAGCATCTCAGATGCAGAAAACCTGGGGGGCGTCTCGCTTTCTCCCATCTGCTCTCCTCAACGAAATATTAAAAAAACCCATTGGATTATGCAACGTTCTTAGAGATCTTGTCACCTGCCACATCTCCTCATCTCCAGCATCAGTTTCCAGAATATTCCTTCAGACATCCAAGGAGCTGGGAGAAGATTGTCAGCAAAAAGTGTCAAAAAAAAAAGTCCTCAGCGACAGAACACAGCCCTCTTTTCATCAACACATTGGTTAGTTTTGTCTGCAGGTGACGCATGTGGCCTTCAACCATGTTTAGAGAAAGAAAACGGTTTCTTGCGGCTCCTTCTGTTGGTCAATTTAAAAATAATTACAAATTGCAAATATATTGACAGTCCCTATTTTGTTTATTCTTAACAGCATTTCCTTTACTTATCCATTTTCGAAAATACAGCCTGCACTTGTGCAGCTAGGGAAAAAATGGCAATAAAGCAGGGATCCATGGAGAGGATGGGGGATAGGAGCAGCCAACTGTCCCCCGTTCAGGAGGACTGTAAAGATTAATATTGTCCCCCCGCCCCTGCCACTAGGGCCTTACCCTACTCAATAGGAGTCCCTTGTGGTGGGATCCAGAACTACAGTTCCTGTTTCTGGCTGAGTTTTGAAAACAAGCTACAAATTCTGTATTAATTATAATTGCTGCATATTTTTTATATGCAACGCTACTGAAGATGAACATGAGAAGTACTTCAACGTTTGTGCTTACAGAGGTGTCACCTGAATTCTTCTCAAATTTCCATGTCATTTATAAGTTTATATGCAGTTTCCAAAAAAAAAAAAAAAAGGCCAGCAGAGGGCAGCCTTCTGTTACTGGAAAGCAGGTTAATTTGTATTTAAGAGTAAAAAAGAAGGCATACTGGTGAAAAATCAAGATGGTAGATTTCATGAAAGTCACTATTCCGTTATGTTAAAATGACCAATCTAAGAGGAAGTAAAGTAGATAACATAAGTCAATTTAAGTACTTAAATTAGTACTTTATCAAGTACTTAATAATTTTGTACTTACTGTAAATATTCCAAGTTTTCTGTTTGAAAGAGAACAAGCATCTGGTTGCTATTCCTACCAGTGGAGAGTAGAAGACACCGGACTTAGGCCACCACTTGTGGCTGCAGCCGCGTGTGGGGGCTGACTGAGCACCATTCCCATCTCCTTGGAAACCTACCACCCCAAGCAATAGCACAACCGTCAATCCAGCCAAACACACGCGGGAAGAAGAAAGTCTAGTCCAGACACAGGGAGGATCATGCAACTGTGATCACCATAAGACAGTGGGGCTGAGACTGTGCCATGCTGCACTCTTTTACTGTTCCTGCACATCAGGCTTAACTCACGACAGGGAAAATATCCAAATATATATATATATCCAAATTCCATGACTCAGGATTGCCTCAGTCTTATGCTTTCGGTCTCCTTCTCCAAGACACAAGGGCCATCAGAGTCTATTCCCCCTCAGCCAAACCCAGGCCCTTACACAGAGGGGCTCTCTCTCGGGTCTCTGTGCCAAGCTGATCAGATCACATGCTTTGCATTATATCGTACAACTGGTGTAATTGTTTGAATTCAGGGAACAGACAGCTATGGTCAACTGCAGAACAATGAAACCAACCTACAGCGAAGCAGTAACCACATCACAAGTAACCAGAGGAGAGTACCACTTCCGGTTCCCAGTCAGTACCTCTATGTTGTGCTTGGCAGACATGTCCCCTGCCTGAGCATGTGAATAAAGACAGCAAAGCCCCAAGAGGTCCCATTATGTTCTCACATGCAGAGCAATGCTGGGACTTTTCCATCCCACCTCTCGATGCAGATTTGATGCTCGGGGAGAGGGACTTTCCGCTGCTTTGCACCAAGGTCCAACGCACAATGCCCCAAAGCCAATGCCAGTCCCTCCACGAGAGCCGTACATATGACTGACACGCAAACATGCAGAAGAACAACACAGAACGAAAGCATGCACAATGTCCACATTGATAGACATGCAGCCTCTTTCACTTTGGTTCTGGTCTTTGGCCAAAAAACAAGAGAAGTGGGGGGTGTAACCATGGTAACACAATATCTGATTCATAATATATTCCAATACTGCAATAGTTGTATGAGATGAAACAAATGGAAAGCTGTCTTGTGTTCAGAGCCTCTGTGCATAATCTGAGTCTGGTCCTGGGCTCCTTGAGCCGTCTGTCACTTAACACATCTCAAGGTCCCCTGATGTGACACAGCCCAGGCCTACAGCCAGCACTGGAAGATCCTGGCCCGCTGTCATCCGCAGACAGCCCTCAGAGACACCCGCATTCACCCGCTTTGCAACTTGGCAACAAAACATGGGACTGGACATCTGTTGAAAATTCATTGTGCCTGTAAATCCAAACCCTCATTTACAATTAAGCCGCACTTAATAACAGTTATACTAAAATTTCTCAACTTATTTTCCTCCTACACTCGGGGAAAAGATCAAACGATTTGGCGGAGCTCAATTTTATTGAGTTTGGATTTTACAGATTGTCAGAAAAACATCTCAGAAGGAAATAGAAAAATAAATACTCAACTAGTTTAATTTGCACTTTTGTTTAACTCTTTAAAATAACGGTAAATCACAGGTGAGGGGGAGTTGCAGAAAACACAACCTACAGCTTGGGAAAAGGGCGGCATGCTAAGTGATACCTGTGCTGTACAGGTTTAGCATCATTTACCACATTATCACGCACGCTGACAATTGCTGAGGACCACGGCCCCTCCTCTTACCTTAGGGTCATTCAGTGTGAAACTGGAAATAAAGTTGCAAAAAACCCCTTCAGCACATTATTGTCCCCACATTTCAGTAACACAGGAAAAAGTCTTACCTCCACTGCTGCCATCTTCATCCTAAAAAGACAAGACTGGAATAAGTCACATGGCACAGAAAACAAGCTGGTTATTATTAATTATTATTATTATTATTATTATTGTTGTTGTTGTTCATTCAAATGTCCTTTATCAAGACATTGTCAAGTAATCAACTTTACAGTAATTTACCCATTTACACAGTAAGGCAAATATTTATCCTTCATACTCCAACACCCAAATCAAGTTTTTTTTTTTTTTTTTAAGTGTCCCACTGAGACGCATTAAATTTTTTCTACACCAAACAAAGTGAAAATTACACTTTTAAACAGAAATTTACACTTCTCTCATGCACAGTTTACAGCCTTTCGACTGGAAGGTTGCAGCCTTAGTCGCGACGCCACCTACTGACGAAACCTGAAAACATGTCTGGTGCAATTTCAGTAATTTGCTTTTAGAAAGCACTCAGCCAGTCTAAAAGTACAACAGGTGAACATGCAATGAACATCAGTTTGCACAGGGTCTACTTTTGCTGTCCTCTGACAATGGGAGTTTGGCTCTACAAGATGAACATAAATACCAGGTCTCACTGTGCCTGGTGAACATGAGAAAGCGTCGGTCTAGTTTGTCAGTGGTTCCTTGCCAGTCCATTTAGACTACTTGCTAGACACTGAGAGCCCCAGTTGGCCCATAACACAATTTACACAATCAGATTTGGCATTTCCAGGACCGCAGTGCAAAAGGCCTTCCAGCAATTTCTGTTAGTGTGGCTGGAATGGAATAAAAGCATCCAACAGACTGTGTGTCAGTGTGGGTGGGGGACAAGCAGAATGTTTAAAAACAGAAAAAGATGGGTTTCAAAGTTAATGGTTACATTTTGACAGCCAAATACAATATGAAAAACTATTTCGAACAAAATATCGCATGATTCTTTGGAAGGACTATCTCATCTTCCACTTTTTGCTGTGCAGGTTGGTCCTAGGGGAAGCCAGTTATTTCTGCATATTAAAGATGGTCGTGGAGGAGGAGTCTTTCACTTGACCGCCGCGTAACCCCCGAGCCACACCCACCTTGAGGGAGGAGTTGACGGCCGACTCAGGAGGGTAGACGATGAAGTGGCGCAGCGTGAAGCCAAAGCCCTGTGGGGTGCGAGCCAATCGGATAGTGGTGGGCCCCGCCCATGAAAAGGACTCCTCCTCCCAGGGGGTTGTGGCCATCACTGGCTCCACCTCACTGAGTCTCCTTGCATCTTTCCGCTCTGCCTGCAGAGGGACAGAATTTGTTACAGCATTGTGAAACACTCACTCCACTGCCTGCACTGGCTTTACCACCTTTTTTATTATTTATTGTTATTTAATAACAGGTCTGTGTAAAAAAAAAAAAAAAAAAAAAAAACCCATCAAATTTCTGAGCCAGAATCGGCAATTAAACTCTTTTGGTTGCACCCAACACTCATGTAAGGGCATAATATCAGTGAAAACAACCATAAAATGAAACAGAAATTTCAGACACCCCTTGATTAACTTTCGGGTTTGGATCTGTTAAAATCAAGACATTAACCTATAACAAAAAACATTCATTTTAATTACATTAAATACATTTTTTTATATTTGTAGCAAGGTTTGCAATAATATTTTTTAATACATTAAGATGAACTCTAATCTAAAATAACTTCAAATGAAAAGGCACTGTCTTGACAAACTCAGCTGCTGGCTAAGAAACATGCAACATTCCTCTGTGAACGTGAGACATAAGCTGTAAACAATGTGGAACTCAGCAGAATTAAGGCAGTGACACAGTCTGCTTGGGTGCTGTGTTTGGCTACTGGCTCTTGAGGGTAAACAGGTCATGTTTCTATTGCTAGAGACAGAAAATTCAGAAACTGAATAGGAAAATGCAGCTACAGAATAATTATTTCACTGGAAATATGCATGTTTCAAGAGTTGAAATTTGTACATTTTAGGGTCATATACCTGCCAGATCTCAGCTGTAAAATTAAAGTGACCAAATGAGAGCCAGAATCAAACTGCACATTCTTACAGGCAGAGACTCCAGAACAAGTGAGTCATTGCTGTTTCACAAGGCAGTGATAGTGGCGGATGGACGGTTGGACACACACACACACACACACACACACACCTGCACATTCTTGTGTTCGGGAGACAAAGGCCAAAGATCTGTGTTATCGTACAGAAATGGCTATTTTGAAGGAGCTGAAGATACTGTGGAAATGTTCAAAAACATTTTTGTTTTCCAATTCAAACATTTTTATGGATTTTAAGATGCAGAAAATAGTGCACTAAATAAAAACACCATTTAACACTCCCACTAATCCTACTTTCAGACTTAAAAATTACTATTTTAAGGATGGTGTGGTGTCCCACAAAAGTGCCTCTACCAGAGGTCTTGAGGGTTATTTATAAAAAAAAATATAAATTATATATAAAAATTACATTATTTCTGCAGCAGAAAAAAATCTAAACACTGAACAACAGAAATTACTTCTACTAAGTGGACTTCACAGTATTTTGGGGTCCAGTTGACAGCCAGTGAGGGAGCAGAACCCAGTCTGCAGTGACATCCCTGCCTCCATTAGAAGATTCACACTAAACCCCCATACCCCTGGAAAAAGACCCCTTGCTGATGGATCAGGGACCAAAGATGGAAACGCCACTAAAGACGAGTGCTACCAAGTGGGAAACAAGCGGCTTGTGTTGAACCCTGGTGGCCTGAGGGGGGCCCCATGGGGACACACAGCACACAAGGGGTGTGAACCACACCCACGTGCTAAAGGGAGTGTCCCCGTCCAGGCAGCTCCAGCACGGGCCTGCAGAATGATGTCATGGCGCAAGACCACACATCATCTGGGCTCCATTAATGGACCCCCCGACGGGTGGCTGCGGCGTTTGCTCGCTAAATTAGCCTCTTCTGACATTAATGCTCAGTAAAAACGCAGAACCCATCTTGGTTTTGCTGAATTGTACGCCTAATGTTTTGGGAAATTATTTTTCCTCCCCACTTCAGCTTGACTGAAAGGCCACTTGTAATGAATTTAGTTAAACCAACAAATATTAAAAGAAATTGGAACCAAATCATTAATCGAATTATGAAGGAATAAAGTAAATAATCAGAAACTTAGAGCAAAACTGCACTGGGACTAAATTAGGGCAAATTTCATGATCAGCAAGGTAGGTCGCAGATGGAGTAGCAGTTAGACACTCCTGGCTTTGGAGTCTGGAGGCCCTGGGTTCGAATCCCCCACTCCTGCTGTAACACCTTTTAGGTACCTACCCCAAAATAGTACAGAAAAACTAACTGAGCTGTATAAATGAGTAAATAATTGTATGCTGCACAGTGTATACAGTTCACGTTTTAACACAGAAATGTCCAGTAAGTGGATAAATACAAATACTGGCTGTTTATTTGGTTTTTATTCATCATTCATTTTTTAGTGCTGTTTGACTCATCATTACAACACTTCCACCCTTGACAATGTAACTTAAACCTCAACCGTGAGCAGCCAATAACACAATTGTTGACTACTATTTAATATTAGCTAATTTGGTCAAGACGTCCATAGGTGACCAACAACAAAGCCCTCGGTGTCTAAATCACAGCTAGTCACTGAATTCCTGCTCGGTTTGAATTCACACAGCAGGAAAAGGCCCTGAGTGAACTGGCCCCAGCAGGCTATGTTTACATGTTCCCATAATCCAACAGGAGGTGGCACAGAGCTGACGGTCCAGGTGTGAACACGGTAAAGTTCACACTCCATGCAAGCCGACTGGGCATGATGTAAAATTAGAACATGAACAAAAATAGATGGCAGTGTGTAAACAGGAGAAACTGCTGGACCGTATTTAGACCATGATTGTATCTGGGGGTGGGGGCTGTTACAATAGACTGGGGGGGGGGGGGACAGAGAGGCCATAAAGAGGCTTTGTGGGAAGCCCAGGGCAACAACCAGATGGAGAGTGTGAACTGCTGCACCTGATATTACAGTTAAAAAGCAGAGCAGCACAAAGATCACAGCATTACCTTACAGTCAGAAGCTCCTGGCTTTAAATCTCCACTCCAGCTGTACTTCTCTTAATCATGGCCTTTACTTTAAACTGATATTCCCAATTACACTGCTGTACAAATGGGTAAATCAAGTGGCTCAGTACACAAATCCAACATTGTAAGTCACCTTGGAGAAAAGCAGCAGATAAATATAATTTAAAATATATACTGGTATCCCCTTACTTAGGAGTGTAATGCATTGGTGGAAATCAGCTCATAAGCTGAACATCCTGTATGAGCAAAGCACTGAATTCTCCCCATCAACTTGCATGCCCAATCAAAACCAAAATATACAGCGGGCATCAAACCCAACAGGCATAGCTGATCTATTACAGATGCACACTCACTAACACACTAAGGGGCAAACTTTAAATATTCCCCCACTTTTGGCTCCTTTTTTGTAATCAAACAAAAATAAACGAATAACTGCAACTCGGTGAAGGGTATTAAATAATTTCACTGGTACACACAATATGTTATAAGTCCTTTGACCTGTATTTCAGGGGATACTTGCACAGTAACAATAATAAATTGATATACAATTTTAATAAATAAAAATACATTAGGAGATAGATTTCTACAGCTAAAACAGGCACCTTAAGGCCAAGGTACCATGAGTTATTTATCTGCTACGGGATTGCTTCTAAAACAACCTCACGTTTAATCTCCAACAAAGTGCTTCCCATGTGGATCCAAGGTTCTTTAAAACGCCATCAGTAAAAAAAAAAACCCACATCTTCATGACACCGTGGGGAGGTCTGCAGTTAAAGGCTCGGCTCCAGGTCCTTCACAAAGGAGATGTCCCCCTCGTTGCAGAATGAGAGCTCAGTCAGAGCCACATGACTATTAATCCAAAAAGGCAGGATTGGGGGCCACGCGGGTTAATTTGGAGGCATGATCAGATGTCGACATGACGCATCTGGCAGGCAGAAGGTAAGTTGGGGGGGGTGGTTAATGAGGCCTGGTGCCCACATTGGTGCCCAGGGGAGTAGGCAGGATTAGATGGCACTGGGAAACACCCACACCCCCCAAAGACCCACAGGCAGTGACATGAAGCCCACCGGTCGAGAGTTTATTTTAATTAAAAACAATTAGTTATGTGGACATGCATGCTGCTTCTGCGCCTGTGTGGTTCCTTCCTGGGGCTGAGTTTCACACATGTTCTTGTCCATTCTGGGACCCGTGCCTTCAGTCTCCACTCCACCTCCTACTCTTCCTCACTGGTGTGGAGAGATGACTATAATCTCATCGTAATGGCTCAAACAGGTGGAAAACAGCAACAGCGAGGCAAGACATTCAACACTTTATTTTATTTATTCAGTCGTCTTACCTATTCATCCATTAACCCATTTGTACTGCTGGATAAGTTTGACTATCAGTTCAGACTAAGTAATTTGATCACATGTCCTGCACCTGTCCCAGAGGGTGGGATGTGAACCCAGTTCCTTTGAGTCCAACACTGCAGCTGTAACCACTATGTCACCTGCCACCACTCTGGAACAGGTAGTCAGTGTCACTTTTGTGGGCAATAATACTTGGGAAGTGACCGGGCGTCCACACATGAAACAGGTGAAGGTAGAAGCTGAGTCAAAAAGAACCTGTGAAGCTTAAAATGCCATCACTTGGGAGGGATCTGGGCCAAAGTGGCCAAAAGAAGGTGGGAGAAAAAGGGATTTCCTACCAACAATGGCAAGGTCGGAATCTGCAGATACGCTTTAGAGGTTCCTTTACAAAACAGGAACCGGGCTGGGCCACATAGGCACCACGCGGAAGCCTGGACGGCCTGTGGAAGTAATCAGCCCAGAGGCCCTGCCTCGCTTCCCAACCGCTGCGCCCAATTGGGCAGAACGAGTAGCATTGCGGTCGGTCCGTCCCCGCAGATGCTGGGTCGGCTCACCAAGAGGAAAAAGCAAAGTTAACCTACAACTGACCCCCACAGACAAAGGTGGACACAAAACCAGCTTCACCAGTCAAAACCACAAACTGGAGCTGCACTTGGGACAGATGGCAAGGAGAGTCTGGAAGGACTGGTGAGGAAACTGATAAAAAATAACTTGTACAACTGCCCTGAAATAGTGTAAAATGGCCAGATAGGGGACTATTTCAAGGCTGAGTGTTGAGTTCCAATTGAAATGACTCCTGCTGTGCTAGCCTTGATCAAGGTACTTAGTGCAGTAAAAATTACCCAGCGGTATAAAGCTGTACTTCTGTGCAAACAGCTTAATTTACAAACCTAATGTTTTAAGACACTTTGGAGAAGTACTGTACGTCAGATAAATAGCAATAACAACTTTTCTTCTTTCACAGCAGGTCCACCTAAGGTTGGGAGTTAAAGGAAAGAAACAGCAAGAGGAATAAAGAAAATGCAATAAAAATCTGGGCAGTCAAACATAAGTGGATGGTCTTCACATCATCTTGAAATTTTAATGCGATAGCCATGATAGCCACTGCCAAAATCTCCCATAATTCCACGCTTTCTTCCACATGTAAAACTTTCTCCGGTCAGAGTGATTTCCCAACTCGGCTATTGACAAACAGCTATCAGGACACAGTTCGATTCAGAAGTTAACTCTCCTTACAGATGTTGACACTGAGCTGCAGAAACAGGACCTGAGGTCACGTCCCCTTGGATACCATCGGTGTGGGAGGTATTGATTATTCAGGATGATTCATTGCAGGTTACTTATTAAATCCACTGTGTGAATGACTGACTGGTGGGTGTGTTATCTGACAGCATCGTGAAATTACGACTATTTACATTTATTTAATTTTATCCATCACTTTGCTCAAAGACGACTTACAATGTTAAGTCTGTACATCAAGCTGCTTACAGTGATTTACCCATTCATACAGCGGCGGAATTTTACAGTGGGTAAATACCCTCATCAAAGGTACCACAGCAGGAGTGCAGAACAAAATCAGATTCAAACAGCTTCAGATTACAAGGTCATGGTTCTACTGTAGCACCTTTTATCGCAATAAAAAAAAAAAAAAAGTCATAGATGTATAAAAACCATCTAATGGTTCGTGTGTGGGGCATGTGCGGTCAACCGGAGCCACAGGTGACCTTCCAGACAGCAAAAGGCAACGTCTGCCTACAATGGCGGCCTAATGATGAGTTTACACCCTGAGCTAACAGAACTGGAGGGCGTCTGAGATGATTGATAACAAGAGTGCTCATTTCTGAAATGGGCCTGCCTGGAAATGGGACGCCTTTGTTCTGCATAAACACAGCCAGGGGCTCTGGGAAAAGCACCGGCAACGCCTGGCGTGCACCATGCCAACGGGTGTGGTTCTCTCCATCTCGCACAGCAAGCGCTCACACACTTCCTTGCTCAAACTCTGACTCAACTCATTCAGATACAAAAAGGGTGAAACGAGTCAGATGTTCAAACGCATCCCAGCCCGTCCTGATAGAAGGCGTCACAGCAGTCGACACACAGCTGCAGCTCTTGTCTAGCTCGCAAGCTCATCCAGATGTCTCAGACCTTCCTTTCCTAGGTTCAAAAGATGACCAACGTGTCCCAGAGGTCAACATCAGACCTCAACAGTCGACAAGACGTCACCCAAGATCTCCCTCTTAAATGAGACATGATTTTATAGCTCCCCAGACAGGCAGAAGAGACAAGTACATAACCTCACTGGTCTCCTGGCCTTCAGCCTGAACTCCAGGGAGCAATACACCCTCATCTGCTCCTCTGTGCTGCACTCCAGTGGTCTCACAGGTTTCCATCAAAAGGCCACCACTTCCTTCGTCCACATTCCACTTGTCTTCATCTTCCCTGGCTCAGAAGTCATGGGAGACACATTTATAAGTTTTTTTTGGCCATCTCACTATATGAAAAGGGAAAGAAATGGCTTGAGGTTCAGCATTAATAAAATAAAAATCAAGGCCTTGAAAAGTGACTGACGTCAATGAGCACCTGCAAACATGGCTTGAATAACTCCATCTAAACTCCTGAGCTTCTGGAAACATCTGCCACAATGCTCAGGGTGCCTGTCCTGTGGGTTCCTCTACAGCTGGATACAGCATGGCACTTCCCCACTCCATGCTGGGGCTTTGTTACTTAAGCAGATGACCTTAGGCGCACAAGCATATGGAAATACTAGAGTACTGTAATCGCAAGGTAACAAAACCACAGACAACTGCTAGAACTCTGGGGAAAGTTTACTGCCCGTCTCCTCCACAGAGCAGAGATATCGCCGCCATCGGCGTGACTGTGCAGGCCAAGCAGAGGAGGGCAGCTCAAGTTGCATAATCAGGACATACAGCTGCATGAGGTCTTGTGAATCTTGGAATTCACTGACTCCATCTCTCACAGCTTATCAGACAATGTGGTGGTTGTCTGGATGCTCTGGCTGAGCCGCACACAAACTGTGCGTTCGATGTTAGCGAGATCCTGCTGAAATCAGAAACAAAGCTGTTTACCGACAGAGCAACTTTTCAAGAGGAACTTTCAGGTCTGCTGGGGGATCACGACAGGCTTGAAGGGGCAGCTAGATCCAACACAGCAGACATCCTGTAGCTGAGAGCACCTAAGTCAACCTGTGGTTTCTCTTCAGAAATATGGCAGCTTTGAAAAGGATTATGTTACATGGTGGAAAAGATTAACCTTGAGGGAATTATAATGGATGACTGAGAAGAGCCAAAAATTAGTAACTAAATATTCATCTTTTTTCTCCACAAGCATAGCAGGTGTCCCAGATTTCCTCCACTGAGAACTTTTTAAAGCTTTAAACGACATTACATGATGGAGATGGATTTACAGTTAGATAGCACAGCTCTCAGGTACAATGGTACTAAAGTTCAGCTTTTAAAGGAATTTAACAGCTTTGGAACAGAGCTAAGAGAGGCGTGGAAAAAAAAAAGCAATGAGTGAATGAATTGTAGACCGATCTGCAGTGGCATGGTCATTCTTAAGAGTCCATCTCTCCCACCCTTTATCCCCTGGTCCTCTAGGTCAGATGGTGTTTGCTAAGCAAACTTCTGAGGTACTTATGCAAAGCTAACAGACAAACCTTTCTGGAATTGACAAACATGGGATCCATCCCCTAAGGGGCTCCAAACTAAAGGTCTCTGTTAGTTGATAAATTCTTCATCGCCCTGGTAGTGTCAACCAAGTACTAACGTGCAGGTTACATGACACAGACTGAAAGAACTCAGCACGTCACGGAGGTAATTGTTCCCCCCCCCCCCCAGCTTCACTTTGAATTGTGGCAGACACTTGTATAGAACACTGGACAAAACCATCTTTTTCTTCGAATCCTGGTGATGACCATTCAGGTTTCCCTGAGCCTTCCGAACGGAATCACAACTGCAGGGAAAGACACGCAGCAGCGGCAGCTGGAAATAAACTCGTGGCAGAGACCCGACTCGGGTCCATTTAGAATTTCCGCCCACATCTGGAGGCCTCGGTAACCTTATGGTGTAGAAGCAGCCAGTTTTCATTGAGATGTCACACTTGGACCATGGAAACTGGAGCGCTCTGTCTCTTTCACCCACCAGGAAATATTTGCTCCACAATAGCATGATATGACTCTGCTTTTCACCGTAACACTGATGATTTCCGCACACCTTTGGCTACTGCTCAGATGTACCAGTATTGGTTTAATATGCAGCCTGTTTGTTTAGCTCTGATTTATCTGCTCTCCGTCATAATGTGGCACAGCTCATTTGCGTAGTCAAACCCTATAGTAAAGTATGCAGCATGGCTTGATAAGATGCACGTTTCACCACACACCAGAAGAAAACGCCAGACATGGAGCAAGGGTGTATTTCAGCAAACTTGGGAACAACCTCAGTAGGGCAAAGGGTGACATTCCCATCATGCACTGCCTCAAAATAATCCATGTCACTCACACCAAACACATGGTGGTAAAACTGCAAGTCAATCCAAAAGACAGGATATATGGATAAGAATTCCTCTTACAGCAACCTGAGACACATCCTCAA
This sequence comes from Heterotis niloticus, assembly GCA_018136845.1. Classification (NCBI taxonomy): domain Eukaryota; kingdom Metazoa; phylum Chordata; class Actinopteri; order Osteoglossiformes; family Osteoglossidae; genus Heterotis; species Heterotis niloticus. Next base: position 18,633,111 of record CM030894.1, on the reverse strand, counting down.
AAAGCCTGAGGAAGCCAGTTGTGTCCTCTCTCTCCACAGCTCAGACGGACTCAGGGTGGGGTGATGCAGAGCTGCTGGAGGAGAGGAAATGCTACAGGGGAGAGGCCTCACACTTGGCAAGCGCTGAATCTTTTCAAAAAGCCTTCAGAATACAGCAGATGGACACAATATGCCGTTTTGTGGAATTCCTCAGAGCGAAGTACAGCCACGCAAAGCAATAGGAGCACCACTCAGACACAGACACAATACATCTCGGGCCTCCTGGTGCAAAAAGTGAGTTTAACCTGCTCTGGGAGAAGATCTGATGTGAAATTACGGCAGAGTAATTTTGCCAGATAAGGCATGTGTGTTTGACAGGAGGCTTCACTAACAAACACTGGGTCATGTGTTGAGAAGGAACTCACACCTTCTTTGCTGGACTGGATCCCAGGCGGCGTGGAAAAAACAGGAAACTTTTCTCGTCCACCCCCACCACCTCTTTGATTTAACGCTGGAAAAAATACTGCATTCTGAGCTCATGCTCACGTAAAACCAAGCCAAGGTTTCCTTCTTACGAGCTCAGAAACTGGCACAACAGGATGAGGTGGCCACTGCACTAAACAAGAAAGCAGTGAGATAAGCAGGATGTACACAGTAAGAAGGTCATGGAGGAGGCAGCACACCTGAAAGCCAACCTGTTCCCATTTCAGAAATGCACAAAGGGCTATATGGGAAAAGCTGCAGACGCCATGGCTTCGGCAGTGAGGCAGTCCCCATCGCAACAATGCACAGCGCCACAGGACTGCCAGCCTCAGCGCAACAATGGGAGCCAATGCCTCTGTTTACACAGAGGAGGTCACGTGTGTGGGATTGTCATGGCAACAGCACCTCGCACAGGGATCCCAAACAGTCCCGCCTGGGCGTCTCAGTAGCTATCCGCTCTCAATAGAGGTTCATCCCTTTTTGTCCCCTTCCATACAACATCTACTGGACACAGCAAGGGACTCAACTGCTTCCCAAATACAAACCACCGCGCCACCAACTATTCAAGGCTCTAAAGCTCGGTTCTTACAGCACACTATCACTCATCACTAAGGGACTAGGGACAAATAAGGGACAGATAAGAAACAAATATCCAACATGGCAAAGAGAAGCAGGTGGATATGTGCAATGAGAAAGTCATTATAAGCAAATTATCAGAAAGTCAGGCAATTTGTGAATACAATATTAATGCAGGACAATAAAATACAGAGAAGATGTGAACAATGCTGTCCAAAAGCCCAGTGAAAGGTTCTCTGAACAGACCTTTCTTTGCTTTGCTGACGGACTGCAAAAGTAATACCAAGCCTGATGCTGCACAGAAAAAGAGTCTGGCTATCAGGTTTCCAAATTTCTGGTGAAATTTCACAGGGAACCAGGAAGTAAACACAGTTTACGTCCTTTGTCGGGGGTGGTTTCGTAATACTGGAGAGATATCAGAAATGCTCAGCACCTGCCAGCTTTCCTCCTCTATTTAGTTTAGTAAGCAGATAAAATATTAACCCTGCATGCAAAAGAAGGGAAACAACTGATATTTACTAACCGAATATAAGCACAAGTTGTATTAACACTCCTCCTTGATGTCAAACCTTATGCACTTGAAAAATACTGACAATAAGGAGGCAACATCATCTACGAGATACACGTGCTTGTGAGATCCCGTATGCCACTGAACTGAAACAGCCCCGTCTGGTCGGTTTGCCTACCCTTCCCACGAGCCCCAGCTCCCAAGGCAGGGTGCAAACACAAAGCCCCCAAAGGAGAGCAGGTGGTCCAATTAGCACCACTGGGCTCAAGAAGGAAGAACAAACCCAAATAATAGGACAGGATTCTTACTGCAGGGCTTGATATGAATTATGGATGCAATCCTTTGGGCTTGTAGCTCCAAAACCTTGGTGGTGGCCTTTGTTGACAAAATTCTAACTTATAAATTCAATTCCAAAGGTGCTTCATTAGCAAAGAGAGCAATTCTATTTATTATTTATATACCTTGACAAAAAAGTACTAATGATCCTAGGGTGGAATGAGGAATGACGTGAGGTGCAGGACAGGATGTGTGCAGCAAGCCACTTTCCCCAGGTGCTCAGGGTAGGGAGCACTGCAGCTTATGGGGGCGGGGGGGCGGGGAGGAAGGCACAAAGGTTAGTTTGAGAGCTGTCGGGCAGCAGAATATCGAAACAGAAGGCCATCAGTTCGGCGCAGGCTGTGAACGGTTTCGCTGCTGCTAAAATTAAAACAGCGGGAGACCACAGAGACGAAGGTCAAATCAAAGCTGACACTGCTTAGCTCCTTCGCTAGATCATGCCCTCAGTGGGGGGAAAACTGAACACTCATTACATTGTTGAAGCTTCTCTAAAGAAAGAGCAGTAGCAGTGGTCTCACTGGGGGCGGCTGCCAAGTGTGTTAGTGGCTTTAATGGCATCTTCTCAGGATTAGATTTCACAGTTAGGCCATCTGGAAGGATCACAAACATGCAGACATTGTGACTGACAACCCAAAACTGGACTAATAACAGAGAGGGAACCTGAACTGCATTTGCTAGCAGTAGTGCGGACAGAAGGGTATGGCATCCAAATTGAACACAGCCAACGTGCTGCCTACAAGGAATGCTCATGGAAAAGCCAGCTAGGTGGAAGAATGAGAACTGGTCACAAGAGGGAAAGGCAGGTGGCTCCAGCCTCACATTAAGCTGCAGATCTCACTGTAGTCGTGGTCTGGTTCCTTGACTTCACAGACAGCCAAAGCGTAGGCGTGTCTAGTTTTGATGCACGTTTTCACCACATGGCTCCATCACATCCACTGCCCTCAGGCCTAGAAAATCAAGTCAAACCTCATGAAGTGCTGGCTGTGGCTCCAGTGTTTTAATCTCTCCACCACCACCATAAACTAAACCATTAATCCTCATCTGTGACTACAGCATGGACATTTCTTACAAAAAAGAGGGCCAGGTCCTGCCATGGTGGAAAAACCACTTGATTTGACATGTCAATATCTCTTGTCCTTCAACATTGTTTTCCAAGTTATCAAAAAGCGGTTCACATACTGGGACCACTTGCAGCTGAAAGTGGCAGCAGAGAAGAATCCAGCCACATGGCTTTATTTTATCTACAACTTAACATGAAGAACGGTAATGTAACAGTGCAGAGAGATGGAGTAAATAAACAGCCATCCCAGAGCGGCAAGCGCGGCAACAACACGTGACCTCATGGTTACAGCTGTTGGCTTATAATCGAAGGATGCAGGTCCTAATATTGATCAAGGGACTTAACTTGAATTAGTACAGTAAGAATTACCGTGCTGTATAAAGCGGGAAGACCACTGTAGGTTGCTTAAAATTTGACGACTGAATGAATTAATACAGAACAGGTGTTGTAGAATCCGAAACATGAAGCCGCAGCAGCTGAGTAAATATTTTTGCGACCAAAGACGACACAAAGGGGGGGGGGGGGTGAAAACAAAGGGACACTTAAAGATTAGCTTCTACATTTGCCTTTTTTTTGGATCCATAGTATTGGAGGTTTAAAAGGCAGTTTTGTTTCTTTGATGAAAATATTAGTGATCTTGCTGTACATGCATATTATATAAATTCTGAAATCAACAGCTCACAGATTGTGAAGTCAGTGACTAATGGTATCCTTCCAAATGTGCTGAAATTTCATGTCAATGTTTGTTCTAAAAAAATGAAATAAAAATAAAAACAGAACTGAATCTGCCATTTCAGTTGTGATATTATATTTACTTTAACCAAAGGATATAGTTAGTTGAGGCTGTTTATGCGATAGGAAGTAGGGTGGCACAGTGAAACAGCAAGTAGCACTGCTTCCGCCTAGCTCCTGGACTGTTTGGGTGTGGGTTTGAATCTTGCTCGGTGTATGTGGAGTTTGCATTTTTTCAACTTATCTGTGTGGGGTCTCTTCCACAGTCCAAAGACATGCATTTCAGGTTAACTGGTCACTCCAGCTTGCTGGCAATGCGCATTTGTGACCACCTTTTGATGGATAGGGATCCCTTCTAGTGCGCAGTGTCATAGCCCAGCGCCCAGACATTCCAGGATAGGCTCCATACTGCTATGACCCCAACCAGGATAAAATAGCTAAGGGTAATGGATGGATGGATGGATGGATGGATGAATGGAAGTTGGAAATACAGTATATATGGTAACTTATTTTTTAATGGAAAAAAAAATTCAGGGTGTTTGAGAAGCCTGCAGAACATCAGGTGAGGTCTCAGGTTTATGGCTTCATAATGTTGCCAGCTAGACAGCAGCATTTTCTCAACAGGGGAAAAACCTTTATTAAAATAGCATTCTTTCTTCTGCTCAAACACTTGAATATTTTTCAGAAAAAGGACTGATACATGGAAAGCAATGCTAGCTAATGTTATCATTTACCACCCATTACTAGAAGCAGAGGTCCAGACACAATCCAGAAAGACACAGAGGATTTTCAATTGAAAAGCAGGCCCCAATTTTAAGCCGAACAGCGAGGAATCTGATTTAATAAAACCAAATCATGGTGCAGATCTCAGGGTGCTCACAGCTCCTCACTCGGGGTTCAACAGCAGTCCTGCAGAAGGGATCCAATACCTGGAAGCCTCATGCGTGTTAGTCACAGGTGTGACTAAGCTGGGCAGCCACCGCCCACTCCTTTCTTTCAAAGTGTTCAGCAATGAATGCACTAGAACAACCTTAGACACTCCCCCATGCATTCATTATGCCACAATAAGGCACACAGAAATCCACCACACCTCAAAATAGGCACGCTTCCTCCCACACAGCAGCCAAGGAGCAGAAATCGTAAAAAGTGCCTCATTCAGATAAAAGGCCCTGAAGTGGATTCTGCTCAGAGCCAGAAGTGTACAAGGTCACAACAGAGTGAATTGTGAACAACACAGTCCGCTGGCATACTCGGCGGCAACCATGAGGCCTTCTTCAAATCAGCCTTTTGGAGCCTATTGGCTGGAATGAAGCCAGCTGGAACCAACATCACTCATTTCAAATATTTGCACTTACAGTCACGTTTAGCTGCCATAAAATAAGGTGTTGTTGAGGTCACACAGAGTTCACAATTACATTAAAAGACCACAATTTTGTCCATGAACAAAAGGACAAAAAAATGCTAAAAAATCAAAGCCATGGAGCAAAATATCCAGTAATGGCATGAGAAGCAAGACGATGGGAACTTCTCCGACAGATTATTATTATTATACTTTATTATTACATTTCTGTTCCTGGTTCTGCTTGTCCCTGGAACCGTGATACATTTCCAAGGATCTGAGAACGGCCTCCACAATGGTCAAACCATGAATGGTCTTAAGGCCAAAGAGACTGAATACAATGGTCTATCTACATACCAGTTACTGCAACAATGAAAGACCTCTTGGGCTAAAGGCATGAAACGGTTGTAGTTCTACCCAAATACACTCTTAATTTCCCTGCTAATATGGGATGCGACACCAATATTCAAAGCTGATGAAGCTGATGACTGCATGCCATGAAAAAGACCAGCATCCCTACACCTGGATGCCAAGTTATTAGCTTCCGGCGAATATGGCAATGTCATAAATGGTGGTTTAATCTTTCTTTTCGGAGTTGTAATAAATTAATCTTTCGCTACCCAGAATGCACAGCAGCCACCGGCAACAGCAGAATTTTGTTTAGTTTTCTCCTGCACCTTCTGGTTGGAGTTTTTTTTGTTTTGTTTTCTTTTCCTCGGTTGCCAGCTGGCTTGCTTTGTAGCTTTACTAGCTATTATAGCCTTTATAATTATTAAATATGTAGCTACCTTTTTATTTATAGGCTTATCTCATATCTGCATCTACCTTTTTTTTTATCCTTTCCTCAGTACTCCGTGCCACTGCATAAGAATGCTCTTTAAAAATGAATTGGGTTGAGTGTAAGCCATGGGGAACACTCCTGAAGTACAAGCCAAACCAAGCACTTGGATTAAGGAATGTGCAAAGGAGATTGCATCATCATCCAAGAGCATGACCCCACGAGTGGAAGGTAGGTGATAATCCCCTGATGGTTCCTGAAGTCCATGGGAGTTTGTCATTCTTCAAGACCTTCATCACAGAGGTTCAAGCCTCCTTATGACTGCAACACAGATCATACTCAGAAGACAGCCAGCAAGACTGATGTCATGTTCAAAGATTGTAAAGCCATCATGAGTATCAGAGAGCTGCACAAATGGAAATGACTCCATCTCAACTGAGTCCTGTTCATACCATAGAGATATCATGAGAAGAATGGCTTCCCTCAAAAATGTGGTAATTATTAAAAAAACTGAAAAGTAAGGAGAACCAATTAGTGTGAACAGCAGACATGCCGCTTTCAACAGCAAGGGCACAAGCAGAAGAAAGGATTCTGGAAGAACTAATATGTGGAGTACAAGAGTGGCATCAGCTAGGCAGTTCATAGCAAATCCCAGGTGATATGGTGCCTTCTCACCTACTGCTACATTTGGGCAGTGGTTAAGTTAAATTTTGAGACATCTTGTTTAAAAAAAATAAATTAATATTTAAACAGCTACAATCCAAATGACAACATAAGACAAAGAATTTTTTCTGTGGAAATCCACATTTTGGATGTTTATTTACTATTTTCTGAAAATGTAAGAGTGTACAGGTTCTCATCAGAGTCTGATGTAGGAAATGGGTTGTAACAGCTCAGCACCTTCTGCATGCATTGAGGTGACCTTACATGCACCAACATGAGCCAGAGTTCTCCTGCACGAACACAGGCAAGGTGGAACCCCAGCTGTTAGACCCACCCAGCTCCAGCTCCAACTCCAGGGGCAGTAATAATGATCAGCAGCAGCTGGGCCCTAATTACCCCCCATGGGCAGGAGAGAAGGGAGTCCAGCAGCTCCTAAGATCACCATGGCATCTGGAGGTGGAGGCGGAGCTTCCACTGGGATCCCAGTGACATTGCCAAGATGGATCCCCTGCAGTCTGAAGTTCAGACCCCCACAGTGACCAGTGTAATATAGTTGGTGGAATAAGGTGGGTTAAAGGAGCAAAGAGACAGAAGGACACACACGCATGCACATACCCCAGTTTCTTCATTGTTTTAATCCACAAGAGCAATGGGGAAAGAAAAAAAAAAAAGCAGTTATTTATATGGTAAAAAAATAGCACTTTGTCCAGGGTTTTCCCCCCAGACACATAATCCCCTGAAGTCCAAGCCCCTGTGTGGAGGCAGGAGAGAGCAAACAATCTCCAATCCCATGAGACCATGGCCCTGCCAACTCAAGCGAGACCCTACAGTAGCCTGCAGGCATTACTGTGTGAAATACACACCCTGCCTGAGGACACCAGGGCCCAGACAGGGGAGCTGCCATCACAGTGCCACCACTCTGCAACCCCCATCAGCAGGCTAATCCCAGCCAGGGGCCCTGTGGCCCACTGGGAGGGACCCGACTCCCATGGAACGCCCAGGAAACGCAGCTGACATCCTCACTGTGCTCCCCATCTTCCAAACCAGCAGACTGGAACGGATTCACACACCCAAGGGCTGTTCTTAACAGGGGAGGGGGAAATTAAACCTTAATGCATACACAGACACACCCTGGCTTAAATTAACATCTGTCTTTTTTGCCTTTTCCCTCTTAAGCTGACAAATAATGTCTGTAGTCGGCTTTGAAGAGATGATACAGTTCAGGTCATGGACAGCAGCATCTCTGGGCAAAATGTTCTAGACAGAACGGTGACAAAGACCAAAAAAAACAAACAAGGAAACAAAAGACATGACTTCTTTCAAAGTGTCTTTATGTGCATAGTGCCTTTATGCCCTGAATCCCAGCAGCACCAGTGTCTCAGACTGAAGGTGCAGGAACTCTTTCAAACCACAAAAATGCTAACTATTCCTTTAGTCTTTGTAGCAGCAGACTGGGACACCAGAGGCACCTGCTAGGAGCTGGTGGTCACCATATAGCTCTGCAAAGGAGAGCAAGTTGAAATGATGAAGGACAACAAGGCAATGTATTTGCAGGAATAGTCATCTTGTCTGTTCAATGATACACTTGGTCCAAGGAAGTTTTGTCCCCCCAGTGATCATTTAATGCTGGTCAAGATAAATGTGTGTGTGTGTGTGTGTGTATATATATATATATATATATATATATATATATATATAACATACATACATACACACACTTTCTCCAAGGTGACATACAACTCCAGGTAAACAAAGTGCAACTGCGAGTGAACAGTTTTGGGGAGACAAGATTATCAGATCACAGCTTGAATGTCTGACGCCACCATATTGCTGGTTTAAATCCTTCAAGCAGCTACCTATAGGAGTGACATTCAAACAGCAAATGCACAAATGGTCACAGCAGATGGTGTTGGATTCATTTATGTAGTTGTCAGAAGGTCAGGATGGAAATGACTCTGAAAAAGATAAAATTTGAAACCCTTCTTTGATCCTGCAAGGGATTCAGCAGCTCTGAGGGACAAAGGGAGTTGATTCCACCACACGGAACACATAACCAAAGACTGAAATACTTTTGATTTGGGACTCCTTATGTATGGAACCACCAAGCAGGAACAGAGGAGGTCCTATGGACATTGGGGTGCAGATACTTTGAGTATTAAATACAAAATCATCTGGTAAAATTAAGTTCTTTCCTTCATCCAGAGCACAGTAACTGCAATGAAAGATGTGGAACTGTCCCTCCTGTGGTCGACACAGCGGTCAGAGTGTAGCATCCAGAACACACCTGCAGTCAGTGACATGCAGCAAAAGTTTAACTGAACAGACATGTAGCCCATCGTGCTCACTGTCACAATATTGACCATATGCCGCAGTATTTATTGTGCAAGAAAAACAACCAGCTGGATCACCACTGTTAAGACTGGTACAATAAATGTGTAATTTTTTGGCAAATTCCTGTTCAGTTGCCATTGTCCTTTCATTTGTTGCTGCACTATTTTTCTAGCTGAATACACAGGGACATCGGGGGGGCTAAACAAGGCAGAGGAATGTGTCAATGCATAGAAACAAGCTTTTACTGGACCTCGTGACAAGTGGAAAAATGTGATCTCCAAGACTCAACTCCACAAACTCCAAAAATACCACTTCTAGTCTTGTGTGCGTCTTGCAGGACAAATACAACTTGAGGGGAGCCTGAAAAGGGGGAGGACTAGACAAAGCAGCAAGTTGTGGATGACAAGCGGACAATGAGAGAAAGAAGGAATACATGGGCCCTGCAACCCTGCCTTTAAATGGTCCAGTTGAATTACTGTGCCATGAAAAGAGAAAATTAAAGCAGTCCACTCAGAACCATTACCCTTATTCTGCAAAAGATTTGGAAAAATCACGACGCTTCATTCCCTACACACAAGCGACGTCCTCACCTCTCCGGCAGATCCAGCAGACTGTTTTTCATGGTCGTCGTCATCTGGTTGACCCGTCCACCGGGCTTCCATGTTTCATTGCAGACTGACAAAGCAGAGACGCTTCGAAGCCCACATTGACTTTAATGGAAATTAAAAGAATCCATCGGAGGAAAGGAGCGCGGGCCTTGCAGAACTCGGCTCAGAATCCAGTCCAACTTCTCGCTTTATTTCATGATTACTGAAATAAATTTAAAGGAAGAGAGAAGGAAAGCACCACAATTAGGTGAAAATATCAGAAAAGCTGTTAAAGTTGGCAGGAGCATCGCAGGCCTCCACACAGACGAAGCTTTCGGTGACCGTCTACCGCCGCGCACACATCAGTCAGAAAGATGGACACCGTTTAATAACTTGGGAACTTTTCATGACATTTATCACATGCATGGGAGGGTTTGATGGTCCTCCGCACTCGGAGATCAGAACTGCGCAAACACGGTTTAGCAGGAAGAGAAGTGGAGGTCGGAGAACCGACCATCATCTGGAATCTGAGGACAGGTGCTGACTGACCTCAGTAAGCACTGATGTAAAAACATGTCAAACAAGTACCTCGTGGCAAACTTGTGCAAAACGTTAAAATCCTTCATTTTCTTGTCAGTCTTCTGCGTCAAGTCACCATCAGTCCAAATAAGGTGGTTTTCTACACCTTCATAAAGAACATTACTCGTGCCTGCTGCCCCATATTCGATCTCCTTACTTTACTTGTTGCTCTAAAAAAGAAAAGCCTTTTTGGCGCGGTTGGGCAAGCATGACGTGGATGAGAAGTTGCGGAGACCAAATGGAGGAGTGACTGTGAGAACCCAGCCGAGCGATCTGCCTCTGAGGGCTGCGAACCCGGGCACAAGAAACAGGCGGGTTCGTCAAAGTTTGGCCCAACACTGAAACCAAAACGTTTCAGATCGACCCGACGGTGCGTTAGGACAGAACCCACAACATAGCAGTCGGGACCCCTATTGTGTTATATCGAACCCGCGACGTTTCGGATTAAACCCAGAAGGTAACAAACCGAGCGCCGAATCCATGCATTTGAACTGGAAACGCGTCAAAACAAGTAAACAAAACGAGCCAATTCCTGCGCACGCCGAGGTCGGAACGAAAGTAAAACGTTTCCGAGCGAAGTTACAGCAAAATCCACCCGAATCCTCACGTTTCCAAACTTCGGCCGAACTCTCTCCCCCGAGCCGCCACCCCCCGCCCATCGTGGCGCAAAACGAGCGACAAAAAAAGCGTTAAAGACCCAACAGTTCAACGTCTTTGCCCCCATCTTTACTAACTAGTACTACTAGTAATGGGGCTACACGGTGGTTAATGGTTGCCGGGATCCTGTGCTTCCCGAGCTCCTCCTCAGCTCCACATGGTCGCCTCTCACGATTATTATCGTCCACTTTTTCGTGTAATCGTCACTTTCCGTGGGAGGAATTCGGCGGATCTCACCGGGAAACACGTACCTGCCTTGTCGGGTGGTGGTACAGATCCAAACCTAAAAAAAAAAAGTCCGGAAAGCAAGAGTGTTTCCCTGTTTGTCCGCCGTTCCGCACAGCCGATTTCGCCGCAACCCGGGGTCCTCAAGTGCTTGAATCCACAAATAGAGAGAATGAACCTGCTGGAGGACCACGCGTGGAAAGCTGGAAAACTCCCGAGAAACCCTCATAGGGAGGCCCAAAGGAACTCCAGTGGAAGATCTTGATGTTCACCAGAAGGTCCCCGCAGATCCCACCCCTCGGGTCACCACATTGTTCTCAGGCTCCATGTCCAGTTGGCGGCGCGGCTCATTCTTCAGGAGAAGTCAATGGTCTCCACCTCCCCATCCCCATCCTCCTTTCTCCTTTCTCCTCCTCTTTCGCCCTCCCTTCTCCTGCTCTCACGCGGATCCGCCGCCCAATCCGAATACTTTTCCACTTTTTGAACTTTCCTTCCCCCCCCACATCCGCACTTCTTGACGGAGCTTCACCTTTTCTTTGCAAACGACAACGAGCCGCATCAAAACCTCAGAAACAATCATTTGAGGAAAAATAATTCCGACTTCTTCCCCTCCGTTTTGCTTTTCTTTTTCTTAAACGCCTACGACACTTTTTAACAATTCGTGCCGATCGCAGTAACAAAGGCGGAACATTATTGTCAGTTTATTCTGATTAGACAAATAAGTCGTTTATTTCTAGTTATTTATTGCCCCAAAGTTCAGCCTTTTCTGCACTTTTATGCAGTATACACATTCCGTCTCAAAAGTAGAGAAAAAACCTCACATGACAAATAAATCGTAGTACATTTTACTTTTCCTTAGCCATCACATTATTATTATTATTATTTATTATTATTATTATTATTGTTATTATTATTATTATTATTATTATTAAGTCGCCATTCAAAGGTCTTTTATTAAAAATCGTTTACAGGACGCCAGTAACAAGAGAACGTGGTCCTTGATCTTAACGCTTTTTGGGTTGTGACGCAGTAGCCAAGTGGCGCTGGAGTTACAAACAATTTGAGTTATGAACACTATGACTTCCGGTTTCTAGTGTATAAGCTTATGTGTCACTTGCACCCCCAGAGGCGGAATTTTAACTCACCGAGAACACTCATTTATGCAGAACTCTCTTCAGGTCCCACCACATCTCAGCACAGTTCAGGTCTGGATTTTGACTTAGCTAAAAAGCTCATTTTCTTCTATGTCTGCCATTCAGCAGCAGATTTACCGGTGTTTGTGCTCCTTGTCTTGCGCGATCCATCTTCCGCCAAGCTTTAGTTGTCAATCCTATGTACATTTTAAATTAAGTTTAAAGTTTCTAAACATCTAAGGCTTCATTAAATCTTGGCTTTCACTTTAATACAGTTTTTAGTCAACTTGATGGGGCAAGAGTGAATGAGTTATTAGTAGAATTTTTACTGTGCCGGAATATGACTGATGTCAGTAATATTTTTCTCCTTTTGTGGCTTAAAGAGCTTCTGACACTCATCTCATTGGAGGCCCTCGCTGGGTTGGGACCGCAGGGGCTCAGCAGAAATGTGTTTGGACCACAGGCGCCATCTTCACTATTGTTCCTACCAGCAGAGTCACACATTTCACAAGCAGCACGACTCCCTCGGTGTCACGTCCCTGAAAGTCCCTCTTGGACCCCCCACATCCTCATAGAGGAGCAGGAATGCTGGGATTGACGAATAGAGGGACTTCCTGGCAGGACCTCAGCCGTCACAACAACCAGTGACACGAGGCCCGGGTTCAAAGTGAGGTCGGGCAGTGTGCGACATGCAGGGGGCAACAGCCGACTTGTGGGAGGAACCGGTCATCGGTCAACAGTCCACACTGAGCTTTCCTCTGCCATCTATTCATATATAAAAACATCTTTTACACTGAAGTTGTTCAGTAAAACACCGATTTGAAGCCTCTACCAATAACTGCTTGTTGTCTTCCTTATGTAATAAAACTTATTCTCTTTACAGGGTTGAAGTGAATGCATTAATATTACTGATTTTACAAGGAAAATCAAGCTCATAATATTAGCAATTCATATTTGTTATGAGCCTGATTCTCTTAGAAGCTGTAAGGTAGGGGTCCTAAACTTCTTCAGTGTAAGAGAAGGAGTAAAAGATGAAAGGCAACCCAGCTAAAGAGGCTGTGCGGTTAAAGCGTAAAACTGTGTTTTTATGTTTTGGCAGTGAGCAGTTCCAGCCGAGAAGCTGAAGGAAATGCACATGGAAGCAAGCGGACTTCCTGTGTGCCCCAGAATTTCTGATATCTAGAGTGTTCACTTTGAGGCCAGAATGGTTGAAATCTATGTGTGCTCCAGTTTCAGGCCAAACAACATGACTGTAAGCCCCCCCAAGCTTCAGAGCCACCCCCACCACCACTCAGGCCTTGCTGGAGAGCAGCCACCTGTTTCTCACATTCCAGGACTATAGTTAGCGGCTCAGACTGAACAGTCAGGGTTCCACACCACATCTTTTGGCAATTCCTCTCCATCGTATGCCAAAAGGATTTGTCCACATGGGCTCTAGGAAGGACAGGTAGGTTAACCCTTACTCAGCCACCAGCATCACAGTTACAATCATGGGTCCAAGCTCATCCCCAGTTCAGCTCATTTTATCGGGCTGTGCGTCTTTAACTTCGGGTAGCTTGGTGTTGTGGTAGGTAACAGTACTTGGACTGCTCAAGTGTGGGTTTGACTCCAGCTGTCCGTGTGTGGTTTCTCCAGGTGCTTCAGGTTCCTCCCACAATCCACAGATATATGTTTCAGGTTAATTGGCCATTATAAACTGCCTGTACTGTGTGACTGTGTGTGTGGCCATTCTGCAACAGACTGGCATCCCATTCAGGTTGTAGTTTCATATGCTAGTGCCCAGTGATTCCAGGATAGGCTCCAGACCATTGTGGCCCTGACCATTATAAAGTGGTTAGAGCCATGGTGACTCTGAGACTCCAACATGAAGACACCCCAAAACACTTGTCTGCACCTGTGTTGCACTGCACAATTGTATTTTTTTTTTAATTTCTTTGTTTTATTAGGTGGCATAGCGGTTAGCACTTTAGCTCTCAGGTCAGAGGACTGAGGTTTGGATCCCTGCTCCTGCTGGAGCCCCGTTGGTCAAGGTTCTTACCCTGGACTGGTGCAGTAAAAATTACCCACCTGTGTAGGTGGGCGAATCTTTTTAAGCCACCCTGAAGAAAAGTGTCAGATAAATTAAAAAATATAATGGATTCTTTCAAAAAACACAGAATAACAAGGAAATAACGGAACTGCTTTGGAGGTGTATAGGGTTGAACTTATAAGTATAATGAAAAAGTGGCAAAATTCCTGGATAAATAGGGAGAAAACAAAAGAATGTCGCTTTAGACATTAAATTAGAATTGGGGGACATTTTACATTTAGATTTATTCACATAGCTGAAACTGTGATTTAGAGAATGATTTACAGACCCCTTTGGCTACATTACTGCTGCATAGGAATGTGATAACTTGGCAGCTCATACAGAGTCTTCTGTGTAATTTGGCGCTACTTTTTTTTTTACTCATGATCAGCTTTTATCAACCGAAAATGCAGATATTGCAATAGCAGGTCTTGGAAATCTTTTTTGCTTATTTTTAGAAATGATCTTACTATCCAGATGATAGCTGTGCACGCCAATGTGTAATTTGCATATACAGTGTAAATGGTTATTTCTCAGAATGAATTATACTTTCTTGCTCAACACACCTTCAGGCAGAAGAACAATGAGGTACAATGAAGGGTCAACCCCCCCTTTTGCCTTCTGTGTCACAGTATTGCATGTCAAGTAAAACTTCTCTCTCCCGCACACAGCCTCTTCCAAACTTTTATTTTCAATATGCACAGATTTATATCAGTGCGCAAGGCCTTCGGTGAATGCTGTTTAGATCAGATTTGCCCTCCATCTTGTAAAAAGCATTCCTTTCACTCAAACTTGTTGCTGTTGTTTTCTGAAACACAGCAGTTTTATATTTTCACTAAAACATTCCAGCCTGTTCAGGTTTTACTTTTACTCTTAAAAGCAGGAAAAATGTGTATAAAGTTCTCAAAAACGTTCTCAAAAATGGGCTGGAGATAAAGATAGCCAACAAACACAATCAAATCCGATAATTTTTGGTGTGTAGGACAGCTTGTCTGCGGGACGCTTCGCCATAACAAGGCATTCAGGAGTCAAACCGAAAGACGACTCTTTCTGCCTGACCAGGCTGCTTTTATGTGTGGAATGTGCCTTGGAGGCCGATTAATGGGACGGCCAGCGGAGGGTGACAGGATTAACTGAGCTGCACTGAGGAGAAACCCGACGATGGAGGTCACAGCCCACTGCTGCCTGTGTGTAGCATCACACAGACACCAAGGCAAACCACTTCCTTTAGATCCCCGGTACAAACCGCTCCCCATAACGTCCACCACTTTGTAAAGCACAGCTTTGTGTTAAAACCAAAGATCATTCATTGTAAATAAACTAAAAATAATAATCCTCTGTAGTGGAGCACCAGGTGGAGCAGTGGTTGTACCTCCTGCCTTCCAAACTGCCCAGGTCTGAGCCCCACCACCTGCTCTTATAGCCTTGATCAAAGTATTTTCCCATAATTAACACAGTAAAAATGACCTAGCTGTATAAATGTGGAGAAAAGCATCAGTTCAGTTCATTAAAATTACAATTTTTACATCAATGTGTACAGAAAAATTAAATGTAAACCAGTGAGATGTCTTTAAAGGAGACCATATTTGCACAAGTTCAATCTCTGCAGGGAAGCTCCTAAAAGATCTCAGTTACATGGGCTCTGGATTCCCAGAGCATCTTTCTGCAGCCCCGAACAAGGCAGATTCAGCGGTATTAATTTGAGCAAGGACTTTTCTATTAAAGGGATTTAATTCAACATTAAAGTTTATTCCCAACCGACGCTGAATTTCCTGTTTCCCTGTCTTTTCCAGGCCAGTAGCCCTGTGCTGGTGATGCATTTAAACCACACAATAAGCTGGTTGGTACACTACTTTTATTGGCTCTATCGAGCCACTGACCACGGAGCCACATCATTCCTCTTCTTTCACCAATTAGCTATACTGACTTTTTATTAATAGTGCCATTTTAAACTGAGTAAATAATACAGGTCATATGTTAAATAAGTAACAACCCACAAAGGAGGCCAGGCTTGGGAATCACAAAAAGCACTGAAGTCCTTATTACTCACGGCCTGATCGTGTTACAGCTTTATTAGTGGCAATTGATACCACATCTTGGGTGCTCAAGTTTAATACATTTTATTAAAAGCTAGAAAGAGGAGCACTGTGAATGACTTCCCCTGCTGACATCCAAAGATACACTACTTTACCATGATCCTGCTTTTAGAAGGACCATCATGGTTGGCCGCACTGAATTCTGCCACCTTATCATGCGCCTCATCTGCCCACGCAGCCCATCCCTGCAGCCAATAAAAAGCGCAACTCGTACAAATGTGACATTATTTCAAGTCAAATAAAGGACGTGCGTGCAACTCGCTTCAAGTCAAAGATGAGTCAGCACGTTGGACGAGAAACAAATTGGCTTCACGAATGATCTGTGTGCAGAGCAGAGGTCCGTGCTGATCATTATGGAGATAAACAAGACGTCACAGAAGGAACATGCATTACAGACATCATTATTCAAACATATTTCCTCTAAAATTGCAGTCGTTTCTAATGAATGAAAAGCCCCAGTAAACTACATTACATTTTCCCATTCATTAAAGCAGAGGTTCACTTTCACTATTAATATTACTACTAATGTTAATAATAATGCCATTATGTGCTGAACAAATAATGGGAAAGTAAATCAGGGATACAGGAAGCACGCTTGCTTTGAAAATAAAATTCTGTGCTGTTACTATCTATTCCATAACTGTATGAAGATGAAAAAGTGACAATGCAACAAAATTATTTCAATATTTTCTCACTATTTATTTGTGGACTTTTCCTAGGAGGCGGTTCGGGTTTAAGGAGCAAGTGCACTTGAGTAGCATGGGCAATGCTTGTGCTGAAGGAACTGGGCAGAGGAGTGAAAGTAAAGCCGCACACTCCGTGCAGGTCTTTTCAGGGGATAAACTAGCACAGAGTGTGGACGCCTCAAAAAACACATGGATGTGGGTTTCAACATCAAACACAAAAGCAGCTACTGAGGGATCTCTGAAGGCTCTCGCCCCACAGGCCTGAGGAACATTCTCCAGCAGGTTTCCAGGGTGCATTTGACCCATGCGAATAAACACTCAGGCCTTGGAAAAAGCCATGGGAGTTGATCTTCAGAGCTTGTACCTCCTCTTACCGTCATCGCTGATCACGCATATGTGCTGAAAGCAGAGACCAGCAACTTTAGCAAATGCAGCTGAAGCTATGCAGGAGTTACATGTAAACAGGGCACATTTGCAACATGAAAATCTGTGTTGTTCTCCAGGGTGCCTCCCACCCCCTCTCAGCATCAGTTATGATGTTCATGCAAAATGTCTTGCAAATGAGCCCATGCAAATGAAGCTGGAGCAGAGCAGTCAGATGACTTTAGATGTGTCAGCTGCAGACCAGATTGGCACCCTGCGCTTTATTTTTAATTCCTGCACAACAAACCCCTCTCAGCACAGTGCTTTTGTGCAGTTTCCAGTATATTAAAATATATAAAGGTGCATCATCAACATTTACAAAAACACTTACGTTGAGGTCCCGAAAGTATTCATTGTAGTCCAAGGCATAGCCCACAACAAATCGATTTGGGACTTCAAATCCAACATCTATTGAGACGAAAGAAAAAAAAAACAAATAAAATCATTAATCTGTCTTGTGAGCAAATGTTAAAAATGAATTAGAACAGGAAAATTAAAGATATGGGAACAATTTACAGAAATGTCTGAGAAACTATCACAGATCTGAGTTTGTCTTTTGACGTGGACAAAAAAAACAAAAAACAAAAATAAACTTTTTTCATTGGGCGGGGTGGGGGGGTTGCCAGAACTGAAAATGGAATAAACAATAAATTTACAACTGAACAATAATCTATGAAACTGCAAGACATTTTTGGGAAATAAACTATTTACACAGTTCAGCACAGAGTAAATTTACTCCTCATCTACAGTTACAATTAACAATTAAACAAGCTACTGAGATGAACAAATGTGTCACCTGCGTGGTCTGATGCTGAGGGACAGGACCTAAGGTTGATGAAAACAGAAATGGAAATGGGGGGGTTATTACGTACAATTCGGAAGGCTCCCCGCACCACTAGGCACCCGCTTCACCAGCAGACTGTAAGAGGGAGCACAGGCAGCAGGGAGACAGTCAGCATCAGCCATCGTCCATCTTTAGGTAGGCACCAGATTAATCCTACAGCCTTGGGAACCCACATCCAGGGAGGACCAACACTCACCCTGCCACTCGGACCATCTTGGGCTGGAAGGTGGCCACGTGTTTCAGGAGGGCCTTCATGGTCTTCCCAGTGTCTACGATCCCCTGGGAGAGGGAGAAGAGGAGCCCAGTGGGGATCTGAAACTGGGTCAGACTTGAGGAGGACACAAAACAGCACAATAATAGATACGGACTTGGGTACAGTAGGTGGGGACTGAGGAACGTTGCTCATTATCTGTACTCCATGCAGTCATCTATCCTAGTTGTGGCACAAATACAGCATTGCTATCATTTCGGATTCATTTTCTCTAATGGCTGCATCCTCAGTGCCAGAGGCTGAACTGCCATGTTGACAAGAGTCTGCTTTTTTGCCCACATTGATGTTTTTTTTTTGCTACCGACATATGGAAAAAGTATAGAGTAAATAGCTTTAAAAAAACACACTTTGCTTCTGCCAAACTTTTTAATGATTCACCCGTGTTCCTTCAGCCCCGGTCAGCGGCAGTAATGCAATTCACTGTGACAGATGATGGGAAATCCACTTAAAGGTATTACTAAAGATGTCGGTAAGTAGGAGCCAATATATTTTTAAAAAACTCTGAACAGTCTGAGTATTAGATGATAACTTTTTGTAGGACTTTTTGTTCAGCTATTATTTATTTAGTTATTTATCCAATGCTTTGCTCAAAAGCAACTTACAGTGTTGAGTTTGTACACTAAGTTACTTACAACCATTTACCCATTTATACAGTGGGGTAATTTTTACTGTATTATTTCAAGGTAAGCATTCTGATCAAATTTACTACAACAGGAGGTAGGGGAGTCTACCATTATACCACCTGCTGGCCCTTCAACTATTCAAGCAAAGGTGTCAGAAATAATGCTAAAAACACCACTTTTTACCACTTAACAGCAGCGTTCGTGTGTGACGTACCTCCACAATCAGGACGTTCTTGGTTGCATGTCAAAACAAAGAGGAGAAATGGTTTTGACAGGTTAGGAATGCATGAATTACACATCCAGGCTGAATAAACAATCATTGTAATATTTTATATAATTTTTTTTCTTAAACTCGAGAGTTTGCCTGTGCACAACTTGTGTGTCTGATGCCACCATGTTGTTAGTTCACATCCCTCAAGCAGCTGCCTATAGGAGTGACGTTCAAACAGCAAACACACGGATAATCACAGCAGGTGGTGCTGGACTCATTCGTGTAGCTGTCAGAAGATCAGGAGACAAATGGCTCTCAGAGGGATGAGTTTAAGACCCTTTGTGAACGTTTGGTAGCAGCTCTGAGGGACAGAGGGAGTTCGTTCCAGCACGTTCCACCGAAAGGCCTGTACGTCTTTCTTACATAATCAACTGTCTGCAAATAAAGCAGTTGTTTATCACCAATCAAAGCCAAACCTTGCTGGCAGCACCGCTCTCCACAGGAACACCCTAAGCACCGAAATGCACGACCCACGCTGTGCAGCAAAGCATCAAGTGTGGACTGGAGCGTTAAAATAAGCCTCGGGCTGATCAAGTCAGCAAGCAAAAGTGATCTCCGGCAACATTTGTTCAGTTGTCACAAGTGACTTTACTCCATGTTTACCAGCTCATCATTTGTTGTCCAGGGAATAAAACGTAGATAAATGTTAGTACATTTCACCAGTTAACAACTGCTGTCCAGTGTGGAATCCAGGTGGTCTGAAGTCTATCCCAGAAGCATAGGATGTGAGGCAACCTGTCAGTCTCTCGCTCTCTCTCTCTCTCACACACACACACACACACACACACACACACACACACACACACACACACACACACACATACACACAGTAAGGGTAATTTGGAGTCACCACTTCCTCTGAAGCGCATTTCTTTGGACTAGGGGAGGAAGCTGCTCCCTGCTGAGCCACCATGCAGCTCCTACTTACAGTGCATTCCTACCGACAGAAATTATTTTGTAGTCTTGATAGTATATGCAAGGAGGTGATGAAAACCAGAACCAACTATGGAGAAGAAAAGGTCCCAAAAATTCATTGACCACCATTTAAATGTGCGTATTTGCTTTTTGTCTGGAAAGAAACACCTGACAAACTTGACGCAAGCATCTGACTTCTGAGCAACAAAGTAAAGTTTCTATCTGAGCCCATCTTTCGGCCTCTTTGTGGAGGAACCAGTTGTGAGTCATGTTTGAGAAGTGATTCTGGGTGGCAACTCAGATGTGTGGTGTCACGCCTTGCTGGCAGGGTGTACAACTGAGTTGGCACCTCCATATCTGCTGGTGAGGGGCAGCTGTGGGTGCGGTGGGTGACCCAACTACCTTTGGTCTTGAAGGACCTGAGGGACCCAGGTTTGACTCCCCTCTCCTGCTCTGGTATCCTTGATCAACATACTGATGAACTGATGCAGTAAAAATGAATCTACTTTATAAAAGAGTAAATTTTGTGTAAGTAGCTTAATGTTGTGTAATTTTGTATAGAAAAAATAAATAAATATAAATGGGTCAACAAGGAACAAACCAGCAATGGGTGACCCAGACTGGGGCAGAATGTGGAATGTGCTACTTGCAGACCTGTTCCCAAAATAAGCCTTTGAAACAAAAGTGAGATCAGACTTGGAGGTCCACAAACAAGATGCAGCTATGCTTGAAGGAGTCTTGTAGAAAGTGCCTAATATTTCAGCCATGAGCAGAAGGCATGTCTGTGCAGTTTCCACTGTGAGGCACAGAAATGCTTGAGGACTTTCTGGAGCCAGAACCTCTGCTGTGGCGTTGAGCAGTGACTCACTGCTGCTCAGCCATGTTGTAAATCAGAGCGTTGGGCCTGGTGACGCTTTTAAGGACACGCAAGTCGAAGTGAGTGAAGTTGGAGCCAGCGGGGGGGTCTGTAGCACTGAGTCACTCTCACCGCCTTATCTGTCCTATGTCACCACAGAGTCACGCTTCACTTTAGTGGTTAACATACTCGGGGGGATGTTCTCAACCTACACATTTACATCCATCTGACACTGCTCTCCAAATCAGCTTATGGCGATTTACCCATTTAAACAGCTGGGTAATTTTGTACTGCATAAATTCAGTGCAAGTGCCTTCATCAAGGGGGCAACAGCAGGAGGTCGAGTTCAAGCCCGGGTCAAGCTGTTCAAAGGCAGCTCTAACCACCATTGCCCTTTGACCTGTAATGATCTTTGTTGCCACCTCTTGCAGCTGGAGACACGAAGATTATAAATAGCAGATTTACATCGATTGTATAAATGAGTAAATCACTTTGCAGAAAAGGCGTAAATAAATGAATGCAAATTATAGTGATGTAAAATACAGTCACCATAGTGCAAATATTAACCGTTTTAAACTAAAAGAGCACTAAAACATGCTCTGCCAGGGTAAGCACATGAGGACTATTTCTACATTTATTGCTTTTGGTGATGCACCACCTGAGGGAGGGCTGCCACCTTGTGGCCACTTGGCCCAAATTTGATGATGAAGATGTTAGAACTACTATTTTTTATTCCTCTATTTTACTTATATTTTCTCCAAGGTAAATTGCAATATTAGGTTAGCACACTTAGACTTGTTTACCCATTTATACAGCATAAATAGACTGCTACCCTCTATATCCAGGATAGACTCTGGACCACCTCAACCCTGACCAAGATGATGTGGTGGCTTTACTGCAGTCAGCACAGACATACCTTCCCACTGAGGATGGAGAGATCTTCTGGTCCCACTATGTGGAGGTCCTCTGTTGACTGGTCATTCTGAGACACAGATGGACACACCAGTGGAGTCCTGTTAGCATCTGTACTTCACTGACACACAACATCAGTGTGTGATGTGGCTTTCCCTGAGCTGAAAGTGAAAAGCAGTTCTGTGTGTGTGTGTGTGTGTGTGTGTGTGTGTCCATGCCTCTATATTTATCTCCTATATTCTTCAGACCTAGGACATTTAATAGATTGGCAATGTGATGGTTGTCACGGTGACATCAGCACACCTGGCTAACAGGTTGATGCTGGGACAGTGACAACTCTACTCCCTGCTTGTTCCCCTCCTCCAGGTCATACTCTGGTCCAGCAGTCACTAGACCAAAACAAACAGTAAAAAAGTGGGACATGAAGAGCACACATCATTCCTTGTGCTACAGTTACCATAGCAACGGACCACTAAACAATCGGACAGCAGAGATTCAAAAGCACAGAAGGAAACAAGAGGCAGAACTGTCCTTAGGGCTGGATGACCTTATATTGCAAATAAGTCTGATTGGAAACACTCTTCTGACAGACGGAAAACGTGTGTATGTTTTTTTCTTGGCTGACCGCTTTCCAAAACAAGCGTAATGCAATTATGTGGAAAATTTTGAGAGGCCACAAGTATTGGGTGTGTGGAAATCACACTATGACAGGAGAATTAGATCATGTGACCACAGTGACATCATCGCAGAAGGAAAGCACTCCTGGGAAATGCAAACTCTATAAAGGCTATGTGTTCCTGATTCCAAAAAGTGATGCCCACTTATGCTAAAATATCACCAAATACTACACAGTTACTTCAGTGGGTAAACAATCATTAGGAACAACAAGATGACAAGGCAGTTTACCTTCAGCAATCGCTGTACAATTCTGTACACCATCACCCTGCACTCGCTCAATTCTTGCATACATCCAATCAAAATAGGGTATACCTCCAGGTACCCTGACAAACCCCCCCCCCCCCACACACACACACAAAACACACATATAATACCCCCTCCTGGGAAGAAATGCCTCCCTCCTGTCTCCCTGTGTTTGTGTATTAGTTTGTCCTGCTGTTTAAATGTGTGAATATTGGTGTAAACTGTTGGGATTTTTGGATTTGCTCCATATTTGGGTGTCTATCAGCAGTGGGGTTTTTATGTTTGTGCAACAAGCTGAGGAGGGCATGATGGAGAACATCAGTACCTTGTGACAAAGGCCTGGACGATAATGTGACCATCAGATGACCCACCCCTGTGGAAAGAGCTCCTTATTGAATCACGATAACGCCTAAATACGTCCAAATCCATTTATGTGACTTTTCTCTCCCAAGTGACTCACAATGTGATGTTTGTGCACTAAGAATCTTTCAATGATTTTTTATTTGTACAGCTGGGCAATTTTTACTGTGCCAGCTCATGGTCAGTACCTTGATATAAGGTACTGCAGCAGGAGGTGGGATTTGAAATCCAAGCCTTTCATAACTTTTTATGGCTTTAATCACTACACCATCTGCTGGCCAGAACAGGCTGAGAGAAACTCAAAACGCCATTTTATCCCAAGCGTCTATTGCTCAGCTTCGTCTGACTTCATTCAGATGCAGGACAGAAAATCTTCTCAAAAGGCCCACTAAGAGAATGGAACATGGCTGTATGAAAAACACGTTAAAAAAGCCATTAAGTTGCTGAGTATGAGGAATAACGTGACGTGATGCAGTAAAGGCATAGTTTTGAGTCAAAGCCCTCTCGGGGTAGGAGGCCTCGTCTTGCCATTGGTCACCATAGCGACTTCGAGCTGGACCACTACCTCTAGCTCACGTTTCCCTGGCAACAAGTGGACCTTGTCACTTACTTTAGAGTTCCCACTATTTCAAAACCAGCACCCTCAGCAGGGAGGCTCTTTTAAAGCAAAATTTGCATGTGACAAATGGGGATTAAGTCCGGATTTTGGTCACTGTCACTTTAAAAGTACATTTTCAAGATTCCTCAACAGAAATGTGTAATGCTGCCAGTTTTTGGGGTACTAAATACTATTAATTTTTTTTCTAAATTTACTTGAGCACAACTTATTTTTATGATTCTGTTCAACCTCAAATATTTTAAAAGGTTGCAGTTTTTTCAATTACTCTGTCCCGCAGCTTTTTACCAACTTTCTTTCTTTGAATAGTTTTTATTTTCTTTTCTTTCTTTTTTGTCCACTGGTTGTAGTGAAGCCAACCTTAAAAATGGCCTTTGTTTAGCAGGCCTGAGTGCTTTTGGCAGACGATACCATCGGGGTAAAAGTGGGGGGCTCCCTGTATAGTGCAGAGGCTGGGGGGGTCTGGGCTTGGGTGCAAGGGACACTCACCAGGTAGCTTCGCAGCCGGATGAAGTCGACCCGCATGAGCAGGGACCGCTCTGAGGTTCGACTCAGGGCCTTGATGACTTCCACCAGGTCTGAGCAGAACTGGTACCCCCCCTTGAGGACGCACAGCACCACAATGTCATGGTTGCCCAGGTCGCCCATGATGTCCCGCGCCAGCCGCTCTGTCCTGTTCAGCACATCACAACGTAGCTCAAGGTGGCATGCAAACCCTTGAATCCCACAGCAAACTTCCCCAAACACTGTGGACAAATGTGTCCTTTTGCCACATTTACACCAATATAAACATGGAAATACAACTTAGAACAAAGACAATTCTAGATAAACATTAATAAAGGATAAGCTGCATGGCGCAGTCGCTTTCAATGTGGTGGCTGTACAGAATGGAGTCTGATTCTGATGGATGGGGCTCATAGTAGCACATTTTCATTTTTAATTTTAGTTCACACATCTCCCCAAGGCAACGCACAGTAAAACACCACCACTGCGAGATAAGCAGAGTCCAAAAAATGCAGCAGCGTAAAATGGGGGTAGCCTTATTATGAGGGTAAGAGAAAAAAAAGTTTAATGAGTTTGTTTTAATTTATTAGTCGGGCAGGAAGTAAGCAGCTTTTTACAAAGAAAACATGCTAGCAAGACAAATATAATATATACTCAAAAAAATAATGTTTATAACAGTAGCAGAATAATAATACTGTAACGCCCTGGAGTGGACCACAGACTGGACTTTAGGAGCACAAGCTTTGTTTAAAGATGCAATTATATCGATTTACTCATAAAAAGGCTGATTTGTAACAAATTTTATTTTATTACTATTTAATAATTTGTTTAATTCCTTTCTCTAATGCACTTTACTATGTTAGGTTTGCATTCTAAACCACTTGCAGTGATTTTCCCATTAATATAGCTGAGTAATTGTAACTGCTATCAGTGCAGGGTAAAATACACCGGTCACAGGCAGGATGGCAGGGGAGGCCAAGGATTTAACACTGGAGCAGAAAAATCACAGCTCTGTTCCTCTTTTCCCAATAATAACAACTTTGCTTCATTTACATTTATTGGTTAAGCAGACGCTTTTCTCCAAAGCAACATAGATGTTCCAAGAAAACTGAAGTGTTTCACCAACAGATGGAGAGATGCAGATGCTGAGGCATCACAGTGAAACATCACTGTTTTACCAGCACACAAACGCCAGCAGCGTTGTAGAGAGCTGACAGGAAGTACAAACTATTCATTTTAATTGAACAGAAAATGTAGTGAAAGTCTGTGAAGCAGGCAGCAGATCAGGACAGAAGTGGATCTGAAACACCTGTGTTTTGAGATCCTTCTGGAATGTTCAGAGGGACTCAGCAGCCCTGTCTGAGAGAGAAAACGACATCTTTCCAGAACGTGGTGTCACAGGTATTAACCTCAGGACATCAGCGCAGGTAAGGTGCGGTGTGGATGCTCACCTGTCCATTATGATGCCATGAGGGATCAGGACACATTCCAGGTCCTCAGAATAGTGTTTGGGGAAGGAGAAGAGCTCAAGGGGGAAGCCTGGCCAGTCGTCTCTGATCTGGAAATAAATACAGAGACAAAGCAATGTTTAGTTCCACCACTTCACTCAAATTCTCTAACGCCAGAGATGTCGCTGCCGTAAAGGGGCTGTTTACCAAGATCCCTCGGCTCCGTTCAACCGCAGCCGCAGCCCCTCCGTCAGCCATGTAGATGCGCCCAACCCGACGGGTGCGAATCCCAACGGACACCGAAGCCAAGCCCAAGACGACCGTGAGGAGGGGGCGGGTCCCGCTGCCCCGTGACACCCGGCCACGCCCACCTGCGCACTCGCTTAACAGTCAAAACTTTGAAGTAAAAAACTAAAAGGATCGTGCTTGAAACAAAGGAATAAGCGTGCGAGATGTTTTATTTAAACACTGTCCAGTCAAGAAATGAAACTGCAAATAAGTCCATAGCAAGTCCACACGTGAGAGTTTCATACCGCCACTAGGGGGCGCGTTGCTTCGCACGGGCGAAGTGGGCGCTTTTCCACTTTTCAATAAAACTGTATATTTCATCGGTGAAGGAATGCTTTGAAATGTTCGTTCACATTTTTATAGAGAATTTGCTTTTAATTCTGCCTTTTCGCCACTTCCGCAAGCCCCCACCCTTTTCAAAGAGAGTAGGCAGGACCTCTGCCATCCTGCGCATTGTGATTTATAATGAATATAAAAGTTATGTCAGAATCCAAGGTACCTTTAAATGTGATATGCTGCACCATCTTTGTCCCTGTTACTGTCAATCACTGTCAGCCAAGATACTGGAATCAAATCCTCCCAGTGTGTTCGGCAGATAAAAATGTCCCACAGGGCTGTTTTTTTCCCCTTTTCTTACCAGAAACAGAGCAAACCATCCTGCCCGTTTCATTATTTGCAGCAGTAAAATATCTGCACTGTCTGGCCTTTGATTTGCCCCTCTTTAGTTCCCGGCCTTGCAGGATGAGAACCGGCTTTGTTCCGTCTTTTTTTGCCATTTTACCATGAGAAGATGATGAGCGCCTGTTCGCCTGCTTCAATCAACTGCATCCAGCTGGTTCCCTCACAAGAGCTGACATTTAACAATTTGACAGTTTAGCAGCGAAAAACTCGTCCCAGCTGGACTGCCGCCCGCTCTGTCCTGTTTGCCCTGGAACTAATTAATCTGTCGCAATGAAGCAGAACAGAGAGGAGCTTTAAGAGATGCTTGTTTCTGGGCTCTGGTGTCATGTGAAGGGGGCGGGGGGCAAGGGGGAACTCACAAAGCCACCTCTGTTCTCTAGTTTGTCCACTTCGGCAGTGAATGGAGGCCACTGTGCTGACCCCGGTTCTGGTGGAGATGGACCATGGTGATCAAAAGTACATGGGTGTAGAGAAATGGTGCATGGATATAAACTGGGAGGCAGAGCATGCAGCATGGGTGCCTCCCATTGCTCCAATTTCTTCCCAGTGTCCAAAGACTTTGTGTTTCAGGCATGGGGGTCAATCTAAACTTCTCTTAATGTGTGCATGTGTGGGTGAATGCATGTGTGACAAATTACTCTGACATGTGAAAGGGAAAATAATTGTGTAGAGTAGTGTGTCCAGCATTATGAAGGTGTACATGAACATGACAATCTCTGTATTGATAAAGCTGAACTTTTTTGTTTGTTGATTTGTTTGTTCTTTATGCACAACTTTGTTTTCCAAGCCACACACTTGGAATTTGGCACAGTGGTGCTTCTTACCCTAAGTGAGGTTTTTCCATAGTCAAACAAAGATGTGGGCACACACACACACACACACACACACACACACACACACACACACACACACACACACACACACACACACACCAGTAATGTGAGGATAATGAAGTTTAGTGACATGTTTTATTTTTTTCCCTTTCCACTTGACTACAACTGGCAAATGTGTCACTGTGGCATTAACCTGTCTGACAGCACTAACAACACTTATGTACTAAATGCAACCACTTTAATAATAAACCAGTTTGGTAATTATATAATGAGATATACTTTGTACCTCTCCTTTGTTACACCTTTTTGACCCTGGCAATACAAGATAAGTCATCAAGAAATTATTGCTAGTTGTTATCATAAACTGGCAGGACAGGGTCAGCACAGTGGTTGTGTGCAGATGCAGTATTAGGAAGACTGAGTGTGGAGATGGAATGTCTGGATGGACAGTGCGCTTGTGTGTGTAGATCAGGGGGCATTGTGGGAGTCAGCATGTTTAAAGGTCTGATGAGTCACCACACCTAAAAATCATTCTTCAAATGTCACCAGGCCAGGCCACAGAGAACAGAGGCTGTCAGTCAGTGACCACCTGTTGTATCCAAGCCTGCATCACAGCCAGAGCAGAGGAGTATCTACAGAATATCCATCCCTTCATGTATGTCATTATATCTCCTCCAAGTGTGTTAAGCACATCATCATGATTATTTGCTGCTATGGAAGATAAAACACACCATATCAAAAGGATTTCTTTTCTAAATTTACTTTCATTTTTAGTTCTCCAGCAGTTTTTAAGAATTACTCCATGGTTGGGATCAAGACCCTTCTCACCCTACAGATTGCAGAATTTTACTCATTAGAACATAAGCACTGGACACTAGTTTGAAACCCTTCAAATCCTCACTATCACTGTTAAAATTATATTCAGAGTAAAGAAATCCCCTATTTCATCTCTCATATAGAAATATTACAATCAAACACAACAAAGTATCAAATCATAAGAATTCAAATTTTCTAAACTGAGTGAGTGAGTGAGTGAGTGAGCGAATTTTGGTCTAATCTGACATTTAGGCAGCTCTTAAAGTAGAATTCATAAAACACAGGTAGTAGAAGTGCATTTTAATTTGGATTTAGGGTCTGGGTTGCTGTACTGTGGTTGTATCTGTGGGACTGAAACCTTTCTTACATCTCAGTCAGGTTGAGGTTCTAATGAAATGAAATTGCAATTTCATGGCTTCTGTCACTGTTTCAGTGCTACAGCTCCTTTTTCCTAATTTAAAGCCCTGAGAGCTACAAATCTGCAGACATCAAAGGGAATGTTTTATGTGAATGTGTGTGCGCGCGCGTGCGTGTGTGTGTTTACCGATTAGCCTGGAGACCTCAATCCTATACATAAATTGATAGATAGGTTGACTGATTGATTACTGACAATACCTGAAGTTTTTATAAATAGTGGCAGACCTGAAATTGAAATTTGGTGAATAAGCACATGAAGAAAACAGGAGGGCCCTTTGTCACTGACTGCCCATGTTTGAGTCCCTGAACCCATTCTGTCACATATCTAGGAGACCTGTTTCATTGCGACTCTCTGACAAATGAGGTGAGGTGGGGTTGAGGTTTGCTGGCTGATCCTGCCATCGTGTCTAGATGTCCTGTCGGACAAGAAGCCCTGTCACCATCTGCCACCTCAGCCTACCACTTGTTTATGTAAGCCTGTTCACCAGGGGCCATGTTTGGGACTCTTCCACATGCAGAGTCCTCATGCACGATCAGCATTTCCCTGTCACTCAGGAAGCCCATGCCAGAACAATTACAAACCATGCAGAGCAAACCCACACAGAGGAGGGCTGATGATCCAAAAGTACTGACTCAGTACTAGGAAGTACACAGTGCTGATTCTGACCAGGACATAGGAGTCACTGGGGGGGTCAACATGTCTCTGTAAAGAGATGCCTGTCCTCCACCTGGCCATGTGATGCGGCTGTAACTCAGCACTCATAAAAAAGGCCTAAAGCTAAACAAAGGGAACACAAGCAGTTGTGGAAAATGAGTCAATTACACCTGTTACACTCACCTGTTTTTCTGTACAGTTTTGCTTACGTTTCCTCCCACAGTGCAGAGGCATGTTTCACGGCACTTTGTCACTTTAAATTGGCCTTAATGTGTTTATGCAAGTGAATATGTGAGTATGATTGCCTTCTGATGGCGTGGTATGCCATCCAGTGTGTCTCACACTATATTTCAAGGACAGGTTCTGGACAACCATCACCTCCCACTGAACAAGCAGTTATGGATGGATGGATGGATGGATGGATGGATGGATATTCAATGACCATGGAGCAAACTTCATTCACCATATTAGTATAAAACATTTTTATCATAAATACAAAACCTTACTGTCCATTAACAATGCATTAAACCTGCGTACCGTGATTGGTACATGGAGACAGGAGGTGTTTTGTATAATGACAATTATTTGTCAACCCTGGGTGGTTAAATGTTTATGCTTCATAAAAGAGAGTTCTTAAACCGGGAGACGCGGATGACCACCCCCGCCCCCCCGCACCCCTTAATACGCAGCCCGTTAAGACTCCTACACCTTTGATTTCAGCACTGGAGAGCTCCTTTTCTCTCCTTTCCAATGAATACGCCCTTCAATAATGAGTGACACCCAAAAAGACCATTTGAAAGCCAGGACCACTTCTGGGAGCCTATAGGAAAAAGCGAGGGCGGGTTTCGGGAATAAACGGTTCCAGTCGCCCCCCGGTGCGCTTTATAGACGAAGGCGGCGCGTGAGCCAGTGTGCGCGTTTTCCAAAGTGAGCGTCACGACAAGGCGGTGGGTCATTTCGTGGAGACAGTCGAGCTTCGACACGCAAGGGGCGCGATGTGAGGACCTCCCACGGACTCCTCCCACGGACTCCTCCCGCGCCCACGTCGTGGCCCTTAACGCTGGAACCGGTGTGCCTGCTGGAGGATGGTGGCGAGCAGGAGGAGACCCCCCCGCAACATGGCTCTTACTCTGGCCCCGCTGCTGCTGCTGCTGCTGCTGCTGCTGCTGCAGGTGGGCTTCGCTCTCGGGTACAACTACGGTTACGTGGACTGGTCGGAGCAGGACGGGGACGCGGACGGCGTGGGGAGGCAGCCACACAGCACCCGCGAGAGCACCCAGGAGCCCGAGCAACCCCCGACTCACGCCACCAGCGTGCGGCCTGTCCTGGCGCACCGCATCGAGGAGGAGCTGCCACGCGTGGTCACCGCCTTCCTGCACACGGGCGACGCGTCCGCGCTGTCACGCGCCCCGTGCGCGCGCCGCTACGAGCTGAGCAGCCTCCGGGGCGCCCCACGCGGTGTGCTCGCCGCGCACGAGTCGCTGCGTGGCGCGCGTGAAGCGCTCGCGCGCGCCGCCGGCTTCCTGAGCGCGAGCTTGCGTGGTAGCGGGCCCCACGGGCACGGCCCGCGCGGGGACGCGCGCTGGTACCACGCTCTCGTGCGGAGCATGCTGGAGAGCGACCCCAAGATCCACCGGGCCGCGGTCACCTTCGTCCCTGAGCCACCCTCGTTCGCGTCGCCGTCGCCGCCGTCGTCATCTTCACCTTCCTCCAGCCCCCACGTCCTGCTCCAAGCCACCAGGGGGGACCGCGAGGTCATCGTGCAGGACCTTTCGTCCGTGGCTCACGTGCACCTGAAGAATCGGACCCCTGAGTGGGAGTGGATCAACGAGCTACGGGACCGGAGGAAGACTCCCCTGTACAGGAGGACCATGGGTGCGGGCGCAGCTCCCACCAGAGCGGCGGGGGACGCGTACGGCCACGACGGGAGCCAGGTCAAGTGGTCAGCGCCCTACCTGGAGTGTGAGGACGGACACTTCACCCCCCACTGGCTGCTCTCTCTGTCCACGGGCTTCTACGGGGTCAAGACGGACTCGAGCCCTGAGTTCAGGTACGCGAGGGACAGCGGTGTGCGTGTGCGTGCGTGTGCGTGTGCAAGACCCAGGCTCTGAATTCCATGTTATCCGCACTTTGATCTTTTTGCTGGCGGCAGGTGGCGCAGTGGTTACAGCAGGTCTGAATTGCACCCCTTGCCCTGATGCTCGTAAGCCAGGAGTTTACTCTGAATTACTCCGGTAAAGTCCAAGTGTAAATCCCGGGCCTAATTTTCTATCGCTAGAATCTGTTCTCCCAAAAAACACAGTAAAGCGCACGAAGACGCGCTTTTCCTGGGGTGGGGGTGGGGGGGCAGACGCATTTAACGGCGCTCGTGCCAGTCCCTCGCACTCGCTAGCAGCGCGTGACGCCACATGCGAGGGTGGGGGGGGGGGGGCACTAAAAATAGCAGTGGATGTTATTCCGTTGCGGTGAGACTCCTCCTCCGCCCCCCCGGTGCGTCTCCCGCGGAAAGCCTAGCCACGAAGCGCGCCGCTGCGAGTCACGTGGAGCCCCAAACAGGCGCAGCGCTGCACTTTATCTGCATTATTCACATTCATACTCATGTCCTCATAACAGGAAGAAGTCATTTGTCATCTCTAACCTCTGAATGAAAAAGGTTATAATAATAATAATAATAATAATAATAATAATAATAATAATAATAATAATAATAATAATAATAACCGCTGTTGGGATAAACTATGACGTTTATCCAGGGTCTCAGCAGTGCGGATTCCCTTGGACCCCAGGGGTCGGGGTGGGAGGGGGGCCAGTACTCCTGTACCTTTGGAAGATGTCCTTTGACCTTTTGCGCCTTTTAATAACCTGTACAATTTAATAGGAGTCTTGGAAACAAGCTGAGAAAAGCAGACCCTTGATGTTAGGATGGTAACAGGAGGGGAGTCTTCATATAAATGTGGAGCCGCGTATGGCCTAGCGGGTTACGGAGGTTATATCTGTTGTGTCTCAATGAAGGGACTCGGGTTTGAATCCCGCGTTCTGCTCTACTGCCTTTGATCGAGATATTTACCCTGAGTTAACACAGTAAAAATGACACAGCTATACAGACAGGAAAATGATTATACAGTAACACTGGAAGTCCTATTACAGTGAAGCAGCAGCTAAATAAGTAAATAAAAACAGAATATGGTAAAACAGTGTAATAGCACTTATGTCTAAACCAATGTCTCTGTTTAGTTTACAAAAATAGATGAAATGGCCAAGAGTCTGAAACCCCGGTCCAGATCAGATTCGTGTCAGTGGCTAAATGCTCATGGCCTCAAAGGGACTACTGAAGAAAAACATTGTTGAAATTCAGGAAAGTGTGGATAGAAACAGCCAGAACAAAATGGTGGACGTGGAGCCATGTGAACAAATCTGGTGAGTCACTCATTTTGCAGGCAACTTCTACAGCAGACAGGAAATAAATTCTAGTTTAAAACTCTACACAGGCATGCACTCCTTTGGAATAGATGGTTCATGTTTCAGAGGGGTTGGGGTGTTGAACAACCTGCATATGTAAGAAAATATAACATTGGGCATGACAAAGTGTGATAACGTGAAAGAAAATGCAGAGCCTTTATCTCAGCACAGTGGCATTTACACCTGTTGTGTAGTCCGTTTTTCCAGATGTACTGGCGTCATGTACCAGTCTTTTCTGTGCTAATAGATGATAATATGTGAATGCCCGACTGCGTTTGCACACAAAGTGCACAGGCAATGCAGAAGATGATTATTCAGATCCATTTCACATAGCTGAACAACTTTAAAGTGATATAATGAATATGAAGCCTCAGTATTTGAGTAAATAGCCAGTGTACAAATAGTTCAGTTAGGAGTGTGACTCTAATACAAGCATTTATTTGGGATTAGCTCAGGTGTAGATGTGACAGACTAAATATAAATATATAAATATCCTGCCCAGCCAAAAAAAAGTCACCATCTGGATTTAACTTTTTGTTATGATCTGCGGTTGCTTCAGTTGATCAGGTCTAGGTTCAGCAACGTTTATGTGCCAAAAAAATGAGATCAGCTCACTACCTGAATATACTGAATGACCAGGTTTTTCCGTCAATGGATTTTTTCTTCATATTCCAGAATGACAATTCCAGGATTCATCGGGCTCAAATTGTGAAAGAGTGGTTTAGGGAGCATGAGACATTGTTTTCACACATGGATGGGCCACCACAGACCTTAACCCCATTGACAATCTTTGGGATGTGCTGGAGAAGACTTTATGCAGCGGTCCAATTCTCCCATCATCAATACAAGATCTTCACGAAAAATTAATGCAACTCTGGATGGAAATAAATGTTGTAACATTGCATAAGCTTATCAAAACAATGCCACAGCAAATGCGTGCTATAATGAAAGCTAAAGGTGGTCCAACAAAATATTAGTGTGTGACTTTTTTTTGGCCAGGCAGTGTATATTACTTACATATGCCGTGTGACCACTGCAAAGACTTAACTGCATTCTGCTGGTTCAGGTGCTAGGGGCCTGAGGTGGAATTTTAGTGTCCATTTGAATGCAGTATGGATAATAAGTGCATTAAATGTGTGCTTTACAATAATTTCAACAACAATTGTCCCAAATATTATAAAATATGATGTTGTGGTCATTTTATGGCTTTCAGTATCTTTATTTGGATTTTTTCATGTTTTAGGTGTTATTTTGTGAGTCTTATTAATACAACATTTTTCCCATAAGAAACAATGATAAGGTGACCCCTTCCCCCATAAAGTGGTCTCATATCATTAAGTCATTTTCTTGCATGCAATGGGCCCATAAAATAGAGAAAACTGCAGCGAAGTTAAAGAGGAGCGAGGACTAACCTGTCAACACCAGGCTTACCAGAACACCTGATCAATAAGTTGTTCTTTGCATGTCAGGTGCTGAAACTATGCAGGCGAAGTGGTGACTCCCAGGAGAGGCTTTTGTTTGATGTGAGGCAAACAAACTGAGATTTTGTTTCGTTTCTGAAATGAGGAAAGACAAACACGAGGAGCCTTGGTGCCGCTTACAGTGGATGAACAGATGTAGAGCATTTCCTCGCCGCTGGGACTGGCACCCACGCATGGGACTCTGTGGGCTTTAGCTTCAGTGTGAGATGTGATCTGAGATTAGGGAGATTAGCACTTGGCTGTAGTGATCCAGTACACCTGTCCTGCTGCAAGACCTGAAGGCAGAGTCCACACGCGGCCCAGTGCATTGCCCTGGGGGGTTGAGTGTGAAAACACCTTCTGAACATCAGGATTCCTCATATTTGCTTCTATTTATATTTTTTTATTCCATAGGGATTTACACTGATCTTCTGACTGCGATTTTGCCATTTCACAGCTGAGTCTTTTTTGCTGTATCAGTCCTTGATCAAATGTACTACAGAAGGAGGTGGGATCCAAACCCAGGTCCTTTTTGGAAGGTAGCAGGTCTAACTGTTACACCACTTACTGGGCTCATTGTCTTTCCAATATCTGCAGCCACAGTAAGTTTCCTGGTCTGGTCTGACATTGGGGTGATATCAGAGAAAGTACAAGTTGGTGGTGCAAGAAGATAGGCAGTGTCCTACAGGAGTAGTTGTGAATGTTGCCTTCAGGCTTTTGTTCTGACCTTCCCTAAGCAGCCGGTTTCATGTACAGCAGTTATGCCAGTTTCTGGGTTTCTGTGTTTATTAGAGTGCATGGTTGATTCGTTTTTATGGAAAAGAAAGTAAAAATGCCTCACTGAGGCAAGGTGGTGTGGGATAAAGGCCTCCACAGCCCATCCATCACTAGGGTGAAGGTGGTTGACTGTTGCCTTGGTGACCACTTGGTAAGCTGAGGGAAGGTAACTGAGGATGAGACATGTTGTCTTTCAGACCCCCGAAGGAGCTCCACCACTGAAGCGGGTCCCCGAGGCCCAATTCGCAAGCTAATCTAACTCCACCTGCTCCTTTTTTTCTGATCAAACACACAAACCAGCAACAGTGTGACAACCGGGGCTGCTGCTGTCCAAAAACACACACAGTTTAAACTTTAAACATTTTACATAAGACAGATTTTAAATAAAGTACAGTCTTCCAGCAACCTTACTGTTTCCTCACAATAAAAAAGAAAAAAATCCCACACCTTCCTCACATAGACAACAGGACAAATACAGGAAGAATTATCCAGAATTTATTTTGTGGAAGTAATAGAATTGGATACATTAACTTTTTTCTTAAATGATGATCTGTGAACAAGTTTTTGTTTTTAATACCTATTATTATTATTATTATTATTATTATTATTATTATTACTACATACTAAGCTACATACACTGATATATATACCACTGGATAATTTTTACTCTATCAATTCAGGGCACCGCAGTAGGAGGATGCATTCAAACCTGGGTTGTTTGACTTTAATGTGATGCTCTAACCTCTGTGCCACCTGCTGTAGAATCTGTTCTATATTTTGCATGGTTTCTTAATATATCTTACGGTTTTACAGAACCAGTTATGGTTCAGGGTCTTTCTCAAAGGTACAACAGCAGGAGCCTTTGATGGATCTGCAGTAAAAAATCCTGCTGTCACCTTGTGTGGTTGATGCCTGGAGCATCTTATGTAAATGCATAGGAACTTGGTGCTGTGCTCTTTGGGAAGAGTTGGAGATACGTTCTCCATCAACAGGAGCACCATGTGGGCTTTGGCTCGGATCCCTCCTGGCCTTAACGGTCCCCTGAAGACCACAAGGAGGCTGAACCGAGTCGTTAGAAACTGCGAGTTG
Organism: Heterotis niloticus; assembly: GCA_018136845.1. Taxonomy (NCBI): domain Eukaryota; kingdom Metazoa; phylum Chordata; class Actinopteri; order Osteoglossiformes; family Osteoglossidae; genus Heterotis; species Heterotis niloticus. The sequence goes on along the minus strand of CM030894.1, from coordinate 18,596,856 downwards.
GGCATTCGCGTGCAAACGGGTGCTTATGTCTATGCTCTGTGTGAGAAGAAAGCGCTGATGAAGAGACTCAGCTCCAGCACTGCAGTAGTTCATTGTATTATTCATGAACATTTGCTTTTTATATGAAGAGGGGTGTCCTCAGAGTGCGGCTCACCTAGGACTTTGATGCACATTAATGCTGCAGCGATGCCACAATGGCCTGGACAGCCCCTTGCATTATCCAATTGGCTGTGTGGGGTTTCCATCATCAAACAATTTTTTAAATTATTATTATTATTATTATTATTATTATTATTATTATTATTATTATTATTATTATTATTATTAGAAGTAGTAGTAGTAGCAATTTATCAGCTACTTTTCTCCCAGTCAAATTGCAGCATCAGCTCATTGCTGGAATGGTAACTTGTGGCCATGCTGAGGGTGAACTCAGCTGCAGAGTTCAGTGGAAACAAGCAGACACCTTACAGGTAAAATCACAGGTGAGCAGGTCAGGGACAGGTTCTGAAATAGCCAAAACAGGAAATAACCACCAAACTGTGATGTCTGAGGCACAGACACTTATTCTGGGAAGCTGACTTTGCTTACCATAGGCAACCCAAGATAACAGATAGAAGTCAATCAGGTTCTGTCCCATTTCACTATAAATAGTGGTGATTAGTTAAGGTGAGACTCATTATTGTTATTAATTCATTAATAAAAGTCATACATTCATTCATTCAAGTTCATTGACTGAAATGGTCTAATTGAACTGTGAAGGGTGGCAGGGTTCCTGCTGTTGTACTGCTGAACAGACTGGACCCAGGATGTTCCAGTGTGCAAATTAAAAAAAAAGGCATGAGAAAAATATATGGGCATTTCTGCCAATCTGGGCTGTGTGGGCTGAAGAAATGCTGGATCGCAGTTGCTCTGCATCTGACTGCCTCTCTGTCCCCTCGCCTTCCCAGGGGTGTAGTCCGTGTGGATGTCAACCTGCAGGACGTGGATATTGACCAGTGCTCCAGCACTGGTTGGTTTGGGGGGACGCACAGGTGCAACCTGACCACCATGGAGGTGAGCAGTCGGCACGGGAAGCTGAACCTTTAGATAATGTTGTGCAAAATTACAGATGGCTCCTAAAACAGGTACATGAGTAGTTTCTGAGGAGAAGTGAAGTGGGAGTGAAAGACTGTCACTGTCCACTGCTCATGCACATCTTCTTGACGCCTTCAGCTCTTCCATCCACAGGTTCAGTTGCATATTTATCGTCTCCCTCGTGGACAGGAAAAGGGGTTCTGAGACTTAAACATTAAACATAGCAACGTTTTGTATAGAAAATGTTTTGAACAAAGTATGGAATTATATTTGGTCCTGTACATCTTCGGAAAGTTCATCCTCATTTCTGTGGAGTAGTGGGGGACATCTGGTCATGCGATTGATCAGTCATTTCAGAGCAATATTTGCACAATAGGAGAATAATCTTTTAATACATAAATAAATTATTAATAATTGTATACATGATGCATGGAATTCACTTTGAATATTTAGATAAGTAATTTTTTTAACACTTGCTTAATTTCATTTTGCAGATTATCCAACATCCAACAGAAAATGATCATTGATCATGATGCCCTGTAGGTAGATGGTGCAGGGTTTGCATTTATATTTATTATTCGTCCATCCATTATCATTAACCACTTTATCTAGGGCAGAGCAGAGCCCAATTTTTAAGTTTAGTTAACAATTTTTATTATTAAAGTTTAATGTAAGTAAAGTACTTGAAATATGAAATTAACAAACTTTTAAACAATTTAGCCATTTTTTTTTCCTAAATTTTTTTTGAAGACTCCTGACAATATATTGCAAAATAACAATGGGATGTACTGGACTGTAACCCTAATTGCACCTTAATTTCCGGTCACCAAGGTGCGGTCATGAGCAGATGGACTGTGGTTGGTTAGAGTGTCTCTTGCCTTTGTCCTTCACCTGATTGTCTTTAGGTTGTACTTTGAGAGAGGTAGGTTGAAAACTGTGCGTGAAGTGGTACTCACTTTCATCCATAATACATGTGTTGTAATGGATGGCAGCAGGCTTGCTAAATTATTGATCGTGCTCTTTGTCTGCGTGTTTTCCTTGCTTGAGATGATGAGGAGGGATGGCGGACAGTCTCCACAGTGCTTGATCTCCACATGCTTCTCCGCCATCGCTCCTCATTAAAGCCCCACTGTCGCGTGCACATCATCCTCATATTACTGGATGGCTCAGGTTTCCTGCAACCCACCACAGACAGGACTGGGAGTTTGAAGAAGGAAACAACACAGCTGTGTCAAAAGTATTTACCCCCTTCCTGCCCCCTTCCTCCTTATTGCAAATCCATTCACTCCGATAACCCCTTTGCTGGATCCCTATGCTGGGTAACTTTGTTCACCGAATAAATGAAACAGATCAAGAAAAAATGTGTTAATTGCTGTCTCAGGTACATTTTATCTTACATTAGATTTTGCCTGAAGATCTGAAAACATTTAGTGTCAAAATTTTAAGGAAGATAGAAATAGAAGAAATCAGGACGGAGCAAATAACGGAAATAAATCTTTACAATGGTTTAGCGGACACCTTTGGGCCTTTTGGTCTTAATTTAGGGTGAGACTATCTCACCTCAGTGCTGTCACCAAGTCTCTGTCAGCTGTGATTTTCCCCTCTCTCTCTCTCTCTCTCTCTCTCTCTCTCTCTCTCTCTCTCTCTCTCCCCCCCCGGGTGACCGTGTTCAGGTCAGGTATGAGTCAAAGCCCATGCAATGTGACTAGAACCCAAGCGTCATGCCACTGCCATGTGACCCATGACCAGTTAGTTGACACTGCAAGCGAAACTCATTTGTCCCCAAAATCCCTGCACTATGTTGAATGTTCTGGGCTTTCATGCACACACAGCTTGTCATTTAAGTGGTGCAATGCTTTTTATGAGTTGGGACCTAAAATATGTTTGTAACTCGTTCCATTTGTGACTCCAAAGCCAGCATTCCAAAATCCAAGGTGATGAACAATGTTCTGGAAGGCCATCTGGGAGGACAGTTTGGCAATGGCAGGGGGAAGGCTGTGATCTGGATCAGTCTTCCTGGTGTCTACTGCACTAGAGCTTTGGATGCATTGAAACCAAACTGAAACTCTGGGACTCCTGCCGTTCGGATTGTTCTGGAACCCTTATGGGCATTTTTGTTCATTGCAACAAGTGGAACCAAGGTTTTTCTCCTTGTGATCGCTCCACCAGCAGCCGGTTGTGTAACGGCTCTCTTGGACTCATTATGGGAGCAGGAAACATGCAGCATTTACAGTGTTTGGGAGAAATAAAAATAAACTGGGACTCATTTCTGCTCTCTGCAAGTGCTACAATGGAGATAAATGGTCTCTGAGTGCCGTGGTAGTAATGAAAGTCGGCTTCTCCGACATTCCAGGAAGGACCACCTCCTCCGCCTCCACCTCCTCCTCTTTGTCCTCCTCCTCGCTGGCTTCAATTTGCAGACTTTAAAAAATGCATTAAAACGCCATCCCACCATGCTGGAAACGGTGTTTCTGTGCCGCTTCAACATTCTTTCGACTCGGGATGTTGACCTAAATGTACAACACACTCAGCTTGCTGGCTTCCTTGTCTTTCTCATTTTGACTTACACTCGAAAATGTCGATCCCTCTGAGGTGGTTTGTCCTTCCTGTCTCCCTGTTTCACGTCAATGAGTGGGAGGCAGAGGATATTTTTCTCCTGGAATGAGGACTCACAAGCAGCAGAGTCATCTTGGTGGCAGGCAGCCGGATGTGCCAGGGACTCAAGAGCCCCACTAAGCACTGTGGGCTGTGTTCCCCTACCGGCCAAGGTGGTGGAGGGCGCATTTTTATCTCAGATCTTCTGCTTGCATGTGAATTGTCGGCAAAGCAGCTAAATAATGCAGTGTAATGTCGGAAACCTGATGAATTTTAGATTAATGCTGAGAAAAGAAATGCTGTAGTGTGTGTTAATGAGGAGTTTGACAATTCACGTGGTTTTGAGGACAGCCCAAAAAAATAGCATAGAAGGGACAAAAAATATTCCATACAATCCCCAAAAAACCAGTTTGGCCAATATCTGAGGCTTATGAAGTCACCTTCTGCCCTTGAAATGTACATCTGTGTGAGAGGTCCACGTCATCAAACTACTGTTGGACACAATGGTGATGCAGAGCATCACAATGCCTTTTCTAATTGGAAGGAATGAAGGATGGAATTAAACGGGGAATGCAGGAGGAAAGAGCACTTTGTAGAATGTGAGGAACAAGATCTGTTCCAGTTTCACTGTAGCTGCCTTTCAGACATCACTGGTGACTCCTACCCTGACAATCTCCATAATCCTCCACAATCCTCCTTCCATGTAAATAGGCAGCCTATTTCCAGGGCTTTAAATAGGCAAATTCATAATTTGTTTCAACCCCCCCATTGCAAAATAAAAACCCAACCAATTTCCCCAAATATCACTAAAATGCTGTAAAAAGCTTATATGGCTAACAAACCATAATCATTCCCATTCTCTCTCCTCCCCTTATACAGCAGCAGACACTTAGCAATGATATTTTGACACAAAGTCACAGCAGATCCCCCTCACTTATGCTCAGCAGGCTATTCAACATTTCTGTACTCATACTTCAGATGTTATCATGGGTTATTGGAATATAGCTTGTTTAATATTTTGTGTGGTATGAGGGCGAGTAGACTTTATTGTAGACCAGACATTACGGAAACTAGTTTTAGATGTTTTTGGATTCAAAAACTTTTAATCACAAGGCTGGGTACATGGTTAGACTCCAAACTTCACCCTACAGCAAATGTTTAGTATAAAATAACAAATTATGAAATTAATAAATGGAGGGAATGCATACGGGGAATGCATATGAGGGAAGAACATGTATTTAAAACAACACATATAAAACATTTTTAACTTCTCACATTTACCCTCCTGTGTTCAAGGTTTAACTTCTTACGAAGAAAAGTTATCTGACACGATTCATTCAGAAAAATGTTATGACAGATCGAGATGCTGCTTTCACTTACTAAATCATTCCTTTGTCCAAGGAGATTTACAGGCTCTGATTATCGCTTTTGCAGTGATTTACCCATTTATGCAGCTGGGTAATTCTTACTGAATCAGTTCAGATGTAGTACAGCAAGAGTGGGTTTTACACGGACTCCCCCGTACTGTCCCGATTTTCTTCCAGCACAACAAAATTCATACCGTTTTAAAGATTCATAGCATTTTCAAGGGCTTTCTCATATTGCAGGAAATGAGTTATTATGTAACAGTATTATGTAAATGTATAATCTGTAACTGTCAAGCGAGTTTCATGAGGGGGCTGGGATGGAAATGATTTATTTGTACATAGCAAAATGAAGGATTTTGGATTGGGGAGCAGAGAAGTAGCCCCTTAATTAGGGCTTCTGAATCAATCATCCACTTTTCTATCTATCTATCTATCTATCTATCTATCTATCTATCTATCTATCTATCTGAAATGCTTGGACCCACTGACTGAGGGTTTGGATCACCTTCATCCCAGTCCACACCACTCCATTTTACTGCACTCAGGTCAGTACCGCTCACTCCCTCAGTTTTAATGCCATCTTTATCACAACTCAAAAAAGTATACATACCGTATCCGTTAGGCGACAAGTAAATACGGGTTTCTGTTTTCAGGATGGTTTGGTACAATGTTGCTACAGTCGTAACTGACTGACCAGCCTACCAGTCATCCAACCAACCTATCATTTGGGATGAGACTTGGGGTGCAGGACTGATTTACAAGCTGTCTCTCAAATAGGAGATCAATACTCCCTGCTGCAGAAATAGCATCTTTAAGCGGTGGCAGAGCTCTGTTGTTAAAGCTCAGCTCTCCAGCAGAGTGCAAGGCTTCCCTTCTCAGGAAATAATGGATGGTTTCTTCATTGCCAGCGATTATGTCAGAAGGCAAGCAACGTCTGATGGAGCTGTCCGAGGTGCCAGCTCTACAGCCACGCGGTAAAACTTAAACAAACCGTTGCCTTAGGCATTCACTTTTTAGGGTTTTATTGATGGCCAGCAGTTTGGAGTGCAACCATGCAAGCCCACATTAATTATTCTACAGCCAGCCCCGGAGACTTTTCACATCCATTTTCCTGTCTGCCTCGCAGTTGCCCGACTGCTGTAAAACCAGGAAGGATGCAAACACTACAGTTCATGTTCCAAGCTGGATTTGGTGGTTGTACCTTTGAGGGATGTGTTGTGGGCCATCCAGCTTGCACCCCATCTTTTCCAGAGCAAAAGACTGACAGAAGACATGGATGGACAGGTTAATGGTTCCTGGTAAATGAATTGATCACTGTAAATTTTCTTAGGGCTTCTTTTTAGTGTTGAAGGGGTTGTTTACATTGCAGTCTGGGATTGACTGCCAGTGCAGAAGAACAGACAGAAAAGGAGATGTGGTCTTCAGTTTTGCATTCAAGGCAGAATATCAAGTTTTTACTGAATTCTTTGTGAAACAGAACTTCTCTCAGGGGCAAGTCAGAGTTTGTTTCACTGGGTTTTGCTGGAGGTCCAACTTTGTCAACTCATGATGTCCCTTCCCTCCATCCGAATGTACCAGGAATCTCAAGAGTTTCACCTGTACATCTTGGCTGATGTTGAGCCTACTGTAAAAGTGACTATTTCATTCTAAAACGGACATAAACATTCGTAACATCGAGCCCTCAAGAGTCTATAAGAGTTCCCAGCCCACTGATGGGAACAGCGAAGCCATTTCGGAGTCCTCGAAGGAGCAGCGTATTTCTGCAAAGTGTTCTGCAATTATTATAGCTTTTAAAAGCTAACCAGTGAATACAGCTGGCAATAATGATGACTGTGTAGTTAAAAATGACTTTGTGAACTGTCTCCACCCTAATTACAGTGTCTATAAGAGCAGGAGACAGTATTTAGGGTTCATTGTGGATATAAACATCAGAGTGAACGTCTGCTGACACTTTAAAATCTCCATTTCACTGCTGTCCATGTTCTTCATTAGAGTAATGTGCTGGAGAAGGCATTACACATGTTTGAAGTCACAGTGTCCTTTCCTACCTTTTAAAATCATTTCCTGGCTGTCTGTTGCTGGAATTTGGACCTCCTCTGATCCACTTTTGGCTCTCAACTGCAGTGCAAACCAATCCTGGGTCACGGATTCGTCCTGGACAAGTACAGGTGTCTCTGCCGCAGAGGCTTTTACCACCCCAGCCGAGTGGCGGTCAACGGTTTCCAGCGTAAGCACCCCTTTCCCATTCTGTTCCTGTAAATAAATTCAGGGTATAAATTCAGTGTTATTCAGATTTAAATGATATTTATTTCTGATACATACATCATCCAGTGCTGAGCGTAATGGGCCAAATAATGTAATTTCTTCTTCGATACTTTAATTTATGCACACTTCCAGTCAAAGTTTCATATTTTGTAGTAAAAATTCAGCTTTGTCTAAAGGGTGTAAAGTAAAGGATCATACAATGGGGTCCACCTTCTGATTTATGTAATTTTTCAGAATCAGATGTTGTTCACAGGTCGCAGTACTACTGGCCCAGCTCTGTGTTACCATCGAGGCAGCAGTCACAGACTGTTTAAAAATAAAACAAAAATAAATTTTGGATAAACCTAAATGTAGGTTTTTCTTACGTAACCCCTTCTTCATGTGCCTCTGGGGCCTTGGTTATTTTCCCACAAATCCTTTGGGGGGGACACTTGGTGAATCACCACTGGGTTACTCACTCCTTAATGAAACAATACCTCTGCTAGATTGTATGCACATTTACAAAAATTGCTTTTATTGTAATTCAGTCTAAAATATGTACATATCTGCAGCACAGCAGGATGTCATGTATAATTCATCGTCCGCATTATCCAAAACATAAATATTGTACATATTCACAGATTAATAGAGATGCAAAATGACATGGCTGTTTAGGGTTCAATTTTAATTTGCCCTCAAGTTGTTTCTTTGCTGTTTTTGTTGGATGAAATATTGAGGAGCACAGAGGAGTCTTATTATGGTTATGATTCCCTTTGATGGATGCAATATTTCATGCCTCATGGGTAAGCAGGCCTCTAGGGGTGTGTGTTGGTTCACCAAGCCCTGCGGGCCTGAAGAGGGACAATTTGACAGTTTGCAACGAGAGGAAGCTAAGTCAGTGTGTCCTCTCTCTCACCACCACTGCAGGGAGGGAAAAAGCCCCGGATGCTTCGGTCAGCCCATCCGGGGAGGCGGGGCTGGAGGGGATGGCCATCTGTCTGCCCTGCCGTGAGGGTTGCACCCACTGCAAGGATGACACACCATGCTTGGCCGAGGAAGATGGGCTCTTGCGTTTGGCTGTGCTTTCCTTCCAGGGGTTGTGTGTGTTGGCCGCCACCATCAGCATGCTGCTCGTGTACCACTTCCGCAGGAGCAAGGTGAGCAGAGTTGTTGTACCTTAACTTGTGGCAGTACAATAAATGTACACCTGCAAGATGGAGAACTTTACAGGATCACATTATCTTATGCTCAGTGATGTCTATAGTACCAGCATGTGGCTCCACTGCTGGGTACCAAGCAGGTGCTGAAGGCCAGGTGGTGTGCTCCTCTCTGCCCAGAAGGTCTACATTTTGCTGCAAAGCCTTTATAGGTCTGCATGACATGCAGAGGGCACCTGCTTGCACCTGCTTTGCATGCCGAAATAATGGTTGACCCTGTGCTGCTGCTGCTCTGGGTCAGATGACACAAACCCAAAAACCCAGTTCATGAACATCTCTATTGTTCGCACAGGGGGCTGGATGAACCGCTTGGGCTCTGGATCTAAGCACCCGCTGGCTAAGTAAGACCTGCTGCATCTTTGATGCATAATGAACAGAGCGATTATCACCGTCGCCTGTGTTCCCATGGCGGGGCTGAAAGGTCACTTCTTCAGTGCCGTCTGCCTGCTAGACCCCTTCCTGCTCAGACTGAGATATAAGCTTTGCTTTTGAACCAGCTGCGTTAAAACCCTCTCCAGCTGTCCTGTGCCTCTCCATGTGGACCTGCAGCAGAAAGGCGAGAGAGCGGCGAAGCCCACAGCTTGACGGCTTAGGTGAATAAAACGGGCAAATCCTCGAGTCTGGCAGTGCAGGCTGCATCATCCCCCGGTGTACCGGTGCGTTCGAGCGTGTTCAGTTAGGGCTGTTTCTCGCATTGCCGTATCTCTCTCTCTCCCTTTCTTCTGCTTTTTTCCCTGTGCTTTTACTATCTGAGCTTTTCGAGGAGTAGGAAACCAGCCATCCCAGGGAGTCGTGACCAGAAACATTGCACCAGGCTTGAAACACAACTGCCAAGACTGTGTGACCACCATGACAAACTTATCTGACACCATTGACCAGTGTGACTTAGACTGAGCTGGTCAACTGGATACCTGACCAGGTGTTCTCTTCCCGGATGCCGTGCGCTTCATTACTTTGGAATGAAAGACCTGGTGCTGGAGTGTAGTTTTCAAACCTGGGCCATAATCATAGGCTGCACACGATTTATCCATGTTTGTATTCAGCTAATGAAGCTAGATTGATAGATGTTATGGAAGATTATGGCACTTTTTGTGTTTATTTGGTTTCGGTTCGCTGGTGTGGATCCCTGCTGGAAGGTTTGTGGTTGGCAGTCCTCCTCCACTGTTGGATGGGCCCTTCTGGAATCCAGTGCCAGTTCATTAAACCAGCATCTTACCTGCTGTTTAAAACTGCAGAATAGTTTCATGTTTTGGGCTCTGAATATAGTACAAAAAGTGAGATCATCTGGCTATTCTGATTTTTTAGGAGACTTCTGGAAAAGTCGCTGTAGTTTTATGAAACGTTGCAGCTTGCATAAAACTGAGAGTAGTTTTTAGTTTGATAGAAGAACTGGTTTACCTTTAACATCCTGTTTGGTCTAAAGTGTCTGGGTGGGTGCTTTTCCTGTTGAAACTTTGTTTTTCCTTTCTTTCGCTGTCTCTTTCAGAGGATCAAAGCATCAGGCCTAGTCCTGCTGGAAGTCATTCTGTCTGGATCGCTCCTTCTGTACTTCCCGGTAAGTTTTGGGCTCTGATTTTACCCTGGACAGGAAGAATATACACAGTACTTTGTACATTGGCATGGGTGCCATGTCCCTTTGTGTGGCACTAATGGTGCCAGAGTGAGAACCAGGGAGAGACTGTGGTGTCCAGCCTGCTCTATGGTCAAAGGTGGAAAGATGTGCAAATAGTTTAGCGAGACTCCTGGTATTTGTGGTGGATAGAATGGTGGATGGCTGTACTGAGAAAAGGCTGGGAGAGGAAGATGGGGGTAGGGGAGGTCTGGGCTGATTTATCCTCCTGCTCTATGGACACTGTAGCACCAAAGCACTTCATACATGGGGAGTGAGTAAATGGAGACAGGCAGATGAGCTTCTGTGTGGAGCGATCGAATACCAAGAGCCGGAAAACAGTCCCATTAGCATCCCTCACACGTCTCCTTTCTAATGACAAAGTGAGGGCTTTTTACCGGTGTAATTTATTTAGCTGAAGCTTTTCTCCAAAGTGACTTATAATGTTAAGCTCCTGGCAATGATTTACCTGCCAATGATTTATACAGCTGGGTAATTTTTACAATTTAGGATAATTACCTTGGTCAAGGTACTGCTGCCGGAGCAGGATTTCCAGTTTGGGATCTTCTTACTGCCCATTGACACCTCTAACATACATACACACATTATCATACCAAGTCTCAACAACGTTTCAGCTGTTTCAGAAGCTTGGAGACATACGTGACGCCAGCCACGAGCGCAGGGTTTGCAGGGGTTGCTGCTGTCAAATTGTGAGGTGTGGTGTGAGATGGACCGCATGACAGCAGACGACTGGTAGGAGATCCATCAGAATGCCAGATGTTCGCAGACAGCTTGGCTGCCATTAAGCCCCCTCTGAGCATTTGACTTTTCTGTCCTCCGCAGCATTTAGACACGACTCCGCTCTTTCCCACCATCTCAGAGAAGCACAGAAAAATGCATATCGAAAATCGTGAGCTTGATGAAAACTGACGGCAAGTTCCCGCCTCCGCAAGCTGCTTCCTCTGTAGTTCTTACATCCCCCAACATGTCAGCGGGTTTCCCTCAATCCCAGTCTGGGTTTTATTGCTTTTCCCAGACCTCCTTGATCGGGTCACTGCTGCACCACTCATCTCTAGATATCTCTGAGCAGAGCACAGCTTCACTGGCCTCTCCTGTGAGAAGGAAACAGGACAGAAGCTCTCAGCTGAAAATACAAATTAATTTTTGCACTAAAATAATTCTGCTTTTGGATTCACTGTTTGACATCTCACTTTCAAGTACAATAAAACCCCGATCCAGCTTGGGACCAGGCTGTCGGTCCCCAACCCGCTCGCGAGATGAGGACAGTCCGTATTCAACAGTAGATAAAACTCGGTTGTCCTACTCAATGGCTCCTGGAGGGACGAGGGTCCTGCATGAATGAGCAAGAACATTTGTTTCCTCACCGTAATTGATTTCCAAAGTACAGCAGAGCACCTTCCTGTTCCGCAAACAGAAAGAACATTTTTGTCCTCGAGAGCTTCTTAGACTTTGCTTCAGACAGACAGCCTGTCCTGTCTCCATCTCTGTGCTCCAGCCGCTCTCGCGCTGCTAGCGCTGCAGCTTGGCTCCAAACGGGGGGAATGGAACGTCCGAGCGACCGGCATATGGAGCCGTTCCTCTGGGAGCGCAGTCTCGCGGTTTGTTTACCGCTGTGAAAAAGAGGCTCACGGTCCGGTACATCAGAGCTAGCTGGACCGCTTCCTCTGCTTCATTTGCGTGTCTTCAGGAAACACTGCAGCTATTTTTACGCAGAGAGGAGCGTGCACTGGCTCCTTGTTCTGCAAATGGCCAAATTTTCCATTTTATTTATGTTTAAACTGCGCTTTCTTCACTTATCTGTTTTCTAAACCGTGCGTCTGCCGTGTCAAGTGAAGACGACCTGCGTTGGCCTGCTGGGTTGACAGATGGCAGTAAAAAATAAATACAGACTGTCCTTAACTTACGACCGATGGTCAGACTGTAAATCCAGTCGTTCTCATGACAGCGTGATTATTTCTAGGTGTGTACTTCATTCAGAAACTTTTCTGCACACATTCACCCACGTTTTTGACCTATTTTGTTCTATTACTGGCCACAGTATAGCGTATTACTCACACTGTTATTAAACGACTCACTGCTGTATTCTTTGAGAGGTTTCTTTTTAAAAGGTATAGCATGTTCATAGTAGTTTTAAATATGTCAGTATTCCATGCCATATAACAGTGAGATGTATGAAGCGCAGGTGATGCGATCTCTTTGCCACAGTTCTGTTTAGATCCCCACTGAGCTTGTTGACGGTCAGACATCGGTCAGTGGTGCAAGCGGTGCAGACATGTAATTGGTGCTGTGAGGGGTACGAAGGTAGTCATGGGAGGACACTTACATAATACTGTGTGAGGCATGAAAAGATGGTAGCTGGTGATGTTTGGGCGGGAGGATGTGTAGCACACGGTCTCGTGGCGTTCATGTTACACAGCTGTCACACTACGATGCAGTACACACATGTAGTGTTTTAAAGCATTTTCATAACATTTTCGAGAACATTGTGAGCTAAAAGTGTTCAGCCGCGTTGTAGTGCTGTGTTTGTGTACAGCTGCCTACGGATGCTATTGTTGCACTACAGTATACATTTGTACTGTACAGATGCTGTATATTTTACATTACAGCATGTTCATATATACATGTTTAACTGGTTACAGGATGTTCATTCTATTACCAGAACTCCTAGAAATCAAAAGAAATTATTTCTGACAATTTTCATCCATTTCAGTTTTAAAAATTATTTTTACCATGATTATTTTTTATTATTATTGATAATTACTCATTACAAGTTGAGGACGGTCTGTAGTACGAGTGTGGGATCATCTATTTCATGTTACTTCCATATTGCTTATGGCTCTTGTTGGGCGTTAGGAGCGTCGGTGATCAAAAAAAGATGTTCCACGTTTTCGTGGGAAGAATCAGTCAACAACCTGTGTTGATCAGGAGTTATGAAGAACACATTTTTATTGTCGTTTTTTTAAAACTAGCTTTAATTTTAATGTAATGAAGTGGTAATGAAATGTTCCAGTAAACAAATTATTCTTCGTTTTTCAAAGCTTTATGTATGTTTTTTATTCAGATGATCAACTTTGACAGATGTTAGATGGATTTTAGTGCAAACTCTACTCAGCACTTTTCTCAGTGTGAGCTCGTGGTCCAAAACTCAATTACAGCCCAAAAAGCAATTCATCTTCTGGGTGGCAATTAATCCAAGCAGATAAAATGAGCGACTAATTTATACTGCCTAGCTCCTGGGTGTGGAAATTTGCGGTACACGTGGAGTCTCTCCATTGTATGGCGGGGGTGGATCCCATGCCCCAGGCTGCCCCAAGCAGATGCCTTGAGGTGCCGGAAGATTAGATGCCTCTGATTTTTCTCTTCCTTTAGTTGAGAGGATGTCTGGCTGGTTGGTCACCTGTTTAAGAGGTCCAAGTGGTAGTTTACTCTCCAGACCACACCTTCCCCAACCTTCTCAGGAGGAATGTAATTCTCACAGTTTCTCAGGGAAACAGGAGTCTTAAAGCAAGCTGACAGGTCCTTGGACCCAACTTTGGGCTTTAATGTGAGAATTTTTAGGCCGCCTGAAATGAAAACACGGGGTCAAAATCACTGGCTCTTAACTCAACAGGACAAAATTTCTCTCGAGGTTGCAAGATGCAGGTTTTCAGATAAGGTCAGGTTTATTTTAGTGCTCCATTTAGTGCATCTTTCAAAAATATGCCATGACTAATTGATTTTCTAACTGCTACATGTGCAGAGATACAGGCTACCAGCACCACCAACACGTGAAACACCGACTCCAGGCAGTTAGCAGTCTTCCATACGTCTCTCCTCTGCACAAAACCATGACGAATGGCTTCTTCTTTTTCAGCACATCTGCTGTGCTCTTAAGAGAATATTTACATGTTTTTATTTTATTTTAAGTTCTGCCTCTGCTTGTTTAAAAGGAATTATTTTTTAAATGGAACAGTTACTCAACTGGACGTTTTTCCACTTTTAATTTTAACATAGTTCATCTCCCTCATCCCCCCATCAGTGTGGTCATGCAAGTGACAACTCATTCCAGTGTTATATCCATCCATCCATCCATCCATCCATGATTTATCCATTTATACAGCAGGGTATGTTTTACTTTGTCCATTCAAGGTAAGTTCCTTGATCAAGGGAGCTACAGCAAGAGTAGAAATATGAGCCCAGAGACTAAACGCAATACCCGTTGCTGCCTCTGGTCATTCATTAAACATATTTTCTCTCCCCATTTAAGGTGATGATCTTATACTTTCAACCAAACGTGTTCCGCTGCATCCTCCTGAGATGGGTGAGACTTTTGGGCTTTGCCACTGTCTATGGGACCGTGATCCTCAAATTGTACAGGTACTCGCCTCTTCACCTGCTCCTGGGCCAAAGGGCAACACACCAATTTGTCTGTGTGTCACTGATGTTCCTCTGAGACCCAGATACACTGGCTCCTCTCCTTACCCATGCAACTGGAAACAGAAGTCCATTTGTAATTCAGTCTGCCTCTAAATCCCATTTACCGCCAAAGCGGAATCACGGCGCTATTATGAAGTATGCTGCAGAATTTCGGTATTATTTCTACTAACTTACAACAATAAAACTAAAGCCCATTTATAATTGCAGAAACTGAAGTAAATTCCATTTCCACAACATTCTAAGCAATCCCAACTGCTGACTGAGTCATCCCATACGTATTTGCTGCTTTTTTTTGTTTCTGGCCATTTTCACATAACTTTAATAACACAGATGTCCCTTAATTTATAATAATGCAGGCTTATATAAAACAGATAAAAGAATATGCAAACAATTCTGTAAGACTGCTCATTTCTATTAAATTTAAAAAACATTACATTTATAATTCATTTTAAATGACTAACAATAAAAAAGAATCTCCACAAACTCCATTTTTAGACCGATCACAGCACCGGACGTGAGCTATAAACACTGTGGAAGTGAGTTAAACACTTTTACTGTCAGCTCACAATGGGGCACAGAAGCACAGATTTTGCTCTGTAGCAGATAGAGATTTCAGACAACAGAAAACTGAACAGATAAACAGGATGCAGTTGGTGGTGGTGGAAGTGTCATCAGTTGAGGATATGCAAATGACTGGAACAAACATTTTTTGCTTCAGAAATGTTTATCTGGAGACATTTGCAAAAGAAGGAGCCAGTGTATTTTTCACTGGGTCCCAGTGCTGAATGATGGCAAAAACTAATGTCTTATTAATGCTTATTGGAGCTACAACTACAACTACAGTACAGCTTTTCCCAGTGTTTTACACCAAGCAAGGTGTGACATTCAGCACAAAGCTCTAATGCTTCAGTGCCCGGAAACATTTAAAGTAGAAGGAACAGCAGCACTAACACATACTGTACCTCATATTTTCCAAAGAATCCACAAACAAAAACCCTGGTGTGGTTTAAGGTCCAGCATTGGTTCAACAGCAGGGTCTTACCTGTAATTCCAGTCAAGCATTCTCCGTTGAATTGTTACAGGGTTCTGAAGGTGTTCCTGTCCCGTACTGCCCAGAGGATCCCATACATGACCAGCTGGCGTGTACTGCGCTTGCTCGGGATCATCTTGCTTGTCGTCTGCTGGTTCCTTGTGTCCTGGACCCTGGCCATGTGCCAGAACCTGGACCGGGACTTGACCCTCATTGACATGGGCCGCACTCCCAATGGTCTGCAGTTCAGCATGTGTCTGTTGGACCGCTGGGACTACATGATGGCAACTGGTGAGTGGTCAATCTCCAACACCTGCACCTTTTAGGAGGCGATCGGAATTCATTCTCATGCACGCATGGTATATCTCTGATTTTCATGTGGTAGAAGGAGAGGTTTGAACATACCTTGAAGCTCTATCCTGGAGATTAGAAGTAACTGACTGGTGAGAGAATTTATAGCCATGGATGGATACCTGGGATAGGAGGTCAAGAATCCTTAGGAATAGGAAAGAAAAAAGCAGCAGAGCTATTTCCCATGATAACCAGGAAACCATTAAAGCTCCACTCAACATTCCTTTGCCTCCAGAGAAGGGGCCTCCGAGCACAAGAGTGCTCTGAAACAGGGCCTTGTAGAAGCTGGAGGGCGGCTAAGGTCCAGCGCGAGTTGAAAAATCCAGCTTGGGTGCAGTAGTGGCAAATTTACAGATTTTCCCGTTAATGATGTCCTCTGTGAACATGCTGGGTAAACCAGGACCAGATCAATCCATGGCCGTACTGTTGAAAATGGTCCTAAAAAGCCCAGCTTCTGTACTGTTTGAAAAGATTCTGAAAATAGTCTTGCACCGTGAACACTCTGCCCAGTGTAAGTACACTGCGTTATGAATGGTTGCGTTCCAGATTTTGGAAGAGATGAACATTTCTGATATAATCTCTACATCTATAGAGCTCAATCTCTGTTTGTCTATCCGTCTGTTTGTTTGTTCTTTTATACACAGCTTTGTTTTTCAAGCCAAAGATGTGAAATTTGGCACGCAGGTACTTCTCACAGTTTTTGCATAGTTACACACATATTAGGGAGAGGCGACATGCGGGGAGGGGTGTATTGGAGGATTGCTTTCCACGTTTTCGCTTGAGTATAAGTGGCGCGTCGCTCTCCGTGGTGTCCGCCTGGTCAACAGCACCAACAACATTCATGCAATGAAGCATTAAATTAATGGAAATACAGTTTAGCAATACGTGTGTTCCTCCTTTTTCCTTTTCCACTTTCTGACCTGAACAGAACTAAAGTTTTACAAAAAGACTCTGTATTTACAGAACCTTACCTGAAAATACAGGGATCTGAATTTTTAATTTTGCCCTTTTCTAATTGTAACTTCATGGCAAAAGTGACTTAGACAAAAAAAGTGACAATGAGGTACAAAGAGCCTTCTGCTCCAAGTCTACTGCCACACAGTTTTACCAAAAAAGCAACCTCACACCCAGCTGCTGGTTGGCATGTGTTCTGTTCCGCAGCTGAAGTCCTCCTGCTGCTCTGGGGTGTGTATTTGTGTTACGCCGTGAGGACGGTACCGTCAGCATTTCACGAGCCACGCTACATGGCTGTCGCTCTCTACAACGAGCTTGTCATCTCTGCAATATTCCACATCATTAGGTGAGCCACCTACACATTTGCTTGTGTAACAACTGCAGAGAACCTGCACTTAATTCATTCCCCAAAACGCTGCAAATCAAAGCTGTGCTAGCAGGTCATAGCAAGGTATGTCCCTTACAGCTTGCCATACTCCACTGTATTATATCAGAAGGCTCTGTGCTACTGGACCAAATTAGTCATGCAACACAGTTGCTTATAATTTTTGGTGCTGCTTTATGGCTCTGTGTTTTGGTGGGACATCAATTGCCCAAAAGAGCTGAAGTTGTAGCAAAACTGCATATATCGGGGTTTACCTGTATTTCACTATGTACAGGGTTTTATACACAGATATACACACCTTTATATACCTGTAGTCTCTACCTCTATTTTGTGCATATGTGTGCCCAGTGGCTCCTTCTACAATAACAGAAGAAGCAGATAAAGGAGCAGGCCGATCTGAATGCGGCTGTTGTTTTACTGTCGTTTTTAAATGTCTTGCCAGCTGGTAGCAACATAACTGGACTCCCATTTAGATCAAATAGCTCCCTAGTTAGGCTCTCTTTTCAATTTGTATTGGAAACTGAGTGAAATAATTTCCGGCACCTCACTGAAACAATTAGCAGTGCACACATTTCTCGATATCCCCTAAATTCATCTAAAAGGTACCAAGGGTGCAGTTTAAAGTGAAAACTTCAAAGGGTTTGGTTCTCCGGAGCCAGAGAGGTGATTTTTTTTATTTGCTGAAGTGTAGCTCATCACCATTTTGCATTGCCAGTATTTGCTGCTGCAGGGAAAAGTTATGGAACTGGGCAGTATTATCAGCATGAATATAACCCGGCAGTATAGCGCCATAAAGGAAAGTCTCATTAAGCGTTCCAAAAATGATATGTAGATATTTGGTGTTTTTCATACAGGGTGTAAGAAATTTAGGAAAATGTTACATGCTTAATTTACTAAAACAGTATAAAGACAAATAGGTTGTTTTCAAGAAAATGAGATCATTATTTTTATACACGATTTAAAGCACTTAAAGCACAGAGAAATGTCCGATAAATGTAAAGAACTGTGCTAATAATTATGCAAACAGGGTAATGTGTGCAAAACATGCAGCTCCTGTTATTACCCCCACTGCAGTACGACATGAGATATAGGCAAACCCAGGCAGCTTTAACCAACAACAGCTTCTAAGACGTCAATCCTGTAATGCTTGAGGGCATGAGCAACATGCAGAGATGCTCCTTTCTGCTTCCAGGTTCACTTTGGCACCTGGGCTGCACCCCGACTGGATGCTGATGTTGTTCTTTGCTCACACACAGCTCACCGTGACTGTGACACTGGGACTCCTGCTTGTGCCCAAGGTACCACGACAAACTCCTCAGTTGCCCTCGCTCCCACGGTTACTGTACTCTCCTCGGAGCCTCCAATTTTCCCAAAAACTCAATTTGCCAAACTTGACTTCCTTATTCATTTACTAGCTCTCTGGTTCTCTGTAGATGTATTTTGGTTTTGGGTATAAACTGCCTGATGTCCTTTCACTGATATCCCCTCACGTCCCTTTGAGTTACTGGCTAGCATCAAAAGGCATTACCTTAGTCCCAGTACTTTTCCCTTTAGTGGAGTTTGTTTATTTCTCTTAAAAAGGCTCCTCTGTCCCCTACAGTTTTGCTTTGCAGGGACTCACACGAGAGATGACATAGCCACAGAGGCCTACGAAGATGAGCTTGACCTGGGCCGGTCTGGGTCCTACCTGAACAGTAGCATCACATCAGCCTGGAGTGAGCATAGCCTGGACCCTGAGGACATCCGGGTGGGTATTTCTTCCAGCCTCCTGCCTGTTAGGGTCCTCATAACAGTCACAGGAAAATTCATTTCTATTTCAGTGCCTTTCCCATTTGGTTGTGTACAAGTTTCCGACAATTGGGTGTTACTCAGCCATTTCAGGATTTGTGTCTTATCAAGGATTTGCGGGGTAGAAGAAGCCCATTAATGTGAGGACTAAAGAGGCTGGAATGCCTGTTGCTAAAAACTTCACTGTTAATCTACTCAAAAGTGCAACCACAACGTTTCACGCAATTAGATGCCTTGTGAGTTCAGACTTTAAAATCAACTGCTGTCATTTTGTTCTTGTGTTTTTATCCACATTGCTGAAATCTCTCAGGAAGAACTGAAGAAGCTTTATGCTCAGCTTGAGATCTACAAGCGAAAGAAGATGCTGGCCAACAACCCCCACCTGCAGAAGAAGCGCAGCTCGAAAAAAGGTCTCGGCCGTTCTCTCATGAGGCGCATAACTGAAATCCCGGAAACCGTGAGCCGTCAGTGCAGCCGTGATGATAAGGATGCAGGGGACCACGGGGGTCCCAGGAACAGCCTCTGCACCCTCAGGAGGAACCCTTTCGATCCCTCACACTCCAGTAAGTCCAAGGAGGACTCTCTGAAGAACAAGGTCTTCTCCCTAAAGAAGTCCCACAGCAGCTATGATCATGTGCGAGACCAGAGCGAGGACTCCAACAGCTCTGCTACTGACAAGATGGAGGTTTCCGCCACAGAAAACTCTCTGCTAGATGCCCTGATGGGCAAGAAGTTGGCAAAGAAATCCACAGAAAAGGTTGAGGGCGAGTCTGCAGAATCTGTGCCTCTCGTATGCAAGTCTGCCAGTGCCCACAACCTAACGGTGGATAAGAAGCCTGTACACCTCAGGACATCCATGCTGCAAAAGTCCTTGAGCGTTATTACTAGTGCCAGGGAGAAAACCCTTGGTCTCACAGGGAAAGCGCATAATGCTGAGGATGGAACTAAGAAAGGGCCTCACAAGAACAAAGATCAGAAGACCCTCACAGAGGTAAATAAAACCCAGGAGTGCTACCCCAAAATGATTGTAAGCCAGTCAGTAGAGTACAGACAAACCGCTAGTAAGATGGGCATCATGAAACAGCAAGTTAGTGGAAGCCAGCCATCCATTTGCTCCGAGCCCGGACGGAGCAAGGAGTTGTACGACCTTTCCGAGGTGTGCCCCTGGGAAGTGGAGGACCTTCCGACTCCATCTGAAAACAAAGTGCAAAAACACGTGTCCATTGCACCTGCAGAGACCACTACGGTCCACAACAGCAGCACAAAGGGGAAGCTGCAGCAGAAGCAGAAGGTCCAAGATCAGTTTGTCTCAGCTGGCAAACGATCTAACCAGAGGACTGCAGACAAGTCTACAACAAACTCGCGGGAGGAGCCCAGCGACAGTCGAGGTATGAAGAAAGGAATGAAACCTCAAACTCCTCTTAACCTTAGCGCGAAGGTCTCTCAGAAAGCTGATATCTGCCCTTGGGATTCTGAGGAGATGTCTGCAAAATCTGAGGTCACAAGATCTCCAGACAAGATCAGACGAAAAAAAAGTGTCACTCCGACTGAGGGAAAAGGCAAGACCCTCCATTCAGACCATTCCAAATCCACAGGCAGCTTGCTGCAGCCACCTACAATGAGAGCTGACATCTTCCCCTGGGATTATGATGCTCCAGTATCTCCCAGTTATGATAAAATTCTCAGTCCCACAAACGTTTCAAAGGGAAAGGATTCACACTCAAGAAAGAAAGGGTCTCCCTCCTCTAAACCTCAGGAGAAGGAGAGAGAAAAGTCAAAAGACAAGGACGACGAAAAGCGCAGGTCTAAAGGGAAGGAGAAAGGCTGTCCTGGCAAATCCGGGGAGAGACGGCGCTCCAGCCAGTCAAAAGCTATGGGTGTTTCTGCCTCGGAAGAGAGCAGCCGCGATGTTGTGGGATCTGACAGGCGAAGGAGTTCCGCAAATGAGCACGCAGCTGCCAAAACCATAATGCCAGATGTTTGCCCATGGGATTTTGAGGAGGTACCCAACAGCAAAGCGCACAATCGTACAGCACGACAGAACTCTCCAAATTCCAGACTAGAAGTTGCTGGTAACTCCAAGGTGGCCGATGTCTGCCCGTGGGAATTTGAAGACGTATCCAAGAATAAAGAACAGGGCAACAACTCATCATCAGCACAAAAAAACACTACCATTCCTAGAGCCGGCTTGGTGGGAAACGTCAAGTTAGCAGATGTTTGCCCGTCAGGAAACAAGCGTGACACATGACCTGGAGAGATGGCTGAATAAGGAGTTCCTGCCGTATTTTTTTTCTACACGCTCCATCAACCTCTTAAATATGAACTCTCTGAGAACTAAATGTTACCTAAAGGAAAAAGAGGGTATTTTTTTTGCACAAGTTGCCTTTTTCCTTTCGTTTTTTCCTCAGAATTTTTGAAGGAAACAGGATTGTGTAACAATAAGCATTCCAAATTCAGACTTGTTTTTTTTTTGTTTTTTTTGTGAATCGCAAGAACGTCTTCTTAAAATTATGCAACTTTAAGTCACTTTATATGTGGTGTAGTGGATGTCGATGAATTAGTCACCTGTAGTGCACAACACTGACGTAAGAGATGATATCTGTGAGTCACTCATCTCGAATTGGTTAGACAAAGAGCGACGTCAAACAATGCCTTAATGTGTGTAGATAAGCATGCGGGCATGGCCTGTACCCAACAGCAAAAGCTGGAGATGTTTATACAAATCCAAAAGTTCTGCAGTTTTGGATTATAAGCAAATGTATTGAAAGGACCGTTGTGGTAAATGGAGTGACAGGCATCCTTGTAAATACCTGCAGATGTTAAAATCATTGTCAAAGTGCACAGCCTGTTCAGTGAAGCTGCATTGAGGGATCATGAGGTCGATCGCTGTCTGCTGCTTAAGGCACCACACTGTGATGCCTTTGAGAAGTTTGGTTAAGGCTCTTGAAGAAACTGCTGCTTTGGGCAACTGAACATGATGTCTCCTTGTTTTCGCTCCATTTCCCTAGCATGTTCTTGTTTTATTGATGCTATGACGCACAAGTCAGTGCACATGAACCCTTTTTTTACTTTAATGCCATGGAAGTGGTAAGAGTGTGTGGACACCAGGACTTGGCTTGCTCGCCTTTACTTTTGCGCCTGTAAAAGTGAAGCGCATCTAAACCCGGCGCTTTCAGTAGGCTGTCGGTTTTACTGTGTTTATTGCTCTAAATCCGTCTTTGCCATAATTTCAGCCGCTACAACAGAATGGAACGAAGCCCTTCAGCTCAGAAACGGACTGTGTGTTGCCTGTGCGAGACAAAAATCAGCTCACACAGTGGACTTAATTTTAATAAATAATCTTCAGAAAAAAATGTTGCTTCAAGGATGGGAAGGTTAAAAATTATTTCAAATCAGCAAATATTTCTGGCATCCACTACTTGTAGTTTGATGTTTTAGGATAAATTCAGTGGTTTAGTGCATTATTCTACAATAAGAATCATATTTGTTATGATTTGTATATTTTTATACAAAACAAAATGTTATTGTGACAGACAAGGCAATCAGAAACATTTACTTTTTCATTAAAGATGCAAATATAAGAGTTTCTCTAACATACAGTATGATAGGGTGCATTTTGTTCATCTATAAAGGCTGGACTTTGATCTAGATCACAGTACACTTGTACCGCGGTACTCCAGCTCCCCAATGTCAATTTATATTAATACCCGTATCGGTGTCCCAGGCAAAAAGTCTCGGCACAGCAAGTTCTAGCTGAGTAGAGTTGAACCACAGCAGAGAAATATTCACAGAATTAGCACGAGTGCGACACCAGGTGGTGTCACTGCGCCCAGGATCTGTGTTCAGTCTTTTCCCCGTGTGACCCGCGTTCAAACGCCCCATTTCATTACAATGACAACAATCACAGTAACAGCCAGTACAAGAGTTACATTTTACTTAGCATTAAACTTAAAACTCATTTTAATTGCTGAAAATAAAGACGTTCTCGCTCCAAACTCCCACTGGAGGCCGACTGTCAAAACTGTTATTTGTTGGTTCCCATGTTTCAGTTCTTCATAAATGGTTCACAGACCGCACCCAGTCACCTCATGCCAGTTGGTCAAAGTATTTGTGAAACAATCATTAATGAAATAGCCAAGCCAATGCTTTTGTTTGCTGCATTTTTGGGGCCAGCGAGCCCACAGAATGTGTCACCTCCGTGTCCTCTTATCCTGTCAATGGCTACACTTTTTTTTACGATTAGCATGAACTAAACACGCACTTTAAAACATAGGAGTCACTGATGCATCTGCTTTTATTTAGCCTTTGATTCCTGAAAAAGCAAAATTTCACCCTCATCGTGATTATTCATGGAAAGAAGTCCAAACTAAATGTTACTTTCATAGATGCCCCCCCAACCACCCCAAAAAAACCTGTCACTTTTTCAACTGCTACAAGAAGCCCAAACATTGCCGTTTTTCTCTTTATTGATTTGCAATCATGTTCGGGTTCTTATGTCACTCAGCTGGCAAGGTCTGTCCCTGTTTGTGGCTCTACTGGAGTCTGCATGTCAGACCACATGGCCAGAAAAATTCACTGCCCTTTTTAAAAACATCAATATTTTTGACTGTTATCGACTGTAAAGTGGTTGAAGTTGTACCTTGTCCACCATATTGAATGCTTGTTATGAAAATACTGTATGACAGGCTAGCGCATCCACATGGAGATACTTGGTAGACGTCTGTGTTATATTGTGATAGCATGTAAATACCACATCTCCTCTGCAATAAATATTTGTATGAAGCTCAGTGCCCTGGCTGCATTATTCAGTGAATGGTTCACTGCTAAAGAAACTGCAGCGAATCCCTCCACAATTCTAGAAAATTCTACCCACTCATATGTTATTGTTTCTTGGTCGTCTAGAACAAATGCGTGATCGATAAATGAGAGCAGAGAAACAGAGCCAGTTGGGCACAAAACTCCATTTTAAAGACCATGGATGAGAAGAGGCTGTAGGGGTGGTGACGGTGGCGGTCTTGCTTCAGAAAATTGCTGCAACTGTTCAGCTGAAGGTTCCCATCTGCTTTAGCTCACGGCATGAGATGCTGCTAAGTTTCGCAAACCTGCTGGTCCGACATCTACACTGTAAAGCTGCTCACGGTTACATAACGGCGTAATTTTTTTTTACCAGGATGCTTCATGTAGGCGAGAGGGATCTGAAGCAAGAAACCTGAGGTTGTGAGAGCGACGCTGGTCATCATTCTACTCACTGCTCAAGTTTTGGCAATGAATGCTTTGCTTTTATGATTGTCTTAGCGATGATCCAGCTGAGCACATCAAGAAGCACTTTTCGTTTATCTGCTAACATCCGGCAATGTTTTGCAGTGCAGCAACCAACTTGGCTGCGATATGAGAAAACTCGGCGCTTCCCAGGCCCCATCTCAGACAAACAGGAAGAGGCAGCTGGTGGAAGCGTTGATTTTGGGACACAACCTGCCTGGATTACGGGGAAGCTGCACGTACCGTGTTCTTGGCAGCAGGCAAAGTGCAGCACAAGCCTGAAGAGCATCTGAGACACTAAAGAGCTTCTCTCTAATTAGGCTGTCCGCAACATAAAAACTAATCCACGATGTTGTACAAAACACAGGTTCAGCTCCTGCTTCACCTTCCTACGCATTTGAAGGGTTTTGGGAAGAAGTCACCTGACTGAAGGTGTAATTTCAACTGGACGGACAGATGGATGATAGATATGATGAAGTGAGTTATTTTCCACAGAAGCAGGGCTGGCTTCTGCTTTGAGGACAGGTGTATTTCAGGCTGTGTTAAAAGATGGAAAAGATGTGCAGGGAGATGTGGGGATAAATTTTGCATACAACACACTGTGACACTTTGCCATCAACGGGGTCTCACATCCTTTGCAGTTGTTCACAACAGCAATGGTTGGAGAAATCATACAGAAACAGGAATAAAAGTTACCACACATGGCTGGAAAGGCTGTCTTGGAGAAGAGGAGTTGACTGCTTTATAGAGGGATCTACTGCTTCCTTGTGGACAAAAAGTAGTAAGACAGGCAGGAAGTGCAGTGAAAACTATGGGTGCCTTGCAGCTGTTTACAGTGTAAAAAATGGTCCCATGTCCCTAAGATGAAGTCATTCAGTAGGCCTGCTGTACACAGCTAAAGCTCCTGAATTTACTTCCCATTTGTAGCATTAAGATCTCAGATCTGCTGCAAGCTAACTATTCTACAGTGTGTGAACCAAAGACCAACTGTTTATGTTAAACCCAAAAAGAAGAGTGGCAAACCCCACACAACATCACCTGTGCCTGTCTGACTACACTGACCTAAACTCCCAACAGTCCAGCTCCCCTTTCCCCTCTTTTTGTGTGGGGTTCTTGTAGGCACAGGAGGTGGGGCCACCCAGTTGAAGTTGATGGGCACAGGTGATGTCAATTTGGAGCCCCCACAGCCCTAACTGGAAAACAGGGAAAAGACCCTGGGCTGTTACAGTAGAAACTTCTATGTTTTTCTCAACATTTTCGTTGTCACAAATGCACCCGAAAGAGAAGGGGTGTGAACCCCAGTGAGGTTTCAGTCAGTGAGGATTAAGGGCTGAGGGAGGCGAGCAGGACAAGGTGAATTGACAGTTTAATAAATCTATATGGCTGCATTCTGATTCCAATTCACTGCGGGTTGGGGTCCCACCACCAGCAGCACACATGACAAAGGTGTGTAAAACCCCAAAATCTCTCTCTCTCTCTCTCTCTCACGCACACGAGGAAATAAATTTTGGTGAAATATATTATTTTTTTCCACTCGACTACAACCGATCTGACTGTCCAACAGCATTACCAACATTTATATACTAAATACAACCATTTTGCTATAAAACAGTTTGTTGATTATATAATGTGTTTTTACTGTTTGCATTTCTGCCGCTACATCTTTTCTATCCGGGCAGAACCAGAAATAAACATTTTTTGTGTGAGTGGGTGGGTGGATGCTCTCCAGCCTTCCCAGAGCCGGCCTGCAGCTGTAGGTCAGTGTGTTTACCATGGTACGCCTGCGGCAGGACAGTGTTTTACCTTCATATATTTATACTTACAGTACATACAGGCATACAGCACATGAACAGATGGGGCTAAAACAGCTTCACCGCAGTACTACAGTATAAAATACGTACTTTGTACCTCTCTCTCTCGCTCTCTCTCTCTCTCTCAGGCCCCTGCAGGGTGGAGCGGGGGGAGGGTGCGACAGGGTGGGGTCGAGTTGTCCCGCTTCTCTCTCCTCAGCAACACCGTACCCCGAGCACTGAGCGCCGACCGACCAGAACCGTCGCGACAGGGTGACATGGGCAACGTCCAGGTGGGTGGCGGGTCCAATCCCCTTTCTGTCCCGCTTTCGGACAGTAAAACCCGGTACAACAGAATGACGTAATGAGGCGCATCGGCCGACACGCCATCCTGGCACCGATGAATACTCTAGTAATACCGTAGTAACGCTGTGGAAATACTGCGGTAATATAGTAAATCGATCACGTCGTCGTATACTGTAACATCTGGCAAACTCTAATAATGCTGTAATGGTACTGACGTAGGGCTGTATTATTACCATGTTATTGCAGTAACGGCACTGTTTTTGCGCCATAAATCTCCGTAACGCCATGATTTTACGCCAGTAAAGTGTAAAATATCGTGAGCGGGGCTGTGAAACCGAGTAAAAGTCAGCTGCAACTTTCTCCCATGAAAAATATGATTTCTATATCCGAGGGATCATGGGGGCGGAATGAGCCGGAATGTCGAGAGCTCAGCGCCCTCAAAGACCCCCTTGTCCGGTCCGCATGAAAATCCTCCATGATGTGTGATGTTTACCTTGCAGCCAACCATTGTTCCACATCCCGACTTCCATGTCGTGGGAGACATTAAGGCCATACGCAGGGCCTGCAAAGGGCTGGGTGAGTGGCCAGCCGCTTTCACCGAGCTGGAGAACTTCTCCGTTTTACCTTGGCAATAACTGCGGTTGTGCCGCTTCGTTGCTGCCCAACCGGCCCGCGAAGTGCTTGTGAGGAGCCGCTTTTAAACGGGGCTTTTTGTTCCGCTTCCCAGGGACCGATGAAGAAGCTATAATCGACATCCTGGCGAATCGCTCTGCGGCTCAGAGGATGGAAATCAAACACGCTTATTTTGAGAAGTATGACGATGTAAGTCAGGTCGTGCGGATCACCCGTGGTCGATCCTGCGGCCGGCATGCGGACTGTCCTCGGCTCACCGCCTGCTGGACATGCAAGGAATTTGTGCTTACAAAAGTCAATAATAACGATAAGAATAATCACAAACACAGCACTATGACACAACTGAGCACTTGTAGCTCATCCTGTACTCCAAAACGGTGTGAAATTGCTATGGAGATGCAGTAAAACACAGCACGGATGTGCAGCACCGCATGCAGGAGCGCCACGGTGGGGTGACGACTGCGTAAGATGAATACCGCACAAGACTGTGTGCTGCACACCCGCCCCGCCCACACACAGCCAGTTACCATTTGCTTGATCCGTTTGTTCTGGCAGGAGCTGGAGGAGGTCCTGAGGAAAGAGCTTTCCGGAAGCTTCGAGAAGGCCATCATCGCAATGCTGGATCCTCCCCAAGTGCTTGTAGCAAAGGAGCTCAGAAAGGCCATGAAAGGAGCGGGAACCGATGAAGACGTCCTGGTTGAGATCCTTTGCACCAGCACCAATCAGGCACTTTTAACAATGAACTTTTTAAAATAACCATCAATTACCAAATAGCGGTAAACAGAAATTAAAGAGCTCAATTCCTGCAACGGTTTTGGACAAATATTAAAATGAATTATATCCATAACTCTACTTTGTTTTGTGTCAACAGGACATTTTAAGCCTTAGAGAGGCCTACAGTCATGGTAAGTGTTACTGTTAATGCAATACAAATGGTCATTTTGTTTAACTTTTTTGCACTTCATGTGCAACTTTTGGTGCTCATGCAAATTCCCCACTTTTCATTGGCTCTGAGCTTAATCTCAGGTGCAGAAAGCAGGCACGCAGCCATTTCCTCGGTAGCAAAAACACTGTGTTCACACCTGTAGCTTTGCACTGTGCCACGACACAGAGTCATGGGTAATTTATTGCCATGTGGATGGACAGACGGACGGATGTCCCAGATTATTATCAAACAATACCTTGGAGAAGGTGTGTAAAAAGTAAAATGGGGTAAAGTGCCACTGATAAATAAAATAATAATAATAAGAAGAAGAAGTGTGCCTGAGGCTTAGACTTAGAAATTATATATTATCATATAAAAAGTGTCAGTCCTATAATGAAAATATTAACTGTATGTTGTTTTTAAAACATTTCAGTAGAAGACTTGAATATTAGTTAAATCAAATAAAATCAAACCAGGTGGAGTTGAACTGATTTGAATTTGAAATCCAATTGAATTGAAATTGAATCAGATCTAACTCAACTGAATTGAATTGGACAAATATGAAATAAAGCCTTTGCTCTTATGGCCGATGTGAGCACAGTCTAAAAAACATCTCATCACTTACTCAATAATTAAATCACACTTATTATAGCGCATTCATTTCTGGTTTTATGACTGCAGTCCGTGATTGAATGCTTTAATGGAGCAACATTATGCTGGCCGGTGGGGTTCGCATGTGACAAATGTCTCCCCAGAGGTGGATTTACACACCTTTCCCTGTGATCTTTGATTCTTGCTTTTTTGATTCTGTCCCTGTGTCCCGCCACAGTGCACGACAGAGACCTGGAGGCGGACATTGAAGATGACACCAGCGGAGATGTGCGCAACTTGCTGATCGCCCTCCTGCAGGTATGCACTGGATGTCCACAGTGGCGGCAGATCTTCTCCACCGAGTCTCCGTTTACACCTGCTGCTCTCTTCCCGCATCTTCTGTGTGGGTTAAAGCTCTAGAGAAATTTGTGCTTGGTGTCTACACACAGGCAAGCAGGGATGAGTCCTATGAGGTGGACGAGGAGCTCGCGGAGCAGGACGCGGCGGCACTCTTTGAGGTGAGGTCATGTTCGGAGCTCAAGTTGCTTTTATCCCAACTCCGCTCAGTACGTAAACTGGAAACATCTGCAATAAGAAGGCATCTAGGTCTTTTCATTCTGTCCTCTGTGTGAAGCAGAGCTTTGGATCTGTGCTGACTGTACTGATATTTAACTCTATACATTTTGCAATTTATTTGTATTTAGCTGCATTTTATTTCCTGTTTTTATAAAACTTAATTTTGCAAAACACAGCCTGTAGTTACTGGATAAGCTGATAGGTGGCAGTACAGAGCATCCAAACAACAGGAGCCGAATTAATTTAATTCTCTGCTGCAGTGTTGGCAGCTTGTACAAGTTTATGGGTAGAATCAGTCAACACAGACAGGACATTATGAGGATGACATATTGCTTACAGACATTTTAAAGTCCTTTTTTTTTACCTTAAACTGTCTTACTGTGCACTTTTATAGCTGAGACTTCTACAGCAGTAACTCATGAATGAAATGAAAGTGTAAATATTATTAAGTTCTGTGCACTGTGACTTATTGGGAAATTTGGCTACTTTATAACAAAACGAGTCCGTTCCCAGCCGGGTTCATAAACTGAGAAGCAGGACTCGGGCACCGGTGCAGTGGCCAGGTGTCCCATCCAGGCTGTCCTCTGGCCTGTGACTGCAGGACTCCAGACCACCACAGCCCTGCATTGAACAAGTGGTTGATAATGGATGAATGTATTTATATCCGTTTAACAAATTGGGAATAAATTAGCTTTGAAAATCATAGTAGTCAATAATGCAAAGTTTGGCATTAGAATGGGACTTTTCAGAATAAAAGAGCCACAAATGGATGAGTCCACAGGAACATCAGCTTATTCATTACCTTTCCGGTTCTTCATTCCCCAGGTGACTTTGCTACTGTACGGATGTCTGTGACAATTTCATTTGTGATTTTGTGTTGTTCTATTGTTCTATATTTTTCTCTCAGGCAGGGGAAGGTCGCTTTGGGACAGATGAGTCCACCTTCAGCTACATCCTGTCACAAAGAAACTACCTCCAGCTACAGGCCACCTTCAAAGTGTATGAATCGGTAGGTTGTTTCTCGCAAGGTCAGGCAATGGGGTTTTTCCGTGGTTTAATCGGCTCCACCTTCTGCTTGAGTTTCATTTCTAATGTTGTTCTCATTCTTCACCACACAGCTGGCAGGAACAGAAATCGTGGATGCCATAGACAGCGAAGCTACAGGAACTCTGAAAGACTGTTACCTGACCCTCGGTAGGAACCCAACAGATGTTTTGCTCTGTTAGTGGTCAAAGGACCTGGGTTCAACTCCTGATCCTGCTCTGGTACCCTTGATGTTACCCAGTAAAATGACCCTTCTCCATAAATGTGTAAATCAGTGTTGAGCAGTTCACACTAATGACCGCGTGCTGTATGTTTGTAGAAAAGCATGTTGGTTGGAATCTTAACGGCGTCCTTTTGCGCTTTTCTCCACCTGTGCACAGTGAGGTGCGCCAAGAACCCACAGCTGTTCTTTGCCCGCCGCCTACATGGGGCTATGAAGGGGGTTGGCACCGATGAAGACACTCTCATACGCATCATTGTCGGCCGCTCCGAGGTACAGGAAGCCCAGAATGTGGCTCACATTGACAGCGGCGTACAAGCTCTTGAAAATGCCCTCGTTTTACAGCTGAATTTACCTTATCTGGCGATTTTGTAGTATCTTGCATGTCAAAATTTAGGCCCCAGAAAAGTTCTCTGTTTTGTTTGGCTCAAATGTGGTAGAATGAACTCCCTCTGTCCCTCAGAGCTGCTGAATCCCTTTCAGCATTGAAGAAGGGTCTCAAACTCATCTTGCTGAGAGCCATTTCTTTCCTGACCTCCTGCCAGCCACATAATTGAGTCCAACACCATCTGCTGTGATTATCCATGTATCTGCTGCTTGAATGTCACTCCTATAGGCAGCTGCTGGAGGGATGTGAACTAGCAAAATGGTGGTCTCAGACACAAAAGCTGTGTCAAAGTTCTTCATTTACTGATGCTCTTTTGCTTACTGAGATGTGTAGGTAATGCTTGTAAATCTGTTTTACAGGTGGATCTGGAGACCATCAAGGACATGTATCTTGAGAAGTATGATGTGGCCCTGAAGGACGCCTTGGATTCTGAGTGCAGCGGTGACTTCAAGCGCCTCCTACTGGCAATCCTGCACTGATCACCTGTGAGGTGGCATCCTTGGGAATCATCTGTCACACAACTCAACTGCACAGATCTTTACAGCTGCTCCAAAGAACATCTCATGGCACCAGAGATCCCCCATAATTCCCTTCACATCGAGTGGTCGTGAAGTACACCTGTTCACGAGCAGCTAAGGCACAAATGACATGCTAAAGAGGGTGGAGGCCCTGACTCCAGGTTCTCTCTTCACTCCACAGAACACCTTTCCACACACTGTCAGTTTCATAAGTTTCAGCATTCTGGAGATTTAGCAGCTAACCAAGTACAAACCAAGTAAAACCAAGTAAAAAAACAGCCTGGAGTTTATGAGCGTCACATGACATCACAAGCATAAAACTGCCTCGACAAACCATTTACACACCTTATTACATATTCCTGTTTAGCATTAACCACCAAATCTATTGATATCTGATTTTTAAACATGTTTGACAATATTGGAATTCGGGGACCAACATACAATAAGAGTTCCAGACATTAACGATAGCATAACATGGAAAATAAACAAATGTTTTACTTTTTAGCGTTGAACTTTTGATGTTAACAGGTTTGCGTGAGTAAAATGTAAGCCAGCATGCAAACAGGAGGACGGCCATTAATATTCTTGTTGTTAACATGACCTGTAGGGCCAGCGCACCTGTCCATGGTAAACATGTAATGAATGGATTAAAAGGCCTAAAGCTGATGAACTTTGCCAAGAGTTTTTTTTCCTGTGTACCTGTGTGTACCTGCAGTCTGCGTCCTCTGTTATTGACCCCCACGTGTGAGTTTGAGACCCTTCTTCAATGCTGAAAGGGATTCAGCAGCTCTGAGGGACAGAGGAAGTTCATTCTAACAATTTCTTTCTTGTTTCTACTGGGGTTTAATGGCCACAACAGGCCTCATTTTTTTGTCCTAAATAATTACTAGGGCTTTTTTTTAAATTCTGCTTTTTTTTCTTACTCTACATGAAAACATTAAAAAAAGTGACACAGACACATCTTGCATTAAAGCCAGAATAAAAATAATTGCAAATGACTGACTTTCTCCAATGGATAAATACGGAGCTTCTCCCCCTCCGACGTGGGCTTGTCCACCTGGTCGGCGAGACATGAACACAGATGGTGCCTGAAGCCTCCTGGTCCCTGGAGGTGATGGGAAGGACAGTGGTAACACAGTTAGGTGGAAAAGGAGGAGGAGGCAGTGGAGGAGGACCCTAATACTGATTCTGTGATTCAATCTTACTGACACATCTGCTGTCATCTTTATCCATTTTATATGTATATTATATGAATTATATATGACTATAGTATAAGTTCCTGTCTACTACTGCTCTTCCGACTCCCTCCGTGGTACAAACCAGAGTGAAGTAGAGTACATAACACCAGCACGCAGAAGTACAGCTACAGAGTCGTGGGTCTCGGGGTGCAGCCGCTACACCCAGAGGGGCTGTTTCTGTTGCTGCTCATCTCATTTGTGAACGAGCAAAGGTCACAAAGTGTGTAAGTAGGGGACCAACTGTACTCATACTGTACACACAGCAAACAGGAAGGAGATTAGCAGGTTCATGGGCGCCATAAACTGGCCGAGTGCAGCACCACCCACATCCAAATGCAAGCAGCATTAGAATACATAAATACATGGGCAGTTAATAAATACAAATACAAAGAATACAGGCCAGTACCTGTACTCAGTACTGAACAGAAGTAAAATAATAGCTTGCGCGGAAAAGTACGAAAGGTATTCTTCTTTCTGTTTTCCTGCATTAGTAGCAGAGTGGTTTTGTCAACTCTGGTAAAGTTCACCTTGGTAACTTCAGCCCAGGAAATGCTGTGCTTTCTTTTCTTAGTCTGCTGGGCATTTGGAGATGGTGGGTGCACCAATGTGATAATCTAAACACTCTCACACTCTCACACTCTTTCGCTCTCTCTCTCTCTCTCTCTCTCTCTCTAGCATTAGTTTTAGCCTGAATAGCCAACGCACCACAGCTGAAACTGCTGAAACTGAATTCCTTTTTGTAATCATTGTTTCTTCCGCATTTCCACCTTTGTGAAAATTTATGATTCCGCCATAAAGGAATTTTTATTTCGCCCGTTTTGAGTGCTCATCTGGAGCACAAAGCTACTATATCAGTTTACCGTAAATATCTTTCATGTTTATCCAAGAAGGTGAGGTTAGGTCTCCTGTTCTCCCATCTAACTGATGTGTCATAATTTTTTTCAAACTAAACCACGAGAATGTGAATGTGTAGATAATAAAACTAACAAAAGTTATATAGCAGCTATTATTAAAAACTATTATATCGGCTCATGGCTGCTACAGAGCTGAGGCCTTGCAGCACCGCAGTGCGTCAACACTTCCGCAAAACTCAGGAAACTGAAGCTGTGAACAGCAAAAGCACTTTGTGAGCCTGCTGGTGGGCTGTGTGAGCGGTGCTCGTCTGTCTCAACAACACGCACACGCATACACGCGCACACACAGAGCGGTGCTACTGACCCCTTCCTCCGAGACAGACCTCAGCCAGCAGCTGCAAGGGCCCGTGGTGAAGGTACGACACTTGTGTCCATTTTCTGCTATTATTTTCAATCTCTGTTGTGCTGGGACGGAGGTCCTGTGAACCAGGTCTCTGGTCTTACTCCACTCTAGGACCTTTCAGGAAGGTGCTTATCCTGTTTAGATGCAGTAAACTGACCCTGCTGCAGAAAGAGATGAATAAATTTACAGATGCCGGTATTTAAATTCAAAACCAGGGGTTAGAGGTGTATTACCTGCATTAGGAGGCTGCTTCACTGCACACATGTTGTTGTCTTCTCTTCTGCATGTATGCTGTAGAAGTGATGTTTGATAGGGGCACGGTCACAGTAAAATAAACTCTGTCTGGATCGCCACACTAACAGTCACTTTCTGAAATAATACTGCACGCTCTGACTTTTCACACTTTTATGGCACTTAGATTGATGTGTACATACAGGCTGGCAAAATGTATACAAAATGTACATTTTAGATTTGTATCAGAATACATATTTTAATGTGTTCCTGATATATACAGGTGGCAAAGTGGTTATGGTCACTGCCCACCCCCTGCTAGGCACTTACCCTAAAATGACACAGTAAAAATTACTCTGCTGTGTAAATGGGAAAATAATTGTAAGAAGCTTAGTATATGAATCTAACAGTATAAGTTTCTTTGAAGGAAGGAGTCATGTGATCATGTCTCACTGGCACTGCTGTGCACCTCCCACTCATGTGCCCATATCTGAGTCACACCGGTGTCAGCATCCAGGCTTTAAGTAAATTAATGTAACTACCACATCACATCTACACAGGTTCAGCAGATAATATACAGTCAGACACAATTTAGTCAGTATAAAAAGCCAGCATATACATAAACTAAACAACTAATATACTGTATATGTAGCAGTAACAAATAATATATAATTAGTATAAACAAATGAAAATGTACAGTTAAGATGACACAAAACAAAAGAAAAGGAGCAGCAACCTGTCTACTGACTTCATCTGGGTTGGAGATCAAGAAGATAGAGGCCTCTGTCATGACCTTCACCCAACATTGTGACCAAAAAGTGTATTCCACAGCAGCAGGCAAATAAGGAAATGAGGGTTTAGTATAAATAATTAATATGCTTAAATTAATACACATACACCCTGTATCAGAAAACAGCAAAACCGTAATAGCACCACAAGCACCACCATGTGCAGCCTTTCCAAAGCAAGAGCTTCTTTTCAGGACAAGCAGGTCTTAGTGCAAATGTTACACAAAGACCATTGTGCTGAGTCCACATTCCCCTCTGCACCACCGCCACTAAAATATAAATTTAGGAGTTGCTCACACCGGAATGCATCAGATTAAACGGTGCAAAGCTCTTAAAATCAGTTCACTGGACGTGCAAATGTACGGTTTGTTTTGCACTTCTTGCATTTGAATGGTTCACCCATTTACAGAGCAGGGTAATGTTTACTGTATTAATTCAGAACGTGTACCCTAAACTATGGTATTGCACTGGGAGTGGCACGTGACCCAGCATTTTGGGAAAAGATGAAGTCCAAAGAAGTGCAGCCCAAACAAAGTGGTGTTTCATCTCTGATTTTGTTCACTTCACTTGCTGTCATTGCATGAGATGCAAGGAGCCAATGGCTCGATGGTGCAGAGCAGCTTAGGGTGTTCCCAACTTTGGGCAGAATGGCTGTTTTTGCAGCAGTCAAACAAGTGGCTGCATTCTACAGAGGAGCTATTGTGATATGACCTGTGGGCAGAGTTTTGGCCACTTCCTGTTCTGCTGAATTTATTTTTGTTAATCCAAGAGATAAATCATTTCCTTTGCACATCTCAGATTCAATGGCACAGTTAGAAGAGCTGATGAATGGTGTGGTTAAGGGCCACCAAGTCACTGAGGTCCCTTTTGGGCCACACACACAGGGATTCACCGCTTGTATCCTCAGTGTTCACCTTTACAACAACTGAGTCCACCCATCTGCTGGCTGCTCACCCTTTTCTTCTTCTTTCCTCCACCTTTTCTATTCATTCACACCTTTTCAAGAGAATCCCATCTGTGCACAATGTGTCCCAGGCACAATGACTTCAGTGTCACTGTTTCTGCCTCTAATGAGAACCCCATCTGATCTGAGAAAACATCCATCAGTTTGTGTGCAATGCTTTCAATTTCCAGACCTCCACACCCAACTGTGACCTGATAAACAATAATTTAATGTGGAAATTAAGAGGCCTGCCTACTTCCCTACCTGACATGTGTGGACAAGGTGCTTCTGAATGACAAAGGATAAAATCAGACTTAATCTGGTGCCAGAACTCAGTATCGGTGTGGCCATGATCCAGCTGTTAACAGTGAGCATCTCCTGCTCTGTTGCCATGGTTTCCACAGCTGCTGATGGTAATTCTGCGCCACACTGGCTGAGCGGAGGCAATGTCTGAAGCCCCTTCAGTTTGTTTTAACCTGCTGTGTAGCTGGACCTTAGCCCTAACAGAACATAAAGCTGCCTGACACCCTCCTCTGGACACCTGCTAGCCATAATGCTACAGGTTAAACTGACCCTAAGGCCTGATGCCCAGCTTAGTGGTCCACGTGTAAGTGCACCAAAAATCGTGGGGGCTCCAGTTCACTGGCTGAAATATAAGATGAAACCATTTTAAAATTGTGGAAAAAAATTACGCTGAAAGAGAACAAATGATTGCTTTTATTATTTTGCGCTATGCACAGTTGTCTCCAGTCCAGTTGTAGGCTTTAACACCACTACTGCAAGTTAAGAATTTCGCTGCGTTTATGGAGAACAAATGGGGTTTTCATGTGTCTCCACCCAGCTGAGCAGTGAGATACTTTTTCAGTCATACAAAAACAAGAAGGTAATTCTACCTTTTTTATTCTGACTTTATCTAAGATGACTTTCAGAAGCAGCACCAAACACCCTCCTATCTGTCCACTGTCTTCTTCGTCCTGGTCAGGCTACAAAGGTCTGAAACCTCTGCTAGGACCACTGGGTATTCGGCTGTTAAACCACATGATGGCCATGGCCCCTCACACTCACACGCACACACACGCGCGCACACACACGCGCACACACGCGCGCACACACGCATACACACGCACGTATAAGCAAGCAAACTGCCCTAACTACAAAACAGCAATTCCATTCCAGGAAAAAAGCTCTTGATGTGTCGACACATGAACCACAGTGAAAAGCAGGGAACCGCAGACAGCCCGAGTGTGTGTCATATCTTAACATGGACACACTGATTTCAGTGGCACCAAACAAAGCCACCAAGTTTAGACTTTTAAAAGCATTCATAGACATAAGAGCTCTTTTTTTAAGAAATCCT
Organism: Heterotis niloticus; assembly: GCA_018136845.1. Lineage (NCBI taxonomy): Eukaryota > Metazoa > Chordata > Actinopteri > Osteoglossiformes > Osteoglossidae > Heterotis > Heterotis niloticus. The sequence continues at coordinate 18,559,741 of CM030894.1, read as the reverse complement.
TACAAAGATGCTGTTCAGGTGCTCACTAAAGCTGCAGAACTACAGTATATTAATATTTAGTAAACAGACTGTGACCACTTCCTATCATTTATTGAACTTTGCTGCTTCGGTGTCTGCATCTGTGTGTTTCTCATGTGCATGTGTGAAGGAGAACAAAAGTATGAATAACTACTGTCAGTTTGACAAGACTATTTTTCACCCCTCCTTGTTCTAAGTGATTTTCTCCTGCTGGTGTGTCTGGTGGTTTGTGCTGTTTTTTGCCTTCTGTGAGAAACCTCCCCCTTGCTCAGCAGACACAGAGGAACCATCTGAGGAGCAGAAGCAACAATGACTGCAGAGATGAGAATGGCAAAAAAGAGGAACCAGCCTTTTTGGGGGGGGGGGGGGGGTTGAAAAACTCAGCTTTGGTGAAAAAGTTTTTTTGCAAGGTGAAGTTGCCCAAGATGTCAGGGTTGTGACCTACTGAACTAGGATTTGTATACACTCAGTTGTAAGAGCCAACACCCTTTTGTTTTCCACAGTTTCATCATTCTGAAGAGAGAAGAACCCACTGGGGTTAAGGTGGGAGAAAGGGTATATATATATATATATATATACACACACACACACACACACACACACACACACTCTCTCTCTCGCTCTCTCTTTTGGAGAGGTGACAGACAATTTCCTCCACTTTGTTCACAATGGATGTAACCAAAGCCCCGTCTCTGCAAACTTCTGAACTCCGTCCTTCTGTGGGAGACACAGAGTTTATAGTGGAAAGTCTTGGGTGAACCTGTGAAGATGATAAGAAACTGTGAGACCTCTACCGTGAGGTGACTGCTGAACTTGAAACAGTTTTTACTGTTACTGTAGCTCAAGATTGTCTTCCTTCCAGATGGATGAAATAGACGCCATGTTCTCTGACCTCCTGGGGGAGATGGACCTCTTAACACAAGTAAGTCCTTCATTTACAATGTTCCTTCAAAATAGATATTTCTACACAACATTCAACCATTTCTCAAGTCTGTTGACCAGACCAGACTTACATTAATTCAGCACCAGTTAAAACTTGGTGGAAATATTTGCTCCAGATCACTTCCCCACAGTGTGTTTGATCTCTATCGCCACCTCTGCAAGTTGCACTTTTACTCTTTTAAGTTTATAGTTAATCATTTTGCTTTTTTTCTCCATGTAGAGTTTAGGAGTGGAATCCATTGCTCCAGCAAATGAACCCAGCTTGGAAAGCTTAGAGAAAGAGGACACCTTTGTGTTCAATAATCTGAATGGTAAGAACAAAAAAGGAAAGGTTGTTTTTTTTTTTTTTTAAATTGACAGGTTACAAATTGCTTTCACCATTTTCTTTTTGGGTCCGATGAAGAGATTTCTTTGTTTTCACACAAATCTGTGAAATGTGTGCATTTTAAAGGCTGAAAAAATTCTACGTGCCCGAATGAGCCCCTGTCATGTCCAACTCCTGGTACTGTACAGGCAAACATTTTTGGCCGCTAAAGCTTTATTTGTGGTCAGTGACCTAAACTTCTTCTCTGCTAGCATCCCTCAGTGAGCTGGAGGACAAGGACTTGGATGCCCTGATGTCAGAGCTGGCAGAAAATATTGAGGATACCCCTAGCCAACTACCACCACCCCAGGAGGAGTTCACCCAGGGCCCAAACTCCTTGACCAGCACAAATTCCAGTGCACAGTTACCTGCTTTTGCACCTGCAGAAGTCATCCAGCCCCCTACACAGTCTGCCAAACAGCTGTCAGCGGTATCCCAATGAAATCAACATAAATCCGCTTCATTGCCACTTGCATTCCCTTATTCTCCACTTTCTTATTTTCTGGTTTATTCATTCTTTCAGTTATTCCACCATTTTGTTTGTCTTCTCAGGAAGAATTGGAATCTCAGGCTAAAGCAGAAAAAATCAAGCTCGCTTTGGAAAAGCTGAAAGAGGCCAAAGTGAAGAAGGTAATGAAATAAAGTGCTGGGCTGAAAGCCGGGGAAATGTAGAAGTGGGTTCATCCCATTTTTATTAAATGTCTGCTGTGGACATAGCGCGACTCAGTGCCTTCATGCTTTGAATAGCTGGTTGTCAAGGTGGCCATGAATGACGGCAGCTCCAAAACCCTGATGGTGGATGAACGGCAGACGGTGCGTGATGTGCTGGACAGCCTCTTCGAAAAGACGCATTGCGATGGCAATGTAGATTGGTGTTTGTATGAAACCAACCCCAACCTGCAGATCGGTGAGAACTGCAATTCAAAATGCAACACCAGAGATGGACAAAATGTGCAGGCAGGTTCATGCTTTGTGTCCCAACAGAGCGGATACTGGAGGACCACGAATTCCTGGTGGACCCTCTGTCTGCATGGATGCGAGACAGCGAAAACAAAATTCTCTTCCTCGAGAGAAAGGATAAGTATGCGGTCTTCAAAAATCCCGAGGTATGAACATAATGTGTTGCCTTGTGCTTATTAACATGCGAGGCTGTAAACATAAAGTGTTTAAAAATAGGTTTACACCGAACATCTATGCAAATAAGTAACTATTATAAAGGAAGAACAGATACAGAACCATCCGGAGGTTTCCATGTCTCAAAGCATATGAGCGAGAACTACAAGTGGATTTCAGCTCCTATTCTCCTCCCTTTTGCTTGGACCCACACAGAACTTCTATCTTTGGAAGAAGGACAAGAACTTTTTGCTGGATGTGAGAAAAAAAGACAGAGAAAACCTAATTGATGTGAGTTCAACTCATGCTTTCTAAACACTCAGCGTCCGGTAGCGTCATTCATGCCCTAAATGCTTTCACTAGTCAATCATCAATGGTAAGATAAGTTGCTGATATTCAGTAGAGGCCAAAAAATAGGATGAAATCTAAATATGTTTAATTTTTGCTCACCACCTGTAACTATGCCTGTTCACTTCCAACTCCAGGAGAATTTCTGTGGGGCTTCGGTCATTGTGCCTGACCTTGAAGGAATTCTGTATCTGAAAGAAGATGGGAAGAAGTCCTGGAAGAGGCGCTACTTCCTTCTCAGGGCATCAGGAATTTATTATGTTCCCAAAGGAAAGACTAAGGTGAATAAGCTTATGAGATACCTTCAACAGGCCATAGGTGTGCGTTTACTTCCAACCTCAGAAATGTCATTTGAAGTTGGTACTGAGGGGTTTGACCAATTTCATCTCCTTTGACAGACATCAAGTGACTTGGTGAGCTTCATACAGTTTAACAATGTGAACGTCTACAGTGGTATAGACTACAAAAACAAGTTCAAGGCACCAACAGACTTCTGTTTTGTCCTGAAGGTATGTCAAAGATCCCTACACCTGTGTTACATTCAGTAACAAACATAAGCAGTTACATTCTCTGTGCAATCCTAGTTTAACAAACCACTGACATGTTCAGAAAAGCATAAAACTCCTTCACCCTTGTCTGCATCACATAAATGCTCAGCTTCTCCAGATGTTTGACCGAAGACTACATGCACCCTGAAGAGAAGCTGTAATGACATTACCAAAAACAGTGCGCATTCTGTACCCGACAAATAGAATGAAACCATTGAATGAAATGATGGCTGAAAGAACGTGTTTGTGTAAAATTATTTGTAGCAGCTCATAGGTTTCCTTTACAAAGGTTGTTGCCTCTGCTGCATCATCAACACTGAGCTAAAGTTGGATGTTTTAAGGATGTGAAATTGACTGTGCTTCTCAAAAAAGCTCATATTCATGGCTCTAAGAAAGTTAAATGGTAGGAGGCTCCTTGTTCCTCTTACCACATTTTGCAAACATTGAGGAGCAACGTAGGTTCTAAAAATTTGGTGCTTTTGCCTTAGCCAACTTTGGCCTATACTACCTTCTGATGGTGCAAGATGGTTTACCGTGGGTTGGACAGATTCCATCTATTCTAGAACAGATAAATCCTGACAATTCTTATCTCTCTAGAAGCTCAGCCTTTGAGGTGGAATTTTATACTGCTTTACCTATTTGCCACCATTTTGCTTCAGCACCCACAGATCCAGAAGGACTCTCAGTACATCAAGTACCTCTGCTGCGATGATGAGACGACGATGACCCTCTGGGTGACCTCAATCCGGGTTGCAAAGGTGAGAGAAGATGCTGAATTCGTATAGAATATAAACCCTGAAGAAGAATACATGGAGCAGGAATTTGCACAAAACCGACATCTTTGACATAAATTAAATTAGCAATGAGAATGTCTCGTGGTACTTTTGCTCACAGTATGGCGTGACTCTTTATAACAACTACCTGGCTGCCTCGAGAAGCACCGATTTATCCAGCTGCTGGACAAACCGAACCATTGGCGCTAACCAGTCTACACCATCCACCGTTCACAAAGGTGAGATGAAGTCAACGACTGAGCAAAAGATCCAGGAGTATTTAAAGTTAATAACATTTAGGAAGTGTGGAGAAATATGATAACTAATGTGGACTATGCCCCCAGCCCCTCGTAAGGCCAACGGGCACATCTCCTCGGCTCCATCCCAGGCCACACGACCCACGGCAGATACTTCCAAACATCCAAAACAGTACAAGATGAAGGTAAAAGGTCCAGACGTGTGGGTTTGTGAGAGTAACAGCCCAACAGCAGTCAGTCCTCTTAAGCAGTAGGGGGTAGTACAGCCATTGGCTTTGGACTCCCCGGTTGAAATCCCACCTCCTGCTATAGCACCCTCAATTGTGGTACTTACCCTGAATTGGTACAGTATAAATTACCCTGGTGTGTAAATCGCTTTATGCAGCATAACCCTGTAAGCTGCTTTGGAGAAAAGTATCAGATAAATGAATAAATGTAAATGAGGTTAAACCCAAGATAAATGGGTATTTCAGGTGTTAACAGGTCAGTGGTGCACAAATCTAAATAAAAACTGGCCAGTTCCAGTGTTTGGAAGCAGCATTATGTGTGGCCAGCAATACTATGGCCAGGATTTGGTGTAACTGCCCCTATAGACAAATACACACCAGGGTCATTACAGCTGCCAGTAAACCTCAGGAATATTGATCCTTTAACTTTTTAAAAATTGTGATTGTTTCTAAAGGTGAATGAAGGAGGCTCCTGCTTGCCACCCTGTGTGGCCACAGGTGAAGATCTGCCCCCGCCACCTCCTGATCCCATCTTGCCCCCGCCACCTCCTGATCCCATCCTGCCCCCTCCACCTCCTGATCCCATCCTGCTCACCGTTTGCCTGCAACAAGAACCCCAACTCCCCCCTCCACCACCATCCCCCGTGAAGGCTTGCCCTCCCCCACAGCCAACGAAGCTTCCCCCTCCTCTGCCAGCTGAGGGAAACTACCTCTCCCCCCAGGTGATCTCCTGGAGCCCCCCTGACTCCACCACCCCCTCCGGTGCACCTGCAGAAGCCCCTTTGTCCGCCAGGAACCAAACCTATTCCGGGACAGAAAAAAGTGGCCCCTCCCCCACCAAAGAGGACCACACCAGTGACTACAACATCAACTAGTGGGGACATGATGTCAGAGATCATGAAGGTCATGCAGAAGAATGCAGGCCAGTGATGACCAGACATAGCACTGACCACGGATCACACGGGCGGCTTATTAACTTATAAACATTTATGGCCCAGTGCGGCCATTTGTCGATCTTGGGAATCTGCGTCAAACTGCCAGCCAAACAGGAACAGAATCTGAAGCAGCAAATTATGGGATCTGGCACAGTAATACCTTTATACACTTAATAAATAGCAATAAATGATGCTTGGCATATATACAGTTTTAACTAATGCTGACATTCAGACTGAAAGAGCACTTGTACATAACGTATACGTTTGCAAAAAAATCATGCTGTGTAGTCATTTTCAAGGTAGTGTGAAATATTACAGTGTTTGTACATTCTGTCCAGGCAGATATCATGATCACAAGGCATCAGATATGGCATCTGAGTGACAAAATAATAAACAAATAAATAAAAACTTTTCTGCTATTTTAAATAAAATTCAACCATTTTAATTACCGTACTTTAAGTACAAATTCATTTTATGTTTAATGAGGACAAACTAAATACGCTGCTAGATTCAGGGTGCACCTTTTTGCCCTGAACTGCATGTCACTTTGGAAAAGACTGTGAAAAATGAACTGATGGATCTCCAGATTTCCAAAAACACAATCAACTGCTACATCTGATAAACACTTAAAATTTGTAAGTGCAAGCTTTAAAATTCCCCAACTATTTTTTGTGAAACTTTTTGCTTCCCTTTTTTCCCCCTAATCACTACTGTGGCATTTAATATACAGAATGTTTATTATAAAAGACTGTACATACATTTTAATAACCATATTATATATACAAATTAAAGATAGGGACAGGGTTCAGGTTTCATTCAAGGGACATTTAAGATACAGAACACCTTCAATGCTCAGTACAAACAAAGAAAACAGACAGAAGAATCAAAGCGCCGTTAGTTCTACTATCCTGACATTTTGACAGTAAAGATGCTACTATTAGTGTCCTGGGACAAGTTGCCTTCAGAAAGAGAATGGAGGTTCAAAAGCTGCAATGAATGAACGAGGTAAGAATGTGTTCCTAAATGTCCAAAATCAAAATTTGAAATGTTAAGGTACAAAAAATTTTGGCAAAAAAAAAAAGAAACAATAAGTGACAATCGTAACGTAATCACTACAGTAAATATGCCAGTGTGTGATGGGATGGTGTACAAAAGATAAAAATGACACTAGAGTACAAAATAACTGAACCTGAGTTATAACACTAACCCAGCAACGGAATTAAATAGTGAACTACAAACCCCCACAGCCCCCACTGCCTGGCACATGACCCAGAGCAGGTTAGCAGGGTCAGCATCTGGCATGGACCGGCTCGATACGGCACTGTTTTCGGAGATCATGCTTAAATATTACATTTGAGCAAACTACGACCATTTAGAGGACTCAACGGTATGGTTTATATCTACACTTCAGCCGGACGATAAACCTGTTTGAGTAAAGATACAGAATATTTCACACACTGAAGGGTCCAGTGCTGATGCTTTCCTTTTTTACAGACATTTATGACATTTACACAGCCACGGGCTGGCACTGAGAAAAGCCAGCACAACACCAGCCTTGCTTTATCCTAATGTGATGTAAAAAAAATTGTTAAAACACATACAGGTACCCTCCTAATTAAAAGTGTGATGTGTTCCTGTTCATCTTGTAAGGGGAAGCATCCAAGTCAGAAATGTAATGGGAAACTGTTGCTTTAAGAGAGTAGGGCATTATGGAAAATGAGTGCAGTTCCAGGGGTGCATGAGTCAGCCATTTTGGGTGTGTCACTTAATGAGAAATTGGGAAAATTTCCCCCCCACTCGGCTCTTGCTATTTGGTTGTAACTCCTTAACGGGTGTAAAGCAGAAAATTTCAATAGTGTACGCAAAAATTCTGAAGTCAAATACTTGTATCTCGAGGGACACCTGTATTAGTATAGAGATTATAACATAAAATCATCAGCAAGTTTTCGACATGACCAGTGATGGAATAATGGAAGCCTTAACAAATCAAAAGGGCCATTTAAATGGTACATGCATGCCACAATTTGAAGAAACATGTTTCAGATTTGGGTTTAATGAAAACTAGCTGTTCCAAGCTTGTATTTCATACCTAAAAGTCTGGCCTTTCACAAACTACATGGAGCTGGACGACAGGCACATTTTAAATACCTGATTTCAGCAGAATTGTATTGGATGATCTCATTTCTGGTGTGAACTGATATTAACGGACACGGCACTACCCACAACCTCACGCTATATATACAGGTTTAGTAATAGAACAGAAAACCACAGGCGATGCTTGTTTTCATCCATGTCACTGCTTTTAGTCTCAGTACAACTCCCCTTCCCCTCCGACCTTTGTGCGTGTGGCTCTCATCTCGATGGACTACGCGTTTCCAGCATCAGTCAGCGTAGTGCATGATGGACTCCACGTAGTTGCCAGGGAACAAACCCGTGACACCGTTACAGACGCCCTCAAACCAGCCATCGTCGTTCTTCTTGATGATGTAGATGATGGCACCCTCCATAAAGGACAGTTCATCATCCTTATCCTTCGAATAATCGTAAATTGCAACAACTAAAAGGTAAAAGAGGAGGGCAGAAGATGAAGTGGTAAATTAACATGTAATGTATATGAAAGATAACCTACATTGGTTTTCTTAAAACTGTACTTAAAACTAGCACTTGTGATGGGCAGAGCTTGGAAGATGGAGCTTTGTGGGCAGGGCCTACCTTTCTCCAAATAATTCTTGGGGGCCCACTGGGGGTCTCCATCAGCATAGGGGTCACTGTAGTGCACCAAGGCCGCCTCCTCATCCTCATAGTCTACTGGCGGAGGGGGTGGCGGCGGCGAATCGTCGAACATCGGCACATCGTCGGGTGGAGGAGGAGGAGGGGGCGTGGGGCTGTCTGCTACTGGAACAGCGTGTGGGGAGGGATGGTGGTTAGAACCACGCCCCCTTATGACCCGCCCCTGACCAGGGCCTGATGGACACATCACAACAGAATGGCGGGTGGGCGTACATCGTACCACCATGCAGGTGCAAAGCTGAGCATTGCAAGGGACAGATGAGTAAGGTTACACAGACCGCATGCACCTCACACCTCATTTCATGATAATTAAACATTATACATAGCAACAATTCAAGCATAACCACCGGAAGCTACAGAGTTAGATGTTGGATACAAAATGATCATGTAGAGAAAAGCCATTTTTCACAGAAAAAACCTTGTAGGTATTATTAGGCTAAAAAAGCTACATGGGGAGCTTAGAACTTAAACAAAATAAGAGATGCTTTACTGAGAGAATGTAAACCAGGGCATGAATGTAACTTAATTTCAGCAGCTCTAACCACGACTGTACATGACATTCAGCATTGCCGCTGGACTCATGAACGTTTCAGAATGTGGCAAGTCCAATGAATCAAATCACACTGGCTTTGCACCGGCATCAATTCTGCAGCTGATTTTTCCTGTGCCGAATCTCAAAAAAGTTAATGTAACAAAAACAGACGTTTACAGGAAATGAAAAGCACTTTGTTTTTTCACTTCACCATTCATAGTTAAATGCAGAAGTGGGAGTCATCTGTAATAAAATCATCTGCCCATGTAATGATGCAGCAGATTTTTCTGCTAACATGGACTGTTGATTCTGAAGCCCATCTCTCTGATAGCATCTTCTCTCCACTTTGCAGCAGACTGACTTTCTGGGAAATCTTTCTACAGGAAATGATGTATGTGAGGGGAAATGGTGATATATCCCACAGGCTGAGGCAATGTGGCACAGAAAAAGTAATGGTCATTTGCAGGCTACCACTACAGAATGAAGAAGGTAAGTGTGCCACACAGTGTAGTACTGGCAGAGACAGCATGCTGTGAGTGTTAACAGGTAGGAGGTGATGCAGGGCCTGCACTACAATGAGAGATGAAGAAGCAGTTTTGAATGTTTTGGACTACTACTACCACTACAGAAGATGGCCAGGAGGATGAGTTAAATGCTGTGTACTAGTTTACAAGACAGGTAGGAGGTGTTGCATGTGCATCATGGTGAAGGATGAGGAGGAGGTGCTGCAAGCTGTGCTCTGCTACCCAAGACAGCAGGGAAGTTTCGCATGATGTGCACCACTACACTCATTGCACTACTACCCATTGACCAGTGGGTGGCGGTACATGCAACATGCTGCTCTCATTATGAACTTACTGTTCTCCTGCACCCGGGCCACAAAGCCTGTGAGAGGTATCTGGGGAGTCAGCTGTGGCATAGGAGGTGGAGGGGGGGCAACAGACACTGGATGGAGGGACAGATTGTGGGTGGAAGGTAAATAAAAGAGGACAGTGGGGGGCCGACAGACGGGAGAGTATGGGGGGGGCAAACAGAAGCAGAAATAAATCAGCAGAACACAAAGCAGAATTCAAATAAAACAGAATCCCCACAGACAGGAAGCACCTGCTGACCTATGGGGGGGGTGGGGGGGGGTTAAACACTGGGTGCAGATGTCTCAGACAAAGGAAGATTTTTAAAAGAAACCTGGAGAGTTTGTTTCAAACAAAGGCCGCAGTCCAAATATTAGCAGCTCGCGTGTTTATTTTACACAAGCCCTCTTGGTTTTGCTGTTTTGTTTGTACCACGCAGGGGGACCGCATATTAAGCAGCTCCTTCACTGAATAGTCACAAACCTGCACCCCCTCACTCCCTTGCTGACCCCCAGCCATCCTGGAAGAGCTGCTTGGATCAGCTGCCAGGCTGATCTGTTTTGACGTGACCAAACTTGTAAACATTGAAACACCTTTAGCCGAGCTCTGGATCCCTCCAGCAGAAGCGGTGCGCCGGCTAAATTGCTATTCTACTAATTGTTATTCTACACCACTGAATCCTCCCCCTGGTGCTGGATTCAAACATCTACAGGAAACAAGCCCTGCTGGTCCAGCTCTAATAGCTGGGGTTTCACTCTGCTGGACTGCACAATACTGACTGTAAGCTCTGTCCTGTCAGCTTCTCAGCTACGATACTGCAGTTTAGTCAGAGCAGGTGGTGTAGAAACCGGATCTGTTCTCGTGCATCTGAAGAACCTGGGTTCCAAACCCTTTTTCTACTGTAGGTAGTCAGTCAAAGTATCCACTCCAAACTGTCCCAGTAAAAATAAGCCAGACATATAAATTACTGTACTTCACTTTGAAGAAAAGCATTGACCTAATAACTATTCTGAAACATTACTTTGATGCTCTTTTTTCACCTCCACCAGGTTTCCAGTCATACACAGAAAAAGGATAGCTATCTGACATTTAATTTTTACCTCGGGTGCTGGGGACTTGTGAGAGAAAATAAAATAGGACTATACTTCATCTTTACCACATCTACACACGAAAACTTCAAAGTATTTTAAAAATAGTAATGATTTGTATATGCATTTGTCAACAAGCTGAAATTTATGTCTCATACAGCATTTTATAGTATTTCATTCCACCCAAAAAGAAAGCATCTTTCCTTCAGTCGAGCTCAAATCGGATACTAAAAAGCGCAAAGTCACCCTTATTGGTGAAAGTATAGAATAATAAGGGATGCAGAGTTTGAGTCAAGAGTCACACAAAGTTGAACAAACATCACACAATATTAGAAAATATTTCTGGGATAATTTGTTCAGTACCTATTTGGAAGAAAAATGAGGGTCTTAAGCATAAACATCAGACTGCATACATTAAAAACACTAATAAAAGTGGGAAGAATTATAACAAACAGTACAGCAGACTTTACTCCTACGGCAGATGTGGTATTTGCTACTGGGGGTCTTACTTGCGTTTTGAGGGTAGGTGGGGCCACCGTTAATCTGTGGCTGCGGTACTGTGAACTGAGAGGCCACCGAGGGTGCCCGACGGTACGTTCCCGTGGCCGACACCGTTGAGATGGATGCCGTGCCGGAGCCATGGCGTGAGATCTGCCGGGAGACCGTGCCAAACTGGGACATTGGGATGGGACCAAGGCCTGGTCCCTGAGGAACCGCTGAGGCAGGAGAAAAAGACACAGAAAGAAACACATATTTGACAACGACAAGCACAACAGGGCTCAGGCGAAAGTGCTCAGGTACAGATACCATCCTCAACTCTGAGACAATCACGTGTTGTCATGGAAACCAGGGTTCATACTCTGCTGGTGTGACGGTATAGCAACAAGTGATATACATTACATTTCAAACTCTGTCACCTCCTCCACATATGTGGGCTAAACAATGCTACTGCTGAGATAATGGGCATCCCGGCTTTAAGCTTGTATATACAGTATGTGTGACACAATTTAGCAATTTCTATTAAATCAGAGTATCTCTTAGCTAATAACCATAAACTTAAATGTTAAGAAAGAAACTATATGGCAGATAGTATTGAAGAAAAAGGTGAAATACCAGGTCACAAGAGATATGTGAGGAGCACATTACGAATAGCTGGCAGTGCCCCCACATGGCCAAAGTGCAAATGGACACTGAAAACACCCAGACAGGTTCACGCTGGACATTCTAATTGGGTGCATTTCTTGGTTCCTCTTGTCCCCATTACACACCAGACTTCATCCTTTTTCCACGCGGATCCAACCACCTTTCTGTGGAATGAGCAATACCTCCTCGTGGATGACCTTGAGGTGTTGCTATGGTGACAGGTTCCTTGAAGCATCAATTCTATTCTCAGGGTTTGGTCCTGATGCATCTCCATGTGACCCATCTCACCACAAGGAAGGTACAGTCCAGTTTGTCCACAACAAGAAGCATCTCCACTGCATACAGCTACAACCCTGTCTTGAGAGCCTACCAAGTACTGGAGGTGACAAAGCTTAAAGCTCAATACTGTTTATTTGGGGACACAGGCAGCTCTGCTGGTCAGGGAAACTGCAAAGACAAGCAGGGCCTGTCTGTTGTACCTTTGAGGAAAATAGTTAAGTTGTACAGTTAATCCTCACATAGCGGGACTAATGGCTGGATGGAGTGCAATAAGGCAGTTGACCCTTTATTTGCTATCACAACCGTGATAAGAGTAAGACATTAAAACAGATATTTGTACAGCCAAATACTATTCAGTTATACTGTAGTGTTGAACAAATCTGTTAAAAAATGTTTTATGTATTTAAGTTTTATGCTTCAAATATTTTAATAAATTAAGATTTAACAATTTATGTTCTGCTTTGCTGATTTTTTTTCCAAAAGGTATTTTAAAAGTAATAATGTACACTGCACTGAATATCTGGTAACCAGTGGTTGAGTCATACATGGATGAACTGAACTGCTCATAAATTCAGTCAAGTTTCCACTTACAGCCCCAGTATACTGTGCACTGTGTTAGTAATTTCATTTAATTCCCTGCTGGATGTTTTTACTTCTGAATATTGATTGTGGTGAACATAACAGGGGTCCAGTGCACTACAATGCAATTGGAAAGCATCACCTTCACCTCACAAACAAATGTTTGTGGAACAGTGAAAACAAATATCCATTTGTTTTCCAGCATATAGCTGCATGTAAGCAAAGGGGGGGGGCACAGCTGTTGTGTGTGTGTGGGTGTGTGTGTGGGGGTGGTGGTTACCTGGTGCCATGCTGGGAGGGGAGGGTGTTGGCACTGCAATGGGGTGGCTGATGTTGCTGCTACCACCACTGTTCTCCCGGCTGCCGCTTCCCCCACTGCTGCCACTGTGAAGAGACATCGGAAGTCAGCAGACACACATCATACCTGTGGAGGGCTCTTCACCGAAACATCATCCATTTCACCTACTCGGCTGCAGCCTTAAAGGTCTCAGAAGATACAGTTAACTGGAATCTGAAATGCCGACTGAAAAGCTGCACGCACTGGCCCTGGTACTGAACCTAGAACTGCAGCGCACCAAGCAGCCTCTTCATTAGGCTGGACCAAGCAGATTTTATTCGTTGAGCTTCTCTAAAAAAACATAACAAATCATCATATCAGCGGTATTGCGAAACAGAGAGAGAGAAAATTATTTTTTAGTTATATAGGCATTTTACTGATATTTGGAGAAATTGGTTCTGTTTTTTTTTTTGAGTGGGGTGATTATTAATATGCCTGAAACACACAGCTTTGGATTGCAGGAGGAAACCAAAGATGATGAAACCTATGTAAACAGAGAAAATGCAAACTGCACAGACTGAGCCCGTAGTCTGTAACTTACAACCTCTTGCATTACATACTTTGCCACTGTAACTGCCCACCTGGTAAAACATGCTGTAAGTGTGAGAGGCCACTATATTGCAGGCAGTAGACAGTACCTGTGTGTCCTGGGCCTTTGGTTGAGTGAGGCAGTCCGACCCGGGCTGTGCTGGCTGCCCAGTCGGGCAGGGCTTGTCATGTAGTCACTGGGAACGGTTGGTGGCTTCACAGGCTCCAGAGTCTTATACGGGGTGTTGCGTCTGACAAGTTGGGGAGGTATAGAAAAGTGGGGGTGTCACTGAAAATGTTCATCAAACACCTTTGGTTTGAAGACACACACACACACACACACACACACACAAATATGTTGTTTTACCCCAGAGTGCCGCGTCCTGCCATTGGGGGGCTAGGAGGCTTCTGTGTGGGTGGATTGCTCCTGGAGAGGGTGCCTACACCCCTGGGGGGCTGGCTGCTCCCCTGCTGCAAGGCAAACATTTCAGAAATGTGCATCAGCTCCTGGCCAAAATGATGGAGACTTGAGTTTCTCGGAAAGTCAACTTAAAAATTGTGCACATGTAGCTTTCTATTGTTGGATCAATTTTTTTTTCAGGGAAACTGCACAGAAGACTACGGTAATATATTTCCATAATTGCATATTTAAACATATCTATGCAGACATGACAGAGTATTAAACTGTGGAGCGACGACAGTACCTCTCTACCATATTTTGGTCCCCACAAACATATTAAATAGTTTAAGGTGGAATGACATGAGACAATAGAATGTGGTGGTGGCAGCTGGTACCAAAGCAGCTTTGGTATGGATAAACAGATTCTTACCTTGGCTTTCAACCACTTTACCATGGTACAGGAGGGAGGGGAAGGAAAGAGAGAAAAAAAACACATGTCAAACAGTCTGGTTAGGAAGTTAATGCATTAACATTTATTTTTCCGGACCTAGGTTTTGTCCACAGTGACTTACAGCATTACATTACTTTCAGTGATTTACCCATCTATACAGCTGGGTATTTTTTACTTTACTGATTCAGAATAAGTACCTTAATTAAGGGAACTACCCTTAATGTGAGCCTTAGACCTGGGTTCCTGAACTGTAAGGTAGCAGATCTAACACTGCCAAAAAGAGGGGGCTGAATCCCCACTCCTATCCCCCAATGAGTTGAAACACCTTGCAAGGGGATGAGTCTTGATTTTCTCAAACTCTGAGAGGACCCAACTGATAGAGCAGGTTAAGAGCAACTAAATCTGTGCAACCATCATGATGGGACCAATCCCTTGAATCAGAGCCATTCCAAGTGTTTCAAGGAGCACCATCTAGGGTTACAAAGTTCGATGACTGTTTGAACCACATTTGGAGGCACAGCTGCCCACTGCTGAATATGCACTGTACCTATGCAATGTGCTCCCGCCTGCTGGGATCACTGCCAGAAAACACAAACTCATCAAATTGTAAATTATTCACAAGAAGATCCACTTGGAGGCTTTGTTGTGCACATGGACAGATGGATAGAACCCGGCTCTTCTAATCAAGGTGAAGGGGAATGAGAGGGTCCATGCCTCACAGGTGGTAAAACACAGAAAGAAAAAAAAAAAACACACCTACTCGAGTCATTCATTCAGAACTACAGCCTCTTGAATTAATGTCCTTAATTTTGAACCTGCAGACTGGTTGTAAAGCCACTCTAAGGCTAAGGTTTAATGCTTAATTCTCCCAGTTATACACTGATCAGCCACAACATTGAAACCACTGACAGGTGAATAATATTAATTATCTTGTTACAATGGCATCTGTCAAGGGGTGGGGGGAGATATTAGGCAGCAAGGGAACAGTCAGTTGTTAAAGTTTATGTGTTAGAAGTAGAGAAAATGGTCAAGCGTAAGGATCCGAGCGACTTTGACAAGGGCTAAATTGTGATGGTTAGACGACTGGGTCAGAGCATCTCCATAGTGGCCAGTCTTGTGGGTGTTCCCGGTATGCAGTGGTTAGTACCTACAGTACCAAAGTGGTTCAAGGAAGGACAACTGGTGAACCGGCGACAGGGTCATGGACACCCATGGGTCATTGATGCTTATCTGAGACAATCTCAGAGAAGAGCTACTGTAGCACAAATTGCTGAAAACCTTAACGCTGGCCGTGATAGAAAAGTGTCAGAACCCACAGTGCATCACAGTTTGCTGCATTGCCGTAGAGCAGTCAGAGTGTCCATGCTGACCCCGTCTACCGCTGAAAGCACCCACAATGGTTATGTGAGCATAAGAACTGGACTATGGAGCAATGGAAGAAGGTGGCCTGGTCTGACGAATCACATTTTCTTTTAGATCATGTGGATGGCCAGGTGCGTGTGTGTTGTTTACCTGGGGAAGAGATGGCAGCAGTATGCACTGTGGGAAGAAGGCAGTGTGATGCTCTAGGCAATGTTCTGCTGGGAAACCTTGGGTCCTGGCATTCATGTGACACCGCCTACCTAAACAATGTTGCAGACCACTCCTTCATGGCAACGGTATTCTGTAATGGCAGTGGTCCTACCATACTGCAAAAATTGTTCAGGAACAGTTTGAGGAACATGACAAAGAGTTCAAGATGTTGTCTTGGCCTCCAAATTCCCCAGATCTCAATCCGATCAAACATCTATGGGATGTGCTGGAAAAACAAGCCTGATCCATGGATGCTTCACCTCATAACTTACAGGACTTAAAGGATCTGCTGCTAATGACTTGCTGCCAGATACCACAGGACACCTTCAGAGGTCTTGTGGAGTCCATGCCTCAATGGGTCAGAGCTGCTTTCGTGGCATAAGGGGAACCCACACAATATTAAGCAGGTGGTTTTAATGTTGTGGCTGATTGGTGTATATGCCCACATTTAAAAGCAGTGCTGACAGTCGTGTGCTCAGCAAACTACTATGAATCCAGGGAACAGTTTGCACTGGCAGTCAATTCATGAATTATTTTGTAAGCACCTCCAAAGTCACTGTGACTAGAGTGACAATCAGACAGAAATGTTTAGTAAATAGATTAGGGAAGAAAATAAGCCCCAAAATGTTCAAATCTTTGGAATTTCATAATTCAACTGTCAGAAAAGTAAGAAGACATTGTATTAAAACTGAAAAGAACTAAACCAACCAAAAGGGTTCTGTTTTGAGGCTAGAGCATGTCGAAGTGGCTATGTCAAACAATGACATCAGAGTGAAGCCTTCCTGGTTCAACAAAGTTATCTCCCAGCTCCGGTCACAAGGCCAGGACTTCCAGGCATTCAAGCAGATCGTAGACCCCGCTGGCTACGTCCACAAGCCAAGGCCATTAAATGACCTCAATCAGGGCAAAAATGAGACAAGGTCAGGGTCAGGAAGCATGTACCAAAGATCATGACAGACCTTTCCCACCCCAGCCGTCACTTGTTCCAAGCCCTCGCTCTGGGAAGTGATATAAGGCAGGGAGGATTTGAGCAAGGCCCAAAAATAGCTTTTCCTTTGTCAACCTCTGAGATCCATATCACTGTTGAATGGATGTTAAGATTCTGCTGGTTGGTTCAGCTCAAACAGTTACTCTATGTGCATTGTAGTTATAGTATTCTTTTCAAATTTTGTTACCTTATACTTTACTAGCTGAGTTACCCGGTGCTACTGGGTCAGGGCAGGTAAACAGTAATAACCCATTGTATAACCATCAAACTGTATTGCCCTTAAAGTTGTTGCACTTAGCACATAAGTATTGTTAGTTCTGTTGGACAGATGAACACTACGGAGACTGAGCTATATAAACTTTATTACTGTAATTTTGTGTCATGACTAATATCTGTTGTGCTTATGCATTAAATATGGCTGAATGAGCACCCGATGATTGAAATTCCATGTTCATGCAAACGTGATATTATCTTATCTGTCTATAAAAAAATGTTTCTTAGGAAGAAAAACATAAAAATGTCAGTCAATCACAGAGCTAGATAAGGATGTACAGTTATGTAGGGAGAAAAGAGAGAGTGATCTCAGAGATTTTAAACATGTTCTTTTCCCAGCATGTCACAGGGGACACATGGGAAATTGCCTTTTTCCTCACTGAGGATCCACCTGATAATTATCAGGCAGCAGAATCCAAACTGGATGAAGAAAACAGTCTGTGTCACTTGCGATGGACAGCTTCTATGCCAAGAGGAGAGGACTACAGAGGTCCGCTTCTGGCCGCACTGTGGGTCAACCATATTTGAAAATGAAAGGCCCCAAAGGCAGGGGTTGCTTAGGGTGGAAAGGTAGTGCTATCATTTAAGAAGGACACAAAGGTTGTGGGTGGGACTCGGCTATTTTATAAATAACTGTCCTCACGAGGGTGGCTATGGAACAAGGACAACACCAGCTTCTGTCAGCTCTCACCTCTTTCAGTTTCCATGCAACTTTTTCAACACATAGGTTTACACATATACTGTATTTATCTGACACTTTTCCCCCAGCCCAGCAAACAGCACAAGAAGATGAAAGAGGACACGTACAAAGAACTGTGGCTAAAAAGAATAAAATTTGCCAAGATGTTCATGCAAACGTCAAGAAATTAAAGGACACATTATCATTTGCAGCCCATGCAATATGAAAATACAATACAAAGCAAAGCTTCCATGATTTGTGTTCTATTAGATTGAAGGAGGGGTGTGGGGGGGGGGAGCAAAAGGCTTTTATCTGTTATTATTTTGCATTATTTCTGTATATCATCTGCAAGGATGACAAAGTGGCAAATAAATTGAGTGGAATTCAATCTGACCCACAACACAAATTGACCATGATTAATGGCTAAAGTGGAGCAGGTTGTGGGAGCTGGGGGGGGGGGGGGTTCACTCAAGCCAGGCTTGGGTACAGGGCTCGAAGAGGGTCCTGGGTATAAACACATGCACCAAGAAATGTTTGCATCCTGAGTTGGAGAGAATGCATCTTTTACTATAAAGCAGCCAATTTCTAATGCAGAACAGAAAAATTTACTGTCCCAGGCCAAAATTCTTCTCTGGTTCAGAGGAGAAATCTGACTAGCTCCTTACCTTCACCCCATGGCCCACATCATCCAGCACTGTGTAGTCGATGGGTTTCCGGATGTATCTCACGGGCCGCTCCATATTGGCTGGGGCAATGATCTTGTGGGTCCTCGAGGTGTTCTTGTTGGTGGTCAGGATGCCAATCTCCCGACGGGCCACCTTCTCCTTGTGGATGTCCACAGTCTAGGGCACGAATGGACCAATGGTAGAAGGAGTAGGTCAACAGGAGGGTGTTTCACTGCATTACAAATCCAACAATGGAAACAAATTATAAAGGAGCTCTATAGACCGCCCAGCTGGTGAATCAGATTACTGTGAGATGACAACTCTAACCACTACACCACCTATTGCCCCTAACTGTATTTGCAAGTATCTACTGCAGTGATACTTCCTTGATTATATTGAAAGAATAAATTTTACTGATTATGTGGTGCAGCAGGATCATAGACATCTTCTAGTGTTTCCAAAAACCCACTTCTTCAGCAGAAAGTAATATTGTGCAGCTCACACACGTACAACCTCCTTGTGGATTTACTGCTGATCTGTGCTGCAGCAACATTCAGCAGACCTGGCTCTCAAGCGCCTCCAGCCAAGCAAAGGGGATAAAAGGACTTCCGCTTCCTTACAAACCTTGCCTAGATGAGTCTTTCACACCGGGCCCGGAATGAGGGACTCCTTTCATCGGCCGGAAACAAAGTGACGCCTTTTCAGATTGACAGGAACACACACAGGCAGAGAAGAAGCACCAAGCCTCAGCGGAGGACAGAACGGATTCTTTGACCTCTGTCGTTAAGTGACCCAGGCAGAATGTGTATTTGCATGTGGTCCAGGATACAGAGTGTGTGTGTGTGTGTGTGTGTGTGTGTGTGTGTGTGTGTGTGTGTATGCACGAATGTGTAAGGAAAGCAGTGCATGATCTGTGAACCCAAACATGTATTTTCTGTGTCGTATTACATATATGTATCCACATCAAGGATTTCTGGATGACTCTGATCCAAAAGCATCTGCAAGGACCAAACATCTCAGAAGCCCAAATCCAAAATCAGAGCTGGTGGTAGGATTTCAGTTCAAAGAAAGGTTGTTCTGAGACAGCAGGTGGCATAGCAGTTACAGGCATCATCTTGCAGCTGTAAACCTGCTTCTACTGCAAAAACTTGGCTGTAGTACTAAC
Organism: Heterotis niloticus; assembly: GCA_018136845.1. Lineage (NCBI taxonomy): Eukaryota > Metazoa > Chordata > Actinopteri > Osteoglossiformes > Osteoglossidae > Heterotis > Heterotis niloticus. The sequence goes on along the minus strand of CM030894.1, from coordinate 18,539,896 downwards.
CCTGAATTAATAGTGTAAAAATTAACCCACAGTCTAAATGGACAAATCATTACTTTGATTTGTCATTTAGTATGACAGGATAATAAGTATGGTATTGTCCTCATTTTAAATAACATTCAATTTAAAACTAAAATAAAATTACTGGAAAAAAATCCATCATTTTTCTAGCCTACTAATGACAGAACCCAGGGAACGCTGGGTGACTGATTCATCCCATAAATGTCTGCAGTATTCATCAGCTTCTGGCAGCTTAGAACTTTCATTATCTACACTATTAAAATGTTAATAATATGAACACCCACTGATTTATTTACAGGTTCTGTAAAAACTCACAGAAACTGATATACTCATGGATGTAGGTATACAGCTACTCTACAAAGCAAGGATGCGAGTACCTTAGGACCAGTTGACTGGGGTGGTGGTCCCTGTATTTAAGAAAGGGAAGTGGGGGTGTGTTTCAATTACAGGGGACCACACTCCTTTGCCTCCCCCAATAAAGCCTCTGCCAAGGTGCTGGAAAGGAGACTCTGATCAACAGTGATCCTCAGATTCAAGAGGAACAATGGGGAGTTCGTCCGGGCTGTGGGACAGGGGCCCAAATCGTCTCTCTGGCACAGGTGCTTGAGGGGTCATGGGAATATGCTAATCCTATCCACGTGAGTTTTGTGGACTTTAAACAGGCAGAGGGCGTGTCTTTGAATGTGCTTTGATAGGTACTGCAGGAATATGGAGTAGCAGGACTGTTGATGGATGCTGCATGAGCTGCATCTATGTTCTCTGCATTAAGTTGAGTCCATTTGGTATGGGTCTAGGACTCTGGTGAGCCTGTGTCTGGTCTCCACTCCTGTTTATGATTTTCATAGACAGGATCCCAAGGTACAGCTGAAGTTTGATGAGCTTTTCTCACTTTACTAAGCAGTTACTAAAGGTCCCTTGGGGAAGCAGCTCTGCAGCTGGGCCCTTTCAGGAACTGAGATGGTTCTGTGTGGAGGACCTTCAAGCAGATGAGAACAAAGCCCTCACTGTTGGATGCTCCTCTGCAGCCAGTCCATGTACTGTGTGGAGCGAGAACAGTTCATTTTGCAGTCGCTTCCTTTGCTGTGGCTGGAAGGACCTGACAAATAGATGACACTGAAGATTAAATGCAATAATGCAGATTTGGTGGTGCAGTGGGCTGGCATGTAGGATGAGGGTTTGAATCCAGCTCGAACTGTGTTGAGTTTGATATTATCTCTGTGGTTCAGAACCTGGATTGGGATTTTCGGATCCCTTCGTATCCAAAACAGCAGCAGGTAACACCTCCATCACTGCCAACCAGGGTTCATCCTTGCTTGAATGACACTGATGAAGATGGTCGTCACTGAAAACCGATGACTAACTGTATGTGATTGTCCTTTGGTAGACTGGCATCTTAATGCCCTGTGCTTCCAGCATAGACTCTGGACCACAGTGACCCTGCATTGGCCAAGCAGTCACTGATGATGGATGGATTAATTAATCAAAAAAGGAGAAGAAGCTCAGAGGAACCACTGAACTGGTCATGTAGGAACCTCCAAGGACATTGTAGTGTTGACTGCTCAAATGCCACTTGAGGATTTCAGGATGGGTGATTGACACCCAGCAAATAAACATCAGCTTACAGACCTGGAGACCTTTTGTTAGGAGGGGGTATAAAGATATGGAAAATAAAAAAATAATATTCTGAAAATTATAAGACACATAAATCAAGTCTGAAGTATGAAAGCTGACAAAGGGTGCCTTGAATTAAAAATATATAAACGAGCAATTCGCTGACGTCCTATGTCCTGGAGCTGTTTAAAACCGTTACCCAGAGTGAGGAAATGCTGGTAAAGAGAGGAGATGAGTGCCTTCTCAGCTCCCAGGCAGACAGACAGTCAACAGCTACGTAGCCTACCCCCCATGACCTCAACATGCCCCCAGCTGCTTCTAGAAGGGGTTGCGATGGTAACAGGATATGCACATGCAAAGGCCTGGGAACGCAGGCCTAGAATGGCTCCCTGTGTCCTCAAGCACTCTGAAACGTGTCACATGGTGGTGTCAAAAGAGGATGGAGGGTCGGCCCCCACAAGAGGACACAAACTGTTTATAGCGTGTAGAGCCTGGAAGCACGTTTCATCAATTCATCCACATAACACTCTATTAGTCTATCGAGAAAGACTGACAGACACAAAGCGTCTCATTTTGGGTGGACCAACCTGAGAGATGTGGTTGATTGATGATTCCATCCTGCGCAGCTGTGACGCCTGGATGTCCAGCAGTTGTAGCACATTGTTGGCCAGGGCATTGATCTGGTAGGCAACGCTGGCCAGCGACTGCGTAGTGTAGGCCTTGGTCTCTTCCAAGGCCTTGCTCTTGTCCTGGGCCTGGGGTGGGTCACATGGGGACAGCAGTGCGCATCAAAGGTCAACATGAATATGTTTACATCTACTTAGTTGTGTAACAACTTAGTCACAGCTTATTCAGCGCAACATTAACATGACGCATGTCTTATATGTTCCACAACAGCAACTGCGGAGGAAGAAGGTGGCATAGGGGTTATGGATCCCACCTTGGAGTCCAAGGACCCAGGTTCAAATTCCATCTCCTGCTGTAGTACCATTACCAAGGTTCCCACCCTAAACTGTACAGTAAATATGAGAAAATCCAATGGGAAACTCAAATGACTCAACACTGTAAGCTGCTTTGCAGGAAAGTATGAGATAAATGAATAATTGTACATCTGGTACCTGTAAAAGTCATAAAGCCTTCATGAACTCCACATAAACATTCATAAATCAGCTTCAGATCAGTAAAGCCATTTAAATAAAAGTCTTGCAAAGACTTTAGTTATACAAATGGCCATACATGGAAATATACTGAGGGACATCTGTATTAAGCTGTAACTCATTGGACTTATGAGATAAAAGCTATTTTTGAATTACAAGTAAAGCTAAATTTTAATTGATATCAACCTTTAAGCTTAAACTATATGTAAACTTGGAAGCCAGTATTATTCTATGTCAGATTTTGTTTTTAACGTCTCAACAGAAACAGCATTTCTGACAATATTCATCCTATTTTTAAATTACTCTTCAAATTATTCTAAAAAAATAAGACCAAGTGCAGGTGCTACCTGGAATAGAGGAACAGAAAGGCATCTTAACTGGCACCCTTGTGGAAAAAAAAGGAACCAGAAGAAACATTCAAGACACTGTTTTTTTCTAAACATGTAAATAAAATATCATAATCTTTAAAAAGCCATTAAATGACTAAGATCAATGTGGCAAACCTATTTGTGAAATATGACATTGCACAACCTGTAGGAGAAGCTTCTTCTATCACCAAGGCAATGCAGTCACACCCTCATCCTCCTGGTAATGATCTATTAACTCTTGGTCCCAGTTAGACCCTCTGTACTGTACTTACAGTAAAAATACCCACATACTGCATATGAAAGGCTAAGTCATCATAACACCATAAGCCCCTGCAGTCTACCAACGCAATGGTCTAAGCAAGGACCTCATATGTGCAAAGTATGCACAGTCATCACAAAGACCATCCATAACTTCCATAATTCTGGAACATTCCCTGAGCAGCAGATGACATCATCAATAAAAGGCATTTTTAGAACAGTCCTCTTGGACTGTGTTAGCCTAATTATATGAATTCTTCACCCACATTTATACCAACTTTGCTACTTAACAGCTGAGAAAAATTTTCTCTAATAATTTTGCTCCACTGTGTGACTAAATCATAATTTTGATCATATTTACTCAGTGAGGGAAGTAGAACAGTGGAAGCTCAGTATCAATGAAACATAAATGACTGTGAATATATTACACCCCTCTATCTTGGCCAAGCAGACAAACAGGGATAAAAATAAAAATTATTATTGTGGGAGCAATAAAATGGTCCCAATGTGAACAATTCAAAATATCTTAGTGTCTTTCTCCCTTTAACCACAATAATCCATAAAGTTTCATTTAGGGACTTTTTCAGCACAGAGATTACAGATGGAAATGAAAATGTTATGAATAACAGTCAGCGTGGGAAACGTAGCTGATAAAGGGCTCAACAATAGGTAAACAAAGCTGTTTTCCATGAAGCACAGACCATGTTTCATCCCAGGCAATAAGGAAAAGATCTTTTAAGGGACCTGCTTTTAAGGGAACTCTGAAAAATAGGATTGCAGTTGTAGGGAGGATCTGAGCCGTGTGTGTGTGTCACCAGGTATCATCCAGGGTGTACCCTGCATCACACTCTATGCATCCATGTAACACACTAAGTTCTTGACCACTGTGACCCCAACTTGGACTTGTGGTTACTGATAATGAATAATGATATTGACAACAGTCCATTTGATATTCAGAAAACAATTCAATTCCAGTCAGCCAGGGAATCAACCATGACCACAGTGTTGCACTGCTGAATTCAAACTTAGGCCCTTCAGGTGCAAGGCAGCACTTCTAACTACTACACCTCTTTTGCAACCATAAATCCAACACTGAACACTTAAAGCCAACCATACACTTGGCAATAATGTCACTTCTGTTTTCCCCACAGATTACACAATTCTTACCCTTACATCTGGGAGGCCTTTGAATGACAGTGCGTGCATGCATGCATGCATGCAGGCGCGCACACACGCACACACACGCACGCACACACACACACACACTCGCTCTCTCTTTCTCTAAACCAGCTAGGAGCTGGGAGGTTCTCAGAAGACTTGTTTTTGGAGCCTGGTGTGCAGCTCTCTGAATGAATGTGTCAAAGCATATCAGACCCATGAGGATCCTTGTGTGTCCATCTCACAGTAGGAAGCAGGGCTGCTCAGCAACAGACTCTAACAGCAACCGATCAACCATATCTCCTCTTCAAGACATTTGAACATTTTTTGGGGGGTATTTATTTATAAAAACAACCAGATTATTGCACACATTTCATTTTTCATGAGACACTGGTTCATTATTTTTTAGGACAAATACAAGGGTTGAAAAGGACAAAGAGGGTGTGATCAAGAGGCAGAAAGTTAGGGTATACAACACCAATGCATTTACCACATCTTACCTCACTTCCCAGAGGGACACAGAGAGGAAACAGACAGGAAACAGGAGGAGGGAGCGGAAGGGGGACCACACACAAAATACACGCCAGTGCGCGCGCGCACACACACGTGTGAACTATACTCCCACACACACGCATTTGAACTACACACATGCGCACGTGAACCACACACCCCACAAACAGCATCCGACTCAACTCATTGTTCCAATACCACTTTTACTGCACCAGTCCTTCAAACTTCAAAATTAACTGAATTCACATGTGATGATATAAGCACCAAGCAGTCCAAAGTGAAGGTGGTAAACCCTCAAACATGATATGGGGTCAAAAATTGTTCTTCCTAAGGCACCTGGTGACATGCTGCTGTAGGTCCTGTAATTTCAGAGGAGTAATCGGTGTGAACGTGGTGCAATTTTTATTAAAACTGACTATGGACATAAGTGAATAGGATATCTGGCTGGGAGAAGTTTGCAGCAGTTACAGGGAGAGCTGCCTGTGGGCGTGAACTGAAAAACACATGGAGGAATTCTATGTGCATTCCTATACACTCCATGTGCAAGACATAATCCTTCTAAACGGCACAGCTTCACATGTTCTGTTAAACTCAAATTATTACATTCGTTTTATTTAAACTGGAGTGGACTTCAAGATAGGTGAACCAAAGGAAACACCAGTACTGCCAGTGACCAATGATAGTGATCCAGATACTGGATGTAGCAACTCATTCATCCAATATTATAAACAAGATTAAAAATGAAATGTCAACATATATTATTCAGATTTCTGGTCTATAGAAAGGCTTTAGTGACACAAGTCAATCAAGTTGCAGAAAAATTCAACAATTTTATGATTTCAACGAGAAGAGTTGTGCCCATCTCTAAAAACATGCTGCCATGAAAATGACTAAATAAATACAGTCAACAAGGACATGCAATGAAACCAGATCAAATTTTAAAAATAAGGACTTTGTCTTTAAAGCATAATATATATATATATATATAATATAAGGGCATTCACAGAAATATGATTATTACAGGTTGTAGAAATCAACTGCCTTTCCTGAAATGAATTACATTTATATATATACGGCTCAGGGCAATAATAAACATAAATGACCACTTCAACGGCATTATAATTCTGTATTTGTCATTTTACTGTAAATTAGTTATAATAATTAGCATAGTTCTTAGACATTCCAGACTGCCACAGCCCTGGGACCCTAGGATGAAGTGGCTGATGATAATGGATGAATGGATGGATGGATGGATGAGTCTACTTAAGAGAGAAATATAATTTCATTTGATTAAATAAAAATAGATGGCGACGCACCCTCAATGCAGTTCTTATCAGCGCAATAACTGGAAACTTGGTTTATCGACGAAGAAAAAAGTGATTAAATGTTAATAAAAAGAATGATTTCATTCTGTATGAGGAAGCACACAGCTGTTACCTCTCCTCACCCATCCTCTCCTCTCCCTTCCTCTACTCTTGATCTTCCATCTCTCCTGTCTGATCCTCTCTTCTTCCAGCGGTTCTCTCCACTTCTCTCTTCATGTTCCCCCATCTGTCCGCAACCATATTTTCTCATTCTCTTCCCTTTATCACTGCTCTCTGATCTTACATCTCTCCTCTCCAATTCTCTCTTCTTCCATATTTCCTCTGCTCTTCAATCAGTCCTCTAGCATCATCTCCTCCTCCAACCTTACTCTCCCATCCTCTTCTCCTCCATTCCCCCTCTCCCATCGTCTCCTTCTCATTCCTCCTCCATCATCTCTTCTTCCACTATCCTTGTATTCTATCTTCTCCACCTACATCACGCCTCTCTTATCGTCTTCTCTCACCTGGTGTTCAAGCCATGCATTTCCCGTGCTCTACCATCGCTTCTCCGTCCTTACCCATCCTGCCCTCTCATTCTCCCATCACTCCTCTCCAATCCTCTCCTCCTCGTTGCCCTTCCATGATTCCTGTCTGATCCTCCTTACCTGCACATAATTGTTTTCACAGTAATCCGCGACCCTCGTGAGGTTCTGGTAGCTCTCCAGCAGCGCTCTTTTTCCGGCCGGAATTTCTTCCTCTAACAGCATTTGCAGCTCTGCCATCTTACATCCCTCCGCATTTCTTCTCCTTCTCCTTTGATCGCGACCACAAGGCTCCGTCCCGACAGCGAGCCCCTCCGCCTGGTATTGTGGGAATCCCTGCCTCGCTTTCGCCGCAGCTCCGGCGGAGAGGCGGCCGTCGGAACGTCTGCCGTTTCTTTTTTCAGCGCATTCAGCATACTCGAAGACGACTGGCCTAGACCCCTTGCAAGAGCCACACGGACCAATCGCAATCGAACGCGCGTTTACTGCGAAGAGGAGAGCAACCGCTCTCACGATGAAAGAAACGAAATGCATGCTGGGGCATGGAGTTTTGTACACAGGATGAGTTGGTCCGTATTGTAACAGCAATGCGACGTGGAAAAAACACAACCTACCATGTGATTATTACAGCCAGAAAATATTTACGTTGCAAACTAGTGCAATATATTTGGTACTGTACAAAAAATTGAGAATAAACGATTGTTGAGCCTTATCAGACTCGATACTAAACGGCCTACAGTTCCTGTTAAAAACTACAGCTCCCAAATGTTCCTTGCAATGCATTGTGGATCTTGAGGTAATCGCCGTTAGAAATAACTGAAAAACCTGTGGACGAACTACATTTCCCTACGTGCTTTATCGGGCAAGCTCATATGGTGTATGATTGCGCTGTAACCGCTAAGCCGCCAGCAGCTAGTGGAGAGATGATGGTGATTTAATGTCGATTTAACTCCCCGTTCAACACTTTGACAGTTTATTCAATTATTTGCGAGTTTTTGATTTGCGAAATTATTATTATGCGACTTTAACTGCCTTTTGTTATCAAATGACTTTTTCCTCATAGGGTTAGTATTTGAAACAGGCTCTGAGCATTCCTGAGACCTTTTCAGGTATATTGTGATATTTAGTTTTTAATGCAATAACAAAACAGCTTAACTGTTTGTATTGATGTGACTGTAAAACATTTCTTTGATTTCTAGGGCTACTGACACTTTCCACCTGGTTCACCTGGACCATCTCAAACAGGTGGTCTACCTGGTCCACTTACTTCACCTCATCTGCCTGGTCTACCTGGATGATGGCTAAAGAGAAATCGGTGCATGAGTGCAGGTTCGAGGCTGCAGCGAAGGTCTTGCGGAGTTTACCTGATGATGGTAAACAATGTACTCTGATCAATGTTTATGATGAGCTTTAAAAATGTGGCAACTTGTTGTTTTATCATCCTTCACTGGCTTGTGAAAACTTTGAGATTCCATAGGAGTCGTTATTTTAGACATAGCTTGCAGGAAAATACTGGTGCCCCTCTAAAATGGTACTGGGCTGAAGGTAAATAATGATCTACTTAATAGTGGTATCATTTCACTTGATGGTTCTATCAAGTTTTGAGGAACTCGGGATATCATGTTGCTAGAAAACAGATGGAAGAAGCAAGCTGTTTCTACAAACCTGCTAATTTACAGTCTAGGGAGGCTTAAAGCAAGGAGTACATGAGGCTGACCTACATTCTGCATAGCTTAACTGTTGTTTGTGGTCTGTAGTAGAGAGTCTCCAGATGGCCTTCTGCCAGGAGATGTAATTAAAATGTTCATTAATTGTCACAGCACATTTTTGATGCACTTGCTGCTGTTGGTGATAAACCAAAGAATTATTACTGCATATCATTATACCTATAGTAGCAACAGGCTGATGAATTGCATTGCTTTTTCGTTCCAAAAAGTACACTTCTTTTTTTTTTGGATCCCATTTTAAAGGTCTTTTTCAACCATCTGATGATTTGAAGTTGAGGTTCTATGGTTACTACAAGCAGGCGACACAGGGGCCCTGCAATATTCCCAAACCTGGCTTCTGGGACTCCGAGGGGAAAGCCAAATGGTAAGGAGCCATGCTAAGTTCATCATGACGTAAGTTGGAAACATGGCGATGAGGCAGCAGGTGGCCAGGTCTTCCAAGAGAAAAAACTACAACTCATGTTATACTAAAAAAAAAACTACAACTCATGTTATACTAAAATTATACTCCAAAAAAATAGAGGATGAGCTATATATGAAAATATAAGTACTTCACCATATAATAAAAACCCTGCTAAAGATTTTAGTGTAAAAGGGCAAACTCACCCCCAGGAATTGAATAAAAAATAAGCTCAGTTTGTCACCCCTGAGCCACTTAGAGCACTGCTTTCCCTGCCCTAAACCCAGCCCTGACAACAGTAATGATAACATCACATACAGTATTTATGTGACAAGTTTATGTTGCATTAAGGGCAAGGTTGTTTTTTTTTTTTTCCCCATTTGCTTCCTTGATGATTTTTTGAAAAGGGCTCTGACTCAAACTTTTGTTTTATACCCAAATATTAGAATTTAGAGCTTTACAGGTCGAAAAGGGGTTAACTGGAAAAATATTCCTCTCTTGGCTTCCAGGGAAGCATGGAATTCCCTTGGAGACATGTTGAGAGAGGAGGCAATGAAGGCGTATGTCGAGGAAGTGAAGCTCGTACGTGCTTTGTATTACTCTGTAGAGTTACTCCTTTCAGACCAATGCCACCTTTGGCTTTTTATACAGGGAAATTCTTGGCCTTTCTTGTAGATTCTGGAAACCATTCCAGTGACAGTTGAGGTGGAGGAGTTGCTGGATGTCCTGGGACCATTCTATGAGATTGAAGAAGAGGAACTGATGGAGAGTAAGAGTAAGAGTAAGGGGGCTTTCTAGGGATCTGACATCACCACAGGATTCAGTCAGTAATATATATTCTGCACATTCTAGTTTCTAGCTTTATTATGTTACTATTACTGTGCAGCTTGGTGGGACAACAGGTAGTCTTGGACTGTGTTTCATGTTAATTGGTCACTCCAATTTGCCCACAGTGTGGGTGTGTCTAGTCAGCCAGTGGTTTACCAGTTCTAAAGGTTGGTGAGGATTGATGTCAGGATGGGAATGTGGTTGCAAAATTCCTGCTCCAAATATGACTGCCACAAATTTGCACAGCATATGGAGGCAATGCCTGATCTGTGGTTTTATGGATAAAATGCCATGAAACCAAGACAGTTTTAGTTCCTGTTATTGACATGCAAAAAAAATTAAATGTTATGTTTTTTTTTTTTTTTAAAAAAACTTATTCTGTGTGATGAGGTTTCCAGAGTATGCCGACATCACTACTGGAGTGTGGCACAGAAGGGAATGATGGGTTGGTGGAGGTGAATGGCAAGGTGGGGAGCAGCAACGCTAACTTTGAATCTGACATAAATGAGAGTGAGGAAGATGAGGAAGAAGATGAAGCTGATGATGAGCAGCAGGAGGAACAGAAAGTGGATAACGGTACAAATTAAACTTGGTGTCTGAAACCTCCTTATCTTTTCCTGCAGCTGGAGTAAGGAAGTGCAGCGTGTAAATGAAAGTTACTGACTCATGCTATTTACTTTTGTAATTTAATGCATTTCTCTCCAAAGGCCATGAGTGTGTAGCAACGCGGAAGGCAGGGAACACTTCTAGCCTCTTCATGGACCACAGGGTTTTGTCCAGATGCAGCATTGATCACAGCATCTCCTCAGCAACTAGCCATGCCCACAGTTCCCTGGACAGCGAGAATTTGGAGGAGGAGCTAATCTGCATTGATTCGGCACAGGAGGACATCCTCTGTGGTAGATACAGCTGTTCATATGGCCTTCACCACAGCTGAATACAGTTAGTGATGATGTGGAGAATATAAAATGATCTGCGGGTATAGTGGCACAGTGGGTGTGCGGAGAAGGTGAACCTCTTGTGTTCCCTCTGAGCAGTTGCTGTGAGTCAGATTTGACTCAGTGGCACTTCTGTCCATCCACAAAGCACTCGAAAAAATGGAGTAACTGTTATGTTATCTTATCAAGCTACATGAACCAAAAGTTGAAGTTCCTAATTCTCCATGGAGCTTAGGATTTGTACTGTTCCTGTTAAGTGATATAAATACAGTATATTGCTTTTGGATTCCTACTTCATGTTGCAAAAAGTCCAATTATAATTTTTTGAAGATTCAAATGTCTTCATTTTCTTTTTTTGTCTGTCTTCTAGCATTTCTGTACGTAGTGGAGCAAACACACCCTTTCTTTATCCTTTGAATCAAAATATGGTGGTGAAACACCCAAAAAGTAGGACCACTTTAATTCAGCTCACTTTGAAAGTGTTTACAGCTCATGTTTGGTGTTCCTGATTATTGCTGATAATAGTAGCAAATTATTTATTACATCTATAGCTGACATTTTCTCAGAACTTCAGCAGATGAGGTTGCACTTTGTGGTAAAGGGTTTTTTTTTATTTTCAAGTTAGTTTGAATTATGAATGGACTTGTGACCTTAGTTGTGTTGGTAGCTGAGGGACCAGTGTGCTTCTCTTCAAAAATAGTCTGTTGGGTGAAAAGGAGCAGTCAGCTGCTCAACTCCAGTTGCCCACACACTTGCCATTATTTACTCCTTGTAATTTTTCTTTTATTTTCCAGTTCCCCATGAAGATGCCTCTGGTCTTGTCCTTCTGACCAGTGATTCGGACAATGAAGTGTACTGTGACTCCATAGAACAATTTGGCACAGTATTGGTGAGCGGTCCCAAGTCGGATGGTGTGTTTAAAAATGCCAGTCTGTTGGCTCATCGGTCACCTGTTGGTCAGTCATTGTTTTTCTATTCGTTACTTCTGAGGACTCAACTCTCCTCCGGCTTTTTTGGTTCCGGCTAGCTGGTTTTATTCAATATGTCCTTTTATGAAAAAGCAGAGCCACTGCTGACTAAGATAATGAACATGATGGATCTTAATGCATTAATAAGTCAACTTGTGCTTTTATTATAGGGTTGCCCAATTCACTTAAATGTTGTAGAAAACTACAAACTCAAACAGAACCCAACAACTGCGCAACCAAAGGCCCTCAAATATCTAGGTTTGTCATCCAGCATCTGTCTGTGCAGGTGGTGCAGTGATCAGAACTGAAACCTTGTGCTCACAGGGCCCCGGTTTGAATGCATCATCGATGTTACATTTTTAGAACAGTCCTCCTGGACACTCTTAATTGTACGAATTCCTTACCTGCACTTTTTTCAGATTTTATCTCTCAGCAAGTGCTTAACTACAAGGACAAATGTAATTTAGTGATTGTGCTTCATGGAGAGATTCACAATTTTGATTGTATTTGTTTGTAGTAGAAGAGAATAGAAGAAAAGTATCAGTAAGTTGTCAGTGACAATGACTATATTAGATCTGCGTGCAGTGGGAGACATGGTGGTTGCTGTTCATGCCTTACACTTGAGGGCTTGAGTTGAAATGCCACCTCTTACTGTAGTACCAAAAGTACTTATCCTGAATTCATACATAAAAATGACCCAGTGCTGTAAATGAATACATTTCTATAAGTAGCTTACCATGGAAAATGAAAGTATAAAAGTATGGTTGTAATTTTTTGTGACTAATTTATTGTATAGAATAAAGTTGATGAGGATGGCTGGAAACCCCTTTCACAGAATTCTAGCTACACCTTGCAAGTTTCTCTGTGCCATAGCCCTAATTCAACATCATCATATATTCACAAAATTTATTTATTAATCTCCTGTCTTCCTCAGGGCCATATGGAGCTCCTTAACCAACCATTGCAGTTGACTGGGGACACCAAGTGCCCACAGGTGTCCTCAATGGACCTTGGTGCACAGAGCGGAGGTGAAGAGGATGTGGTGATGAAGAAAAACTTATCACAGAGCAACAGGCTTCATGCTGAAGAGCAGAAGAAAGCATTGCCCAGGAGAGGAAGGGGTACACTTCAGAATTTTCTATTTAGACAATAAGATTGGACAGGGGGGTAGAGGTGCCAAATGGTTGGTGCTCATACTGAGTTCATTGTAAAAGAATGCTTGACATTCAGGGATTTCAGTTCTGACAGTGATCTAATATTATATGTAGTCAGCAGATGGTTTAGTTATTAAAACCACCATCTTGCACTCAAACAACCCAGGTTCAAATCCCCCTTCTTGAAGGCACTAAAAATGATCTTGCTGAGAAATGAGTAAATCAAGTAACTTAAAGTAACTTGATTTGAAGAAAAGCATCAGCTAAATGAATGAATAGCCGATGTTAAATTCAAACTTCAGCTGGCATAAACACTGTCTGTAGGTGACAAATGGGCATGCTGTTTGCAGACTTTTGTTTGGCCTGCAATCAGCATGCCCATTTGTCTGCATAAGACCTTTGTGTTTAAGGCTCCAGCTTATCTGGGATGAGCTCAAGATCTAGAACCTATGCAGAATTCCAGAGCAGGAAAGGTGGGGACTGCGGAAGTGAAGAGGGAAGGACTGTTGATGCTGTGGATGAGAAGATTGCTACAGCTCTCTTCCGGCTGGAGGAGGACATGCGGCAGGTGCTTCATAAGCTGCACACTCTTGAGACCCTGTCTGAGGAGCAGGTAAGGAGAAGAAGCCATGCATAGTTACAGCTATGATCATTTTACCTGCATACAGTTGTTGGTCACTGCAGCTTAGGGCCTTGATCACTTTCCTAACACAACCTTAAGAAATCATCACAACAGTATAAACTGGTTGGTGTGACTTTTTTTTTTTTTTTTCCTCCCCATACTTCAGGCTCGATCCATGGCTGCAAAGCAGAATCACCCAGTATTCTCTGGAGGAAAGGTAGGGTCTAAGAACTTTACCATTATCTCCCTCATGTTTATGTTACAATTTAATGGATCGAGTAATTATATTTCTACAGCACATTTTTGCTGATATTTTAATATGCTTACAAATTATTTTTGTCTGGACCCAAAAAGGTATCCTTTGTAAAAGTGATAATGATCATTTTACATACTCTCACTCCCAAGGTATTTGAATACTTGATAAGTATAATGAATGCATGTAACTGCAGAAGGGATGCTGAGTTGTGATTTGGCTTCCCAGGATGCATCCTGGTGGCCTTTTGATGTCTCCTTGTGCACGGTAGTCTTTGCAGTGGCCTGGCCCTTCATGGTTCATTGGCTGGTGCAGCTGTACCTCTACCGACAAAGCAGGTTGGACAAATCCTCCCCCTTACAGTGTATTTCAAATACGTTACAGCCACCAGTTGAGTTAATGTCTGCTTGTCTGTCTCACTAGCTGTCAGTTATGGAAAATTACCGTGGTCTTTATTGAGTGACGCAGTACAGATGGACAAGACTGAGTTTCTACCCCATAGTCTTGTACATATCACTGCGACAAAGGCAGTATGGTGAAATTGAGTAGAACCATTGCCTTGCTGGACTGTGGACTTTGATCCGGATTTGAATTCAGCTCAACGTGTGCACAGTTTGCACGTTTCCTCTGCTTGCTTGGGTTTCCTGCCACAGTTCAGACAGGTTTCAGGTGACTTGGTGACTAATTTATATTTTATGTGTGTGTGTAAGCAAATTTGTTTTTCTTACAGAAAGCTGAGTTGAGAATGAGACAGTCATCCTCCTGAGCTCACCGTGTCACTTTTCCACAACCTGCCCCAAAGACACTCTCTCCTGCAGTATCAGTTATTCTTAAAAGGGATTTGCTCACTTGATCTTTACCTGAATTACAGCATTTATCCTCTAAAAAGTATACATTTGACAATGATTGGTCATTTGAACAATGGGTAAAACCAAACATATTTCCTTAAGGGTTTAGCAAAAGTTTTCAAAATATTGTACATACACATTTAAAATATGCAGACAACATCAGAATGTGCTGGTCTGTTATGAGTATTTAAAAAAAACATTGAATTTCAGTCTTTTGTGTTATTACATTTTTGTTAGGAAAATGGATGAGAAATATTGAGGAAAAAGTGATGAGCTTATTTTTTGTTATGCTTTGATGTATAAAAACAAGAACTAAAATAAATTAATGCTGTTTTTCCAGTGGAAATTGCATATTTTGTTGTGAAATGTGTATTTTGCTGTTCTTTCCACCCATCCATCTTCCTTATTTGCTTTACTCTGCTTAGGGCTGTGTGCTATGAAATTATATACAATATTTGTAAAATTAAGTCTCAAGATATAAAATTGGCAGTGTTCAGTCCTGTAGCCTGAAACTGAACAAATGTAATATCTGTGAAGGTCAAGTATGGATTTTCACAGCTGTAAAGGGCTGTGAAAAGATTTGTCACTTTGACAGCTTAACTAATTTTCTATTTCAAAACTTTCACGTTTCTAATACTGTGTAAGGGATGAAGAAGTGAAAACGAAATAAACAGCTTCTTACTATTCCTGGGTTTATTCTTGCGTTCAAAATTACAGAATGCTTAGCTGCGGTGAGCAGTACCCTGGTTCTAAGCTAGCGTTCGTGCAATGACAGTTGTGTAAGAGGAGTAGAACGCGTGTGCGGGGCGCGGTAGTGCCCTCTTCTACCCCGGTAGTTGTCTGGCGGCGACCTGCGTTCGAGGCCATTTTCCGTGTCGCGGGACGGAGGACTGCAGGCCGTCAGCACCGCGCTCACATTCGGAGGTACAGGAAGGAGAAGAAGGAGCACCCGGAGGAGGAGGACGACGACGACATGTTCTCCGTGTCGACGGCCGTGCAGCCGCAGGTAGGGCCGCGCGCGATTGCGGTGCTGCCTGAATGGCGGAGAAACGGCCCGGTTAGAGATGCGTTATGCGTGAGAATCGTGTTAAAGCGCCATGTGAAGCATATTAGATGTTTGCAAGATCGTTGCACGCAAGTTAATCGTGTTACAAGGTCTGTGTCAACCGTGTCCCCTGGTGGTCTGTGTCACTAAGCCCCCCCCTCATCGGGCCTTCGCCGTTTTCGGTTTCTCACAAACAAAGCGATGCTCGCTGCGAAGAGCGGCCGGAAAAGTGTTGATACGTCCGGTTTATGTGCCTTCTGACCTGCCGCTTGTCCGTGTTCGTTGTTGTTTTGATGTTTTTATGGCGTTTCTACAACGTTTGTTTCATTTTCGCTTTATGACAGTCCACTGGTCAGCGTTAGACAGCTAGTTATAGTTAACACTGCGGGGTGTTAACTCGGTACAGCTAGGGCTGGTTAGTCAGCAGCGGCTCACAGGCCCGGAGAGACCTGCTTACACAGCATTTAATGCCCCGAATGATAAGTAACGCTGTAGCACGCACAAAAATATTAGTAAAATAATGCTGACAAGCTAAGTATTGCAATAACTTGGTGATATACAGAACACCAAATGTTAAAACTGTAGTATTGAAAACCAATACTCAAAACAATTACGCTGCTTTAAACCGTATGAACATAGCGCACAAAATGACATTTTGCCACACAAAACAAGGTTTAAGTACGGAACACAGCATTATAGAAGATACGTGAATGCTTCCATAATGCACAGCAATGAGTTGAATCTGCATGGCCGTGCTGTGAAGGGGAGCTTAAGTTGTTACTTCAGAATTATTTTAGAGTTAAGACATGGTTGCTGGTAATAAGAGACCACAGTATATCCCAATTTGATCAACAAGGACACCATGCTGTGAGTTGGATCATGTAAGACTACTTGTGGTTGTGTGTTTGTAAATAGTTGTGTCTAAGTGTTGTTAAGAGTTGTTAACCACCTCTGTGTTTGTTGTGTTTGAGAGCTTTGCGGTGGGCGTGTTGTTGTGCTCTGTGAATGCCGGTGTTTAGGTATGCAGCAGAGAACCAAAGCTTGTGTTCCTCCAGTTCACTCTCCCAGTCCCTCCTTGCATAGCATTGCCGACAGGACAGTGGAAGCAGATTGTTACAGTATTATTTTATTTGTCACATCCATGTTTTGTTAATAATCAGTCTATTTTTGTACACGTTTAAAAAATGAAAAAGATAAATGAAAACATGTTTTCCTTTTCATACACAAACACAAGTGTGGGTATAGATTTTGATATGTCCTTCTGGAGGGCACCCTGTACCTGTGAACCCTCAAGTTACCACTGGTGATCAACCGACTGGTGTTTTTATTAATGATGATATGTGTTTGTATGGTAAGTTACTCTTTTTCTTTGCCAGGTTACTGTTCCATTGAGCCACCTCATCAACGCCTTCCATTCTTTGAAAAGTCCCAAGAGAACCTCCTGTTCCCAGCAGAAGGACCCTGTTCTCGAAAATGACCTTCAGAGCAGTGAGGTGAAATGTGTAGTCTTGCAGGGCTCTATTGTAGCTTGCAGTGGGAGTGGAAGTGGGTGACCTTCGGATCTCCTGTTGGTAGTTACCTGTGACCATCTACACCTCTTTTTGTTTGCAGCCCAGTTTGAGCCTGAGAGATCTGGGCCTAGCAGACCTCAAAGAAGAGAGGCTGCATGACTTGGTGGACCAGCTTTTGCCTGGTCTCCTCCAATCTGCGGAGACCTCCAACAACTTTCCATCCCCTAGGCCCAACAGCTGGAGGATCTCCCATGTCTCCACAGATTGCTTCTTTCAGAACAAGCATGGTGAGAGGATACATGGCCCTGTTGTGTATGTCTATATTTACGGTAATTTCTACAGTGATATAACTGCCTTACTCTGTTTTTACAGGGTTTTCTTGTAGAGCAGGGGGTGTTTTGGCTTCTCAGGCTTTCTCCAGACAAAGTCCCACACCTCTTGAGATGGTCTGCACAGACCTTCACTACTGGCCAGGTAAGACTAGAGAACATTAAAAAAAAGTCCAGTAATACCTGAATAATGACAAGATTGTTGAGAAACGGACTTGGTATCTTTATTTATTTAGTTTGGATCCAAAGGCGAGGGTTTAAGACACTAAAATCCAAAACAAGACGTCTGCAGTCCAGTTATGAACGTCCTGTGGACACAGACAGCTTTACTCCGTTCTTCATGAAGGTTGGTCATGGTCCTCCAGTATCGATGCATATTGTTACTGCTGAAAACTAGTTGTGTGCTTCTGTTCATCTGCTGTCCATGCTGGTGTGCCTAAAAGGAGTGTGTCTGCAGGATGCCTTTATCGGGGGATTATCAGGGCGTTTTCTTGTCCTCTCTTTATTTAAAAGCCAGAAAATTTGTCCTGAGATGAGCATGGCCCTGTACGTGTTGCATGGCGATTTTAATTCTGTCGTCTCCAATTGGATCAAAGTTGCCATGGCCTGTGCAATCCCATCTCCTAGGGCATCCTGACGAGGAACAAAGGGCTGGATGGGGAGACTTTGGACAAGCTGCTGAAGAGCAAGAATGTCCCTGAAGCCCACCATGATGCCTTCAAGACGGGGTTTGCAGAAGGCTTTCTGAAGGCTCAGGCACTCACCCAGCGAACACAAGGCAGGTATCCATATTGACTATTTGAAAGACTTACGTTGATATATCTCAGGACAAAAATAAGATCTGTTTATTATTTTTGATACACATATAAGGAAATCAGACTTACAGTTCTGCCCATAAGTTTTTCATACCCTGGCAGAATCTCTAAGATTTCTAATATTTTCAGAAAATGACTGATCATACAAAATACATTGCTTTTATTTAGTAACAGTGCTTAGATTAAAATATTAGTAATCACAGAATAGCATTTTTTATAATATAAATCATGATAACTGAAATTATTCAGTATGTTCAGTAGTATTGATAACTATTCAAAATCTTAAATTCAATAAAATTTAACCAAGCTGTCAATTTCAGGTTATTTTGTTTAAGTAATCTCCTTGTACAGTGACAGTTAAAACACTGCATGAAAAATGTGTTTTCAGGTCTCTTCATTGTTTATTTTGTTTCTGTTTGTTGACAGACTCCTTGAGGAGGACGCGGCTCATTTTGTTGGTCCTCCTGCTCCTGGGCATATATGGCCTCTCCAGAACACCCTTTTTATCTGGTAAAGGCACCTGGCATCTGATACTCCCTTCTCTCTGTTCATTCCTGGTCCATGATTCATCATGTCGTCAAATATGTTTTAGAATGTGTGATTTAACTGAAATGTTACACAAGTAAATGTTATGTTTTTGTCTGTAACTCTCATCTAAGCAGATCTAGTTCCATTTATCTTTCTATTTTATAAAAGTGTGTATTGGCATCTGCTCATAAGTACATGGAAATTATTGGATATTGTATCAGCATATAATTCTCATGGTGTGCATCTCTACTTTTATTAACTGCTAGAGGTTGTTGCCTAACAAACAAAATGAGTGTTGAATGCCAGTTGCTTTATTTATTTATTTATTTATTTATTTGTTTGTTTGTTTGTTTGTTTGTTTGTTTATTTATTTAGTTTTGCGTGCATGGTTCGAGTCGTGGGAATGTGAACTTTAACCTTGCTGTTCCTGACAGTGCGATTCCGAACCACATCAGGCCTGGATGCCGGCGTAGACCCAGTCCATATGAAGAATGTAACCTTTGAGCATGTGAAGGGTGTGGATGAGGCCAAGCAGGAGCTACAGGAAGTTGTAGAATTCCTCAGGAATCCACAGAAATTCACAGCATTGGGCGGAAAGCTGCCTAAAGGCAAGAGGGACCACCCTAGCAAGCACTTAGTGTGGCTAGCAGAGCTTACTTAATTCTGTACTGAGCAGTGTTGTAGGAGCACCAGACTTGTTTCTTAAGCTCAAAATTGTGCACATGATGCATGTGGTTTTATAGTGTGACAGTTTTCAAGATCAAGTTGCCAGCTCACTGTAAATGCATCGAAATTAACAGACTGTTACAAATATGCTTTGCACAGGTATTCTGCTGGTGGGCCCCCCAGGCACTGGGAAGACCCTGCTGGCCCGGGCTGTGGCTGGGGAAGCAGATGTGCCATTCTATTATGCTTCAGGGTCGGAGTTTGATGAGATGTTTGTCGGCGTTGGGGCGAGTCGCATCCGGAATCTCTTCAGTGAGTCTCCAAACAGTTCTTATGAAGGGGTTCTTCTTGATCTCATCAGTCTGTGGTGTTTTTTCTATCCTTTCCAGAATAAAGATGAATTAATGACTTCTGATCTCTTCTCTCTGCATTCTATCAGGAGAGGCAAAAGCCAATTCACCTTGTGTGATCTTTATCGATGAGCTGGACAGCGTTGGTGGGAAGAGGATAGAGTCTCCGATGCACCCCTACTCTAGACAAACCATCAACCAGCTGCTGGCAGAGATGGATGGGTAAGGACTCCTTTGAAAGGTTCTTTGTGGTGACTCTGTTTTGGTGTTTTTTATACTTTAAATCTATCACACCGACTTTGTATCTTGTTTCCACATGTCAAGGTTTAAACCAAACGAGGGAGTCATAGTCATTGGAGCCACTAATTTTCCAGAAGCTTTGGATAAGTATGTTCCTGCATCCCTGCATTTATCTTTGATGGGCCTTTATGTAGAATTGTAATTTATATTTGTGTGTGTGTGTGTGTGTGTGTGTGTGTGTGTGTGTGTGTGTGTGTTTGTGTGTAGACACACACATCAGATCCGAAATGCTTTACATATATAAATGGTCAAAAACCTCCATTCAGAAATATGTAAAATTAACACTATAATACTTTTAACTTTGGTCTACATTAAATTTAAAATTAAAGTGACTGAAAGTTACAATAAGACCTGTAAACACTGTGGACGTAAATTGAATTAAATCACTCCCACACTTATGCTATATGCATGCTAAGAGAGCTTTATGTCATTTGTAGACTTAGCATCTCAATGCATATAATTTAAAAAAATAAGTTTATAACATGAGAATTTTTTTTGTGTCCTAGAAAATTTGTATCTTGATTATTTCCAAAACATTGTATGAGTGTACATTGTCTGATGGTTTTACATCATACATTTCTCTGACTTCCTGAATGTTAAAGGTCTGTGTTCATTTAAGGCCATAATTTCTCTCTTAGTGCTCTGGTCCGACCAGGAAGGTTTGACATGCAAATCACGGTGCCAAAACCAGATGTGAAGGGACGCACGGAGATCCTGAAGTGGTACCTTCGGAAAATTAAAGTAGATACTGGTGTGTGGGGTTTTTTTTATGTTTTAGAAAGAAAAATGCTTTTTAGAGATAAAACAGTGTGTGCACTAATGTAGAGGTCAATAGTTAAGGTCAGCTGTCCTACCTTGTTATCTGCACATAGCTGTTGAGGCTGAGGTCATCGCTCGGGGAACAGTGGGCTTCTCAGGGGCTGACTTGGAGAATCTGGTGAATCAGGCTGCTTTGAAGGCTGCAGTTGATGGCAAGGACATGGTCACCATGAAAGAGCTGGAGTTTGCTAAGGATAAGATCCTCATGGGTGAGAAGGACTCAGAATCAGTGACCCAGAGACCTAGTGAACCCGAACAGAACATTTACATGTTTATTGAGCATGGAGCTCATTATGAATGTTGCTATTCCTTCCACAGGGCCTGAACGCAGGAGTGCAGAAATCGACAAGAAAAACAAAACCATCACTGCATACCACGAATCGGGACACGCCATTGTGGCGTACTACACCAAAGATGCCATGCCCATTAACAAGGCCACCATCATGCCACGGGGACCTACCCTGGGCCATGTAAGGGACCTGCGTTTTGACAAATACCCTCAAACTACCATATGTGACCTTGCAGGAAGACTGGCAGCAGTGGACCAGTCCCTGCCAACTCACACTCAGTTAAGTTCCTGAGTCAGTATTTTTTTGTGTGTGTTTGTGTATGTGTCATCTCAGGTGTCCATGCTACCAGAGAACGACCGCTGGAGTGAGACACGCTCGCAACTGCTGGCACAGATGGATGTGAGCATGGGAGGCAGGGTGGCAGAGGAGCTCATCTTCGGAAGTGACAACATCACCACCGGTTAGTCCATAGTGTTTCAGAGATGGGTTGAGGAGGAGCAGGGCAGGGTAAGGTAAACATAGCCAGGACTAAGTCAGCATGCCTCAAGTCTCTTGCTCTGAAACTCGCATGTCGTTTTTCTAGGAGCTTCAAGCGATTTTGATGGTGCCACAAGAATAGCAAAAATGATGGTGACCCGGTATGGAATGAGTGATAAGGTAAGAAATCGTCAGCTGTTGTTTTTCTTGATATTTTTTATTCTTGTTTTTAATCCATAAATGCAAACTCCTTAGCGATTGTTACTTTTTTCTGAAGCTGGGTGTTATGACGTACAATGATGCTTCAAAACAAAGCCCAGAGACGCAGGCTGCTATTGAACAGGAAGTAAGAATACTACTCAAGGTGGGTGTTGCCAAAGGTTGAGCCATGTGTAGAATCATGTGAAGATGCTGGTCTGTTTTGAACTGTCCTGCTTTGTTTTTTTTTTTTTGTTTTTTTTGGAAGGAGTCCTATGAACGTGCAAAGCACATCTTGAAGACACACAGCAAGGAGCACAAGAACCTGGCAGATGCCCTGCTGATGTATGAGACGCTGGATGCCAAGGAGATCCAGATGGTCCTGGAGGGCAAGACACTGGATGCCAGATGATGCTTGTATCTGGAAGCTACACCCAAGTGAGGGAAGCTGCAAATATAGATGCTTGTACTCACATCCTTGGTCCCTCAGATTCACCACCACTCCTTCTGTTTGTTAGCATGTTCTCATCTTTAAGGTCAACCATCATATAATCATCAGACCACTTTGATCTGAACTCACCCTTCAGTGTTTCCGCAGCCTACAAGTTTAGATTGTGCCCCCCCCTTTGAATTCTTCCCTGTTTTCTCCCAGTGTTTCCATTGTGTTTTTATGGCAACTCTTTGCCCACTGTTGTGTATAAAGCCTTGGCCACTCTGAGGAACAATGAACAAGTTGACTCCCATCGTCATTTTGCTTTATTAACATGGGTGTCACCTGTTTGTCCACAGTGTCCACTGGAGTTTGTCAGGATTTAAGGGGTGCATCCTGAGGTGAACTTCCAGAACCCGAGTACTTATCCATACAAAAAAACAGAGCCAATTTAAATGTGAGAAACCATATGACTACATATAGCACTTTATGTGGGGAGGAAACATTTATTTATGCATTTATATTTTTTCATTTTTTGGAGAAAGAAAATCATTTTTGTGTTGAACTTGTTCAAGTTCATGTTTGTTTTTTTAGATCTGGGAATTTTTCAGGTTTCTTGACTTGTGTTGATGTAAAGAAGGTTTTGATTGCTTCAGAAAAGACTTGATAATTGTGCATTGAAAGAAGACATATGAGACAACTTAGAGCAAAAGTTCTTTCTTCAAAGTTTGTCACCCTCAATATAGTCAAACACATTGTTCTTCACATTCATCCATGCAGTCAGTTTTATCACAGCAGAGGTCTTAGTGAAGTCCTCAGTATAATTATTTTACATTTTTGACTACATAGACTCCGGTTTACAACATGCTATGTTTTGCAGTGTCCAGATGTTTGGTTTGGTGCAGCAGTGATAAGAGGTGTTTTTGTCCTGTCCCCCCGCTGCTGAAGCTTGTAGCTGCTTTGGGGAGTTTTTCCATTTTCCATTGTTACACAGGACCACCTATTTCCTGTAGTGTGAATCTCTTCATATTTATTAAGTGTTTGGCTTCTTATATATAAGTACAGCTTTCGTCAATATATTTTATTATTTTACCAGACTCAGTTTTGGTGTAATTGCGTACAGGACACAATAGCAGAATTGTAAATAAGTTTATGAAAGAAAATTTGGCAGTGTATGCATTGTATAGCACATGTAATTTACTGCTTCTCCAGTGTACAAAGTAAAGGACAGATGGACTGTCAAGATGAAATAAATGATCTCTGTGATGAGGTTTTGATATGTGTGGATTTCATTTTTATTTGTAGCTTCCATGGGTGAAGAAATTATTATATTAAGCTGCATTAATAAAAACAATTAAATTGGAATGTGGTGAATTAATGGATGTGAAGGAATGATGTGCTTTTTGGTCTTTAGTGCATTTTAGCTGTAATACCATACATTATGGTCTCAGTCACACATAGTTAAAGTTTATTAATTTACTAATTCATCTTTCTGCTGAAATTCTTCAGGCTGTTATTGGGCTTATAATTGTTGCTTATGTCACTAGCTGGGCTTTGAACATTTAAGGAGAGGTCTTAGTTTTCTCAGTTAAATAAAATGAAGTAATGTGGTACTGAAGGACAACACCTTTCATTTTTTTTGGTCGTACAAATTTCAGCTTCTTCAAGATTTTTTTTCAAATGAAATCCATTCATTTTTGGTAATGCTTATTTGCTGCAGAGCCCAGAGGCTTTCCTGGATGCGTAGGGTGTGAGAGAGGGTACCCTGGACAGGACCCCCCTCACGGAAACTATAGCCGCAAAGGGCCATTTAGAATCACCATTTCACCTGAGACACATGTCTTTGGACTGTGGGAGGAAAGACTGTTCAAACAGATCTCTGGAGCTACAAGCAAGTCAGCACCTTAAGCGCAGAGCACAGTCTGACTCATAGCTGGTGAGACGATCTGAAAGGTAAGGTGGTGCCAGACCACTCAGAGCCTTGTAAGCTAAAAGCAGTAGCTTAAAGTCACATCAACCTGCAACAGATAGCCGGTGAGCAGATGGAAGAACTGGTGTAACATGGCAGTATTGCCAGCAACCAAGAACAGTTTGGGCTGCAGTGTCCTGTTCTGCATGCAGTGGAGGGAGAGACAAAGGACAGCTTTTCTGGGATGAATTGCAGCAGGTTGGGGGTTTTGACTGAAACAGAAGTTTTTGTGTCATGGCATTAAAAGTTGAATGGAAGATTTTTAAATGTTCACCTTCAGACTTCAGCCCAGTATTTTTACATTTCCTTTAAGTTCCACCAAATGGTACAGCAGGTAGCATTGCATCCTCACAACACCTGAGCTGCTCGGGTGCTAGCATGAGTCCAGCTCAGTCTGTGGAGTTTGTAGTAGACTTCCCATGTTTTCACTGGGTTTTCCGCTTTCCCTCCACAGTCCAAAGATGTGTGTTCAGACTTATTGGTCACTAATTTCCCTGTAGTGTGTGTATGTAAAGTCCTAAAACATGTTTTTTAGTTAGTGTGTGTGTGTGTGTGTGTGTGTGTGTGTGTGTGTGTGTTTGTTTTTAAGGAAACAGAAAAGCAATTTTTTTCTGTAAAAGTTTGCACTTTTTAGCAAATTTAGTCCCATTCCTCTAAGTTAAGAACTTCTTTTCAGCAAAGACTGATGGGAAAATGAGCTGACAGAGGCTGAGTCTGAAGTTTCCATCACTCTTTCCGTGGCTCAGTCAAGCAGTGTGGAGCCAGTGGTCCTATCTGCTGCAAACACAGTAAAGTGCATTGTCTCCACTGTATGGGTGTTTTGGGTAAAAACTCCTTTTTGTGTGTTTAACTGAGTGTCATCAGTGTTTATCAATGGCTCCTTAAGGCTTCCTCCCATTGATTATTTTTGCATGGTGTCAGTTATCCTGAGTCATGCATGGAAGTACCATGTTATTATGACCCATGGGGAACAATGATGCCTTCTTCTGCTCATGAATTGCCTTTCTTTCCTTTGAACTGATGAAAGAAAATGGCAGATTGAACACATCTCCAGTTGGGTATGATTACAGTGTCATTAAAAGATAAACTTTCCTTCCTTTTTAAGAATGTAATTTTCCAGTAGAACAATTCTGTCCTCTTATTTCCATTTCAACAGGATGACCTGAAGGAGACACTGAGGTTAAAATAAAGGCCCGTCAAGCATGAACAGAACCTACCTTACGCCAGCGCATCTCAATATGGTATTTCCAGGGACAACACAGCTGTGTTTAAATGCAAATCCTTCTCAGGCACATCTTTTGTGGGAAGGTGATTAGATACACATTCACAAGGAAGGGGATCACTCAACCATTCAGAAGACCTTCGACAAAAAGTCTCATCTGTATTTATCTCATGAAATCGCCTGAATCCTCTTTTCCGTTAAGGTGCGGAACACAGATTGTTTACACTGACATGCTTGGTATGCAAATATATTTTAATGCTCCGGTTGACACCTGAGTTCCCTCAGTAAGCATTTGGGAGTTTAATTTTCTCCCACTGCAATAACATTTGATGCTTCCATTTTTCAGTGACTTTAAAAGTTAAAATGACTGCTGCCTTGAAAAATTCTAGCAACTGCTGGTTCCTGTCTGCTGTGATGAAACCTTCACAACCCATTTCAGACTTTTTTTGTATAGACACACAACACACACACTATTTAGAGCTACATTATATTGTTTATTCTTCAGCTTTGTCCAGTATTTCTCCAGAGGTTTTTTTTTGTTTTTGACAAAGTTTCATAAACACAAAGGAAAGAAATTTCTCCTTGATTCAACTTCTGGTAGACATCAGATTGTTTTTCAGCACTTTTTGTCTCCCTTGTCAATAGTTTTTAGACAGAACACCTAAAATTGTGCGGTTTCACTTTAGAAACCTCATATAAAAAATGCATACACATTTTCTTCCCTTTTCAGCACCACGGACCACAAATGTAACATTTTGTAACTGAGTAATATAACAAGTCATACAGATTATGAGACACTGAAAGTTGGTTAATACATCACCATGGGTCATTTTGGTCCACAGTTAACAGTTTCATGAAAAGCTCACGAATCCTTACACCTTATGATATGTCCATTACAAAATTTATTTGGCTAATACCTCTGCCTGGGTTGTACCATGTAGGAGAAACCATGAGGAACACAGGAATAAAGACAATGGCATGAATCACCCCAAAGGTGATGACCAGGAACATGATTTTGAAGAAGGTTCTGAAGATGTAGCTCTTTGCAATTGACAGGACTGCCACTCCCAGCAAAGTGGAGATTGCCCCTTGCATTATTGGGTACCCAATGCTGTACAGAGCATCAGCAGCTTTATCATCTGCCCTGGATTCTCTGCTGGACACAAATGCATAGGAAATGTGTGCAGAGAAATCCACCGAGAAGCCTATACAAATGACCAGGTTTATCATGGAGACCGAGTCGAGAGTCACATTCCACAAGGCCATGAAGCCCGCCACCCCCACGATAACCGATACTATGGCAAAGGCCACCCACAACGAGCAGACCGGGTTTGGGATCAACAAGAGGGAAATGGTTAACATGACCGCAGTGGCTATCGCTATGTTCATTACAGTGTTCCTCACTATGACAGCATACTGGTCGTAGAATATAAACACAGGGTGATAAACCAGTAAAGGAACCGAGCACTGTGCTGCTGTCACTCTCAGTTGGTTCAGCATGTTTTTCTGATCAAGTGCAGAGCTGATGTTCACTGTCTGAATGAAGAATCGAGAGGCCAAGATCTCATTGTTGGTGAAATTCACGTCTTGGTTCAGCTCTAGCATGTTGCTAAGAAAATAGAGCAGATTGGTTTTGAATATGGTTTCATTATTCAAGCTGATCTCAGTGCGGTTGGCGTAAGACTCATAAGCGGATAGCCAGGATGTAAATATGTCAGTATCAACAAAAGGTAATGTTTGAAAATGCTGGATACACAAATCTAGTTTGTTGCGGTCACTTTTGCTCCAGTATGGAAATGCTTTATCTGCCACGATCACCATAACGGTGGGTCCATACTCAGAAAAGTACGTGGCTGTGTTATCATAATGATCAACGACGTACGAATCATCGGGTGCCAAATTTCGAAGATCTATACCCTCTTTAATATGGAAGCAGCCATAAATGCTAGCAGCCAGGTACCCGGCATAAAGGAAGATCACAACTATTTTGGTCCATGTTTTGGACAGAAGGGGGCTGTAGTATTTTTTAAAGAAGTTATTCATTGGTGACGTTTTCTCAGTATTGGTTGTTTCATCGTAGGTCCCACCCACGCAACAGATGTTGTAGATTTCTAAGTGATCTCGCTGGCGCTCTTTTGGAACCTTCATGCACGTCAGCCAGTGGCGGTTGTTTTCTTCGCATTGGCTGTTCAGGACGAGAAACGCACCAAAGAAAGTGACATTGTAAATGTAGCAGAAGAGGACGGCGGTGCCCGTGTAGAGACAGAAGGACTGCACAGAGCGGAAGGGTGTCATGATGCCGATGTAGAATGCCAGGATGTTGGTCAGCGTGGTGATGGTGATGGAGACAGCAGCCTCTTTGTACGTGTTGGCCAGGCGCGCATCAGCTCGGTCGAGAATGCCGGTCTGCTGCCAGCATGAGATCACGATGAACATGTCATCCAAACCAATACCTCAGAAACAAAAATAAATGCAAATGTCACCAACAACAGCCGGCAGACACCAGCAAAATGCCTGTTTGTGTCTTACAAAATGATGGACCTCAGATGAAGACCTCACCTAGTATCAGGAAAGGGGAGGTGGCCACTGTCATAGCAAATGGAACTCCACAGAGCAGCAGCACCCCAAAACTGGAGAGAACAGCCAGACCTGCAGACAGGACACCAAAGATGGCCACCCACACCTTGTTTCTAACACAGTCACACCTGCAAAAAGGGAAGCACTCGGTCATCTTTTCCCCCAGTTTGAACTGAAGGAGTGAAAAGAGAAAATATTTACAGCCCAGTCATCTATGGTCACATTAAGTTGTGTTTTTCCATTTTTATCTCTCCTTTGAATTTTTGTATTATTGTTATGAAGCTGGTTTAGCACCTCATGGTCTGAGAAGATGAGATAGGAAGAGTGTGCTGTCTTGGGGGATAGATCTGGAGGAGCTTCATCACCATTTTTCTGAACCTGGGCCAAGTGCCGCCCAGCATCTGAAGCCCTCTAACCTACCCTTCTTCAGAGTGTGACCATAAATCAATGTTATGTACAGTATATCTACCGTAGAAGCATCATACCAACCTCAAGCAGGATAAGATGGAGAAGGAGATGGCAAGGAAATAGGTGGCTGAGAAAAACGGAATCACTGACTTGGAGTTCTCCTTCAGTTCCTCCTGTCTTGATAATGATGTGAAATGGGATACTGATACCTACAAACATGACATCAACTGTTTCTTAGAAGGTGAAAAACCAGGGTCTTCCTATGTTACTGCAGGAACTCTCATGTTGATTCATCTGAAAACAGCTTCATGCAATAACAAAAGAACTTTTCAGATGCATGTACTTTACAGATTATTAAAAGAGTAAGGATGACCTTTAAATGTATTATGAAAAAGAGGCTGGTGGTGAGAAGGTCCACTGCTTACTTTATGTAGTTCAGGAACGGATCCATTGGAGAACATGGCAGTGAAGGAACGCAGCCAGTCCTGGCTCTCGCTGATGTTGTCCTCTCTCAGGTAATAAAACAGTCGAATGGCCCTTGCACTTTGTACCTGGGATGAGTTCACCTGCGCACCCCCTAAGTGGGACCCCACAAAGATGCGGTGCGAGTGGAATTGGTGGACTGGGAAGGTGAGCGGAGTCTGGCCCATGGTCTCATTGAGGATGTCTAGGATGATGTTTGAGACACATCTCTCGTTGTCCCTCACGCACAGCTGCAGATAGCTAACTTGGTGGTCCATGCTCCACACCGTAAGCCTACGGACCCACCTGTCCAGGTGCTTCACTTCTTCCAGGGCTTCCGGGCTGAGAATGTTAGAGGAAGACGACACGGCAATGAGGGATGCGTACAACCCCTCAGTGTGCAGCCTGACTGCTGAGAAGTGCGCATCCAGACGTGAGAAATGATCTTGGACGAAGCGCCGCTCCCTCTTGGCTGGTCCATCCACAGGTGTGAACTGGTCCTCGATGTCCACTGCCTCTCGCTCCTTTAGAAACAGGAACCCAGTGCCCAATATTGCTGAAATGATCAGTGGGGCCACCAGGAACCACCAGGGGTGTCGGCCAACCACACAGCCCAGTTTGTGCAGAGCGCCGGACAGCGGCTGCTGGACACAGTCTGTTGGGCACGCCCTCATCTTGTGTACTTGGAGATCCCAACTCTTTCTCAATGTGTCTCTGTCTCTCGCTTCTGTCTGTGCTTTTGTACGCTCCCATCCTCATTTTTCCTCGAGGCCACGCCCCTTTGTGCTCCACTGACTACTGGAAATGCAGGAGTTTCCTCACCGTCATTAGGCTGCTCACAAGATCAACAGACAATAGCGAGCCATCACACCAGACAGAGTTTGCTGTCATCACCAGCTTGGGTGTGAATCAACTAATAATATTAATAATAATTTCCTAATAATGATGCGGATGCTTTGTGAACAGCTGGATGTAGCCTGCAACCCCAGTCTGTATGCAAATAACAGTGTGAGCACAAAAATGGCGGTTGCTTTTCATGAAAAGTGGTTGGCAAAATCATAATAATCTTGCATTTATAGTTAGGCTGAAGGTTGAGCTGACACTACAGTTGTATTAATAAAAGCTTGTGTCCAGGGAATCCCAAATATTTCCAATTAAAATAAAGCTACTCAAAGCCACATCTCAAACACAATTTAATAGTAATTCCAGGTGCATGACATCTATGGTAAACAAGGTGAATTTCACATTAATTCACATACAACACAAATAATAATATAAATTTGTAATAGCACAACATAACAGGTCCAAATCTCAGCTCCTGCTGTAGTACCTGTGATCTTTGTAAATGGCTTTAAATACAAACCTAACAATTTCAGTCACCTTAGACAATAACAGATAAAAGAGTAAATAATCATAAATATCACTTTTACTAAGACATGGTAAACCTTTACACTGCTGTAAGCTGGGAGGGAAATGCAGTGAAAATGTGGTCTGTTGTGTAAGTGTGTATGTTAGTGTGAAGTTACTGCGGTTTGGGAGGTGTTCATATTATTTAAGTTGAGCAGTCAGATGGTGAGGATGCATTCAAGTTGCAAACACCTGCTTCGCCGCCACAGCCTAGGGACCATTGTACTGTGTACCATGCTTGTACTATGGTATTCCAGTCACTATGACCCCTGCTCCTTTTGCATTTTTTACTTCTCTTTTCCTTTCCAAAGGATGGAAATTATCCCATCTTCTGTGCAAGGGCAGGTCAGTACAACTCAATACAGGACCCAACTAGTGCTGGAGTGAAGGTCAAAGTAGATGTGGCACAACCATGTGTTTTATCGTCCCTTAAGAGCAGTCCTGTCTGAGGCTTATGTTCATTAAGTTTATGGCCTTTTTTTCTGCTGCGAGCCATGGCTCCTCCTGTGCTGAAGGTGTTATGAATGAAAGCAACACTGAAAAGTGACATGCAAGTTAAATTCATTATTATATAGATTTATATATTTTGACAAATACACATTTTAGTAAAATTCAAATATGCCAATGAGATGTGCAGGCCTTTATCACTTCCTTTTTTCATCATTACTTTTTTTGCTGAAGAAACTTTTTTATGTTATTACTACATTGCCCAGCCAAAAAAAAATCACCACCTGGATTTAACTTAGTGTTATGATCTGAGGTTGCTTCAGTTGGTCAGATCTAGGTTCAGCAATGTTATGTGTCCAAAAAAATGAGATCAACTGACTACCTGAATATACTGAATTTTTCTTTATATTCCGAGATGACAATACCAGCATTTATTGGGCTCAAATTGTGAAAGAGTGGTTCAGAGAGCATGAGACATCATTTTCACACATGGATTGGCCACCACAGAGTCCAGACCTTAACCCCATTGAGAATCTTTGGGATGTGTCGTACAAGACTTCACGCACCAGTCTGACTCTCATCAATACAAGATCTTGGCGAAAAATGAATGCAACTCTGGACGGAAATAAATGTGACATTGCATAAGCTTATGGAAATGATGCCATGGCGAATGCGTGCTGAACTCAAAGCTAAAGGTGGTGCAACGAAATATTAGTGTGTGACTTTTTTTTGGCCAGGCAGCGTATATTGTATTTATTATATATAATGATAAGTATAAATTTACTTCTTATATTAAACACAGATTTAAATGAGCACACATACACATTTTGGAGTGAGAACATGAATGAAAGGCTAATACCTGCAGGAATGGAAAATGATGCATTGATGTGAGCAAGCAGGATTCTCCAGGGGGTCACCTGAGCTGATATCACAGACGTATCTCAACGGCTTTTGAAGATAGTTTCTTCCTGCAAGGAGGTCGTGTTAAAGTCACCTCTAGATAACTTACTTCAGACAGGGAGACAAATTACTGACATCATTTTCAGTTAAAAATTGCCCCAGATTTCAGCCAAGTTGGGTGAAGTTAACTCTTCTCTGTTTGGATGTTACTTAGAACTCAACATGTATAAATATTCTCATCAGTTCACCTTCCAGTGATACCAGTTCCTGCTTCGTTTAAGTGCATTTCGTTCAGCATTGTAACCAACTCCAGTTCACTAACCACTGTGCTACCTGCCATATGGCCACCGATGAACTTGTTGCCGACCCTGGTTGCTCTGCCCCCAGTAGCAAAATGCTAGCTGTATTTAGATTTACTAGAAGGTCCTTGTTATGAATGTTGTGCTGTTAAGTTGGTTGTTATAGTAACTTCGCTGCTCTCCTTGTGAAAACCTTCAATGTGTAGAATCACATGGTGCCATGCTTCTCTAAATCCATCCCAGCAACCATCTGTAGAAGCCCTGTGAGTGTTTGTGTTGCCTTAGCTACTTACCTGCACATTACTACGGACAATGTAGGAATGTAGGAATGTTATAACATCTGATGTTTCTGTTTGGCTTGGTTGCCTTTGTGCTGTTAGCAGCATGGAAGCTACTGGCTGACTGTTTATGGAGTAATGGAGTAATGATGTGTCTTAGCTCAAGAAGGGGAACACTTTGTGTGGGCAGAACACTGGGGGCAACGGCAGCCCTAGTGAAACCAGGGATGGAGCAGAATCTGATCTAAGGTTGGCCGTTCTGTTGCTCTGGGACGCAGGCACTGCATGATCAGACTGTTGCATTCTGATGGAGAACAAGCACAGGGAATTCCATGAGGGACTTGAGGAGAAAAACCAAAGTTCCAGACTGTTTAGGACATCCCCAGCGTCTCACCTTTTGAGATCCCTACTGGGATAATGAGGTAGCATTTGATGATGTCTTCTATTGTAGTGAAGGGCAGGTGGCCAAACAGAAGTGTGTAGAGGGTCACTCCGAATGACCAGACTGTGGCTGGGTTTGGTAGGTACTGCTTCCAGAGGAACACCTCTGGGGGAAAGTATAACTTTGTGCCTGTGAGGGATTGAACTCAGTTTAGCTTTGTACTGCAGAAGTCAGAAGGCAACAGAGAGAGGAAACAAAACTCTTAAGGCTGGATCATCATCAGCCAACAAACCGTAGACCTATGAAGACCGTTACCACAATGTACGGATCGTCTCTTGAGGGCCATACTCTAACTGCAGCGGAGTTTCACCTGTGTTGCACAAGTTTCCTTTTAGTGCTCAAGCGGCCTTTGTGACTCACCAGAAATCTTTGCACAAGGAGCATCCTTAAGAAACACGGCGCAGCCAAAGTCGATCAGTTTGACCTCTAGTGTATCAGGCTGGATGAGCAGGTTTTGAGGCTTCAGGTCTCTGTGCAGAACCCCTCGGTCATGGCAGATCCTCAGTGCCTCGATCACCTGCAGCATCACCACCCGGGCCTGGACTTCTGTCAAAGTACCCCCTTGGGCTGTGCAAAACTGATGCAAGTCCTGACAGGACTCCGGCCTTTCCAGCACCAGGATGTAGTGGGTGGAAAAATCGAACCACTCGATCAGATTCAGCACGTGAGGACTGGCTGGTACAGAATTTACGTGCCTCATAAGAGCTACTTCCATGGGAAGGTGGCGCTTCCGTATAGGCTGTGGACGGGACGCAGTGGATGAGTGAAGCTGAACCAAACATGGGTCATTTCAGTGCTGATTGCTCTGCTCTACCTCTGGTTATAAACCCCTTCGTAATTCCAGTTAAACCAGATTTGATCCAAGTTAAAAACTCTTTCCATTTCCCCCAGACCTGAATGTACTTGCCATTTTTATCAATTTTTCTTTTCGTTTGGAGACATATTTGATGGCCACCTCAAGAAAAGAAAGGAGATGTTACGGACAATAGCATAAATGGGTCACCTAAGAGAATCCATTACACACCTTGAAACACACTGCAAGCTAAATTCAGGTGTAACACTCTCTTTCAGATCGTGGTAGGGTGAAGGTATCTAAAATGTTGCATGGACCCATTGCAATACAAAATTGTAGACCAAACTGGATGAAACCTGACTTTACCGGGAGTCCATCCGTGTTCCGGATTCCTTCATAAACAAAACCAAAGCCTCCCCTGCCCAGGTGAGCTCCTAGAGTGTAAATCTCCTGCAGCTTTCCTACCACATTGGAGAGATCATTTTTACACACCTATTCAGGCAGTTGTCTGCAAAGCTCAGTAAAACACACAGCAGAGGCCTCAGGATGGCATGAAGTGTGTTCACAATAGTTGCATGAAAAGATTTTATGAAGACCTATAGACTTTAAACGATAGGATGTATTTAATGCCTTGTTTCTGTAGTACTACAGACCACAGAGCTACAGTACACAAACCAGAGGTTGACACAAGCGTTACTAGATGGAAAGAACAGATCATACAATCACAAATATGACCAAGCATCTGCAGAATGTGGGCCATTCGGGGTGAGGATACCATATATGCTGTTTGTGAAGAACTTCATCTCCATGAAAAAAATTGTTATACAGACCTTTGCTGGGACATATCATGTAGTTCTCCTTCAGCTTGTGGGAATGGGACACCACCATCCTTGCCTTCTCGACGTTCTGTAATTCGCACTCGCGAGAGCTTTTGTTCCCCATTGCTGCAGATGCGGTCTCCACACACTGTAGTGCCACTTGGTTCTCAATGGCCTTGTTCTCTTTGGAGGCAGCACCCTCAGGATGTTCATCAGCTTGCTCTAAGGTCTGTTGTGATTTGTATACCCATATCTGCGCCACTTTCCTCTCTTTAGAAGCAGGAGTTACATGCTGTTCTTTACCCTGACCTGAAGTCTGCAGTGACGGTGAGACAGTAATCCTCAGGGCTTTCCTCTTTTTAGAGAGAGGGGCCACATGTCCATCTGCTTGACCTGAGGTGTACTGTAACTTACACATCCAAGTTTGCAAGGCCTCCCTCTCTTTAGAGGCCACATGGTGCTCCTCTTGTAAATGAGCTATCAAAGTCTGCATGGCCTTTATCTCTTTAGAGGCAGGGACCACATGGTGCTCCTCCACCTGATCTGAGGTCTGCTGTGACTTGGAGATCAAAATCCGCGTGGCCTTTCTCTTTTTCGACCCAAGGGCCACTTGATGCACCTCGACATGACCTGAGGTCTGTTGTGATTTAAACCTACAGATTGGCATAGTTTTTCTCTCTGTAGAGGTGCAAACCACATGGTGATCCTTAGCCTGACCAGAGGTCTGCTTTGTCTCTGAGATCAGCATCTTGATGGATTTTTTTTCTCTAGAGACAAGGGCCATGGAGTGTTCCTCAGCATGACCTGACATCTGTTGTGACTTAGACATCAAAGTTTGTATGGCCTTTCTCTTTTTGGAGACAGTGACTGCGTGCTGCTCCTCTTGGGATGGACACATTGAAACCTGCATGGCCTTTATCTCTGCAGAGGCCACACAGTGTTTCTCAGCCTGACCTGAAGTCTGCTGTGACTGTGAGAGAATACCCCCCATGGCCATGGTCTCTTCAAAGAAAGGGGCCACATGGGGCTCCTCAGTGCAGCCTGAAGCTTCTTTTGGCTTTGAGGACAAACTCAGCATGACCTCACTCTTTTCAAAGGCTCTGGCTACATGTAACTGCCTCTGCCCAACATAGCCTGTACTCCACTGTACTTCCAGCTTCAGAACAGATGTTCAGCACCTGAACCTCAAGTTTTGTCCAGTGGTTCTCTGCTTCAGGGAACTGTCAGAGGTGACGTCCTCACTCTGGCCTGAAGCACCTGCGGCTGTGAAAATATAGACATAAAGAGGAAAGTTCACATCACCTCCATCTCTTTATCCTTTTTCACTTGGTTATACTTCTTAGTTACACAGAGATAACATCTATCTATCTATCTATCTATCTATCTATCTATCTATCTATCTATCTATCTATCTATCTATCTATCTATCATTTGTCTGTCTGTCTGTCTGTTGGATTGAATTGAACTGCATAACTGAGAAGTTCCTTATCCATTGTTTGATGATCATGCTGCAAATGGTGATGAGAGTAATAATAGTCTTAATAAAAATAAAACTAATAATAATATACCTTTGCTTCAGTTATAAATGGGACCGAACAAAATTACTTGATGTTGGAAAGTACATTTTGACAGCTTTCCTGAAAGGAAACATTTTTGCTAATTTTGAAAAAGAGAACATTTTAGAGACCTTCAAAGTGAAGGGCATTTTGACATTATTAATTCTGCATAATTTCATGTTTCTACCACAGTTTCATGATTCCAAACCACAGGTGAGGTTCAGTCAGGACCTTTGTGGTTGATTCTCTGGAAACTGCAATGGTTTTGTTAGAGCTCACAGTTCAGGCATCCCTGCAGGCGTTGCCAATCTGTGCCAGAATTATCCAAACCGCTTACATCATCCTAATACTAACACCAAAAATGGGGAGGCACATTCACCTTAGACCCACTCCCCCACCCCCATGTGATTTTTCTCTTGTCCTCAGGTCACCAGGTCTGAAACACCTGAAGGTCTGAGCTACTCTTCTGCTCCAGACTGCTCCTCCACTTCTCTTTTGCTGTGTGGCTCTGAAACATGGTGGGTTTTGGAAACACAGACCTGGTAACCTGTTCTCAGTTACAACTCAGTTACATTTGTATTTTTTTATTCAGCTGCTGCTCTTCCCCAAAGCAACACAACTCAGGGCAAGCAGCCATTTGTTTAACTCCATGAAGGAAAAATATCTTACATTGTATATATTGTAGATTGTTTAAAATTGAACCAACCTTATAAGCAATGCATAAATTTTCAGCAAATATGGGTATAAAAGCAGCACACTGAAGACAAGTAAAAGTTTCTGATAACCTGGAAGTCAGCAGCCTTTAAATAAACCTGCAAGCTGAACTTCTGCCTGTTGTTATGTATATGAACATAACTGACTGTTGCTATGGTGACAAGATATGAGGTTAAAACACGTGACTGTGCTTTTATCCCAGTGTTGAAACGTAACTTACAACCTCTGTTTATTTTTTATATACCACTCTTCCCAGTCAGGTGACCCAGAGCGCAGAACAAGGGATGAACAACAGAAGCAAAGACTCAATATTGGTGAGGCTGTAGTACTGAGATCGGCCAGAAGAGGGTGCATTTAGCCCCTTTAAAGGCTGTCCAGGGGTGAAAACAGCGGCATGGAACGGGATTTGTGAAAATTCGGATGTTCGCTGTACTTTAGTTTTTAAGGGGGGGGAGACATCAACCCCACACACACGAAGGGTCCTGTGGAAAATGACAAAGTAACAGCAGAATGCCATTTTAATGAAGACTGAGACCAAGATTGTGAATTAATCTAGTTGATGATATTTATTTTTTTATCACAGCACCTGGGCTGTTTGGCTGTGGGTTTGAATCCAGTCCAGTCTGTGTGGAGTTGGCATGTTCTTCTTCAGTGGGCTTCAACCCACAGTCCAAAGGTATGTGGGTGTGTGGGCTTTCTGGGACTCCAGACTACTAGGTCAATGAACTGGAGAGGGGACAACTGAGTATGGAGTGATTTCTGAGACTTTCTGAGAAAGTAAATGTTTATTTGTAGTAAAGCGATTAATTTTCGATGCAGCGTTTCTATTGAAATATGAATATGTGAAGTATTTTACAGTCTTTACACTGCAGGTGCCAGTGTTGTCCAACTGTTCCAGTGACGGAATGAAGAATTTAGTTTAACCCAGTAGAAATTTAAGGCGAGTTCCACGTTCATTTGTGTGCGTCCCTCCCTTTAACTGCAATGACACTGCGCATCGTGCCAGGAAGCATGAAAGGGAAACGTTGGAGCTGTGAAGAAACTGAGCTACAAACAGGCCGTGTGATCCCAATCGTGCTTGTAAGCTGAGGAGTGACGCAGAAAAATGACAGTGGAAGTTTCATCTTAATTTCTCACAAAATTCAGTCCACAAAAAGTAAAGCACGGCATGAAAAAATAATAATCTGGGTGTTTTTAAGCCCTCATACCCCAAAAAAGGGTGTTTTTTTTTTACCTGGAAGCTGTGGCAGCTCTGCAGAAGTGCAGTGTGAAATACACCATTCTTTTGTATAAACTTTATTTAGATGTACTGTAAATGGCTCGTTTTTACATTTGCTATATAAACTGTCAGAGACAAAGGACATGCAAACTGTTTTTAAATCTGTCCACGTGGCTCTAAATAGCAAATTTCTCAAGATGTCTTTCTTCACCTCCTCTTGGCTGAGAGCTGTTTATGTCCAACATTAACACAGGAGGAGGAGAGGAGCCAAACTGCTGTCCAGACCATGCAGACCTGTGATTTGAACAGATGGCCAGGAAACAATCCCTCCCAGCAAGTTTGGATCACCTGTGTGGGTGGTGGGGGAAGGGGGTGTGTGGAACTGGTGGCCCCAGACCATGGCAAGGGCGTCCTTGACCCATGTTCATACAGTGTGTCAGCAGGTCATTTCACAGGTGAGTTGTTGAGAGTTCTCTCAAGTGTTTATTTAGCTGCTAGCAGCATGAACTTCAGCAGGCGCTACATTTAGACCATCCAGCTGTCCACAGTAATTCTTGTTCCGTAACAA
Source organism: Heterotis niloticus (assembly GCA_018136845.1). NCBI lineage: Eukaryota > Metazoa > Chordata > Actinopteri > Osteoglossiformes > Osteoglossidae > Heterotis > Heterotis niloticus. Next base: position 18,501,395 of record CM030894.1, on the reverse strand, counting down.
AATTTAATGGCGAAGGAGTCGTTCCTTCCAAACTGGGAGGCTCTCTGAGGAGGCAAAGCCTTAGACCTGGAACATCCACAAACCTTCCCAGTTTAATCCAAAAAAAGGCAACGTCTTACGTCTTTGTAATCAGTCAGAATGTCTTGAATTGGATTTTAAGGAGGAAATAATCATCTGGCAGCAATTATGAACCTGGTGTCCTGCTTCCTTGCTTTTTATGGTTTAGACCGGGCCCTGAATTACAGAGTCCTGCTTTCCTGCGTTGTCTTGTTTTGTATCCTGAATCAGAGGATAAGAATGAGTGAACTTCACAGCTGATCTTCATTTCCTCACTTAAAGTGCAAACAGCCCCTGCCCCACCTTCCCAATCTACAAACATGCAAAATCATAGCAATAAATATTAATAAAATGGACAGATTAAGCATCTCAAACCACAAAAAATGCCCAGGTTTACAAATGTGTCAATAACACAGTCACAACGGTCCAGAAACAACACCGAGGTGAAACTGCAGTGAAGAATGAGTGAGAAAAAGCTAGAAGGGTAAAAGAGTAGAAGGTGAGGTGGGGCTGGTAACTGATGCCTTTTGTTGACAAATTTTGACCCCCACCCACACACACACACACACACACACACACAGGCTGGCAGACCACACCAAGGCCAGAATGTACCAGACACAGACTCATTTTCTCATTCCGTAAATACACACACGCGCGCACACACCCGTGCGTGTGTGTGTTTGTGTGCTGGTCCACAAGAGATCCTGGCGCACTTTTATTGTTTTAAACTTTTCCCCTTCTAGTTTTTTCTCACTCATTCTTCACTGCAGTTTCACCTCAGTGTTGTTTCTGGACCGTTGTGACTGTGTTATTTACACATTTGTAAACCTGGGCATTTTTAGTGGTTTGAGATGCTTAATCTGTCCATTTTATTAATATTTATTGCTATGATTTTGCTGTGGAGACTCACTCATCCTGGGTAAATTGCTTACATTTTCCATACGACCGATTTATGTCAAAAATACAAAATAGTGAGCGCAAAAAAATACATCTGCGTGCACTGAGCTATGATTTGAATTTTTTTGCACAGAGTTTATATTTTTTGCTTCCACGAGAAAGTTTTCTTTTTTGACTATTTATTTCCTTCCATTAGATGACTTTGCTGCGCTGAACTGAGCGTCAACGCTAATCTGTCTCTATAGTCATTGAAAGCCATCCTGTTTCCTGCTACTGTTTTGGACAGGTTTGTCTGACACCTTTTTCACAAATGACAGTCAGTGGGAATAAAGCTCTGCCGAAGTCAGAATAAGTGGAGGACTATTTTACACATTTGTGTGTGTGTGTGATCTGCAGCCCAGATTGGACCCCAAGATGCTGGTGTAACCCAGGGCAACAGTCGGATTTACCTGCCTCCTGTGGGCCGTAAGGACCTCTCAGGCCTGACACAGCAGGAAGTGGGACTCAAACTGGAACCTCTGAGATGAGGGTAGCAGTTCTGCTCACTACGCCACCTGTTGTCCCATCTGAAGGCGGTGTGTTCTGGACCATTTGCTTGCTTGGGAGAAACTTATCCAGAGAATTTCAGCTTCAGCCTCCTAGGATTGGAGCACAGCTCACAGCTACCATCAGTTTTCCTGCTGTTTTCTACCTCACTGAGATCAGTGACACCGACACCTTTTCTCTCGTAAGAAGCACTTTGGCCAGACTGTATGGGGACGTGGGCTTTGGCCGCAGTTTCACGGACTTTGCATTAGCACACAAGGTCAGGAGCGTGCATGCGTACCTCTTCCCACAAAACATGGCGTGGAGGGCGAGGTCCAAGCCTGCGCGAAGAGGGAGCGGTGATGAAACCCAGACCGGCTGGACCCATGTGCCCCTGCTCCAGCGCCTCTCCATGGGTTCGGGGCGACGGCTCCTCTTGTAACACCGCACAGCCGCTGGAACGCAAAGTGGATCCTTGTGGCCATAAAAGTTGAGCAACATCGAAATGATTCCTTACGTCAAGTCTGCAGCGCGTTATTGTCGTCCAGCGGCACAAATATTATAGAAGTACCAGTGTATAAAATAGTGCGTTAATATTTAAGATATTCTGGGACAGTTAGACATTACAGAACTGTCTGAACATCTTAATGCACCTCTGTGTCCTAAAGGTAGCCTAAATAATCAGAAAATGCCTTTTTCAAGTCTTTATTACAGAGAACTGTAACTCAATGACAGACGAAAAAGTACTCAGGGCCTTATTACACATCGTAGTTTTACTTTACTGTCCTCTCAGCTTACGTGCACATGATAGGGCAGCAGTAAATTCAGCCGAAATCGGCCTATTAACATACCTGCTCGGCTGCCTAAGTAAACACCTGCTGGCTCGGCGGGATGCGGGACAGAAGCTGCAATTCCTCTTTCGGGGCTCAGCTGAGCTACGTGCAGCGGCCAGAGTGAAGTCTCCGCTTCTCTGCACGAACCTGCCGACCGTCAGGTGGTCAAGCGGACGCCTCATTCTGCCGTTACGGGTATAATGAGGCTGGGTTTTTGCAATTTGAGCAAAAAAAAGAAATTTCGACTGTGTTTGTCTCTTTCCTTTTTGACTTGGACCTTCTGCTGCACTATATACACGGTGAACGTGGCAGCCAAACCTGGGTGAAATTGAGGTCTGCAGGTTCAGTTTTTTCGAAGCAGGGGGCATCGCGCGGCCCCCGTCTGTTGGCGTTACTTCTCGGTTGCGGTGCGGTCAAATTCGACAGGAGATTACAGTTTTTTACCCTCTTCGCGGCCAAACCGCATTCCTCCAACAGCTGGCCAGCGTTGGGCTCTTTTCACTGACGTGCGGGCCAACTTTTCTTAAAGATTTACTGTAAGCATTCAAGGAAAAAGTCTGATGAAACGCGTCCAGCTGTAGTGGGGGACTCTCCCTAAAATGTGTTTATTATTGTTTGTTGCTCCCATTCTACTGCAGGTCTTCAGGCTCCGGGCTGCTTCTTCTGCACGCCGTCATGTGAGATGTTTCATGGAAGCTGGGGACAGCTGACCAACAACCTGTTCGGTTGTCTCAGCTTTTGGTGACATCCTGATTACCATTTGTGTGGGATTTAATGCTTATTAATGATTTTGGGAAGTTACCAGAATAGCAATAACAGAAAATATAGAATAAAAACTTAACGCCTGCTGCTTGAAAAGATATTTCATGTGTAAATCACTTTTTATAGGCAGGAATGTATTTTCTGTTAAATTATAAGAGTTTATGTTACTGTGTTGAAACCCAATGTTCAGCTTCTAAAAGGGAGTTGGCTGAGGGATAGGATGTACAGGGACCCTGACAGGGTGAGGTGGATGGATGGAATGAGGGACGGATGGATATTCTACCGATAAAGTAAAACTTTTTTCCAATAAATTCTGCTTCATTTAGTGTTTCATGTCAGAAAATTGCATTAGCTTTTAACTGCAAATGACCAAACTCAGTGAACAATGCGATGAACCCATCTGAGACAAAACCAAAGCTAATTCATTTTTCTCAGCATGTTTATTTGTCAGTCTAGGAAACTACACATTTAGCAGATTGTATGGAAACAATTTTCTCCGTGTAAAGTGATAGTAACGTATTTGGTCATAGGAAAATCATCCAGTCTCATTACAATTCATAGAAACAAATAAAATTAAAATTTCCTTATAATTTACAGATGTTAAAATGTATGCATTCAGCTGTTTAAAGTAATAATAATAATAATAATAATAATAATAATAATAATAATAATAATAATATGTAATAGAACCAATTTTATTACTGTTTACAGTAAATGGGTCAGAATGAACTCTTCAGAATGTATGTCTACAACTTGAGCAAATAAATTACAATTGTGAGACGGACAAACGTGCTGTGCCCCCCCCCTGTCGTTCCTCAACGTATATTTTTACCAGCTGGTATTTGGGTGAGTGAAACATAAACAGACTAGTTAACCAATGCAGTTCCCGCTTTTCAGTCTCACGTGTACAGTAGGTGTAAAATGATCAATGACGGCAATTCCCTTGTTTCTGCAAATTTACTATCGGTTGCTGTCAGAATAAAACCATCTTCATATTCATTCATACGCATGCATGCGACTACTGCACCGGCTGTGGTCATCATACAGTCATAATCGTCCCTGCAATTCTGAAGACACCATACGATGTCCGACACCAGGAAACCTGTTCTTTCCAGCTATAAAAGTATTAGCACTGCATTTGTTAGGCCTGTGTAAAAAGTTACACCTCGCTACCCAATACAAGTGCAATGCACTGATTCGAAGGCGCCCTCGTGAATGTTCATGTAAAATAATGATCACTGCAATGCGCAGTTTACAGTGTCAAGTTGCATTTAGCTTTTTGTAAACATTAACAGACCACTGTATCGACACAGATGCTTCCCTTGTACCTGACTCTGTGAATAAAGGCAGTTATTTTACCAGAGTAAAACATGCCAGAGTAAGGAGTGTCAGCGCTAAGCAGGTGAGTCCAAACGGAACTTCGTGGCTGCATGTTGTTTCCTTTTCACCTCCTGACTGCACTTTTGTCAACAGCGTCATGCAAACTGGCACTTTTACAAATGGAGGAACCTTCCTCTGATAAAGAAACCTTCGCCCCTTTTCCCTTTGAACAATTACACACATTTGACCTGATCGAAAATACAAGTTTGGCAGCTGGTTGCAAAGTCGGCTTTTTTTGTTTAAAAAAAAAAAAAAAAAAAAAAAAAAAAGAGCATTCCGAGAGACCTGTTAGACACATTAATGTGAATCTGATAGCTCAGGCTTAACCTCCCATTTGATGCGCAATGTTCTGATATAAAAGGGAAATGAAAAATTGCTCCTGGCAGCTCACGTTTCCGGGATTTTCCGACCGAGTCATTTGTCTGTTTAATAATTTGCTTCTTAATGATGTTTAATGATGGTCTCTCCCATGGGCTCCAGCAGTTGTGCAATAAAAATGAACCTTAACAGCATCTTCCATAGAAATTTCACATCAAAAGGCACATTTTGGCATCATAAAAATACACATTTTGGAATAGAAAACCACGTATAAAATAAGTTAATTTAAAAGTGTTTCCTTCAATTGTTAATTTTAATAATGCAATTAACAGTCAGACATTAACTATAAAATCAGCACCGGTTTAATGCACAAGGGGGCAAAAGGAACATCTGTTATCCTCGATCAAACTTGAGCTGATATAAAATAAAGGCTAATACTTGTGCACCACGGACATTTTGACAGTCTTTATTTCCGATATATGCGAGGACTTCTGGATGATGCAGCTGGTGGTCTCTGCCACACTGTCCTTGACTTGCGCCAGGTTAGTCAGCGCCATGGCCGCGTTCATCTCCTTCCAGTACGTCTCGTCTTTGCCCCGTCCCTTTTCCCTCGGCCCGCTGCGATCAAACAGAGCATCGTGAGCCTCTGCATCCCCTGGAGGTCTTTTTTTCTGCCAATGATTTTCTTCTCTCTCTCTCTCTCTCTCTCTCTCTCTCTATATATATATATATATATATATATATATATATATATATACACACATACTGTATATATGCTGTTATAATAAAAGAATAATAAAAGAAGTACACAATAATGTGGAAGCAATCTGCAAGAAACACTCACTGGTCACATCTACTAGGTCCGTGGTCCACGACATCTGAAAAAAGAAGAGCAGCACAAGAGGAGTCACTGCTAACCTCAGGACTGCTGGGAATGAAAGTTAATTATGGGAACACTGAGGATTTATTCAGGCAGTTTGGGGCTCTAACTTCATTTTATTTTTATGCTCCACTGCAAAAAGGGAAACATTTAAAACCACGTCTGAGAGCTGCGTGTCCTGGACGGCAATGCTGCAGCGTCACGGCACTGAAATGCTTTAGCCCGCATTGACGAAAGCCGCTATACTTCGGTGTTCCGGCAAATTCTGACCCAGCTGTTTGTAAGGTGCTGCAAACAGCGATCGAGGTCACAGCTGAAACTCATCAGCGAGAACAACTGATGCGTCCAGATGGCAGTCGAGTGAAAATACATGCAAGTTGAGGAAAAGGTTCTGTTTCTCAAATGACTTCTGCAGCTCTGCTTTTGGATTTGTGGCACCAGAGAGTCGGGTTCTTGCGTTCTTCCCCAAAGTTCAGCCATCTGACACGGGTCAGAGTGACGTTGAATTTCTCGGTAAGGAGTGATCCTACATTTGCAGCAAATAGAGGCAAAAACTGAAGGCAACACACAAGGGCCGACGGTTGAGCCAGGTCCTGCGTGTCGAGCAGCTGAGTGACGGCGTCACACTCGAGGCCCTAAGACCAGCACACCCTTTCCTCTTTAGTCCTTCATAATTTAAGCCTTCTTTTGAGCTGTTTCTTCTGCTACATGACTCAGATGCTCAATAAAGAAGAATTCTGGGATGTTGAGTCAAACACATGAAGGAGTGACAATGAGCAGGGCAGCTATGAAACGGTAAAGAAATACAATGAAAAAACTGCTTTGTTTTTTGGAAATTTTTGGAGTAGGGCATCAGAAGGAAGGTAAAAGGTCCCGAACCACAATCTAGCGTCTCTAGATGTGGAACGATGGGTTCAGTCTGAGAGTTCTCGCTCTTCAGTCAAGTCCCTGTGTCACAGAGTTCAGCAGGTAGTGTTTTATTCCGAGGCAGCAGGTGGTGAGGTGGTTAGAACTGCTGCCTTACAGCTGATGGAGACATTTGAACCCAGGACTGCACTTGGTCAAAATATGTTGCGTGGAAAAAGTTGGCTGAATTAGATGTTTTCCAACGTGCAGCAGCTGCGCTGGATCAAGCACAGCTTCACTTCTGTGTGTTGGAGCTCAAATGGTCCCTCAGTTGTTACAGTTTTGCACACAAAACCTTTCTAACGTTACAATATCTATCAGCAGGGGGTGCAGTAATTAAAACCACCACCTTTCCGGTGACTCTGGTTCACATCTTCTCTCCTGCTAATAAACCCCTCAGTCACCCTTATGCTGGACTGAAGCAGAAAGAACTACCGGCTGTACAAATGGCTAAATCAGTGAGAGCGGCTTAGCTTAAAAAGTCACTTTGGAGAAAAGCATTAAAAACATTAGACAATAAAGTGTCCTTGAAGACCGATGTGCTGGTCCTCTTAAATTAATGCAGTTCATTGCTGTTACGAAACGATTCATTCCAGGAGACTGGAAAAAGGGCGCGTAGGGATGATGTGTAAAGGCTTTTGAAAAAACAAAAAAAAAAAAGCCCTGCAAAAAGCAAAAATTCCGCTGCACCACCGCCATCTGCAGCCACGATGAGGGCCTGGATCTGTCCTCCAGGATCTGGGACAGCATCGCTGAAAGGAATCCAGAGCAGAGTTGCATGGAGTTCAGCTACTTTTGCTGCTTTTCTATACGATGTGGGATCAGGATGTAAGACTGCAGCTTGACCACAAGTCTGACTCAATTTCAACTGTTATTTTTATTATTATTTCAGATTCCTCTTTTGGCCATCTTTAAAACTGGGTTTCTTAAGCTGAGGCCCATAGCATCCATGTGCTTCACCTACACACATACCCATACAAGGCATTGCACATATTATTGATGTAAGGTTAATAAAGTTTAGAGATGCAGTATATTTTTTCCCCTTTTCACTTGACTATGACCGGCATGTGAATCACTCTCTGTGGTGTCCACCTGTCTGACAGCAGGAAGAAACTTTTGTACTAAATACAAGCACTTCTATGATAAAACAGTTTTTATGAACAGTGGTTATAAAATGCATCATTACTATTTACCTTTCTGCTGATACACCTTTCTGACACAAGCAGCAGGGGGTAACTTAACCAGCATTAATAAAAGTAAGAAAATATTCTGCTACTGGCACCTGTAAGGCCATTCAGTCTAAGCATACTGAAGTCTCAGTGCGATACAATGAATTAAATAATTTTTTCAAATTTGTTTCCAGGCATTTTTTATGAAGAGTCCTCAACTTTTGTCAGATTCTGAAAGAGTTGAGTGACCAAGAAAAGGTTAAAAATCTCTCACTTAACTGCTTAAAAATGAAAAAGCTTGTTAGTAGCATGATGTTAGGATGCAGGGCTTTAACTGACAGTGCAAATGAAAATTTGAAACCTGGAAGTTCATAACATTTTTTAACTCATGAAAGAATTAAGTAGGCTGAGAGGGCTGAAGGAGATTAATAGGGACATAAAAATGATGAAGTACAGGTGGCAAAGTGTTGTAAACACGGTAGATGAGCCACCCGTAGATCCCACCAGTGATCCACCTGGACACTCGACGATCCCTCCATAATGGGCCAGGAGCTTCTGAATGGAACCTTCTTTTTTTAACTTGGCCAAAGCAAAGTTAAACTTTGTGCTACTCTGGGTTTTGTGCTGAAAGTAGATGTCTGCTTTATGTCAACTGTGTTTGGGCTCCACAGGTCATTTGCTTCTCAACTCTGCTCCACCCACCGCTGTTTTCAGCCTTGCCTCCACCTTGGAACTCCTTAGCAGAGATGGTTGAAGACCCAGCTGTCAGCAGTTCCAGGCTGGCACTGTTCAGTCTTCTGACACCAGCATGCGGGCAGGATCCTTGGTTTGGACATGAAGCCGATAAAAACGAATCTTGATGGGATTCAAAGCCAAGACTATCGCATGCAGGGCGTGGCACCTCCACTGGGATCCATCTTGCACTTGGACACCTCTTGCACGGGAACAATTCAGAGGAACTTGGACAGCAACCTCAACACAAAATACAAGATTTTCAGTCCCTTTTGCCTAAAACATCCACTACTCTGATTTCCATGGAAAATCTGGGCCAAAAACAGCTAAAAAGCTACAATAAATCAATGAATTCCTGTTCGGGCTTCGCTACTGGAAGTCCTTCTCCTGCACAACCAAAGTGCAATAAAAGTATTGCTTTTACAAGTTCACCGGGAAAAGGGGGTTTCCGTGTTCAGCACGTCCTCAAGAACAAATCCGAGGCATAGTAAGTTTTAAGGACATTGTGGCTCTTCAAAAATAACTTCATTTTGTCCTTCAACAGCTCACCTGTGCTTTTAGATAAAATATGCACATTTTTAGAAGGTCAAAAATAATTTTAAAAATAGTCCACAATCCTTCCCCTACCACTGTGTCTTGTGGTTTTCTGACCAGCACGACTACAGTTGATATTTTCTCTGCGAAATCTGCCAGAGCCACTTTGGGTTGTGAGCAGCTGCAATATCCAACACAGTACCATACAGCAGCAAAACTGCCGAAGAACTCGAATTGGGACCAGGCTGTAACCGTCAGTCACAGTGCTGCTGACTTTCTAGAGTTTGGAGCTCCACCATGAGCCAGAAGAAGCCGGATCAGCGAGATGTTTCCGGGAGAAACAGAAAGCAGCAAAGTGGAACAGCATGGCCGCAGCATCGCGTCGTGTCAAAACGTCAAAAAAAAAAGTAAAGAAGAAGATAAATTATACTGTAGCATTTGTATTACTTTTGGGTGCCGGTTTGAGGCGGTTCTGCCAGGTTTCTGCCCAGGAAAATCATTTCAAATTATTTCACTTATTTTCTTAACTCCCAACAGGTTTCTCATAATGAACTGAAACTGTATTCCAACTGGTTTCTTTGTTCAAGTGCGATTTCTCCTGGAAGCTAGTTCCTCTCCATTGACCGTAAAGGAACGACGATAACGTGAGAACTTTGACAACCGGACGGTGAGGAGCAGCAAGAGCATCGTGGACCATCACGCTGTGGTGTCCACCTCCTTCCTCATCCTGTTCCCACATCCCACGACCCTCTCTGCAGCTTATCTGAGGTTATGGTTTAAAAGGTTTTTATCACAGATTAAGTTGCCCTCCATTTCCTTGTTAAACCTCTTTACCCTTTTATTTCTCACTCCTAGTATTTCCCACACCCTCCACACCAGCCTGCTGGATTGGATTGCAGTGAGAATAAGGGGATCCTCATGCAGCCTTGTGCTCGTAGTTACTGAACCGGAGGGCTGCACCTCCCTCATCCTCTCTGAGCCACTTCGTGCTGTAACTGTAGACCCTGGAAGTGTTTTCTTGGTTCCACCAATTATCTCTGTTTGTTTCTGTAAGAAGTTTCCATCTTGAAGGGTGGGGATGGAGCAGGAACTCCAGGGAATACAAACCGTTTGGTACCCCTCATTCTTTGGGATGAACAGGAACTTTAGCAGTAGCTCTCACCTGCCACTTTATTAGATACAGATTGATGTCGGTGGTATAATGGTGTAGGAGATGTTTTTTAGACCCACATTCGGTTTTTGATAGCAAATAGCTTAATTTGACAAAATAACCCCTCAAATAACCCTGACCTGAACCCAAAATATTGATTCTGAGGAGGTGAATCTCTTCGTGGTTATTTTGTTGCTAGTCATAGTGAGAGTAGAGGCAGGATAAAGTCTCCTTGCTAGAGGCAAACAATTCATCATGGGTGACAAACTCGGGACCACCTTTGCTTCATTCCAGCCGTCCTCACAGTGCCCATCTTTCAGGCCCCTTCGGCACACTATCAGACGCCAGTGTGGACCCTGATCTCCCTGCAATGTCACTACATTCATGCTGCTGTGGAGGAAAAGGAGGATCCCACACGATAGCAGGTAAGCATCCAAGTTTAGTGTAGCTTAACATTCTTTCAGGATTTAACACATCTGTCACTGCAGCCTCCAACATCCAGTATTTCGCACACGAGTTTCATCCCAAGACATCTTGAAGGCAGGAAGCCTCTGTGTTCACTCAAGTCCATAGGAGGCATTTCAGGATCCTGGAAGTCCTCCAAACACCAAATCGACAGCTACATCAATTTCTATAGCGGTCACTCGACCACGTGCAGAGCCATTGTCTTAGGCACCCTGGATATTCTGATGTGGTGAAGATACGGTGAACATCCCAGGGCGACAGTGGTAAAAAAAAAAGGTAATGGCTGGAGTTGCTAAATACGCTGCAACTGTCAGTAACAGCTAAACATTTCCATACGTGCCGATTGGCTTTGCTCACGCCAACACACAAACTCACAGCTGAAATTCCGGCCCGATATCATCCGCTTACTTGTAAATCCACATCTTTCACAATATTGCTAAAATCCATTTTGCAAAGTATCAGTTTTATTGCAGCAGACAGAATACAGAATGCAGAATAGGGCTCAGAGTAAAGGAAAATTAAATAAAGAGATTCCTGGCGTTTAATACACGGTTTAGGGGTAATTCGCTATAAAACTTTTGGCACGTGCAGTGGAATTCTTGGGCTTCTTGTTTTCAGCGGAATTCCCTCAAGGAGCGTCTTTTTCATGCAAAGGCCTCGTAGCTTTTCTTCTGGCAACACATACATCCAACCCTCTCCATCTTTGCGCCACTGCACCTTCTGCTTTAGTCGTGCACACACGAGGACCCCGTTATTTATTTTATATTCAAATTTTTGCCAGTTTTGCTCAACTGAATGCAAACCGGGACTCGGGCAGGAGGAACTGGAAGAGTTCGGCTCTCATCAGTCGGGGAAACCAGATCTGAAACGTCATGCGATCCAAGTGTTGAGAGATTCTTCACTGGAAGAGGGTCTCGGCACCTTCTAAGGAAAATTAAGTAGGAAATGGTGCAAAGTGAAGGCTAAACTTTATTTTTCCTCACTGCAGAATGATCAAATTTATTTTTAATGTCCATCGCCAGTAATGAGGAGCTAGCAGGTGTAGCATGGGGGCTGGCTTCCCGGAACATTTTAGCAGCCACACCATGACTCCTGCGCAAAACTGCTTAGACGTTAGAAATGGCGACGCTCGGGCTGCACATCCAAATTTCCAAAGCCCAGAGCAAAATAAGGAAGAGAAACCCCTGCGCTGCCTGCACAGTTATAATCCAGTTTTCTGACAAAGGAGCTCCAAAGCAGACGTATGGGTTAGAGCTGCGCCACTGCACTTGGCGCTCGAGGGAAACTAAACTGCTCAACACAGAAAACACTGCAAATGATACTTGGGCTGAAAGACCTGCACAAAAAAGGGAGTTAAGGGGGGACTGGAATGAAGATGGCAAAAGCAGCTGAGCACTGACTCATGATTCAGGGCTGGAATGGATGATGGGAGAATCAAATAAGCAAGTCATGGCTCTTCAGGGGAGGATGAGCGAAATGAAAGCTCTTACCATTGCGATAAACAAAGTTTCCCTCTGTTTCTGAAGACGACGGCGAGAGGATCTCCTCATCGTACTCATTTGAGCTGAATGACCCGGAGTGGTTCCGTTTGCGAGAGTCCACCACTCTGCCAGAGCCCATCACATGGCACAGCGAGTCGTTGAGGTACCTGTGCAGCAAACTGCTCTTGTACTTGGGAGGCGACACGTAATCCTCGCCAAGGTGCTGCCCAACCGCACCTCCCTCCTTCTTGATGACACTCTGGTACCTGGGCTGGCTGAACTCAGCACTGCTGGACTGGGTGAGCAGTGGAGTCTCTCCATCTGACACAGCCAAAAAAGCACAGTTGAACAGCAGGTAAGTAAGATGCAGCACTACCATCCATCCATCCACTCATCACCATTCCCTCTGTCTCTTGGTCACCCTACCCTATCCTAGCTTGTATCTCATTCTCCATCACCATCCTCTATCCTACATTCTATCCCATCCTATTATCCATCAGCAACTTCTTCAAGAGTCAGACTGGTGGAGGCCTTTTCTCGCTTCAAAAAACATTCTTAGATTATTATTTGCAAAAATCATAGCAAGAACCCAAAAGGCAGTTAAGAATTTATAATCACTGCTTGTTTTAAAGGCTGAAAATATGCACTGAAAAGCCACTGACTACCAGATGCAGTTTGGGAGTTTAAAAAAAATTAAAATTAAATTAGAAATCCTCCAGGTGATGAAACCCAGTTATTATTGTTGGATCACCTGTGCTGAGTTTCCACACTACCCTGCTGCTGCTGCTTCTGAAGAAATAAACCCTCCATGGTCCATTGACTCCATTGTGGGTTCCTGGTCATGCTGTTATTAATGTGTTTAAATCTCTTTCCACATGGCGGCCACATCCAAACTGCCCACCCGAGGTCATGTTACCTTCAGGAGATGATAGCTGAGCATCTCAGCACACTTTAACCAGCTGGGATCATTGTGAAAACCCCTTCCGTCAGAAAAGACGGAAATGAATCCAAACCAGCAGAACCAGAGACCACATTCCAGCCATGAAGGATGATGGAGAAAGACACACTACGGTGACCAAACTAAGAAAGTTGCCGCCAGACTACCAACCGCAGTGGGTCAGCGTAGAAGCAGGGTGGTCCCAACGTACCTTCAGAGCAGCTGCCCTCGCTGCTGACGCTGAGCCGCTCGGCGTTTCCCTGGACGTACTTGTTGTAGAGCTTGATGCGCAGGGCCCAGCTGAGGTTTGGCTGCCTCACGGTGTTCTTCAAGCGGCGCCGGGCGTTAGCGAACCAGTTGGACACCTGCAGAGTGCAGCCAGGGGTCAGAACGGATGGAAAAACGTGAAATAACTCTAGAAGAAAACGTTGCTACGATCTTCACCTGTTCCACCAGACTAGAGATGCTGGTGTCACTTTTCTGACTCGTCGGGGGGACATCTCATCTGGTGAGACCCACAGACTCAACAAAGTTCTAAAAAAGCGGGCTGTGTCATCAGTCTGACTCAGAGGAGGTGATGGGAGTGGCCAAGATATGAAGGCAGCCAGTGTCCATTATGGTCATTGGCTCCCATCCCCTAAAAAGTGACCACTATGATCTCCTTGAGCTACTGGATTATTCAGCTGTGGTGTCCAGGGTAGCACTTTTGAGGGTCTTTACCAGCAGCCTTAGAGTCATTTCTCTTGTTTATTTGTCTGTTGTAACCCCAATTCCGCCACATGTGCACCTTTTAGCTGTACCGTACGTTGTGCGCAAGCTGCAATGCCTGTGGATTCTCCTGTAGATGTTATTATTGCATCTACCTTACCCAGCCCTACGCTGGACAATAAGGACACGAGATGGTCCAGAAGTCAGAGCTTTGCTTGACAGATATGGCTGAACCTTCTAACATTGGGCACAGGGACAGAGCAGAGCATCAGGGGTTAAAGTGGTGGCCCGTGGATGAATAATTTTTACACACAGTTTCACAAACATTTGTGCATTGGAATCCATCCATTACATCTTGACTTGTTGACAGGAACGTTGCTGAACTTTAATTGCAGGAGGTCTCCTGCCTATGATGGTCTCTTCCAGTTACCATTTGGTGGGAATCTGGGATCAGCTCCACCACCCCCACAGCATCCCAAGGCTTTCAGGGGTCACTCCACTCACCTGGACCAGGGTCATCTGTGAGCCAAGGGCCAGTAGGATCTTCTCTGTCTTGGTGGGATACGGGTTGTCCCGGTGTGTGTAGAGCCACTGCTTGAGGGGACGAGCCATATCTTGGAGGGTTTGTCGCTTGTGACGCACCTTTACGCCACTCTGCCGAGGCCTGAGGGGTCAGGAGGCATCAGTGACAATAGATATTATAGTCAAGCTTCCATTTTATACACTACGTAGGGGAGGGGGGTGCCCAATGTGGTGAAAGTATGGCAAATCAAAAGTGTAATTTAAACATACTATTTTTTACCAACATGCTGTACAGTAATGCACTGTGTACTACAGTAACACATTTGTACTCCAGTGTGGTGTGTAACAAACAGGTACTGTGAGTAACAAACTGAAACACAGTTAGCGTTGCAGCAGAAATGCGCATATACACACACACACACACACACACACACACACACACAGTACAGTGAATTATACACAGCCTGCAGAGTGACTAAAGCGGCACTACAGGGGGACCAGCGGGTACTCTGCTCCCTTCATCATCCACAGTGGAGATGGCTCGTGGTTCTTTACAACACACAGAATCTATGCTACTTAAAGCATTATTTTAGGCATTAATAGTTATGTTTTATTTTTTCTGGAAAATTTTTGTGATGGTCCATAAAATCCTCAATCCATAAAGTGGAGGTCTGGAAAAATGAAGATGGACTTTAGGGCTAAAGAGATATTTGAAGCTGTTGAAATATCCAGGCACTGTACTCAGTTGGGAGAGGCTACATTTCCGGCTCCTACAACGCGAGCATCTTACTGCACATCAGCAGCAGATTTAACCCCGGGTGCTTAGTCTCTGGGTGTTATTCTACCTGCTGGAAATGCGTTCCCACAGAAGATTCACTGTGGACCATGGGAGCAGCTGCTGGACAGGTGAACAGCTCGAATGCCACTCTGCTCTTGTGTGAACAAGCTGTTTATTTTGTTGGGTTGTCTGTACATTTTCAGTCAGCGTGTGGAAATTGTGAACAAAACACAACACTTTCGCAAATTACAGCCAAAATTATCGTGAATATCTGTTTGATGTGCAGCATGCGTGTCTACCTGCAGAGGTCAGTATGGAGCTGAGGGGCCTTTTCTTCCTCCTTTTCAAATTTCCATCTGACCTCAAACGTCTCCAAGGCTCTTATTCTGCACATATTTTCCTTGTAAAGCTCCCCTATATGAGCCGCCTATACAAACACATTGGTGGCACACAGTCAGTCTCTTACAAATTATATTCCCTGCAGATGAACGCCACACAGCAGCTGTGCTTCCAGCAGCCCAAGCATCCGCCCGAAACAAACGCCACACTTGCATCAGCTAAGTTAAACTCCCCGTGGCACTCAGAGCTGCTGAGTCCCTCCCAAACCCATCTCTCTGAGAGCCACTTCCCTCCTGACACCCATATAAATGAGTCCAACACCATCTGCTCTTTGACAGTCACTCCTATAGGTGGCTGCTGGAGAGATGTGAACCAGCAACATGGTGGGGTCAGACACATAAGCTGTGCTGATCATCATCCTGGGTCTTTAAACTCCCAAGCGTTCTTCCTCTGTTGTTTATACTCTAATTTATCCTGACACTTACATTTGGAAAAAAGCAAATGTGATTTAGATACAGATATAAAAAAGCAGCTCATTGCATATTCAGGCTTTTTCATGAGCTGTTGGGAATAATGACAGCTGAGCACAGGGAGTGCATATTTAGGTGATAAAATGGCTAAACAGTAACACAAGCTGAATATAAACCCCGACTTTGCAGCTCCCTCTCCCATTAAATAGTTTTAAGTAACTGAATGACTTTGGAGTGTGAGTTTTGGATGTGTGAACAGGTGGAAGCAGCTAGAAATGCAGACTGCAGCCCCACTACACCACGCCAACCTGTTAAGGCTGCATTAAATGCTTATTCGTTGCCAAGTATGTTTTGCTTTTATTTGCATTAAAAGGGTTCTCTGCATGTTCTCAGGAGACATGGGGACCGCAAACGTACCCGGACCTGCGGTGCCGGACGCCGGAGCTGTGCTTCATCTCCGGCCCACTGGACAGAATGTCCGGGTGCTGCCCATTGATAACTTCTATGTAGTTCAGGCTGCTTCTCTCCACATCCTTGGCGTCGTCCTCAAAAATCACCTGGTTGCTGAGCTTGTCGAAGACCACCGTGCTCATGTTTGGCAGCTGGCGCTCAGGCTGCTCACTTTTCCCGAACGTCCCTGAGATTCGGCTCCAATCCGCAGAAAAGGGTCCTGAAAACCTGCAAAACGGGGCACTTTCATGGCACCGAAATTTGGCTCAAGAGCTTCAACGTTCTTGGTCTGGACCCATTTATGCAGGAGTCCCGCAGAGGAGGACCAGAGCATCACTTAAGACCGCAGCATCATCCGCTACAGCGCTGGAAGCAGCGGCAGCTGCAGTGCAGGGCAATGCCCAGGCAGATTGATCTCCACACCCCGAAAAAGGCAGCTTAGTAGCAAACTTCTAACTGAGGCTGGGCGCCGAAATGAGTCCCGCAAAAAGCGCTCGTATCTCGCAGCCGCTTTAGGCTACCAACACAAACCGCGGCGATCCGAGTTCCCTCGAGTTGCTTTGCCGCCCTGTACCCGCACGCAGCCCGACTCCGTTCGAATAAATATTCGGCAGCCCCGATTCACGGGACGCTGCGCTCCTTCAAAGGGCTTCTCGGGGCAAATAAAGCTCCAGCAAACTCTCCCATTTTTATCCATTAAATTATTATTTGTGATTTATTTTTTAATTCAGCTGATTTCCGTAAAGGTGCGCGCCAGGGACAAGGCGGTTACCTGGAAGGGGAGCGTCCCGCCGCCGTCCGCACACAGCCCTGCTGCCAGCTCGCTCTCCGCGTCCCATTCCCCCGCAGCGCGCCGCTCCCGCACCGCCGCCCGTCCCGCTCCGCGCTTCTTTATCCCGCGAGTGGCGCAGCGGCGCCCGGGAACCTGAATGCGGCTCCTCTCTCGTTTCCCGCAACTACAAGGAAGCCACGCCCTCTGCCTCCGTGCCCTGCACCGTTTACTCTGTTTACTATGGTAATCCCCTGGGAAGGAGCCGCTACTGCCCAAGCCCGTTGAGCAGCACCTGCTGGAGTTTGCAAATTTCACATTTTTATAAAACGTCCACAAGATTATGATCGCCACACACCCACCTTAATAATATTTAATTTAATACGTCGTATACCGTGAAGATGAGCATATTGAATGTATTGGGAAAAAATAAGCATGCGAGTGAACCCCCCAGCCCGTGCTACTTTTTCAGTTTTTAGTGAATTTGTCTTCCATAGATTTTATTTTGCAGACGAAGCACCTGTGTGCCGGTGTGTCCAGCGGTTTGTGGGCTGAGGCTGGGATCAAGTTGGGCTCTAAGTCGCAAAACAGGCCCTCTGCCGTTCCAGCACCAACCGTGTTGCTGCTGAAGGGCAGCAACGGAGAGTAAAGTGCGGTGAAGTTCGGTGGCGAACGCTGTGGGGAAAACGGCAGAACAACACAAGCTGTCATTTGCATTGCAGTATTCAATAAAAGTCAAATAAATGAATATTTCCTGGGGTTGGTGTTAACAATGAGGAGCTGGACCCCAGCGGGTTCTCATCACTCTCACTGGTAGCTTGATGGAAGGATGGAAGAGCTGGGGGGTGCCGGTTCAGAGTAGAGCCTGAGCCGCAAAAAAGCTGGCCCCGTTTTCAGGGGTGGGAGATCTCGGTATGCTGACTTTTCCGGGCCTCTTCTCATACGGCCGCCCACTGCTCTCAAAATGAGAGTTTCTCCCTACTTCGTACCTCTCCTTTTTCTGTGTCTTCTCCTGGACCATGGGGTTTGCTTTTATTCGTGTTGTTTCAGGAACACGGCCTCTTTTACACGTCAATTACGTGTTTGTGGGCAATTAATAAAGCAACAACGATGAGGACCCGGTGTTTTCTGGTCGCATTTATCATCTGCAGCGTTTCAGCCCACAGGGGGCATCTGGCTCAGGGTCAGAATCGGCCTCTTGCTAAAACTAACATTTGCTTTTGACTGATAACACCAAACACCAAAAATTTTTAAAAGTGCTTTATGTCATGTAATGTAAAACTGTTCAGTAAGTATCTGTGTCTGTGCCTATTTTAAGACGGGCATAGAACTCATGCCAGTCTCCATTAGCACCATTAGGGTTATGGTTAATATTTGGGTTAGGGTTAGGCTTATGATTATGGCTAGGGTTTGGGTTTGGGTTACAGAACAGGATCAGTTCTGACCCCACCACAGTTTCAGCTCAGTTTCAATTGACTATGCATTGTTTGCATGACCATGTTTATACACTCGAGCAGCTTTATGAGCAACATTAAACACAGCGTGAACAAACACGGTAAATCCAGGTAGATAACTGTTATCTGTGCTGTGCAGTATTTTATACAGCAGTTATGAATGTTCAGGCCATGTGGAGTTAATAATCCTACCTAAAAGCTGAAAAGTTTGTCAAAATTTACTTTAATTTCTCTTTCAGCCTGCCTGTGTTTTTTAATCGATTTTTTCTGTGGTAATGATTGTTATTTTAAACGTCATTATATCTCTTTCGGAAGCTGCTCGTGTTTTCCAGCAGACAGAGAAGCGGACAGAAAGACAGAGCTGCGCTTTATTTCTGAATTTGGTTCATCGCAGAGGTGACAGAGGGACATTTTTCAAAGTCGGATTCATTGCTGAAGAGGAAAAGCAGGAAGAAAGTCATGCAGGGAGCAGTTTGTCAGCTGAGGCCCTGGGAGGCCCTTCTGACTCTGACCAAATGGCAAAAGGTCTGTGGTTTGTCACCATTGTCACCTGCAGTCACCAGCCTGCAGACAACAAGTCTTCCTTCAGCAGTTGACATTTCATGGGGGGGTGCATAGAACAGTCGCCCTCCTCAAGCCCAGAAGATGCAGCTCTCAATCACATTCGCGCCTCATGCCGAAATAAACAAAAGTTCCCCAGCTGGTTGCTGGTCTCTTGGCCGAAAGAACATTGGAAACACTGACAAGTCAGTGGGTACAGATGCACCTTCCTGTATCTGCACAGTTTCCACTATCAAACATCTACTCAGGTTCCAAAAGTGCCTAAGCAGTTGGAATGACTTCTGGGCTTTTTTCTTCAACATTTAAGCCACCACTGTTAATAATTCAGTGTAATAAGGCGACAGCAGTCAGAAACTGTCTGACTGATTTGAGAAGGTTGAGGACAACATCTAACCTCGATGGCCCTGTTGCTATGTCAGGGTATAAACATGAACGTTTGACTATGATGCTGCAAAATAATGAAAGCATTAACGCTTTGAGAAATCTGTGGCTAAGGTTTGCACCAAGGATGAAGAGGTTTCTGTACAGATCCATTGAACTGCAGTAAAAACATGTCCATGACCATATGAGCATAGATTCTTGACTATGGCCGCTTAGCCGTGAACTGCTCTGTTCGCACTTTAGTTCCTAGATGGAGATTTACAGTATTTCTTTTCTAGTTAGGGTCCCTCAGGATTTTCTCAAGCAGCAAGTAGATGCGCTTGTAGGATTTTGCCCTGTTGCGTACGGTCATTCACACCGTGTTGGTTTAGAATCCCTTTCTGGAGTCCAGAGGGGCACGGAGGTACAGTCTGGTCACCTCAAGGATTCAAGGTGCAGTTTCATCCTCTTGTCATTTTATAAACATATATATGAAGGTAAATATAATGAGCACTTCCCCCACGCCTGCATTTGTTTTTTTGTTTTTTTAAAATTTGGACTTGATTTTATACCATGTTGTGGGTGTGAACCTGCCCTTGGGTGGGACACCAGTCCATCGCAAGTTTTTTTTACAGTGCTTAAATACCTGACAGATTCCCATGACATTTGTACTGTGTTGTTAGTAGTCTGTCACTTTTATTAAAAAAGACTTACAATGCTTGGCCCTTTATAACCTAGGGTATTTTTACTGTATCAGATGGTAGCTAGGGTGGTCAGTTTTGGAGCAGCAGTCCTGAAGCAACCAGGTTGCACTTTCCTGCACTTATAGTACCTACCTGCTCAAAGGTCTGACAGCAGTCCCTGCCAAAAGTCTTTCTGTTTACAGGCCATCCTCTGCTTATGCAGGGTTGCATATAATGCGGTCAATGTCACAATGCATTTATAAACTTTATAGTGATCATACAGCAGTGCAGCATTTACTTTATTTGCTCCTTGTTTGCCAAGTCAGCAAATAAATTATGTTTTATAGATGGGAATGTGGGGATTGGGCAGTGAAACAGCACAAAGTGACTTGAAGCCACCCAGCAACATGCATTCATTTAAAGATTTACTTAACCTGTCAGAAATATAAAAATCTGTGCGCACAATAAAAATATGGAGTAAAGCCATCACCGTTCATGACCATGGACCAACATCTGGGGAATGACCTTCTCAAATGAAGGCAGATGAGTGCAGTCATTTTGGGAGGAAAACATTTGTAATTTTGCAAAAGCTCAGTGCACCACAACTTGCTGACCCAGGAGAAGATGTGGCCATTCCCTCTGTTTTTGCTTTAATTTGTGCGCCTTTACTCCATGTGTATTTTTAATAACAGCAGTGATGGTGCATTTTGGTCAGAAGATATTAAAATGATGCCGAGGGATGCAAACCACTTCTGATATTTGGATAGAAATTCAACTGCTTTATGAAACATCTCAGGCACTGCGCCTATGGAAATGTGGGGGTTTTGGAACTTCAGAGGACACAGTTGAGGTCATGAAAGGGCCATACATGTCCTCCTCTAGGGACACAGCTCTTGTATAGAGGAGACACCATTGAGACGACATACTTAGAAACAGTCGCCGCATCACGAGTGCGACCTGACTTGCGACCGAGCTGAATTATGGCCAGTGGAGCTTCCATTGAAACCATTGAACATTTTAAGAGAATTCTGTCTTCTCCTGATATAATAAAAAAGGGATAATAAGTGAGAGCTTTGGTTTGGTCCACCACCAACCAGCATTGACCTGTTTCCTGTCTTCCACAGTGTATGAAAAATATTAAATAGAGTGAAAAAATAACACAATCCCATCAGCAATATAATTATTCAAATTATATTACAGAAGGAAAGGAAGAAGGAAATAACTGAATCTTTGAGTTCTTTTATGATGAAGAAGATCCACTGAGACACGTGTTGTGGGACTTCTGTCTTAACTTTTGCACAGCAAGTGGCAGCGAGTGGTTTATTTATTTACTCTTCCAGTGAACATTCTGGTTGGTTCAGATGTTACCCTTAGTCAAGTAAACATGGCTCCTCCGTGCGCATCTCTCATGGCTTCAGCGTTGTGCTTTTGATAAACAGAGCAGCACAACCAGATGTTAAGCTGGTTTTGATCTCAGCCTCTGGAACGGAATGGAAGCAGATGGCTTGAGTTGAGGACCATCTGACTGGAATGACGTGTGCACTGTGTAGGATGCGGCTGCAGCAACAGGAGGAAGGAGGACCCGAGGTTCAAACTAGGATGAAAGCAAGACTTCCATAAGCATCTTCATCGAGATCTTTGCTGGAGGAATATCAGCAGGACCATCAAATGCTGCTCTATGGTTCTGCCCAAGTAAGACAAATAATTTTCACCCCCAGAAGGACAATGGTCTGACTTGGCTATTAAAGGTTGAGCCTCAATGGAAAAAAAGCCTTTTAGTAAAAATGCAGACACATGAGCGCAGTAGTGTCGAAGTAGAAGAAACATGTTTGAAAGCACATACCGTTCATGTTTGGATTTATTTAAGTCTTCATCCGCCTGTTTTCAAGTAAAAGCTTCTGTCTAACAGGAGAAGGCAGACATGTGCCACACAGACCGAAATCTGTGCCGCTGCTCATGGCTAAGATGGTTTCTCAATGTTGCTTTCATTCCCTTTTTAAAAGTTTCTCTCCACAACAGATCCTGCTTAGGGTTTGGCTCCAACAAGATGTTTAAAATAAAAGCCTTGTGCTGCTCCCAGTGTTTCTCAACTGTTCTGTACAGGAAATGAGCAGAGCAAACACTCCTCTGGGTGCTGTGTTGTAGGCCTTCATGGACAAGAACACAACTCCACCCAGAACTGGGCTGTGACCAGAGACCAGGGTGCAGTAATGTTGCACCACAAGGGAACTTTTACGCTGTTTTAAGGGTCCAGTCTTACTGGGTGCAGCTACTCTTGAAAAGCTCAGAGTTTAAAGAAGGAAAAGCTTCAGATGATCTTGTTCTCACATGGCCTGGAGACACAGGTCAGACCAAGGAGATTCTTCCAGTCAGGGGGGCTCATTGACCATAACTGGTATTTCCAGCAGCAGAGCAGCACCAATATGACAGTGGACTGCCAGCCAAATACTGATGTGAGCAGCCAACCAAGGTATGAATATGAAGGTAAAATATAAAGAAGAATGAAAAGGTGATGTAACAGTTAGAGGTGACAGCTTGTTTTTTGCAGGTTTAAAACCCAAATCCTGCTGTAGTTCAGTCAATCAAGGTGTTAACCCTGTAAAAATTACCCAAGTGTATAGATGGCTTGGTCATTGTCCAGTACCTGAGTGCTGTAGTCCATGTTTCTGGGTTTAAAATGTCCTGCTGCTAAGGCAGAAACAAAAGCCACACCTTGAATATCATGGGCAACCAGAGTCGGTCGAGTGCTGATGTGCTGATCCCCACAGCACAGGTTCACACTCTGTCTGGCTGGACTGTGTCGATTCTGCAGCCATGGTCCACAGAAACAAATACTATGGACTGAAACAGAGGGGAAAAATATGAGCTACAAAGTTAAACACTAAAACACTAAATCAGCCAGAAAACGTGTCCAGGTTTCTCAGACAAAACCTCTTACTACACAAATGTGGAGGAATAACTTTTATCAAGGAATTTTTTTAATATTTGTTAAAGGTGGACATTTATCTTTCTCAGTTCTTGGATGAAATTCTTTCCCTTATATGGTGTGGTCCACTAACTTCAACTCCACTCTCATTGATTGTAAATGACCTTTGTGGCTCTCAAGTTACTTCTTTATCTATGTTTTCCCACCAGAGTGAGGGTGGGACTTCCCTTGTTATATTCTTGTTTTGATTGGTGTGTTTGCAGGATCTTTATTTCTTATTGGTCTGGTCTATATGTGTGACACTTTACCACCTTGTGTAAGGATCTTGGCTCCCAGAAGAGGAAGAATCCTAAACATTTTCAGTAAAACTCCTGCTTGTGCTGCATAATTAAAGCATAAATTAGGCTCAGCCAAACAAGGAGCCCCACAGTTGAGGCCCAAACTAGCGTCTCTGCCGTGAGCCATGTTTGCACTTCGTAGCTCTACAGAACAGGCTGTTTGAGAAACATGCGCTGTTACCTCCCAAAAACCACTCACTCGCGTGTAACTGCTGTCATGGTGTTCAGCATCAAGGCTCCACCTCAGCCACCCCACCCTGGGGAGGTCAGACTAGCATCAACAACTGTGACGGATTCGCTGGCACTTGTGTGGCAAGCTGGTAGTTGCGGCCTGCAGGCAACCCAGGTTCACCGAGCTGCTGAAGCAGAGTTTACAGCCAGTGAATGAGGGCAGTGTTAGAGCCAGACCCCCCGGGATAAACAGGGTGCCAGAAAGCATCTGCTGTTCCTGCTGCCACCAACATCAACGGACTCCTCTGGAAAAATCTCATCTCGTGTAAACATTTCAGGCGGCAGTAAAGATTTTATTTGCAGGCATTTTCAGCCCTCAATGACATTACATTTATGAACGGCTGCAGTGACAGAAGAGAAATTCCCTGCTTATTTAGCCCTGGTCTAGGACTGACACTTGAAAGAGTGCATGGGTGGTGAATGTCTGGATGCTCAGTGCATCTCATTGTTCTGCTGACAGCCAGGGAAGCGTGACAATCTGCTCATCTCACCCAGCGATTGTGTGCACAGCCCTCATTGTTATGTGGACGTGTGCAAGTCGCCCATTCTCTTTACACACGTTCCAAACATTCCTGATGTTCCAAGAATTCCAGCTACCTTCTGTTGCTTAATGGCTGCATATGGTTCCATTGTCCTCTTTCGATGTTCGGTCCTCATCAGGGAAATGCAGCACAAGGACAAGGGAATTTCATTTCATTTCTTTTCTTTCATTTATAGCTAATCGTGTACCAGACACTGGAAACCAAACTAACATACAGTTGAACTTCATCTGCATGAAGAGATTCACCCACAGAGACAGGATAGTAAACAAAGCACAGCCTATTTGTCAGATACTACCATGTTGCTGGTTCACGTCTCACAAGCAGCTGCCTTTAGAAATGACATTCAGGGAGTGATCAAGTCCCGAAGGTACTGAGGTGCTCATCCTTTGACCACCTTTAGGTCATAATCAGTATTGAACATACAGGAGACAACTAAAAGTAAGTGAGGGGACGAGGAGGGTAGACCTCCTGGTAGAGCAAATAAAGTTCTCACTACAAGCCTACATGAATGGCATGATGATGCTTTTCAGGAACCTCTGAGGTTTGTTGTCCAAAGTGAGCTCTTTTGAGAAATGACCACAGGAGGAGAAACAACTGGCCCAACCGAACATTAAATGCAAACATGTTTGTCGTGTTCAGCAGCAGACTGGATGCATCTTAGTCGCAAATGTCCTACAGCAAACATGTTGTTTACGTTTAAAAAAAAAAAAAGGTATAAAAAAATGAAAGCTGGCTGCATCTGCTGCTTGGAATACATCAGCCTGAACATGACTAGCACCCTTCAGCTACGATTCCTGATTTACACTAAGTTCCTCATGAAAGAGTCTCTGTAATACAGAAACCTGGCTGGAACAGCACTTCATGATTTGTAGCCCCAGCAGACTATCGCCAGGATTCTGGAACCGTCACAAAGGGAAAGGCAGGGACTGTTGATTTTGTACAGGGGACAAAATGATGGGTATCCGAGTGTGAGATACCAGACCCAGATGTCAAATCAGTCTGCTAGGTTAATTTATCCTGGATCTTTGGTTTCAGCTTATAGTCCCTGCAAGGCTTCTCACACATCATGTCCTTCAACACTGTAAGATCAAATGAAAACTACAGAGGTTTCACAATCTAGGCAGGGTAAAGAAAGCCCTTTACCCTCAAAACACTCTACATCTATCACCAGGACCTCACTGTCCACCATCCAGTCCACCAACAACAAATGGTGTGACAGGAAAGTTGTAATCATCACCTATCTTCCAACCTAACCCCCTCCACTGTCTGTTTTCACCACTGCCATCTGGCCAACACTGCCAGATTTAGGAACAGCTTTTCCCACAGGCTGTCTGGCTGCTGAATCCCAGAGAGTACAGGGAGTGATCACCACCACCACCACAACCACCATCACTACCATCACTGTCTGCTTGCACTATAATGTTTGCACTGCTGCATCATTTACAGTAAAAAGCCTTGTTAATGCATCTACTCATCTTCATTTTCTTCTCTATTCTTCAACAGGTTCATTTTGTCTGTCTTGTCCTTTGTCACTGTGCTGTCTGTTTCGGGTGTTTGTACCTCAGTCTAGAAGAAACCACATTTCATTCTGCCATGTACATCTGAATAAGGGAGAGTGACAGTGAAGTGAACCTTGTGAACATATTTAGGGTGAACGGCACCAAAAGCAACTTTCAGACTTATACTTCATCTTCATGCCTAAAATTCTGCTTGGGAGGAATCATAGTTCAACAAAACATTTTGTTAATAAAGTTGCTGGAAAAGGAAACAAAGGGTGTTTTATGTCCTGTGGCGGCGGGGGAATGACTTGTGAGCACCAATTAAAAGTACATTCACTTTTATTCACTTTTTTATTTATTCATTTGCTCCTTTGTCTGCAGTTCAAAAACACAAACGGTGGGCGAGCAAAAACCTCAGATGAATCCCTTGTGTTTTCCAGGGTGAAGCACTTTCTTTTCAAAGCTTAATTTCCTCCACAGCCTGAGGAATCTCCAGTGCTGGAAAGTCTGTGGAGTGACATACTTCTGACAAGCCAAATTGTATGTATGTGTGTGTGTGTGTGTGTGTGTGTGAAAGAGAGTGTGCGCACAATGGAGAGCAACCAAGTAGCCCAAATCACAAGACTTTGGACTGTAGGAGGGAGCTAGAGCACCTGCAGAAACAGGGAAAACATACAAACTGTACACAGCCCCATCTATTGTAACCCGACTATTGTAGCATTGCAAAACGTGGGAGAAATTTATTAGATAAAAGTACTATAATGTTTTAAAATGAGATTTGCATATTAAAAATTAATTCTGAATACAGCATGAGCCCTGTGTGATGATGTTGAATGAGTGATGGAGGATCAGTAAGAACAAGATCGGGATCAAGGCCTTAACTGCTATTCTAACCCGAGAAGTTGATGCCCCCATCCTGGCGCGAACTGTACCTTTGTGGCCCCAACCCCCCCAGTTGCACTTCAGTAGTAAATGGAGGGGTTGCAGATGCAGGTCTAGCGCAGGCTTTGCTTTTACATGAACTTGGGAAAAAATATTTGGCTGCAGCCATGAAACCGCTGACATAATTTACACCACATTTAGTGTAAAAAAAAAAAAAAAAGAAATTAACTGCACAGTCGCAAAACAGTTCTGCATGAACTTTTCACAATGTCGTGTTTATTTATTTCCTGAGGAAATTCTGGAGCTTTTTTGAGGAGGATGCAGGAGACCTCTGTTGAGGGATTTGAACATGAAACCTACCGGTTATAAACTTTTCTCAGCACTGTTGTCCAAGTCCATGCACCTCATATGGGAAAAAATGAGAAACAAACCCAGTCAGCAGAAAACTTACAAAACACAGCAAATTCTGCAGCTTGTGAAATTCATGCAGAGTTTTGGTTGTAGTAAACAGGCCACAGTTGCTCCAAACTCTCTGCTTTGAGCGTTTTTTGTATTTCATTTTTGTTTTATCTCATTTTCGGGCTGAAGCCTTTTGCCACTGCAAGCAAGAGGCCCAAACTACCCAGGCAGGGGCAAAGTTCTTATGGTGGACAGGCAGCTCCCCTTTGCCTACCCCTGCCCGGGTCCCAAAGGGGCAGGATGAGGATGAGCTGCAGCCAACTGAGGGCTGTGAACTGACTTATCTGAGGCAGCTGGTCTGAACAACGGAGTTTCTGCTGGGTGAAACATGGCTGCTTTGTGTTCATGTTGTTGGTTCCTTTTACTGTTACAGTTATTTTGCTCCTGAATGCTTCTACCTGATGGTTTGCGTCCCGCCTTAGTGGCCACATCCACCACGGCCAGGGACACTGCTGCATTATAAGCTGTCACCTTTTAACACATAAACAAAGTAAAAACCTAAGGCTACATTTAAACACTGATCCTCCTCATCTTGATCACTCCTGAAGAAAAGTGCTCAAATACTGCTTTTCCACAGGACTTTGGTACAAATCCAGAGCTCATCTCCAGAGCAGCGTCAGAGCGAAGCAAGAAGAACTTTATGGCCTTCCTGTGAAAACACAGACATCGGAATAGAATCGAAGTTCAACTTCTGGGTCATGTGAAACCTTCTTGCAGCACGATGTCAGCACAGTGTTTCTCCAGCATATAAACATGTCTTTTGTAAAACGGTGGTTAGACGTTGCAGTAAATATATTGTTTTTCAGCAGATGTAAACCAAAAGTATTTGTACATGAAGTTATTCATGCAGATCCGCTGTTAATTAAGATGGAAATTTATTTCTTTAATGACCCTGTAAAAGCAATGAGGTTCACGTCGTTCTTTGAAAAGCTGAAGCAGTTGAATTGTGGGTTTAACAAGCCTAATATGATGGTTATAAATATTACTCTGGGAACTGGAAGTTTAAAGGCTGAAAGAGACCAGCAGAATGTGGAGAGGGGTTATGACTCAGTCCATCTGAGACTGTAGAGCTGGAGCTCTTTAGTCATTTTTCAGTTTGTTTGTTTGTTTATGTAATCGCCATCAGTGCAAGAGGGGCTTGTCTGTCCCTCAGTGCTGCTGAGTCCTTCCTGGCATCCAAGAAGCATTTCAAAAGCATCTCTGTCAGAGTCATTTCTCTCCTGACCTCCTGCCAGCCACATAATTGAGTCCAACACTATCTGTTGTGATTATCTGTGTTTGTTGTTTGAATGTCACTCCCATAGGCGGCTTCTGGAGGGATGTGAACCAGCAACATGGTGGCGTCAGACACCCAAGCTGTGCTGATCGTCATCCTGTATCTGAGTCTGAAACTCACCTGTGAGCCGTTGTTTGCGCTGAGATGTTTACCAGTTTAGAGAAAGGTGTCTACTCAGTGAATGAATGTAAATCAGCTGGAAAGGAGGACATCTTCGGTGCCGGGTGTCTGAGTTCTGTACTCTGCTAAGCTGATAATGTGTGGTTGGTCCTAACAGAGTGACCAAATATGTCTGCTGGATGTAGGTACAGACTCTGCACGTGGCGCTGGTGAAACCAGAAGAACATTTTCATTATATCTCTTTCAAAATTCCTCACTATTACTTCAGCATACGTTGCCACAGAACATCACAGTCCAGACATTTTTCCAACGGTTGTCCTGCGGTCACGACATGCATGTACCCGGCTTTTCCCCCATTAATCGATGTGGTTTGTATCGCTGTGCATCGGTATTTCACCCTGATTTCACTCTGTTGGCGAGGCCGTGACAGCAGTCGGCTACAGTAAACATGCAGAAAGGATAAAAGCAGGGTTCTTGGAGGCCGTGGTGTGCTGTAACCATTGAGTCCAAATCACATTTCCAGCAAGAAGGGAGCTGTAATTAATGTGGACGCTACCTAAGTGGGTGAGATGCTGAATCGTGACTT
The DNA here is from genome assembly GCA_018136845.1 of Heterotis niloticus. Lineage (NCBI taxonomy): Eukaryota > Metazoa > Chordata > Actinopteri > Osteoglossiformes > Osteoglossidae > Heterotis > Heterotis niloticus. The sequence continues at coordinate 18,472,416 of CM030894.1, read as the reverse complement.
TAGGTAAAACATTTTGCTTTTGAGAAGTTCATACATCCTGCTGTTAAGGCTGTGAGGCACTTCAGCCCTCGTGGAGTTTATGCACAACGCTGGTGGCCACCAAACTGTAGAAGAAAGCGGTACATTTGGAGAAGGCGGCACTGCTGCTCACATCCATTATGGCGAAGCTTGTTATTCCGAGCATGACGCGTCCAAAAAACTGACTCCACTCTGAGATTTAGTGTGAAGCCAGAAGCCAGTCAAAGTGATGAAAGGAGTACAACATGTGGGTGAGCAGCAAAAAGGCAAGTGTGTGTGTGCTGTTCTGCCACTCAGCACTCTGAAGTGCTGTCACCAAAGCATCTTGGGGGTCTTGCGGCATGTAGGGCCTCCTGGAGCCTCTGCTTATCTGGCTTCTCAGCTTTGGTCCTCGTATGATGCAGTACATTTGGTGAAACCAAACCCCTTGTGAGTGGTGGAGGATGGATGGGTCTTGTAAATTACAGTGCAGAGTAATACAACAGCGGCCGTCTTACTGCAGTAGATGGAGATGGATTGCAAGAAAACGGTTAGGATTTGTGTGCGGAGGAAAGGAATCTCAGCCGCAACTTGGATCATCTGCTGACAGATGCTCCAATCTGGCTGTGGACGTGTTCCACCAGCAAGCTTTGAGGATCTTCTCATCTCCCATCCTCCACATTGCTGCACCAGCTTCCTGTGATGCCTCAGTCCAGCGGTTTCTTATTTATTAATAAATCAAACCCTGAGGACACCTTTACACAGAAAGTGCTCTTGTTTGCATATCCAGGTAACCGCAGCGGCTCACCGTTGTTCAGCAGTGATGAAAATCAACCTTCTTTCAGCTGATGTGACTCCTGGGACAAAAGCATTTCAACAGTGTCTGCCAACAAGGCTCAACGCTTGTCGAGGCAAAGTCATAAAAATATCAACACACAACTGAAAAGAGGAGCTTGATATTTAGCAAAAGCTAAAAAAGGACTAAAAATAAACTAAAAAACAGCTGGTGATTTTGTTTCTATATGGTTTTAAAATGGCTGCTCCCCATAAGCTGTCGGTTTGGTATGTAGAAAATATTTTTTATATGAAATTATTACACACATACACCGGTACACACTATGCATGCATGTGCGTGCAATTTTTTAATCTAATCCTCATCAAAAGAATGAATGACAAAAACATTGAAATTAATTGTCAGTTTGGTTTTCTCTTCACCCCAAAAACTTAAAGAGAATTTTTTATGGAGCAATTATTTTTTTTCTTGTTCCCATTTCTAGTTATGTTAGCATAAATGTAATCTTGAAGTTCAAGAATTGTTAATGTTCCTCATACCCAGGCAGTTTTTGTCCAGTCATCTATTAGTAGGTACAAATTTTGCACTAAATATGTGGCTGTATTTTTGACGGTTTGGAGACAAAGTCAGAGAGGTGAGATTGCGTTGGTTTGGACATGTGCAGAGGACAGATTCGGGATATATCGGGAGAAGGATGCTAGGGATGGAGCTGCCAGGCAAGAGGAAGAGAGGAAGGCCTAAGAGGAGATTTATGGATGTGGTGAAGGAGGACATGCAAGTGGTGGGGGTGACGGAGAGAGATGCAGAGGACAGGAGGAAGTGGAAGCTTTTGATCCGCTGTGGCGACCCCTAACGGGAGCGGCCGAAAGAAGAAGAAGAAGATGTGGCTGTATTTCAAAAAATGTCTTGAGCAGATGAGATAGGATTTTGAGTACATGTTTTTATTGCTTTCAGATGCGGCAGGCATGAGCTTCGATACAGGAGCTCCACAAAAGCTTCTCAGAAATGAGGCTGCATCGTTTCAGGTAACCACAAGATGACCTGTTTGTAGCGGAATGTTTAAAATTCCTTAAGAACAGCAGCAAACAAGCGTGGGTAAAACTTCATCATGTGAACAAGTGTGACTTCAGTCAACTTCAGCGATGCTTCGTTTTGTAAAGTTTTGGTTGTTTGTCTCTTCGTCTGCATTTTGGTCAGACTGAATTGACCGCCTGAGAGAAGACCAGAGGGATGTGAAGCAGAAGTAGAGCCCTGGGGTTTCACCCCCCCCCACTACTGTTTGTAGAACCATTTCTCAGGGTCCTTACTATGAATTACTACAGCAAAAACACTTGGATCTATATGCAGGTAAACTGTACACCGTGGACAGAGCTGACTCAGCCAGAAAGAAAGTAAACCTTCACGCTTACAGACAGGTTCAATAGGTTCATATAACACACACAGTGCTAAATACCAGGAGCTTGATTTATAAAGGGGATCCTGACACCTATCTAACCCGTCCTACCCCCCCCGCACGCTTACCAACTGCTACTCACCAGCTAACTAGCGTCCACCAACCATAATGCCAACCATGGTGTGGCGCAGCAATGGCGCGTCATCTCATCGGGGTTATCAAGTGGGCACCTTCCTTCGTCGGCGTTTCGTCGAGTTAGGCCCACGACACCTCCAGAAGGCTCAACCGCGGCTCAGGCGTCCCGGAGCTGCTCCCCTCCATTACCGCACGCATCACTACGCCACCCCGCCGCTTCTCACATTACGGACTCTTTACCTCAGCGTCCTCACCCTCACCGCTCTTTCTACCCGCCGACTCAAAGGAAGAAGCCCCTCGCCACCTACTTTACTTCGACTACATCGCCTGCTAACAGCTAACCGCCATCACACCTATTCGCTAACAACTATACGCCAATACACTAGCCGCCATGACACCTACGCGCTAATGCTTCGCCGGCACCCACCTGCTCATCGCTTCGCCGCCCCGCTACCATCCGCACTGGTCCTCTTATTCCATATTATTTATCTCTTTTCTTTTGTAAGAGCAACTTATCAAGAACCAAATAATCTCTGCAGCCAGAAGTACAAACACATCCCACTCCTGTGTGTTGACTATAACAAACAATAACAAACACAGCAAACAAAAATATACCCTTCTTCTCTGGCATACTTTATAGCACTTTGTTTCTGGCATGGCTGGCACATCATCAGCAGAAGGTCAATGTGGTTCTGTGTCAAACTCCAATGCATCAGCAGACCCACTCGGGCCGCTTGAGTCCCACAAGGTTTAGAGCATAAACTGTAGCAAACATGGCACATTCTGACTTTTCTGCACAGTCCAGTGTAGGAATTTGGGGCCTCACGCAGAAATTTTAGCTTTTAAAGAAGACTCGGGCAAACAGGAGCAGTGCCAAAATTTGGTTTTTGCGGCTCATTGACACAGATGTTGGTCTTCCATGACACGGATTAGAACTCCTTTCAGAATTTTTCAGAATGAAAGACCAAAGCAGATTAAGGCATCAAATAGGTATCGCAATATATACCTGCTGCATTCTTGCAATACTTTTATTATTATTATTATTATTATTATTATTATTATTATTATTATTATTGTTGTTGTTGTTGTTGTTGTTGTTGTTGTTGTTGTTGTTAAAATCATAATAAACCACACAGTAAGACTTTTGTATGTCATCTTATTCAACAGGACACCTTAAATGGCAGTAAGATCCACAAAACACATTTCAACACATGGTACACAACCATGTGCTTGACAAATAAACTCTTTTGACTCTTTTGACTCTTTGAAAACCGGTGTTGGTGTAAAAGGGGGAAAGGGACATTTCGGTCGCCCGGACTGACAGAGGAACAAGTAACTCCTTTCAGACCCGAGTGAAGAAGACGTTATTTATACTTTTCCTTGTTCTGGAACATAAACCCGAAGACGCGGTGCTGTGAACTGTGCAGGGAGGAGGATTTGGCGGCAGTAATCATGCAGGCAACCTCATGAATCACAGCCTGAAGATGGGCGAGTGGCACACAGCAGGATGAGGGCTGCTGGAGAAGAGCAGGAACACACATTTGCTATCTCCAGCTCCAAACGGCCTGATGTTCCACCACGTATCTGCTCAGTGCACTGAAGTGGGACTCAATAGCACAGCCCACCTGGGAGCCAAATTGGCTGCCCAAACAACTGCCTAAACCCCAGTGGCTGGACCCCTGGGCGTCTGTCCTCTTAGGAGTAAACTCTGACCTCTGAGCTGAAACAGTGCAAGTGAATCCTGACCTTTCTGGACTACCTTGGTGCACCTTCCAGGACAACCGATGCTGTATTATATACCCTGGTGTAAATTTACTGAAACTTTTAAAAAGTTTTAAAAACTTTTTAAAGCAAAATGTCACCATCTGTAGATACAATCCGTGACATTTCAAGGAGCTGTGCAGTGTTTTGTGGTTCCATGTGTTTCAGCCTGTTGGCTGTCTACAGCACCAATTGGTCTGGACTTCTTTGAAACAGAGCTAAGGGTCCCACGTCTTCACGCCTTAAATGAAGATAGAAATATCTCAGATTCTGGCCGTCAACGTTAGTGACTCAACAAACATTTGATCTTCTTTTCACATTTTTTTCCCATGTTCAACAGAACAGAAACAGAACTGGACCACAGGATGAAGACAGAATTGGAGCTCAGAGAAAACACGCAAATGCAAATTGAGCAGAAGGGCTGAAGGTTTTAGTGTTTATCAGTGCTGGCCATGCACTCCTGTCTAGGTTCCAAAGGCGAAACAAAAATTCCAAAATTCGCCAGAATTATAATGCATGCTGAATTTTTACTTTTCTGGAAGAAAGTTAGACATTTGCCTCTTTAGTGAAACATAGTGGAAAATGAAATGCATTTCCACAACAGATGAGTAAGAATAGCTGTGATAAAGTCTGCATCCTCATTAAATATTATTATAAATACAGTATATAATATTATTATAACTCAATATAAGTAAACTTATGACATTGAACAGAGATTTACTCGTTTATACCATCGGGTAATTTTTACTGCATCTACTTGGATGCAGATACTCAGTGTGTTTCCAGCAGCAGGTGGGGTTTGGACCCACAGTGGCTCCTCCGATTGCTGCTCTACACAAGTTGACTTGCAGTTTACCAGGTAAACAGAAGCAGGTGGGTACAGCCTGTGAGAAGCATTGCTGAATGAACATATAACAATTGTATAAGCAACCGCCAACTGGGGTCTGAGGGCTTCTCTCCTCAGCCAGAATGTGGAAAGTGCAGTTCTGATGAGAGCCAGAAGAGGGAGGACACCACTAACCCACATCTGCTAGATCTCTTCAAGAGCTTTTGACCCCCTGCAACCCTGCAGCGATGCCTGAAAGAATGCAGAGCCATCTTGAGCATCACCCTTGCTTTCTGTGTTGTTGCTTTTCCTCCGTCTGATGTTGGTGTTGGCCCACATGACATTCTCTCACACTCGCAGCAAAAGAATGCATGGACGATGTTGGGGAAAATGTTCACCAGTGCTGTGTGGAAGACACAGCTCACAGTAGCAGGACGCTGATTCCTGAGCAACAAGTCAAGAACCTCCTGGGAGAAATAATTCACATCACCTGCTTGTCAGGGTCATGGTGGTCCAGCGCCTATCCCAAAGTAGAGCTACAGTTGGAAGCAGTACTCTGGCCAAAGCACTAGTCTACAGTATCGTGAGCATTATTATTATTATTATTATTATTATTATTATTATTATTATTATTATTAGCAGTAATAGAAGCACAAGTAGCACCTTTTCAGTTATGGTTTTATTAATGCTGTTGTAAATGGCACATGCAGTTTATACCATTAACACTTTAATGTTCACCAGAGCACGAAAAAGATCTGCTTTTGTATCTGTGGTGGAGCAGACATTCAGCTTGGCGCACAGTCTGTTTCCCAATATAAGAAAACGGCGACCATCAAAAGCCCACCAATCACTCGACAGTGCCACTTCCAGTAGCTCAGCATGATGGGAGGAGCAGCTTGCAAATCCTTTGTGCTACACTTGAACATTTTAAGTGATTTACATTTCAGACATGACCCTGACAAACACATCCATGCGCTGAGTGGATCCCACAGTCATCCTATGTGAAGTGTAAAGAATAGTAGCAGGAAAAATCATTCCCTTCAGATTTAAGAGCAACATCTACTGCACCAGGCTGGAGCTCATCGCTGTGGATCTGCTGAGGTTTTTTTACCTGTGTGTCCTCATTGCCACATGGACTAACTTCAAGGCCCAGAGGTCTAGCACAGCATCACTCTATTATACCCAAGATGGAAACACCAACAGCAACAGTTTACATCTTTATGGAGGACTAGAAGGGGCCCTGCAGCCTGGACTCCATCATCTGCTCATAAAGAGCATTGAACACTATCACTTACATTGCAGTTCTACAGGTCACTTAAGACAACATACAGTAAGCACACAGCATGAGGAGTTCTGTAGTTTGTTCTGAAGGTCCCAAAAAGTTTGGAAAATATGCAAAATAATAAGAATAACAAGTTGTTTATATTTGGTTTAAATGGCAGCATCAGACCTCTGGCAGTCACAGTGAGCCATCAGGATCCAAACCCATTGCCTACTGTAAATGTTTCTACTTGGAGAAAGAAGACCGAGACCCAAAGGCTTCATGAAAACCATAGAGACAGCAAAGTTGTGCCGAGCAGGACTGAGGATTTAAACCTGGTTTCTTTCAGGAGAAAGGTGGCTGTTCTAAGTACTACACCACCTGGTGGCAGATACCTTATAGGCAGAGTAAAGGTTTTGAGCTCTAAACTGTAGCAGAACCGAAGGTCCAGCTTAGCTTTGACACAAGAACTGAAGCTGCAACTGATCCAGCACATCTGCTCCACAGTGGAAAAGCATCTATCACGAAACTGAATTTTTTGACGCAGAAGTCAAACACAAACATCTTCACAAAGAACTTCTGTTCCACAATGACTTGGACCCGTAACCCTGAGCCGGCAAAACCACGCTGTGCCTCTCTGAAACACAGGTTTGATTCACGAGCTATAAAACTGAATATTTTTCAATAACAAATACTTTTGTTTTTCTGTTCAACAACTTGAAACAATTACAGGGTTGGTTGGTTATTCCATCCAGTGACTTTGCTGGGAAAAAATGGCTGGGCTGTAACCTCAGGGTGTTATGAGTATGAATGAAAAACGGCTCTGCAGTTTTTGCTCTAGGTCTACCCTGGGCTTTCACTAAATGTTTTACTAAATCTGTTCTGACTACAGCTCTACCTTTTGATCATTCCTTTCAGATCACAGATCAGGATGATAATAATAATAATAATAATAATAATAATAATAATAATAATAAAAGCAGCAATAAGCTTGTGACCCTTGTTAAGATGATGCTGTTGTAAAAAGTAGCGTCTAGCAGCTATCTGATCCGCTAATAGGTCATCGATAACTGCTGGTTGAATGCAGGGTCACAGCGGGTCTGGAACCCCCTCTGGAACCAGAACACTTTGCACACACACTCATTCCCTCACGCACCATGGGCAATTTGAAATACAGTGGGGCCTCTAACTGCCAAACTTCTGAGAAACATGGCAGATACAACTTTTGTGAAAAGAATTTAATATTTATTACATTTTTCTAGAAAGGTAGAACCAGTCCACCAGACCAAAGCACCACCTGATGCACCAACAACCAATGGCTGTGAAAACTAAGCACTGCCTCAGGTTTTTCAAAGGAGTGGAGAAGGTACGAAAGCAGCAAAAAGCAGGTGAAGATGCAGATGATCTGACGGCTTCTCTTAATAGCAAAAAATAGCAGTGAGGTTAAAGGTCACAGGGTGAACCTGTTTCTGGGAAGAAGCTTTGATGTAATATCTACCACTTCTTGGAGCAGCTACTGCTTGTCTAATACATACAAGAAAAAGGTTTTCCAAATTTCCATTTGGAAAAAAAATGAAAGCCAGTTGGTCCATTTGGTGTAACTGAAGTAGAAGCTGGAGTTCTGCTGGAATGTTTAGAGCGTGTGGTGCATTACCAGAGGACATGAAGACAGATCAGGTACTTCTAACCATTGCAACTTACATGGCATAACAGAAGCCATAAAAGAGACCAGAAAAGGCAGAGCTTCATGAAGGCAAAGATGAACACAAAGGGTCAATCTTTAAATATGGAAATGGTAGTATTATTATGAAGAGTAGAACATGTATCTGTGTGTGTGTGTGTGTGTGTGTGTGTGTGTGTGCGTGCTCATATTTAAAAGTGGTTTCATGGCTGGAAACAGCTCACGGTGCTAAAAATGAAGAGAAATTGGTCCAGGAAAACAGCTTTTGCTTCACACAGCTACACTAAAGCAGCACCAAGAGCGATTAATTCAGCAGAGACTCAGCTGAAGGTCCATCATTAAAGTATTTTGTTTCCCACAAGGTTGGAAAGTTTCAGAGGTTTTTAATCGCCCCTGGAGGACTTCCAGCTGCCGTCAGTCTCCTGAACCTAATGGTTTTTTTCCCCTCCTGACAGAATGCGGACAAGTTAGATGTTACTAACGTACACAGACGGGCTCAGGAGTGACACCTGCTAGAAGGAGCACCTGAACGTGGATGTCGGGTGGCCTCTGAGGCAGAGACACTGCAGCCAGTTGTTCTTCTCTGTGGTCCTTCTGAACGCCAGTGCACCACAGCACCTGGACCTCAGGTACAAGTGATAGAGATGGCTCCTTCAGGCGCGACGCCTATTTCATACGAGCAGCTCTTCCTGGGGATCCGTCAGGCTGGATGTTCTGAACGTGTGTGATCGCTGTAAACGACAACCATCTGTTTTGTAAAGGGAAGCGATGCTGACAGATGTAGACGGTACAGTTATTCCAATTTGCTTCTCACATATGCAGTCTGATCCTGGTTAATTAATGTGATTCATTGCAGCCCTGACAGTGTGATGACAGCGAAGAGGAGGCTCACCCATGCAGCCATCTCCTCCAAGTGGATCAGACCACATATCACCCCCTTTCATAGCACAGCCACCTGCTTCTCTGGTCTTTATCAGGGGCTGCAGAAAGCTGAAATGCAACCTGACCATCTCAAACCCGTACACTGCAGATTACTACATTTAATACCACCAATAATAAATCATGCATACTTATCTAAACAGCTGAAGAGAATTTTCTACACATAAATTTACAGAAGCACTTAGGGTGCAGTGGAAATTCAGTTGGTTTTCAGGTAGCACCTCATCCAACACACATAGATAGATAGATAGATAGATAGATAGATAGATAGATAGATAGATAGATTTATATTATATTGTAGAGTTTAACATGGCAGGAAAAACCAGGACCCCAGAAGCCAGAAGTAAAACATGGTAAAAAATTTTCTTCATTCAACATCTGAAATGAAGCATAAGTGACCCAGGTGAGATGTGAAAACTGAGCCACAGAAGACAAGAAGTTGTATAGGAAAGGCTAAACTAAGGCCAAGGCCAAATGCTAAATGAAGTTTAAGAAAATAGAGTGCAGGGCCGTGGGTCCCAGTGCTCCTGGGTTTGGGTGTCTGGACTGTTCTGCAGCCAAAATGTCCACACAGTTAGGAGGGCGAACAAAGAGGTTATTTCAGTGTTTGCTTGTGTCTGTGTCTCTGTACCACTTTAATATGCTGTACTGCAAGGTGGTCCTGCTAAGAAGAGTACCTTCTTCTTAAAATGACCACTTTGCTGTCTTTAATACAGCTTCTACGACCTACTGTCAAAAGAGTTTATTACACAGTCTCCTGTTGAATCAAGGCACATTTCACTACTGCTCAGGTAGGAAATAATTTGCTTTTTATGTGTTTCAAAAATCAGTTTATTCTGACCCATCTGACAAGAAGCAAGCGTAAGTTGGCAATGCAGACACCATAGGGTCGCGCATCTACTCAATACCTTCCATACCTTCTGACCTGCATAAACCACAGTTTGACCACAGACAGCGGTGGGACTGGACCTCACAAGTTAGCTCTTCGCTGCTGAATGGGAAATAAAAATCTATGCAATATAGGATGCCCAGGGCTGTGACTCTTCACACCAAAGCAGGAGAGAAACCACAGCAGATTTCAGCTGTTTGCTACAGAGCGGGAGAGAAAATGACTACTTGGTGTACAAGTTAGCTGTTTCCTTCAGGGTGGGAAAGAGACTTCTGGGCAAAAAATTTTCATTCTCATAATCATATCAACCTTTCATCACAAAATACATTTTTAAAGTTTGCACTGTCGTAAATATTTGTATTTCATTTTCTAAAGATGCTGAAAATTATTGGCTGACCTTAGGCAGTGTTGCCTCTGTTGTCTTGCCAAGACCACAGCACTGAAGCCCGTGTGGCTGCACTGAGTAAGCACCTTTGCCTGAGGAGTAAGAAGTGACCCCTGAGCAAAACAAGTGCTGCGCACGATACCTCAGCTCTCACCTGGATGCCCTTCAGACACAGCTTGCTAGTGCTCTGCTGACCTCCTATATTTCCACAACAGACCAGAAATCTCCAGCCAGCCCAGATCTTCTGTCATTAAAATTTCAAACACGTCAAATGGTTAAAACAGATCTGTCTGCAAAATCCTAATCCGCTAGAACAAAGCAGATCTTCCTGATGCGAAAGACAAACGTAAAATGTAAAACCACAAATTCCTCTATTCAAATACTTTGCAGTTTAATGGTTACCAGTTCACATCGAGGGGAAAAGGTCCAGTTGATTTTATGAACTACGACTGCCCTAATTTACTTAATAACTACAGGCCAACCTTTTCCAAACTATTCTGTTTGACATCAGCCCAGGAGAAAAGATGGAAAAATGAGATGTGCGTCCTCCCTCAGGCAAAGGCTGGGCCACGTGGCTTGATCATTAGTGGACATCTCTCTTTGCGGTTGTAGCTTTTCAAAGGGACTGGCCTTTGGCATCCACCCACCCACCCAACAGCTCATTCCTGTTCCATGTACCTGGATGCTTAGCACAGCTCACCATCTCACAGCAGCACATCCAAAAGATTGCTGATTTTCATGAGCGTCTCTGTTAAGATTCAAACGCCAAGCTCAGCTTTGAAGTCGTGTCTTGTTGTTGGGTGCTTTCATTTCTCAAATCACACTTGCACTCTCACTTGGGTCTGAGATCGATTCCAACTTCCTGAACATGGAGGTTCACTTATGGAGGCAGAAGCTGCTTATCAGTTTGGCTGCCCAGGGCTGTGACTCTGAGGTTTGTGCCTGGAAATGGGTGTCTGCTGGCCTCAAGCTGTTAGCTGTTTCAGTCTGTCGTACACACACGCTCAAATAGGCACTACCACACTTTTAGATACACAGCCACAAGCTTGAGAACCACTTGCACAAACACACACTCTCAGTGTGCTGCAGGCCCTCGGAAAGATCGTTCTCAAAATAACATGCAATTCCACTGTTTATATGATAACATAAACCTTGTTCCAAAGTAGCTATTTAGAAATTTCTTCTGGTTGTAAATCTGGAAATTCTTAGACGCTTCTGTTAGCTCTCTCGCTTTAAACCTGTTTTATGTGAACAACTGCGGGCGAAGTCCACCCTGATTGAATGCGACCGAGGACGACGTAACCGAGAGGCAAAATCTGGTAGCGCTAATGGCAACCTGCTGTGTCGGGCACCTTCACAAGGAGGGAGTGTGCGCCCAAATAACTCCCGAGCGAAACAAGGAACACTTAACAAGAGATCATGAGATACTGCATGGAGATTAAGGGAGGCCGTGTGAGCAAAGCACATTTGGGAAATCAAGAGGGAGGCCAGCAATGTTCTGGCAGAGGGCTGTTTTCCAGGAAAGTGTCTTCAAAGGAAAAGGAGCAGCAGTGGCAAACAACGGGGAAAGCATGGTAGGGTACAGGTCCTAGAGTAAATTACACCAAAATGTATGCCCTCCTGCATGCGCTGCTTCAAATTAGGTTTCAACATGGATTCAACCAGGGATCTCAGACTGGGATCTGAGAAGAGACCCTCACCAAATCTGGTTCCCATTTTCTGAGCACTAAGGGTTCTTTCAAGGTCCAAAGGAGAAAATCCCTTCAGTTTCCATACGTAAAAGTGGCAGATGGTCTAAGTATAGGTCTAGACCAGCACAGTCCATTCTTGGCACTTGCACAGAGCAGTTTTGGTTGAAAGGGCTGCCATTTGCTGTCTGTGTACCCTCAAATATAATCACCATACTGAAATGAATTTGGGGGATGAGGCAAACAAGCAAGTGCTTGGAAGGAAAACTGAAAGTGCAGTGAGAAGCTAATTTCAAAAATTAAACATAATCTCTCCAGAGAATCTTACGGGCATAAGGGTGTACAGTACTTTCTGAGGGGTCAGACCTCCATTAGTCTGTCCCTCTTTGTAAGTTACTGCATGTTTCTGGAGATCATCCAGGCAGCGGGAATCCATTGTTCCTCCATCTCCAGCTTGCTCAGGGTTGCCTGCAACTCGAGGAAGGACTCCGCGAGGTCCTCGTTCACAATCACCTTGTCGAAAAGGAAGCCGTACATGGCCTCTATCACCTGGGCAGACTCAATCATCTCTTCAAAATCTTCCTCCTGTCCAAGAAGACATGATCCATGAGTCCTTTAATATTAAAACTGGGGCGCACACCGCTTCCACAGCACAGATCATGACTCATTGTTGCACGTCCTTCAGAGAGCAAGACAACCCAGAACCAGAAAGTCAGAAGCATGTAGAAAGATTGCTCTCTTTCTCCACAAACTAAGGTTTTGTTTTACAGCATGATTCTCAGACTTTGGGCAGGAATAATGTTTTCTTGGCCAAAGACATGGTCATCGATCTATGCATTATGCTTTTTTTGTGTCCAACCATCTGCCACTTTGTACACATCCTGGCTCAGCCTCCCTGCCTCCCATCCATCCCATCCTCCAGTCAGAGCATTCAGTCTCAGGTTCAGCAATGATCCCCCAGAGGTCATGTCTCCCAGTGGAAGCCCTTATCAGTGCTCTAGGCTTGATGGAGAACTGTGGGAGGTTTGGCTGCCACACAAACCATCAAGTCGTTGATGGGAGTTTTATTTTTATTAGTTCAAATAAAGTCCACCTGTCTTAGAAATGAACAGGTCTGGTTCAGGAGGGTGTCCCTTCCTTTTATTATTTGGACTGACTTTTGGTAAAAAAATAGCACAATAAAATCCCAACAATATGACTTTATTGCTGGAAGGAATCACTCTGCTTTAGATTTTCCAGGAAAACACACCACGGGTTTGCGTTTATCTTGCATTATGCATCATTGCTTACAAGGTAATTAAAATTAAGCTTTTATTCATTCATCTACTATCTGTGATTTTATGTCCAATGCAGGGGTACTGCAGTCTGGAGCATGGAGTGACAGTTGCACACACACACAGGGCAGTCCAAACCAAGAGTCCAGGCTGTTGCGGCACCAGTGCTACTTCCTGCATTAGCTTGTTACTCATGAATCGTTCACCTTTTTACAAAAATAGTATAATAAACATTTCACTGAAGTTTGAATTACACTTTCTCAACTCCAAAGAAAAGAAACCTAAAGTCATTTACCAATTATGTGTCCAACATATGGAAAAACATAGTTTGTCAGCATAAGCTATGACTTAAATGTTAGGTGGAAATTAAATAAAATAATAATGCTGATGTTATACAGGCATTGCCTTCACCTTCTGACTATTATTTTACACAGAATTTTAAAAACATTAAAACAATGACATCACCATTACACAAGCGGCATGAACACCGCGTTAGAACAATTGAGGGGGTCTGTTTTAACAATACGCAAAGGGAAGAGTCATTCTGCCGGCCAAACAGGCCAGACATTCGCATTCTGGAGAAGTGTGGTCAGTGTCGCACACAGACCAAACAGTCCTTTTTTCTTACACATGGGACAGCTCATTGCCTTTGTTGCTTCAGACACAGGACTTCTGAAGGACTTTATTGTAAAAAAAAAAAAGGACATCTTTTCAGTTTGCACTGATTTAACTGCTTTTTGCCAAGTAATTCTGCAACAGTGTAAAAGTCAGGATGAAGACCAGAGAGTGATGTCCAGGGAGCAGTGCAGCAGCTGGACGTGCCACACCATCTCTGAATTAATACCAGGATTGTTTTTGTTGTTTTCTTTGTTTAAATTCTTTAAAAATGTCTGTTTTTAGACCCGTATGTTCATGCCCGTATGTTCATTTCCCCATACAAGTTCTCTGTCACCACATTAAAAAGAGATGGGGCAACCCCTGGCACTTGGACCCCAGGGGTTTATTTATATCCGTCTTTGCAGTTGGGAGATTTTTGGTTCAATGTCCTCAACTGCCAGCTGGCTTGCTGTACAATAAGCTAAAAGTGGAGCTTTGTATCGCCCGCTGGAGTGTTCAGCACTCGGCATCGCTGTGTGACAAGAAGCTCTCCAGAAACAGAGCAGATGAACCGATTTCCTAGCTCACTGGTCCAGCTGTCCCCTCTCGATATATTAAAATCACATCACAGACGCATGTTTAGCTTGCACTCAAAATTTTTTGTGTTGCAGCGGTGCTCTGGCTTAGCTGCAGCACTCAGGAACTGTTGTGGGTCTTCAGTTCTTCCACTGACTTCCCTTATGCAGCCCCTGAATCGCAGTGGCTGGACTACAGGACTGTACATAAAGTCTGAATTCTGAAACATATGGATATGTCACCAGCTATGCTGATGGACTATACTGGATCTATACACATTTTTACATATTGATATAACTGATGCATTTCTTCAAAACTTTTTACTCTGATTAATTTTCAATTTCTCAGTTCAGGTTTTGAGTATTTAGACCAAGGTGAGTGATTTACCGCAGCTCTAACCATAGTGCCACCAGCTCTCCCACGTTTACTCCGGGATCTAACCTAACCTGATGCTTTCCAGAGAAGCCCCAGTCCTGCATGTGCTGCAACCTAGAACATACCATTGTCTCTGGAGTAAATGACGTTTTGTAAATTATTAACCGCACTAATAATTTTATAGATCAAGTGTAGTTCAGCAAGGGGTGGAATTCAAACCTTGGTCCTGCTAGTGCAAGTCCACAGCTGTAAACATTACACTACCTGCTTCTTCTGCAGCTGAAATAAATTCTGAGGCGCTTCACATTATGTTGGATTAATAAGTCAAGCTGCTACCCTTTCTGTCCGCTGTAATATTGTGCACCTCACCTGAATAACAGGTTGTCATCAACTCCATGTACTGATCACCACAATCTTACACTATATGGCCAAGAGTATGCGGATACTTGAGCATCACCCCCATGTGTGCTTGCTGAACATCCCATTCCAAAGCCATGGGCATTCATATGGAGTTGTTCTCCCCTTTGCTGCCATAACAGCCTCCATTCTTCTGGGAAGGCTTTCAAACTGTGGCCACAAAGCTGGAAGCACATAATTGTCTAGAATGTGTTTGTATGCTGCATGGGTAAGGCTAAAACAACTCAGCTCAGGCATTAGAAAGTGGGGGGGGTCCATACACTTTTGGCCATACAGTGCATCTCCTGTTTCGAGTTACCAAGAACGTCTTCGTCTGTCCTGTCTCGTCTCGCCAAGACTGGAGCCTGGCTTTCCGCCTGGTGGTCCGCAGATGCTCCAGTGGAGGGGGTTTCACATACACCACAAAGGGCTTGAACTCTGCCGTTCGCAAGTGTATGACTGTCTGCAGGATTGAAGAAAGAACACATTCGTTTGACCAGTTCCAAGATGCAGTACTATGTGCTCAGAGACACATTAATGTTAATTCATGGCGAAACATTTCTCAGTTGTTTCTGGAAAGTTGTTCAGGCATCTTGAGAGTCTGCAGACACTGCAGCCTAAAAGGGTGCGAACCAACCACTGTACAAGCAGCCCACTGGCAGCAACCAGTCATTATTTTCAGAGGGGCAGTGACAACCACTGCAAGTGCACACACACAGTGTGTGTGTGTGTGTGTGTGTGTGTGTGTGTGCGTGCAAGAAAAACAAAAATGGAAAAAACAACCCAATTCCAGTGTCTGGATCTAAAAACCCCAAATCAGCAGGAGTGACATGTGGGAGTTGCATTCCCCCTCATTTAATTTATTGCATCTTCCTTTTAATTGTTGTTCCCATGTGGAGCCCTGCAGCTGTGAGGTCTCTTAACTGAAAAACATCTGTAATAATAATGTTAATAATAATAATAATAATATGTATGGGGCATGGAACTGTGAGCTCTGTAAATTAGACTGAAGAATGCAAACAGTTCAAACGGAAAGCAAGCAGAGCGCTACTGTCTACTTGAACCATCGGACCAGGGCTCACCTCTGGCTGGACATCCAGTAGACACACTTTGTTCTTGGCCAGGACTGAGCGCACCGCTGCCAGGCTTGTCCCGTAGAAGTGGTCACCGTACTCCCCATATTCAACAAACCTGCGCAGGAGTGGCTGTTATGGACACATTCTGTGCACAGAGTAATGGCTTTTACTCTTTAACCATGAAAAAGGGCAAACAGCTGTGCAGTGTGAGAAGCGCAACGCTGATTCAACTGTGGTCAGAGGGGGCACTCGCCTTCCCTTTATTTATCACTGAACTCCCCTGCAGACACACAAATGCCCTCTACTGTACAAACCATACCGTGTGTCACAAACATCTAAATTAATGAGAACCTAAATTTGGTTCATCTAGTAAAGCAGCTTTTATTTACAACGTTTTATCCTGCTGAAATCATGGCTGTGTTACAGACCTGTGCAGCTACAACACCGGACTCCTTACTCCGTCCATTGCTATAAATGCTGAAGTAATTACAATTTTCTTCAACTTATACATTCATTTAAACCTCAAAGTGCCCTTTAGACAGGAAATGGAACAGAAACACTTTAGACAGGAAACGTTTACACAGGAAATGAACCAGCTGTCTTGGGGGAGGGAGGCCTCTTGACTGTAATAATAATATGGGAATCACCTGGCCCTTCATTCCGTTTCACTGGACATTGCTGTACAGGGCTATAAATTGCTTTACCATGATAAGTGGTGTAACTTACATGTTGTTAACAAGCTCGGTGAGAAAGAGGTGCTTTGGGATGAAGGTGTACTGCACACCATCGCTCTCATGGATCTTCTTAGGTCTGGTTGTGTCTGTTGGACAAAGATGACCAGGACACGACTGGTCAACCACGCTTTCTTGTTGCCCAGTACTCTGGGGGTCCAGCCAATCTGCTGGAAAACCTTTTGTCACAGCAGCAAAATGCCACAAAAAAATCTGAGCTGATGCGAAAAGTCCAGAATACCAGGGTCTCTGAAGCTGCAGCAATAACAAGTGTAGTAGAAAAACAAGGTTTCTGTTGTCTTTCGTCTTGGTGACCATCATCTCACAGGGCCTTCGGGCAAGACATGGCCTCCAGCAGGGCGACACATAACATTTGCGAGCCATTAGCCAGCATTAAGGGGGATGCGTCAATGGTATTTCGGTGCAGTTTCAGCCACACAGACATGTACTCAACATCTAGCGACACCCAGCTGCTGTTACTTGTACTGGAATGTGTAAATCACGGGAATAAATGAAATCCAACATAGGGTGCTCACTGTCTGCCAAGCTGGGGTCTTATTCCTCATGCGGCAGCAACGTCTACACTGGCCGTCTCCTTTAAGTGGTTAGGTCCAGCACCGCAGTGAAGTAAGCTGTCATTTGGTCGTTGTAGTGGGGAAGGGGAAAGGAATATGCTGCCAGACAATGAGGCAGTGAACTGGAATCGCTTCACAAAAACCAGAAAAATCAACGGCCTGCTCCCAGTCTCGCTGATGGGTTGGCTGAGAAAACAGCCATGTTTGTCCAGCGCTCACAGCTTGTTGGACTGGTCAGTGGCAAAATGACAATTTGCAATGGCGATAGGAACTCAGTTTACCATAACAGCCAGAGACAGGACGACTGCTACCCAGAAGCACAACAGCTGCCTGTCGTATTGGCCAGTGAACAAATGGATGGGAGTCTTGGGGCCTTGACTGGTGTGGTTTTCAACAACATAAGAATGGATAGATGCTACTTACTGTTAAGCATCAGCAGCAGCCCCTCCCTGGGCACCACACACTGAGTCACACAGGACTGCATTTATCCATCATGCTGTTTGCTGCTGTCCAAAGGTTTGTGCTGCTTAGTATAAAGCTGAAACACTCCCAGCACTGAAGAGGGATCTCAAACCCTCCTCTCTGAGAGCCATTTCCCTCCTCATCTGTTGACAGCTGTATGAGTCCAACAGCATCTGCTGTGATTATCTATTTATTTGCTATTTGAATGTCACTTCTATACATAGAATTCTTTGAATTTCCCTGCTCAGTTATATCCTATCCAATCCTATAGGCAGCTGTGTGATGTGAAGCAGACAAAGAAGCTGTGCCCTAATAATTCTGTGTGCTTCCTCATCTGCTCACTTCAGGCATCTGCCAAATAAATAAATGTAAATTATGACCAACCATTAGGTTTTTTGTCTCCACCTGCAGATTTTACAAACGTTGAATCTTTGGTTTGCGATGATGAGCTGCCTTTTCAATTGTACATCCAGCCGTTTTGTCTAAGCCAAAGAGCCTGAACTGCACACTCACGGGGCACGGTCACGCCATATCGCTGGGGATCAGAGAGCAGCAGCTTCCTTTTTAGCTCGTTGAGACCGACCCCCGACGGTCCTGCAGAACAAGGAAGAAGGACCCAGGTGAGACGTGAATCAACCATAATAACAGTACAGAACACCTTTAGAGGAACCTGGGACCCAAATTTCAACATCATTATTATGTACAGCAGATGTTGCCAAAAATCACCTTGTTTACACAGCTGGATGTTTCTACTAAAGAAACTAAGGTGAAGGTGAGAATGTAGATCAAAGGTACTGGACCACTGGAAGATGAGCCTAAAACCTTCTGTTTGGTTAAAGGGGTGGGAGGGAAAATATGTGGACATGAAGAACACAACTTCAACAAAGCAGCCAGTCGTGTTTCACTCACTGCAGTCTATGACTGTGGAGTTTTGCCTATTTGAAAGTTTAACCCCTGATCCTTGACCCTTGACTTTAGCACAAGTTGGTGATCCTGCTGAGAGTGACACATCACAGCATCGTCAGAACATGAAGCTGAGCACAGCTAGACATCCTAGGGCAGAAAGCAGAAATCCTCCCTGTAATGTAGACATGGACCTGCTGTTTTTACAGACTGGAACAGAGTGGGATTCCTGGGATGCTTGGCTCTTCAAATCGTGTGTGAAATGAGTTGAGCTTATCGTAGATTCCTTTTCACGGTGAAATCAAAACATTGTGCAGGTCCCACTGCTGGTGTGAAGAGGAAAGCGAGTCCCAGAAGAGAAGGTCTGAGAAAACAAACCCCACCCCACAATATCAGCTTCATTCCTGGTTAGGAATTACCGTTCGAATGAGAGGCAATTTTACTGAACGGAGGTTGAAGAGCAGCTGCGTAAGCACTAAGAATCAATAATATCGCTGTTCAGGAACTCAATTTGGGAGCACCATTCACACCCTGGAGCTGCTTCCGCACATGCTACACAGCTTTCATGTCTCCACAAAGATTCTCCTACATTACTACCACCTGGGATTTCCCCAAAACTAAAATTATGTACTTGTGTTCACTGATCACATCCGAGCTGGATTAGCTTTCAAGCTCCAAGTAAGACACAAATAAATGCAGACTTAATTTTAAGCAAAATAAACAACACCAATATGAATGAACATCTTTTCTAACTAATGTTCATCTTCTGCATTTCATCGGAAAACAAGAGCTGTTCTGTTTAAAAAAGTGCTGCTCTGTATGTTGTTGCAGGAGTTAAAGACGATGGGATGTTTATACCTCTGTAGGCACTCTATATGACTAACAATGGAGGACAGGGATGTTGCGTGATAATAATGATAATAATGTTCAGTTGAAGGTCTACTTTGTGGTTTCCATGTGTACCAATCCCTGGTTTACCGGGAGTCCACAGAATATAGCAGACAAATTCAAGCCTAACAATCAGTCTGACCCTCAGCCAGTGTACCTAAACCTTTCAAGACCACTCATCTTTTTATCCCAAATGCAGCCAGATGTGTGCAACACCTGGGCAGCACAGGAGCAATGCTGCTTCACAGCTCCTTTGTTGTGGAGTTCAAATCTGATTCAGTCTGTGCAGAATTTGCATGTTGCATGTGGGTTTCCTCCAGCAGCTCTAGTTTAAGTGTTTCAGATATGTGCTGGTCTGAGTGTATGTGTGTGTGCATGTGCGTGTCAGACCACCCTATGATGGACTGATATCCTGACGGGGGGTATTTTCATAGCACACAATGATTCTGGGATAGGCTCCTGACCACCATGACCCTGACCAGGCTGAATGGATGGATGGACAGGTGGATGGACAGTTCCCATAATATGAAAACATCTGTGCATTACATGAGTGTACATTTGCATGTAAGCGCCTAACATTTTAAATGACCTTAGACAAAGGAAACACAATAATATGACTTAATAATAATGACCAACAACTAGCATTTAAGCCCTTCAGAGGAACAAAAGAGCTAAATCAGAGATCATGTGTCTTATAACTTAAAGTGCATGCAGTTGTACTCAGTGGGTTTAACTTACATTTAAACACAGCAAATGAATCTTTCAAAAGTGCTCACAACACAGCAGAGCCAGACAGGTTGCAGTCTGTCACAGCCCAGCAGCATGCACACATTCAAATCCGGCTTCTGCCCAGACCGAAGCAAGGACAACCACGGTTTTTGTAGAAATTCTGTGTGCGCATTTGAAGGATGACCATATGCATTACTGAGCCACACACATCAGAACCGATGTGCAAACAGGTTTTGATTAACACCAACCGTGTTTCCATTTAATGGAGGCGACAAACTGCCAAGCCAAATAATGGCCAGCTGCCATGTTGGGAGGGAAAATGCGCAAGTTTCCTCAGCTCTGTGTAACCCGGCTTTTAGAAATTACACTAACCAAGAGTCTTCTTCACAAGCAAAAACCTGGCCTGAGAGCCATGAAAAAGACTTGTAAGCATAAAACAAATCTTTCTGTGACATTTTGTCTACCAAGTATGAAAGCAAAGAAGAGGGATGAAGCTTTCCAGACAATAAATGGTCTACATATAAAAATAAAAATAAAACTTATCCACGTAATATAAAAAGCAAATGTGGTTCACAGATCTTTTGATGTCATATCAGGTGTTTATGTCACCACATTTCAACCTTGAGTCCCACTTCCCAATATCCCCCAGATAGGGGATCAAAAGCTTGGAGAAAAACTTGGTGATTCCTTGTGCAGACATTAAAGCAAACAATGGAACTGAACAAAACTCCTCATCCAACTCAGGAAACATTTATCTACGTTTCTGAAGTTGCCCTCAACGAGAGAAGTGGAAAGGCCTACGTGAAAGCAGCAAGAAATGATCCCTCAAGAAAAATATTCTATATTTAAGGCTGAAGGATCAGGAAAGCTGCACACACAAGTGACATATTTTATGTTATTCTGCAAGTTCTGCTTTATGTGCTTAAGCTGAAATGGTCCCCTCAGCTGTAAACAAAATCGCTCAACCCCAGCAGCTCTACGGTGTTGCAATAATCGCCCTTCAACCTAAAACCCCAAATGACATTCTGATGACAGGATGCCATGCTGAGCTCTTGCCCGAGCTATAATAAGCATGCTTCTCTGCTCCTAGTAAGGAGGACATTAAGCTGTGGCCAGCTTGTTTTGGACTTTCAGACCTCCACTGTGGACATCCAGCCCCATGTCACAGTTACACGATGATCGCATTGTGCCGTCACAGGAGAAACAGGTTGGAATCCATACAGGTCATCTTGGAAACTGGATGAACGGCTCCAGAGGAACATCAATACTCAGGTTACGTAGAGTGACATCATCACTAACTGCAAGGATGGGGACACCGCCATTTACACAGCAACAGAGTCAGCTGTCAGTCCAAGCTCACTGATAGCACCACCCTTTCAATGCTTGGCACTGGCAGCACCTGCAAAGAGCAGCGTTCCTAATGGCAGCTCCTCCCCTGGATCTCATACACTTACCCACCAGCAGCACCAAGCGGGGCCAAGCCCAGGGTGGCCTGCGGTAGGGAACCACCTCTTCATATGTGGGGACCTCGGCTGCATTATGGTGTTTGCTCCACTGGCTCCCACATGTGGGTCTGCGTGTCTTCCTGTGTCTGCTGCTGAGCCGGAAACTCCTCCGCAGGCCGGCTGCAAAGCAAAGGGAGACATTGGTCAACCCCCCCCTTTTTTTAAAGGAAGTCTTCATTGAAAAGAAAAAAAGAAGTGGAAAAATTTTTTATCAACTTTTATACATTTTTCAAGCTTAGCTGGGGTGGGGTTAGAGATAATTCACTGCCTTAAAGCAGAAGAATGCAAGATGATAGGTGTGTGTGAAAGAGATCTCAGCCTGGTTATAAATTAGTGGTTTTTGTTTGTTCAGCGACAAGCTGTCTTGAAATGTAATCGTGTGCTATCGTATTATTGCACATTCCTGTATGCCTCTTCTGCCGATTACGTCGTACACGTGTCTCTCTCACCTCCAAGCTTCTCTTTCATCTTGCACTATGTCTGCTGTGTTGTCTGGTTGTGGCAGTGACAAGTGTGTACAGGGGAGGAGGGTGGTCTGTTTTCTCCATTTAACCCATCACTGCTTCTTTCTAATGTCTCCAATGGCTGCCTTGTGAGAAGCTGTCTACCATTATTGTGCTCTCGCTGTGTATGACTGGCTTATCAGCGCCACTGCATCTCATGAGCGTTTGGCTTAAAAAAAAAAACAGATGGAAGTTTGCAGAAATTGATCCTGGGATGAGAGAACCATTTTCCTGCGTGTCATGTAGGTTGGTTGTCTAAATTCGAGTGCCCGGATAAAAGCGCCTAACAGCTGCTGGAGGGCTTTTATACAGTGATTCACAAAATCAGGAACACAGGAGATGGAGATGTCTCTAGAGCAACAAATTGTAGCTGGGATGGAGAAAATATTTGTTCCAGTCCTTTTCATGCCTTCCACAATTCCAGCTGGCTGGACACCTTTAGAGGTGTGTGCACCTTGTTTATGAGGTGTATTTAGCACAAGAAATGAATCCTCAGGTGACACAAGGGCCAGACGTTCCAGAATTGGGAGTATGAGACTGGTTGTGCATTTGATGCTTGGAGTGCTGTCCATTGAGACTTCAAGTCCACCTGAGGGCTCAGTCCTGCCACAGACCAAGGTTGCTGAGCCTCCCTGTTAGAGCTTTGTTAAAAGGCAGACGTGAAATTGCAGTGGTGGTGGGTTTACTTGTGCCATGGGGCAGAAGTAGCCAGGTGACAAAATTTGCATATTGCAGCAACCATTCGGTCGTATCTCAGACTGCATCAGTTAGTCGCAATTGGTGACTTTTCACCTCTGAATTCCAGGAAAGACCAACTACTACTTTCTGGAAAAGACAAATGAATCACATTTTAATGCAGCATGCAAGAAAAACAGGATGTGATAGAGATGAGAAGCATTCAGGTCAAGCTGTGTATTACATATGTACAGTTTAGGGCCGCTTTTTTGGAAAAGGGTATTGCTTCAGTAGATCACATTGCTGTAGTGAAAAAGGAACACACATGTTTCATTAGCAGTTCAGAACCCTGGGACCTTCTGCTGTGCCTTTGTTCTGCAGCGCACAGAAGGTGCGAGTGCTTCCTGTGACCCAGTCAGCCAATGCAAACCTGCACCTCCCTTTCAGCTGAAGTAACCGAAATTAATCTAAATGAATCTCAGTGAATTTAATATATAAAAGTAGACATGGGCAGGAATGGTCCTCCACATTCAGATGTCTCGCTCTTGCTATTCACTGTTTTTCCATAAATTCTTGCATATATTCCAGGATGCTACTGTGGTGTTTTTGCCCATTCATTCAGATAGTTTTCTGATGGAGATCTGATTAGTGAAGCATTGCTAAGGCTTTTTTTTTTCTAAATCAAACTCCTTTCCTGGTATCCAGATTTCCATGCTTCCCCAAATAGAACTCTTCAAACAACTAACAAGAAAGTATCCAAAAAAGCCAATCATTTCTTTTTAAGGTTTGAAGGAAAGCCACTGCCAAGCTGAATCACCATCCTATATTCCTGTGGCATTGCACATACTGTACCCCTGAAATATAGCCAGCCAGTTACTCCTATGCAAAACTGTAAAATACATTACATTTTCTTCAAGCCTTAAGGAAATCATCAGCCGCACATAAAGGGCTTTCAAAGTGTCATGCAAAGCCAGCCAGTATTAAAAAAGTTCCTGACTAATTTCATTACCAAGTAATAGCACGGAAAGTAAGAAGAAAAACAACATTAGAGAACCAAATGCTCCTGAGGAAACACAATGTTGCTTGGAAAAGCCATCTTGTGTTCCCGTAATGCCCAACCACATGTCCAGAACAAACTGCATTGGCAGGTGAAGTGGCGTGACCCTGTAATTCCCCACCAGGCTCTGGGTTTCTCCTTCTGCTTGCGGGCACAAGGACAAGAAAAACTACACTGGGAGGGACACTGGAGCTTAGCGATGACCACACAACCAAACAAATGACCGTTCAAAGGCCACATGTTGAAAGGGGGTCGGAGAATACCTGAACTGGGGCAATTCGAGCAGCACTAAAATTTATCCCTTTTGTGAGCATAAAACAACACCCAAACTCACTACAAAAGACAACTTCAAGATCTTTCAGTGCAACCTTAAGTGTCCCAGATCCTGGAAGTGTACTGGTACTGTAAAAACGAATACAAAACCATCAATTTAATACCTTACATCTAAGTATAGCACTTTACAACATACAGTAGGTCAGGCTGGAGGACGGCCATCAATTTTGGAAATTTTGAAAGGCCCACATGGAAACAGGCAGCATATTCTGCTGCGCTGACCGCCCATGGCTGAACAGAACACGAGCCTAATTACTGTGTCCTGAAAGGACCGTCTTGATGGAAACATCCACATTTACTTAGGTGAGGAGTGAAAAATTAGACTATTGCATTTCACTAGATACACTTTCAAAGATATGCATGTAGCCTTTGAAGTGCCAAAAAAGGCAAAAAACAAAAAATGGAAATATGGCTGCTAGCATGACTCATGAGAAACAAAAGGGTTTAAATGTGTTCCCTCTTTCCTGCGATGAGGAATTTTTCACCACAGAGCCAAAGCCTTTCTCAAGTGGGGCAGAGGAGAGAGTATGGAGACTGTTAACATGAAGGCAGAGAGCAGACATCCCATAATCGGAACAACTCGAGAGAAGATCTTGCTTGACCACTGCTGGCCTTAATGCATGGCAGCCAAAAGAAACTGCACAATATGGCTTTAAATCTTAGCCATTTCAAACACACACCGAGACATTCCAACAAATCTGTGCTTTACTGTCAGAACATAAACACTGATTTATTTTGCTTTTGAGGTGCCATGTTAGTGCACTAGGTTGTTTGGAATCTGGCTCAGTCTGTGTGGAGTTTGCATGTTCTTCCCCTGTCTGCATGGGATTCCTCCCACAGTCCAAAGACGTGTGTATCGGGATAACTGGCTACTATAATTTGCTCGTAGTATGTGTACATGTGAGATTAAGTGTGCTTTAGGTTGTCGAAGAGCTCGCCCCCAATCCAGGCTCTAACCCTGCCTTGCCATGTGCCCAGTGATTCTGGGATAGGTTCTAGTCCTCCACAATCCCGACTAGGACGAGCAGTTAATGAAAATGGATGGATTATTTTGCTATTATAAGCACCCTTTGTTCCATTTGCAATAACACAGCGGGAACACATTAAGGGTCTCAAACTGTAAAGCCTCACCAATGTGAATACCACTGATGGCTCCATAATCCACGTCTTCTGCTCAGGCCGCAAAGTTGGAGTACAGGGTGAGAAAGCAGCATTAGAGGCACAGAACAGTTTTCACAGACCATGTAGTTCTAAGTGGACGAAACTAAGCAAAGCTGAAGAGAGAAGATCAATGAAGACAAAACGTCAGCAAGATCCTGCAACCATCCGTGGTTTTATAGTCCCTCTAAGTGTTGTAAATTGAGAAAAAGTCCCAGCGTATAGCACTTAAGGGACAGAAACCATTTTTACCTTCAGGGCAATGCAGTTATTAGTTAATCAATAACATGTGGTGTTTCCAACTTTTGGCCACTGCTTCACTGTGTTGCTCAGGCTGTTACACAGCACTGCACATTCAGTGGGTCAGCAGGTTCGGTAAGAAGTACCTTCTGGCTCCTCATCTTATGAGAGCATGGTGGGATGGAAAAGGAGATCAGCAAACATGAGAAAAAACATGGGAATAGGAGGTAAAATAAAAGATTCCAGAGAAATACTTACTGTACTCCATATTAGCTTCATCTTGGGAATGCCAAAATATAAAAAAGATAGATGTTAAAACAGTATGTTTTCAGAAAGGGCCTTGTGACAAAAATGATGCTCAGTAAAATTACAGAAGGACAAACTGTACTCTCTCACTCTTTCATTTTGACCAGTTTCATTGTATATAAGTTTTACACCCCTAAGTATGCACTGTACCTGGAATTTAGACCAGTGAGCAGCCTGGAATAATGAATGCTCCATAAAGAGGGCATCTTTTCTCCATCCATTAATTTCCAGTATGGTTTTAATGTTTCTTCTTACAGCTACAGTACATTTCTAAGGGTTTCATGCAGACTGTGATCCATTAGGACGGCATTCACTGCTCATCCCCAGAGGCTGCAATTCAACACAAGTGTTCAGTAGCCCTTTCATCATCTGTCCTCTCCCAACGAAAACAACATAATAATGACATGGAACTAAAACGGAAAGAAAATGAAGTGAAAGGAAAAACTGGAAATGATCTGGTTATTTAAAGGGGAGAATAAACATTTCAGCCTGTTTAGGCTCAGATATTTTACATTAAAAAAATATGCAACGCATGTCATCATTTGCACAAACTTGGGTAATGTCATTGTGTTGGCACTCTGACCAACCGCGGCCCAACAGCAGCGAAAAGCCCTGAAATTATCCTGAAGAACAGAGAAGCAACTGACCACAGCGGCAGTTCACCCTCCCATCATAGTCAGGCATCTAACTGAAAATGACAGATGAGTCCACATTGGAGATGTTATTCCATTCTGCAGGGAGGCACGAGGAGCCGTGGTTTTAGGGATACCCCGTGCCCCCAGCCCTCAGCAACCTGCCTCGGCACTTTCTCTGGCTTGACTGGGCCATACGGGGACATTTCTGCTTTTTCCACAGCACAGTCCTGCGGTTGACAGTGAACCACAGGCACAGCTACCCTTGGGGGAAGCCGTCCTGGCAGCCTGGGCAGTGCTTAGTAGAGAAGGGCAACAATGGACTGGAGAAGAAAAGACCCAGGACAAGAGATGTCTGTGCTTGAAGAAAAGATCCAGATGGTAGACACACATGCATGTAGAAACTGATACCTACCCCCCACCCAGGCACACCCATGCAGACACACAGACAAACAGTTTTAAGCTAACATAGAAACCAACACACACATCCATGCTCACAAAGGCACACAGATGCAAAAGCGGTGGAGCAGTTATTTCGGCGGGATGTCTAATATATCAGCCATACTGATAGTCGCTTCACAGAGACTGTAATAATGCTATTGTACAGTAACCAAGTGAATAAGAACAACAGAAGAAAGCAAATTACTTTGAAATGAAAAGGAAGAACATATATTTCAGCTTAAATGTCTTTTAAAGAAACCGTAAGGTCTTCTTCAGAATTCTGTTCGTCGGCAATATAATACTCAGAAATGAATGTAACAGACACCGAGTAAATGAACACATTATGTACTGTAGGTCTGGAGAGAGTGCCCTAATGCGGTATAAACCATGCCTGCTCATTCCCAGTGAGACGGTTGGGTTTAGAGAAAGCACTCAGTGAACCGCTGTCACCAAGCGAGTGGTCTTCAGTTACAATCCGTGTGAGGATAGAGCTTATTGAACATGTATGAGCAGTGCAGTGTTGTCAGAAATGTTTGCATCTATTCTGGTTCAAACATTAAGTTTGTCTTAATCTTTTTGTTGGCTCTAGCAGACTATTAGTAGATCCTGAGAGAGAAGAAATGACACCAGCATGTGACAACTTCAGTCAATGTGTGCAAATTTGAATGGTACCTCAAGATGTCTTCAATGAGAGTTTACATCAGAGTGGGGCAAACCAAGGCCCATGGGCCAGATCCGGGAAGTCAGCCACTTTAACCAACCCTTGAGATCACATATAAATTTTATTAATATTTGCCAATTCCAACTTGTCTGAATATTCCAGGAGAAACTACATCTTATTCTCTCTTGTACACATGTATATGTGCAGAATAGCAACAAAATGTACCCTGAACCTAGATAAGTAACAGGCAAAGCATGTAGTGCAGTGGTTAGAGATGTTGTCTTCCAAATTGTCATTCTCATAAAGTGGCCCATTATGCAGTTTTGAAATTTTATGTGGCCCTTGGTCCAAAACAAAGTTTGCCCACCCCTGGCTTACATGATCTGCAGTTTCGAGTCTGGGCTGATGGCAGGGCTGGATGCCTCTTCAGTGTGGACCTTCTGCTGGAAGAGCAGGACAGCAGAAACGGAATGAACAGTCAGTTGTTGAGGAATTACATATTTTAGAGCTTTCAACATTACAATCCAATCAAATGACAGCGTGAAAACATGTCTCTGTCATGCCTATTGCAGCTGAGGTATGTCTTTGAAAGTATTCAAATTTTTCAGCTTCAGGGCAATGCCAAGAAAATGCTCCATCTATGAGTTCTGTATTGAACACACAGCATGCAGTCCAGCAGCACTGAGGTGCAGTTTTCCACCCACTCACCTTCCAAAATGGACCAGTACCAGCATTGTCAGATTCTCTCATAACTAATGTCAGCTTCTGACAGGCACGGAAGTCCAAAATATTTTGGCAGCAAGAAGGAAATAGTCACTCCTGACACTGTCAGGAGTCAAACACATTCAGGTCTTGCTCCAGGATGGGCGACAGACTGTCTACAGATGGAGTCTAACCTGAGTGAGGAGGGCCTTGGAAGAAGTGAATCATCTGTATGGTGTCACATGGCACAGCAGCTCACCTCTCCTGGAACTGCCACGAAGGGATCAGTCCTGCTCGGGCATTCGGAGGACTGCAGTGCTTAGCCTGCCACCAAGATGCATCATCCTGGCTCAAGATCTGAAGGATGTCCCCCTTTGTGAATGTCAACCCAGCCTCCTTGCATGGGATTTCAGCATCCTCATTAGGGTTGTAGTCAAACAAAGACCTGACAAACATCTGGAAGGGATGGAAAAAAAACACCAAAAAGGTTTGCCTCAGGTCACCTTTTAGCTGTTCTCCTTCCTCAGTGGATCCTCCCAGTTCTGGAGCCACTGAAGCATCATCTACAGGCTAAAGCTCAGGAGCCAGCAAAGAAGTATGCCAAGATATGGCTTCCTTGCTGCCTGAGGGATACATTAGTTTGCAATTATTAGCCATTAAACAAAGGGTTTCTGCAATCAGCAAAAAAGTACCTGTTGCTGGCTTCACTGCCACACAGTTTCCATCACATGGTTTTTCCCAACATGGGGCTTAGAATCATGCTTTGAACAGATCCAATCAAGTCACTTCAGACACAAGTCATGCTATTCATGAACTCTTTTATTTTCTTGCTGTAGCTTCTTACAAATGTCAAATGGGAGATCAAGCAAAAATCAACATTTGCAGCATTCTGGTAATCCCATGAGTAGGGCTCCTCCACCTATAGCCTCAGCATACCTCTCCTGGGGCAACTGTTATGCAGAGCGATATGAAGTACTTGTGTGCATGATTTAAAGGGTGCTGCTTCTGTGGGCAGAAGGGACGGGGACTTTATTCTCAATGCAAGTGGACAGTGTGTGGTTCCAGCATTCGGCAGAACATACCATGAGATTTTCCTTTTAGACATGTGTGCCCAATTAGCAGCACTTCAAGGTATTTATTATAGTAGCAGCAACAAAAAAAAAACATAAACTAGGTTGACACAAGAAAGACAGAGTTTTGGCGGACTCTTGCTGGCTGGAATCTCAGTCTACAGCACTCATACTAAAGCTATTAAACTTTGAAAATGGTTACAAAAAGCAGACACACTCGGGGTTCTAGCAAGCGATACCCCAGTGGGAATTTATACCTGAACTACAAAAGAGGAACAAAGAGGGATCTTTCTCTTTGGGGTTTTCATTTTCAAATCCAGTCCCATGGTTGCTCCTTCCGGATATGACTATGCTCCAGCTATTACTGTGTCAAAGCAAAAGCATTTGCTTGAGGAGTTGCTGAAGAAGAGTCTGGAAAGCATGTGGGTCAAATTTGTTCAGCAAATGCCATGTGAATACAGTTTGGAGCAACTTTCAACTGAACAACACATCCTCAATGAAATAAACCCATATTTCTTATAGCTGTTTGTGTATTAAATGCTCACCACCCTAACTTGACAAGAGTACATAGCTGTTTCCTCTTTCACCCTGCAAACTTTCAGACAGAAGGGTCTGCAGGCCTTGTTTCAGCCAGTCACAGATCTCACCTTGGGTTTGATGATTTCTGTCTCCACCTTGTTGCCTGGTATCACTTTGAACATTATGGTCCCCTGCGACTGAGCCTGTCACAGGCAAAACAGCAGTGAGATTTTTTCACCATTCACTTCAAACAGAGGATGAAGTGAGAGCAAGGTGGGTTCATGCTTTCTGAAATGGATCAACATGATCCCAAAATCTCAGAGTACAGGCTAGATTGGTCAGGACCACAATATGTTACAGTACAAACCAGGGACCCAAACAGGACCCCACATAGCAGGAAAATTACAACATGGCCATACCATTATGGGAATTATTTCATCCAGGCTCTTGTTTTCCATGGGAATGCCATTCACTTCCCGGAGTTCATCGCCCTCATGGATTAGGCCTACGGGAAAAAGATACAGGAGACACACGTTCCTTCAAGCAGGCATTCTACCAGTATTCCCATATAAACACATAAAGAAATGACAGAAATGTCAACACATTCAGATGCACACATGCACTCTGTACCCTGTCAGCACGGTTCAGAATGGTTTTATCTAAACCAGCAATTGTGAACAATCTTTTAATCAAAAGACCAACATGACCAGACAACCTACAGACCACCAAAAGGAATTCTATGAAAACCAGAGGTCATGAGGAAAGCTAACATGCTAACATGCTTTTTGAACAGACTCACTGCCATGCTGGCTGTGTAGTATTAGACTGTGGCTGGAGGGAGATTGGGCAGGCAGAGCAGGCCGGACATGTTTGCAGCTTACCACTCCTGTCTGCAGATCCTCCCTTCATGATACGAGCTACAACTATGGCCCCGGTGTGCTCGTCCCTCTTCACTGTGGCCCCCTGGAGAAAATAGAGGGGAGGGAACATTATCTGTTAAGATAATCTAATTGCTCAATGGATAAATTTATCTAAAATAACTTACAAAGTAACTTGGGTGTTATTTAGGTGTTATTAAAATAGTAGGCAGTCTGACATCAGGTCAGGCATCCCTTTTCATGGGTTCAGATCTACAACCACCATGTAATCTTTCAGCTTGGATCAGACCATATGGTTGCAGGTTGCTGACCCACCATGATCAGCAGCAATCATTGCTGGCTTGGTTCCTGCGCTGCTGAGCTTGGTGTGTGGTCACATGGTCAAGTACCTGTGGTAACTGGAGTCACTGCTTCAAGGAAATGTGTAATTCAGTGGTCTGTTCACCTTTCCCTCCCAGATGAGGGGCAGTGGGGTGCCGGAGCTGTTCTCACTAATGTGTGCCAAACAGCTGGGTATGTTTCATATCATTCAGAAGCTGTTGACACAATCTCTCCTTGTCCAAAGAGGCTCTCGCTCTTGCTCAATCTCAGTCAAACAATACATTTCAACACCCTTCTGCTGAGCGAGGCAATGTGTTTTTCCAATTATAGCCCATTTCTTTACACAGTGTATATACTGTGTGTGTGTGTGTGTGTGTGTGTGTGTGTGTGTGTGTGTGTGTGTGCGCGCATATACAGTAAAATACATATATAATATATATGTATTGTACTGTATATGCACCTGTATAAATGGGAAAGTTAGTGTAAGTACTATATATATTCATTTTGTATATTTATTAATGCAGCTATTTTAGATACTAAAGGAAAGCTGAGCTCAATGCACTTGAGGGTAAATGTGTCACTCAAGGATGCTGCAGCAGGTTTTAACTCCTCACTTGTGTTTTAGTACCATACATCAAGACACTACCCAGGTACTGCAATAAAAATACCAAGCTGTATAAATGGGAAAGTTAGTATAAGTACAACAGCTTATTGTACAAATCCAACATAGCTTGATAGATAGTATTTATAATTATAAATTGATATTCTTATGAATTAATATTAGTCAATAGTAGTGTACCTTGTGTAGATGTTACAGAAAAGGTCTGTTTCATATTTGAATGCTAAAAAAATTAATAAACACAAAACAAGTGAATAAACAATGCATGGAATCTACTTGTATTGCTTTTCATACAAACTTTTCAAAAAAGCAAGGGGTTGGGTCACGTGGTCCGAAAGAAGCGAGGAAGTTTTCCTTGGCCAAACCCTATCTCCTTGACCCCCAGGTGACCTCCTACATCCCACCCCACCTGGACAATTAAACAGTTGTGAGTGCAGCTTATAAACTTCTGCCCTGAGAGCAGTCTAGAATTCCCCCTCTGTTTCCATAACCTTAATTCTAATCCTCCCTGTCATTATCACAGTGATTATGTGGAAATTATATTCTCAGTGCCTGGCAGTTCTGTCAAACCCCCCCCCCCCCAAGTCCAAGCCATACACAATCGCTCCAAAAAAACCTACACACTTTACCACAGTAACAGATGTGCACAGCACTGTCTCTCCACCTGATCTCCACCTTTGCCTGTTTGCTGCCTTCTCAACATTCACATAAGGGCCTTTTGTCCCAGCTCTCCACTTGATCTCGATCATCACCAACTGCCCCACATCTCCTTCTGTCTCCACCTTCACCTGATGTGCCATCTCTCAACATCTCTCTCACCTCTCCTCTCTCCCCATCCTAACTCTACATCAGTGCCCCCACTCATTGTCCACCCCATCCTACCCCAGTCTCAAACCCCTGGGTTCCTCAAAGAGTGTCTGTTTTCTACTGAATGTCTCCACCATAGCTGGGCGTCACAACTCATTTACAGTCCTGGGAAATTGAACCTGCTGCACACACAAGCTGCAAGCACTGCAAGAAGGACCATGCTAAAGTGCACAAAAAACATCTGTGATGAAAAGCTGCATGTAAAAAATATCAGGGGACTTTTAAACAAAACACAGAGCTCCACTTTAATGAGAAAACACTCGATGAGGTACACAGAGAGACGCATATGCTGCTTGTTTCAGATCCCATCTTGCTTAATAGTCATTCCAGAGAAATTCAGCCCACTGAGGCCGATCCATCAGTCTGGAGCAATCAGACATCCCAGTTTCTTCTCGCCTTCTTTCCAAGCAAAGCTTTTCAGTAATCATTTCTATGAAGATGCTTTTCATTTTGAAAAGAGCCATGAAGGATGTGATGGATGTGAGGGATGCCATTTGATCATAACCGAATGATCCATAACCGAGATAAAGCAACCACAAACAGGACTTACTAGCCTCCTAAAAAAAATCATTAATGCTGCCAGTGGAAATGACACCTAACATTCATTTTTGCACTAATATGTGTCCCTAATTGGAGGTGAAAATTTATTTTCGTAAATGCCGGTGTGCCATATGTTACGCATGTTTTAAAAAAGAAAAGTGTTTGGAAATGGACCACAGCTAATCGCATTTTCCTTGGTGACTTCCATGCCAGCACTTTGCCTGGATTTATTCTCTGGACGTCACCAAAGCCATTGCCTTGGGGAAAAACTGGACGTCTGACTGAGCGTTTTCAGTTTCACATTCAAAAAAATGGGACTTCTTACCGACTGTGAGGTACTTAACCTATAAATCTCCCTACAATGTAGCCACAGTGTATAAATGGGCAACAACCGGGAGCTATCAGTTGCACATTGCTATGGATAGGCGCGTCTGCCAAGAAGAACATAACGTATATAACACCTTTTAACCAGTTTAAATAGCAAGGTGCGCTTCCAAGGTGTGATCAGCAGTGATGAGTAATAATCCCCCCTTGGGGAGCTATTCGACATGCCCCATTCCATCCCTCACCAGTGGTTATGAGTTTATAAATCTACCCCTGGAGCCTCTGTTCGGCCTTTTTTTCATCAGTTGTGTCAAATTTATTTTATCACAGAGGACAAAAGTTGGTTCTAACACCAAAAGTAACACATTATTTTAATAAAGTATGTCACCAAGCAGGACCTTTTAGTGAAAAAACAGAGAGTCAATTTGTTTATGCCTGTGTGAAAAAAGGCAGGATTAGGTCATGGTCCTGGCATTTGCTTTGCTGAATGAAGCAGTTCCTGTTTCAGCAGCACTAAAGCAGGAATTTTTGGAAAGATTGTGAGCCTGAAAAAAAAAGCTTTTACAAAAATTCCACGAAAAGTCACAAATGGAAAAATCACTATGATTCATCCGTTACGGAATACAAATTTTTGAGCTAATGAAAATAAGCCCAGCATTTCGGTGATGCTTCATCATGTGGCCAAGAATATTGTCTGACATTACTTTGCTACTGTTAATGGTACAAAAAGTAGATTTTATTTCCCAGTGCGTGGTTAGGGATAAACAATATCCAGTATGGTCCAAGTTCCATCTACATGTCAGTGATTTGTGAGTAACACACTTGGTGATGGACATGAAGCTGAACTTACGAGGGGCTCCTTGCTCTTGACCAGCCGGACGATCTTCACCGAGTCCTGTTCGCCACCGAGGTCCAGGGGTAAAGGGGGCAGCACCGGGTCGTACCCTTTCTGCGCTACCACATCATGAGCAAAGAGGAGACTCTGGGACAGATGGACAGGTTTGGGTTTATCTTATGCACTTTACCATATTTTACAGCTGCACACCTTGAATGGCTCTGACAGTTTACATTGTGCTGCCTTTCACA
Source organism: Heterotis niloticus (assembly GCA_018136845.1). NCBI lineage: Eukaryota > Metazoa > Chordata > Actinopteri > Osteoglossiformes > Osteoglossidae > Heterotis > Heterotis niloticus. The sequence continues at coordinate 18,437,649 of CM030894.1, read as the reverse complement.
GACGCCTGTTTGTATTTTATGCTATTTTCCAGAACTGCGTCTTGTTCACAGGAATGATCCAGGGAATGAATTTTGCAGATTTTTTCCCCCTGTTCGACTTGGGTCATTTTTCTGATTTTTTTTAGTATTACAATTTTGGTTTTTTTGCTTCTTCTGGAAAAACAGGGCTCTGAAGTGATTGATTTGACCATTCAAAACAAAACTTTATTGACTGACGAAGCAGCCCAGTTTGATTCCAGATGCTGGCCAAAACCTCCACTCCATTTTGCTCCCCACAGGCCCTGCAAGACGGTCAGAGGCACACGGTGCTTACACTTCCCAGATGTAATTTTTTAAAGATGCCAACGTTCAGCAGGAAACGCTGAGATCAACACAAAGTGCCACTGCGCACTATTAGTTAACATGCAGAAAACTGTCAAAGGACAAATTTGAACAACAGCACAGACAACCTGCCTGGTCAACCAGGGCCAGCAGCTGACATTGTGGTCAGAGCAGCTGCCTTTGGATTGGAAGAACCCAGGGTTGGACCCCACTTCCTGCTGTAGTACCTTTGGTTAAAGTACTTACTCCAGAGTGTAAAAATTACCCTACTGTATAAATAAACAAATTGGTGTAAGAAGCTTAAGGAGCACTAAAATTTGCTTTGGCAAAAAGCATCAGATGAATAAATAAATGTAAGAGGACCATTCAGTTAGCCAGAAAGTCAGTGTTTAACAATGATCTTTCAGTCTTTTCATAACAATAAAAATGCAGATGAACTTCTCAGCCAAACAGAAGGTCTCGGGCCTCTTGACAGACAGCTGCAAGCCGCTCAGCTCTGCAATGTTTCATATTTTGCAAACAACTTCCCTGCTGTGGAAACATTTTTACATTTTAAAAAAAGGAACGTCTTCTAGCCATATGTCCCAGCAAAATAAATCTTTTTTTTTTTTTCAAAAAACAATGTTTTATTGCACAGGGGCTGACTGCAGTACAGCCTTCAAGATGTTCCTAAGGAGGACCAGATGGGGAGGGAAGAATGCGGGCCAGTGCCACGACTTTGCTGACGGCCTTGTGAGAGCACCAGCAGCGAAGTAAATACCCCTCTCCACATTTATCACGGCAGGAATCCCCTCCGCCACTGCTGGTCACAGACAGGTCTCCGCAGCTTCGGGACCACATTAAGCTCCACTAGACCATGTTACACTGCAGACTGGGGAAGAGTCAATATTTTTGCTCAGTGAATCCTGGCTACATCTGTATTATTTTCTTCTTGTGTCTATTTTAGACAAGAGCTGCAGGGCAAATTAGGTTTTCTCCAATTTCCTGGTCAAAGTTTTTCTCCAGCCCCACTCAGATGGTACTCAGTGCTGCAGAAACCCTCCTGTGAGGAGCAAATGTCATTCCCATTCCCTGCAGCATCAATATCTCTCAACTTCCCCAACTTGTCAATCACACATCACTCCTGTTGGCAGCACCATGCCCCCTGACCTCACTGTTTCTGTCCCTGTTTGCTGGAGGAGCCAGTGTAGTAACAACAGAAAATAGTGGTATAATAATAATAATAATAATAATAATAATAATAATCATCATCATCATCATCATCATTTAGCAGGACATCATTCAACAAATGGGGATAGAAATGGTGAGAAAAGCTGCACTGCATAAAGATGGCTGCACATTTTTGTGGGATGAATCAGTTAACAACTGACATTTAACAGTAGTCTGTGAAGATTATGGATTATTACTCTGCATTTTTATACTCAGTCTTCTGAAATTAGCTCAGCTTTAATAAAAGCATAAAATACCATTATTGTAGTTCTTTATTTTTTTCATCTATTATAGCAACAGTATATGTGAAATTTTTACAGACCCTAACTGGTGGATAAGTCCAGGGATATCTGTTATTATTTTTAATAATTGTGGCTAAAAGGTAAAAGTAATGTTGCAGTTACAAACAAAACAATTTATGGGCATGCTTCCGGTCCCTGTTCCTAAGCTGAGGAGCTGCTCTGTTTCACTGGTTAAGCTAATGCGGTTATCTGAAGAAACTTATGGCTTTACCCAGCTGGACATTGAGGAATTCAGACTGAGCATCTTGCTCAAGAGTGTCGGCGGTAGCTGAGATTTTGGGGAGAGGAATCTCAACAGTGTGTCAACTGAGTATGACCTATGTGTCTGCAGAGGAAACCTCAAACCCACCAAAGGAGAACACTGATCAGAAGGTTTCAGGTCCACTTGTCTGGGCAAAGCTGTCTAGGTGACTTCGGCTTTCTCATAATTTCTTCTTGCACTGACGTCTGGAAATGGAATGCAGTTAAAGCAACAAAAAGGCCCACTTGTTACATGAAACGGTTGACTGATGTCCTGATTTTGAGTACTTACATTCATGCCTAGAATATATTTTTGTTTTTGTTACAAATGACAAGAGGATGGAAAAGTTGATCACCGAGCACATCAGAAAACACCAAGAATTCAGACTTGGCCTCAAGATCTCATTAGGAAAAGGTTTGCAGATCTGAAAAAGTGAGATCCCATATGCCTGGGTTTGAACCAAAGTCTGATCAGTCTCCTGCTCTGTGACGGACTTGTCGATATGAGAAACAGTTGCGCCATGACCCAGCCAGGGCTTGTAATGGGTGCTTTTATTACTGTCACTGCTCGCTTGCGCGGAAACATGGTCAGAACATTCCTCTGCTTTTCCATGTGTGGCTTTAGCTATTTGTTTATCTGGAGCCCAGGACCAGTGCAAGCTCTGCCCATGTGGGGCCATCATCATGTTTCCCATCCTGGCCTCAGGGCGGGTGCTAGATGAGGTGCAAAACCTGGTAGCGCAAAAGTTAATCATGGTCAACACCCTATTTCATCTCCTCTAGTCACTGATCCAGGGCTGCCAACTCGTCCGTGTGGAGTATTACGCACAAAGCTGTAACCTCCCATGCGTCAGACTGGACCTTCTGTACCTTTTCACTGTTCCCTCATACAAGAAGCAACTGAGTTACTAATATTCAGTGATATGAACATGTATTTATTTATTTTAGCTGTATGCATTTGTCTAATCTCTTTTTTGAAATCTTCTGTTTGTACTCATGCAAATGTGGCTTGTATTTTACCCTATAGCCAAGAAGACCTCTGTAAAGAACACCCAAACAGTACAGGATTGTGGTACCACCTTAATTCAGCTCACTTCCAAAGTGTTTACAGCTCATGTGTAGTGTTCTTGAGGCTTTGTGATTGGTAATACAAAAAGATTGTTGACAGATTCATTTATGCCATGAATCTGTCAACAATCAGCACTAAAAAGAGTTTGAAAGATCATGGTTTATTATTGCTGTCATTTATACACCTGATTTTTATGTCACTGAAAGTTAGAAGGAATTAATAGTCATAGAACATATTTTTTCATTTTGGATTTTTACAGAACCAAACCTACGAATATCTAATATATAGGGACATCTGTATTATAGGAATGGTATTGAGTGTGACTTAGTGGTAAAAGGAACTATAAAGATAATAATAACAAAATGACTAAATGGCAGCTTTAAGTTGATGAGGCCCTGTACATTATTGGAAAAAACAGCAGCTCGTGGTCCACAAAATGTGATTTAACATATAATTGCTTCTACTTAATTCATTCTAAGTACCCAAGTAAGTACATGAGTAAACCTTGTTAGTAGCTGCTGTAAGTGTACCTTTTTTTATTGTCAGTCACTTTGGAAAGAAGTGTCAACAGTTAGTTAGGGCCAATTAAAGTCACATCATGCTGTCGGAAGCCACCAAAGCCCCCCCCCCCCCCAGGGTCACAGGTGTCTGAACCAAGTGTTGTGACATTTTCCACAAATTATCCAGGGTGATGCATCTTCCTATACACACCCAGCTGTTCATTGATTATAGTTCAGCTTTCAACACCATTGTCCCCCACAGATTGTTCACTAAACTGAGCGACTTGGGTCTGAACCGCCACCTGTGTGCCTGGGTTCTCAGTTTCCTCACAGGCAGACCACAGGTGGTAAGAGTCGGGAGTTGCACCTCCGGCATCATCATACTCAACACAGGAGCTCCACAAGGTTGTGTACTTAGCCCCCTGCTCTATGCCCTCTACACTCACGACTGTGTGGCCACACACACCTCCAATTCCATCATCAAATATGCTGACAACACGGTGGTGCTGGGCCTCATCTCCAACAACGATGAGACAGCATACTTAGAGGAGGTGGAGAACTTGGCATCATGGTGCCAGGAGAACTGCCTCCAACTGAATGTCGGCAAAACTAAAGAGATGGTGGTGGACTTTGATAGGCGACAGCAGCGGTCCGACACCCCCCTTAAAATCAACGGGACTGCAGTGGAGAGAGTGAGCAGTTACAAATACCTGGGCGTTCATGTCACTGAGGACTTGACATGGACTGTACACATCCGAGCTCAGGCCAGTAGAGCAAAGCAGCGGCTCTACCACCTCAGGCAGCTGAGGAAGCTACAGGTCTCTCCGGCGATCCTTAAAACGTTCTACTCTGGTGCTGTACAAACTGTTCTGACTCAGAACATCATCTCCTGGTTTGGGAATAGCTGTGCTCGAGACATCAAGGCACTGCAGAGAGTGATCCGGGCAGCGGAACGCTGCACCAGATCTGATTTGCCATCCCTACAAGACATCTACGCCAGGAGATTCAGGACCAGAGCAACTAGGATCATCGGTGATCTGTCTCATCCCAGCAACCATCTATTCATATTGCTGAAATCAGGCAAACGCTTCAGAAGCATTATGGCCAGAACGGAGAGGCTCAGGAGGAGCTTCTACCCACAGGCCATAAGACTTCTGAACCCGGACATGCTATCACAACCCTCACAGACCAGGGTCTTCAATAATCTCTGACCACTCCACCCCCCTCACTGTCACTGTCACTGTCCTTCCAGGGCACCTTAGGGTTTTCTTTAAATAAATATTTATTTATTTATTTACTTATTTATCTATTTGCTGTTTGTTTCTATTCTTCTTGGTGTTTGGATGTTTGTTTGTTTTATTTTCCATTATAGATTTTTTGCACAGTCTTCCTGGATCAGATCAGAGCACATTTCAATACATGGTACACAACCATGTACTTGACAAATAAACTCTTTTTTGACTTTTTTTTTTTTGACATCTGACTGTTAGCTTCCTTTGCAGTGAGACACTTCACATAGCAGCAACAGGCTATGAAGGTAATACTTGGGTTCCCTCCTATTCATTTCATTCGTCCTCCTATTTTTATATGTCATATAACTTACCGGACTAAGTGATAAATATTTTGCAGAGATCTTTTTGCCAGATCGAGCCATCATCCTGTCAACTGTAAATTTTCTCAAATGAGACAAATATATTTTGCAGATTTGACTTCTGTTCATATCAGCCAGGGATCCGCTGGGGACAACAAGAGAGTTTTAATGAGGAGCTGATCGCTGGAAACAAATGGCTGAGCTGTACAAATACATCAGTCGTCTTGCTCTGCCTGTCAGTTATAATGGATTCAAGAGATCCTTGCTCTCCCCTGCTAAGTTCTACATGTGTGTCGTTCATCACGTTAATGAGGTCTGTGTAAGCTCTTTCTGCCCTGCCCTGGATTTGGCATGCCAGTGTTTTCTTCTTGGGGGTATTTTTTCTGGCACTGCAGGAACTGATCTGATGAGCTTTATTATAGGGCTTCAGCTCTTCATCATCCACGTCAGATTTGTGACACGGACAGGAACGGCGGCGGCAGGCACATGTCCCAAATGTCATACGATGCTGTGTTTCACTGAGTGGACATGTGATTTATCATGTGGAGGGTTAACACCAAGCCCCAGCAGGTGGCATAGTGGTTACAGTTGCTGTCTTCTGTTCTAAAGAACCAGATTTGAATTTCACCTCCTGCTGGAGTGGTCTTATTCGAAGCACCTTTGCTTAAGAATTACCCAGCTGTATGCATGGGTAAATAATGGTGAGTAGTGTAACGATTCAAATGAATTTGGACAAAAGTGTCAAAGAACCGAATAATCTACACAAGTTTATGAGAGAGCTTGAGTCTGACCTTGATGTGCGGGTTGTCCAGAAGGCCAAGCAGTTCCATGGTTTCTGCACGTGGTGCCGCACTGGACCTCAGCTCATCCACCAGCTGTGGGATGGGAGAGGTTGTGAGCTGCAGCAGGGTCTTCTCTACATCAGCATGGGGAACCCACACGTACGTTTTCCCATGTGCTCAAGAAAAAGTAAGGAAACCCCTGAGAAAGTGGTGCCACCTATTTGGAGCTGCTCTCCTGCAATCCTCAACAGGGCCACTTTAAAGTGATCTTTCCATCCCCTCAGCATCAGCAGCCTGGAGGGTGGGAAGCACCATCTCATAATTAGAATGAACCAGGTTCAAATCCCTATTTCCAAGGTGATGCTCTAAATTAAGATATTTATCCCCATCATGATGCAATAAAAAGCAACCAGCTGTACAAATGGGTAAATCAGTGTTTAGCATGCAAAGCTGGTTTAGAGAAAAGTGTCAGGTAAAGGAATAAATAACATTAATTTTTGCTGGGTCACTGAGTAGGATTATTGTGTGTTTATTTTTGTTTTGTTTAGCGCCCAATTACACTATTAACATGTCCATGTGTTAAATCCGTATTAATAACAAATTATATACAATCAACTTTCCATTTACATGCCTAAGTGGCTCCTGAAAAGGTTGTGTTGTTTCTATTATTTCTTATAGGGAAAATTAAAATGAAGTCCAGCCCAACCCAACCCAAAACCCACAAACAATTTTCTCGAATTTCATTAGAATACCAAAAAAGTATGTAATTATAAAACAACATTTTGTGTTCGCTGTAGCCTTTGAAAGGATTTGCCACTGCAATATAACTGAGACAAATAAAACTGTTTTATTAAGAACCAGATGGACATACAGAGGAAACAGCTAGATCTCAATTCTCATGGTCAGTGGTAACTAACAGGCCCTACTGTAGACATCCATGTACAAAAGCGTTAAATATTATCGCATTCACATGTGCAGTACAGTCTTAAATACAAACCATGGTGCTCTGTTTGCAGAATTTACAGTAGCTTACAATGACCTTGAATTTTAGACTGGGGACAGAATAACAGAAGAATCTCATCCAGCTTCACTCACCAGGCATTGTTTGTGCTATTATTCCTCCACCACGAGGTCAGGGGAGAAGGTCAGAATTTCTGGAGAGATACTTACTTCACTGGTCAGCACCTCGACACCATGTTGCACAGGGCTGGGATCCTGCTCTCCAAACAGCCGCAGACACTCATGGATCTGAAAGGAGAACAGGTTCTGCTCTGTAGGGGGCTGGGTGTGCTGGCTTCATGCTACATCATCAAGCTTCACACACACACACACACACACACACACACACACACACACACACACACACACACACACAACTACCCAACTTTCAGAGCAGACAGAGAAGAGCCACTTGGATTCACAGACAAATGTTAAGCTACAACAGAAAGAAATCTGTTCACTGATAAATATTATTTCCCTTCTTCTCCTGGTCCTATTTGCCCTGTCCTTCCTGACTTGGTGGCTTCCTCTCCTTCTATATCCTTCCTGCTGAAGAAAAGTTGTTGTAGACCTGACATCCAAAAGACTAAGTACATAGAACAATCTTCTGCCCAAAGTTGAGACAAATTCATAGCATCTGGTCTAAAGGCAGCAATGTGGTCAGGAAAGGTTACATGGTTAGTGTCACATCAGAAATATTTTCAAAACCCAGTGGCTGATCCACTTTGGACACAGTTTAGGATCTGGGTCTGGGGAGCAGAGTCAGGATTCCAGCAGTGAATCCAGCAAACACTTCATTATGCACAGTCACACATGAAGGGAGACATTGACTGAATGTCCACCAGACACCACAGAGAGGGAATGCAAACCAAATCGAGTTTGGAGGCTCTGTTACTGTCAGACATTGGCTTAATCCATCCAGTAGTGCCTTGGGATACTGTCCTGCTCCTGTCCCACCATGTCTGCATTTGGGAACATGGTTTGAGGAACGTTCCCCTTCCAGATACATCTGGATATTGATAGAGGGGACGTTTCAAACCAAAAGCTTTGATCCAATGAAATGCACAGTCTTAAGGAAGATTTTTAAAAGCTCTGGGTCCAACATGATTATGTTTACACAGAGCACTGCCAGGCTAGGAGATGCATTCAGTAAGAGGGCTTTAGCGTCCCTCAGTGACATCATGCACCAGTATCTCCACCCTCCAGACCTTGCGTCACCATTTATAAACCAGACTAAGTTTGGTGAAATTGTCTCTGTACATAATGAGAACTAAACCTCGGACTGGCAGCACAAGCGAAGCTGCTGTCGCCGATGGGGCACTGGGGGAAGAATGGGGGAGGCGCTCCTCCACACAAGCACAGACAACATGTGGTTCGTCCATTAGCAGCGACAGCAGCTGCCAGATGCAAGCGAGCTCACTGCTGGGCCACGCAGTCTGACCGGCGCTGCGTGTGCAGCTCAGATAAAGAACTGCTGTGTGATGGAGAAAGTGAAAGATGGACAGGGAAAAAGTGAGAGAGACAGATGAGGTGAGGAAGACCAGAAAGACAAGAAGACAGAGGAGGGGGAGGAGGACTCAGGAGGCAGGGGACATGCTCACAGAGTAGGAGGTCAAAATCCCAAAGGCCCTTTCAGTGATGAGCAACACAATGTGACTCCACTCCAACATATCCGTCTTTCTATCTGTCTATCTGTCTTGGTACTCCAGCCCACACACAGTGTTACACACCCCATCTGTTGTAAAGGACAGGTTTAGCAAGGCTTACTGTGAGCAGCAAGTGAAGACTCTTCTGCCTGGACAGCTCCTGCAGAAAGAGGCCTTCTTCCTGAGTGTGGGCATGCGGCACGAGGGCAGCCAGGAGCTCACAGAGGTCTGAGAAGGAAGAGGAAGAGGATGAGGAGAAAGAGGAGGAAGAGGAGTGGGGGTCAGTTCTTGCTCTCCCATAGACTGGTCGCACTCCTACAGCAGGCAGCTCGCTCCCTCTGTTCACACCTCACTCTGTCCCTCACCGCAGAGGTCGTTCAAAGACCTCTCTGTTTGCAAGGTTTCAAGCTCATGCTCTCCACCCTTGTCTTTGTGACCTGGTGGGAATGTAAAACCACAGGCAAAAAACCGCAGCACTGTATGTGTTTATTTTGAACAAATATTTAATAAGGCATATGTGTTCAACATGAATATTCTCCCTAGAACGACAACATAATAATGCCACAAACATGAAAGGAATCCATGTTTACAAAATGAAATATCAGGCCTGATGTGAACAAATGGGGGAAATAACTTATTCCATCTATGAGCGCTCCCTATTGGAGACTGATGGCATGTCTTAGCAGGGTTCAAATAAACACCGCAGGATAGCAGCCCCTGACACTCGAATACAAGTGAGCAAAAAGCAAGGGATAAGAAATGTAGTCCTTAACTGAGAGATCTTCAGGGGTAGGTACTGACCAGGATGTGTGAGCATCAGCTCATACATTAAAGGATCTAAAAGGATACGGAACAGCACAATGTGAAAGAACGGAACAGGAAGTAAAGAAAAGCAATGAAAAGATGTCTTTGCACACTAGAGCTGTGGGGAGGTTAGGATTAAGTTAGCGTGGGGGGGGGGGGGGTAATCCCCCCAGCTGTATCCACATGGACCTGTGTGGTGCTAGGCTGTCAACCTGAAACCTGGGAGAAAACACACAATTTTTCATTATACTGTGGGAGAGAAATATCACAGCCTGTAAATCAGTGATTTCATTTGTTTTTTTATAGGTTGTTATGGTCACATGAGAGATTAAAAAGAGAAAATACAAAGATGAATTTTGTTGAGCTTTCTTGAGACTTGGTTGACATTAAAAGGGCTTATTTTCTTTGTCAAGGTTACTCAGCAAAAGCCTTCTGTATAGACCATGTTATTGCTGTTTAATGTAATTATATTTGTCTTTTTTTGCAGAGTTTAATTGCAACTGAAGTGAGGAAGTGGTATAGTTTTCCTTCAGATCCTATACAGAATTCTTAAAATATCCATCCATTCTTTATCATTAACCACTTCATCCTAGTCAGGATGGCGGGGGTCCCAGCTTCTTCCAGAATCACTCTGTGCCAGGCTATTAAACTACACCCTAGATGAAGTGATAACAACAAAAATAAGATAAAACAAAGTACATTACACAGCTAGTAAATTTTACTCATCATCTATGATTTAAAAATACAAAGAGTTGCACTGGTGACTAATGGGCTGAAAACAATGCCATAATTCTATTTGATCATGTTTCTTTGCATTTTTCTTTTGTCTTTTCTCCTGTGATATTTTTTCAGCAAAACATTAATTTTCCAACCGGTAAAAAAAATCAAAAATCCCTAAGTAATTACATAATTTGTCTGGCCAAAGGAATGTGACATGGATAATAAATATAAAAATAAATATGTAATTTTACCATCTGCAGGTGCTGAGAAAGTGATTAAGTTGAACCATAATTCTGCCGGGGGTTAATAAATGAACAAAAAAACACACAGTTCCAAAGCATCACGAGAAAGAATTTGGATGCAACTGAGGTGGATATTTCAAACATGATTTTTCAAGATGTTTGCTTTTGCAATCTGATATACAGAAAAGGAGGAGGAAAGATGAGCCGTGGTCTTCTTTTGAGCTGCATTTCAGGCAATCTCTTTTAATTTGATTTAAGTTTAAAAGTTGGATCCGACACCAGTTCACAACAGAGTCACATGAGAGTAGCAACTGAACCATCTCCCAGGGGGCCAAGCCTTGCGCTTGTATTAATAAACATTAAGTTTAAATTTACTTATTACAGAGATGGGAGGCTGTGGAACAGCAGGTGGCTGCTGCTTCTGACTAAACTCTCATGTTTTCCCTCAACTACAGCAAATGTCTGTGGCTCATCTAGCTATCTATTTATCTGTCTGTCTGTTTGTCTGTCTGTCTGTCTATCTACCAGTATTGTGGGATCTAATAACTGAAAGCAGCATCTGGATCACCAGTTTCATTGAGCCAGGGAGGTTTCTCTCCTCGTATGTGCAGGATGCCATGAACCAAAAAATTTCTCAATGTAAATCCAAAAAACACTACATTACAGCTGCAAAAGGAACAAAAAATTTAAGTCAACCACACAGAGAATCTTTCCACAGCTTCAGCGGTGAAACCCTGCTTTTCAAATTGTTTTTCAGGCTTATTTTTTTAACTTCTTGGTCTCTTTTTTTTAATTCCAATAGCAGCAATGCTGGGTCACGGAAACATGGGGACAAAAAGGCAGTGGCAATGTAGAGAAACAACTTACATGAACTGCACAGCATCCAAAAATTATCAAGTGGGAGAGATAAATACAGATCAAAACTGTAGAATGATCATAAGTTATTAAAACAGAGTGATACTAACAGGTCCTTATAAAACTTCAGTACGATATTAAAGACAGACAATCCAGTTTCATTTTTGTACAATATTTCACTACATTTATACCCTCCAACTATAATTGTAATGGCACCTCAAATATATATTTGTATGTACTATCAGGTGATTTAATTTATTAAAGCTTAATTTGGACAGTTTTTGTTTTGCGTATTGTAAGGGGCTTTTGCTCCAAGTGGCTTCATTATACACCAGTCAGGAAATGCAAATTTGCAGGTTTTTTCACTGTTAGCCAATACAGGTGCTGTAAATGGAATGCTTTAAGTGCAGCATGCAGGAGGAAATGCAGATGTATTTAAACATACAGAATGGTTGTTGGTCCCACAGTCCAATGACATGTGTCTTGGGTGAATTTGTGACTCTAAACTGCCTACACTGTGTGTATTTGTAAGTGAATGAGTGCATGATTGACCTGTAACCGATTGTTGTTCCATTCATGTATTCCCTGCCTCCTTCTTCCAGGATAGCCACTGGCTCAGCCTGTGTTTATGGATGGATGGATGGATGGATGGATGATGGGTGCTTATTTAATGGGTGTGATGGGTGTAACAGGAGTGAGAGGGATTATATAGCTGACTAAACTGATGGAAATGTGGGCGTAGTGGGACTGACCATAATGATGCGTGTGGTGGGCCTTGGATCTGGAAATTCAGTAGTCAGGCCTGCTGAGGTCAGAAAATATACGATATATCTGCATTTTCTGTGATCAGATGGTCCAGAGACCTTCACTGTACTTACCTGTGTCGTCTCCACGCCTGGAGGACAGGGCTGGCATGACTCTTTTCGGCAGAATATCAAACTATTCAGGGGTACTTCTGGCTAATTCTGTGAAAGTTGTTGGTCGTGTCGCCACAGTTCAGACCAAGGCACTTTCTATTAGAGCAGCTGCAACTAGAAAGAACAAAAGAGAAAAATTCGGTTGCACTGCTAACCACACATCACACATAGGATGTTCATGGGACCAACACACAGTTCTGGTGTGTTGGCATGCTGCAGAAACCAAGGGTCAAATGTACAGAGGAGGTAGAAAAATAACATTGACATTTCTAAGACATAACATCCGTCTGCACTCCCTGATCATAACACTGGCCTCTGGCAGCAAAACATGGGGATAGAAAGACAAATTCACTTCTCCTGTGTGAATTTTGGGAGGGTCTAAAAACAACATGAGGCTATTGAGCTCTCAGGAATCTGAAAAGACCCACAGAAATGCTAAAAACATGGTGGCAAGTGGTATGGTTGAAAAGGAATTCAAATGCTTGCTAAATAAGGTATAATATCCTCACCCCCAAGCTTGCATGTGACCTCTGACCTCTGAAGTTCTTATGTAACACCCTGTTTTGTACAAGATAAACAGACATTGCAGCAGGGCAGGTTCTTCTCCATCTTCTCTACTCAGCCATCCTGAGGATCAGCAGTTTAACCAAAGCGCCCCCATCTGATCAGAGGACAGACCCCAGAAACAACTTGGGAAGTAGAATTAGGAACATCCTGCGATGTTACTCCCACCTAGTGGAAACCTGATGTACTTCATCGCCAACTTTCACAACAGGGCTCACACATTCCATCTGCAAGTACATTTGCATTTATTGGGCGCTTTTCTGCACAGTAACATACAATTCAGAGTAAACAAAAACTTGAAGAGCCAGAAGAGGCCAGAGGGCTGATGTCAAGATGCTGTACTAATGCACCAATGTTTTCAGCTTACCTGGAGGTCCATGTATATGTCAAAAAATTCTTTATCAGACAAAGACCAATAAGCCAAACCATTCTAATTCATACTTAAATTATACAGCACAGCTAGGAGTTTAGTACAGTTCTTCTCACCAGTGAGAAGGAACTGCACTCCATGGTGGATTTCAAGATGGCCACCACCTGACCAGAGCTTTCACTGGCTTCACAGAAGGTAATGTTCACTGGCTGATCAGACCAATGACCATTCAGTACCGTTTAGACTGACCAGTAGAGACAGGAATATCTATAGGAAGACCCATCTGCTCTCTGGCAGGTATTTTAACCTGCCACAGCACAACTTGAACAGAACTGAGTTTATTTACAATCAGGGTTAGACACAGAACTACAGCATACTGTATAGGTAAATTTTAGCCAAGAACTCAAGAGTCCACCAAATTATTTTTCCACATTTATCCACTGCTGCTGGCCACCCCTCCAGCTTTTTGCAAGTTGCCTGTATTACCAGTAAATCTCTCAAGCGGCTATCAAACCACTTCCTATTTTTTTTTTCATTCTTGAAAATCAAAGCAACCAGTGTACCTACTATGCCAAAGCAGAATGTCAGAATTTGGCTCCCCCTTCATCAGCACCAGACAGTAAACCTAAGTAACCCTCTCTGCCATCTTCCTTGTCACTTAATCTTTGTTCATGAACATAAAAATCTCTCCTTGATGACTATCAATATGAATTATGCTTCACATTGTCTCTGTAGTGAAAGATCATGAGTCTAGCCTTTACAGATCTGTATGTACAAAACAAGTACAAATGCTGTGACATTAATCCAGTGTATGAGATTACACATGAGAAAAAAAGGCCAAAAAGTCAAAATTGTGAGCAGATGCCCTTTAAATTTGGATTCTTTCTAAGTGTGACCAGCAAGCGGTCAGAGGTGGAGGAGCTGGGGTGTAGGGAGTGATCAGGTCCTTCAGTATCAGATACAAATCTTTGAACTGTTAAGCTGAGATTTGATCACTCTGTTTCTGTGTCTGAAACTGATTGCATATTGCAATTTTGTCACTTTAGAGAAAAACATAAGAAAAATGGATAAATGTACATGTTAGCATAATATACCAAACTCGCTGGCCTTCCTTGGGCACTTGCCTACTTTAAACATCCACATGAAGTAACCATGGGTCTGCATGGAGGGGTGGTGTCAGTTTCCATCTGCCTGGTGAGCAGCACCAAAAGCGGGGCTTTGTTCCATCTCCGGCAAGCCCTCCCTAAAGCCCCTCTGGCAAGGCTCAGCTGTCCACCTCAAATTTCATAGGAATTTGTGCCGATTCCTGGCACAGTGTGGTTTGAGCTGGCGACTCTTGAAGCGCATCAAACAGTGCAGGCATCCAACAAATTGCTCTTCTGCGCAAGGTAGACACACATGGTTTTTCAGTTATGGGAGTATTATTAGTGTGTAAAAAATGCAGAAGAAACTGAATTTTCCATCAGGGGGACTTCATACTCGGCTACAAGTTGGCCAAGGCCGTGCAGCACTGGAGAGGACATGGAAAAACCAAGCCAGAAGCGTCACTGAATCTCAAAACCTGCAGCCCAAAGCAAATTAGAAAATAAACACAGATTTACAGCAAGGAAATGAAGAATGTGTTGAAGAATTTATAAGATGTTTTATTTTAAAACAGTACCCAGTCATGGAGAAAAATGACATCATGAAAGTAGAAAAAAATCTCAGACATGGTGGAGGCATGTATATTACTATAGTCTGCTGTTAGTATTGGGAAGTCCACAGAGCATGCTTTTATTTCATCATAAAACAACTCTGTATGCATTGTGTCACTTTGAATCCAACCTGATGAATAGATGCTCCTCATTGCACTGCATCAAATACTGTTATGGTGTGCAGTAGGAATCCAGAGTGTATCCTGCCTGCCTCACACACAGTGCTTCAAAGTCGGGCTCTGCACTCAAACCTCACACTGGATAACCATTAATGGATATAAGGGAAATGCCATCCTTAACAAGAAGATGCAGGTTGAGCCTCTTTGAGGAGACAGAGTTGGTTAAAAGTGTCATAGTGGATTCGCTACATGCTATTCATGTGGCACTGTTTCAAAACTGTTTCTCCATCCCAAAAGTAGACTGTGCCTTTGGCCTCACCATGATAGTGATGCACAGTGGCATTGGTCCCAGACTCAGAGCCAAGTGGGAAACTGACTCCAACCATTAGTGTGATGATGTCCATCTGACCCGGGGGGGTCAAACTGAACATCAGTAGCCTGTCTGCACTTTGCTTTAATGGCTAACTATAGGGGTCTGTGTCAGTGCAGTGGGTACTGAATCTGTTCTGAGTTAATGGAAGGGTTAATGTATTTCCTATTTGTTTCTCTCCTGTTGGCCCTCCTCTTGGAAATGGGACAGAGAAGAGCCTGAGGTCCAGTACTCGTTCAGCTGGGGGAGGGGCAGCTGCCTGTTTACACACATACATGATGACTTTGTTTTTTCTTATTTCACTGCTTTTACTGGTCCTTTTAAAACATCTTAAAGGTGGAGCCACTATTATTATTATTATTATTATTAGTAGTAGTAGTAGTAGTAGTAGTAGTAGTATCTTTATTGTTGACATTGCTTATTTATTTGGCACATATTTAGTTTTTAAATAATTTAAAACTCATTCAAATGTGGCATCCAGTACAGAAACATTTCCCAAAATTATATAAAAGAATTAAAATAGTCATTTGGCTACTATGTCAAGCGTAGCCCCTCACTGGCGCCTCAGTGTCAAAGTACTTTTCATATCCAAATTTATGAAAAAAAAAACCTCAGAAGGATGTACTTATCCAGGACCACATTGGCACTGTATGTGCACATAAAATGTGCTGTTTATGGACATAGTGGACACACACCAGCCAGTGATGCTTTAAAAATATAGTGTTATAATATCATTATTCACACATATTTGCTGCATGAAGGCACAGAAAAGGAAAGTCTGGAAAAGCCAAACCCATCAGGAAACCTCTTCCTCAACCCTCATCTATTATCCCAACATACTGTGCTGGACAAGCAGGGTAATGCAGGTGCTAGTTTTCATAGTAAGATGACAGACTGCAAAAAATTACCAAGAAGTCACACATCTAATGTTCATATCTACATACACTGTAAATAATCCTTTAGAATGGAAGTTGAAAATATATCTACATGTGAAGGATAAAAATATAAACTTTCCACAATATAATGCAAATTGTTTACAAAATACTTTTCACAGTGGTTTCAGTTTTTAATCATGATGTAACTGAACAAAAAAGTTGCTGTAAAAAGTGTGGCATTTCATCTTGAATTGGAATAAGGTAACTTACCTCATACAAGAATTGCTTTTCAGTTCTTTTACGGTGCTCTATTGCTGACTGTAACCCATACTTCCGATACATTTATGATGCTTCCCAAATCCTGTGTGTGAGCAGCATGCTGGTTTTCTGTCAACATCTTTTCGAAGTGGATCATGCCTGGTTGGTGAGTGATGATAAAACCTCTCATGCGTTGCTCAATAATGACACCATTTGTCTGACAACATTACAGTGACCCCCCCCCCCGGTGGTGCTCCCTTAAACAGGATCCAGACACTGGGTTCTTAGGAAATGCTCAGTCTTTCTATAAATAACAAAACACCAACATGAAGTATTCAGAGACCAGTATGTACAAACATTATCCCAAAAAATATTTACAGTAATCCTCTCGACACAGTTAGACTGCCTCCCATTTAAGAGTCCCAGCAACCCCTAAGTCACCCAGAATTCTGGAGCTATCAATATGTGATGAAACCACTGGGTTAGGCAGACACAGTGGAACAGGTTCTTTTTGACAGTAGCAAGTGAGCTGGACCCTCTGCAGCACCACTGAGCACCATCTGGGCCCAGGCCAAATCCAGTGCATCACACAGGGCGCATCCAGCTTTCAATACGGTTGTACTTCCGCATCTGCTCCATTCAGCTCAGTAGCTGTCCCCGACGGTGCATGTCTCAGTCCAGTTGGTGTCAGAAGGTGAGGATCAAGAGCCGCGCCCTCCAGCGATATCGTCGTCCTGGCCCGGGCGGCACCAGAATGTACGGCGTGCGTCGTGACGCAAACGTTTACGTCACACGTTTGTCGCCGCTGCGAAAGCGGAGGCGGGGCTGTAGTTTCAGTATGTGCAAGTGCGAGCGGGCTGAGGGCGCT
This sequence comes from Heterotis niloticus, assembly GCA_018136845.1. Lineage (NCBI taxonomy): Eukaryota > Metazoa > Chordata > Actinopteri > Osteoglossiformes > Osteoglossidae > Heterotis > Heterotis niloticus. Next base: position 18,420,334 of record CM030894.1, on the reverse strand, counting down.
CTTCTGACCAGCGAAGTGAGATCGAGTCGCTGGAAGACAAAAAAAAACGCAAAAAAAGAAAACAGAACGACAGAACAAGTTGTCCACCTTTCACCTCCACTCCACACACACTAACAGGGCATTGATGGTAATGCATGCGAGGAAACCGCCGAGACTCAGTGATGGGTAAAGAGCTCCGCGTCTTTCGCTCCTCACGAATCCGCCATTTTTGTCGAAACCAAAATAAGTGGAAACTTGGCGGAGGAAGCGGCTTTTAAAAGCGCCTCCGAACACCGATGTTGTGCTTCTTTCTGTGTGTGTAACCCGCTTTCTGTTTTGGGATTTTACAGGTGTACCGAGCGCAAGGACCCGCAGCCCTACCAGGTGAGTGTATTTGAGGTTTGGAGTCGGGCAAGAAGGGAGGTGAAGGCGGCCGAGACATATCACTGGGGCCGCAGGCTTTGCCAGGGCGTGTAGGCCACAGTGCGGGAAAACACGTCCAAAAGAGTTCCTTACTTCGTCACTGTTCACATTTTCAGCCTTTAACTGCACTGTTAGCGCGAACTTGTATTTTTATACATGTTCTTGGCAGTTTTGGGCGTCAAATTTCCGGCTTATTTGATTTGTAGCAGTGTTTCTCGTACATCCTTGAGGCCTGTGAGGGAAGTTGGTTCACAGCAACGGTCGCCGGACGTTAAGGGCCTTTTTTAAACTACTTCAGATCCTTTACAATGTTTCGCCAAACACAGAAAGACAGCTGACATTTTTCATAGTAACTTAAAATAAGGAAATCTGCTATTTGTCTGCGTTAGGTTTATATGCTTACTGATGTTGTACTGTCAATACTTTTCAGATTTAAATGGATAAAAAAAAGTCCTCAGATGCATCTTTATGTCAGGACCATTTTCAAGTTTGATTATTGTTGCATGTGCATAATGAGTAATTATTTAGTTTCCCCCCAGTGTGTACTTAGACACCATTATATAATTATTTGCCATTAATATGAGGCATTTGAATAAGGCAACTTAAACTGTGGATTTTACACTAAGGTTCTTGCTGTGATTTATGCATTTATACAGCAGGGTCATTTTACTATATCAGTTCTGCATAAGTCCCTGGATTGGGGGCAGAAAAACTAAGTGTTTGAAGCAGGTACTTCAAATGTAAGGTGACAGCTTTAACCATGACACCATCTACAGCCCCAATATGTTACTTGTTCAATATGATCTAAGGTGCCAACACATATTTACATCACAATATCTGGAGTTTGAATCAGTTGACAAGATGTTTCTACTTTTGTGTCTGCAGTGTCCATGTGTTTTTTTTTTTGTTTTTTTTTTTGTGTGTATTACAGAGCCTTAAGTACCCAACAAAGAGTCACCCTGGCAGTGATCACCGCCACGAGAAGACACGCGAAGCTTCAGATGCAACTCCACCCTGCAAAGTACTTCGGCGGTCTGATAGCCCAGATGGCAAGCAGAGCGTTGGCACAGGGCACAGCAGGGCAAAACCAATACAGGCACACCGGCTCAGAGAGCGAGACGGAGGTGAGGCAGGAATGGGGCTTCATCATATCTTCCTGTGTGCATCATTAAGTCTTATGAATATCCTTGTTGATCACCAGAAATATCTGTATACATCCAATATAAATTTTTAAATATCTTCACAAGAGTGCCATATTCACTTGTTTGCTTTCTAGCAATTGCAAGATTCACCAGTTAGATCATCAAAACAAAATTTTTTTATGTACATTTACAGCTATGACTATAACATCATACACTGTCATCTTATAAAAGGGTTAAGGTAAATAATGGTTAATTATAATAATTTGAATAGGAAAGCATTAAGAAATCCAAATTAGATGCTTGCTTGATGATCCACAGGGCAGAGTTAATGTCTGCCAGTTTTAAAGATGTCTTTTGGAATCATGCAGATTTGCTAATGTTGCTCACAGGTTACAGTAAATTACACGTTTGATGTACTACATTATCTAAGAGCCCAACAACAGGTAAATCATAGAAAATGGCTTAAAAATGTGGTCAGTAATATACTTTGTTTTTACAAATAATCGTTCTCTGAGCAGAGCTGCAGCAAATTCTCAAGGCAATGGTTTTGGTGTTGCCAGAGCTACAAGGCCCTGGTGGCGGGGGGGGTGCATTTACTGCCACCTGTCCTAGGGACCAGGGTGTGGCAGGAGGTTGGAGCAGTGTCTCCATATATCTGCTTTATTTTGCATAGCACCCTACATGTTTTTAATCATTGTGCTGTTTGACAATCATTTTCTCACTTCTGTTTCATTTGTGTGGTCCTGAAGTGCAATTTGATTTCTGTAAAGATTTTTAAACTTGGAGCCCTTCTTGTGGCATGAGGTTGCAAGCAAGTGGTTTGCATAGACCACTTTTTGTGGATTAATTGTTTTTCTCTTTTGTAGTTTTAGTTCAAGCCTGAAAAAGGTTAGAGGTGCTTAAATTTATTGCTCCTTTTCTTTTAGGGACCAGTTATTCTCCACAAGAAAATTCACACAATCACAGTGCTCTTCACACCACAAATTCTAATCCAAGCAAAACTTCAGAGACTGTAAGTACCTGTTCTGTATGTAAACAGCTTAGTCCTGGCTTAATAATTGGTGTTTTTCCCCCCCTTCTTCTCTTCCCCTGAGCTTTGGAGCCTGAGATGCACTCCTGGGATCTCTCCATTTAAATGGATATAATGACACCTAAGACAGGCAGGCAGTGCTTCATTTGCACTCAAAAAAGAAGCAAGTCTTATTCTGTGGACCTCGTGGTGCTGCAGATGTCTCCTTACATCTTGTGGGTGGTGGAGGGGTGATTGCAATTAAGTTTGCACTTCCTACTTTGAAATATTAGAGATCTTCAGTCATTCAGTCGTTATTAAAATAATGACAAGATTGTAGTTATAGCAGCATTTTGAAATTGTTCATTGGAAATTTCCCACTGACTACATGTGTTTGGATCAATCTGATAAGTGCTGATATAGGTGTTCCTCAGAATGTGTTGTTCTTAGACTCCCTAAAAAGTAATGAACTGAAGTACTTGTTAAAGTTTTGGAAGAAAGAAAAATACCTTGTCGTTTGGAGAATGATTTTGTGAAAGTTCAGTTTGTTTTTGTGAGGCTTCATTTTGGCACTATTAATTTGTGGCCATTAGCTGAATGTCACTGGTTTTATCTATTTTATTTGTTATCCCATGTTTTTATTTCTCCTGTTATATTCTTTAAGCTTTCATAATAAAGCAAAGTTTTCAGCCCTGTCATATAAGAGAAATTGGTAAATTATGCCAGTGCACGTCCTCATAAAATTTACTGGCACACCAAGTCCTTGGTCACTTCCTTAACCAGGTATCTGTCCTGAGAAAATTGGCACCACTTCCTGTTGTCCTCTTGTTTAAGTTTTTACCAGACATTCAACAACGACTTCTTATTTCCTGCATCATTGCGATTTATCTTAGCCCTTTGCTGTTGTAGGTCAGTGGGTTTTGAACTTGTTGTTCCTGAAATGTTTTCCTTAGGTTTTGATTTACCTTTACTTCTCTACCTGAACCTTAGTACTTCCTGCCATCAACATGAATGCAAACTACTTGACCTAACCTGTTTGGGTGCCAAGTCTCTATACTTTCTCTCTCTCTCTTTTTTTTTTTTTTTTTAAACCGATATTTGCAAGGCAGTGGTGAGATAGAGATGTGAGATATCTGTGAGATATATATAATATTATATATATATATAATATTATATTATATATTTTTTTTTTGTTTGTTCAGTGTGCTATTGTAATCAGACTAATTAGAGTGAGCCAACTTTGAACTTGCATCTGAACACACAGCCCAGGTCCTTTGAGGTACTGACGTTGCTTGCTGTGGTGGTCCAGTTATCTCTTCTCTCATCTAACATGGGTCAGAAGTCCTGCACCTCTGTGGTGTGCGTGGCTTTTTGGGTGCCCATTTTCAAGTGAAACCACAGTATTGTCTTCCTGCTGTGTGCCATCGTTGTTGCCTGGTAAGTTGATACCTAACCAGACTTGCTGAATTGCAGTTACACTAGTTTTCTGAAAGTTCTCCCAGCAGTAAAAATATTGCTATATTATAGTAAAGGTGACAACTGCTTTTTGTTTTACTTTTGTGTTAATTTGACTTGTGGCAGTTTTGGATTTGAGATCTGCTTTAAAGCTGGTAGATTCTGTTAGCTTTTACCCAGATGCATTTAATTACACCATTCTGGTAGTTATTAGAATATGTATTTTGATATTCTGAAATTTCTACCTTTTTTTTCCTAAGTTCATAGTCTTATCAGTACATTTTAGGGCTTCTAGTGTGAATTTATGTCTTCACTATAGGTGGCAATTTGGCATTGGGAAGACAGTGAGTTCAGAAGTCATCCAGCTGTGACCATCATGTGTTGCAAGGACAGAGAAGTTTCCCAAATTGGCAACAAGTACCCTTAACAATAGGCAAATTCTGCTGTATCCTACCAGTTTTTTTTTTCTCCCCCTCTTGATGTTTTTAACTTGGGGAATTGTCATTGTGTGCTGCAAATAGTAGGGTTATCTTATCACACAGGGTCTGCATCATGAAATCAGAGCTATGAGACCTTTATCCTGTGGTGCTGTTATCCATGAACTCTTAAGAAGAATGTGCATATTATAACAGCTGCTCCTTAACATTTTTCCTTCTGTCCTTTCACTTCATTCTTTTATTTTATGTGTGTGTTCCTTTTATTTGTGCTGTGCTGCACATGCTACAAGGTGTTTTAGTCATGCTTTGCAAAGTTGGTTTGGGGTTTTCAGATGACTGGGATTGTATTTTAAAATAAGTCGGATCCTGTGATTTGAACAGCATTTTCAGGGATGTATTGAGTGCATAAAAGGGGGTTAAACTTTTTTTAAATTTTATTTATTTATATGTGTGTGTATGTGTGTGTGTGTGTAAGTGTTGCAGGCCTTCTAGTCCTCTATATTAGTAAGATGGACATTTAAAGTAACAAATGCTTCCTTTTTTTCTGTACACCATAGAAGACGCTGCAGGGCTTGATACACATAGATTCATAAATCCATAAGTGATGTTGTTGCGATGGTGTCTTGCAGGATCTTGCATCACATTTGAATCTTCCAAATCTGAGTTCTTTTATTATTTTAAATAGTCTATAATTGTGCTTTTTTTTTGTGTCTCTGTCCTTCAGTCCTATGATCCAGCAGATGATTGGTCAGAACACATCAGTTCTTCTGGGAAGAAGTACTACTACAACTGCAGGACTGAGGTTTCCCAATGGGAGAAGCCCAAAGAGTGGCTTGAAAGGTCTGTCACTTTTGCTTTTCACTTGTGTGGTTTCTAGTGTCACATGACCAGGCCTTGTATGACTCCATGTGCTGTTCTATCATTTTTAATGATTTGTTGACAACCCCCCCCCCTGCACAGAGAGCAACGGCAGAGGGAAGCCACCAAACTTGCCGTGGTCAATAGCTTCCCTAAGGACCGAGATTACAGGCGGGAAGCACTCCAGGCCACAGCCGTAGCAGCCAGCAGTGGTAGTGGCTTCAGTGCGACCAGTAAGTGGATGAACACATTGGAGTTGGGTGATGTTTGTCAGCATAGCTGTTGAAATCACAATTATTGATGAGGTTATTTTGGGAAAGGTTACTATATGCATAAATGCATGCAGCCACAAGGGATTCTTTGTCTTGATGTTATAGGACATTTTTTTGGGACTAATAGCTGTACTGTTTTCTGTGTGAGGCAGGATGTAGAGGAAGAGTTGTACACACCTTTGGTTTGGGGTGGTCGTTGTTTGACTGTTGTCTTTTCTGCAGAGTGCACACCATCAGACAAACCTGCATCTCATTCCTGTACGTCTCAGTCAACGTCAACATCATCTGCGTCAGGCGTGTGCCTGATTCCTGCGAGCACAGCAACAGCAACCACAGCGGTGCCTGTGTCCCCAGTCCCACAGTCACCAGCACCCCCGCCTTTACTGCAGGACCCGGGGCTCCTTCGTCAGCTCTTACCTGCCCTCCAGGCCACACTGCAGCTTAACAATGCTAGTGTGGATGTGGCCAAGATCAACGAAGGTGAGGCCCCCCCCATTTGACCTGCCTTTGGGGTTGTGAGTAAGGTACTGCTTCAAGGGGAAACAAAATTTAATGCAAGCAGGGTTAGGTGGAGTGGCATTTTTTCTGGTTCCACATTGGCCCTTAGGATCACTTTGTTTATTTGGATTGCCATGGTTTGGGGTGGAGCCAAAGCAGTGTTCTTTCTGGAAGCTGTGTGCACAGACTCCTTTAGGGTTTTCTTATGCCGGTCTGCTTTTCCCATGCCTTGGCTCCATCCTGTCCACACCTTGGCTCTCCCTACATAAACCTGGCTCCACCTCCAGCTGAGTGCTGCTTACATTTCTCTGCCTTCTCTGTTTCCTGCATGTCAGTCATCCTCAGTCTGTCTGTCTATCTGTCTGTCTGTGTCTGTGTGTGTGGTTATAATGGTTGGTATGTGGTTCAGAGCCTGAATCTCCAACCTATAAGATTCTTCTACATCCACATTGTTTTTCTAAGTATAATTCCATATAGATCTAAAATGGGTTTTGCTTCTTGTTTTAATCGGTTTTTGTATGAGTATTAATACATTTTTGTTAAATATATGCACATGTGTGTGTTTTGACCAGAACCAGTGATTGGATAGATTAATGTAGATGTTAAAACTTGTATTTATAGTGCAAAGATATGACAAACAAGTGTAGGTGATAAAGCTAAAGAGCAACTGATCAGAAAATTCTGAACATGGTAATGGGAGAAATCAATGTGTGTATCTAACATTAACTGGCTGCGCACTGTCCCAGGGTGTGGAAGCACTGCAGTAAGACAGAACTCTACTCTGATCACCCATCCTTTGTGTGCTCTGTCTGTTTAGCAGGGGGTCTTCAGAGGATTAGGCAGCACAAAAGTAGTCAAGAAGTTCTGCTTGACTGAAGTAATGCTGTCCTCCTGTCAATTATTGACAGGATCTACCTTTAAAAGAAGTCAACTAGTGCCCCCTGCTTGTGCAGATGCTGCATGTTGGTGTTAGCATTCTGCTCATCTAACCCTTATTTCAGAGTATAATGTCTGTGCAGACCAGGTGTGCACCTGCTTACTTTGGCCAGTTTGTTTTCGCAGCCTCATCCTGCTTCCCCTCAAGATTAGCAGAGTTTTGGTTCTGCCATGTGACTGCATGTTCTGCAGCACTAGGATGTTTGTCTGTGTTTCTCCCTGGGCATTTGTTTGGGGTGTCAGCGATTGCTGTTACAACCAAGTAACTCTAGGTGTGTGTGTGTGTGAGAGAGAGAGACTTTTTGTTCACCTTTCTACAAACCCCTGAATGCATTTGGGTCAAAAGACTGCGACCCTATGCGGTCTGTAGTTGTGCTGTGTAAGAGTGCTGGCAGGCTGTGCAGAGTGTACGCCAATGTGTGCAAACCTCCATGTTGAACAAACGCTGCTTGGACCTGTGAAACGCAGCCTTTCTTACGTTTGTATGTGTCTCTCCCTCCCTCTCTTTATGTCTCTGTGTTTATCCCCCCATTTCCTTTTAGTTCTTACAGCCGCTGTCACGCAAGCTTCATTGCAGTCTATGCTTCATAAGATTCTCACGGCTGGACCGTCTGCTTTCAACATCACTACTTTGCTTTCCCAAGCTGCGCAGCTGTCTACTCAAGGTATGGCTGCAGTCAAAGTCATGTGTCTTTCAGGTATTTGGTCGGTGTTCTCTGGTCACTTCCTCCAGGTTTTATTTATTTACATATCTGTTAATTTTGTTCAGGCTTGTAGTTTTTAAATATTTTTGTTTTATGGTTTAAGTAGGCTACAGGGAATTCTAGAGTTTTAATTACTAAAGTAAATAGGTATTTCGGTGAATTCGGTTTTAAATGAGAATTGGGGAAAACTGTTCATTTTCTGACATGCAAAGTTTTGATTCTGAATATTACTATTTCTGAAATTGTTGTCTGTAGCAAAACGAACACAACTTGCATTTACACCCTGAGCTATTAGACGAGAGTAAATTGAACCCAAACAGAACAACAATGCAGGACCATGTTAATATAAGTAACTTTCACAGTGTTTACACCTTATCTTTAGTCTCCCTATGTACTGATTATTCTGCCACAGTGAGTGGTGGTGTTACCATGGCAACCAAAGTGTTGTGGTTGATACAGTTTTGCCATTTTTTGTTCATTAATCAAGACTGAGTAGGAGTCAGATTTTTTTTTCAGTAAGAATTAATTTATATTTAACATAACCATAAATCAAGGGTCATTTGCATAAAGGTTTTTTTGGATGTGACTGTTATAAACAAAATAGGTTATGAAAAGACTTCATATTGCAGTTGTATTTATAAGTTGAAGAGCTAGTGTACAGTCCTAAGCTGTGTGATAAAATGCAAAGATCTAATAAAAGGTACAGAGGAAATATTGAAAGCTTTAGACCTCTACAGCTCCCCAAAGTAGCTCACTAGTTCTCATAACTGTTGGAACAAAATTCTGGCACAATTCCTGTAACTTTGTTCTTTCAGTTGTTCAGTAGTAAATGATTTCATATTTTTAAATTGTTTGCTAGGATTCCTGCTTTAATATTGTCAAAGTCAAGAGTTTATTCGTCACTTACATGGTTATTGAGTATACCATGTAGTGAAATGTGCTCTGATTCGACAGGAGACTGTGCGTGGTTACATACAAACAACCAAACTAAAGAAAACAAGAACACACAGCAAATAGATAAGTAAATAAATAGATAAAATAAAACCTTAAGGTGCACTGTGAGAACAGTAACAGTGACAATAAGGGGGTGAGCGTTTAGAGGATATTGTAGACCGTGGTTTGTGAGGATTGTGATGGGTTCAAAAGCCTTATTGCCTGTGGATAGAAGCGCCTCCTAAGCCTCTCCGTTTTGGCCATAATGCTTCAGAATCGTTTCTGTGTTTCATTTTCAGCAAAATGCATACTATATTAAAAATACTGACAAGGAAGTACTGTTGCTGGCTGGTCCTTGTAATGCTGAGTTAAGGACTGCAGAGGTCTGCAGCTGGAGTCTATTGAAGGTTGAGTAAAGTTAACAAGTTAGCATGTAGCTAACACTGAAACATTAAACATTTCATTTGAAATCTGCATAGCCAAAGCTGTGTTCCACCTAATCTGGGAAAGTGATTGGAGTCCTGAGCAGCCTTCAAGTCCTATTAGGCTTTGATTCGTTTCCTTTGCTGATTAAAAATAAGAATGTTCATTTTGCATTTGTTTTAATTCCATTTTTACCCCCATACCCACATTGCCCCAAAAAAGCAGCCCAGCAATCCAACCAGTCCCCAATGTCCTTGACATCAGATGCCTCTTCGCCAAGATCGTACGTGTCTCCAAGGATTAGCACACCGCAGACCAACACTGTGCCGATGAAGCCTCTGGTCAATACACCCCCTGTATCGTCACAACCGAAGGTATGTCCACACTAAGTTGTGTTCAGCTTTGACTTTCATTAGGCTTTTTCACACTTGTGAAGGATGCATCCACTGAAGCAGCCATGTTTCTTCTTTGTCTTTATCCAGGTTAGCACACCGGTGGTGAAGTCAGGACCAGTCCCACAGCCTGTATCCCAGCAGACTGTCCCTGTTGACAGGCAGCTCGAGCGAGAGTCTCCCCACAGCCTCCAGAGGCAGAGGTATCCCCTCCTTTAGAAATATGTCTGGTTTCTCTCACAAACTGCTTGTGAGGGAGTGAAACTCTGGTAGCTTGAAGACATGAGCTCCTCCATGAGAGCTGTAATTTTCATTCAGATCACCCGTGGCTTCTTCCTGTTTCATCCAGTAGTCAGAGGAGTCCATCCCCAGGTCCAAATCATGTCCCCAGCAGCAGCAGCAACAGTACAACACCTAGTGCAGTGGCATTACCAAGCGGAGCGCTGGCAAGGCCCCCGTGCACCTTCACCTCCACGTTGGCATCCCACTTCAACGAAAGTCTCATCAAGCATGTGCAGGGCTGGCCGGCTGACCATGCTGAGAAGCAGGTATCAGCAACTTCCGTTTCCTACACAAAGGGAAACATTTAGTGCATAAATGACCATTACCTTGTGCTGTGTTTCTGTACCTAGGCAGCACGATTACGGGAAGAATCCTTCAACATGGGGAGCATCTACATGTCAGAAATTTGCACAGAGCTGAAAAACTTGCGATCCTTAGTGCGAGTGTGTGAGATCCAAGCCACGTTGCGTGAGCAGAGGTGAGACTGTCCGCTACTTCGTGGTAGTGCTTCTCTTGTGTGCACTGTGTCCTCTTGGCCAAACCGTATCGGCTGTTGCACTCGAATCTCGGTGCTGTTTCACACTGTGTTCTTAAGTGAAGAAGCTGCATCACTAAGTCCTCTGGTGGAGGCTTAAACACTGTGTACTGGTCATTGTGCTGTTTTTTTTTTTTGTCATCAACTTTGTATTTTGTAGCCCCTGCAATTTCCTAATAATCAGCTGCATTCTGGGTTGCTGGTTTGCTGTTTCTAAATACCCTGAGCCAGAGTGAATAGCTGGTGTGTAGTTGGGCTGTTGGAGGAATCTCTGTCATTTCTATCTACACAGCTCAGTATTTTGGTTTGTTCTGTATGCACAGGTTTGTTTTTCAAGCCACAGACCTGAAATTTGCTACAGTGGCACTTCTTTCCCCAAGTGAGCTTTTGCTTAGTCATATTCATTAAATGCCAAAATGGTCTCCCAAGTATCTGGAAAGTTTCTACTTTGATCTTTGAAATAAAGGGTTGGAAATGTGCAAGTAGTTGCACACAGAGCATGCATCATGTTGACTTGGCTATTCAGCTGTTAAATGTGAAAAGTTTAACTTAAGAGGCATGTACATTGTTACTGTCTGCATGTCACTCTAGGAAACATGCAGATGTGGGGGTGGGGTGAAAAGATGGAGGTATGACAGGTTTGTGTCTAGTGTGAGGTTTAAATATGCTATTAGTGTCTGGGCTCTGATCCCATGAGCAGGCAATTACATCTTATTTTTCTGGAGCATGTATAAAACTCCCTTCCCTATGAGAGACTGGTGTGGCTGGGTATCAGTTGTTGTGGAGAGTCTAATACCAGCATTCATATATTTCTCTCTCTCTCTCTCTCTCTCTCTCTCTCTCTCTCTCTGCGTGCATAAGAGACTTACCTGGGTAATGCTAGGTACATTGGCTGATAATCAGTATCACATCAGCATGCATTAATTTGGGGCTGTATTTTTTTTTTCCTCATTTAATTTTTTTCCTCCAAGGCAGTTTGTTTTGCTTGTTCAGGAATAGCATCATTATGTCCTTGAGTGAATTTTTTTCTTTTTCTCCTACAGGATACTGTTTCTGAGACAACAAATTAAGGAACTAGAGAAGCTGAAGAACCAGAACTCCTTCATGGTGTGAAAACGGGTGGAAACAACTGAATGCACGCGGTTGCGCTTGCAGAAATGACTGTGTATGCCCAGTCTTAACACTTGTGAGCTGCAGTTGAATGGGCCTTAGGCCCAGGGGCAGGGTGGTGCAGTGGATGGGATGAGTGCAGAAGTTGCCAGGTCGCGCCAGGTGCGCTTTGGGAAAGGCCTTGGACATGTAGATTTCCTGTAGATGTGTCCATGCTGTAAATATGTTTTCTAGAGCGAGGCCTCAAAGCCATGCTGATCATGGGTTTGACTTCCCGACTGACCAATGGCACAGCAGTCAATTTGTTTGAGGCACTCCACACTTCAGCCTGCCTGTAAACTCGTTGACGGTCAACGGATGAGTGAACCATTGCTGGGGGGTATGAGAAAATGGAGAGGGGCTGGAAATGTACAGCCTGGTGATTAGGATGTTGTGTTGATCTGTTTTTGTCCAACTTCCATCTTGATTTTTTTTTTTTTTTTTTTTTTAAACCTTTCTGTGACTAACAGCTTGGGGGGGGGGGGCAAAAATAGCTGCAGCTAAAGACCCTCTCCGACTACTGCCTTGTTCCCCACATGGGAACTGTTAATGTGCGACTACAATGGTTCACAGATAGAACCCCACTGGCTAGGGGTCAGAGGATGTCTAGTGGCGCATGTAGACACGCAAGAACAGCATCCTCCCATCCACCCATGTGTGTTGCCATGCTGTCCAGCGCCTGCGGAGGGCAGGGTCCACCTACCATCTTCTTGTTGCTTTATTTCACATCTCCTCGTTTCCATTTCTCACTGTACTTTAAGGCAAACAAGCAAGCAGGCAAACTTTAGGTTGTTCTCAAAGCACCTTTGTTTAAACCAAGATTTCATTCCTATGTACAGTTGCTCAGTGGTTAAAAGGTAAGTTTTATGAATAGTTGCAGTGATTACTAGTATATCTGATATGTTGTATTCATAAATTATTGCTCTACATTTTCCTTTGCACCCTGAAACGATGGAGCAAGTGTGCTGCTTGGTACACCCCCGAGAAGGCGGCTCTGTCACCAAACATTACATGGCAGGGGCTGGGCAGTGAGGTCACAAGGTCAAATGTGAAATGTATGTAATGTAATAAACATGCTAAACAGGCCCCTGTGCTGTGAGCTTTCTGGCTGTTGAGGTGCATTTAGTCATTGACTGATGGGAACCGGTGGTATTTGTACTTTATCACTCGTCTGTGTAGCGCACTTTGGGTACCAGGAGGTGGGGAGTCAATCCCAGGCTCCTCGGTAGCACCATCAGCCCTGCCTCCTTAAACTGCACTTGAGGACTGACCATCGGTGATGTAGTGAATCATACAGGTATACCAGATGTAGTACCTGAGAACTGTGGCAGTTTTCTTTAAACGCCTTGTGCCAGCAATTTAGCAAGAAAACTGAATGTTTCGCAGGCTGCCGTCCAGCTCTTGCCGCCAGGGAGCGCCATAAGTATACATGTACACATTGTAGCGTGCGGTTGTACCGCGCGAGTTGATTTCTTTTTCATCCTGTATGTTTTCAGCACTTGGATGAATACGAATCATTACGGCTGAGCGCTGAAATATTAAATCTTTACACAAGAGGTGGCACGGGGACTGACAATTACATCAGTCTATCAGCAATTATCGAAAAATGTGGGAGTATTTTTTTTAGGCTGTGCTTTAAATAGTTTAACTGGAGAAACCAGTGTAGAAAAGTATTGTGCTTATTAAAACGAGTGGAACTTTGCAAGTTGCAAAACTACGTAGAAAAACTTGTGTTCACATCCCTTCGTCCCTGGATAAAAGGCGTTGTGTCACTCAGGGGGGTGGGGGTCCCACGGCTGCTTTACACGAAATCGTCGTTCACGCGCAATAAAGCGAGAGGAGCAACTGCCAGTGCGAGCCTCCGTGGCGCCACGAGCCCTCCCCCTCCCACCCCCAACGAAGCGCGGACGTGGAAACGCTGAACTGCGGGGCCGGGAGAGACCCGGACACCAAGGATAAACCGTGGGAGCGATGAGCTGTACAGGTAGGTGGCGGTCGTCTGGGCAGGGATGATTAAATGGCTGGAGCCACCGACACCCAGAAAAAAACGATTACTGTAAACTGTACATTTCATCTTTTTAAATGTGTGTGATATTGTCATGGGCTGAGTCTTGTTAAAGGTAAGGATTTAAAAACAAAATAAAATTACAGGCAAATGATAAGGTTTAACGTGTACTTAAATAAGACTATCCTGTCCTGCTTAATTATATGTGTGTGTGTTATTTTCCAGATCATACAATCGCTACTCGGCGCCACGCACACGAAGTTTTTTTTTTCGGCATTTCTTCAAAGCGAGGGGGCAGAACAGGAAGTTCACGGACAAAATCAGACCAATCAACGAGCCGATTTCATGAATATGAAAGAGAGGGGAGGGGCTTAAGCAGTTGGCTTTGCGGGAGCGAAAGCGTCCCTGCGAACCGGTGTTCAAACTGCTGAACCGTCGGCTGGCCCGCGAGAAACGTGGTCTCCGTGCCCGGGCTCTTTGAACCTGCAGCCGTCACGGAGTCTCCACGAAATCGGTGAGCATAAGTATTGTGATCAATAAGGACTCGACTTACGAACCTCTACTTTACTTGAATTGCGAACTAACATGCGTCTTAACGCGGCACTGGTTTGAAAGCCGACGAGGTTACCTGTTCGGCGTAGGAGGTATGAAGGAGTCGACAGCACCTGGAGATCTCGTCGCGTCTTAGTGGACAGCGTCCGTCAAGGACGAAGGCAAAACAAAAGTGGATTTGTGTCCTTTTCCTGTCCTAAATGGAGCGACTGTCCGGTTTCATTTCCGTGTGGATTCGGCTGGAACTCTGCGCTATGGCTGCTCTTCTCACCAAAGGTAATTCGGCTCACTTGTGCGAGCGAGCGACCTGAGAGGTGCTTCATTTTTGTCCTCACTTTTGTAAAGGTGTTTAGTTGCGCCCCGACACTGCGCTGGAATTTGGGCCTCACCTTCTCCTTAAGACTGGCTACCAGGGTAATTTTAAGTGTCTGTCACACATGACCCCTCTAATTTTAACCATAAACGGTTACTGAAAAAGTTACCAGCTTCACACACGCTTTGTGAGCATGTCTGTGTTGAAGGACACGGATGGGAACAGCAGGGGGCGCAGTGGTTAAGCCTCGAGCATTTGCCCTAAATAACTGGGGTGTAAATGGAGAAAGAATTGTATGTCAGTGTGGAGAAACGTCAGATAGATGTGAATGAAGGAGGCACTGACCTGAGGACAGGGTGTGAAATTGGAGCCACCCTTTCGTTCTGACCAGCTTATTCTTCAGCCTTAGTGCCAATGAGAAGCCTCGTTGTCCCTCAAAATGCCAAAGGCGCTGTTTCTGTATACTTCCCATGATCTGCAGTCTGGGTGTTGGACTAAGACCCAGTGCAGTCCTGTGAATCAGAAATATTAATGTTTGAGTGCATTGATTATGAAGCTACAGGTTCAAGTCCTTAGCCGCTGCTCCACCTGCTGTCCCTATTGCAGTGGTGCAGTGCGTACTGCATTTTTTTTAACTGTTTAATTGTGTAAATGTGCCCCTTTCATCGTCTTACAGATTTTTCTGTTGTCTCCATGGTGTGTTTCCTTTACAGGAGAAATAAGGTGTTACTGCGACGCCCCCCACTGTGTGGCTACCGGCTACATGTGCAAGTCAGGGCTAAATGCATGTTTCACCAGGGTGCTGGACCCCGACGCTACCAACTCACCTCTCACACATGGTTGCTTGGACCCCTCGGCCGGTCTGTGCGGCTCCACGCACACAGGTCACCTGACCACGAGCTCCTCTGTGCTTCAGTGTTGTCATGACGACATGTGTAACTACCGGGGCCTCCAGGACCTGGTGCACCCCAGGGGTGAACACTCAGGTAAGAATGCGGAGATGTTGCTGCTACATGCCTTTCTGCAGTGGAAAAAGCTGAGGATTAAATTGGTTAACATTCACACACTCAGGTACAGTAGCAGTAATTACTGTAAATAGTTTATTTTAAATGGTTCACTTATGCTTCTGACTGTGCTGTGCAGCCAAATGCTTTGCAACTGCATGGCCCTCTGCTGCACACCTGTGTGATGCAGTGCTGCCCTGCCCATGCACCAATGTGCTTTAGAGTTTTAGTGTTGTTTCAGAATGTTGGGTTTTTGTTCTTTTCCTCTAGCCTGGGAACAGATTATTATTCTTCCCATTTTAAATAATGGAAACTAGAATCCCGGTATACAAAGTTTTCAGTTCAGTGCAGCATTTTTAAGAACAAAATGAGTGTGTGTGTGTGTGTGTGGGGGGGGGTAGCATGAGAGCATCACCAATGATTATAGTCTACAGGGTTTAATAAAGTTTTGCCTCGCTCACTATTCATATTATTTGCTGTGAGGGACCTACAAGGACCCAACCACCACCCAGTTTGCTGGGGATGCTGCCACCCATTCTTGTCCACAGTCGCCATCACAGCGCCTTCATTTCAAGTTGTGCTCTATCATCTTGTGGTCTCATCTCACTTTATCTAGCACATCTATATTAATGTTATTATTGTTACATTGCTGTAATGAACAGAAAGGTCTGTTTTAATGTACATGTTGTTGATCACATTCTGATGGGTTTTTGTTTTAATTGAGCAAACATGGGGGTGTCTTTGTGGGCCCATGAACGCTCACAATTTTTCCCAATGAAAAGAATAGTAACCTATTGGTGAGTCCGTCTTAGAAGCCGGTTTGCATCAGCACTTTTTGCTTGTAAGTAGAGGGATGTTCATGAAGGCTGCCTTGAACAAATTAAATGCTGAGTAGCTCAGGTGCCCAGTCTTCATGTGACGTTGCCTTCTTGACGATTCCTTCATTTCTCCTCAAGGTCTCGGGAGTCGGCACCAGTCGGACGGGAGCCGCAGCCTCGTTGCCAAGGTGCAGGATTTGGCATCAGCCAAGGAGGTGTGGTTCCGCGCCGCCGTAATCGCTGTCCCCATCGCAGGGGGCCTCATCCTGGCGCTGCTGGTGATACTAGCTGTGCGCATGCTACGCAGTGAGAACCGCCGCCTGCACATCCAGCGGCAGCAGACCCTGGCCCATCTGCACTACAGCTTCCACGGCAAAAGCCCCCAGAAAAGGGTCCATTTAGCCAAAGTGGAGCCAGCGCATGCAGCTGCTGTGGCAGGTCAGGATGGTGTGTGTCTGGCCTGTGATGGGGGGCAGCCTTCAGACCTTGGCAGGGAAGGGATCTTGTCGTTGGTGCACTGGGGGGTTTATAGCAGCCATGGGAAGATGCAGTTGGTCTGACCTGTTCTCTGGACCAAACTGGAACTTCTGTCTATGAAGAACGTCCTTGTTAATCGTTTTTCTCTCCATGTATGGGAGCAAAAAAAAAAAGCTGAACAATTGTTTTTTTTCTTTTCTTTATTTTGAGGAGCACTTTACTTGAAATAAGAGCTGAAGCCAAAAGGAGCTGTAATTCATTTTGAGAAGCCTGAAGAAGGTCTCTTAAGCTAACAGGATCCTGGTCTTCTTCCGATCACTGAAGGATTCAGAAGTTTGTCTTATTTGCACATTTGTATGAGAAAATTGGCTGATTTTGCAGCAGAGGTGAAATTGAAGCTGACCAGGGCGCAGATGTTGTTTGAGGAGTTAAATGTACACTGCTTGGAGTCTGGAATCTGTTTATTGTAAAAATGTTGAAATATATTGTTTTCATGACAATTTTGGTTTGATTTATTTCTTTAGGAAACTGTTTGTCTCCTAAATAAGGATACAGGCTTCCTGACTTGTGAACATAATTGGCACTGGAATTCTCATTTTTTAATTTGGGAACAATATAGATTTATTTAAATTTTATTTAATGTTTGGCTTTTGTGAAAATTGCAGATATAGCTCAGACAAATTTTACAGCTGAGATACCTTAAAACTATTTTAAAATGATGTAAAACAAAGGGTTTTTTTTTCGTTTTTCTTTCTCCATAAACTCCTGTTCGGCCCCACTTGTTGACCAATTCATCCCATAAATGTGTATAATATTCCTCACTATGGATCAGAGAGGAGCTCTTTACTGCCATCTATCAGCCATGTGGGTAAAAATAGGTCACTCTACTCCAAACTGAATTTTAAGAGGGGAAAAAGGTAATTAAGTTTAAAATGTTTTTATATACAGTTCATAACTCGGGTGTTTTTGATGGCCAGGTTATGTATGTTCAGATGGTCGAATTGTTTTGTGACACTTCTCAAAAGATGGTGCTGAAAGTGAGAAACGGGGTCCAATATTTGTGTGTGTGTGTTTGTGTGTGTGTGAGAGAGAGAGAGAGAGAGAGAGAGAACCCGCAGACCTGTGTCTGCAGCCAGCTAACAGCTTTTGGATTTTAGAGCAACAGAATTCTTCTTTGAGGTGTCAGAAGTATTGCACTGTAATCGCGTGTTTGGCCAGTCGCTTGGTATGCTGTACATCTGAGCTTGGAGTGCTCTGGGCAAGGGGATTCACACCACTGGGCAAGAAGAGAGAGGGTGGGTGGCTTATACACACTAAGCATGGCTAACAGCTGGATGTGACCAGTGGTGTAGTCTTAATTTCACTTTATTAACCCCCCCCCCCCCATGTCCCTCTGTTTAACTTATTTCTTTGTGTTGACTGTTGCATGTTGTATATGACCTTAATAAAACTTTGACAGATTCATTTATTTATTCATCAATCCTTCCATCCTGATTTAGTTTATTTTTTTAATATCTATCAATCTATTTATTTATTTATATTTTTTAAACAAAACTGCACATCATGCCTAATGGCAGCATTTTCAGTTAAAGCGCTATAATGGTAATGACTTTTCCCACACACACACATTCACACAGTACACACCATTTACAGTGACTGATTTACCATGTTTTTGTACTGTGGAAGGAAACTGGAGCACCCAGAGAAAACCCACACAGTCATTGTACACTGTAGCTCCCGTGTAATTCGGCTTGTGTTCCTATAGCACTCTTTTCAACAGGGTGATGCAGAGTCAGAGATGAACGGCATGACAGATTATCCCCTGTTACAGAGTTATCTTGGTAAATTAGCTGTCATCTGAGGAGAAGAAAACAAAACTGCAACAACGAAAGGGGAGAAAAATAAACCTATGGGTTTAAGCACCAGTGACTCCACCTCGCCTTTTCTGAACAAGGTGACAGAGTGGCGACAGGAAAGCTCACACAGTACAGTTATGATGGCTTTTTCCACAAGAGAAAGCAATAAAATCTATTTTTATCTGCCCCTCCCTCTCTGCCATTGAATTTAACTCCTGATGTTTTCTGACACACTCAGTCCTATACTGACTATGAGCTCTCTGGTGCAGCAGCTCACTTTAAGACCCTCACTCGGAACTGCAGTGTTAGCAGCCTGCTCTTCATGGCCCAGCACTGTGAGCTCAGAAGCTGCTCTCTTGTTTAACAAGTTGCTGAAATATTTCTGTTTGCACTAAGCATGTGAGTCCTGTAGTTTAATCCCCCACAGTCCAGGCTATTGTAAATGGCCAACCAGTTTGTGGTAACTGATGGTTATGGGTTGTGCGATGGCCTTAAAATAAATGTTGTTGGGGGAGATTAAGTGTTGCTTGTGTCCTGCTCCTATTTGCCGCGGTACAACAAGACACTGCGATGGACTCTGACGCCCCTCACGCTGTGCTAAAAACAGCTTTTTGAGGTGATTGGTTCACCAGTAGTGAGTGGGAGACCTGCGACTAAAAACAAAAATGTGGATGAGATACACCGGCCCAAAGTCTGGACATCAATCCCACTGGGAATTTGTGTTTCTACTTGAAAACCATGGTCCACAAGCATGAACCCACCAACCTGAACTACCTGCTGCAGATGTACGGTGTACAAAACTG
Source organism: Heterotis niloticus (assembly GCA_018136845.1). Classification (NCBI taxonomy): domain Eukaryota; kingdom Metazoa; phylum Chordata; class Actinopteri; order Osteoglossiformes; family Osteoglossidae; genus Heterotis; species Heterotis niloticus. The sequence continues at coordinate 18,401,079 of CM030894.1, read as the reverse complement.
GTACATATTTGTCCCAAAAGACCAAAGCTCTTACTGCTGTGTTGGCGAAAGGTTTACATTCTGGAAGAGTTTGTGTTTTTTCATCAGTTTGTTCCACATTAGAGCGGGGACTCCCAACAAAAGCAGACATTAGAAAGCCGAGATGGGGTGATGTGGTGGTGCGTCACACTGCTGTTCCAGGTGAGGCAGGTTGTGAACCCACATCCATGATCACAAGCAGTAAGATGGCAGCAGACACAAAATAAACACCCCCCAAACAGGACAGAAATAAATCAAGATTCCGACAAAGGACTGAACTGGCGACTCAGCAAAACACCAGGAGGGTTATAATTTAGCCTTCATACCAGCCTGCACACCCCCAACATACACATACCCAGACACACGCTGCTGAAGTGGCCAAACCACCGCTGAGGGACTTGAGGCCTCAGCTTCTGCAGAGTCTAATTATGGGTTGAGAAGATTGCAGGGTTCGAAGTTGTCCAAACAGCAAACGTACAGCCCTGCGTCTGTGCTGGGACAGAGGGAGAGGTGGGTGTGTATGTGTGTATGTTTAGAGTTTACCCCTCCTTTACTCTGTTTTACTTCTCTCTTTGTTAGCAGCACCCATGGTTGTGAGTTTGAGGACCTGGTTCGTGACAGCTTTGTCTCATCACAGGTGAGGTGACTTGGTCTGCAGTTGTGGGACAGCAGGACACCCACCCCCACACCATGACTGCAAGACGCCTTCCTGTCTCAGGGTGATAACGGGGCAGCTCCAGACCTTTGGTCTGATGTAAAACTTTACCCTTTCGTGTGACTCAGTGGCACTTGCACTCTGCGCACCTGGATCACTCTACTTCCAGGTGCAGCTCCACCCACGTGGTGCCTCTACACACCTTCTAATTCCAAAACACTGTTTCTGTCTTCAAGTAAGAAAAACAGTCAACTGCTGCAGAAGCACAGAACCTCAGACAGCAACCATCTCAGACAGCTGAAGTAGCTCCCTGCTGTTTAACCCTTTAGAAAGTGACTGAACTGTAACTTTCCAACAGAACTGTGTAAAGCAATGTAACAATAGCTCTAATAATACTAATATTTTTTTTAAATAAAAAGAGTCAGACTGGTACACTGACTGGTGCTGTCACCTCACAGCGCCTGGGCTACTGGGAGTGAGTTCAAACCCAGCTGCCCCTGTGGAGTTTGCATGTTGTCCTCATGTCTGAGTGGGTTTCTTCTGGATGCTCTGGTTTACTTCCACAGTCATAAGGCACTGGTCACGCTAATGCTGTTGTGGGGGGGTGTGTGTATGTGGAGGGGGCTCCCTATAACCTACTAACATCCCATCTCAAGTGTGGTAATCCTAGCCTAATGCCCAATGAATCTGAGATAGTCTGTGGATCACAACCCTGAGCAGGAAGATGAATGGCTACAATAATAGTATAACTTGTTCACGCATGATTGGACTTCAGTGCACTGCAATATTATGTTTTTTTATTTTCTAGAATTTTCAAAAAAGGAAAAAACTGGCAAAGTAGAATACATTGTTTAAAAAAATGACCTTATTTCCACCAGACTCGTGGAGATCATTAATCCTCTTTCTGAACTGGTGAACTATTGGGTGAAATTAAATTTGCTGAAAAAAATGCTGTATATCATCACTCCAGTTGAAGTGTCCAATTCTAAATGTACAACACTTCACAGGAAGCTTTACACATTTCCACTCTTTGTTTTTTAATACATGACACTTTGGAACTAACAGTTATTTACCACAAGCCCCCCCCCATTAGTCCAGTCATGTGGGGAGGAACTGTAATGACCATAAACTTATCCTGACTGCCACTGCTGACATGCAAAGCCTGGGCAGGATGTTTTGTCACCACAATGGGCTTTTGAACATCTTCTGCTCTCCTGCTTCTGCTCAACCTTCCTGGATGGAGGAGTTTAATTTCCTCAGATAGGAGCATCTCAAGATGCAGCTATCAAGGACCTGAAACACTGTCTGCTGACACTCTTCCACGCCCCCAGTGCCTGACTACACCACACCCTCCCACAAAGAATTCACTTTCACATGTCAGTGACCTTCTGTAGTCAAGGTTCACAGTCATGCTGAGAAGAAAAGCAACGTAAACAAGGAGATGTTGGCTGCATAAACAGGGCTCCCTGCCCTTCAGATGGAAATACAAACCGGAGCAAAATGGAAGCCAGAGCTCAGCGTTCTGCTTTTCGCCTCTGATAACGTGAGATGCTTCAGCTCTCGGGTGGAACCCTGAGCTTCCTACTGAGGAGCACAGGAAGCCCAAGGATGAGAGAAGGAGGGACCAGAACCACCGTGGAGCAGGAAAAGTGTCAGTGCCTCAGAAACGGGGGTGAGATTCATTGGAGAGCAGGGAGGGTCCCCAGTAGAAGTGAGTAAGGCACGACAAGTGAGTTGAATTAAACTTAATCGACTGTTATGTGTCCGGAAGCCCACAGAGCTCGTGGGGCTGATCAGGTGTGGCCTAATGGAAAACAGCTCACATGGGAGAGCAGAGGGCAGCTAAGGCCACCAAACAAAGAGCCCATGCGAGCAGCTTTAAAGTGTCCTCCCCCAACCCACAAGTCCCAGGGCTTCACACACCTCCGCCCAGTATCTGTAGCAAAGCCTGCCACCCCTCTGCCAAAAGGGGCAACAGTTCAGTCCCCCCCGACCTGGGTCAGTGCTCTGTACACAGTTCTTCCGCCTCCGTCACAGCTGTGAGTCTTCTTGGCTTCATCTGTACGAATTTTGCACATTGTTATTTGTGCTGAGCTTTGCATATTTCATTTTTTTCCCCATTCATTCCAAATTTGCTCAAGCTAACAAATTAAACGGCATCGGTGGACAACAGTTTCCAAGTCGGCTCAGTACTGCGGTCCATTTCATCCATCCCACCCCCGCCTGGTCCCCTTCCCCCCACATTCCTTCATTTCACAACCATAAACAACAACTACGCTAATGAGCGAAAAATAGTTCACGTGCCAACATCTGGGCACCCCAACCAGCCAATGAGACGGTGAGGGAGTCATGAACGAGACCTTCTGATTGGCTGGACTCAGCGACAGTATCCTGATGGTCCTACCGGTGAGCAGGCTTGGCTTTACAGCCCATTTGGCAAAAAAATCCAAAAGTTCCCCACAAAAAAACAAACACATGGAAGTATTTAGCTCCTTGGCGGTAGCTGCAGTGTTTCTTTTTCTTCCGTTCTTTCAATCGGTCCTCAAATCAAAAACAGACCCCACACACACACACATCTCCGTACATTCAGAGAGCAAAACACCACAGATGACAGGCGTACCTGGGAACTGAGGTGGGTAAACTGCTGAAAGCAGAGGAGTGTAAATCACTTAACTACAAGACAAATGTGGGTCCTTTAAATTGCTCCCAAATATCCAACTCGAGCGGTTGAAAATGCGTGGTCGGTGGTGCTGCAGGTTGTGCGACTGTCCGTCTAGATTAACTGGGGGTCTCTGTGCATTTTCTCTTTTACCAAATAAATGGCGATGATCAACAAGCTGCACCCATGGAGCAGGAATTTCCAGGGCCTTCAAAGTGATTTGTGCAGATTGTGGACCAGAGCAAGACCCTCGACATGGAGCTCTCCCGTTTGACGTCAGCAATACAGGCCAGTGGTGGCAGTGTGATGGTGTGGGGAGTGTCTGCCTGGCACACATTAGGGCCCCTGGTAGCCACTGAAGAACGTGTGAATGACACAGCCCGTCTGAATATCACTGCTGACCAAGTTCATCCCTTCATGGCTGCAGTTTATTCCAGTCTGATGGACGCTTCCAGTCTGATGATGTACCATGTCACACAGTGGTATATCCTCACCAACTGGCTCCAGGAAGATGACTGAGAGTTTTTATTGCTTCAGTGACCTGCACAGTCAACCCCGGCAAGCATTTTTAGGATGAGGTATAAAGGGCTTTTCACAGTACGATAATGCAGCCATCCAATTTCTAGAAACTGCTCACAGTTGTTCCCATATGGTAGAACATTCCTGCACAACAAATCCAGCATCTTGTAGAATCAAGACTTCATGCTGATCTACAGCCAAAGGAGGAGCAACATATTGCTAGATAGGTGTACAACAGCAACAACAGTTTGTTTCCACATATGTCCATGTTCTCAGGACATCTAATGAAAACAGGCCATTTCACAATCATTCAAAAATGTTTGGTTTCCACGTCTACCCCTGGGATGCTATGCCTGGGAAGAGGACAGCGGGTGCTTGGGGAGGAATGATTGAATTAAGAAAAATTAAGATTGCAAAGGTCATAAACTGTAGATGTTTTTCCACAACCATGTTTTTCCTCCCTGGTTACACAGATAAATAAGCACAGCTCACCAAGAGCCTGGAGAGCATTGTGCTGGGGCGGTGGCCGGCATGGAACCTCAGCCTTTGCTCTCACCTGAAGCTAGAGGAGCTGAAGAGGCAAAGGTAATGGGAAGACGTGAATACTGTAATACACCTGGCCTGGGGTTCAAAGCTTGGTTTTGCTCCCCCCATTTTTGGCTTTGTGAACATACAGCCAACCTCGGCAACTCCTTAATGTGAATGGGCCGTGTGGGAAAATGTCTGGCCTCTGTTAATGCTTATAGCCAGTGTTTTGTTTTTGCTCTTAATTTTAAACAAACATTTATTTGTTCATAATTGGTAAAATATCCTTCTAGCGAACAGACTGGATGTTTATCCCCAAAGTGAAGATCATAAAGAATTAATTCCAAAAGGACAGCTTGTCAGGAATTCAGCAGTTTGACAGCCTGTGGGAAAAAGCTTTTCTTCAGCCTGGTACTGCTGGCTTGCAAGTTGCAATATTGTCTTCCAGACAAGTGGTGAAGACAGATGATGGAGAGGGTGGGAAGGCTTCGCAGTGATGCTGTGAGCTCTCCTATTTCACTGCTTGTTGTAGGTGGTCCGGATGGTGGGCAGCGAGGTCCTAGTAATGGACTGGGCAGTCTTTACTGTCCCCTACAGTGCTCCCTGGGCAGAAGCACTGCAGTTTCCACTCCAAATTGTAATGCAGGAAGTCAGGGTGCTCTATGGCCCATCTATAGATACTGATGAAGATGGGGAGTGGAAGTCCAGCTCTTTTAAGTCTCTTCAGGAAGTGAAGACACTGTTGGGCCTCCTTTGTTGGGTGGGTTGTGTTGTAATTCCAGGAGAGGTCTTTGGAAGGAAGTTGAAGCTGTAGCAGCCCTACCAACACACAGAGGGATGTGAGAAGCTCAACTCCTTTCTTCTAGTTAAAGGGCTCATTTCCTGGCTGCTTCAAAACAACTGAGTTACTCATAAAATTGGGACGTCGATTCCAAGAATTTGGTGTCACACCGAAGCGCTGTGCATTAGTGGACGGCGGGACACTCACCCTCAGCCAGGCTTCCAGCCAGGTACAGCCCCACTCTCTCAGCAGGAACATCTGGAGGCCTCAGGAACCGATTGTTTGGGGAAAAAAGGTTCTGCAACTTGGACCCTTGAGCACCGGTGGCTGTGTAGCAGTAGCCTTGCACTCAAGGGGCCTGGGTTTGAATGACACCTCCTGCTGTAGTTCCTGTGATTCTGAGCTACGAGCAGACAGAAATAAGGGCAAACTTGCGGTGTTAAGCACGTCAAACAGAGGTTGTGTCTGGACTGGAAGGACTGTACAGGACACTCAAAAGGCCTCAATGGATTCAGCATCCTGATGGCAGCGCCTGCCACTCAAGTGTTAACTGCTTCCCTGAAAGTGCGAAGCGCTCAGCTAGGAGCCACGCAGTGGGGGTGTTGGGAGGTGTGAAGCGTGCTGCTTTGCATCCGTAGGTTGGTTGCAGCTTGTAAAATGATAAATGATAAAATGACAATGATAGTACAGAACACCTCCGCTTCACCTGTCCTGTGGACGTTTCACCAGGTCTTTGTCACAACTGGAGATATCGATTCAATTCACTTAAAATTATTTTGGACAAAAAATCGAGTCATGTCAGAAGCAGATGGAGTAACACTGGGGCAGTCAGTAACACTGCAGGAGTAACACGTTGTTTCTGTCAAACATTAATGTTTGCTGTAAGGAAATGTTCATCTTCTTCAAGACAAGATCTGTGGAGAAAAAAAATGGTTCATCAAACCAATGGAGTCATTGTTGGATATGCAAACGTCTCCGAGTGACTCACTTGTCACATGGGTCCACCACCAGGTGCCTTCAGCTTGGCGTTCTGTGGGGTTTAAAAAGTCAGTGTCAGTCGCATTGGAGAAAAGCATCAGACAAATGGATAAATGTAAATAAAATATAAAGCTGAAAGTGCTGCGCTGATCTTTAAAAAAAGTCGAGGCTGCATACGAGAAACAAGCAAGGTTTCCCAATAATTCTCATGCTGAGGATTCAGCAGTTAATGGATAATAATGATAATGGACAGATACATGGATGGTATTTATAGTAATATAGGCTGTGGCACATTGGCGTGACCAGTTGTGTTGGTGCCTCACAGCTGTGGTTTTGGGCCTGGGTTCCAAATCCGACTCAGTGTGTGGAGTTTGCATGTTTTCCCCATTTTTTGCATGTGAAGGTAAATCACGTCTGCACTGCACTGCACTCAGAAAACAACTCGATCGGTCACTGAGAATCAGCTTTGACTTGATGGCGCTTAATGTTAGTTTTAATGTTAATGTTTCCTGTCATCTGACTGCCCAGATGTGCAGCGCACATTCAGATGTAACAAAATCAGTATGGCTCCACTCCACAGAACACTCGTACTAGACACATTATTTCGGGAATGAGAAGGTCCTTGGGGCCAAAGGCAAGGGCAGAGACCCAAGACTCAGAGGTGGGACCCAGAGTCTGCAGACAGCCCTATGCTAATCTTCCACTCGGTCTGATAGGGAATGCAGTGGCTGACATGAACGGGGCCGTCTGTGACCCTCGCACACTCATCTCTGTAAACAAAACATGATGCACAGAAATAAAACACAGATCAGCTTCTTTTTCAAGTCTTAAAAAGACCCTAAATGTATTGGCTTACATTGGGACTTGGTCACCCGATAGCCTACAGCAAAGGCAGGGATGTTGGCAGCTACGGCTAACGGTAAATGGGGTAACCATCAGACACTTTGTCTGGTGGTCACTATGCAGTCCCTGTCCGATGGTCATGAACACAGTACTCACACAGCAATGGTGGCGGCCCCAGCCAGGGGGTGGATTATAGCTCTCTGTGGCCCGGAGGTGACGATTCTCCTCTGATTAGATCAGCAGCCACAGGAATTTGTGTCAGCTGAGGTTGTGGGGCAGGGAGCCCCCCCCGCAAGCTCCGATCCTCCATAATCTTGCTTGTCTAGGCTCTTGCCAGTCGTCCTTAAACCCCGTGTGATTCACAGGCAGCTCAGGGCCACTGGGAGATAAAGCTCTGCATCATTAGTAAGAAACTGAAAAACTGCTAAATTTTTAACTGGACCATAAACTTGGAACCGCATCGACTTACCTGCCATTCATACAATAATTTTTATATGCATATAATATTCATATAATGATATCAATATAGTGTCTCATGCAAATGTGTGACATGTGACAGTTTGTCATTTATTTTGTCTGTCCTCAACATATAGTTCTGTGTAGGAATAAGGGGTATTTTAGAGACATTGATGTAGTACTGTGTTTTTGAATAATTTCCCTTTTTTCCTTTATTTTATTATTTTATTTGATTATACTCCATTTTATTTATGCTGTTTTGTTGAATCTTTTTTGTGCTTTGCATATTATTTTTGCAGAGAGCAGCTATCCATGAGCCCCAGCGCATCATTTAACATCAGCATAACACAACCATCTTGCAACCAAACCCACATTCAAGTCCCAGGCAGACTGACATTATTAAAAGCTTTTGGTAAATATCTGACATGTGGCTGTGTATTAAAATGTTTTACTGTTCAAATAGGAGGAAGTCCTTTGCGGGACCAGGGGCTGCACAGCAGGTACATGGTGTTTGCCTATTTTTATCCTAAAAAGGTACAAAATATGGCTGCTGTTGTTTTTAAAATACAACTTATGTGAATATTTTCTACGGTGTCCTTCTCATCAGTCACAACAAGATGTCAAGTAGGAAGGACTGAAGGTTGTCAGCAGCCTGTTTGCCTAGTTTTCCTCAAAACAAACTTAATGGTTTTGTCAAAATAATGTAAAAATCCTGAAGCAGGGCCAGAAAAGCAGTGACTTCTCAAACTGGGCCCTGCAATTTAGTTTATTGCTGTTTCCACACATACGAGGAGACGTTTTGTACCTTCTGCAGGCAGTAGGAGGTGCAGTGGTCAGTGTGCTTTCCTTGTGCTGAAAGGACACAGATTTGAATCCCAACTCCTGCTGTAGTACCGTTGATCGTGGTACTTACCTTGAATCACCACAGTAAACATTACCCTGGTGTATAAATGGGTAAATCACTGTAAGCAGCTTAGTGTACAAACCTCACCCTTTGCAGAAGGGAGTCAAATTCCTTTCTTTCCTGGTGCTGCTTTTCCATATGTAAGCAACTACAGGTGCGCTGTTGTTTGCAGAGCTCCCCAGGTGTGTTTTGCTCACCTTCATCACAGCTGTAAATGTGTCTTTGTCCCTGTGCTGGCTCTGATAATGACAACACAGTTGGATGCGGTGCAGTTTCCCACGTGAAATTCAGAAAATCTCCACTTCCTTCTGTCCTGTGATCTTTAAAAGGGAATTAAGCCCAGCAACCCTGGGAATCCTGCGCAAATTTCTGTGGCTGCTTGGTTCGGCAACCGCGACGGGATTGAGGCCCCCTCCCCCCACCCCCACCCTGCGACGGACACACAGGCAGCGTTTGTCTCCGCTGGGTTATTTTAAAACAGCTTTAATGCGCGGCCCCTCACCCCCAGGAAAAACAACACATGTGGGGCATCTCTGTAGCCGCTCCCTTATTCGCCGGAAACAAAGGGAGCAGTAAGGAGGGAACCGGGCGCGTCTCCCCACCCCGGACAGCCTGGTGCCAGGAGGAATTGCGTGGGCAAACCCGAGGCCTCGGCGCAGAACCACAAACAGGCCTTCTGGAGCCCCAGGGGCTCAACACCAGCCCCCTCACTAACAATACCCTTTTGTTGCTGCCCAGTAAAATGTTTTCCTCCCAAGCATCTCCATTTTTCATTTTTTTATTTCCCCCCACACTGGACTGTGGAAAGAGGTGTCCCTCTGGCCACAGGACCGGGTTCTCGTTCCCACAGAGTGAAACTCATACACCCAAAAGAGGCTGTGTGGTTTTCCAATACAGACCATTAATACAGTCTCCCGAGGTCCAACCTGCAGACTTCAGGCTGTAAAGAACATGAGTTTGAAGGAAAATTCACATGAAAGCACTGAGAAGCTACAGAAAACTGTTAAGTGGAAACTTCAGCAGCTCTGAGGGACAGAGGGAGTTTGTTGCACCACATTGGGGGCAAAATTAATAATGAAATGACTTCTGATGTTGGACTCCTTGTGTGTGTGACCAACAAGTGGCCAGAGGTGAAGGATTACAGTGCTCTTGCTGAGGTGTAGGAATCAACGAAGTCCTGCAGGTATCCTGGTGCAGAGCTTTTGGCTTTCTTAAAGCTAACTAGGATCAGCAGGTGTCATCCCAATCCCACTGTAATACTACTAATCAAGGTGTTTACCCTGGTACTCACCCTGAACTGGCACAGTAAAAATTACCCTGCAGTGTAAATGGGAAAATTGTGGCTCTCATTGCAGGTTGCCTTGGAGGAAGGTGTCAGAAAAATGAACAAATTGCTAAATAACTGTTTTTCAAGCAGTCGACATAAACTGCATTGCTGCACTGCAGGATAACCAATTAACTGTGAATTTGAGCCACCCAGCAGAGTGGAATGAAGGCGCTGCTATTTTACTCCTGCAGTGAGGCTCTCCTGCAAAACAGAGCGGCTCAGCAGGATCCCACCCTCCTGTGATATTGATAATGGGGAAATGTTTATAGCTGTGCCCAGACAGGATGGGCAAGGCAGCGTTTGCTGCAGGGTAACAGGTGGCTGCTGTCCTTCATGGGGCTTTTGGCTTTTTTTGGCCACATTATCTCTCACTACCCCGCTGTGGGGGGATATTCGGTGCATTCATCGTGGTGATTGTGCCGTATTTGGAAAGGGAACAAAAATACATTGAATGACGTCGCTACAGATAGTTCTGGACTGTAGACGGAGGTCTTGGACGTGGCGTCTGGAGAGTCCGGCTGCAGGCCGAAGGCTGAACGCATCCCTGTCTTACAGGCCCGAGAGGCCTGGGCTGTGCAGCAGGCCCACCGTGGGCTCCTGTGAGTTGATCCCGTGAACTGTTCTCCTGCTGCACAAAATAAAAAAGCACTGCAAACAGTCATGAATAACAGCTGCCATTAAGCAAATAAATGAATGCAAATACGCTGCCTGGACAAACCAAAACTACTATGTTGGTTGTTTCCTGCAAATAGGATAATAAAGGTGATTGCATCGTGCAGGTGGGTTTGTGCCATTTGTGTAAAAACACTGAATAAAACTGCATGAAAATGGATTTAGGCAGGAATGATGTTCCCAATGCTGTGATAGCGCCAGTATGGGTTCCAGTCCAGTTAAAAGAGCAAAAGCAGGGAATTTAGGAAGGAAACTTCCTAGGTGGTTAATGCACTCAAGTTGTGGGAAGATCTGAAGATGTAGAAAAGTATGATATCTAATCCTGCCCTGTGAGGAAACTGGATGTTGTGGTGAATAAAAGCTTTACTCTGTAAAGTGCAGTTACTCTCATGTCCGTATTAAATAAACTGTTTTCTTTGATGAACACAGTTTTATAGGATGCAAGATCTGCACTTATGACTTCCTTATGTCTGTGTGTGTGTGTGTGTGTGTGTGTGTGTGTGTGTGTGTGTGTTTGCACACTGACACTTTCCTCTGCAGGATGTTGGCCCATTCCAGTGGTGGCTTGGAACGTTAGGCTAATACAGCTTTTTTGTATATTTAAAAGTCCGTGTTGAAAATACAGGGTTTGCTTTTCTGAAAGGCAGAGTCAGTCTGATGGGTTCTGCAGAAACTGGTGGTTCCAGGGCCCCGGTGACAGCGGCTTCCTATCGGCAGACCAGCCAAATTGTGCTCCTTGCTTCTGAGATGAACCACAAGGAAAGGCTGGGCCTGCAAAAACACACCGAGTCAAAAGTCTTTGTACAAGGACCCCACCAGGGATGGGGTTGCAAGGAACTGTGGGATTGCCTCTTGAATAGTAGCCATCAAAGCCACGTGTTTTCAATAAGAAGACGGAGGCATGACTTCACGTGCGCAAGTTTCCTGCTGCTGGCGTTCACCGAGAGAGACATGAAGTGGAAAGTCTGCTGTGGCCCTCCTCAAAGTGGTGGTTTAAAGGCATCTGGCTGCAGACATCTCCTTCTGTCTTGACGTATGAGCACCGGGTGAGGAGATGTTGAAACCTTATTGACAGATCCCCTCAGGGAATGTTATCACATGACTTGTAGGAAGGTCCCCTACTGACCCCGGTAGTGATCGCATTTGTTCATTCGTCACACTTTCTTCCAAAGCTATGTACAGCTCTGAGTAAACAAAAGTGCCTCAGCAGCAGAGGAAGTGCTTCTGTGTCTGATGCCACCACGTTGCTGGTTCACATCCCTCCAGCAGTTGCCTATAGGAGTGCCATTCAAATAGCAGATACACAGATAGTCACAGCAGATGATGTTGGACTGAATTATGTAGCTGGCAGGAGGTCAGGAGGGAAATCAGTGTGAAGGAGGTGGATTTGAGACCCTTTTTCTCATGCACATCATCCACACTACGTATTTTCCATCTCATCTAAGAGGCCTTCTTGCATCCTCAGCCTTTGTTGCCTCCTCAGCCACAGTTTGCTTTCTCTGTTGGACCCTACGGCACTACCATCTTCTTCCCACACTGCTTTGCAGGCAGGTAGCCCCAGAGCGCTGCTGTCCGCTGTCCAGCCGCTCATCGTCCTCCTGTGCCACACCCTGTCGTCAGCCTACAACACAGACTTACTCAGTAAATACATGGTAAATCTATAAGGAGCTCTTACTGGTACCAAATGCATTTAACACAGCAACACTCACAAAAATGTATGTTCTTTAAATATACGTATAATTTAAATATTTATAGCAGCAGAATGGCGTGACCCTACATCCGAAATTACAAGCTGCCTGCAGAGCGTTTGCAGCGTTTAACTGTTAGCTTTCCTTGGAAACGGACCTGTGCCTGTTTGGGGGCAGGGATACATCTGCGCTGATGCCATTTACAGCAGAGCAGTGGCACTTGAGGAGGACAAAGTAGTGTTTGTACAGAGGAGCATAAGCATGTGTGGGGGGGGTGTCAGACTGCTGAACTTCTCCTCCCAGCAGGCCTGGGGTCTCGCTAGACTTTATGCAATTTGGCATAATACTACAAACTTCCTAAACGGACTTTGGGAATGCAGATGTGGGCATCTGGCTTCTATCTGCAAAGAAGAAGCTTAAATGGACTTTCAAAAGGGGTCTGGCAGGAGTTTTCATACAGCGACAGCAGCTGGCGCCTCAAAACACTGCAAGCTGTTGCATGTTTGCTCCGTGTGGAGAATTGGATTCTCACTCTAAATTTTTCCGACTCCGTGTGTGTGTGTGTGTGTGTATTACTTATCTCACAGTGTAAGATGCCCTGGACACACATATGACCTACATGCAGATTAATAATTACTGTACAGAATTTTGAAAAAAGTATTCAGCCCCCCAACTGTTTGGTTGCATAAATGATTGTCGCAACCTGGCAGTTTGATGAGCTTGACTGGGATTTTTTATTTGCAAATCAAACACTTTTCCACAGTCCTGCCCAAAAAAAGAAAACTATAAGCCATTTAAAAACAAAATCCAACAGCTGAAATCTCAGTGATTTGCAAGTATTCATCCTCCCTGAGGCCTAGAGCTCAGCTGCTGCTCACGTCACTTTCACACCTGCATTGCAGTCAAACAGGGAAAAGTTTGTATTGTTGGGCTCATGTAGTCAGGAGCTCAGGAGAGAAACAGCTGCAAAAGAGATGGGAAGCTCTGAGGGACACAGGGAGGTTGTTCCACCACATTAAGGTCAAAACCAAGAACCAGTGAACCTATAATTTTAGACCCCCTGTGAGTTGGACCTGAGGTGGGGGAGCGCAGCACCCTTAGCGGGCTGTAAGCGGTGATCATCTCCTGCAGGTATCAGGGTGCAGATTCTTTGACCATCTTGTAGATCATAACTGGAGTGCTGAACATAATACAGGCAGCTAGAGGGAGCCTGTGAAAGACCTCAAGGAAGAGGAGATATATGGGAACACCTTGGCCGGTGATGCTGTGTCATATTGTGTGGTCACAAATCAGAATATACCCAAGGTCAGTTCACCATTTTATTGGTGATCCAACATCAGTGCTGTCACTCGTGTCGCTGTTGTAAAATAACTATAAATTCAGGCTCACTTACTCATAAAGTTGTCTTCAGGAGGTCCCTTCTGGACTGAAACGACACGAAGGGGAATCTATGCTTCTTGAAGCGAGACTCAAACCTCCTCCTGCTTTCTCAGTTTCTGTACAGGAGGGTTGTGTCTTATATTCTGGACCCTGCATGTTGAAACAACAACTAACTGACCGGCGTCTCCTTCCCCAACCGCTCAGAAAAACGTCTCTCCAGCATCCTTCTCTGGTCTCAAAGCTGTCTCCAGAACGTCCCCTTCCCTCGCCGCCCCTGACTGCGTCTCACAACAAGAGCGGCTATTGTATTTCGGAAAAGGAGACAAAATGGGGTGACGGGACGGGACAGCACTGCACCGTGCTTGGTGTACAGTTTCAAAACGTCCAGATCAAAAGAAAACCATGTTGATGGTGACAGGCGAGAGATAAACATCACGGGAAAGAAAAATGGAACCTCCTCAAGGGTGATGATCAAACCCACACACTCTTGGCTGTGTAAGTAAATGTTTTATTTATCGCCTTTAAGGCAGATTTGCAGATATGACCACTTCACATTTAGGTGGGTGCAGTTAATGAACTTCTGCAGGTTCTCACATCATTCAGACATGACCATTTGATGACAAGATGCGTTGTTATCAGGTAACTTTTGATACCTGCTGGAATAAAAGTCCAATTCTCTCTCCACATGGTCGTTCCAGAATGTTCTGTCCTCCGCTCCTTAGTGTCCACTGAAACGCAGAGTCCATCCATCTGGTTACTGCTCTTCATCCAGCTTTGCCAGCTATCACCATCGCTGAGGAAGAGCAACTCAGTCACAGGTTGGTGTTTTCTGGAATCACACACACACTTCACACACACTGAGGTTTGGTGCATCTCCATGTCAAGCTCAAACGCTTTCCTTTCTGTAAGATTTGCACTGATCTGGCGGTAAGGTCTGAGACACTGGCTTACACCGACAGGCCTCAGTTTCCTTCTCATTTTCACTCACACTCAGGATGGCCTCGTCTTCGTGCTCTCATGGACCAGCAGACCTGTTGTCCTAATAAGTAGAATGGTGATGGTTCAGAAGGTACGTGTCCCACCAGGACCAGAAGATCAGTCACCGTCTGCTGTACTTCACTGTGTTCTTCACTGTCCACTGCATTCTTTCACACACAGTGGGGATGTGAGGTCTATTTTTACCTTCAGCTTCCTGGTCCTCACTTGAAAGAGGAGATTTAATAACTTCAGCCTCCTGCTGTCTGTGTTGCTTTCAAGTTTATTTCCTGTCAGCCTCTTATGCACTTCCCCAACACACACCCCTGCTTTCCTATTGCATGTGAGGGGCTAAGGCGGGATGGGGTGTTATTGTAGAGGGTGTGGTGCTGCGCGGACCATTACTGCTCCCCTGACTGCTCTCATCATTACACCCACAGACGAACACACACGCCTACGCACTGTGGCAAGGCTACACTGGCCTGTTAATCTCAAACTTGTCTTTTGACTGTGGGAGGAAACCCATATAGACCTGGGGGGGCATGCAAAGTCTACACAAGCAGGATTCAAACCCACTCCTGATCAGACTACCACTGTCTTATATGTCCAATAACAGGAACTGTTTGATTTATATTTATAAATATATAAATATCTATAATTGTATTTGTATAAAAGAATCCCCCCACAAAACATCCATTTAGTGGCTCCTTTAGTGGCTCCCCTGTCCCATTGTGCTAAACCCAAGTGCGTTGTTAACAGCAGGGGATCATTTAGGCTGCCAAGCATCGCTGTCTGTGGTCTGTGCCCGTCTGCGCAGCCCTGTGTAGAAGATGAAAAGTCTCGTCGGCCGCACACACACAAACAGCATGACTGGGGTCAGACTCAAAGCTCTTTTGGTGTCAAAGTTCTTCTTTGATGCTGAGAAGGTAGTCAAAGATGGACTCCTGTCCAGTGAGGCTGTGGAACTCCAGCAAGCAGCCGTCTTGGGTCACAATGGGTTCGTTCTCCATTTTATTTCTTCATTTTGGGGTCCCTGGTCTGATCGTGTTTGAAGATCAGGATCTGATGTTCTTCTGGTGGGGCTGTGTGGCCCAGGGTGGTGTTTGTGTCACTGCATCACACCTGACTTCTCCTTCACTATCAAATGCTGCCCTCTGTTGATAAAAACACCACAAACCACTGTCCTCCACACCCAGCGCTGCAAGAAGAAGGCTCTTACCATCCAGAGGGACAGCAGTCACCCCAACCACAAACTATTCTCCTTGCTCCCATCCGGAAGACGCTTTAGAAGCGTTCGGACAAGGACGAAATGGTTCCGGAACAGTTTTTTTCCCCCACACCGTAAGACTGTTAAACCACTGACCCCTCCCTGGGCAGTGGAACAGTCAATCGGGGTCTGTCTGTCTATCTGTATGCCTGTCCCACCCATTGTGGAAACCCGTCTGGTTCACCTGTCTCTGGTGCTTTTTGTTGTTGTAGGTTTAGTCTGTAGTTGTAGGTCTGGTTGCTGTGCGCTGTTGGTTTGGCTGCTGTGTCTTCTCCCCCCCCCCGCCAATCCCTGATGTATATCCGTTTCCCCACATACCTATCCCTATTTACTAACCGTTTGTTCTGTTCTTTATTTATTACTACTCTATTTATTATTATTTATTGTTCTCCTGTCCCGACTATACATATTTATATCTATATTTGCACTGAGGATGCCTGGAAACAAAACTTTTCATGGGGACAACACTGCTATGCATGGGTGTTGTTCACCCATGACAAATAAACCTTTGAATCTTTGAATCTTTGAATCTTCCCTTGCTCAGAAGATTCTTACAGATGAGCTTGTGACAGACAGATCCGCATTATTAATATTATTTATACTCGTTCAGATCATTTGCATTTCTTTATTTATGATATCAAGACATCCATTAACCTGCTGCATTTCATGAGTAAAATTAATGATGATTTTCATTATTTTCGGAACTGAAATGCAATTTTATAAAGGTTTTAAAATATAAAATTTAATGATATTAAATATCTTCTTCATTTTTCGGCTGCTCCCGTTAGAGGTCGCCACAGCGGATCAACTATTTCCATTTCTTCCTGTCCTCTGCATCTTTCTCTGTTACACAAACCACCTGCATCTCTTTCACCACATCCATAAATCTCCTCTTAGGCCTTCCTCTTTTCCTCTTGTCTGGCAGCTCCATCTCTAGCATCCTTCTCCCGATATAGCCAGAATCTCTCCTCTGCACATGTCCAAACCAACGCAATCTCGTCTCTCTGACTTTGTCTCCAAACTGTCCAACCTGTGCTGACCCTCAAATATACTTATTCCTAATCCTGTCCATCCTCATCACACCCAATGCAAATCTTAACATTTTTAACTCTGCTACTTCCAGCTCTGTCTTTTGCTCAGTGCCACTGTCTCCAACCCATATAGTATAGCTGGTCTCACTACCATAATGATATTAAATATAATAATATTTTTTCTTTACTTGAACCAGGTTTTAACCAAAACACATATTTTTTAAAGTTGGGTAGATTCTATCATGTGTATCAGCCCTTCCCTTTGCTCTTATTTGTGCAGTGAAGTCCACTTAATTTGATATCGGATAAGCGGATGTAAGTGGATACGGCCTCCACAGCCCAATTTGGCTCTATGGACTTCAAAGGGACACAAGTTTGGATAAGTGGATACCTAGAGGTAAAAATTAATTATGAGTGGATAATTTTATTTAGAAGCAAAAACTCTCTGTATCCCTATGAAGGATGTGAACCTCTCCTGGGTGTACTTACTGTCTGGTTTATAGGCCAGCAGCTCACATTACTGGGGGGACAGTTCCCACAGTTGCTCAGCATTTGAGGTAGGGGGCTGCCAAGAGGACCTTTTGGCACCATGGCCAAATCAATAATGAGTGGATAATTTTATTTAGGGGTGAAATGTCCCAGTCCTGTAGCCCTTATTCCTATGCTAATGACATCAGTTCATCAGATAAACACCACTCCTCGCTTTGCTGACTGTAATTCAGTTAAAGTGGCTCCATCACCAGGGTGACTCACTTTTAAACTGGAAGGTGGAACCCTAGGGGTGTTTGCAGTAGCCAGGCAGCCTTTGTCACCATCTACTGCGTTAATAAAGAAGTTTCCAGATTTTCCTTTTGCTGAGCCTTGCTGCAGCAGTGCTACTTTAAACAGCACTTAATACCCATTGAAAAGAGAATAAAGACTGAATGGCTTCAGCGTTGACCTGCAGACGCACAAAACCATAAGCCTCGCCTTTAGAGTTTCTCTTCCTCTTGGTTTTTATTACAAGTTTAAGGTGATGGTAAGATCACATTTCGTGCTCTGTATTTACAGATCTGTGGAGGAAGATGCTGAGGAAGAGTTTTTCCTATGGCTTCACCAGTTCCCATTGCTTAGAGAGCCATGGCTGTCTGTCCCATGGCCCTCGTCTAGCTTAGGAACCTTTTGGCAAAACCTGCTCACTTAATCACTGCTTTAGTCGGTCCATCAGGTGGCGATATAGAGCTGCATGTGAAGCTAAGCTGTTTCGTGAAGAATGTGGCTCACAGGGAGCCCTCGTGTTTCAGGATGCAGAGCGTCACCCAGTGGACGGGAGGTGGCCTCACTGTCATAGTCAACCTCTCCAGTTCAAGACAAAAGGTTAAATTTATATTTACTGACTGGAGTTTGCAAGTTCAAGTTGGAGTTAGGGGTTAGGGTTGGGTGTTTCAAGTTGTTGTTGTGTGTTAGGATTAGTTGTTAGGGTTAGGGGATAGGGGTTAAGGGATAGGCATAGGCACTAAGGTTCAAGTTAGGGGTTAAGTGTTAAGGTTAGGCCTCAGCTGGTCTACATGATGCCAGGAGGCAGGGTAGGGGTGGGTAATGGGGACCTGTTAATTTGCCACGCCCCTGGCATTGTAACACCACCCACCAGCGCACTTTGTATTGTTGTTACTGGGATCCTTGATCTGAGAGATTAAGGAATTTCGGCTCCACGTGTAATATTTCAGCCTCCATTGGATCCAGTCTGAAATTCTGACTTTAGAAGTAGAATGTGTGGAGGGTCCATGATCTTCAACAGGGGTCTCCTTAGCTGAATCCACACCAGCATGGCGCATATTGCACTGCTGTGTAGAGGTCCACCCTCTAACTGTGCCATGTGCCACTAGAGGGTCAGGGTGTGGCTTTCATAATGGTCTGTACAACATCTGGACATATCCCTGTATAAATGATAGATTCAGTGTAATCTGTGATTTAATTTCAAGAATGCTGCCCCCCCATCAACTAACTTACCCCCAACTCCAACACACCCATCCTTGCTTTACTTGTACTGAGTGCTCATTTGGGCCAAGTGTTTGTGGCTGGTTCCTTGATGCATTTGGTCCCCTGGCCCTGCTGGATTGCTGGAATGCAGGTTTGGCCGGAGCATCATGTGATGGGAGGTGGGGGGGGGGGTTGTGCTGTTTTTAGGCATCCCTCCTTCACCCTCACCCCTGCATCTGGCCAAGGGATCACACACGTCTTTGATTTACAGGGAGGGAGATGGGAAGTCAGTTACCTTACTGCTCCGGAATGTTTTCCAGCCAAGACTGTGTGTGTGTGTGTGTGTGTGTGTGTGTGTGTGTGTGTGTGTGTGTGTGTGTGTGTGTGTGTGTGTGTGGAAATGAAGCAGATACTCTGGGCTGTTAGACCTGCTGCCCATGTGAACAACAGGAATTCAGGGCCTCTCAGCTGCTTCAGAATAATTGCATTCCTCCAGACGCTCTTGTGTGTGTTGTTGTCCGCGTGTATTCATTTAGCAAACAGTGAGCCCTAACCCAAATGTCTATACACCACAGCAGTATAACACACACCCTCTTTCACTCACACATTCACATCGTATGGGCCATTCAGAGCCCCTTGTGCACCTGAAACACAATCTTTGGACCATGGGAGGAAACAAAGCAGCCAAAGGAGCAGAGGAGAACATGGAAGTCCACAGAGATTGAATGGGTTTCAAACCCACGTCCAAAATTCAGCCCAGGTTCTGTAAGAGAGGAAAATGTGGAACGGGGACCCTATACCACCTGTTGTGGAGCCACTTCTGTTTACCCCACTGGTAAATGTAAACAAGTCTAAATGCAGTGTGGGGTTCAATGAGGCAAGGTAATTTTTCACAGCTACACAAATTCACTGTATCCCTTTGAAGGACGTGAACCTCTCCTGGGCTGCACTTGGAGTTTGGTTTATAGGCTAGCAGCTCACATCGCTGGGTGGGGACAGTTCCCACAGCCGCTTAACATTTGAGGTGGGGGCTGCCAAGAGGACCTCTAAATGACCCTTGCACGACCCCTAGTCTTCTCATGCTTACAAGTCCTAGAGCTGCTGAGTATGAACTCAGTCTTGGGCACCCGGAAACACCTGGCATAAATGGCATTATTTATTAAAGTCATGGTTAAGCATAGTACTCGTCTTTCCATCCTGTGTGACTATCTTCTATAACAGGGGTATTGAATAAAAATGTAACAAGGTCCGTTCAACAAAATTTTGTCCTATCAAAGGTCCGAAACTCACGTTTTTGGTATGATTTAGATCTCTATATATGTAGTCATTGGGGGGGGGGGGTGCGACGAGGTACCGCTAACATCCCAGAGCTATAGAGTCTGCTGGTTGGGGGTGGGACTCTGAGAAAACTCTGAAAAATTACAACTTGTGGGAATTTGGGAGCTGCTATCAATATGCCAGAGACTCCTGGAACTTCCGGCGATCCGCACTTTAGCAATGCCTATTACGTCTGAGTCCATATAGAACAGTGTCTGGGTCCGGATCTTGACCGTGACCTGTCTATTGGTGACCTAGGTTCTATAAAGATGCTCACACACGTGTGTGTGTGTGTGTGTGTGTGTGTGTGTGTGTGTGTGTGTACTTTCTGCTCCACCTGGAGAGCGATCAGAGGCAGCTGAACTTGCTCTGACCCTCAGTGTGTGTGTGCAGAAACCCCTCCAATTCATGTTCCTTTTGGAGAAATTGGGATTTCACAGAGCACCAAGGCCTTTGAAGGGAAATCCCGGCGTGAATCAAGGAGCCTCTGCAAGCCAGGCAGATGAAACTGGGTCTCCAGTTGCAGGGATCGCCATAGTGATGGTTCAGGATTGTCAGTGCTTCCACAGAGTCTAAGCAGAACCTCCAGTCCTCCTGACCGCATGGTCCACCTGAAAGTGACCGTGTGCTGCAGGAATGTTTTCAGCAACATGTCTCGAGCTGAAGTGTTGCACATTCCATGGAAAAAGGCAGAAGATAAAATGCTCTAAACATCAGATAGCTCATTAGAAAACACAATGCTGCAGCTTATTTGTATATTTATAATGTATGCACAGTATGTACAGCACATTTTGCATGTTAGTGTATTTAAATTAATATGATTTACTGTACTTGCTTCAGAGTCCAAGTCCAGGTTCAGCCCAGAAGCAGAAAGGGAGTTGTGTGAATTTCTCCACATGGTCTGTCCTTCAGCAATAAGTGAACCAGAACTGTTTTTGTATTTTTCTCATCAGCCATCAAGCTTCAGGTGGCTGTGACTTGGCCATATCTGTTGAGCAGGTCTAAGCTCAAGAACTTTTGGCGAGCTGAAATTCTTTCGTGCTTGGTGTCATCAGCACGTCAACAGACCACGATTAGGTGACATTCCCCTTCCTGCTCTTGCTTATCTTCCAGAAGCTGACTTCAGATACCGAGAAAGGCTCTCCTGAGAGGTCAGTGCTTTGTCTCCCACAAGACCAGATGAGAACTTCATGTAAATGCATTCTCCTCAAGTTGTGTCACTTCCATCAGTCCTGTGTCTCCACAGCATCCTGCTGCCTCTCCAAGTAAATGTACAGGTTGGCCGCCTTCTCAGCTTTGGCCTTCTGCGCTCAAATCCTGAACTACGCTTAACTCCAGCAGCAACCAGGAGGCTTCTACTGGGAAATGCTCTGCAAAATGACCTGCATTTAACTGAAATGAATGAAATTTAAACAAACAAAGTGGAAAATGTCTAAATGTGATGGTCCATTCCTCAACCTTCTGCCACATTGTGGGTTTCTTCCCATCTTGTTTGTCTTTCTCCGTTTAGCACTGCAGGACTCCAGCTGCGGTTGTTGGGCCAGCGTGTAGTGGGCTGCCGTGGGTCTGCCGGTCAGACGGTCAGTCTGGTTCCTATACCATAACCGTGTAGTCCGTGGCCCTGGCATCTGCATACCAGATGTTGTGGTTGAGGAACCCAAGGAAGCTCAGTGAAAGACCTGCTGTTGTTATATGAAGGCTTCATCCCTCAATGCTTAAATTGCCAGGAGCCACGTTTGTTTCTGCAATGCCGAATACCAGCAGGTTGCCACCAGTTAGGGTCTAATTCAGTGATCTTCCAACAGACTGTCCCAGTCAAGGGTTTTCCCACACTATTTAAAAATTTTGTTTTCTTTTCCTCTATGATACCCTTCATAAGACAAGCAAAGTTAGGGTCTCCATGGCTTCCTTAGAGGGGCTTTCCCTTTTTCCAATGGTGCAGTGCTCCTCTCACTCTCCTCATTCATCTACACTGCTATTGCACATCCTGAATAGGCTTTGAGGAAGTGCTAAACCCAGGCAACCACAATCGGGGGTCTCACCCAAGGCAGAAGACCACTCATGTACTCCTTAATAATGCCAGAGAGCATTAGGTGTGTGGGAGACATTAAATAAAAACTAAGGGTGAAATGTATTACATTCACTTATTCATCTGCTTCTTCCCTCCAAAGAGACTCAATGTGAAGCTACTTAAAAATGATTTACCTATTTATACAGTTGGGTCATTATGTACAGCGTTAATTTGTGCTAAACGCCCCAAATAAGCGCACTGCAGCAAGTGGTGAGTCTAAAACCCAGGT
Source organism: Heterotis niloticus (assembly GCA_018136845.1). Classification (NCBI taxonomy): domain Eukaryota; kingdom Metazoa; phylum Chordata; class Actinopteri; order Osteoglossiformes; family Osteoglossidae; genus Heterotis; species Heterotis niloticus. The sequence goes on along the minus strand of CM030894.1, from coordinate 18,378,825 downwards.
CATTTGAGTGAAAGCATTAAATACTGAGCCACCTGCTGCCCTTTGCAAAATTATTTACCCATTCATACAACTGGGAAATTTTTATTGTATCATTTGTGGGTAAATACCTTGATTCAGGATACTATAGTGAGAAGGACTCAAACCCATGTTCCCCTGGGGAAAGGCAGGAGTGTAAACCAGTACACTTCCTGCATTAATGCTTCACTGTGACACAAACTGCAGGTAGGGATGATAATTCCCACTATTACAGGATTTAACTGAAGAATCAAACAGGAAAAAGGCGAGAAGGTTCTGCGTTTGTGCATCTTGTTTCATGTCCTCATTAAGAAAGGCCTGGGCTGGAAACCCCTGACACTGCCATTCTAGGGGAGGTGGTTGGGGGGAGAAAACCCAGAAGACAATGGTCTCATTCAGAACCAGCAGAAGCCACAGTATGATTTGGCACCGGTGTCCGAGATGGAGATGAGAATTGCTGGGATACACTTGGTGATGTCACCTGTCCAGCTGCACAAAGAGCTTCTGTCACCTTCATAGAGGGTCCTGGCTGGAGAGGAGATCACCGACCTCTTCCACTCAAGAGGTCCTCATTCTGTTCATCACTTTGAAACACTACAGAAGCATGGTTCCTCTCCAGGCGCTCAGCTGCTAGCCAACGAATTCCATGCATGGAATTGGCTAGTTTTCCCCAAATTTCACTGGGTTTCCTCTAAGGGATCCAGTGTCCTTCCACAGTCCGAGGGGACGCTGCACTGGTAACTTCAAAGCACCCCCCACATGAATGTGTGACAGCCTGTGCTGGACAACTGTGATCCTGGGTATTCATCCGGGGAGATTTCAGAGCATCATCGTTACAGTAAACAGGAGGCCCAAAACCCCAGCGGTGGGCTTGGCCTGTAGTGTGCTGTAGTTCTCTTTTCGATGTCCCGTGGTGCCGTGTGTGTGTGTGTGTGTGTGTGTGTGTGTGTGTGTGTGTGTGTACGTGCACGCTCTGCACCAGCACCACAGGATTGTTTTAGGCCTTTAAATAGTCGCAGTAAATTACAGGCTCTTTGCAAACTCGAGATTTTAAATGACTGCTCTGTCTGCAAGGGACACAAACACACGGCTGCTTATTACAGCAAACCTGTCATTTTTGTGGGAAAAGCTAGAGGAAAAAGCAGACATTTTTAATTGATACCTTAAGAAAACGGCAACACTGCACACTGGTGCAGCCGTGTACATTCACACACAGCCAGATTAATGCACTTATGAAAATTTGCCCACACAGTGTGTTTCCTGCACAAAGAAAATATGGACATTAAAGTAGTGGGACCCCAAAACCTTCCACTTCGGTCCCACGGCAGACCTATGGGGTGGATCATCTGCAGAAGCTCAGTCCAGCTCCACTGAACTGCAGTCTTGGAAATCAGTGTATTTTTCACCCCACTCTCTCCCGCCAGGCCAGACTCCCAGTGAGCATTTCTGTCAACAGCCTTAAGTTACGTAAATGAGCCTAAGTTTGTACCTTCATCCAGGTAACAGTATGAGCGAAACACGTGGAAGTGGTTTTTCTACTACTTTAGCAAAAAAAAAAAGTTTTTACTAGTTTATTATAAAAAAATACTTTTTTCTGAATAATGGATATGGACATGAAGAATGAATATCTGGATATATTACATTCATACAAATACATAAACATCTCCAACTGTACAGCACGGACATTAAATAAGCACTTCACTGCAGAATGTAGGTTAGTTTCTTCATGATTAAAAATCACCCGAGCGGTGTGTGTGTGTGTGTGTGTGTGTGTGTGTGTGTGTGTTCCGTGCGCACACACTGTGTCTTTAAGTCTGCTGACTGTGTTTGGGGTGAAACTGCTCCTTGGCCGCGTCCTCCAACTTCTCCCACTTCGGGAAGAAGCGCTCCTCCTCATCTTCATCGTCACTACCGTCACTCCTCATCCCGACGGTCCACGTTCTGAGGAGCCCCTTCTTCGCCCCCCCGACAGGCGGCATGCTGGGCGCAGAGCGGCAAACGCCGCTCCACCGGGGGACCGTGAACGCGCCCGTGGACGTGACCGCGCCCGCGACCGCAGCGCTCGGCAGCTTCCAGGTACGCGTGTCCTGTTTGCGGGGAGCGGCGTGACGGTGGGGGTGGGTGGCCTGGGGGGGGGACTGAGGGTCTGGCGGCGTGTCGCGAGGAGGATGCCGGCGCGGTGCGGGTAACGGCCTCCGTGTTTATCGGCCGGATCCCAGTGAGCGGTGGGGTGTCTGGGGGGGGGCGTCGCAGAACGCGGCGGACCACCGACACGGGTGACACGGGTGACACGGGTGACGGGGGCTGCGGATGCGATCGCGGGAGCCGCGTGCGCGTCCCGTCCTTCGCTGGGCACGGGAGCGCGCGGTACCTGCAGTGCTGCGTATGGCGGCCGTTCTGTGGGTCGCGCAGCTTGTTTACTCGTCCTGTTTCCCCACATAGCGCACAGTGGGGACGTGTCCCTCGGCACAGCGCGGTAAAGCACGGTAAACTACCGTGCGCTGTCGTAAACTGCTGCGGCAGCTACGGCACACAGCTGTGCGGAGCAGTAAAGTGCGGTATACTGCAGTAAACCACGGTACACTACGCCAAAGCACAGTAAACTTCGGTAGACACCGCTGCGCTATGGTGAAGCACAGGACTAAACAGTAAATCGCAGAAAAGTACAGTAAACTAAGGTAAACAGCGGTGCACTGTGGTAAATCACAGCGCTGCAGAGTATATCAGAGAGCACTACGGTAAAGCACGGTAAACTGGTGGAAAATACTGCACATAATAAACTTTATACCCCGTGAGGCCTTTAGGTGTAGCTGCTAATCGCAGCTGAGGGCTTCGGGTCTCTTCTGGTCTTTTCTCCTCGGCTTCTGCAAGTCCACCTCCCTGCTGACGTTGTTTCTCTGTACAGCAGCTGGATGTTTTTCTTTACATCTCATTAAGTATTTGGAGGAAAAGGCATGTTTGCTGGCTACTGAACACAGCTGTACATTTTAGTTCAGTCCAATAATAACAATAATAATAATAATAATAATAATACTAATAATAATGCCTCCCAAGCCACAAGGGTTATACAGGGGGCACACTGACCAAAGTCCGTCCCACGGTCCTGTCAGGTGCCAGTTGGTATTTGTCTGTCGCCGAAACATGCAGAGTGGTCCAGTAATGTGAGACACACATCCTTGGACTGTTGGAGGAAACCTATCCAGTCACAGGGAGAACAAACCCACGTCCAGCAGGCCCTGTGAGCCCCACCAAATCTGCACTTAATTAAAACGTGGAGGGTAACTGTTTTCTGTTTCTGTTCATTTAGGGTAATTTTTTTACCGTTTCTGTGCTGCCTGAAGGTTTTAGCAAAAGGCTTAAATGAGGGGGGGGGGCAACAGTGCACAGGTATTGAATTATGACTGACAGTGACCTCCTGGTGACCTTGTGTTGTAGCTTTTCTCTTTCCCCAAAGGTGTACACCTGCTGGATGAAGTAAGGATGTATTTTACTCAATTTACGATCGGTTTTATTTCCATTTTTGTTTCGTGTTTCGATTGTCGACATCTTAAAATTTGGCAGTCGCTGCTCCCGTCCTCGGACATCGTTGGCCACAAAACACCTAAATGTGGTAAATTTTGAGTCGATAGCACAGCGAGTGCCGGTGGAATGAGGACGGTGTCAGGCCACCCCTGAGCTCCGGGTACCATCTAACTGCAGCGTTTGGTTCCTTCTTTGCCCCCAGTGGAGCCTGATTGGTCAGCAGAGTCCAGGCCTGGGGGGGGGCACCGCCCCTTCCATCAAACTGCTTCTGCTTTATTAACAATGACTCTGCCATCTCCAGACAGCCCCAGCCTGTGAGGGCTACCAATTAATATTTACATCCAGATGGAAATGATCGGGTTGTTTTGGGCAGTATTAAGCAATCCGACTTTTTTTATGAGCTTTTTGTGTTTATTGTCAAATTGCTTTTGGGATCCCAGTTGTCCCCCAATCACTGTGCAATCATTGTTTAGTAAATGTCAGGGTTTAGCGACTGAAAACCCTGCAGTGACCACTTGACCGGGGGAAATGCCCCTTTCCTTTGAGCTCCTATGACTGAAAATAACAGTAAATAGCAATTTCAGTAAACATTTCTTTAAAAAACTCATTACACATAAAAAAGCACCACGGTTGAAAAACTTTTGATTATTTTCTTCCCACGTCCATGATGTCACTTACTGTAGAACATGCAGTAAAGGACACTGTAATGAACATTTTTACATTTATATGCAAATAATTTTGGAATGTGGATATTTATTTCTTGTACAGTTGTAAGCCATGCGCAGGTGGGACCCGGGCCGCACGCAGAGGTCAAGGATCGCTAATGTAACCATTAGCTAACACAGCTCCAAAATGGCAACCGCCTGTGGTGTTATATAGTTGGTTTGCTCTAGGTTTCTTCTCATGGATGATGGAAGTCTTGGCCAAAATAGGCCTCAGCAGCTCTCATCTCGAAACATGAGGTTCGGGAGCTGGATTAGGTGATCGGAGGAGCCGCCAAGCAGAGGGATAGCAGGAGACTTTCTACTCCCTGTCATTGAGGGTCATCTGTGGAACCGAATGCCGCTGCCGCCACTAGCATCACCGTGTGTGATCATATTCACGATCTGCACTCAGTCTGTCTTTCACATGTTCCTTTGTTAGGTTCGTCACCGTTTTCCTATTTATGAGTCTTTACAGAAAACATCAGCATCAGTTGTAGGTCAGACAGTTTGGACTCTTTTCTGCAGGACTTCTGTAATACAAGAAAGATGCAAGCAATTCGCCCTTCGTGGTCGCCTCAATGAACTGTGCACCTACAGAACCTGAAGAACCGCCAGGTGACGGACAAAGCCAAACCAGAATTCTCACTGGAAGCACAAGTGACTATTAGACTGAAGTTATCAAAATTTGGATGCATCCTGAGAAGGTTGGATTCTCTCAAAATGACTCTGATACTTGGAAAAGTGTGGGGAGAAAGAAGAAGTCAATCCCAGGGACACCCAACAGCAGCTGTAGCCATCACGCCACCTGCTCAGTGCACTTTTATTTGTTCTACGTCACATTGAACAATGAAAGTAGAGATACAAGTAGTACATAATTTTTCCCCTTTTTGTAGATCACTTTAGTTTGGTTCTCTTTCCTTATTAATCTGATGTTTACCCCTTCAACTTTGAGCCGTGTGTGTTGAACTCCGCACCAACTTGAAGACTCTGCAGATCCCTCCACACTTGAGGCATGTTCCTGTATTTCTGAACTCCACTGACTTGCTGATCGTATATCCAATGGCGGCGAAGCCAAATGACAAGAAACTGCACTCTGCCCAATGGAATTTGCTGGAAAACTGATTTATGGGCGTGCCTTTGTCCCCCATTTAAGGACAGACGTGTTGTCACCACAGAAGTGCGCAGTGTTTCTGGCACGGGTGTGCTGTCCTCCTCCACCACCATTCATGCTGTTCACTCTCCCCTTGTGCCTTATGTGTCGTAAGGGTGGGACCTCGGGATAAGTGTGTTAATGTTCCTCTCCCGTGTCTCCCCCCACATTTACAGTGATGGCCTGTGCTGTAAAGCTTCTCTTCGGCTCCCAGCACTGACTGCAGGACGGGGGACACTTGTCCTGCCAGGGAACATATCACAATGTACAGTGTGGAGGACCTTCTCATCTCTCATGGATACAAGCCACCCGGGACCTCCCAAAGCCGAGTCGAGGGTACCAGGCCAGACCGTGGTGGGGGGTGTGGGCAGTCGGAGGCAGCCAACACTGGGTCTTCGCTCAGCAGCAGGCAGGCACACGGTTGCGCCAGCAACAGTAAACATGGGGAGAGGAACTGGAGGAGGGAGGAAACTGTGGGAAGCAGTAACCATGGTGACACCCAGACCCAGGGTGGTTTCCTGACCGCAAGTGGTGGGTGAGTCTTTAACTCTGGGAGAGGGGCATAGTGGGAGGTCTTTCTTATCCTGTACCACACCTACTGTATACTCCACTCCCTTTACACAGGTAAACTTCACTGGAAATGTTCACAACCCTTGTGGGTGCTGTGTTTCAGTAAAATGTGTGTGTGTGTGTGTGTGTGTGTGTGTGTGTGTGTGTGTGTGTGTATCTAGCATAAGGACATTTTTATTTTTTACAGTACAGTAGCAGGAGTGGATGAGACCAAAACTTACAACCTTCAGGTCACCTTGGCCTGCTTTTCCACAATCCCACTTGCTAGTCTTTATAAACAATCACATGATTCTGTGGAACTTTTCTAAATTCATTTTCTGAAACATGCGGACTTCGCTGATGTGTTTCACATGTCCTTATGTTCTAGATTCTGTGATGAACCATATGGAATGCATTGTCACCCTCGGTCCAACAAAGACGTCAACTACTGGAGGAGGAGGGGCCAGGACTTCAGCGTCCTGTTAGACTATGCAGACAGCCAACTGAAGATAGAAGTGCCGCGGAGAGCAGAGCACAGGACTGAGCTGCAGGCCTGGGATGAGGCAGTGTGGCTGAGAGGGAGAGCAGCAGGAAACCGGGAGCCATGGATGGCAGCAGGAGACAGAAAGTGCCAGAGTCTTGGAACAGAAGAGTGGAGGCCGGCCATTAGCATGAGCCGCCAGCTCTCTGATAGCGAGGGCCAGATGTGGGCCCGTGAGCAGTACCACCAAAGGTCTGCAGAGGGCGCTATTCATCCCAAAACCAAAGGGAAGTCCCTGTCTCTCCCCCGGGGGCTGCCAACAGAGAGTCTGACCGTGTACAGCAGTCAGTGTGCAGATAGCAGCAGTTCGCTGGGGTCTTTACTGAAACACCATGAAGGTTCAGGTGCCCATGAGCTGTGGTCAGAGATTGGCCAGCCACTTGGCCACACTTCCCTTTTGTCAAAGCCCTTGTTCAACAGGCCTGTTAAGCCTCCCTCCTACGAGGCGCACCAGCAGACACGGGGCAGCTGGGAAATGCTTGCTAGGGACCTGGGACCTAAGCACAGAGGCCAAGCAATGCGCATGTCTAAGAGTGGGGAGATCAGCCAGGAATATTTTACACATGAGCATGCAGGATCCAGTTTGGGACCTCCAGGTTATATACCTCCACCCTCTTACGAAAGACCACAACTGCAGAATGGGGCCCAGAAGAACCACAACCAGGCCATCAGCTTCCAAGTGAGGGGAAAGGCAGAGGCAGGGGTCTGGGAAATGGGGAGGTGGCCTTGCAGATCAAGGGAAGCCTGTTTCATGGAGTACCAGAAGGAAAGAGGTATTGCCTGCAGCAGACAGACCCACCCAGGGTATGTGGACCAGCATCTGGGATGTGTCCAGTACTTGCCCTTCCACGACCCACGTGTGCGACACATCTCAGGTGGACAGTGTGGGAATTCTCTAACCGACTTAGACAAAACTAGGAACATCCATAGAGAGATTCCCAGTGCTAAAGTGTTAGGACAATCCACACGCGATCGTGCCTTCCTCCCCCCAGAGGGGTTCATTTCTCGTGCAGACCCTAGCAAAGTGTCTGCTACCGACGACGAAGATGGCAGTAGGTGGAATAGCAGTATGCACAAGGAGAGTAATAATAACACAGTCACATTTGACCAAAACTGTAATGAGAACCACAAAGATATCCCCACAACCAGGCAGAGTGAGAACCTGGACCAAGGTTTTTGTGAAACAGTCACTCAAGTGAAGAAAATTGAGCCCGCCATCCATACAGAGAAAGCCAAACAAGTAAAGCGGAAGCTCAACGAGACCATCTTTTGTTTGGTTTCGGTCCCCATTCTCACACAGCCTGACCGGAAGTGCTCCGATCTGAATAACAACGAAACTGCCAACGCAGCAGTAATGAGCGACCCCGATAAAAACAATACAAGCGACTTGCAAAACCAAAGTCTCCCAAGCACATTGTCGATGGATTTGGACCTGCAGCAGCCTCCTGGAGGAGTGTCGAAGGAGAAACAACTAAGGAAAGTCTGTCCAAAGAAGGAATTGCTTGACACACGGCCCATAAAGTTAAGTAAAAACATAGAGTTGCGATACTCTGGTTCATGGCCTGGTGATCAATACCGAGACCAGGAGACCCAGACCAGCTTTTGTGAGGTCCCTGAAGGTTCGCCTCAAGGCCCCCTAAGCTTCCAAGCACAAGATCAGGGCCAGCACACCTCTGCTACCACTCTAGATTCTACCCAGGGGACAGACTGTGGTACCAAGTTCACATTTCACACCATGAAGGGGCAGAAAAGCCTGAATCCCTCTAGTAACAGCGCCTTCTCCAAAACCTTCACATACTCCAACCGGTTTACCAAGAGCGCAGCTCTCCCAGGACTTGTTTCAGAAAAAGGAGAAGGCAAAGACATCAGTCCTGAGGCTTTTGGACAGTTTTTGCTGAAGCCTGTGAGCCGACGCCCATGGGATGCAATTGAGGAGTTGGAATCCTTCAACAAGGAGCTTCAGGATCCATTCAGCAAGCCTGCCAGTGTCAGCAAGTGCATTGAGGACCTCAATGAGGCATACAAAGACATCCTTGAATTGAGCAATACCAGCAATAATTTTGAAAACAAAGAGGTGCAAGATCTTGACATTTCAAAGGAAAAGGAGAACCTGCAAGTGCAATCCCACTGCAAGGCCAAAAAGTTGAGGCCAACATTCAAAAGCTGGGCTGCTGCTGAACCGGAATACGGAGGGTTGAAGAGCGCATTCTCCAGAGCTGCGGGGAAAGCGGAGAGCTTCAGTAACCAGCAACAACTGGAGGAAATTTCCGGTCTTTCTGAGAGCAGCTGTACAAATTACAGCATGCCCTCTCGAATCATAAAGAAGGCGGGTTCTGACACCAGGGCCTTCAAGATAGATGCCACCATTCAGAAGGAACCCCAGCGTAAAGATGTGGGTGTAACTGTACACCCCTCTGTTGAGCCCATATGGGTCGCTGGGAAGCTGATGCAAGACGCATCCACGCTCACAAGTCCCCCAGATTATGAGGACATCTGTCATGCCCTGCAATTGACTCGCGATCCCGGAGGCTGGAACAAGACCACGGGGATCAAACCAACAGCTAGCAACCGAGATGCAGGATCTCCTCCAAACTCCTGCAATACTGTTGGATTGAGTTCAACCTTCAAAGAGGATCGTTTCTGTCCTAAAACAGAGACCATGGCGGAGATGAAGCGAGAGAGTTTAGTACCACACTTTGTTGGAGTAAAGAGCTCTGATGTTCCAGCAGTCGGAGGTCGGCGGCTCCTCATCAAAGGTGGTCCCCACTGGATTCCCCATAAAGCAACAACTGGTGAAGCTGAAGATCCATCAGGAGTCATCTCTGGCAAGAGTTCTGATTGTTATTACTGGAGGAGGCAGCTATCACTAGCAGAAAGACGTCTTGAGACCCTCCTTATCAACGGGCCATCCAGCAGCACGGCCTTAGAGGACCTTCGCACCGTGTACCGGGGGAAGTGTGCTCAGGGAATTCCTGAGAATGAATCGCTAGAAGAGAGGGCAGCCAGGATCCTGGGAATCAATGTGACTGCAGAGTCTTTAGCAGCTGCAACCCAAAATGGAGATGGGAAAAAGGCTGAAGGTGTAGGAGAAGAAGGTTTCCCAGGCAGAGAATCTTTAGAACCAAGCACAGAGGGAGGCATTTCACAGTCTGCAGTGCAAAGTGAGAATGCACAAGAGGTGGATGCACAGCTACACGGGATGGAGATGTTGCAGCAGAGTGGTCATGGGACCCTTTCTGGGTCAATTGAGCCCACCCACATCGAAGCCCCCCCAGGGCTGATCGAATCTCTGGAAGATGAGACTCTGCTGTCTGCACCCACTGACAGCAATGACCAGCTGTCACTGAACAGTGGTGATGGCCATTGGGATTCCAGGGCCGCTCCATTTGTGCTCGAGACCCTGGGAGAGAAGCAGGATGCTTGGGCAAGATGCAACGAGGCTGGGCACCTCGAGGTAGAATCAGATTGCCATATCAGCCTCAGGACCTCTGACTCTGGAGATGGGGTGGGAGACTGGAGACGTCCAGAGTCAGAGCCTAAGGACCACTTACCAGTGCCACACCAACCCCGCACTGTTGCGAAGAGGGAGATCACGCTGCCTCCGAGCTTCAGCAGTGCCTCAAGTGAAGCAGAAGTCCAGGACATGGAGGTGCAGTCCCTCTCAGGTGAGCCTACTTATATCTCACATTTGCAGTTTTCACCTGAAGTTCTTACGCGGGTTGAGTGACGGCACTAACAGAAATGCCCAAGTTGATGCAGTCTCTTATTATAGACTTGTGTAGGTGTTTATCATTAACCAGCCGGACTGCTGACTTCCAGTATTTAATTTGAAATAAAGACAAGGACAGCTTTTTCATTCTGTCTCGTGCTTCACATAGACTCTGCTTGAGGTTTGTCTTTTTGTTGTCGCAAAGTGAAGTTCACGTTGCAGTGAGGCGTGTTTCTCACAAGAGGGCGCTGTTGTAAAAGTCCCCATTTCTGTCGTTCAGGTTAACGATGGCTGATGAGGGTAAAGCCTAACTGGGGGCAGTGCATGACAAGACAGCTTCCACACAGTTAACACCTTCTCGCTGTAAGAATGGACTGGGAAGATGGATTTTTTACAGTTTTATTTTTTTAGTGCGGAAATGACGGAGCCACAAGATGTGGGGAGGAGAGATGGAGAAAATCATCCAGCACTCAATCCCGTCCAGAAGTAAAAAGGGATTTAAAGCGCGCTTCTTCGGCCACGTGTGCTCAAGCCGTCTGCTTCTACTTTGGGTCTCGTGCTGCTTTCCGTAATGTGAAATGTTTGCATTGTTTTGTGTAACTCTAGATGACGTCTGCTGCGCTGCACCGTTGGACCACGGAGACGCCTATGACCCGAGCCACGTGGAGAGGGTGTAGGACCAGCGAGTTTTGCCACCGTGACCGCAGGGAAAGCATTCATTCCATTCTCACACCGCACAAATGGCCTTCTTCTCCGACACGAGCATTGTGTACACCGTGGTGCAAAGTGGCGCCCTCACCTCCCGCCACCGCCATCCTCAGGCTGGGCTCTGTCGGCATGACCCTGGTCTGCTCGATCCGATCATCAGCTGGTGTTTTGCCTGCCCCTTCTTACACGCTTCCACGCTGGAGTGAGCTGCTGCTACACCTCATACTGGCAGCTGCTCTGTCACTGGTAGCAAATTCAGGGCTTCAGAGAGTGTGTGTCACAACCCCCCGCAGTGGCGATGCTGCCCAATTTTCCCGCACAACTGATGAGAGGTGAGACACTTTTTGGAAGTTGGCATTGATGGTAAAGTAAAACTGAGATTAAATGATCTGGCCTGAACTTTTCCATGGAGTTGTGAACACAGTTTTTGTTAGCTTTTCCTTTGTACCTCGAGAATGTTCTCAGCAGCAGGGCGGTGCCAGCCTGGGTTACAGAACCTTAAATAATTAAATAGCGGCAGGTTTGCTGGGCTCCACGTTGCTTTGTTTTGCAGACAGCGGAGGAGGAGGACCACTCAGGCGTTCATGTAACTGCATCACAGAGAGCAATATGGTCGCCCAGGGCTCCTCAGGCTGCGGGAGGGAGACCCTTTCAGCGACTTCACCCTAAATCCCAGCCCATTTGCACTGTTTCAGTGTGGGGGGGGGGGGGGGGCATTGCTCCAAATATTTATTTTTGTCGCATCAAAAATTCCAGGTCAAACTAAAATAATGTACAAAATGAAAAGTATATTTTAAATATTCCAGTACAGATTTTCTATGTAACCATATTTTATTTGCCTGGCTTTAACTGAGCTGGAAATATCGTATGGCTGTATATTACCGTGGTAGAGAGTATAATTTTATAAAATGCTTTTTAAATGAGAGAGGCGTATGAAGCTGTCCACAGATTTGATTGCTCTTTTTTGTGAATGATACTTTATTTCTGTAAGCTGAAGCTATAAACAATAGAAATAGTCAAAAAAACTTCAATAGGTGTAAAACACAACAATATTTTATAATTATTTGTTGTTGCACATACAGTTCATATAGGAGTGTTTTATGGGTATCGGTTACCAGTAGGATTAATATGCTGAACAATTTCTTTCTTCTTTAAATGGTTTCCAAACCATTTTTGTTTGTTTGTTTTACTTAAAGGCATATTATAATAAATTTTTAAAATATATATTTAATGTAGAGATATGCAGAGGACAGAGTGTCAAGACGCAAAGTACCAGTGTGTGTTTAAGATAAATACTTTTACTGCTTATATTTTTACAGACTACTGCGATAGTGACATGCGATGCAGAGAATTTGGTTGGTTGTTTGCTAATTTCAGTTGGCGATAATGGAAATTACTGTGCAATATGAAATGCCATTTTTAAACAATGTAGGCTGTTATAGGAACACAGAGTAAATATGCAGATTACTATGTTATTACTCTAAGTTGTATATGCAAGGCCGCGTGCAATGTCAGCTGTTTTGTTTTATAGACACAAACTAAAAATCTAAATGCTTAGCTATTGCTAAGGGAAGGAAAAAATGGCAGCGAATTGTTGGTCCAGAGGTCCAGGCTGGAGGTCCAAACTCCTGTAAGCCTCTCCTGTCAGATCACAGCGCCCTGTTGAACCTTAGAGGATTTGTGGTCCACAGCGTGACCTGCTCAGCGGTCATGGTTGCAGCAGAAAGAGGGCCCCCTTCTGGCGACTGTGAGCCGCAGCATCTCTCGGTCCTGCAGACGCTGCCCTGCTTGAGTAGGTGACCCGGAGCAATGAGGTGGTATTAACGTTTTATACTGCAGGGGACGCGAAGAACATGAACTGATGTCCACACCTTGTTGTAATATTGTCTATTTTCATAGGAGGTTTAGAGTGCTCTTTTCTACACGCCAGTGTTTCCCTCCTCTTCCTTCCCCAAAGCTCAAGGGAGAGGCGAGAAAAGCGCATCATTCGCGTTTGGTACAGAGACGGTACCAGACGAGAGAACATTATCTTTCATATCACATATTTTTTATTTACAAAACTATGCCAAGTATTTAAAGCAGAAGCTATTTTTAGAGAACGATGAGGAGCTCTCGTGTGTCCTTTCTTTTAAGTCACTTCTACCTTTTTGTACTCATGAGGAAAAGTTGGGAGACTCGGTCATGTGCATCTATTGTAAAACTATAGTCTGTTCATAAATAAACTCTTTGCATGAAGGTCCAGTTTGTGCTCCATTTTTGTGTATTTTGTGAGCATTTTTTTAAATGGAACTGCGCTGTTCTCAACGTCTAGGTTTTCCTCCTGCTCCCACACTCAGCATCCCTACGTAGAAGGGTGGAGCTTAACGGAGAGCAGGACACGGTACCACAGCAGGACTTGGACTTGCACTCATGTTCCTCCAGCTGGTGCTTTTAGCGCCGCTTCCTGTGCCAGAGCCTCACGCTGAGCCGTCTCACCTCAGTTGTGTTGCTGGCAGCTTCTGGCAGCTTCAGGCAGCCTGGCCGAGCAACGGTGGAGGTGAACTGAGGCCCCCCATCTTGGACATTTGTACACCTTAAAAACAGATGTTTTCAAACGTACCACTGGACACGATGGAAGCAGTCGTGAAAATGGGTTTCCTCCTTTATCGAATCGCAATTCCGTGCAGCAAAGCGAATGTTCAGACTGCAACGTGCACCGACTTTGACTGTCGACAGCACCGAGCCTCTGGGTGGGGTCTTAGGACAGAAGCTTCTTCCGTTGAGCAATGGGTCTGGGTTCCATTTGTGAGGCCTCTTCAGCTTCTTCACACATAAAAGGTCACAGGCACCAGACTTATGGACATTTTTATGGTTCACGACTCCCTGCTTTTGTGGTCAGGCGCCAAGCAGGAGATGAGGATGCGAACTGGACAGCAATGTTTGCCGCTTGGTTGACGTTTGCGCAGTTATTGTACAAATGTGGCTCAACTCCTCAGACACAGCAGTTATTTAAAGCAAGAAAGGATTTGTCAGGATGGCCAGCGTGCAGTTTTGTCCACAGATTTTCACCACGGCATTGCTGTGCTGGAAGTTTCTCCGAAAAACTCAGTACTGCAGTGTTTAACAATTAACTGCACAAATTTATATTTATTTACACGTATTCATTAGTCAAACACTTTTCTCCAAAGTCACACATAATTCAAGCAAACAATAGTGCGTCAAGAGAGGATGAGTTTCAGACATAGGATGATGATCAGCACCGCTCAAAGTGTCTGACACCATCATGTTGCTGGTTCACATCCCTCCAGCAGCTGCCTATAGGAGTGACATTCAAGCAGCAGATACATGGATAATCACAGCAGATGGTGTTGGACTCACTTACGTAGCTGGCAAGAGGTCAGGAGAGAAATGGCTCTGAAGGAGAAGGGTTCGAGAGCCCTATGGAATGTTGATAGGGATTCGGCAACTCTGAGGGACAGATGGAGTTTGGGCCGCAACACTAGGGGCCAAAAGCTAAGAACCTATAGGCAAACAACCTGTTTCTATGTCGAAGGCACTTTTGCTTGTTGCATTGCTCTGAGAAGAGCGTCTGCTAAATGGCTGAAATTAGCATGCAAATATGTTGAAAAAGCCAAGGCCTGAACTTCTGGAAAGAAGCCCAGTCCACACCCACGTGGGTGGCAGAAGTTTGGCATGTGGTCCCGACCCCCGAGGAGATGAAGGGCAGCCTGGTTACGCCCCGATGATGGGCTGTTCTGCTTTCAGGCTCAGTGGAACTGCGCTAAACTGCTGACCTGCTGGTAATTTAACGCTGGTGTCCAGGTTTTATGACCTCCTCATTTGCATGGGTGCATATGTACCTGGAGGAGGTGGCGGTCACCAGGTTCTGGTTGGGGACACACAGGGGGACGAGAGGCTGCTTCGGCAGCTTTTGTGGATTCAGTGACTGACAGTGACGACTCTGACGTCTCGGTGTGACTGAGGAGAAAACGCCGAGTCCAGTCGGACTCCAGACCAGAGCCCATCCGTCACCGGCGGACCGGCACTGCCACCCCCATGTGGCCCCGCCCGACGCGTCCGCAGAGCGCCTATCCTGCGCGTCCCCGTGGAGCCGCCCCGAGACGGAGCTTGCATGCGGAGCGGTGTGGGTTCACAGCCCACGGACGTGGGGCGGAAGGCGGAAGGGGACGACGCGGTGGGGAGGAGTGCGTGTAACCCGACCGGACCGCACAGAAGCCACGGGGTGAGTCGATAAACTTGTAAACAGGCGAGTAAACGGTACAGTAAAATGATGCTGCTGTCGTCGTGTAATAATAATAATAATAATAATAATAATAACAACAACAACTGCCGTGTAAGGGGTTCCACTTGTTCATGTTTATCTGCAACTCGTTTTCTGCCGCTCCACCTGTTGCAGTCGGAGGGTTTGGGATAAGAGCAGAACTCCTACCGGATCGATCGTCCGAAGGTCAAGAAAGAACCTGACAGTCAAAAGATGGAAATTGTTTGTTGTTTTCAGCCTTTATTTGTCCGACACTTTTAGTGTCGCTCGGGTTTACTAGGATTTACTTTCCTGTACGACACGGTTATTTCTGCTGCATCACTTCTGAGCTCCTTGAGCTTGATGGTTTTACAAGAGGAGCAGGGGGTGTGAACCCAGCACCTTCAGACTGCACCATGACAGCCCCTGACCAGCACACCACCCGCTGGCTGTGGTAATCTGCTTGTGGCAGTCGTGCAGGTTGGGGGGGTGTGAAGGAGACCTCCTGGTGACACCTGGTTCTGCTTGGTCAGGAAGTGAAGCTGTGTAGGTTCAGGACTTTAAGGTCTAGCTACTAAGCCCTCGGCGATGTTGATGCAGAGTAAAAATGACTGCGTTGTATGAATGAGTAAATTGGTGCAAGTAGCTTAGTGTGTAAACGTCACATTGAAATGAGAAGGCTGACATTTTGCTGGAATGTTCTGGGCCCTGCTGTGGTGCACTCATAGGTGATGCTCCTTAGAAACGCACACAGGGAGCTGGACCCCCTTGTTCATTTCGATCATCCATCCTGTCCCACCTGACAGCCCCCCCACCCCAGCTCACAGTTTGCCTTTTATAGGAAGAGGTTCAAACAGAAGGAGGCAGGAGCCAGGCAGGTAGCTGCCTCCTGCTGAGGGTAACAGGTGTTGCATAGCTCTATGTGTGTGTGTGTGTGTGTGTGTGTGTATTGTACAATTTTAAAGCAGTGTCTGATGAAAAATAAATGAGGTAGGTGAACCACCAGACCCCCAAACGGCCCCCCACCCCTTTCACGGGTACCGTGCTGCACTGTCTGCTACAAAGGCGCTCTTGTGCGCTGCGGCACATGGCCCGGCACTGCCTTGTCTTTTTGTCTGTGGAAAAAAAAAACGTTTATTTGCTTGTGTTTGCAGAAGTGGAAACCACTTCATGTGGTCGTAACTGTTCCGGTGCATTTTGCTATAAAAAGGAATGTAAATATTTCTGTTAGAATTTACAGTGATTCCCAAGCATACAACTCAACATTAAGCTTATATCGATTTATTCAACAGGCATTTGTCTTCCAAGCAATACAGAGGTGAAAAATAAAAGTGAACTCCAAAGTGGACATTAAATGAAACATTTTATTTACATTTAACAGTGTTACTATCATGTCCAAACAGTTTCAAAAATACTTTATTAATACTTAATACCGATACTATTAATACATTTTATCCAATGTGTGAATGATACATTGGCATGAATGATAAATCCCATGACCCCATTCCCCCCGATTAGCTTGGTGCTGTGAGGATGAACTGCAATAAATAATTAATAATTAATCAGTTAATAAATATGCAGTTTGTGACCTGATGACCTCCTGGGTGCTGTACTGCAGGAATGCACTAGAGGGCGCTGTGTTAAAGGGAACTGCAGAGGAGCACCCCGAGTGGAGCTGTGTTCGATGCTGTCGGGTCCCCTGTGGGCACCCAGAATGCCGATGTTTTCAGACCTCTGAGCGGCACACACAGCAGCAGCATTGCTAACGTTGCGTTGTTTTACACTGTGTTATGAATGTGAAGGCGGGACCACATCCAGGAGCGCGAATGTGACTGCACCGCCGGTCTGTATGACAGCTGAGTCACCCCCCCCCCCAGGAGCTTCATGCTATTTATGGCTGGAGTGCAGCAGTTGGTCGGAGCTATGTTCTCCAGTCCATACATGGGCTCTCCCCGTGTGCCCCCACAAGCAACGTGGGGGCCCATGGAGTGGGGAACACTGCTGTCACTGTGGTTATGCCAGGCAGGAGATATCCACACAGATGTTTCTGCTGTAATTTACACAAATTGTGGATGACACCTGGAAGTAAAGATTTCTGCTCAAACCTGTGCAGCGGGGGACTCAACCACACAAACATACTCATTCCCTCCCCTGATCCCACCCCTCCCCTAATTAAGGTGGGCACCATCCTGCCCGTTGGCCCTCCTTCCGCCTCCCACCCCGTGCCGTCCCGTGTGGGAAAGCACCGTTCTATATTTGTTTGCCCCCAGATCGTCTCTACTGCAGATGGTCCTGCGGCACGTTGCTCCCTGGAGAGCGAGCGACGTGGTGTGAACTCCGCAGCACTGCGCCCCCCCACCCCAAACCAGGCCGCCCCCTCGGCAGACGAGCCCTACAGAACCGCAACACTCGGACACAGCACCCGACCCAGGGACACGCGGTGCCACTCGGCAAGGAGATCTGCCACTTGGAGAGAAGTAAGTGACCTCATGGAGCAGCAGAGGTTCGGCTCCCCCTGCTGGAAGTGCAGGAGGCAGATGGGCTCCTGCTGGAGACTTTTGCCAGGCTGCGTTGGACTGAGCTGCGCCACCAGAACCCCTGTCACAGCATGTGTGCCAGGTGCCCATGTGTTTATCACGAGGATGGTGGGATGCAGGAGGGCGTTTGAGGGCGTGTGGGGACCCATGTGGTGAAGGGTCAGCTGTGTGGGATCTGTTACAGAGTGCGATGCACCGCCACCATGTTTGCATGCCCACAAGGCATCTTCTCAGCCCCACAGGGTCTGTGTCCTACTGCTCGTTCTCCCCAGAAGCCATTGAGATGTTTGGCACCATGGAGCTGCCACCAGTACTTCTGTTTTCACCATTTGTTGGGCTGCATCACCGCATCATCACCGCTCATCATTGCATCACTGCACATCACACCAACACAGGTCTTTCTTTATTTAAAGGAGCTGCGTGTCCCTAAAATTAAAATTAGTTAAGAAAACCTTGACGTTGCTCTGGAAGTTGAAGTCCAGAAGTTTTTTTTCTTTCTCCTGCTTCTTTTTTATTTTATCTGAGAGACTAAGTTGAGTGCAAGATGTCATGAGGTCTCCTAAAACGCTACAGTGCTGTTAGCTGTGACACTCGGGGCAGCAGGGGGCGTAGCAGTTGGAGCCATCAGGTTGCAGTGGAAAAATCCTGCTTCCTGCTATAGTACCTTTGGCTGGGGGCTTACTGTGAATTGATAAGGTAAAAAAAATACCCTGGTGTAAAAGTGGGTAAATCACTGCAATTAGCACGACACTAAGTCACTTTGGTACGAACGTCAGATAAAAAGGTTTATTAGTGATTAATTAATAATTATAATTTGCCTGGATTTTGTCACTAAAAAAACTTTAGAAAATCTTTTTTGGGTGTTGCAGGTTTTTGCTTGACTTCGCATTATTCATTTCATATTTCTGACAAATCCATATGACTCTGGCGCTGCTCTGTAGCCCCTCTACACCTGGGCTTTGATCTCCACTCCGCTGGACATGGACAGACAGCCTCGTTTTGATGAATGTAGGTCCCTGAAAAAGAGGAGGTCCATGGAGTTCAGGAAGAATGGTCAAATTTGACTATAGCCATGGGTATAGAATTGGGGTTCTGTAGAATGAGCAGGTTCTGAGCCACACCGCTGAGGAGATGGTGACTCAAAAGTTTCAGTGCGGCCCCAGAAAGTCATTGGGATCTATGGATGACGTTCATATTAGAAAACTGCATGTGGTTCCATCCCTCGGCTCGCCTGAGCTCTGTGTGTGTGTGTGTGTGTGTGTGTGTGTGTGTGTGTGTGTGTGTGTGGTGTGTGTGTGTGTGTGTGCATTTATGAGAACACGCTGGATCTACACCACAACACTGTGTCACTACACCCACAGAAAAGGCTTCAGTTATTTTTTCAAAACCCATTGGCTGTTTTGGAATAAATTTCTGTCGATAAGGCTTCAGATGTTGGCTTTTCTGCAGGGGGGGCTGTGTGTGTGCTCAGCAGCTGCACAAAGTGTGTGAAAGGGGTGAACACTGTCACCCAGCAGAAATAACACAGCATGACCTCTCCACCACTCTGCCGCTCAGCCGTTCTTTGCCTTTTTTAGGGTCGTCTGCAGGCAACAGAGGAGCCCCAAGTTTGGGGAGGCGGAGTTTTTTCAGGCCAGGCTCAAGACCTGGGGTCTCTCAAAGCAAGAGGAGAGGACAGGCGGGCGGGGCAGGGGGAGACAGAGTAAAGTGATTGTGTGTGTGTGGCGTGTGTGTGTGCGTGGGTGCAGGGTAAAAAGGGGTGTGGAATGGGAATGCTGCACTGGTCATCTAAGGTCTCACTGTGTGCCTCATGCACATATCCCACTTTTATCATTTTATTCTTATACTTGGAATGAGGTTCTGGTCTCTGTTTTCTGTGTGTGTTGTGTGTGTGTGTGTGTGTGTGTGTGTGTGTGTGTGTGTGTGTGTGTGTGTGTGTGTTTTTGCATTGTGCCATCTTTGCCAAGCACTCAATGTTAGTTTTCATGATCCAAATTTACGTCTTTGTTTTGATCAGCGGAGCAATTTCTTTACCTCGCACCCCCCCATTGGAGTTATTGGCCCCCAGTGGAGGTGGGCAACCTGTCAGTGAGCACCAGGGGTCACAGAATGAAAGTGCACTGTGGTTCCTGAAGGTCTGAGAGATGTTTGGATGTTGTGGCTGAGCAAGTGAGTAAAATGGTTAGGTGGATCCTGAAGCGCTTCTCAAACCTCAGCCATGTATGGTGGTGCTCCCTCAGGGTGTGTTTGGTCTCTGGAGGAGAAGGAATGTTTCTCAGCAAAGGCCAGCCCAAACGAAAGTTCTGGTAGCTTGGAGAGCCCGTGGCCATTCTGTGGAGCAGGACTCGCCCTTGCTCTTTCTAACCCACACCCTTTATGAACATGGAATTCGGCTCCGCTGCAAACACAGGGCCGGGACAGGACGGGTGGGGGATGCTTGAGTGTCCCTCCCTACCTCGTGTCACTTTGTATGTTTGGTTAGAGGAGCAGTGTTGTGTAAATCAGCGTGTTAACATTGGCTTTTCAGAGACATTTCTGTTTCTCTTGCGGCACATTTTTACAGCTAAAGTAGGAAGCTAAGGCCTGGTTGTGTTTCTGGTCGCGGTCTTGGAAATGGTGCATTTGCAGCCATGTGCAAAAATATTAACATTCACTTTAAGCTTCATGTGTCCAGCGTGACACTGTGACACCGGGGCTGTTTGGCTGTAGGTTCACGTCCAGCTCCGTCTGTGTGGAGTTGGCGTGCTCTTGCCATTTACACGTGGGTTTCCTCCCACAGTCCAAAGATACGTTTATGGTCAGCTAGTGACTCTAAATTGCTCTTTGCACGTGTGTATGGAGGACGGGTGGGCAGCATTGGTATTTGGACTTCAAAAGATTTACTTTTCTACTCTTTTCATTGTTTAGTTATTTTTGTTTTCCTCTCCTCAGTCGCCCACTGGTTTATCTACACAGCTCAGCCTGTGTACACAGTGGATCAGCTGCATCATCTGTCTCTCTTCCTGTTGTTCATGTGCTGGACATTTGTTCAGTGCTCTGTGGCGCTTTGTTGACACGATCGCTTTTATAAAAATAAACTGAACTGAGCTGAATACAACATGTGAGCCGCAAGTTGGCAGCCTTCAAGTCCCAAACAGCTCCTCCTACCGGATGGATGGCAGGGATGTTGAGTCCTGCACTCAGATAGATCACACCAGAATGAAAACGCTTAAAAAGAAAATAAATTTTGGTCTTGGGATTTGCGCTGGACTTGACTGAGTTTGAGTCTCCAGGAGCAGATCAATTCCCCCCTTTTTGGGGTCTGTTTCACTTTTCTCTTTCATGTGTTAAGTGTGGTTCTTGTGTTTTTGATAAATCAAGGTTTTTCAACACGGCATCATTGCCCTGGTGGGGGGAACAGGGGGCCGATGCCTTGCTGTGATTGGTTGAAGCAGGGTCTTCTCGGCCTGCTTCCAGCAGACACTGCACTGACTGGGAGGATTGGAGCTCAGAAGGGATAACTGATCTGTCCGTGCGACTGTCTGCTGTCCCTTGGGGGCAGGTCTGAGGGAGGTTGTACCTCTGCTGTGTGCAGTCGAATCTGAACCTCCCACCTTGCTCCAGCCTCCCTAGCATTCACTCCTTCTCTGCCAATTTTCTGCTTCTAAATTGGATTTGGACCCTGAGCCGTTTTAGTCCTGTTGTCAGTGCGGCTGTTGATCGGCGCACAGCTCTGGTCTGATGCTTGTCAGCTGCAGGACTTTGACCGCAAGTGCATCACCATTCCTGTTGCGTCTGCGTCTGAGTCTGCATCTGCGTTACCGTGGAGTGGGGTCCCTCCGCTCTCAGCTGCCAACGTGTTCAGCCACCAGCCAGTTTCTGCAACACCAGGAAAATGTTCTGGAACACCTGGGTAGACAACTACCTGGGCCAAGGGAAGTACTGTGCAGAAGGTGGGATACCAGAGTTGCCATGGAAGCAGCTGCCATGGGTGCCCTGGCTTTCTCTGAGGAGGAGCAGTAGATTGTGTGTGTGTGTGTGTGTGTGTGTGTGTGTGTGTGTGTGTGCACGTGCGCGCCTCCCCTCTGGTTGGCTGGGACCTCCTTGCACCTGATTAACTTGCTTCTGCAGCTTTACCTAAATGACTAGATAATGAGGAAAGCTTGACTGACACATTTCTTCTGAGAATAGTTTTAATCCTCCTACACACACACACACACACACACACACACACACACACACACACACACGCAGCTCCCGCTCCCCTGAGCTAATCCCCACTGTCAGAGACAAGCGGTGGTCAGCATCTGCTGTGTGTGTCCACTGGGAAGTTGCAGCGTCTCAAGTCCTCTGCACTCTGGTCACCATGAAGAGGTCCAGCACAAGTGGGTGTCTTCAGTATCTTGTCACCTGCTGTCATCTGCACACGCTGTCATGGCAA
The DNA here is from genome assembly GCA_018136845.1 of Heterotis niloticus. Classification (NCBI taxonomy): domain Eukaryota; kingdom Metazoa; phylum Chordata; class Actinopteri; order Osteoglossiformes; family Osteoglossidae; genus Heterotis; species Heterotis niloticus. The sequence continues at coordinate 18,356,730 of CM030894.1, read as the reverse complement.
CACACTTAGCCATCTGAAGAGCTTTATAGTGTAACAGAGTCAGGTTGCTGCTATTTACAGTGTTTTACTATAGTTTGACTGTGGATATTTGTTTCAACAAAGTTTAGTGGAATTTATCTGGATATTTACTGTTTTTTTTACTACAGTCAGGCAGTCCATAATTACTGTTTTTAATGCAGCTTAATGGAATCAGACTGGATATTTATGATGTTTTATTACAATCAGGCTGTGGATTTTTACTGTGGTTTAGTAAACCTTAATGGAATTAGGCTGGGTATTTACTGGGTTTTACTTTGGTTAGATGGTGGATATTTACTGTGTTTACAGTGAATAGTATGTTTGCCCCAAGGGCTCTGGATGTGATCTTCTTGCTGTTCAGGATGTGAGACGCTGCTGCAGTTTGTGGTTCCGGGGTGGTGTGTGTCAGTCTCCTGGTGGTGGGGTTGGTGCAGCCCGGCTTTCAGTCCAGCAGCACATCTGCATGTCTGTGGGCATCTCACTATTTATACAGCCAGAATGGGCAGCAGCAAGTGGCATAATGTCAGCTCCATCACCTCACCTAGCCTGGGTTCCAACCCCACCTCCTACTGTAAGACTTTTGGTTGTGGTCCTTACCTTGAATTGATGCAGTAAAAATTACTGAGCTCAGCTTATTGTGCGACCTGATGTTTTGTGATTTTGGCTAAGGGATCAGGGAGACTAAACATAGTCATACTACCTTCGACTTTTGGACAAAAGTGGGCAACTTGTCTGGCAGCAGAAGAGAGAAGAGAAGAGAGTCTTTCTGGTCTGCTCACACTCTTAATTGCCTAATAGGATCAGTCAGTTTGTTCTGTCTTGGGACAGTGGAGCCTCCATTTTACAGACTCTGGATTTGCATTCTGTCACAAATCTGACAGTCTCTTGTCACTGCGGTCTGTCTATAATTCACTGTGTTGTGCTGTGCGTGTGTGTGTGTGTGTGTGTGTGTGTGTGTGTGTGTGTGTGTGTTAAATGATGCAGTTCATTTTTCCGGACAACTCTTCCCCCCTCCCTATGCATGCAAGTGAATCTCAGTTTGTTTGTCCATTTATTCTTTATGCACAGCTTTATTTTTCAAGCCACAGATTTGAAATTTGGTAAACAAGTACTTTTCACCTTAAGTGAGGGTTTTGTATATTCAAATACACACACATACGAACACACAGATATACCTGAGATGAGTAATGGGGGTGTGCTGGAGGGAGAACCCAAACTGAGGAGTTATGTATAACAGTTCAAACATCTTTGATGAGCTCTCTTGTCCCCAGCACTGGAATTAATTTTTTTATAGTTTTTTTGTTTCTGCATTTTCATGGCCAGATATCTGCCAGGTGACCTGCAGTGTCCATTCAGCGTGTTTTATTGTCCACTTTAATTAGAACTGCAAGCGATGCTGCAGAGTCGTATCGATTATGGCTCTTTCAGTGATTCGGCTGTTTGCTCTCTTTCAGGCTGTGGGAGTGAGGCTCCAGTCAGATTTGGCAACTCCACACTGCTGAAGACTAGAGCTTTGAGGTAAAGGCTGGAAAAGTACCGTGTGCAGCATCTGCTCTATGAAACACTCCAGCAATTTGGGCTAGGAGCTGAAACCAATCTTTTCCATTTCTGTTGATCTGTTGCTTAGCTGACACTTTTACCCCACACTGCTTAGCAATGCTTTCACCCCACATTGCTGTTCAGCTGGGTATTTTCACTACAGTAATTCAGTGTAAGTACCTTGATCAAGGGTACTACAGCAGGAAGGAGGGAATAGGATTTGAAATAGCAAAAACAGCTCTAAGTAGCATCAGAAGTGTGAGCATCTTTCGGAAAAAGTAAGATAAATGTGTCATACACTTTAAGTGTTAACTCATTCAGTTGTTCAGGGATGTTTGATTATTTTTTAAAAAACAAATTTTCCTTCCGACAGCTTTCAGCTGGAGTTTTCATACGACAAAGAGGACGATTTGGACAAGAGCTCCCGGGACATTGATGCGCATCTCCTTGCAGTCCTTCCCAAGGGTGAGGAACACTTCAGTACACAAACTTACTTCACGTTCTAAAATGACCCTTAGCTCACATCATTGCGATAAAAGTGTGGGTATGGAGAGTCTAGGGATGACTGAACCATAACAAGGAAGGGCACTTGGAGACAGATGAGTTGGGGATGCAATTCCATCTGTCACAAGAGAACCTCGGCAAGGTTCATCGCAAATTCTCAGCTACACTCAAACGTCCATGTATGGCTGAGGCTACAGTTATAGGTTATTCCAAAGCACCTGCGGGCCTCTTTTTGGTTTGCGACACTAATTCACTTTATTTTTAATAATGTTCTATTCTCAACAAAGTGACACATCATACTGAACAACAAGAGAAAGTACAGTAGCAGTAGTAGTAGCTGGAGATGTTGCCTTGAAATGTTAACTTTGCGCGTTTGGTTCCTATTCCTGCTAGTGTAGTAGCCTTGAAATGGTACTTTTCCTAAATTGTTGCAGTAAGAATCCCCAACTGTATAACTGAGTGAATTTGTGTATGCATCTTAGTCTAGTGTTGTGAAAGTCAAAAAAAAAGTTAAAATAGACAACAAAGCCAGCTTAGTAATGTTTTTGCTAATTTAATGTAAATATTGTTAATGGACCATCTGGCATCGGAGGAAAGGAAAACAAAAACTCCCAGGCCCAGGAGGCTACATGAAAATAAATTTTTAAATGTTTACAGTTGAGAAACGCCAAAAATTTTTTCCCGATGTGGCAGGAGAAAAAGTGAGCAAAGGTGTCCAATCCCTTGGGTCTCAGAATTGTTAAATTGTTAAATAAATTAAGAGAAATGTTCTCCTTTCTGACTGGTTGTCCTTATGTTAGTTTCAGAGTTGAAGAAGCATTTTGAAAGTGTTGCCTCACGCGATTTGGAAATGAACAGGTGGGATCCCCGAATCTCTATCTTTACAAAACTTATATAAGTTTGAATTATTCGCTCTTGTCTTCCTTATAAACAATTAAATAAAGGCAGAATTTTCTCATTGAGTCGAACAGGTAGCCCTGAACTGTTCTCTCTGTGCATCTCCCTCTTCCCTCCGACCCACAGGAAGGAACGTATGGCCCGTCGCCTGGAGGGCATCGAGAATGACACAGGCCTGGTGGCTAACAGGCTGCTGGAGGAGGATACCCCGCGGTACACCCGAGCCTCTGACTCCTGCGACCCCTGTGTTGTGGGTGAGGGTCTATCAGGACAGGGGTTAAAGGTCACATTTGTTTAAAAAAAAAAAAAAAAAAAAAAAAGAAAGAAAAAAATTTTTAAATGTCAGCTTTGGCTAGAAAGGTACCGAGTTAGGAAGGACATAGGGAAGTTAACCTCTTTCCTTCATCTCTCTTCCCCAACAGTTCACAGATACAGTAGAGAGGAGCTAGAGGCTGCAGGTGTTCAGGCGAGCGCCCCAGACAGGAAGTCCAGAGCCCGTAACCGTGCTGAGTCCCACCCAGCCCCAAATGCCCCTACAGTCCCTGCATACAATGCCACAGCCGAGCCCCCATCCTCATCCTTGGACTCGAAAGCAGAGAGAATTGCCCGCTACAAGGCAGAACGGCGGCGTCAGTTAGCAGAGCGTTATGGGGTGTCCCTGGACCAGGATGCTGAGACAGAGCTAACACCTCGCTATACACGGGCCCGGGTGGACCTGGAAACTAGACGGAGCCATAGCCACAGCCAGGGGGCAGAGGAAAGGCCCCTTGCTCGCAGTGGGCGCACCTCCTACAGCAGCAGTTCTGGGGTGGGCCAAGTGGTCATGCCAGTGCAGTCAGACCCCCCTGGCAGGGAGAGGGTACATGGCTTCACAGAGCGTGAAAAGGCGATGAACCTGGAGAACCGCAGGAGGGACAAGGAGAGAGCAGCTCGACCCGTGTCCACCACCAGTCCCCCTGCTAAGGAGTCATCTCTGGCAACAGTGCCCAGCTCCCCAAAGGGCTCCCGCCGGGCGTCGCTGCCCGCTAAGCATGGCATCTCACCCGGGGACCTGTTCATCGAACAGCAGGCACAGAGCATCCTCAACAGACAGGGGTGAGTGGTTCTGGAGAAGATGCAGTGTGTAAATGTGTTCATGAAGCTTGGTGTGATGCCCACAGTAGTGCTGGGGTGTTAACTTGAGGGTGCTTGTTGCTAATCCACTTCTGCAGTTCATCTGTTCACGCAGCCATTTATTGCTCAGCAATGACTGCAGTAAGAATGGCGTGGATCTTTAAGTGTAAAAGAAACTTTAGCTACAACACAGACAAAGTGCTCAGGAACAGGATCAGAACAGGTGAGAATCCAGTAGAGTCAATCAACAGGAACGCAGTCTGCAAAGTAAAAATAACCATGACTCAGCAAGGAGAGTGTCTGCTAGGTTCCCTCAAGCAGTATCCAGGTTGTCAGGTTTAAGTGAGAATCCTGGAGAGGAGGAGCTCTAGTGTTTTCCCAAGCCTTTTGTTGCTGGAGTTTGGGACAGTGGAAGTGTTGTTCCGGCTGGATTAAACACAAGCAAAAGTGTGAAGGTGGTGGAAGGTTCTACCAAAGTCCCTACCTTTGACCCTCTTAAAGCCAATGCAGAATGTTGTAATTTCACCTTGTCAGTACTTGGTATAGTGATCTTGTGCCGTTATGACTGATTCGCTTGTCTTATCTCCGTCTTGGACAGTAAAGACGCAATAAGAGGATGGTCTCTTTTTTGCCAGGGATCTCTTATAGAACTAGTGATAGAGTTCCTGGTCTTAGCTTTGTGGGAGAGGGACAGATTTTGACCCGGTAAAGGAATTAACAGCTTCATCAAATGGGTTAAAGGATCTGTTCTTAAAACTGCAAGCCAATGTCCTCCTATAATCCCTGATCCAAATCATCTGCTCAGAATATATCTGCGACTTGAGATTTCTTCTCTACTGCCTGTCATGTGCGGGAACCCAAGACAACATTGGATGACTATTTATGTTGGGTCCTGCAGACTGAAACCCGTCTAGGCCGTCAGTGGCCCCTGTAGCTCCTGGTGTGGAACAGGGTTTATTTTAGGCGAAGGCTTTGGACCAGATCCTCAGCACGGTAGCGTGAGGCAACAAGCCAGGGATGTCTCTTAGGCCTGGGCAAGGTCAAGAGCTGATCAGCACAGAAAGATGGCCAGGGGTCTCCTATCCAGGGGTCTGCAAATTTGGCCAAGGAGATTTGTGGGAAAGTAAATGGCTGGGTTTTTACTTCCCAGCAGCACAATGCATGCTCATATAGTCTTGTAATCAAAAGGTTGCTGCCTTTGAGTGCTGCTTAGGGTTTTTGCTGTTACATATTTTGAAAAAGTTACTTTATAAATAAGGGAAATAATGTATATGCGTGGGGGGGTCTTGGTCTCCTTTTAAAGAGTTTTATTCCCCTCTATTTCCCTGAAGAATTAGACCTAGGGAAAGGCAACCAGCAGGAGACTCTGAGCAGGAGTCTGACACGTTGGTTTCCAGGCGACACTCCCAGGTCTCCAGCCAGTATGTGGTACCCCAGATGGACCCTGCCCATGAGAGAACTGACCCCACCCACAGCCAGACAGACCTACCCCACAGCAGGATGGACCTTGCCTGTTCCAGCATGGGGCAGCAGATGTATAGCTCCATCTATGCTGCAGGGGGCCTTGCTCATATCACCAGGTCCAATCATGTGGCAATACATGAGGGCACTGATGGCCATTTAAGGGATGACATGAAAAGGAGGGGCAGCGTGGAGAACATCCTCGAAGCATGGGAGGAGAGCGGGCCACTAGCTAAGGCCAAAGGGCTGCTGAAGAGCAGAAAGGCCGTGCTGCCCTCTGAAGTGCGGCGTCGGGAGAGGAGCGTGGACGACCCCTACCGAGGAGGGGCAGAACTAGAACCAGGCCGCAAAGCAAGCCGCCGGTTGAGCCGTGACATGGAGGAGTACGCCCCCAGGCTAGTAGAACACACACCCACACTTGTCGATTATGCCCCAAGATTTGTGGAACCTGTTCCTCGACTTGCTGAACACTCCCCTAGGCTCATTGAGTATGCTCCCAGGCTCATGGAGCCCGCTCCCAGACTTATGGAGCCAGCCCCCAGACGCATGGATCCTGCCCCAAGACTCATGCAACCCACCACAAAACTTGTGGAACCCACCCCCAGAATGCAAGACCCTGCATCCAGAGCCCTGGAGCACACATCCAGGACAGCGACACGTATCTCTAGGCCTCCTGAATATATCCACAAAAACAGTGATCACATCCCCAGACAGCAGGAAAATACATCCAAGCCCACAGAGCGAACATCTAGCGCTACAGATCTCACCACCAGATCAATGGTGGCTATATCCTGCCAGGCAGAGCATGCCTCTGATGTTGTGGGGTGTGCTGTCAGTCAGCAGTCCCTGGAGCCACCCCAGAAAATGGTGAGGGACCGCTACGTAGGGAGCACAACGCCCATGTACCTGCAGAGGGGAGCATCCTTCCTCCCAGCTCAGCATAGAATCACAGAGACCTCTACAACGAAGCTCAAGACTCGCACACGGTCCATGTCAGACTTTGGAGTGATCCAGCACTCAGCAGCTTTCAGGAGTGTGGAGCTGGCACCAAGCAGGGAGGCCATGGTGTCCAATGGGGAGCTTAGCACCCTGGACACCCGGGTGTCTGTAGCCCAGCTTCGCCATTCCTACCTGGAGAATGCCAACGTTGTCAGGAAGCCTGAACCGTAGGTGGAGCACAACTGGACGCCTGCTCATGCCCGTGCCTTAACCTTTAAGCAGCCACTTGGGAGGCTTGTGGCCTCTAACTCATACCAGTAACCTGTCGAAAGGAACGTGAGCTGTGGGTAGAAGCTTCACTGTGTTGTCTTAATCCTACTTGTATTCTAATCCCACCATGTGGTCCTCTCATGTGACTTAGTGTCCTGACTGTAAAGCAACCGCTTGGCCTCCTAGCCTGCATGGATCCGCGTGGAGCGCTCTTGCAGCTGCAGCCGCAACTGCTACCCCCTAATGACTAATGAGAAAACACCTGCATTTGGCTACAGTAGAACATAGTCTTGATTTTCAAAAGCTCTCCTGCATTTCTCTCCAATGTCATTCTGTTTCTTTTTCATGTCTTCCGGATGTTTCCTGGCATTCCGTCTCTCTATCTCACGGATGCGTTTGGTTACTACCAGGGAAGCTCGGGCTGACCTGGTGGCAATGGAGGCCAAGACGGCCACAAGGGCTGAGCGCAAGAGGGGGGCCCGGAGACCAAGGAGCTATATCTCCCCTGGGGACAATAGAAACACCTCTGAGAGGTTTAGGACTCAACCAATCACGTCTGCAGAGCGTCTGGAGTCTAGTAGGTAGGCTGTGTGTTGGAGTGGTGCAGGAAAGCCAAGCCCTTCCCACCTCAAAAAAAAGTGGAGCCACCCCTGGAGTCCAAGCACGCTGTCCAAAACCAAACTGACCTTGTGATGTGGTCTTCAGTCGGAGGGAGTGAGGCAAGATGAAGCAAATAGACTTTGATAGAGCAGAAACCTGCCCAATACTATAGTAAAAGCAGCAGCACAGTAAATGCCAAAGGATCAGTTTTCATTTCATATTTATCATCGTGATATTATAATTGCCCCTGTTTAATGCGTGTCTAATAACAGGCAGTGTCAGTGTCACTGCCCTCTGCTGGCTGGGAAAAGAAAATTCCAGACCAGGCTGGATCCAGCAACAGGACTCAGTGAATTGGCCTTTGTTTCCTCTCCAGCTCTGCTCCCACCCTGGACCCAAAGATCTAAAAAAAATGCAGCAAGGCACTTTAATCGCTAAATATGCCGATTTAGCAACTCACATGCGCTGCCGAGTCTGTCTGAGTTGCCTTCTTCTGCATTTCCCACCAGGGGACCTGCTGCTGCGCATTGCTCGGTTTCTGTACAAAAGTTTGTCATCTTTTTGCCTCCACTGCTCCTTTAACCTGTGACTTTGTCCTCCTGTCCTTCCTCAGGACCCATCTGAGTCCCACAGAGCTGCAGAACACTGAAGGCAAGTAATGAAGGGGTACTTTTAAAGGGGTGGGACAATGAATGTGGCAGTTTTTTTTATAGAGGGTAGATTTCTAGAAGGTCCTGTTTTAAGTTCTTTATTGACCAGTCATTACCCAGGGAACTCTGGGGGCTTCATATTACTCACAACTCTTGCTGAAAAGGTGCCCACATCTGACAGCATCAATCAGATCAGATTTCAAATCAAAAATCAGAATCAGATGTCAAATGTCAAATCAGAAAGATTACCGTGGATTAATTCAGAGCTTTCCCTTCCCTTCCTGACCCTGCGGTTCCCGTTTAATTCCATTGTTTTAGAGCATAGGAGTGGAGTACTGAGTATTTCCATATTTCATAAGGTTTGCTGTGTGATCACGGTCTGAGTAGAGGTGTGTGTGTGTGTGTGTGTGTGTGTGTGTGTGTGTGTGTGTGTGTGTGTGTGTGTGTGTGTGTGTAAGAGAGAGAGGTTAAGAAAGAGAACAAGTAACTTCTGCACTCCTTCATTTCTGCAGTCTGATTCTCTTTCCAGGGGATGAGGAGAAGTTGGACGAGAGAGCCAAGCTAAGTGTTGCAGCCAAGCGGTCCCTCTTCAGGGTGCGTGGCGCCTCCTTGCCATCTTCTAACACACTGCACTGAGGGTCCATCTGCTTCGTGGGAAGTCTTCCGTAGACTTTTCTATAGCAGCTGTTTGAGTCACCAGGACCTTCACCTCCTCAGACCATTTCCATGTATTCAGCCAATGCTTTTCTCCACTGCTCCACTTTTCTTCACGACTTGCACTGTTACTCTGCACTCTGCATACAGTTATTTACTCTGTTATGCATCAAGGTCATTTTTACTGCCTCAGTAAAGGTTAAGATCCTTTCCAGAGACCAAAGGCTGCGCCTCTAACTGCAGCCCCTGTGGCCCGCTCCACCACCTCATATCATACACCCGATGCTGAGGGTGCTGACACTCTGCTCCACCTCTGCCTTCCTCCTTGAAATCCCCCCCATGACCTCCCATTTCAGGAGCTGGAGAAGTCAAGCGAAGGAGGTGTTCCAAAGCCCCGCTCCCGAAATGCAGCGGTGGAGAGGAGGCTGAGACGAGTGCAAGACCGTTCTATGACCCAACCCGTCACCACCGAAGAGGTGGTCATCGCCGCCACGTAGGTTGCAGTGCCAGCTAGGGGTACAGTGGAGCCATCAGACTGCAGCCTTTCACTTTCACTTTTAAATGTGTTTGTTTACCTCCTGCTTTTCTCCACAGTGACTTACAGTGTTAAGCGACATACTGTGATTTACCCATTTACACAGCTGGGTAATTTCTTCTGCATCAATTCAGGGTAAAGAAACTCAGTCGAGAGTATAACAGCAGGAGGTGGGCAGTGGCAGTTTTAATCTCCATGTTAGAACAATGGCACCTTTCAGATGTCTGAGAGCGTGTACACGTTAACATGTAGTCTTTCACTGAAGCAGCTCAGCTTCACCCATTTCTAGGGTTCAACAGAGAGCTTCTTTGTGCTGCTGAAGATTGTAGTTCCATTTTCCCCAGTAAAAGCCGGGCGTGTCTGATATCTTTGTAGCGCGAGCCCCACTTTGGCGTGTATTAGAGCGTGTGTGTTGTTTCTGCTCGGCCCACTATGACACACAGCGTCCCCCCCCCTCCTGCCCACACCACTACACCGCGAATCCCGAGCCCTACTGTGGTCACCAGCACCGTCATGTCCTTCAGGTACCCCCACCCCCGGTGGATCTGCATGTGCACGCAGTGTGTTGATGCGTCCAGCACCCTGGGAGATGCCTGCATTTTGGCTCCCTGGTGCTGAAGGCCTGTGCCCGTGAGCCCCACACCACCCTCTGGTGGTTGAGAAGCAGCAGCTTCTTCTCCAGTTTCATGGCTATTTTTACTAAAGGCACGAATGGTCCTTGTTTGTGAAGAGTCCAGTAAACAGCTTGGAAGGAATGTTTGTCACTGTCTGCCATATTTCCAGGGAACTCAGTTTATTGTGCTTTGTTTTATTTGAATATTTGCCATCCCCCACCCAGTGTATTACCTTTCCTGTCAGTGGTGCATGTTTTACATTCAATGGAAGGGGTGTAAATGCCAGAGCTGGGATCCAATTCTTTCACAGGTTTCCAGGGGGGCCTTGCATGCGCAGTCTTGAGCTTTAACCTTGACGGTATTTCCACAACAGCATTGTGTCAAAAAAGGGGCAAAATATAGAAGATGGTGTGTGTGTGTGTGTGTGTGTGTGTGTGTGTGTGTGTGTGTGTGTGTGTGTGTGTGTGTGTATTTGAGAGAGAGGGAGTTTATTTAAAGCCTTGTAATTTTTGACCACCTATGGGAGCCTTAAATGCTGTTATTGCTGCTATGTTGTTTCCAGGAACCAACTGACATTTTGCAAAATTAATTTTTTTTGTAAAATAGAATTTTTATTTTAATTTTTGTTGATAAAAAAATGCTAAGTGTGTTCATTTATCTGCCGAATTACATGTCACTCACTGTGTCAGTATTTCCAAAATCCTCCTTGTCAGGCTTCCTACAGGTGATTAGAACATAAGAACATAAGAGCATAAGAAGAATTAGGAACAAGAAAAGGCTGAACAGCCCTTCCTGCTCACCCTGGACAACAGACTTTGTAAACTCTCTCTCTCTCTCTCTCTCTCTCTCTCTCTCTCTCTCTCTCTCTCTCTCTCTCTCTCTCTCTATCTATCTATCTATCTATCTATCTCTCTCTCTCTCTCTCTCTCTCTCTCCCCTCTAGCCTGCAGGCATCTTCCCAGCAGGATTCTTCGGCTCCGGTCCCAGTCCCAGCCGTGGTGGAGGACAGCCCAGAGGAGCCGGACCTGTCGACTCTCAGCTTGGCAGAGAAGATGGCGCTGTTCAACCGGCTGGCACAGCCTATCTCCACAGGTCCTGGCGAGAGGGGCAAAGCTGTGTCCGAGGCCCGGCAGAGGAGGGCTGCTGCCCGATTCCAGACCCAGCCTATCACCCTGGGGGAGGTGGCGCAGGTACTGCTGGCTGGAATCCCACTGTCCAAACCACAGGCCACAAATACATTTAGATTCTGTAACAAGGCTTCTGCAAAAAGCGGTTCTTCATAACCAGAATGAAAATGTTCCGGCTGCCAAAGCATAGCACGTCTGACAAAAACTTCCCTGCGATTCTGCTGCTCCTTTTATTGGGCTTTTTGCCCTGTTCACAGAAATATTCCAACATTCCCAGGTTCTGAGCCAACAGCAGCGCTGGACCTTCCGCCATATATCTGTTTAAAATGATCTCCTCACTATGAATAGTTTCGCTCTGTTCAGTCTGTCGGGGTAGAGACAGTGACAAGGGACAGGGACACAGTCAGGAGCTAAGACAGGGACAGGGGCTAAGACAAGGACTGGAACATGGACAGGGACACAGACTGGCTCAGGGACAGGACATGTAATTTGGCTTCTTGAGGATTCGCTTGGCCTCCTTCGCTTTGAACTGCTGGTAAAGGTGCCTGTCTCTGGTGCAGGAGGGGGTTCTGGCACCTTCCACTTTAATGGCAAATGGCTCCGTAGAGCTCCAGCAAAGGGATGTCAACGCCCACCAAGTAAGAGGGAGGAATTGTGGTCGGTTCCTTGAGGGGGTTTAAATTCTGAGCTGCTCGCTGGTTTAGGCACCTAATCTGTCTGTATATTTAATTTTTTGTGTGTTAGTGCTTATCCAATGCTAAACCCAGGCTGTCTGAAGGAACAATAAATTACTGTGGGACGTCACTTTCAGCCGCAGTCTTATTCCTGCCAATCCGGTCTTCTCGAAAGCTTCAGGACCACAACACCAACCTCCCGTTTTCATTCTGTGGCCACTTTGAAGGATTGGATATATTTAATAATAAAACTGTTAGACACTACACTGTTTTTTATGTGCGAGTCCACAAAGTTTACAAACAAATGACAGGAAGTGTCCTGAAAGTGTCGTCCATTTGCCGTGGCTCTGTGAGGCTGAAAGCTGCATCCGAGTGCTCTGAGCCATTCCAGTGGGGATGGATCATCTGGAGATGATTCTGTGTTTCAGACCAAGGTCCTGCACCACCCAGCTACAGAATGTTCCCGATCAGTGATGATCCTTGAGCGAGGGCTGCAATGGTGTTTGAAGTGGGATCGGACCAGCATGGGTTCCGGAAATAGAAATTAATAGCAACTTGCTTTGACTGCCTTGTTGCAATGATGGTCTAAGGGTTTGCTGTGATCCTCATTTTCTTTGCCTGAGGTGAGTATCTGAAACGTCTAACTGCACCGCCCTCCACCCAACTCCCATAGGTCCAGAATGGAGGAGGAGGAGGAGGACTCAACCTGGAACCGCTGTCAGCGTCGTTGGTTCGGTCCAGTGCCATGCACACGGGCACAGTCTCAGTTGCCCATGTTGGTGATGTCCACCTGAGCAAATCCATGCCCGTTTCCTTTGGTCTGTCACACCCGCTGACCCTGGCACCATCCAGCCAGCCTGGACCCCCCCAGGTTGCCAGTAATAATACAACAAATGCAGTCACTCCAGAAGCCCTCCGTGGTAGACCATCACAACAGCAAGCAGAGGTGAAGGACTCATTCCACGGGATCTCATTGGCTGGACGAAAGGAGGAGGAGATGCCAGGTGGGGAGAATGGCAGAGGGGGCGGAGCAGGAGACAGAGGAGAGGAAGGAGAAAGAGCAGAAGGAGGTGTTTCGTGGAGAAAACGTCACTCTACCGAGGGGGAGCACGAGCTGCGGCAGCTGAACCGGTGTGGGGACCGTGACATCGAGCCCTTGGCCACCCCTCCCCAAAGGATAGCGGCAGAGACATACGCCCCCCATGGAGACCAGAATGCTATCGCCTTGGTGACACAGGAACACAGTGGATACATGAGGGAGACAAAGTCCTTGCAGCACCGGCGTGATACCGAGAGGCTCCTTCACTCGCGAACAGTCGTCTCAGGTAAGACAAGACCTCAGCCAGCTGCTCTTTCCATGGGGACTGAACATACACACGCGCACGCACACACCATGACTGCAGCTGTCATGGTCACACCCGGCACTCCACTCACCCACATGGGCTTTTGTGCATCAGAGCACTCGCAACCCACGCTGGGCAGATGCCTCCCGGCCAGCAGGAACCGAATCTCTTGTGTAGCGTTCCATACGTTTGCTTTGTTATTGAAATGTGGAATCGGTTGTGACCGCCTACAACTGGCAACACATCGTAACAGGCAGGACCGTAATGGGAGTGAAACCCAGAGTGGCTGTGCTTGATAGCAACAAACTAAACCGTTTGGCTCTCCTAAGCAGGACAGCTGCATTTCACCCTGCAATCTGCTTTTTGTTCAGTGATTCCCAGGGGTGTGTAGTGAGGGGGGCTCAGCAGCTCAGCACGGTCATCAGTATTCTGGGAGGGGGGGGCGCAGACGAGCCTTCTCCCCATTCATCCTGAGGGGCTCCACTATTAGTGTCTGGGCTCTGATCCTGTGAGCAGGCGATTACATCTGATTTTCTGGAGCGTTTGTAACCCCCACCCGCCCTTCTCTGTGTCCATCCTTGCTGGCATGTGAGAGAGCTGTATGGCTGGGTATCGATTGCTGTGGGGGTCTAATGCCAGTCTTCTCTGTGTGTGTGTGTGTGTGTGTGTGTGTGTGTGTACAGAGCTGCTGGAGACCAGCGTCTCTGTGACAGCGGCGACTGCAACGGCTGAGACAGAGGCAGTGGCGGAGGCTCCTAGCTCCGTCTCCGTGGCTCCGACAACCCCAGCAGAGGAGCTACCACACGATCCAAGAGACGACAGTGACAACGGTGACAACACCCAACCGGGCTGGCAGCCCCCAGAGGAGAAAGAAGAGTGCGACAGGATGTCTGTTCGACAGATGTCCATCAAAGAGAGGTCAGTGTGAGGAAAGATAGGTGGCACTAAATGGAAGATCGGTGGTCATTCAGCATGTCTGACTCTGTATGTGTGTGTGTGTGTGTGTGTGTGTGTGTGTTACCTAACAGGAGTCTCCCACAATGACACTGTGACTACATCCCTCTTCATCCCCAGGAGAAATCCTTTTGTTCCTTTTGGATGCTGTACTGTAGGTTTGACCGTTCTATAAGTTTGACTGTCCTGTAGGTTTGAGGTCCTCCAAGTACTATGATGAGCTCACCTTGTCCTCACACGGTGGAATGTAGGTTGCCGTTGTCCTGTTAAGTGGATCTATTTCTGCAGTGCTGAGCCTCACGGGGCTTGTGGCACCAGGCAGGGAGCTGATCTAACCCCATTCCCACTTGCAGCTATGGGAACTGGATGATGTGGCTTCTAGATCTTTCTTCCAGCAGAACGTGGAGATTTGGTTCTTGAGTCTCGCTGTGGTCCTCAGTTCAGACCTACATTTGGAACATGAGACACAGGTTTAGACAGAAGGTTACTGGTTCAAATGAGTCAAATCCCAGAGGCCCTCTGGTTGAACCCTTGAATGCAGAATTACTTAACCTGAATGTGCAGCTCTTAAACACGAAGATGAATATTGCAGGTTCTCCTGATATTGCTGTAGACATTTTCATATTTTTGCTTATTAATTTATCTTTTGATACTTCTTCAAAACTACTTGCAATATTAAGTTATTTACAGTGCTGTACACATTTACAGCAGAGTAATTTTTACTCCATCAGTTCAGGGTCAGTACCTTGATCAGTGGTGATACAGCAGGATGTGAGATTCAAACCCAAGTCCTTCAGTTGCAAAGTGCCGAGTGCTCCCAAACCTCCTTCTTCAGGCGTTTGGTATGTTTGCTTATGTCTCACAGTTTCCTTTGTGTGTGTGTGTGTGTGTGTGTGTGTGTGTGTGTGTGTGTGTGTGTGTGTGTGTGTGTGTGTGTGTGTGTGTGTGTGGGAAGGACCTGTGTTGAACATGCCTGCTGCCCACCAGACTCGCCCTCCTGAAGAAGAGCGGAGAGGAAGACTGGAGGAACCGCATTAACAAGAAGCAGGAGGTGGTGAAGACAACGGTTCAGGAACACCAAACCCAACTGTGGGAGCTTGAGGAGGAATTCAAGAAGAAGGTACAACATCCTGAGACCTTGTAGCAACATCTGCTGTGGAGAATTTACGTACACTCTGTCATTATGAGGGTGCCATGGTGAACTCAGTGCACTCTGGGTGATTTTGTGTGGTGTTTCCATGTTTGCTGGGTTTTCTCCAGGTTCTCCTATTAGTTCCCACAGTCCAAACACAAGTGCTTTAGGTTGATTGGTCACTCTTCACTGCCCTTAGAGAGAGAGTGTGTGTGTGTGTGTGTGTGTGTGTGTGTGTGTGTGTGTGTGTGTGTGTGTGTGTGTGTGTGTGTGTAAGATTGCCCTGTGATTGACTTTGAGTCTTGTTTCAAGGATTGGTGACCAGCACCCTGCTCCATCTATCTATCTATGTAATATTCATAATATGCATCCATATAGTTCTGTGCCAACCCTCCTCATGTACTTTGTCATGACTTCGGGTTCCACTTATTTTGAAAATGTAGGAAGAAAGGAGGACAGTCGATGACCTGGCTGTATCTGACCAGTTGTGGGTAAGCCTGACCAGTGTGATGACAATGTGTGTCACTGTGGCGACAGCATACCTGCTGTGCTCTGCTGGGAAATTGTGTCCATCTGCATGGTCTTGAACTTGTGCCAGGCAGCAGCATGACAGATGCTAATGGTGGCTAATCTGCTTCCCGGCTGCGTTTGGCTGCCGCCTCTTTGTTTGGTGTCACTGCCTCCCACCTACCTTTGGTTGTCTTTGGTTGTAACACAGTTGGCTCCCCATGGGGACGCCACTCCCTCGATGGGGTTCAGAGTCAACAAGCATGATGAACTAACCAGCTAACATGGCTCTTTACATGCACATGTGTGAGCATTTGTGTGCTTCCTTCTGAGGAGAACAAAGGGCCATGCTGACAGGAATCCACAGCTCAAGTTTTGAAAGCAGAGATTGTGTTTAGTTCTTGGTCTTCTCTTCATCTTCCCAGACCCAATTCATTTGCATTCCACCTTTCCTCCCCCCTCATGATTGGACTGTCTGTCTATCTGTCCATCCATCTGTGGTCCCGTCCCCTTCTGCAGGAGCCTGTTTTCTCCTCCACTTATTCTCCTCCTCCCATCATTGGCCAATCCGGCTCGCTGGTCGATTCTCCTGGCCAGGTGAGGTCTTTCTGCATCAGATATTATTGTTTCTCATTCCTTCATTATCTGCAATGTGTGTGTGTGTGTGTGTGTGTGTGTGTGTGTGTGTGTGAGAGAGAGAGAGAGATTGTCAGCACTCCCCTCTCATTTCCTTGTATTCATTCCATACCTCACCTCCTCCTTCCTGCCCCTCCCCGCATGTACATGTAGGTCAGCCCCGGCAGCAGTAGAGAGCCCCCTGCTGACCAGGTGGATGGTCGTCACCCATGGAGAAGGAAGGTGAATCTCTTTCAGGGTCTGCAGGTCAGATGGGCCCTCATCCCACAGCAGAGCTCCAGAGGGCTGAATGCTGTCCTGGAGATGGAAAACCAACTGGGTTCAGTTGGCGTGGGTGACTAATGAATGCATCATGGGTTATGAACCTGGCCTTGGCTGTGATTGTGTGTGTGTGTGTGTGCGCGCGCGCGTGTGTTTCTTTCACGACCCCTCACCTCCACACTACCCCCAGAGGGCGGGCGAGGAGATCGAGGCCCAGATGACCATTGAGGAGAGGAAGCAGCTGATTACCTCCAAAGAGGAGACCTGGAGATCCAAGGGCCAGGGAGTGGCCAATGACTCCGCCCAGTTCACAGTCGCAGCTCGAATGGTCAAGAAAGGTTAGATGGCATCTTGTTCTCATTTAACTAATGAGTTCTGCATTCATTTGTTTAACCCTTTTCTTCAATTACAACATTAGGTTTCTACATTAAGCTTGTTACAGAAATGGGGGAGTTTTACTGTTCAGTTTACTGTTTTACCTACAACTCAGGGTAAATTCCTTGATCAGGGCACTTCAGCAGACAACAGGATTCAAACTTGGGTCCTCGAACACAGGCAGCAGCTCTAATTACACCACCTGATGCCCCTTTTTTCCACATAGGGTCACATCCTTTGTCCTGCTTTGTAGTGCCAGCGTGGACCCTCCTCCTACTGCACATGGAGCATGTTGCCATATCTATGGTGTTCTGCTAACTTGGAGACAGCCACACAAAATGGATCAGAGAGCAGAAATTGTTTACTTGCTGATCTGACGTCCATTTTGACAGCGATTCTATTTGATAAACTGAAACTGTTCAAACGTATGAAGTCCATGAGGAAAGGCCTCCCTTTACTGGCGGTCTATGAAACAACACAGTGCAGTGTGTGCGTGTGTGTGTGTGTGTGTGTGTGTGTGTGTGTGTGTGTGTGTGTGTGGGTGGGCTGTGGCAGCAGAGACCATTGAAAAGCACTGAAGGGGAAAAGCATCAATCACTGCAACATAATGGCACCCCGGCCCTCATTCTGTCTCCAGGACCAATTTGACCTACATGCTCCCCTGAATTCACATCCATTTATCTGGATATTTGGGTTGGAAAGAAGTAGGGAGATGACAAGTCTGTGAGAGATTAAAGTATAATGATGAAAAGCAAACAGAATAAAGAATATGTATAAAAATAAAGTAGAAAAATAGGCCAGTGGTTCCATGTGTTCGTCATGGGCTGTTTTCCAGCACATCTCTAGCAGAGTGCTGGTTAGCAACAAGCCGTTGAAACCAACACGCTACTGGTTCTGTGCCCAGATGGGTAGCTGTCAATGTTTCATAACCTGAATTGTTTTTACAAATGTTCACTTTTCTTGTTATTTACATTTTTCATTTGAATATATGGCACACATATATATGTTCCGTTGGAAAGGAAAAAAGCCAAATTTGTAAACCTGCACTGGCAAACAGCACAAATGGAACAAAAATTAAATCTACTCAATATTCCAGACCCCAGTTTTATGATTTCCAATTGTTAGGTCCATCTGTTATCAATAACGTCTTTATCCTGGTCAGGGTTGCGACAAGTAGCAAAAATGAAAAATCAAAAATGTGTACATGCTGTGTGAAGTTATTTTATAAAATACAGTTTATTTGGATAGAAAGTGACAACTCACAGTTCTCCAGTCAGAATGGCAGATTGGCTGTTTGATCCCTGACCCCTGCTGGTTTTCCCTGCAGGTCTGGCTAGCCCTTCCATCCTCAGCCCCCTCTTGTCCCCTCTGAGCAGCAACACAAGGAGCAGCGCACCGGCGGTCAGCAAACCCCAGGAAGGTGGGTGTTCAGAGAGCAGGCTGTGATGCCCCTCAGTGGACCTCTTACAAATATTGCTGTTATTATAATTAAAAGTAGTTTAATCTGCAGAAATTGAAGCAAGACCAGATATGAACCTGGAGTCTGACCATAAGCTTGACAAGCTGGAGTCCTTTTTGGGACGGCTGAACAGTAAAGGTAGGAGCAAGTCAATGACCTTCAGCCACCAGCTCCCAAGTCATGGGTTTGCAGCTTATGCTGTGTGCATTTCCTCATTCCTCCTCACCAGTGGCAGGGTTACAGGAGACAACACTGACCGTGACTGAGAAGGCTGTCAAAGAGGTAATGAAGCTGGACGACGAGATCTTCTCCAAGTTCTACCGGCGAATGGCAGACTTCCCGCGGATGGGTACCAGAATAGAGATCACTGGTGACTTTGATGCCATCTTTGGTCCTCATACCCCCAAGTAGGTATTTTCCCTCTTTGTATTCTTTTCCATCTACTTTGGTCAGTTTCTCTTTCCATCTCGCTTTCTGCCTCTCCTTCTGTCCTCCATGTTGCTCTTCCACCCTCTGCAGACTGACCTCTGCCATGGTGCAGCACAAGCGGGCAGTGCGGCCGCTAAGAAACGTGCAGGCGTCGAGGAACCCGCTAAGGATGCTGGCCTCGCGTGAAGACATACAGCACGAATACACTGAGCAGCGGCTCAACGTGGGCCTGCTGGAATCCAAAAGGATGAAGGCAGAGAAGAGTGAGCAAGCCGTCAAGGTGGCGGTGTTGTGTGTGTCTGCTAAAGAGATTGTGTCTGTGTGTAAACAGGCCTGTTCTGGAATCTCTGCAGCAAACAAGACATCAAGCTTCTCAGAAGCTGCTCTGGCTGGCCTGGCCAGCAAGGAGAGCTTCAGCAACGTCAGCCTACGGAGCATCGACATCAGCGAGCAGATGTCCAACAACAGCGCTGTGCCCTATAAGAAACTCATGCTCGTGCAGGTCAAAGGTATCTGCTTTTGTTTATTACATCCAATTGGATCCAGCAGCCTTTGGGTTGCAAATTTACTGCATTAAGACCTGCAGGATCCGCGGCTTTCATCTCTCCTAGACCAAATTTTGCACATTAAAATGATGAGGACCAAATTGATTCGTACCTATATGTCCATTTTTGAGTGGTTCAAAGTATGAAATTAAGTCCTGTTTATATTTTACAAATGCTGGCTGTAAGAGCTTCTAGGCTGCAGGAGAGATGACCTCCATGCACAGTCCTGCTCCATCTGCGCCAGCACTGGCCCAGAAATCCAGCATGAGGGGCAGCCTGTCGAAAGATTTATTTAGATACGACCCCAAGCGATGCAATGCAAGAGGCGCCTGGTTATGCAGCGGCGTCTTAACAAGGTCACTTAGTTGCCAGTCCCCAAACTCGGGTGCTGCAGAACTGGAACGCTGCACTGCTCAGCGTACCCCAAAATAATGATTTTTTTTTTTTTACTTCTCAGAGACTTTACCATACAGGGTGGTCCAAGAAGTTCTGTGCATTTCCTCCAGTTTGCGCTTCAAGGGAAGTGGCCGCTCTACATCTTACTGTTCATGCAATAGAAATGTTGTGCATTCCAGGTCGGCGGCATGTGCAAACCCGGCTAGTGGAGCCCAGAGCCTCATCCATCAACAGCGGCGACTGCTTTCTCCTCGTCACACCGCAGCATTGCTTCGTATGGGTGGGGGAGTTCGCCAACGTCATTGAGAAGGCCAAAGTGAGTCAAGCCACTCAGTCAGAGGAAATGCGTGCAGTGCTTGCTAGTTGCAAACTTTATGATTCTTCATTAAAGTTTTGGATTTGCATCTTGCAGTTTCCAACCAGGCAGATGTGGACCAATTGTTTTTAATTACATACATTTTTAATTTTTCCACCATTAATGAGTGTCATCTGTAGGACTCGGGAATGGATGGAAACTTGCATCAACCACATGAATAAATATAACGTTCACATTACTAAGGATTCTGAAGAGTGTGTTACTTTTAATGAGGAGCAGGTTTGAGTCACCTAATCCTAAGTGTAATAGCAAACGCAAGCCTTGATTTTCCACTTGGCAGTTTCTGTAAAAGTCTAGGGTGCAGCTATAATGACTTACTTAAATATTTTTAAAGGCTTTGTATAAATTACTCCTCCTCCCTCCCTTTTTTTCTCACGACGTCCAGCTATTTTCCTCTCCTCCTTCTCCCTTCTGATTGTGTTTGCCTGTCCCTAATGGCAAAAAACAGAAACGCAGGCATTTTCACTCTTCTGCAGAGAAGTTTAAAAAAATAAAACAGTAAAGAAAATATAGTAAAACAAAAATAACTTCAGAATGTGTGTATCTTTGAAAATGATAAAGTCAGATGTTTGTAACAAGAGGTAGAGGTGTGAGAAGCAGAGCGTTGCCGTGTCAGTTTTCCTGTCCTAAGAGATCACTTGAGCTAATATAAAACCAAGAAAAAACCTTTCAGCCTCATCTCTAAACAGTCATGCTTGCTGCAGCTAAATGTATAACCTTTGACCTTTACCATTTTATCCTACAGGCTTCAGAACTTGCCACATTTATCCAAACCAAGCATGATCTTGGCTGCCGCGCCAGCCAAGTGCAGACTATCGAGGAAGGTGGCGACAGCCAGAACCATACCACCAAAGAGTTCTGGAATCTCCTTGGTGGACAAGCGAGCTACCAGTGTGAGCAAAGCCCCATGTTGCACTAACGCTTAGTTATCCTCCATTGGGGAAGTCCGCACTTCTCAGTAACGAAATTTGTGTTCAATAAGTAACACTGCTTTTACAGTTTGGCACAACTCATCTTTTCCTACAGCGGCCGGACCCCCAGAGGAGGATGAGCTATATGAAAATGCCATCGTAGAGACAAACTGCACTTACCGTTTGGTTGAAGACAAGCTCATCCCTGACGATGATTTCTGGGGCAGAGTTCCTCGAAGTTCTCTCCTGAATTCTAAGGAGGTCAGTGGTGGGATGTACATCTGCTCACGCACAACTTTGCGTGCAGAGAATTGTCCGCTGTGAAGTTTTGCGCTGGATGTGGTGACAAAGCAGTTCAAGCTGGTTTCTTTTTTCCACCAAAACAGGCAGTTGAACCTGGGTCTTTCCTTTTTTATGGAACAAATTCTGTCTTCATTACTGAAATTTGTTCATCAGATACAAGCATCCAAAGAACTTTTCTAGGCAAATTGGAAAAATGGCTCCAAATAAGAACATTTTAGCAAAGTGTGTGAGAAAAACCTTCTGGAATTTAAATTGGTTCTGTTCAGTGCGAAAAGTGTTCATCATTTGTTGGACTTGGGCTGATGTACATTGATTGATGCTGCCCTTTGGACTGCAGGTGCTGGTGTTTGACTTCGGCAGCGAGGTGTACGTGTGGCACGGAAAGGAAGTTACACTGACACAGAGGAAGGTAGCCTTTCAACTGGCTAAGCACCTATGGAATGGCACGTTCGACTACACCAACTGCGACATCAACCCCCTGGACCCGGGTGGCTGCAACTCCCTCATCCCCAGGCAACCTTTCTTCCCTGCTTCCTGTTTGTTGTATCTTACTTACCAGAACTTTTTGTAAGAATTCATCTTAAAACTCTGTTCTTCACCTCATTTACTATATACTTGTGAATTCCTCAAATTCAAGCTTTTCTATGCTGGAATTTTCTACGCTTCCATTTATCCTGCTGTTTAAAATGTTTGTACTCTGACAAAAACCAAACACTTTTTTATGCTTGAGCCAAGCTAGTTGGTATGTATAAACATAACAGGTAACTATAACATTTGCACCTGGATCTACTGCCTGACCAAATAAGGCTCTTAGCAGGCTATGTTGAACTCTCTCTGCTCTCTGGTGTCTGCTGTGCAGGAAAGGTCAGGGGCGGCCAGACTGGGCAATTTTTGGCAGGTTGACAGAGCACAATGAGACTACACTGTTCAAAGAGAAGTTCCTGGACTGGACTGATACAAAAAGGTCTTCCCTGAAGAATACCAACGACCAAGTCCCTGAACAGAAGGTACTAACATGTAGGAACCATTTAGGAGCTGAACAAGAATCCTCCTTTTCCATCTCCTGGCCTAATCCCCACAAGCTCCTGGGGGAGGCTATATTGCTCTGTTGCAAACTGTGTAGATCTCCTGGTTACTGACATTTTGCCGTATATTTGCATTACATTTGTTCATTTAGCTGATGCTTTTCTCTGAAGCAATTCATAACTCAGAGTTACAGATGCAGACAAACAGTCTCGGTTGTGAATAATGTTTGTAAACCGATGTCTAAATGATGCATTTGCATATTTTTAATACATTCCTAAAAGGTACAACAGCTCTGTTTGTACTGGGATTAAAAAAACAACTAAGTTTTGGTCACGAAATGCAGTTCTGCCCACATGCCTTACGTGCCATCACTCTCTGCCTATCCTAGGAGCAGCAGGGACACGAGTGTCGGCCATACGATGCCTCGTTGATGCTACCTGTGCTCCAGACCCCGGTCAGAACAATGCTGGATGGTGTAGACGTGGGCCGGGGCTATGGCTTGGTGGAAGGAGTGGATGGGCGCCGCTTCGAGATCAGCACGCTGTCTGTGGATGTATGGCACATCCTAGAGTTTGACTACAGCAGACTGCCACGCCAGAGCATTGGCCAGTTCCACGAGGGGGACGCCTATGTGGTCAAGTGGCGGTACATGGTGAGCGCTGCAGGTCAGTGGCCCCAACCCCACAGTCTAGCCCCTGCCTCCCCACAGCTGAGCATCGAGGTCCTTACCACCTGGTGCTGTGAGACTGCTGAATTCTGAAGAGCAGAGGGACTGATCACCACCACCGACCACCCAAAACGGACTGTCTGCACCAACCATGGCACTGTTTGTCTGTCCATCTGCTTATCTGTTCAGCTCATCCGTGGTGTCCTGAAACCTCGTGCTGTTTTGTTTCTTGTGCACCACTGTATTTTGTTTTCTTCTATACATCTGATTAGTGCAGAATGACAATGGCATGACCCTTGAACCCTCAACCTACCTTTCAGAGTTCTGTTACATTCACAGTAGAACATCACCTTTATTGTTACCGAGATCAGTGATCCATGTCTGAAATCGTGACTTTCATCTCTACGTATTATTATATGGAAAAATTACATTTTATGCACTGAAGGCCTGGGTTCCCTTTGGTTATTGACCACAAACACAATGAGGACAACTGGTGCTATCAGTGTCTTGATACAACTGTTGTGTGTGTACGCACCTGCAGTTGGAAGACGCCAGAACTCGGAGCAGCTGCGGACTGTCGGCGCAGGGAAGGAGAAGTGCTCCTACTTCTTCTGGCAGGGCCGCCACTCAACGGTGAGCGAAAAGGGCACCTCTGCACTGATGACCGTGGAGCTTGATGAGGAGCGGGGAGCCCAGGTGAGGCCATGCCCATTCACAGGTACACTTAAGACACAGAATCAAGTCCCTGAACCAAAGATAAGCTGTGGCTCCTTAAATATTTAAATAAATATGCCTGGATCATTTCAGCACATTTGAATTTGTTTGTTTCAGAGTGTGTGTGTGTGTGTGTGTGTGTGTGTGTGTGTGTGTGTGTGTGTTGCCCCTACAGGTGCAGGTGCAGCAGGGGAAAGAACCTCCTTGCTTCCTGCAGTGTTTCAATGGAGGGATGATCATCCACTCAGGGAAGAGAGAGGAGGAGGAGGAGAATGCACAAAGTAAGTTCAGATGTGTATGACAGTACAGCTGTGTGTATGCGTAACTGTGACCCCATGTGTGTCCCACCCTGTTTGTGACTGCCACCCTGCCTCTCCAGGTGAGTGGCGGCTCTATTGCGTGCGTGGAGAGGTGCCAGTGGAGGGCCACCTGCTGGAGGTGGCCTGTCATTGCAGCAGCCTGCGCTCACGCATGTCCATGATCCTCCTCAACGTTAACAGAGCCCTCATCTACCTGTGGCACGGATGCAAAGCCCAGCCGCACACACGCCAAGTGGGTCGAACGGCCACCAACCGCATCAAAGAACAGTGAGTGTAAAGTGTCGAACGGATCAGTATCGCCGGGGTGAGGTTGGGGGGTGGTAGCACTCATCTGGGCGGTTGTGTACTCACAGGTGTCCTTTGGAAGCAGGGCTTCACAGCAGTAGCAAAGTGACCATCCATGAGTGTGATGAAGGCGCAGAGCCGCCGGGATTCTGGGAGGCCGTGGGGAGGAGGGACAGGAAGGCTTATGACTGCATGCTGCAAGGTAAGTGGCCTCAGTATCCAACCAAACAGCTGAAGACGCGGCTCCTCCAGCCCTCTGTGCTATGGGGCTTTGTGTCTATACAAGCCTCACATTTGAAAAATGTGGTTGACCCAAGTGTCCGACTTCCTTTTGCGGGAAACATTTGATCATTTGTTAAAACATCTTACCCTTTGATTAAATTAAAATGTGAATGTATTCACAGTCCCATGTTGTTCTGACCTGGCACTGTTCTGATCTATTGTTAATAATAAAAAAACTAGTGATATGTTCATAATAAAGGAATAAAACCTGAAAAAATGTCATTTCTGGATCAGAGCAGTGTGTAAGTCAGTTCAGTTCAAAAAACAATTACATTTTTTAAGCTAATGATCTTGACCTAGTGGGTGCGGTGGTCCAAAACTGGTGCTGGGAGTTGAATTATCAGTTTCTTGTTCCAGATCCTGGCAAGTTCAACTTTACACCACGGCTCTTCCAGCTAAGCAGCTCATCAGGAGAGTTTACAGCTGTGGAGTTTTTCTATCCTGCCAGACACCCTGAGATGGTCAACTCCCTACCCTTCCTGCAAGAGGACCTGTACACTGCCACACAGCCCGGTACCATGGCCTCTAATACTCTCCATTGATGCTTTTGCACTACTTCCTCCTTAGATGTTTTGCCTAATCTCCTGTCACTTCCCTCACTTTCGCCTTCAGTCCTCTTCCTGGTGGACAACTTCCATGAGGTTTACTTATGGCAAGGCTGGTGGCCCCAGGACTGCGAAAGCACCGGCTCTGCCCGCATCCGCTGGGATGCCGACAGGAAGTGCGCCATGGAAACCGTCTTGCAGTACTGCAGAGGTACCGATCCCTTCTCTCTGGTCTGCCCCTTGGTATCCGACTGCCTGCTTTGTGTCACTCATCGCCCTTCCTCTCTGCAGAGAAAAATGAGAAGAAGCCTCAGAAATCATACCTGATCCATGCTGGTCTCGAACCGCTCACCTTCACCAACATGTTCCCCAGCTGGGAACACCGGGAGGACATTGCCGAAATTACGGAGCGGGTGAGGACCCAGCCATGATTGTGTGTGTAGTGGTAGTGCACAGGGTTGACCACATGGTGAACAAATAAACCCTCACCTTCTCCCCTGTTAGGAAGCGGAGGTGTGCAACCAGATCATCCTAGTGGAAGACGTGTTGGCGCGTCTGTGTCAGAGTTCGTACCCACTGGAGGAGCTACTGGCACGACCCCTCCCGGAAGGCGTAGACCCCCTGCGCCTGGAGGTCTACCTGTCCGATGAGGACTTTAAGGTGAGGACATGCCCTCCTGCTCCTGAATTGGATTCACTTTGTAATCAATAATCTCCTCGACCCCCCACTTGCCCTTCAGCCAGATATACAGTTCATCCTCACATGACTGGGCTGGGAGGCAACAGAGTAGCCAGTCATGGTACTCACACACGTGTGCGCACACACACAGGGTTTCAACATGTAAAGGTGTTGTATTTGTGATACAAGATACCTGAGGTCCATGTTAACTCAAAACTCCACCTTCCAGGATGTAGAGCCCCCTGTGGAGGTGAGTAATGTTTTGATACCACCTTCCTGCCACCGTCTCAGCTTAAGGCACCTCTTCTTCACTCTGCAGGCCTCCCCAATCCACAGCAGTGCAGCCAATGCAACACACAGCCTCCAGTGCGCTGTTCAGCATAACACCTGCTATCCACAGCATTTCTCATTGAAAAGCATAAAGTTTTCTGCTAATCGCATGCATGCTGTTTTTTTGAAAACCTCCTATGAGTTTCTACATTCACTGCAAGGCACAATGGTTATGTGTTTGCGTAATAAATTGCCTGTTACTCCCGAGACGTCACAGGTAACCTGGACCGCTGTGCACATTGGCTGTGTGTTACATCCATCAGCGTTGCTAACAAAAGCATCCTCTTCTCCAGAGAGCACTGGATATGACAAGGGAAGAATTTGAAGGCCTGCCTGCATGGAAGCAGATGAATGTGAAGAAGGCGAAGGGTCTTTTTTAGAGGGAGTGCGGTTGATAGGTTACCCTCAGTAAGAGGGGATTGTGGACAGGGGGTCGGCGAAAGAGTGAGCATGCCACTGCGGTCGCTCAGGCCCCCTCAGTACAACGCAGGCCAGAGGGGATCGATTCGCAGGTTGCAAAATGGTCAAAGAATGGACTTAGGTCGGTAAGCAGTTGGAAGCCAATCCTTAAACAAAGAGAACTAGTCTGCATCCACAGTTAACCAGTCAGAACCAGTCTGCTGTCTCCATGAACCAGTCAGAGCTGGTTGGCCAGATTCATAGCACATTTCTCTTTTGTTTTGCTGTTGATTTTGTTATTTCCTTTTCATTTCCTTCTTCCTGTAGGAGAGTTCTGGGTGCTTTCGAGTGGCTTTTTCCAGGGTTTGTCCAGACGTTGTGTTTCATACACACAAATCCATTATGAGCACTTATTGTTGTTGCTGGTCCCTGGGGAGCAGCGCCCCATCAAGTCCCGCCTGTCCTTATGGCACCTTTATTTCCTGTGTGTTGCAATATTTAAATAAATCGTGTTTATGTAAACACCTAATAGTTCAGAAAGGAAAATTTGTGAGAGCAGGGAAAATGCAGAAGGGTTTGTTTGTGTCGTATGTTAAAGATGGCTTTGTTTTTCTGTTCCCGATAAAAATGCAAGGATGAAGAAAAATATACATGCCAAGGATTGAGATTTTTAACCTGTGGCTCATCCTTCAGGTGCTCAGACCAGATGACATTTGTATTTTAAAGGCATGCAATTAAAACATTTCCTTATGAGTTTAAACAATGTATAGTGCCTTGCTTTTTTGTACAGTTTATATACAGACAGACTTTAGTATGCATTTAAAGAGTCTTTTCTTTGTGAAAAGAGGAAATAAGAAAATAAACAGAAATGTTTCTATCCCAGTTACGGCCTTGCTCCAGCTTTTGTTTAGGTGTAATGGCTGTCGTGCATGTGACGCAGACCACCTCCCCTGCTCCTGCTCTTGCACCAGGGTGGTTTGTGGCCTGCAGAGGGCACAGTGTCTCCTGTAATGTTGGCAATGATGGGAAAAGTGTCCTAAAAAACAATTATTCTTTACTGCCCTTTACTTTGCCTTTCACACTGATGCAGTTTATAGCAAAGTAAGGCACTTTACATAAAGGGTAGAAGGGTCAAATGTATGTGAATTTAGGTCTTTTGGAGAAACAGAGATTCTTTTAGGTAGAGCCATGATTGCATGGAACAGACAAGAGATACCTCTCTTCCACCACTGCTGCAGATGGATGCAGGTGAGCCCAGTAGTGTTTTCACTTCTAACAGACTTTTAAAAAAGGTAAAGCAAAGCTGTAAGCAGACAGCATGGCTGCAGGAGTCAACCATTGCGGCTATCAGCACTTTGGCTTCATAGTGGTGGTTATCAGTGTTGGGGGTAATTCATGATGAATACCCTGACCATCTCATCAGATATGCAGGCAGCAGAGTGAAAGTGTAAAACTTTGGCAACTGAAATTACAGTTTCAGTTTAACACGAGATAAGTTGCAGAAATGCTAGGAGAACGTAAGAACATTATTAGCAATGCAGTTTCAGGGTGTTAAACATCTTCTTTGGGTTTCCTTTGGCTACAGATGAAGCAGTTTGATCTACGATGCAGCACAGTACTATCAGCATAGCACAGACCTTTCAAAATGTCAGCCAAGCAGCAATACCTCATGCAGAGGAAGGGTGCTCAGACCAAGAGAAGCTGGGGGAATAATGCCAGTTTAATATGTTAAATCCATCTTCACAAAGATGATAGAAGTAACGTGCAGAATCATATTTGCATCTTCCAGTGGAGGGATTCACACAGCCAGCAAGCTTTTAGGCACAGTACTGGTTAGCACTATTGAGCTGCAGTGTGAAGGTGGTAGGTTTGAGTCCCCATGAACCAACAGAAACTGGTAAGGGGCTTGGTGTACAAGCTTAATGTTGTAAATCAGTTTGCGGCAAAGCTGTGCAAACACAATAGGCTTTCGAACCAGAATTGTTTGTTAATGGGGGCAGCAAATGGTCTTCCACATGCAAGTCCCTTTTCACACTCGGGCATTATGAGTAATGCTGTCTGTGCCCAACCTCATCCCTGATTCTTTATATTCTATCACCACAGAATGGTATTAATAACAGCCTGACAGTAAACTTTCGCTTTATGGTTATTCTGCCTTATACAGACGTACGAGAGAATGAGTTTTAGTTTCTGCCGAACCTGGGTTACATTCTACAGTAGAGTTACAGTAGAGTAAGTATACAGCATAACGGCACCAGAGAACACAAACTGAACAAATAAGCAGATGGACAGGTAAAGAGATAAGTAATGAGATCAAACATGAATAAATGAGTTAAGAATAACATAGTGGGAGTAGAATTCAAGCCCTACTCCTTCGAGGTGACAGCTCTAACCACCACTGCCATCTTGAAGCTAGGGGATTACAGTGTTGAATACCATTGTGCTGTGCTGCTACAAACGGCACACTAAGGCGTTTGCAACAGATGTTTGCAGCTGCTCAAAGCTGGACTCGCATCACAGTCTGGGAAAGGCCCCGTGGGGCTGGGCTCTCTGGGAACGGAAACTGGATCCGGCCGTCGAGCCACGAGGAAGACCAGACTGCGCTCCTGACTGCACCTGCATCGCTGAGGAGAGGTGAGAGCGGCTCGAGACTCGGAAGGAATCGACATTCATTACAGCTGTAAGAGGAGCCCCTGCCCCATATGGCCGGGTTTAATGGGGCCCGGGGGAGTGGGCGGGACAGAATAAAGCCTCACTTCATAACTTACAGCATCGACTGTGAGGAGATCTCTTTGAATCAACAAATTTGCTGCAGCACAAATCGTGGAGTTTATCTAGACAAAGGAGGTCGGTTAAAGCTGGTTAATAAACCGATCAAATTGCTGTGACCGTATGTCCCTCAGCTCCATGTCCCACTCTTGCCAAATGGAGTCGTAACATTGAATCTCAGTCATTCCCTTTCGGCCAGACACACGGGGTGAGAGATGACTTCCTCCATCATCCCCATCTTAGTCAGGACCCCAAAACACTCCATCTGTAAGGGGAAATTACACCAGGCAGCGTCAGCAACACCAACAGCTGGTTGATGTTACAGCTGAATACAAATCCACATTCTGAGAGCCCTTGGTTCCCGGAATGTCCTACCTATTATGTAGTGCGCTTGATATAAACTGCGTAACCCCACCTTGCTCTAACCAGATGTGTTCTGAGCTCCAAGAAGGAGGAAGCCAGCAGCTGGAGAAGCTTTTAGCTCTGTCAGAGGCAAAAAGCAGGTGCCAGCGGGTCTCACGCCCCCTTGATTATCTTCTCCAAGGCCACAGTGCTTATACTTTTAAGTTATCAGAGACAACAGAAATGCAGAAAGCACTGAAAGCAGACTGTCAGTAAACATGACTTCTTCAGCCAAATAGATATGACTCGAGGGGTGGCACAACCCCTAAGGCCACTTGCAACCATTTCATACAAACAACGTCCCATGTGGGTAATACGTATACGTGATGACCTCAGCTGAAGGATGAGGTATTACGGTGCATTACGGTCTGTGGAAACACCATGCAGCTTAAAGACAGATCCAGTAATGCATAACCTAATGCTGACATTTTCCATCCTGCCTTTCCAGTGAGGAAGGAGACACATGGAAACAAATGATAGATTTATTACACCTTGTTCTTGAATCCAATAAAATAAAGCCAGATACTGCAGTGAAATAAAAAGGAACTCGAGCAAAATCTTCAAATGCAATGTGAACTGCTGTGTCTGACTGTACTCTTTTCAAAAACGTTCCATTATTTACTCTGTTAAATCATTCTTTACATTCCAACAACTGGCACCACGAACAGCACCGTTGGGAGCAGAGAGAATTTACATCTATAGGCTGAAAAACACACGTACCTGCTATTACTTTTCCATTTCAAAGGAAGGGAAGATCTCCTTTATTTGGCCATTTCAGTTCAAGGAAGACACCTACTGTAGGACCACACCAGGCTGAAGAGGACCATTTCACAGCAAAAGACTCAGGTGGAGTTTGTGAGCATGAATACGGTTTTAGTTTTTGTCATTTACTCCATTATATTTATCTTCTTAGAACAAATTGCAACAGCAGCTTGGAAGAAAATCAGTTTGGTGTCTAAGAATGGCATTACAGTACACAGTAAATGATATTACACACATGGAGAATCAACTCTGCAATCCTGTTGTGGTCCTGTTTATATCAAACGGACACGAGGTTGGAAAAGTGGATGTCTGGTAAGTGGATAATTTGCTTTAGTGGAAAAAAATGTTCCAGTCCCATCAGCCACATTCCTGTGTTGAGGACATCAGTTAAGTGGATATACACTATTAGTCCCTTTGGTGACCAAATCAGTTATCCTGGTCTTCCACCTCCCAGTCTGAATTGTCACTTTTCAGTTGGCAGGTGGAGGGTTGCATTGGTCCTGTCAGTCATCGTGCAGCTTCTGCATGAACCGCATCCCAGAGCACCAAGAACTTGGGCACAAGCTACACCACATAAACCACTGAATGCAAACTGGGTACAAACTCTTTCCAGGATTTAGCAGCAAAACAGCTGTACCTCCTATGATCATTTGTAAAAACTAGAACATAAAAATGCTATGCAGCACTGTGCAGCAACTATTTTTCAAAGAAATGGCAAATAATATATTTGAGGACCAGTACATGTATATAAATAATGCAGTCAGTCCGCAGAACACACAGTATTCTCTAACAGTAGCGGGGCCCTCCAGCAGCGTAATTCAAAGGTGCCAATTTTCTTCCTGTGCTGTCTACTAGGATGTCACATGGCGACATCTCTACTCAGAAGCTCTTTTGTGTGCTGACAGGAGTCTAGCAGGTCCTGGAAGCAGGTGAGATAGACTGCAGGTTGGCTAAAATACCACACCACCCAATCCCGTGTCCATGACAGGTAAAGAAAGCTGGATCCATGAAGTTCCCCTTATACACTTTTACAAAATTTGCATTCTTTGTCTGAGAAGGGTGTAATCCCATGAAGCCCTGTCATTTATACATGGGGTCAGGCACTGATACTTTCAACCTCAAGCACTGATGGTATTTTGCACCTGCTGAGATGGAAAATGGTGGTATAAAAATAGGTGGAGGAGACTTGGTCACTTGTGGCTGCAGGTCAAGTAACACAGGAGGGAACAGGCACAGAAATCTGCACTGATGATCGTATTATTTTTTCTTTTGCCAAGCTCAGGAACCTGGAACTCAACCTCGCTCTGTGCAGTTGGATCATGGACTTCCTGAAAGGTAGGCCCCAGGTGGTGAGATTGGGGAACATCATCTCCTCAACACTAACTCTTAGCACGGGGGCCCCCCAGGGCTGTGTGCTTAGTCCCCTCCTGTACTCCCTGTTCACGCATGACTGCGTTGCCTCACTCATCTCCAACATCATCGTCCAGTTTGCCAATGATGCCACTGTCATCGCCCTGATCACCGACAACGATGAGCGGGCCTATTAGAGAAGAGGTGAGAACCCTAACCTCACGGTGTCAGGACAATGACCTCCATCTCGATATCAGCAAAACAAAGGAGCTGATCGTGGACTTCAGGAGACAGCAGGGGAGTGGCCACACGCCCATCTCTATAGCCCCAGTGGAGAGAGTGAACGGCTTCAGGTATCCTCGGAGTAAACATCACTGAGGATCTGTCCTGGTCACGGCACACCAGCATCATCATCAGGACGGCAACACAACGCTTCTTCTTCCTCCGTCGGCTGAGAAGGTTCAGCATGGACAACAGGATACTTGCCAACTTCTACAGATCTACAATTGAAAGTATCCTGACTGGCTGTTTCACAGCCTGGTATGACAGCTGCAGTGCGTCAGACCGTAAAGCTCTACAAAGAGCGGTCAACACAGCACAAAGCATTACCAGGACTGATCCACCAGCCCTGCAGGACCTCTACACCCAGCGGTGTAAGAAGGAGGCCCATAACATCTTGAAGGACCACAGGATCACCCCAACCACAAACTATTCTCCTTGCTCCCGTCCAGAAAACGCTTTAGAAGCATTCAGACAAGAACAAGCAGGTTCCGGGACAGTTTTTTCCCCCACACAATAAGACTGTTAAACCACTGACTCCTCAGTGAGACAGTGTCGATCAGAGTCTGTCTGTATGCCTTGTATGCCCTTATCGGTTGTGTGTTCGTTCTTGTTTGCCATTTCTTTGTTTACTAACTTTTAACCTCTGTGTATATTTATAACTCCTATGTATATTTTTACATCTATTCCTTACTTATTTTCCTTATTTATTTGTCTTAATTTCATTATTTAATTTTTTTGTATCTTATATATATATTTTATTTGCTGAGGATGTCTGGAAGCAACACTTTTCATGGACACAACACTGCTATGCTGCTGTTAGTGCACCCATGACAAATAAACCTTGAACTTGAACTAGAGAAAGCCTGGTTAGGTGAGAAACATTGTCCATTTTGTTATTCCCCAAGGCTGCCTTTCATCTCATTGCTCTTCAGCTTTGGTAGATCAGCTTTGGTGGGAATATAAGCTTGGTTAAATTACACATCAGAGACACTCCAATAAAGCAGTTTCAAAGTTTCCATTGTCAATTTGTCTGTCACAAAAATACAGCAAACCATGTCATTTTAAATAGTTATTTATTATAATTTAATAAACAATCTACATCTACAAAACATACATGTGGTTTATTGCAGCTGCCACATAGAAACTCTTTAGCTCAGCTTTAGATAACGGAGTTATAACCCCGTGAAAAACCCCTAAAATGATCAAATTTTGGTCTCTTTTGAAGGCCTACCTCACAAGTGGAAAAACGTTCAGATGAGCACCACTCACATGTCTCACACCCCCACATCCCCACTGATCACTTGTTCTGCTGAGGAACACATTCACATGCTTCCTTTACGCAAACAAAGGACTGAGTGTAAGAGATGCCGCCTGCATGTCCAAGGGGAAACCAAGAATGATTTACCACGTTTTAACTCCCAAGAAACAAGCTGATTTTCATCCGAAACTCAATTCATATTAGAAGCTTTTTTAAATTTAGAAAAACGTAAATCATGCAGTGGTTAAATTTTTCAATGTAGTCTTGTGCTTCTATTGCTATGTTACCTGCCCTTAGCGTGGTTTTCCATTTTAGGTTAGCAATTTGAATAAAACCTACCAGAAAGAGAATTTTTACTTGTATTATATTTTAATTTTATTACATATTTTACAAAGGTATCCAGTTAAAATATGAATAATTTTTTTCAATATTTTTGTAAAACTCCTGCTGACAACCTAATGAGTTCATTTGCAGAAATATTCCACATTTGTGCTTTCTGCTCTGGCAGAAGTTGCAGGTCTCCACACTCATGACTGGAAAAACCACTTTGGAACAAACTGAGTGACGTTCATGTTCCAAACATCCTGGAAGCCTTGTTAATAGGACACATGCTGTTTGCACCCACAGCTTCACTTCACACCTTCATCTGTGATTTTAATTATTGGCAAAACACAGTAAAATAATTTAGTTTAAAAAATATCTTTACTATGTATGTACATTTCCTGCCAGGGTACAGCCCTACTGAGTGAACAGTTAGAATGAAAAATGTGAAATTATGTAACCAAAATGGGAGGGAGGGGAGTCCTAAACACTATGACAGACTTTACCATATAGGGGGTCTCATATGTCCAAGAGTTTTATATGTATGGCCAATGTGGGAATATTCAAAAGGACCAAGGCTTGACAAGCGGCTTAGAAGTTCACCTCCTCCTGCTCCTCCTCTTTTGTGGGCCTCCCAGGTCCAAGGTAAGAGCAGAAAGCATTCCAGAGAAGCATGGGGTCCACACAGTGGTGCCAACTCCTCCAGTGGTCTAGCAACTGCTCCTTGCTGCTCAGGAGCAAACTGCACAGCAGGCAGTTAAAAGAAGAGCCAGCCATGAGTGTCACGGGCTTGCTGGTTGCTTTGGCATCTCTGGTCAGCCCCTCTGTCCCCTCTGGTTCCCCTTGGCCATGGGATGATGTATCACTTTTGAATTTGGGGAAATGAAGGAAGTCGTCTTCTTCCTCCTCCTCCTCCTCCTCCTCGCAAATGTAGCCGGTGGCCAGGTTCTTCCTCTCATTGAGCTCCCTCCAATAGTGAGCTGCATGCCTGACCAGCTCTTCCTCAGCATGGCGACGTCCGAGCCACTCCCCTCTCTCCGGCACCTGCTCCTCATGAACATGAAGAAGATGCAGCCTCATATCTGCAAAAGTGGGGGTGGTGGCCTGGCAGCGTCCACACTTGATCTGCAGCTCTACGGGGCCCTCCTGCTCGTCTGCAGAATCTGGTGACATCATGCTGAAGAGCAAAGGGGAGAAGTCACTAGAAGGACCGTCCACAAGGTGACATTTTCTTATGAAGTAAAGTGCAACTAAACATGCAAATAGAAGAACAAATTCACCATGGTTCAAACTATAATTGTCCTCACATGTAATTGTGGCCATAAGCCAGCTTTTTTTTTTCCAGGAGCAAACAAATAACTCCTGGATGACTGAGTGCATCTATTCATCTTACAGGTAACCCCCTACTTACATTACATTGCGCATAACGCACTGCTGGAATTTGGCTTGTAAGGTGAAATCAAAATGATTGGCAGCATTACATTTATTTTTACTGACAAATAAGGAAGGACAAGTAAGAAACAAAAGGATGTGTTAGACGTACCCTTCGATGGGGATGTCATCCTCGTGCTGGCTGATGGAGGGCTCCACCGTCAGGATGACTCTGTGCACCTCCCTCAGATGGCTGAAGTACACTCCCACATAACCAAAGGCTTTCTCACAGAACTGGCAATGCAAGGCACTTCGTGGTCGCCCCTCGGTGCGGTGGTGCCGTTTGACATGGGCACTGAGGCCACCCAAATAAGCGAAGCTCTTCCCACAAGTTGGGCACACGTGAGGTCGGCTGTTGGCGTGGCTCCTCACATGGCTCTGAAGATGGCTCCGCAAGCGGAAGCAGCGCCCACAGACCGGGCAGCGGTGCGGCTGTCTGCTCCCTGGAGTTATGTGGGCTCCCTCTGCAGCTCTGAGGACAAAGTCATGGTCCAGGCGCTGGGGTGCTGGGAAAGATGACACCGCCACGAGCTGCGGTGGCCTCTCCCACATAAGCAGAGGCTTTGGCATGATACTGCGGTATTTCTTAGAAATATCAATTGTTTTCTCCGTGGTACCTGCTTGTGCTGGTTTTTCTGTCACCCTTCGGGAAAATGACAAAGACCTCTTTTTTCTGGCCTCAAAACCCATTTCCTCAAAAACTTTTCTCTTCCTCGCCCTTTTCTTACTAGCAGACTTTACCATGGTACAGGGTCCCACACTGGAAGAGCTGTTGCCATTCTCCTGTGCCAGGTTTTGTCTCATGCATACTGAGATCTGCTTCTGATAAACCACTTCAGTGGCGGCAGGTGTTGTCGTTGTCAAAGGTGATGAGTTTACAAGGTAAGACTGAGTGTCTGGACATTTCGGCTTCAGCTTTGCTACGGGTGAGACAATGTTCTTCTTCCGAGGATACGGCAATATTGGCAGCTTCCCCTTGGGTGGCGAGGAAACCAGCCTGACAGCCTTACTGATGACAGCTGAAGATAAAACAGTGGCAGCTGGAGGCAGAGTCAACTCCACTAGGCATGACTTGGTATTCCTACCCTCTTCTCCCTTTGTTAAGGAGTTGTTGCCGCTCAAAAATAACCCAGATACCAATGCTTCATTCACTCCACCAGAAGATGATGTGCTGGGTGCCACAGCATCTGCTTTGTTTTTTCCAGCAGAGACTTCTCTGTGGGTTCCAGGGCATTGAACTGGGTTGTCTGCAAGCAAACTTGGAGGGGGCACTCCAGCGGATCCCGAGTCAAGAGGTTGGATGGGCAGGAGTGGTTCTGCAGCCATGTGAGATTCTATAGACCCTGTGCATCTCCTGTGTGTTACCGTCTGTGTTGATTGACACTCCTTGCTGGAAATTCTGAGTTTTTGGCGTTTGGATTTTTCTGGTGCACTTTTGCTCCTGGCAGGCTGGTATCGAGGGATGGGCAGCTTCAGATGTCCTTGGACAGAGGGGTCTTTTTGAACCATATGTGGTGGTGGCTGAGTAGACATGCTTGGGGGGAGTGCCACCAAGGAGAATGTTCCCTCCCGCCCAGCCACCTGCATCAAGGCATAGTTTTGTGCTGGAACCATAATAGACCTGGGACTGGCTGGTGTGGTTGCCTCAGCCAGAGAGGAAGGGGGTCGGCAGGCTAGGAGGGCTGGACTGGGCACCGCCGAAGGTGCCTTGGGAGCAATATTTCGGAAGTGGAGGCTCTTGGTTGAGCATGA
The DNA here is from genome assembly GCA_018136845.1 of Heterotis niloticus. NCBI lineage: Eukaryota > Metazoa > Chordata > Actinopteri > Osteoglossiformes > Osteoglossidae > Heterotis > Heterotis niloticus. The sequence continues at coordinate 18,319,935 of CM030894.1, read as the reverse complement.
CCGCCTTGGATCATCTGAAGAAATGACAGTGTTTTAACATGGACACTTCGCTACACCTAGTCTGCAAAAGTTTCCTGATTTGGCACAAATACAGAACAAGTCTATCAGAGTCATTTATGTGTATGTTAAGCAGTTAAGTATTTCCACTTGCTAAATCTCCTTTATCAAGTGAAACTTTGAACTCAGAGGACCAGACAAATTACATCTAGTAGAGTGTAATTATAGCAGCTTTTGTATTTGATTCTGAGTCAATATTAACAAGAGCAATGACTTGTTTCCCCAGCTTCAAAAGTAGCCCGTGAGATATAATCTGTATGAATGCTACAAGTGGGCGCCCCTCACATGCCTCAATGTTAGTAATTGGGGAACAATAGACAGGAAAGCAAAACAACTACCCTAAGTTGAAAAAGTAGAAAAAACTAAAGCTGATGGTTGCTAAGCACCAGAGAGAAAAAACATTGAAGAAACTAAAACTGCAATGTGACACATCTTCCTTTATAAAACTGCAATCATTTTGATTTTGCTTTTATTTCAATGCAGCTGAAGTGGGAAGAAACAATGCAGATCCCATAAATATTAAGACAGGAAATTTCACTCAACTGTGTGTGTGTGTGTGTGTGTGTGTGTGTGTGTGTGTGTGTGTGTGTGTGTGTGTGTGTGTGTGTGTGTGTGTGTGTGTGTGTGTGTACTTGATAAAATAGGTTTAGTGTCTAGGAGCTGGTGGTCATTTCCACATCTTGATACAATTGATGGATCACTACAGGTTCTTTCGGCAAAAATAAAGTCCAGTGTGCAGCAATCTTTCTACATCTATATGTCTGTTTGCCTGTATTTCTCACATACGGGAAATTAAACTCTGCCACACAGATGTTTATTCTTACTTTGTGGTTGGGACTTCAGGGTGCTCTGATTCATCTTCTGTTCCTGGCTTTTCATCTCCTGGTACCTTGTGCCCCCTGCACCACACTTTATGCAGTTACAGTGGATTCCCTGTAGAGGAAAAGAGAAACATCCCCATGAGATGCTATATACACCCCAGAGGCTTGGCTGGTTGTAGATCATTACAGCTGAGGCTGTGAGTTGTGAGTTCAAAGTTCAGTTCGGCAGTCCTGCAAGAAGAAGTGTCAGGAGATAGGGGGCAAGAGAAGGAGAGCTCTGAGCTTGGTGGCTTTGGACTTACTTGTCCACTTATCCTTATCCATTCAATGTTTGGATGTTGTGATGGGTTTTCACAGTGTAGCTGGAGTAATATAAGGCATGGTATGAGTGTAGGTACAGTTAGACATTATTGCAGACCAGATGCTCCTTCAGAAATGGAAACTGAGAACGTGGGAGCATCGTTTTCTATTTTAACCAATGGCAGGCCAAAATAATGGCTAACACAGAAAAAGGATAAACATTATTTATAGAACTTAAAGCCTACTGAGGGGGACATAAATACTTATAAAAACCACGAGGATTGTAAGACAAAGCATTGACCTGTAACATCAGCAGTATTTAGGAACCTGGACTGATTCCTACCATTCATAGGGTAAGTAGCTTCTGAAAGACAGTAGTACTTAGAGTGTTGCAGCAAACACCTACAAATTACCTCCTTAGCAGAGATGCAGTGTCACCACGTAGGTGACAGGTCCCAACTAGTGACCAATATCCAAATGCTTTAAAGGATGCCCAATTCACCAAAGCAACTTTGTGTTGCTATAGGAGACAAAGCGCAAAGCTCTGAAGAGCAGAGTTTCTCCTGCCTTCACTACATCTAACAGGAGATGAGCAAGTCAGTTCCAGTTAACATTTTGGGAAAGTGTTCCCATAACCTTGCAGAAAGAGGGCACGTTTGTATTAGCTTAGCATATACCAGTTCAGGTAAGTTTAGAATCATAAACACAGAGGCTCATGTTGAGGGCATCACCTGCCTTACGTCCCTTGGTTGATCACAGTGCAATAATCTCTTCTGAAATTGCCCACAGAAAGGCAGCTGGACCAAGTAGGCTCCTACCACTTTCACTTCGCACAACAGATTATATTGGACCCTGGTATGTAACAATTAAAAGGTGAATTTAATGTGGACTTATTATGACCTGCCCTACAGATGATGTCCCAGTGTAATTGAAATGACAGTAAATGGAACTCTCTCTTTGTGAAGAGCATCAGCAGACTGAAAAGGTCGTCACGCTAATTTAATCTTCTGCTCTCCAGTCCTCTGTAGGCATTCAGTCTTTCACACACCGTCTCGCAGGATCAAGGGCAGTTCCGAGAGTAATTGCCGGCGCTAACCTGCAGCAAAAGGCTCCTTTGCTAACCACATGTGACAGGTTAATACAGCCTTTTCCTTCAGTGAAAAAGGGCTGCTGGTATAAGAACTGCTAGCGCTATCAGTCCAGGTGTGGTGATGCAAGTGATCAATACACAGCGACTCACCTGTGTGATGGTGCAACCTCTGTCACCAGCTGTTTCACGTCACGTGTAATTCTGTGCAATGATCCTGGCTAAATGTTCCCCTCTGCCAGAAATGGTTAAGCTGCCAGGTGCTGGCTTTAAACAGAAGAGGCATCTTTCATGCCCAGAGAAGACAAATGAATAGACTTTGAAGTAGTTTTAGAATCCTCACTGGCCTGAAGGAAGAGGTGGCCGTGCTCCTTTTTTTTTAATATAAAAGGTTATCTCTAGGTATAAATATGTGCCTTAGTGCAGCCAGTGATGAGCCAAGGTTCCATGAAGGACCTTTGCTGACAACAGATACCTAGAGCAGGGGTCCAGGGTTATTTTCATTTATGTAAAACATGTCTGAGAGGCTGGAGTGTGGCACAGTAGCAGCTCATGACCCAAGCTGTGCTTGTACTACTGTAGACAAAGCAGCAAACTGGACTCCACAAACTTGTCAGGTTTTCTTCCAAATGCCTTTTACTTGCACTTATTTAGGAGATAGTCAAACAGTTGAAAGATATTTACATGTGTTAACCCATTTTCTGCAATATGCAAGCTATTTTTACTAGAGAATTTTATGTTGGTTACTGTTTTTGAGGATAAAACAGATGTCTCTTTCTTGGGAATTTAATGTGGAACTTTTTGTTAAAGCCAATACAGAGCCATCCAGCACTATTGTGAAAAGCTCAAAGAAGCAGTACATTACTCTTTTCCAGCGATCTGAAAGCATTTTATGAGGCCTTCGTGTAAGCTGGATGTTTCACCTTGAAGTCCTGTTACAGCTGAAGAACAACCTGTAATGTACTGTAATGACAACCCTAGCGGGCCCTAGGTCTGATCCTGCGCAGGTGTTTCTGTAAAGCTCATCTTGTATTGGTCTCTCCATACAACATCTCTCCCTGAAATGGCTGCCACTGGACTGTGCCCTGGTACTTTTGATGGATAGTTTGATGGGTAGGAGAATTTTGAACAAATTTAATCGTTACAAGAAAAAGATAAATAGTTTCCATTCTATGGATTGGAATGGATTTAGAACTAAACTTGCTCTAACTATGCCATGACATTGCCTGGAAATGGTATCTTCTGGGAAACTGAGTTGAAAGGAACTTTTTGGGAATGCATTAGCATACTGTAAAAGGAAGAAGACACACAAAAAATATGAAGATATCAGACGTCCTTGAAGACAACAGCCTCTATAAATCTAACGTCAAGAAAAAAACCCTGAAAATAAGATCAAATACAGACATCTTAGCACAGAGAAATCCCAAGACTGAACCTGCCCATGAACTTTCCACAGAAGCTCAACATCAAAGAGAAGAAAGAGTTGAGACTGACAGAATTTTGGTCGTGCATCTCCACACTTCTGAAAAACCACCCGTTTTTAAATTGAAAGTGCTAATTTTGCAGTAGAAAACTGGAAATAAACCATTGTACCTTCAACTCCCTCACAGCCTGACATTAGACATTTCCCAAGAGTGTAGTGAAGTCACCTGTGATACTCACATGGCTCCCTGTGCTTTGAGACAGTAGTGTGATCATATGTCAATATCATAAAGTAAGTATGGGTTCAGACCTTTTTCTGAAGCTGGACATGTCTGCAGTGACCAAAATGGACAGTACTGTTCTGCCAGGAGAAACATTTCAAAAGGTAGATGAATGCTCCAGGAACCTCCCAACTCAGAGCGGCACAGTTTCAACCTGCTGATCCAATATCACACACCTCTTGCGTCTGTTTTTATAACACATATGAGGCTGCTGTTGCTAAACACCCAGAAATGTAAATAGATGCATGTATGACTACATCTCTGTTCCTTGTGGTTTTTTCCTTCACTATGTGCTCATATGGGCCAGCAAGCTATGGTGAATATGCATTTTTATTTATTTATCTTTAGTTTTTAAGCTATAATCCTTCTGTATAACAAACCACTACCTTCATGTTATTTCCCACAAACTAATGGTTAGGATGTAGACCATTTCTCTTTCTGCTCCTAAACATAGATCCAGAATCCAAAGAGCTGGGAATTTCCAATTAAATGCCACAATTATGTCAATGTGAGTTCCTTCCAAAAGCTCCGAGTTATATCTTAACACAGGGCTTGAGAACCTAAATCTGAAAAGAGTTACAGCCCTGTTAGTCAACCCATGATATGGCGTTACCCTGAACCATTTCAACAAATATCTAAATGTTCACATACAAACTCTGGATAGTGGTTCCCTTCAGTTGCAGCAAAGACATGCTTGTAATAATACATGTTCATGCTGAGGCGGTGCCACTGTCAGCATTATCATATACAATTAGCCCAACTGCAGGGGCCATTGGAAATGACAGCACCAACTCCACATTTGAATACAGTTCCATCCTAATAAAGATGAAACTTAGAACAAAACATGCAAATTATATTTCTATCACAAATCAAAGGACTATACATTGGACTGTTATATCAGTTTTTCATAAAAGTATTTTTTCCTTTGCTTCCTCTTTCATTGTGAAATGATACGAGTGCCTCAGGTGTTTCCTGCCAAGGAACCGTCTAACTGGGGATGTACATCAGGATCAATTTGATGCTACAGCTATTACCTTTGTCTCATGGCCTTTCAGAATGGCATCTTTGGATGAGCTTGGTTTAGCCAATAACATGCAGCATCATCACTACAGCAATCGCTCAATCTACAAATGTAGATTCTTCCTGAGACAATGTTTGGAAGCCAAGAATTTGTTAGTCGGAAAGATAAAACACATTATATTCAACAGTAATTATGTTTACTATACCTTTTATGTCCAGGGGCTCTAAATTACTACAAGTTCAGTAAAAAAAAAGTCCTTAGTCAGATAGTCCCTGCTCTGAGGAAGTGGAGTGAAAGAACAAGGGAAAGCCACCAAAGTCTAATTTCTCTGATTGTGGTTTGAATCAGGAAGTTTGGGAATTCCCTACACTGGGCTTTCAATTTCTGAGTCTTGCTTTTATGACCACTTTTCTGTTTTCCTTTGATACCTCAGATTCATACTTGTGATGGATTGCATAAAAGTGATTTTTGTAAAACGGTCATCTGCCAGACATTCCACCGCACGGCAGAGGTCCACCAGTTCTTTATCATCTCACTGAGCTCCTCACTGTGGGACACTTAGAAGAGGCACCTTACTGGCTTAGGGGAAATGCCAACAGTTACATTCCAGAAATGGCCAGAAGCCATCTTTTAGAGGAACAGTGTAAACAAAGAAAAAGGTGTTCAGGCAGGGGGGGTGCTAATGTCTTACAGCTGCTCCTGCTGCAGAATTGACTTCAACCACATGAAAAGCCATCAACTCTACTTTAGGTGGCAAGAAAATTGTACTTTTCTCCACCTCTATTTGGTATTAGCGTGTGACAACAGTGGCAGGAGCTGAAGGTCACTGATGCAGCAAATGCTCATTAGCCCCATATCACAAGTCTACTTTCTGTTCACTTGTGTGTAATTTTCTCACTATCAGTTCACACGTGTAGTGCCAACAAACCAGAAAAAAGCTCTCAGCAGCGGAAAACATTTACGCTGAAAACTGAAATATGAGTGAGGCATCCAACTAAATGTCAGCAGCCCGATCACAACACTGAGCATCAATTTATAAACACCAAGGTACTTTTCCACACTGGTGTGGCCTTGGACTTCTGGGGAAAATCTAAATGATAGGTAAATCCTGGTGATTCAGAACCTACTCCTTTTCTGCACCAACAGTGTAACAGCTGCCTGGTACTTTCTGCTTCGGAACCTTTGCTAATTTTGGCCAAGGCAAGAATAGGCAGCAACAGCAATGACAACAGCCTTTTTCTGGGGGTTACACAACATATTGAACTACAGCATGTCTTTGAGAAGCTTCCCAGTTTCTTTTCCTACCATTTTCAACATGTGTGGAAGTGGTTATTCTTCACTAAGTTCAAAGGTGGAACATCCCCCTAAATCCGAAGTATGTAAAGAAAATATTTGTATGAAAGAATGCCTGTGCAAATCAAGGTTAAAATACAGAGAGAAATTCAGGTGTAATGAACATTACAGAAAAATCAGTACAGGCCTGTGTGTACAAACTGCTCAATATTCAGCTCTGAAAAGGGAAACCAAATGCTGTTATACTGGCAAATGGATCCCACTGGTTTACTCCCAAGCGGCCCTGCTTTTAAGGTACCATGAGACTACATACTGTGAGAGCCCTGAGGATCTGAGGCAGGTGAACTGACATGAGGGGTCAGAAAGAGACTCAAGTGACGGTTTCTTCTGTGGAAAGATGAAGAGTGTGAGCTGGGTTCCTAGGACCATGTTGCAGACACCATCCCGCAGTTAGTGATCAACAAGGGTTGCTTAAAAGGATAGCACAACTCCATGTCTGGTCAGTACCCCTTTGTTTCTGAAAGTAGATGGTGAATGAAAGTTCACAGAGCACAAAAGAGCACAGTGTCATCTCTGTTCTTTATCATCACTACATGCTTATTAAGAGCCCAGTGAAATCAGATCTTAAAAGAAGCTCTTCATATGCTTTAATTACCCAGAGACCACCAATGGCAAAGCCTGTGGAACATCTGTAACTGATGGTTCTGCAAGGATGCCCTAAGTCTCCAGACCAATCTGAGAAGTTAGTGAATGTGCCAATGATCTGTGAACATGTTGGTATTTCCAGGCCGTGTTTAACGGAAACCTGAAATGCACAGTGGGAAGCTTAAGGTGACACCTCATCTACCTAACAAACACATCTGGGGTGGTTAGGAAACCAGGGGGCTGTAGTCAGACTTTCAGCATCACACATTGTTTAGAATTCACACATACAAACCACAAGTGACCTTAGCTTTAGTGGCTTGTACCTGGTCTTAGTGTTTAGTGTGACAAATGATCAGATTTCATGACTGAGCCTTATCAAGAGTCTTGCACTGCACAACCATGCTGTAATGAAGACTATACAACAATGCCCTTTAATCCTGAGTTAGAGAGAAAATTATAATTACAGAACTGAAGGATGGAGTCAGAAATGGCTCCCTTGAATTGCTGGATCTCTCACACTTTCTTTGAAAATGGGGTGAACTAAAGACAATAGCACACAGTGACAGTGTTCTTGCACCATCTGTGACCATCATAGCTGACTCGCTACATTAACTCACATATCCAAACCTTGTTTGATTCCCAGGATACTCATTGCAGACTTTGTTTGGACACACCTAGTTGGATAACATTTTTCTAATAAATAATTTTACTAGAACAAAAAGTATGTTAGATTGGTTGGTCTAACACTGCAAACTGTTTAGCCTGTAATTTCAAAACCTAGCATTTGCAGCACCACACATCTGTGCTTGAGAACATGGTGTGAAAATATTAGTCATAGCTTCACAAATAATAAGATCACTAGTAATGCATTGCAGCCAGACCCCTCAGGGTACTTTTATTTCAAGGGGTAAAGACATCTTATTTTCATTCTGACACTCAGCATCGATCACATGTTTAATCACCTGAGCCCCTTTATAACGTCACACTGCACTTCTTTCCAGACAATAGCATTTAGTGGAATGACACCAATCAACATGACAGATCTAGAACAGCAACATTTCTCAGTTGTACTGTACTTATTGTGACAACCGATTTCTATGAGAAAATGCCTGCACTCAGCACAAAGACTGCATTTACAGCACAGAAGTTAAACAGCCATTATAATCTGCACAGTCACACCAGGCAAAAACCAAGCAACGGCGGTGCATTTCCCAATTCATCTGGCCTTGGGAACATCCTACTCAGTCAACAAGTAACTCCGTGTTTTGTTTCCATGGTTGGCCACACAGCCTGGAGGAGACTGGGCTCAGAGTAATTAGTTAAAGCACCACGGTGCTAAATTTAGCAGATTTCGGCAGGTCTGTTTCTGGGTCACGCTTTTGGCCGTTTTTTTCTCATCTACAGTTGATTTAATGCAAGCCACATGTTTTAAGCTGTCCTGCCTGGCAAACAAATGTCAATATAGCCATCAGGTGTTTGCCAACAGCTGATGAGCACTGAGTGCTAGTAAAACCCTGCATTAGGGGGAAAGTCCCTTGATGAATAATTTTTATTGTGGAAAGGATGAAAACATGACAGCGCTCGAGTTTAAAAAAAAAACAAAAAAAAAAACAATGAATTTGCTGCTAAGTACTGACTGGTTACATGAACAGACAGCATTGTGATAGCTGTTTAATTTCATGTACAGCAGTTAGGCATCACTGGCTCCGATTTCAACTTGAAAACTTCTTTTTTCTGTAATGGCACATTACTCTTGCATCTATAAAAACAATGATTGTAAGTTTTCTTGCTTTGTTGAAACAGTCACACTGTGGTCATAAGAAACACAGAGGGGCGCAAACTATTTGCAGAGAGCTATACATCAGCAAAATTATCCAGCAAACCCAGAACAGTGCAGTACATGGAACGCAATAAACTGGGCTTGTTTATCTGAACGCTCCACACAAGAATGAGTCCTGAGTGTCCGCAGGTCTCCAAGCTGGTACTACAGAATAAAGTATGATTATCATACCATTACTAAATGAAATGGGGGTAAGGCATTACTTTGGCAGCAACAGCAAGATTTTTATCCTTTAAAGCACACAGACACCTCCCACATGTGCACCTAGGACCATTCTCGGCCTCGGCAGGCAAGCCAAGCCTGGGAATGTTTAAAGTTAAAAAAGGAGTCATAGCGTAGAGAGGGCAAAGGGAAAACAAGGCAGAAAACGTGAGCTTACCCTTCCCTGTGTTACAGCTCCCATACAAATATACAAGCAAGAGTGGGTGGGAGCACAATTCCAGGTCCCACTCATAACTTGACTCACAGCATCAAAATCCAGGACATAAGGGACAGAAAAGCACGAGTGGAAACTTATGTAGACTTCAACCTGCAAAGTGTTTCTAAGGTAGCACTTAAAAAAAAAATGTAGTTAGCCAACTACACGTGATTGAGGCTTTTCCATGAACTGGTAATATAATGAAACATAACAATTCTGTTATTTAGATGTGCTAACACAACTAAATACAACTAAAAATAACTTGAAGGGTAGAAAGTTTAAATAGCTGTTTAAATAGTTCAGGAAATTAACTTCTACATGCTAAATACAAAACTGAATTAAAGAATGTGGTTTTTCAAGATAAAGCAGGCAACATGGAAAATTGTACAAATCACTTTTATAATTTATATATTAGGCATATGTAAATGGTTCTGTGCAGTACCAACAGAACTGTCATTCTAGAAATGACCCTGACATATGATTCAGCCTAAACTGGCATGAATACAATACTGAACCAAAGTGACAGGAGTCTTTTAAATAAATTCAGAAGAGTGAAATATGCGTAACAAATCCATTATATTCAGTTCTTCAGAGAGGATAGATGAGGTCCCTGTTCAACATGGCATCTTTCATTTCCAATAGCAGACCATGGAAAATAGTAGCTGTTCAGGCTTCTTTGACCACAACTCTAGGAAGACATGCAGCCACATTTCATTCAGTGGATCAGGATAGACCAAAAGAAAAGGGTATCTTCTGATTCCTTATAAACCTTCAAAGTTTTCCTATAAATGTGACCAAAAGACTTTCTTGTCCCTGTATCAAAGCCAAGTACTTTTTATGCATAGTATATAAGGGTGATATCAGAAACAGAGATCACCTGCACATGGCAGAGCAGTTAGATTTTCACATGGCCGCCGCTGATACGGTCTGTCTTGTGTGGCCTTGTTGGGGGAGAAACAGAATTAAGCCATCTGCAATGTCTTAACAGGACTGGACTGACCTCAGCTGAAGTTAACCAAGGTCCTGACATCCAGTTGGAAGTTATTACTCTGTCCCCAGCTAACAGAAAACAGTTTGGATCAACAGGTACACACATAACCAGCTATCCAAATTTCCCCAAAAGCCCAAAAAGTAAGAGACTGCATCAGAACTATTTAGCATGACCAGAGTAATTTTTTTTTTCATATACATGCAGCGTTTTCTATGTAGGGTGGAGATAGCTAAGCTAAAAGACAGCAGTAGAATGATGCAACCAGGGTGCTGTGGGTCTTTTAATTTCATCTATTTGTCTTTATAAGCATCCATTTGATTTTCTCTTGAATTTTGTTGGTTGCAAGGTCACATTAAAAGATGAAAAAATGTCTGATGATTTATGGCTTTAGATCACGATCACAAAAAGGATGTGTAGACTTAACATCCACAGTATATGCTGGCCTGGCGATGAAGAAATAAACCATGTTATAAAGAAAAAGTGCTCTTGACTGTTCTTATAGTCACCAGTCTTCAATTACCAAATCTCCTGTAACCTCAGTGTGGTTCTTGTGGGATCAGTGTTTGACAAAAATGTGCTACATTCAGGGAGGCAGACTGCAAAATGAGTAATTCTCAAGTGCTGAAGATGAAAGTATTAGTATAGCAACAGGATTACCAGATGATATTTTAATAAAATGTCATACTTAATTGTGGATTTTTATGACACATTCATACATCTGTATATTTGATTGTTTTCCCATGCCAACTCCTAGACTTTAAAGGAATAACTATATTTCTTTCCCCATGTATCACAATTGCATGGTGTCATGTCCACGCTCACATTTCAGTGACAACTAAATACCACTCCTTGAAACTGCTCAGCCTCAGCGAGTTAACATCTCTAGCTACAAGTAGCGCTGTAGAAATATAGAGATAACCTTTATTTGGCAGTACAACTAAACACAAAAATCTATTATTCCCTCTTGCAGAAAAGTCTTAAAAATGCCAAGTAACACAAACACTTCATGATGAAAATTGCAATACAAAAACAAAACACGAAGACCACAAGGAACTTAATTTTGCAAAATCCATTTTTATGAGTTGTACCAACAACCATTTTATGCCTTAATTATTAGCAGCAAAAAAGTGATGTTAAAGGTATAAGAGATACTGGCCAATAATGGTTTTACGGTCAAAATAGAAAACAGATTTTCATCTCCACTCCATTTTGATTTTTAAAAATAGTCTGAAACTGCTTTCAAAATATTTCAGTCCCTGTTTTTGGATTCAAATTACAGATCCTTCCTTTTCAGCACTTCAAAGCATCTGAACGAAGAGAGCTGTGGGCTTCCTGAGTTTTTTTTTCCAGTTTAACCTAACAAGACCCTTGTGGTGGATGTGAGAGGCTTCTAACAAAGCAGACAAGCAGCTCTCAGTAACTTCACAGAGCCTTTTCAGAGGACAGCAGAGGCCCTGCTTGGTTCTAATAGGAGGTTGGACAAGTATTTCATACAGACAGAACAGGCAAAAACTATATTTCTCACAATTTCAAAGATTTATTTTAAAAATTGTATTTATCACCAAAGCTATTGAAATAGTTGATCCCTATCAATGGAGTCAGAAGTGAAAATTGTTTTCTGGAAAGCCTGAAAAACAAATGCAAAAACAAGCAGTTCATATACAGAACTTCAAGTATGAAAATTGGTGGTCAGGCTGTAAGGAACTCTTTAATGACTCCAATTTTATCAGTGATCATTAAAGTGGTTAAAGCCCTGTACATGAGATCAAAAAGTTCTCAAGATCCCAGACAGAAATAAGTGTGCTTGTTGAACCCTTAAGCAAGCTTCCCAACCTGAATTATTTATATTAGCTGCATAAACAAACCCATATAAAACCCATGAGTGTTTTAAGTTGTGCAACAGCATCAGCTAGGGAAGAAATGTATTGCAGGTTAAATTTTACCCCCCCCCCCCCAAACTAAAACAGCATCATCCTAGACGACCTGCAGATTCACCCAGGTATTTCAGTCACCCATCCCACTTCCTGTCCTGTGTGACCCAGTCACTAGCAAAGCATTCCAAGCAACACCCACCCCAGTTTCCTGTTTATGCTCCATGTGGGATCAGTTGTTGGCAGTCTGGAGCAGGTGACCTCTGACTAAACACACAACCCGCCATAAAATTAAAGAGTCCTGTTGTGGTATTATACAGACAGTGCCTTGTTCCATTCTCAGATAGTCACCTTAAAACAGAATGTAAACTGGTTTTAAAAGATTCAAACATTTTCTAAATTTTTATTGTGAAATTTCATTATATTTTTGAGAACAATTTTCAGGAAACCATCAGTATGAGAACAACCAGCTTTAATTCCCCATAAATCCATCCATTTTCATGAAATCACTTGTCCAGTGAAGTGTTATGGTGGTCCTGAACATTCCTCTATTCTGGAGGCCCAGGGTGTGGGGCAGGTTACCCCCTGGACAAGATGCCAGTCCAGTACAGAGCAGTAACACACCAAGAGCAAGTTAGGGTAACCAACCCACTAGAAACACACATTTGGACTGTGAAAAGAAATCCAAAGAAACATGTAGATGACATACAAATTCCACTCTAACTTGTTATTCAATCCCACATCTGAATCCAGAGTGCAACAGATGTGTTATCTCAACAATACCTGCTTCACCACTATGTCTCCCTTTATTCAAATTTCTTCTCTTTTATGACCATCTTCCCCAAGGAAGGTAGAGGGCCACATTCACAATTTCTGCAAAGTGGCAATGCTCTTGCCAGACACTGCTTTGCTGTTTTGAGGCCTGCATGTTTGCCTCTTCTTTAAAATGTGTGAGTTGGGTGTTTCAGTGCTTCTTACTCCATGGTTGTGCATCTCCCAGATCACTGTGACACACTGACATCCCCAGCCTATACTCACAGTCACTTTGTTCCACAGGACAGCTCCCATGCATTATTGGCAAGCAGAATGCATTTTGTCTGTATGCACTGTGCTGTGTTGTGCATCAGAACCCAACAGGATGGAAAATTTTGCTCTTTCTCCTATGCAGATGTTCACCATCATTAATCACCCTGGTCATGGAAGTTGTACAAAAAAAACAGCTGTATGCGACCTAAGGGAGTTTGCAACAACACCAGACCTTGCAGCTGACGACTAAAACTCAAATCAACAAGTTCAGGGAAAGAACGCTATTAGATAATTAAAGTAAAATCTCATTTGTAGCGTTACCACCAACCATACATCAAAGGGGCTGCTTTACAAAAGTACCCCAAGTATGAATACTAGGGCACTGCTGTGAGATCATGGAAGTGAAAGGACATCTTTCAGCATATACATACTGACCAGTTTCGATAAAAACGCGAGAATAACTCAAAAGGAAACTTTGCAGTAGGGATTGTATTTTTGTATACTGCTATTTTAGTCATTTTTGCTAAATGTCCATTAACTACTGAAAACCGACACTACAGAGCTGAGAACCCACATGACTTTTTAACAAAAATAATGCCAAAAATGTTTCAGCCATTGGCTGAAAGTGCAGGTGTTGCAACAGTTAAGTGATATTACAGGTGGAAATAATACTGAGTCTGTTGGTTTGTCGTTCGTGGGTCACAAACGGCATTTTTTCCTGCACTGTTGTGCTGAAATAGCGCCTCTCTAACCGCGGAGGCCGGACCACAACCTCCTGGCGGAGGGGACTGAACAAGTACCCGACCAGGATCTGACTACTCCATCAATATTGATCATGCTGAACAAGTTCAAAACATGTGGAAGCCTCACCTTTGCTGTGCTTCATCTGCGTCGTACATTCTTTACATATATTAATTGTCAAGTTGGACGGTAGCTCGGGACAACTGTTTCACAACCGCCATTTTGGGCTATACGTCACAATCAAAACATAGGGTGCGGTTATCGAATAGGCTCGTCACTGCCCCTTCACGTATTATGGCGACTAGGTCTTATGTATTTCCACAGCAGTGCTGAGGAATATCTCATATATATTTGTCCAATAGGTACATTTAAAATAGTACTTTTGTAAATAATTAATAAAATTTTGTAGTTACACGACCCTATATTTACGAAATGGTATGCCCCAATATGTCTGTTATTTTTCACTTTGCAGCCAATCAAAGAGTGCTATGGTTGTCCAATCGAATGCTAACGTTCATGCACGAGTTCTCCATGTGTTCACGCGTGGCGGCGCGTGAGTTTGGCGTTTCGGGTGCGCTGGAACGGAAAAGTTGTTCGTTGTTCAGGTCTCCAGCAACACAAAATAACTGCATTAATCTTTCTTAAATGTACTCTATTTTTATGCTGCAAAATCTATGGAAACTAAGAAGGAATTTTGCTCGCTTTCGAAATAAGCAAGCTTGGGGAAAAAATTTAAGTTAAAAGTACATAAAGCAATTTGTGCCTTTATATTTCGCTATGGCTAGAATTTACTAAACAAATGTAGCATGCAGTGGCGAAAACCCATCCAGCTCAGAATCTGTACCATGACAAAATGTTTTTTCATAATGTTTACAAATCGAATTTATTGTTATTTAAAATATCATCTGGCATGTAACATCTACAAGAAACACAGCAATAGTAATAATTATGTGGTAGACAAATTCTCTGAGGTACGAATCAGCACTGCCTTCATTCCCCTTCCAATGGGGCATTGTGGCTCGTGTGCAGTTACACTCTTATCCTAACACTGCTAGTCTGTATATATGTTGAACTGAATATCCATTTCATTTCAGGAGTATTTTATCGTCACCTTTGTTTAAGAAAATTACTTGCCATGTGACTAACTGCAACAGGAACTTTTAGGTGGGGACTAAAATGTCCTCCCATGCCTCCTTGTGTCATATCTGTACAGTGTCGTGTGGAACAGGAAGAGGCTGTACTGCATTGTTTCTGAAGACAACTGTTTGTAGCCATGGCGTCTGAGGTCATGGCAGGGCAGGAGAGGAGAGCCAGCCAGACCCAAAAACACCAGTTCCTTGTTAAAGGGTGAAATGTAGGTATGCTTTCTTGCTACAAACAGTTTTGTCCATTTTGCTCATAGGGATCCAATCCCATGTTACTTACTTCCTTTTGGCCCAACTTCCTATTGTGTGCAAAATGGTTGTACATTGCATATTTCCACTGAAGAGTTATACATCTTTCTGGTGCTATTTCTCAGGGTATCTGCTCAACTTTGGTTGCTGCTCACTTTTTCATGTATACCTACAATGGGAACTGAAAGGAGAGGTGAGAAGTGATCCTGGGTTAGCTTTCATGTAAAACCTTTTTGTAGGCAATGGAGCTCAGAAAATTGCTTTTGTTACCTCTCAGCTGGCTTCTCTGTGGCACTGTGCAGGAACCAATTTTATAAGGCTAATGTCACACTTTGTTTTAAAATATAAAAAAAAAAGCAAAGGCTGAATTACTGGTGGTTTCAACTGTAATCAGTGTTTAAGCGTTCCCCAGGACCCCACAACCAGAATTAAAGCACAAAAATAAACACACGCATCCTGAAAGCAGGAGGCCTCCGCTGTGCTAATGTGCTGCTGTCACATGGTCAATTGACTGCACCCATTATTTAGCTGACTTGTGTCAGGGGTTTCAACAACAGGGGTCTTTAATGAGCAACTTACTGATGTGTGATGAGTAGCACGGGGAGGACGGACCCCCTGGGTTTGCACCAGGTCATGACAGGCATTTGCTGGGCTAACACTTAGAGTAGCAACAACGTGGAGCAAAAGAGCAGTTTGCACACATTGGCACTACTTTACCATCACTGCTGGTTTGTACAACCTGGACTACAACTACTCTTCCTAACATAGCTAAAATTTGAACATTTACCTGATGTCAGTGGAAGTTTGGTAAGTGAATACACAGATATGCCTGAAATTTGGTTATAAAACCAAGAGTGCAGCAGGAAGTAATGGCAGTTGTACCAAATAGGTTTGTGGTGAGTAGGTCACATGGTTCACTGAGTTTATCTGCCCCAGGTGCATGCAATCGCGAGCAGGTGATAGGTGAGTCAACAGCATTGTTTCCACATCACCTATCTTCCCAGCTCCTCCACACTATGAAATGCTCACTGCTGGCTTGTTCTGTGGCTGCCCGATGTCAGACACCTTCATGCGTGTCTTTAGAGGATGATGTAGGTAAAGGATCAGTCCATTTGTTTGCTGCTATGATTTGTACCTTGGTTGTTGTTTGTAATGTCACTGTACCTGACTCATTGTCTCAGGTAGGGACATAGCTGATGTACCTGAATATCCATATGCTGACTTAATTGACCCTTTGGACATGTGAGTGTCACATGGGACAAGTCACATGGTTAGTGCTCAGGGGCTTCCTGGCTGTCCTCCCAGGAGCCCCTCCCCTGCCACTGGGCCCCAAGTCCAAATGTTCATTGTTGATTGCAAGAAATGTACACAGAACACATATAGGTAGCATAAAATACCCTGAGCAAAATAATTCCCATCTTCACATGTTAAACTGGGAAGCTAAATTGGTGGCTGCATTAAAAAAAAATGCTGCATACATCCTATTTATGGTTTGTTGTTTTAAATTTCTTTTAGCATATGAAAATGGTCTCTGTTAAGGGGTTTTGAATGCTAATATTTATTTTTATTTTTTCTAATCAAATTTTATATGTGGTCCAACTGACCTGTGCTATTTTTATGATTCTTATTTATGGGGGGAGGTGAGGATGCAGTAATGAAATGTTGTACTTTAGCAGCATTAGACACGCATCAGTTCTCCCGTGCACGTTCCTGAAGGAAAGCCGTTAACTGTGAGCATGCAGTGAAACTGCAGCGGGTCATCTGGCCAGCCTTGGGGGCTTAGTCGTCTTCCAGGGCCTAATGAAGCACAACAAATGCATTTCTTTATTCAGACATGTTTTTGATCGTCCTTATCAGTGGAAAAGAACAGCGCAGCCTCATGGAAACATTAAATGAGCAGAAAGAACCTCGCTTGACTTCATTTGTACAGGAACAGAGGCCTTGACATTCTGTTACTACTAGGTTGGGTGTTTCTTCCACGTTTGGGAGATGTTCCATAAACAGGTCCACGTGAAATCGGACTTTCATTTTCTACAGATACCTACAAACAAAGAATTTTATTCTCCAGATGTCCAAACAAAGTGATTTTTGTAGTATTTAATTCTGAAAGCTGGTAAAATGCAGAACTAATTTAAATGTCATTTACACATTTGTTCAGCTGATTGGTTTTCTCCAAAGCAACTTATAATGTCAAGTTACTTACAATGATTTATCTATTTGTATAATAGGGGTGTTTTTTTCTTGTACCCTTTCAGGACAAATGGCTTCCTGAAGGGTACTATAATAGGTGTTTTATTTGGACCATTGTCCTTTAGGGGCAAGACAGGTAGCTCTAACCACTATGCCACCTGGTGTCCCAGATATTGTTATTCGGTTATGTTTATCATAAAAGTGAACTGGTTGTCCTGAATGCCTAATCCTCTGCATTGTTTGGGGTTTTTTTTTTTTTTTTTTTAATTTCCTGATGGAAACAACACATTTTTTCATAGTAAATATTTCAGAATGTTTAGATTTTACATGAAAATTGTACAAGTCAATCTCTACAGATAATATATTTTCAGAATGTTTAAGCAGGCAAAGTTTTCCTTTTGCATGTCAGCAAGGTTTACACAGGTATGGAACAAGGTAAGATAAGGTAAACAGTTTCTAATCAATTACATTCCAGCAGTTCATTACAACATCTGCATCGGTCAAATCCTTAGTGTGAAGTTTTAGTTGTGGGTACAAAGGTGGTATCTGAAGAGGTGAATCTTAGGTGCAGGATTTGTTTTCATAGCATACAGTATATCAGCAGCCATAGCGGTAAGATGATGAAGGTGAACAGGTAGAAAAGTCAGGCGGGAGGCTGAGAAAAAGTGTGTGGGCATAGAGATGGGCAAATTGACATAGAACTGCTGTGTTTGCAAGTCATTATTTGGAGTACAGCATATACACTGCCAGGCCAAAAAAAAAAAAAAGTCACACTAATATTTTGTTGGACCACCTTTAACTTTGATTACAGCACACATTGGCTGCAGCATCGTTTCCATAAGCTTATGCAATGTCACAACATTTATTTCCGTCCAGAATTGCGTTCATTTTTCCACCAAGATCTTATATTGATGATGGGAGAGTCGGACTGCTGTGTAAAGTCTTCTCCAGCACATCCCAAAAATTCTCAATGGGGTTAAGGTCTTTACTCTGTGGTGGCCAATCCATGTGGGAAAATGTCTCTCTCATGCTCCCTGAAGCACTCTTTCACAATTTGAGCCCAATTGTCATAGAATATGCCCGTGCCATCAGGGAAGAAAAAAATCCACTGATGGAAAAACCTGGTCATTCAGTATATACAGGTAGTGAGCTGAGCTCATGTTTTGAGCACATAATATTGCTGAATCTAGACCTGACCAACTGAAGCAACCCCAGATCATAACACTAAGTTAAATCCAGGTGGTGACTTTTTTTCTTTGACTGGGTAGCCTATTAAAGTTTTATATCTGCTCTGAGCTGGACTTTATTCAAGTTCTGCTCTAGAAGTGCAACTGAAAGTGTAATGATGAAGTGTGAACTTATCAGAGAAGTGCTGGGGTGGATTAGAATCCGGTACTGGGGATATTTTAAACAATGTTTATTTTTAGAATGTGTGTTTTGTTTAAATGAGAATGACAGTCTCACTGAAGTAATGTGCACTTTTCTTGGTTTATTCAAGTTCAACAAACCAGGAGTGTGATAAAATCTGCTCATTTGCACAGCTTTTAGCTGCTGTTTTGTGTTTTCATGTATCCAGGTGTTATATTTGAATAAGGAGGAAGCTATTAGTAGGTCTTACTAAATAATAAAACACCAGGTAGACAAAGTGCAGTATGAATTAGATTTAAATAGGTTTAATGATTACAATTTTGTCAAACTTTCAAATGTTTTTCTCCAATATGACTGAGTAGAAGTAGTTCATCAACAGCAGATGATCACCCTCTCTGTCTACAGCTGTTCAAGGCACAACTTCCTGAATGATTTAGGTTGTAAAAAATTCAGAATATTGTCCATAATTGTAGGAGCAGGTCTAGTATTTCTACAGGGCTGTAATGGGACACTGAGATGTGCCATCCTAATGACTGATGCTGAGTGGCTACATGCAGCACCAGGGAGAAACTGGAGAGCCATGAGGCACAGGAATAACCCCTACAAGCAGTGACAGATGCCCCAACAACATTAACAGGTGTGTTACAGGACCTGAGGCTGGATTTGATACTTTATCCTAACAGCACCCCCCCCCCCTTTAGTTCACAGATGCGATGGTGTCTGTTTGGAAAAAATGTGATCATAATCAGCAACATGTAACTGGATGGTAATCTGTGGAGAGTTTACAGCATCCTACCTAGACACACACATGCACATCAAGATAAACGTGTCCCTTTTCTCAAGAACAGCCAAGTCATTCTTCAGCTAGCGTATTCACTCACAGCCAAGTGTCTCATGATGGCTCCTGCATGTACAATCTCACCATTCAACTTCTCACTTACAAAAAGTCAAGTGATGGGGAAATTCTGCAAATGCTTATAGATACAATGCAGTCCTTTCATTATGTTAAGTTTTAATACCTGGCTTTCATAACCCCTGTACAGATTTATAGTTGAGTTTTCTTATTTATTACCTCTATTTTGCTGATGCTTTTCTTCAGGCTAAATTAAATGTTAGTTGTGTACCCTACTTTATTTACAGTGATTTATACAGCTGGCTGATTTTTGCAGTATGTCTTCAGGTTAAGTTCCTTGGTCAAGGGTACTTCAGCAGGAGAGGAAATTAATCCAAACACCTTCAGACTGCAAAGCAGTGACCCTAACCACGTGCTGTCTTTTTTAATAGATGTCGTAACCTTGTACTTACAGCCATTTATAAATATATCTTGATGTGGCACATGCCCAATTGTTCAGTTTAACTGGCAGAAGTTAAGTTTGTCATACAAAAGAATTCATTATGAGCGTCCCCCTTCTACAGGAAAACAATGGTGATTGAGACCTGGTATTAATAAAACTATCTGTGTGTTATGTGGTCATTCCAGGTTTATTTATAAACGGGTTTGTTTCGAATGTTAAGTTCGGACATGGGACAGCCTGGCTTCTAATGGGTTAAAGAACTCGGTCGCGTGTGTGGGGGGGGGGGTGTTTTTCCTGATCTGCGATGTGGGTTTTTTTCTTAAATTTTTTGCTATATAACATCTTTTTTTCCTTTTTTTTTTTAAAATGTATATTTTAATATTTAAACGAAAGTGAGCGCTTGAACTCCATTAATCCACCTGTAGACGGAGCTGCTCGCGTCTGCTCCGCCCACTACGCGCTCGCTCGCGAGAGGTGGCCTTTTTAAGGGCTGTGAGCGACCGACACGGCGGCCACGCGCATGACGACAGTCGGACAACCGGGTGCGGTGGGTGGGAGTTGGCGGGGGGGGGGGTCGGCTGGGCCGGGGACGGCTCGAAGAGAGGTGCAGGCGACCAGAAGGTGATGCCGTAAAGTAAGTGTCGTAAACCAGGTGCAAGAGGGGAGGGGAGGAGAGGAGGGGGGGCCAGAGGAGGTGACTCTCCTGCAGCATTTACACTCAGCGCGAGGATCATGGCGGATGGCCCCAGGTGCAAGCGCAGAAAGCAGGCGAACCCGCGCAGGAGCCACGGTGAGTAGAACGGTCGCCATCCCGCGCCCCTCCGCGGCTGGGAAATGGGGAACGAGAGCGCGCCCCCCGCCCGCACCGTCCCGGCACTTTTGGGGGCACTTAAAGAGGCTTTCTGGCGAGTTAAAGTACATTAAAGTGTGGTGAGCGGGTGACACCCCGGAGCGCCACACCGTTATACCTGGCCGGCGCGCGTCCCTGGACCGTTAGACGCGATGGACCGTTAGACGCGGCGGAACGGCGGGCGCGCTGCCTCCGGATCTCTCCAACTTTACACTCGTTTCTCTCCTTTCCCCGTGGCTTTTGTTGGACTGAAATTCGTCGGCTCTCCGCTCGGTCCCCGTAACGGCGAGCAGACACTCAATTTTATAATAAAAGTACAGTAAAATGGCATCACTCGTCGCAGCGTCCCGTTGGCGTGACACCTGCTGCACGTTTATTAGTATATCGATATGTCGTGAAGCTTTTTGAGGCGTTGTGAAGGGGAGGGTGAGGATAGTTGAGGCAGCCCTCCATGAGCAGGTATAATGGACACCGATACTGTGAAGTCTTAAAAACTTTTCTTTTTAATTTGTATGATTTACTGTATGATATTTTTATCCGTTAATGTTTCGTCCCGTGATTAAGGGAAGTGTTTATGCAGACTTACACCTTCTCCTTTTTAGGCAATGTTTAAGTTGAGCAGTTATTTTTGCTTCAGCAGAGGAGTGCAGCAGGTAGAAAAGAGACAGTTGGTCCGCAGTGAGGAAGGAGAAGAGAAAAGAGACAGCTGGTCCACTTTGAGGAGGATGAAGAGAAAAGAGACAGTTGGGGATGCTGGGGGCGTTCCCGCGCAGCGTTATGCAGCATAAGGAGTTTGGATTCATGGGGCATCTTTAATACCTATTTTTTCGCAAAGGTTTTTCTTCTTCTTGGTGGAAAGAGGAGTTCACAGATGAATGTCAGTAAACGCATTTGTTGATTCGTTTCGTCTTCGCGACTTTCAGATCTGAAGGAACTTGTGATCGTGCTTCACAACGAAGTGAAAGTTGATTCAGGCGTCTCCACAGTTTAATCCAGATGATAAAAGTATCTTTTGGCCACGCCTGAAACATAACGAACCGATTAATGTTTTCCCGTATTGTCCCTCACTTTGTTTCCCAGTGCTGCACTAAACGATGGCGGTAAATGCACTTCACCAGTGCCCTCGTAAGTCCATTTTCTCCACATCTCGCAGCTTTCACCGTTTTTTCTGTGTGGCGACAAATTATTCGCCTGTTGATGATCTCGGCATCGGTCACGTTTTTGTGTTTTCATTATGAAATTTAAAGCGGCGAAAGTGTGTTTTATGGTCCGTGGTTTTAATGAGCACAAGAAGGTGTTTCCTGCTGCCGATGCAGACGGTGTGTGTGTGAGGGAGGCGCGTGCGTGCGTGCGTGCGTGCGTGAGGTGTGTTCGTGTTCACCTGAACGGCGCTCTCTCATGTGCGGGATCAGAGCGGAACCCGAGACCCGCATTTACAGAGGAGCTCGCGTGCGGAGCCGAACCGGTAACGAGAACCGGAGGGGAACCGGGCCGAAGGAGGAGGAAGAGGAGGGAGAGGAAGAGGAGCCGCGCAGCTGGAGCAAATGGCAACGTGCGCAGGTAGAAGGAGAAGATGGAGATGATGGAGATGATGGAGGTGGAGCTCGGGTCTTCCCGCATCTCACACCTGGGGGGTGCGGCGCTTTCATTTCGAAAGGCTCTGGTTCGCTTTATGGCGGGGAAGGAGTTCTGTTTTCATTTTTAATAATGTGTTTTCGTCGTCTGGGTGGGGTGGGGGGGCGACAGGAAGGTGGCGGAAAATGAAAGCTGCGCGTGGAGCTGCTGATGACTCGGGCTTTCCGTGTCGGTGCGGGTCCTGCGCGTGCTCTTGCTGCCCCCTCCCCACCCCGGGTTTTTGTTATTGTTGTTATTATAGACATTATAGTTGCTGTTTTATCATTTTTGTTGTGGGTTCTCAGTGCTTTGCGCGCATGCCGGGGGTGGTCGCCGGGCGATGGCGGCGGGCGGACCGCCGTGCTGCAGTGCAGGTGGGCGGAGGGGGTGGGGGCTCTCGTGTCGGCGTCGGGCCAGGTAAGCAAGGTAATACACCTAGGAAGGTGCTGCCGAACAAGGTGCCTTTATTGTGATTTGCTGTGTTGTGTTACAATGAAATCGCCACGGTGTGACGTGTGAACATGCAGCCCGCTTACAGCAGTGTTCCGTTTCAAATAGTAAGTAAATATAGAAGCGAACAAACACCGGTGGGCGCACGTCATATCCTTCAGCGCCATGTATGCCTCCAAATAATAACTGCAATGATAATAATGATGATTATTATCGTTTTGCTTCTGTCATACTCGCTTTAAATCATTTATGTACGAAGCCCAGGAAACAAATTCACTTAAATGTGCATGTATTCATTTAGCAGACGGCTATGTCTGAAGGCGACCGACAACTTATTTTTTTTTTCTCCTTGGTTACCGAAATTTTTTGAAAATAGAATTCGTTTCGCGATGAAGTTGAACATATGAAAAAATATGTTTATAGTAAGTCTGCTTTAGTGAGCGGAGCCCGGGCGGGGGGTCTGCAGGTGGTGGTGTAATTGGAGGGGGGTGTCACGTGGTGGTGTGATGAGCGGTTCAGGTGGTCGTGTGATGGGGGTGTCAGGTTTGGGGGTGTCATGTGATGCTGTGACGAGGATGGGGGGGGTCTAGTGGTGGTGTGGTTGTGGTCCCCTGCTGTGAATATGCACAGACACACACACACCTGCTTCTCATCTTTTCATTTATTGTCATGCAAGGGGGGGGGTTGTATTGATGACAGATGTCTGACTGTGACCTGCAGTACTGGTTGTGACCACAGTGATTGTTATCTGGCAGTATGACCACTGACCGTTGGGTTCTAGGTTTAAATCCCTGGGAATGTCAGATCCTTGGACACAATATGGTATTAGTGGTTTTCAGAGGAATAGGTCAGTAAGTGGTTCAGTTGCTACAGTCACTGTCAGCATGTCTCATGGCCTGTGGTGGAACCACTCAAGCCCACCTGTGCTCTGAAGGAGAGATGCAGCACCTGGGCTGGCAGTAAAGGGCAGTTAGTTCATTGGTCAGGCCATCAGTTCTCACTGTGGTGGTTGTGGTAATTTGTTTGTTGGAGTTATTTGTACCATGGCAGTGGCTGGTTCTGTCCAGTGTTCATCCACATCCCTGGTTGTGTGTGCTGCCAGCCTGCAATAGACTGGTGTCCCCTTCAGGATGTAGTTTCTTACCCTTGAGCCGAGAGGTTCTGTGCCCCAGTGACCCTGACCAGAATAAAGCAGTTAAGTATAATGGAGGCATATGGATTATAGATGAGGAATAAAGGAGTAATAATGTAAATAAAAAACATGGTGAGAAACAGTTGATTTTTTTTTTTTTTTTTTTTTTTTTTTTTTGATTTTTTTTGCCTGAGCAGATCCTGAGTAAGTCTCTTAATTTTTGGCTTTCAATTTCATCACCAGGGTCATGTGAGCTGGCACATTTACCCATGTAGCAGTGTAAAACCTGTTAACCGGGGACAGTTCTTCCTAGACTCTAAGGGACTGTTAGGTTGTTGCTGAATATGGAATATTTCTACTGTATATGGTAACAAGTCCATGATGTGAGCATGTTTTATTTTGGGGTTTTATTTTGAAACAATCCACTTGCATTTAGCTTAAGATAATGAGCATATTAATATGATTCATGACAAAAAGGAAGTGTGTATGCAGGAGGGGGAATTACGCAAAGAGAAGGAAACCTCCATTTATCACTGTGTTTGTGAGCGAGATCCTTTGGCCTTTGGGAGGAAAAGAGCCCCCCCCCTCCCCCGTTCATCCTGCTGCTGCACTAGACCCTCGGGTCTGCTGTCCGTTCACCTTTGACCCCAACAGCCATGCTGTCTGGGTCCCATGGGGACCCAGTTCACTTTTCCCTCCTTTCTTTGCAATTCTAATTTGGGGTGTGTATTGACTCACTCACTGGGGTTCACATCCACATCCCTTTTTCAGAAGGCACCACTGCAGCGTAGAAATAGAAGCAGACTCAGGTGTGAACCCCGCATTCAAACACCTTGTGTGTTGGGAGGGGCTGGTTGAGGAGGACACTTTGGACACTCTTTTTTGGCAAAGGCTTTGCATGCCTTGATTTGCATAACTTAACTCCATTGTCTCTGCCGTGCTGAATTTCTGTGCTGACTGTGTGGTATGATTGCTGTTCTTATTGCGCAAAAAATCACTCATTGTAAAGGCATCAGAAAGAAAAGTGTTCCCAAATTTGTTTCCACTCATGCACCAGCCTAAATGCCCTAAATGTTTATGTTCACATGAAACATACACAGCTGGCAAAAGAACATTTCACTTTGCGTCATCCAAAAGGTGGGAATGAAATAAAGTTGTGCTATTGACAATGATATTTAAATGCATTTTTTGCACAGATATTAAAAATGTGAAGGGTATGCGAAGACACATTAAATGATGTATGAGTGTGAAATGGAAAAGTTCTTTCCTAAACTGTTTCTAAGGGGAAAAAAAAAAAATTACCCCCCCTCCCCCCCAAGACATGAAAGTTGGATTCACGCACTCTCCAGCGCTCTTTCGGATGTGCTCGGCCAGGTGCCGATATTCAGGGTTAGCAAAGAAAGAGGCTATGGAGAATGTGGTGAGCCAGCCGGTGTACCTTAACCGCTTTCCCTTCACTTCAGACTGCATCCAGGACTCAAGTAAAGTCCCTTTCAGTAACTTGTGTGAATGGTGGGGGGGCTAACTTTTCACACACTGCTTTGGGAGTACACCCCTCCAACACACACAGTCACACACAGTCTGTGCTATTAGCATACAGATTCTCCCTCTGTGGAGCTTCCTGAGTTCCAAATTACAGAGTTTGCCAACTGTTGATCAAATTTTATTTTTTGCCAAAGGATGTTGTCTTAGTTGGTGTTTGTCTGTGAGCAGCACCCAAAGTTGGGATGTTGGTGGTGTTCATTGAATGTTTGTCCTCTCTGACTTGAGACGTCAGCTGTTAGCCGTGCCGTTGACTGGCGGGTTGCTGCTGAGCCTCCTTTGTGGAGACTGAAAGGAGCAGATTAGTGGCACTGGGTTTTGTGGTCTGCACATGTCTGCCATGACAGCAGCAGCAATGGGTTTATTGTATTGTGGATAAAATCACCAGGTCACAGAACTGCACGATCACTCACCATTGCCATCTGTAGGACACTTGGGAACAGGGTGTTTTGCCTCTTGTACCACGGTGATTTACCCAAACAGTTACATCTGTCAGGATGGTGCATCTAGTCAGTGTTTTCTTTTATTAAGCCAAATACAATAATAAAATCAGCCATTACCTCAATGCCATCAAAAAGTGTCACTTGGCAAAAGTTGCTGTTGCACAGGCTCTCAAAATGACCTTCATTAATACCACTGGGCACAAACTTTGACACCACCACACACACACACACACACACACCTTTAAAGCACCTAAAAATATCTCATTCAACTATAAAACAGTTTTACGAATGACTAGTGAGGCTGTTTGGGTACATTCAGCGATGGCAGAAGCTGAAATACATGACATAAAAATGCAGCAAAGTAAAATATCCATTTTATGTACAGTTTGTGTCATTTATGTATAGTTTCACTGCTATTGATTGATGGATTTTCTTCTAGTTTTTTTTATTTTCAGTTTGTTCCATTGCCATATTGCTTCCTCCTCATGTTCAGTAGTGCTACATTAAATATTATATTGCTGCATGTGGAAAAATTTTGTGGCACAAACTACGATCAGTAATGAGCAGTGAAACTGCATCGAAAGGGTTAAAAAGAAACAGCCGTTCCCTCACTGAAAAGTATCACAGGGTAACTTAAATAGTTAAAACCTGTATAACTTTACATAGGTTAGTACAGGTGTACACTAAAACACTGTAAAAACTGATGAAAGTTAATTTGATGAATCATTAAAACATCTAAGATTTAATTATGGGAAATGGAGCTAAGCTAATCCTGCCAGTTGCTGCTGGGTAGATGATGCATCACATGCCACCTTACCCTCGGTGTGAAAATAGAAATACACCTAGTGTCAGTGACCTTCCTCACACTCTTGTTGTGTCTAGATGTTTCCGCCTTTGTTGTGGGTCTTGCAGTAGCCGATTGACACAAACTACAGGCAATTTATAGTGACCACTTCACCTGAAACACTTGTCTTTGGACTGTGGGAGGAAGAAACGCACACAGTTACAGGAAGAACATGCAGATCTAACACAGACTGAACTTTGAACCCATAGCTGAACAGCACAGGTGCTGAGACAGCAGCGCTGCTCAAGTTAGCTGAGTTTTTGTGGAATGCTTTTAAAAATGTGTAAAAGAAATGGAGACAAACTTGCTCAACATGAAACACTGAAAGCAGAGCTAAAAGCGCTGCTAAAGAGATGAGAATCACAGCACAGCCCAGCATGTCATCTTTGTGTTCCGCAGTGGTTTTTATCATCACCTGGGTGTCTGTTGAGGACTGCGATGGCCCATTTCTCTCACTGGATCTTTAATCTGTGAGCGAATGTTCCCTGTACACCCCCGACTGAGTAACTGACACCAGGCTTGTGGCCCTGTGAGCACCTTCTGCCTGAGCACCTGAACTAGACAGGAAGTGGCTTCACATACACATTTTTATCTACAGGTGTATAACCTTTCTGTAAGGGCACATTTAGCATTTATTTACATATTTAGTGTTAGAATCATACACTGAGCTCCCAAGAATAATTTACCCCATGTATAGCTGGGTAATTTTTACCACAGCAGTTGTGGGTAACTATCTTGCTCAAGATTAGTACAGCAGGAGGTGGGATTCTATTCTGTGACCTTCAACTGTAAGACGACAGGTGGTCGTATTAGTTGATCTGATCAGACCTGGTAGGCCAGAGTGGCAGGTAAACTCCTGCCCTGTGGCTATCTGATGTCACCTCAAGGTCTGTTGGGATCAGCTCCTGTGAAGGTTAAAGGTCACTTGTGTTTTAATCCAGATCCCACTTTGTTAGTTTAAATTGTACCTGAATGCACCACAAGACCCCAGAACCCTCAGGTGCTTGGCTCAAAACCTCCTGTTGCTCGCTGAAGATGTTCCCTCTTACTTTTATTCTTACTGAGACACAAGATGATTGTTTGTCTGCCCCTCCCTGTCTGTGCTGCTGAGGGTTTGTTCTGCCCACAAGACACTCTGAGGTCTGATGTGCCACCCCTCACTGCTGCACCGCCATCTGACACCACGTCTGTCCTACTCAGGAATCACACCAAAAAGCTGCTTTACCTTAATCTGAACCCCCCCTGAAGTGTGAGTCTGGCCACATGGCCCATGTTAGGCATTTACAGTTGACACACCTGGCTTTGACACACATGAGTGCCGTTCACGTTTAAAAACCAAGCGTTCACCCAGGTGCTCCTAATCCCACCTCGTGACCGCAGGTGGAGCGGATTTCATTAGTCGCCATTTGCCTGCACCTGAGAGACCAGGTAAATGCTTGTTTTGCAAACAGAATGAGTTTGATTTACACACAGGATATTGCAGCCACCTCTGCTGTGTCTCAGAATGGAATGTATTCACATGCATGTTGTGTGTAGTTTACAGCCCATGGTGTCCCCTCCTGTGTGAATGCACCTTCCAGGCAATGGAACGCAAAGGCTGCCAAATGTTTTGAGTAGGTAGATGTGAGCTGTGGCTCACCCACACCATCCACAGGTGTCGGTACCTTGTGATAAGTTGAAAGTCAAAGGCAATTTAAGGATGTTCTTGTTGCTTTCGCAGCTTTGTTACCAGTGTTCAATATTACCCTCACAATATTAGTGTCACTGTATTAATTCAGGGTTAAAGACTGAAAGTCTGCCAATTAGCCAATCAGATTCCAGTTTTAAAGCCAAAGGCCATGGTGCCCAGTCAGGTTTGAGTTTAAATCCCATGTAGATTAGAGGTCAGAGAGGTTAATGGAATCTCAGAGATTGTTACAGATCTTTACCTGGTTGCGCATGCGTGTGCATATGTGTGCGTGTGCGCGAGAGAGAGAGAGACATGCTAATGTTCCATAATAGTTGCCAGGGAGCAGGGTGGCTCCTCTGTTAAAGCCAACCGTGTTTGCAAATAAACCCCTGGTGCCCCCCCCCACCCCCAGCATCACAGTTCTGTTTTTTGGGGGGGGGGCATGCTGTCTGTATAGGGCAAAGTTTATCTTCATACACAACTGGCATGCTGGACATGACTTGGAACTACAAGTGCAAGCATCCCTTTCAGTTCTGCATGGCCAGGGTGGGACCTTAACCATTGACTCTGCAGTTGAAACATGACATGCAAATGGCGGAAGGAAGACCATGCCAGTGCTTTTTAACCTTGCAGGTTATATTTACTCCGTGACACAATGCGGGCTGTGTTGCCATGTGATGTCACTTCCTGTGACATGGAGGAAAGGAATGCATCTGCAGAGGCGTCTGGCTCAGCTGAGTGTAACTACACAATGCGGGTGGCTTGTGTGAATAGACGTATATAGGTTTAAACCCCAGTGCTCCTGAGGTTAAAGAGCAGAACTTCCCTTAATGGTCATACTTGTTATCTGAAGTTTTGGATGATGAGGAGGACATTGTGTTGAACCTGCTGGTGTGCATGATGTTTGTTGGCTTCCTGACTTCTCTTGGGGAGGATGTGACACCTGTGTAGGGCTGTCCTTTGGAAAGGTGTGCCCTCTCATAGCCACTGGGACCCTCTGTGTTGATCCTCAGCTGTTGCTGTGTGTGTGTGTGTGTGTGTGTGTGTGTGTGTGTGTGTGTGTGTGTGTGTGTGAGAGAGACATTAAGAACAAAGGAAAGGTTGGTGGTCTTAGCTCGGTGTTTGCCCTGCATACCCGTTGGTTAGTCATAACTATTTATGTGCTGTAGTGTTTGAAACCCATTTTTGTGTATGTCTGTGTGTTTTCCCATTTCCAGCACAAAACCACCAAAAGCATTAGACCTTTCATCAAAGTGTCAGCCTCTGAATGACAGGTAAAGCTATTTTGAGTTCCACAGTGAGGAGTAATTCCCCATCCAGCAGGCTGAGCACTTGCTTGCCCACAGGGCTGCTGGTACTACCTCTTAACCACAACTCAGAAGGGATGAGAATTTCTACTGCGCTCAGTTACCCTGCCAACAAAGACTCGGCCATTATTATGGCTTTATATTTATTTTTTTTTCTGTCTGATCTAGAATGCCACGACCTGGATTGTGTTGGACCTGCCAGAAGGTTCCCATGTGGTTCTCCTCCTTGTTTCCCTCCACTGGGTTAGAGTAGCTACAGCATCACGTTCCACACTCTGGTTATGGCCTACAGGGCAGTCAGTGGATCTTCACCCTGATACTTGGTAGTCGTGGTCACTCCCCACAACCCACAGGAATGCTAGCTTTCAAACTTGCAATGCGTCCGAAGTGAAAAGTCTGTAGTTTGTCAGCTTTGATCCTGGTCTGCTGAAATGGAGTCACTTTTCCACCAAAGTCTTTTTTCCCCAGTGAGGACTGAGGCCATTTGGGTGGGGGAGGTGGGGCCCCAGAAATGAGCAGGGAAACACACTTTGCTGAAGAACTTCGTACTCGCACAGAAAGGCCAGCTGACTCCTTTTGTCCGTAGACATGGGTGGAGATGAAAGGTGGCTGCGGTCGCCTTGTCCCATGCCACCCCAGCTGAAGCTTGCCGCTGTCCCGTGGGGTGGGTTGGGGCGAGACACAGCTGCTGAATGATCCGATTTGGTCTGTTCCCGGGACGCCCCTCAAATTGCCAGAAACCCTCAAAATAAAATGCGATAGACCAATCTTTCATCGCAGGTTATTTTTTTAGCACATTTCTGCTTTTCAGTGTAGGTTAAAGAGCACAAAGCACAAAATGTCAGCAAATTTGCTCCATTTGGGTTTGAGGGCCTTGCTTTTCCATCAGTATTTTTGGAGAACATTCATTTCAACCTTGTTGTTGCAACATCATACTCCAGAACAGGCTTTTCTGAGGCAATTGCACATCTGCTGAACATGTCGTGGGCTGTAAGCCGGGCCAAGCGGTGGTTGGCCGGCAATGTCCAGATGTTTAGCTGTGTGGTCTTAATTGTGGGGTTCTTTTGATGGACTCGCCCCCGAAAACTTGAGAAGGATAAAAGGAGCTTGTTGTGTATCGAGTCGAATCTGGCTGCCTCCCCCACCCTGTCGCCATCAGCTTTCGGTTTTCCAAGCCTTTATGTCATGGGGAAGCACATTAAGAGCAAAAAAAGGGCTTTGTATCTCATGAGATTCTGCTTTTCCACATCTCAGCAAAGAGTGGATTTCTTCATCTTGGATCTCTGGAGTTCCACCCATGTGGTGACTCCTGTGTCCTCAACACACAACTTCCACAACTGTTGGAAATGGATACAGATTTTTTCCCCAAGCAAAGGACCCAAAGCCACAATGGAGGGATCTGATCTGTTGCTCAGTGACTCACACATCTAATCAAATGCTCACAGTGACCACACAGCTTCAATGGCTGGATGGATGTTTGGATGGACAGGACAGTCTCTACTACTGACACCTCAGTACCGCCTGGTCAGAGAGCCTGGCAGGACTGACCTCACACAGAGCTCTTTGGAGCAACATGACTGGACCAGCAGGGTGAGTCACAGCGGACACGTCGGCTAGTTTGTGTGTGTGTGTGAGTGAGGGAATGATTCATAACAGGCAGTGCATGCTACCATGTTGGTTTGAGTTCATCCCAGCTGTGGTTTGAAACCACTGGAGGAGGGCGGGATGTCTGATTTACTTGTCCTGACCGGAAGCCACACTGCCTTCCTCCTCCTTGTGCTCCTGTCTTCCTGTACAAGAGAGAACCTAACCCTGCCCACTTCAAACTTGAGGAATTCATAGGAGAACAGAAATGTCAGTGTGTGAAACAGGCATGACCCACATCCACAGTGAGGAAAACTTTCAACAGTTTCACATAGTGACAGACAAAGAGGGAAACTAAGTGACCACCGACCTTCCAGTGGTTGACTTTGTGGCCGCAGCATCTCTGGAGTCTCCCAGATGTCAGTGCTATGCACAGCAGCCCAGAGCCTCGCCCTCCTTGTGGGCTGCCCTGAACATACAGGTTGGAACAGGGATGCTCCTCTGGGGTTCACTGCCCACTCAGCAGTGGTCCTGGAAAGAGAGCAGTTGAGTGAGAGAAAGAGGAAAAGACAGTGGCGTGCAGTGACTCAGCTGGCTCCTTAAGTAAATTGAATCAGGCTCTTCTTGCAGGTTGGGACCACGTTGCCCATGGCTGCAAACGCTTTCAAATTGATTTCCATTTTCCATCTTTTTTCCTTCTATTTGTTTAATGGAACAGACCATTCAGTCCAGCAGGACCCAGCTTGCTGTCAGGCCTGCTGCACCTTAAAGGCCTGAGCTGGGCTCTTGCACACGTTTCAGGCTGAGAGGAACTGGTGGCTGTGCTTGACCACAAAATTCAAAGTGTTCCCTTGTGGTCCTTCAGACATTATTAAACTGCAGGAATCTTCTCTGCTTCAGTGGGCTGCTTGATTGTGATGGCTTGTGGGACATGAAGTGGGTCACTGTCACCACTGAGGAGCCTGCGCTCCTCCCTGGACAGCAGTGATGTTTTAGGAGGGCTATAGAGTCTGTGGGGTCTTGGGGGTGAAGTAGATGTGTAGATGGATGGATGTGTAGATCCTTTGTTGATCCTGAGGGAAATTGTGCAGTTAGTCATCATTTGGGTGGAAAATAACACAGTCTGGCTTTTTGGGTGAAAATCCAGCTGCTGACCGGATGGTGACCCAGTGAGCTAGTTCTTCACATTTGTCCAGACAGGTATGAGGTTCTCCAACTCCTCTTTAGCCATTGAGGGGATGCAGTCATAGACAAGCTGCCTAGACACGGGGCTTTATTTCTACTCTTAGTCCTGTAGCTGGGATGGAGTGGAGACCATAGGAACCTTGGAAATGTCTGTGTGTGAGGTGGACCAGAGAGAAGATGTTTAGTTAATGAAGGTAGTTGGCCTGAATTGATGGTAAAAATTAGTGGCTTTTGTTAACAGCAGGTGTTCATCTCCAGAGCAGAAACCTTTTCGATCCACAGTGCATAGAGCTGCATGATGTGAAGTCACCTGAGCAGACAGGACTGGAGGGTTGTGTAGATTTATTTATTTATTTATTTATTTATTTATTTATTTAGGGGGAGGGTATAAAATTTGTGTAGATCTCTTCTGAGACAAGGCAAGTCCACCAGTGCTCAGCAGCTGGTCCCTAACCAACGTCAACAAGTTTGACTGTCAGGGTCTTTCTCTCCTGTGTGTGTGTGCGGGTGTGTGTATGGGTTAACCTCAATTTGAGATGGGAATTTTTTTTTAATGTGCACCAGGGAAGTGCAACACCCACAATCAGAATGTTTTCTCGCCAGCGTCAGCTTCTGCGCTGGTGCCAGTTTGTGTTACTGGAGCGCAGCTGTAACAGCGATGGAGAGACAGGACAATGGCGCTTGGCCCAACTCTTATTTTGGGAAACTTTTTAGCAAACTATTTTGGGAAAAGTTTTTTGCACAGAACTTCAAGAAATGTATCAACTTTTTCTTCATGTTTTTGGCGATCTGGGTTTCAGGCCCACAGAGACACGGTGTGACTCATGGCGTTTCCATGTTTACGTTTGACATGGCTCCTTTCCTGGAGGCTGTATATCATCCTGGGTCATTAGGTGTCCAGGTGATGTCCATGATTAAGCTTTTTGGGTGAACCATCGTGCAGAGAGGTAAAGGTCAGCTTTGATAAGGTCTCTTATCGTGTTCCGAACCCTGGACCTTTGGGCTGTCTGGGTATCCTTAAAACCTCCTGTCAAATTTACGTCGACCCGATGTGTCAATGACTCACAGCACCACACCAGTTTGGCAAAGCTGCAGGACATTGGAAGAAAGGTGCACAAGATGGGGAGATAGAGCATTAACCGCACTCAGAGAGCTTTGCTGCCGGAGGAGTAATGAAATGAGACGTTGGTGGAACTGAAAAGCCTCTGTGTGAAGATGAGTATAAAAGCCCCCAACTGCTCCTGTGTGATGGGACTGTGTTGTGCTGCTGACTGCTGTGCAGGCTGAGTCTCTCTCTCTCTCTCTCTCTCTCTCTCTCTCTCTCATGCACACACGCAGAAGTGATGCTGAGCAGTCAGCCCCCATCATGCCAATGGATCCTTCAGGCAGGCCCCCCACCCCCAGTGTTCTGGACTCCAGAGGCCTGAGATTGTATGTGTGTAACAGCACCCAGTTCTCACCCACTGCCCTCTTTTCATTTTTTTTTCCTGCATGTTTTAATGTTGTTTTGTGATTTTTATTTCTGCCCCCCCACCTTTGGGGGACTGTCTGGAAGACGGACACATCTGACCCTCAGTGAATTCCGAGCATACCCCCACCCCCATCTCCTCCTCTCCCGAGGGAGAGCGGCGGTCACTGCAGAAAACATCTGGAGGGGAAAGATTGCGTGTACTGACCCCCCTGGGTCTCTCTCACATTGTCCTGCACGTGACACCTCCTTGACCTTGGCGTGGGTTCTGCCTCTGACCTCACGGCAGTCCTCTGGTCCACCTTCCTGAAAATATCAATATCCTCCTTTTGAATTACAGCCTCCTGCCCCCGCCCAGGGAACAAAACAATGCATGAAAATGGGTGACATTCGGCACAAAAGGTCCAATAATTTACACCCATTTTGCTGTGGGTTCAGGGTGAGCAAACGGTGGAGCCGGTCGATTCGCAAGCTCTCCGCAGTGAGTTCCAGAATGATCTCCACACTTCCGCCTGGGGGGTGCATAATGGCCCAGTGAAGAGGAGCAGAGGGGGGATCTTTGTTCGGTGGACGGACCCGGAACCGGGTGATGCTCATCTGGGTCTTGGACACAGAGGCGTAACTGTCCTTAGGCGGTGGCAGGTGTCCCTTCACAGAACATCTGCTGAGTTAATGCTGCTGCACCACGTGAGGCTGTGCAGAGAACCCCGGCACGATTCATCACCCCCCCACTCTCTCCATGCCATTTTTCAAGGCTCCTCTGAACACCTTCCTGCACTGCTGTGACAGATTCCTCACCGTAGCCTCCAGTCGTGCTGCTGGTCCTCAGGAACAAGTCAGGCTTATTAGATGGACGAAGTAGGGAGCAAACGAGTCCCGCGCGAGTGGTCCTTCCAGTCTTTGCAGTCGACTTCTTTTTCACCCGTCACCAAAGTCCTGTTTTTCCACTAGGCCCCCAACAGTGATGCTCACCACCCAGCGCTGTTGTCCAAGGCTTCTCTCCATCATTGACTGTAGA
Source organism: Heterotis niloticus (assembly GCA_018136845.1). Taxonomy (NCBI): domain Eukaryota; kingdom Metazoa; phylum Chordata; class Actinopteri; order Osteoglossiformes; family Osteoglossidae; genus Heterotis; species Heterotis niloticus. Next base: position 18,284,768 of record CM030894.1, on the reverse strand, counting down.
TGGGGCGGCGGGTCAGAAAGTTTAAAGGTTAAAGTTACAAGACATTTGTGAAGGTCTTTATATTCAGGAGGCTCCTGAGAACTCTGGTCCTGCATTGGTCATTTGGTTTGTTAGTCATCACGCTGTGTGTGTGTGTATGCGCGCGCGCGCCTGTGTCGGGGGTTGGACCGTCACGCCTCGTTGGCCAAGGCTCCTCCAGGCTCAGACTCGCACCTGGCGCCCCATGGCCCAGATCCCCAGCAGCAGAGGGGGGTGGGGATTACACAGTCTGTCTTTCCCTCCTCCTCTACCACCTAATTGAGCCAAGGATTACTGTGTTCTTACTGCATCGGTTTATATACTATGCTGTACTGTAGTACTGTGGTTTTATCCTGAGTTTTAACCACAGCACCACCTGCTGGTTACTTTTTCCCCACGGAAGAAGAGTGGGTTTTGTGAGCACATTGCATGTGCACATGCTGGTGTGTCATGTGAAGGGCTGCCCCCCAGATGCTGAGAACCTGTCTGCAGCGCTGAGAAGTGCACCAAGGAGACGTTCTGCTCCAGTGACTCATGCAGGTGCTGTCCTCATCATTTCCAGAAATTACACGTCAGCCTCATTTTATTGGCAGTTTTTTTTTTTTTTTTTTTTTTTTTTTAAAAGGGGTTCCGCCTTTTCACGCCTTTCACCTTCGTCTTGCTTTTACTCAGGCTGTCATTCTGGAACGTTCTGGAGAATGGCTGTATTGCTGAGCTCAGAGAAGCTGAGGATGGGGTCCGAGTGCACGTCTGCCCTGTCTGTAGAGGACAAGACAGACATGGACCCAGCCAGCGTTTTTTTGTGAATGTCTGTTTTGAAGATGCAGGTGGGGGAGGGAATCCTCCTTCTCACCAGGGTTAAATGGTGAATGTAGTGTGAAGGGGGACTGGAAGGAACTGGTTGTTCTCTCTTACAGACATACAGCTTACCTGTGTTCCTGTAAGTCACGTGATCGACCCTCCAATTCATTGTTTTGGTATTTGTATGTTAATTTTTTTTTTTTCCTTTTCATTTTGCTTCATTCACTTTATGAATTACTATCGATTATGATGCCAGGTTGGCAGCATTTGGCACTTCCTTACCAAATGTGCATTTATAATTAAATGTTTTGAATTTTGTTCAGGTGTTCCTTGCAGTCTTGAAATTTTTTTTTTTTTTTTTTTTTAAAACAGTTCACGCTTTACATATTAGTTTGTTAATTCTACAAAATGCAGTGTGTGAGCGCATGCACACGCACGCACCAGTATATAACTGATCTGTAAATGTGTTTAGCGTCTGTGAGTAACCACAGTTCTCACTACATGAAAGGCTTTACTCACCTTTTTATTTATTAACAACGCAACTCTTTTGCGAGAGAGACTTTTTGTTTCAGCATAGATGTAAAAGGGGCTGCACCAGGTGTGTCTGGGCACTTTGCTGCACCAGAAGTCGCACAGAAGAAACAGGTATCGCGGTGTTTCCTGTATGTGGCACCAGGCGTAGCAGGGACATCCCTGAAAACACACGCACACCCCCTGTGGGTGGTCCTGTATTGTCCCCTAACCAGCTGTGCTCTCCCCTCAGTCACCAACTACAGCAATGTGGCGGAGGCGTCAGACTCGGACGATGAGGACAAGCTGCACATCGTGGAGGAGGAGAGCTTGCCGGACGCTGGGGATGGGGACGGGGACAGCAGTGTGCCAGAGGACGAGCTCTCGTTGGCACACAACGAGGATGGCTGGGGGGAGGGTGAGTCTCTCTCTCTCTCTCCAACACACACACACACACACACACACACACACACATACACAAACACACTATTGATGCCTATTGCTGTGTGTGACCTTGTATACAGGGTAGTTTGTGCGTGGGTGGCTGGGGGTAAGGTCCTGCAGAGACCTATTTAAAAGTCTCTCATTACTAATTAATCCAAAATCAAAAATTATTAAAAAAAAAAAAATCCATTAAAATAAATGGAAGGTGGCCTCTCGATGCAGTGCTGAGAATTAACCAATTGGTCAAAACTGCTCCAGTCTGCAGATTCTCCTTATTACCTGAACAGCTTAAGAATTTTAAATTAAAACCTTTACGTGAGCAGGAAATGTAAAGTTTTGTTCTGTGGAATCTTGCAGTGTTGCAGTGATTTACGCAGCAGGGTAGTTTTTACTCTGTCAGTTCAAATATCCTGATGAGGGGAATAGATGTAGGAGCGGGATTCAAACCTTTCAAGAGTATTTCAAGTGCACCATGGAGGTTCTATCTATTGTGCCTCCTGCTTCCTCTGACTGGCGATGTGGCCGCCCCAGTTCTCTTTTCACCTTAAGCTGTGTGTAGATGGAATGGTTGTGGGGGTTAGGCTCCAGACTTTGGACAGTTGTGCAAAGTAAGTTGCAGTGTGTAGGAGTCACAGATGGGGTCTGGGGATGGTCTCCTCCTAGAGGCAAAGGTGGTCACTCCAGGCTGTGTGCTGGTCTGAGTGGACATTGGAGAAGGTGACTGATCTGAGAGTCCCAATCACAACACTTTTCCCTTAGTCAATACAGTAAAAATGGGAAAATTGGTGTACAAACCTCACATTTTAAGGTTTGGAAGAAAGAGTCAGATAAATGGATAAATGGCAGTGGCTGTGGTGTGTGGTTTCCTGTCCACCTGTGATGGTTCATCACCAGCTTTGGCCTGTTTATCTTCAGGATGAGGTCCTGTACACTGCTCAGCCCCACGCTGTAGGCTGCTTCCTCATTACTGTAAATCTTACCTGCCGGCAATGTGCCTCACTTTCTCCAAATGTGAAACGTGCTCATCCTGAGGAGGGGAAACAGATGTCGACTCTACAGGCCTCGACTCATTTGAGCAGCTAACCCAGGTTTATTAGACACCAGGATCTCAGGATGACAAAGATTCATAGAAAATAATCATCTCTGAATCTGAGGAGCTGTGAATTACAGGTCCAGGCTCAGAGGCAGCTGACAGCTCTTGATTCCAACATCCAAAATGGTGCCAGAGGCCACCGGGTCCATCTCCTGGACCACTTCCATGTGCGTTCAGGTTTCGTCGAGGTCATGGAGCTCCTCCCCAGCTCCACCTCAGCAGTTATCAGTGTTTATGCGTCTGAGATGACAAGGCCATGCAAAGGCCCTCACAGTGGGCTGGGAATTCTGGGACTTTTCCCGTGTACTATTATTTATTTAACGCTCACTCTTCTCTACCGAGACAGACGGTGCAGTAAACACTCACCGAGAGCGGAGTAACACACACACACACACACACACACACACACACACACACACACACACACACACACGGTATGGACATGAACGGACAGCTCTGGATCTGTAAAGTGCTGCTGTGCCCTGCTGCTCCAACAGGCTGACCTTTAAAAAGAAAAGTCATTGATCCATCATTCATGTGAAAAACAATGTGAGGTTTGTGTGCTGATGTGTTTTAGGAGAGTGAGGTATTATGGGAAGTATGTGTCGGCAATTGTGGCTGTGTTACTTGAATAAATATGAAAATTCCTCTTATGCTCGACTCGTTGTGCAAGAACGCAGAAATTGAGTCCCGTTCGGTCGTAAGTCAGCAGAAGGCGTTGAATAATTTCATCCGCATACAAGGAAACTCGCCTGTCAGTCTCACATCCGGTGGGATGGCTGTAGCTTCTTCAAAGATACTGCAGCAGGAAATGGGATTCGATCCTGGCTTCATCAATTTCAAGGTGTCACATCCAAGCACTGGACTCTCCTGATCGAATCCCAGCCAGCCGGGTTTTGACTGGTGAAGACCTTCCCTGATATTTACACAAAAATGGGGGCAAGGAGTTACCAGGTGCCCCAGAGAACAATGGGAATTGAATTGACACAGAGGAGACAGGGATTCCAAACTTGAGGTGCTGGAGCAGGTGGGGGGATCGGAACCCCAACAACTAGGCTCCAAATGCCTTGGAGTAGTGGCGCAGTCCTTATCAGAGGAGCAGTTTCACAGCCCTGATCTTGGCAACCCAGCAGCTTCAAACACCAGATGTTCCTTTGGTTCATGACATTTATCTGGATTGAGTTTTCCCCCCATTCCCTCTCGAGCTCTCAGCCAGGAACCATAATCGCTATACGGAGTGCCAAGGACGAGGCCGTCGCTTTGCTGCAAGTCACACACAGACCCCACAGGAGACGGAAATCCACCGTTGCTTCTTTTTTGTGGAATTTTGCAGCTTTCAGTTTGTTTTTCTCAGGTGAGATCACGTTGTCCTCTGATGCTATACAGCAGGGCAGTGTGACACACACACACACACACACACTCTCTCTTCCCTACATGCTGGTTTAGAGTCTCCACCCAACCTGAAATGCAACTGTGGACCATGGGAGGGAACCAGAGCACCTGGGTGAAATCCACACAGGTGCCTCCTAAAAGACAGATGGCAGAAGGCACTGAGATCCTCTAGAAGGTCTGCGTCATGATGCTGTTCGAGGTCGAGGGGTTAAAGCGTCTTTATTACACGGCAAATGAGCAGTTGAGCCATTTGTTGAATTTAAAGCTAAATGCACTTTTGCACAATTCATCGGAAATGGGTCTGAGTTCCAATTAACTGTCAAGCAAGGGGTCCTCATTAGTGTGATGGTTTGTTGTGAGTTTTTGCGTTTCTTAGTCTGGTTGTTGCAGTTCTGTTTATCCTCAGTTTCCCTCCTGGTTGCTGCTCTCCGGTTGGCTTGGTTACAGGTTATGGTCCAGAGCGACTTCTTCAACGATCGTATCCAACTGGCATTAAATAGCGGAGCGACAAACAAACAGCTGTTTTCCCACAAAGAAGTGGAAGAGGAGGCAACGTGTGCAACTGGAGTTGGCCAGTGTTTACAAGCAAGAGAATGGGGGGTTCAAAGCCCTGCCTGCGCTGCATTGTGGGTGAAACAGGCACTTGAACGTGACCTCCTGTTCACTTGTGAGGGTGAATCCACTCGATCAGTGAGATTCCCCCTTCCAAATCTCCATGACGACAGCTGCAAATGGACAGCCCACACTGCTGTAGTTAAGAAGAGAAGGGCTGCCCGCCGTTGGAGAAGCATTGTGTCAGTCAAAGTCCTGTTTAGTGGCAGGCCGGCAAAGGCAGCACATTGAGTGACCCTGGCTAACTGTGCTTCCTGCTGTAACACCTGAGAAAAGTTCGGGTATCCCTTTTTGCACAGACAAGTGAAATTATTTAATGCCCTTTGCTGAGTTAAAACTGCATATGAACCTCATTTTCCATGCTTGTGAGTAACAGGAGCCGAGCGTGGGAGAGTTTGTCTGGTTCCCACGCCCATCTAATAGGCGGTTTATATTGATAATCCGAATCAAGATCCAAGCAGAGGGGAAAAAAAAAACATAAATTTGACTATTAAATATCTGTTGCTGTTACTACTTATAAAGAATAAAACAAACAGTGATTAATATGCATGTGCTTATATGCTTTTTTGTATTTTGTATCATAGTGTATATTAAATATTTGGTGACTGGTGTTTAAAGTGTTATCATGCTGGGTATTTTGGAGAAATTTACTGTGGTTTCTCAGATGAATCTGAAATAAATCATAATTTTCCTTGTAAGAAAGAAGCGTCCCAATATTCAAGTTTGCTGTGTGCAGGTGACGTGGGACCCATTTCACTCGGGTACCGCGGTACAGGTGCACTGGGGCTGCTACAGTTAAGCATGTGTGGGGAGTACAGTGCCCCCCGGTGGCCTCAGGTCTCATGGCGCCCTAATTAGCTCTCATTAATTCACCCAGCATTCATTGGTGCCACAAGGGGAAATGCATGTTGTGCCAAAAACGCTAAAGGGCGTCCCGGCGAGTGCTATGTTGGTCTGGCTGTCTGCGTTGTGTTTTTCCTCAAACACCGTGCAGATAAGGGTGTTTTGAGAAGATAAAACCGCACAGGTCGAGATTGTGAAGAGCTGTTCTCCACTGTGGTTTGCAACCCTGTGGCCCCAGGACCTTTTTTGCCGATCCCAAATGCAGACATCCCGTTTGTGAAAACAGATCTCCGGACGCATGTATAAGATGTCAACCAAAAGATAGCTTGAACTGAAAAATTTGGCGAAAACACGCCGTGCATGCTGGCTGCAACACTGTTGCTTGACCACATGTGTGTTTGTGTTCTTCTAGTGAAGGATGACTGTGGCTCTGATGGGGAGGATGCAGGCAGCACAGATGCCCTGGTTGAGGAGATGCTGCAGCAGGGCGACACGGCTGTCATCTACCCAGAGGCTCCTGAGGAGGAGGCGAGGCAAGACACTCCAGAACCCAGCGGGCATGATGAGAATGGTACTCGGACACCCGGCCCTCTATTTTGTCTAATATTGGACCCTACCTTGAGGTCTTAAACATATTAGAATTTGCTGCTTGAAAGGGTACCCCTGGCAGAGTGGAGGTCTAACTCATCCCTGTTAGCTGTCCCACCAAAGATGCAGACCAGGTTGTGCTTCAGAGCGTCAGCTGCCGATCATCACGTTGGTTCTGCTGAGCCCTTGTTTCTCACCACCTACGCAGGCACACCAGATGCCTTCTCCCAGCTGCTCACGTGCCCCTACTGTGCCCGCGGCTACAAGCGCTACACTTCCCTGAAGGAGCACATAAAGTACCGGCATGAGAAGAGCGACGACAACTTTAGCTGCTCCCTCTGCAGCTACACATTTGCTCACCGGACACAGCTGGACCGGCATATGAGCGCACACAAGACAGGCCGAGAGCAGGTACCAGAACCAAACCCAGTTGTAGATCTATTCACCCCTTACTTGATCTTCTTGTATAAATGAAGAAAAAGATGCAAGGTGTAAACTGTGAGATGTGGCAGTTACAATCTTTTGAGTAATTCCAGAATTTTTTGCAAAAGTCTGGTGTGTTATCATGCCGCCAAACTGCATATAACTTAATGCGCAGTAGCAACTGGATTTAACCGTGGTGGTTTGTGTGTCGTCCTTCTCGCAGCGTCACGTGACTCAGTCGGGGGCCAATCGGAAGTTCAAGTGCACAGAGTGTCCAAAAGCCTTCAAGTACAAACACCACCTGAAGGAGCACCTGCGCATCCATAGCGGTAAGGATGTGTGCCACCAATATCCTGTCACCCGATTGGCCCTTTGGGATGAACAATGGGGTTCGAAATCGAGCAGCTGCTCTGTTTGCAAAGCTGGACTTGGTTTAGATTTCGTAATTCTGTTTACCACTATTCCTCATTAAATTGGTGGGAGTTTGACTTCATATTAGGAACACTAGCGTGGATAGGAAATGGAAACATGATTTATTTCCTTCACGTTTAGATAAGTCCAGCTTCTACAAGCAGCTGACGTGTCGGGTCTGTGTTTGCAGGAGAGAAGCCGTACGAGTGCTCACACTGCAAGAAGCGCTTCTCTCACTCGGGCTCCTACAGCTCCCACATCAGCAGCAAGAAGTGCATCAGCGTGGTGCCAGTGAACGGCCGGCCACGTCCTCCCGCAAAGGCCCCACCGTGCACCTCGCCCGCCGCGCCCTCCCTGCCCGTGGCCCCTGTGCGTGTGCAGCTCCGCGAGAAAGTGGACAACAGCAGGCCCTTGCAGGAACAGCTGCCCCTCAACCAGATCAAGGCGGAGCCCGTGGATTGCGAGTACAAACCCGTAGTGATACCGTCCACCATCAACGGTGTGTTTCACGGTGGCCCTGTGCTCCAGGCAGCACCGGCACCCCAAGGCCTGGTACAGGCTGTGGTGCTGCCCACCGTAGGCCTGGTCTCACCCATCAGCATCAACTTAAGTGACCTCCAGAATGTTCTGAAAGTGGCGGTGGATGGGAATGTTCTCCGCCAGGTCTTGGAGAGCACCCAGGTCAGTGGGTCGAACAAGGAACAAGGGGGAACTGTGGGACAGGCACAGCCAGCCAGTCGTTCCGTCATCTCAGCTATCAGTCTTCCTATCGTGGAGCCGGACGGCACCGCCAAAATCATCATCAACTACAATCTGGAGCCCACCCAGTTGCAGCCTGTCCCTCAGACCCCAAAGAAAGAGCCTCCTAAGGACACGGAGGTGTGTAAAGCCGAGAAGCTCCCGGAGGACCTCACAGCGGTGGCCGAGCAGAGCAAACCGACCGTGGGTGCGGAGGCAGAGAAGGCGGCACCCGTACCCACGCAGACGAGCAGCACTTGTCTCCTCTGTGACGAATGCCCAGGGGGTTTAGATGCACTTGACAAGCTGAAAGACTGTAAATCAGAGGGGGAAACAACAGGCCTAAAGGTTGACGGAGGGGATGCCGACGGGACCGGCTCTGCGGCGTCGTCCCTTTTCTCCGAAGGGAGGCTGTCCCCTAGCCAGCCTCCTGTAAAGAACCTCCTCTCGTTGCTCAAAGCTTATTTTACTTTAAACACAGAGCCGACCCAGGAAGAGCTAACCAAGATCTCTGACTCAGTAAGCTTGCCGAAGGATGTGGTCAAGAAGTGGTTTGAGAAGATGCGGGCAGGACAGGTTTTGGTGCCAGGTAACGATGCTCCTCTTTCGGAGTCGGACGCTCCTGCCTCAGAGTGCGTTGGGGCTGAGGTCGAGGCCCCCCTTGTCATAGAAGGACAGGTTGAGCAGAAAGAGGCCAAGATGGTCAGCGACGGTCCGCTTGCCACGGCCAAACTCCAGGCCACTGACCCGGAAAAGGACGAGGGCGACCCGTCCCCTCCATCACCACTAAACCTATCCTCTAGTGGGCTCACTGTGGCTACGTCTGCCGAGGAGCCAGCAGGCAGGTCTCAGGCGGAACCTCTTGACCTATCACTACCAAAGCTCCCGCGTGAGGTAGCCAGCGGGGCCGCCAGCAGCGGTGTTTACCACAACAGTGTTTACTCCATTCAGGAAGAACCCTTGAACTTAACTTGCACAAAAAAAGAGCAGCCGCAGACTGAAACGATTTTTGTTACCCCACCAAGTGCCAACCCCATCAACATTGTCACCACTCAGTTACCTACCATCGTGGCCATCGCCGACCAGAGCAGTGTGCCCTGTTTGCGGGCGCTGACCGCCAGCAAGCAGACCATCCTCATCCCTCAGCTGACTTATTCTTACACCTCTTCAGGGACGAGTCCCACTGGGACCGAAATTCAGCTAAAGCCACCGCAAGCCAACAGCAGCCAGGTATGTGATGGTGGGGGTCCTATGTGAAGACTGCCGCATTCCGTACAGCAGCTCACTTCAATGTGTGGTCTTTTCCGGTTTACATTGGGAAGTCGTCGTCAGCTGTCAGGCTGAGGCACCCGAGCTGTCATTTTAAAGTTTCCCTTATGAAAGCACAAAAACTTGCTGTCCCGCAGCTGGAGATGAATATCTTTGCCGCAACGTATGGGCTGATGCCTTCAAATTTGTGTAATGCGTAACCAAGCGCGCACATTCTACCAGTAACCCATTAATCGCCCCATAACATCTCCTGCCATTGTTATCGTTGGAGAAAAATATCTCAGGCTGATGGCTCATTTTACTCCTGAATATGTTTGCATTACAGGAAGTTAATTTGGTCCTTTTGATGTCGCCAGACATCGTGACTCATTTAAGCGGAGATATTTTTATGTCGTTGTGCTGCAAGAGTGATGGTCTGAGATGGGTTCCTGGAACCATCCTGAGATGTAAATCCATTGACTTCTGTGCCTCTTTTCATACTGAAGACACGGCAGTAATGCAGTCTCTCACTTCACCGTTGAATGCATTTTCCCCTGCTGGTAAATATTTTAAACATTTGCTTTTTTTTCTGCAGTCCATTTGGTCAAACCACCTCAGATCATTGCAGTGGTCAAGATGAATGCAGATGTTCTAAATCAGTGATGGGTTACTGCACGGTGTGGCGTCATGTGCACACTTCGTGCCAGGTGCTTGACTGCACCGTGTGGAAGGGCGTTGGGTTTTATAACCGGAGTCCAGCCTAGAGGACGTAATATCTCCCGTGTGACTCTTCCATGGAAACCCAGTGGTGTTGCACCAGATGTGCGGCTGCTTCCAGCCAGAGGTCACGATCTGTGGTCAGGGCTGTTGCATGACGTGTTTGAAGGCGGCGGTGGGCGAGGGGTGGCCAGTGGGAACTCTGGTCGAGGCAAGGGGCCAGTGGAAATGTGAGCTGAAGCTGGCAGCCAGTGCGAACGCGAGACAAAAATCTACTTGACTTCAAATTGGTCTGCTGAAGTTTCACCTTCAGGTGATGAGGAGCAGTTTGGAAGACTTTGTCTTAGGTGGGCTGGGCCATACCTTTCAAACACCAAGCTGGCAAAAGTGGTTTAATCTTGGAAATTCTGTGTAGTCAATCTACACTGCGTTATAATTTAATATCAAAAAGATGATATGGCCGATTTATGGATGCGGTGAGTAACTTAGGTCTTCATGATCAAGAACTGCAAGATAGAGAGGGGAGATCATCACATGTCTTTCATTAGTTCAGGTAGCATAACTATCCAAAGTCAAATTGTAACCTTCATGGGATTCCACTAAAGACCACAGTTGGACTTCAGTAAAACTTGACTCATGATGAGGACCTCATGATGGACAAAATCAGCATACCTGGTCCTGGACATTACTGTATTTAACTTCTATTATCTGAAACGCTTTGGTCATAAACAGCAATAGACTCTGTCTTAGCTGTAACTACTTGAACCTTTTTTCTTTTCTTTTTTTTTTATTTATTTATTTTTTTTAAATATGCAGAATGACGGGGGGGAGGCAGCCACTGGCACTTAGACCCCACGGGTTTATTTCTGTCCCTCCCATGTTGTTGGTTGGGAGTTTTTGTTTTCTTTTCTTCAATTGCCAGCAGGTTTACCTTTTAGCCAGTACATATATAGGTAATGTTTTATCTGCAGGCTTATTTTAAATCTGTGTCTCTGATCTATTGGTCAGCGTTTAGGCTCAGCAGGTGAAAAACGCGCTATAATAATGAATTGAAATTGAATTAAGTTACATGCTGGGCTTTGAAAGCAACAATAATGGCAGTTTTTTTTTTTCCTCTGTTCATTTACTGTAATCATGTTTACATTAACTGTAAATATTAAATTAACCAAAGGTGGACCTTGACTGGCCTCATGCCCTGCGTGACCCTGCCTGACAATAACCAGTTATTAATGGTAGGCAATAAAAAAAGCTAAGTCCTTCATAAATTATTTGAGTGGCAAAAAGAAAGATATTTTCTAACCCTGAACTTCAGAAGGAAATTCACTTCCAATGATGTTCTGCACTTTTTCTATATTCTTCTTTCTCACCGAACCAGTATTGTGGTGCTTGATGTAACTTTACCATATTGAGTTTTATTCGTTGAGGTTGTGGGTGACTATGTAAGAATTGGCCTCCAGGGCCCCTGCAGATGCTGCCGAAGCTCCTTGCTACGGTGGCTCATCCACCTGCTGTCTCCTCATAACGCTGTTAATCGCATGCATCAAACCAGGTTCGAGAGGCAAACCTTTTGCCAGGGCTATAAAGGAGAGGCCACCTGTCTTCACCCGTGAGAGTCCTGTTTCATGTCGTTTCATTGTTTTCAGTGTAAAAGAGGAAACCTGTGAGCAACACGAGTTCTGTCCAGCATTGAATGATCACAGTGTTGCCTCCATCTAGCAGGAGGAAAGAGTGGACAACGGCTCCGAAGGAGGTCCTGGCTTGGAGGACCACGACTCTGACTCGACCCCCCCCAGGAAGAAGATGAGGAAAACTGAGAACGGGATGTATGGCTGTGACCTGTGCGACAAGATCTTCCAGAAGAGCAGTTCCCTGCTGAGGCACAAGTATGAACACACAGGTAAGTGAGCTGGACTGAGGGGCTGCAGGGGTTGAACCTCTTTCTTGCCTCAGTCACATCACTGGGCCCCATCTGCATCAGGGCTGTGGCTGACATTGGGAGAGGGAGCTGTGGTGTGGCTACTTGGACATCTGGCTTCAGACTGTCCTTGAACAGCCAGATGACTTCAGATGTAATGACTGCAACGCACTTTACCAACAAGTCGAATTAGCCGATTTTAATTTGAGCTGCACAGCCAAGCATTTCAACATAGTTATTGCTTCCAGAATGTTGTGCTGTTCACTAAGGTATTGCCCAATACCACAGGGCACCAATTCTCGCACCACGCTGAGGGGTTTAGTTTACAGCTCAGCCGTGATGACATTGCTGCTGTAGCCGTGTTGGCTGCTGCTGCCTTTCCATGCCTCATTTTGACAGCACAGGCGCTCTACCTCCGTGCCTGCCAGCTGAAGTAGAAGTGTGGAGATCCAGTCCTCCAAGGCCAGAGGCTCTGCTGCTGTTCCCTCTTTCCATTAAGTCAACACTAGGATTAGGAAAGCAGTCATTTATCCTGGGTGAACATGTTGCCAATGGAAAGGCAACCCAGTTTCTCAGCCTGGGAGTTTTGCTGCTTCCAGATGTTTTGTGGTTTGAAGCTACTTTAGCAAACTACCTGTTTAACCTTTTCCACCACTTAGCAAAGTAATACAGCAGCTCCTGAGAAAATCACTGTTGTTCCAGGTGTTTGTTGCGTGTCATATAGCTGGTGATGTTGGTGCGACTGATCACTGAAGATGGCGTCTCCATGTTCTCCGACAGGAAAGCGCCCCCACGAGTGTGGAATCTGCACCAAGGCCTTCAAACACAAGCACCACCTGATTGAGCACTCGAGGCTCCACTCGGGCGAGAAGCCCTACCAGTGTGACAAGTGCGGCAAGCGCTTCTCCCACTCGGGCTCCTACTCGCAACACATGAACCACCGCTACTCCTACTGCAAGCGGGAGGCTCGAGGCCAGGAGGGACCCGGTGCCCAAGCAGCCGACAGCAGGGCCACCTCCCCACCCTCCCAGCTGGACTCGGACGACAGGGAAAGCGAGTACGAGGAAGAAGAGGAGGAGGACGACGATGAGGAGGATGAAGATGAGGAACCAGACAGGGTTGGCATAAACGACGACGAGATACAGGTGGTGCGAGTGGGCGAAGGAGAAGAAAGCGAGGAAGACGACCAGGAATATGCTGGGGAGGAGTCTGGAAAGGGGGATGAGCATCTGCTGCCAGGGGTGGGACTAATAAAGGAAGAGGAGGAGGCACAAGAAGTGGATCAAGTGCAGCAGAAAGTGGTTGCGGAGGAGGGCGTCATGGCAACGGTGAAGCATGAAACGGAGAGCAGGGCCATAATGCAGAAAATCACGATGGAGCAGGACACCGAGAAGCACTCCGGGTCTGAGGAGAAGATTCCAGAAAGTGATGCTGACTAAAATATTTTAAAGGATGGAAAGAAGAAAAGGAACTGAACCACATTCTTTTCCCCAACACACAATATGTACAGAAAATGGCTGGGAAAAGACACGGTTGACTACACGCTGTGTTTTAGTTCACTACTGTGTTTAACTCCTGTTGTGCCTGAACTTCAAGAAAACAACCGAGTAACTTTTCCATGTAAGAAATTTCCAGTGTTAGAAGCTGTTTGTATGCGTTAATGAGGTTTAACAAAATCGCGTACATAGACTGAGAGGCAGGGCTGACGCATTTTAGATGATGTTTGTTACTAAAACATCCCAAGTTATTTCGTTTATCAGTGTTACTAACTTTGTCACTTATGTTTTAACCTTTTAAGCTGTACAGTTGGGAGAGATTTCTATACCTTTTTATTGCCAATGAAGTTTGTTAAATCAGTATTTTGTTAAGTTGGGAAAAAACTGCACTACAGTGTTTGTGGTTTGCCAGGATACAACAGGTCAGTATTGCCGCACTAGAGTCCGTGTCCGACGTGATGGCCGAAGGCAGAGCTGCTTCGGTCCTTAGTAGTTGGATTGTTGGCCTTACAAAAAAACAACATCTTTGGGGTGGGGTGGGGCGGGGGGGGCATTTTCTGATTTTTGTGGGATTTCCCCATCAGGAAGTTCACTGTAACAGCCATGACCCCAAACCCTCACGCTGTGGTTTTTAATCTTTTGTCTAAATCTGTGCTCAACGTCACCTTTTTTGTTTTACGAAAGCTGTGGTGAAGGCAGAACGAAGCAGGAGGCAGCAGCGCAGTGGATGGTCAGCCTTATGCAAGAAGTGCTGTAAGTGCCATTGAACAGTGTTATTTGTCACAAAGCGCTTGTCCCTGAACTGTGGGCCAGCGCCTGGGGCCACATCGACCGAGATTTGTTAGCTGCGTGGGCCACAGTCTGTCTGAAACGGGAAGGATGCTGTGGCGCATGCCTGCACTTTAGCTGACAAATGCTACTCTATGCGGCCTCAGTTGAACAAAGTGTTTTAGCCAATATTTACCTATCAGTATTACTGTGTTTTGTCTAATTTCACTTTATTATGTTAATGCAAAAAAGTGTTGTGTATTTTCAACAAAGGCAGTATTAGGTTTCTTGGTTTTCCCTGATAAAAGTACAAGTTTAGTTCTAGAAAACTTTTTATATTTATGTCTTATTTTTTATATTTCAATCTGGTTATTTATTACACAGTGTAGTGTATAAAACTGTAGCTTGTATTAATACAGTAATATATTTTAGTAAGAATAATTTGTAAGGCAAGCAAAGTCCAAGCCAGAGGAATGACTCGTTTTTTTTTTTTGTTTTTTTTTTTTTTAAAGATTTTGCATTAAATCAAATTAGTGGTAAAAAAAAAAATGAACAGCATTCCCATCAACTTTTTTCTTTTACCCCTTAAAACAAAGTTTAAGCTGTGTGACCGAGAAAAGCCAAATGTAGGTGGACAGACATTTATTACTGTTTGTGCCAATTCCTTGACGTCTGTTTGTCCCGCAAGGCTTCTTGTTTTAAAGATCCCTTTCCAAACCTACGGTCATCCTTATACTTTTTTTTTTGCCTCCTCATCACAATAAACTACATCATAGATCTGTTAAGTGTGTTGGCTATTTCTAATTTTAAATGTGCTTTTAATGTATTATGTATAATTAAAATGGTATAAACACCAAGCAGGTTAGTGCACAGGTTCATCTGAGGGAATTTGTTTGAGAAGAATAAAGCAGTCCCAATTACTATTTGTACATCACTTTCTGTTTTGTTTGACTTCATACTTACTGGCCACTTTACTTGTTAACTGTACTCATGAGAGGGTTGGACCCTCTTTTGCCCCCAGGACAGCATGGATTCAGCAACAAGTTTCCTGCTATACAACTTAAAACTGACATTTTTTGCAAACAAGCCAAGCTGGTCCCAAAGATGGTCCAACTCAGCTGTAGGACCAGGCCATTTCTCCATAATTCGGGGAGGCTGCTGCTACCTGTGGCTCGTCTCCAGGAGACAGCAAGGGGTCCCGCAAGGCATTCACTCATCTCTGTAGCTGCTGGGAAACACACCGAGGAACACAGTGGTGCAGTGCTGTGAAGCCACAGGAGAGGATAGGATGATGGACAGAGTGTTGAGTTTCCACTCGGCCCTCCTACCTGAGGACCAGAACCCGAACCCCAGATTCTGTCAGGGTCACGCTTACTGATCCGCTTCTCAGTTCCATGAGGTTGGAACCCAAGAAAAATGTTATCGCATTTCTCAGTTTCCCATTTCTTAAGTCCAATTTAAGAAAATGCAGGCCTACCTGATCGCTCTGGGAAGACTGTGCGTTTTTTCTTTAATTTTCTACCTATTCTTACCGTTCCTTCCTACATTGATGGGCTACAATATCCTCTGACTGCCCCCCTCACTGTCACTGTCCTTCCAGTGCACCTTAAGGTTTATTTACTGTTTTATTTATTTATTTACTTACTTACTTACTTGTTTATCTATTTGCTGTTTGTTTCTCAGTAACCATGTACATGACAAACACTTTTGACTCTTTGACTCCTTAAAAAAATGTTTAGGTGGGAAGCACAGGCATAAAATCATGATGCTAAAATCAACATGAAGCACCAGGTGGTGCAGTAGTTAGTTGTGCTCTTATGATAAAGACCTGGATTTCAATCCCACCTTCTGCTGTTGTACCCTTGACTAAGTACAATCAGCTATATAAATAGGCAAGAAAGAATACGTTTGGCAAACTTAGGTCAACGCAAGATGGCAACCTGCAATATGACCAATCTATACTGAAAGTCTGCATTAGAATGAAACTATAGCCCATACACAAAAAACCTGACCCAAAGACAAATGGTGCTGTTAAATTTGAATCCCAAGCCTCTCAAACAGGAAATGCATGCACATACGCACAGATGTGATCTTTGTGGCCAATCTCTGTGGCTACCGCCTACAACCTGAGCATCATAAACCCAATACCGCGCTCATTTGCAAGATACTGGCACTGTATAGAAACGTCTGTAAACAGGACAGGACTATAACACAAGACCCAAGCTAAGCTGGTGGCTAAAAGAGCTCATGGTGATCACTTCTGTTAAGGGATGTGAACCAGTGTCCATTACGAAGCTTCCTGGTCCTCCTGGTCTCTGCTATGGCCTCCACTGACTCAAGGCTGTGTCAGAGACATCGTCCTGAAGCCTGACACACCCAGGTCTGTCTTTTGGACTGTCCACAACCCAGGACACCACTGGTGTATCCACAGCCATTTTGGTGAGCGTGTCCCTCATTTTGAGGAGTTGGACAGTGTTAAGTAAAAACATGACTATCACTGTGCTGCTGGTTTTCTCCAGGTGAGAATAAGCTGTGTTGATTATGTAGATGCTTGCATCATGCACTCCTCTCTGGGCCTGGTATACAAACTGCAGGCGGTCCAGGCAGTTTCTCAAGGGTCTTTCTGGGATACGGTTTGGTGGCAAGATGGTTCCATGTCCATCACTTCCTCTCGTTTGAGCTGGAATCCGTTCTAAGCTAACAGGAGTGTCAGTTCCAGACAGTTTTTTGCATCCAGAAAATCACAAATCCAGTTCTCTTTGTGTCCGTATGGGTGTGTCAGTTTGAGGTTTCACCCAGACAGGCGTTCAGATCACTGCCCAAGGAGTCTGATGATCAGTCCAGACTGTCCCCTGGAATCCCACTCTACACTTTGGCCGGCACTTGGGATTAAATCACTCTGTGTAGGAGCTGACCCCAGAGTGGCAGTAGGCCAATGGGCAGTCTGCCATTGAGGGTTAACAGAAAATAGTACAAGACGCCATCTTTCAGGGTGGTCAGATTAAAAGATTGAAAATTTGTTACTGCACTATTTTCAAAAAACATTTTCATAAGTCTAAAAATGACCTGTGATGTTTACGGGAAAGAAAAAAAAATTGTAAAAAATGTTCATGTTTGATTTATTTGTTCCAATAAGGCTGGAGAAAGGAGGCCTGCCTGAGGCTGTCGTTACAGCCCCTTCAGTCCACTTTATTCATCCTGAACATCCGAACTGGGCCGAAGAGATGAGCCCACTGAGGCAGAACAGGACTTCCAGTTAAGCCAGTGTGAATTAGACATGGTGTGGCAGTCACCCCCCAAGCTGTAGATCCAGGTCATCAGGTGTTGGTCACAAGTGGGAATCTGGTGTCAGATAAGTCAACACAGTTTGAACTTAAAAGAGCAACTGAACCCCCCCCCTTGAAATCAAATGAAAATTCAGGTGTAAAATTCTTAGCTTCTGAAAAATGCACCACCAGACTTGGAGAAGCCAGAGGGGGTTTAGAAACAAGTGCTGTGGTCTCATGAAGCAAAACTTGAACTCGTTGACCACAATCAAAGGTAAATTTGAAGGAGAAGCAGAAGGAACAGCTACAGATGGTCCTCCACTTATGATGTTCTGACTTGGGATTTTTCCACTTTACGATGGTGCGATAGCAATGTGTGTTCAGTAGAAATCATATATCAAATTTTTAATTTTTCACAAGCAAGCAATATGTGGTACAGTAGTTATTAAACTTTACAACTCCTTCCCTTTCTGTAGGGAGGGCACCTAGGCATCGGATTTCCACTTTTCTGTGTTTTTTTTGGATAGCCAATGTATCAATGTTGTGTTTCATGCATCCATCTCTACAAGACGCCCATCTTTGTCTCCTGAAAGCGGAAAGCATGTAATGACTTTTAAGGTAGGCTAGGTTATGGGATTCAGTAGGTGTTATGGCGCAAGTTGGTGGAAGCAATTGCAAGACACCGCAGTAATAAGTTTAAGTTCTGTTAAACTCTTTACTGAGTGTTGTTTTTAAAGAGTGTTGCAGGAGTTAGCACTAACCATCAGCAAATGGCAGTAAAAAAACGGAACATGTCGCAATTCAAAAAAACAAAATACAGTGGTTACAGGAGAGTTCACAAGGGGCAGCGGAAACTGAGCATTGACAGGAAGTCCGGACAGGAACTAAATCTTGCCTGTGATTGGTTTGTACGCCAATCAATGCTCAGTCTGAAGACGGGGGCCACCTACGTTCCATTGTGGAAGCAGCCACAGGTGTGACGATAGGTTAGGTGCCGCCAGTCAATGAAGGACCGCATATACGATGGTGGTTTGTAGCCTAGAAGCAGTAAAGTATACCATATACAACTCAAAATGGATACCATGCAGCACATGTGCGCACTATGATGTTTGCACAACAACGAAATTGCCTAACGCATTTCTCGGAATGTAACCCCATCGTAAGTCAGGGACTATCTATACAGAGAATTTCACTTCTATATATAAAAAGAATTGTATGTCTAGAGATTCCTTTGCATTCACATCAGCCTAAAATTGTGGAGAAATCCATTACCACCAATAACTGAATCAAATTGTCATAAATATAACAAAACCTCGATCGGTGGAGCTTTTAAAACAACACCGATTCAGTATAAATATTGCATGAACAGAGTTGGCACACTGTCCATGTGCAATACAAAACAAACCAGCTACTTATCCTCAATGGCAACAGCAAATAAACACAAATCATTTTACTGTACATATAACAAGGATAAAATTCCAAAAACTTTCAACAAACCTACTGTATATACTTCTTTAAACTATGGTAAATTACTGAAAATAAGAGCCATGTCAATGAGCGCTACAGCAGGTAGGAAGAGGTACTGACGTGCAGGTATTAGTGTGTTTGTTCCACTTCAGCCACTGTGTCTATGGACGGCTGGATACGGTCCCTCGGCAGCAGGACTGCCAGACAGCCCATCGGGCCAGCCGGCCTCCTTGCCTGGTCCTGCCGAGGACTGGTAGCAGCAGTCCACTGTACTGATTCATTAAAACGCATTCAGAAAGCGGCCTTGTGATGCAAACAGGTTAGAGTTTCCAAGGACACTTTTCCACTTAACTTTTAATTGCATTTTCTTTACTCAATGGATTTATATCTGTGTTTATGCTCATTTTTGACATTCCTGGGTGCTTGTGATCAATAAAGTGATGAGAAAACACCGCACATGCGGTCAGTCAGTCAACAACACGCAATACGAGTTTGTGAAAAAGGTTTATTTTCAGTTATTTTGTTAATCTTATTTTTAACTTGAAGTTAAAATGTTAAAATTTCTTAAGTGTTTTAATTTACTATGACTACATGTGAGATGTCACAGAAATTTTACATAAAATAACTGTAAATCTGAAATGTTTGCTAATGGAGATCTTAATGGCAGAAGTGATGAAAAAAACAGACAAAAACCAAGTTACGGGCAGACCCCGAAAGATGTTGATGTTATTGGGCAAAAACAATCTGTCATTTTATTTCTCATAATCGCTGGTTTCCAGAATATTTTTTGGCAGAGGTTAGTGTTACCTAAGGCCAAAAAAAGAGTTACAGGGACAATTCTGTTTAATAGTTTGCTCTTGATAAAGCACTCAGTCTACCATCACTATGAAAAGAAACTACCAAAAATGAACAGCTGTTTGTATGTTTTATTTTTCTTGGGATAGATGGCTATGTTGCAAACAGCAGCAGTTGTGGGGAAAACATGAACAGAACAATTATAAGTAAATGAAAAACAACATTGCATGTTTCTGTAATATCTTTACAACCATTCTAATATACCACTGAAACTCAGAAACTTTCCTCACAGCTCTGAACATTCAGCTAAAAAGTTCAAATATCAGTGATGCTGGTACCATGTGTATCACAAATATTTCCAGTTTTTCTGTTACAGATCCTGTAAAGCATTTTTGAAAATGTGCAGCTGTAAATAACTTTTTTTCAGAAGAGCTCAAATGGTCCCAGGAAGAGTTTATTCTAGAAGAGTTGATAGTTTTGATCTGAAAGGGGCTCATTGATCCCTGTGTAGTCCAGCAATCCATCCACAAAAAGGTCACACGAGTGGTTTTCAGGGAGTCACCTGGGCCACGGGGAGAGGTTGGGGCTGTACAGTCAGGTTTTGTGTATGGTATTAATTGGGGTGGGGTGGGTTCCTTCCCTTCTTCCCATGGCTTCTGAGGAGGTCATACTGGTTTCTGGTAGCATACTTTGAATTCTAACACTGAACAGCAGGGGGCAACACTAAGCTTTGTACACAGGAGTCGGTGCCCATTTGGCATGCAGCACCATGCCCATTCCTTTCCCTGATTTTGCCTTTAAGTAGCGCTACATTTAGCAGGTTTCTGCTTGCCAGGGGCAGAGTTCTTGTACAGATCTTCTTAGCAGACATCTGGCACACCAGAGGCCTACTCTCCCATAAAGAGGTCCAGACCACGCCTGAGTCCATTATGTTCAATCCCAAGTACGATGGAATTCCATAAGAACAACCACCTTTCACAGTCCTCTGTATCCAGTGTATTCTTCCTGCTGCCATTGCCAGTCCTCCAGCAATCCACACAGGATTATGAAAAAAATGCCACTCACCATATGGCCAATGAAAGAATAACCAATACTATACAGAACTCTGAAATCATACAGTTCTGTATGTAGGTGTGTCAGTCACTTAACAGATCAGACCATGGGTTACAGGTGGCCAAAGCAATGTGGCCCTACCTGCCAAAGATGCTGTCAAACTCCAGCAGGATGAGCTCCACAATCTGGTTCTGGTAGACCATGTGCACAGCAATGTTGCCCATCTCCCTCTCAGGTCTCAGCAAGGTGGGTCCAAACACGATGGCCACGCTCTGGGTGTTCATGCGGTTTGCCTCTCCGTGCTCAATCACTCTGCAGGGTATAGGGGGGGACATTAAGACTCAGTGGCTGCCTCCTGAAACACTTTATTGCACGCACACACGCACGTGCTCTCTCCAGAAAGACTGTTGGGAATACATTATCTGTCAGCAGGATGGATTGTGATTGAAGGAATTGATATTTCAAATAAGGACAAGTTAAACCCCTGCTCTTATCTTACAGTACACATCCTGGGTATTAAATGTCAAACCACAATTTTACTCAATGGATCTGCAAAGTGGCCATATTTTAAGCCAAAACAAATACAAACACAAAGTAAAATGAAAGGAAATGTCATGGAGTGTGTGGAATGAAACCACCCCACCCACCCCCGTGGATTAGCACTGTCCTTGAATAGTTGTGGCTTTGATTGCACTGGACAGACAATTCTGAAGGAAAATATCTGCCTAAATGTGGAAGTAAATGTGAAAAACAACGACAGAGGGGACTGTGCAGAATCGATACCGAAACTTTACAAGGATATAACACCAATCTGGATTTCTCATCTGTTAAATATACAAATACAAAATAATGGGCATACTGGTCAATGTGAAATTAACACAGAACCACAATTGTTAGCGAAGAGAACCCACTTCCTAAGGTGTCTGAAGAGGGCCTGCATGGTGTCCTGGTTTGGTTTCGGCAACTGCTTTATTAAATCTTTAATTGAATGCACTCTCTGCTTAAAGTCTGGAGATTCTGAAACAAGAAAAAAAAGTTCACATTCACTGACAGGACAGTTAGTGTAACTTAAGACAACACAAAAACTCAAGATGCACATGAACAGTGCAAATACGCCCCCCCCTCAGCCATAAATTGACATTTGGCGCCACCGTGTGGACAGCAAGCAGAAAGTAACGCTTGACGTCAGCGGACAGCTCTTCACCGACAGCAAGAGCAGCTCATGATACACAGACTGCATCTTTAAAAATTACACAGCCATTCACAACATGAGATGCCAGTGTTTACAGTATGTACAAGACAGGGTAAGAAATTCCTGAAGAACTGAAGTTCCCAGGCAACGGATACCCACTGATGGCATTAACAAAATCATTGAAGGAGCCGTAGGTGAATAGTGGCTCGGGCAGCTCCCTGAAGAACATTTTCAGTGCACCAGTTGTAACATGGATGTCCTCCCACTTGCTGTTCTCCAGGTCCACCTTCTCATCTGAGACACAAAGAAACTTCAGTTAAAGGGCACCTAGGTAAGTGACTGACTGCCATGATTACTAGCCACAATACAGATGGACAGGTAGCCCAATCTACTGAGCAGCCACAGGAACTCCTGACCACATAACAGTTTTTGACCATCCAATAATCATACATCACAGAAGAACCACAAGACATATAACCGTGAAACCTTAACTGGCCACAGAGCATCGATAACCAAATCGAGAAACCATATTGCCATAACCCTGAGACACTGAAGTCCCACATTACCGTGGTTGACAGCAAAACGCAGCTTTTGGATGACTGCTAGGTTTCCACTGACCCGATACAGCCCATCCACATCCAAGCCTGCAGGAAAAGGGAGGGGCAAGATTATCAGCCACCTATAGATTTAACTCCAGACTGTTTCAATCATATTTGCACAAGAAAAAAGTTGCTGAACCAGAATTGCTTGAGAAAGGTCACTTGTGTGTAAAGCGGATGCATTTAATGAACATACCATTCTTTTCCACATGCTCAATGCACATCTTAACGAATAAGGGCACAGTCACGTTCTCTCTCTGGCAAAGACTGGTTAGACTGGAACCGAAAACCTGGTCTGAGGGCACATAGTAAAGCAATGGTTAAACACTGTTCATCAGTTGGAATACAACCTACACTGAACCTCATGTACCTCATACCTTTGATATAGCCCTTGTCTCTGACTGCCTGGAGTGTTGGGCGGCGGGTGAGGAATTTCTTCAGCTTCACCTTGGTTTTCTTCTGCTCCGTTGAATCCATGCTCGTGGATGTCTTTAGGCCTGCCATGCCACAGAATGGAAAACATACAACCTTGGGAACATAAGTCAAGGTGCCACTAGAGCTAAATGGGATTGCTGGGGCAGCGTGCACGGACAAACACGGACAAAGAGATATATTCGCTTTAGGTGAACAAAATGGCTCTCACACCTCGGCCCTTTCTGGAATCACGGTGCTCCTTCTCTTTCTCCTTCTCCTGCTTCTCTGGCACTGGGGTCTCAAACAGGTCCTCCTCAATAGCCTCATCCGATTCCCAGGCCTGTTGGCCACAGGAGAAAGGGGAAGCAGTTACAGAAGTACTTCAAAGCTTCCCATGTCTCTTGTGTAAAACTTACTTGGACTCTGAGCCACCTGAACTGCCTCTGTCCACTACATGAGTGATGAAGCATTGACTTAAGGGCCACAACTCCGCAGGCAGACTCACATGGGCGCTCACAGTCTCTGTGAGGGCCTTGTACCAGTCACTGATGACACTGTCACTTTCCTGCTGGATCAGCAGCTCTGTGCCTTGCCGGGTCTTCAGCTGTAGGAAATTTGTAAGGATTTTTAGACAAATCCAATTGTTTACTGAATAGCTACATTACTATTCATCAACACCTTTGTCCAGCACAATGTACCATCTTTGGTTTGTATAAGAAACCAATTCTAATTACATTTTAACTAGCATGGTAATTCAGAGCAAGTAACTTGATCAAGGGTACAACAGTAGGAAGGGGACCGAAACTGAGGACTTTCAGCTTACAATGCAACGGCCCTAACCAGTAAGCTGCCTCCTGCTTCTAGTTCATTTCGGGTCGCACCTCAATCACATGCTTCTTGCTGGATTTGTCCTTGGAGGCCCACTCCACTGCAGCCCCTCTGAGATCAACCATAAACTCTAGTTTGGACTGGTTCCCTCCAAACTTATGGGACAAAGAGAAATGGAATCAGATGACAGAAATCCTAGAGGAACTTAAAATGACATGCTGTAGGCAGTCAGAAGCCCATGTCGCACTTTACGCACATCCTCAACTCCTAAGAGAAAACATGGTGAACAAGGAGAGGTATCAACCCCAAACTGAGAGGTGGAGCCAATAGCTAATAGCTCTAGCATTCCAGCTGGAGCAGTTTTGTAAACCTACCCAACCAGTCCCACCTCCCTGGCCCTTGGCAAAAAGCAGTGAAGCGCCTTGCAGCACTGTCCATGATGAGGTCCAGTTCTTTCTGTAAAAGGAATTGCCACAACCTCATGATGCCAGCTAACATAAAATCTCAGCATTTCTACAATGGAAAAACAACACATTTGAGCACAAGGTCACCTGCAGCACCCAAACAGCAACTTTAACACCTGTAAATGCATTTCAATAATTAAGTATTTTTTTTCCCTGTAATGCCTGATTATATCTCTAACTTACAGTGTTGTATTGACTTTCTAATGCCCACAAACAAACCCATGTGCAGGGCAGCCCTCTAAAGCTAAACATACCGCACTTTCTTCCCATGCTCGGTGATTTTGGTCACGTTCAGAACACCACACTTCTCTGACGGCTATTGAGGAAAACAAAGTGAAACAAGGTGAACATTAGTAAGCAAGAATATTAAGTGTAGGACAAAAATGAATAAATAAATCAAGTGTGAAACCAGTGTAGAGGCTGTGAAGGTAAAAGTACTGAAATGGGGGATGAGGCAGAGGAAAAGTACCATTGCCAGAGAACAGGTACAGTAAAGGAGAAGCAGAACACGAATTGCAAAGGAGCATGGGTAGGGGAGAGTACTAACGGATGGGGGGGGCCTAGGAGATGAAGGACTGGAGTCAGTGTCAGGGAAGGACTTTGGGCTCGATGGGGACTCCTGGAAAGGAAAAAACCAACAGAGTAAGGGTGCTACAGTGGAGTGGAACTAAACATCACAGCAGAAATGAAATCAAAGCACTGAATAAACAGGACAAAGAACAAAATGAGACTAAGAACTGGGGGGGGGGGTGTTTAGTATAAATGGCTGTCCATGATTCAAGTGAGGAGAAATAGTGAACACAATCAATGAGGAATGATCAACACATTTTTCATGGATTTACGGGTGGTGCAATCAGCCCAATTCGATTCTGATGAGAAAAGACAGCAGACCATGGTACCAACTTGTTCCCGACCCAGAAGTGGATCAGTGGGCCATTTGAGCCGTTCAGAAGGGAACCGCCTGTGTCTGACGGACAGCTGCAATGGAACCATAAGGTCTGGAGTCTGGCTGAACACAAAGAATGCCTGTCCATCCCCTTCGCACATGTACATGGTACACTGAACACAGCAAACAACCCTCACTTATGTGACAGGGGTGTAGGAGAGGAGACAAACAGCATATATGAACTGAAGGCAGAAGAAAACAGAAGCATTGAGTAATTTCCAGGCTGGTCCCATTCCTTGATTTACTATAAACACCCTGTGTTGAGTTTAAAGGCTGAAAATGAAAAATCAAGTGTGTTTGATGATGAAAGCTCAAAGCTGTAGCCAAGAAACAAACCCACTAACTGAAAGGCACAGCAGAAGTGGCAAAGAATCATGTATATGAGAGCAGCTGAAAGTCTAAGGTATGGATCAGTGAGCAACACCATCGCAGGAAAGCCATTAAATGTGGATTATATTATATACAGCACTGATGCTTTACAGCATCATGTCTCAGACCCCAGTGGCAGAAACAAAGTGAGGCACATGTCTCATCCACACCTACAAAAGGCTTCTATCATCACCACCCCCTGTGGTCCTCACCTTGTCATTAGCTTCTAACACACAGGTGCTGTGTCTCCACCTGTTCAGTACAATGGGTTCCAGCTGCTTACGATCCAGGCTCTTGCTCTTGTGCACTTCTGCAGGCTGTGGTGGAGTCAAGTCATACTGTGAAGAGGGTTCAGTTACTAAATAATGTTTCATTAGGGCTGCATTTGAACAGCAAAAACTCAATTTATGCCTTTTATTTTTAAGATACTCAGCCTACCATTGAAAGCACAAAGAGTGTAAATTTGGCTTTTTCTTTTGTTCAGAATTTTTGGCTTTTAAATTAACATATCTCTTACATATCTCTCACATAACAATACATCTCTTACATTTTGTGGTATTTATTACAATTGGTAATATAAGCTGAAGTCAATAATGAAGGAAAAAAGTAAAGGGATGTTATTTTAGATGGCACAAACTAACATAAAAGCAGCACTAACAAAACATCGGTTTCTGTCTGTGCCATTTGTAAAGTGTGTGTGTGTGTGTGTGTGTGTGTGTGTGTGTGTGTGTGTGTGTGTGTGTGTGTTCACATAGCAAACTGAAGAGACCAATTTGTCTGCAAGTTGCAGCAGCAAGAACTTAAAAAGAGAAAAACCTCTGTCCACCAACACTGGTGCATGGACTCACTTTTGGTAGCTCCCACTCAGACCTGGAGCCATCGGCGCTGTAGTAGTACACCCGACCATGATCGTCCACATGCTTCATCCACTGCAACACACACAGGAAGGAATGCAAACATCAGTACAAGGTGGCAGCTTGACTGAATGCTCACAACAGTGTGGAGGGATCAGGAGGTACTTTCTTAGTCTGCTATTAGTTTGACACCCAGCTGGAGTCAGATGCTCTCCCTTAGACCCCCAACTAAAACAAATTCACTAAACAAGCATTTCTTCGCGTAAAAGTAACCTGGGTCACAACAAGGATAAATCCTAGTGAAGAACCAGTTATCAATAAATCACTATCTCACCATAGTGATGTTTCTGTCAGCCAGTCAGAGATGCATGGGTGCACAGCAGGAATGACACAGGGCAGAGCCTGGTACCTTCTCATTAGTGCGGTCACTGACATACAGCGTGTGTCCGTGCTCATCCAGCTCCTCAGACCAGCCACGCAGGGAGCCATATTGGCTGTCGGATTGGCTGGAGCGTGCACTGCAGCAGCTGCGCTCTGGCCACTGTGCCTGTGCCACAGCCACCCACAGAGGAGGAGGAAGAGGAGGAGACAGGGAGGGAGGGAGAAAGGAGAATAGCCTGTGATTCACTGATAGAGTTGGGAAGGGAAAACACCCAGATGACTCTAAGGATGAGAAAGCAAGCAATAAATACAATTTGCTGGGAGACCACAACCATAAGTGGAGAAAGAGGCCCAAAGAAAGGATACACAAGGTCCTGAGCACCAGAACTTTGGTTCCACAGACAGGGAATAGTCCTCCTGTGGTACACTGCAGTTCCACATTGACTCTCTCAACAATGAGCAGAGTGGAACAGTTAGATTATAGACTCTTTCCTGCCCATTTCAGGTAAAAGCCCATTAGCTTCCGAAAGGTTTTCACATGCAAATGAAACCCACTCAATGGCAGCAAAACAGCAGCAAACATTTTGCCAATGAGTGCAGTGTGGGGCACCTCTTGTACTACATTTGAAAGACCAGAGAGGAAAATGCAGACATTCCAGTGCATCTCTGAGCTGTCAGTTATCTGCAAGATTACAAAACAGTTATGCAGCCAAAGAGTACAAGCTGTACTGTTGCTGCTACAACGGAATCGAAACATTGAGAAATCTGCCAACTGCAAACCACAAAACAGGATCTTACATTTTTACATTAATTTTCCAAACATGCCAGTAAAGAACCCTCCGAAGTTTGGTTTAGAAACTTCCGTGTATCCTAAAAACCAAGTGAATGTGAGGGAGAGAGAAACCACTACATGGCAGCATGTCTCTGCATCTGAATGAGTGTGCATGTGGCAGCATCTATGCTTGGATGTACATGCATTAGCGCGATACCTCGGGTTCCCCTGAGCCATGCGATTCCCCCCGTGCGCTGGGCTCCCGACTGCGGGGCGGCTTCCAGGTACGCTCCTGTGTTGTGCGATTGTAGTAGAAGCTGCGGCCGCTGGCATCCTTGTGTGTCTCCCAGTCCCCTGCCAAGTGCAGAGGTGAGCTTGAGGGCTGTGGGGGTAGGCTACCCTGGGACAGCTTCAGCTCCTGGAGGTTTGTGTAGACTGGGGAATCTGGCCTACCAGGGGAAGCAGTCTGTACAAGAGGACAAAAAGGGTCTCATGAGACCACAAACGATGGTGGTAGAGGTGGTGCTGCTGCTGCTTTGAAGGAGGGCAATGAAGCAGTACTGGAAGTGCAACAGCTCACAGAGATAAGACTGAGCGCCTGCAGGGGTTTCAGCTTTCTGCTAAACAGGATATTGCATGAGAACGAAAGGCTGCTGAAATGCAACTTTTCTGATATGTCCAGCCTGCATGGCCAAGACTGCATGTCCCTCCAACCCTGACCTATGAGTGCTGTA
Organism: Heterotis niloticus; assembly: GCA_018136845.1. Lineage (NCBI taxonomy): Eukaryota > Metazoa > Chordata > Actinopteri > Osteoglossiformes > Osteoglossidae > Heterotis > Heterotis niloticus. The sequence continues at coordinate 18,256,617 of CM030894.1, read as the reverse complement.
TTCCCAAGTGAAAGGAGAACAAATGCACAACAACATATGTACTAAGCTCTAGTGCAAAGCACTTGCGGTTGTAAACCTCAGAAAGACTGTTTTCGTCATCTGGGGTTTTGATCTGTTGTACACCTGATACCATAGAGAAATTTAACTTTTTTGCCCATCTAATGTCATTATCTGATCATAATAAAAATGGTGGTGTTCAGTTAAAAGTCTACAGCACTGGAGGATGGTTCAGAAGGGTTAGAAAGTCAAGGAAAACCATGAGATCAAATGCAACCAAACCCCATCCTACATGTGCATCAGAACGTAAACTGACCAGATGGCCAAGCCTAACCTGGCCACACCCCTCCATCACAAGTGCGTAAATTTTCAAGCACGCATTGACCCCTTGGAGTCACCAGTCAACATAAACATACTAATGTATGATGCAGCAAGAACGGAGGTGGAGCCCAGTTGCAGGAACCATGCAAGTGTGTGTGGGACTTTCTTCCAGGAATCATTCAAATCAAAAGACAAAATAAACTGATCTTCATTGTCCTGTTACACTGCATTTAGTCAACAGTCTCCCTCAAAATGATCCTTTTATAGTTAAGGATTCATTTTCAGCCTCCTACCTCCCATCATTGTCTTGTGCTTTTTGCTGATCAGGAAACTGACCACCTCACACTGTGAATCATAAACAATTCAAACAAACAAGCATGAACTTCCAGCATCATATACAGATCTACATTTAAAAACTAATAGAAAATCTACATAACTTGAGTGCCCAAGAAAAGATTGACACACAACATCTAGACAGTGGAAGCCCTGGTGAGATGGGAAATGGACCCCCAGCCACCTCCAGCTGCACACGTAATGAAAGGTATTGTCACCTGAGGTCCTGGATTGCTCACAAATACATCGTCATCCTCCTCGACAGAGTGGCGGCGTCCTCGAAAAATGCTGAATCGGAACATGGCTACAAGAGCAGTACCAACCCGTGCTTCCTCTCTGTCTGTCTCGCACAGAGAAACACACACAGGATGTGGCTATAAGCAAACCTCTAACCCCACCCCTGCAGACAAAACCACTTGCTTCCCTCACAGGTCCCCATAAGCTTATGTGCATAATCTGACATTTTCCCAGCAAGTGACAGCCTCTCATGGACAGAGTGCTGGGTATGTGGTAAAGGATCCTGAGTGCTGCAAGGAGCATTGCATCAGGTAAGGGTATCTGAACATCTTTCAATGTGTGGCCTACACTGCAGTCCTGTACCTGTGTGAGTTTTCTGTAACTGCTCAGCTCTTCTTCTAAAGCTACAGCTTAACATAAAAATAGCAGATGGCTGGTAAGTGGTTCATAACACAACAGGAATCAGACAGGCAGAATAACCAAGAATAATCTAGAATAAAGTCCTTCTATAGCAAGTGAGAGTGTGCCCCCTTCAGCCAGAATGTGGAAGTGAAGCCTAAATGCCAGCCACAAGTTCAATTCTTTACAGTACTCTAAAATGCAGAAGGGGTTACTGTGACCACAGTTGACAACAGCTGTACCAGGTGGCTGCAACGCACTAAACATCCCACACCTTCATATTAAGCCCAGCAATGCAAGGAATGCATCAAAACCAGCAGGTGGTCGCATGAAGTGACATTCAAAATTTTAGGCTTTGCTCCATTCCTAGGTTCAAGTGAAAGTGGTTAAAGGAAGCAGCGCGCACACACACTAGTTAACCACTCACTCGTTACTACTACAATTAAGATACTAGACAAAGATACAAACTGTTGGTAGTTTACACTGTAAGCTGTGTCAGCTATGTGAATAAATGAAAAGTACACTCAGCTACACCATTTATACAGCTGGATAAATTTTACTGTAACATTTAGAGGTATGGATGTTGATCAAGGGTCTTCCAACCTAGAAATCCATTTGGGGTGGGCTTCAAACCCAGGGTCTTCAAATTGCGTGGTAACGGCTATAACTTCTACACCAGCTGCTGGCCCACTAGCAGGAGTGTCTGAAATGCATAATGTGCAAAAAAGAAATGTGTATGGATATTTTTGGTTGACTGATTAATGGTAAAACAAAATTAAACAAAATAAACTCCCTTAAAATTAGGATGTGAGTCAGAAGAGGTAGGATATAAATTCTCTGCAATTTCCAAAATGTCCACAAGGTGACTTACTGACAGTGTGAAGCAACCATGCCAGGAGAGAAAAGGTGTGTCTCCCACTTCCTGCTTACACACTAACTTGCTCTGCCACATTCCACTGGCTGCCAGCCCTTCAGGACAGATGCAAGCACATGCAGCCACATGCACATACAGGCACACATACATTCTCATACTAACGCAACACGAGTGCTCATGCACACAGCAAATCTGTCAGCACCTTGACATGCACAGGTATGCAAAAGTCAGTGTTGGAATATGATGACTCCCAGCATCTCCAACCACAGCAATCCAAACTGTTGAGCACAGAGCAGCATGAAAGTCACACAAAGCAGACAGGCCACACCAGGAAATGGGAGCCAGCAAGAGAAGCCCCCTCTAAAGCAGCCAGAGCTCACAGAGGATGAGAATGCAAGTGGACTTTGCTACAGATGTCTGCTAGATGATACAGACACAACAGCGCCTGCTTGCAGCCTCAGTCTCCAAAAAAGTAAGGAGGGGATATGAACAGCCACTGACTTACAATAGCACCGGTGATGCAGTTGCTGAATGCCAAAAACAAAAGGGCTGAATTGTGACTTAATCCTGCCATAAAGAACAGCCATCTCTGTTAGAGATAAAGTCTACCATTAAACTTGAACACAGATCACTTCATTCCAGTTTCACAAACACTGAATGCCTGGTGCAGGAGGCATCAACACACAAAATGACCCTTCCAAAGTAAGAAGGGGGAGAGCTTCTTATTCTCAAACTGTACCGATGATAGAGAAGCCTCACCCACTACAAGTCACTAATCAGACAGTCCATCGTGGCTGTTTGGTTAAAAGAGAAGTGAGCATTGTGCAGAAAAGGGAGAATTTTGAGGCTCTTCATTATTGCCCCAAAAGTCCCCAGATTCACATCTTCCGTTATTGTAATTCATGTATTTAAGATCCTGTCTCTAACCTTCCTACTACTGGTAGCTTCCAATCCCAAGCTGCCCACACTGAGATGACTTCTCCAGGTGGAAGATGTCAAACCAGCACATTCCATAGGTATGAGGAAGAACGATCCTACAAAACAAGAACAAGTTGAGCAACAACAGGATAGCTCTCCACTCCGATGCAGTTTTCCGAGGAAGAAAACTGAGTTCAGAGGCATGAAGCCGGAAAAACAAGCCCGCTGCCCTGTCATACAGCAGTTTGACAACATGGTGTTGTCAGTGGACAGAAGAAACAGTCCAGATGTTCTGTATGTCAAATGGATGCCTGTGAAAATTTGTCATCCCTCATCCAATCGATTCCTGAAAAAGTCACGTTGTGCAAAACTGTAACAAACAAATTTTCCCCAATTTTAGTAAAACACCACAGCACAGCGCACAGGGGATTATCTTGTAGCATACATAGCAGCTACACGCACGTGGAGATCGTACTGCACAGTGCACACACCCCCACAGCACAGAACACAGGGGCTATGTATAATGTTTTTTTAACGACACAGTGAGATCAAATTTTAACTTTTTGGGGGTTTTTTTGGCTATAGTACATTGTATAAAGCAGATCTGTGCACAAATCGAGCAATAGTATTAAAATCTAATCGCATTCTAGCAAAACACATTGGGTGAGTGTGCATAAATCAGGGAATAACTGCAAAAGATGTGTTGAAAAGGTCAGAGTTCTCCTTCAGATTCCCGGCATTTCCTCCATGGTGAAGCAAACTCACCAAAAAAATGTGTTGAGAGTCATTCACAAACAACCTGCGTTCCTTCTAGACTGAGCAAACAGGTAATCAGAGTGTGCATATTTGGTTAGCGGTCACTGCAGCTGAGGTAAAAATCAAGGTACAAAGGCAGCCTTGATGGAAAGACTGAAATGAAGAGGAGAAAATTAGGAAGCTGTGAGATATAAAGCAGCTCTGGGTCTGATGAAGAGCCTTCTTCCACAATCTGCTGAGCAGGCTGTTATCATTGACAATGCTCTGGAAATCAAGGTCAGAACCCACAGAGAAGCAGTCAAGGAGGTGAAAGGTCTTGGTTTTTCTCTGTGTCCACTCCTGTTCCAACCTGTGGATGTTGCCGGAAGCTCACTCCACAACTGCATGCTTTGCATTCTTGCCCCAGCTCGTCTGTCTCCTAGGAGTTTCAAGCTGAGGCAGAGTCTCAGTGAATCCAGTCCCTGCTACGCTGGAGTGCACTGCTTCAGCTGGGCTTTTTCTCCCAGACTCTCTAGAGGATGGGTCAAGCCCTGAGGACTGTGGATTGGCCGTTTGCCTGCAACAGGTTCCAGCAGTGCTGGAACTGAATGACCACCTCTTTCCAATTGGCTGTGACCAACATAAAAGTTCACAAGGTCCACATAGTGACTCCAACTAACTTAGCATTTGTCCTGAAATAATCATGTCTTGTGTTTAAAAATATCTATTCAAATCAAAATCTAGAAACCCTAACTTTTCATGCAAATTACAGCTATTATATTCACCTCATAGCCACATCACATTCATAAGAATTCAAAAATTCTATAAAGAACAGGAAAGAAAGAGTGGGAAAGGGTAACATTTAACTTCTAGATCATGCAGATGATACCAGGGGAAACCAAAAAAAAACATTCATTAGTAAATTCTCCACAACTATGGGGTCCATGGTTTAAAAAAAAAATCATCTTGACAGCAATTTCCTTGTGGACAGAAGAAACAGCAGAGGGATTGTAGGAAATTAAATAGTAAACCTGTTGCGCTTGACAACACAAGCACATGACCAGCCAGCCTCTATCATCCACAACAGATAGAAGGTAAAGGAGGTGTGTATAACAAGAAACAAGTGCAGCAGAACCACAGGGATGCTGGGACACAGAACAGGTGGCTGTATAATCTATAGTCCGCCAGTGGTATGCCTGCCCACAGACACCTCCTTTGGGAACTGGGTGTGGGGGCAAAGCGATTGAAAAACACAGGTCAGGTGGGGTCCTGACCAGATACACATCCGGCACATTACCTGCATCTCCCCACACCCACACACACACACGTAGCAGTGCTGACATTCTGGTTAATGTCTGTCCTTAAAAAGTTCATGGGGTGTTTGGGACAAGGTATGAAACCACATATCAGCATAGCTACTGAGGACCTGAGCAGGAAAAAAAAAGAAACAGTACTGTGGTTCACAGTTTAGGGTCACACAGGGCAATGACTGCCATAAATGTCAAATATGCAAAAACATTAAACATTATACACATTTGGCTGCTGCAAAGGAGGAGGATGAAAATCAGTATTAGAGGCGATTGTCCCAGGAGCTTTAATGCGGAGTTATTTTGGGCAACACCAAGGTGCAATTGGCACTGCGTACATGTCCTCAAGCGAAGGTATTGTATCATCATGAAAAACTCACTTGTACTGCATGTGCTGACCTCGGAATTAAAGATGACATTCCGGGGACAAATGAGACATTAATGACGACATGGGGCCTTCTGGCTGTTATACAACCCCACTGCAGAAGAAGGTGGGGGAGGGGGGCCGAGACAGAGCTCAAACCCCACCTCTTCATACACCAGTGTTTACAGTCAATATATTTACATGTCGCCTAAAAAAAATATAAATTAATTAAATTTAATTTAAAAAATGCATCTCAATTCCTACTGGAAAACAACTCTTCCATCTTCCTAAATAAAACATTCTGACACACTTGTAAGTCACTTTTGACTTAAGTTGGCTAAATAAATTTGTGTTGGATCTGCAGTTTGCACTCACCATTTTTCATCTGTATTCATAATTAAGACTCATACGTGCAGCTTGTACACGTACAAGCTCAGCAGGGATGGCACACAGAGACCACCTTCATACAGGGACAACTGACTAAAAGAGCCACATAGAAGATACCAATACAGATCCCAGGTATCATTAACTTCCATGCAGATCAAAGTGAGGATATCCATTTTAGGATCAAATTAAAAACAGTTAAACTGCTTTGAAAACAGGCCATGCCCCCACAGGCACACCCTGCAGTTACCTTGCTGATCTTCAGGTAGATCTCCAGCAGCATCCCAATGCAGCATTGCTGTACCTCCCCAGGACCGGAGAAGACAACTGTTGAGGAAACAGCCTGATTCCCCTCCAGAGAAAGTCCAGTGAAAACCCTCCCACTTACAGTGGATCGAGTCATTGCCATGTAGCCCAGTCAATCTGGCAGGAGGACCAAGACCACAGCAGGTGCTCAGTACCCCATTTGAGTTGAACAAGTGTAAATTCAAGATCAACACCGCAAAAAGGAGTACAACTCTGTACTACAGCATATACAATCACAAGCCACTTTCAAGGCTTCCTTGTTAAAATGCTAAACCAGGTAGCTGCGAGCTCAGTAGGTTTCTAACATTATGCGACTCTCCACACACTGCCTCGCCTTTGCAGCAGAATAATTGCTTTAATCCAACTGGGTCGGCAGTTTAAAAGAAAACATTTGATATCCGAGACACAGCCGTCTGCACTTGGCAAACACAGGGTTGCCAGCTGTTTTGGCCAACGTGACACGGCTGAGCTTATGTAACACCGTGCTGGACTGAGAGCTGTTAACGCATCCTTTCTCAGAGAGGCATGCTGCAGCATCCCTTGTGGCCCTTCTCGCTGCAGAGACCTTAATCCTCTCAGAATCTCACTGTGACAATTCTAAGCCAATTCTGTGCTTTCAAAGAACTTGAATGAATGTTTTAGCAAGGGCGGGAGTGGATTGGACACTGTCCATGACAAAAGGGAAGGGCTACATGATGGAGGGATACAATACTGCTACATGCCCTACAAGAGGAGGAAAATGACTGTTGTAGAAAACCACCCTACATCAATAAACCTCCCCCATCTTCCCCCCTCTCTGAGAGCATTTAATCCCTCCCTGGGTCCAATTACTGCCACCCAGCAAGCGCATCCCATGTACAAATGTCACCTCTAATCACTGGAGCCAACTGCCTCAAACAACAAGCTCATATGAACAGGAGGCACATGGCTACACAGGATAGAGTCTGAGATCTGTCAGACAAGAGCAGCAAAAGAAATCTTTCACTTGAATGCTAAGTATCAGGGTGTGTCCAGGATAACATACACCTGGCAGGAGAAGAACAGTGCTTTCTGCAGGGTAAAAAGCAATGTAAATACCAATGTCATCCCCATGACCCCAGAGCAACACAATATGATTACCATTTGTACACAGAACAATTCCTGGAGCCTTGTGGGTGTCCTGGCTAACAAGTTTCTCTCTTAAATACAATGAACATTCCCTAAAGCTCTGTACCTACAGGATACAGGCAAAATAATAAATAAAATGTGTACCTTGGTGCCATCCTACACTTTGAGAAAACTCAGTGTCACCCAGGGAATGTGAAAGAGAATGGCAGCCATCTGCTGGAGCTACTGTAAGCTTTGCTTAAACCCAACCTTTGGTCTATTGTGTAAGTGTACAAATACAGGGTGGGGGGGGAGTAGGGGCTGCAGAGGGAACCTGCACTCTTACTAGCAGTCCCACCCACAGCAAACCATCCACAACACCACTTATCTCACTCTTATCACTTCACAACCTACCACTAAATGCTGACATTTTGTTGGCTTCCTGCTTAGCTTATACCGTTGTGTTCTTCCAGTTCATTGTGAATATTTACATTAGTACCCGCTCAACAGGTACTGTAGCAAAGCAATCCCTCTACAGCTGCTGCCAGACAATGCTTCAACTGTTACTTCACCTGTTACCCCACCTGAAAGCAGGATTTTCTCCTTTCACAGCACTGAACTTAAGTTTCGGTAATACTGTGTGCCTTTGTGCTAGAGTCCAACTTCACTCAAATGTCCTGAGAGGTCATGTGGCAACAGAAAACCATATTGTGACCCACCAAGGCCCTGCTTGCTTCCTATTCGTAAAAACAAGGATTCCTGGAGTCTGACAGCTGGAAACAGCAGAGCTGGAGCAGCTGGTCCACCCTCAGAGAGCACAGCTGTAATACACACTCAACCACTGAGGTCACAGGAGGCAAGTTGGGCCCTCTGAACTATTGTCACACCTTCCTGCTGAAGTGGCCTACAGGACAACAGGACTTCCCCCACCCCTTACAACTCCTTCAAGCTCCTCACCTCAGTGGGATGTTTGGTTTTAATCAGGCATTGGGTGGGGGGGGTAGTGAGAACTGGAGCTCCGTAGCGCGTCCTTAATTAAAAACGGGAAGCCAACATTTAATTACAATATACCCGCGGATGTTGACCCTCCACTAACCTGAAAGTGCTCCTAAAGCAAAAGAAAATTTACACAAGGGGAGTCTAGGCAGAACCATACACAATACCTGCTGTTTAGTACAACTGTGAATTAAATACAGCCTGTTTAGTGGTACTCTGAGGAGCCCAGGAAGGCAAGAAACTTATTTTAGAACTGTACCAATTTAGAGGAGATGGCAAAATCCTGGCCAAAGCCAGATGTATACACACCTTCACATTCACTAAACAGAGTAGCAATAGCAGGAGTTGCATCTGGTCACAAGCACATTATTAGATCTCCTGAGTTGCAAATTTGCCTTCAATTGGATATGTGAATGTAAAGCAGTGAGCTAGACAGTCACCAATACATCAACCAGATAGACAAAAACTCACCTACGGAGTTAATTGATCAGACAACCTCTACACTACCAAAAACCTTTAGGTCACAATGCTGAAATCTAAGCTCTGGAAGGGAAGTCTGAGGCATTAAGGAGCTGAAAGAGCAAACGATTTGTCAACTCCGGTCATGGCCCTAGGAAAACCATGTTCATTAAAAAAATAAATAAATAAATAAATAAAAACCCAGTCAACCCCTTCTAGAAAAGCAGGTCAGGTGCCTACAGGTCCCATCAGCCGCTGGCAAGCACTTGACACAGAAATTTATTCCTGACTCCCGAATTCCTCACCTGTCACCAGACAAAGAAAAATAAAAGCATTACAGTTTCAGTCACCTGCTGCTCAGGGCTTCTGGATCAGGGTCACCAACTCAGACCAATGAACAAGAAGAAGTTGAGTCAGGTGGCATCAGATCAACTGTTTCACATACACGGTAGCCAAAACATGCATTTTATACACCCAACAGGACTATGATCCTGCTCCAACATTCTTTGGATGTCTTCCACCAATTCCCATTACAGAAAAGTACCACGAATACACATAAAACAAAGAGCTTGTTTTGCAATTCACTAAGCGTAGCTCCCTGAGCAACGCACTACCTTCTATTGAAGATCACAGGCCAAGGTCGCCATGGTGCAGTCTGCCGACAATCCATGGCATCTCCGAGCTCTGCAGCTCCAAAACACCAGCGCAAAGCCTGTGGCAACATCTCCATACCAACAATAGCAGGAAAACCATTGTCTAGGAGAACGAAAGCAACAACCTTCCCAACAGAGCGAGCGTCTCAGGAGTAGGGTGGAGTTTACAACAGTAACACTCAGTGGAACTGGAAAACAGTAAAGAGATTGGGTTTAAGGCCTGGGGTCCAGCCCTCCACCCCAAAGTCCCCAGCCAACACAGCCATCAAGCTGGTTTCTGGCAGCTCTGACCTACTTTCCATTCACTTTGGGCCTTTTGTGTTTCCCTCCCCGATGCCGAGGAACAAAGGACAAAAGTGCTGTGCACTAATGAGCAGCCCCCCATGGGACACAGAAACCCAAAGTTTCACTGTGGTGGAACTGAAGACTTTCTGACATTTCAGTACTTCTCTTACGGACCACAACTCAGACACCCTGACAGACAGTAAACTTGTGGTTTGAGATGGAGGGTTGGATTTTAATGGGTGATGCCGTGTTCGCTTACACGACTGTGACCTGAGTTCCCAAGTGAAGAAGGCAATTGTCTCCCACAGACAGTAACAAACAACCACACACACAGACTAACAGAACCAAACTGCCACCAGCTTAAAACAGCTACAAACAACCAACTGCTCTCTCGTAGTCTAGCACCCAACAGTGTCCAAACTGTAAATGATGTTCAGGAAAAATCTAGCTGGATTAAAGACATACTAGATATTAAGATACAAAGAATACTCAAACGTTATGAGACAACTTGAAAGCATCTAAAGAGGCTCCTGAATACTGAAACAGATGGATGGATTCTACAGACGTGAGATCCAAGCCAAAGCCTTACAGCGCTGCGCCTCCAATAGCCTATAAAGGTGAAGAAGAAGGAAGGAACGAGAGTGAGGGTGTCTATGGGGAGGGGCTGAGCCCCGAGGCATCATTCTACGCACCTGCACAGGCTCCGTGGAACTGCTGCTCAGCTCATCCCCTGATTCGGAGTCATTGTGCAGCTTCTCTGAGCTCTCACTGACAAGTTCTGTGACAAGGCCCGGCCTGTCTATGTCCAAATCCAGGGGAACCCTTCGTCCAAGCAGCGGAGACCTGCTGCCATGCTCCAGGACCCTGGGGGATAAGGACTCTGCTTGCCTGCGTGGCAGTGAAGCGCTTTTAACATTGTTGTTTTGACTGTGGTCAGGCGTGCCTTTTCCATGTCCTGTGACACCCAGGTTTTGATTGACATCCCTGGGTGGGACTAGAACGGGACGCAGGGGAACAGGAGTCTCTGGCTGTTTACTGAGGTTCTCACTGGACCTGTGGACCTCAGGGATGGCAACCTTGGGCTTGGAGAGGGGCTTTGGAGGTGGCATGAGGGCTTTGCGCACCTCACGCACGTACTGGGCCGGAACGTAGAAGGGCTTGGTGTTCTCATCCTTCCGTACCTGCCACCAGTCGTCATTGGCCTTCTTCACCAGCATGTAGCACTCTCCCTGACGGATGGTCACCAACTTGTCCTTGGCCTTATACTCATAGTCATACTCCACCTCGATATACAGCTGCCCAGGGGCGATAGGCAGCTCAGCTCTGCCATCCCTTTCCGCCATCCTCTCTTTTGCTGTCTCTTAGAGCTTAAAGATGGTCACGATGTGAGGGCCTGCACCCACCGCATGGCTCACCAAGCAGCACTGGACAACAAGGGAGAAGGGAGGAAGGACAAGTACTTCAGTACACAGCATTGACAGAAATGCATACATGGTTCTGGACAATTAATCCACACCCTGCACAGTGAGTTACCTGTGGTCACCAGCTATCATGCCAACCACTTTGCTACTCACAAAGTATTAAGTCAGTCACATTAATGGGTTAATACAGCTAAAGTGAACATCACTGTAAACCAGGGTCACTGAAGTGCAGATCAATAATGTAGTGCAAGTATTACTATGCTCTTACTATCTATTGTATAATTCTACATGAAAGTAATCAAATTTCTGTGAAATAAATTCTGTGCAGTGTTTTCTCAGAATTCGTTTATCACATCTTTCTAGCAGGAGTTCCATGGCTTTCATCAGATGCTGAAAGGAATGTGTGAGCCATAAACAGTTAAGAGCCTCTACTATAGATACAGTCTTTCGAAAACAACAACGTGGACCCTGTACTGTGCATCCCCACATCATCCACACCCAATAACATTTTCTAAAAGCATTAAATGTTGGTTAACCACAGCTGCATGAGACAGAAATTACAGTAAAAATACACAGCATTCATTCTAGCTTCCCAGCCTCAATTGTGATGAGCACAAAAATCCCAAGTATGGTGGCAGTCCATCATATACCTAAAACCAACATTCAAGATGGTCAACAACTGGTTAGACTGTTCAAAAGGAGAAATTTACTTTTTGTTGAAAGTATGGCTCTTCTTGCAAGGAGCACCACCACACAATGATATATTCACATTCATTTTCTCAGCAAAGAACAACCATATTCTTTTGTTTCTTGGGTGTCCTAGTTTCCCTTTACACTAAGAGGTTGCAAACATGCCAATTCTTGGGCTGGTAGTTATAAACTTTAGACACTACACACATTTTTTCTGTAAACCTCTGGTATAAATAACACCTCTTTGGCTCCAAAGCCTAGCAGTTAAAGTTACATAGACACTAGCTGCTAACATACCTCCAACATCTGCTTCAGTCCAACAAGACGGTATAAAGGAATCTAAAGTGAGTTTCTCCATCCTGGCTGTAATCATACTGCCCCAACAGAAACAACAGGAGCACAGAAATATAGCTACCTAAGAATAAAGGTGACTGATGTGGACCTACAGACAAGTTGAATGTAAACAAACACAGATGCCTGCAATGAACTGAAAGAACGACATGCCAGCCAACAGTGACCTTGCAGGTTGTCAGGCTGCCTAGTTGCCATGTGACTGCATAAATATGATGTGCCTCAGATATCAGGAGACTATTCTTGCATAATTAGAAGCTCTAAAAGATCATAAGTCTTTACTTGTACTTCTTAAGATTTTGGAATTCTTTTACAGCAACTATCAATGACAATATGAGGCAAGAGCAAACTATTTCTGTAACTAAACCAATCAAGTGATTAAGTGTGCTGGCAGAATGAAAAGCCGTGGACACAGCGGCTGTCCAGGGCAGGGCCAGCTAAAGGGCCTGAGCTGAGGAAAGTGGGAGGTCCACACAGGCTGGGAGGCTTCATCCCTGTGGAATGGTGTGCTGTGCTGCTGCACTCGAGAAAAGTTCTGCCAGAAAGGAGAAGTGCTGTATCATGTGATGTGGAAAACTGCTTAGGTAACAAAGGGGCTACAAAATTTCAAACACAGAACTCATACAGTGAACCTGACAACTGGATCAAATACTGAGAACTGCCACACAACATATCGACACACATAAAGGCCTCAGATAGAGGTTACAGGCAAATAAATGTATTAATTATTATAAATTTATTGCTGCATAAATGTTGATCGCTGACATCACTGCCAGTTCTTATTTGCGAAAATTCTGAAATTCAATTACATTTTGGCGTCGAAATACGGGTAACGACAAGGATACATTCTGAGAAATGCATCATTAGGTGATTTTGTCATCGCACGAACATCATAGAGTGCACTTGCGCCACATTACGTCCGTTTTGACTTGTATATGGTATAGCCTATTGCTCCTAGGCTACAAAACCTGTACAGCATGTTACAGCAGACGTGGTAAACACGAGATGTATGAGGCTGCTGCCAGCGTAACATGACATACTCTTTTACAGTAAACTTATAATAGAAAGAGTACACGCTAACAATAAAAGGTACAGTATAGTAAATACATAAATCAGTAACATAGCTGTTTATTATCATTATCAGTATTATGTACTGTATGGGACCACCATCATATATGCGGTCCGTCGTTGACCGGCTCATTATTATGCAGCACATACCTGTACAGGAAAACAGTCGCTCCCACTCAGACTAAAGCACAGTGAATTAACCGCAGAGGACAGCATTTAACTAGGATATGTTTGTATAAAAATTCAGACTGCATCACAGCCTCTCAAAGAGTGGTCAACAAAAGCACTGAACTCAGAATGTCGCACAGGTTAACAACTTAAAAAACATCCCATCCACAGTGCTATCAGACAAGCATAACCCTGACATTTAAATTTTGTTTAAAATAGAATGGAATGAAAGTTAATCTGAACATAATCATTTTGATTTACATAAAGACCAAAACTTAAACTGAAAAATAATTTTGGAAGAAACTATCATTTATGGTGCAATACAGTGTACAATAATAGATATATTTGGAGAAGAATGTTTTAGTAATTCAAACTTTAGAATGCTACTTCAGAATCAGTTGGTCAACCGACCATAGATAGATGATGCAGCGGTCACGTCCATGCCAGTCATGGGAACACATGCAGAGTCGCCTGATTCACACAGTTAAGGCTTATTGCTAACCGTGGCCAGCTAAAGTTCAAAATGATGTCATAGAAATAATAGAAAAAATAACTTTAAATTTTTTAAAAAATCCAGCTAACCAACATCAATTACTGTATATGGCGGTTTTATGGCAAATCATGGTAAAAACCACATTTTAGTGAATTCCCTTTAGTCTTAGTATCCCTGATATCCATGGCCACCACCCTCAGCATTTTATGTAAATGAGAAGACTTAAACTTGTTTTCAGCTTCTCAGACACCGATGTTGTGCATTCCTTAGAATCCAAGACCACGAACAGCTTTGGTCAGCTACTCTGAGCTTAACCCCGGTCAAACGAGGTCCCATTATTATGAAAACAGGTGTGTCAGGTCTTATCTTGGAGTCCCTCCTGCTTCTCCATACTGTTAACCCTGAATTTCTCAATCCATTACACAGGATCACCTCTCTCCCCACCATTTCATTTCAGAGCCAAAACTCAACATATGAGCTATTGAACCCGCAACAACAAAAATGGGACATCAGTATCTGCATCTAGACAGCATATTCAAATGAACTCTAACTTTGACAAGAACAGTTAGAATCTTAGCAAAAATGCTGATAATCAGTGTTTAATTTTTAAGTTTATCTAATACTCTCAAACACAACATCACCTCCTTTGCCACAAAAAGCAAAATTCACTACACATTGAGAGCACCACACATTGCCAACAGCTTTAGTCTTCCTTCAAATAAAACCTGTGTTAAACCCCTGGCAAAAAGGGACCCCTTCTTTTATACAAAGCAAAGACTATGGCAAACAACAAAATGTGACCACATCAAGATGACTGCTGCATTAAAGGCTTCGCAGATGCTCAGAAATTGAAAAGTTTAAAACAAAGCTGCCAACTTTTACACCTGAAATAAAATAAGCACTGGCCAGCTTCCTGCTTCGCAATCGTGTAAGGACTCGCCTTGAGCTGCCTCGGCACGTGAGCCTGACCTCTTGGAATGCTTTCGGCCGCAGTCTAACCAGTTGTTGAACCTACAGCGAAGGATCATAAGTCAACTACTGACAACTGGTACTAAAATTCAGTTTATTTTTTATAGATCAAGTTTTTCCACACAGTGACACCAACCAGTGAACAAAAGAATGAAAGATATGGCAGAACCAGATATAATGTAGGTCTACAGATTAGATGTTATACATTTTACAGCTATGAGAACTAAACTAGCTATAAAAGAAAGCCAGGTGGTAACTGAAGAGAGCAAA
The DNA here is from genome assembly GCA_018136845.1 of Heterotis niloticus. NCBI lineage: Eukaryota > Metazoa > Chordata > Actinopteri > Osteoglossiformes > Osteoglossidae > Heterotis > Heterotis niloticus. The sequence goes on along the minus strand of CM030894.1, from coordinate 18,241,533 downwards.
ACAAAGCCCCAAACAGAAGGCAATGGAGAAAAACTTCTGGAGGCCCAAGTGCCAATGGCTGCACACCCCTCCTGGGCATAAAAAGTGTTCATAATGTGATTATTGTACTTTATCATAATTCTTTTTTTTAGCATTATAATCGCATTGTACCTCCTAACTAAACTCAGGATGGTACCGGCAAGCGCAATCATTTTAACTAGTACACCTGAAAATGTTTAGAAAAAACTAGCTTGACTATACAGCTGTCCTTTACAAACCCAAAATACTCTCATAATAAAGCATGCCTGACTAGAGCTGAGTAACAACCAGGCAGACCAAAGGTGAAAATGGTCCCAATTCTTGCATATGCCAACTCCTATATCAAAACAAACATTTAAGGTAGTAGGTAATACTATAAAAAAAGGGGTAAAATGTACAAGAGCCAAAAAAGCTTTCCTATTCAATAATAAACATGAGCATGAAGTCGAGGCTTCTGAATTAAAATGACATAACAGTCGAGGTTAAGTCATTTAAGTAAGAAAACATAACAAGAACAGCAAACAAGGAAACTATTCTGACCGTAAGGTGGAAATGGCGAGCAGGTTCACTAAATCTAGATTTAACAAATTATAAGAGCTGTTCCTAGTAACCAGTGAATAAATCCGGTGTTTCAAAGTATTCTGTTCACGTATGAAGTGAACAACAGGTTTACTGAACCCACATATAACTAAGAGCTGGTCCTAGCTTTATGGGTTAAAAAAAAAAAATTAAACTGCCTGGTTTACTAATGAAACGTAGAAGAGGTTCATTAAAGTTTTAGTTTACACGAAGTTACAGATGTGGTTAAATGCAGTGACTAGTCGGCGGTCGGTTAGTTAACCAGGTGCGGTTGACTAACAATAATAAGCGCGAGAGCAACAAAACTCCGTTTTCGGCAAAGATAAAGCAGCTACGATAAGTCCGGCTTTACAGACCTCGTGCTGTCGCAGAAAGCGACTTTTTCTCCACCAAAACGAGCGGCTTCGGTGAAGAAACAAAGCGACTTCACCCGCTTCTTCCTTCTTCTCCCACCTGAACTCCTCCGCGAGCGAGCGACTGGGCGTCGCGAGCTCCCCGACCTGGCGGCTCCTCCGCGGCCGTGCGCGCACACGCGCCATGCGCGCTGCCGACGGCAGGTCGGCCCACGCGGCTGTGTGCGGAGTGGCGGCGGACGCCATCGTGTGGAAATGCGGGGGCTTCCGTTTGTGCCGAACTTTAGTTGCACACTTTTGATGTTCTGGCGCCAACCTGCAGGACCTGCATCTGTTTAGCAGCTCATCGGTGCTGTTTACGATACCTGTGTGCCCCCCCCGCAGGTGGCTCAGTATCCACTGCTTCTGGCTTGAGTGAGCAGTTGCAATCCAGGCTGGAACCACGGATGACTCCTGGTGACAGCTGGACTTCCAACAATGAATGCCATGAGAAGGGAAAACACTCAAGATTCTGCGACAGGAATTTAAAAATCGGAGAGCAGACGTGCGATTTTCTTCAGCACAGCAAATTTTATTGATCTGACTCTTTTCTCCAAGGTGGCTTACAGTGTTTGTGCACTAATCTACTTACATTGATTCACATACAGTAGAACCCCGCCATAACAAATTAACACAGTATTTTGGTGTACAGTGTGAGCTAGAAGCGCTCTGTCGCGTCGTAGTGCTGTTTGTGTACAGCTCCCCACAGACGCTATTGTTACACTACAGTATACATCTGTACTGTACAGATGCTGCATATTTTACATTACAGAATCTTCATACATACATGTTTAACTGGTTACAAGATGCTCATTCTCTTACTAGAACTCCTGGAAATCAGAAGAAATAGTTTGAAAATTTTCATTCATTTCATTTTTTTAGATTACTGACCGCCACAAATGCGAGTCTGTTGTATGTCAAGCACAATCTATATAATCGCCAAACTGTTTTACCATTAAAGTGGTTGCATTTAGTACATAAGTGTTGTTAGTGCGGTCAGACAGAGTGATGTGTGCACTGACTGTAGTCAAGTGGGGGCAGGTATTCCCCTCACCTCATCAAAATTGAACTCACAACCCAGGAACTGTGAGACTGCAACAACGCCTGCTGCTGAGCACAACCCCCTTCAACAGCATGGGACTATGAATGTTACCGTAGTAATGAGCTCCTGTAAGTCACTGTTATTCACGGAGGAGGTGATTTAAAGCAAGAACTGCATTTTATTTAATTTGATCTTAATGATAACATTTACATTCCTCCACACAGGAAGTTATTTACAGACTCAGACGGTAAAAAGTACCACTCTTACCATTTGCCCCATTCCTTCAGCAGCAAAAGATACCATGCTTGATTATCGCACAACAGTAACACACAGAGGGAGGATGCTACTGTAGGGTTGTTGGAGTGCTGAGATGCTGTTCAACATACTGATGTTTAAACGTATCACACAAGCAGGAAAATGACCAAAATCATCATGTAAGAGAAAAGTTGAGTAGCTATAATCCCACCTGTAAGGGGTTTTACAAGATCTACTAACATATCAATAAAAAATTTACAGAATGGATTTCGGAATCTGATAAGTTTTAGTAAATTCATCCATCAATCCATCAGTTGGAAAAAGAAGAAAAAAAACACTTTTTTGTGTGATCTGTTAAGCTGTTGATCCCTTCTGCAAGCTGCAAGGTCACAGAATTTGGAGACCACTCTCAATTTTTCTTTCACAATCATTTAATCACACGTACATTTACATCATGCGGTCAATCAAAAGAGGATGACATCACCAACCCCCCCCCCCAAGCCAGCCGACACGTCCTTGTTCCATCAGAATGATCTGGTTCCACTGTCTGTGGCTAATCACTCACCACCGATCACAACGCATCATTGCTATTACATAGTAATAAATCTCAGCAACTTTATTTTAACTTAACGCAAATAATTTAGCTGATCATTGTGAACAAAAACATTCATCTTTAATGTTCTCCTGCTCAGTTTCTGGTGGGCAGACAAGGTTACAGTACTTTGAGGACTACAGCACTGCCATAAATATCTCTGCCAATCTAGTGTCACAGAGCAGAGCTGGACAGACACATGCTGCTGTCCTCACCAAAAATTTTACCTGTAGCCAAGACTGATGTCTTTAAACCAATTCAATATGCACATTCAAGGCAAATCATGTAAACTTTCTTCTTCACAATGATTTCTGGAGAAATGTCAATAACCAATTATGAATAATTTCTCACTACATGCAGACTTGCAGATAGCAGAACTGCTGTAGGTGCAGTAAGTTACCATAAAGGAGGGGAGGAGACCAGCATCTTACTGGGGGAAAAAAAAAAAATCACTATCGTCACCACTTTCGGTTTTATGTGAAAAGGCCAATTTAAGTTGTAGATTCTCTTCAGCTGTGAGTCAATATTGCTTCCGCAAGAGAGTGTTCATCTTGGCCACTGCGACAGCTTGGAGCACAACTCAGAATTATTCAAAACAGGAACAATTTCTACACAACACACCTCAAAAATGGCTTCAACTGTTAATAAATAACTTTCTTCTATATGGAAGAACACTAAGCAGAAGACAAAATGATAATCCCAAAATGGCCAAATCGGAATCGAAGACCAAGACTGCAGGAGCTCACGGACACTCAACAGCCCAGGTGGGCAAAGACCCGCATCATGTGCCAAACCTAGAGCCAGGCTCATGGTGGGAATATCATCAGCGTTTTATACTATTAAAACGTGGTCATGACTGAGCCCTGAAGCCTGATGGACAAAAAAGAAAAACCGACAGCCCCTGTAATGGTCTAAAATGGCAGATAAAATGTAAAGTAAAAAAAAAAAACACACACATTTACATCTTGGTCTAAAACAGCCATCTTCTAAACATGGTCGGTGACCCTATCAAAGTGTCACCGTCGCACTGCACCCAACACCGCATCTCCTCTTGGACCCCCCAAGCTACTGAGGGTTCACATAAGTCAATAACTACCTTAAATGTAACCATTAAAGTCTAAAACCACATACTTCTGCAGATCAATAGGGTGCATTGATGCCACAGAAGGACCATTTCACTAACTTTAAAAAACAACCATATAAATAGTTTTTCAGAGAGGGGATATTGTTCTCATTCACATGCTATTCTTCAGCGATGCTTGTCATCTGTTCTCTTATTGTATGCAAGTTCCTTTTCTGAAATTGCAGTATGACTTCATTCAAAAACACCTTTTTCCATTTAACTTAAATCACACTCTGCCAAAATATACTGTAGTTTTACAATTTACTTCTGACTTTTCAACAACCAATGTGTCAGGTACACTTGTTTCCTAACACAGTACCTGTCAAACTGACAATTTCAAACCCACTTTTGGGAAACTGCTAACCATCTTCTGCTCCACATCTGAACCTGCACAGTGAGACGGCAGTGTGCCAACCTTATCAAAACTGTTCAGATAATGTGTGTTTAAATAAATTTTTTAAAAAGTTAGCATTACCCGAGCTTCTAAGTTTCAGCCGGGACCCAGTTCCTGTCCTTTCTTTTGCAAAGAACTGTGACATACATTCATCTTGGCACAGTGAGGACCACTTTTAAGACATGGAGGACAAAACTGTGCAATGAAACAGCTACACATTAAAGTCGCATGTAGTTAGTTTGCAGGATGCCTGAAGATTGCGCTCAATAGGTGGGGACAGGGGTGTTTACTGCCTCCCCCTCAGCTGTGTTGTTTAGTAAGGAAATCAATTTCATTCAGGAAAAGGAAAAAAAAAAAAAAATTTAACTGTACAGACCAGGAGTATTTATATATTTATAGATATATATATATATATATATATATATATATATATATATATATATATATATATATATATATATATATATATATATATTCAAAAATTCCTCCCATAGTTCCTGCTGGGAGGAGCTCACTGAAATGGAATGACAGGTTTCCTAGGAGTCAATTTCATCTTCTGAAGCAGTGACATTGCATCTTCAACAGCTGCAGGAACAGAAGTAGCTCTGATCAGAATTAGCATTTAACTTTTGTTCATACCATCACAGCTCCAACATCTTGTAAACACTGCTAACCCCATCCTCTTACCTGCAGTAATGCTAACACTGCTAACCATCTTCTTACCTACAATAATGATAACCATACTAGCATTGCTAAAACAATAAGGGAGCTCACTTCTTATCCTGCTTTGGAGCTCCACCTCCACGGATAGACACCGGCTGACTGTTCTGGTAGAAGCCTCCGGCACCACTGATGGCGCGGTTCAAATTGGGGTGAGTGGGAGATGCCACGGGAGGCTGTCCAGGACGAATAGGCTTAGCTGTGGACAAAGGGACAGGGTATGCACATCATAGTCAGCCACTGAACTGAAAGTGCTTTCAGCTTTCCTACACATCCACTTTGACCAAATCTGTACCATCTGTCTTGATACCTCAATATGAGATTTTTTTTTCCCTTCCTGAGACAGTAAAACAAAATCAGTACAGCCGGTCCTCAGAGCAGCAGAAGCCCACAGTTTCACAAAGTGATGTTCAGGGACCACAGACTGTGATAGTAGTACCAAGCTGCATATTAAGCACTATCCCTGTTAAGCATGATTGGGAAAACCCACCAATTTGTGCAGAGTGGCCTCGGCGTGCCATGCTCTTGGCTCGCACTGCTTCCTTAATCCGGTCCACCTCCTGCTGGTAGCGTTTGCGGTCACGCACAGCATTTTCCTTGGCTTCCTTCAGGGCTGACTCCAGGGCTTTGACACGCTCAGCCGTAGCACGGAGACGCTTCTCCAGCTTGGGCAGCTCACAGCGCAGGTCTGCGTTGTCCCGCACCAGCTGGAGAAGAGGAGTAAGAAAATGTAGGAACCAGAGCAGTCACAATGACATGAATGCAACAGGCTGTTGGGTCGAGAAAAAAGGGATGGATGTAGGGTCTGTACCTGCTTGTGGACTTTGGTGAGCTGCTCCAGATTGTTCTCCAAAAAGGAGATCTTCTGCTTCTGGGCTGCACTGCCCCCTGTGTCATCAGAGTCCATCTCGGCACTCTGGAAGCAAAAAATGTCATTTTTACCAGTCAGTGAGTGAGTCTGTAAAAATGTTTGTCAATGACCACAGCTAAGGTTAGATACTGCATAATCAGTGTACTGTTAGACAGGAAAGGGGTTTTACAGCAGTGTGCCAAGCTAGGCAACAGCTGAGGCAGTCACCTTCTTCACTCGGGTTGCCAGATCTTGGACAAAGAGTTTCCTGAGGTTATGTAGTGTCTGCAGCTCTTTAGCCTGGGGGGAGAGGTGAGGGAGCCTGTGTAAGACTGTGTTTACAAATTAAGACACAGCCCCTAAATGAGAACCACTGGAAAGGTGGGGTCACCACACTTACCACAGTCTCCTCAAGTCCCTTAAGGTCCTGTCTTGCCTGTTCCCTGCGGTCCTGCATCACCCTGTGCAAAGTGACAGGTGACTGTCAGCCACACCCTTATGACAAAGGACATGCCTCCCTACAGCCCAGGTCACCAAACAGGGAGCTCCCCAACAGGTAAAATTTGTGAGCCCTTCAATCAACTCAAGCAAACTGCAATATTCATGTGTTACCCTGTTTAGCCTCGCAAGGTTGCCCAGAGCAGGAAGCATGAAGATTTCATTCAACAGATATTGAAATTTACTGCCTTGTGTAACAGGGCACTGTAAAAAGAGTGTCATACGTCAGCTCATGCAGCTTGCGACTTTTCTCCTGGTCAGTGGTCTTGAGCTTCTCATGCTCCACTCGCAGACGCTCCTGTTCCAGCATGATCTTCTGGTTCAAGCTGGGGGAGGGGTGTACAAAACAGTGAAAGGTTAACTGAAGGCACTGACTGGGGGACTCAGACTACCAAATCCTACAGGGATGAGAAGCTACTTTGTGTGAGCAATGGGAAGAGAGAGGATGGCTCTTACTCCTGCAGCTCAGTGATGAGCTTCTCCTTCTTGTCCAACTCATCACGGAGGCTGCTAATCTGCTTCTGATGGGCCTCACGGTGATTCTGGATCTGGCGCTCCACTGCTTCCTGCAGACAAGGTACAGAACTGGTCAACTGCAGAATACCGCTGACATGCAAAGCTACCATTTATGCACATGAACTACATTATGAGGGAAATGTGTGCATATTATTTTTAATATGATTGTACCTTTAAGTGTAAATACATCTGCACCAAACCAAGACAAATTATTTCTTGAAGGGATTGTATTTTGTACCTTGACTTCATTGGCTGTCTGAATCTCATTCTCCTTCTCCATGGCATGAACTTTTTCTGTGGACACAAAGTAGCTCGCTGTTATCCACATCTTAACTGAAAGGGTACACCAAAGAACTACATAATGTGCGTAAATACAACCACAACAAATACAGAACACTAACCATTAAGTTCATTGACCCAAACTAATCAACAAGCTAACAAAGACTGCATCTGTGTCACTAAGCCCAAAACTTCCTGCCACTATTGCCCCTCTATTCATCATAATGATTACAAAGTAGTGACAGCCAACTTTCCCCACTGTTCTGTTCTTTAGCTTCGCTCTGACCTCAAATGCCAAACATGCAGAATGGCTGATACTGACCCCATACTATCATGGTCCCAAACCTCTCATCAATCCAAATCCTGAAGCTACCCCATTTCCCCTCTTTCCCCCAGTCTCCTCGTTTGTGCAGAAGAGGAGGCAGAGACAATAGCCCTAGCCTCTTCAATTCCTACACCTTGTCTCAGTTTTGGTCCTGAGGAGGGAATATTCCAGGGCCTTCTGGGCTCACCCTGTGCACTGATCTTCACCAGCTCATCATTCAGGGTATCTACATTTTCTTCCAGTTGCCGCTTCTTCTGCTCCACATTCTGAAGATATTCAGTGAGGGATTTGATCTTTGCTTCATGCTGCAAGGGAACATACATTTCATTTCTGCATCAGTATGTTATGTATTAATTACATTTACTCATTTTATTTAACTACTTTGAAGTGACTTAAAACTTTCAAGGTTTTAGAGTAAGCCATTTACCCCTTGTTCAAGAGTGCTACATTAGAAGGAGAATTTGAACCCACCTCTTTTTGAGGGCAAAGCCCCGAACACCACACTACCTGCCTGCCCCATAATTTTTTTTTTTAATTAGTTTTTTTTACTTCATATTTAAATTATAAGAAATGCAACCCTTCTTTACATACCTGAGAGATGCGCAGCTGGCAGGCAGCCAGTTCCTTCTCATTCTCCTCCATCTTCTGCTCGCTCTCTGATTGGGCACTCTCCAGCTGCTTGCAGCGCTTCACCATCGTCTTCACCTCTGATTTCATCTTGCTGATGTAGAGACGTGCTACCGTAAACTCCTCATCAATTAGTCCACTGCCCTCATGCTGCTACCATGGGAAAGGGGAAGGAGATCAGAGTGAAAAGAGACCAGAAGGTGGCATGGTTGTGAAGACAGCGAACACGATACTGTCTTCAGAGGCTCAAGGCCCAATAGATGCCATGTTGCTGAAAAAAGTAAAGGACTAGGAATAGCTTTGAGTTTAAAAAAATAAATAAATTTAAAAAAAAAAATTTTTTAAGTATTTACCTTGATGTCATTGCTGCCCACAGCAATGCCAATTTCTGCAAGGTCCTTCAGGAGAGACGACATCATCTCTGTGACCCTCTTCTTCTGGTGATTTGTCATCTCCTTTAGCTTCTGAAGCTCAGAGTCAATGGAGGTCAGAATTGTCTAGAAAAATAGGTTGAGCAGAGCAAACTGTTATGAATGTGTATAAGAAGACCCATAGAAAACAAGAGCTCCCATAAAGAAGAAATGGCTCCCTCACTGATTTCTGGTTGAGTTCTTCACTGAGTGCCTCAAACTCCTTGGTCTTGTCCTCCACCTCCTGACTCTTCTGGTCATAGTTGACAGCCAGCTCTTCCAGAGCCTGAAGAACCTCCTTCACTTCATCCTTGGAGGCCTCATTCTCTGCCTGAAGCCGATTCAGCTCTGCCTGCAGGTTGTCATGGTCTCTCCGAGACGAGGCCAAAAGCTGCAAAGATAAGGGAACGTAAAAGCATAGGCGCATAGTAAATTAATAACTATTAAAACAAAAGCAAACGAGACACAAACATTAATCTTTAACCCAGCAGAGAGCCATTTGAAAATCCTTGTTCTGCTTGCTGATCATACTGCTGATGTATAGATGTTCCATCATAAACTTCTTATCACCCATCAGGAAGTTAAAATGTTCCTGTAAAGCACTGGCTCTGCCCTCCTCACAGAAGTACATTTCTCACCTCCTCCTGCTCCAGCATCTGCTGTTTCAGCTTCTCCACCAGCTGGCTCTGCTGGTTAATCTCATCATCCTGTCACACACAAAACACAGAAACTGCCATTGTACACAGCTCACAACAGAGGGGGTACTGAACAAACAACTGGATCAGTCATTCAAGGATTCAGCAGACCAAGTGAAAAGGATATAAATGAATAAGCAGGAGCATCACCTTGTCGTCCAGTTGCTTGTAGAGTTTGGCCAGCTCTTCTTCCTTGGCAGCGTCTGAGAGCCGGACCCCAGGGGCACTTGGTGTGGTGGCTTGCTTTTCACTATTGGGCACATTGTCCAGGGCTAGCACATCTGCATTGGCCTTCTCTTTGTCAAACTGCTCCTCCACTGGCACACTCTCACCTGCCAGGAAAGGAGACAAGGTTGGTGGGTGGGACACTGACAGTGGACCAAAAAGCCACCAAAAAGCAGCAGGTTCAAGTCACAAGGAAACAATTGTTTATAACAGCAAGTTGATGAACAGTTTCTCAACGTCTGGGACACAAGCATTGCCTGGACTTTTCACATGTAAGGAATCAAAGAACAAAAACAACACACCACTGTCTTCCTGTCCACTGTTAGTAGAGATACTTTAGTCTTTTCAGTGAACTGCTCCACTGAGGTATAAGACAAAGGAGAAGACATCTCACCATTGCGCCAGCGATTCAGCTCATTCTCCAGCCATGTGATAGTGTTGCGCAGGGTCTTGTTCTTCTCCTTCTCCCGTTCATACTTCTTCTTCCACTGCTCAGCTGTGAGCTCCACGTTGATGGACACTGTGTTCTTGATGGTCTTTGCCCTGAAATCCATCACAGAAACTAAACACTGGAGGGAAACAACCTTAAATTTATGTTTCTGATCATCTTTGAACATAACAGGATCTTCCATGTAAACTAAGTGATATTTGCATATACAGCCATGCATTGACTTACAAATGTTTTATATGCAAAAGCTCACTATAACAAACAGCCTTGTTTAGTTCCGCAGTTTCAATTTATGAACATTTCCCCGCAATAATGAGCAACGGAGTTGAATTTCATGCACAAACCTAAACCATTTTCTACAAATTGTATTGCTGGTGCTTTTTATTCAGTTCCACGAAGCCTAGTTCACGAATGAACAGAGGACACCAAATGCAAGAAAATGCTATATTGGGGTCAACAAGCAAACAATGATCCAAATGACTGTCATGGCTGAAATAAAGAGATTGACAGAGTTTATGTAGAAGGATGTGCATTTCTTAATGTACTTTTTAAACTTATGGGAAGTGCAGTCATTAAACACTAGTACTACAGAGTTGTAGCTCTTACATCATGTCTTGCTGATGTAGATGTGTGCAAATAGCTACTGAATTTTCAGATTTACAGAGTTTGCCAGGAACATATTACATTCTTAGTTAGAGGAATTATTGTAATTTGTTGAATTTATAATAATTTATATGTTCTGTTCCATCTCTCGTTAGGACAGTCTCACCTCTGGCCAAACATGAGAGTAGACTTGGTCTCTGCTTCATTGAAGGAAGAAGGTGAACAACAGATGACGATAGTGGTCCTGCAGTTGCCTCCCAGGGAGTCCTGGAGGATTCTAGTCATTTTACTGTCTCTGTATGGAACATAAGTCTGAAATGGAAGGCATGACAGGAAAGGGAATATACATGAGGCTTTCCCTAAGCAATATTGTTTCCCTAACTGCAAAAATAATTCACAATTTCCATCTCAAATACTACACTTCAAATCTAACTTCAAATATAGTTTCATTAGTTTTCAAATAGACACAAGAGAAGACAAAATGAATGAATGGAAATGACACTAATCTATAGTCACTATAGTCAATAAATATGCTGAACACTATAAATTAAATTAAGGTGAAAAACACCATTCAGATTCTACAGGTTTAGAGCCCATGGCACCAACTCATCAGTGATCAAAGGGAATACAAGGCAATTGTCAGGTTACTTACAGAGCCTTCAGCCAAAGCTGAGATGACGTTACCAAGTGAAGAAAGAGACTTGTTGATGTTCTTTGCTTCATCTAGCACTGCACCCTCAGCTCCAGTTTTGCTGACCTACAGAAATCCAAACAAACAACTCCCTGTCATCCATGTGCCAAATATACTGCCTTACATAAGCCAACCAAACAGGATGCAGGAATTCACAGCACTGATCCAACAGTTCAGAGGACACAAATCAGTGGGGTATCAGAATATCTTTAATTGCCTTTCTGCTGGTGAAACTCAAGGTGACAGGTTAGAACTGCATCTGGGTGGGTTATACCTTTTCACTTCCTGCCAGGTCAACCAGGTAGAGCTTGCCACTGAGCTTCTGTTCTGTCTGCGTGTTCTCCTGCTTGACATTGATGAGGAAGATGCTGTGGCTACGGGAACTGTGCTCATTCATATCTGGGAAAGACAATGGAATTGAAAGCAGAGTGAAAATTCTACAAACAAGTCCCCAGGACCAACCCTACACCGGTGGTTTGCCAACTTTTTTGTGCTGCAGATGGGAACATATATTTACATACAGCAACTATAATACAGTAAATACAATATTTTCCACGCAATAGGTAGTTGAATGTTGGACATGGTGCCTGAGAATCAGCAAACGGAATCAAATTCACACTTTTACATATGCATTGTACTCAGGGCAAGGCAAAAACAAGTTAGTTAGTACAAGCTTATATTGTGCCCATTCAAACTAAAGCTAATAAAAATCTGCCAATTACATAACAAATATTTATATATAATTACTAGACATCAATATAGCAGTAATTAGCTTTTATACACACACACATACAAATGTATGTAACGTTCTATGACACAAACAGCATACATTTTTCTGCACTACACACAGAAATACTTAGGCTATTTATTCATGTATTAATTTATTAAGTGGTCTTTTTGTGACCTAGCAAACCAACATTCGTGGTCCAGATACAAGCCTCTGTCCTGTTATTGAAAACCTTTGCTCTATACAAGAGTCTTCTGAATAGGCATCCCTTACTGGTGACAGCAACATGCCGATTGGATTTCCCCTCATCAATGGTATCCATGACCTCCTCTGGGCTACAGACGAAACGCTCTGTGCAGCCCTGCAGATGAAACAACACTGGGTTAGCAAGCAATTTATAATCTATCACCAGGGCTCATTCTAATTTCAAAAGTGTTGGGCACGCGCATGCACGCACACACACACGAGAACACACTTTGCATTTGCAATATTGTCACTAACGTCTCACCTTTACATACGGAACTCTGTTCTTATCTTCATGAACAGACAGATTAGTCTTTGACACTGAAAAAGAGGATTGAAATTAATTCTCCACATAAGCTGCACACAAAAGTAAATTTTATTTACTATGGGTCAACAATCATTTGAATTTAAAAAAGTTTAATAACTCTACCTCAGGATCTTATAAAAATGAACTTGCTGATTAAAGAAAAACCGTTTGAGAATATCATCTGAACTCCAGACCATCACCAGCTGCCATAAAACCCACCCAGTCCTCGACACTGCAGGTACTTACCATCCAAAAGGTCTCTAATCTTATCCAGGTAAATTTCAAAATAGGAAACCTGCAAATAAAAACCTTCCCATGAGAAATGCAGCATAAGATGTCACACACTGACAGGACAAAGCAGGTAAAGGCACATCACACGAGACTGATGACTGTTCAAAGCACACAAACCTTGATATGGAACTCCAGGTTCTCATCCATGGAGTAAATATAGTTGAATATGTCCTGGATTATTCTGGGGATGATCCCCATATTTTCTGGGTCATGAAGGCTCCCCTTAGAAAAGGGAAAAAAAATCAACAACAATTATATGCTGTTTTAATTTTATTTCATTAAATATTCGCATATTTGAACACAAAAAGTAAAGTGTGCTTCACTCAGTGACTGTACCTAGGAGCGCAAATCATTAGCTTTCATCGTTCTGTTCACATGTGTATAGTCAGATGCAAAGTTTTTATGACATTTGTTGCAACCATACATACCTCCATGGTGTGTGTTTTACCGGAGGATGTTTGTCCATAGGCAAATATTGTCCCGTTATAACCCTCAAGAACATCTAAAGGGAAAATGCATAAAATCCTTTGAGGAAAACACCTATATTACAGAACACATCTGAAGGTAGTGGAACAAGATTATTCCAACGGTGGACAAGGAGGAGTCTTTACCTTTGACGATTTTCTGGGCGCAGGCATTGTACACCTGCTCCTGAGTGGTGCTGGGCTGCAGAACCCTGTCAAATTGGTACGGTTTGCCCTGCAGGGGCCAAAAACAGAGGCACAAGAAAAAATGAGCAGTACATTCATAAAAACAGGTTCTCTTTGATTCACTTAATAAGCCTATGGCTGAAAATAGCATGATTTCTGTCTGTTTTAAGGCCCACTTTCATCAAAAAAAACAATGAAAAATGTGCTGTACATTAGTTATATTGTTTTAGAAATTAAATACAATACAGAACTGTCTGAATGAGACCGTTTTAATCTTGAACCTGTTTAAACTATGGCAGGATCATGACCCTAGCACTTCCAGCTGCTGTATTCATAAAGTACAGTATGAAAAACAGTACTGAGTACACACAATAATTTTTCTAAGAATATTTTTATAATATATTTCATGTGTTTATAAAGTAATGTAAAATTAACATTTTTTCTGCCTAAATAAAATCACATTCTTGTTATTATGTGCTGCATGGGTTCAGACTGTCTCCTGCTGTGTATAAAGTGCTCTGTGCTGTCAGGGCAGTAAATGTAATAAATATAGTAAAATATGTTCACATGGTTGTTTGACAGTATACAATCTATATTTTGATGTTATAGTAATTTTAGGTGTACCTTTGTGGGTCCATAAAGCCATTATATTTACCCCTTAAGAAATAATTGTAATTTGAGCCTCATAATATGGTCCCCCACTGTGATTTCACAGAATAAATTGGCCCCATTAACTGACAACTTCTAAGTGAATTAAAAAGTAAAGTTACTATGGCAAATGCAAACCTTCAAAACATGGTAAACAAAACAGTAATGAGTCACTATATATGGAGACTGCCAACATAGTTCTAAAGTTTTAAGAACTGTGATGCTCTACATAGTTTTAGTAGCAAAAACAGAAAGTGCAGCGCTGAGAGGTCACTTTGGTCCTACCAGCCTGCAGCAAAACGTCACATGTAAGTGGTTATGAAATAACCTCACTGTTGATGGTGGGCTGTGAATCCCAGGTAGGACAGCTGACACAATCCAGGCAAACACATGACCCAAAACAATGTCACCAAAGTAAGAGCAGGCAAAAGATCTTGCAGGATCTCAATGCCTGCTTTTGTTTGAAAAGAACTTATTTCCATCATGAAAACATGGCTCCGGGGACTCTAAATATAAAATGTTACAAAAGAGGTGAAAAAAGCATTAAAAAAAATGTTCAGATCAAACTCTTTAGAATCTTATCTCTCCAGTCAGTGATCATAGAAATGATTTCTGTCAACTTTGCCTCAGGACTCCAGCTGCTTACCAGGGAATGTGGGGAGTGTTGGGCAAGCTGTCCTCCACACTACACCAACCAAGAGTGACACTGGAGACCGTCGATAAAAAGGCTGAGCAGAGGGAAGTGGAACATAACCCTGACAACAAAGTCTAGCAGGAATAGAAGGATCCTGCTGCCTTTGCAGATGTAATACTAAACCAAGTTTATTACTTCTAGTTCTTATTTTCAATAGTTCTGAATTTTCTCACAGGTAGCAGAGCATAAAACCCAAACCACCACATACAAAAGACGTGCCAGGACAGCACTGTTAGATGATACAATGCCTGGGCAGAAGTGGCAGCCCTTGTGGGTCCAATGGCTGTGTTCTGACGCTGCCCTGTCTGAGTTCAGCAGAAAGGAAGAGCAGCTGAGTGCCACACACTTGAGCAGAAAACCAACAACAGGACTCAGATGTGTTGTATTTTTTGCTACCAAATGCCAAAATATCTGCATTGACCCCAACAAATACAGTGATTAAATGTTAATTAGGAAAGCTCTTCTGTCCATGATTTTGGCCTCAAAGTTTCAAAGCAAATCTCCCTCCATCCCTCAGAGCTGCTGTTTCTCTCTCAGCACTCAAGAAGGATCTCAAGTGCATCTCTTTCAGACCAATTTTGCTTATGATCTCCTTACAGCTACGTAAATAAATGTAATGCTACATGCTGTAAATATCGCTCTATGCTATACTGAAAAATTAAGTAACCATGAAAAGTTTTTTTTTTTTTTTTTTTTTTACAATTCTGGACAAAAGGAAATTTGATTGTCAGTTCAACAATGCTGACAAAGGTTATCTGTTTTTTAAATTAATATTGAAAAGTTACAGTTTGTATTTGCAAATAACAGAAGTACAATTTCCTGTATTTTTATCACTGCATCAAATGCCTAAAATTAGAATCATATCAGTCAAAACAGGTACACATGAATAGATCATCATTACTGAGTAACTTTGAGGCCATTGGCTTATTTAAACCTCAGAAATCTGTAGTCTGGCATGGTTTTAGCAGCTGAGTTGTAAAGCCACATCATCCCATGATCAAGAGGCCTCTGAGATCCTCAGAGGAAAGACTCCTGATCCCTACAAGTCTGGAAAAAGTTTTAAAGTCCAACCAAGCAATTCTTATTCAATCACTCCACTTCCTGAAAGATCTTCCAAAAATGGAGAAATATTCAAACTATTGGCAATTTATCCTGGCGAGATCTTCCCACAAAATTCAGTCCAAGAGCTGACAAACAGACACTGCAGAAAGGTTCCAAGAACTCCAGGACAACATCAATGGGGTTTCAGGCAAGTCTTGCATCAGCCAACTATCGTATAGAGACTGTACAACTTTGCCATACATGTAAGACTAAGAAGAAGCCTCTAGTCTCGAAAAACTACAGCTGCATTATGAGGAAATAACTTTGGTGAACATCATAATGATTGGAACAGTGTGCTCTGGATGGATGAGACAAAAGTGGAGCTGTTTTGCCACAATGCCATACATCATATTCAGCTAAAACCAAAACTACTTTTGACCAAAGTACATCACACCAACTGTAAAGCATAGTAGTGCAACAAGGTTATGGTTTAAGGCTGCTTTTCCACCTCATGGCCCAGCCAGCTCTCCAATGTAAACTCCTCAACTGTGGTTGTGTTAATTTTGCTTGTTTTCCGAGGTTTCCTGTAGATTCCCTCTCACTCCACCAAATGTGGGAACAAGGTGCATGATGGGAGTTAAATGGGTTTTTTTTTCTGGATCAAGCCTCCCCTTTTAACACATCTGAACTGATACAACGCAGGTCAATTAGAACCCCAGACAGGATACTGATCACAGACTGATCAAAAACATACCACTGGCATTTCCACCATTTGTTACACGATGGTGTCACGTCATCTCTTACCAGTACTCTGTCCTCTTATCAAGCTGCAGGAACAAAAACAAAGGAGAAACTGTTCCAGTTTCATTAAAGGAAAAAAGCAACAATTTTTCAAACCCACACCTACTATTTTATGCCTGCTGCAATGTACAGTAGATCAGAAGCACTGACATTAAGGTGCTGGTCTTGACCAGGAGGATTCAGGTTCAAGCCAGAGTCTGTTGTATCCTTAAGTCAATTTCTCCAATACACTGCACTACACTTGGCAAATATAAATAGAAAACACCAATTTTACAACATATTCAGCCCTGTAGCACAGCGGGCACCACTGGTGTCTCACAGATCCTGGGCTGTAAGTTTGGGTCTGGATTTGAATTGTATGGAGCCTGCAAGCTCCCCTCATATTAAAGTGGCTTTCCTCTGAATGGACTGTTGGTAGAAACTGGAGCAAAGCTGTGTTTTGGGTTAGCCGGTGACATTAAATTGCCTATAGGGTTTGTGTGTGCAACACTGGTGTAGAGATGGGTGAACAATCGTAGGGATTTTATTGTTGCATGTCCAGCATTAAGTCACCTTGCATAAAGGTGTAGGTTAAACGCTAGCTATTTGCGAAATGTGCATATCATGTCCATCAAAGCAGTATATTTAGACTTGTTCAGTAAACTAACACAAACCTGATTTAATATGCAGCCTTCTATGTCCCTGCAAGCAGCTCATCTCCCAAACCAACTCTGGGTTTAATATGAATTGCGTTCACAAGGTGAAGAAATAATGAGCTCCCCTGATTCTCCGATGCTCTCGTGGTTAAGTGGACGTTTCAACAAGAGCATGACGGAGGAACGTCAGCATTGAGCACCAGGGGACTCTGAGTAACCAGGCGACTATCATGCAGTGGTAACACAAGAGAAACAACACCCATTCTTAGCTCTTGTTCTGTACTGGCAAAATGTCAGATCACATTTCGAAGTTATTTTTAAGTCTGTATCGTCCAAGTCGGGCAAGGAGAACTGTACGGGGCAATGCTCTGGGGTTTATGGAGAGCTCGCCAAAAGCCAAAGGAACCAATAACATCCTACCTGCACAGGAACAGGAGACTCCGGACACAGCCAGCTACATGGCACAGTCAAGACCAAGCTTTTAGTAAGACCCATTATCAAAACGGAAGTCATCATGCCATCTATTACCAACCTCAGTAGAAGCTGGAAGTGTGTGAAGGAGTTCAATAAGGCGCACTCAAAAATGACCCAGTGTAGGCTCCCCCCATCTTCTTCAGTTTCTCACTCTCCATTCTCTTCTTTGCTCCAAAATCTGTCACCTTGTCATGACAACAGAGCAATTGCAGATTTCAAAACATGGAAAGATGGTGCTTAGTACAGGGTCTGCTGAAGTTTTCTCTGTTCTAGGCTGTGAAATACAGCACTGAAGCAGTTAACAGGACAGTACTTCACCTTACTTGATGTAAAATGTCAATCACGCAAAAATTTTTCTCTAAAACCTGCAGGCCGTGTCCCTCAAACACCAGAGTTATATAATAATAATAATAATAATAATAATAATAATAATAATAATAATAATCTGAAGACCTCAAGTATAGCCTAAAGCTCATATAGACCACACTTCTGAATTTTCAACCCAGAGAGCTGCTTTAACCATACATGTACCACTCTTCAAATCTTGTCATATGGTCACAAATTGTATCCATGATAGGTAAGGTGGTCCATGTTTTCATCAAGATGTATATCAGTCTTCATTGAACAATGGGTGGTTTCTAAACCTATAAGGCACATCCCAATGGGCTCCACACATATAGGTTACTCCACCAAAATATTGCAAGAATGGGAGTCTGAGACAGAACACAGGGTCTAATGGCACACGGTCGGACATGTTTCAGGTGGTTGGACACCCTTCACTTCTCTCAAAACCACAGTTATCCTCAGCGTCTGAAGCAGAACCCACTTTGACCGGGTGTGGTCAGTACTGTGAGAATTCACCATTATGACCTGTTTTTAAAAGGGATACTTGCAATTAATAATGAAAATAAAGTAAAAGGCTGTCAGTTAGATAACTGCATCTATTCTGAATGGGAAAAGACAGCAATGTATACATCAGCACCTGTTTTTTCTGCCCCTTCTTTCTTTTTCTGCCCATCACTAACTGAAAGCTTGCATGTGTGTGTTGGGGGGGCAGCAACAGTGGGAAACAATCTCTCGTGCAGTCTAAAACAGTCCTAGACCATAGAACACACACACCAAATATGAGTAAATGTACCTGCAACTGTTACAGCTACCAAATTGCTTAGCTTAAGCTATTATACAAAGTGTCTGACAGTACAGCTGCTATTTCACTGTTCAGGGTTAGGACCTTTCTACAACTCCCATTATTATTATTATTAGTTACTACCAGAGCGGTGTGATTCCTTACGATCTTCGGTGTGACACAGCAGTTCCGTGTTTTCTCCACCGCCCCCTCGCTGTGCTGTACTTTGGTTTAGGGCTCCTGGCACCGACACACCTTTATCGCCCCAAGTGGACCGAACCGGGCCGAAATCAAACCGACAGCATCCCAGTTTATCCCTGATCAGCCCAGCTCGGTTCGACCGCACTGACTCATCTCCACGATTAGCTACAAACACTGTGTGTGTGTGTGTGTGTGTGTGTGTGTGTGTGTGTGCGCGCGGTACGGATGACAACCCTTCGTTATTGACGAATATTCTGGATGCGTTTGTTGGAACCGGTCTGCCCCTGCTAATAATGAGAGAAATAATGAAATGATAACACTAATAACAGCGGTTAGTGCTGCGATTCTTGGTTAAACACGCGGTGCCTCTGCTCTCTCCTCTGTCTCGGGTCTCCGCCCTTCGGCCCTCCGGGGACCCAGTGCGGGAGGCCTCGGCCAAGTCTCGGGGCTCAGGAGTCGGCCGTGTCGCGAACTCACCCCGATGACCACGTTGTCGTCGCCCTGGAATTTGGGGATGTACTTGTCTCCGCGCGTGACCTCGGAGCTGTTGAGCGGCCTGAAGCGGCACATCACTTTGATGGTGCACTCGGCCGGGTCCGCCATCTTCCCGGCCGGTCGAGGACTGCGCGCTTGGTGGTGTAAGTAGCGAAATAGAACACTGATTGGTGTTCGAAGGTGTTTAGTCTGCGCGGCCGCGGCAGCCGCCCTTCAGGGTAACAAACGTCCTGTTTCGTGAAGAGAAAAAAAAGCAGCGCCCACAGTCACTTCCCCTCAGACATCGCGGCAGCCATGACACCGGCACGTCTCGAGCTCCCTGCTGGAGCCATCGTGACGTCAGCAGCTCCCCCACCCCTCTGGAAGAGGGGGTGACCATGACATCATCCTCTACAGCCAACTCGCGCACTATGGACACGCCCCGCCTTTCGAACAGGGGGGTAAGGATGGGCAGGAGGGTGCAAAAGGGGTAGGAATGGGGTATTAAGGGGTAAGAAATGGCTAGTCAATGATAGGGGTGCGGTGAGCAGGAAAAAGGACAGAAGACAGTGAGAACGGGTCAGGAGGCTGTGAAAAGGCTGTTAGAGGGTTGACGGATAAGAAAGTTGTGAATGGTAAAGAAATCGGGACTTTAAAGGGTGGTTGAATGTGGCAGAAGTGGTTAAGAAGGGTAAAACTGGTTATGAATGGATGGGTGGGGACAGGAAGATAGAATTGCACCACTTGTTTCTACCCTCCAATCATCTCAATTCTTACAATGTGTTCAGACTCAATAAAAGATGACCTAAGACATTCACTGACTCATGCCCTGAAATCCGCTTGTAGGGTCATTTTCACGACTGAATAGAAAATTAATCCCCAAATTAAATGTTACTATAGAGACGGCTTATGAGTGATTTAAAATTGCTTGCATTTATGCAGATATTTCCTTTGCATGTTAAACCAAATTTTAAATGTAAAAAGGTCATTTAGTTCGAAAGGAAAAGAAAAAAATCCTCTTTGTTTAGGGCAGCAATGATCCCATTTGTAAGTTAGTTTGTGATCCGGCTAAAAAAGAGATTGTATCCATCTAACCAACAAACTACCTCTACCCTGCAACACAAAGCCCCATCAACGGGCCTGACAGTTTATTACTTTTTCATTTTGTTTTCATTATTCAACAGATCCATTAAGCCAAAAGAGTTATAGACTGAATGAGGTTAATAGTCCAACATTGTTTGCAAGTACCAGATCTGCAATTTAAAGTAAGATAATCTTTGAAAACTTTATTAACTATTGGTTTCCATGAGAAGATGGTCAATTTCATGCTCACACTAGTAGTAACAAACAAAAAAGCACATGGCTGCGTCATTTCAAAACCTCCTTTGTCCTAGGCTTAGGCATGAGGCCAAGCAGCATCCTCAGCAGAGTCTGGGGTGTAAATATATCCCAGGCATGTGTTCAGATGGTGGGTTGAACCACAGCTGTGGTGGGGCTGGGAACCCGAGGCCCTGAATGGGATGGCCCCTCCCTGCTGCTGAGGGGGGATCAGGAGCACCTCAGTCTGCTGTCCACTGTATGGCCTTCTTAACCCAGCATTTGCTGAAGTCTTCTTCCTTCAGATCCCTCTATTCACCACATCCTATAGACACCTGAGTGTCAGACAATGAGGTTTCTGTAGGCTATTCTCTTTGGAATTAATAATGTTGCTTATCTATCTATCTGCCTGTCTGTGTGACTGTCCATCTGTCTGGGATTTGTGCTTTGGAGCAGTGTCAGCTATCTGAATGGAATTGTCTGGGTTTGGTCACATCATTGTGCTCGTAGCTCCTATATTTAGGAGTCAGTGTGTCTACAGAATCCTGAGATCCTGGCATGGAATGTTTTTTTTTCCTGAGAGCAACATCCATATCAGAGCTGCCATCCATCTCTTTCGTGGTCGGGATGTTTATGTGGAAAATGTAAAGCACGGGGTGTGTTTCATTAGTAAAGTTGCTGAGGTGACAAAGCTGTCCATCTTCTCTCTTTCCTTTTAGTCACACACAGGCACTGTCAGCTGTCTAAAAATCATGGTCAAACAAGGATATTTGATTAATTTTTAATCATTCATTTTTGTCACACTTTTTACAACCCTGTTTGTATACTAAGCTGCTTACACTGATTTACACATTTATACAGCAGGGTAATTTTCATTGTGTCACTTTGATTGTAAGACTTTTAATTCAGTACCTCTCTGTACCACGGTACTGAATTGGGATATTATTACTCAGTAGTGCACTTTAATGTGTATATCGTTTAATTGTTAAAGACAGTAGAGTGCAGGGGTTTATTGTTGCACACAGGGAGATCCAAATCTGTGTGTCTGTGTGTGTAGGTGTGTGTTTCTCCACATGTTTTTAGGGTGGGTGTCAATGGGCACCTTGCCCACCAGCTGCTTGTTGGATGTGGCTGAGCAGTAGTGCATTGTGAGCCGTCCCTGACTGGCAGTGGCTGATGGTCATTCTTCTCCCCTTTCTGTTCACGCACCTGTTGGCTAGGCAGATGTCCTGAAGGTGTGTGCAATTCATGTAAAATGAGAGAAAATGCAGACATTCTTGAGTCCATTGCAGCAAGTGGCCCAGTGGTTCCAACTGTCACCTCTTAATCAGAAGGTCCTTGGTTAGAATCCTGCTGTTGCTCCCCTTGACCACATACTTACACCACTCTGTGCCAGAACTGGGAGTGGAGAAGCAAGCTGCACCCTGGGTCGTGCTCTCGCTTCGGCCTTCAGGGTGGGTCTCAGTACCACAAATGCGCTACACGCACAGCCTCAGGGAATCTGGGCTATTTTTACTGGTTGAGGTCAGTGTCCACAATACCACCGTGATATTAACACACTTTCCTGGGGGACGGGATAGAAGTAATTCTACCCAGCATGATCATCCCAGATATTTGTGTGTTCAGGACATTTCAGAAGAAACCAAATCATTATATCAACATGATAAAGTACATTACATACAGTCTGTAAATACATACACTGATCAACCTTAACATTAAAACCACTAACAGGTGAAGTGAATAACATTGATTATCTTGTTCAAATGGCACCTGTCAAGGGGTGGGGGGAGATATTAGGCAGCACGTGAACAGTCAGTTGTTGAAGTTGATATGTTGGAGTCAGGAAAAATGGCCAAGCGTAAGGATCTGATAAGGGCCAAATTGTGATTGCTGGACAACCGGGTCAGAACATCTCCAGAACAGCAAGTTTTGTGGGGTGTTCCCAGTATGCAGTGGTTAGTACCTACCAAAAGTGGTCCAAGGAAGGACAACTGGTGAACCGGCGACACGGTCATGGGTGCCCAACACTCACTGATGCACATGGGAAGCAAAGGCTAGCCTGTCTGATCCAACCCCATGGAAGAGCTACTGTAGCGCAAACTGCTGAAGACCTTAATGCTGGCCATGATAGAAAGGTGTCAGAAAACACAATGCATTGCAGCTTGCTCCATTGCCGCAGACCAGTCAGAGTGCCCGTGCTAACCCTAACCCTGAGCGTAAGAACTGGACCGTGGAGCATTAGAAGAAGGTGGCCTAGTCTGACAAATCACATTTTCTTTTAGATTATGTGAACGGCCGGGTGCATGTGCGTCGTTTACCTGGGGAAGAGATGGCAGCAGGATGCACTATGGGAAGAAGACAAGCTGGCGGAGGCAGTGTGATGCTCTGGGCAGTGTTCTGCTGGGAAACCTTGGGTCCTGGCATTCATGTGGATGTTACTTTCACATGTAGCACCTACTAAATGGTGCGAAGAACATGACAAAGAGTTCAAGATGTTGTCTTGACCTCAAAGTTCCCCAAATCTCAATCCGATCGAGCATCTGTGGGACGTGCTGGAAAAACAAGTCTGATCCATGGAGGCCCCACCTTGCAACTTACAGGACTTAAAGGATCTGCTGCTAATGTCTTGGTACCACATACCACAGGACACCTTTAGAGGTCTTGCGAAGTCCATGCCTTGACAGGTCAGAGCTGTTTCGGTGGCATGAGGGGGACCTACGCAATTTTAGGCAGGTGGTTTTAAGGTTGTGGCTGATCGGTTACTTTCACATCCTGTATTTAGGGTCATCCCCCTACACTGGAAGAGTGTCTCTATCACATCCCAGGAATGACAAGCAACGCTCCATCCTGGGAACAGCAAAAATATTGCATTGTGCTCTCAAACTGCCAAGTAACCCCTAGAGGGGGAGAATAGAGCCATACAATGTAGAGTGCTGATGCCTCACAGCACCTGGACTGCAGGTGCAAAAGGGGGCTTGAATCTAGCTCAGCTTCTGCCAAGTTTGCTTGCATTCCCAGCATTTGCCGTAGTGCTCACCAGAGTACAGAGACAGGTGTTTCAGGTGAACTGGTGACTCTATATTGGCAAGGCTGTGTCACTATCCTCCTTATTGCTTTGTTTTTGAACAGCACCACCCAATGGTATGACGTAAGCATCTCGCAGTGGGAGAGGGACACCATCAGGGTCTGAATTGCCTGACTGTCATAGCAGAACCAAGAAACACAAAATACCTTTTGACAAACTGGCACATCTGGAATAATAACAGTGACTCTGTGATTGATGACAGGGCTGTCACTGTTGGCTGAAAACAGGAAGTGTTTCTGTAAATTTAACAGCATCTCCCTTCGAGTCAGGTTCACAGTTCCTCTGTCCTTTGCTGGTCAGTTCTGCATGTTTCTTGGTGTGTTTAAGGGTCATAACAGACTTTAAAAGCATTAAAGGGCATTGATACACAGCAACAACTAAATTAAAGCTTAGGAAAGAGTCTAGGCCAGCAGGTGCTGCAGTGCTGAGGGCTGCCACTGTGCAGTTTGAAGGCTGTGGCTTAAAATCCTACTCCTGTTGTTGTCCCCCTGATTTGGGTACTTAACCCCGAAGCGATACAGTAACTGTACTCTGTTCTATAATGGGAAAATCTAACAGTGCAAGTTGCTGTGGATAAAGGAACAAAATAAAAATTGGTAGAAGATGAGGGGAAAAATGTGAAGGTTTGTGCTTAACGTGCAAAATTTTTAGCAGTACTGGGGGCACATTTTGCAAGGGAAGCGATCATTTTGCTGTCAATTTTTACGCACCTTTACAAGCTATAAGCGGGGGAAATGTCCAAACAACCAAAAAGTTGTAGATACTATGTGAGCTAGATGTGCTGAAGACGCTCACCTGCGAACGGTGAACCGTGCGGGGTCACGTGATGCACTTGGTCCTAAAACTGGGCCGTTAAGTGCTGCTGTTCCCAGCGTCGACCACAAGGTGGCAGAAATGCAATTCGTTTGAACCTTAAGCATTTTGATGTTGGCCCCGGTTTGAGTGCAAATGACGTTTTTCTGCTGCTTCGTTCTAGGCTCGCTGATGTGGTTCTGCAGAGAGGCTGCTGGTGGAAAATTGGCTGTCATCTTGTAGCCAATTGACTCTGCTGTGCTGCTTTGACCAAGGCGCTTGTTGGGAATTGACGCAGTACAAACCTCCCCAACTGCGTAAAAAACTAAATCACAGTCAGTATCAAACTGAAAGGTTCCTTGGAGAAAAGTTACAAAAATGAATGGGTGAAATGTGAGATTTAGGCTCTTTGTTCTGTTTGCACCGCTGACAAAACACCTGGTGAGGCGTGAGTTCCAACTTCAGTGTGGGACTGGGTTGTTTTTTACCCCCTTGATGCAGAAACTGAGGTTAGATCAGATCCGCTTTCCTGACGGGAAGGCCTTCCTACTTCCCTCTGGACCTTCACACCTTCAGACTCTTGAACTCATGTGGAGAGAAGCAGGAAAATACTGACAAGGCAGATACAGATAGAAGCGCAGCTGAGAAGCTGTGAAGGTACAACCTGCTCTTATTACCTCCTCAGATGTAATGTTTACAACACGGCACAATGCAGGGCAGTCCTAACTTCCCAGTTTCGGACTCCTGAGCAAGACTGTTATGGCCTACAGGAGGGTGGGGTGTCTGTGGGGTTGAAGCCCCAGCGTAAAAGGAGCTCTGGAGAGGGCAGTTGGTTTGTTTGGGGGTTGACAGCGCATTGCTGGTCCACATGAGGATCAGCCAAATTAGTGCTTGGAAACACTGGGGGGTCCATTGGAATCCCTAGCCTTTTGGCACCAATGACATTCCTGTTGGTAAAACATGATGCACCCACTTTCGGGTCTGTTTCCAGCTGGGGGCGGTGAGCCGTTTCTCTACAAGCAGTTTCACCTGCCGACAGTGAGCGATTGGCACGGCGTCTCCCTCCCCTGAGAAGCCTAATGATGCACTTGACTTAGCAGCGTCTTTCTGCTCCACTGAACGTGACTCACAACATTGGAGTCTGTCTCCAGCTGCCTTCCACTCATATTTGGGGGAGGGAAAGCACACAACTGCGGTATTGACTGAAAAGACCCAGGAAATTGTCCCAGTGGATGAAAACGTATTAAGTAAGATGGGTCGACCTCACAGGAGTGGTGTGATGCAGGTTTGCATTTCCAGTTTGTTCACGTCCCTGTCGTCTGGGAGCTGCCATGGTGGATGTGGAGAGCGGGCAGCTCTGAGGCGCCAGCAGGTTTCCCACAATTCTGCACCCGATGGACACCACAAGTTTGCAGGATCGTCCAGGAACAACGAGACGTTTTGACAGTTGACGAAGCCGGGCTCGACACCAGACACCAGTGAGACCAGAGGTCATCGCACCTGCAGGGGGTAAGAAACCGAACACTTTAACACTCAGGCAAGCACACGTCTGCTCACTGACGAATGCAGATGAGCCAAGTTACTGTGCTCAAGGCTTCTTGAGATATTTCTGTTCCAATCCAATTTCATCGCTCCCCTTCCCTCTGAAAGCATTAATTGAATTGAGGGCCTTAATCCGTCTGTGAATACAACTCAGCCGGAGGAACATAGCAGGATTTGCCACTCAGCCCAGGAGGCAGTTTCGTGTTTGCCAATGTTGAGATCCCAGGAGTGTCATTCACATCTCGGGTAGATGTGAAGGGACTGGTGGGGGTGCCCCACTCTCCCGCCACGCAAAACAAATGAGATCAACGGATTTAGAAGGGTAACAAACTGAGGGAGATTAGGAATGCTAAAGCTGTGCCAGGCTTTGGGAAAAGATGACTTGTCTTTTTGAACAAATACGCACACACACTCAAATGTGCACCAAACTCACTCATGCATGGATTCAGCTCCCTACTTCCAATCTTTTGACCCCCTCATTAGCTTATTAAAACCTGCCACTGACAGTGAGTGTAAGCATCAGTGTATGCATCCACGACTGGACCCCCCACAGCCCCCCAGGTATCCCACAACTTATCTGAAACTGAGGACCCTGTCCAGATGTCTTTGTAGACACCACATCATTTTCCATGAATTGTACCTGTAATCCCCAGAGGGCAATGCCTCTCCACCACCTTTCTCACTCCTCCAGCTGTGCTAATTTAGTCCCAGTCAGTCAGTGCAGATTCTGTGTCACCACTTTGTCGCATTTCAAATTCGGTCTGCGGTCATTTGTCGCTGTGTGTTCTGTTTGCAATGGCTGATAAACTGGCACAGTGCATCAGCCACACTCGGCACCCTCCTTTCTCACCCGGATTGACCCCTGTGGCTTTTTCCTTCTTCCAAAAATCAAAATGGAGCTTTACATCTAAAATGTAGCCACAAGGCACACACTGGGCAGGAGGTGACAGTTGTGCAAAACTAAAACACACAAATTTCAGTCAGCCAGCAGCCTCATCACACACCAAACTGTCCTCAGAAAAGAGACAAAACTTCTCCAAAGGGCAGCACCCCATCTGCTCTTGCAGCATCTCAACAAACCTCTGACCATCTGGAAGAAAACAATCAGGGGTTAGAGTTGCAGTCCTGCATCGGAAGGACTCAGGTTCAAATCCCACTCTAGGGCAAGGTACTTGAATGAATCCATAGTCAAACATACCCACCTGTGAATAGACAGGAAATAGCTTTTTGTGCTTTTCCTTGTCCACTGTCATTCTGCCAACATCATGGCGTAATGAAAAAAGCAAAAATGCACTTCATTTACATCCTGCAGTTATGCTGGAACACCTGCTTGGCTGCTGTGGCGCAGAATGACTCAGCATCTTTGGGAAACATGGCCTACGCGTGAGTGAAGCCTCTTGGAAGACATAGCCGTGCTTCTATCTGCTACAGAAGTATCAAGTCCCCAACGGCCTTTAATGGCACAAATCTAAATGACAATAACAGCATCGATCCTGACAGATGTCGGAACATCACGTTTTCGCTCATCCGTTGCCGACATGTGGATGGTACAAGGCCGCACTTCCATGGCAACACTGGCTTCGACACGCACATTCTTTTGCAGAAGCTCGACTTTTGTTTATCTGCTTTTTCCTTGGGAGGAAGCAGCAAGGGCATCGCTCCACTTCAACGCTAGCCAGAGGTGTCACCTCAAAACTCTTAATGCTGAAACAATCGTTCATCCTCATGGCTGGAGGGTGCCGACTCCCAAGGCGAGCTGGTTTACCTCATTTGTATTTGACTTGCCCTACCGGGGCGCGTGTCGTGGACCTCGAAAGAAAGATATTTCTGATATGAGGGCTTAGAAGCTGAGCCTCGATACCAGAGAACTTCAACATCGAGCTCACAAAAGGCCCAACTTCTCATTTCCTGCTGAGAAATATTAGAGGGAGCCCATTTTCACTCTGGTTTAAAGCAGATTAGACCAGAATCGCAACCTTTTTCCTTCTTTAAGTGGTGGGACTCTTATCATTCCAGCGTGTCAGTTGATGCTTCCATTTCCAATACTGTTGTTTTTTTCCTTCTCCATGAAAGATTCTTGCAGCTCAAACAAGCAGACCTTGCTGCTGCCCTTTCAGTCTGGTCCTTCAAACACAAGTGAGGTGTACCTACAGGACCTTTCCACAGGCATCTCAGCCTGGGCAGCCATTAAAGCTGGAGATTACAACCATTTTCCACAATAACAGTATTTTTGTATTCATCGATTTCCATTGGGATTATTGGAGTTCTCAACTGACACTTTTCTCCAAGGTGACAGATTTAAGCTACTTACCCAATTTCACACTGCCAGTTTGGGGGATAAGTAGCAAGGTTGAGGGAAGTACAGCAGAAGCAGAGACCTGAATGCAGCAGCTCTAATCGCTGCACCACCTGCTGGAGCAACCTTTTCAGCCCCACATATTAAATACCAGAAAGTACTACAGATGTAGATAAATTGCATGAGAAAGGACCTATAAACCCCAAATGTGCGCCCTAGTAAACTCATGTTACAGCAAAAGTTTAGAATGCGTCTTCAACAAAAGGATCTCAAGAGTTTGCTTGTTAATCCCCCCCCTCCAAAAGAGTACAGGACACATGGGCTGGTCAACATAGAATGCCCTGGGGTTTATTTTTTGTGAGTTCTGTCACTTTTCCATCTTTCAGGTGGGACTACAAAACCTCAAGGATTAAGTTATGCCATTGGACCGGGCATTCAGATGGCGGTACCGACAGCGAGCAGCCGGTCCGGTACCAAACTCTTCACAGAAGAGAGCTCAACATTTCCAAAGGAAGGCACCCGATACGTGTGGTTCTGGCCTTTCAGCCTTCTGGAGAAATTTAAAAAGAATTCTTCTCATCTCAGAAACTGGAATGATGATACACGTACAGCGACCACTGCGTTCATCTCCCTTATATCCTTTGTGAACAAGTAACAAAAAGAATGAAGTCTTTCGATACAAGAGAATTATAACACTAAGATACAAAAATAACTCTTCTTCAAACATTTTATAAAAGGGAAAGGGAGAGGATTAAACAAAACAAAACCAAAACGCTGAGTCTTAAAGAGTCCAAAATCATATAAAAGCAGCAACAATTTAAAAAATAAAAAACAAACAAAATAGTGCTCAGTGAATCTGGAAGCAGCACTGGCTTCTGGGAAGAGACTTCATTCCTGCTCTGTTACTTGTCTTGGGACCACAAATCAAAGATCCCAAAAAGTGATGACCCACCAACGTCCCGAGCCTTGAATCCCTGCCCCCCCAAACACTCCTGTATGTATGTCACCATTATTTCCACGTGATACACAGAACAATCGGGGACCCGGCGCAGGAACCCAGCAATGTTCACAATATAGAAAATACCGAGGAGTCCATAGCTACCTAACACACTGACTACAGCACAGGAACCAATGAAGGTACAGTGTACAAAGAAACTGTAAACACAGCACAATAAATAGGTAAAACAGCAGGTTCCGCACCATGCATGTGATGACACGTCCGTCGCCGCTACGCTGCTATCGCCTCATTACCTGTTGCAATTTTTTGTCTTTTTTCCCAAGTGCAAAACATCACAAATGAACAGTTCTGTATTCAAGTAACATATATACAAGTGTATTACAAATACGCCGTACTGTACATAGAATTGCCATATTCATAATTTACACGTTGATGCTTCTTATTAACAGTAACAAATGAGAAAAGCACGAGAGATGAGCATTGCAATCGAGTCCCGACAGTTGCCACGGAAAGGACGCGCCGCATTCTGCCATCCCCGGCATCCGCTGTGCTACAATGCATAGCGCCTGGGTGAGTTTCCATGCCGACGCCCTTGCCACCCAACACTACGTTACTTCCATGGCCACCGTACTGTCCGCTATACTGTTCAGCGCCGTTGTCTCTTGATCGTGATTTTCCCTGTGGGCAAACGGAAAGCGAACAAAGGTTCAGTTCAATAAGTCTCCTGGCAAAAAAAAAAAAAAAAAAACTAAACTAAAGAAACTACCCAGCTGGGCTCCCTCACCTGGCCACCATGTCCAGGGAGGATGCCGTTGTGACCTTGGGCACCTGGCAGTTGGCGGTGGCAGCCAGCTTTAAGGCAGACGGTGGAACGGCAGTTAGAGTCCGGGGTATGTGCCGTGCGCTCAGAGCAGTGACCGAGTTGACAGTGCCTCCCGCAGACGACATGCCCAAGCACATGCTGTTCCCTACGAGGACCTGAGCAGCGGCACCATGTCCGCTGGGCATCTGCGCAGTCACACCACTGCTGTTCGCGCCAGAGGGCTGGTGGAAGGTGGGCGCCGCTGTGGTCGCCGTCGTCGTAGCTGCCACTGCTGCCGGCGGGCTGGTGTTCACCAGTGCTGTGGGCGCAGCGCTTGCCAGGTGTAAGCCCTTGTAGACACCTGGAGGGAGCCCCACAAAGCATTGACAGTAGTCACACTCCACAGACAGGGCAGAATGTGGCACCCAGTGTACTGGGATTGTCACATTGATCAGCAATCGGTGGTCTGCCTGTGCTTACCCGTTCCTGGCAATACACCGTTGACACCAATGCCCAGCATCATCTCCTCCTTAGCCTTAATAGCCAGCAGCTCATCTGTGGTCACCAGGGCTGAGGCAGCAAACTGGGCACTTGCAGAATCAAGCGTCTTCGACACCAGACCCTGGTGAGGCAGCAGAAGCCAATCGGTGAGGGGTAGGGGTTGAATGTGGCTCAATTCTGCGGTACCTGGTTCACCCCACTGGGTTCTCAGGAACAACCCAGACAGGTATACAAAGCAAGCAGTGATGACAAACAGGGGACAGGGGATGTAGTGGACAAACCTTTGTTGTCATGGCAGCAGGGACGTCACCTGCTTGCTGCTGCTGGATCTGCGCTAACTGTTGCTTCTGCATGAGGGCCAACTGCTCCTGGTGCTGCTGGTACTGCTCAGCTGTGAGTGCTGTGGGTGGGGTGGGGGGGACAGTGAGGGGAGAGTCACACTCTGTAGACACAGGAGCTGACAATGCAGTGTGAGAGAATCTGCTGGGAAAACAGCCTAACAGGCTCAATATCAGTAATTTCAACTTGAAAGACCAGGAGTTTCACAAAATCAGCAATTTCAAATCAGCCAGAAAAGAGACACACAGTTCAACCTCGATTTCAGGACCACGTGGGGGAGATGGTGTACAGCAGGTATGGCCAATGTCCAAAACATCAAAAGCTTGATTCAAGCATAATCATTTTTACTGCGATGCTGTACAGTACTGCCCTGTGCCCTGTTTATACCCTAACAATTTGGAATGAGCATGTACCTAGTAAAATGAAACTGTCGTACTGTTAACTGAAACACAAACAGTATAGTGAATTATATGTACTGTGTAAAAAAAGAAAAAAAAAGAAAGAAGCAAAGAATACAGTGCTGACATGACTCAGAGCGTTACCATGGGAGTGCTAGAGGGCGCTTTGCTACCTTCATCAGACTACTGATGGAGATGCATGGATGCATATTTATTGACACTACTTATTTTTTAAAACAGTATTTTATAGATTAAGGACATTAATTAAACAATTAGTAAAATATTTGTATTTTCCCTGACATATCTCTGCCGCAAAATGTATTATTTTGTACTTTTTTCAAAAATATTTTAGTGACAGTCCGTTAACATCGAGGATGGACTGTTCTGACAAAAACTAGGATTCTCAAACACACATTAGGTGCTTTGATGTTCCTCTAACTAATCTGTTAAATAAATACAAACCCACGTGTGAACACACACTTTGAAAACAGCAGAAAATGTGTTTTGGTCCATCGTGACGGTCCCAGCCAGGTGTTGCCAAGACAGACGTACAAGTCCTGGAGGAAAAACCCCTCAGCATAACACCAGCATCTGTGTGTTTGTGTCACACTGAATTTCCACAACACGGTAAATTACCTCAGATAGCTGCAGACTCACAGTACCATCTACATTAAACTAGCACCACCTGGCTGAACACAGCACCCTTACGGCCATCACAGGTACTAAACATACTAAACAGTCAGTCTATGGAGTTAAAACAATTATTTGGGTAGCTGCATGCAGTATATTGTGACCCAGAATTTTATCAACAATAATAATTTTTAAAAATCTGATGTTTATCATCCAGAAAGGATTTGTAAGAAACAGTTCAGGCTACTTTGTACCTTTGGTACTGCAGCTGGACCAGCGAAAATGGCTTGAATCCATAACATTCAGGTTACAAATTCATGTCCTTAGCAGCTGTGCCACCTACTGGCATTACTTAAGGTAATATTTAATTTCCAGCAGTGTCAATTACATCTCCATATTGGGTTGCTCTGTTTAACCCCCAGGTGGTGCTGTGGACAGACAGGAAACAGAAGCTCTGGCCCTTAGCTACTGTGCTGATTTAGAGCATCAGATAATCCATTATGTACAGATGCCTGACAGTGTCCAACAACAGGATATAGTCTGCATGACTCCCAGACACTGGGTGCTGACTGGTGCCCCTCTTAAGGCATCACAATAAAAATGAAGACATTTGGGAGAAAAAAAATGCATCACTGCAGCCTGATTGGAGGACTATTGGGGAGAGAAGCATTTAATCTATCTCTCCACAACATGTTTATCACCATTCCTTCACACATCTTCAACAAAAAACAAGCAAATGTGTGTGCTAATCCTCACTGAAATATGGCATAACCACAGTAAGGTTCCCTTCACCATGGTTCTTCTCACAAAGCTTAAGGTCATCATTCACGTTACAATGACCACACCTTTCCTGTAGGTTTGTTTTCCCCTTCTCGACTGTCACAGCTGGCTTCCTGTAGCTGCCTGTGTTAAGACTTATTGCTAGTTACGGCCTACAAGACGGTCAGAGGACCTGCACGCTGACACCTACAGGCCCTTATCACTCCCTACAGCCCAACAACAATGATGTGCTCCTCCAATCCTGGCAGTCTGGTGATCTAACTTAGGTCTGAAATCTAAGATATGATGGCTGCTGAATAAAGTCCAACACTATTTGGTGTGATTATCTGTGTATTTGCTGTTTAAATGTCATTTTTATGGGCAGCTGCTTGAGGAATATGAACCAGCAGCATAGTGGTACCAGAAAAACAAGCTGTGCTTTAAAATCCTCTGTGTTCAAGTTTCTCATTGGTTGTTCATGGAATTTTATTTGCTCAAAGTTGGACGTCACTTGGTCGAGAAGCGTTTGTCTAAATGTAAATGAGCAGCTTAGAGTTTGCTGGCTTTGGTCATCCAATTCTGGTCACATGAATTCGGAAGCTCTGATAACATAGCTAACGAAGAACAGAGTACCCACACCACCTCTCAAAGAAAGCCATTTCTGCACAACAAGACAACTCACGCAAGAGGCACAAAGCGGTTGAGGGGGTGGGGGTTGAGATTAACAAAACAATAATGTCTCAAATTTCATGCTTGGAGACATTTTTCAATTACCTTTTTAAGCCCCTTTTTACCATTCTCTCTTCTCATTTAAGAGCATTAACTTCTGGCAGAACAACAACATTTGAAGATTCAGAATTAAATAAGTACAAGAAGCTCTTCACTCGCTCAGCTCAGGTGGAACATGGGGTCGATGAGGGATGTGGACGACGGAACCGGGCAGTTCACTCACTGGCAGCAGGTGCTGATCCGAGCCCGGTCCTGCTCTGACTGCCTGATCCACCTGTCTGTGTCCCAGGATGTGCCGTGGATGTGCGAGCCAAACCCCTGTAAGGTCCCGATGAGTCTGAGTCCCGTGGTAGTGTCCGAGGCCTGAAGTGTCTCCATCGACAGGACTTAATGTTCAACAAGATGTGGCCCAGGCTGGGGGGCATAGCTCTGTCCGAGGTATTTGTTTCTGAGGTACTGGCCAGCTTATCGTCTGGAGATCGCGCCGGCAGGGAGTGCAGTTCTGGATCCAGCCCATGAAACTCGTTGTCCAGGTCCGAATGTGCTCTGTCCAGCAGGAACCTTCAGGGAATTGAAGAAGATTGAGTGATGGGAGATCACACAACATGTGTGTACACATAAA
The DNA here is from genome assembly GCA_018136845.1 of Heterotis niloticus. NCBI lineage: Eukaryota > Metazoa > Chordata > Actinopteri > Osteoglossiformes > Osteoglossidae > Heterotis > Heterotis niloticus. The sequence continues at coordinate 18,207,169 of CM030894.1, read as the reverse complement.
CACAAACTCCTGTATTCCACTGTGAAAAGGCTCTGAAAACTGGACTGCAGTAAAGCCCCTGTGGCCAAAACATCCCTCTGATGTAGTGCATATATATCACTGCATTATCTTTCCCGAACCAAAGCAACCGTTTCAGCATATTTTCAATTAAAATTGCTTATCTCTCATGAGCAGAATCAGCACCTTCTCACTTACCTGCCCCCTCGGCCCACACGACGCCGTGCCAATCCCACACAGCGGTGGGGAACGGTCAGTGTAGTCAGGCTGTAGCGGAACCGCGGGTCACCAGGATCGCACCATGGCCAGTTGCCGCTTTGGCTCAGCCGAGCCTGCACAGGAATGGAGGTCAACAGTTAGCAGGACAGTCCCACCTTGGGCACACAACCCCATGCGTGGCCATGAGATACTCACGGCGTAATACTGACAGCCGGCCTTCCTGCGGAAAGCAAAGGGGCCATCCGGGTCACTGTCCTCTTCAGCTTCTGAGGAGCCTGAAAGCATCTGAGATAAGAAAGAACAAAAGTCAGTTCACCTGACAAACTTACTTCGAGGGGGGGCACAAAAGATACCCCCCCCCCCCAAAAAAAAAAAAATTTTAGCATTTAGCAAACCTTTGGAGCTCAAGCCATAGAACCCTACCCACCTGGGAGAAAGGCTCCTCGTCAGAGCTGGGGAAGTCATACTGGTTCAGGTCCTTGGCATTGAACACAGGCAGGTTGGACTGTCCCGAGTGGTGGGATACCAAGGATGATGGCTGTAAGACTTTGGGCTTCTTCTCGTACTTCCTTTTCGTCCTGACCACTTCAGTTTTCTCGGGCTGCAGGACAGAGGTTAATTAGTAGATTTGAGCTATAGTGCTTAACTATGGACAGCGTGCCTGACCATGCAAATGTGTTCTTTTAAAACAGTCCAACATCCAACGAAAGTTTGTCTAGAGCTTTTGTACCCTCAGTCCAAAAAGAAAGTTTCAACTGCTAAAAGAATTAATTTTGCTTTAAAAGTCAACTAACAGGAAGTGCTAACCTTGGGTTTGAAGTCCTTGAGCTCTAGGTGGTCCTGATGCCGGAATTGATTGCTTGAGAGGGGTATGAGAGGCATGGTGTATGTGGGTTTGATGAGGGCCCGCTGGGCCAGAACCTCTGCCATTACCTCACCACCAAAGTCTGCCATGCTGTACCTGGGGGGGGGGGGAGAGAACACGACAACAAAGTTCTCCGTAAGGCACATCTTTCTCTCTTGCCCTTTCTCTCTCTCTCTCTCATACACACACACACACACCTCTTCTCTACAATCTCCAGTGTGAGGTGTAGCAGTTCCCTTTTGCTCTTCTCACGCCGTTTGATCATCTCCAAGATGGTGACGGCCCGACTCAAGTCTCTCCGTAGCTTCAGCATCTTCTCGTACGATGCTTCATCATTTTTACGGTTCTGGAAACAAACAACCCTGTTGACAGTGCAACACTACCTTGGATCTGCAATCGACAAACTGGCATGTAACAGTGCAGGTGTACCTTGCGCGTCTGCATCTTCTCAGTCCTCCGGCGGAAGGCCACATAGGGGTCGTTGGTGCTGGAGCCATCACGCTTCTCCTGCTTGACAACAGGGATAAGGGAGGCGCTCTTGCAGGCTTTTCGCTTGCGTGTCCAGTAGTCGAACACCTCGCGGATCAGGTCGTCATCCTCCTTCAGAAGCAGCTTGGCCTCTTGCAAGGTGACCAGCTAGAGGAGAAGTGCAAGGGAACGACAGATTAACCATGGCAAGAGCAGGCACCAGGGGTGACCCCAACCGCCTCAAGTGACTAAACCAAACAGCACTGAGCACCGAGTGCTTACCTGCTGCCCACTGCCCTTCTCTAGACGGTCAATCATCTCCTCAAACTGCAGAGGAGTGATCTCCATCTTCTTCCTTAGCTTGTTTACAAACACTTCATCATCCGTGTCAAGGTCGTAGTCCGGCTGTTCCGTGTCCAAACTGAAAGCTGTACCCAAGTAGGATAGTAGGATTTACTCTATAGTTGCACAATGCACCCACATTACATCAGACCTCTCCAACCCCTAGCAACCCAGATGCTTCCTTTACATACTGGAAGATCATGTGAACATGCATCAAACACCCCAATTTTACCTGGGTCTGGCTTTGGCAACTGCGGGTCAAGTTCAGCAGGTGTGTGTGTGTGTGTGTGTTGAGAACTGTCATCTCCAGTGACAAGGATGACAGATTGTGAGACACAGTTTAATGTGACTTTCAGCTTGACACCTCTCAAGGACCCCAAATACACTTCACAGATAACTTTACAGTGACTCGCAAGGAAACAGGACAAAAGTTAAAAAGTTTCTCCTGAGGGAGTCCTTCACTGTACTCCAGCATCTAAAGCTGGTAGCGCAAATACACAGTCACATTGCAGGATCCAGACAGGGAAGGTAGTAATAACCAGTCTTGTCAAACGTGCAGAAAATTTGCATGCCACATACTCCAGGCCATTAATAACCCAAATTCAGTCACCATGGGTACAAACCCCTGAATCATTCTTTGCTGTCTTCTCTAGAGGACATTTGTTTTTATGTGTATAGCAGTTTCAGTTTCTGGGACACTGCTGAACCTAAAAGCATCCTATAGTGAGCCCTTACACGATATCAGCTTCACTAGGTGCCTGAACAACTTCCTAGAAATATATCCATTGTGAACATATTCTCCAGAGGATACACACTGTGTTCTGTATGTACGCTTATCAATGGCCTCTGATGCTAACTGAAGTGTCCCCCAGAGTTCAGAATGCTCACGACCAGCAAAAAAAAAAAAAAAAAACACAAAACACAACAGAGTATCCCAAACAAGAATGCACCAAATCTGTCAGACTAAATCTAGAGTTTATAAAATCTGATGACAGCAAGGGAGAAGAAAGAACCCAAACAACATGTACCAAAACGTATCTGAAGGCAAATCACACTCAAAAGTAATGAGCACATAATTAGAGGCTCCTGAGATGGTGGGGGCTGGGAAAAGGTTAGGCCTAGCAGAGATGTCTCCAGGATGTGGTGGGCTAAACGGACTGGCCCTGTGTGGAAGACCAAGACCCCCAAACTTGTGGAGAAGGACCAGGATGTAGTTAAACTCACGCTGTATGTGAATGAGCTGCTTTGGCATCCTGAACTCCCCAGGGTAGAGGGAATCGTAGTAGGAGATGTTGCTTTCCGCCTCCGGAACTGGAATCACCATATTGTCTCGCTTCTCCCCGTAGACCTGCTGTGCTGAAATGGCCCGCTGGAGGTGGTGCTCCTGTAGCAGGAAGATGACAGAGGAGAGATGTGGTGAGCTGGAGATGAGGTAAGCTGGCCTTCTACAAATATGGACATGTATGGGTCTTTTGAAAACGAAAATGAGAGCTTTCCCACTGCTCAACGGTTGAATCTAAACCTGTTCCATAAAAGCTCAGAAGTGAAGACATCATCTGCTGAAGAATAGAAGATAAATATAACTTAATCCAGACAGCCAAGACCAAACCACAATGCAAGGAAATCTCTCCACTCATATTGTACCTGAAGATGACAATTAAGCAAGGCAACCTGAATTTGGAATGATGACACACTTGCTCTCAGTGACCCCTGGATCTCCCTGTGGGGGACAGCCTTCTTATTTTCTAACTAAGCTGTGAGATGCAACATTGGGTGGTGGACGAGTATCCAACACACAGGACTCACTTGAGTAGTCAAAGTTGCCACGACAAACCAAAGCACTAAGCTCCATGGCTTGAGAAATCATCTACATATCATGATCAAAACTGACACAGCAGATCCAAGCGTGCATTCCCTTTCTGCGCTCACCCTTTCCTGGAAAGCAGACTATTGTGCTTTTCATGATGATATAAAGCCTTGAAGTTGAGCACGATTCAGCGGTCAGACTAAATAATGTCAGAACACTTTTTAACCTGATGCCTGGAGACTACAGATCTGCAGAAAGCGAGTAGCGGTGTGTAAGATGGCCACAGTAACCACTGCTGGACACGTGAGAATCTACCATAGTCACAACCTGCAGCCTAACTGGAAAACTGCATTGCCACACAAAGTTCACAGGCTTATTGTTTTACCACATTTTATAACTGGTATTGTAAAATATATGCATTTTATTATATTTCTGTTTACAGCGCAAGTAAAATATGAATTAAACCAAGTCAACAAGTGGCAGTACAAAGGACCCAAACAGAAAAGTGTTGGAACTGCCTTAATTCACATCACTTCCACAGTGTTGCTCAATGTCACTCATTAATAAGACAGAGTTATTTATTAATGCCACATATGAAATATTTTCTCCAGGGTTCTGAACCTCTCGCCATCCTGCACCACATTTTCTGTGGCACCTGACCTGTAACCAGCAGGTGGTATATTAAGGCCTTCCACTGCGACAGTGACAAGCAAACAACTGGCAGAGCAATACAGACTCAAAACACCCCAAACTAAAGCTCTCAATTCTGCAAATAGATCACATCGAGTCGAATGACTGGGTTTCAGAGACTAACAGGCTCAGAAAAAAATGCATCAGCCAGCAATCAGGTAAAAGTGTCAATGAACAAAAATAGTATTTATGATATTCTTTAGACCACTTCAGATTTGTCAAGTCCTACACTTCTAATCTCTCTAAGCACTCAGGTATGACAAACTGAAATCAAGACCAAATTTTACTGTGCACAGTCCAGGTTCTTTAAGAAGGATGAAGCACAGATGGCACATTGCCCAATAAAAACAGCAGTTAGCAGAATGTGCAGACATGGTAGTAAGGACAACACTCACCAGGTTCCTCACACATTTTTAAACAAAACACAAGCTGAGCTATTTCAGCAAACAATCAGCTTTGTAAAATCAGAAAATTGCACAAAAGGACCACATTCAGTCTCAAATTCCTTCTGTCTGGGTTCTTTATTTAAAAAAAAAAAAAAAAATCTGGAAAAAATCAAAAGTACACAGGGATCTGTGCAGAGAATGAAAACACACAGCAGCTGAACACTATACACCCCCCCAAAAAAAAAAAAACAAACAAACAAACAAAAAAAAAAACATACATAATCTGGAGCTCCAGTACAGTGACGAAACAGGGGAAATCCCTGCTGACCTGATGACAAGGACACCCTGGGTACAGGGAGTGGAGAAAACTGCAGTGTAAAAATGGATCCACTACTACTCACATAAGGGATGAGAAACTGTTCACACAGCAAAGATAACAGAAAGCTCAGTTTAAACCAAACACGATTGGACTTTTCATTAAATTCAACAGTACTTAGTCCAGCGCAAAACCAAAACAATAATTCTGTTCACATTTATTTCTCTAACAGACACTTTTCTTCAAAACACACTCATGAATTATTGTTAACTAGTTTATAGCTGACAACTTCATCCAAGGTAATTTACAGTGCTACATATACCCCGCAGACTATATACAGGTGAGCAAAAAAAAAAAAAAAAAAACCCCCACAGACTAAGATGATTGATTCAGGAAGAGATGATGTGGAAGTCATCGTCAGAATCACCCATTACAAACTAATAAACAAAATATCTATGTGGCACCATGTATTGGTACAGTGTGCAGGGGCAACCCTGCTCTCATCTGCTCTTGCAGTTGAAAGATCTCCTTCAGGTGAAGCAGTGACTATGAACTGCCCGTAATCTGTGACCACCTCACAACATCTGGACACACACTCCCCACCAAGGCAGTCCACTAAAGAGTGAAGCACATCATAAAAGTCAGTCAGTTTCCCTCGTGGACCCAAGACCAAAACTGAGGCACAGCTTCAGGTAAACACTGCTGCACTGATAAACCAGTAGTCAACAAGTAGCGTGTGTTCGCATATTTACAGTCTTTGGGAAGGGATAAAACTGCAGGCACACCCATTGGTCCAGACATGACTACTACGTGACAACTTTTCCTCAATCCCAGCATACACCAGGCTGCTCCTCAGACTCAAGAGGGGGACACCAAAGCTGCCTGCTCACATTTACTCAGGACAGATCACTGTGAAGAAGTACAGCTGCTGACAGGTCAATGGTGAACAAGTTTGTTCAAGCTTTGGTCAACCACAGCTTGAGCCCACCAACTGTCTGAACTCTCGTCTAAAGTTGAAAGTAAAAGAACTGAAACCCACTAGACTTCACAACCACAAAATGAACAGCCATTTACGGATAAGCCAATATACTGAATTTTAACCACTTGAGGTAAAACGTCCTGCTACAGAATGACAGCCAATCTCTCAGAGCCATTTCTCTCCTGACCTCTTGCCAGCTGCATAAGTGAGTCCAACATCATCTGCTGTGATTATCCATGTATTTGCTGCTTGAATGTCACTCCTATAGGCAGCTGCTAGAGGGACGTGAACCAGCAACACCGTAATATCAGACATACAACCCACACTCTGACCATCCTGTGTCCAAGCTGTTTCATCTATTGTTCATGTACTTTTGTTTGTTGTAAACTCTGGAAGAAATGTCTACTTAACAGATAAACCAGTTTACAAAAAAAAAAACACAAACAGTACAATGATGTCAAAATCAACACAAACAGTCCAGCAAATAGCGCAAAAACAGATTAAATCTACAGCAATGTACATGACTCAACACACAAAATTACTTTATTCCTTCATTATAACTCCAGCATTGAAACTGACCCGTTTGTGGCAGACCACATGCAAGAGTTTGGATCGAAGAATCAAGCAAAAATTTAAGTTTTAAAAATTCAAATAAAAAAAGGATATGAAATTCAAATGTTAATTCAATGTGTGAGACCTGAATCATGGAATTCAGAAAGTAAAACTTGAGGGAGTCAAACTTCCCAAAACATCATCAATACCAAGGAAGAGGAAACTCCCTCCTGCCCCCCCCCACACACACAAAAAAACCCCTCATATGTCTGAGGTCTATGATCTTTAACTGCAAGGGAGAAATGCTGCGTGTGGGGTCCCCTGCTACCCCGTGACTTAAACTTAGCATTACACTCTGCCCATCAATGCCCACTGCTACAATAAGCCGTTTTAATAAATCAAAGGAGAAGCTGTTACTTCCCAATTTTGATGATTTGCTTATTAAACAGCCACCCTGACTGAAAAAGCACAAAATACGTCCTCTGCCTCACTACACCGATACTGTCAGTAACAGATAGGGGTGAAACTGTTTGAATAAAACTTTAAAACTTATTCGCCAGAATTCAGCAAGTTTAGTCATATGCTGTATTTTTAACGCATTATTTAATGGTTTGTGCAATCCTTTGGCTGACCACTGTCCAGAATAGTACCCAGTTTCAATAACTTATGAAAATTGTAACACTTGCACTGTACTCAGGGCCAGAAACTTAGTTGTATACATGTTTCACAGTTTATTTTACAAATGTTGCAATATAAACAAACTAGTTTCACTTTCAGAGAATGAAAACATTTGAACTGAGATTTCACTGTGACTCTTAGAATTGTGACACTGTGGAGTCACGCATCCAAAATCAAATAACTGCCTTCCTCCCCCAATACCATAACAACAATACTTTATAGTGATGGGCATTGATGAGGAGAATAAAGACACAAACTTTATTTCCATAATACAGAGTTTATTAAGAGACGAGACAGCAGGAGGAGGGAACCCCCACAACAGCCTACCTACCTCAGGGATGCTCAGTGTAGTAAAGGTGGAAATAAATCAGAGCTTTCGCTCCCCTTATTGGCAGGTTGGTGTGTACAACAATCAGCATCAGCAAATTACTACTACATTTTCAATTTTTTTCACTGAATTAAAGATTTTATAAAATGAATTTCATAAATGGGACAAATTTTGGTTGGAAAATGGTGCACGAGCTGACATGCAGCATAACCTGGGGAATGAAATACAGCAGAGAAGTGCTGGCATGTATGAAAAAGCCACAGTACTCCCAAGAGCAAAGTGAAGAAGGACCATTACCGCTGAGTACCAGTCCACTTAAAAGTGCTGTCGTTCTGTAGCCCACACACCACCCCCAATACCACAGCTAAAGTTGGAAAACCTCTGAGCTGTCCTGCAATTGGATAGGTGATCCATGCTTACTTGTTCTTTCTCCAAGTCACAGATATTTTTTAAATTTTCACTCCAATTCTACTCTAACACTCACAACCTATTTCTACATATAATGGTCTACAGCATGATCCAAGATACCTAAAAGACTAAAAATAGAAACTGCATTTCTAACCCACACTAGTATTAACTTAATATTCGGTGGTGTCCATACCAAAGGTCACTAATAATGCAAAATGCAATGACCTCCCCCTGCACCTGATAGGCTACATAATTCATAATTACCCAACTATATAAATTAGTAAATAAAATGTACACCAAGGTACTTGGTTAAGTCACTTTGGAGAAATGTAAGTTAAATTAATAACAGCCAAAATAGTAGTCTTCCATTAAAGCGGAGACACCCACCCAGTGAGCTCAACTCACCTCTGCATTTTCATTCAGGTGGTTCTGCTCAACTGATAAACGAGAACCAACATTTAGTTTGAGGTTTATAAACCACAAATGCCGTGGATAGCAAATGGAAAAAGTGCACATTAATGCTGATGTGCACACAGATAACTTTACAATGGGTGAACAACAAAGTAAAATTTAGGTTCATTCATTAAACAAACAAACAAACCCCCACAAACTAGTCTTTATGCCTTAGGGCAAAAAAAATGTGAACTCCAGGGGAACCACAAGAGGTTATAATAATGATGGTTTAAAACACTGCAGCTAAAATCAGTACTCCTCATTTAATTCTACGGTTATCATATTGTGTCTCATACCCTGGTTATTCAAAGCAAATTGGCACAATTTATTCTCTGTGAAAGTGATGTGAAACAGATGGAAATGCTTAAAAATAAAAAAAAAAATCCATTAATTCTTATCCAGAAAGATGGCTGGTCCCAGACCAGTTCAACCACAAAACATGATGAAAATGGCTATCACTGGGGGGAAAAAAAAAAAAAGCCTCAATGAGAACAAACTCAAGAGTGAAACAAAATTTCCATAAGCTGATGCTACAGGACAAAGGTCAACAAACCAAGGACCATATGACTTGAGAAAAACAAACAGCAGGTGGTGCAGTGCTTAGAGCTGTCAGCACCTTTCAAGGCAGTTACACAGATTTGATACAGCAAAAATTGCCCAGCTGTCCAATGTGGTAAATCACTAAGTTTAAGTGTACAAACCTCATGCTGCAAGTACGAGACCTTGGAGAAAAGGAGAAGATAAAATAGTAACAAACCCAGCAATCTGACTTCATAGAACACTTGAACATACCAACCATTCCACTGAAAACACTAAGAAAATAAACACTCACCATACACTCAAGACCTGTGGAGATGTCCACAGCTGGTCTGAACAGCCCAAGTGGTCCTTTACTGTGGTCCAGTTGGTACTACAAACCCCGGTTCTACCAGACAGCACTGCAGTGGTTACTCTCACACATAAGGCCAGCGTGTGACTCAAGCTCAACCATCAAGTTCAGATACAGCTCCCCAGTGTCACAACCTTGATTTATGAAAAGAGCAGGACTTGCTGACAGCTGCACCCCCATCACATCAGTGCTATCTGAGGGTGACCAGGAACAAGGCAGTGTGTTAATATCTGCACGCACACAAACACACACTTTGCAAGTTCTTCATACAGCCTGATAGGTAAGGCAGATGACCATCAGTAGGTTACACACACACACACACGCACTACAGTAGATGGTGTAGTGCTTAAACAGCTCATTTACACACCTTAACACACTAGAGAAACTAGGCTGCAGCCCTCACTAGTCAAAAAATGAAAAACTGAACCGTGAGACCAACTTTAAAGTCTCACTTTTGCACAGAAATCTTTGCTGCGTTTCACAAACCTCCTAGCAGCCAGTAATTGGTTCATTCATCACAAGTCTGCACGTGCTTGACAGCTTACTGACATCAACCACGACACCAAAAAACAAAGCGCAAAAGTCATATTTTGATAACTCTGACACCCACTCACTAATAAATGTACAGGATACACCATACGGGATGGGTTCACACGGCAGGACTCAGTCCATCGGGCAGCAACATAGTCCACACAGCGTAAAAAGGACAACGGCTCACAAACAGGGTACTGTCTGACATGAGCAAGACTTGCATCAATACCTGGAGTGAAGATGGGCGTGCAAAACCACTGAGTGGGACCTGAATCATAAAAAGGGGGATCAGCTGAGTGTCACCCCTTGTCTGTACATTAAAACACAGCCGTGTACCAGAGTCCCTGGAGGCACACACTTTCACAACACAACCCCACTGGCATGTATTATTAGTATAAAAAAACCACACTGTCAACATTGCGACCAAATGACGAAGTGTGAGACACGCACATATCTCCAGACCACCATGGAGGTCCACTATGAGCCAAAAGCTAGCACAGTATCACACGTAGTCATATAAAAACACAGCCACGTGTAGGAAAGCACTAAATACATTAATTTCTCTACCCGCACTATAAAACACCCATGAATACAGACGGTGCTGTGGTGGTACCTGACGTGCACTTTTTTTATTAGTATTAAGACCGATCTTCACCCTGAACTCGCATGAGAACAAAACACAAAAAGGGAAGAATGAAAAGAAACCAAGTTCGGCCCAATAACAGCGTTTAGCGAACCCACAGAGTCACAATTTGTGGACATTTTTACATTTTAATTTGTATAACTTTAGCCGCACGCACATTAAAAATCCCGCACTTTCTCGCCACACGACCCACTGACAGGCACGTGGCAGCCGGTGCGTGCGCGTGCGCGCGGCGGCTCATGAGCGCCACCGTGAGGCCTCCCGCTCTCTCTCCCCCCCACCCGCCCGCCCGCCACACCGAGGCCCACCCGAGGCCGGAGAGAAAGGCGACAAAATGGCGGACTGGGTCGCGATCACGTGACTCCTTTGTACTCTCCAAATCGTTTCCAAGCAAAACAAACCGCTACAACCAGAACCAGACATACATTTCAGAACCAGCACGCGGTCATTGGTCAGAACCCGACGTCCAGTCTCGCTTAGTTCGGTGTCTATGCCGGAAAATGACCGTCTTTCTGCGTGGAGGCGAAATGGCGGCCATTTTGTGCAAACCTGCGCAGACAAGAGAGGGGCGCCCCTAATAATGCGAAAACCGGGTTTATTGCAAAATGTAGACTTTTCTGACGACGTAACGTACCGATTCCTCCTCTTTCTCCATCCCAGTCGGCATCTGCGGTACTGCCCGGTTAATGGACGCATATTCGTTCAGGTCGGGCAAGTCCTCGCAGCGGAAGACGGGTAGTGGCTTGGAAGCGTCCAGCGCCCGCGCCCGAAAAGACAATTTACTCATTTTTTATAATTCGAGATGCAGAATAAATCTATCCGATCCCCTAGAATTCAAAACTGTCCCGGTTAGAGTTCTCATTGATGTGTCTGTGGCGTTCTCCGATAGTCAATTGTTCGATTGGTAGAAATGCATGTACACAAATGGCGACGCGAGCGGAGCCCGAAAAGGCCCGGATCTTGGTCGCTCTCTTTCGGTCTCTTTCCACAGTCGCTCCGCTCTCTCTCCCTGGCTCAATACGCCATGGCCAACATGGCGGACATTAAAAACTCTTCAGCTCTCGGTTCGCTACAAGCGGCCCAGCCCCCCCTCCCCGAGCCGCCGACAGCCATTCCCACGCGGCTCCGCGCGCATGCGCCGTCGCAGACGCGCCTAGGAGGGCGGGGTCCGTTTCACACACTTTTGCTGAGGAAACCCCGCCCCGCCACGCCCCTCTCACTTCGAGCCCCCGGGGGGTGGGCGCGGACTGTTCGTGCGCGGATCCCCCCTTTTCAAACATTCCGGATCGAAGCGACTCCTGTCCTGGGACTGCTGTTACAGTAAAACTTTAGAAGAAGAAAAAAAATCTGATGAGACCGAATCGACACGCAAAATAAGTTGGTGCTGCTCCGACTTCCACACGCAAGCAAACGATGCGATGTACAAAAAAAAAGATAGCCTGAAAAGGAAATGCAAATCAAGACAAGCTGGCGAACTTGAGTACTGTTTTCATGTCGCCAGAAATGTCATTATTTTATTCAAAACGCACCGATATTGTACCGCCAAATGGTGGGAAATGTCTCCCTCTTCTGGTGCGACGTAAAATGTCACGTCCATCCTGAATTTAACATACATTATTTATCCGACGTTTTGCTCCAAATGGATTTTCTGCACCAGTTTTGTACAGTGTTACATAAAATCCATCCATCCACAGGTCATTAATGTTTACTGCATCAGTTCCAGGTAAGTTCCTTGCTCAATGGTACTGCATCAGGAGCTGAGACGCAAACCCATGACCACAATGTGCAAAGAGCTGTAAACACTGAATCATCAAAGGACCCTGAAATGAGTCCTGTGGATGTGCACAAAGACAATAACCTGAAATTCTGCTCAGGACACTTGAAACTGTAATGCCATTTTCCTCAGAACCTTCAAGTAACTAAACTGTAAATATGATCTTCAGATGTTGGAAGGAAACTGACCTCTGACCAAAGTGTCTAAACACAAGAACCAGACAACTATTTTAAAAATTGTCAGTTTTTTTTAATCCTCAGGATTCATAATGGAATGTTTTGCACTCCTTACAGAAAATTCACAAGTGTTATAGATTCTCACAAAAAACAGCATTTGTAAGCTATTCCAGAGGCCTCATTCTTTTAACAGATTCTTAAAAACTAAACCTTTACAACATTCCCATTAAAATTAAACATTTAAGAAGCCAAGATCTGCCATTATACACTGCCTATTCAGCACAAAGGACCAAAAAAAAAAAAAAAACTGTTCAGTGAGGATTTTGACTGATGGGACAGAGGTAGATTTCTCAGTTCTCTAGGTTCATCAAGGAAAGCCAGATGATTTTTGGACAGTTAGCAATGCCCAAAATCAGCAGAAAATGCAGCAGTAAACCCGTTACCTTGGCCATGGTACAAACACCAGTGTGGAGGACTGTTCCAGAACTCCATCTCCATCAGCACCTGCAGAGCAGAAACATACAGCAGCACTAAATCACTCACAGGCCTTATATTGGCACACAAAGCCGGCAATTACCGAAACCGCTATATGGCAGACAACGCCTAAGGAAATAGAAATGAAAAGATAAAAATCCCACAGTAGGGCTGCCTACAGGAACATGTAGTTTGCTACCAATGGAAGCCACTTACTGAGGCAAGGTGACTGCAGCAAGACCCACGACCTCAGAGGAGCAGCACCTGAAACAGCCATGTGCTGCGGTTATGCAAAGCAGCTGGAAGGCTGTAACTCTGACAGGTGGCTGCACAGCCCCAAACAGTGCATGAGCAATTCTACCTTCCTCTCTGTCGCAGGTTTGATGTCTGTTCTTCGAGGTGCTAAGCTTATGCAACAAGTTCAGTCATACAGGATACAGGAAGACCTCCTGGGATTAGAACCCATCATCTTGTGATCACAGGCTGAGCTCTTCAACGCTGCACCTGCTGGTTTTTGTTTCAGTCATGTCCACCTCCACATGGTGAACACAAACGTAAACGATATCCACCCAAATACACTAGCAGGACTGCGATGACAAGATAGACAAACATTTGTTCTGTATTTATGAATATTTCATATTCAAATTTCAGCAGATGGTCCAGTTCTTTCATCTCAGACCTAAACTGAACATGGTGAGCAATATGGCAAACTTGGCATTGTGGGACAGATAGGATTATGCACATGGCAGCAGTAACTACTCTGGAAAAGCTCCTGATAAACCACCTGGTGAAAACAGCCAGTAATTCAGAAGTTAAATAACTAGAAACCACCTGGTAAATCAGTCAGGAAGTTGCCCTACAAATGAGCAGGTAAACTATCTAGCACTCCAATGAGAAAAAGTATACGTAAACCACAGGTAAACCATGTAGCCAACAAAATAACCACCTGCAAACCACCAATTGATCAACCCTGTAAACCACAGAATATATCATGCTAAAAAAATACCCAGCTTAGGCCTCAGCTGCTCTAGGGGTTAGAACAGTTACTGCATTATTCAGAGGTTGCAGGTTCAAATCCTGCCTCCTGCCATAAAACCATTGAGTAACTCTGAATTGTAGCAGTGAAAATTACCTGGCAGAGTAAATCACTATAAGCAGCTTAACATGGCAAGCACCAACGGAGAAAAATGTCATAAATGTATAGTATAAATACATGAGAAAAGCATGTGGCCAAACACCAGGTGAGGAGAGCCTCAGACTCCTTGTTTTCTGCCATCAGGTTTAAGCAGCTGGGTTAATGAAGGACGGATTGTTGTATTTAATTTAGATAAAGGAGGCCACTCCGCAGCTCAGTAGCCCCATTTCCACCTCCTCCTCCTTCTCAGCCCTTTGGCCTTAGTGAGGAGCTCATACTCCATCTTTATATCTAACACATGTCCAACTCTGCTATGTCACACAGGGCCAGGTGGGGTCATATGAAACCCAGAACAAATTAATGGACAAAAAAAAAACAGATTTGACTTAGCAGTGATGAGCACTACAACTGTCAAACTCTAGATCATATGACATCATTCATCTTTTCTTAATTTAATGCAACAGGGAAACTCAGATACATGATGTACCGCGGGTGGGGGCTTCAACAGCAAACAGAAGGATGGCTACAACACAGCTTTTATACACACACACACACAATGCAATTTTGAATCACCAATTAACCTGAAACACATGTGTACAAACTGTGGGAGGGAACCAGAGCACCTGGAGAAAACTCCAAAACAAACATGAGAAAAACCATGCCAACTTCACATGAATTGAACTGAATTCGAACCCACATCTGAACCCTCATCACAGGAGCAGTGAGGCACCAGCGCCACCTGCTGATCTATCTAAACACCTGCTCTGTTTTCCTATACTTGTGCCTTGGAATTAAAGGGAGGATATCAAATGAATTTCATCCCCACAAATTAGCACACAAATGGGACAACATGCACGCTTTCCTTTACTAGGAATCTCAAAGCAGATACGAAAAAATTTATATTGCGTTCAATAAAATTAGGTCGATTTTTAAGGACAGGAGGAGAGACGTCAGAAGACGTGGACAGCAAGACGAAACAGATGAGGCAGCGACTAGATGGGACTGACAGGGGCATATTTTTATAATATAAGAACATGCCAGTCATCTCTGCACAAAACTCACTAACGTCCTTCTTAGAGCTGCGGTTCGCCGGGAAGCTAATAGACCCTGAAAGTATAATAAACTGTAGTGACAGAGTAAATAGAACACAAAGCCGATTGACGATTTTCACAAGGAAACCAAGTAGTAGGAGACAAAGACAGATAGGTGGACAGTGGGACAGACCTGCATTCACTGTACTGTTCTGCATTATTAACAATATTACCCACATTTCATGGTATCTTCCAGGATTTTGCACCCAGCTATTTACACTGATTTAGCATTGATACAGTTGGATAATTTTACTGGACAAATTCAGAGCAAGTACCTTGATCGAGGGTCCTACAACAGGAGGTGGGATTTGAAACCATGACCTTCGGATCACAGGCTGACAAGAGACAAGGCCTTACTAGACAGGCAAGAGGAAGGCGCTCATGTTGCAGCTCTGATGCAGCTCACACAATGTGTTTCATTAACCATCACTCAGCTGAACAAGTCCATCTATGGCACTACGCTCTTTACACTGATTTACCCATCTTTACTGCACGCTTACAGCAACTATTCACAGTGAGCACCTAGAGCAAGTGTTCTGCCACCTGCAGGTCACTCCCATTGCACATGTCCATTATCACTGAGGATTTATGACAGACACGAAAGGGACCAGGCTGAAGAGGAGTATGCAAAGTGCTGCTGTTTGTGTGTGTGTGTGTGTGTGTGTGTGTGTGTGTGGGGGGGGGGGGTGGACAGGAAGAGACAGGTTTGCGAGCACTCAGCAGCATGCAGAGTGGACTAAAGAGCAGTCCAGGGGACAATAGAGGACAGTAGGGGACAATGTGAGGTGATATGAAAGAGCCATCTTGAAGTCAGAAGTTGCTATAATTTACTATAGTACAGTCATGGTGGATGTGTCCACACTGAGGCAGGAACAGACCACAGTCAAGTGTCCATGATGAGAAGAGAAAGGCCAGACTTGTTGGACTACACACACACACACCTCACAAATATAGACCAAGCTGGCTCGTGTGTTTGTACATGTGTGTTACATGGGTGTCTGTGAAGAATGTAGGGCAGATTATGTGAGGTTTGTGGTTGTTGCGTGTGCATAACGCGACAGAGACGAGAGAGTGTGTGTGTGTGTGTGAGACAGAGAGAGGGAGAGAGATACGTGGTGTGCGCGTGAGAGAGAGCACCGCGGCTGCGTATTTCATCGAAAAGAAGTCCAACTGGACGAATTTAACTTTTCCTTTTTGATCCGCAACCAGCAAACCGTTGCGAAAGACAAAAGGCGGGGCGTGTGACGGGCATGAAATGCGCGAGCGTCCGAGGCCGCACGACGTGTGTTTTTACCCGTTTGGATGAGATATGAGTGACGGATCCGATCACACCCGAGCTGCTCTCCCAGCAGTAAAACACCCCCCGCGTGGACGCACACCGCCTCCGCCACCCGTGTCCCCCTCCTGATCCAAACCATCTCTCTCTCTCTCTCACTCACTCAGTCACTCACCCGGGAATCCGCCACGCAGGACGCCTCCGATCCGCCCCGTGGAACCCGGAGCCCCAGGCGGTGCGGCCGACGCCACGCGGAAAAATTACAGCAACGTTGCCGCAACGTTGATTAAACATTGCCATAACGTTGTCGCACTGGTCCACGATAACGAGTCTCTGTTCAGGCTCCCCCAGTGTCCTGCAAGAAAAGCGAGGCTCTCTGTGCAGCTCCAGCAGCCTCAGGTCCGGGAAGACGAACGAGCAGCCGGAGACACAGACCCTCAACCGACGGGGAACAAGTTTGGAGATGAAGGAGAGTCTCTGCGCCATTGGACGACCGGGGGCACCAATCACCTGTGGAGGGGCACTTCGGCCCAGATCGGAGCCAATCGGGGCACTTCGGGCCAGATCGGCACCAATCGGGACAAATCGGGAAGCATCGAGCCCAATCGGAGCACATCGGACCTGGTGACGTCACTGCACGGAAAAAGTTCACCGCCCGCGTTGTACAAGCGACACCAGCATTGGATGGAGGAGATAAATATTATGCTAATTTTACTTTCGGCATTGCATGGCAAATTCACATTATTATTATTATTATTATTATTATTATTATTATTATTATTATGTTCAAAAATAAGTCCTTTGAGGGTCTTACTGCCCTCTTATTACCCTTGAGATACTGAGCTGTTAGCATTTTTTTTTACTTCAATTTGATTTATCTCCTTTTATTTTTCTTCCTTTGCTCGTTTATTCTGATTCCAGTGCTGTTATGTGTGCTGCTGTAGCGTCCTGTAATTTCCTCTCTTGAAATTTCCTTTGGGATCAATGAAGTTGATGTGTATTTCTGCTTATTATCCTGCATTATTATTACCAGCACTGAGTTGAGTGATGTATATGAGATACTCGGGTATTCAGAACAACTGCAGAACTGTGCGCAGATTACACTGCGTTAACAGCAGGTGGTGTGGTGGTTACAGCTGTCACCTTGCAGTCAATCCTCAGTTTAAATCACCCTCATGCTGCAGTACCCTTCAGCAAGGTTCTAACCCTGAACTGATACATGGAAAAATATCCAGCTGTATAAATGGGTAAATCATTGTAAGTAGTTTAGCATACAAACTTCACATTGTAAGTCACTTGGCAAAAGTAATAAGTGGCAAGTAAACAAGTTTGTGTAAATCCTTTTGCTGTGTAATACAGTCATGACAAAGCTTTTAGCCATGAATCGGATGAAAACGTCAGTCATCTACCATATGTGAGTCATTGTGGGCTAATCGCAGGCAAATACGGTGAAAGCCACCGCTGGGACGCTGCATCAGCAGCACTGCACCAAGGAAACGCGATGCCATTCACAATGGATCTTTAGGGCCAGCATGACCTGTCCTCCTCTATTCGTTCAATAGCATACAGTACGTGTGATGCAATAATGTAATAATGTATAATGTAATACTTCCTGCAGGGTACAAATTCACAGATGTTTACTGAGTTCTGAACTGTTATGCAAACCATCTTGGTGCTGTTGCCAATACTAATTGAAAATTATAACGCGCAGGTCACTACCAATGTTATGAAAACAGCTTCATGTGCAAAAGAGGAACAGTGATACTGGTCTATCCATGCTGAATATCCATGCCTTTTACCCTCCCCCCCGTTATCTCGCCAACCTCATATTCGCCATGTACTGTGGCAGAATAGATTTCTCTCCATGCTTTTCATGCTTTCACCTTCACCATGCATAGAATGTGTCACCACCTAAGCAATTTTACCCCACTATGGTGCCACTTGCAACCAACAATGGTCTCCGCAGTGTTAAGTGCATTTCTACCTCCTTATGATTTTGCAATGAAATATTAGGCAAACAAAAGCAGTTTTGTCTGAGCACAGAACAGAAGAGAGAGATCTGTATGTATCTTTTTTGCCAAAAATCCTTAAAAAGCACAGCTATAAACTGCAGAACTGTTTTCTGAGCACATTAGCCACACTATTAACCAGCAACATTTTTAATCCAGAGCACCTGGAGGAAATCAAAACCCTGAGAGAAAATGCAGACACCACACAGACTGAGTCAGCTTCAAACCCACATCAAGACCCAAAACCCAGGAGCTGCTGGGCACCAGTGCTACCTGCTGTTCTATCATGCAAGCTTCTCAAGCCTTTTGTCCTTTGACTGATTTGCTTTTTTTACACTCTGAATTTTCAATAAATAGGAGAGGCTAAAACATTTGTCCTCACACACTAGTACACAAACAAGACAATATGAATTTTTCCTTTTCTAGAAACCTCTAGTTGGATACTAACTGATTTCTGTCTTGCTAAAAATTAGGCCAGTTTTAAGGACAGTAGGGGAGATGACATGACACTGACTGCACAGTCAGTGGGGGGGGGCAGCAAAGGCAGCCACTAGATGGAATTTATACTGACAGGGGCATATTTTTTAAAAGATCTCTCCAGTAATTTGTGTAAGAAACATTGCCATGATGTTATTCCCTGAGTCATCTTAGAGATATAGAAAATATAATAAATACTTGACTGTACCCTTAATCGAGGTACTTATCCGGAGCTGATACAGTAAAAATTACCCAGCTGCATGACTAGGTCAGTAGGGGCAAATAGCTGAGTGTCCAAATATAACATTGTAATTCATAGTGGAAAAAATAGTCAGTTAAATGAATAAATAATGAAACAGGCCAGTTTACTTAGTAGTGATGATGGGGATTATTTTTCTAAGATTCCTTAGCTGACATTTTTATATAGAGTTAACTGTGATGGATTTGTATTGTTGAGGTGTTTTGAGCGGAGTAATTCAGGTTAAGTACCACAGTCAAGCAAACTATAGCTGGTGGTGGTTTAAGCCACTGTGACCCCCACCACCACCCTGGAGTGTGGCCACTGTGCAGTGGACAGGAGTTGTACCACACTGCAAAGCCCTCCCCACTCTAATTTCCTGACATACAGATCTTTGTAACCCAGGTGCTCTGAGCCCAGCCCCCCCCTTCCCTGCACTATTCTGCAGCAGTCAGCTGACCTGCCTGAAGCCCCCCTCCCCACCCCCTGGAGGCACAGTGCACGTGTTCTCTGTATCTGCGGCAGTTATCTTGTCTCAGCTGCAGGTGGGTTCCTGCGGAGATGCAACCGTCACCTCACAAAGCCAGTAGCAGAAGACAGTCCAAAGGAAGATCTGAGCCACATGTCTGCATCGACTGCACATCTCCTACATGACCTGATATTGCACAGCAGAGTAAAGAGTGTTTAGTGCCTACTTTAGTAGGAATGAATTCATCTACTACGTTGATGCATCAGTCAGACTCCCAGGGATACTTCGTAGCTGCCACCTCTCCATGTGGTGCTGGAATTGGGGCAGCCTTACTCTGTGTGTGTGTGTGTGTGTGTGTGTGTGTGTGTGTGTGTGTGTGTGTGTGTGTGTGTGCGTGGTACCCTTCCACCTCACGTTATCTCTCAACATAAAGACTTCTCAACCATGCCTTTATCTGCTCTCCTTTCTCACTGAACCACCCAGTGGAAACACAGGAACTTACATTTAAACCCACAGCCCAGCAGCTGTGAGCTTTCAGTGTGATGCTGCTAATAAAAATAACATGGAAACATCTTCCGGGGAGTCGATGTCCGTACAGCATTGTGTCATTTTTTAGCGTAATTATTTATACATTATTTAACCTCATTAGGAGACTGTAATTGTGTCATCAATACCATCTACATCATACATGGACTTTCTATTTGTAGACTGTACGTCCATTACAGCATTGTGTGTTGTCTGTACAAGTGCACTGTGGACACCCAATAATTTTATGTCCAAATTATTGCTAACTGCTAATAATATTCTCCATATTACTTACCAATGATTAATAATGGTTATTCTGTGTATACGTAGGTCAACATTACATTACACTATATGGCAAAAACTATGTGGCCATCCTTGTAATGACTGAGTTGAGCTGTTTCAGCCACGCAGCATACAAGCACTAGACAAATGCGTGCTTCCAGCTTTGTGGCCACAGTTTGGGGGAAGCTCCTTTCCTGCTCCAGCATGACTGCCACTCCCCCATTTTTGCTATAAACGTCCACAAAATCTCTATGATAACAAATGTGCTGTGAAGAGACTAGTTCAGTGTGCCATATTTTTACAGCATGGTCTTCTCTGTGTTTTGTCGTTGCTTCCTGCTACTGGTGTGCTACCTAAATGGTGCAGAGACCTGCACAGGAACACACCTGTGTACTTCTGTGTGTGAGTTGTCTCACCGTGGGTCACATTAAATAAGCAAAGTTCAGGAAAAATATTACCAATAATATATATATTCGTCTTCTCACAAAAACACTACCAGCAGTTTAATGTTACTGGTTCTCCTGATATTTGTTTTTTTGAGGGAAATGGCATGAAAATGAGGAGAAAAAGCAAGACTCCATATTTCCACAAGCTATCAGCAACTTTTTATTGCAAGCGACCCCATTACATGCAGGATGAGTGAACTTTGATTTGCTGTTAGTATCAGCATCCCTGTCCACATTATTGTTGTATAGCTGGACCCCCACAGTAACTCTTAGCAGAGTGATTATATGTTTAAAAACGCATAAAACTACAACACATCTGCATATACAGCAAGGCGGGTCATGCAGGCATTGGCACCAAAAGCACCATCTAGTGCTGAAAACACATACACTTCCCTCTGGATAAATTTAGCCAAATGCGTGATAGTAGGCGGAATTCTGAAGAGGAAAAACACCACAAAACAATATTAGACATTTTTAAAATTTATTTAATAAATAATTTTCCAAAAATTGTTTGCAAAAGTGAGTACAACAAAAATGGCAGAAATATAAAATGGCCCTTGAAAACAAGATTCTGGTGTGTGTAGTGCAGGAAGAGATCTGGAATTTAAAGCAATTAAAAAGCAGCCTCCTCACAGCTGTTGTTAAAAAAAGAAAAGTATCTGCTGGATGTGGGCTTCCTTGTATAATAACTCAGCTAAAGCTCAAGAAACAAGGATAAAAAAATGCAACCAAAGACTGTGACAGACAAGTGTTACATGGATGGCTTTAGCAGGAATAACCTGATTTTATAAGAATGAATCCACTAATAATTCAGACCAAAGTTCCATCTTCACATAAAATGAGTTTTGGCAAAGTCACACATCAGTGTGTTATGTGATGCAAGCAAAAAACACTAAACTGTTGTGAAAAGGACAACCACTTCCCGCCTCCACTTGTTCTTTCCCCGGCTGCGCTCACATTATGGCTGGTGGGTGATTTTTGTCCACAAAAGCAGGTACAAAGACAAATTTCACTGTCACAAAGTCCGTTTCTCCTAGACTGGACAAAGGCCCTTTTCCCCTCTAAGCCCATAGTCTGACAACAGACACAGAGGTCCAGGGTAAACAAATCAGTGCTTCTGACTGAACCTGGACAGTTAGGATATCAAACATAAATCAACATTCACCTTTGCTAAAAGCTGAAGACATTTGGCTGGCATGGTGGAAATACAGCACATCACACTGTGTTTTTAAAGTTCAAGAGCAAAACCCCCCCCTTCTCATCTCTGCACCAGCAGATCCTACAGCGAGCAAGATCTTGTTATTTTCCCTCGTATTTGGGATTGATGACGGTTGTCACGGCGCTCTTGTAGATCGGGTTCTCTCCCTTAAAACAGCACAAACAAAGCGGGTGTGAAAACCCATCAGACCTGCTGGCATTCAACACCTCATCATGATCATCTACATGTGTTCAATTGATAAGCAGGATCCCTCAGCAAACCCAGGAGCCGATGGTGAAACTGTTTCCAGGATAAACTTTGATTCATATTCCCTGGCTAAAATCCTGAGATAACTGTCCAGAGGGTGGTTGTTTCCCTAAGACTTGATTTCCCATGATCTCCCGGGAGCAGACTCACCGTGTCCCATTTGGCATTCAGCTTCTCCTTCTCAAACTTGGCAAACTCACGGCGGTCGTGGATGATCATGAGCAGCTTCCAGATGAGCAGGAGGGCAAGGCCAATGAGCACTATGCCAGCCACAACGCCCACCACAATGGGGATGATGTCTGGACCTTTTGGACACTCTGCCAGAGAGTGCAGTGCAACATGGGATTAAGTTATCTAGTTCAGAACAAGAGACCCACCACCAGTACCAGAACTAGGCCCTTCCCAGAATGCACTGCTTACCCTGGTCCTTGACGACATGAACCACCTTGGTGCCATTGGCCACTGAGAAGATATAGTGAAACCAGCAGTCATTGTCGGCACGCTCTTTGCAGTTTGGGTTGGTCTCAGTGGATTCTGGCAGCTCATTCAGATTGTCCACATACACAAGGTCAAAGTAGCTGCACTCCTCTTTGCACGTTTTCTCCTTCTCGCCAGTGCCAAAGGCTCTGCACTGCACACAGTCCCTGCAATCCAGACAGGTTGTGGCTCAGTATAGGGGGAAAGGGGTCAAACAGAGAGGTGTGCTGCCTGCTGGCCTATGGCTTGGTCAGGGTGGGCAACTGCAGGAGGATGGACCATATTCAAATTATTTATTTATCGATTTATTTACAAGTATTTCTCCAACGCAATTTACTTACAAATATGTACCATTTAGATACATGGCAGTGTAACTTTTACCTTATTGGTTCAAGGTAAGGTCCTTGATCAAAGGAACTACAGCTGGGAATCAAATGAGCAACTCTGACCCCTATGGAATCCAGCTGCCCAACTGTGGGGGTACTGGCGGGAAGCGGGACACTCACTTGTGCTCAAGGCAGACGCTGGGACAGGTGCGGCAGGACTCGCAGGTTGGACCTTGGTACTTGGGATCAGTGCACTTGCAGGTGCCGCATTCGCACTCGCCGCGCCCGTTGCAGATCTTCTTATTGGTGGCCATGCAAGGCGTATCATCCATTGAGCAGTCGCAGGCGCTGCCAGTGTAGCCCGGGTCACAAACGCATACCCTGCACTCGCAGGTGCCGTGTCCTGAGACCAAAATGGTGTGACAGGAAATGAAAGAATGACAAACAAGGGGGAGAAGGGGAGGGGTGACGGGGGTGGCACAGCGCCTCACCTCCGCACAGCTTATTGTTGTAGCGGTCACAGTTGAAGTTGTCACACTCGCAGTATTTTCCAGAGTAGCGCTCCTCAGGGTTCTCCCGCTTCTTGCACTCACAGGTACCGCAGATGCAGTCGCCGTTGTTGCTGCAGATCTCCGTGCTGTTGTCACGGCGACAGTTGCTGTCCAGGTCCTCGGAGTTCACGTCCTCTGTGCTGCACTCGCAAAGGCGCCCAATGCGTCCTTCGTTACACCTGTACAGTGGAAAGATCGATGCGCCATGCAGGACTGGACTACCAGGTGAAACCCTGAAATGGGAACTCATTCCTCCACGTTTGGCTGATCATCACATCTCATTGCGATCAGGTAAGAAAGCCATACCTGCAGGCTCCACACTCCAAGGTTCCGTTGCCATGGTGACACTTTGGGCTGTTGGGCTCTCCGAGGGTCTGACACTCGCACTCGCAGATGAATTCTAGGTTGATCTCCACCTCCTCATTGAAGCCCAGCGGCTTGATCCTAACTGTCTGCCGCTTGCCATCCTTTGGACATTCACGCGCCGTCATGTTGATGTTGAAAGTCACCTGAACGGCACCACTGTCGCATTTTAGCATGAAAGCCCAGATCCTTGGGAGCAGAAGACCCAACAGAAAGCATAACCACTCACTGCGTCTCCGATAGAGATGTTGACGCACTTGCGACCATCCTCTCCATACTGGACCATGCCGTCCTTGCAGTAGGAGGTGTAGACAATGTTCACGCCCTTAGGCAGCTTGCTGTTCTCCAGGATCACCTCTGAGGACAGAGACTGGCACACAAATACACCTTAGTTGCCTAATGCTGGCTATGCAAATAAACACCTCCCGTCCATGATCAAATATGCCGCCTGCCTTGTTCTCTGGCGCTGCTGACAATTATTCTGAATTGAATGATTTTCAAATAAGTTGTGCAGGAAGGAGCCATTATAGTGAAAATTCAGATATGGAGAGTTCGGATACCGAGTGACTGCTTCATTATGTGAAACTGCCTGTAAAATACTGAAGGGCCGGCAGGTGTGGTACTGAACACATATAAGGTATTAGAGTAAAGTGTGGGGGCGAAGCCACCCCAGAGCCTTCCTCTCACTGCACTACTTACATTGTAAGCATCTATGATGAGCTGGATGACGTTGCTGGAGTTGGAGGATAAGGTTCCTACTGCCGACTTTGGAATGAGTTTCTTCAGCTCCTACAGGGGAAGATGAGTGTGTTACTACCACCTAACACCTGTTTTAACCACCCCTTTGGTACACCTGGCACACACATGCAAAAAATACCTGGTAAATATCCTGGAAATCCTGTGTGATAGCAAAGATGGTCTGGATGTTGTTGTCACTCAGCTTCTGAACTAGATGGGCAATAGAGGGGTAGTCCTGTGGGAGGATCGGAATGAAGTCAACACATCCTTTACATCACATCACTGCAGCAATGTGTCACTTAGACGTCATCATGGCAACAGGGTACTCAGTAGCATGTGGGGACGTACGTAGTAGTGGCTCATGCTGTAGATATTGTTCTCCAGGTGACACTTGCCATCGTTGGGGAGCACGATGCCGCCTAGTTTACCATCACCGGCAAAGTGGAAACCGGCATCGGTGGAGAACACCAGCAGGCGTGTCACGTTCCTCCAGCCAATGTGCTCCTTGGGGTGGGATGAGAAAGGAGTCATCCCAATGGAAAGTCAAGTCACTCTCCCAGTGGGAGGCCAGGGTCAACTTTGCACCACACACTCACCCCACAGACAGCCACCTGCATGATAGCATCAAAGCCGCCTTCCGGAGAGTCCAGGTTGCCGGAGATCTGTTGCTGGCTCACCAAGTTGTTAAACTCCTCACCATTGCTTGTCAGGCTTAGCACGTTCTTGAAGCTGAAGGGGCTGGCGCACACAAGCCCCTCTGAGCAGGGGTTCAGCAGCTTGGCTGGTGTGGTGCTGATGAAAGGCATCACTGTTTTCTCCACGAAGGAGCCGAAGCCTGTGACCACAATGGGTTCAGCCTTCAAGGTTCATTTTACTGTCATTATGAACTTATACAGATCTGCTATAGAGAAAGAAATGCAATTTCTCCCAAAATTTGGTGACAACACAGGACAGTGCAGGCAAAATGGTTGACAGATAAACAGATAAGGTCAGTAGGTGAGGGCCAGAGTGCAGGCTTGCTGCCTGCTGAAGGGAAGTGAAAACATGAATTAGCTGAGCTACTAACTTGGTCACTAACTTGGATTTGTTAACTGCTTTTCTTGGGCAGCTGCGGATGCCTAGTCCATCCCAGAAGCACAGGGCACTATGCTGCTTAGTACAAACACTCACACCTGGTCAGTCACACACACCAAGATGAATTTAGAACCTCTAATCCATCTGAATCACCCATCTGTACT
Source organism: Heterotis niloticus (assembly GCA_018136845.1). NCBI lineage: Eukaryota > Metazoa > Chordata > Actinopteri > Osteoglossiformes > Osteoglossidae > Heterotis > Heterotis niloticus. The sequence continues at coordinate 18,181,088 of CM030894.1, read as the reverse complement.
GTAACAGATATTATAATAAACCTGCTTGTTGATTAACCAATATTCCTTAATCTTCATAACTATTTCTGCAGCCCCTTTAGTCCAAACACATTGCAGTTGCCCACTGGTGTTATAAGCTGTTTCATTTTATACTCATACTTCCTCTTCCAAGGTATTTCTTCTTGTTTACAAGGATTACATTTAAATTTCTCACACCTATCAACAGCTGAGGAGTGCAACAGTTTTACATTTAAATGTATTCATTCAGCAGATGCAGTCCTCCAGCCAGCACGCGCACACACACCAGGGAATCTCACCAATGCGGAAATCTGAGGTGATGGCTTTCATCTCATTACTAAGGGCTGTGCCCAGGTTTTTGACATTCTGGAGATCATCATGCATGGAGTAGGAGAGATCCATGAGGTAGTACAGGTCGATGGGGTAGTCCTCAGCCCGCTTGAAGGTCAGATTGAAGGACTGGGGCTCACCTGTTGGATGGACAGGGGTTAGTGCTGAGCTAATGGCCTCGAAATGTTATTTAAAATTCTTTTCACTTTTAGAAGTCATGTTCACAACTTCTAGCAGAATGAATTCCTTGAACAGCATTTGGACGTACCCATCCTCAGCCTGAGGGTGAGCTTCTGGGGTTGGATCTGCGTGATTTCCTCAGGTGGGAGACGCTCCGCCTTGTCTTTCGTGCGGTTTGTGACAGGCCTGTCCTGCACCTTTGTTTGGTTCCCCCGCGGGTTTTCCACCATGTTGTCCTTGCAGCCCTTCTTCCTCAGAACCTCCAACTCATCACAGCGTGTGGATGTGGGCTCACCCTGCTTCAAAAAATCCTAGGGAAGACCAGGGGGACCACAGTGAGGATGAGGACATCACCAGAGCTGCTGCTAGAAAATTGGATATTTCCATGTTAATGCAGTACAGATAAAACAAGTTTTTATTTACATTTTTCATAGAAATGTTCAAAACTGTTTTTTGTGAACATTGTTAGGCACCTCGGATGATTTAGTTTTCACAGAGCACCTCCTGAGTTGTGAAATGGCACAACGGAAAGTGTCATTTTCTTGAGATTATGGCTTTTATTATGTCATTTTCACAGAAGCGCTTTCACATGATCTGCTGTAGCCGATCAATGCGAAAAAAAAACCCAATTGGGTGCCGATCAGTGAGAAACAAACACCTTCAACTACCTTTTTGTACCGATAAAACAGACTTGAGGACTTGAAGATGTCCAAGTCAGTGTGTTGTGATTTTATGATTGCACCCGAAACACGAGGGAGTTTTGTGGGTTAAGTCATTATGAGCTGTATGCATGGTGGGGGGTGTAAGGCTGAACTTACTGGATCCTTGCACCAGGCGCACTTCTCTCCCACTTGGATGCACTCTCCACAGGACCTGGCATTGGCCTGGGTGCACTTGCTACCATCTGAGATCAAAGAGGGGAGAGCATAGGAGTGAGGCAGTGGGAGTGAAGCAACAGTGAAATACCACAAACTCTAAGCAAGCACAGCTAATAGACACACATTCATTCACTGAGATCATGAGCAGAGTTAACACAGTGCTGCGCCTGTGAGGAAAAGCACTACAGCAGGCACTCGGCATGTGGTCCATGTTCCACAAAGCATCTGGGGGGGTTTGGGAGTGATGACATCACTGTGGGATGTGTTACTGGCCAGTGGGAAGTGTCCATAATGTGTGTTTATGGGTGTTGGTGTAGATGATGGGAAGCCTTACCTTGCTGGGCAAAGCTACTGGAAACAGTGACAGTTAACATCAGCATGAAAAGCCACCATCGATGCATCTGAAGCAAGAAGAGTAAAAGAATGCACACATGCAGATGAAAAGCATTTCACATCACATATCACAGTGTGTTTGGATTGCATACGAACATTGGCCACATGTAAGCAAAACGTTTGTGTCCATCACTAACAAATGTGGAATGATCAGCGTGGTGCTGGTTCATCTCCAGAAATTGGGGTGTAACATCACTCTCTACCTGGCATCTGTCTGTATCTCCAACATCCCTCTGTCAATCATCTCTCTGACTCTAATGCAACTCTTTATCCAATTTAATGTTCTGTCACCAACATCACTCTTTCTCCACCATCTCTCTCGCTTCTTATGGCTAGAAATGGGCTCCACCAAAGCTCTCTCCCTACACCAACTGTAATGGACATTGGACAGCAGCCACTGAGAATGCAGTTATTTGGAGAGATGTTTCTGTTTCTATTTAAAATACATTCAATGGCCCATCCTGCTTCCAAGCAGCCAAACCATGGTCACCTTCAGCTTCTTCTTGTTCTTCATGAGCATCAACTTACTTAATAAGCCAGTGACTACAACGGAGGGAAAGTGCACAGCACTTAAATTTCAGTTATATTCCAACAGGCGCCTGTTGTCAAAGGAGCAAATGGGGCTAGATCCAGAACCTTCAAGGTCACTGAGTTTGATTCATCTGGCAGCACCAGACAAATAACATTCTCTAAATATGATCATGTCTATAAAAAGTATGTACGGCATGAGGAAAATTGCAGCAAGGAAGCTTCCATTCAAAATCAGATGCTGGGAACTTCCTCTGATACCAGTGAAGTTAGACTTCTAGAAGTTTCTGCTAAATGATTATATTTGGAACATGGAGAAAGCAAAGGCTGATGTGGAAAGACTCAGCAAACTGAGGAGCCCATGTGTCCAGAACATCTCCAGATGAAAAGCATTGCAGAAGATACAGTCAAAGAGAGTCCAATGTAAAGATGGCGCAGGAGTTATGAAGATACTGGAATGGTGTTTGTGACAGCACAAGGAACACTGGGATTTTATTGTGAAGCAGCAAAGAGTTTTGCAGGTGAGCCCTGAACTGGACCTTTAAAGGAAATAAGTGGAACAGTACCAAGAAACCTCAGCATTGGACTGCAAGACATCTCAGTAGAGGAGGAACAAGAACGCATGCGGTGCACTTTACTCCCATATTTGGTTAAGCAACTCAGAGGTCTTGCTGTGGGGCTACTGCCTCTCCCCTCCCCCTTGTTCCTCAGAGTTATCTTTCGCCACAATTCTTCTCTAACCCCCAAGCAGGCCATGACATATGAAGATGAGATTCTTAACAAATGGAGGTGCATGTCACATGGGACTGTCACATGGCATGAGCAAAAACTCTGCAGCAGTGATGGGGGTATGGAGGGATGCTGGGGTGAAGGGAATGGCCTGAAAGTCTCAAATCCAAAGATGGAACTGTAAGGACAAAGCACTGTGGTTTATCAGGGTGTGGTCATGATGCACGGTGTCTCATGTGGTAGTGGTGATGCCTCACAGAACAGGTGTGGTTTTAGATCCAGGTGTCAATGTGATTCAGTGTGTGTGGCATTTTCAGGTACTGGTCGTGTTCATGTGGCACTTCTCCCACAGTCCAAACACACATACTGGAGGAGGGAGAACCATGCAATTGGCTGCCATCGGTCAGGTTTGAGCTACTCATGATAATACATAGGTCTGGATTTTTTGCCCCTGATTTACATCAAAATAAAAATGAGCAGGTGGAGAAGAACCTTGTGGTGGGGCCCTAAATGGGGTCCTTGGTTTTTGGTGGAAACCCTGCCTGAAGCTGGCTCATGGTTCATGTCACACAGATACTGCAGCCTCATGGGAGACACGTGATATCAGTACTGCTTGATGGGCACTCCAGCTGCTATGCTCTCTCTCTCTCTCTCACACACACACACACACACACACACACACACACACACACACACACACACACACACACACACACACACACACACACACATTCACTTCCTGTGTGATATCTTGTGCCATGTGGCCTCAGCACTCCACTGAGTGCGCCGGCTGCCATGTGTCCTCCCCGACAGTACCCTCATGGCTGGAAAACTCATTCCTCTCTCTAGTTTTCACCCACAAAGTATTTCTGATCCCAAGGGCGACATTTTCAGTGATGGCAAGATGATACTCAGCACTGTGAATCGGAGTCACCGAGGTTTGATACACCACTTGTATAAAAAAAGTTTTGGTATCCGGCAACCTGCACGCAGCCTCTGCCCTGAGGTGTCATGTGTTCAAAGCACCGTTTAAGGAAGGATATCGCCAGTGATGCAGGGAGCCGAACTGGTGCAAAGCCAAGTTCACCTCCCCTTGACTGATAGCAGCTGATAGGGAGCATCAGAGGCTGATTGTGCCGCGGCATCATTTCCTGCTACAAACAGCCCTGCTCAGTGACAGTGGGAAGCCGTCAGTGCCACCTGACCACACTCAAGTTCCACCCACATGTGCAAACACCAGATAGCCTGCTCTAAATCATCAGGCTGGTCTCTCTGCAAACCACTTCCCCATGCGGTGCCCATCTAAGCCACTCGTCCTGCAGCCTATTGCCCTTTCTTTCTGCTTCTTTTGGGTGGCACTGCTTCTTCCAGTTGTCCTCCTCGGCTTTCTGCTGCGCTAGGAAGTGGGACCACGACCAGCCTCAGCAAAACAAAATCCTGTGACTGTGTCTTTAATCCTCCGCACCAACCCAGTCGGCCTTTCTGTCCAGAGGTACGAGAGCATTGTCCCACTTGGAGGATGTGTGCATGTGACACGGACAGTTTCGTAAGGCGCAAGCTGCTGTCATACTGGAATTCTAAACAGAGGCAACAGGAGGCTGGCAAAGAATGTGGCTCTAATATGGGATATTTAAAGCCCGAATAAACAAGGGCTGCTCATGGCTTAGTATGGCTGTGGCCACGGAGTAAACTGCTGAAATCATGCATCACTGTCCTCTGGGGGTCAATGCGTGGTCACAGCTTTCTGTGTTTGTACACCATCGCTCAGCTGTACCACCGTAGTCGTGACCAGAGGTCAAGCCAAAGACCATCAAACATGGTTTAGGGGGTTACATGCACAATACTAAATCACTGAAACACGGTGAGTCAACTTATGAGTTATTCATCCATTATTCCTCCACTTATTCACAATATGAGTAACTCCCATGTTCCCTCAGCTTGGGGGGCCAAGGTCCACCGGCTTCCAGTAGCACGACGCAAGCGTCACTTCTCTGGAATATATTTATGACTCTGAGTAAGAGGAAATGCGACTGCTTATCATTGATCCTTCAAGGTGTATCCCGTGCTCCCGAGCATGATGCGTTAATGTGGGCTGTTGACTTCTCCTGCTCCTGGTAGAAATGTGCCTGAAACCTTCATTCCCGTTTTGACCTGAAGGTGCTGGGTGGGCTTGTCCACGCACTCCTCAGCCACTGCTCCTGTTATCTCAGTGCTACGGTAAACAGGCGAGCTCTGCATTTGCCCAAGGAGTGGCCGCTGTGTGTGGGTGTGTGAATGATTAACTCCCTCAAGATTCAGGCACTGTTTGGATCTAAGGAAGGCAAGGCATTCGGCCTGCAGGTCCATATCCTGTTTGGGGAAGGAATAGGAGTGACTGCTCTCTTAATGAGAACTGATAAAGTCTGGCAGACAGTTTAGCAGTGAACAATCTGATTACAAAAACAAAGTGGTTCGGGGTAACAGGAGGATATTAAGTCTTTTCTGTGGTGAACAGATCTGTGGGGTGACGGATGACCTGTACTTTAATTCTTGACAAACGTATATATTTACGTGCCACTTTTCTCCAAGATGAATTACGGTGTGAGGTTTGTACACCAAAGTACTTAAAGCGAGAAATCATTTTATTCAGCAGGGTAATTTTTACTCTATTGATTCAGGGTAAGTACCTTGGTCAAGGGTACTGCTGGAGGAGGTGGGATTCAAACCCAGGTGCTTTCACTGTATGACATAACAAACCTCAGGTATCAGTCACAGATATGAATGGCAGAGTTTTGAGGAAAACGTCAGCCATTTTCTAAACAGCCCGCTGTTCCTTCCTACCAGACAACCGGCAATCTGTTCTTCAGATCTTTTTGTCACAACTGCAAGTCACCTGACAAGGCAAAATGTAGGCCCTGGCTGAGAAAAGGAAGAAGCGCATGAATGATGGATGTGGAAACAACTCCGCTGTCAGGACAGCCTGGAATCATAAGAAACAACTTGGGCAAACAGCTGAGACTCTAGGAAGAGCTTCCAAAGTCAGAGCACAACCAGCAGGGCTGATAGCCTGAAGACACTTTTCTCTAGATTGACCATGCTGAACTTCTTACCCATTTATATTGCAGGATTATTTTTGCTGTATCAATACAGGGTAAATACCTTGATCAGGCAGATAAAATTCAAAACGCAAGACACTGTGCTTCCCATCCAGTTCCTTCAAGGTTTGAGCATAATGTATGATGAAAAGAACAAAAAGGAAAAGTTGTAACAGCTGTTCCCAGCAGTTTCCTGAACCCCAGCACCAATGCTGAGACATTTACAGCTTGCTGCTTTCTCGAAGCTGAGCAATTGTTCTCCAAAAACAATTTCGTGAAGCCCCTGAAAACAAATTTCTTGTGAAAGCATCTCAGATGGCGCAAGTGAAGGAAGAGCAGGTTTGACACTTTTTTTCTCGATGTGCTCAAGCAGCAGGTTTGAGGTTTGAAAAAAACGTGTGAAACGTGCCCAAGTTGACAAAGTTTAACACACTGACACACAGAACGTGCTGCAGCTGCACGCAACGTGGTAAAACACAGTTGGAACTCCACAGACTGACCGATTGTGAATGGGAATCCTGCAGATGGATGTCTTTGCCTTTGAGTCCAGCCATCCATGAAGATCTACCTGATTCGGTTGTAGATACACCAGGTGGTGCAGTGGTTAGAGTTGCCACCTGAGGTGCTTCAAGGTGCTTACGTGGAAGCGAAAAACACGGCCCTGACCGAATCGGACAATGCAAAGGTTCACTAACTCTTCGCCAACAATGGTCGGCATGATTATAGAGGAAGTCAGAGATGCTACCGGGGTGATAGAATGGAAAAACAGAGAGCAGAGTGCCAGGTGCAAACTATGAAATGGGAAGCTCTAAGGTCTACAGATAAGAAGGTCAAAAAGGAACGCAAGACCATGCCCAGACACGGGTGACATTGATGAGGCCCATTTGTACCATTGCGGTCACTTACAGCGCAAGGTTTGTACGCGATTGCGGTGATTTACCCATTGGTACAACAGGGTATTTTTTTCATCAGCAGTATGGGGCAAATATCAAGAAAACCGCAGCAGGAGCAAGGATTCAAAACTGGGGTTAGCAGCTGTAACCTCTACGCCACCTGCTCCCCTATCAGCACATGGGACCCTAAGGAGCATCTACTTGCAGATGCCACAGACAGGTGAATAATCCAGGGGCTCCCAGCTAACCTGCAGTCACTGCACCTTCAGCGTGAACTTTGCATTGAGTTTGGGTTACATCATAGAAGAAATGACATGATGCCCACCTTCGAGATCTGAATCACAGCACTGAGCTGAAAGGGGAAGTAACTGTCGCACGTTTTTACCAGCAGCCCACAGCTTCCGCCAAGCATCCCAGTCGCACGTTATACAACGCTGAGTTTCACGTGCGGTAAACAAGCAGTACAAGCAGCATAAGAGGAAAACAAAAACCGCACAGCTAAGTCAAATGAGCCAATACAGGAGTGCAGCCGCTTACAGTGTGAAGTTTGTTCACAGTCACCCTTTTCTGATGGCTCTCAGCTAAATGGAGACAGTTTTACTGCAACATTAAAAGTAACCGCAATTTAAACATCTGTCCACACTGTGGTTCAAAAACTCTCCATTCAGCATCCCATCTCTGGGAAAGAAATCTTTCCCTCATGCAGTTATCAAACAGTCAAAATGTGTGATAGCAGCCGTTGAAACCAAAGCTCTGGGTTATTCTGTCCAACTCAGTTTGATTTATGTAGATTTTTCTGCTTATTTTTGTCTTCTTTGCAAAACGTAAATTTGCTGCACTAAATATACAGCTGACAAATTGTAGGTAATTTACCCTCTTGTAGCTCTAATCTCTTTCTAAACAGTTGGGTTAGAATAAATCAAAATTCCGTTGCCTCATACTTTAGCATTACTGTGGGGATGAGTTTCTACATTATAAGGTCATAATAAAATAAATTAATGATATTTAATTTATTTAATATTTATGTCAGAATCCCTATGGTTATAGAACAAACATGATCTAAGCAGATTATAACATTACTGAGATAAGAGCATTTCACCCACATTACTCTGTTATTTACCAGGGTACACGGACCCAGGTGTGGAGGCAGAACACAGGATGAAACACAAGTCGATGTAACGTTAAAGAGTCAGCAGCCCAGAGTCACAGGCCCAGGCCAACACACCTTTCTGTGTTTTACTCACCTTAACGGGTATAACAGAGTAAAAACCTCAGAACATTTCACTTTCGCTCAGTCAGATGCACACAGGAGGAGCTGAGACGCTGAGTCCTCTTCTTGGAGACTTGTTCTTGCTCTTTCAGGAGGAAATGGCCCTGACTGAGTGTCACGCAGGAAGAGGGGAAACAAAAGTTAAGTTAAACAGAAAATACTTCACTTCTTCTCAAATATGAGGGCCTTCCTGCAACAGGAAGGCCACAGAAGTGTAAATGTAGAGCAAAAGAAGGGACAGAAAAGTCTGTCATCCGACCTTTGGGCGAAGCGCGCGCGCGTGTGTGTGTGTCAGTGTGTGTGTCTTGGAGAGCAGGAGGGAGAGAGCAAGAGCAAGTGAGTGAGACAGAGAGAGAGAGAGAGACAGAGAGAGAGACAGAGAGAGAGCGAGAGCGCTGACCCGCCCCCTGCAGGAAATGTTAACAAAAAATATTAACAATACAAATGGAATAAAACATGAGCCTGTGTGCACATTTCATTGTTCAGGATGGACCTGAGTGTCACACACCAACAATACGACTCACATTGACCATGAAGAGAAAAATACTGTTGGGGGACATGTGGGAAGCTTTTTTCCCAGCTTTTTTATTCCAAGAACTTAGCAGGGACAACTGTTGGTTTCCACAGTTGTAAAATTCAGCGGCCTTTACTGTCTGTCTAAGTTGATCACTGGTTCTCAGCATTGTTCCCCTCAAAAAATGTGAACTCAAAGTTGCATAGTAGAAGTTGGACATCATGGGTGAACGGCACCCATGTGACCGTCTGGTGTTCTTGGTTCCTCTTTTGATCATTTTAATTTTAATCTGAAAGCATCAGCATCCAGAAGTCATTTCCACATATATAAATACACCTTAACAAATTTAAAATATATTTCAGATATTTGCTGGACTTGAATGGTGCCTCCCCCTTTAAAGAAACAGAATGGAGAACAACAGATATCTGAGTGACTTCTGACAATTTTAAAAATACCTTAAACACCGGATTGCACAGAACCACAACCAGGCTTGAGAGGCCAGTAATGAATGTAGGAGATGGTTCCTCCTGGGTGTGAATGAAACACCACATCAGAAAGTGCTGATAAACACACACAAATGTGAACATGAATTAAAAACGCATTGAATAAAAGTATGGTGACTTTAAAGAATTGTAGTAATGAACAACAAGGATCCACATAAAAGGGAAGGTGAAAAAAAAGCCACAGTCCAGTCACTCAGGATGCAACGTCACATTCACGCCTTCCCGCAATCCTCTCTGAAAAGGGCCTTGACCTCAACCTCTGGCCTTCAACCTCCTCTTTTAGGGTCATCAGAGGACTGGGTTACTGTTTGGGTGAAGAATATTAGCGATAACTGTGTAGTACCTGATAATTAATCACCTGTTTAATTTTATTGTCGCTGTTCCTGGCAAGATATGCTAATAAGTGCTAATAAATGCTCCTTTTTTGGGTTTCTATGGAAACGGCGTCTAATTGCCACAGAATGAAATGATAAGCGGGTTTAACAAGACAGGACTTTAATTGGGAAATGTGACTCACAGGCTGTGTTTCAGCCATGATCTACACTGTAGACGTATTGTGGCTCGGTTTACAACTAAATATGGGAATAGCCATATTTTCATAAATATGGGAATTACCACCTTTACTGTGTTTCAAAGAACCTTTCTCTCAGTTATGGATGAAGCCAATGACAGAGAAATGATCAGCAGTTTCTCCCCAGCGTTATTACGAGCGATTACATTTGAACTGAACCTTAACTGCCGTACCATAATCCCAAAATCAAAAAAATAATAATTTTAATAATAATTTGCGATTCTGAAGGAGCACGGACTGGGTTGTTGCCACGTCGATTTGTTCGCGGGTACTTTGATGCAGTTCACATTATCACCCCTCAGTGGCCTTGGGGTCGCAACACAATTCCTATTTTCACCAACTTAGCACTGCTAGTAATCAAGCCACTTCTCCTACTGCTGGATTGCAATGATGTTTGAAACATTTAAAATTTTAATCTACACTGCCAGGCCAAAAAAAATGTTACCACCTGGATTTATCTTAGTGTTATAAACCGGGGTTTGCTTCAGTTGGTCAGGTCTAGGTTCAGCAATATTATGTGCCCAAAAAATGAGCTCAGCTGACTACCCGAATATACTGAATGACCAGGTTTTTCCATCAATAGATTTTTTCTTCCCTGATGGCACAGGCATATTCCAAGATGACAATGCCAGGATTCATCAGGCTCAATTTGTGAAAGAGTGCTTCAGGGAGCACGAAACATCATTTTCACACATGGATTGGCCACCGCAGAGTTCAGACCTTAACCCCATTGAGAATCTTTGGGATGTGCTGGAGAAGACCTTATGCAATGGTCCGACTTTTCCATCAATGCAAGATCTTCATGAAAAATTAATGCAACTTTGGACGGAAATAAATGTTGTGACATTGCATACATAAGCTTATGGAAGTGACGCCATGGCGAATGCGTGCCGTAATGAAAGCTAAATGTGGTCCAACAAAATATTAAAGTGTGTGAATTTTTTTTTTGGCTGGGCAGTATATGTTAATGTCAAAAATATCAAAAAGGCATTCAAGTGTTTATTATATTTACTATAAGCAAATATTTTCAGGTCATATATTGAAGAACATCTGTATTACTGACCATCTACTGATAGTGAGGGGGTAAAGAGATGCTGAAGCTATGAACAAAAGGAAAAACCTCTGCAGTCGCTGTATTTACAAATTTTTGCATCTTAAGTTTTCCCATCTTTTTGAGGTAACTACATTTTTCTTGGAGAAAATGCAGCAATAACCTCCTTATTTCATCAGGAAAGCTGCAGTGCGGAGCGTTTCAATACCTTTTTCCTAAGCTGTTGCAAAAATAATAAAACATTTTCATAAGCCACCTCTTAATAAAACATTTATTTAAGCCGATTCTTTGGAATGTAGTAGTCATAAGTGAAGGACAGGGACGGATACATGTGAATCTTCAAGGGAAACCCTGGTTACAAACAAGTACAAACATGACTTCCATTTTTAAGGCCTTGCTGTTCATGACATTTTTCTACAACAGCAAATTACAGAAATGGTACTGAAAATAAAACTTTTTTCCTGTTAAAAAAAAAAAAATCTCCACAAACATTTTGCATTGATGAAAGTACAAAAAATGACAGCATATCCATGAAATGAAAACTACCATAGTAAATTGGTTTATCTTTTCTGCAATGAAAAAAGCTTCTCTAACTGTACATTTGAGAATGAAAAAGACTTCATTTGAAACCATATAAAATGAAGCATATGTAACACCATCTTCTGTTTGTACAAATCAATATTATAAACACGTTTACCAGTTAAATATATTATCAGTGCAACATTGTTTTAATTCTGCGCCACGGTTTCTTTTTCTCTGTAAAGCAGAGTGGACTGATGTCCTCCACCCCCTCCTCCCGCCTGCTCCATGGGCCCGAATAGGACAGACATTCAGTGGGAAGTTGCCCGGACACATGGGCTGGGCATGGACGGACATCTCTGGCTGCGTGATGCTGAGGTCAGCGGCCACTTGCGCAACTGTCACCATGGCCTAGTAGAGGAGTGGTGCAGATGGACAGGAGTGCAGCAGGGATCACGGCCCCTGCAGAGCAGGTCCATAGCGACATACCATAAGCTGCAGCACAATGTAGCTCGACCAGGGTTTGGGGAGACCTCCAGCTCCCTTCCCGACTGAAGCGCTGTAACCCTGTGAAGCCCAAAAATGACAAAACCAAACATACACTTCTTCTTTTTGTTTTCTATAAGACGTTGCGTTCCACATGACATCTTCAGGAAGGGGACAGCAGATCTTCCCCTCTCGCTAGAGCGTATTTGAAGTATCGCCCTCTTTTGGAAAGGCCATTTCCACGCTGCCTCCAAACCTGTAGGATGCAGCTCTCTTTAAACCTGCGATTCACACTGTGATCCTCAAGTTTGATGGAGAACGATGAGGAGTGAAGCAGGAGTCCATCCGCTACCTCACAACCTCCCACAACACCAGTCCCTTGAAAGTGTCAAAGCTGTAGCTATTCTCCCCCTCTTCAAAACAGGCCTTTTAACACAATAATAAAACTTATATACAAACTGGGGGCATCATTAAAAAGCCACAAACTCAACAAGCTGGCAACTGTCGTGTTCAGAACTAAGGAGAGGCGATGCTGCAAAAATGAACCGAAGCCAACGGAGGTCTGACCCAAGGCACTGTGGAACCATACGAGGCAGAGAGACACACGCTCTGTGTGTGTGTGTGTGTGTGTGTGTGTGTGTGTGTGTGTGTGTGTGTACAAACACTTAGCTTCTGGTCAGGCTGTGCAGCCACCACACAGATATCAGTGTGATTCAGTCGAGCTTTTCCATCAACAGTAATAATAATAATAGGTTTAAAATCTTCAAATAAAATTAATTCCTTCCCAGAAAAAAGATAAATACTTTAAAACTTCTTCTTAATTGGTCTCAATACCAGCATCTGATTGTTAAAGTGAAAATTAAAATGTAACAAAGGAGGAAGAAAAAAATTAAAATATGATCTCACTGTACATATCTTCTCAATTATTATAATACACAGTGCCCCCTATCGACGGGTTTAAATCACTGCAGCTCCTGAGAAACCTTGGCTCAGTCCCAGCTTCTTGTCGATTACACATGCAGCTCTACTGTCAAGCGGCGACCGGCTGCCCCCCTCATGCCTCCGAATATGACTTCTGTGTGTTCAGCTTGTCCTTCTTCAGCTTGACCCCGTCGACCAGCTCAAAGTTGTAATTCTCCAGTGCCGATAAGTTCCTGTCTGACATGCTGCCATGCGAACAGGCACAGTACAGCACCACCCCACAGATGGCCCCCAGGAAGACCCCTAGGGCACTCATGGCAATGATGGTGATGAGAATAGGATCCAGGGTCCTCAGCATGGTACCTGGTTCATCCAGTTCGGTGCCCAAGTAGTCAGGCAGATCAATGGCTGCAAGAGACCCGCATGTGTGAGCTCACTTTTTAGCGCATCAGCTGGATCTTTTACTGCAACCCAGCTCCTCTGTGGCCCTTCAGACTCACCAGGGAGCTGTCAGCGTCACATTTTCCCCATCATTTTATTGGGATGATAATGACTACTACTCAAATGAGAAAAACTGAAATTGTAGGGGGGCTTTTTTTTTAATGGGTCAACAAGCAGTGGTTAAAAGTCAAAAGACTGAGAAATTTAAATCCCATCCCCCTGCTGTAGTGCCCTTGAGCAAGGTACATATTCTCAGTTAATATAGTAAAAATTACCCAGCTGTACAAATAGATAAATCACTGTCAGTATCTTAACACTGTGAGACCCTGGGAGGAAAACATCAGCTAAGCTAATAAATTATTCACCACCGTATCACACAAATAAAAAGGTTGACGTACGAATTTTGTTGATGTCAGGCTGAGGAGTCTCCGTTGGGTTGCTTTCTTCTGGGGGGGACAAGAGAAGGTCAAAGCTAGAAGAAATCCCAGCATGCATGCATACCTTCCAGGACTCTCAGAGCTTTTTGACCCAGAGGGTATCACTCCCACCTTGGCATCTGTCCATGTCGTCCAGCATTCTCACATCATCCACAGCGATGTGTCCCGCACTCCGGCTTTCCACCTCCCCCTCGATCAGCATCTGGATGAAGAGCAAAATTGGCTCCATTTCTGCATGATATTTTGTAAAATGACCATTAATGCTATGGTGGTCACATCATTAAAAATGCAGTAAAAAGTGGGTAAGATTAGAGATTCACACAGCCCCTCAATACACAAATAAAAACAGATGGATGAGCTCATCACTGATGACCATCCCCAGCTGCCAAAATTGTGTCCATTACAGCAGGTATGAATGAAATAAAAAATGCAAAGATTATAATAAAATCACACTCGGTTGTTGGAAAACTTTGAGGTACAACGAAAATGTGTGACTGATGTGTAAAATGGGCAAAAGAGAGGTGCTGGAACACGACCCTGGCGGTGAGTAAGAGGGAAACAGATGTGAGAGCAGGTGCCAAGAACAGAGATGAGCCAGAACCAGAACTGGGGGGGCACGGAAAAAAGCTCAGCAGTTGCCCTGCCCCCCACAGAGAGATGCAGGGAATAAGGATTAATAACTGCATTAATAATAAAGGAAGGTGGCATGATGGTGGGTGCAGCGAAACGGACTACACGGGGAAAAATTAATAGGGATGTTACTGTATTTTTTACATTTGTTTGTCCCATGTTCACTGCTTCAGGAATAGATTTTCCTCTGATTTTAGCCAAATAGACTGACGATTTCATCTCTTTACAAATTGCCATATTTGAGTGAGGCACCTTCCTCAAGAGCACTGCAGTTGCCGGCCAGAGAGCACAATTTCATCACGGGGTTTCCCTGATGTGGTGGATGAGCCATGGAGCACTGGAATTTCACAGCAAAAAATTCCAAGAGCTGATTAAGTTGCCTTCTGCTTATGTCACTTTAACCACTTTGTGCCTCTTGCCAGCACAGGTTAATGTCTTAGCAATACTATGCCCTTTAGATTCAGCAATGCACCTGCTTTGAGACACTGCCCTGGAGTTGTAGAACCAGGGATACGGTACCTGGTAGGGTCTGTTGGAGGCAGGCACCTGCACGCGACCCTCCTTCCATCGTCCCCCCTGGTGCCCACTGACGATCCACAGAAGAATGTTCTCCTCCTTGCCCTCCAGGGTCTTCCTCTTCTGTATGACCCGCAGAACCCCAATGTGCGGCCCCACCATGTGGTACCAGAAGGACATACACAGCTGTTCATCATGCCCAGTCAACACCGGGCTCACCAGACGGCCCATTGCGCTACCCTGGTCTCCCTCAGAAGGCAACAGGTACGCAAAGTTCCCCGGCCCACCTGCATGGAGAACAATGCAGTTGTTCAGCACATAAGCAGAATCTGTCCCAGTGATGCCCATTCTGACATTTTCATTCATTCTGCTGCACACTGCTCTCACCTGCGTGGTCCAGGATGGGAGCTGAATCCACAGCCAGGGATCCACTGGACTGGAGGAGCCACTGTGTGCTGCCGTTACTCTCTGAGGTCCATCCGCAGAATGACAGCTTGTCAGCCCATCCGAAGTTACACGCGAAAAACAGATAGGCTGAAAGCGAAGGTTGGGTGCTAGGGTCACAACACTGGTTAGCACTGTACCCTTTTCACGAACATGAAACTGTCTGATTTTTTTTAGCAGGTTGTCTTTTTATCGGGTCATTTTTGCTAACAACTGTTTTGACTACATTAGCAACACGGGAAAAACTCCTTATGTACCCAAGAACACCTAACAAAGGTTTAAGTTAGTAACCACAAGGGGGCAGTAGAACCCTGGCTGAAGAAAAGCCAGTTACCACAGGGCACCAAAAATGAGGGTGAGAGGAAGGAAAATGTAAGTCGGGGGGATGAATAATAATAAAAAAATCCTTACAAAGAAAAAGCCTGAATCACAATAATGGGAGCATGTCTGCCGAATGGCCTCATGCGGTTAATTGAATGAGACCTTGTAACAGCCCAAGTGGAAAGGAGTGCAAAGAAATAATGGCGTTCGAGAACAGAGAATGAGGAGAGTCTTTTGCAACAAGAATAGCTTTAAATTTTTAAAGGCAAAAATGGTCCTTGTGACAAAAGCAGCCAGCGCGCTTCCAGCCAGAGAGCACTAAGACGTTCAGGTATAAAAAGGCCCAATTCAGACGCACTAAGGGCCGCTCCAGTACCAGAGGGAGGAGTGTTGGGACCAGCAGGAAGGTGAGGTGGTTAAGCAGAGTCCAGATTACTGCTGCCTGGCTTCATACTCTGTTTCTGAAGCCCACAGCTATTCTTTGCGACCATAAAAAAACTAATTTTCTGCTCAGCATGCCTCTGATGCCCTGGACCCTCAAGCGGCTGCTGTCTACGATGGGAGGTGTGGGCAGGTGGGCTCTTCCTCACCTGGAACGGTATCCATCTCCAGAGTGGGGTCAGTCGGAGAGGTGGCACCTGTCAGAGCAGCAGAGACGGACAGGTGGTGAGACACTTGCAGTACTGAGCTCAAACTCAGCGATAGAAAGGTGGGATGCAGAATTGGGAATGAGGAATAAGGAACAGGGGGAGAAAGAATGTGCAGCAGGATGGGAAATGAAGAATGTGGAATGAGGAATGGGAATAAGGAATGAAGAATGGCTAGTGGGAAACAAGGTATTTACATTTGTGTTAGTTCAATTAGCAGATTTTTTATTGCCAAAGTAAACATCCAAAATGAGGATAGAAAGAGCAAGAATGAGCAAGGAGGAATAAGGAATGAAAAATGGGTGATCAGGGATGAGGAATGAAGACTGAGGGAGGGGCAATAGAAAGATGATGAAGGGAGGATGAAAAATGGACAAATGGGATTGAAAAATGAATCAGGCACAGGGAATGAAGGGTAAAGAATGAGGACTGAGGAACAACTGATGAGGAAAGGGGGAAATAACAAATGGGGAGGGACGAAAGAGGGATGGAGAACTGAGAATGAGGTGGTTTCAAGTGGGTTCTTGGGGGGGGTTTTAAACACCTTCTTCATCGATGTCCTCCCCTATCTCGGTGATGCAGCTGGTTGGATCAAACTGGCAGTTCTCCATCTCTGTGGATGTGGGTGTGTGTGAGGGTGTCGGCGAGGGTGTTGCCATGGCAAAAGGCGTGGTGGGCTCAGTTGTCGGCTCTGCTGGTGACAGATATCACTGAGCTCCGGGTATCATTAAGGAAAATTAAAGAATAACCAAACACACTGGTGTGTCCACAGAAGACCCAAACTGGGGAATCTAGAGGTATCCATTACGGCTGTTTCTCTCTCAAGGTCTCCTTCCCAGTCTGCCCCATGCTGCATGTTCCTTCCCCAAATGAAGCCAAAAGAACATGCTGTTTGGGGGTGGGGGCTTTAACCCAGAGTTCCAGTGACATGAAACCTGTGCTGTGCTGGAAGTCAGTAGTGGTCCACAGGGCAGGAGGGAATGAAACCCGAGTCAGATGAACATGGACACACAGTACGGGAGGGTCAGGGGTCAGGGGCTATGGGGATCATGGGTTGCGAGGGAGGTGCAGAATTCACCGGCTGCTGTAGCTTAGCACTTAAACCAAAGCTGAAAATTAGCAGCACTCCCTCCTCCATGGGAGGAGCACCAGTGGCCCCCTTTCCACTTTGCAAATACATCCACTGTCTGTATATTTGCGCTCTCCTCCAGGTGTAGTGGTTTTAAAGCACACCAGAACTGCGGTATTCGAGCTCTCGTTTTCCGAATTCCCAAAATAACAAGCACTATATATTAATACCAGAATCGGAATCTGAGGAATTACAGAGCATTGGGGATATTTTGGTTAAATTAACTGGGGTTTCTCAGAACCCCTGCAACAAATCATAATCTTCCTCACAAGAAAAAATTGAATTTGCTTCCAGATATTTCAGTTAGCAGAATTAAAGCCATTTCTAGGAACCAATTAGACTTGGATTCCAGGGTACAGGTGTATTATTATTTATTCTTTTGGCCAATTTCCTCCAAGGGGACTCATATTTACCTCTTTATACTGTACTGCCAGAGATTTTGTACTGTGCCAGTTTAGTGAGAGGACTGTGATCAAGAGGTGGGATTCAAACCCAGGTCCTTTTATTGCCCTGCTAACAAGTACACCACCTGTTGCCCCGACATCAGCACTATGCAAAGAGTAAAGTATTGATGCTCTCCTGACTCAATCACCATGCCATCTGGAGACTCACCCAGGTCACATCCGAGCAGCTCCAACCGCAGAGCCATGCCAGAGGGGCTTGCCCTCTCAGGGTAGATCCTCAAGAATCGGGTGACCAGTGGCTCCAGAACTTTGAGCTCCGGTGTGTCATAGTTCAGATTACCCTCAAAAACCTGTGAGGTAGGATGGGGGGTGGGGACAGATTACTCACAAATCCCTCTTTGTCCCCTTTAGCAACAGTGCTAACACACAGAGAGCAGGAAAAAACAGCACCAGCATCTTCACCAAACATGCAACGAAAGCCAGAAGGCAGCATGGGGGCTCAGCAGGTACTGCCTGTGGCTCTGCTCCTAGCCTGTGGGTTTAGTCATGAGTTCTACTACTGGTGAGTTTGTGTGGAGTTTGCACATTTTCCTGTGTTCATATGAGCTTCCTCCCACAGCCCAGAGATGCGTTTCAGGTGAAAGGGGACTAAATTGCCCATAGTGCTGCACCGCTTTGCTGAATAAAGAGTTGAGTGACTGAAGGGGTTCAGCGCACTGCAAATCACCATGGATGAAGGTGTCAGGTGTATAGCCAGCAATGACCGCTGTATGTTGATTTGAAGAAATTAATCTACTAAATTAATCAAGTAAAAGTGAAGATCAATGTCTACAGGCCCACAATATGGCTCTCCTTTCTAAAACAGACCAGAGAAGATAGACAGAAGACACAGGTATCCTTCTACTAACAAGTGTAATGCCTTCCTGGAACTTGTCTTATGAGCTGAGGTCTCGTAAATCAGAGATGTAGTTACCATCATAGCGCATAGGTCTTTGCAAACCCCTCAAAATCAGCTCTTGTTACTCATATATGTGAAAAATCAGCTTCATGTTTGGTCATAAATAATTTATTGGTCCTTGACCATGTTAACATCTATGCACAAAAACTTATAACTCAAAAAGTTATCTGAAAGGACCTACAGTACATTTCAGTCCTCAGTAAATCAAGGTCTTGTCCATATGGTGTGTTTATAACTGGGGACAGAACACGGTGTTGTGGCCCAGGCCCCAGAATAATCAGGGCTTGTCCTCACATTTTTCTGTTTTCCCCAGCAGCCCAAACCATTTCCAGCCAAACTGACTTTGTCTTTGCCCTCCCATAGATTTTCTGGCTTCTATTCTCTCTCTCTCTCTCTCTGTGTGTGTGTGTGTGTGTGTGTGTGTTTGTGTGTGTTTGTGCGTGCGTGTGTCAGCACACCACAGATTTAGACAGCTGCTTCTTTGAACCATATCGGGGTCACCTCTTCAAAATGGAGGGAACATTTAAACACCATATTTCTATTAATCTTCCAAATTGCAACCTGCAAGTATTTTTTCTCAGCAGAAATATCTTTTTTATCCATTATGACTGCAAATCTAATTCATATAATTAATTCCCATAATGGATATGAGGAGCTAATAAAGGTACTTCTGCCACTGTACAGGAGTGCCTTCAATTTCATTTTTGCACAATGATTCATTAAATTACTTTTTGCAAAGAGCAGCTGGTAGAGCTGGTATAGAACTTTGCACAAGCAACCCTTTTAGGTCTTTATAAAAACTTTGTTTTTTGTAATTAGGTTATTAGATTATTAGGCAATTAGAGAATGTGCTGGCTTGAGCAGGACACCTCTGGATCTACCTGTTAATGGGCTCCCACCACACTGAGAGCTCTGAAAAAGCAGCAGCGCTGCCTGATCACAGAGCTGAGGGTTCAGACATTGGCAGGAGATCACAGAGCCAAGAGTGTCCTATGTGTCCGCGCTCACCTTAGGCTTGATGCCATGTTCATCCTGCACCATGGTCCAATTGGTGCCGTTGCTGCTGTAAGCGACGCGGAACTTGCGCATGAAGACCTTGAGCTCACGCAGCTTCCCACCCTGAGTGATGAGGCCGGTGACCCGCTTCTCCTGACCCAGGTCCACCTGCAGCCACTCATTGCGGAAGTTTTGGTGCTGTTGCAGGGTCCACCCAGAGCGGCTCGTGAGCAGGCGGGCATTTTCGGGAATCCAGCCGCGGTCTCCTTGCGACGACACTGAGATCTGGGCGTCAGAGATGGCACCCGACACCATTCCCAGCATGCTGAAGCATGGGTAGTCTGTGTTGGGTAGGAGACAAGGCATTGAAGTGGTACGCACTGTGATAATAAAATATTTCTGTCTTTATTAAAAATTTTATACAAGTATATCACTTCAAAAACTGAAGCAAGGCATTTTTATTAGAAAAAGAACAGAACTAGGAAAATAAGAAAATTCTAGAAAATATATAATAATAACTATTATTATTATTATTATTATTATTATGTGTATATGTGAGAAATGCATTAAAAATAATACTGCAATGCATTGAGTTGTCCAATTATTCTAGCATCTGCTGGCCATACCTGGATGAGCTATAAGTAGAACTAGTGAGTCTAAGGATCCAGCCGTCTCCTTAGCAAATAAATGAAGCGGTAATGCAGGCCTTGGATGGGATGGACAGGGTAAGCTGAGCAAATGTTTTTCCTTTAGTTTTTTTCCCCTTTCCCATCATATGGGATTGGTGCGCAACGAATTGCTCAAGCTCCTGAGATCCGCCCCACCTCCCCGTGGCACCCGCACCCACACCGTCTGCTTCCTGGACGTTCCCTGCACTCCCCAGGAGATGCCGAATCAGACAGGTTTCCGGGAGCTGCTGCAAATTTTTTTTTCCTCCTCCTGGTGCCTTAAATGTGCAATGAGAAATGTTTCTTCTATCTCTTTGGAGGAATGAAAAGAAAAGATGCCTTTGAGGCCCAACTGGCAAACTATGAATTAGGATACAACTCCCGGTCTGGGTCTGATTTCCAAACATGGGTTGTGTTTGGAAATAGGTTATGATCCTTGGACCTTCAGACATGAGTTACGTCTGTTAGGCCTTAGGACTTGGGCTGCAACCCATAGGCCTTCTGTGCTGCTGAAAAGCGAGGATGGAACCACAGGAACCCAAGTGAATTGACTGTACAAACACTGTTGAGGTCAGCAGATCCTGTGGGTGAAGGAGTTTTATCTGGAAGAGGCACGGGTGTCACTGAGGGAGAGCAGTGTGTATTCCAGGATTAAATAAACCACCATTACACCCTATCTGTCTACAACGCCTATCTAGTGCTGCTCTTGCTGTTGACAGACACGCAGGAGTGGAAATATTCCTTCATAGCGCTAATAAAAGGAATCATAACGTGCCCTCCTTCTCTCTTTTTACATGATGGGAAAGGATGAGCTGCCAGAGGCTGTGGAGCACAGAACTCAGGCCTCCTGCTATGAGGTTTGGAATTAAACTTTGATAAATTCAAGCAATGACTGATTTGTTCGGCTAAAAAAAGAAATCTGCTTCATTCCAGTAACAAATTCACAAGTCCGTTTGTTCTTCACATGACTCACATACTATAGTCCCTCTCCAAATAGGGTCCCACACAGGTAAAATCCCATTTAGCAGCACACTAATCCCGCAGTATATGTCCTCCCTATCAAGTATTGCCACAAATATGAAAAATATCTTGTTGTGATCATCTCAGAGGTAGAAAGTTTTTATTTCATAGTGACTTTTATGTGATTTTTCTCATAATAGTTAAAGGTAATCCTGGCCCTTTTATAATAGTCCCCCAGTTAGTGATGGATTTATTCAATTGTGCTTATTGTAAAATACAGTATAGTATATTTTGTGTGTGTGTGTGTGTGTGTGTGTGTGTGTGTGTGTGTCTTGATGCCCACCTGATACCCTGCAGCCGTACACCTCGAAGCGGATAGAGATGCCCTGCTCCCACGTGACAGGCCGAATACGGATGAAACGGGTCATTGTGGGTTTGGGCAGTGCTGCCTTCACGACATCTTTTGGGTTTGAGTTTCCCACAAACACCTGGAAGGGAGCAGAGCACAGCCTGGAATTATGGCCACCTTTTCTCTCTCTTACATCATCATTTCATCTATTTTCTCAGCAGACAAATTAATGGCACAAAATCATTACACGTTTAAGGAAATTTTATCTGATTATATATGCTAGGCTCATAAATAAAGGTTAATTTCACCCAGGAGATTTCGCTCAACCATTTTATCTATTCCACTGAAAGCTGTAACAACACATGTCTTTCTGGGATCTGAACCTACTGTACGTTTGGTCACATCAGTTAGGAGGTTAAAGAAGATCCATCATGCTGGCAGCTGGAGTGGAAACTGTCCTTACCTTCTGTTTTGGACCATCCTTCAGGGGGATCCAGTCCTCACCATTAGAGCTCAGGTCTAGTTTGTAGGATGTGACATAATAACCTTTTTTGGTTTCCTTGGAGACGGCACCCTGCATCCCGATGGCAGAAACAATGCGAAGAAACCCAAGGTCCACCTGGTGAGGGACATAGAGGAAGAAAATCATTACAGTCTGGAAAACACGTGGACAACCCAAACTTGTCATCCGGACAACGGCAACTTCAAAATGGATCATGTGACCAGAGATGATCCCAACAGGTAACCTTCTCTTTCAATCCCATCTCTAAAGCTAAAATGGAGAAAAAGTAAGATGGAAATGATGATTCTTGGCAATTGTAGCACCAAAGAATCTTTAAATTAATTTCCTCCAGTAAACTGGGAACAAGTCATGTCCTGCACTGCACAATAATCAGTTTATTAATGATTAAACTTTTCCTGAGGCCTGTGCGAGTGATGTAGAACAATATGAAAAGTCAGACATCTGTCTGGTAGTGGATTTCATGAAGATCTTATTTCCTCTGGGTTTTGGCCCAGTGTTTCCCGCAAAAGGTCAAACTGGAGCTGGATCCACACACACACACACACACACACACACACACACACACACACAGAGAACCAATGACACCTGACCTCTTTAGGACTCTAATTTTGCACTTTGCCCTTGTATGAGGTCACCCATGTTGCTGCTAATACTGACTAGCAAAAACTCATGAGTTCAGCTTTGGTCAGGTGCTCACGCTCTAGTGAGGTGTTTTCTGTGCTTCACCTCAAAAAATACAGGCTGAGCAGTGGTCAATTTAGCTTAACAAAGGTGTGATCAGTTTGCAAAGCAAGGAGTTACTGGCAGCACAGTGTACTCGCTCGGTGGGCGTGGCTCGGTCAAATGAGGTCACTGTTACAAAGAGGAGAGTTCTGGGCCCATAAATGAGGAGACTGTCCTGAGCTCAGAGTGTGACCGGTCTTGGTGGGAAATTAATGCCCATTCCATTATTCCTTTGTATAGCTGACCCAATGGGTGAATGAGTAAAAGTTACTGAAAGGGGTACAGGAATGAGATCACTTCATGTTCCATATCAGAAAAAAGAAAAAAGCAGTGACCCATCTGCCTGTGTGGGCCGAAGGAAAGGGTGCAGGGCTCCAGGGCCCATTCAGAAATATTCCCTGGATTTTTCCCCAGAGGTGGACTGTGGAAAAGGAGCCATTGCTTGTAACTTTAATTCAAATGCCATCTGGCAGCGACTGACTGAGACGTGGCCAACGGCTGGCAGCCAACAGTCCTGGCAGCTAAACAGCTCCATTTAGACTGACCTAATAAGGAAAACAGAGCTGCAGGCACCCTCCACACCCATCCGCCACCCCAGCCTAAATCATCAGCAGAGAGACAGGTATTCAGTAACAGAACTTGGGACTGTCCTTTCTATCATCCAGCACTGTACATTACCTGGCTGCCACTGAGGTCCAGGACAATGGAGTGAAGGAACACCACCCTGAGTGCTTGCACTGCAGCACAGTCATCCTTCACATCGTTCTTGGCATGATGTTTAAAAAGTCTACTTTCAAGAGCTGGATTTTATTAAAGAAATCCATATTTATGATAGTTACTAAAAAGCAAGTTAAAATTTTACTTATGTAAACAGCAATTCAGGGTACAAGACTTTGCTCACAGGTACTTGAGCAGGACCCCTTGAGTTGTAGTGGGACTTTAAGCATCAACCTTCAAGTTTCAAATCCAGTCTTAACTCCTGTATGTGGTCTTTGGTTCATTTTTCAAAGAATCTACTATTCTTAATAGCATTATTAATACCACCATCAAGCTAGTTTGATCAAGCCAGTCACAGTTGTTTTCACAAATTTGTTTTTTGAACCCAACAGGTTTTGGATCACAGGTTTTGGTCTGTTCAGTTGCTCACTTCCCAAAGCATGCTGGGTACTGGCATTGAAAAAGGAAAAAAAAAAAAAAAAACAGAAAAAACTGAGACTCTTTAAGAGCACCTCCCAGCCCCCACCATTAAAAAGGTTCTTTGTTGAGCCTTTATCTGGGAGCCAGGCTTCGACACCGGGGCAGGAGTCTGGAACTTAAACAAACACACACAGCCATTTCCTGTTTTTTAAGGATGTGCAGAAAAAACGTTTGAATCAGTGGTGGTCAGTGGAGCGCGACCACGTCCTCTCTCCATTGTTCCTCAACTTGCAAAGCACTCGCGAGGTGCTATTCTGAGGCCCACGCTGCCGCCAACTGTGCCAAGCGTTGAATCTGGAACAGCAATTAACGCGAGTCGTCTGCCGAGGGCTGCCTTGAGAACCACTCTGGCTGCCACTGTACATACCCCCAGGGATATAAATACCCTGCGGGGCAGAAGCGCTGACTCACGGCCCCCTTCCTGTCCACAGGCTGACTGAACCCTTCTCAGCTCAGCGATCCCACTATCAGTGTTTTTTACCTCCTCCTTTTGTCAAGCAGTCCTGCGCCTGGTGCCTATAAAGGTTTCAACAGAAGTGTCCGGAAATGGGAATCTGAGTGACGGTCACATGATGGGGCAGCAGAAGGCCATGCCGCTGAGATCTTTTCTAAAACAGCTGGACAGCCGAAAGACTCCAAATAAAATCCCACTTCATGCTTAAGGACCCTTGATCAAGGTTCTAACCCTGAAGTGCTGCAGTAAAAATGAAATGCTGTACAAATTAATAAAACGTGCTAAATAGGTAAAAGTCTCACACTATACCTCACCTTAGAGAAAAGTGTCAGCTAAATAATCGTAATACTTAATGTTAGTGTTGCCTTTATCCAAAGCAATTTGCGCACCTTACAGGTCAACACTTTGCTTCATTTGCAGTGCCAGTATATCAATTAAGTTCAGCATTCAAGGGTACAACAGCAGGACCTCCCACTGCTGCCCTGACCAACAATTGCTTATTCTCTCAGAGTGTACTTCCTAAACTACCGTACACCCCAAGATGACTGTGAGACAGAGCTGCTGCTCTTATGGCTGAACTACTTGCATCGCCAATGGAAGGAAACCAGCAGCTGATATGGCTGACAAAGGCAAAACTGATATTATTGTGTTCTTGTTGCTCACGGAATTTGCGACAAAGCAAAGCGAGAGGGAAACTATACATTACGAGTCACCTACCATCGCGGCACTCGGGGCGGAACTCTACATCTGCGTTCAACAAGAGTTGACGTTGACTCAGGGGCGCTTAATAACAACAGCGTGTCTTTATTACACGATTTTCCCCAGAGCATCTTGTGTAGTCAATAATGTAGCTCTTTCTTTAAATTTTTACAGCAGCTATGCTGCTGGGATATGAACCTACAACCTTTTATTGGCTCCGTAATGACTACATTTCCCCTGCAGCGTACAAGCCAATGGTGATTTTCAACAGTAACATATAAATGGAGGGAAAAATGTCTGTAGGATCCTCTGGCCTTTATTACAGTCCCATCCGGCATCTCCATTGGACGGAAGCAGTATTAAAATATGTGGCCTACGGTCTCCCGCACTTCTTCCGTAATGCGCAACCACCCTGGAGCCTGGTGCTCAGCGTGCAGCAGGTGCATGAGGACACGCTTGCACAAGTGTGTGGGGAAATGAATTACCTTGTGGGATGGAGACGATGGCGCGGCACAGCGCCAAAATGAGTGGCACACTCCACCCCCCCTCTACCAGCAGCACCAGCATGGGCCTTCAGCATTTCATCATAACCCCATCATAATGCCCCCCCCCCCCCCTTGGCGGGATGTAATGGCCTAGAGGGCACACACAGCGGCAGATCTTGCTGCATTGTGAATTAAACAATGACGGCGGGGGTCTTTTTTCCCCGTCGCCTTGGAAACAGATGCGTGGAGCCCAACTTTGACATCCGACCGGCAAAAAGGAATTAAAGCCCCCAGCAGACACAGGCTGAAAGACCCCATTACAGGACTCAGAAGTGTCTGATCCCCTTTGATTCTACAGCCCATTCTGAAGAATTTAAAACGTGTTTTCATGAAGCAGCGGTTCAGCTGAGAGTTGCTCACTGCAAGGCTTTCAATTCAGTGTTTTGCCATGGTCTAAAGGGACTTGGGTTCTGGAAACTTTGCAGCAACTAGACATAGTCTCTCATCTGTGGGTCCAGAAACAGAGGTGCTCACATCATGGGTGATTGTTTAGTAGTGAGGTTCATGTTTTCTGGGTCTGAGGGCACCTGCTAAAGTGGCTTCAACTGCCGGATTCAGAGCGAGTCTCCTCACACACCTGGACCTGATTCAGGATGCCTCCCTCACATACTCTGGTCCTTTTCTGGCTCTGCAGCTGCACAGGGTCCCCCAGCAGACAATGGGACCATGTATAGGCAGGAAAGTAGAGGCCTGACCATGGTCCCACAGGAAAGGGGGTTGGAATGGGGTAGGGGAACCATTCCCTCTGTAGGGACATCAGTTGTGCAGGAGAAATGGGGGTCCCAGAGGGGCGTGAGACAGTTTGGGTCCATGACCCCTTTCCAAATCATACAGCTGTACAGTATGAGCCTTCTTTCCCTAATCCACTGATCTTCTCCCAGGTCATCTCTTTGACTGCCTCATCCAAGAACCATCCTTGGTCTGCGGGTGAACAGGACACATGTGTCTACTCACCTGTATCCACTCCTTGCTAGAGTCCTCTGCCGGTGTCCAGCCATTCTCGTTGTAGTTGAGTCTCGAGCGTTTAGGTGACCAGTTGTTGTTGTATTGGGAAGAAGCCCTTATCTGGGAAACGCTGATCTCCTCAGATTCCATCCCCAGGGGCTCTGAGCAGTCCGAGTCTGCTGTAGGGGTGAAAGGGCAGGTGAGCTGGGGGTGATGTTTTCAAGAGAAAAGATCACTCAGCAGGCTGTCCCTGTTACGGTGTACTTCAGAGACCAGACAGTGCTACCCACCCAGTTCAAACACCACTCTCTAATTCTCAAACAGGTTTAGACTTCTGACTTCCATCGAGCTTCTCTGGCAGATCCAGAATGCCAAGGCAGGAGCTGTGTATTACCTACTAGAACATTCCATTCTTGTGTGTTCTCGAGTGTTCCTCTCCTTCGGCTTCCTGTTGTCACCTGTATCAAGTTCAACACTACACCCCGGTACCTGCAGGGCCTAATCAGTCCTTTTACCCCAGCAAGTGCTATTTTCCTCCCCTTCTGGCCACGTGGTGCTTCCACTCACAAAGATTCCCAAACCAAGTTTTCTCAGTTTTGGCTTCAGTATGGTGGGATGAGCTCCCTCTGTCTCTCAGAGCTGCTGAATCCCTTCCAGCATTCAAGAAGGGTCTCATCCCTATTTATTCCAGAGTCATCTCTCTCCTGCCCTCCTGACAGCGACATAAATGAATCCAACACCATCTGCTGTGATTATCCGTGTATCTCCTGTTTGAATTTCACTCCTATAGGGGGCTGCTTTAGGGATGCGAACCAGCAACATGGTGGCATCAGATAGCCTGACTACATCCAAAGCTCTCAGCCTGTTTTAATGCCCTATTGTTGTAAGCCACTGTGAAAAAAAGTGTCTGCTAATGAACAGATTTAAATATAAATGTGCAGACTACATGTGCCCTAAGACACCTCCTGATTTCACTTCAGTGTTTAAATTTTTTATAAAGATGTTCATTTATTACACTAGACTATACAGAGGAGATAATTGAAGTTGGTGCAAGTGATCAATCTGTGATGGGCTGGAGTCTATTCCTGTTATGATGATGATGGAGAGTCTGTCAGATTCTCAAACAGCCCTGGTAGATGCTAGCACCAGGACCTGCTAAGGTCTTCAGCCATCTGTGGTAGAAGCACTGCTCATTCCAACACTGCCGGCTCCAAACAGGTTTCCCCATGAACCCTAGGGTTTTTTGGAAGCTGTTTGTCAACCTGGTATTTCATCCTACACGCTTCTGGGAATGGGGATGACTCAGCTGTGATACTGCAAGCAACTCACCCTCTGAGACTGCTTGCTCCGTAACGGTGAAGTTTGCTGAGAAGCCCTCTTTGGCGATGGCGTTGTCTGTGGTGAGCGTTATGGACAGAATGCCGGTGTAGGCCACAACTTGACCGGGGGACTCCTGCCCACAGTAGCGCCCAATGAAAGGACCCACTGTAGAGGCAGGGAGGGAAAGAGAGACATGGGTTACCCAAGCAGCATGTGCGGATGCCTTACCACAAAATTCACACCGCCGCAACTGCACGTCACAACCAAAGGTAATGGGAGATGTCTTCTGTCTTCCTAACATATCACGAAACCGGGTGTTTTACCCTTCATATCTGAAGAGCTTCAAATTTCATTGCACTCTTGTTACATCTGGGTTATGGTGTAATAAGTGTGCAAGAAACGGCAATCGCTTGACTGCTCGTGGCAGATTTCGCGAGGGCTGTTTTCTTGATGGATTGTTTGGATGACTCCAGCTCTTCGACGGCAATGCCTCAGATTAAACTCTTCGCAAAGCCTTGAGAAACACACTACTTTGGCGCACCTCAGCTGTCGCGTGATCTGTGACATCCCACTGGCCAAAAATAAAAGTGATAATGAATGGAAATCAGCAGAGTGCCTGGCCGCCGCAGGGTCTTTGCGGTCTTTTTCATTAGCGCCTTTTGTGTCTGATATCGGAAGGAGAAAACAGCGTTCATTTTGAGCTGGGGGGAGTCAAAGCCATTATGAAAGACCTGTTCTTCACAGTTGCATTAGTGTACAGCAACAAAAAAAAGACCTTGATCCTTGTTAGCGCTTGCAGAAAAACACTTATTTGGTGTGCAAATGAACTGATCGGCTACTGAGTCACACTGAGCTCCTCTGACTCCCACTGCCGGGCAGCTCAGTGGCACAGCAGGTAACTTTGGTGCCTTAAAGCTCCTTTGCCATGGCTTGATGCGTGGGATTGATCGAGGGGTTTGCATGGGCATGAAACTGAAGCCCCCACTCAGCCTGTACCCAAGACCTTGAAACCCAGATACAACAGGGCCGGCACATTTCACACCTGAACCTGACTTGAACCCAAGATGGACTGGTACAGTGCATAGATGTATTTACGGAGGTTTGCTAGCAGCTGCTGTGTAATGGTTCCATAATGAATTCGTCCAGACTCATTTGGCATTCTGAGGAGTTCTGCTTTTGTTTTATTTCCTCCATTGACAACACTGAGCTATTTGGGCTTTATTACATACAGATGAGAGTGAGAGCAAAATTCGTTACCAATTTTACCTAATAAAAATAACGTCAAAAACAAATTAATAATAAGGTAATTAATTGTCATTTGTTTAAACTGAGCAGAAAGTTGTATGTGAAGAGCCAACCCAAACCTGTTACTATATCGGCCCTAATGGGCTCCGTTAGGGCAGCAGAACTTGTTAATTGGGCTTAATAAATGGCTAATAATAGCCTTGATAAATGCTAGTAATAATAATAAATGCTATAATTTATAAAGCCTAATGAATGCTGTAATAAAGGCTGAAGAAGAAGCCCTAGGCTAGCCTAGTAACTGCTAACCTCATATTTTCTAAAGACCAAAAGACCAGTGGTTCCGATGATGGTGGCGACACTTCCACAGCTTCACATGAGTATTTCAGACAGGGAAATGTCCTGACTAGGAGAGGACCTCAGCTTGAAATAAAGAATCTGAGCTGAAACCAGATGTCAGACCTCCACCCAAGAAAAGAAAAAGCCTGTAGGTGCAGTCTGAAGAGCATGGCGTGCAGTTTCTCCCGACTGCATGACCTCGTCTGTATTTTGACGTGGCCCCCATCTTTCCCCAGATGCCATTAGGCTGAGGGAAGCCGAAATCGGCCCAGATAAGGAGCTGCTCCGTGCGCTTAATGAGGTTCATGTCAGCATGGACTTCCTGTCATTCTCCTGACACAATGCATGGCCCCTTAAGCGTTCACGCTCTTTTGCTTCAGGGGCCTGGAAAATAACGAATGGAGATAAAATTATTGTTTTACTGTGGATTTTACTGTCACGGTTGATTCTGCAGTGCTAAGCTTTGTTTTCCTTCAGCATGTGATAAAAATGAGCATTGAAGGACAAACCAAGGAAAGCACACACACACACACACACAAAGCACACATATGCGCACGCACGTGCAATGAAGCTGTATATGGTGGCTTGGTTGCCACCCAGTCCACTCACCCCCGGGGAAGCCATCCCAGATCTCCAGGCGGTCATAGCGGCATTGCGCCCCGGATGGTGGTGTCGTGTCCGGCTCGATGTCAAACTTGTCAAACTCCAGGACGATCTCGGACATCTCGGGGGCAAAGATCATGAAGGTGCAATCCAAGTTGTGTGGGTACTTCTCAGGAAAGCCCGGGGAGGTGATGACCCCACTGGATGAAGAAAAGTTTCTGGAACATTCTGGACCTGGTGAGGAAGGATAATGAGGATAAACTCTTTAAAGAGCCTAAAATGGCTTGTTTTTTTCTAAGCAGTTTGGAAGAGCTGCTTATTCTGGAATTATGTGATGGTTGGTCCAGTTCACATCTTCAGCCATATTCACGAACCTGCTCTTTCCAGATAGCCTCACTATTACCGCAGTCTTCTGCTCAGAGCAGAAGCCAGAATGTAGTAATATAATAGACATCCACAGGAGTGGATCTACAGCTCACACCAAGGCCACCAAACACTCCCTGCATCTTATGGCAGACTCTTGCATCACAGGATGCTTCTATGGTAACCTCTGCACTGACTTGGTGTTCATAGGGTTCGTCCTCATATGACTGGACTAATGGGGGGGGGCAGTCATGATACTGACCCCTCATTACAATATATTATACACTAAATTGCCCCACTGCAGATCATATTTTACAGTCATGTATTCAAAACCATTCTGAAGTGATAGCAATGTAAAGATTTTGATTAACTGTAATAACATTCATTGCAATATATTATAAAAATAAAATACACACTGCATATTTAGAATTGTATGCTTGCAAATCGCACAAAATTTTAAAATACACTTATTTTCCACCAGGGAGAAAAATTAATGATGATGCTGATAAAACGGAGGAATCTGAAAATATGACAATTCCTTCCAATTCAAAACAAAAAACTGATGTTATGTGTTGAGACTTGTACTGAGTATTCTTAAAAATAATTTCAGATTTTTAAAAAAATAATAATTTAGGTTTTCATTTTCCCAATCAATCACTTTTCCTATTTTTGTTAAATTTTGGAAAAAAAAAAACTTTTAAAAACTTCTCAGGTGTCTGGTCACTCCAGTATGCAAAAGTCCCAACCCGAGGTGCCGTTATGTAATGCTGTACCTGCTGTTACCAGAATTTTTCTACAAAGAGACAAAAGCGGTGACCGGACAGCCGCCGGTTCAGACCCAAAGAGGTTTAACTGCTCATGTTCCCTTTAAGGGAAGCAGTTACAGCAAACTGCTCCGGGAGACATCCAGCTGTGTAAATGGGCACAGCTGGAGACTCACGGGCAATAAATAACGTAGTATTCCCAAAGTAAATGTGGTGCGCATTCTTCTCTGTTATTTGGCTTCTTTGGCAGGTCGTAATTCAGGACTATTAGGACCACTCCATTCTGCCTGGGCTCTTCTAATGAAAGGCGGCAGAATGCGGGAAATGGCGACCAAGCATTACAGCTAAAACTTTAAAAAGGGTTGGTATTTAATGTCACACTTATGTTCTCAAAGCCTGGTACAAACTGCGGTATGACTACTGCACATTTTCATTGCAGTCGTTTTTTCCCCACTCGTCGTTGATTCTTTTGCTTGCTTATTGATGGGTAGCAGATGGTGTTTTGATTAAAGCTCCCATGTTGCAGCTGAAGGACTAGGGTTCAAATCCCCAGTTGCAGTCCCCTTGATCAAAGTACTTAACCTGAAATGATACAGTAAAAATTACCCAGCTGTAAAACTGGGTAAATCAGTATAAGTAGCTCAGTGTACAAAGCTCACATTTTAAGTCATCTTGGATAAAATTGTCAAATGAATATACAAACAAATCATGTCATCAACATAGACAATTTGCTCAGGGTTGGTTTCCATGGGTGCACATTTGGATGAAGGCCTCATACAGACCCATCTCAGGTGTGATGTCATGCTCAGCGAGCACTTCTGAACTGTTTGAGTTCTCTGAGGTTACCATGGTGATTACAGAAACACAGACCAGTAGACTGTAGGAGAAATGAAGAAGAAAGGGTACTGAAAGAGAAAATAAGCATCTCATCACCTATGCATAAAGTAAAAGACACAGTGAAATCGGAGCCTGCGTTTCCTGGCATAGCGCTTGCCCTCGACGATCTGAAAATACGGTGTGTGACATCTGTGGTACATTTTCCATACCGTTTATGCCCACTCTTTTTGGCTTCATTCGGGATATCTCTGCTAAATATTTGTCTTTGTAGTGAAACGTTATGTAAACTGCATGTTATTTGAGAGGCTCAAGGTTTCAAGGTTCTTTCAGCTTGTTGAAACCTGCCTTGTGACATGGTCGGATGAACACTTAACAAGTTGATAGGAGACTTTGAGAGTTGGCCATGTGGAGCACGTGGGCTGCAGCTCGGAAAAACACTAAGGAGCTTGGGTGTAAGACCTGTAGTCCAGACCAGAGGACAAACATTGACATAAAAGCCCAGATGGACGTCCCATTGTATTGATTTAGTTAGACCTGGAAGGTCTTGTGTGTTGGTGCTGCAATTTTTTCTGGGAACCCTAATGTTACACGGTTTGGGGCAAGAGCATAGTGATGGAGGGGGCAGTCTCCTTCATCCCCTTTGTTGACACAGGTGGTGCCATAAAGCAAGCAGGACGGGGGCAACATGATGACCGCTGCTAACGGGCTGAGTGCTGACGGAGGCCCCTTTGGGTCGGGTTAGCTGGCCTGCAAAGCCTGGCGTTCCCAGTCTTTTGCACACTTAAATGGACTGAACCAGGATCTGATCTGGCTTTGGAAGCTGTGGAACAGCCCGGTATAAACACGTGTTCTAGGTCAGAGGGGTGCACCAGAGAGAGATGTGGCAGAATGACAGGGTAAATATAGACCATATCCCAAGGGCATCCCGTTTTCCTCCACAAAAGGCCACAGAAACACATTAGAGGACTGTGGAGGGGCAGTGGCTCAGTTGCCTTTCTGGGTTCTGGATAGTGAGACTGACTACAACATGGCCCAGCGTGACAGCATGCGGCCTTTCTACTCTGCTTCTTCACTGCTATACAGAGCAGAGAAAAGAGCAACAGGTGCTCTAGTACTCAGAGACACTACTTGCACTACTCAGTGGGCTTGGGCTCAAATCCCACCTCCTACTCCACTAACAACAATCGAAATTGCTGTTGCTGTTGTTAAGTGCCGTCGAGTTGGTGTCAATTGATTCAGTAAAAATTACCCAGTTATATAAATGGTGAGATCGCCGGAAAAGGCCAAAGACTGTAACTTGCTTTGGAGAAAAACATCAGTTAAATACAAATGTAAACAGCGCTACTAGTGATGTCTGCCTTTAACCAGGAGCACCTAATTCAAATTCCTCATATGTGTACAAGTGCTGGGCCATTAAAGTTATCTTATCTCTTATGTTATCTTACATGTCCTTTAGCTGTTCGGCTCCCCCATGGGAGGAGGACTGGGCCAACATGTGGGATTTGTGGTCCGAGATGAAGGAGACACCACACTCTGCACCGAACGGGTCTTTCCAGATTACTTTTGGTTGCTCTGAGATGTGAGACATAATCGCCAGACCTGACCTTTCCCTTATGGAGGAGAGGGTGGGGAGGTGACACCTTCCTTTATCTTTATGTCCTAATATGGGCATTTGCTGTGGCTGAGCCAGGTGGGGGGGTAAGGGGCTTTCCAGGCTTTGATATGCTTGGCTGGAGTTCAGAACAACTCTCTTGGGACAACACATCCTCCATATAGAGTGCAATGCTTGTGGCTGAATCCACCAGGCCTTGATAACCATTCCCATCCCCCGTCCTAAACCTGATAACCTCCAGGATCTTGAAACCCCCATGACAACTTCATAAAGCCAACCCAAAATAAAGGGGGATGTAAGCAGCCTGGAGGCCACAGAGAGGGGGTCAGCAGCAGATACTCACCTGTTTTGAAGACCTCGTAGCGAATGGAGAAGCCGGCTCCATGCGTCTCATAATCAGATACAAATTTGATGTAGAGCTGGCTGCCTGACGACACGATGGGCGAGGGGGCAATCTTCCCACAGAACTTGCCTACCAGCTGGCCAGTCTCATCCACACCGTCCCATACCTCTACGTAATCATACCTGAAACCACAACCGGGGGGGGGGGTCAGTGGCAGAGAGGACAGTCGCAGCTGCTCCTTGTCCTAGTAACAAAAAACACTCTGAAAGCACTGCTTCACACACAAACCTTCTGGTATTTTTCATGCAGCTTGCAATAATCATTAAAAAAGGAATGTAAAAATGTTTTTTTTAAATAAATCACAGACATGAAACTTTTTGATTTGCATGTACAGCTGCCATAGCAAAACATAGGCCGATATATTAAGTCACACATAGTGTACACTTATGTCTAACTCATTTTTGCTTGAAAAAATAAATGAAAAAATTTGTTAAATATTTATTATTTTTTCATAGATATTTTTAAGTTTACGCTCACTCTAGCACATATGTAGTAATCACTTGTCCTTGCTAGGTTCCAGACTGCTGGGATCCTAACCCAAAAGCGCTGGGATGCATCAGTCCATTGTAGGTTAGCCACATATGCATATTTTCACATCTGCTCTGGGGGCAATTTAGGGTCCCTGGTTAACCTGAAATGCATGTCCTTGGACTATGGGACAAAACCAGAGCACCCAGGGGAAACCCAGACAGAATGAGCTGGATTTGAACGTGTGCACAGTGACCCGATAAGCATGAAGGATCTAGTGTGTTTTTGGTCATGTGTCTATCCACAACCCGACACATGGTGGACAGTGTTGTCCAAAGTGACTACAATGTTTTGCAGCTGGAGGCTGAGCAAAAGTGACTCAGGCTAAACATTTTTGAATTTCTAAAGATTTAAACCCACAACCATTTGAAGGGAACCACAACCGCAGCCTGCAGCATTCTTAGTCAGTGAAGTGTTAACAAGTCCTTTGGCATATCGTGAGAACTCAAAATGCTGGACTTCAACATGTTGGTCAGCTATTCCGACAAAATACCCACACAACCCAAACTGCAGACAAAACAATTACCAAGAGCAAAAAGGTTTAACTGCAGTTCAAGTTACTACCTTTGCGGGGGACTTGAGCTGTCAGTTTAACAGCCAGGTGTGGGAACCTGGGGGGCAAAGGATACCAATGGATAGTGTCCAGCCCCACCCCTGGACATTCCTGTCTTAGCAGGGGTCCTCCAGCCCCCACCATAGGGCCTTCCCTCCATCTGGCTTGAATTAAAAGGGAAATGTGGAGAAGAGTAATGGCGGACAGTGAGGATGGCATGAGCGAGTGCCCAGGGTTTATGAGGTTACATTGGGGCCTGAAGCCAAACTGCAGTGTGATGAGAGCAAGCCGAATTGCCCTTAATATCAATTCTCTACAAAGAAGGAAGGAAATCATATCACAGAGGCCAGTAGATTATTTAAATGGACTCCGATCACATGACTGAATAGACACCCAC
This sequence comes from Heterotis niloticus, assembly GCA_018136845.1. Lineage (NCBI taxonomy): Eukaryota > Metazoa > Chordata > Actinopteri > Osteoglossiformes > Osteoglossidae > Heterotis > Heterotis niloticus. Next base: position 18,145,304 of record CM030894.1, on the reverse strand, counting down.
CAGCACTTTATTTATTCATTTGTCTGACACTTTTCTCCAAAACAACTTAAGGTTACGTTTATTATGCTGATCTGTTACACAGGTTGATTCTATTTTTGAGTGACTGAGGGCAAGGAGGTTAGAATCAAACTTAGGGTGCCTCAGGTCCAATGGCTGCAGCTCTGGGTGCATGAAGGGACACTCCCACAGACCCTTTGCTCCTATGCATGAACCTCCTTGACCCTTGATGGAGAAGGAATTAGCAGCCACATCTCGTCCTTAGGGCTGACAGTGAAGTGGCCTCAGGAACAGCTGTCTGTATGAGCAGAAAAGCTGCATCCAACTGATGCTGAACAACAGAGGAACCACTGAGGGCGATGGGCTGATAATGAGCTCCCGCTGACTGTTTGGAGCACCCAGCTCTCGTTTCTCTCTCTCTGTGGACCCCCTGTGGTGACCCTTCTTTCAGGAGCATCTGTGGAGGCAGCACTGTGGACCGGCTTAAATGAGCCTGGGCTCTGCGGGGCGACTTCATCAGTGCATTTTGCTCTGCGGTGAGAAGTGCGCCCCACGTTGAGTTCATTATGCAGCACTGGTAGTTTTACGATGCAGTAAACACAGCTTCTTCCCTTTGCCTGATGACAGACGCACTTGTAAAAACTGCAAATTTCAAACATGCCGCTTTTTCTTAGCGATGAAAGATCTTTCTTGGAGCTCTTAGGTCTCTCTAATTTGACCTTTCATTTTTGTCATCCATCATGTTGATGGGAGACTCAGCAGAACATCATAACAATGCAGAACATCACAAACCTCACCATCTAGTAACTTCTTTGGTTTATACACCAGGGTACACGAAGTTGAACTGAAGAGCACCTCCTTTATTCTTTGACAACAGTGAGGTTACGGGATGGTGCCGAAGATTTATTTTCCCCTCTAGCTGATTTTTTTTTACTGTTCCGGAAACAAATGGATGCCCCCGAACACAATTTTTGTTGAAGTCTCATTATAAGGCATTGCATGTTGAGTGATTTGGTTTATAGAGTTTGCTAACATGTCCACCCCTTGGAGAGACCATAAAGTACACAGTAGAAATGGGAAGAGTGTGGGAATGCAGAAGACCAGATGGACTTGGTGTGAGTTTACTGAAGACCACCTGAACAGCTCTTCTCAGCCACCTTTATGGTCCTTCTTTGCTAAGATGTTTGCTTTAATAAGCCTTGTGGGCTTCAATAAAAACATGGGTTCCGGGGTTGGGTTCAAATCTTGGTCAGAATATGGTAAGAGAATTTTTTTGCTCAAACCATGACCCCAAACCTAACCTTAACCTAACCAGTGGGTAGCATAATGGTTACAGTCATCATCTTGGAGTCGTACAATAATTCTACGGTAGGCTCCTTGGTAAAGGTTCTTACCTTGAACTGATACAGTAAAAATTACCCAGTTGTAAAAATGGATAAATCATTGCAAGTGGCCTCTCGTATAACTTCCAATGTGGGGTTTATCTTGGACAAAAGGGTCAGATAAAGGAATAAATCATCTAAAAAGTAACTAGCAGACATTCTCAGCTGGTCTGACCCAAGTTGTTGCCCTCTTCTGATTCATGGCCATAGAAACAATGTAGGGGCCACCGGCGGAAAGAAAAGTCAGTAAACAGAAAGTCAGTAAACAAAGGACGAACCCATCCAGAGGAATGTTCCCTGGACCACCGCCACCATGCAGAAAAACAGCTACTAACTTACATTCAGGCAAACATCTGACAGCTTCTCAGGTTTAAAACCAAGTATCCAGTCTATGGAACTTAGAACATTAACCAGCTGTCACTTTGGACAAAGGATAACAACGCGGTTTTGTCTGCCCGAATCTGAAAAAAGCCCATCTCCATTTCCGACAGCCGGAGGCGACACTCCTCCTTTCCAACGTTTGACACTAATTGACTCAGTCTGAAAGTGTAACTTTGGTCCCTGCACCCGTTTCACCGTGGTAATGACCTTTTCCGTAGCGCTTCGACAGGAGAGGAGTACCAGGCCTGTGAAGTTCACTTTGTTAGCAGCTACAGGCTGTTAGCAAAGGGAATAAACTGTTTTTTCCACACAGGTATCAGACACCAAAATGCCCGAGTTCAGCTGGTTTATGACAGGAGCAATAAGATTTATTTGTTTCATCTGAAGATACCAAAAATAATTTATAATTTCCAAAAAACAACCAGTACTTACACTAATTTACTCATTTATACAGCTGTATAAATTATATTTTTGTTTTCCAGAGCCGTCCGGAACACCTTGTTCAATTGTACTACAGCAGGAAGCAATCAAAACTGCATTCTTCAAGGCAATGGCTGTAACCACTATGCCACCTACTGCCAATGGAAAAAACACCGCCTTTCAAAACATGCTGAATTGAGGGCCTATGGCATAAATCTGGGCACCAGCATCGCAGTGCATCAGTTGCCTCTTTGCATCCGAGTCTCAAACAGTTTGACACCAATCTACCTTAAAAATTGTGTTTTGGTTTATTCTTGTACATTCAATCATCAGCATTTCTAAGCCTTTCCTAGCAAGCATGACCTGGCCAAGAGACTGGCGCCCAACTGAAAAGGAGGCTTAAATATAAGTTGCCCAACAAGGGTGGTGCCTATGCAGCTGCATTTTTAGGCTGGTCTATACAGCAGCCCAGCGTATGTTTTTAGTAAAGGGCCTTTATACACCACGCTGATGGAGTCCCTTGCCTCTACCCTTTGTTTTTCCAGCTACCCTGTTGACAGAGCTGCGTTTCATCGCACCATTTCAAAACATTTACACACCACAGGGTGACGACCAAATTCCCCGACAGACAGACAGACAGACAGACAGACAGACTGACCAACCCACAGCATACAGCTATGACTACAGCAGCATACATTCAACAAGGAAGAGGCACTGGGACCACAACGCTTGTCCTGAGAGCAGGTGAATGCCACATCTAGACAAGCACAAAAAGACCGAGATTTGCAGGTAAACAAAAAGATAAACAAAGAGCAGTACTGGCAGCTCAAGTGGAGCTGTCCATTCTGAAAAGAGTCTTGGTGAAACGTGTGGACCGATCCCGGCCTTGAGGCTGTATGGCGGAGCAGCTCCCCATTTCTTTCAGCGTTGCCATGGTGGACGGTCTGCTTCAGTGAGAAAGTGGTGACAAGACGCGGCTACAAAGACGCCTTCTGTTTTCCCGCCCCCGTGCCTCTCCAAACTAATTGGCCATCCACAGCATCGGACCGAGAGGTTCACCGCATCCCCCTGCTTCTGGCAGCGGCACAATTGGATTTTTGATTAAGGACGATTCGGGACCAATCTGGACTCCAAAGCTGAACATGGGCGGGAAGGGGGGGGAGAAAAACATCCCTTCTGTTGGTGCCAGAGTGGCTTTTGAGGAAACAGGAACGATGCAGCGAGAGGAGCTTCGTGCGGCTCTTCAAAGGACACATGGCAGTGGCGGCTGCGGAGAACAGCCCGTGGGCGAATTCCCCAAACGCTGCTCCTGTCATCGGTAATAGGCCGTTTCTCCTAAAAAGATGGCGACTTGCTGCCACAGGTCACACTGGGGTCACCCTGGCACAATCTAGGCACTAGGCTGGGGTTCCAAACAGAGACTCCAAAATAAACAACGATGGTGAAACAGTAACGTGGTGGACAAGACAATCAGTAGATTCAGCACAGAAATTATGCTGCGACAAGAAACAAAACAAATGTTACTTTTAGTCGATGTGTGTGACTGAATTAATGATGTATAAAAATGACTGTATGACTAGTTTATTTCTGCATGACTGCAGCACAATGTTGAGCAGCAAAACACTGACAAGAACAAACAGGCAGCCTATTTATTCATTGTAGTGAAACGTCCCTCCCGGCTAATGGGTCGCGTGCACAACCGGAGCTCATGCGGGAGGGGGGCAGGGTCGCTCAGAGGTGACGAGAGGAAAAAGGAGATGTGGGTTAATGTGCGACAACCAGAACTAAGCTGCGGTCTGTTGACTGGGTGACCACTGGGCAACCCCTCACCAACCAACATATCTGGTCTCGTTGAGCTATGCATGGATCCATATTGACTGGTGAGGTAGGAGGAGGGTGGGCAAGGCGTTGCTGAGTGATCAAGGTCAGGGGGGCATGGTGTGCTGCTGCTGAGGGCTTGGATGTTGGCACACCAAACATGGCTCCTGGCTCCAAGTTAAAGAAGAGTGCGCACGCATATGTGTGTGTGTCTTGTACACTGAATACTATGAACAATGAGAGCCATTGAAGGTCAGTGAAAGCCTCAGTCAACCCACTGATTTCTGTTGATAAGAAAATCTGGGTTGCAATCCTATTCCAGAAGGACTATGGTCATGTGGCACAACCTCCTTCCGTTCTGTTTTTCTTGTCCTCCTTTTTTCATTTTCCAGGAATTTGGGAGAGATGCTCGGAGCACGTAGGTTCCAAAGGGGTGGTGTGGGGGCTGAGGAGGGCGGCATCTAATTCTGCAAGAGGCCTCGCCTGAAGGAGGCGGTTGGCGGAGGGATGGGGCTGCTTGCTGCCAGCTTTGGGAGGGCAAGCTGTCCTCCACCATCAGCCACGCCGCCGTGTAATTAGTCGCTACCGCTTTCTGCCCATCTGACATGACCATGAGGGGTGTGTTGGAGAAGCGTGATGAAGTGTATCTTGTACATCCGAGGGCTTCCTGGGGCATTGGGGATGGGAGAGATGGTACAAGATTTGGGTGAAAAACATGCAAAATGTCCACATTGTTAATCGTTATCAACCCAACTCCAAGAGAGAAACACAAGGCACCTGACTGTTAAAAGCAGAACATCTCACCGCAGACCTGGGGCCAACCATCCATCACTGGCCCTTTAAAACCAGACCGCTTCGCACAGCATCAAAGAGAAACAGACGCACAAAGAGACCGTGGCAAACCGCTGCAGAGAACAAGCAGATTCTTGTTTGGATGTAAGTGACAGGACTAATTCCTGATTTCAAGTCTCTGGCAAACAAACCATAAACAACGTGGTGGTGACAAAGGAATGTTGTGCTTTCTGCCCCTGTTGCAGAGAGTCTGGAAAGGCTGAGGGACACTGGTGCTGAAACACAGTCCTGCGCTTCTCCTGAGTGACACGTCAACTGCCACCACATCCTCCAAATCGATCAGTGGTGAAGAGCGGGGCGAGGCACTGTGCGTGGCTGGCAAGCTCAGACATGCCCAGTGAAACCCAAGCAGCTGCCGCCTTCCTCCGCTTTTCCCCAAACCCCAGTTTCGTACCACTTTCCCGTTAACATTCATTGTACCCACCCACCCCCGCTGCACGTCCCCGAAGACCTTTCCGATAGATGGTTTGGAAATCCATCAGTCGACGCCAGCCACGTGCTATTAATACTTGTTCAGAAATTAACTTAAACACAAGACACCGCACGGATGTCGGGATATTTGAAAAGGAGCGGTCTTGGTGGCTCAAAGAGCTTGAGCGCTGGCTTTTTGCCCTGCAGACCCTTCGGTCAGACGTGGCGGTCTGTCTTGCTGAAATGGGGACGCCAGCACAATAGGTTCATTGAAGCTATTTATACCTCTGTCCGTGTGCAGCATGGGAAATGGCTGCTCCCGCCAAGGCTTTGTGATGGGAAAGAGTTCAAACGCTCATCTTGGACAAACCGCTCTTTCTGCCTTTGCCTGGATTCCAGGCCACCTTGTCATGCTGCTCACAGTGCCCAGAAAACCAACCAGAGGGCCGTACACTCAAACAAACATGCGCCATGAGCTTCCAGATACTTCCAAGGCTCTGCTGTTGTACCCTAGAATACCACAGATCACTCGGAAAATAAACAGATAGAATATTCACTAAAAACTCTCCAAGGTCGTGTTTATTCCAGAAAACGTCCAGGTCAAGAGTTCTTCTAAACACACAAGCTTCCACAATGAGACATCCTAGAGCTTCCGACTCGGATTACCGGGGAGCCCTGGATCTCCTGTTAGCCACACATTCCTAACCCAAAGGCAGCCGGACACAAGGAAAGTTAATTAGTCCCCAGACAATGAAATGGGATCCTAGAGTAGCCACTGACCCTTGACAGGCAGACGTCACCAGACACCAGGTCCATGTTTTACAAGCACTTTGCAAGGCACAAAGAGACAAAAGGGCCACAATAAAGAGCGTAACTGATGTCACTGCTGAAACCAATAGATGTTTGCGGGGGGGGGGGGGGGGTCATGCAGACTCCAGCTGTGCCGTCATAGCAATGTGAGCCTACATCCTATGGCAACATGCAGGCGCGCAAGATGTTCTGCATGCACGTAAGCAATAATTTGGCTATGCTAGTGATCAGACAGATGATGCAGAAGATGCAAATGATGTAGATGACATAAGCAAAGAAAATTATGCAGATGATACAGACTGACCTCATAGTACAGAACCAGAATTTTGCATAGAGACCAATGCCCGTCACTGCTCTAAACACCTCAAAAATCCGCGTGTTCACAAGAAATATATATACAGCAGCTTTATTACATACTTTTAAATTTTCCAGAAACTTTTGTGTTGTATTTAAATAAACAAACACATTCCTAAACTCCTGTTCTATGTAAAGCAAAATATGGAGAGAAACCGTCACTCGGAGCTCTGCTGCGGTTCACCTCATTTTTGACAGGCTGTCAGCCTGCAGGTGGCGCCGTTCGCCCTCCGGCCTCGGCGACTGCGGCTCGGCTAGGCGCCACACTTACTTGCAGCCCCGGTCCTCCAGGTCGAAGTGGGGGTTGAAGTTGATGAGGATCTTGAGGTGGGCCTCAGGGGCTTGCAGCAGCCACGTGCACCTCTGCGAGGGCGAGTAGGACTGTGGGTAGCCGGGCGACGTCAGGTAGTTGGCGCTCGTGATCGTGACGTGTTCGCCGCACTTCTCTGCCGAACGAGGGAACGCACAACAAATCGCATCATTTCGTGTGTCAGACCATGTTTTGTGCACTCCTTGGCCAACAGGACGCGGCTGCATTTCGTGTCCCACGTTTGGGCTTCTATTTACAGAACAGATGCCAAGAAAGTATTAGAAGTACAAGCAGGAGCCGACTCACTGGCAGCATCAGTGCAAGCACGCAAAGGTGAGGGTTGCTGTCCCAGAGGAACAGAGAAACAGACACACTTGTTCTCCGCTCACATTTTTGCCGTTTTGGTTGTCTACCAGACGTGACTTTTAGTCTGTCCATCTAACTGGGTTTTGGGACAGAAGAAGAGGAGTGAAGACGGAGTGGGTCTGTGTGAGATCAGTCTAGTCTAATGTAAGCATCATGTGAGAAGAAGTGACAGTCTGAGGTAAAAATCACGTGAAGAATCATGTCCTGCTCAGGTCTGGAGGCCATAGTGTCTCTCACCACCGGGAATGATATTTCCCCAACTTCTGTAAATGTGTAATGATGATGTAGGTGCAGGGGAATAATGTTCTTTGTGGAGGCGAAAAGTTGTTGAATCAAATGCTGACCTACAGCCCACACACACACACACACACACACACACACAGCACTCCTGTGTGAGTTTACTGTGATGCCAAGCGCAAGCAGGAAGTGGCCCGGAAGGGCGTGGCCTCTCACTTTACCCCGATTAACCTGCGGCCTCCGAAGCGCGCGGTAGTTCTGAACAGCCGCCTGGAGCTCTAAGTGTTCGGCTCTGTGCGGCATCACTGACAGGCGATTAGGACCAACGTCCCCGATGACCACAGGCTGTTAGCCATGGGGGGCGGGGGTTGTCACTAGATGGAGGGGTGACAGCGCATTTGGGTGTCCCGGACCTGTAGAGGACACTGGGAAGTGGTGCAAGGGGTACTGAGGGGCGCTTTAAGTCAGACAGAGAGGTGGCGTACAGGATTGTGGGAAAGAGGCCACAGGACAGCATAACAAGCGGGTAATAAAGAGGTTCTAAAGAGGTAAACGGCGGTGCGGAGACGACACCTTCGGCGGGCAATGAAAGCGCATTAAATCCGGTAATAATTCAATTCCGTTTAATAAGCGGGTAATAAAGTGCTAAGAGGCTGCGCTGAAATCCGACGCACACTTTTCAGCCTGCGGTCGGCAGCGCCTCTGTGAGATAAAACAGTGTCGTTTGTACGGTTTTGGCAAACACATTTACTGCCTTGTGTTGACTATTCCTGTCACCGTCCCTCCTTCCGTCAAAACCGATGCCTTCCCGTAACTGCTTCGGTCCGCATTTCCCCGTCTATAAATTGCACTGCTGTGGGGAAAAAAGTGGGCGACCTGTTGTGTGAAAAAATAATGAAGTTTCGAACGAGGACACGACGGGAAGTTGATGTTTGTCAAGTTTCTGTTTTTCAGCTCGAGAGGAAGCGGTGTTCGTAAGAATCCTTGCGACCACTTGTGTCCCACAGAACAGCTGTGCCACTATAAAATTGTCTTAGGAGCACGTTTGAAATAGTAATGTGCTGTACACAAAACAATGCACTTTAGAGACGAATGTATATAAAAGCTCTGCATATGGATGTAACATCACCCCGAGATCCGCGCTGTCACTGACCTCCGAGAGCCGCGGAGAAGAAGAGGAGGATCAATAATCCACAGAACATCCTGGAGCTGGAGGACAATCCGAATGGGCGCCGGGAAGTGATCTCCTCCAGGTCCGCTCTTGGGGAGAACGGGGGACGCGCAGGTGGACAAACGGGTCTAACTGCTCTTTCCAGTGGTCTCCCTGCTCTCCTCTGCGGTCGTTGAGGGTCTTCGCTCTCGTCTTCACTGGAGTCTCCACGCTCTCCAGGGTGCGCGCATCCCGCGTCCTTCAGCTGCGCGCTCCTCTCTGCGTCCGCGCTCCCGCCGCTCTTCTTCTGCCGGGCACCCGCTGTGCCATTCCCACGAGAGACAGATAAAATCCACAGAGGTCCACGTCAGTAAGATCCCAACGAGCGGTGGTTCGAATCCCCCGCGGTACCGTGGCTCAAGGAGACGGACGCGCTGCGCTTCTCCGAGCTCCTCTGCTCACCGGCTTCCTCCGTTCTTCTCGCGTCTTCTGCCCTCTGCTCCGATCTTCTCCGCCGTCCTCTCCTCCTCCCCACTGACACGACCGACCGACCGACCGACCGAGTCACGCACAAGCGCGTGGAGCGGCGGCAGCGCGAGCGCGAGTCCTCCTCTCTGCGGGTTGCGGTGCGCTGGTTGGTCGCCTGCGCTCGGAAATCAGAGGGATCCTCACTGGTTCCACCCCCTAGTGTGTGGCCAAAACGTGGTAACACCCCTCCGTGTGTCTTCAGAACATGGTAACACCTTGCGGTGTAAGGGAGCCGATCCAGTGTGTGTTTGGAGATTTCTAACCATCAGAGTGCGGTCAGAATGTGGTGACAGCCCTCAGGTTATGGTCAAAACATGGTGGCAGCCCTCAGGTTATGGTCAGAACAGGGTATCTCATTCACAATGTGTGCTCAGAGCATAATAATACCCTTTGGTGTGTTATGAACATGGTATTACCCCAGATTCTGTGTTCAGGGCATAGTAACAAACCTCACTGTGTGGTTAAAACATGAAAACTCACCCCCAGTGTGTGTTCATACCATGGTAGCACCCCCACAGTATGTAGTTGAAGAGCGACAGGATGCTCTCAGAATGAACTGTGCCAGCTGGTGTGTTTTATCCTCTGCGTATTGATATGAAATATGAGTGATGTAATAAAATGTCATTAAATGATAAAATATGTCAAACATTCGGCAGGGAGCGTCGACCCGCACAGAACGTGGTCACACATACGAAGTTGTGAGATTGATTGATAATGATGGTAATTGGACTCCGCGAGCCAATTTTACGCACGAAGCTCCCCTCATCCTTCAGTGTCGCATCCGTGGATTCACATCTGCATGCCTCGCAGATGAAGACATTGCAATCTATCACACGTCACGAGTGTATGAACATCCACAACTCATCATGCTGCTGTGATGCCAAGATCTGTTACTTGATCCATTGGAATCCGCCCGGCCCATCCTGAGGCAGACCTCCTCCAAATAAACCCTGGGACGGTTCGTTCTTTGGGCGGTGCTTCTCCTGTTGCATAATTCTTATGTGGGAGGGGTCTTCTAAGGATGGTTCTTCTGTGTGAAGGTTTTTCTGTGGAAAGGGTCTTTAGATGGATGATTCTCCTGTGGGATGGATTTTTTTTGTGTGCCAGTTTTTGTGAGGGATGGTTCTTCTGGGAGGGTTTGTCCATGGGATGAACTTTCTGTGTAAAGGGTCTCCTTTGAGATAGTTCTTTAACAGGGTAGCTTTTCAGTGGGACAGATCCTCCTTGCCACTGCCAACCAGAAGCCAACTCCTGATGGTCAGGTTGTGATCCCTCGCAGAGCTGTTCTCCGATCCCCCACAACCACCACACTATCTGCTACCTTCTATTGAAAGAGCTGGTTTTGTATGTCGAGGATTTAACAGATAAGGTCAGCTGAGCTTCAGCTCTTCAGGGTTTGTAATGCATGATCTCCAGGTGTGCCCTGCCATTGACTGCCTCAGTGCACACAACAAGAAGCTGATTGATTTACCACAAAGCCCAACAATGTACTTACCGACATGGCGTTTACAAGCTTTTGTACTTGTTTATTATTTCTACCCTCCGGCCTGATTTCAGTTGCACGGTGTTAGACTGTAACGTAAGGAACGGAAATGGCTGCTCGGCTCCTGGGAGCTCTTTAAACCTCCCAAAACAAATCTCTGCTCTGTAAGTAAAATAAACTACTGGGAAATCAGTAAGGAGGCAGCCGAGGGCCTGTGGACAGAACTCTAGAGTGGGCCAGTTCCACTGACACACATGCACACGCGCGCACATGCAGCCACACGCCAGGGACTATGATGAAATACTGGGCAGAGCTTGGCAAACCCAAGCTTGAGTTTCTGTTGCTTTCCATCGACCATTTCCTAGAATATGACCAGCTATTGTGCCCAGTTTCTCAGCTGGGTGGAGCCAGACTCATAATTTAGGTATTATTCAAATGACACCATAGAACAGTCGCACTGACAGTCACATTTACATCTAAATGTTGTTCTCCTCGCCCCATGTTGCCATTGTTCACACATTAATGCCTAACACACATGGCCATGTTATCATTTCACCCTTTTAACTCAACTCCTTTGTTGCGCAGCCACTTCTCAACGACACAAAGCGCGCCACCACGACCCGTCTGTTCAGGTCGACTCCACTGTGCTGCCATTGTCTGGACTAAAATACCAAATCGATTTTGATTGATGAACTGTTTGACTGCGCCGTGTAAATGTGTACGGAGATCAGTCAAACAAGGCTTCCAGTCTGACTCATTCAATCTGTAAAGTTGTACAATATTCATTCATGCAAAAATCACGGTTAATTTTAAAAACCTATTGCTCGCCATGGAGTTGGGGCACCTATTTAGTTGTTGCGGTCACAGGTTGGCGATGGCAGATGCTGTGGCTTTGTTTTTCCCTTGTTGGAAGCTGAGAGAGGATGTGAAAGAAATGCAGAAAGAAAAACACGTGTCACTGAAGATAAGAAAAAGAAGGAGGTTTTTAAGCAAATGAGAGCTGGCGTGTAGATGCCGGCATCAAAAACAAAGCAGAGAAGAGGTCCATGGTTCTGCTCGGATGGAGAGACAGGAGGCTGCATAAACAGTGGCAGTGGCTGTCTGGAGATGACTCAGCAAACTCGAACCCCGAGCAGCACTGGAAACAGCCGTTAGACACGTAATCCCAGGACCCCTCACCCAGCCGATCGTTTCTATTTTCACAAACGTTACTTCACAGAGGAGGTTAGAAAGCTGCCTGAGGAATTCAGGACAAATCACATTGTTCCTCTCCAGGGATATGAACTTATTTAAACTGTGGGTCACAAGTTAAGGTCCTTAACTGATAAGTGAACACATGCTGCTGTTCAATTATTTACAATATTTTACTCATATATATATATATATATATATATATATATATATATATATATAGATGGGTAATTTTTACAGTACCAGTTCACAGTCAGTATCTTGGTCAAGGGTACTGCAGCAGGAGGTGGGATTTGAACCTGGGTCTTTTCAGTAGAACTTGGTGCAGCTCTAACCACCTCCAGTTTACAATGTCTGGTCTCCATGGCTCCCGTGACCTGTGGAGGGGTGGAATTCCTCTTGAAAACCTACCTCCAGTGTAGGATGAAAAGGGTTGCAGTAATGCCTGAAGAACCTGAGTTTAAATTATTGTGGTGGCAGACCCCTTGAGGAAGGAACTTGACCCAAGGTGAAGCACAAATACAATGGTAGGTCTGCTGCTATTTTCCCATCACATACACAGTGCTGATGTCGAGCAAAATCCCAGTGGTGCCACCCAAAATGCCCTGAGCCAGGAGACCAGCCAGCTGACACAGTGACAGGTCACCCCACCCGGGTCAGTGAAGCAGACTGGCGGTCATGGATGACCTTCTTCTGGCACTGATCCTGTCCACCCCCATTTTACTGAGACGTTCTGGAGTGAAACCTCAGCAGAAAAGCACACAATAGCCTCACTGTTTGGAGATGAGTCCTGTGAACATCCTACTTGGCCAATTCCACTGGTGGGGGGAGGGGGGGGGGTAAATATTAACCCAGGAACAGTTGGAGTGCCTGGTCAGCCACCAGGCTGGACACATATTTACATCTCCTCATCATTTCACTGTGCTAAGCTGTTTATACTGATATTGCCATCTATACGACATGGTAATTTTTACTGTCTCAGTTCATTTAAATACCTTGAAGAAGGTACTGCAGTATGAAGGGGATTCAAACTCAGGTCCTTTGAGCTCCCAGGCTACAGATCAAACTACTATGCTACCTATAGATTGGTGATGTGAGAGTACTTGAGGCAGATACAGGATTTGGGGTTCATAAAAGAAGTTATGTTTGGACTCATACACATGCGCGCGCACAGACACACAGATCTCACGAGGCACATCCAGGCAGGGGCCTCGAGTCGAGCTCCAGTTCTGCTGACTGCGAGCGACACTGCAGAATACAGCCACCAGCTGGACACACGAGCTGTACCAGCCCTATGCCGGGAGGAGAACTGCTTACCCAACGGGTGGCGCTGCACTTTAATAGCTGCGGTGATTTACGACACGCAGGGGCCTGGAGTACAACTGCTCACCTGATTCATGCGATATGGAAACAGCAGCAAACACGTCATCTTTCTTGTTCATCTCCGAGTGTCACACGCTGCTGCAGAAAGTTAATTTGATCCAGCGGTGAAATGTGTCTGGAATTAAACCATCGTCTGGTTCCCAGTGAAGAAAGGACTGATGATGTCCCGTGGACGTGCTGTACTGCATGTTTTTAGCATCACAGCACATTTCAGAGCTCCTACAAGCTCATAAGGCAGCAGGTGGGGCAGTAGTTAGAACAGCCACCTTGTGTTGTAAGGACCAAGGTACAAATCCCACAGGTTACTGTGGTAAAAATGAACCAGCTGTGTAAATGGGCATAACAGCTCCTGTGATCCTGAAACAGCACAGAGAAATGAACTCCCACTCCCACAGCTGACTTGTGAAGCCATTTCTTGAGGGACTGCCAGAGGCGTTTGGACCAGAACCAAAACTCACAGCCCACTGGAGTCACTCCAGTCATAATTGATTGTTAATTATGAAGTGTTTAATCGGAGGAAAAGCTTAACTGAGTCCAAACAAATGGCCAAAAAGGTCTGCTGTGGGGTTCAGAGCACCACTGTCTGGTTTCGGGAAGTTCCTTCGGCACCAAATTATTGACTAGACTCCCCCTGCCACTTAGATGCTCAAAACATGTAGTAAAAATTTGACAGCTTCCAAACCCAAGATATTTAATTCCACATGTAAGTAAGAACCTGGGCGCACACACACTGACCAGCTGACACGCAGCTGGGGCCAGAACCCTGTTTATTTCTAACTTTCTAGCCACCTTCACCCCCAAAGTCCTCATCAATAAAAGTTTAATGATACACATTTCTCTCAGGTTTTCTTGTTACAGGTGAGATGCTGTGAAAACCTCCAACACAATGTAAAATAAAAAATATTTTGTTTTTATAACCTTAAGCATTTAATTCAAACTAATTTTAAAAATAAATACAGCCTCCACAAAACGCTTAATTTCTTACCTATTATTTCTTTTCATACCAGTTTAATCATCTATTTATCATCTTCTTGTCTATTATTTATCAATCTATTGTTTGTGTTTGTTTGCTGTGCTGTGCACCGTGGTCCAGGAGAAAATGCATCTCATTCTCTTTTGTACATCCATATCTGTGCAGAATGACAATAAAGTGAACCTTGAACCTTCTTCAAAATTCTGGAAAAAAATGTTTGTATATTTGAGAATTTCTAACTGCAATTAACATGTTTGTATGTCTGGTATCATCGCAATAGACGTGTTTAAAAGGAGGAATGAAGGGGGGAAGGATGTCAGAGCAGTGATGAACATCTCCAGCATCAGAAGTAGGTATGGCAGTAGCTCTGTGTTTGAGAAACACCCCACCCCAGCCGACACTCTGTTCACACACTCAGGTAAGTGAAAAGGAGAGGCGGGATTTCCGGAACATTCCAGAGCTGCAAACAGTAGTTTACATGGCTTTTCAGCCTAATCTTCTACTACAGCTGTACTACCTTGCAGATGTCGCCCAAAAGCGTCGAGATGTTTTGCTTATGGGTGAGATGTGCGATCAGCAGCCGAGGAGCCCAGATGTCTCCCATTTATGTCACCGACACTTAACGTTAAAAAAGACAAGGTTTACTCGTCGTCTTGGAGGGTGCTTGTGAATCTGGCACTAAATCCTTACAACGTAAATAAACAGCTTAACGGCCTTAAGAGCTCCGGTTCGGGGGAAAAAAGTGTCTGATTTCATAGACTCGCATGACGTCCCCCTGTGCAACAGTTTTCACTGAGCTTCTCTGGTTTACATTTTTACGAACATTCATTCATAACCGCCTGAAAAGGTCATCCATATGCAGATGTATCCATGACATGGACAATTCCCGGGGCTTCCGTGTTAAATTAAATGAACATTCTGGAATTGGCCAGGGACACCAGCACGGTTATGTGAGAATAACACTGATCATCTGGCTTTAGGTGCAAACTGGGAATCTAACGGGACTCGGAAGGTTTCCAGGTTGTGGGAAGAGACGTGCGATCTTCAACCAGACGCTGCAAAGGAAGATGAGAAGCTCCCTTCTCAAAACTGCTGCCCTGTGCTTCTCCATAGGTGACCCTCAATCACCCAGACACCCTGGCCAATAAGGTACAGCCCTGGGGTGGGTTGGCTAACCTGCACATGCCTTGGGGAAAGCTTTAGGTGGTGAGATCTCAGCTGGAACTTCTACTGTACCTCCAGATGTCATACTGTCACATGTTACCTAAATTCTTGATTTATATAGCAGCAAGGAGGTCCAGAAGAAGCACTGGTGCCTCACAGTGTACGGGCTGTGCTTTGGCACGTGGGTTTGAAGTCACCTTGGTGTGCGTCGGGTTTGCATCGTGGGTTTCCTTCTACAGTCCAAAGACATGTGTTGTACGTGAATGATTTGTGCAGCGCATGCAGTCGCCAGGAATAAAGGTGTCAGATACACAACAAATAATCACAGAGAAACATTTACTACGGGAACAAATGTAAACCTACTGTGGCTTTAAGAGAACCATCAAAGTTTTCATTAGAGCAAACGTGAATTTCAAAACCCTAAACCTCTGTTGCTCAACAGGAAGTAAGCTCACAGTATATATGGCCATAAATAACATGAACTGTGGGAAGTACTTGTCCTCTTAAAGATGTGGTAAGTGGAAGCAGATGGATTAACAGCTATTAAACAAAGGAGATATTAATTGCCTCAAGTTTTCACTCAGTGTTCCCACACTAGAGGGAAAAAACACACCGACATGCTGCATGTTCTGCACATTCTGGCAGCTCTGCAGTGAGATCCCGTCCAGAACATATTTACGCAGTGAGTGAGTGCTGGCCTGAATCGAAAGAGACACGGTTCCCAGAGTGCAGTATGTGGGTTGTGTGTCGCCCGCGTCCTCTGTTCTGCTCACCCTTACTCCCCACCTCCTCATCCAGCTATCCAGTTTCCTTATTTATAATCTCAACCCCCTTAACCAAAAACTGCTCTCCATCCGTCTCATCAATTTGTCCAAAAATCACTTTGTCATCCTCAGGCACCACCTCCTGCCCCATAAACCCCACATCCACCTCAGCTGTTCTCACTTCTACCTTCTCGACCACGAGCCCCAAAAGCCGCATATCTTTCCCCGCAAAGCCAATATCCTCCCAACTACATCCCACCTTCTTACCCATAAACACCACCACCTTAACCATAAAGACATAAACACCTCATCCTTACCCATATGACCCACCTTCTCCCCCATACATCCTACTTCTCGACTTATAAAGTCCACCATCTCACTGTATAACTGGCTTGTGCTGTACAGACCAGTAACAGCACAGGGTTTCATGGGTTTTTCCACTGAAATCTGTGTTGTGTTTAGAAGTGAAACTGCATCACATGGCTGCAGCAATGTCTGACCGTGCTTTCAAAGCAGAAACCACAAGTGGAAACGAGATCAGTAGATGTCAGTGGAACTGCAACTGTCCCTCTAGTGAGTGCCATCAAGATGTTACCACAACAGGGAGCCGCGAACCAATCCTAAGCGCAAAGGGCAACACAGCCAAACTCACCAACTCTGGATTTCATCCATACGGAGAAAATGCCCTCATATCCACTGGGCAGAACACCAAGTTCCAACCAGCTGTCAAGGCTGGAAATAAGTTCAGTCACGGCCTGGGGGAAGCAGTCGACAGTTTGGACAGCAGTAAAACACTGAGACAGAGTCCTCCACATAACTTCAAGGAAAACACTAGCAGTAATTCACATAAAACACACACACACACACACACACACACACACACACACACACACTTGGTCTGAGGTGAGGTTTCAACAACATAACAAATCAATCTGCACTTTTGAGTGGTACATTGCTTTGGAACAGAGTGCCTGCTGAGTACATGTAGATGTACATTCAGCAGAGGATTTTTTTTGTTTACATAAATGCACACAAGGATGTTGAAACACAGTCAGTTTCAGCTGGTGTCCATCACACAAGCGGCTGCACACCTCACTGATAGAAAATACAAATGTGACCGTAACAGGTTATATAATGCAGATTTATGCAGGGAGATAGAAGGGAAGCGACTCTTCCTGAATTGCTAAAAGGGATTCAGCAGCACTGAGGAACAGAGGGAACCGAAAATCGAGAACCTTCCGGTTATTGCGTTCCGATTCTCCTGCTCTCTCCTGCATCCCTTTGTGCTGAAGTGAACCCTCAAGTTGTAGCCTGTGGCACAGGAGAAACTTTTCGCTGGGTTATAATGAGACGGTTTGTTCACGTTAACCATCTTAGAAGTAAAACACCTTTCTCATGGGTATGTGAACAGGAAGCCGTGTTACCCTTGTAGCCGAAGACTTCGGGTCCGTGTGTTGGGTGGGGAGAGACGTCTCCTGTGCGGCGGCACAGACGCCGTGGAATTAGCGAGCACGCCGCCGCAGGCCACAATGCACCATTGATTTTCCTGTTTATAGGCGCTTGGCTCTCTGATTGCCCTGGTTGTTTTTTTCTGCAGTGCCGCTGAATGGGACAATCGAACTAGATTGCGGCGTCTCTTTGGACTAAAAGGGATGCGTAAATCCCGCCGAGCTGCAAAGCCTCCCACTCATAAAGCATCAGCACATTTAATTCGGAGACCCGCGGAGCGCCTGAATGCGGAGGCCACAGTTCACACGTGGAGTCGGCGTCCAAATCCCCCCAATCCCTCTGGTATCTAAACAGAGCGGATCTGCGGTTTTACAGTCCAATTTACTCGATTCTTTGGGTAAAACAAGCCCGGCGAGGAGATGTGTAAACAGAACAGAAGCGTTCTGCTCTTGAGCTCCATTGCCGGCTGGAAAAGGATCAGATGTTACATCGAGTTCGACGGCTGGAGCTGCAGAGCAGATTTGCTGAGAAAATCCTGCGTAGGACAGGAGAGCCCATGTCGGTGGTGAGCGCAGCATGACACACGGCACGGCGACATTCTGCACAGTTACATTCCGCAGGAAAAATGTTATTTAAAGAGTGGAGCTCGACTCAGTTTCGGTGCTGCTTAAAGAAGCCAGCTCAATAAAAATTCGTGGTGTTTTTTGCTTGAGAGAAACTGGCTGCAGGATTTATTGGTTTTGCTGTGGAAAAGAAAGCACTGCATTCAGGTTCTGCATGGATGTTGCAGACCTCTTATCCATAAGGTGGAGCAGTGGTTAGACAAATAAATGAATAAATGAATAAGCTAATGGTAATATTTAGTCAGTACTAACTGGCTTTTTGTCCTTATGTGTCATCAAGTGGATGCTGGCTTTTGGCGAACATAGAGTGTTGCCAGAATGTTCTTCCCTCTGCGACTAAAACCTGCAACATTTAACATTTATTCATCTATCCAATGCTTTTCTCCAAAGTGACTTACGATGTTAAGCTACTATACAATGATTTGCTCATTTTAACTGCAAGGCAATTTTTCCTTTATCATTTTACTTTATTAAATCAGGCTATGTACCCTTATCCATAGTACTACAGCGGGGGGGTTTGGGTTAGGCTTGGACCGTGAGCCCTTTGAATGAAAGGCTGTAGCCCTTCTTACACAAAAATGTAGGAGGAACAAGCCGATGAGGTGTAGCAGTGGGAATGAGGTGCGCTTCAGGTGGAACTAGCCAAGGGGATGAGCTCAGGTGGGGTCACCAAAGGCAGCTCAGGTGAACTCAGCAAGTGAGGAAACCCTCCAGGGCGCTCATCATCTCAGGTGAGTGTCCCCCGGGAGACACCGCTGCTGTCCGAATTGCATTAGTATTACAAATTGCAGCAGGAGTCTGCGGCCTCAGCCCCAATTCATCATGCGGAGCGCGTGCCCCTTGTCTGACAGCAGCTCCGTTCTGCGCAGTGCCGCCTCATCTTTTATTCAAGCCCCGGCTTCCGCGAGGCCCCGTGCGGCAGCCAATTGCCCGGCCTTGGCGCGGCCTGCAAAAACCCCGCGTTTCTCCTGTCCGACAGGTAGCGAGGTGATGGTTCAATGGGTTGTGAAGAAGTAGGTTTGTTTACAAGAGCAAAGCACGCGACCAGACGCTGAGCGATGACAAGGGCGCTCCGGGGCGGTGTCCTCACTCACAGCGAATGTCGAACAATGTGCTGCTGCTCTCACGAGTGATGGGAAAGCGCCAGTGGGCAGACAGGCTGCGGTGGACAGCAATGTTTTAAACCCTCCCCTGCTTTATGACAACAGACAAATATTGGATGAACTGGCAAAATTACGACCAGACCTCAGGTGATGGGGTATTTGAATGACCAGACACACAACGTCCTTTCTAAAGAATATTTTCCAGAACTTAAGAAAAATTGAGAAAAATGTGAGGAAGTGATATTGAAGCACGCAGCTCTCAGTACATAGCAAAAAAATAAGGAACGTCATATTCTTTCCACCAGCCATAATTTTTCTTGATATCGGTAGGAAACTGGGTAAAAACACGTTAGTGTTAGCAATATTTCTACTGATGTGCCAGCACTGTAAATACTTTGTGTAACAAAAAGTGTTTGATTAAAAATTGTGAAAATTAGCAAGATTACGATCGTGTCAAAATGTTTTAAAAAATCACACGTATGACCCAATGAAACGAGCAGTCTTAAGTCCAGATCCCCCCTTCTGGCAGTGGAGATCATATGAGGATGAACTCCATGTACGAATCACTATGGGTAAAAGGATCTGCCAATTACCTATGCGGTAAAAACAAAACGACGGCCTTCCTATTTTACCTCTGTACTTCAGAGCAAGAAGTCTGTGGGGCAAAACTCAGCGGTGCTGAGAGGACTGGGAAGGTAGATGCCGTATGGGTTGGAGCCGTTTGAGCACCGGGTGCTGCTTAACAGGGAAAACAAAGGGAGCCTCAGACTTTGAAAAAGAGCCCTCTGACTCCGTCTAAATTCTGAAGGAGTGGGGCTCTTTTCCCTGCGCGTCGTTGCCACGGTGACAGTGCGAGCCCACCGAGCTGCGCTATGACCCAAGCTGCAATAAGCAAGTCCCGCCACTGCAGCGTTTCAGTGCATGCGTGTGTGTGTGTGTGTGTGTGTGTGTGTGTCGCTCAAGGTGCAGCACACACATCTGTCCTCCTCCTTTTGTACTAGATGCCCCGGCAGGGATTGGGGGAGTGGGGGGGGGGCACCGCGTCAACAGGGGTCCTTGCTGCCTCCTCACCTCCCTGTCTGGCACCCTCAGCTACCCAGGCAGGGGGCTAATGAGCACAGTCACGACCACCACATCTCAACCAGCGAGCATCCAAGTGGAAGGGGGTCACACAGCGCCCCCTCCAGCCAGGCTGCTGTCCACAACCCCTCCCCCTTTGTGTGCCAAGTCAAACAGGCTGATACACCCTGGTGAAAGGGAGTGGGCTGACAGGTGGGGGAGGAGGGGGTGTGACACACTGCATTGGCCCGACACGTCTCCCAACACGGCCCACATAGCATATGCACTGGTACCACACGTACAGCACGCGCCGCACCCACGCCGCCAGGACGCACCTGAAATAGACCAACGCGCAAAGAAAACACACGTTTTGCTTTTATTTCCCTTCCCGCGTGTCTTTGCTTGTTGGCTTATTTATTTATTTCTGAGTTCCAGATTAGGGCAACGCTTGGAAAGTTTGCTAAATGTTTGCCAACATTAGTGAGAGGAACCTGTGGGCGGCTTCCACACCTCCTGTGCTGCTCGGGCGAAGGCCTCCCTTTGTACTGTGTCAAGAGGAAGAACTTCCCAGATCCTAGGAAACCGCAGCGCTGATTATTCTGGCTAATTAGACCATGACATGACCGCACCATGACAGTTAGAAGCGGTCGCTGACAGCCGAAGACCACCCTATGTTCCAACAGGCTCCACACACCTGCCTTTGAGCAGCTACAAACACGGCACAGCCTTTGGCGGACGACTTTTTAGATGTTCACTTCTCTCCTAGCGCTGTGTTGTTCTCGGCTTCCTGTGATACCGCAGCACTCCAGTGTGTCTTCCTTTTCCCATCACATTCTCTCCTTCTTTTGCATCCTGGTGTGTGTTATCTTTTGTGAACAGGGAGCTTGCCAGCGTTATGTCCTTAAGAAAGTCTGTTGAACATAATGGGTGTTGTGAAGGAGAGAACACACAGCTCAGATAATCAGATTTCCTTTCTGTGGTCTGTCCTCAACTCTTTCACGTGGGTCTTTCATGCTCTGGAAGACAAACCTGGTTAACGCAGGCTCCAGTCTGTCAATGGAGGGAAACAAAAGGATTTTTTCCACTTTTTGGTCACTTACTCTGATGGTGACTTTCAATGTAGATAGTGTGCAGAATGTGATAGAACATCTGCCTCTGTTCCTCAGAGCTGCTGAATCCCTACCAACATTCTATGTCTCTAAACCCTTCTCCTTCAGAGCCATTTCCCTCCTGACAGCGACATAAATGAGTCCATCACCATCCGCTGTGATTATCTGCGTGCTTGCTGTTTGAATGCCACTCCAGTAGGCAGCTGCTGGAAGGATGTGAACCAGCAACACGGTGGTGTCGAACGCACAAGCTGGGCTCTGTTAATCATCCTGTGTCTGCGTTTGAAGCTCTTCAACTGCTGATCTATTTTTATTTACTTTGAGTTTCACAACACTTAGGAGAAAGAGGATCCAACAAATAAATGAATGTAAATGTAATGCGTATCTTAAGCCAAGTTAACATTAAAAGGCATTAAGCTGCTCTTTTATGCTTCCGCCTTTTAAAACATGCAAATATCCTTACAAACGTTTTATCTCACCACAGTGGTCGCTCCAGCCAGAGGAACTCATTTTTAATTAAAAACAACATTTCTGGTGTACCAACAATGTCCAAGCACGCCTTGGGGGAAGGCGAGCGGGGGGCACAGCCTGTTGCATTAAACATACGTGTGAGCCTATAATCAGCCCCTTCAGCCAAACCCACAACAGTGACATGGGCGCGTACATTCAAGCCCCGCATCCCTGCTGCTGGGCTGCTTATATTTCCAAAATAAATATCATGCACATTTCATCAGCTCCATTCCTAGAGGCCGCACTCCTCTCCAAACTTCAGGTCTAAACAAACGCTATTGCCTGCACACACCCATTAAGACTCTTCCTCTTGGAGTTGTGTATACGAGCAGCTACACGCTGCTGTCCTCGTGTTGCGGTAGTCGTTCTTGGACTCTTAAGTGCATCAGTCGGCCTGAAGGAAAGTTTTCTGCTCATCGAAGACATTAATTAGCATCTCCTGCCCGCGCTATTCAACCAGCTGTGCTGTTTGATTTTTTGACGCGTTCCCTTGACAACCCGGCTGCACAGACTTTGTTGTGGGATCCCTTTGACAGCAAGAGCTTGTTGTTCAAACGCACTCCGCAGTCTTGCTAGCCTCTCTATTGAGTAAACACCGTTGTGCGCCAAAGCAGACCCCCCTGTGAGTGCATGGGTGGTGGCGCCTTGCAGAGCATGCTGGGAAGACAGATCTCCAGCATTCAAATCAGCCGATGGGTACAGCAGGTGTGTATAAAGTGCTGTTGAGTTTCCGTCAACTCTTGTTGAACGCTTAGCTAAAGTTCCTCCAGAAAGTTCTACCCTCCACTTGTGTCCTTAGTGCAAAAGGGGTGCAATGATTGAAGTGGTTGAGTCCATCCGTTTGCTCGCTGCTCATCCTCTCCATATTTTCTTCCATCTTTTCCGCTCATCAGCATCTTTTAGAGAGAATCCAATCTTCTCACGACATGTCCAAAGCACGGTAGCCCCAGGCTCAGCATTTGCACTTCCAGGGAGAATTCTGGTTTTATTTAAACCATTGTCCATCTGTTTGCTTTCTTGGCTGTCCATAGTGTCCTTAAAAGTCTCCTCCAGCACCACAGTAGGGAGTCCATGTTTTTTCCGTTCTGCTTCTTCTTCATTTCTTCACATCTCTCCAGTGTTACTTTAAATGCCACTCCTTGTGTCTCTCCTAACTTTTCTTCTTGAGAATATTTCAACACACTTGAGGAACATCATTACATCCTTCCTTGCAGCTTTGCCAGATGTAGGTCTCCTACATATTTCGTCACCACTCAGTCCCTTTTTGGTAACCATCAGCCACAAGAATCAAACGTTGTCTATAATTGTTCATCACGCTACCTCTGCATCCTAATGGGACTTCATACACAGTAGACCACTGCTGATGTTTATAAAGTCTCGGTCCAAGCAGAAGCCATGTGATGTGACTAGCACAGCTCACTGTAGTGCGGGGCAACACGCACAGCATGCACAGCTCAAACTGCAGCCTCCCAGCACTCAGCACAGCATCTTCAAGTGTACCTGGATGGTTCCTGAAGAAGAGTCAGAAGAGCTGGCCTAGTCCAGAGGGGAACTCAAGGACTTCCTTCACATGGTGTGGCATTCCATCCCCAGCACCTTTGTCAAGCATTATGGGTAACTGCTGATGTGCTGCATGGGTCACCCACCCTATACCAAAACATGAAAACATCTCACCAGCTGTCTCAGTCACATCTGAAGACTGACTGCAGCCCAAGTGATCACTTGTGAGTTGTACATCACTTTGGAGAAAGCGTTTGACAAATGAATAAGCATACAATAAACACAGTTGTCCCTGTGCAGAGTGGATCCAGGCCACATGATTGCCAGTGCCATGCAGTTACTCCGTTCTCAACATCACGCTCACACCATTCCACAATACCTTCATCTACCATCTCACTTTCCTTTCACTCTGAACAGGTGACAGAGTGGAACAAACAAAGGAGATAAGAAAAAGAAGACTCTGGCTGGATCCAAACATAAGAAGTTGGACAGTCGTGCGGGAAACTTTTCCCACCCTTGTTTGCATGTCCTTAAACAATCTGCTTACTCAAGGTTATTCATACCATCTGCACGAGGCGACATTAAGATTCCGTGGGCCGCGCCGTGGATGGGAATTGCATCCTTTGATTAAAAAAGGCTGAAACAGAGAACAAAAGGTGCAGAGAGACTCAGTTTGAGCACAAAGCAACCCAGGGCTCAAGTCTAGGCTGATCAAAGCACAGGCGCCCGAGTTGTGCGAAGGTTTGTCGATGAGGCCCGTCAGCGTCAACCACAAGACGCGACTTCAAATGGCAAATGACGTACACTTGCGGCATGAAACAAACAGCATGAGAATAAAAGAAACAAATGCAATTTAATATGAAACTGCTGAAATGTCATTGCAGAACAGCAGAATTTTACTCCACATCTTACTCCATTCAGTGTTTTATTGGACCCAGGAGGGGGGTGGGGTTGAACTTGGGCAACAAGGGGGGCTAACAGCAGGATTGGTTCAAAGGCCCTCAAACCTGACTGGCTGACTGAAGGATGTTGGTGGAAAAGCGGCGTCAGAATGTGGAACAGGAAAAAGACAAACTGAATTCGGGAAAGGCAGTGGGACAGTTGTGGTTGGATCGCCACAGGAAAACGGCGTAAAGTCATGGTCTGAGGGGCCACTACAGGATTGAACCCTGCATCAATGAATTATTAAATCACACAATAAAAATAAAATAAAAAATTAAATTTAATTAAATAAAAATTACCATATATATATATATTTTTTTTTTTTCCAGAGTACCACGTTAACATATTTCTGAATTCTTATTATTTATGTGTCCAAGGCCACTTTTTATGCAAGTTCTTATTATTAAATTATTTTTATATATTTGCTCGTTCACGTGACCCATTTCCACAACTGACTTACAATATGAGGCTTGCCTGCCTGTAAGATACTTGCACCGATTTAATCATTTATGCCGTGGGGTAATTTGTGCTGCACGGATTCAGGGTAAAGGGGGTCTCATAATCATCGGTGGTCCAGCTGGAGTGTGGGATTCAAATCCGGCTTGTTTGAGCAGCTCTGGCCACAATGATAAATGCATGTAGCTTTTAATATCTGACCCATGAAAAGGTTCTTCCTCTGCATAGCTGTGTGTGGGCATTTCTACACACACATCTGTGTCTACGCTTGGGCCTCATGAAGGTGTGTGTGCGAGTGTGTGTTTGTACAGCCGTGTGTGCTGGTGTGTGAGCGCACATGAGTGTAATCAGTGAAAACTCAAGTGTTTATTTGCAAAAGAGTATAGGCAAAAAAAGAAAAAAATAAGGCCATTTTTCATTTTGGGGTTTCCAAGGCAACCCTCTCTGGAGGGGGCACCGGCATGTGGCTCTTATGCACTGCTGGTCGTCATGCTAATCGCTGACATGCTTGATGGCGTCACGCCCGCCACCATCAGCCACCGTCAGCCACTGTCAGCCACCTCGGTTCCTGCCGGGAACGCGGCCATTTGCTCACCCACACAATCGTGGCTTTCAAGGCCACAATTAGAACTGTTCCCATGTCAACAGGTGGCATTTATTGCTGACATTGCTCTCACCTTCCCGTTCTTCAGAAACACACGCGTTCATCCGTTTGAGAGACTTGAACCCAACCATGCAATTTGAAGTGTTTAGCTAATCGCTACACTGTTGTACATGCACCGTGTGTGCACTGTTACTGCGCAGACCACATTGGTGGCCCCTGCGGCCACACCGCTGTGTTCAAGCATCCTGAGTAACAGATCTGCTAATGATGGTTTGGCCACATCGGACAAGTGTGGAACAGCTAAACGGGCAAAATAAATCAAATCAGAGAATCGGAGTTATAGCCCTCATTCAACCTCCACTGAGCTGGGACTCGGGCTCATGGGTGGCGGGGGACGCAAACATACGCCTTAATGTCTGCTGATGTCAGGAGGGAATATCTGACTCCATAAATCGGAGCTGCTTAATTCTTTCCCCGCAGTGCGGCGCTCGCATCTAAATGACACTGATGTATCTTCTGCTGAAGTGGCCAATACCGTATAAACAGTGACAAGTGTGAGGGTACAGCTCTCACCAGGGAGGCCTTCAGCCACTGCCTTTCACCTGACTCGGTTCTAAATGGAAGCGGAGCTGCCTCTTCTTCACTTCTAAATTAAAATTCTTTCAGACTCTCATGAACAGCATCTAGGCCTGTATGTACAGTAGCTGCTGGACTTCAACATACTAATATGTATTTCAGATTCAACGTGATGTCCATAAATATTTAATATGAATAAATGACCTGGGTAATTTTTACCACACCAATTTAGGTTAAATGCATTGGTAAAGGGTAACTACAGTACAGGGGAATTTGAACCCAAGATCAGCAGCTGGAGCACTACAGCATCTGCAGCGGTGTGGAGCACTGGGACAAAGTGGTCACTAACCCCCTTCCATCCCACAGGATCTTAACCATGATGGTGACCTTTTGGTGGTGCCGGACCACGCTCTCAGAATCACAACACCAATGTTTACCCTAGACGCTGAGCACGTCACCGTTTTTGGCTCCGTCACCTCTGACGACAAAAGACCCTCACATCCAACCACTCAGCCCGTATTGCTGCAACTGAAATAAATAAACAGATCAACGGCTAATTGAGAGCCACCCCTCTGTAGGCCAGGTGCTCTGCTGCTCATACCCTTTGCTAACCTTGCTGGGCAGATGGCGCTCAGAGTATCGGCAGCGGTCAGGGACAGTTACTCGCCAATAATGAGCGGAATGATGAACTTCACTCTTCATTGCTTAGCAGAGCCCTTTATTAGTGGCGTCTCACACATTTTACC
Source organism: Heterotis niloticus (assembly GCA_018136845.1). NCBI lineage: Eukaryota > Metazoa > Chordata > Actinopteri > Osteoglossiformes > Osteoglossidae > Heterotis > Heterotis niloticus. The sequence continues at coordinate 18,118,653 of CM030894.1, read as the reverse complement.
CATTTATTTATCTGATGCTTTTCTCCATAGTGACTTACAATGAGAAGCTCCTCACACTGATTTACTCACTTATACAGGTGGGTAATTTTTACCGTATCAGTTCAGGGTCGGTACCTTGATCGAAGGTACAAGCAGTTTAGGTTAGAATCCTCCGGTACTGGCATGCGCGCGCACACACACACACACGCACACACACACACACACAAGTAAAGGAATAGTTTCTTCCTGGGATTTGCACCAACAACCTCTCGGGGATAAGTTTACAGACGTGATGTGACCGACCTCCCCAGCACATGCAGCCTCCCGCCCCGCTCTGCAGACAGAGCCCACGGTGGAGGAGGAGGAGCTGTCAATCACTTTGAAAGCTCAGGAGGCAATCAGGAGAGGCACTCAGACACCTGGGGCTCCCGTTCAGCTCGCAGCTGCATCCCGGGATACAGCAGCGCCATACAACACAGAGCCCGTTTCCTCCACGGCTGTATCGGCCCCATAAATCTGCATCCTCTCAGGAGGGACGGAGGCCCGAGCCACAGAGCAGCAACACACATGAAATGCACGCTGGGTGCAGAAGCCAGTAATACAGTGTCAACACCATCAGGACAATAAAAACAGAAGTAATATAAATGAAGCACAGTAATAAATAATGAATCAGTGAAATAGAATGTAAAAATGTATTAATCAATAACAATGAATTTAGTTTGTTTTGGTTGTTTGAATTTCTTATTTTGCCTGAACCTTTTTTTGAGGAGGAGCTCACTGGGCTTTGTGTGTCATAAACACTGACATCCAGACAAGGCAGTCCAACATCCATCTCCACTGCATGTGCATGTGCGTGTACGCGCACGCACACACACACACACACACACACACACACACACACACACACACACACACAGAGAACACAGGGTCATGTAACACCTTCAAATCAAGCACATAAATCACCTATTTGTGCAGATAACTGCCCTGACACACAGTAAACATATGTGTTTTTAGCTGGAAATTTGTGGGTAATATTGTGGCTCAGCAAGTAGCTCTGGTGCTTCAGATTTCTCAGCTGTGGGTTTGAGTCCAACATGCTCTCACTGTGTTTATAGGGCTTTCCATTTTTTGATCTGGTTTCCTCCACATTCCAAAGATATGTGTTTCAGGTGGATAGGCTCTAAATTGCCCTTATTCTATGTGCTTGTGTGTGTGTGTGTGTGTGTGTGTGTGTGTGTGTGTGTGTGTGTGAGAGAGAGAGAGAGAGAGAGAGAGAGAGAGAGAGAGAGAGAGAGACTGTATCTATGACAGCTGTATCTATGGTGCTCCAAGGTGGATTATGTTGGTGCTTCCCACTAGCTGAGTTGTGGATCAGGGTGGTCTCAGGGAGGCCCTCACATACAGTAAGTGTGCGCAGTGTACTATGGTGTTAGTTCAGTTTATTTCCAGCTGAAAGCAGAAATATCAGCATTCTCCATCCTTGGGAGAGGAATCAATGGAAGCCCTGAGAAAGGAATGAAATTGGAGCCTGGGATCCAGTGAGGGCTGGGACCCATGCAGAAGCCCCGTCCTCCTCCTGGTTGTCCTTTCAGCTCCTCTCACAACAGGGAGCTGCAGTGGGAAGAGAGTGTGGTAGTTGGGGGGGGGTGAGTCAGTTGTCGTGGAAACAGAGTGAACAGGAAAGGGAGAAATAAAGAGTGAGGAAGAAAGAGCGAGGACAGGTGTCATGGAGGGAGACAGGGAGACGAAGGAGGAGATGGAGAAGGAGGAGGAGGAGGGACCGTGAAGTTGCCATGGCAGTCATGTGAGGGAACAGGTCTGACAGAACCCACCTGGGGGGGTTTGTGGTAGGGGGAGCAAAGACAGCTGACACCACAGTGGGCACTGTGAAAAATGTGAGGAAGGAGCAACTCAGCCAAGTGACACAGCAGCCGCTGTGATCAGCAACCAGACGGGGAGAACCAGTCTTTGTGCAGGAGACCACCGGTGCCCCCAGGAGGATGAGATGGACTGGTGGGGGAAGGGGGTTCATCTGACACAGGGTGGAACTGACAGGAACTGAACTGGAACCATCACTGGGGATGACTCTGTGTGTGTGTGTGTGTGTGTGTGTGTGTGTGTGTGTGTGTGTGTGTGTGTGTGTGTGTGGGACTGAAGCCCCCAGCTGTTGAGTCCATCCCACTGCATACATGAAGCACCAGGTGGCGCATTGGTTAAACATGTTGCACTTGACAGCTCAAGTTTAATTTGCCCATCCCACAGCAGTGGTCTTGATCAGTATATTTACCCTGGATTGAAGCACTACAAGTTAATAGTTTTGCAGCAGTGTATAAATAGGGAAATCAGTGTATGCTTGTTGATATTGTAAACTGTATTTGATCAAAAATGTCAAATAAATAAAAGTAAATATGTACAGCACTCAGCCTGATGCCCAAGCAGACCCAGGTTCTCCAGCCTACATAACTTTTACAAACAGGCCCAGGGATCCCTCTAGAATCACACACATAAGATACTTGTGTACAGCTCAGTTATCCATTTTAAAGGGCCCCATTTCCTACTTTCTTGTTTTTAAAAAAGATGAGTTTTATGCAACAATTCAGGGGGAAAAAAAAACAAAAAACCTTAATGCAGTAAAGGGAAGTAGAAGTTAATGGCTGAATCGATACTTTGGCATCAAAAGTTCATGTAGCCCTGAATGTCTGCTATTAGGAGTAGTAAATATTGCTGATGGAACAGTGATTTAACTCCTTACTTAGCACATCCCTGTCCCGTCAAGGCATAGCATCATGGAGGATCATGGCAAGGAGAACCTTAGAGGCGCAAACACCATACTAGTCTATACCACAAAGGTTAGGAGACCATTATTATTTTATATTTTTCATTTATACAGCACTTTTCTTCAAAATGACATTTCAGCTCTGAGTTACTTGGTGACCAACTCATTTATCCAGCATTTGTACTTAATCAGTTAGCAAACACTTCTTCTTACTGAGACCTACAGTATTAGGTACACCACAGTAAACTCCCTGTAATGTAAATATATACAGTAGAACACTGTGAACAAAGACAGACAGACAGACAGAGAGACAGACACACACACACACACACACGCATGCACACGCACATATTATGGGCAAATTAAGAGTCTTCAGTTCACCCAAGTTCTACAATGGAGTACATGAAGAGACCATTAACAAAGTCCGGCCTCTTGAATCCCATCTCTGAAAGGCATCCAAGGGGAGAAACAGAAAGAGCTAGAAGCTGCAAACATGTACAAACACCATCACTCTCAGTACTTCAAGGAGAAAGAAACCATGCTGTCCTTCATTAATAATAAACCCAGACAGTGGCAGGAACAGCAGTGACAGCAGTGAAAACGCACTTTGTGTTTAGTTTTCATTAGCAATGGAGGAGACCAGAGGCCCAGCTAGTGAGAGAGAGAGAAAGAATCACACAGACATGCTTTTCTCACTGGAGACACCAGCGCTGCAAGAACACAGGGTGTGCTAAATGCGTGGTAATCCACACATACGGCCAAAGCTTCTGCGCTTTGTTAGCAGTGTGTTTGAATGACAGGAAGGTAAATGGCGTGGAAATGCTGTGGTGTGCGACACTCATGTCCTCGTGCATCCTCCGAGGGGTAGGGTTAGGACTGGGGATGGGGTCAAGGTTAGTTTTGGGGATAGGAATGAGGCTTGTAGTTAGGGCTAAGATTAGGTTTAAGGCAAGGGTTAAGGTTTGGAAAAGGTTGACTCCCTGCGACCCCTGGGTCTCCGTTCAAAACACAGGATATGTGGAACCAGCTGTATCCACACCCAGTACCACGGTCCTTAAATCAGGGCACTCTTAAGTGGAGCCTAAAACACACAAGACGAAAAATGAGATTTAATTCACATCCCCGCAAGGTAAAGACCACTACTGCTTTGCAGCGGGCAGAGTGCTAATAGCTGGCAGTCTCTTGATGTCAGCAGTAAAACGCATTATTTGATCTTAAAATGTACTTGAATCAGATGAGTTTCAGGTTAATCACAAAAGATAAATGGTGGGAATAAATACAAAATCCAATAAAAAAGTGATTAACGTTTCCGGTTTAGCCACAGATCTGCAATATTGCTTTACAGTCACTTAGTGTTGCGCCAGTTACCTCCTCCTTCTGTTTCTGGGTTTAAAACATTAAAAAGTTATTTCAAAAAGTGCGTGGCTCTTGCGGTTGCCATCTGGGGCCACAGGATAAGAATGAAATGACTGATGTATTGAAAGATGTTTCCCCAGTGCTGCTTGGTACATTTACTTTTTATTCATGAATTAAAAGTCACCTGTGTAAGTGCTAGTGCTGACACGGAGTGTAAAAAAGCTAATAAAAGTTGAATAACAGCAGTTTCCCTGCATCAAGGATGCGTCTCAAACCTGAATCCCACCAGATTCTCACTGGCTTTGATAAATCTTAAACTGAAGGCAAAATTGCAATACTTATTCTGATTTAGTGGATATTTCAGGATGTTTTGCGATGGCCGTTTATGGATTGTGTCACCGTTAACTGTAATAATGAAAATTGTCCTGGGACTGAAAACCTTTAACCTTACGGTCACAGATCCAGGGCCTTTACCACCGCACCATCTGCTGTCCTTATGTACAACATCAGTATAGCTCAGCACGTCTCAGCATGAAAGCCGTCCCAGATGGACCTCAACTGCTTCGACTTGAGATGCGAGCCAAGCAGCCCCTGACTGCCCTAAGGATCAGCCAGCAACCTGCTCAGGCACACACCTCAGGGCGGGACCCCCTGTGGACTGACACACAGCGGAACCCGATCTTAAGGTTAGGGTTTCAAAGAGTTTTCGCTCATAGGATGACTTCTGCCACCTTTGCTTTTAAACATCTGAGTAGCTGATCCCAAGCAGATACAGCGGAAAGCAGGAAAGCAGCACCAAATGTCCACCAGCAGGTATGGTTCATGATGGGAGTGCCATGATATGTGTGTGTGTGTGTGTGTGTGTGTGTGTGTGTGGACGCATACTTCACTGGGTGCAGCAGTCCCTCTTTCTGGTAGGTGTACTTGAGCAGCCAGGTAGGAACAGGTGTGAACAATGTCCAGGTCTCCACCTGGAGGAACACTTGGCACTTGGGAGGAAAGTTAGCATTTATATGAAAATGATGGCACTCGAAATCTCGCGAAATGGTGATGATGACTCGAAAAGCTGGAAGAAGACAACAAAAAGCAACTAGATGGATGAATTCAATGGTGACACCGCTTTAATATGAAAGACACAAGGAAAGGACAAAACTTTCAGGGGAAATCTGACATATGAGGTCAACAAGAGTCAATGCCAACAAGCAGCTATGACTTTTAGGAGCAGAAAGTGTCTGTCAGAAAGGTGGTCAGAGGGACCCTTTGATTTTACCGCTGTTCTGCACATGGTTTAACTGTGATGCCGTTTCCATGGAAACGTCCTCTGACTCTGCCCCATCCGGACGTCTCGACAGGTTCTTGGGCAAAACCAGATGATGTGTTAGAAATGCTTTTTTGTCTGTCTGTGTCTTACAGTGGATGAAGGGAGCGTGTCTGGAAGAACTCAGTATTATTAATGCAGAGGCTTTTTTTAGCCACACAAAGAGACACGTTTGTTTGTGTGTGTGCGCGCGCGCGCATGCTCGTGTGCAGTGTGAGAGAGAGAGCAAGAAAGAGAAAGAGTGCCAGGCACAGCGAGATAAAACACACTATTCCCAGAATGATGCAGTTATTTTGAACTTGATAAAAAGCAAATAAACAGTACTGTTCTGAATATAATGCCGTTATTCTGCACCCGATAAAAGCGGAATAAACAATACTATCAGCACTTTTGAAAATCTTTAACTGATGTTATTTTTGCTCGCTGCACTGTGAAACTGGAAACAAACAAACCAATTGTTTAGGCAAGGAAAATCTGCACGTGAACCAGGAACTTAAGGCAACTTATTTGGTGGTGATGATTCCTCTTGTTTGTCTGGTGCAAAGGAACAGCCCACAGGTAGCAGCGGCCCTAAGTCTCAGCAATGGGGCCGTAATTTGTGAGTCTGAATGTGGTCCCCAAATGCTGGTGGTAGTGTAGTGGACTTGAAGGGCTTTGTTTAAATTCCACCTCGGGGTGCAGCACTCTGGATCAAGGTCTTTATCTGGTAAAAACTACCCTCTGTATAAATGGGTAAATCACTGCAAATCACTCCGGGAAAAGTGTTGGATAAACAACCAGCATTTTGGTGCATCTTCATGCTGGCTGCACAGCTGGAGGACTGTGTCCTACGTGTCCATGGAGAACCTCTTACAGTTTGTCCTTGGGTGTCTCCTCCAGCGCTGCCCTCTGCTTGCGTGACCATGCCGAACCGCAGCCTTGCATCTCGCAGTTGCATTTAGCTTCTGCGGTCTGACTGTTTGTTTCCGCAGCTTGGGTCCTCGCCCCCTCGCGGGACAACTCCACGCTCATGTGCGCTAATTACCGTTTGATGGATTGCAAACCGCGCAGCTGTAATTACTTCCCTGCGGTACCATCTGTGTCCCCTGGGGTCCAGCAGGTAGCCTAGTAGTGGAAGGCTTATGACCAAGAAGGTCGCTGGCTCAGGTCCCAGGAGAGCCTGAGCGGATGCGCATACTTAAAGAGAAACTGTGGTCTTATAGTCCTCGAGAATCTGTCCTGCTCTTGTCAGCTTTGCTGAAGAGAGACAGCGGCTAAAATGTAAGTAAGAAAGAAGAGAGGGGAAGCTGAGGAAGCGGGCGAGTGACATCAACTGAGAACCTGGAAACCATCGGAAGGGAAGTCACGCTCAAGTGTGTTTGATCTTCAGCAGTGGAACCTCAAAGGGCATCAATAACTCAACCCGCTTCCGCCTCCCGCGTATGCAGACACCTCCTCCCTCAGTTCAGATCCAGTGGGGATGGAGGAAACCCGAAACCACCTGTGGAACTCGGACCTCAGCTTGCCGTGGATTTGAACCCATGTTCACCGCAAACATGCATCCCAGCACTATCAGCTCAACACGGAGTCTTTGCAAATAAGATGAAGCGGATTCCTCTTTCTAAAAGCAGAATGCGTGTTATTACCCAATTACCAGACAAAAATATTATAACAAGCCTGAAATTTCCTGATCTGCAGCGAGATGCATTTTCCCATTCCTGCCCATTTGTTGCCGAGAAATCGTCTCTGTAAGCCGGTCAGCTCCCGCAGTCATCGAAAGGGAGAAATGAAGAAAACATTTAAATACCCAGTCGTGTGCCGTGAATACTAAACAGATACTTAATCAGCTCACCATCCTTTTCCAGCTGCTGTCCAGACCTCCAGTGACACCAGACAGGAGCCCGTAGCCAGCAGATTCGACTTCCTAGTCCTCTTGTATCGTGGAGCTGAGATCTAGTCTGAAGCAGTGTGAGCTGAGCATTATGAATGGGCGAGGTGTGTAAATAATACACTCCAGATTAGGGATATTTTAAATTTCCCTGCATTAAATCATACAAATAAAAACTGGCAAAGGACAAGAGGGAACCTGTTTGGACGAAGGAGATGGTGCAGTGGAAGTGCAAATAAACACCAAGGCAGTTTTCCAGTATCTGCTTAGCTTGGCATCGTGGACAGCAATGCCACCGCTGGATCTAATAGACAAAGGTTCAAATCGCTCCTCCTGCTATAGTAAAACTGACCAAGCCTTTACCCTGAATTGCTCCAGTAAAAATTACCCTGCTGGATCAGTTGCTGCAAAGGTGTCAGATGGATGAATGCGAATGTCTTGTCCCAGCCTCCGTGTCCACGGGCAGCAGGGCCACCATGAAGCCTGAGACAGCAGTGTTTCTGACTGCATTGAGCGTAAAGGTGGCTAGCGTGTCACATGACGTGTGGACGGCACATCTCCCAGCTCGCTGCGAGGGTGTTAAATCTCCCGGCCGATGTCCAAGCGCTTCACTTCTCTCCGGCTGTGCGTCTGGGGGTTTGACTCACAAGCTGCCTAATTCATCTTCCACGCAACTGCACACGTAGACCCCCTGCGGGCCGTCGTCCTGCTTGCTGGCAGCCTGTCTGGAACCCACAACCGGGCCTCCTGGAGGGGGAATCAAGCCAGTTTTATTTTGTCTTAGCTGATCCACATGGAAAAGCATTGAAAGCAGATGGGAACACGCAATACATTTATATGCACCTGCACGTGTGTGCAAACGCACACAAATGCACAGGTATTGCTGGAGCTCCAGACAGTATGGTTTGTATAAACGCTAAGATGAGAAAGGACCACAGTCGCGAAGGCACCTTTTTGACAGCTCTTGTCAGGTGTGCCGACACTGGTGCTCTTCCCTCAGATTCTGTCCCAGTCAGGTTTCGTGAGAAAGGACACGTCGAAAAGCTGCCGTTCATTAGTGCAGAGTGGACCGACCCCCTCTCCCTCCCCACTTGTCCTCAGATAAGCCCTCCTCTCCAGCATAACAAAGACATGCTGCGGGCCTTGCAGGCAACTCGCTCCCTGTCTTCTTCAAACGTTCCTATCAGGCCCCTCCACGTGTGTTTACTCTCTCCTCATGTTGGAAACATCCCACCCTGCCTATCCCACCCCAAAGTCGACATGTTCCAGTAGCCAGACCCGATAGGCCTGCAGCCTTCTTGGGGGGGGGGGGGTCGCACGGCTGGGGGTAACAGGAACATTTATCGATCCCTTTCATATTCGCATGAGCGTGACGCAACAGGGAAAGGATGGCTTCTTTGCATCACCGCCGCAGCTTCGAACCCCAGTGAATCCCCCGTGTGTTTTAACAGCAATTAAAACTGATCTTACGCTTATAATTCGTTTTGGACGTCCTTTTAGTCATAAACATTCATCCAGAAACCCTCAAGGGACACCAGATGTCTGTGATGTTTTTTCACAGTCAAATTTAGAGCCCAAAACACGAGCTGTTTTCATCATGTCCACACATTACAGACAATATGCTCACAGAATTCCATAATCTTCACGTTTCTGGCTTCTCCGTGCTGCGCGAAGGATCTCTACACAAAAAAAAGCTCATTTAAAAGCCAGTCTGAGAAGCAGCCAGTCAGCCAGTCTTTTCACAGAGAGAATTTTAAAGCATATTTTTTGCCATCTTAGTCTACCTATCGGCTACGTAAAGAAATGCAGCAGTGCACTGGCTTTGGGGCAGAGTTGTTTTGGGCTTAATTTACTGTGTTACAGCGAAAGAGCAAGAATTGTAACTGTGTTGTCTCCAGCTGTTTATAATTGAGCACCATCTTAATAGTCCTCGTAAATACACCCAGATGTTTGGTTCTTTCCCGTGATGCCACACATACAGCTTAGTTTGTTTGTGCCAGTTGTGCCATATGAGTACATAAATGCTTTTGTTTACGTGTCCTCTAAATAATTGCTACCTTTGGAAATTTCCACTGATACGCCCTCTCATATGTATGTGGTAATATTACCACATGTCAGTTAAGAGTGGAGTAATTGGCAGTTTGCTCCTTTCTTGAAGGATTTTGATTGATAATCTTCTTGTTCCCCAAATTGCACCTTTTCAGCATCTCGCATTCAGCATCTTTCTGCAGGCACCTCTGTCAGCGATGGTGACTGACTGCCATGACAACACTTGTAACCCGCAGGGATCATTCTGGGCAGAATGATGTTTGTGGGCTCAGTGCAACCTGCTGTGCCCACCGTGGTAGCAGAGTGAAGTAAAAGTGGCCCCTTGTACCACGCTAGCCAATGGCATGATCGACGATGAGGGACCGAAGCAGTCGCCCGTTTTCCTCTGGGTTGCAAATCTCAGTGTCATAGGATTGAGGTTTCAGCTACACCGCATTGACTGAATAGTGGGGATGAGCCCTGCAGAAATGCAGATTCAGGTTTTACAGTCAAGACAGGAACAGAGGAAGAATTTCGGTAACTCATGTACAGCACGTATCATGTGTAAAACAGCACCAATTTATGTTATAAAACGATAAATAAGTGTCTAGTGCTTATTTTTAAAAAAAACTATTACCTTTTGTTAGTGACACAAAACTTTACTTGCAGTAGAAATACATGAAACTTCAAGCTGCTTCAAGTAATCACTTACATTTAACTTTTTTGTACTGCAGGGCAACTGTACCTACCGTATATAACAAGAGATATGACTGTGTGAGAGAGACCTATGGAGATGGGAGGGCTTTTCATAACCTCACACTTTTCACACAAAATAGTCTTTGGGATCAGAGTGCACATTTTTCACAATTTCAGCTGAGGCAATAATTATCATTATGGAAATGGACAATAAATAAAAACCATAGATAGAGCTTGATAAATTTTCCAGTGTGACAGGACCAACCGAGTGTTTGATCTCCATTAGAGTTCCATCTAGGTGTTCCGTGTCTGTGGGAATTCTGTCCGTATGAAGATCCATCCATAAGTTCTATTCATGAGTTCCATCAATACACAGGTCCTGTCCATGTTTTCCTTCCATGTGAGTTCTCTTCTTGGGCTTTATCTATGGGAATGTTCCATCCATCCATCCATCCATCCATGTGTTCTGTCTACATGTTGCTGTCAGTCTTGTGCTCAGTCTCCTAGAGTTAACAGGACCATTGATGTTCCCTCACATTGGCTGATGTACCCACCACCCTAAAATTACTCACCCTCACCTCTGTTAATTTTTTTTGTTTAAAAAATACTGAATCTCTTATTCACCACAATTTCCATTCCTGCTGGTTTGAACTCTCATTTCCTGGCAGCTGAATTATCAAGCCTGAAATTTTGGATCATGTCTGGGCCTTCAAACCAGACCCCTGGCCCTGATTCACTATATTTAGCAACTGAACACTCTCCTTTGATTTGTCACAGCTTGATGGGTCTTTTTCAAATGCAGAACATTTATCACTCAGCCAAGAGTGAAATTGAATTTTCTTGTCAATATCAATATATAATGTTTATTCCCTTTCAGAATGAAGATGAAGATGAATAACAAAGTACATGCAAAACACTGGATTCATCTAAATCAGACCGGACTGAACTGAAATTGGGCCAAAGGCGAGAATGTCTCTGAGTTTGGTGTTCAGAACGGAGTTACGAATATAGAAGTTTTCCTTTAAACTTTCCCGGCTTTAGTTTGTCCCAAAAAAATTCTCTGTTTAGGAAAATGTGTGAAATCCAAGTGGAATGAGTGGTGGGACAGCTTGGGGACAGCGAGCTACCGCAGAGGGCTTGGTGTGAATTGATGGGTGGCCACTGCGGTGGAGGACCTACCGGGGAGCAGGAACCCACCCCTCGCTCGGCCGGGAGCAGGAAGGCAGCCCGAGCGGCAGGCAGACGTCAGCACCGCAACGGGGAAGTCCAGCAAGCGGCCGATTTCTCATGCCTGCTTCTATTGACTGTGACGGTCCCTGCAGCACCAAAGTCCCTGGGGCTGCTTATTCTGGAGATCCGGATTAACTCAATCCAATATTCAAGCAATGCAGGAGAGCGGTGGAAATAAACAGGACTCAGCAGAGGTTTGGGGAAAAGCAGAGCGCGCAGTTGTGCAGAACAGTGTGCTGAGTTGTGGAAAATAAGATCGCCTTCACTTTGGCAGGATTAGTAAGAGAATACTTTTGAAAAAGCCCAATTTTTAAAGCAGCAAAGGTACAGCTCAGGAAAGATGGTAATAAATAAAACTCACATTACATATCTCCTTAGCAGATTCAGGGAGTGGCGAAATGGTTAGAGCTGCCATCTTATCAGACCCTCGTGCTGTACGACCTTTGATCGTGGTAGATACCCTGAATTCACAGAGTAAAAATTACCCAGTTGTGTAAATGGCTCAGTGTTGAAACATAATATTGTAAGTTGCCGTGAATTCAATCAAATAATGGTTAATAATTCTTACTTTAAAATTTTCCAACCCATGACACTTCATGCAAGAAATCGAAGTCCTGAAGATGTTTATTCGCTTGACCATTCAGATATCCTGTTTCCCAGCAGCGCTCATCCTGTTTACACAGCACCTTTGTCTCAACACACTTTCAGCAGCGCACACAACATCTCGCACAACTTCCTTTGTTTCTATGGAGGCGCAGAGGCTGACATCCTGTCTGCAGCCTCCGACGTTCTTCCATACATCTCGGCAGCGGGGTCTGCAACTCTCATTACCTTCCTTGGTACCTTTAACGGCTTGCGTCCTGTTTCCAGGTCTCCTTTGTTTGGCTTTCTGAAGGTTTTAACTTCCTCTCTGACAATTTTTACAGCTTCTCCCAGACAGGATATGGACAAAAGAAGGATTGTAAAGGCCCATGTGAAGCTGCTCTGGTTTTTCTAACAGATCTGCTGTGCTTCTACCCAGCGGTTGCAAATGGCCCTTTGCCCGTCTCATTCTTATCACAGTGCCCATATCTGCTCATACCACCTAGAAAGAAGAACAAAGGCCAACCTGGAAGTTTTCCACCTGCTGGCTTCAAGGTGCCTTTGGTTGCCTGGTGCCCAGATAAAATTATCCACCCTTCTGTTTCCAGACAGCTGTTCTTACAGAAGCCTCGCGAGGAGGTTACAGAGAGAACAGCTTCTCTGAGCACACGAGGCTTGCTTTACCGGAAGCGCTGTGACACAGAGGTCAACCTGCTGTACCTGTTAGTGACAAATTGGGAAATCTTTCAGCAGCTGACACCAGGCTATTCATTTTTCTGGTACTTTTTATGCTGCCGTTGGCTTTACGCAGTCTTCTGAGTCCTTTGCAGTGCCCCAAGGTCCTGGCTTCTGAGCTGCTTTCTTGGCTCAGCACTGTGCCACCACCATGGTGCGTCTGGATGCTGGCTGCCCAAACAGCTGTCCAGGACCTGGACACCAGGCCTACGAGTGGCCTGGCATTGTTTCACACCCTCCCACTTTCACTGGTGTGGCCACATCAATGTCCACCTTTGATCAGCATCGGCCACCTGATTCCCAGCACTGGAAGACTGTGCCATGATGGACAGACTGGGCCTCTGTGGTGAAAATGCACTGCTGAAGGGCTGCATTACCTTTTCAGGACAATAGTACAGTGTGCAGCCATGAGACCTTAGTCGCCACAGCAACACCAGACCATAGAGCCAAGATGACATCTCCATGCCTGTTTTCTTTGGGAATATTGCTCTCCCCTGAGGAGTCAAACAGCAGTCTGCAGTACAGTAATACAGAGACATGACACATACTGTATATGGCTTTCCTTTCTTCTGAGTTTCTTACATGTACACTTATTCCTTTAGCAGATGCCTTTTTCCAAACTGTCATACAATTCAGAATAAATAAAAGTGCATCGGCAGCAGATGAAGAGCTTCAGACAAAGACACAGGATTACAATCAGAGCACGGCTTGTGTGTCTGACACCATCTTGTTGCTGGTTTGCATCCCTCCAGCAGCTGCCTATAGGAGTGACAGTCAAGCAGCGCATGGTGTTGGACTCATTCGTGTGGCTGGCAGGAGGTCGGGAAAGAAACAGATCTGAAGGAGATGGGTTTGAGACCCATGTTCCATGCTGGGAGGGATTCAGCAGCTCTGAAGGAGAGAGATTATTTGCTCCCCATTTTCTCGCATCTTTTGCACCTTTTTGGCAACGTACGTGGATTCTGTCTAAAAGTAATTCGGGCTCCGGAGCACTGCTGCGCTCGGTCCCATTTTCAGCAGCAACTTTGTACTCCAAACCTCAGCAAGATGATTTCTAAAGGACAGCAGCATCTGTTCTAAATGTGCATTTACTTTGGCTACAACTTTTACACAAAGTCCAACAGGCGACGGGAAGTCTTTCATTATCGATCAGTGTAACTTTTAATCAGTCTATTAGGCGGTTAATTTTTAGTCAAAGAACAACCAATTCTCGTTCCAGAAAACGGACCGCAAAACTCAGCGCATCTTCAGTCTCCGGCGCTCTTCACGGATTCAGCACACGCGGACAATAAAAGGCCCAGTACAGGCAATTACGGAGCATAATGAAAACGCTCATTAGAATTTCTCATTAGTGGAGCCACAGTTGTTTTAGTAAAGGATTTCAATGATGAGGAAGAGGCCTCTCTTCCCGTGAGGTTTGGGGAGCTCAAGTAAGAGAGGAGACGAGCGAGGTGCCAGGGCGAGGAGGTGGGCTTCATTACAGCCAGGGTATGCGGGACGCGACCGGTGCCGACCCGGGGAGGCTGTTCCGCTTAAAGCTCACGCATCTTCTTCAGATGCGGTTTGACAAAAATGATGGCCATTTAATGACCTGCACACGGCAACGGGACGATGAAATGCAGCAGATGAGAAGAAACCGCAGGCTGGAGCAGCGGTGAAGGAAACACTGCCCGAGCAAGGCGCTCAGCGGCTGCGGCTGCTTTTTCATAAACGTTGCCAGCGAAACTTTTTACACAGCACAAAATGAGCCGGAATTGTGAATAAAACGTAGCTTTTTTTGTGCTTTTTCAGAGCGGCTTTTTTTTTTTTACGTTTGTTAATGGCTTTCGGCCCCATTTTTCCAGGGACAGTTGTCTGTGGCTGTACATATCAGTCAATGTAAACCTGTTTTAAGGTTCTCTGAAGGTCCTGCACTCAGCGACCCTGTTTTGAAAATGTTCAAACATCGATTTACGGGACCGGAGCCAACGGCTGCGGGGCTGTGGCGGAGAGCGAGGCCGCTGGGACTCGCGTGATTATTTGTCATGTGACAACCGAGTCTCTCTAATGCATCTCCTGCCCGACTGAAGGCAATGACTCAGACTTCTGACATTGATCAGCTTTCACAGAGAAATGAGAGCGGCCTGGTTAAAAACCACAATTACAGAAGGGGCGCGTTTGGCACTGTGGCTTTTAAAGGCGTTGGATAACCCGAGCAATGATGTTGCCTGAATTAAATGTTACGTTAAAGGACAGGTAAAAGAGTGCTATTTTTTGCTCTTTAAAATGAATCATGAAAACATTTTACTGCCAGATTGTGAGTGAACTGTCAGTCACACCGGAGACCGAATCAGGCGCCACGGTTCAAAAAGCCGATTATTAAGACAGATGAATTCTGCTTCCACATCTGTTGTTGCCTCAAACCCATCTCAGAACCCCCTGTAGGACAGAATCTCTCTCTTCCAGCACATCTGTGCTTTTTTACGCCGCTTCAAACTGGCAATATAAAAATAACAACAAAAACTGGTCCGAAGTTGCGTTGTCCTACATAGTGGCGCTTCTCATCACCGTGGTAAAATCGTCCCTCCTCTTGCCTGCTAGTCTCATCTGCGATTCGTTTTAGTCGCACCAGCTTGGAGACTTGGAAATCTGAAGTCCATATTACAAATAGGCTTTCTTCTATTTATCTGGAATTCTTTTTTTTAATGCAACTGCAGGTTCAGTATTTGTCTTGTAGCTCCTTGCATGTTCATGAGCGAGACGCCTTGTTTACAATTATTCTGACCATTGGGTTGCTGGTTTGAACTTTTTCCTGTTTCACTTCCTCTTATTAAATCCTGACTCCATATCAGAGCTAATAAAACCATAGTAATGCCTCAAGTGTAGATATGAACGTGGAAGCAGAACAATATTACTGTCTATTAGCACCACCGCAACACAGACCTTTTCACTATCTGATGCTGCAAACAAGCTGCCTTGATAGATAACATAATGAAAAGGATTAAGATTTTCCTTGGTTTATTTTTAAGCCTTTATTTTATGTCATCTACCATTTTAGAAGCATCTTTCTTGTGAAGCATTATAAAGTCAAAGGTGTTCAGTGGGTCAGCACGAGGGGCAAGAGACACAGTTAAATTTCAGTATTTGCATTTACGAGGAGAGACGTGCGAACGACCATCTGACAACTGCGGAGAAGTACCATGTAGCTGTGGAACAGGCTGTAAAATACTTGGTGCTTTGTGGCGTAGCTGCTTATGAGACTCAGAAATACACAGATGTGCCAGATTTGTCATTTTGCGTGTGTTCAGAGTCATCCAAGAAAACCAATCCCAAGATGTGGGCTGGGAACGTTCGCAGCAGATGAATGTTCGACAAGATGACACTCCGTCCTTTCGCTGATCTTCTCACCCAGAAAGGCTGCGCACCATCTGTATCCAGGCATGACGATGCTGTTGCTTGTTTATGATTCACAGGCACTGAATTTTGCAGCACAAAATGTCACCGTCTCTCTTCACCTGCTCAAGTCTGATGAACCGACCGCTACCTTTGTACCCTGGACCCACGAACGCGATGTCCTGCATAGAAACAATCCCGGGTTCTGATACCACTGCCGCACAATTACTCTGGCTCATCTGCATTTTCCATTTTGAAAAGCTGTCGGCACCCATTAACTGTGGCCGAGAACTGGTGAGCAGCGAGGGAACTGGAGGCAGGCATCAGTCAGAGAAGCTTACTCAGTCTTCACCAGCTCTGATCTCCAGACAACGTCCTAATGGAGGTCGACACCTGCCATGTCAGAGTGAGAAATTAGCGTGTCAAGTGACTATGGCACCGTCAACATGTTACCGTGGTTTACCGCCTTCTGTGGGCTGCTGTGGCTGACAGGTGAGCAGAACCTCTTTGTCCCAAATTGATAGACACAAGGATCTCAGATGGAGGTCAAATTACTGGGCTGGCCCACAAATGTCAGTTCTGAAGCACCCAGATGAGGTTCTTGACCTCTGAAGATGCACTTTTGGAGACCTCATGACCCTTGAGGTTGTTTGCAGAAGAAGATGTCTGCACTTTCCAGAAAGTGACACTATGTCTAATTCAGAAGATCAATCACAGGTTTCTCTAACACAGGGAGCTGAAATGGGACTGGGCAAGCAGAAACCCCGGGTAGGATAGTGGCAGACTGAGATGGCCTTGCGAGGGAATGGTTGTTTACACACAGCTTCCATTTTGGGTTTAATCACACTTTGTTCTCACATATGGGAAGCAGGTTACCTGGGGTAGTTCTTGGTAAAGCGGAGTAAAGAAGTGGTTTACCACACTCTTCTTCCATGTGTGCCTTTGGTCTGTGGGAGGGCATACCCAGAGGAAATTCACGAGAACACAGGAAGTCGTGTTCAAGCCTAAACCTGAACCCACAGCCCAGAAACTGCGGGGTACAAAATCACACTCGGGTTCTACAACCTCAGAAAAAAGGTAACACATTTGTGGTGCTTTTCTGGCTTATTGGTGTCAAGATTTAAAGTACAACACAAGCAAGATGCACATTGACTTGTTGTACTGGGAAATCTCATGTCCCGTAGGAATGATTGCATGCAGGCTGTTAATGGGAGAAGAATCTGTTGAGGATTTGATCTGTGGTGCTGTAATCCAGTAGGCAAACAGACCCATCTCTTTACAGTCAGAAAGTCTTGTGCTTGAATCCCTGCTTCTGTTTGTAATACCTTTCGTCACTTACCTTGTTGTATAATGAGTAATTCATCACTAAGTAGCTTAGTGTAAAAACCTACCGTAAGTCACTCCAGAAAAGTGTCACATAAATTAATAAATGCAAATATAATTGTCCTCAAAATGTACAGAAGGAAGCGGTGAATGGATGGACCGACAGAGATGTTCGAACTTGGATGCAGCACGCAGAAACAGCATAAGTGGCACCGAGCGTTCGGCTGGCGGGCCGAAGATTAAGGGGTTGAATCGCAGCGATGCCAGCAATTCTCACGGATACCGTGAGCTGTGAAGTGCCAGACCGATGTACTTCACAAGGGCGATTTCGAGCCCAATCCTTCAACATCCCGTGACGAGAACAAAAACAAGCGCGGCTCCGTGTCTCAAAAAGAGATCATTCACGGACGCAAACGCCGCAACTGTCAGGGAGACAAATGCAATCTGCGTTTTTGTTTGTCCCTGTTTCGGTCCGACACGGCGAGCGGAAAAATCAAGGCGCGGTGCTGCTGCCTCAAAACTACGGAGCAGGCGAGCAGAGGGGGTCTCGCTGAGAGGGCCATGCGTGCGTTGCCGTGTCCCTCGTGCGTACGGATGTGTTTACCGGCCCCTCTCGACCCCGGGCGCCGGCTCCTCGACGGCCCCGGCAAGAGAGATGCTCCTCGGAAACCGGAGGAGGGGCCCATCGACACGCTTCTCAAATGGGTATTTGATGAAGTGCAAACAGTGATGAACGGGGAGCGGCGCTGGATCCAGGCCAGGGTGCGAGAGAATTAATCAGAGGCGACAATAGCGGGGATGAAGGCAGCGATTGGAATCAGGCTGCTGATTAGCTGCCTCTCCGGGCCCAACAGATAAATGAGAGCGAGATCGGTGGCTCGGGTGGTGGGGGGTTAGGGCCAGGGACGTCAGACACCGCGAGCGGCGGAACAAATCCCAGCCACGCGCCGTATACTGAGGCCAGCGTGCGCCGTCTCCTTTAACCGTTGCGCTTAATTCATTCTCGCCCGTATCGCAACATCTCCCGCGAACGAGAACCAAATGAATTAGATCCACGAAGGGCTCTCTGAGTTATCGGAACGCACGGACACACAAACAAGCAAACAAAACGGGCAGACAAACAGGGACGAAACTGTGATTCCTGCAAATGAGAGGAGCAGGTGCACGGAGCAAAACGAAAAACCCAATTAGAGGAAGATTGGCCGCAGGTTGCCGCCGCTTGGTTATGAATTATGGATTTCTCAATTAGAAAGCCTTCAAGTTTTAATGGTGAATGAAGAGGGCCTCCCTCGCTGTCTCCTGTCGGAAAGTCAGCAGCTGCTTCAGAGGATACAGAGCTTCTCCAACTCGGGCCTCTGGTTGAAAACCACGAGAAGTCCTGAATGAAAAGACAGTGAGTTCCCAGTTCTGTCCCTCTGTTTCAAACCCATGTCTCTGAGAGCCATTTCCCTCCTGACCTCCTGACAGTGACATAAATGAATCTGCCACCATCTGCTGTGATTATCTGTGGATCTGCTGTTTGAATCTCAATGCTATGGGCAACTACTTGTGGGATGCGAACCAGCAACATGGTGGTGTCAGACAGACGAGCTGTGATCCGATCATCACGCTGTGTCTGAAAATTCTTCTCCTGCTGTTGTTGCACTTTGTTCACTCCATCGCTTTGGAAAAAAGCATCTGAAAATAAATGTAACTCGAGACCGGAGGTGTAAGGGGGCTGCTGTCGTGAGGGTACGAAACCTCACGCTTTGGTTCAGACGCCACGGTTTCACGAAAACAGAGCAGCAAGTCATTTTGCCGAATGTCTTGGTGACAGAGGAAGAGCGAGCAAAACTCCCTCTGCGCATCCTAGGGTGGCAGAGTGATAACATTGTTAACAGCCCAGCAGGGTTTCCTGTCCTGCTGATGCACAGCAGCGACCCAACCACCTTCCTCAGTGCTCCCCCAACTTGCCTTTCTCTGAGCTTTTTAGTTTCCAATCCCAAACACAGTTCAAAATTACTCATGTGAAAACATGAAGCTCTTTCTCACCATTGAAATGCTTTTCCTTCCACATGCAAGTCCAGAATTGCTAAATAGCCAATTTATTAGAATTTGATCATTCATAAAAATATAAAGACAGCATAGCCAGGCATATTTCTGGATCTTTACTGATAACAGTGACAAGTCCCTGCCTGGCTAGCTCAGCCAGTAGCGCACATGACTTGTAATCTCAGGGTTGTGGGTTTGAGCCCCCCATTGGGCATTGATGCAAATCCAGCCACAAGGGGGTGCACCTCTGTGCCAGTCCCAAGTCTGGACAAAATGGAAGGTTGTGTCAGGAAGGGCATCCAGGGTAAAAAAAAAAAAAAAAAAAAATCTGCCAGACCAAATATGCAGACAAGCCGATCCACTGTGGCGACCCCTAACGGGAGCAGCTGAAAGTCGGTTACTGATGACGGTGAAAACAATCCCAGACCTTACATCATGAATGTTTTACTTATTTTATCAGGTTTTTGACCAAAAGTGGCAGGAAAAGGATGAGCTGAGGTGCTGCGGGAGACTTAAGAAGGCCATTAAATGGCCAGGATAACACACAGATGGATGCTGGATCAAAACCAAGCAGAACTCTCATTGGAAACACAGATTCTGAGACTGAGGTCATCAAGGGTTAGACACATCATGAGAAAACTGGATTCCCTCAAAGACGAGGACTAAAGTTGGAGGAAGGAACTTTCTGGAAGCACTTTATACACGGTCAGCTATTAAACAATAGTCAAAAACAACAACATTGTAACCCGGGAGCTGCTGTTCATTTGAATTAGTATTGACATCACCATTTGCTATTAGGTGTTTCCACTGGAGCTGTGTTTCCTCCTAGGCTCTTGTGCAAATCTTGTGAAGCACCCTAACGGCTTTCACTGCAAGGGAGCATCGCACACCGAAATGAGGCTTTTTGTTCCAGCAGGAACATCGAATCCCGAGAATGTGTCCCAGGGGCCAACGGGAACTCTTTACCATGATACACATCCACATCTAGCGCTCGGTGACTCAGATACCCCTTACTGGGGCCCCTGGCTCTGGTCTCCTTCCAGCTTTTGGGTGGTTGAGCTGGGGGGAAGGGGGGGTGGTTATTAAATTAATTAGAGTATAGAATCATTTCAGAGAAAGAAAGGAACAGGACCACCATAAAAGCCCCAACAAAAGCAAGCTTTTATTTGATTTGGCGGCACGCCGGGTAACGTGATACGACACGCTGTAACTCGCTGGGGGGGGTCCAGTTTTGGCAAAATCCTGTAGAGTTACAGAAACATCTGGGATTTGTAACAGAGTCATAGGCATGCCAGCATTTAACATGGTACGATTTAGAAAGGGGTAAATGCCTAATGCGGTTAGAGGAGAAGAAGCAAAAATCTTTTTGGACCAACTCCAACTGGCAGTCCAACCCATCAATCTGTCCATCTATCCATCTTTCTATCAGAGAAAAGAGCAAGAGGATTTAATTGCCCACCTTTATGGACAGTTGTCTGTTAAATCCATTAAACCTATAGCACTGGAAGACTTGTTCTCACTTGGTGCCCAAAACTCTGCTGTTTACAGTAACCTTGGTCGTCTTCTTATCGTTTGGCACCATCGAACAAGGCAGTTTATGGCCGCCACGTTAAAATGCACATAAAAATATTGCCTTTCCTCCATCCACACCCCGTTTTTAAAGTCTCCTTTTTCACTGAAGCAGAGTTACAGGTTTGGACGTGAGGCCGACTGCTGAGGCCAAAGGACTCCTATCAACATGCGAAGAGACAACCCCCCTTCTGGATCGCTGTCCTGGTTTCCGTGTTGCCAAGGAGGCCTGCGGGCGAACAGTGTTCCAGCGGGAATTCTCCATCACTGGAGAGAAATTGCTTCCCTGAGTCCCATTAGTTCACTTTTACCGGGGAAAAGTGAAGAAAAACCAAATTTATTGAACGGATTATGCATGTGGTGCACTGAACATGTGTCAAATGCAGACACTACCTTACAGACTGTTTCCATTTATTCATTTTGCTGACACTTTTCTCCAAAGTGACTTACAGCGTTAACATCATTTTTGCAGCAGAGTCCTTAGTACTGTATCAATTCAGGATAAGAACCTTGAAGTGAGATTCAAACCCAAGTCCTTCAACTGCAAGGCATCAGTTTTAACCACTGTACCCCCTGCTGCCTCCATAATTTATGTAAATGGATTAGAATTGGAGTCCCACATGGTTCAGATGCCGTTTCAGTCTGAATTGAACTTACAGTGCAAAGCTGAATAGTGGTGGATCAAAGTTTGGAAAAAGGCCCCAGATGGATGATAAGAGGGGAGGCAAAGAGAGGAGCAGCACAGCAGGGACCGGGGGCTGAAGATGAGGATGGTGTCGAATAAACAGCCACAATGAGAAACAGCCACACGTTCAGACAAACAGCAGAGCAGCAAACAAATCAACATCAGACGTATGAAAATGCAGTAACGCAAACCAGGAGAAAGTGGCTGTTTGCTGGGAAAGAACGAACAAAAAGAACAGCCAGAAAGGTGCAGAAACAGATGGAGTGTGTGTGTGAGAGTAGATCTCAACCTCTGTTTGCTGTTCATCCTGACTCCATGTCATCAGTCTCCTTTTCTTAAGAGACCCAGCACAAACAAACTTCACAAAAACTGTTCTGTTGACACATGTGCTTTTATCAACACAAACATACCCATACGGGTATACACACTCCTGCATTCAAACTCACTCCCATGCACAAGTGTACGCATCTCCCAAGCGTACACTCTCACATGCGCACAACCGGGTGCAAACATGCATCCTCCCACACACATAAACTTAATACATCCCTGTATACATGAATGTGCACAGTTTTATATGCACACAAGAACAAACACGCACACAGAACTACTGTATGTATGCAAACCCTCGGGCTTCTTACAAAAATGAAAGAAACTAAACGAAAGCAGAACGTTCCGGAAGCAATAAACTATTTGAACCTCGCAATTCCTCCGGGATCCAGAGAATGAAACCCCAATTAATCACACCCACCGTCCTACAGTACATCCACAGCGCGGGTATTCTGCAGCACGCGCGCGTGTGTGTGTGTGTGTGTGTGTGTGTGTAAATCACTCCTGACAAAACTCTGTTAAATCTAAATCATATATTAATAAATTTACGTTCAAACTGTAACTGCAAAAAGCACTGGACATTCATTAGCACGTGCCATGGAATAAAGTGTTTTCATTTGTTTAGCTACAGGTCAGTCATACTTTTTTATACGCCGACTGGTTTAAGGGCCACGAATTGTGTTCCTCGGGTGTCTGAGGCAGGCTGACAGTTTGAGAAGAGTTGTGGCTATTGTGCAGTTTTTGCCGGAGCGGAAGCTCATCAATATAACTTTATGTTTTAAATGTATTTTTGTTACAAGAAATTGGACCACGAAAAAGAAAAAGAACACAGTGGAGGAAATAAAAGGAAACCTAGCAGATCTGCTTCGTTGTGGCGACTTTATGACTGAGTGGTGACAGCAGGTGAAAAGCTTACCGACTGCGTACAGTGTTGCGACTGCGATGCGATTCTTTCCCCAGGCATCTCCTATTAATGGAGCAAAAGGGCTGTACATCCTTTGTGAAAAAAGTATACTTACAATACTTTTTTCCACAAGGGATACTTGTGGACTGTAGCATACAGGACAAGCAGAGTGTTTTGCACAAGTTCTAATTTGACTCTTTGGCTGTGTTCATTTCGTGAACATAAGGGGCAGCTACCGTTCTGTATCAACCGCTGCTAACCGGTAGGACAAATGGTTTTTATTATTATTGTTATACACTATGTGGTTATAATGGGTTGCTGTGCCCTGTTGAGCTGTGTACCTGGGCTGCTGTTTACTGTCTCATAAGGAAATACAGCACATTGCAGCCTCATAAATATTGCCTGTAAGATCATCAGTTCCAGAGAAATAAATTCCTGCATGTTGGTGCGTTGCTCATGCTGTGACACAGAAAGCAAAGTAGAACCAGTACAACCCACCGGCACTTGCTTATACCAATATCTGTTTTTATTTGACCTGTTTTGGTTATCAACTGTTCAGAAGTGTTACACATTTATAAAATATCAGTTTTTCTTAGCATACCAAATTTTCTGTTTGCCAGCTGAAGTGCACAGCAGCTTCATTTGTAAGAATGCAACTCCATTTGTTTTTTTGGACTTCTTTACATTTACAAATGTGCATGCACACTCAATGAAATACAGTACGGTACTTTTTTTTGTACAATATGACACTGCATAATCTCGCTGCCAAGGGACCACTTGCTGTCACTGTATTGTACTGCAGTTACTAGCAACAAGTACATGTCACAATAACATCCAATGAATGCCTGGACCCAAGGTTTCCCAGCAGAACATTGCCCAGAGCATCACACTGCCTTCTTCCATAGTGCATTCTGCTGCCATCTCTTCCCCAGGTAAACAGTGCACACACACCTGGCCATCCACATGATCTAAAAGAAAATGTGATTTGTTAGACCAGGCCACCTTCTTCCATTGCTCCATGGTCCAGTTCTGACGCTCACGTGCCCATTGTAGCCGCTTTCAGCGGTGGACAGGGGTCAGCATAGACACTCTGACTGCTCTACAGCAATGCAGCAAGCTGTGATGCACTGTGTGTTCTGACACCTTTCTATCCTAGCCAGCATTAAGGTTTTCAGCAATTTGTGCTATGGTAGCTCTTCTGTGAGATTGGCTCAGATGAGCACCAATGAGCCATGGGTTCCCATGACCCTCTCTCCGGTTCACCAGTTGTCCTTCCTTGGACCACTTTTGGTATTGTAGAAACTAACCACTGCATATTGGAAACACCCCTCAAGACCTGCCGTTTTGGAGATGCTCCGACCCAGTTGTCTAGCCATCACAATTTGCCCCTTGTCAAAGTCACTCAGATCCTTACACTTACCCATTTTTCCTGCTTCCAACACATCAACTTTAACAACTGACTGTTCACTTGCTGCCTACTATACCCCCCACCGCTTGACAGGTGCCACTGTAATGAGATGATCAATGTTATTCACTTCACCTGTCTGTGGTTTTAATGTTGCGGTGATCGGTGTATGTAAATGTATACATAATGCTAAACTTGATATTACTTGGCATTGGTTTTTGAGGTGGAAGCAGCTGCAGTTTATCACATTATTCCCAAACAATGGCACAGGCCTCGGGCTCCCACCCCTCTAAGTCTGCCCCTGTGTCTGTGTGCATGCGAAAATCAGCAAAGACCAAGTCTAGTCCACTCCTCTCTACTCCAGATGCATTTCTTAGTCACCATCTCAGGTTGTGCTTTTGTCTACACAGTTTACTCACAGTTGACCACATTCATTTGCCACTTGCACAGTGAAACGCTTACTTTCCCTGGAGGTGGTGGGAAAGTACCTTTCCACCCCGGAGGTGGTGCACTTCAAACCCGTTTCTCCCCGCAGGTCCAGTCCTCCCAACCCTGTGCAAGACTTTCATTAATTTCATACTGTGATAATTCTTTAATGGGTTTAAAAAATGTTTACCCTTGGAGCAGATTTTTGGATTCTGTTCTTGAAAGCAGACCGAAGTAACTGCACCCCGTGTGTCATACGCGGCTGCAAACTGTCGAGCACGAAATGTCTTTAATTAGACGCACGGAGGAATTAAACTGACAAGACACGGCAGTTGAAACGGGAGAATGGCAAGAACATGAAAATGAGTGCTGAGATAATAAAAAAACACACAAAAATGATATAAATCATGAAAGAAATCGCATGCAGAGAGGCCTTGGATTCGACTAATATGCTGGTAATCCTCACACATCAGTTACTTACTCAGTGGGTAATTAAGCAATCTGATGGTTTTCTCCAAGCTGGCCTACGGTGTGAGGCTTGCACACCAAATAATGTATAGTGGCTCACCGATTCATACAGCTGGGTAGTTTTCGCTGTAGCTTTACTTTGATCAAGGGTACTACCAGCAACACATGGCATTTGAACCTGGTTCCTTCGAATGTAAGGACGTGATTCTAACCACTGGTCCACCTGCTGCTGGGAGTCCATGAAGCTGCAGTGATCTCAGCACGTAGTCATTCTGCGGTAGCTGCGCTCACTCCTCATTTACATCATTTGCATGGTCACTTTGTCCCCATGTGAGTTCCTCACGCTCCTCCGCTCCTGAAGCCCCATCTGCATAAGGCCTAATGCCTCAAAATGCTTTTTATTTTAGCTATGAAAGGTGCCCCAGTTGCCGGGCTTAATGTGATTCCTATTGCAGTGAAAGGTCCTCAACAAAGCGTCATGAAATATGTATCCCATTTCTAGAATCACTTAGCGGCACGAGGCATCACAACGATGCGGTATCTACACCGGTAATGACGGCGCGAGCGGCAGCGGAACAACAAAGCCATCTCACAGCCGGGCGCCCAATTTGCCGTAAAACATGATGGGGAGAGAACGAACGATCAAAGGCGGGATGTTGCGTGCCTCTCTGATCTCAACCCCTTATCGGCGCTGCAGCAAGAATCCCTCTTTGCGTTTTTGACACTTGCTGTCAGGCGCGGCCCTCTAGGCGCCCACTTTGTGGGGAAACGACACCAGGAATTGCATCGAGCACCCCCATGCTGATGGCACAGTACACATACTGCCAACACGCTGACATGTAGCTTCCTGTGTCCCATGATCATGAGATGTGGGGTGAAAGATCACACCAGGGAGTGAAGTAGGGGGTGAAGTACTACGGCCGACAATGAGCTACATGTGTTCGTTGGAAGCGGACCACTTGCTGATGGGTTTCCAACCAACAATGTAGAAATTTAAACCCACCAGAGCTTCCAGATGAGACCCAAATGCCCTTACCTCACATTATTATTATTATTATCATTATTATTATTATTATTGATATTATTGATACTATCCAATGGCTACTTCATGGGGTGTTCTTCATTTTTTCACATGAGATGTGTAACAGCAGCACCATGAAACCAATGTGAGGGGCAAGAGGAAGGTTGGCCCTGAATCCAAGGGGCAGTTTTACAGAACAACCCAACTACCCTTGTCAACAAATGGATGTTCTTCAAGTGTTTGGGACAGAACCATGTGGTGAACGGTACTCACGGCTTACAGTGCTTGGGCCTCGACCCCATGCACAACAGCAGTTCCACCTCGTCTAGCCATCTCTAAGTCCGACTTACCCCCATGCTTGTTGCCTGCCCATGTGTGAAGCCCTTGGATGTTGGGAGTCCGGCTCACAAACTCTGGGAAGTGTCTTTGCCTGTGTACAGGCCAAGAGACAAATGTCAAGATATTTATTGGCGGAGAAGAAGGTGTCAAAAAGCAATGCATAATTCCACCGTTTTTGTGTACGTTTGGCTTTAGTTTCCTCTTTTTAATACAGCCGCAAGAAGACCTAAGAGGACTGTCGTAAATAAGCGGTTTGGCACCCTTTGTAGCCACTGTTCAGACCAAAACATGCTGGGAACTTTCTATTGGGCTGTCTTTCTGACCTTTACAAACTTCCTTTGGTTTGTTTCCACCTGTCGATCTGCACTTACTTTTTCTTTGCCGATTTAATGGTGCTCACAGATCCCTGTGAGCAAAAGTCTCATTTGAAGTAAATAATTTTGGCATAAAAAGTAATAATTAACGTCAAAATGCTTTAATGGAGCTGCAGTTGGGCTACGCAGAACAGATGTGATTTTCTTGTTTGTTTCCACTTTGAGTCAAGTGTGTTGTTTTTTTTTTTTTACCGACCCCTTCAGGGAAAGCATTTGAACAACTTTTGCGGATAAACGAATGCATAAATTAGAATTTGCAAACGGAATCACTCTGCCGGCTCTGCTCGGTGTTTTTTTTCGCAAGGTATAAGCAGAACCTGGTGCTCACGTTGTTGAGTTTGGCCCAGTAAAAACAGACCTTTGGGTACAGAGGAAGTGCATCTTATCTAAGCGAGATGCTGCTCGCTGTTCCCGCGGGACTCTATTGCACTGCAATTCATCACCGGCGTGTTAATTACTAAAGCGCAAAGCGGCTCCGTTTCAGAACGCATCACTTCCTCAACACCCAGCAGATACCAGGGATGCGCCGGGTGTTTGTCTGGAGGAGCGAGGGAGGGATATTTAAAGACTTGTTCTATTTTATCCGTTCCAAGATGCAATCAGCAAAGTGGACACGTTTCCCATTAAGCGGGGGCGTTTGAAAATTGCGCAGGGTCTCTCCCACACGGGAACCGCTCATTTGAGCCGGATTGAAATACAGATGTCATGTCGGACACAAACCCATCGCCCTCTTTCGGCTTCATTCACAGCCGCGGAGATGAGTGCGTTGGCAACGGTTGTTATGGAAACACAAATATAATTACAATCTTCTATGGCATGGGTCACTGTGGGATGGAGATTAGCGGTAGCGATGAGTAAACAAAGTATGTGTTTCAAGCCAGGGGTCAGAGGGCTGACCTCACTTGTTTGGGGAGAAGGTCACTAGTGGAGGCTTCCCCCTCCAAGTGACCCCCTGTGAGGCTCAGGAAGGGCCATTTTGTTTGCCGTTTTCATCTTGTGACCTGAGATTTCGCAGTGATTTCTCTCAGACGTACTAGAGAGAACAGAAGGATGTGGATGTACTTCCTGAGAGCGTCAGTTGGACTTCCTCTGGTTTAATAAATAAAAAGCAGAGTAAACCAACAGCAGACAGGCAGATTTGTACCGGTGACCAGTGTTAGGAGAGTATTTACCGCACAGCATGCGAGACATTTTAAGAAATGCCATGCACATTTTATAATGGAAACTGGGGGCAGAGTGATGACTTTGTTTTTTTCTGAGCATCATGGCAGCTGCAGAACGGAAAGCGTAGAGGTTCATGAGATGGACCAAAAGGTTACAGTTTTCAGTCCCAGAATCCCCCTCTGATGTACCAGTCACGAAGGTGCTCAACATGGATTGCTTTGCTAAAATATCAATACAAATCCAGAGAGTACAATTGCAACCCATCAAAAGTATTGATCCCTGGGAGGTCTGGTTTTGTATTTCCTGGTTTAAATTGCATGAAGTCATTTTTTATGTGAATTTCAGGGAAAAACTAGATTCAACATGACTTTGTGAGAAAAATGGAAACGATTGCAAATATAGTGAGAAAAATGTTTTAATTATTACACACAATGAAACTAAGTAAATAATAATCCTCACACTGACACATCTTAGTATGTGTGCCTTAAATGACACCGCCCTGGGATCATTCTGGAAAGAGCAGGACTAGGATAGTGGGTGCAAGCAGTCTGACCCAAGGCTTTAAAGCAGCCTTGGAGAAGAGGTTGAGGTGACTTTGGTAGTCAGGGATCCATTTTCTGGGCTGCTGTGACCTGAGTTCTTATCGGAGGCTTGGAGCTCAATGGATCCTGAGACAGAGGTGAAATAAACCACTTTAGTGAAACAGTTATTCAGCAGTGACCCCCCTGCAAGTCAAACCAATTCAAACTTAAATTGGGAAACAGGGAAATAAAAATCATCCTGGAGGCTTTATGGGCTTAACACTAGTTTGCAGCAAATTTATATACTCTATGGATTTTTACGCACTATATTCGTCTTCCTTTCATTACCATCTCAGTATCTCAATAACCATTCAGTTTAGACGATATATACAGTATAAGAACAGAAAAATGTCAGAAAGAATCAGAACGGCATACATATATATGCATTTCTGACTCTTTCTGTCATTTTTCTATTCTTCATTTTATATGTGTTCACGTGTTTGTTCAATTTTTCTGATAAAATACATTCTGGTTAACTAATGTGTATTGAGATGTACAGTAAAAACAAAATCAGTGTGAGGCAGGTGATATAGAGATCATTGTCACTTTTCAGTAAGTCCTGGATTTGCATCCCACCTCCTGCTGTAGTACCCTTGAGGAGCGTAATTAAACTGAATTTATACAGTAAAAATTATCCATCTTCATAAATAGTTAAGGTATTTTAAGTAGATTATATGAAACATTGTAAGTTAGCTTGGACAAAAGCATCAGCAAGTGATGGCTGATAGTAATAAAGGATCTTTTGCTGCAAAAAAAAAAAAAAAAAACCTGGATGCTTTTTATGGCACTTCATCAAGAAACTCTATAGAGGCGAATGACTGCATCGACAAATGGGGTCCATTTCTCACATTAGATCAATAGCGACTCGAGACTCATTTTTGCTCACCTGCAGGTCAAAGAAGGTTGGCAGCTCAGAGGTTCATTCATTAACCATGGAGATACATGTGTCTGCTTAGAGATATTACAGGAACACACGTTTGGGGCCTAGTACTTAGTCACTGTGACCTTTGACCTGTTCCAGCCATCTTCGCCATAGATATCTTTGCATGTTATGGGTTGCTTTTCCTTTGCGCAAAATATTCACGTGACTGCTGCACTAATATTTTTTGAGGGAAACCTCAGCAGAGTCATTTTAAAGAGTACAGAAACTGTACTTTTGACCCATATTTCCTACTACTTGAAAGCAAACCGGTGCAACTTTCCGTAGGCTTTTTTCTGATGCTGCTTAATGAAACCCATCACTCTACATTTTCCCAGAAGCCCCAGGGGCCACACACTCATCTGTCACACCGGGCTCTCCATCTACTCCACATATCGGCTTCCTCCCAGGCACGAGGGAGATGTCTGTTTTCCAGTCAAAGCCCCATGGCACTAGAGGGGTCGAGATACTGGCCGGTTCTGATCAACCACGGGTGTCGATTGTGTCCATCAGTGAGACGAGCAGACGGCTGCTCCCATCTGCTTTCTCCCTGCAACAGACATAGAAGTTGTTATGCTAAGAGGCCTGTGTCTCTCAGCACTCTTCTCCCACTTCATTCATTTGTATCACATTCCTCTGGCAGGTAAAATAATCCAAGAAGCAAACAAACCTCCCCATCACTGAAAAATGACCATGTTTTTGCAGACAACTTGAACTGCTACTCCAACAGTTTTGCACTGCTGGAGTTCGGCCCACGGGGTGAAAGCGACAGCATTCCTGGGGCAACTTGGCATGTGAAGGTCAGCTTATCCAAGTGACCTGATCCAAAGGACCAAGGGATCTATGGTAGAGGTTCACAGAGGAACGGTCTTTGGGAATCCATTGGCCCAGCACCGCATTTCAAACATTTCACGATTAATTACGAGACCACAGCTGGTAGCATGTGGAATATTACAGAAACGTGTCTCTAAGACGAATTCAGGATAGTTGAGGAGTAAAAACAAATAACACAGAACACTGCAAAATAGTTTTTCTAAGAATTATCTTTGACTTATATTCTCATTATATTCAAAATCAGACAAAACTGCACAAAATGTCTTTTTCTGATATAGATTTGAAACTATGTAGTAAATCAGAATTGACTAACATTTGTGAAGTGTAAGTGCATAAACATATAGAATATTGGAAACAAAAGGTGTTTCTAAGTTATTTATGACTGATCACTTGCAGTATGTGGGCTGTGGGTCTGGACATAAGTTCATTGCCAGCTCAGACCGTGTGAAGGTTCTAGCACAAAGGTGCCAGAAAGTTTATGAATACTTTTAAAATTTCTACACAGATCATGATCTAACTTATTCAAAATAGATACTGCATAAAACATCATATAAAATGCAATGCTTTTTTCATTCATCAGTCAAAATGATCCCAAAAATGTGTTTGTTGCAAAAAAGTATGTGAACCCAAGCTTTCTGTAAGGGTGTTATTCCCTTGGGGGGCAATGACTTCATTTACGGTATCCGTTGATCAGTGCTGCACATCGACTTTGATGCCCATTCAGAACTTCTTCAACTCAGTGACCAGAACCCTGCACTGGGCAAGTGCTTAGTCATGGCAGAAAGACAGCTGGATGGACAGTCGGATGGACTGGTGATTTGCTGCAGTTGGGTGTCTCTATCTTCAGTCTACAATCCAAATCCAATGGACTCAACAAGCTGCAAAGCCTCTGACAAATCAGTTTAGTCATTACAAACCTCTACTGTCCTAAACATTGTCAAGGAGAAGGAGAGGCGCACGTTGCCTCAAAATTTATATCCATCATTCTTTGTTTTCACAGCACAAAAACAGAACAGATGAGAGGAGTATTGATCGGACACACTGTGGGAATCAGATAAAGCACCTCAGTGAAAATGGATGAGATGTGGCCAGTGGACGGAAGGAGTAACGCCTCTGGAGAAAAGCACAGTGACTGTGGACATTTGGCATTGATTTTATTTCCCGTGTTAAACTCATGGCCATCCCAAACGGATACACAAACGGATGCGCATGCACACAAACTCACACACACTCTGTCACTCACATCTGAGCTTTTCTATGTATAATAAATTTGACAAAACATTTCATTTATATCCATCAAAGATGTAACAAATGGCCAGTTTTTCTGACCTTTCCACAAATAAATCTTTGGTTTCTGTAATCGAATTTCTGGTGTTTCGGGATGGTCTCCTGCCTAAGTGAGGCTGAGCAAAGGTCACCCCCAGCGAGTGTTGACCCCCCACCCAAGTCCCAGATGCTCCTGGGCACTGAGGAGGGATTCACGGCTGGCAGGCCGCTGGTTTATGGGCCCCCGCTCCATCCACAGACTCACAGCGGTGCCAGACAGACCCTGCACGGGGTACAGGATGGAGGATGAGGATTGTGAGGTCCAGGTGGCAGATGGGGGCCAGGTGTGGCCTCTATGACCCTCCCCTCCCCTAGACAGCTGAAGATGTGACAGAATGAGGTCCAGCACTCCACTATCAGGATGAGCAACCAGCCTTTTCACTGCTTCCAATCCATCACTGGAGATGATTTTCTCAATAAAACATAATCACAGCCATGCAGACACACACACCAGGACACTCAGCATGCTGGGTAAGAGCTCCACCCCTCCCGTACATGACTAGATCACCGGTGGTGTGGGAGTGGTGTGTGGAAAGGGGACCTCAAGGAAGAGGGCAGGTGTTAAAGGCATCCAGGAGGTGACACCTCACCTAGACCTTGACTGCAAAAAGGCATTTTGAGAAGATGTCCTTGAAGTAAATGCCCCTAGGAAAGGCCCCTGTGTGTGTGTGAGAGAGAGAGAGAAAGCGACATACGCGAATGTTTGGTTGTACAACAGCAGAAAATATGACGGGAACTGAATGAATGATTCTAATATAACACCAAATTTTAATGGGGATTTTTACTTAAAAGAAAAAGCAGGCAAGGTACTTTGCGGCTGTTTTTCGTACTTTTTCGACGAGGGATCTGCTCATCACTGGCGACCTGAATCTGTCAGACCCAGCTGCCTGCTGGCTGCCCGAACCAGCGACCACACGCCAGAGCCGAGAGCGAGCGCTTTGTTTCAGAACGCTGGGAAATTAATCGCTGTGACCTCTGACCTGAAACGGCTCTGCGCTGTATTCATTTTTCTGCTAATCAGATCTGTCAGGACTGTGTCTATTAAATTCATCTAATATGTCTGAATCTCATTCACACTCCAAGCGTCTCCAGCAATTTCTGCGATTTCTTTTTTAATGAACTACCCTTGTTTTTTTTTTTTTGCAGAAAATAATATAAATCAAATCAATATATAAATCAGATTAAAATTAATTTTGAAGAAAGAACGTTATTTAAAGTAGAAGGATGTTAAGTCACCCCGAGTAATTTGATATCGTGGCCCACCGCACCGGTTGCTGAAAAATCACAGCCGAAATATGAACAATCCAGTTTAGAACAATTTAGGCAAAAGTGGCATGAAGGAGTAATTATCTGCGTCTTTATTTGTCAGACTGGAAATATTGCTCGTGAGACAGTAAAACATTTCGGAATGAAAGGGTAATAATGAGAAAACTCAGTGAACTGTGGTCCTCGTAATGAAAGTGGTGGATGGAGACCAAATGAGGCTGAGGCTCAGCTATGGGCACATCGCACCTTTCAGGCCTTGTTTATGCAGCACCTTCCAACACAGACTTTGGATAAAACTGAGATGCAGTAATAGAAAAATCGGTAAAATTCTGTAACTGCCAGTGGTTTGTTGGGATTTAAGTCATTAGTGAAGTAATGTACAGAAGCTTGAAAAACATAAAATGGGAAAGGAAGAGATAAAAAGGCAAAAATGAGAATGGAGGCGCAAGAGATGGAAATGGCATCAGAAGAAGATAAAAGAAAAATGAGAATAAATGGGAACAAAAGAGGAATGTGGAAAAGTGGGAATGAAACAGAAACGGAGGTAAATGGGAGTGGAAGCAGAAGAGAGAGAAATGGAAGCGGAAGAGGATCAGAGACAAATGAGGATGAAGAGGTAAATGAGAAAGAAAGAGGGGTGGAGGTAAACGGGGACAAAAAGAAAGTAGGGAAATGGAAATGGAAGAAAGAGGGCACCAGAATGGAAGAGGAACAGAGGGAAATGAGAATGGAGAGGAACGGAGGTCAGGACTGTGGCGGAACATGGAGCCACCAAGAGTCCATCAAGTGGGAAAAAGATATTGCTAAACATCAACATATTACGGCGGCACTGGAAAGCTTGTAAAACAGATGGAGGCCCGTTTCGGATGTTATCCAAGGAGCTTGCAAGTCTTGCAGGCCTTATTTTATAACTGGCAGCGTAGAGGTGTGAGTCGCTGCGGGGGGCACACAGCCGCTCCTCTGAAACTTCTTCACAGAGGGTGGGGGGGGCGAACGCGCGAGAGAAAATGATCTCTTTTAGCCTGGCACTCTGGATTGCCATCTGCATGCCGAGTCGAGAGCCTGTTTCCTGTGCGTGGATCTCTGCTCTTTGCTGCTCGCAGGTAAAATGACGGCAGCAGGGCTCCCTGGCGAGACGCTAGCACACACGGAGAAGAAGTGGAGCCCGAGAAATTTGCATCCTGACACACTTGTGGGTTGCATTTGTGCCACGTGATTGACTCCAGTCAAGGAGGCAGGGCTCTGGAGCACAGTGCGTGCACAATCTGCACGTGGAAATACATCCTCCTCTGCAGGAAGGCCTGCACAGTGGAACCGAGGGCAATTCTGCGAGACTCGCTGGTTTGGGAGGCTTGACATCTGAGAGCAGATCACATCTTCCGTTCTGCACATGCAATATGTTGTTGTTTTTGTTTAACCACAGTTTTGAGTCTTTACTAGAACTACCCAAACAAATAAGGCTTACTGATGAGGTTAAATCAACTTATTTATATGCTTTTTAAGACACAGTTAAATGACTCCTCCCTTTTCTGTAGCTGATGGGAGAGTGAGAGCTGCTGGCACGAAATCCAAGACCAAGGTTTGAATCCCACACCTGTTGTGGTATCCTCGATGAAGGTGTAGTGATCATTATGGTAAAAATTTCTGAAAGGAATAAATCAATCTTTTTCAGTAGCTTAGTGCACAAACATGATGCTGCACCTTGGAGAAAAATTTGAGATAAATGAATATATAAATAACTTTGGGATCGGCTGGACCACCGTGACCTTGACAAGGATCAAATGGTTCCTGGTGATGGATGGAAAAACAGTGTACAGGGAAACCATACCAAGAAAGCCGATGCCAGTGTGATTTTTAGAGCCGCTGGGTTTTATCGGTTACTCGGTGACCATGTGAACCATGGGAAATTTTTGGCTTAACCAAGGTTTTGGAACGAGACAATATGCTCAAATTCGTTCCTTTCATTACCTCCCTTCGCCCGACACTGGAAATGACACCAATTATTCATAATAATTACGCCATTATTTCAGATAAGGAAATCAATCATTTAAATTAAACAAGACAAAATCTCATAGAGTTCCTTAATGTAGAATATATTTAATCAAGGACAGTCTATTACAATAACAAATATCTTAGCCCTCCTGTGCATTAAGGTCCTCTGTCATTGCAGATGATTGATCTCTCAGGTGGATGTGTAACCAACCAAAGAGGTTGTCTTAGTGGCCTCCCCTGTGATTCTGAAACATATTTAGTTGGAAACGATATAAGCGTAAGAAACCCGTGTCTCATCGAGGAGACAAATGAAATGCAACAAAGACCGTTTGGAGCGCAGGTTTAAGGAGTTAGCAGTTCAGGCCTCTGCTTTTGCCCTGGATACAAGAGCAAATAAACCAAGTCAACGACAGCCGTTCTAAAACGTGCAAAGGTGAGATGCCTGAGTGGAGCTGCTGGTGTCACTTTCCCTTTCCCAAAAAAATCAAAGTGTTCAAAGTCAACTGCTTACAAAATGCTGGACAAAATCTCATATTGTGACCTAGGGGTTTGGCATATTTTCAGTTCAAAACATTGAAATCTTACAGGCCAGTACACGGAGTTGTGGGGGACCACCGCAGCACCGGTAAACAGTATGAATCTACCTGGGCAGCCTGGGCAAAACCTGTAGGAGGAACTGGACAGAAGAGTGACCACAGAAGCAAAGCAACCAATGACTGTTTGATGTCTCTTGGAATTGCTCCAGAGGAGCTGCAAAGACACCAGTTCCTTTCCTCATTGAATTTGCCACTGAATGCAAGCAAAAATGTGCATCCAGCAAAGGTCCTTAAGAATTTTGCTGGTATGGACACTAAACCTGATCAGAGGAACAACACCAGGTTATCTGCAGCATCTGGTCCAGCCCCTTACAACATGAACATTGCTCCTCCACCTCAGCACCTTTGTTCAATTCCCAATCCAATTCTGAGGTTTTCATCGCCAGTCTTCAAAACCCAGCTTTTCCAAATGCTTTTCAACACAACATATCTCCTTCACCACAGTGGAGTTACTGTTCTGCATTTTCTTTCTTCTCATTTTATTTATTCCCAAACACTCTCACATACAAGCAAGATAACTGCACTTCTCTCTGTCATGCGCTTGTATTTCATTTTTCTGTGCTGCTGAATTGTCCCCTGTAAATTGTGAGTTACTTTGAAGAACAGTGTCTCACAAGCGAATCCATGTCAGTGTAAAGATAAACAGATATTTGCAACGGCGTGCCGTACGGCTACCGAACACGTGTGGGCTGAAGGTGCTGCAACTGGGTAGAAATCTCGCATTTTGGTGTAATGGACATACATTAACATTAATAGAAGTGATGCTATTATTGCACCCCTGCATTTGTATTCGGTATTTTTGTGTTGCGGAGAACTGTAGACAGAAGCATCAATCCGTGTTTATTTACATTCCATGTTGCCTAGCAACAGATCAAGCCGACCCATGAGCCTCTTTATTATTTACAATAGCTCAAGGTGGTTTCTTAGCAACAGGCAAGGTCTACCCATGATTCTCAGTGCATTCTGTTGCTGACAGAAAACTGCCCTCTAAATTTACCCCACTATTAAACCAGAGCAGTGCAGCACCAGCCTGGAAAAGCAATTCTGCTCAAGGATTACTTAAGCATCATGCATGGTTTGATGGGATTACTTTTGAGGAAAAACAACAGAAATACCTCAGATGGAGATCACTTTTGGCTGCAAATCAAACAAAAATATTTGTTAGAAAATGTTTACTAGTGGACTCCACATTAGTCTAAGTCAGGACTGAAGCAGCCGGGCGGAATCATGGCTTTTCTACAAACAGGAAGGCTTGTTTGACTTTAGCTTTTCACAGAGGTTCAGCCATCAGAGATATTGTTTGAGCAAAGCTGCCGAGGACAGAAAACATCCCAAAGGGATGCGTGAACCACAGGCAGCAAGTAGCCAAATCCCAGTAACCTTGTTAATGAGTCTCAGGAGCAGAGAGACTGGTGTTACTGGGGCTTCCATGTGGTGCTGGTACAAAAAGAGGGTGGTTTACAATTAGCTGGATCACAGTTGGCCCCTGTCCTTCCTTCTGAACCATCTTACAGGGAACAGCAGGCACTGATACCGTGGACTGTGAGCCGCTCCGAGTGTCACTGCAGGAATGGCGAACCATATATTAACCCAACCTTTAATGGGGCTCATGCCAGCTGAAAGAGAGCAAATGTCCCCAGGCATCAATACATCAATCTGTCACAGGCCCGAGCCCAGGCATTTAATGTTCAACCAGCCGTTTGCTAAACATCTTAGCGTCTAATGTAGCAAAGTTCATCATTTTAGGTTCAGGGAAGAGGACGTGGGGGAAACAGCAGCCACCCAGCACGCCACTTCCTGACAGGTTCTGGGGAACTACGTAATAGGGCACAATGGAAAAGGATCAACAGGCAATGGAACCGAGGGCTGGAAGCCACAAATCACCTATGAGGCAAACAGACCCAAAAGACTGACTTAAAAATATTTGTGCTCTATTACCAAGCAGCTCTAATCTGTTGAGATCACTGTCTAAAGTGAGGTTCAGTCACTGTAAAAACCTTTACACTTTACATTGATGTTTTTTTGATTAAGAATGAAATGTCTCCTTATTTTTACATTTATTCAGTTAGCAGATACTTGCAGCCCTATAAACGTTTGATTTTAGACTCTTGTGAGCAGGACCGCTAAACTGCCAGAGCTGGAGGAGCGCACTGGTGTTGAGCCACCGATGAGGTCCTGCAGGTATCAGTGTTGACCCTTTGACCATCTTTATGTAAGAACTGCTCTAAAATTGTTGCATTAAAACATTTAGATTCAATTCAATTAAAGTTACAAATTACAGCTGCTTTGATTATTTGCAGTCTTGTTTTCACAGAAAATGAATGAAATTTTGAAGACAAGTTTTCTCTTTGCAAAATGCACTCCATATCACATGTTTATGACAAACCTCCAGTCAGACCTCACAAGCTGAGCGCAGCTACCCAATGGGAAGCTCCATTTTGTATGACCCAGCCAATCACAGGCTGGAGAGGATTACTGGGTGGAGCTTCTGAGGTAGGACTAAAGAGATGCTAAAAGCTTTAAATAAAAATCATATTTGTGCATGACTTACCAAAATGTCACCTTCTCAGCTAATAATCACAACAAATAAATGGTACAAATACATGGAGGACAGAGTCGTAGCTTTTTGAATGAGCATGTCGCTAAGTCTGTTTAATTCAGAAAGGGCAGCTCCATGCAGAAGCAGTGAGGCAACATTCTCAGGCATTTGGAGATCGAAAGAGTGACATTAACATTAGTCAGTGGAGTGATACCCATTAATGGGTCTATAAGGATGTGTAGATACGTATGATGGATTATTCTCGTGAGAGGATCAATATATTCAAGGCCATTTCCAAGAATAATAAATGTGCCAGTTTATATTTTGAGAATAAAACAACAGCACAAAAATACGTATGACCTAAATGTATTATTTTGCTACAAGATATAAAGAAACAATAAAGCTGTTTTTTTGTCTTATTTTTGCAGCTATCTTTGTTCACTTTTGTTAACCACCTCATCCCGGTCTGGGTGGCAGCCATTGCAGAATTAGCGGACACTGGACTAGGAAGCTACACCTGGATTGGGCACTACTCCGTCACAGGGTGGCCACACGTGCATTCACTCATGCAGTTAACCTGAAACACATGACTACGGACTGTGGGAGGAAATTGGAAGAAATCCAAAGTGACCCATGGAGGACACGCAAAATCTACATGCACTGAGCACTCAAACCTATACCCTGTGAAGCAGCAGTGCTACCCTCTGTGCCACGATATTATTATTGCATCGTGTCCCTGTCAGTCATTTATTCATCCATAGTCCTTTGTAGTTTTTACTTTATCAATTCTGAATAAGCTCCTGTTTCAGTGGCATTAGAGCAGAAGCAAGGATTAAAACCCGGATGCAATCTGTCAAGTTACGGTTATAAAGCAAGCATTGCCACTGAACTAAATGTTGAGGAGAGGAACCACATCACAAGTGAGAGGAAGCCTTTTTTTAATGTGGATGCTGTGGGAATCGTCACGGCATTTTGCCCGTCCACTGTGGTGTGAATCGGGATCCACCGAGTCAGAGGCAGATGACATGGCCTTTTCTACATGGCCCTGTTTTCTCCGAGGCCAGCAGATTTATCCCACCCAGGTTCGCTGTAGGTCGTGTGCTTCAAAGCCAGTGGGTCTCTCCCAGATACACATAAAGAAACTTCGCAGCCAGCACTCTCCCTTCGCAAATGCACAGCCGCAGCCTCTATTTTCCGAATTAGCTGACTGTTCTCACGTGAGTGTGGTTGCGTTACTGAGGCCACGCCCAAGTGCACACACCATATGCATTTTTTTGGCATGCAAAAACATATAAAAGCAGGGATAAGTGACAAATATCCCTTTCCTGGTACCAAACTTGTTTTCAGCAGTTTAGGGACAATGCAGCGTTTCCAACCTTATCAGCCCACAGGCAGACGCCACAGCCCAGATATAGCAGACTGAAGGTCAGCCCAATACTGGCTTGGCTTATCGTGCAGTTCTGCAGAAAATATATTTAATGATGACATTAATGCAAGGCTTCCCTCTGCATTATCACATCAGGCTGATGCCTGAGAAAGTAAAAAGACAACAGGAATGAAAAGAATTCGCTGACAAACATAATCCGCGGAGCAGGTGGGCGAAGAGGGATTTGAAGAGATGGAAGCATCAATCGGCTGCGTGTGGCGGTGGCGGACCAGCCGAGCTCAAGTGTGCTGTCAGTGCTGCGTTGAGCTCCAGGCTGGATGCCATTTGCTGCTCTTTGGCCCACCTCTGACCACCTCCGTGTGCCCCCCACCACGCCCTTCCCATGGATCACTGCTCTCCGGCCACTTTGAAGGGTTTTCCGAGCAGTTGTGCATTTGGAGCACAGAGGTCAGAGATCAAGGGTGAGGGGTTTTCTGAGGGTCCATGGCTCACCTCCCCATGATGAAGCTACTTTCATGGGTGAACCTCAGGGGATCCTGCCAGTTCTGATCAAAGTCTCTCCTGGCATTGATGCATATGGGTCTAAACTTGTGCTTTAAGCCATGCATCCTCTCTCATGGAGCCGCATGAGTGCTGAGAGAACCGTTTCCCCCGTTTAAAAAAGCATGCCAAATCCTCATCTTATCTTGATTTAAAAGGGAAGGAAAGAACAAAAGTGACCTTTAAAAGTCAGCAGCAACG
The DNA here is from genome assembly GCA_018136845.1 of Heterotis niloticus. NCBI lineage: Eukaryota > Metazoa > Chordata > Actinopteri > Osteoglossiformes > Osteoglossidae > Heterotis > Heterotis niloticus. The sequence goes on along the minus strand of CM030894.1, from coordinate 18,078,497 downwards.
TCCACAAATTCCAGACATGCCAGGGTCATGGGTGCGCTCTCATTTCACTTCCTGTGAAGCTTTCCAAAAAGCCTGGAGGATGTTGTTGAGGAGAAACAAGGTCGACGCAACATTAGGGAGGCGACCCAACACACCCACTTTCCAGTGTCTAACATGGAGAGGGTTCACGTTTCCCAGCTGCTCCAGCAACATTCATCCAACATTCCTGCAACATCTGGAAGGCCGCAGTGGCGGGACTTTGCTGTTCAGACATGCATGGATGCTAAGGGCATTGAATAAAAAATCTGTTTTCACCTGAAAAAGACCGTGTTGGCCTTCCACAATTTTTTACGCACCAGAGTTCCGTTTTCTTCCGGCCTAAACCTCCAATTTAACTGCACTTCTGTTAAATATTATCCCGCAATCACAGTCTTGTGTTTCAACCCAGAAGTAAGCCAGAAATAGAATTAAACAGGCAGGGTGCTGGGAAGAAAATCAATTTGGTGTATGCTTTAAATAAAAATTGTAATTATATTAACTTTTTACTGGAGTAGGCAATTCTAAATATTTTATTGGCTTACGCATAAGATACCCAAAGCCTTAAAAGAAAAAATGTACAATAACTCAATACCTTTTGTGTGCAAGAAGAGAATATTAATAAGTGCATAGGGAAAAAAAGCTCAATTATGTTTCAATGACAAACTGAGTGTTGTGCTAAATGCATATCACACAATGGAGAGAAGTGGAACTTGTTTAGTCAGACAAATAGCTGCGCTGTACATTAATTCCTCAAACAATTACGTTAACAAAATATTCTCCGTATTAACGTTATTTGTTTTATTGAAGCTTCATGAATGTGTAAACACGGGCAAAGGCTGCTGTAATTGCCAGTTTTTCTAATCATTTGAACTTACAGGGACTATAATGGCTGTGTTGAAAAGAGCTGCAGTGATTCCTGACATATTTGTTTCAGCAGAAGCAGATGCTCAAATAATAAAATTGCCTTTTTCAAAACAATGATCTCTGCCCGAAACCTCCTGTTAGCACATTGTATTTCGAAAGAGAAGTGGAAATGTTTTTGCGCCCTGTTTCTCGCACTTTTATTCCAGACATAACTCCCTGTGTCAATGTGCCTCATGTATGAATTTGCATTTTGAAGAAAAACCAACCTCTGTCTGATGAAATACAGTAATTACCGTGGTAAGGCTTCATTTGCAGCCATGATCAAAGCTCAACTTTGAGTTCACCACATTACACCAGCACGCCACTTATTTCAGCACTAACTCGATCGCTCGACCAGGCCACGGAAAAAACCTTCCATTTCCTGTTTGGAAGACTTTCCTGAGCTTCCAGAACATTCCCAGGCTTTCTGACAGAGTGAGCTGAAAGCGGCAAAGGTGGCGGCTAAGGGCCTGTACTCAGGTCCACGAGAACCCTGGGTCACATTGTTGCCATAGGAACCCCAAGCAATTTCTTCATCCACAGACCGAATAAATGGAACATAATAAGTGGGCAAAGTGTGAAATCCTAACGTGAGGAATGGGGAACCACAGTCCACCACGTGTCCACTGTTCAGCCTGTCCCAAAACCTCCAGGCTCCGGTACTGACTCTCAGGCAGCCCCCCGGCACTCGAGGCCGATCACCCCCAGGGTGCCTGGTGCTAATGGATTATCGCTTCCTCACTCTGCATGTCCTTCCCACCCTGCCCCTGCACTTGGCAGTGCCACAAAGCCAATCCTCTGCAGTCCACAGCTGTCACTGGGGGAGGAACCGCCACTAATCTCTCCAGAACGGCAGCAGCGAGAAAGCGGCACGTCTCCGACACGCTTCTCTGAGAATCATTCTTCTCGCAGCCCCCGAAGGCCAGATGCTGCCCACTAGCAGTGGCAACCCTGATCCCTTCACCAGGTGTTAATCTACATCCGGCGGTGAAGGAAATAACTTAAACGGCAGTTAGACAACTTGCAGCCTAGTGTTTCTGAATTTGCGGTGTTTTATCAGAGCTTTAATGCTGGAGGAAGCATGTAAGAAGATCCCCTCATCCTCCATGGAGCTGCAGTCTTTGGCAATACAAGTGAGCGCGGTTCGGTATTTGAATAGTGCTCGGAAAAAGTATTCGCTCCTGCTGGACTTTTGCATTTTATTGTTTTGAATCATCATCAATTTTATTGGGCTTTTTAAAACAGATAAACACAAAAATACTTTTTAATATTATGGTAATGCAAAAACACATTTGTACAAATTAATTTTGCCTGATTTAGAAGTAAAAGAGAAAACAGGCATTACTGTGATTTAAGTAGGGGAATTCAGTTCGATGCCCATCTGCTCTCAGAGGTAGAGGAGCAGGAAGAGGAAGGATTTTCACAGAAAATCAACCGAAAATCCTTCCCATGTTGGACAAGAAACTTAAAAAAAATTTAAAAATGTGCAAATGAAATGATCTCGCTATTTATAGAATGTGATAGTTGTGCTAACAAAGACACGGGTGTGGCGGGTGACTTTGATACGTCTCCCCTTTATTCAACATCCCGTAACACTGCGCTCCCGCTCCAAAACCCCCTATGTGTAACGGAGTGACACCAACGGTGGAACTAAGATGCGGAGGTTCTTGTACTGTACATACTGTACCGTGGGTTAAAGACATGCACATTGATGACAGCAGTGTTTTTTATAAAGAGGTAACTTGTGTTTATTTTACATGCTGAAGTTGCAGGTTGTTTGCTATTTTGGGTGTGTTTGGATGAGCTAAGAGCACATTTGTTCCTACCCCCTCCAAATTAGACGGGGATGCCGAGGGATTGTTGTATTTAGCAGCAGCCCATAGCAGCAACTGCAAGGTTGCATATTTGGATAATTCCATATCTGCTTTGCAGTTTTTGCCCACTCCTGTTTGCAGAACTGCTCAGCTTCTGTCAAGTTGTTTGGGGACAGCAAGTTAGCTGCACTTTTCAAGTTCTTCTTCAAATTCTCTGCTTCGACTGAAGTCTGGGCTCTGACTTGGCCAAGTTTTCTCTATACTTTACTGCATTCATTTGTCTTTATACACTTGTACTCCAGTATCTGAGTGTAATTGGTTCCTATAAATGACTCAAATACCACAAACTCAAATATCAGGAAGCCATTTCCATTATTACTTATGAGAAGAAGTTATGACTCATTCTGAAATCATGCAAGAAACTCCAATTAATCTCTCTAAAATATCCCTGACACTCAGAAAATAACTATTTTTGTGTGACAAAGAAGGCTTTAAACACCAGTTACCTAACTGCCAAAGAGTTAATATTTGAAGTCACAACGAAGAAAATAGTCAAATAAATAAACGGTAAAGAGACTAACAGGTACCCAAAACACGGTTAGTGCTGTCGAGTTGAATTTGACTCATAGCGACCACTTGGATGATTTTCTCGGTACACAAAGGTACAGAAGTGGTTTGCCACCTTCCTCCATACACGTCTTTGAAAGAGGGACATGCAAATTCCACAAATAAACCAGATTTGAACATATGCCTGAATGGACAGTACAGGTGCTATGAAGCTAACACAAAGCTAAAGCAAAGCTGACATGATACTAAAGTGAAGCTTTGCCAGCCTAGATGGTCGGACTTGCCAAAGCCACAGGCATGTCTGGAAGACCCTACAGCGGTGGAAAAGCTTTCAGAGCAGCTATGCTATGCTAATGAGAGCCCTTCACCTGTGTCTGCGTAACTCACGAGGAAGAGCTATTGATCACTGGGCAAATTCAACTCGGCACGTTTGCTTGTGTCTCACCAGGGCCACCGCGCATGGCCAGCGCGAACACGCTAATGCCGGCGACTTGCGTATAACAAGCGGTTTTGGTGGATGTGCAGCAGAACTTTTGTGCTGTGCTTTTATCCGGTTATTAGTTTGTCAAGAAGACTAATTACAGTCGATTATTAAAAAATATCTTGAATTCAACTAAGAAGTTGTGAATTTCTAAGCTGAACCCCATGTTTAAAATGCCCCACACTGGAAAGCCATTCTTTCACCAACTTGAAAAATCTGCACCAGCTCGCTCACGCACACACCTAGTCAGATTTTTGGCATGTTTTATGCAGGCACAATTCTTAATTTATGAAGATTTAGCAGATGGGATTTCTTCCTGTCACATTGCAGCATTTGCAATGCATATTCAACCGAATTTCCCACATACCCCATAATGCAGTCTGGCTGCTCCAGGCCACAGAGATGGATGAGCAGAAGCCCAAGGTCACCAGCTTCATGTTTCTCATTTTGGAGGCGTGCTCCTTGAAAGCCCCGGCTCAGTGTATTGCGAATTACACTCAGAAATAGGATTGCCAAAGCCGTTTCTGTGCTGTGAACAAACAGGCTGTCGTCCTCGATGTCCTCCACCCCTGCACACACCTGCCTCACACACACACACACACACAACTTGACAGTGGGATGAGGAAACTGTTCATTTAATTTTTCTTCTTGAATTTCATTTTCCTTATTTTATCAGTCAAAAAGCTTTTCATCGTCTTAACCTTGAAAAACATGACAGTGCATGTGCCAAGTGACAAGCCTCAAGGTGCTCCACGCCCATTCCTGGTACTCTGAACACCTACAGAACCTTTATATTCACATTTATTTTTCTATCTTGCCTGCATTTGTGATGCACACAGCTTATTTTTCGGGGTTGTATGGAGTTGGGTCCTCCAAGCCCCATCATTTACATATACTATAGGACACCAGTGCTGCCAGTAGGGGTTGTGTGACGGCAGCAGACACCAATATATGTACAATACCACAGAAAAAGGGCCTTTCCTAAGTTTAGAGGAAACCTAGTCTGATGCCGTGGTTTCTCGTCTCACCTTTTAAACCTATTTTACAGGTGGGTTATCGGCTATAAAACTGTATAATGTACTCAGATAACTTTGTAACAACACCAACAAATGTATTAGTTTGGTATATTTGCTTTGTAAACAACATGTTTGTAAGCATCTGCACATTAAGCAGATTTTTTAGTCTATAATTCTTAGTATTTACTGGTATTTCAATTCTGACATTAAATGCATTTAAATCAAGCCCGGTTGCACTTTATAGTGAGAATATGAATGAATAATGTATACACTACTGCATTTGTAGTTTTAAACCACTTTAATGGTCTGAACATAGTTTACTGGAAGGTTCTATTCTAAGCATGTTTGCACGGAAGGTGCTAGAAAGCAGCATTGCGCTGCCGTTTTAAAATATCCCTGTGGATCTGAGCGTATTCTACAGGACTGTATTGATTATTATGCTTACTTGCATTTACAAGCTACACATACGTTTAGTTTTGCATCCGGAGACTGCCATTGCGACTTTAAAAAACTGTTTGAGAGGAAACCCAGAGCCACAAGCCATAATCTTGTGCTTCATCTTTTAAACTTGTTTTTACGGCATAGTAACTGCTGCCCTGCTCGTTTCGAGCAGTGATCTTAGTTATGTTGGTATTAAAAGGCAGAAAGTTTCCGGAAGGAAATGGATTAAAAACTAACTGCAAAACCATACTTTTTTTTTTTTTTTTAACCTTTAATGATGACACTTTTCTCCATAGCAGCTCGCTATGTTAAGATGCATGCACTGATTTGTCCATGTTTATACAGCTGGGTCATTTCTACTGGAACAGTTTAGTGTTTTGTGATAGACAGGAATACAGCAGGAGATCCTTTGACTGCAATGCTAACCACTACGCCACCTGGTGCCCTATGGTAATTTATTACAATAGTAAGAGCAGCAACATTTTTTTTTTTTTAAAACAATTTGGGTGTTAGGTTGTAGGAAAGACCTTGGCTGTTTTGAGGAAAGTCTAACCATTGTGCCATCTGCTACTGGTTCTGATGAAATGTGGCAGAGAGGTGATCACTGGGAGAAAGCAACACGGGAATCAGTCACATAGAAGCACGGTGAAAAGTGTAACCCCCTCTCCCCAGTTTGTGGGTACGACCGTACTGCTGCTCCCAGAGGCCATGACAGTAATTGCACTGTCACATCATGGTGCACAAGGAGGGGGAACAAAGAACTGGGTTCTAGTCATATGTGTGGACCATGGCTGGCGGCACTAGAGATGTGACGTGTCCTGTAAAAACAGCCCACTTCAGGGTTCGCCAATAACTCACTGAAGCCCTTTTAGCTTGGTTAACCCGTTGAAACCCTTTAACTTAGTTACAGGCAAGTTTCTTGTTCCTCTCAAGTTAAGTCAAGGTTTATTTGTCATGGGTGAACAACACAGGATAGCAGTGTAGTCACCATGAAAAGTTTTGTTCCTGGGCATCCTCAGTAATATAAATATGGACATAAATATGTAAAAGTATAAATAAATAAGGTACAAGATAGTTAAATAAATACTACAATCAGGAAAAGGAAAACAAATAAATAATAAAGAGAATAAATAAATAAGAATAGGTATGAGAATATACATGGGGGAGTGGGGGAGGTGGGGGAGAAGACACAGCAGCCAAACAAACAGCACACAGCAACCAAACCTACAACACCAATAACACACCATCGGTTATCTTACACAATGGGGGGGACAGGCATACAGACAGACAGGCAGATCCCGATCGACTGTTCCCACTGCCTAGGGAGGGGTCAGTGGTTTAGCAGTCTTAAGGTGTGGGGGGGAAAAAACTGTCCCGGAACCTTTTCGTCCTTGTCCGAACACTTCTAAAGCATCTTCCGGAAGGGAGCAAGGAGAATAGTTTGTGGCTGGGATGACCGCTGTTCCTCTGGATGTTATATGTCTTCTTCTTGCAGCGCTGGGTGTGGAGGTCCTGCAGGGCTGACAGATCAGTCCCGGTAATGGTCTGTGCTGTCTTGACCACTCTTTGCAGAGCTTTACGGTCTGACGCACTGCAGCTGCCATACCAGTCCGTGAAACAGCCAGTCAGGATACTTTCAATGGTACATCTGTAGAAGTTGACAAGTATCCTGTTGTCCATGCTGAACCTTCTCAGCCGACGGAGGAAGAAGAAGCGTTGTGTTGCCGTCTTGATGATGATGCTGGTGTGCCGTGACCAGGACAGGTCCTCAGTGATGTTAACTCCGAGGAACCTGAAGCTGTTCACTCTCTCCACCGGGGTGCTGGCTATAGAGATGGGTGCATGGCCATTCCCCTGCTGTCTCCTGAAGTCCACGATCAGCTCCTTTGTTTTGCTGACATTGAGATGGAGGTCATTGTCCTGACACCATCAGGTCAGGGTTCTCACCTCCTCTCTATAGGCCTGCTCATCGTTGTCGGTGATCAGGCCGATAACCATGGTGTCATCAGCAAACTGACGCTGAGCGAGGCGACGCAGTCATGCGTGAACAGGGAGTACAGGAGGGGGCTAAGCACGCACCCCTGGGGGGTCCCCGTGCTGAGAGTCAGCGCTGAGGAGATGGTGTTCCCCAATCTCACCACCTGGGGCCTGCCCATCAGGAGGTCCATGACCCAACCGCACAGAGTTGGGTTGAGTCCTAGGTTCCTGAACTTGGCGACCAGCTTAGAGGGCACGATGGTGTTGAATGCTGAGCTATAATCAATAAAGAGCATTCGCACATACGTGTTCCTCTGTTCCAGGTGGGAGAGAGCCTTGTGGAGAGTTAAGGCGATTGCATCGTCAGTAGACTTGTTTGGTCTGTAGGCAAACTGAAGTGGGTCCAGTGTGTCTGGCAGAGAGGCATTGATGTGTGACCTGACTAACCGCTCAAAGCACTTCATGATGACGGACGTAAGCGTGACAGGGTGGCAGTCATTTAGGCAGAGGACTCGGGGTTTCTTGGGTACAAGAACAATGATGGTTAACTTGAAACATATGGGGACAACGGACTGCAGCAGGGAAAGGTTGAAGATGTCGGTGAACACACCCACAGGCTGGTCCGCACAAGCCTTAAGAACCCTACCAGGGATGTTATCTGGTCCAGGAGCTTTGTGTATGTTTATCCTTTTAAAGGATTTACATACGTCTGCCCTAGACACCTGCAGTGTGCAAGCATCCTGGTTCAGGTCCATAGCCAAGTGTGGGTGGTTCTTCTCAAACCGTGCGTAGAAGGTGTTCAGCTCAAAGCACCATAAATGGATGCACAGGATGCACAGTTGTGTTTCACCTCTATAGGCCGCCTTACTTTCCTTGTGATCCATTGGGTTGCTGGTGATGCACAGACAGCTTGGATGAATCCTTTCAAATGGAGACAGAAATCAAACAATATGATGCTTCATCCTGGTTTGTTCTTTAACAGGGGCTTTGACAGAAACACCTGTCGAGTCAGAGGTGACAGAGAACAGCCAAAGTCAGACGATGTGTAATGTGCCTGTTAAGGATTAAACTTGCAAGAGGAGTATAGACAGAAAAACACCGGGACAAAATAATCAGTCAGGAATATTAAGGAGACCATTTTGGGTAACATCTGAACCACCAAGGTTCACAGCATCAGCATGCCTTACAGGCCTGGTGGATGTAACATTGTGAAAAGTGGCTGGGCTCCTACAGCTGTTTTTACATGACCGTTTCTGCCTGGCCAACTGCGGGGCAGTCCACCACACCCTCCATTTCCCTCCAGATCCATTAATAAAAATGTTCCATCTACCAGCAGCCCCTGTTGGGCTAGGGCTTGCAGGTCAGCACTTCTTATGAAGTTATGTGGTGGAGCAGAAACAGCATCTGGTTCATTACAAGTCTTTTCCACTCCAGGACATTCCAGAAAGACTGAAAAATATTTTCTTAGACTGGAGAAGAAAGTGGAGACATTACTATGAAGGCAGATCATTGCTCATAAGTTGTATGTATGTGTGCGTGGAGAAATGTTAGAGCAAAGGTGTGCGAGTTAGACTGCGAACATTGATGGGTGACGGTTTATTAAGTCCGCATTATGGGTCCCGTCTGGCGGCCCTGGGTGTCCAGCACAAACATGCCCCCCCACACACACAAGTTCAGTTGCCAAAATCCTGTGAGCCAAACCAACTGCATTCTTTGCTGAGTGGAACCTGCGGAGCAGTTTCGCTTTAAACAAGATTAACTGAATGAAAACATTGTTTTATACACTCTGGCATTGAGGAGCATCACAGTCTCAGGTCAGAGGCACGAAGACAAAGTTTTCTCCCACTGGAATGTACGAAGGTCTGCACTTATTTTAGACTTGGCTCCAGCGATGGTTGTGGATATATTTGAAACACCTATTATTTTACCTGCCAACGCTTGCCGTTGTAGGATAACATCTCAAAACCTGAACAAAGGCACAAATTCTATCAAACTTATGAATTAGTAATTATTGTGTGATGTACTTAACTTTCTTCTAGAAAAATTTGCATTTGATGTGCATGATCATTGATCATCAGTATCTGCACATCATTCTGGAACTTGCTAGATCACACTATATGATCACACGACCACACCTGTGAAATACTGCAACCTTCTGGCCTTTTCCCCTTGTTTTATAACTGTGGATGTATTTACAGTTTCTCTGCCTGCTGTTAGTGTGATACAATGCTATTGATAATAGTAATAAACAACACAGCAGGAGGTCCAAGGCAATCTTTGGTCTTTGATAACTGAGGCAACTGCTCTAACCACTATCTTAGCCTTAGATAATAAACCTAAATAACTTCCTAAGTTTAAAATATTTTAATTTTGTTTAAAAAGCAGGTGAGGATTCTCACATCTTCTCCTGTCTACATTCAGCCATAAATATCAGTCCCTCTGTTGGTGGCTTGCAGGCCAGATGTTTCTCAAACGCAGATGCAGATAGAAGTCTGGTATTTGTCTTCCCTTCCACCTTCAGATTTATTATTTTACCTGCCAACAGCCATCTTATCCTCTTTCAGGGTTGCCACCGAGCATATTGTGGGGCCCAGGCCACATGCCAGTTAAGTGGGACTGCAGTAAAAAGGTACAGCGGTCCCCTGTGCCAACACCCTCATTTCAGGAGACAAGAGGAATGGCCCAGCCCAGACGGGAGCCGTGCATTTCTGTCGCCAGCTGAGGCTCCTGGGAGAACTGCACAGGATCTGATCCACTCATCTGTTAGCTGTGGCTCCAACTGTTTTGAAGCCCTTGGGGTGAAATGGATATTTACACATTTACCTTAGCTTTTCAAGTACTGATCTAGTTTGTCTCATCCCTGCTTCCTCTTGCCTGTCTGAATATCATTGACATCTTCAATAGTCATGCTCACCATTTTTCTTTTCTTTACTTCTGTATCTTCCAGGGTTGTTGGAGGACCCTGCAGACCAGCCACAGGAGTCACGTGGGAAGTTCCTGGCCATGAGCAGACAGTGACACCCACTGGATGGGCTGCCTCACTATGACATTGGATCATGACCCCTAGTAACAACTTGGGTACAATGTCTATCTTTGCTAATGACATTTCTGCACTGACTAAACAAACTGATCTTTCTGTTTATAGACACCCCACCCCCTCAACAGGCCCACTATAAAACACTGGAGCACCCATGAGGGGTATAAAGCCATTACTACCTGGGGCCTCCAGAAATTTATTTACTGTTATTTCTTTGGATTGGGGGGTTTCTTGTTTTCCTGTCCTTGGTTACCAAGTGGTTTTCTTACATACTGACTGCAAATTGACATTGTTGACTTTTCTTTCACCACTTCTGTACGGAACTGAAAAATTGAACTGAACTGAAATTGACTCACTGTAGATTGGAGAGCTTTATTGGTCAAAGGGATTTAACCTCCTATTTGTTTGTATCTTTATTGTAAAACTAAACGGTGCTGAAATAATTGGATTATTATGCACCACACTGTTTTCAGACTCTGGTGCTGACGCGTAGGCGACTGAGAGCCATATGGAGCAAACTGTTCCTCTACAGTCATCTGTCAAGCCTGGATCAAGCAAGAAAAATGTTAATGTCACACCCCAAGCTCTGAACAGAATCACAGGTCATGACCTAATGAGTGCCTCCCCCCAGGACCCTAAAAAAAAGCTGAGTAAGTGCTTCATTGACACTTCTCTAACTAATGTGATCTTTTTCCTCTCTAACTCATCTTACTCAACTGATCGTTCTGATGCTGTTTCAGCATCTCTCTAACTCTGCCCCAACACCCCATCCTACTTCCTTTTCCAGTCTTACTTCCTGATGTAGGTTTCCTTATCCAGAGGACTCTGTGTGGTTATTGTGCAACACAAGTACCACAAAGCAAACAAGGGTGAACAGTCCAGTGACATCAGGAAAGGAAGTCCAGGTACAGCTATAAGACAGAGGGGTAGAGGCCAGAAATATCCCAGATTGAGAAACACAGCTGGGGGTGGGTTGTGTCGTGGTTACCACGGTAACCAAAGTGAGCCTTCAGTGACCCTCTTGCTGCCAGCCCCAGTTTCCCTGTGACCAAGGGGTACCACCTCTTCTAAGAACATTTTATAGTTACTTAGCACAGGGCTGTCCATCATTATCAGTCACTGAGGCATGAGCATTTTTACAGTAACACAAAGCACAACACACAACTAATGTTTAGCTGACACCTTTGTCCAAGGTGATAGAATTGGACATAAAGGACCTACAGTAGTCACCCATCTGCACAGCAGAGCCATGTTTCTATCATGCGCACATTGCAATGTGTGTTCCGTCTCTGACAGCTAGGGACCTTCCTGAAAAAGACAAGCACACAAACCACCCAGCACTGAGACAGAGTACTGGAGCTCCATGGGACTTTGACTCCGGTAAGATGGACACCTTCATAATGACTGTGTGTATCTGTGTCTGTTTAATTGGAAACCTCATATTTCGTGCTGCGTCAGACAAAACACAGGGACAGATGTTAACAGAACAGCTTTCATTCTAAATTTGATATGTACAGGAAATTCAGCCATATACATTTAAAAATACATCAAGTAAAGGTCCAATACACTGATTGCACTGCACTTACATCTGCTCCCAGGAACACTTACCATGGTACATTGTTACAAATGCACTGGGAAACAGGGTAAAAAAAAAAAAAACAAAAAAAAAAAAACACTGTGATGGGTAATGTATACAGGCTGGTGAACAGGGAGCAGGGGACAGTGGGTCAGACAATCAGTGGTTCCACCGCCCAGCTGCAAATGACAGGCACTTGGTCGACTTGCATTTTGGGGTAATGTGCCAGATAACGGTCAGGAGCCAGTGAACATGTCAGGTGATGGCGTTGTTGTGGTGCCACAGTGAATCAGAGGCACAGGAGTGTGTGGTCAGTAAAGATGCCCACATTGCTCCCCACTCCCCTTCCTGTTCCTCTTCCTACCCAGTCCAAATCCAAGTCTCCTCAGCAGTGTGGCACAGTCAGGAGGAACAACTGACCAAACCTAGTCATGTGCAGTGGGGGCAGGGGGGGTAACCTGTGTTTGGTCCAAGGGGTTGATGCGGTAGGTGAAAAATGCCCCTGGAGCTCATCTTCTCACACTCCTCCCGAGTGACTGTGAACAAACAGACTGTCCAAAAAATACAGTGATGGAAAAACTGCACATAACTCTGTGTGGTGACATCTTAGGACTCTGGACTCAAATGTCAAAGGCACAGATTTCTGGGGGGTTATTAGTGTCCATAACGTGTGTGTGTGTGTGTGTGTGTGTGTGTGTGTGTGTGTGTGTGTGTGTGTGTGTGTGTGTGTGTGAGAGAGAGAGAGAGAGAGAGAGAGAGAGAGAAACACCCAAGTTCAGAAACAATGCTGGGCGCCTGACAGCACATGTAGATGCCCCTCAGGAGTAAAAGAGGTGGCCTTTGTCGAGTGTCTGCAAACGATTGAGCCTGGAGAGCTGTGAGGGGGAGGGTGGCACATCTTGCCGGAACGGCCCCTTGGGGATAGGTGAGGCAGGAGGGTGTGTAGAGGGGGGTGCCGCTGTCACTGCCACCACCTTGGCTTCCTGCTCCCTGCGGCGCTGCTCCTGCCTCAACAGCTCCTGTGCCTCCAGCAGCACACGGGCATTAAAACCCCCACCTACAGCCCCACCCCCTGCAGTTCCCAGGTAGCCATTCCGTGGACCCTGGTAGCTGGCGTAGCGGGGGTCCGCCTTGGCTGTGGAGAAGCCTGGGCCCCCTGGGTAGGCTGTGTCCCACGAGTCCTGTGATGCTGTGCTCAAGTTTTTACGGGGTTGTCTGTGGAGAAGCACATGTTAAACACACAGTTGGCACCCAGGTAACGCAACAACACTCGCCTGACGCATAAAGGGGAACAGGCTGTAGTGTCATCCTGAGTACCGGAACCCCACACCCAGAGTTTATGCAGGAGTTGAGCAGCACCTGAATCCTGGAGGATGTAAACCATCTCAAATGGTTCCTTAAATATCTATGCACATACCAGCCCACTGGCTCTTGCTCACAGAGATCAGAAGAACCTTGGGCTATGGAAGACAACTGAGATAAATAATGAAGAAAACCGACCTCCAAGACATAAAGCGTTAACAGTGAAAGGTGTCTGAAGGATATGGGCAGTGGATGTGATGGTGGTTCTCTCCGTCCAAAATAAATGGGATCCAGATGGCCCCAGACATTTTTCTCAATTTCACTCTTAATTCCACAAATCCACCAAAGTACACACAGGCATCCTCCACTCCACCTTAAATGGGTGCACAAAGCTACACATGACTACACTGCTGTGAAAATAAAATGTAGCAGATAAGTGGTGAAAGATTGAACTGCAATTAAACGAACGAGATGGTGCTCATGTAGGTGCAAGCAACACAGACTCCAGATGTCCGTCCCTCTGCTTGTGGACTCTGTCAAAGGGACTAATGGTAATGAGCATGGCTACCAAGGGGTTGTGGCAGGGTCAGAGGTCACGGTTTAAACTCTGTCAATTATCAGACATTCTCCCCAAAGTGAGACACAACTGAGAGTGAAGGAAAGTGCATCAGTAGCACACAAAGAGCTTCATAGAGGATGATGAGCACAGCTTGTGTGTCTGATACCACCATGTTGCTGGTTCATATCCCTTCAGCAGTTGCCTATAGGAGTGACATTCAAACAGCAAACACTGGTGTTAGGCTCATTTATGTAGCTGGCAGGAGGGAAACGCCTCTTAGCAAGATGGGTTTGGGAGGGACTCAGCAGCTCAGAGATACAAGGAAGATGTTCTACCACAGCAAGGCTTAGCTTGAGAACTAAAAGGCCTTTGATTTTGGACCCCTTGGGACCAGAGGTGGAGGTGCTTAGAGTGTTTACAGGATGTGAAGGAGGCAATCAGGTCATCAGAGATACGAACTAACAACCACATCCCAGTTCTCAGGGGCAAAAAGGCATCAGCCAGAATCTGTCCCGCAGCAAGAGAACAAAACTAGACGGACAGATGCGTATGTGGGCACAGCCTCACACTCACCGTGGCAGTGAGCTGTACTTCCTCTGTGTTTGCTGGAAAGCATCCCTCTCATCCTGTTGTTGCCGTTGCAGCTGGATCTCCACAGAGACCGAGTGGCGTCCCGTTGGAGCGTATGGCCCAGCGCCCCCCTGCAGCACAAGCACGCAGTTAAAGTGTGGTAAGATGGAGTGTTGTTAGCATATGCTAATGAGGAGTGGTCCCCTGCACTACACAAATGTGTGTCAATTATGCAGCCAGGACAGGAGAACACAACCACACATACTTCACACACAGACAAGAGGAGGCCCTGAGTAGAATGGGTGTGACACAAAGGGGCCCCTTCTGCATGCAGTCGACCAGCCTGTCGCTATGGTAATTTGGTCAGATAATCTGAGACTCAGAGCTTGACCCAGCTGCCTGCTGTGTAGGAATTGGACATAGAGGAGGGTTTAAAAAAAAAAAAAAAAACCACTGGATGGTGTCTGTCCTTCAAATAGAGCACTGAACGGTACTAAATGAGTAATAATAATCATGCGGCTAATTAAACTGCATACTGTGTACAACAGTCACTCTATATGTGAAGGAAGCATGGTGGTCACGACTGCATGTGAACGATAGCACCCCCTGACCCCCACAATGGAGTGAGAAAAATTACACCTGCTGGTGGGGGGAGTGACCACAGTGAGGTGCCCATTCACACAGCTAGCAAAACTCAAGGCTGCAAACCCCATGCGATCATCCTTCAGGTGTCTGACCTTTGACCCGACTGCCTTCCTGTACACAGCCCAGGGAGTAGCGTCACACTCACCCAGGGCTGCTCATGGCCGTAGCCGCATTGCTGCTGCTCCCCATCATCCTCCTGCCTGGCCTGCTGGAATTCCTGCCTCAGCCGCCGTATCCGGTCGTGGTTGCTGGGTGGCAAGCGGTTGCTGTGCAGAAGGACACATGAACATGTTCAGGATTCCAAAAGCATAAAATGACAGACGAAAGATGGCATTCAGAGGAGCACGGTAACCTTTAACCCCACTCGCCTGGATCTTCCGTTTCTCGCTAATGGCTCTGAGGGGCTTGTCAATAGAGATCAATATGTTCCTCAGCAACTCAGCCTGCCTGCCTCACCCCCCGAGCCTGCAGGGGGCAATAGGCAGGTCCTTCACAGATACCACAAAGGAACCAGACATATATGACTGTGGAGGTGGTTCACCTTCAGTGCAGGTCTCAGTGTCAGCTGAGGTGTTAAACCTTCACTGCTGAACTTCACATACACTTATGCACAGCTTGTATGTGCAGTTCAACACACACAGTGGCCAAAAACCTTAAGATTACAACAGCAGATCCCCTGTTGTGATGCGGTCAGCTTTGCCAGTTCCTTAACTGCAATGACCCCAGCAGAGCACCCTGTTCTATTATCCAACAGTAATCAAAGACAGCAAGAGGCAGACCAAGCAGGTGGTGTAGCGACTAAGGATGCCATCTTGTGCTGCAGTTCTTTTCATCAAGGTATTTACCCTGAATTGCTACAATAAAATTTACCCTGCTGTATACAAATAGCTTAATATGGTAAGAAGAGTCAAATAAATGTAATAGAAGTGAGTGATGTGTTGGACCGCAATACAGGAACTCGTACCACAGTAACAACTTCACAGCGGTTACTTCCAGCTCTTCAGTGACTCCACTTGCAGCCTCTGGTTTCTGACTATAAAATTAAACAGCAGTGACCGTTTAACAGGTCTGTTGGACAGACGCATCTCCCCTGCGGTCGGGGATCCAGTTACACACCTCCATTAAGGACGGTGAACGCTGGGGGTTAGGGGGGCGGGGGCTCATTAAATACCCATGTGATTCCTCACTTCCCGTCTTGTGAGGAACAGGCTGGGAAGCGCACAGCATCATATCTCCTTGTCTAGGCTCTGAGCATGTTTACCATGGTAAGATGGACCTGAGAAGCATAGTTCTGCAAGACGGTCCAGATGGAGGAAGACAGGAAATCCTCTTTCCTAAAAGGAGGATCATGACACTGACTCATGCTCAGAGCTTTTGCCCCCCAGGCTGCTTATGTCTGAGGTTTTCCTTCCATGATTTTGAGGGTTGTGAAACATGTTGGCCACTTTACAGGCAACCCACATGGATTCCACAGGACGGAGCAGGCTGCTGGGTGGCCCTTAATCTGCCTCTCCACTGGGAGCCAAGTGGCGCAGCTGATGTTCTTGAGGCAGTGAGGAGGAGACATTAAACACACGGTCATTTGTCTCAGTGAACTCCACCCAAAGCAGGATGAGGCACCGTATTCAACACTCCTTTACAAACAAGCAAAAGCAATGCAAAAATCAGTCAAGGTCACTCCCTCATACAGTAAATGGTACCCTCATGTATAAATGGGTGAATGTAAAGCTGAATATCTAACTGCCATTCTTCTCAGTCAAAGTGTCAAACAGCAGCAGATTTTAGGATTTAACATTTTTCTGTCTTTTAACTTTATGCACCACCCTGGTCTCTGCAGATTCACACAGAAGCATAAAAATGGAACAAAAGACAGCAGCATTTGATACACGCAGTCACAGCAGCAGCTAAACATGGGTCCACACTGCCGAATTCATTCCCCTTGTTATGCAGACCCAGTGTTAGTTTAAACCACTCAGTGATCTACACATTTCAGGCACAGACCAAACATGACTTTCATAACTTCAGGATACAAAAATGTAAAGGAACAAATCAAACTTTAGGCTGAAGATTTTTTCTGTCAGGTTCACTTTGTCATTGTAGATGTAGAGATGGAAATATAACTTCTACTGGACCACAGTGGCCATCCCAGTGAGCTCCTCTCATGTCACCATAAGAACTTAAACCCTCCATCCAAATTAACAGCATGATGATCAGCTGAACATCAGACTCAACCTACCAAACTACTACTCATCTTTCATCTTACCAGCACCATCAACCCCCCAACAAGGCAGATTATCCATAACGAAATGTAAATCTGAGTGATCAATAAGTGAAATCTTTGTGTCTGAAACAGTCGACAATGTGGAGCCACCAGGAGGTGGGGGGGGTGAGGGTTCGTGTTTCACAGGCTCCTCCACAGCATCAAACCTCCATCGTTCTCCACTTGTGCACCATAAAATACAGAGGAACATTCCCAGACAAACCAAAAGTTCCAGAGAAACACCAATGAATATTCACAGTCAGGCCATTTTGCTGGGTTCCCACACCCATCAGCTTCTTACAGGAACTGAAAGCAAGAGAAGACAAACCAGAACCAGAAGCTGAGGCACTGCTCCCTTGTACAGGTCACAAGTTCCCAAAACTTTATTAGTGGGACATATAGAACAACAAAGCAATGTACCTTGGGAAGCTGTAGGAAACCCACCCTGATATTCATATTGTGTTCCTGCAGTCTTGGGGCTCCTAAGGTGGTGATGTACTTAGCAGTGCCTGGCAGTCAGAGTCCTATGTCTGTATCGCACATATTGCTGTATTAACGGTGAGTACAGTATCTACCCCAGAAATTACCCTACTGTTTAAATCAACTATAAAAAGATTAATACTGTAAGTTGTCTATTTCCACTGAATAAATAAGCACAACGTGCAACTTACATACCCTGGGGACCGCCGGCTTTTTCACAGCTAAACAAACGCGATTGTCGTGTTAGATGTGAGCTGTGACACCCGAGTGTTGCCTCTACTGTGCCCCCCCCAATTTTGGTGTGACAATGTGGCTGCCAGTACGACCCAGGCAGTAGCAGGTTCAGCGCTGCCCCCTGCTGCTGAGCGCCACAACTCTGAGCACCACATCCTGCAGCTCCTTCTCTGTATCATACTGACAGCAGCCAATGGGGACAGGGGGGACAAGGGAGACAGGGCAACGGCCCCAGCCACACGTGTCAGCTACCGTACGAAAAGCAGAGATTGCATCATCCAGCCCGGGTGGTCTGTGATTGACAGTTGCAGAAAGGGGGGGGGGGTCTTGTGGATGCGATAAACACAGAGAACCTGTGTGGGCAGCACACGGTGCAAAAAGTGGGGGAAGGGCTGATGATAGCCAGGGATGGTGTGGTGTGTGGGCCTGTTACTGTGGTACAGCATGTGCCCTCTCTCTCTCTCTCTCTCTCTCTCACACACACACACAGACACACACACACACACACACACACACACACCTAGTAGCAGCCCCTCCCAGCCACTACACCAAGTGGTCTGTCAGCTTTCAAATCCAAATTACAGAACAAGCAGCATTAAATGAGGCGGCACAGTGAGAAGTGTACACCCAGCTGCTTTGCCTCATCAGCAGCCACTCTTTGAATGAACACATACGCACGCACGCACGCTCGCTCCCCCATTGAAAGGGGTGCGTCCTTAAGTCCCACGCCACTAAAGGAACTAGACCAGGTCCTTTGAGACATGAGCAGCTGGAACAAATTGCTTCTGATCTTTTCTGCAGAATTTCCATCGACTTTGGGCCAATAATTTGGGCAGTGGAGTGTGAGTGGGCTGAAAAGGCTGAAAGGGGTGGAGCTTCCAACCGGGGCGGGGCACAGGCTAAGGATTGTTAAAATATTTAATTTTAGCAGTTGATGTACCATTACTTTGGACCACAACAAAGAAGCCTCTGTTGTTGTAAACAAATGGTAACAGACCTCAGTTTTCTTTCTCAGTTTCTTTTTTTTTTTTTTAACCTTAAATACCATATTCATGACTACAATTCACGACTGATTAATATCAGATAATAAGGAAATACTGAAACAATTTACTGTGCTTTGGAGTGGAAACATAATGCCAAAGTCAGCACACGACCACCACTCTGCTCATACTTCTTTATCTGAGGGGTCAGTGGGGAGACAAGAACCTGGGAGTCGACAGAAGCAAACATCTCCTCCCTCAGATGGTTCCCACACACCTCAGTGCAGTGTACAGCCTCCTCGTAGTAGCGGACAGACTGCACATAGGTTATTTAGTAGAGTTTGGACTTCATGCCCTAATCCAGCAATCAGCTGCATTTACATTTATATTAATACACTTATGCAACTTCTCCAAAATGACTTGCAGTGTTGTTTTTACTACATCAATTCAGGGAAACTACCCTGTTCTGTGGAAGTAAATCATTTCAAGAACAGAAATATTGTAACAATTTGGACGCCACATTGCTGAGCTTTCTTTTTTAAATTTTGAGGGGGAAAAAAAAATTGTGTTTCACTGGACTGTTTGGTCATTTCATTAGAGTCACCTGAGGCCTGGTCATGTTAACCGTGCAACCGCTGATGGACCAATAAACCTGGGTGTGGAAATGCAGAAACAGCAGGGGACTGTAGCTCTCAAACCCTGCTAATGGGACGCGATGCTTCCAGCTCAATACACAGTAAACATATTGTCAGGAGGAATGAGTTCAAATTCCACAGGAGGGGTGCGGAGGTAAAACTGCAGACTGTTACAAAGCCCACATTAAAAACCTCTGAGGACAGGAAGTTAATTAATCCCGGGCCATCTGTCACCAGTACAGGCGTCTCTGCCAAGTGGAGTCTGTAGTCGTGCCCTGCTGAAGGAGGGGCACACAGACCTGCTGAAGATGAGTCGCACAGGGAGCTGGGGGACTCACCTTCCCGCTTGCCGATCGTTGAGCGTCGACGTGACACGACTGGAGAGCATGTTCACCGTGACCATCGTGTTGTTGGCCTCTCAGCATAGGCATGGCTCTCCACACCACCATATCAGAAACAATATCTACAGACAATTTGTCTAAAATTTTTCTTCAAAGCAACTTAAAATGTGATGTTTACACACTAAGCTACTCAAGATTTACCCATCTATACAGCAGGGTCATTTTTATTGCCTCAGCTTAGGGAGAAATATCTTAGCCAAGGGTACTAAAGCAAGAACAGGTTTCCAACCCAGGATCATACCACTACAAAGACACAACTAACTACAGCACACCTGCTGGGTACATGAGTTAGGAATCATTAGCGTTCATTTTACAGCGACACTTCTATCACTGATCAACACTGTCCTGGCGCTGGACACCCATCCATCCCCGGGCCCTAGCAAGTCAATACACTTCCTAGTGAGCAGTGAGGAAAGGGATGTGCGGAGACTTAATGTTTTCATTTGCAGTCTATAAAATATTTTAGTTTAATTTATATATTTTATTTTGTTTAGCTCATACTTATTTTTCTTTGTTCAGTTTATGTTTTAAACAGAAATTAGACAAATGTTTTCACAGACTAAAGAAAAAAGTAAATAACACCATATTTGTCTTTTTCCTCCACGGGGTGTCATTAGGAAGGGGGGGAGAGTTGGGGGCACGCTGTAAAAACCTGTTAACTGCGATATTACCTGAGGCGATAATAGTGCCATTAGAATCTCGTATCACGACATTGCTACTTTAGGTCTTCACCCAGCAGGGAGCAAGAAAACAGTCAACAGAAACAAACAGGAACATAAAAATCAATCATTAATACAGGAACACAAAAGGGCTGCAGGGCTTCCTAAGTCAATAGAAGAGTTCAGCAGTAGCACTAAGATGGACTCCTTTCAGAGGTCAGCATGAAGTCTTTGTTAGGTGGCTTAGAGCTGGCACAAAGGGCATCAGGTTGATAAGAAATGACGAGTTGGAAAATAGACACAAAAGGTGACACAGCAAGGCTGAAAGAACCAAAGGCAAATCAAAGCTGGATCAAAAGTCCAAAGAGAAAATCCTACCTTGAACACAATGGTCATGATAATTTTTTGAGAGAGAAATGATGTGGATTTTGAACGGGGGGAGAGATCTTCTGAGAGATAATCTGACTTTCACGACTGTCTTTGCAGAAGCAGAGGCTTTTAAAGAGGCAAAGTCAATGAGCATTTTTCACATTCCAACCTGCAGGTCACAGATGTTAACACAGTGCGCCTCATATTCTCAGATAACCATCAAGCAACCATCCAGTGATGTCTTAGCTTCATGTTCAACTGTTAAACTCACAATTTATCACCTTGTGTGGCTCTTGGAGGCTTCAACACAAGGGGCAGGTTGAACATGAGGTCACTAACCACAGGGCACATGACTTAGCACATCCATCATCTCCCATCACCAGCCAGTGAGAACTGATAGAAGAAAGCTTGCCCAAACACATGTACAACATCATGCTAAACCACAAAGTATTACCACCACTGCCTTTCATCACCAGTACAAACAATACACTGGAGATCGGGATCAGATCTCTCTGCTCAGAAGTTATAATGACCCTCATATTAGAGGCCTCTTCCAAGATCTGAATCTCTCACTATTACTTAACTTTGTTTTGGGAGTGATCGGTGTGAGGACATTTTGAAGACCCTTTTAAAGCTTGTCTGTGGCATCTTTTAATCACATAAAATGTAGAAAAATCCAAACTTTTCCTCATGAAAATGACAGACTCCTCCATCTGGCAAACCATGGGAATGTGTGCCTCCTGTGCCAAAGTGTCCACACCCTCTCCACCCTGGACCTTCCAGAGGGAACTTTTAACTCCGTAATCATTGGCAGCAAACACGCTAAACACAGAAGTATGTATGTTTCATATAAATTGCTTGTACAGCTTTACACCTCCAGCAAGAAGTCCATAAAACCAATTGGCCATATGTCTACAGCTCAACAGCAAACGGGAGTTCACTGAATCAGCAGTATCAGTTATAATGCACAGGTACATTTACTCATGTTAAACAAAAGTCCATCAGAGCAACAGAAAACAGTTTTAGCCACAGATACTTCAGAGCACAGCTTGTGTGTTGGATACCACCATGTTGCTCTTTCACATCCGTCCAGCAGCTGCCAATAGGAGTGCCACTCAAGCAGCAGATATAGATAATTATCACACAATTACAATCACAGCAGATGGTGTTGGACTCATTTATATATAGTTGGCAGGAGGTCAGGAGGGAAATAGATCTCACAGAGATTCAGCAGCCCTGAGGGACACAGGGAGCTCATTCCACTATAATGGAGCCAAAACTGAGAACTGGCAACCTTTTGATTTTTGACTCCAAGTAGGAACACCAAGTGGCCAAATTTGGAGGAACCCAGTGCTTTTGACTTACAGGAAGTGATCAGGTCCTGTGGTAATCGGAATGCAGATCACCTAACCATCCAGTGGGCTGCAACCAATGTGTTAAACTTGATAGGGGCAGTAAAAAGGGGGAAACAAATCCATGCAGTAAACTTCCCTCAGTTATATAGTAATGAATGCAACTCAGCTGTGAGCCAAATTTTGACCTTTGAATTTCACTGTTTCTGGCTTGTTCTGATACTGCTACAACCTGGTGACCTAGACAACTGTTGAAGGCAAAGTTTAAATTTTGGGGTCACGAACCCAAGCAGATGCAGTCAGAATCAAAAGTCAGAAGGAAGATAACAGACAGACTGATACTGTAGATAAATAAAACCACACTTTATTGATCCCAGAGGAAATTGCAGGAAGCTACAGCAGCCCATATTCAGTCTGAATTTGAGCTCTGAAGTGATGTCTACGACAATATGGGGGCCAAATGGTCTCCTCCTCAGGACTCAGAAATGCCAGATTCAGGGTTGCTGCTCCCATTCCAGGCTTTTTACGAGCTGTGTAGCAACAAACCGTCATTTAGTTAAATTACTGCCCATCATTACTCCCAAATAGCCTCTGTGTGAACTGAGAAAACTGAGAAGGAAACAAGAGAATGCAGCCCTGTGGCTTTTGCAAGTCCAGCAAGTCACTGGTGTTAGAGGGATCATGAGGGTCCAAATTACACAAAATGCAACAGAAAGTCAGCATTTTACATGTAGTGCTCATGTTTTGTAACCTTTGGCTTCCTGTTACAGCAAACTATGGCACATGACCCACAAGGGTGAACCTCTCCGGCGGATTGTATATTATGCGAAACTCAAAACCTCACTGAAAGCCACAAAATCAACGTAATACACAAGTGAACATAAAGCAGTCATGAACTCAGCAGGTTTGGACCCAGGTTGCCTGCATGCACACACACACACACACACACACACACACACACACACACACACACACACACACACACACATACAGCTATGTGAGGAAGCAGTCCTTTATTGGCTTGAAGTCATCCTCACTCTTATGAAAAAGGGGGAGTATGAGAGCAGCAAGAACTGAACCAGCAAGAACTTTGATCTCAACAAAGGCTCCATTAGGAGCCTTGGCAGGTCCTCCACTTTATTCACAATCAAAATGTGAACTGCATACACTGACTACAGGGGCAACATGTAACACAGTAGTCAAAACTGCCGCCTTGTGCCAGAAGGACCCAGGTTTGAATACCACCTCCTGCTGTACTACCCTTTAGCCGAGGTACTTACCATGAATTAATACAGTAAAAATGACCCAAATGAGTAAATCACTGTACATCACTGTAGTAGCCAAGGTGAAAGGAGAAGCAGAACCTTCTCAAATTCTGCTGAGGAGAAGCAGCCATGTCTTGGTCCATTACCAGAACACCTCCCTGTGTTCCTCCTGCTGACATGGGAGACAACCGTTCATCCTTTTCTCATTTAGGGTCTGACGGCAAAAATTGTTGCAATGAGTCAAGTTGTGAAACTGTTCTGAGCTTCTGGGGTTTGGAGAAAGAGCCATTATTTCCCCCCACTACGGGGCCATTAGGCGGGACAGTGATGGATGCGACGGGAGAGCACAATATCGCTGGTGATAATGCTGCCTGGTGTGGAGAGAAGCGACGCCCTTGCAAAGGGTATAGGAGGCTCACGAGTATGTTTGCCTGCCAGTCGGTGTGTAGGTGTGTTTTGGGTGACTGACTGAGTAACAAAGAGTGAGTAAGTGAGCATTTTAATAGGATCACAGGTGCGGTGAGAGCAAAGTGATCTTAGCAGCTTAACCCTTGGTCAAGATGTTGAACTCCGATAGAGTTGTACACGCTACCTCCTGCTGGCAAAAATCAGACTGCTTCTGGTAAGATCACTAAATCCTAATGCTGTGAGCACATTTTTTCAGGGCTAAAAGCCTTAAACACAGAGGACCTTAACCACATCTCATTCACATTTAGACAATTCCCCCCCCCCCCCCCCAAAGTGATATACAACTCAAAAAAAGTCCAAAAGAGATGTACCGTATTTTCTGCACCATAAGGCGCACCGGATTATAAGGCGCAGTCTCAATTACGGGGTCTATTTCTGTACTTAACCCATACATAAGGCGCACCGGATTATAAGGCGCATGCTAAAACATACGGTCTACAAAGAAAAAGGTAACGGAAGCAAAACAGTGAGTTTGGTTGAACTTTATTCTACTATTTAACAATACACACATTATTTTTTATCTTTGTAATCCGCTGGCAGTTGCTGCGCCACGGTAGTCCTTGCGTGGATGGAGAGATGACGCCTTTTCATAAAACGAAAGCACCAAGACGGACCTCCTTGAAAGTTTTCGATCTTCATGTCTTGTGCTATCGTTGTTGCCTTCAGTCGAATGGTGACTGTAGAGACGCTTCTCCCGGTTGTTGTTTTGCAGCATACCGGTAGTATACCTACCGGAGGCGTGGCGGAGGTAAGCGTATGTATTACGTAATGTTCTCTGATTGGTTTATCGCTGCCAGTGTACGTATTACATCCCTGTGTCAGCGGGAAATGGTCCGACAGTCAGTCAAGCGGAGTGCTTATCAAAGTCGCACAACAACATTTTGACAGATTTTGGAACTCGGTGCACACATAAGGCGCACCGGATTATAAGGTGCACGGCCGATTTTTGAGAAAATTTAAGGCTCTTAAGTGTGCCTTATAGTGCAGAAAATACAGTATTATGAGACACTTTTTCAATGGCGAGAGTGATTCAGCAGCTCTGAGACACAGAGGGAGCTCGCTCTACCATCTGGGGGACAAAATGAAGACTCGGTGAAGTTCTGATTTATCTCTCTGTGAGTGGAACCACTAAGTTTCCCAAGCTGGAGGAGCACAGTGCTGTTGTTAGGTTGAAGAGAGTGATCAAACCCTCTCATTTTTCTTTACCTCATCTCACTTTGCTTCCCACACACAACTGCAGGGTTCCTAAGTCAACACATGCTGACCAAACTCAGACATGGTGCTGAACCCAAACCAGGAGATGGAAACCCTGAATGGATTTTGTACATCCTAGCCTCACCGCCTCAGAGGTTCAGCAAGGCCCCTCACCTGGAAAACAAGGACCTTCCAAAAAAGGTCCCTCCGGGTGACGAGGAGACACGTTTTGTAAGACAGGGCTGAGACGGCGAGCAAAGATCCTCGGGTTCCGTAAAGCATTAATCACTAAAGATATGGTGATACACGCCTGGTCTGAGTAAACAAACAGAGCAGCTGACTGAATGATTACAGTAATTAAGTCATTAAAGGCAGACTATCTGGAGAATCTAGGGACAGCAAGGCATGCGCATGCACACGCGGATACACACACAGCAAACTAGGTCTTCAATACACACAACTGCTTAATCCCAATTTGCGGAGGGGTCCTACATCCTCCATCCCAGGTGCACAGTGAACACCATTAAGAAAGGGGGACTTCAGAGATGACATTCCAGCTTGTTTTCTTTGTATCTGAACATGCAGTCCAACCCACTGCAGCCCCCCTTTCTGAGACTTTCATCCCCAGTGTCATTATTGTGGCTGTGCTGCTATACTTAATCGATATTTCTTTACTCCACTGGGATTCCACTGTCTTTTTGTGCTCATGCTGCTGTAGCCTTTTGCTAATTCCTTGGGGATCAATAAATGTTCATCTACTCATCCATTTATTATTATTTATTAATATACATGTATTTATCTGTCAGTCAATCTATTAACTGAAATATTTCTGAATTATTTAATAAACTAGACAAACCAAAACAAAAAAAAATCTCTTTTTTGGTTGGGTCAGCAAGTGCTGAAGGATTCTGGGATGCACATGTGCATATTTCATGACCAATGAAATATGCACATGTGACCATGATCGAAATTTGATTACATTTGTCCTTCCATGAGATCCTCCACAGATAACTGCTTAAAAGACACCCCTGCCCCTATCCCCAGCAAATAACAGCCTCTGAATGGACATTTGATGCTGCTTAAATAATTCACCATTTTAGAAATCCAATTGTATTTCTTTAGAGGGGCAATAATGCAAAATCCAGTCAAAATAACAAGTTAATACCATAAACGTGCCCTGCAGAAAAGCCATTAGGTCTGAACCCATTCTTCTGTTATATTCAAAACT
This sequence comes from Heterotis niloticus, assembly GCA_018136845.1. Lineage (NCBI taxonomy): Eukaryota > Metazoa > Chordata > Actinopteri > Osteoglossiformes > Osteoglossidae > Heterotis > Heterotis niloticus. The sequence goes on along the minus strand of CM030894.1, from coordinate 18,052,066 downwards.
TAATGAATTTGACTAAACCAACATCAAGCATTAAATTTACACAAATAACGATAATGGAGTTTTGTGATGACTTTGAAGTCATCCTTATCCCTCTTATACAAATGTCTGTCCAAATTTTTTTTTTTTGATTTCATATTCTTATTATCCACCTTTCTTCTGTAAACAATCTGAGGTTTGTACATTTCTTACACTAATTTCCACATTTATATAGCAGGGTAATTTTCCTGTCTCAAATCAGGGTAGGTACGTACACTACAGCAGGAAGTGGGATTCAAAGCAAGTCATTTCAGCAGAAGACAGCAGATCTTACCACTATGCTACCTGCTGCCCCTTTTGTTCACCTTCACAGTGTATTACAGCTGCAAGTACAAATTCTTGCTGTAGAATTGAACAACACTGGTTTAAATCATGTTCCCCTGGCTGATAAACACCAAAAACATAGTTTCTGTTTTATATGCACATAACTTTCATTATGAAAAGGGCAATTTCAGAACTATAACAAATGAAAAGATCATATCTTCTGTTGTCCTGTTTTCTCAGCTTTTAATATCAAAACAGAGTTCTATATGATATTTGATAAAAAAAGATACATTTGTTGGACAGAAAAATTCAATGTCTGCAATAAAAACATTAGGCACTACATTAAGACTAAAATGGTGTAAACAGAAATACATTTTTATCTGTACCGACTCATGGATCTTTCCCAACACCGAGAGAAAATGGAGCAAACTTAAAATGAAATGCACACATGTCCATCCCAGAATTCATCAGTGGACTTGTAGATGATGGAAGCTTTTACTGTGATTTTCCTCTCTCTAGTGTGTTGAGCCATAGCAAAAGGACATTGCCTGCTTTGTGCAGAAAATCTTACAGTTCAAAACCAACTGTACAATTCAATGTGCAGTGTGATTACTTTCATTAAGGCATTCATTTCTAAGGCAGTTCTTGACCAATTAGCTAAGACAGAGGGAAAACAAATTAAGGAAAAATTTGAAAAACTTGCTACTTTTGTAAGAACTGGCAACTAAGTGGCTCATCTGCCCGTAAGCAGAGGATGACTGACCTGAGTGCAGATGGCCTTTGGTGGAGGAGTTTGAATATTCAAATTAATAATGAAAACAGACAAACCAACAAATGACAGCAAGATAAAAGGCAGAAACCAAAAGTTGATTCCAAGTTCAAAAACAAAGAAGTTAATTCTCCATCATGGATAAAAAGTCTTAACTACTGTAGAGCTACAAAAGAGTTCTCAGGTTAAATACCTGAGAAACCTTTTCTCATGTGAAACTAACACATAATTTATGTATTAACATGTCGGGCAACAGGGATTGGAGACTAGAGCCATAAAAATCTGCAGGTCTTACCCTGCAAAGGAGGAGGAGCTTCACCACGTGCTGACTTCACAGGAGACCCATGTGGACTAAAGTCCCAGGAGGATCAGAAGCCGTTTATAGAAAAACTCCATGGAATCCTTCAGATCAGTCACGCTCAAGTTGCCCCATCCACTTCTCTCCACCAGGCGGTCTTCAACTCCCAACAAGAGACCCGCAGCCCCTCATATCCCATAACTCCAGTGATGGGTTCCAGACATCCACAAAACAGAGGTGATCAAAGTATCCTTCAAGACAAACTGTTGAAGGTTATAGTTGGGAATGAGGAGCTCAGAAGCCCTAAATCACAGGGTTATTGTCCCATCTGACTGGTTTCCTGTCAAATACTATCATCACTGATCCCACTGGGGGAGGAACCTGTCACCATTTTAATTGAGGCAATTTAAAGCAAAAAACATTTTTATCTTGAGAGCAAATGTCAGAAACTTTGAGATTGTTATCTTTACTCAGAAGGGTAAAGGCACATTATACTGTCAATTTGGTCTACATGGTTTAGTACAAAAATTCAAGAAGTACAGAAGTAAACATCGGCAAGGAACACAGAGAACAGTAGAGTATGGGTACAAGCTCTCCCTAGTTCAGCTGTTGTAATGAAAGACAATCAACTACAGAATACCTTACTGTTGACTGACATACTTGGCTGGGCCCTCTTTTTCTGAATAATGCTTTGCAGTTCTGAAAAATGTTGTTAAAAAGTTGCATGGCTTGAATAAAAGACAAATTTGGTCCTTAAATTGATGATACAATCCTGGGCTCTTGAAGGGCAATAAGGACTATGAAAACACCATACTCACTGAGCCACATGCAGACTCAAAGCCTAAGAATATAAGGCACCAGCACCACCCAGTTGGCCCCTGCAAACTAATCCACTGGCGATGTTCAACTGGAGGGGGACAACGACGACAGTAAAAGTGAACACATTTAACTTATTTTGACATGGACTGCATTTTGACTCATTTATACTGTACATCTCCTCCATTCGGAACCCTGCACTCTGGGAGGCTTTAAGACGTCCAATTTCCATTCTTATGGACTTACGATGTGGAATGAAAGGTATTAAGTCCAATGTGCAGAGGGAACATTCCAGAAGATGCCTGTCTGTCTGCCTTGCATGGAAGGGTGCCAATAACTACAATGGTGAACAGTCACAGCAATGTCCCAGAGTTCCTCTCAAAATCTCATTAAAAACAGGATGATCTGACCCTGGCATCACAACTGGAATACAACCAGGCCTAGGAGATTCAAGGAAGGGATAGACATCTGTGTTTTAAAACCAACAATCAAAGTTTTGACTAAATGACTACCACCTTATTCAGGATATCCTTAGCACTAAAGTACAAGGGTTTGATTGGTCCTCCCCCTCCTGTCACCTGGCCAACCACACAAGTCACCCACATTGGCTCAAGCAACACTCAGTCCTTCTGCGGTCGATAATGTCATCCTAACAAACAGCAATTGCAAACCAGAAGCAGATGAATGTTTTATTGAGCAGCTCATTAGAGCCCTTTCAGAAGCGTGCGTTGTTAGGGCAGTCTGCAGCAGACATGGAGGAGTTCTGGCGACGAATCCAATCACATCCGAGTGAAACCCTCAACATTATGTAGTATGTCAGATGGGGTCTTGATCGCTCCAAGTGGCTTCAATGTGTCAGGGAAGCAAATCGGCACTGCAAGTGGGAACCTACGTCTCCAACCAACCTGCCCACTCCTCCACCAGCACCCCACCACATGATTCCTTCTCACAGTCTGCTCTTCAACCAGCTCCTCCCATTTTCTTTTCAGCAGCGTTGTCAGTGCAGCTCTGCTCATCCTTTATTCATACTTCAACTGACAAAGCTAGAATATCAATGAGGCCAAGACTCAGTGAGAAACACATCAAAACCATGGGCTGAGTAACACTGTGCACCCCTCCTCCACTAGCAAAACTGAGGTAAAGTATCTTCATGCAACCACATGTATTTGGGGGAGGAAAAGAAAGGACCTGGTCCTTAATACCTGTACATCCTGATCATTCCCTATACTTCAGTAAGACTGCTGCATCACTGCACTTCTGGACCTCCACAAGGGGTCCAGAGTTGAAGGTTTCTTGGTTTTGGCCCTAAAGGCGGAGCTCCCTCAGTCCCTCAGAGGTGCCAACCTTCCCAACATTCAAGAACGGTCTCAAACCCAACTCTGAGAGCCATTTCTCTCCTGCCAGCTACATAAATAAGTCCAACACCAACTGCCATGATTATCTGTATATTTGCTGTTTGAATCTCACTCGAGGGATGTGAACCAGCAACATTGTGATATCAAATAAACACGTTCTGCTCTGATTATTCTGTGTGTCTAAAGTTTTTCATCTGTTGATGCATTTCTGAAAACTCCAACTTAAATGTCTCTGGAGAAAAGCATCAGATAAAAGAATAAATGCAAACAAAGGTACCTTCTTGCATTTCTCAAGGGCTTTTTGGAACTTTTTATTCTGAAAACACTGTTTCCATGGGACACACTCCTGCCCACTGCCAAAAAACAGCTATGGGCTTCATAACTACACCAATGATCAGCCACATGAGTTCATAGAGTCTGGTTCTGGCTTGACACAACAGTCCAGTAGAAACAAGGCACTTTATCGTATTGGTCTGACTGGGTTTCATCATGCTGTCAGCAAGAAAACTAAGAGGACAGATCTACTGAAAACACAATGTGATACTATTGCAAGTTCAGATGGAATGAAAACCCCATGAGGAGTCCTTTTTAACCTGACTGGTGAAGCAGTCGAGCGGAATTCAGGTTCCAGATGCTTCAAGGTGATGCAAAATTTCTTAAAATAAATTAAAATAATAATAATAATAAAAATTATAAATTAATCAACGCACACTCAGTAGCAGTGTTTTCATTCTCTCCATTGCTACCTGCTAATTTAAACTCATTTAAACACATTATGACTTTGTGAGGTTTAAGGTTCCAACAGCTAATGAATTTCCTCCTGAACACCCATGTTTGACCTTCTCTTCAGAGGCTGTGTGTGACAGTCCGAGGCCAGGTTCCTACTCATCTCTGTATGTCACTGGTAGCATTTGTCGTAAAAAGCAAAGCAAAATGAGGTAAGGACAGGGCTAAACTCACATCCCCTGCTCAACACAAAGGCTGAAGGCACCAGTCAAACACTATTGGTCATTGTAGTAAAGAAGCTAATGGTTAAGCTAGCCCTTTGATTCTTCAGTTCAGTTTACACACTACGACGTTCTGAGAGAACTCGGATTTTGAAAACACAAACAAAAAGTGCCAGGATCACACAACCCATCTGGCACACATGGAAATCTGCTGTGTTCACTCCGCTTGAACTTGGACCTCATTGCAAAACGACATGTTCTCCTGATGAAGGAACATCTGTGAATTGGGAAACCAACGTTGTGCAACCAGCAGACAGATTGCTGGGCCACCACTTGGTGTGTGCGTGTGTGTGAGTGAATAAGAGAGAGTGAGAAAGAATGTGTGTGGGTGTGTGTGACACTGTCCAGTCTCACCATTCATACATTCCCAGGAGACCTGGAGTGGTAAGAACAGGCTGCTATATTTATCCCTATTTTCCTTTGTCTCCCTCCCAATGGCCCCCCACACACGCCTACACACCACCGCCCAACTCCCCCACTGAGGAAATCAAGCAGGAGGGTGCTGTCATCCACAGGATGGAGTACTTGGACACTTGGAGGACTAGGGGGTTGATCTGCTGGTTCCCAGAAAACCACCTGTCAAGACTCACTCCCCACAGGCAAAACCTCCTCCACTGAAGGCAGAATGCAAAATGTTTAAGAGTGAAACACTACAAGGACTTGTGAAAAGAAAGTTTGGTCATTGGTTGACATTTGTTCATATTGCTTCATTCTGCCTATTGCAATAATACATTTACATTTATTTGATAAGTTGCTTAGAATGATTTACCCATTTATACTACCACCAGCTGGATCATTTTCACTGGGGTAAGGACATTAATCCAGGTACTACAGTAGCAGGTGCAATTCAAACTCTAGTAGTTCGAAGGGCAGCAGCTCTAACTACTGCGCCACCTGTTGCTGCTACACTATTCCTCGCAAGTCCCATGAAAATCACTGTGTCCGTCCCTTCATTAACAACTAATGATGGCTTCTTCCAGGCCCAGCTTAGTTACTCAAAGCTGCAGATGATGGAAAAGGATTATGCTCATATTTACTTGAGCTGAAAGTGTAGAATTAATAACCCTTCAGTTGAGCATGGCACAGATGCAGACTGGGCCAGATTTGGAGTCGCTCCCTCATTATTTGTGGAGCTGCGAACCCTGGAATGGGGCCAAGTCCCCTTTCATGTCCTGATGGGATTCATGGAAATTCAAGAACTCCTCCGAAGGACACTGATTAGCTGGATTACTTTCCTCCACGATCATCTTCTGCTCACGAACAGCTTTACGACAACTAATGTCGGCCATGACTTTGGTAGCGAAGCGTGCTGTAGACGTTGAAGGAACAGATTTTGGAGAAAAGCTAAGGTCAGCGTGGAAAATATAGTGACCCAATTCACCAGAATTTTTCTGATTTCCCCCCTTTTATTAATTCAAATATAATAGTGAGTGGAAAAAGTATTGGCAATATAATTCTGACATCTTTCTGTCTTACATTTGTGCAATGTTAAAGTTACAGTTATGACCAAAAGTCATCTGCATTAATATTGATAAAGCGCTCCAAACCCACTGCCCCTCAGCTTAAAAACACAACTGGTTTCTGAAAAACTTTGTAAGGGAAATTATTATAAATGTAAGAGGTACATTAATTAGCCTACCATAAGTTTCAATGGTGAAAATTTGTACGGAATCTTGAGCCGCAAAACTGACACCTCTTTACATTGTCAGTCTATTGACATAACAGTGTAACAAGGCAGGATCCCTTCATTCATTACTTTTAATGCTGTTTTCCTACCTGCCCTCATTCAGCTTTTATAGCTATTGTGTGTGATAAACAAACTCTCACAGATCATACATACATACATATTATATACGATATTTATGTATCAATTCAAGCTTTAAAACAAAAGCAAATAAACTAACAAGAATAAAAACCAAGAAATGAATAAAAATGATTCCAATTCACACTCACTGGGCAACACGGAGATTGTTTGCATAGTCCAAACTGGGACACCAAGATTCTAAGACAGGTTAAAACAACATTAGCTAACGTAAGAAAACCACGTAGACCACATACTCAGCTGTTAGGAGGCACACAAAATCCAAATTCACTGTTAATGCATGAAAAGAAATGCCTCATAATTGGAGTGGTATAACTATATAATCATTCATTACTTCAGGAAGTAATTCTATAAATGAATCTGTCAGGTAACCATACTTGACCACATGAGAAGGACTATGTTGTGAAGAGTGTACGACTCAACGGCCCTGTGATTTCCCACAACGCTTTGCAGCCAAATATTCCCTGCAACATCTGGTCACACTAACCTGACATGACTCTGAAATGTTAGCAATTTCATTTTTAAATTTATTTTTCCTTACTTTTTAAAGATGGAAACCTCAGAGGGCATGTTAAATGACAAATATTAACAGATGACTAAGGCCAACTGGGATATTACAAAATTTAGCTGAAACAGAGGAGGCAGGATTGCAGAAATAAATGTATCAACCCTTATTTTTCTTGGCAGCAAGACAAGGCAAACAAGAGCGATCCGTCTCATAGCCGTCTTGTTACAACACCCTTAAAGGAGCAGGGAAGCCGATGAGACTCTGCAGCAGGTAATGAATAAAATCAATGCTAATTTGTTAGCATTAATGACTCGCAGTTAACATAATTTGAATAAACCCCATTTATTGCTTAGAGGACATATTGTTTATATTGCCTAGGGCTTGATGAAATAGGAGATTAACTTCCTACACTGTGCAGATGAACGCAGCAGCCTCCTCTTGTTCATTAATGTCTGAAAGAATAATCATTAACAAAGTGTTACTGGGAGAAACGGTTTTGTCTTCATAAAGCCCAGTGTTTAGGGCAAACAGTGAAAGCGGAAATTTAATGCTTCGGTGAAGTTATATGAAAATGGGCTCAGGATGAAACCCGGCCGCATCCACACCACAGGACTAAAAACTGAACTTAGAGTGAGTGAAAGGTCACATGTGCAACTGCTTTATCAAGGACATTGGTGAGGTTTTTGGCCAACAAACATACCACTGTCAGGTGTTTAGCTATTATTTTGACCTGTTAGACTGAGTTTTGGTAAGGGAAAGCAGACTAAAAAGAGCCAATTCTCCCACTCTTGAGCCCTGCCTAGTCACTCCTTGGCCCATGCCCACTGTATCATGCCAAAACATCAAATTTTGAGCGAGTATCTTGTTGCTTGTGGGACCCATCAAAGCGGTAAAGGCCATGCAGTCGTGTGTCGCTGTTACTCTGACAAAAATGTGCGTCACATTTCACAGTCCTTCATGGTCGCACCTTGTGCGATGGCTTCAACTAAGGATGCTGGGCTCATTTGCATCTCAACAACGGGCCCTAAATGGCGATTAGCAGTGATGCGAACAGTCGATTGGAGCCGAAAGCTTTGCTGCAGCACTAATGAACACGATGAGCGATTAAGCTACTGAGCTGCAGAGAAACGAGAAACGTTAAGGAAGAGAAGCTCATCAGGTATTAAAGAGAACCTGGATGGAGGAATCGGAGCCCCGCCTCCACCTCCGCCTCATTAACTGCATTTCAACCCTGGAGAAGAAACAACAATGATGCTTTAATGCAGCTCGGCGAAGACCTGACGCGGCACATCGACGCACCGCTCCTTCATTCGTTTCTTGCACCGTGATAATCTTGTAAAATGAAGGCAGCAGAGCAGGGGAGTTATGCGCACAGAGTATTTGTAGGAGCTATAAACAACACGGCGGGACACCTCAGGGGAGCACAGCGGGAGTATATTAGTCATATCTGACCGACTTTACTGAGCCCCTGGTGCTCCCGCTGAATTACTGCTAAATTAAAAATGCTGATTGGGGGTATATTAAAATACACGGCAATTAAAGAAGGAATTCCACAGCATATTTACGCAGCTGCATGCTTGTATGTGTGCAAGTTTGAAGCAGACAAGCTGGTGGCAGTGTCGTTAGATCTCAAAACCCAAGGGATCCACCTTCCACTATAGTGCCCTTGATCAAGGTACTTACTTAACACAGTAAAAATTACCCTGCTGTATAAATAGGTAAACCACTGTACATCCATTTAGAGAAGAGCATCAGCTGAATAAATGAATGCAAGTGTAAAACATGCGTACCATTACTTAAGTATGCCAGTGAATTTCAGTGGCCTTTGAGTGTGCCTCAATCTGTGCGACTGGGTTTAAATACGGATTTAGACCAGACAAGTCTGGGGTTTGATCGGCCACTTGGGGTATGAACACTCATCAGAAGCTGAATGGCAGATTTTATATTTATTCAATTCAGTCCTCACTTTAATTACGCCGTCTGCAAGGAAATGAGCTAAAAAATGTCAGATACGAAGAGGGTAAACCAGGAGCTGCATGCAATTCAAAATAAAGTTATTATTTTTTAATGTCAGCAGTGCAGGGATGCGTTATGAAGCATACTGATCACGGTGTGCGTCTCTGCACCCGGAACTGTGTTTAACGCCTCCTTCCCTCATGGCGGAGGTCCTCATCTGGCATTAATTGGATCCCGGAAAGCTGAACAGCCAGGGAGGATTTCACAGCCCTTCAGCTGCCAGAGAGACTTTCACCCTCATTACCGAGTGGCTCCAGCTCTGGGACACAGGCCGGCTGCCACAAGCCACTCTCCTGAAAGGCTGCAGGGGTTATGTAGGAGGTCACCAAATGGCCATCGTGATGTCCTTTCACATGCAAATAATGCTAATTTTAGGGTCAAATAATCCTAATAATGCCGCTTTAAAGGGGAGGGGAAACCTGCTAAGAGCAAGCAGGAATGATGAACGCTGTGCCACACATGCACATGTAGACACATACACACATACCTACCAATCACAGGCTTCTCTCTAAGGTACCTAACTGGGCGATGCTTGAATTCCACCAGATCTCATATAATGTCTCTTCTGAGAAATTCAGTTTTCATTTCAAGTTACAAACTGTCCCTAAATGTCTGTTTGTAACTTGTCTAAATTGTAAGTCCAATGAAACTTTTACAAACTGTCACAATACAAGGTTATTAACAAGAGTATATAAATTTTATTTATGGGTTAGGTTCACTACTAATGACATGTATAGCCACAATAAACATATTTATAAACATGCTCAAAGTTTCTTTTTTCATTTTATACTTTTTAAACTAATTGAAAATTGCACATCGTCTCCCTGCTTAATCTACCCCTATTCCCACATTACTGTTCCCATCTTTTTATTCATCAACGACACTCAAACACCAGACATGAGCTGTAAACACTGCAAAAGTGTGTTACCTTAAAGCAGTCCCACTTAACTGTTTGAATGTTCTTCACTGTAATCTATCAACTTGAAAGTTAATCACGGATTACATTCTGCAGCACTAGACAGAAATTTTACAAAATTGATAAATGAAGTAAAACTACAAATAAAATAAAACATGATTTAAAAAAAATGCATAATGTGCCTGTTGGTAACACAAGGAACCAGTGCAGTGTAATTCATGGCTGGTTAAATCTATGGGATACCTTTGCTGGTGTCTAGTATCAGGTGATTCTAAAAAACACATTCAGGGCGAGGAAAGACTATAGAAAACACAGAGGAAGCCAATTACTACCATTCAGGCACTTGGACTGAAGGAATGGATCTTCAAACCCCCACTGTTCCTCAAGCACTGAACCCAATTACATCAACACTAGCCTGTTCCAGAACACCTAGCTGTTTTCTAGCCTCCTGCCTTTGATAAAGCCTCCTGCCTTTGATAAATCTCCACAAGCACAGAAATGAGTATCATAAAAACATTCGAGAGGATTCCTAGAACAATGGAAGGAGCATCAAACAGTTGGGGCAGTAAGTTTCAGACCCACCACCCTGGTGCGTGTGGTTCACAACCTCAATATCACTTCATCTTTCATTGTTCTTATGAGAAATGAGAAAAACCTCAAGCTTGGTTTCTGCTTGTTCTTGCTTTCAGAGAGAAGCACCGCTCAGCAGATTTCACAGTCTGCAAACAAGGTGGTAAAGGATCCACAAAGCGAAGCCCTGCTATACCATCAGATAACACTGTTCCATAAAAACAATTACTCATTAGAAACCATGGCCAAAAGCTTAAATCAGACATGTCAAATGAGCAAGTTTTTGGTATACGTTTTCCTGTGGAAAAAATTAAATAAAAGTATGAGATCTTATATATAGTATGTGAGCCATGAATATACCTCGCTAGTTAGAGAGATGGCACAGTGGAAAGAAAACTTGGTTTGTAATTGAATCAGCCGGGTTCAAATACCACATCCTACTGCAGTAGCCTTGATGAAGCTTGGTGTAGAGATCAGCTTCTTAAGAGTAAAATGTCAAATAAAGGACTAAGTAATAAATGACTGAAGCCTGCATTTCATATCAAGTAACTGTATCATCAGTGGATGATATGACAGCATGTCATTATTATGGTTTATTAGAACGTAAAATGTATACTGGGGTTCATTAATTTAAATACTTTTTAAAACACTTTCTGCTGATTTAACTGCAGAACCTGTGACTTTTATCTCTTTAAACTTACACTGACATCTAATTAAACCCCCAGATTTGGAAAAACGTTCACTTTGTTCCCCATGTTAGAAACCATCACCACCATAATTTGATTTTAGGAGATGTCCCTGTGCCGTCACTGCAACTGCAGAGTACTGAATGATATCAGAGCCATGACGAAACTCAACATAGTCTCACCTCAGGCTTTTTCTGCCACTGCTCAGGACATGTTGGAGGAGTGTGACAGGCATTCTGAATTTTAAGCCTGATGATTTTCTCTCTTCTGAAGTACTACGTCCCGCAATATTGTTTGTCAATTTATACATTTATTTACTTTCAGATGCAAATATTTAGAAGTGCACATCTGGCTGTGCATGACTACAAAATTCCTACAAGCATTAACATTTCTGACCTGCTGATGCAGTGTGAGGACTATAGTGTTACGCTGACAGTGTGATGAGAATTACATAAAACTACTGCACACATGAACATCTGTCATGAATGCCAGGCTGCTGGAAACTCAAGAGGTTCGCAAACTTTATGAAACGGCCATGATGACAAAGAAAAATGGCTGTAAAATTGAATTTCCTTCATGTGGTTAAATTGAACTTTACTCTGGAACCAAAATCAGGGTGAGACATGCAATAATAGAGTCCTTGTGTTTTTTCCTTTGAAAACAACACTAAAAAAAATTAAAGTTACAATGAGGTTACCAGGATTACATTCTGCAGGGCTGCATTCTGAAAGTACATTACAATATGTGAAATCACATTTTTCAGGACAAGCAAGCCTGACGTACTGTACTTTTGTCTTCTGTTAAAACAGTTCAGCTTGTACATCCTAGCCACAGATAAGAAGCCTCCTGAGACTTAAACAGGCAACCTTTGGACACAAGTTCAGTTTCTATACAAGATTTAAAAAAAAAAAAAAAAAAAAAAAAAGCCTCTCCAGCCCAAAACAACCTTTAAGGTTTGTCCCATGAACTACTAAAACTATGTGATAGCAGAGCACCCTAAACTATAATGTTACAGAACTGGACAAGTCCTAGATGGCTTCAAATGCCTTCAAGATGCAAAACAAAACAGTAGAAAAATGTGTTTTGCATTGTGGACCAGTGTACACAGCTTTGGTTTAAGAGCCACACAGACAGCTAGTTTTGCTCATAACCCTCAGCTCTTAAGGAGACCATATCATCTCAGCCTGGTGTTTTAAGTGTCATCTAGGCTCTAATGAAATTGTATTGTTCAGTTGCAACAGGAGGAAAAGCAACAAAAGCTATCGCTCCCTACCTGTCTGCAGAGGGAGGCCGGCTGTTGCGCAACATGCTGACATGTGGATACAGTGCATCCAGGGGCTGTGGCTCGTCTCTGGTATTCTGAAGGCGCCTGCTGCCACTGTGCGGAGAGGGCTCCGGAGGTCTGATTCCCATGTGCCCATGTTCCACCTCAGGGCTGAACACCCGGCCAACATCTTGAATTTCGGTACGGTCTCTCTCACGGGCTTGCCGCTCACGGAGCTCCCTGGTCTTTGCCTGTATCCTGGATGGGAGGGATGAGAGAGGAAGGATGGAAAAGGAGCTCAGCATTAAGTGCTGTCTCCTTAAAAAGAGGCCTCAAACAGGCTCCCTGAAGGACTGAGTGAGCTGCCGTACCACGACGGTGCTCCTTTTCCATGGTGCCTTCCTTTATGAAGTCTCAGGACAAAGCTGGACTCTTAATGCCTGATTTAGCCTTGTAGGACTTCTCCCCCCTTGAAGATGGAGTGGAAAAGATAAAACCACTTCACTCTCTTCAGCAATACGGCTTCATATACAAGACACAGACATGCAGGAAAGGATAGATGGATGAATAGGGTAGCATGGTGGTGCAGGGGGCAGCATTGTAGATTTACATTCCTATTCTGATGCAAGTCATTTATTACCATCAGCCTGGAGGGCAAACATTTATTCTGCTATAGACAGATTTTTAGAATATAGGTAAATTAAGAAAATGTAATGAAATTAAATGGAAATACACTCATGTCATCAAAAGTTCCTCATCTGGTCACATGTAGCCAGTTCAGAGGTCTTTGTGATAATCTGAGAAGCAGACTTAACTAAGCCAGAGTTCATACTTCACTAAAACTGCCCATTGGTAGTGTTTAAAACCAGTCTCTGGGTGTTACCATCTTGGCAGGCAGAAGACAGCAAGTTCACGTGTATTACACCCTCAAAATGGAGCTAATCTCACTTTCTTAACCTAAGCAAATTTAAAAAGCAAGGGGGGGGGATTCCCCCCTCCAAGTCGTTGTTTTTATTGAAAACAAAGGAGCAGAACACCAGCTGTGCTGTTCTCAGTCTCTAAACACTGCGGCCTCAATTGTGTGATTTTTCCAGCCTTCCGCTCCCCCTACAGATACCTCACCAGGCTGTTCCCCAAGCAGAGAACTGATACATGGTGGGAACCCTGAAGCCTCTCTCCTGCAGAAGGTTAAAATGATTTAGAAAAATGTCCCTCGGGAGTCAAAGTCTCACACACAGCGAATAACATATGTACTCGCAGGACAAAAAATGTAGCATCTGACCTCTAGGGGCAGCATGTGACTGGCTGAAGTATAGCTATGAAAAGTCACACCAAGGTCAAGGTGTCTGCTGCCCAGGTCAGCGCATCTCAACCCAACCCTTGACCTAAACAATGCATCATTGGCATTTTCTCTGAAATGTTCACAAGGGTTTGCCGTTCACAAGGGTTCCTTTCTTTGACCCTAACGGGGCAACCAGCAAAGTCAAGTCACTGGGATTGGATCTGTTTATTTTCAGTAGTGCTCTGTGTCAACTTCCATCTCCCTGGGTGCATTAGCAGCGCTCCCGGTTTACAGTAACTCCTCCTTGGCCTCAAACAGTTTGGATGTTATTTGACAGCTGCAGTCTGCTGCGGATTCAAACTGCGCGCTCGCTCACTCTCTCACACACACACACACACAAAACATGGAATCGGTACATGAGTAAGTGACAGTGGTGGCGGTGCAGTTAGAGCCACTTCAGCAGATGAGCTGACAGAATGCATATTCCAAATTTATGCCTGCACTCAACCAGCCAACAATCACATCAGAAGAGCTTTTATTTATGTATGAATAAAAATTTGGTCTCTTCTTTACCATCATAAAACCAGGGAAAGAACTGAAGGGTGAAGCAGCAATGAAATCCTCTCTGGCCTCAAACTGACTCCCAACTCTGGATAGAAATGACGATTATTGCTGTTATTTATCAATTTATCTGATAACTTTATAAGTCACTTTGGACAAAGGTAACTTTTATACAGCTGTGTAATTTAAATGTCACATGAATGTTTTGTTTATTCTGAGACAAGACAGCCGTTCAGTAATAATAAACACGCTTACGTTCCAGTAATGTGGGAAATGAGTTAGAAAAGTTTGTTTGGTTCTCTAAGAGCCAAACTATTTATAAACTATATAAGCGCAACATTGCTCAAGCCCATTTGTCAAACATATGAGTGAAGATGTGGAGATCCACCATTATCCTAATGAAAAACCTCTTTAGCGCGCAATACTCCTTTATGTTGCCATAACCTTCCAGTTAATCCCCCAGCTAGAGCAGTGCTCACCTCTCCTGCTCCAGCTTCATGCTCAGCATCTCCTCCTCCGAGGCCTGCGCAGATACTACCCTGGGCCCACTTGCCTCCTGAGGCTCCACCCTCTCGCTCAGCCGCTCCTCCTTGCGGTGTTTGCCAAACCTGGAACCATCAGACAACATATACAAGAGTATTGACAGATTAAATGATGCCACTGCTGTCAGACAGTCCACATAACTCTTAAGAAGCTGTGGGTTGTTCTCGATTGGGGAGACCTATTTCACCTACTGTCCAATGCAACCGAACATTGGAAGCTTATCCTACTCTTCCACTGAGCCTGAGGCTCTGCTTTGACCTGGAGTCCATCTTATTCCATCAGTAGATCACCTTCTGCACCCCACCTGCTTTCTCTATCTTGGCCTCACTTTCTGACACTCAGTGACGGGTTTTCAGACAGACCAGTTGGACATCCAGACAGATACAAAATCCTCTCAGATATTTTGGACAGATGGGAAAACAGAGGGAGGTATATACGGTATCGTGGATGTAAAAAGTTCACACACCTTTACTGGATTTGCATGTTTTTGTGATAGCCAGAAATCATAATAAAACGAAACATTTTCCATCTTTGTTACCTTGCAACCAAAACCTGCAATTTCAAGAAAAGTATGTAGACCATTACTTTACATACATACATACATGCACAGACACACAGATAAACAAACACAGAAACAGAGCTTAGAGAGTGGTTAAAAGGATAGCGCAAGCAGAAAACCCAACCGAGAGGTAGGCTGTCAGTCAACAGGTGTGGCTCCATCCACCACTGTACCAGGATGCCCAGTGGTTGGTTCCTCTTCAAATGAATGAAGCGTCAGGCATTTGTACCACTTGGCCAGGTAAAGCCTATTCATTTTGGAAGTACTGTCCTCTTTTTAACCACAGTTCTGTACTTTATTCATCCTGAGCATGTGAAGGCCACACTGTACAGGTATCCTCCAACTTACGTTCCCAGAAATCAGCATTTATGGTGAAATCTTGTTAGCAAGCAATGTAACTACCATTATGACATGAACTTTGAAAATTCCATCATTCTCACTTCTTGTTACTCAAACGTGAAAAATAAGGCTTGTATTTAGTCGTAACTCAGAGAGAGTCAAAAAATTTTACTTGTATGTGCAAAAACTAGTCAGACTTAAATTTTAAGCGACACCTGTACTCTCGAAATGATTATGTCTTTTAACAATGGCAGTAGGTAGCAGAGTGGGTATAGTCATTTCCATATCAGAAAGTCTTGGATTCAATTAGAGTTCCTGAATTCTGTTATTTTCTGGTGCACTTTGCCACCTACTAGCTAGCAAAATTACCAAAGGTTGCATTTGCTCTGCTACAAATATTTAGAAGAGAACTCAAAAATGCAATTAAAAATCCAAAATGTAACTTTGAAAACTTGAATATAAATCAAGTATACCTATGTACATATTTATTTGCTGAGGATGCCTGGAAACAATGGGTTCTGGGGGCCTGAGCAGATTTTACAGTGGTTTGCCTTGCTGTATGATGCATAAACCTTGAAACTTGAAGTAACAACTGGATAAATTATAGGGCTGACATTAGAAATGATCCAGGGCAATAAGCTAAATAAAGTATAGCTACAATAAATGCACTAATATCTGTACTGCTTGAATAAACCTGTACTACAAGATGCTGAAAACCCGCTGTACACGACTGCCTCAAACCAAAGTGAGACGTGCTGTGGGACCTGGTGCTGTGTCCTGCCTTCAGCCCTTGATAATGAGCAGAAAAGAGTATGACGCAGCAAGGACTTCGTGAGAACTTCTACCAAACATGGCTATATGTCCGTCGATGCACCCTATGGCCTCCCTTGCCCTAGATTTCCTCCCCAAGGACCTCGTTATCTGGAAACTTCTCCAGCCAACTGGCACTTCCCCCATGTCAGGTAGAGATTTAGGCTCTTTGCTCAGCGGGAAAGCTCTGCGTCAGGGTCTGACTGTGGCGGCGACTGCAATGATGTTAAGCAGTGGCTCTCAAGCTCCTCCTGGAACTCTCTGCAAGGGCTTCCCTGCAATCTGTTCACTAAATAACCAATTACAGCCATGGGGGGTAATTACAAACTCCTTTGTTGTTGAAACAATTAAAGAAATAAATCTTACGTAAGATTTAGATGTAGATTCAAAATGGAAGCCTGTAGCATCTGCAAGGAAACACCACACAATTGCATTTATGTAGGTAAAGCTCTGAGGAAATTGGATCTTGTCTGGCGACCCAAACAATGTGTGAGAAGGGCACTCAATGTGTACGTGTTTACCATGAGACAGCATAACACCATGCTCACTGTTTTACGAGCAAAAATCTCAAGAGGATGATGAAATGCCATGATTTATCTGCCCACAATCCACTGCAGTGGCTGTCAGTGTCTGAAGGGGTTCCACAGTCTCCTCTGACCATAAACCCTAAGAGGCAGCCCTGCTGATGAAGGCCTGTCCCCAGACCCAACTGCCCCAGTGATCTTTCCACAAACACCCCCTTCGTCTGCAAAACCCCAAAGGAAAAACAAACAGTAAGGAGCTTAGTGCAGGACTACAGACTGCTGGGAAAACAGTGCCTCACGGCTGCGCCCTGGGAATGGAACGTAAAAGGAACATCAGGAAACTTGTGCCAGATTCCCACACTGCAGCAAGTGGGTTCAGGTTTCTCCTCCTTCACACTTCCTCTGGGTCCTGGGGGCCTGAGCAGATTTTACAGTGGTTTGCCTTGCTGTTATTTATGTTAATGTATTCATCCATCTATTTTCAACCAGAAGGTATGAGACAGGGTATAACCCCAGACAGGATGCCAATCTTATTTTTTTTTAGTTCTTAATTTGTTCTGAACCTTAAGCACAATGTGGGCCATGTCTGTCTGTGGGAAACGGGGAGGAAATACACACACACACACACACACACACACACACACACGTCCTTGTTCTAAAGGAAGTCAGGTCTCTCAGGCTGCAGTACCCACCAGCCCAGACTGCATTACTCATTTTGGGAAAATTACATTTGCGTTTTAATTAAGTATATCTGTCGGTCAGATGAGATTACTGGAGATGGTACAGAATGATTTGTAAATGTACTTCACAGGTAGGGAGTAAGTACTTGGACTTCAGTTCTGCTGATCAAAAGATTAAAGATGAAAAGAATTTGTCACATACATGGTTACCAAGTATATCATGTAGTGAAATGTGTCCTGATTCAGGAGACTGTGTGTGGTTCCATTCTAATGAGTAAAACAAATGACAACAAAAACAACCAAACATCAAGAAGTCAACAAACACAAACAGATAAATAAGTGGTAGATAGATAGATAGATGAATAAATAAAAACCTTAAGTTGCAGTATGGGGACAGTGAGGGGAGCGGTCAATGGATATTGTAGACCCTGGCTTGCGAGGATTGTAATGGAATGTCTGGGTTCAGAAGTCTTATGGGGTTCCTCCTGAGCCTCTCCATTCTGGCCATAATGCTTCTGAAACGTTTGCCTGATTTCAGCAGGTCGAAGAGATGATTATTGGGATGAGACAGGTCACCGATGATCCTAGTTGTTCTGGTCCTACATCTCCTGGTGTAAATGTGCTGTAGGGATGTCAGATCAGATCTGGTGCAGCGTTCCGCTGCCCGGATCACTCTCTGGAGTGCCTTGATGTCATTAGCACAGCTATTCCCAAACCAGGAGATGATGTTCTGAGTCAGGACAGTTTGTACAGCACCAGAATAGAAAATTTTAAGGATCACCGGAGAGAACCGAAGCTTCCTCAGCTGTCTGAGGTGGTAAAGACGCTGCTTCGCTTTGCTGGCTTGAGCTTGGATGTGTACAGCCCATGTCAAATCCTCAGTGACACGGATGCCCAGATATTTGAAGCTGCTCACCCTCTACACTGCAGTCCTGTTGATTTTAAGGGGGGGTGTAGGACCGCTGCTGTCGCCTACCAAAGTCCACCACCAGCTCTTTAGTTTTGCTGACATTCAGCTAGAGACAGTTTTCCTGACACCATGATGCCAAGTTCTCCACCTCCTCCATGTATGTTGTCTCCTCATTGTTAATGAGGCCCAGCACCATCGTGTCGTCAGAAAATTTGATGGAGTTGGAAGTGTGCGTGGCTACACAATCGTTGAGTGTAGAGGGCATAGAGCAGAGGGCTAAGTACACAACCTTGTGGAGCTCCTGTGTTAAGACTGATGATGCTGGAAGTGCAACTACCAACTCTCACCACCTGTGAGAAAACTGAGAACCCAGGCACACAGGTGGATGCTCAATCCCAAAAGTCTCTCAGTTTAGTAAACAGTCTGTGGGGGACACTGGTGTTGAAGGCTGAACTGTAGTCAATGAAAAGCAATCTCACATAGTTCTCCTGTTTCCTATCCACATGACTGAGGGTGGTGTGCAAGACGTGGGACAGGGCATCATCCATGGATCTGTTGGGGTGGTAAGCAAACTGAAGTGGGTCTACAAAGTTGGAGATTATCAGTGATGATGGCTTTTATAAGTCTCCCAAAAACCTTCGTGACTACCGAAGTCAGTGCAACAGTTTGGTAGTCATTTGGGCACGAGGGCTTATTGTTCTTCGGTACCAGGACAATGGTGGATCTTTTAAAGCACATAGTGACTGTGGACTGGGCCAGAGACTCATTGAAGATGGTAGTGAGAATTCCGGTCAGCTGATCAGCACAGCAGATGCCCGGAGATGCCATCTGGCCCCGGCGCTTTCCTGATGTTAACCCGCTTCAGCCCCCTGCGCACGTCAGACTTGCCGATAGTGATGACGTCACCAGACTCTGGCTCTCGCTGCAGTTGTGGGTGTCTTTAGCATAATTGGGCTTAAAACGCGTTGAGTTTGTTAGCAAACCCAGAGTTGGCACTCATAGCCACGTTAGATTTCCTTCTGAAGTCGGTGATTGTGTGCAGTCCCTGCCACAATCGGCGCGTCACCCTGGTGGAAAAACAACTCGACCCGCTCCCGATACCAGTGCTTCGCATCCTTCACTGCACGTTGGCTGTGTTTAGTTTACAAAGCTCTTAATTGTAACCGTGGGGACAATGTTGTCTTTCAGCACACTAACAAAGCTGACTACTACCTCTGCAAACTCGTTGATGTCGCCTGAGCTTGACATGAACATGTCCCAGTCCACATCATCAAGTGCGCTCTGTAGCGTGGCTTCTGAGTGGGCAGACCAGCACTTTACCTCCTTTGTGCCCGGAGCTTCCAAACAAAACTTTTGTTTGTATGCCGGCATGAGGAAAATAGCATTGTGGTCTGATCTCCTAAACGCTGGCTGTGGAACAGCTTTGTAGCCCTGCTTGTACGGCATGTAGCAGTGATCCAGTGTGTTGTCCCCTCTAGTTGTGCACGTGATGTGTTGGTAAAAGTCCGGCATAACTTGTCTGAGGATCGCTTTATTAAAGTCCCCCACCACTATGATTGCTGCGTCCAGATGATTATTTTGAGTCGCACCGAGTGCCTTGTGTAGTTCAGACAGGGCTGTGCCAATGTCCACATGAGGTGGAATATAAACCGCCGTGGTGATAACCGAGCTGAACTCCCGCAGCAGGTAAAAAGGACGGCACTTGATGGTCAGATATTCCAGATGAGGTGAGCAGGAGCGAGAGAACAGAAACGCTCTTTACCTCGCACCACCTGGTGTTTACCATGAAACAGACTCCTCCACCTTTGGATTTGTTGGCCTCCGCTGTTCTGTCCATGCGAAACATGGAAAAAGACTCTGAGGGAGTCACTGCTTGGTTCGGCACTAGGGGGGTCAGCCATGTCTCAGTAAAACATAGGATGTTATTGAATGTGCCCTGCTGCCACGTTGCTTAATCTGGAATTCGATCCCTGAACCTTTGATTGTAAAACGGCAGCTCTAACCATCAAGTCACTTACTGCTTCAGCATATCTAACCAAACTATACCCCACACCAAGGACATAATCCTTGAGTTCACCAGCACCCCCTGAGGCAGCTGTCCTAGAGGCAAAGGGAGGCTGGATCATGTGCCAGCCTTGGAAGGAAACAATATCGCTCCATTAATAGCACCATTTTCCCATCCCATAAATCCATGCATATGCCTGAACTGAACATGTTCCAGCAGGAAAAATTAATAGAATATGTACAATTATACATAAGTTCACCTTATGAGGAATAATGGGAAGCGAAGCACTGAGGCAGTGTGGTGTTCACATCGTAAAGACACTGCTGCCTTTCAAGACGAAGGTTGTCCTTTCATGTTAATGTAAGCGTAGAGATACATGTGGTCCACCCACTGCTGTGTGATGGGGAGGGGGATAATCAGCATCAGTATTGCTTTTGGTTACAAGTCTACATTGAGTATGTTCAAATGTCACATATCATACCACACCCTTCCTGGTCACACATCCAAAACTCCAGCCCACAACCAAAAAACCCCTCAGCACAGCCACAGGCATCTGACTACAGACCTTCCTACTTGCATCCACCAGGCAATTAACTATAGGTTTTCTGACCACCGCCTTACCTGAACATATCTCCCAGGCCTTTGAGCACACTCTTCTTTGGCTTGCCTTTCTCTTTCTCCTGCTTCTTCCTCTCTTTTCCTCCTTTCTCCTTCTTGCGGTCATCTTTGAGACGCCCTCCATTAAAGTGCCTCTCGCCAGCCTCCACAGTAGACACAGAGTCTCGTTCCGACCGGGAGCTGCCTTCCGTATCCTCTTCGACTAAGGTGAGAAAAAAAAAAAAAGTTATGTTCAGCTGTACATGTGTGTAAAGAGTCCCAGTGACATTTCGAAGAGCAGCTTCCATGGACCATTACAGGGGGAGGAAAAACATGGACAGCCAGAAAAACAGGCCAATGCATACTGGATCAAATCAAACTACATGACATGCCACCTTTACATATCAAACAAAAAAATAACGCTAGACTGTAACTGATAGTACAGATAAGACTGAGGTGGATGCACTTTGGACACATTGAAAAGTTGAATTCTTTTTAAGAGACTGATGGAGGGAAATGTTTATGAAAGTAGAAAAAGAGGATGAAAAGGAGCCAGATGCATGGACTCAGTCACAGTGACAATAGACATACCCATTTCAACACCAATGAGACAAGAGAGAACAGAACATTCTGGAAACACTTAAAAAAAAAAAAAAAGGTGTTTATGTTCTCCAACATCCAGGACACTGTGGTAGCACCATATGAGAAAGCTCTTGTTGATCACAGGTGTCCAGACATCACTTTGAACCTTCAGATGGTGAGGCAAAAGGCTGCATTCCTGCCAAGGGAGGGGCGCACTAATCTACTACAATAGACAGCATCAGACACCCTGACACTCTCATCAGGCCAATCTCCTTTTTTACCTGAAGGATGTGTCAAAGACACCCAGGCGGGTTGGGAGATCAAGATGTGCACCCAGCCAGGCTGCACATTCAAATTATCACCAGATTGAATAAACACACTAAACAGGGAACGGAGGTGAAGGAGGCAGACACCTGTGTAACCAATCACAGTAATTCAGAGTGCTCCATGCAGCAATAAAAAGCAGAGCTTTGCATAAGGCCCAGCTAAAACAACTTTCTCAATTGTATGATCTTCATTATTAATTTTTTCCACAGAAGAACAGGAGGCAAAAGGCTGTATCTCCATTACAGGCCATTTTGGTGGGCCCTTATCATGGCCTTAATTGAGCTGACCACGTCTGCGAATTAAAAGCAGGCGCAGATAAGAACAAGGCGTTCATTGCCTGTCAGATAACAGCTAGCGTTTTCTTCCCAGGGAGTGGGCGGAGCCAAAGCAAATGGCCTGGGAGTGGGAGGAAGGAGGCAGGGACATACAGGACAATCAGGCCCCCCCATTTGTATGCAATCTCTGCAAAAACACACTATATGTCAACTTCAATGGCTGAACCAATGCAAGTAGGAATATCTTCAAGAGGAGGGTTACTTTTAATTCATTTATCCCACTGCACAGATACACAAGTAAAATGGGTTTCTTAAGAAATAACTTAGTAATTTGAATAAGGATAGACTAAACAAATTGAAATGTCAGGAGAAACGACTCAGAAGCAGAGCAAACTGAACATCGTG
Organism: Heterotis niloticus; assembly: GCA_018136845.1. Taxonomy (NCBI): domain Eukaryota; kingdom Metazoa; phylum Chordata; class Actinopteri; order Osteoglossiformes; family Osteoglossidae; genus Heterotis; species Heterotis niloticus. Next base: position 18,029,340 of record CM030894.1, on the reverse strand, counting down.
ACCCATGGGGATGGAGCCATGTCATATGTTCTTCTGTTCAGTTCATGGTGCTGATGGCTTGAGGGAACGCAACACCGCGGCAAACAGCCTCCCAGAAACACACACACTGAGGTTGCTTGATGGAAAATAAACAGAACGGAGATGCCCTCATGGACACTATAAACAGACAGGAAAACATTTGGAGGGATGGTAAATCAAATTCAACCAGAATTGTCACTGTAAGCACAGATGATGAGACTGAGTTGTGATACTTAGGAGACACCATGAGAAAACTGGACTTTCTAAAAAAAAAAAAAAAAAAAAAAAAAAGATGGTGATAGCTGTAAAAGTTGGAAGTAAAAGACCACAATGACAAGTGGCAAATTGATGGACTCAGAGTGGCAATCAAAACACTCCCTTCATCACAAAAGGCACAAGTGGAAGACAACTTTCTGAAAGCTCTGTTAGTGGTCACTGTCCCCGTGTGTGTTAGGGCTAAGAGATTTAAACCAAAAATGGAGTTTCATTCCTCCTCCCAATGTTTGGAACATACGGGTCTCTGTGTCATCGTCGTCTTGCTCCGGGGACATCTTGTCATAGGATTTGTCGATGGCAGCGCGGAAGCTGTCATTGCAGCCCCTCCCACGTATGATCCTTGGGCGTGGTCGGTGGAGGGCCATGTCACCATTAAGTGTCGCCTCCGCAACTGCAGTCTGCAAGCTCTCCAGGGAGCTGGACTTTTTCAGGCCTAGTGAGGGACCCACATCTTGTGTTGAGGTACCTGTTGACAAGAAAAAAACCACAAAAATAACATTTACATTTATGTATTTAACCTGTACTTTTCTGCAAAGTGAGTTACAGTGATTTACTCATTTACACAACTGTATGATTTTTACTATATCAAGCCATTTTGTATCAAGCCATTTAAGCACTTTGATCAAGGTAACTACAGTGGGAGATAGGATTTAAACCTGGGTCCTTCAAGTCCACAATGACTCACCACTTCAGCACTGATTAGTGTACAGTTGAAAATTAATCTCAAGGCATAAAAATAAAAACCAATGAAACACAAGTTATTACACTTTTTCATCCATTTACTGATCAAAATGGTATAACATTAAATGACTTGGATGAAGATGGATTCTACAGGTTTGGTTTCTTTGTGGCTGGGGCAATCCTCTCCACATTCCCTGTGTTACATTCAAATCTTGTACTGAACCATCGCAGGTGTTTGCAGGAGGAAAGGACAGGCAGCACCTAAATACGAGGCAGAAGAGGAACTAAAGTACATCTTGGCCAAGAGAAATGGTCCATGTGCTTGCTACCTTATTGATTCCCACAACACTCTTCTCTCGCCCGCCCCCCCCCCCTCCCAATTTGACACTAACCAGCTCAAATACAATAATCCCTGTGTAAACAGTGGCAGAGGTGACATTCAGATTTGCAAAACTTGATTAAAAACCACCTATTGAACTAAATGATGGGAACACATTTGATTGACCAATCATTCCAATGTATCATACAATCTTTTAAACAACCAGAATGGCAAAGTAATTTTGTTACATATAAATAAAATGCATCTTTAAAATTAAGTTGAAATGTAGGCCAATGAAATCACTTAGGTAACAACTTTGAATATTTCAAACTTTCATTTTATCTAATATTTCACCAACAAAGAAAAAATGGGGCAAAGAGAAAAATTCTGGAAAAAATCAATATTGTTTACTATTATTATTGTTGTTGTTATTGTTAAGTTTCGTGAAGCACTGGACTGTTTGGTCACTATAATAAACAGAAACGGGTAGTGAGGGTATGTACTCTAATTCCTGAAATGATTATGACTATGCGCCTTCCACAAAGAGTTGTGTTGGGCTACACACCAGTGGACTCCCGCTAAAAAGTAATCGGCTCTGCACCACCTCCCAGAACATTTCTCAACAGTGGTGACTGCCACCACAGCAAGTGGGCACTTTGTTCAGAGCCACTGAAGAAAGAGCTTATTTACATTTCATTTCGCCCAAGGCTTCCTGATCCTCAGGTGAGGGCAGCAAAAACCTACCCAAAAAAAAAAAAAAAAAAAAGAAGCTGTCTATGCCGCCTTTCAGTTTGGGTTGATACAGACCCACTTTGCACGTTCGTGAAATTAGACCATGGACATAAGTTTCGCATATAAAGAAAAATGAAAATATAACACCCATGGTGAAAAGTAGGTCAGCACATTGCAGCGTGACCAAAGATCATGCTGTCTAGTTACACGGTTAATTCTTTCATGATCCTTAACCCCAGCTGCTCTGCATCACAGTTACAGAGGCCCATCGTACTATGCCTGCCTAATAAAAGAGACAAATGTCCCCCTCCAGCGGTAAAAACATCCAGATATCCATGACTCCCACACACACAGCTGCACCTTTTTGATTCCAATAAGACATGAACAAGACAACTATAAAACCACCCTGTTCAAGGGTACTGCATGAGAAGGTGGGATTTAAGTCCAGGTCCTTCCAATTGCAAGGTGACAGTTCTAAACATTATGCCACCTACTGCTCAAGTACAACAGCAGCACACAGCATGTGTGGTTCCTACATTTCTCAGCATTTAACTGCTCTATTTGTGCTATAAGCAGAAACACCTCTATTTAAGGTGTCTAAACACCAATAATGAGCCTTCAATGTGGGATCACTGGGATAGAGTCAGTATTTATGAATATGAGCTGCAAGAAGGTATTAAAAGACAGTTCTGGTTCTCAAAGCACCTTACCTTCCATGTTCTCTGAGCAAGCTGTGAGGTTATCCTCGGCAGCTGTTGTTAAATGGCAAGAAACAGTAAGGTGGGGTTAGTGGTATGGCCCAGCACTCGTACCCTTGTTAACTGCGAGTCTCAGGGCAATCAGGACACATGCAAAGGGGTCTGAAAGGAAAAGGCAGGTGGGGAAAGTCATCTGGAAGAACAGCAAGGGGTAACCAGAGGAAGCACTGATGCTGAGAGACTGAATGACGTTCAAGCTCCTTCTCATTGCTCAGCCTTGTCCCTCCCTTGGTTGGAATCAAGCCTTAAAACTTCACGGGCAGTTAGCCATAATTGCACAATGATGAGATTCAAATTTGCTGTGCAGAGTCCAAGATGAGAGGGAAACGAAAGTGGCAAAGAAGCTTGATGAGGAGGTCTGGGATGGCAGGAGTGGTAAAGAATAAACATCTACTGACAGGTGGTGGGGAGACCAGGTGTCTGATCTTCACAGTTGGAGAATCATGACTCTTGGTACAGTTGTACCCTGGATAAGGTTTAATTTGTAGGGCACACATGTAAGCCTGGAACCATACATTGTTATTTAGGTTAAAACCGCACAGGTTGATAGGTTAACGTGTGTACACATCATGAACATTACACTAGGTTGTACACCAAATCAACGTGACTATTGATGACCAGGCTAGTGCTGCCACTTTGCACCTGAAGGACTCAGGCTCAAATCCCACCTCCTACTGGTTGTACCTAGCCTGAAATGCACTAGGAAAAATTATCCTGCTGTATAAATGGGTAAATCATTACAAGTAATTTATCATTGTAAATTACTCAGGAGAAGATTTTGAGTTAAATAAAATGTAAACAATTGGGAGCTGAAATGGATTCAGATAACTCTGCACCATTGAAACAATTTAGGTTGTACAGTATACTGTGCTCAAAGGTACAAATGTTACTACTTCATCTCTACATCACTTACTACTTCATCTCTTCATCTCTACATCACTAGCACCTTGAGAATAAATACACTCTAGCCTGACTTGTCAAATTGTATGTGACGTGGGAGAAAAACTGCAGGAGGCACACCCAGTAGTAAGACTCAGGTTCTCTGCATGTGTTGGAAATGCAGTGCCTCCTTGACAAACTTTTCCAGTTTTACAGTGTCTTTATTTTTAGTTGCATTTTCTTCACCTATTGGTTTTCTAAAATTTTGGTCTGCAGAAAAAAATAATCACCTTTGTTATCCTCCAAGCAAAGTGATAGCAACAGAAAGATCTCATACAGACATGGTCAAATGCTCTAATGCGGCCAATCAAAAATGGAAAGATGAAGATGACAACAAATGAAAAACAAAGTAAGGTGAAGAAAATATGGACTAGGGGCACAAGTACTTGGTCTACCTAGGTCCATGCTCTTGGACTTGCGGGTCTTGATGGTCTCCAGCTGGCCGGCATCACCAAACTGCTTGGTCCGTTTCTCCGACATGCTCTGGCGTCCAAAGCCCTCCCTCTGGAAGGCATCAGCTGGATCCACATACTGGTTTGGGTCCTGGTCCAAGCTATGGAGAAAATAGACAAATTAAGAAAAAGACACAGGATTTTTACAGGGAAAGAGAAGCAATACCAGTGTGTATGCACATATACATGGCAATTCGCATAGTCACAAATTCACCTCAAAAATTTCTTTGAAGGAAGGAAACTGGTGCAATGGGAGGAAACCCGCAGAAACACAGGGAGAAAATGCAAACAGCAAATATGGGATTTGAGTCCATATCTGAAGCCACAGCTGTGAAATATCAATGCTACCTGCTACCCTTGTCGTCTCCTCCAAAAAAAAAAACAAAAAAACAAAAAAAAACAAAACTGATGTTTACAACTTAGCTGTTAAAAAGATAACAGCATCACTGCTGTTGTCTACTGGCTTCTACAGTGAATGAACTCTAACAAGAATGATCCTACACATCCTCAGAAGAGACGTTGCTCAGCTGCAGCACACACCCTCTTCCTCTTACACTGCACAAGTGGGAGCTCAGCAGGCCTCACAGAGCCTTTCCTCCAACACAGCTCGGCATTCTTGGCCATGTGCCACACCATAATGCAGATCAAAAAGTTCAGGGTTGGATTATGCCATTCTATAAGCAGCAATTATTCAGCCCAGGAGCAAGCATGCAGCAGTTTCCCCGGGAGAAACTGCTGGAATGAGACACTAGTCATACTGAATGGAGGACCTATGAAGAGGTTTCACCTTCAATAAACAAACATCTGCACAATTTGTGGGTGTCAATACATTCACACCATGAGCATCACGAGCACTCAAGGAGTGGCGTAAAACTCAGTGGGTTTTTCAGCAGTCAACTTCAGCTGCTGCAAACGTTCAGCTGTCAATTATTACAGAATGTCCTCTTTGTGCTGGAGCCCCATTGGATTATAAATGTATACAATTGTATGTCTGTTGTACAATGCTTGTTTCAAGCAAATGCAAAGTAATAGAGTAACTACTGTCGCTGAGTCACTATCACTATTCTTGACCACATATAAAAAGGGTTTCTGGAATGTTCTGTAGTTCACTTGTGTCCACTATCATGACTGAGCCACTCCATCTGGTTGCTGCTCATTCTCTTCTTTTTCCCCTCCAGCTTTTCCAGTCATTAGGGTCTTTAGGAGAATCCAATTTTCCCAATAATATTTTTACAGTCTATATGGACAGTTCATCTCCTTTATAGGCTGAGGATCAAACCATGGGCTCTAAGGGTTAGAAGTTTACAGAGAAAAGAACAATATAGAAGTATTGAGCAGTGCTTTTATTTCACAGCCTGACAAATGTTTCAAACAGCTGAAAGCGTCAGGGGACTGCTGGGCTGTCGTGGTGAAAGCTCTCTGCTGTCAGCCATTTTTCCAAAGGGACACTTTTTAATAAAAACTCTACTGATAGACACCTGTTCCGAGGTGAGAGGTCCACAGGCTTCTCCACATTTCCCACAGCCCACATCACACCTGAAGTGTCAGCAGAGAAACAGTCTGCTTGTCTCAGTTCTCTCTTCAACTGGCTGCCATCCAGTCAAATCCACAGCAGGTTCCACTCAGGTACTTCAAGTCACAGACATCTCTCCATCCTGATCTTGTGCTGTATGTACCAAAATGTCTATGGAGCTCTGAATCTCAAGCCTTTGGCAGCAAAAATCTTTGCTTTTCACTGAGGCAAACACTAGACCGCACAAGCAGGGAAGCGTCTGCTAAGCCGTGATCCACTGTGACCTACATTCAAGAGACGCCCTTCTGTGTCAGATCCAATGCCAGTGATGCCTTAGAATGAGTACTTGTGGTCTTTTGATGAAGCTTAGAACAAGAGCTATCAGATGAAGTTTATTCGATAATATTAACCTGATATTATGGTAATATTAACATGACATTATGACCTACTCCATGTAAATGGCTTTGGGACAGCAAAGTATTTTACAGAAGCAATTTGCTCACTGTAAATCCAATACAACAGTCTGGAGAATAATCCAGAAGCACAGGGTCCATCTCTCCTCCTCTCTCCCCCCCCACCCCCACACACACACACAATGCAATTTAGAGTCAACACAGCTGAAACCTATCTTTAGGCTGAGGGAAGAATAGTAAACACCTGGAGGAAACCCACACGAACACTGAACACTGGGAGAACATGCACACTGCACACTCACTGAGAAAGAATTAAAACTCATGTCCAATGTTCAAAGCCCAGATCTGAGCCACACCTCTTACATTATTATTGACCACATTGATGTGCTGCATTACTGCTTTCACATGAAGCAGCTATACCACCACATCCCAAAGGGAGGCTTAGAAGGGACAAGTAGTCTAGAGAACAGTCACCTGGTGACCTTCTCCACAACCAATGGAAAGGTTCCAGGGGTACTTGTGCTGGGGAGTATGAAATAATTGTGTGCATGTTCACACACTGGCTGACTCCTGGGATCTGGTAGTTTCCAAACAGGGCAAGCACACAGTCTAATGCAGGAAGAAAAGGTGGTGAAGTGAACATGTGCCACATCCCAGAAGAACCGCAAAGACTGGGTTTTGTGCAGGAAACTGGGTTGCTTCATTAATGGCTCCTGTCTGGGCGCCACTCCTTGATCCCCAACGGCCGTTCATCTCACAGACAGACAAGAAAGGGAGGGGGACCTGGCTGAGGGACACAGCAACCCATCAGAGGGATGCCTGCCACAAAATGGGTCAGACAGTTTTGTGCCAACAGGTTGTCAGGTGTAACTGGAGGTGTTGCAATACTCATAATTCAGAGGGGGGAAAACAAAAATTAAAAAAAACAAACAAAACATGCCCAATGTGTGTATGATCCATGTTCATTTAGATACAAATACACATACGCGCACATACACAATGCATATATTATGTGAAAAAATGAATAGTAAAGACACTGTAAATAACATCATCTCACCGTTCACCATGCATCTCGGTGGCCCAGTGGGTGGGAGACTCTATGGCAACACCCATATCCTCATGGGAGCTGCAGGACGATTGGTCAGAAAGGTGGGCAGGAACAGCAGGCGGCCCATCGTCCTCAATGATGACGGTGTCGTCCTGGGGCATGTTCACCGTAGGAGACAGCTGGTAGTTACCTGTGGAAGAGAAATAGAGGGGCAAAGGAAGGAGGGGTAAAAATCAATGCAGAAACAGAGTCTTCAGCAACAGAGCACAGAGACAAAGAGCTACACATGTGACCTCATTCTATAACAGAATTCTGAATACATGAATACTAATTATTCAATTCAGTACTGAGTTAAAAATTGAAACATACTGGTATGTCAAAATATCTTTAAGAAATAAGGAGAGACACAGGCTACAGCTTAAAATGTTAAATTTGCTTAAAATTCACAGTGGTGTGTCTGTTCCCGAGTACTAAACTATACATTTAGGTTTTGAAGTCAGATATCTTAAAATATGAAACAAAATATCTAGGCATACAGTAGAGGAAAGCCTACCATTTCCTCATTGTCTTAAAATTCTAACATTAACAGAAGCTCCCAGAAAAGATATCATGCACTTTGGACCTATTGCTGAGTGCTCATAAAGACATATGGGGTTCCTTTTCCATTTACTGAACCAACACCTCGATGGTATAACAATAATATCAACACTTATGGGGCTTCTATAATGAATGAAATATTACTATTGGACAGCACAAATTAAATGATTAATTGGTTCAAGGCCAGCTCAGACTCTCTGTGGCTTCCAGTGGAGTCAGATTCATGTCACCTAACACTTGAGACCTCTGCCCTACATTCAGAAGTTTACAATTCCATTGTCATTAAAAAGTAGTAACTATAGTTTGGAGAGACATAATACAATACCTGGGAACCTGGGTAAAAAAGATTATTACTATGGTCTGAATGCTTTCAGTTACATAGTTAAAGTAACAGATAACGACCAAGCAAGACACATCCTCCTTATCATTTATGACACCTTGCAGAGGTGGCAACACATATGGAAATGTCTAGGGATGTTTGTTCTCTGCCTTGTTCTTGCTTTCTGTAGCTACAGCTGTGTCCAATATGTAAGAAGCAAATATTGATAAAGCTCAACTGTTATGAATGGTGTCCCCCCTTTTATTGAACTTATCAGCTTGGGTAGCTTTAGGAATACTGCTCTTCTGGAATGTTCAACAGCAAAGGTTAAGTCCTGCAGAGTTGATGTTGACTCAGGGCAATTGTGGATAGTTGGCCTAAAATGTATTCAGTCTTCAGCCAGACTGCTAGTCTTAGAGAGAAGGCCGTCTATAGCTGCAGTTATTGTGTCAGTCCGCTGTGCTGCAGGTCTTCCTCTTTGGAACTGACCATTGACTTTGCTAAGCATGATGTCCTTCTCCAATAATCTTTATGTCTGTAGCATGAAAGTTGAAGCCCTGTCATTTGAGCTTCCAGAAAGAGCTTAGATTTGAGCTCCTCTAAACCCAATGTGTTTTGTAGGTAATTCAAGATACATACAGTATTCTGTCAACACTGTAATTCAAAGGCATCAATTTTCTTCCTGTCTTGTTTATTCACTGCCCAAGAGGACTTGAAACATCTGCTTATCAGAATCAAACAAACCAGGCATGTGCATTTACGTGAAAACAAAGATCCCAACAACTGGTAAATTGGCTAATTTCACTTTTGATGGAGAAGAAATAAAAACAGTTGACAGCCAAAGTAAAGACACTTAAATCGTGGCTATTCCTTTCCTAGGCCTTAACTGGAACTTGATGAGATCCTAACATTTTTGGGGCATTTTCTGGGCACTTTTGCACACAGCTTTTGTTCTTGTTTTAAGTAAAAAGGTGAACAAATGTGAAACCTTACAAAAAATGCAATTCTGTTGCATCTTATTTGATGCGTTTCAGTTTTGTAGGGTGACCCCCTTTTTTAGGAAAAAAAGAAAAAGAAAAAATAAACACATAAGACAGAGTAATGAAAGCAAAATATATGCACTACATGCCAACTAAGCCAAAGAGCCACCTGAACACTTTCTCTGGTGACTAGTGGTACCCCCAGATAAAAAAGAAAACCCATGCACTGCAGTTACACCAATGCTGACAAGACAAAACAAAACAATGAGTAAATGCATTATTAGGTTCAGGACCGTATCATGTATACTGCTGTTTAAAGAAGTCGTTTACATTTCAGTCATTTCTATGTATTTTTCATAGACATGTATATTAGTTATATGTGCTACTGTTTCCAGTAAAGGGGTATCATACCCTATATTGTTTGTATGGTGAACCAGTTATATCTGGATTTTTCAGTTTAAGCTCTATGTGAATCCTTCCAAAGCCCACATGGCTTATAATTCAACTGCATCAATTTCCTCCTATGCTGTAAAATCCACTACAAACCAGCTAAGGTTCCATGGTAAAACTCATCTACATTTCGCACCACCTAGACTCCCTGCCATGTCAAAAGCATACTAAAACAAGAGTTTATGGGTACACTGGACCCTCAAACATGAATAAATGGCATTGATTATACATCTGTTACACCTACATCAGAAAAGTAAAGGCATTTCATTTAATGTAAGGCAGCAGGTGACAGAGATTAGAGCCGTTACTCCAGTCTGAAGAGGCTGTAGTATCCCTGTAGTTACCCTAACTTAAAAGTTTTAAAATACTTAACTGTATTAATAGTTAAATTCAGGCAGATATTTTGTATGTCTTGTATACAGTACATAATATTTACACCAAAATGTAAATTTGCTTATCAGAGATTACACTTTTAAACTCCAGGTAGCATCAAAGCTGACATCTTTTACTTTGTCCTGGAATGCAAAAAAATTCATCTTCTGAATTTAGTTTATTTTAAAAAAAAAAAAAAAACATGCAGGCAATTGCAAAGTGTTTTTAAAAACCGAGAAGATGATCACTGATTTTTTCCTGTACATGAAGGATGGGGTTTAATTCCCCAGAAGGACCATTTGCGGACTACAATGTTTGTGCTGCTGTTCTATAATTCCTCCACTTTAGCTGCATTCTAATTACTGCCAGAGGAGCTCACTATTTACTCTGGCTTTCTCCCAAATGAAGATTTCCAAGGTTATTTTTACATATTTCCTTCAGCAAACAAGAGGTATTTTGAAACTAAAGAATTACCAAATAGTGACACTGGACAGAGAACAGCACTGTGTGCCAGCAGGACTGTCCTGAACGGATTTGTTCCCTTTGGGTTCAATCAAAGACAGGCAAGGCCTTCAAGCAGTTGGCCTCCAGCAAGCAGACAGGCAGCTCTGCCATGGGGATAAATGGAGAGAAGTCAGCAGAAAACATATCCACAGGTCGCCCAGTGTCTCCAGCTGGTGGCATAGCAAGTGGCAGCGTAAGACGTATCCCTCACCTGTCCACATAATCGTTTCATGGACAACGGCTGTCCAGAGAAGGAACTATTGAAGGGGGTGCATGAAGTACAATTAACATTAAAACACTCAACTTATCTCCCATGTCAAGGGAAGTGTATTTATTATTGGTAAATCGACCCTTTGCTTCCTATTTCATGTAACGTTAAAGCAAAAAGTATAAATACTTCATTTCTTTTCTAAAAATGTTTATGGGAGAATTTTATAAGGTCAGAATTCATCTAGGTGCTTTGAGTCCAAAGGAGGTATTTTTGCCACTAAGTCACCTGCTGCTCTGGTACTCAAGGTGGTTTGAGGCACCCAATACCAGCCAAGTTTGATGTGACAAGGAGTAGTAGTGGAGGTGAGAATAGATTTACAGCATCCTTCCCAGCTTTGGTTGGTTAGAAAGAACAAAGAAGCAGCTACGGAGGCCGAAATGCCAACCAAGAAGTCACTCAGCAGATGCCACTGGGTTCCACAACCTGGCCTTAGTACCAATCCACAGGGATTCTGTAGGAACTAACAGGTGGAGGTAAGGAGAATACTTTTTTTTTTTTTTAAATTCCATACTGGAAGGTCCTTAATGAGTTACGGCTGTCAGATCCACCTGAGGCACTCTCCGGTGGCCAGTCCAGCTCCAACTCTGCTGCGCGAATGGTCGCTAGGCAACAAACGCCAGGTGACACCTCCAATCAAGTTCAACACAAAGGCAGAAAAATGTGTTTTCCATTTCTAACAACAGCAGAGCTCTCGAATGGCAAACAATGAGGCAGGACTGCAAGAAAAAGCACCATTCACCCAGTCTCCCTTAAATTCTCCACTGTTTAGAGCAGTCGTGACCATAGGCCAGTTCTGCTCTTTGAGATAATGCCTCTGAACCCTTAAGCACCTTCCTCTGAGGCGATTTCTGCCCTTCTTTCATCTCGATCGAATTCCAATAACAATAAACCTTGAAACTGCAGTTTTATTTGATTCCATTACTTGGCTTCATTCTCCGTGGAGGCTTAATGTTAGAGGCGGATATGTTCATCACATTTAATCTGTCAAGAAAATGTGCTTCAAGGACAAGCAACACGCTGCAGCTTGTTTAGACAAGTTATATGTTCATTAATATTTTCAAACACACAGTTGTGCCAGGCAAAGGGTGTTGATCTAATAAGGCTGTACTTTATCACTTCTATCACCTTTGGGGGGAGAATGGTGCTGAAACTTTACAAACATGTGAACCTTCATGAGTGCAAGAGAGTCTTTTCAGGCATGGATTGAGCTTGATGATCCACTTTGTTAGAACCAAAGTCTGCAAGGGTAAAAGGTCAGAGTGGAAAAATCACACTAATGATGGTCAAAGGTTGGAAGTCAGAGAAGCCTTGAAGGACTCCCCTTGATTCCCACGCCAAGCTCTTCACTTCCCACGTTGTGCATAGAGCCACAACACACTCAGATGCTCAGAGGGACCATCTATGAATGTCTCCTTTGCTCCTGCTACTTCTAGACACCATCAATAGGTCCCAGTCAGCTTCCCACCTTATTTCACGCCAACACACGTATTTCATGATAAGAGTGTCCTGAACAGTGAATTAAAAAGTGATAAATCTACTTGTGTACACATGGATAGTTATGTTCAAATGAAGAAAACATGACATATTACATAGTTGCATATGTGACAAATGGCCTTACAACATTGCACGCGCAATGCTCTGGAGGTCATCATTTGGGTAAAAGGCATGTAAAGCTTTGGTGATAAGCTTGTTTACGTACTGGGTTCCAGCCCAACTCTTAAAGAAGTCATAAAATCAAGGCAACAAAGCCAGCAATCCTTAAAGCTAGAGGAAGGGAGCAATATCTCAGTTCAGAATCCCAGGACTTTATACTTTTAGTCTTTTTGTCTACACTTCCTGCTGAGGAGTACAGGGCTTTTCTCAGCTGGCTAGCCACCATTTCAGGTTCACCCCTTTTACTACTTAAGTCTCCAACTTGACTTTCCACTGATCAGCTCAGAAAGAATTCAAACTGAGCATGTACAGAAACAGGTCTAGAAGCAAGTATTATGAGTGCACCGAGAAGACAGAGGGACAAAAACTTATTTACCCACAATCCTGCCCGTGTTGGGGCTCACTGGCACTGGGGCTGCATCCAGCCCCTCATATAGGGAGTGAGAAATTCGGCGTTCCCGATCACAGTCGTCCAGCAAGCTGTCGAGGGGCAGGTCCTGCAGGAACAGAGCATGAGAACAGGATGGGTCAGCAGCATCTTCAAATGTAGCCACCTGTCACCTTCCATCAACCCTGTATTTAATTAGAACTGTGTGTAATTTACTGTGCATCCACCAACAAACAGGATTTACTGTTCAACTGAGTATTTATGGTTTTCCCCAGTTATGCACAGTAGCAGTTACTTGTAAAACCAGACTGCAGATCACTGCAGATCTTGGAAAGTCAGTCCATTTCTGCTCCTATTCCACTCCTCAAACCAGAATACAGTCATGTGGAAAAAAGTACACCCTCTTTCAATTCTAAGGTTTTACATACCAGGACGTGGATTAAAAAAATCATCTGATCCTTAGCAGGTCTTAAAATTGGGTAAATACAACTTCGGATGAACAACACGGCATATTACAACATGTCATTATTTAACAAAAACTAAGGCAAAATGCGGAAGTGGTGTGTGAAAAATAAAGTACACCCTCACTGCTTCCATAGGAATTAAAATGGTAAGCGGCAGCCTGGTGCTGCTAATCAAATGCACTTGATTAACTGATCATCAAGCAAGTGTGAGCACCTCTATAAAAGCAGAAGTTTTGGCAGTTTGCTGGTCTGGAGCATTCAGGTATGTGTTAACACAATGCCAAGGAGGAAATCCATCAGCAATGATCTTAGAGAAGCAATTGCTGCTGCCCACTAATCTGGGAAGGGTTATAAGGTCATTTCCAAACAATTTGAAGTCCATCATTCTACAGTGAGAAAGATTATTCACAAGTGGAAAACATTCACGACAGTTGCCAATCTTCTCAGGAGTGGACGTCCCAGCAAATTCACCCCAAGGTCAGACCGTGCAATACTCAGACAAATTGCAAAAAACCCAAGAGCTACATCTCAGACTCTACAGGCCTCAGTTAACATGTTTAATGTTAAAGTTCATGACAGTACAATTAGAAAAAGACTGAAAAAGTACGGCTTATTTGGAAGGGTTGCCAGGAGAAAGGCTTTTGTCTCTAAAAAGAACAAGGGAGCAATGGCTTAGGTTTGCAAAGTTGCATCTGAACAAACCACAAGATTTCTGGAACAATGTGCTTTGGACAGACAAGACCAAAATAAAGATGTTTGGTCATAATGCACAGCGCCACGTTTGGTGAAAACCAAACACAGCATTATCAACACAAACACCTCATACCAACTGTCAAGCATGGTGGTGGGGGTGATGATTTGGACTTGTTTTGCAGCCGCAGGACCTGGGCACCTTGCAATCATTGAGTTGACCATAAACTCCTCTGTATACCAAAATATTCTAAAGTCAAATGTGAGGCCATCTGTCCGAAAGCTACAGGTTGGCCGAAATTGGACCATGCAACAGGACAATGATCCCAAGCACACAAGCAAATCTATTTAAAAAAAAAAAAGAAAAAAAAAAAAAGCTGAAAAAGAAAAGAATCAAGGTGTTGCAATGGTCCAGTCAAAGGCCAGCCCTCAACCCGATTGAAATGCTGTGGCGGGACCATAAGAGAGCTGTGCATAAACGAATGCCCGCAAACCTCAATGAACTGAAGGAACATTGTAAAGAAGAGTGGGCCAAAATTCCTACACAATGATGTAAGAGACTGATACAGTCATACAGGAAACGATTACTTCAAGTTATTGCTGCTAAAGGTAGTTCTACAAGATATTGAATCATGGGGTATAGTTAGTTTTTCACACATGGGTTCTCCATTTTGGCTTCATTTTTGTTAAACAATTAATGAGATGGTGGAATCTGTTGTGTGTTCTTTTCCACCTGAGATTAGATTTAAATAATTTTAGAATAGTTTTAGATGATTTTATTATTGTTATTATTATTATTATTATCCTGATACATAAAACCATAGAACTGAAAGAGGGTGTACTTTCTTATTCACATGACTGTATGTGTTAAATATACCAGCTTATTCTCATGTAAAGGGAATGTTCATTTACTGAAACACACATGTTCCACACTCTCTAAACATATATTGATTATATTTTATAACTATCTAAGTTACTTACATTCTTCTGGCAGCACAAACCAAATGTTAAGCTAATATTTTACACTGAATTTTTGTGAAGCTGGATTTATACCAATGCATTTGCTGCTCCTATTTCTGTTTGCGCGTAAACCTGTGTTTCGGGTTTCTCCTTTGGCTTCCGCCACCACATGCCAGGGACCGCCATTCTAGCGCAGCACGACAGAAAGGAGGCATTTCAATTGAACACCATTAAGGAGACCCCCCTCCCAGAGACTCTACAATAAATAAATGCAGGGACTCCTTACAGACCGGCATGAGAACCACTCTCACATCTGTAATGACAGTCCTGCCGAGCTGAAGTAGATGGAAATGGGTTCTGAAAGCCCACCCATCCAATGTGGCAGGGTCCCAGAAACAGCTAACTGTGGCTAAGAGAAGTGACATTCCTGGAGGTTGGGACAATCAGTTGCTGGCATAATTGTGGCCCGCAGCCATTTCTCATTACTCTCTCACGTCTCAACTACCTTCCAGTTTCACCAGGCATTCTAGCCATGTCAATTTTCTAACATTCTTTTATTACTTTCATTGCTTTAAATTGGCACAAAACTAAATGTCAAATGCTCTGACTTCTACAATAGAGACAAGAGAAATTTTAATTCTGTTCCTAATGTTTAAATGCTGTACATAAATTTATCCTGAGAAACACAAGGATGAGCTGTAAACACTGACGAAGAGAGTTGACTGAAGACAGCCCTACACCTCTACTGTGCTTTGAACCTGAATGCAACTAACAGAAATAGCGGAACAGAGGTAATTTTAACATGACATCTGTAAAACAAGGAACCAGTGTACACATTTATCGGATGAGAAATTTCACTATATTTAAGTGTAAGAGATGTTGCTGAATAGAATTACCCTGAAAGTATATATGGCCATCCACTGGACAGTAGGGAAGACTGATGGTTATGGGCAAAAATATGGTGTACAGGGGAACGGCAGAGTTCCCCCCAATCCATCCAAAGAGGACTGATTTCTATGTTTCTCCTCCACTGGATCTGATCTGCTTCAGAATTGTGATCTGTGATGCGATGAACTCGGCCACCGATGTGCACGGTGACGCACATACAGACAATAGCCTCAGCAGTGTGGTCAGAGCCTTTTCATTCCCCTGTCAGAGCAGTCACAGTGAAAGAGGCAGTGTTGAAGGCAGCTTTGAGGATCTCATGGGGAACAAGTCCTCCCTCTTCTCACTTGTCCCTCCTGGAGAGGGTCAAGACGGTTGCCAGACAGGGGAGTGCAGAGTGACACAGAGACCTACAACCTTGTCTGGCAAGGGGGCAGGGTCCGGTCATGACCTACCCAATGGCTACAGCTCATCCGTGGTTCCACTTAAACTGGACAGCTCTTCATCAGAAGGGATGCAAACTCCCTCAGAAGGCCTGGTTCTTTACTGTGGAACACCATACTGTGGTACCTTCATCACAAGGGACTCATTGTGGCAGTAGGTGGCACAGTGATTTGAGTTGTCACCTTCCACTCAGAGGTTCAGTGTTAGAATGCCATATCCTGCTGCACTACCCTTGACCAAGGTACCTATCTTTAGCCAACAGTAAAAATTACCCTGCTGTATTAATTAATCATTGTAAGTTTGCATGCTCTCTCCAGGCTAGCTTGAGTTTTCTCCCACAGTAAAAAGCCAAAGCAAATTATACACATCACAAACAAACATTTTGAAGCTGAGAACAAAAGTACTCAAAATGAAATGCTATCATGTGAGTAAGGAATCAGCATCACAGTCCTCATGCAGGAGCTACAGCGCAAAGCGTGATACTGTGTCATGACCAAATAAGACTATTAAACCTTGTCAAGGGTACAAAGGAAGTTCTCATTCTAGACTCACTCGAACTTAGAAAAATGTGATTAGGAAAGCAGCTATTACATTTACATTTAGATGTTCTTTCCCTGCTTCCGATGAGAAAACTAAAAGCAATAGTAATAGATTTACTATTATTATCTAATATTAGATTTAAATATTGTCCTTGAAAGCAACATATAAGGATTATGTAGTATTTAGCAGACACCTTTATCCAAACGCTACACAAACTAAATCAGACTAAATCAGATTCTAATTCATGTCAAACTGCACAGCTCAGGTGCTGTGAGGCACCAGCATTTCCTGCTGCATCACTGAGTTACACAATTAAAGCGCTGTGCATCTGACAGGCTGCCAAAAACACAAAAATCACTCATTTTTAAATTAGAACAAAAATAATACATAATAAAATTCTGCAGCAAGAAAAACCTGCAGTCCAGTGGAGAGGGGGGGACCACAGTGACTCTAGGTAGTAATGCTCTAGTGCTCATTTTCAGAAACTGAAGACACAAAATGTGTGGTATGATGCAATGTAAACAGAATAAAATCTGTTACCCCGGTAAGTTTCACAACCCTCCTGGCAACAATGAGCTGGATAGTCCCAAGCTTATTGCTCTGGGTGGACATGGACAGCCGCAGTGTTTCCATGGCGTCCTGGTTAGTCTTTCCCAGCAATGACTCCCCATTCACTGCTATGAGCTGGTCGTTGACACGGAGCCGACCATCCTGTCAGAGCACAAACATTATTCATATTATTAGTTTACAACTTAAGGTTTAAACAAACTTTTTACAGTGATTCATCCATTTTTACATCAGAGTAGTAAATAATCTATCAATTCAAGGTACCATGCTCATGAGGACTACAGCTATAATGAAAAATTGTGCATGATATAACAAATGAATAAGAGCAAAAAAAAAAAAAAAAAAAAAAAAAACATAATGAATTCAGTCCACTGGGGGGTTCAAACCCAGGTCCTTCGGTTGGCCCAGCTATAAACTCTAACCACCATGTCACCTTCTGGTCCAGAATGAATATGGCATTTAAATTACCTCCTTCTGGAACTAAGTAAAAGGGCATTTAGCCTGGGTGAAGGCACTGATGAGGGGGGGCATATTCATTAAGACAAGAGCTTGGTCTTCCTGGCATCACAGGAGATAGGTTGAGGGAAGAATAAACATCTATCTTAGGAATATCGATTTTGTTGTGGTCTCCTATTACTGGCCCTCGTCTGCTTATGCAGAAGCAGAGCCGTTTCATCTTCAGAGGGGACTGTTAACAGGAATGACAGTGTCACAACAGGCACTTGGGAGACATAAAGATTTGTCAGCCAAGAGGGTTCAGCCAGGGGGCGCACTTCATTCATTAGACAACATATTCTTGTTTGATTTAAGCTTTAAATAAAAATTTACACTCCTACTTAGTTTTTTTTAGGTATATTCATTTATATATCTGACATCTTTGGTAAAAACTGATGAAGCCAAGCACCCACTGAAATGACTGACAGCAGGAGGCCTTCAGGAGGGTAAGAGACAACTGTGCATTGACCATACACTAGCTGCTTAGATTGTGGGGGTGCAAACACACAAGAGGATGACAGAGGACATCTTGCCTTGCATGCTGCTCCGCCGTGGATGATTGACTTGACAAAGATGCCCAAGTCCGCATGACTCTCTTTGGAGCGATTGCCCTTTACGCTAACCCCTAGGCCAGCGGAACCGCTGTCATTGAGTGGGATGTCCAGGGTCAGGAACTCCCGGGTTCCGTCTGGCGTCAGGACCATCTCCTCCTCCTCCATCTTCTACAGAAGTGACACGAGACAACGAGAGAGAATGAAATCCACAAGCTGCTGTATGTGTGTCCCCCTGCTGAGGATGATAACAGGCTGTCATCAACAGTGTGACAAAGATACTGCGGAATATTTTGTCAGGGTAAAAACCATAATGATAACAGTCTACCATGAGATACATTTCCTTTAACCACATAGAATTCTGCATTTCAAGCTGCATATCACCGTCTTGTCGTGCCGGGATGTCTCTGCTCGGATACTGATCAAGGTATTAATATATAACACATACTATATCAGAAACTCTGAAATTCAGAGTATGAACTGGGGGCATAGGTGTATTATTGCTATTAGTATTAATCACACACTTTTCTCCAAAATGTGTAACAATTCATGCAAAGCTTCTAATTTGATGCAACTAAACTCTTTAAACTGGACCTTTACATACTTTCACAATTAATCACGTGATGTACAGCTGGAAGAGGAGTTCAAACCTAGGTAAACTGCAAGGCAATATTTCTACCACTATGCCACCTGCTGGCCCAAACAGGGGTTCAAGGTTCTCAAGAGCATGAATATTTCATAATTTTGTGTATTTCACACTCAGCGAGTGAAAGCTAACAGCATACAATGACTGAAGAGAAACGACCCCCTGTAGTTGTGGAGACGGCTGTTCCTCCTTTCCTTTGACAACACTGTTGTGCAGGAACAGAATGTGAAATGGACAGACAGGATCTCAAAGGGCACCGAGACCTACCTTTATCATTAAAATGAGCTCCATCTAAAGGGAGATCACCAAGGGGGTTGAAAAACAAACAGCAAAGCAACTTAAAAGGCAAAGCCGTTACAGATGCCACAGCATGAAGCAAGGAGACAACTAACTGCATTTGAATATAAACATCTCTCAAAGGCAACTCAGGCCTACCCCCGAATCTCAATGAAGGAAGTGAAGAAATCAGGAGGCTTTTGGCTGAATCTAGTTCAAGGGGCGTGAGGGGAACAGCGCCAAGGAAACAGACGATTCTCAATCTTTGCATGGAATTAAATTTGTTGTGCAACAGGGGTGACACAAGGTTTTCATGCCCTCGCGAATGTCGGGCCTTCTTGAATTCCACAGCAGGCAGCTATACTGTTATGCAGAGGCACACACCAATAAGTAACAGCAGAGAGAAGCTGTATATACTGTCGAAGTGAGTTTTAATACAGCAAGCTCACACTTATATTGTGTCTAGGTACTCTTTATCACCATCCATCACTGTGATGGGTAAACTGTGTTCAGTCCAAAACTAGAGAAATGCCCCATGCCCTACGGTTTTGGAACAATCTCTAGATTACCATGACCCTGCACTGGATGAACAGTTGATGAAAACTTCAAATGCAGATCATTTCTCGGCATGCCCCCCACTGATTGCGAACGAAGTAGTACTATGATATTTTAGAAAGCATTGTCTACGTGCCCATGGTAAATCTGAGAAATGGGATAGAAGCACCCATCTTGTTCAGTGTGCAGATTGTTTTGACAGTGAGTTTGATGTTCTCTCAGTGCAAACGCTGGCGCGACACATTCCCACCCCAAGGGAAATGAGTCGCAGGTCCTGACATGTTTTCTTAGCAATGTATGAAATTATGAGACTAGGAGAAAGAAAAAAACCCAAACCCAACGTGCACCGGGGGGATGACTGGAAACTGTTACTTTGACTACAATACACTAACTTCAAAATTAAATTAGTGTGGAACGTGTTTGTCAATAGTAAGATAGCCCCGCAAACTCAGCCTTTTTACGAAAAGCACTGGCTGGAAATGAGCAGTTTGGAGACCAGGGACAGTGTTCACTTCTCTGGGAGCAAATACAGGTCAGTTTCTCTGCCTGATGGACCATTAAATCATAAGATGGGACAGTTTTACACAAATACATTTAATCTGAAAGCCATCACACTCTGTACAGTGTGATAAATCCTTTCCAGCACCAAGTTCCTCACTAATGCCTAATAACTGTTATTGCCAATATTTAAACAAATCTATAAATAACAATACAGATGGTCCTCCACTTACAATGGTCCGACTTATGATTTTTTTTTTTTTACTTCACATTGGTGCGATAGCGATGCACATTCAGTAAAATCGTACTTCAAATTTTGAATTTTTCCCAGGCAAGCAATATGCAGTACAGTAGTTAAACTTTTTTCCCCTTAGATACTTACATAATATCATTTAATATAACTTAATTTCATTTAATTATTTATTGATTATTTCTTGGTGTGAGCATATTGTTGACATAAGCATTTCCCTAGGGATCAACAAAGTTTTATCTTATCTTATGACACTCATGATGCTGGGCAGCAATCTGCATTTCTCAGTCTGCCACATGATTGCCTTAAAGCTCGTAATATGTTTTAAGGTAGTCTAGGCTAGCATATAATATTCGGTAGGTGTTATGGCATATGTGGGTGGAAGCAATTGTGAGACACCATGGTAATAAGTTTTAAGTTCTGTTAAACTCTGAGGAGTGCTGCCATTAGCCGGGAGTTAGCACTAAATATTAGCGTATGGCCGTAAACAAAAACAGAATAAGCCACAATTCAAAATAAGCAAAATACAAGGTCTTAGCAAGACAGTGGTTACAGGAGAGTTCACAAGGGGCAGCGGAAACTGAGCACTGACAGGAAATCCGGGTAGGAACTAAATCTCTCTCACGGTTTCCACACCAATCGATGCTCAGATGCTCAGTCTAAAGACGGAGGTTGAAAAACCGTCTACGTTCTCTTGCTGAAGCAGCCACAGGTGTCACAGTAAGTTAGGTCTACAGGTACGCACTGCATAATGACATGTCGGTCAATGATGGACTGCATACATGATGGTGGTTTGTAGCCTAGGAACAATAGGCTACACCATATACAACTCAAAACGGATGTGAGGCCGAGCATGTATACTCTATGATGTTCGTGCAATGATGAAATCGCCTAACGACAGATTTCTCAGAACTTATCCCCATTGTTAAGTGACACATACCTGTATTAAATGCATTTTCGACTTCTGATATTTTCTATTTAGATGGGTTTATTAGAATGTAACCCCATCATAAGTCAGGGACCACTTGTAGATGACTCGTTTTAAAAATATAGGGTAAACAAGGAACTGTCACAGTATATGCAACTATTACTACATTTACTGGTATATTCAAGTATGTGGTTTGTGCACTAACCTACTTACTCTGATTCATGCATTTATGAAGAAATGTAATTTTTACTACATGAATTCAAAGGAAGCACCTTGACTAAGTGTATTAGAGGAGGAGCCGGATTTACACCCAGGACCTTGGGTTATAAAGTGCAATACAGAGCTCACTCAGAGTCAACTATGTACCCAAATGTGGGGGCAGTAAGGGGTGCATAGTAACAAGAGCTGACACCTGTGGTCCGAATTCTAAATACTGTTGTAGCATCCTTAAAGTACTCACCATGCATTGATACAATAAAAATCACTCTGCTGTATAAATAGATAAGTCAGTGTAGACTAATCTTTTAAGTTACTTCAGTGAAAGGCATCTGATAAATAACTGAATGTAAATTTATCATCAAATTGTGCCAGTTGGTAACTGACACCACCAGCCTGTGGAGGAATCCATTTATGATGGAAGTAGTAGAAGAAACTTGGAAAAGGAAGAAGTGGAAAGTGAACTTGGAAGCGTCTGTGGAAATTAAACAATAAAGAGAAGCGCCATGGTTTCACTGCCCCCCATAGCTCCTTTCGAGGCCCTACACCTTTAACATCCAATCTGGGTTTTCATGCATGGCTTCACCAGAAACAATTAGCTGAATGTGGGACACGGCACAAAGGACCCTGATTCGGCCACACTGAAGTCTTCTGTGATGAGTTCACACACCTCAAAGGAACCGGTGAAGGGTATAATTGCTCAGAGTGTGCTTGTGCCGCACTTGATTAGCATTGTTCTTCAGCTCCTTCACGCCATCGCAATGTGGCAGCACATGTTGAGCACTGAATATGAAAGTGCGACACCTTGTCTTGCAATCCAAAATTCACTCATGCACACACACATGCGCAGCCCCGAAATTTATGAAACCAGTTACACCTTGGTGCAATACAAACACCAAAATTCTAAGGCTACTCAGGAGGCCACGGGTGTCAAGGAGTTCACCAGTTCCACCCTGGAAAGGTTTCTCATCACAGCTCCTGGCTTTTATTCTCATAGTCTCCAAAAGGCCTAGGATTCACCTCTAACCGACAGGTGTCTCACAGTTTCAGAAACACCCTCTGCTGTGCTTCTTGTTCGGTACAAGAAGACAGACAGGAGCCTACGGCAAGTTTCAAAGTGACTGAGCAGAACAGCATCACCTTTAATCATTCTGGGACCTAAGTTCCCAGTTGTAAATAGCATTGGAGGACACCAAAAACAGGAGCACCGCTGCAAACAATAGCATCTGAACCACCATAAGCGCTTTTCATTTTTGTTATGCTTTTCAAAATAATCTAGTAATTTTCTTACACTGATTTACTCACTTATACAGCAGGATGTAATGCATGTAGGACAAGTACTTTGCTCAAGGACACTATGAGAGGTGGGGTTCAAAACCCTAGTTTATTGTTTGCAAGCTGATGCATCTAACCACTGTGTCACCTGCAGCTTTGAGGTCAGAAACATCCATGATGAAGACAAAGCTGTTCGTTGTGAAAGATAATATATGAAGGGGGAGGGTTGAGTGGGTGGAGCTTACCTCAATCTGCTTGTTAGGCTCTACTGGACATACCCCCTCCCTCACCAAGTGCCTCTGAGAAAACAGACACTCAAAATCAGCATCGCTTATTGACATAAACCCTAGTCCAAGCACCAATGGTTTTGCGTTTTAGTGTGTAGGAATTTGGGGGAAACTCCTTCTCTAATCATCTATATCGTACATGTCCCTTTATGTAGCACTACTACTTCACACTGGAGCATCAACATGGTAATGCTCTGGTAAAGTTTCAAGGACCAGATAACAAGGTTTTCCTTTATTTGGGTTAATTCTGCAAACTGCCATCACTTCCGAGGACAGATTCAACAATGGCGACACGTGTTGCGGCTCTGCGCGCGATCTCGCTCGTGAGAGGAATTCGGATCACCCGCCCCTGGTTAATGCACTAAAAGCTTTTTAATTTGCAAAGTCAACAGGCTCTACTTGTATCAAAGTTAGAGCTTCTCTGGCAGCCCGACAGACTGCTATTTGTCACTGTGCGGCTAAAACAAAAGACAGACATCTGCAGCAAATAATTGTGCCCATTAGAGCAAAAATGCGAGGAGGAGCTGTACTGCCAGAGCTGCGCAATAACAAAAGGCAACGATAGCTTATATTTAGCGTACATTTTCTGGAATGAAACGTAATTGCTTTAATTCAAAGCATATGGCCAAATTCCATCTTGGAAATTTTGGGGGGTGGAGGGAGAAAACCTTACAAAAATACGACAAGCATTTGTGATGCGTCGATTTTGAATGCAAAAACTGCATAATTGTGTCTAATTATATTATTGTGAAGGAGCCCACGCCGAACAGTCAATGGCTAAATTAGCAGGCTGGAGCGCAGATGAAATGATTTGCCGATTGTAATTATGAGACAGCGCGTGTGCTGCCAGCGCCTCCCGTCCCCCTCGAGAGGAAACGCACGTGCAGCTGTCGCGCGGGAGCTCACGTTACCACTAATTACACGATTAAGACATGGGACGCTTGACAAACGCGGCTCTGAAAGAGCCCGTGGAATCAGGCCCCGCGAGGAGGGGGGCAACGTGGCCGTTTGGCCCAGGCCGCACCTCACTTCACCTTACGGGGGGCACCTTTTCCAATTCAGTTTAAACGCAGATAAAAATGCGTTTTTCAGCCCACATCCCAAACAATGAGGGGCCTTGTGAACCGCCGTGTGACAGTGTGAAATGACCTCATCTGAGCTTTTGTCTGGAACCCACAACCCATTTTAGGCCATGTTTAAACAGGGGAACAGGCTGTGACTTTCTGATTTCAATGCAAAATTTAAAATAAAAGTTATTTAACCACCGGAGACATTCAAAAATATACATTTACAAAGTATTTTTTTCTTTTCCGGTTATCTAATGCTTTTCTCCAAAGTAGCTTACAATGTTTACCCATTTGTATACGCGTAGTTTTTAATGCATCAATTCATGCAAAGTACTTTGATCAAGGGTACTACAACAGGAAGTGGGATTTGAATGCAGGACTTACAGATTATGAAGCAGTGACTAACCCCTACGCCACCTAGTTTTTGCACATGTCTGGCGAAGAAATCTGTACATATGGTGACCTTAAAAAGGCCTGGTGGCTGTACTCTCAGACAAGATCGAGGGCTCTTACCGAATCTCGGGGACTCTGCATCCGAGGTGAGGTGCTCTAGAAGGAGGAAGAAACATAAATCACAACACTGGAAAAGAGATGCAACATAGCAAATCTCGTACCAGATCATGAAACAGCTGACAAAATGAATACGTCTACATTATAAAAATATAAAAAAGCTGGAATTTCTGGTAGACAACCAAGTAAAACAATTACATTCAATCTGCATCACTTTTAAACATTAAAATAAAACCCTGAAATGTGCTGAACATTCAACAATGGTGACACAGGATTTCAAAGTAATGCAATGCAAAGTCACCCATCAGTTCAGTGTAGCACAAGGGTCTAGAATGTGCACACCATCCAGGGTATGAAGTGAGCCCCCCCTTCATATTTCCAGGCTCCGCTGTCAGCCCACTCACATTTTAGGTACCTGACATTTCCACACAGTCACCTCCTCTTTGTTCTCATATCGGCTTGTCGTTACTTCTCTCTCTCCAGCACTTGCACTGTGACCCCAAGCCCCCCTCTATACCTTTAGCGCCTTCAGCCTGTCACACCCCCAATCATAAATTATTTCAAGACAAAGCTATAAAATCACAATTTCTATATATGACTTAAAGCACAATGTGAAAAATGTTCAGATCAAACACCAAGGCTTCAAAAAACCGACTTTCGGCTGCTCCCGTCAGGGGTCACCACAGCAAATCGGCTCGTCCGCATATTTGGTTTTGGCAGATTTTTACACCAGATGCCCTTCCTGATGCAACCCTCCATTTTGCCCAGACTTGGGACCGGCACAGAGGTGCACCCCCTTGTGGCTGGATTTACAGTAATGCCCAATGTGGGGCTCGAACCCACAACCCTGAGATTACGAGTCACATGCTCTACCGACTGAGCTAGCCGGGCAGGGACCAAAACACAAAGGCTTCAAAGACCTCAAATTAATACCATCATTATTATTTATCTGGGCAGCTGCTGTCCTGCACTTAAAGGTTGCAGCCTTGAATTCCACCTCCTAGTTACCTGATAAAGTAAATGTCAACCTGGTGTATAAATGGGAAAATCACGTAATTACTTGACTAAGTGGTTTAACTGTAGAAATCAATCAGCATATACATTTTTTTAAAAAGCATCATGTTTTTCTCCAAAGCAGCTTCAAATGTTAAAAATGTATACATAAATGTAAGTTATTATATTGAAGAATTCATTTTACTTCATTTCAGAGTGAATACAACAGCAACAGTTCTGAACTTGCTATACCTGTATACAGCATAATGACTATCCTGATTTCCATGTGTTGTCACATGCAGCCCAGCGCAAATTTGCACCTCCGCCTGTGGGGTCAATACACTCACACCTTTATCAATGTGCCAGATCTGGAGTGACCACTTCCACCTGATTTCCAGCAGCTCCTTATAATATGTGCTGCCATGACAACAGGGAAAATAACATTCCTCTTTGTCCCCTCCTGCTCTCTAGATGCCATCATTGCGCAAAGAGTCAACTTGCCAGGGCAGTGAAAACAACAGGTCTACTCACTGAAGACATATTCTCACGTTAATTACTAATGTAATTCACTGGAACGACCTGGATGCCACCATCTCTGTGACAAATTGATTCTTTTAATTGACTGAAAATGCTCGCCAGGGTCAACGCCAGCAGCCTTGACTGGAGGCTCTATGGGCCCTTTGGAAAGAGGCCATTCCTACTGGTCAAAACAATAGCAGCCATGTGAATGCAGAGGAGGAAACATGGGTGACACCAGATGACAGCAAAACATGTCTTCTGCATAATGAAAAAGACAAAAATGAACAATACAGTCAGTCATCTATTTTCAGAACTATAATGGGGTAGGAGGTGTCTGAATGTGGAAAAAGTCCAGGAAAATATAAAGCATAATATATTTATTAGAACATGTAATTCACCTACAAAAATGTCAAAGTAGTGTAACAAACATACATATGTATAATACAATAAGTTACATCTAAAAAGGGAATAAGATGCAGATTTAGCTTGATCAGAATGGTGCTATGAGGGGACTGGGGGAGCTACACCACCTTTATGATTTTATGTATTAAGTAATTTATTCCAAAATAAGCTAAAAACATGTCAATGTTGATATTTTCATTTAAATAATAGCTTAAAAATGGATTTTTACTATTTAAGATATTTCTGTTTTTTTTCTGGAATATTTTTGCAAAACTGTGAAGTCACAGTTAAATCAAGGATGGACTGTAATGCAAAAATAAATAAGAAATTAAACAAGAGGAAGATGTCTGTTAAATCATTCAAAATACATTTATCAATGAGAGCTTGGGATGGAGCTATGGGTAGGACCTTACCACTTCTCGGGGCAGGGAGGGGTCGACCTGTTCCTGCCGAAGCACCATCAGGTCCACTGTGCCGCCCATAGGGGTAGCCCGGAGCAGACCCACCACCTGCTCCTGTGTCCTCCCACTCAGGTCTATACCATTCACCTGCGAGAGGAACCAAGGACATGGAGAGGCTTTCAGTAAGACACTGGAACTATTTATTTTCATCATAGAGTGGAAGACTGGCTCTTTACATTACAAACAACTGTGACTGGAAGCCTGAATCTGGCTCTGCGGAAATCTTGGACGTAAAGCCATAATAAATCAGAATTAGAAGAAATATTTTCCAAAACTTCATTTTAATATTTTAACTATGAGCTACATTAAAACCATTTGATTGAAATTATAAATAAGTTGTCTGCATAAACTTCTATTCAATACTGAGTTGACTAACATAGCCTATGAACATGTTCATCACTCATGTTGTTGAACATATCAGACATGAGCTGTAAACACTGGACTAGAGTTGAATTAAGTTGGTCTCACACTCCAATTTTTTTTTGCATTCCATCTACTGGCTCAGAGGGTAAACGGAGGTCACATCTACTTCAGTAGAGCCAAAAATGTTAGCAGCGTATAAGTGGAAAAAAAAAACGCTACTAATAAACTAGTAAACACAGGAAAATGTGCCTTCAGAAATTTGTAACTTTTAAAAGCAGGTGAGATGCTCTAGAAGATAATTTAAAACAACAACACCACTCACTTCCAGCAGGCGGTCTCCCGCTTTCAGCCGACCATCCTGAATTGCAGCCCCACGTGGAAGGATGTTCTTCACGTATATAGGGGCAGTGCCAGCAAGGGGGACATCCCGAGAAGTGATGCTAAAGCCTAGACCTTCAGGACCTGTGGAAGCAGAAGGTCAAGAGAGGAAAACCACATTTCAAGAGGAAGAAAGCACAGAAAACAAAGAAAAAACATTATAAATATAAAAAGTAAAAATGTTTAGCTTGAAGTTATATTCTTCTCAATAATGAAGAATATAACTTAATTAATGCATAAAATAATGGTTTTGATTTTCTAGACTTTTGCTGCATCCAGACACCTCCTTCCCATGTAGTCTGGAAAACTGAAGACTGACTGTGCTGCCACTGACTCAAATGAACATTGCATAAGATGAACACCTCCAATTGTAACAGCCAAAACATGAATACCAATTGACCTAATCAACCCTTGGAGAGGAGTAATTAGAAGAGAAATCGCTTTCAAAGAGATGGGTTTGAAGCCCTTCTCAGACCCCAACCCCATATCTAGATCTTTAACTATACAAATTATGAAATTATGTTTCCTATGAAAGTGTTGAGTATGAAATGATACATTTCTGTCTTGATATAAACAAACTAAAATGGAAACAAATATCCAGAGCCACAAAAAACATTCATGCTCCTCAGACGTGTCGTGGTCTTCTGTTCAGTAATGGAGTTCAGAGGTCACAAGGTGTCATCTGTACTGATCCAGCAGCAGCATCAGTGTTGCTAAAGGGAAGTTCATCAGTTCATTCAAATATATGCTTTATCTAATAACTTATGCAGTCTGTCTGAGCTCCCCACCTTCAATGGAGGACAGGGAAAAAGATCTCCTTCCAATGGTTGAGTACAGTGGATAAACATAGGCAACTCTGGATCAGAACAATATTTGCTACAACAGTCAATTTTTCCATAAGTTCTTGAAATGAAGGAGGCACAATGGTCATTTTGAAATGTACTGACTGTAGATGTCACTGGCATTAAATGACAGAGTAAGGAAAACAGAGCTGAATGTGACTGGGATATGTGTGAGTGCATTGCAGTCTGACCTTTATTGAGCTGAATGTTGAGTTTGTGGCTGACCCTCTTGGCGAAACCCACAGTGGGAGTCGAGCTTCGAGGTCGCTGGGGGGACAGAGGAGGGCCCAAAGGGGGCTTTCCTGTGGGGCCGGCTGTATGAGGTAGGGTCAGACAGAAGCTGCTCGGCTCTGAGTGGGCATTGCCTCGAGGGTGGGGCTTGCGCTGGGTGTGCAGCCCCAACTGGGACGTGTGTTGGGGGATGCATTCACTTCGGCCCACCAGACCGCCCATTTCATTCAGCCGGGTCTCAGCACCAACGGGTCCTGGTGAGCAAGTGGGGCTCCTTTCACACTGAGAGAGACGTTCGTACTGGGCCTTCCTTGCCGCCGGAACCACGTGGAAGAGGATGACGGGACCCCGCATAGCTTGGCGGAACATCTGCTGTGCTCTGAGGTAGAGAAATGCAAACACACACAGCCAAAGAAAAAAAATTACATGTGAGTTGATGAACACAACTGTCCTGAAATTTCCACATTTGTTAAGAGCTCCCAAAATACAGCAGAGAATGAAACTGCTGGTAGAGTAGCCTCAGCTGTGAAAAAACATGTGGATAACCTTTTCACTAAATAACAAAAACATGTTTCTCCATATTGGCAACATAGGAAAGAAAATTACAAACATGCTAGGAGTCAGACAAATTTTGAAGTGTCAAGGGTAAGGTTACGGCATTACTCTGCATGGATGTAAAACTGTTTTCTTTGCATAAATTCCTGCTAAAAGGGAATACAAATGTGTGCTCAAAAACTTGCCAACACAGACAGTAAGGTGCCCCAGGGCCTATAGCATCCACCCTTTCTGAAAGGCTGATAAATACAACTGGATTATCATCCATCTTTTCTGATTGGCTCCGATATGCCAGCAGGTTATGCATCTTTTTTGATCAGCTGACATTGTTAGTGAAAGGACGTTTCTGATTGGCTGAGATAGGAGACCGTTTAGGAGTTTCTCTTCCTGGTTGGTTAATATGTAGACAGGTGTGTAAACCTATCTTTCCTGATTAGCCAAGAGCAAATTGTGCTGATGTGGGGCCGAGTTACGGAAGTCAGTCACATGAGCAGGAAGCACTCAGCAGGTCAATTGAAGCATCTTCACACACTTACGTACATTTGCCCAAACTGCCTGACTTAAGAATTGCATGCAAACTGGAAATGAAAAGTCTGCTGTGGTGGTGATCTTTTCACGTGTCATAACCCAAACGTTTAGCACATAGACAGCCATTCTCAGGAGGATCCACCTAACAGACAAATCAAGGGTCCAAACAACTGGGTGCACTTTAATACATCACCACATGTGCTGTTCTTTATGAATATGATTGGACTATGTGAGAAATTTACACAAACTACAGTGCAAGTAGAAAGATGGGAAATTTTGGCTAAAATGGTAGTTTAAATTAAGCCTATAACAGAACCACACACACACAAAAAAAAAAACAAAAAACAAAACCACACACACACAAAAAAAAGTACATGTTTAATGGATAAGCCTGTCTGTCAGGGGACTGGTTCCACTACTACCATAAGCAAATGATGAGAGAGATCACAGGTCATGCCCTTAGGTGTGGGGGATGAGGGAGGCTGTCTTACTGCTCAAAGCGGACGTTACGCAGGTCCCCGTTATTAATGCGGATGATGCAGTCATTCTCATGGAAGAGGCTCTGCCCTTCAGCCTTGCCTCCTCGCTCCAGGCGCTTCACTACAAGTCCCAGAGTCCTGAAATAGTTACAGCACCTATTATGGAAGAGGTGGTGGGGGGAGCTAACTGGGGAAGTCAAACCATGTTATCTATTGCAGTTGGAGGGGATCACTGCTGGAGTGCTGCTGTATTGTGAGCAAATAAGTCAGCAAGAGAGAGAGAATGAGAGTGTGAAGACAGCAGTTCTGATTCAGTGTGTAGCACACTGAGCATGACAGCAGTGGACATTTGGAACAAAGATAGACAGACACTCAATTAGACACAGAGGCTCAGGTGTGCAAGTCTCTCTCTCCTCATACATTCTCTCACTCACTCACCTTCTGAAACCTTGCAACTTGTGGTCGTTTTCCTAGATAATGACTGTCATTGAAAGTTAGGTGTATAGTATTATTTAAAAATGGCCACAAATTCAGAGGTAAAGGAAGCTGAAAGAGTAGTGGTGTCCAACTGCTGGTTCCTGGTCATCATTCTCAACACGGTCCCTGTACTGTCCCTGTTCATGTGGTGACCTGTCAGTTGGCAGTTTGTGAAGTGGTGTGATCTAACTGTGTGCGCCAGTAAAAGTTGGGGCAAGTGTGTCTGGTGGTTCCTGGGCACAAAGTAACACAGAGCACTAAAGACACACAGAGAGAACCAGCGAGGGGTCACGGAGCCCTAAAACAGCAACAACTGCCTCTTTGTTCCTGTCAAAGATATGAGTGGGCAGAGATGCAGATTCAAAGGCAAAGTGTAAAGGAGGGTGTGCCCCAAGCAGTTAGCCATGTAGAAAGCTCCAGAGTCAGGCAGGTAGTCAGCTGGACAGTTGCTTGTCACAAGCAGCGGTTTAC
Organism: Heterotis niloticus; assembly: GCA_018136845.1. NCBI lineage: Eukaryota > Metazoa > Chordata > Actinopteri > Osteoglossiformes > Osteoglossidae > Heterotis > Heterotis niloticus. The sequence continues at coordinate 17,997,854 of CM030894.1, read as the reverse complement.
CTGCGATCACGCGCACTGAATGGTACAACATGGATTCCCAGTGGGCCACCGTCGTTGGACACCTCCACCAGCGTAATAATGTCGCTGTGGTGCAATGGTGGGTAGGAGGTGGGGGTAAGAAGGGAGACAGAAAGCAAGAAAAGAAAAATAAACCAAATCAAAAGTGCAAAACAAACTAGCAGTAGGGGCAGACTACTGGGTTCTGCACCTTAGAGAGCAGGGTAAATGGGGACGGGGGAGGGGGGAGAGATCGATCCAAAACCCTGGGAACAACACAAACTGTACAAAAACAAAACCTTGCAAACACACACAATTAGGGTTGTGTGAAGTGGAAGATGCGTGTTCCTGTGTGCGTGTGAATGTCGCAGGATAGGGTACTCACTCGAGGGACGGACCTGACACATGCTCCAACCCAGAGTCTGCTCGGCCCACAGGTTCAATGCGGCCATTCTCCCCCTCCCTTGAATCTTCATCCTGGGAAACACAAGGAATCGTGGGTTTATGCTCAGTCTTCACACTCTGGGAAAGAGTGAGTACAGTGAAGAGGACCCAGCAGAGGGCCATTGATCCCTGGTCCATTAACAAATACGAGCCTGCAGGGATCTCACACGCAACAAGGCCATCAGTGAGGGGGCGCAACCTGGAGGGTATGAAAAGGTTTGAAGGAAAGCAAATCAAGTTAAAGCAGTTTGTTTGGTCTGAGTGATTATAAAGGATCAATGAAGGCAAAGTAGTCTTGCAGGGACAGGAAAGTCTTGCGTTGTAAGTCTGAGCCAGGGCTGGATGAGGGAGGTATACCTCATCTGTCTACCTTTAAGAGGCTACAGATCATTCCCCCATCACACCACTGCACCACCAAATGTTCAACAGGCTCACATTATGTTAACATATCTAGGACCAAGAATAAACTACCCAGTGCTGGTTTTTTTTGGACCCTCCTAAGGGCAAAAGATCATTCAGGCAGGTAAGCTCTTGCTCCACCAATCAGAATGCAGCACCCAAGGATTCTCCCAAGAAGGGCTATGAGATGCAAAGGATACTGATTGCAGGCCTGTCTTGCACTTTGTAAACACAGACAGGAGCATCTGTTCCCTTGGCCCATAGATTACCTCTGACCTTTATTAAAATAACAGTTTTTTGGAGAATCAAAGGTGTGAGGGTCAAGATTACATTTCCAAGCTGAATACATTTAAAGAAATGACCTGGGTGAGATGGAGCTGTATGTATTTACGGAAAGTATGTGTGTGTTTGTATACAGTATACATAAATGTCATATACATATAATACATAAATATTAGTATTTGGGAGTCCATAACAAAAGCCTCCCATAGACCTGCAAAAAAAAAAAAATCATGAATAAACAGCCATCTATAAATACACACTGTTCGATAACACTCAACACACCAACCTTCCACAAGAGGGACAACCTATTGTGTGTAAACACAAGCTGCTCTCATAAGCTTTCGTCTGTGTACAGCAAGGACTCGAATGGTATGCACGCACGCACTCTCTCTCTCACACACACACACACACACACACACACACACACACACACACACACACTTATTCTCTCCCAAGTCTTTTCAGACACTGAACAATAACACACTTTTCCACATACTCTGATTGCCCATTCAACACACTACAGGTTACACACTAATCAGCTCTCCTGTCCCCGGTGTGCCATTAAGAATGTTATTACAATGATTGCCACTATTTTTCCACCACTTTTTTCTGATCTTTTATGCAAGAGGATTACAATGGTAGGTCTGCACCCTAAGTTACTAAGTGATTTACCCATGATTTATGGTTGATCAATCAATCAGAGATACTACTACAAGAGTGAAATTTCAAACCCTTCAATTGTCAGGCCATGATCTAACCACTACGCCACCAGCTACCAGCTCCAGGAAAAGCACCCTGCCATATAATACACTTGGACAAAAGACCCTCAAGTAGTGCGTGACCACAGATTTCAAAGGGAGTGACCCCACACACACACACACACACACAAATTTGCTGTTGCAGAAGGGTGACCAGCAGTCAGGATTAATCAGATGTGTTGAGATATGAAAATGAAAAGTTTTTTTTTCCCTGTTCCTTCATTCTACTTTAAAGATAACGTGTTGTGGGTCTGCTGCTGAGTGTTTGAGATAAGATTTTTCTTCTCCAGTGGTGGAATTCCAGATTATAGCAAATTAATATTTAAATTAACTTGTCAAGATTTGTTTTATCTTAATCTGTACAGCCAACTAAATATTTCTTTTCTCATCTCCAAGCGCAAACAAAAACAACAAAACGATGCTGCAAGTAAAAGTGGAAATAAGCTAAGGAGGAGTTGTTACAGCCATTGCCTTGTACTCAAAAGTCTTGGGTTTCTAACCCATTCTTGATGCAGTACCTCTGACCAAGGTATTTACCCTTAATTGATACAGCGAAAATTACCCAGCTGTATAAACAGGTACATCAGAAACCTAACATACAAACCTCATATTCTAAGTTTATAGCTGATTTTACAGTCACTGTCAGTCAACAAAAACACAGCCTAGCAGTTCAGCCACTCAATAGAACAGGTATAGTACATGCTGGATAGATCTTGGCATACCTTTTCTTGGCGCTCCAACCAAGGGTCCTCCAGAGGGGGAGCAGTACTGACAGAGGTGCGGGCACATTCCCTCTGGAATGGTCTGTGGGAGCCCCAGGCACCACTGTCTCGAGGAAGGCTGCGATACGTGTCCGAACTCCGACCCTGCAGCCGTCCCAAAACACAGAAACTACACTTGTATGGTTCCTCACCTTACAAACAACTGCACCAGCAACCAGTTATTTTTTTTTTGCATCTCCAAAGTTACTTTAACCAGTATGTCACAATCAAAGAGCTGCAACAGACATCCCTTAATTTGTTTATCATGTAATGTTTGAAGAAGTCTTCAAAATAAACTAGCTAAAACTACAATTCTCTGTCTTTATTACCTGGGACTATGTTACAATTCAACATGACTTGATTTAATAAAAATATTGTCTTCACCTGTTCATTGAGTGTCCCCCCATAAACGCGTAATATTATACATCTTGCTTTGATCACCAGCACTCAGAAAAACCAGACATGAGCTGTAAACACTGGGAGTGAGTTGAAGTGTTTGGGTCTTCTCTAGTGCAACCAGTCAGCCTGGCAGGTGTGTACAGGTCATGTCCACTCTGCTTCAGATAGGAACTTTTAAAAACTCAACAAACCAGTTATTAATGAAATAAAATGATAAATATTGGCATCCTCAAAAATAACAAATATTTATAAAATGAGGAGCCATTCTTAAGAATGAGAGACACTGCTCATCTGAATTGTGCAGGTTTGTCAGAGACTCAATGAAAACAGCTCTTCTGTTAAAAAACATATTAAACATATCAGAAAAGCACCTCATGTGCTATACACCTCATTGTTTAACTCAACTCACTTTGAACAGAAAAAACACTGCAGAAAATAAATAAGACATCAGTTTAGCATTTTGCACAAAAGGGACAATTTCTCATTGTTTGTTTGCTTTTGATACAAGTATGTGACAGATGAGCCAGGTGTGGTCAGTGTAGCTGGACCATGCAAATAATGTGCTTTATAAACACGCTCTGCAGAGTGACTCAAACGCATGTAAAATGACAGTTAAGATGTGCAATAAAAACACTCTTCCAGAAAACTGCTGCACTGTTACTGTGCTCTGATCCTTGCGTATTGTGAGAAAGCTATGGTTGCCATAGTGCTGTGCACTTGCGGTCAGTATCAAGGTGCAGCATTTTAACAGGTTAATTGTTTTTTTTCATTTGCACGCCGCTGAGAAAGTATAGCGTTGACTCTCTGGCCTTGAATTATTTCACATGTAAATGATAATGGAAGCTAAAGTTTCTCAAAGTCAAAGGATGCTTTAATAGAGAAAACATTTGAAGATATGTCCACTTACCCGGCAGTCAAGGTTGTCTCCAGTAGTGCAACGTGGCTTGTGAAAGCCAGCCGTTGTGGACCAACGTGAGGGTTGTTGCCGAGATGGCTCTGGCCGTATAACCTGGACATCACGGAAGGGTGCACCAAGGCCAGCAAGGGCAGGGTCGCTGCTTCGCCGCACCTGTAGGGGCATGTCTGTGGGACACACAGACACACCATGGTAAACTGTGACGCTAAAGGAAATAGCCAGCCCCTGAAACTTATCACTTGAGGAAACTAAACCAGACCTCCTTACAAAAACAGAGCTTCTTAAGCACTGAGGGCCATAGGAGAAGCTATTTGAGCGCATAGAAACTGGGATCGAGCTGTAATTCACTTCCTCTGCTGTTGTGAGGTGAATCAAAACACCTGACTGATATTTGAACTGAAATCCCCTAAGGACTGGAATTAGCCACCAATGATCTACTCAGAAGCTATAAACGCAGTGTCTGCTTATCACATTACATTTCTGCTCAGTATCAGCTCTTCTGTGATCATTTTCTGAAATGCCCCAACTGTAATTAAAAAGTAGCATGCAGATGACTTCAAGAAAAGTGTGTGTGTGTGTGTGTGTGTGTGGGGGGGGGGGGTATGAAGTTAACACACACACACACACACACACACACACACACAGAGTGACTCAAACTCCTTAAATAACCGTAACTGTGTAATTGAGATTTTTAATGCATCTTCTTCATGTGCATTTTGATGTTTGACAAGTGGGCTGCAGCTGAAGAAGGTTGTCACCAGGGGCCAATGTGGAAGTGGGGAGACAGATGCAGCATCGATAGCAATTCTGATATGACACAAACCATCTCTCCAGAAATGGCAGGATTGCCAGGAGTTCTGGAACATTCACATCAATTCTAGAAGTGCAACGAGGCACTGAAAGGCAGGGCTACCATGGGAAACATCCAAATATGAAACAGATATGTTCTACCCATGAGATGAACTGGCCTCAACACATCCATAGCAACAAGCAGCTGCAGGTTACCAAGAGTGTTTTTACTTCAAAAGGTTCCCTTGCTAAGACACTGTTGCTAAGATCTCACAAACTTTTTTTTTGAGATTATGGACAATGTTAGTGTTGCACAATAAGCTACTTGTGATTTAACCATTCATACACTTTTTTTTTTTTTTTTTTAAACTATCTCCATTCAGGGTAAGTGCTTAGATCAAGGACATTACAGCAGAAAGAGGGACTCTGCTACGCCACCTGCTGACCCAACTGAAAATACGCTCACTAGTCTGACTAATCAAAGTGTGAAGTACAGGACTCATCCACTGAACTGTAGGCTGAGTAAAATCAACACAAGGTACAGTGGTTATGGCTGCCAGCTAGCACTTCAAGATTTCAAATTACACTTCTAGATGTAGTACCCTTAAGCAAGATAATCAATTCTTATTAATCACAAAGAAAAATTTTATTGGTTGTAGCAGCATGCACACACGCAGTCCACAATTTTCTGGGCTACATAGGGGAGGAGGTGTCTACAACACACAAAAATGAGAAAAATCAAAAGCATAATTTAATCATATCTTTTTCTCCAGTGCTATATAGTACTGTGCTATATATTATGGAGGTAATTTTTGTATACTAATAAAGTGTGAACAAGTCACATGCTTAATAAAATCAAAAAGTACTGTAACAAAAATACATACAGCACAGTGAATCTCAGATAAATTCTGGTACATGCAGCAGATAAGGTGCCAAAACTTCATCAGAATGCTTCCACAAGCAGACTAGTGGGCAACAAATAAGGTCATTATGGGGTCATTCACAGGTTAATTGGAGGTTGCCACCATGAAGCCTAACAGCCACTAGTGAAAATGGCCTTTGGTTGCTTTCCTTGGACCCCTGCACCGTGACATTGACTTTTTCCAGTGAATGTGGAGACCAAAGAGCAGAAAGTACCAAGCTGTATTTTAAAAAAAGAAAAAAGAAAAAAAAAACCAAATGATAGAAGCAGTAGCTCTGCGCTGTACATCACTTTGGAGAAAAGGTTTGACTGAATAAATGTAAAAGAACTTGGTTTAAGTTATACTAAGGAATCATTATAGGTACAGTGACTTGAGAGCTATACACACACTCAGGGTGCAGTCCTTGCCATCCAATTGTCTGCTTTGAGTAGTTCAAAAGGCCATGGTCACTTGATTCAGCTCATTAAGTCTTTCTCCCCTCAGTGATCAAAAGGGGACCAAATGGGGAAACAGTGCTGTGGACCATTTGGTCAATGACTACTCACAATGTTGACATTTTATTTTTTTAAAAGAATGAATAAAACAGAAAGCACAGTACAAAGTGTCACCCTGATGTACTGAAAATATCAATTAGCCTTTTAAGCTGTTGGCAGAGACAGTGCACTCCAAACAGCCTGAGTATTTTGTAATTAGGCTAAATGGAGGGAAACCAAGACTATGAAAGAAGTGGGAAATTGAACGGGCAGAGGGGGAGCAGGGGTTCAAGAAGGATTGACAAGACAGCAGCTTATATGCAGTTCTGACAGTGCAGGGAAATGGAGGGCAGGGTTCAGGTGAAGTTCATGTAGTAATGAAACAAAAGAGCAAAATAACATAAATTTAGAAATCAAAGTGAGAATGGTGCAACATGAAAATATTGTATTTATATAACTTTTATTCTACTGGCTTTTCTTTCTATGAATGTGTGAAATTAGTGGAAAAAATAAAGCAACACAACCTTCATGCATGTTCATTGTTTACATAAGCTTAAAATATGCTTAATACGGCATAAGTGGATTTGCAACTTAAGACAATTTACAACAAAACTCGATTAAATCCAGGCTTAAATTAAAGGTAGCCTGGCTCCTCAAGTTATAGTTAAATTATTAATTTTTGAAAATAGATATGTTAGTTTTTTTAATCTATCAATTTCATTTTCTTGTCTTATCCATTGTGTAAAACTGCTGCCCGTAGCATAGCGAACACAATCATTTCAGCTTCCAAACCAATGTGGATACAAACAGAATGGGAGCCGTCATTCTAATTCAACTTACTTCCACAGTACTTACAGCTCATGTCTGGTGTTAATGAATAATAAACGAGAGAAAGAACACTGTAGATGTTTATGGGATGAATTTGAACAATTTAACAGGAGACTGTGGAGACACTGTATTTTCACTTTCAGTCCTTTTAAATCAGCTTCAATTTTAATGTTTTAATGTCACTCAAAGATCATGAGAAGTATTTTTAGAATACTAAAATATTGTTTTCATTAAAACTTATTCCAAGATTTTTTGCAGAATCTAACCAGCAAATAAACTAAATCAGTTACAGACTTCCAAAGTTACTTGTGTTTATAAGTTTAACAGCCATCGTACAGTTCAACAATGGCCAGTGAAGTGGAGAACAGGAGGACAAGCCCATCTTGACCCAGCAGGTGGCGTTGACAAAGTCGAGAAGTATCACATTTGGGAACTGCAGCTGTTGAGTCACTAGACCACCAAGAGGTCAAAACTTCCGCCAAAACCATCCTACATCCTGGAAGCTGTCAACCTGCAGGCATGTCCCTGAATAGCAGTGAGGAGGGGGTGTGAGAGAGTGGGGGAGCAGAGATCCATCCTTTTTCCACTGTGGCTCATCTGACAGTTTGTTGTACACAAGCTGTAACTTCAGACTAGATGGGGAAAAAATTAACAGGTCATTTAAACAAGTGTCTCTGAGGACTACACCCTGGGGTGAGAAGTAGGAAAAGTTCACTTCCAGATAAAATCAATGTTTCAAACCTGTAGTGACCATCATCAACAGCATACAATTTTTATATCACGCCCTCATACTACTTGGACATTCTCCATCCCTACGGAACATTTCAGCTGGGAGACCTGGGACAAATGGGGCTCCTTTCGTCATGTTTCCCTTCAGCCCTGTTGGAGAAGGGAATAGACAGGTGGTGGTGGAAGTCCTTCCAAAGCATTCAGATTGTCTGCAGTTTGCTTTTAAACCTACACAGTGGGGACTTTAGCTTGATAATAAAGATATAAAATCATAAGCAGCTGGACACAGGCAATTTAGGATCCGGAGAGCCGGAGGAAGGTGTCCCAGGGGAGGGTGCAGGAAAGGGAAGTTTCTTTACAATGAGCTACTGAGTTATTACAATAGTCACAGAAAACAGGGGGCAGCTTATTGGCAACTGAACAGGGGGCCCAATGGGGATTCAACTGACTCAATGGAAGCTCAACAAGCAGTCCAACAGCAGACTCCCTTAACTGCTCACATTTCATTAACTGAAGACCTCATGGTTATCAAAGTCAACCATCTCAAGTACAAGAGAGCAGAAGATCACAGTAACGGGGTGAGCAACACTTCTATTCACAGGGTGAAAAACTCGAGCAGGTTCCCCTTTCAGAATGAGGTTCGATAAAGAGAAAACATCTCTAGATTACACTGAAGTAGTGGGGAGGGTCACAAGGGAAACACAACCAGTTCTATACTGATTGACCCACAGTCAACATTTTTGTCTGAAATTTGGTGAAGAGATTGCAGAGGTGCAATACAACTGAAAGGATGATGGTGAAAGGTATACTTAAACAGTTGTTTCAGAGGTACAATGGATCCAACTGCATTTTTACTTGCTCTGCCAAGGGTACAGCAGCAGGGCAACTTGCATAAATTTCAAAAGGGTCCTATTATTGGAAGGTTCAACAAGGACTCATTAAAATGGGGGTCAAATTTACACAGGTGTTACCATTATCATATTGACTAATGAAGTCAGAAATGACTTCAAACACTTTATGTAGAACATAAAGGCACTAGCAGTTTTTCAACACTGCAAGTGTCATAAAAAATTTCTGCAAGGCAACTTAATGTTTGGTTTGTACACTATTGTTTAGTTAGCCAGGTGTATAAATCAGCAAATCTCTAAGTAGCACTGAGCCAATTGAATTTAAATAGGAAGGATGGAGGAAATACTGTGGTCCACAGCAGGAGGCGGAACTGATCCTGGTTCCTTCCCAGGGAAGGCATAAGCTCTAACCACAACACATATGGGTCCATAATCCTAAAGATAAAAACAAAAACATTTGCAAATAGACTTTGACCTGGGCCAATTTAGACCTCTAACCTGTAACTAGGAATAATAGCTGGAAATGTGTCTTGGACCTCAATCCAAACATAGTAAATGCCAAAGTAATCATGTCACAGGCCTGAGAAATAATATTTCCAAAAAAGGGAAAAAACCGAAACTGGGAAATTAAGCTTCAAAAACAGGGTGATGGGTTTAAAAAGCAATGACTAAATCCCTGTGTATGCAATGAAGTGAGGGTCCTGTTCTCAAAATGTAAAGTTAATCCTACCTTCTTTCTGGCCCTTTAATATACACACTGTAATTACAACCAATCTACTGCCAACCTGTGACCTTAAAATCTTTTTCACGCCAGGTAACCAAAAAAGGACAACAGTCCAGGACTCACTCACTCTTGAAGTCCAAGTTTCCTACCCTCACTACCAAATCAAACCCCTCAGCAACAAAGCATCACCAACAGGAGACAAGTGGGACTTTATAAGAACTCGATGGGACTTTGTTAAAAACAATGTCCCCTTCTGACTTGCTGTGCAGGTAAGGGCTACCCAAACTGTGCCAGGTCTCCCAGTGAAACCTCGTCCTCTGCATTTCAACCCCAATGAGAAGAAATCTTTGGTCTCTCACTCTCACATACAGCCCCCACCCCCACCTCCTCCCTTGATCCTATCGCATCCTACTCTTTTAAAAGCCATTTCTTCACAACTTATTTATTTTATTTACCCTATTATTAATTCCTTGCTATCCTCTGACTGCTTCCGTTGTAGCTTCAGAACTGCCCAAATCTCTACAGTAAATAAAATGAAAATAAAATAAATAAATCCCTTTCTGAACTTTAATTCATTCCTGAATTACAGGTCAGTTTTTCTCCCTTTTCTCCCTCTCAAAAACTCTAGCAACTTTTTAGTTGACTGGAGCACCTCCTTTGTTTTAGTTGACTGGACCTGTCTGCACCATCCGAAATACAAAACCATAAACGGGTCCTGCAGATTCATCCTCCAAAGCATCAGGGGGAAATTTCTAGACAACCAGGATGGCAACCTAGGAGCAACTTACTTGTCCTGAGGACAGATGTGGTGACCTCGATCTCACTGGCCGCATGGTAGGGGTCTGGACTTTGGGTGCCGGTTGAGCTTGTACTGGTCCCATCTCCTCCATGATGAGGGTCTTGCTCATCATACACTGCCACCAGCTGAGAAGAGAGGGTCAGCATCATCCTTCATGTAAACATGGTTAAATTGTTGTCATTACTGAGAGAAACAGTCACTTATCTTCAGGATTCAAACAAATAGCCAGCTATTGTGTGACATTCCTGCAAAGCACATGCAGTCCACCACAAAGTTATTACTGTATCACTGGCAGCAGGTGGTGCAGCAGTTAAGAGGTCAGTTCTCACATTTGAAGGTCTCTGCCTACTGTAATACACTGATCAAGTCACTTACTCTAAGATGAAGTAAAAATTGCCCAGCTGTATAAATGGGCAAGTCAATGCATGCTGCTTTGGAGAAAATAATCAGCTAAATAAATAAAGGTAACAAGCTCAAAACAAGCCAAATTGCAACCACTGCCATCTCGATATGGTCACATTCACAGCTTTGGACTGACTCCCATGTCCCAGAATACAGGGTGTGTCGAGAGTGAACTCTGACATGTATCCATGATAAGAGCTGGCAGACCCTCAAAAAGGCAGAATTGCAAATGATCTCGATTTGTTTCGTTACAGCATCAAGAGAAAGATCAAGCTTCTCTGAAAGCAGAGGATCGCCCACCACTGGCAGAAGTCCCCTTCCCATACTGGCTGGGTCCTCAGGGGAGCAGGATCTCATCACAGACACATTAAGCTGAGCAGATTTCATTACGGAACTGTCTCAGAGTCAGTAGTCACTCTCACAGGAAGACAATCAACTTTACACTGATTTACCCATTTAAGCAGCTCAGTAATTTTTGCTGCATCAGATCAAGGTAACAAGTTAAGAGTGGGGATTTGGGGGTGTTGACTCAGTAACAACAAGTTTTATAAAACTTTGTTTCATTTCCAAGAATTGCAGCAAAAAACACCAAACATGATGATTCAAAACTCCTGAAATACTGACTGTGAGTGAAGGTGGAGGGGCCTGTCTACACCCCATTTGTGCCTCTTGAGACACAATCACAGAACGTGGTCACTATATCCCAGTAGGCTTGGGATCCCCTGAGCCACTTCAAATGGTCTTCATTTCCAGTGGTGCCCAAAGGTAAGACCTTCTTAAAGTGGCATAGTTGGAATAAACAGTCCAAAACCAATCCAGAACTGCAGCATTGCTTAGAGACAGATAAAGACCCCACCCAAAGAAATAATGTGATACAACTCTGCTCATCCGGACAGCAGTGAGCAAAAGAGGAGGAGGAACGAGTGCAAATTTGCTCCATCAACAATGTTAATTCCTGAAATCAGACGTTTGCACATAGCAGGTGCCATCCTATAAAGACCCACACCAAAGCATAAGCCTGAAGACCATCTTGCAAATCACTAGTGTGCAGAAACAAAGTCACACAAGCCTGTCATGGAGGCACAACCCATACAGACCTGCTCCTCCAGATGCTCATCACATCTTACCTGTCTCGTGGATTCAATCAGCTCATTACTAGCTAGGGAGCTGCACCATCTTGGCAAGGTGACCCATTTTGAAGGGCAGCATAGCAGACTGAACCACTCCCCATGCCTCTGTTCCACACTAAAAACTGTTCTGCTGGAACAGCAAGTGTAATCCTGGGCTAACATCGCCTCCCAGTGGTTGTTTTCCCATTACCTACAGTATGTGGACTCCCTGTGGGGCCTTTTTTTCTGAGGCAATGCAGCAATGAGCAGAACTCCCTGGTTTCTCTTTCAGTGCTGGGTGCTTCCATGGGATCAAGACTCTGCTTTTACCATTATCAAGGAAGCACAAAATTAAATACAAGTAAACAAGATTTAAGAATAAACAGCTGAAATGGTTTACCACCCTGCCTCCAACCCAAACCCCTAAGGAGGTCGAATGAGATACCAAGCTCTGCTGCCATTCACAGGCAGGTCCATCAGGCCAAACAAACTGTGGCCAGATCCCTCATTCCCAACAGCAACTGGCCCTGCTAGAGGTCCCGCCTGGCAGGTTTCACCACCACTGTACATGTGGCCCATGAAGACACCAGCGAAGACCGTTTCCTAGTAACGGCTCATCCTCTGCTGTGCAGAACAGGAATGAAGGGCTTAAACTTGACTGCAGCAAAAATGCAGAAATGTCTGGAAGGGGAAGGCACCCACAAAGACACGAAACGTATAGCCTGTCACGCTTACTGATAGCAAGGTTCCAAGGAACTGCAGAGGAATTGTATTTAAACACAAAAATGAGCAGTTCTGATTTTGATTATAGCACCCCTCAGTGGCGCTTCGCAAAATGTAGAAGGTTTTTCTGATTCAGCATCACCTTGTAAGGCATCTTTGGTGGAATTTGTACATTCAGGCCTTACCAGCAAAGAGCAATTACCCCAATCGGCCAGATCAGATTCTAGCAACAGAACAGGAAGCTAGACTCAGTCCATTATTATTTACATAACACTTTTTTGCAAAGCAACTTACAAAATTAAGCTAATTACAACAATTTATCAATTTATATAGCAGGATAAATTTACTCCATTAGTTCAAGATAAGTACAGGTAAACCCCAGTATATACAGTTTCACTGCAACAGGTAGACTTTAAATGGCAAAGAGACTTCCCAGTAAAATGCAGAGCCATAATGCAGCAGCAGAAATTTATCTCCAAGAAATGAAGAAATTGTCCCTCAATCACCCTGTTCCTGTGCTACACGGTCTTAGGACCTAGTGCTCAGATGTCCGGGAGCCTATAAAGGATAGATTTTACCAATATCCGTACAGCTTTAGGTCTCACATTTGCTTGATTTCTACATGCCTGTGCAGTGGCACCATTTTAATCTCATAAATAAAAGGATCAAAATAATGGGGGCAAAAAATGTGAACATGTTCATAAAGAAACATTTAGATAAAATGTAATAAGGTTAGAAAACATCTCTGGTCAAGTCTGACCTCTCACTGTAAAAATAGGGTTTGGTGGTCCTGTGTGTGTGGTGCAATGTTGTGTGTGCTACAAGGTGTTTTATTGATTTTTTAGAAAATGGGATTTGGGTTTTCAGATGGGTTGGATCCACATTTAAAATAAAGTATAACGGTATCTTGGTATATTCAATTTCCATTTGTGCAGTGTTTTCAGGAACAAATTAAGTCCATAAAATCAAGTTTACCTGTACCTTCATTTACCTTCATTAAGGTCATTACAGCAGAACCTAGGTCTTCAGACTGCCAGGTGATGGGTCTAATCAGGCTTCAGGTGGCATAGATGTTGGGCTCAGACCCCTGCTCTTACAACCCCACCAACCAACACACACATACAAGACTGCACAGAGCTGCACACCAAACAGCTCATTACAGGGTAAATTATACAGAAGATCCTGCTTTAATTAGGCTCATGTTCTTAACTAACTTTCTTCGATATTTCATCTCACAGCTCATGCCAAACAGAGAGCGCAAGAGAGAGCGAATGTATGAGGAGCAGCACTTTGTGCTAATTGGGAACAAGAAAAATCTAACACTCTGAAGGTGATTTAAAGCCACCAAGCTCCTCCAGCAGCCAGCAGGCTTCACTCATCTCTCTCTATCACACACACACACACACACACACACACACACACACACACACACACACACACACGGAAAGACCTATGCATTAATTCCCTTCACTGGGATGAGAACCCCCTTTTTTTTCTTTTTTTTTTTTTAAAAATACATGAGCCACACATTTACTTTTTACTTGAAGGCATTACTATACATGCAACTGTATGAACAGACACCTATATAGCATGAAGGGTGAGGATACATTTTAGACTCTATAAGAGGGGACTCACTCCTCTGCAAGTTTTCAAACTCCCATTTGGGCAACAGGAACTGCCCCACAGCACACAGCCAGGTGTCACCAAATGGCCCCCAAATGTATGATAACAGGTTTTATCATAGGTAAATAATAATTATTTTAATCACTTAATTCAAGAGTCTAAATGTCCTGTGGCTTTATATTCAGTCAGATATAAAATAAGCTCTGGTTTTTGCATTTCAAAATTATGCATTATGCAATTAGTTTGTCACGCCCTTTCAAAACCATATAACTTACATCTGTCATTTGCATGTGTGTATGATTTGACTTCAAAGTTATGTTCTTTGCTGTTGCTGTCCTTTGCCAAGTTGTAGTTTATGTTAAATTTTAATGAAGGGAAAAATCTGGAGGCCACAGGGAAAGTAGGAACAGCCAAGGGAGGTTCTGATGTCCTTGGCACTTTAAACTGCAGACCCAGACAACATTCCTCCTGTACTTCGGTTATATTCCCCACCACTAATGAACATCCCATGGCTCATGCATTTCCCATAATTCTCCAAGGCTGGCAAATGAACGATTAGAGCAGTGTGGATCATTCTGCCAGGTCCTTTAACAGACATCAGCAGAACATGTCGATGTAGCACAGTGTCAACTGGTTCAGACCAAACAGGCCTTTAAGAGAACACACAAGGCTAAGTGCAAGGGACATTCTGATGCAGCACTGATACTGTTCACAACCTCCACGGGAGACTCAGTGTCCTGTAAACCTGTCTGAAATGGCCATAGTGCTCCTTCTGAAGACTTTGTTTTTGATAAATCACATTCAGTCTTCACTGCAACTTCATTTGTTCTTTCTCATTTCCAAAAAATGTCACACTACTGGGAAACTGGCTAAACAGCAAAGAGACACTTAACTGCAGTTTCACAGGAGTTGATCAGTGCTCACTGGTCCCCTTACCTACAATTCTCCAGGACAACTCAAACAGGGTAGATGTAATTTAGCAGATGATTACAGACCCAAATGTCCATTTATTTTGATAATCAATTAACCAATTTAGATTAGCTTTTTAGCAATACAAAACACACACAGACACACACAGCTCCCACATGCAGGCCCCCAAAAAAGTGAAGGATGCCCTCTGCTGGCAGAGCTGTTTCTTGGGAACCTGTGGGCACATGGGCAACCCATCTTAGCAAATTATCTGTAAACAGACACTTCTCAATAGTGTCTGTTAGATCAGCGGTCCCCAACCACCGGGCCGTGGACCAGTAACAGGCTCCACAGAAATTAAAATTAAAATTTAAAAAAAAAAAAAAAAAAAAAAACCTTTATTTTTATTTTATTGACTATCGGAGTCTGCAGGGTGTTTTATTTTGAAAGATCAATTAAAATCAAGGCAGAATATCCTGAGATTACCACCAAAACCCTGCTTCCATTTCCAACATCCTATCTTTGTAAAGCAAGGTTTTCTGCAGTGATAGCAACCAAAGCAAAATTACAGAGTAGACTGGACATAAAGAACACACCCCTAGATGGGACTGTCTCGTTGCAGGGAAACAAACTCGGGGCTCCCACTGATTCTGTGTTATGGTGAGTTGTATTTATTATGCACTTTATTATGCTTTATTATATGTGTGTGATGGCTGGTCCATGGAAGATTGTCTTACATGAAACCGGTCTGTGGTGCAAAAAAGGTTGGAGACTGCTGTGTTAGATGGTCCATTAAAACAAAAAAAAAAAAAATACATTGTGTTGCTTTTTACTGTACTGCAAATCCTTTTCTCCAAGTGATAAAAACAATAAAAATTTTCAAAACTGGGAATTGTATAGGCAAAATATTTGGAGCTGGAATCCAGATGAATAGGATGAATAAATGCACAATTAATTAATGAACATGCAGCTCTATCCAGTAATAAACCAATGCATCAATTGTGAATAAAACAGCTATGTCCATTAGGAGGCAGTGATGACACAGATGCTTTACTGTATATAAAAAAAAAAACAAAAAAAAAACGTGTGGACATTCATGGTCAAATGTACTGTGTTAGGAAAACCCAACCTGTGAATTTTTGAACATGCTAAAATTAGTTTATTTTGTCTGTATTTTTTCATCCCATCTTAAACATTTATATGTGGCAGAGCAAAAACATCATGTGTTTCTGCTTTCCACCAATGGGTAGCAAAACACACTCAGAATGAAAGCTGTGGGGAGTGGGACACAGCCTCTTGAAACTGTATAGGAGCAGTTTGATAAAGTGTACTCTTTACATTACTATAGTATATGTGATTTTTTTTTCCAGAAACTACCCAACAAAACAGAGGTGCACTTCTATAATTTACTTTTTGACAGTTAGGGTTGGGAGACCAGATTCTGACAGACATACTTCAGAGATGAACTGGTCATTTCCCGTAATCATTAAAATGCAAAGAGATTTTTTACAGTGAAGCACTTAATATGTTCTTGTGAAAAAATCCTGCATTATACCACAGTTCTCCCTCCTTTCTGTATACCAGTGTTTTATTCACCTGTGCTGCTTGAAATGTAGAAGCAAAATGCAAAATAACGCTGCAACATTTAAAATAGAACACAATGCATGAACAGAAGATGGTGAATATTCTGGTTTTCTAGTCCCAGTTGGGATTGTTAGTTAAGTATAAACGTAACTGTAAAAACTACACAGAAGCAGAGACCGTTGCCACTGCGGACATGCCACTGCGGACGCTGATGTCACTGGTATGCGCTGATGAGTATCAGTTAGCATTTCACTGTATGGCATACCTGGTTACCATGTATGTGACAAATAAATCTCTCTCTTTCTTTGAGTACGAAGTTGAAAAACACAAACTGTAAATACTGACCTTCTGTGCAAACAGGGAGATTCCAAAACTAGGGGCACAGGAAAATGTGACTGAGGGACACATATGAGGTGGCAGTGCTGCCCTGGTACTGGACTCAACAGGGTCAGTCATAGACAAGGCTACATTGGAAGCAGTGTGACCTGTGACCTCATTACATAATTACAAGCTGCTGGGATTGGCTCTGCTGTGGGAGGTTTAGAAATCTGCTGTTCTTTGATACAGTAAAAACAGGTGTTAACAATATTCTTTTAATTGGCCAAATCCCAAACAAACAAAGGGAGGAAGTGCTGAGGAGGCACCATGAGAACAGGCTGTATTCTAGGATGTCGACACACTTGTGTACTCAGGTAGAGCAGTGGGTGAATAATTGTAACTTAAGGCAGAGGCCCATCCTTGGTGAGCCTGGGTTTGTATGCAGCACACAATGAGAGAAAGTCTACCCAGCACTGTTACGCTCCTCCCACACACATCCACACAAAAACACTAAAAATAATCAAATAAAGACATTTTATAGACATCTAATTCCAGAGCCAGAGAGAGATAAACCCTAGTGTACTTTCCTTTGGTAAAGGGATTTCTAATTCCCTTTTTGTGCATTTACATGAATAAGCTGTCCTTTGAGTGTTATGTTCTGAAATTGGAAAAACAAATTTGAGTTTTAAAAAAAATGTGATTTTAGTTGAAAGTTGGTGACAACTCATTGAATAATCTGTTATAAATATGTACATCAGCCATCTACTACACAGTGTTTTG
The DNA here is from genome assembly GCA_018136845.1 of Heterotis niloticus. Classification (NCBI taxonomy): domain Eukaryota; kingdom Metazoa; phylum Chordata; class Actinopteri; order Osteoglossiformes; family Osteoglossidae; genus Heterotis; species Heterotis niloticus. The sequence goes on along the minus strand of CM030894.1, from coordinate 17,980,337 downwards.
CAGCTGATGTAATGTTTTAGGAAAAAGGTGGTTATTTTATTGTTTTTAGAGTGCTTGGTATATCCAGTTCTAAATACTGAACTGGATTTAATAAAGGAATCTAAAAACACACACAGACACACACGTACAAACCTTCCTTTCTACATATGAATAATTTATAGCCCGTGTTGCTATTCTGCAGATGAGTGACAACGCAGTTTTGCCCCACAGCATTTCCTGCAGCTAAACACATTATATAACACTTGCTCTGTCCCACAGGAGAGACCAACTCCACAAAGAGAGGCGAGATTTTCTACAGCTGAAAGAAACACACTGCAGAAATTGGCAGTTGAAAAGTTAATGTCAAAGAAATACTGCCTGCATCTTTAATCTCAAACAAAAAATGTTGTGTATAAAATCTCTATTCTTAAACATCTGCATCAAACACAAACACCCACACACCATCTGTCATGTGCAATTAATGATTCAGCATCCTGAACACTCCCTTTCTGATGGAAACAAACTGCTGAACTACACAGAACTTGTAAATATTATAAAGTAACATTTGCTGAGATCACATGGCATGTACTACTACATGATCTCCATGGAAGATGAACAGGGTCTTTGTTGTTCGCAGAAACATTCGACATGTGACCTACTATGCACGAGCGTGCGCACACAGAAGCCCCTGGAATCAGGCCACTTGTACTTACACAGAGACACCAAAAGAGGGCAGATGTACCACAGGGCCGCTACAGAATTTAATTCTATCCTGCATTTCTAAGGCCTCACAAGCATCCATTAAACAAGATTATCACTGACTGAGGTCCTCAGTCTCTGGCAAAATGTGTCCAACTTCCTTGCAATGAAATATATTAATAAAATTTACTCACGATAAATGCTGGAGTTTCTGGAAAAATCAGTGATGCAATATACTGAAAAAACTAAGCTTAACTAAAACACTGGCAACATCTGCAACAGATGTTCTTAATTTTTCTAGGCCACATATGCCTTTAAGAATAAGAAAAGGGCTCATAAAAATTTTGAATATTAAACTTAATTCTATATTAACTTTCATTTCAAAGCAATATGTCTACACAGTATATTTTAACTAATTTAGCATCATTCATTTGGTTTCATGGCAGTACTGTCCTTTGTGGACCCCCTGAAGGTCCTTTGCAGACCTCCAAGGGCTCCATGGACTCCAGGTTAAGAACCCCTAATTTAAAGCAAGAACATTGCAGATCTGGTTGTGTTGAGTCAGGAATTCTCTGTCTGAATCACTGTGGTTGTTCTTACTATTGTCCCTTTGACAGCATTGTGACACCCTGCCCTCTTGGGGCAGCACTAGAACGGCTTTCAGCGGTGAAATTGGAGCTGGAGACCATCGCAGTCATCAAGGTCTGCCAAACAAGAATGTCAGGAGTCACTGTTACACTGGTTGCACCTATGGATGAGGAGCCCAGAGTTCAAAGTTGAGGAGCTCAAACCAACAAGAGATTGAGTCTCCAGAGTGCCTACACTGCTTAACACTTAACCCTAGTTTAGTGTTTTTCCTGGTTAGTATGGAGGCAGCTGTCAAACAGAACCCCCAGTGGAGAGATGAAGCTGTGAGTGAAGAGGCACTGGGACAGGAGGTCAGACACCTCTGAGGGTCACCAGTCATGAGATCTGGCATCTCAGCTCCCACAGATGGAACACAAATTTAGCATTGGACCCCTCCCATCAAAAGAATGGCACGTGTCGCAAGTAGAACGTGAGGAGCCAAGCACTCTTCGTGGTCAGAGGTCAGTGAAAGGTGGAATTGCATCTAGAAAGGACCACTGTTACGCCCCTCCCAGCAGTCACTCAGCACTACCAAAGCAACTGGACACACACACTGCAGTCCTACAGTAAACCAAGATGGAGACTGAAGAAAACCTTATCTTTAAAGCTAAGAACTGAACCCCACATTCAGCCAAAAATCCACAGCCAGTTTTTCCATTTTACTGAAATATTCAAAACATGTCAGCATGCCATTGGATTGCCAGAGCCCCAGCACGTTTGGAGATGGATCAACGATCCATGGAAAACTACGAACACCTGGGAATGTAACCCTGCAGCCCCCGTCAATCAAACCAAACCCTGTCCCACGGGACATGGTATCAGTTATCCAGAGTGCACATACAAGTGTGTGCAGTGATCAGAGCCTCAATTCACAAGCTGAAGGTCCTAAGTTCGAATCGCCATCCTGCTGCAGTACCCTTATGCCGAACAGATACAGTAAAATTACTCAGCTGTATAAACAGGTGAATAGGTGTAAACAGCTCAATGTACAGAAGCACTGCTTTATGTCAGCCGGAAAAGAGCACTACAAAACAGCAAATAAAGCTAAAGCTGCACCCAAATTTAAAATTTAAAAAAAAAAAAAACAAAAAACAAAAAAACATCCTTTGATAGTGAAGGTTCCGCACAACTTCAGACAGCCACACATTCATAAAATAATCATCATCCTCATTTGCACTGGAGAAGCCTTTATCTAATAACATTCACAGTTGAGTCTAGGCCAGCATTAGCGGTTCTATTTGAGGACACAAATCCAGAGGTTTTTGGTCACATGAAAAGTTTAGTCACCAGCCATCGAGCAGTTTAAGACCTGAGTGGCAACATTTCTCTACAGACCTGCCTGGGCTCACACACAGGTGTCACAACAAGGCAGCTGAGCGAAAACCAGGTACTTACGCGGTCTTTGTCGTCCACCACGTCACAGAGCACATCATCCAGGTCCAGGATGCCACCGTCACCGTGCTCCAGGCGGTGCACCTGCAACCAGTAGCCAGGCTCCTGCATGAGACCAAGAGTTATTCAGGAATTATTCAGTTGCTCACCATACACAGCAGGGGGCACAATGATTATGCTGGACAGGAAGAGGAAACCACTAAGCAGCTAATCAGCTGCAACACAAGCAGAATACCTTGTTTGTCCCATTTGTATATGTTGGTGTCTCGGTGCATGTATAAACACTCACACCGTGGCCCAGGTGGTGGTCTGGACAGGTTCCTGCAGTGTCTGCTATGACGGACACTGAAGGCCGCAGACAAAAGAACAGGAAACATCTGGTTGTGAGGGCCAGTGTACAAGTGTGTAAAGTGTGAGTTCTCAACATGTTTCCAGTCCAGGCTTCATCACCCCATACCGCTCAACGCTCCAACTCTTAACGGCAAAAGCAACAAATGTGCAGTTCAGCGCTTTCTCAGTTTTCCCATCTGCAGTTATTTGTTTGGTACAACAGACTTCAGCAAGTTTTAATCTTTTACAATACTTCTAATATTTGCATATTTCACAAATCTGGCTTCCTATACAGTTGATTGCACATTAGTGTATTGCTGTATTGAAGCACAATAGAGAAGTAGAAAGAACAACTATACCTCCAGTCCGCAGCCCCAATAACCACCCAGAGCAAAGAGTCTGTAGGAGATGTCCCCTGGGCAGTGACAATCACTTTAATGAGCCATCCAACCTACCCCACACACAGACACACCTAATTAGAGCAGTCAGGCGTGCAGAGACGCTGTGCTATACACAGTGGCTGTGCCCAACAATGTTTAACACATCTGTGACAGTCTAATGACACTAATAACAGAATCAGTATCTATCTAGTTAGTTATGTCTGGCCAGTAGGGGACCTTAATCCATCTAAGGCTGCTCTAGTTGAACAGTAGAGCAGGATGCAAATGTGGCACAGCACTGGGTGCTCTTGCCAGTTTTGCTAGGAAGATGGTCTCCATGACCTGGTTATTGCCATCAACACAGAAAGCCTTCCGAGTTGTCACATTCCCACTGGTGGAATCATTTACACTTCTACAGGAAGTCCATAATGAAGCCCTACCACCTCCAATAAAACACTAAGCACCTTTCACTTCAAACAAGACAACTAATGGCTTCCAGACAGAGACAAGGCAGAACTAAACCATCCCAGTCACATCCTGAACCAACCCGTCAGTCCAGGAGGAGCTGAGAACATCAGACCACTGTACCAGATGGATTAACCACTGCTTTACCAGTGGCCCCTGCAGTTCCTGATGGTCTTCATCTCCTAAGACAGTACTGAACAGAGAAGGGAGGCAATCTTGTCACTTACCCACAATCCTCCCCTTCTGTGTACAGTACATAAACACACTAGTGATTACCACTGAAACCTGGTTTTCTAGTCCCATCTCCTCCATCTCTGCAGATATAGTCTGAATAACCAATCCCATCTCCTCTGCCACCAATGTTGTAACCTGGCTGGTTTAAAGGAAGATCATCATGATGCACAAGTCTTCTCAGGATGACTGATCATGTCAAACCCCTGACTGCGACACCTGGGAATAAATGATGGACATCCAAATTTTATGACTTGGATGTGAGGGGACCTCTAGCTTCACAAATATGAACCTACAAGATCAGAGGTCCAGATATGGTCAAGAACATGATGTACCCACCCCCTCACTGTCACTGTCCTTCCAGTGCACCTTAAGGTTTTATTTATCTATTTACTTATTTATCTATTTGCTGTTTGTTTCTTGTCTTCTTGGTGTTTAGTTGCTTGTTTTACTTTTTTGTACAGTCACCTATCCTACTGAATCAGAGTACATTTCACTACATGGTATACTCAGTAACCATGTACGTGACAAGCTCTTGACTCTTGACACCCAACACCCTTATTTTCCAGCTCAAATTGGTCCTTTTGTTCTATCCTTTTCTTCAGAACCCTGTACCAGCTCACATCCCAAGGAACTGATGAGTGGCACAACTCATGCTGCAGATGTTTCCACCTGGGCTACAGAATAGTGGCTCATTCTGATCCCACCAAGGTCCTGGTGCTATTGCTAAAATAAGCCAGCACATCCTCAAAGTGCATAGTCTACAACCACAGCTCACATCTGGAGTTTCCATAAAGAACCAGGAAGTGACGAGAGGAGCAAGTTACGTGGAAGGTTTGCACGTGCAGCGGACTGACAGCAGAAAGAAGACAGACAAATCACTGACCACTTCACATCATAGGCAAGGCTGGTTGGACATCACTACTGAACCAACACACATGAAAGCGAGGACCACTCTAAAATGTTCCATGCCCTCCTTGTTTTGAAATGAACTAATTGGCATTTTAAGTGTTCCATCATACCTAAACTGGTATTTTATAGTGCTACTAATATTTTGGGAAAAAATAATTGGGGTTTCTCAGATTACATTCAGATAATGAGACATTTATGTGCATATTTTATATATTATATCAAAGATGGATAATTTGTGCATTGCCTATTGAATGTATTTGTTTAATTATGGTACCTTTATTCTCACACCACTTAAGATACACTTGTGTCCACTCCTATAAACAATTGGAGTATGTATTTGGTATTTATTGCACATCCCTCAAAATGTTATCACTACACTATTACATGAATACTATATAATGTCTGATGTCTGTTCTTTTTCATTAAACACATGAATGAAGACCTACATAACTGGTCTATGAACCAACAATTAAGAGGGATGTCGTGAAAGAACGTCCATGACATGTGGGACCCTGCAACCCTCATACATAGAACCGCAATGCCAGAGTTTGCAAACCATGTCTGGGGAAGATGACTGTACTGAAGAGATACTGCCATCTTATGACAGAGGGTTTTCGTTTCAGAACAAGCTAAATTGTTCATTTCTGATCTTTTCTGAACTGTACTCCCTTGTCCCATTTTGTCCCGTTTCCCAAACTGTGCCTTACTGGGCACCCAGACCTCCACCTGCCACTTTAAAGCCTCAACTTGAAAGCGACAAAACCCAAGACCAGAGTAGCAAAATGTTTTCAACACTACTTGGGCTCTTGCCAATAACTCCATGCAGGTTCAGACATGCTTCATACTTGCTCAAGTGGCACTGCAAATGTCTTAATAAAGCCTTGTCACTGCAAGGGAAAATGTGTGCATGTTGGGGTGGAGGGAATTACATAAAATGTACCAAAAATATCTGTTGTTGCACCACATTTGTTTAAATCTGCACTTAAATGGATTTTACACAGAGACCTACTGGTTTACTACACAATAAATGGTTCACTGTAATAATTCAATCAGCCTTGCTTAGATTGAAATGAATCACTACAGCCAGTAACAATCAGATGTTTCCAAACCCGGAGTCAACCGGTTGATGACAACTTGCTCTCATAAGCACCGTGGGAGGCAGCAGCTGAAGATGAATCAATGGGACTCGGGACAGCTCCCAGAAATGGCACTACATGATAAACAGAGGAGAAACTGAATCTGGACGTGCTGGGAAACAACTGCTCTGGTGGAATTACATTCAATCACTGCCCAACTCAGTCCCACAGTTGTGCCCACCAGGTCGCAAGTTGGTGTGATGTGTATCAAACACCGAAGACCCTGTGAAATATGTGAAACAGACTCTCATGCTGCATTCAACACACAATTATTCTTAACTGATCGTACATCCAAAGTAACTTACACATTGTTAGATAAGCAACTTTACAACTTTTGCACAGCAAGGTAATTTTTACTCTTTTCATTCAGAGTACAGCAGGAGGTGGGATATGAACTCTGCTCCTCTGATTCAAAGTGATGACTAAGTTACTATGGCACCACCAGCTCTTCAGCATATCAAAAATATTCTTGTGAAATTACTGGAGGTATAAACAGTGTTTCAGTTACTAATCAATCAGATATGAATTTCAGGCTTTTGAATTTTTTGTTTTAATAATTCCAAGTGTTAGAGGAAATGTAATCACAGCAGTGTTTACTGGATGAGCCAATGACCGCAGACAGATTTCCAGCCTTTTAATCCACAAAATTACTTCAAGAGGTACCAGGTCTAACAGGTCCAACCTGCAGGAGCATCATGAAAAAATACAAATGCCCCATGAGTTACAATATAACCCTGGAGGACCTTAGGAGGGACAGAGAGCTAAACCTAGAGGGCATCTTGGGATTTATCTAAGGTGTGTCTCATTTATCAGAAGTTTCTGTTTAAAATGGTAGCTCAAATTAAACAAAAGTGTATAAACAGATGAAGAGCTTTAGACACACACAGGATGTTCAAAACAGAGCTTGACAGATACCACCATGTTTCTGGTTCGTACTCCTCAAGTAGCTGTCTATAGAAGTGACATTCAGATAAATACATGGACGATCACAGCTGATGGTTTTGGACTCATTTATGTAGCTGTCAGTAGGTCGGGAAAGATATGGCTCTCAGAGATAGGTTTGGTAGGATTTAGCAGCTCTCAGGGACAGAAGGAGCCCACATTAAAATCAAATACAAAAACTTAAATCAGTGGAGCTTCAATTCTAGATCATTTGCTATTGTTGGATTACCCAGCAGCTAGAGGTGGAGGGGGTGATCAACGGTTGCGAGCACAGGAATGTAGACTAAAACATGACAAAAACAAGACGTCTCCACCTCAGAGTCTGTCAGTATAAACAGTGATCTCACTCATGTCACTCTTCAGGCATTCTCAGTGTAGCCTTGGGGAGACGTTCTGTACTCAAGTAAATAGCAACAGTGAGAGCATGGAAACGGCGTGAGCACAGTGTTGTGCAGAGTATTAAGATTGCACAACACACCCATGGGGTCACCTGTGTCAGGACAGAGCGCTAGATTCAAATTAGCATAGTGTGTGAGAGAGAGCAAGAAAGAGATATGCAGTGGGCTTACAGCCAAGTCCATACATCTATTTTTACTTTTTTTTTTTTAAAAGGGAAAAATATAATAACTTCACATCACAAAGCAGATGTGTGGTAAATGTGTAAAAAATTCCAGATAAGATTCCAGAAAGCAAAATCAGGACACAGATGACCATTCTCTTTGTAGCAGGAATGTGACTCCATACAAAAAAGAAAGATCAATTGGGGAAACTGTAAGAGAAAAATTGTACTCCTTGGCTAAAATCACCCAACAGTCAACGCCAGAACAACCCACCCCATGTGACAGAGAATGGAGGTAAAATACTCCATGAGCAAGCATGCCCCTGTCTAAACACAAAGTCAAACTACGCAGAAATTTGCAAACACTTAGATTACACTGAACCCCAGGATGGGTTCTTATTCCTCCTAGTAGCTCTCCTATCTCCTTCAGGAAAGGACTACGATGAAACATAATTACACTGTATATAACACCCTGGGCAGCAACAAGGACAGGAGACAGTCCTCAGAGTACCAGAGTATTCCATGCATTTTACACAAAGTATGTTCCCTTTGCCCTTTAGGATGACAGATGGCATCTCTGTATTAATAAAAAAAAGAAACTATGTTTTGCCAGTTCAGCAATTTTATAGATTACTGAAAAGTTATTTTTGTGGATGTTTGCACACCCCAAAGCCAAAAAACATCACAGGCTATCCTTAAGCACAAGGATTGGCAATGAAAACACAAAACAGTCTAGTTTACACAACTATCACTGAGAATTCACAAATTAAAGGTATACAATGAAGAAGCTGGTCAGGAAAAATGACTATGGTGCCAGAAGAGACATAAGGATACCAAGAACAACAATAAAATCAAAGAGATTAATGTGGGATCAAATCAAACCTGAAGTCTTGATGGAAAGAAAAATGTTGACAGAAAAGGTAGCTGCACTTATGAGAAGACAGTTATGATGATACTTGAAAAAGTTGGAGGAAAAAGAACTGAACAAGCAGCAACCAAATGGATGGACTAGATTACAATAAGGGAAACACCTTTGAACACAGACATCTAGAGGAACTATACTTGTAGTCAACAGTCAATATCAAGGGTGTTTTATACAGTCAAATACAGACTTTTACTCTATCAATTCATGCCAAGTTCTTTGATCAAGGGTATTAAAGTGGGAAAGGGATTCAAACCCAGGTCCTGCTGATCATAAACGCTGTTATCACCACCAATAGCAAATGTACATAGGAAACTCATCACGTGTAGAAGCCAAGACAGACACCATGGAGTTTCAGCTGAGTGCTGCTGATATTAAACCTGAAAGACTTGCCTACACTTTTGGTTCTGGAAACCCAATTTTCTAATTTAACTGTTTCCGTGGATAAATTTGAGACTTGTTCCATCAAGGTGGAAAGTACGATCTCTAAAACTGAAGGACTCACTGCATTCAGAAACTAATTCAGTAGCCCCTCGAGCAGAAGGTGGAGCTGCAACAAGCAAAACTGTAAAAAATGGAATTTAAAAATCACTTTGATAATCTGAAAATTGTGTGACTGCCTGTGAAAGCTCAAGGTAATGTTTCTCAATTTCTGCAAAACTAACTAAACTACTGGGTCAGATTATTAACCGTTTTGCTCCTATGAAGAGTAATTTTTCCTACTGTGCTGCATTGGATGGTCATTTTGTTGGCAAAGACCACCCTGATCTGGTTTTTGCGCACAAAGAAAAGCTAAAGATTGAAAAAGCTACTGAGGACCAAGATGGGTACAGTCATAATGGCCTTTGCCACTCCCTAAGATCAGTCTCATGTCCAGCAGATGGGAGGGCCACCTGTCCTGCATTATGGAACCATGTGGTTAACCAGTCTTTCACAGTTCCAGATACCTCAGGATTCAAATGGCTCAAAGATTAGCTGCTCTGTACATTGAGGAAGTTCAATTCGACTGCAATCAGGACTCACCGAACCACCCCAACTCATTCTCTTAGTGGACCTACATTATATTTAAATAGTTCAATAGCTTTTACTGTATAAAGCAATTATCTTATTCCAAATGCAATATAGAAGAATATGCAGTTGTGATGTATTCAAGGAGGTCCTCTCTGACCGTAGTGTATAGTAGCTCATATACTGTAGTGCCTACTGATAGTTAACTGCTAACCAAAAGGTTTACCCCTACACAATCCTATCATGCCTCATATTCTTCTCCCTCCTGACATTCCTTGCACAGGGCTTGTTACAACCTGTGAAGGGCACCAACAGGGCAAGGGACACCTCCAGAAGGGAGCACAAACATACAGATTGCCCCTCCCTTAAGCACTAAGAGTTGCTTTTGTGTCAGGACAGAAGAGGCTTTCATGTCCTGTTGTGCAGTTCCATACAGCAAGCTACACTCTGCTATGATCATACGTTCCTCAGGGTTTAAAAAAAAAAAAAAAAAAAAAAAAAAAAAAAAAAAGGCTCCTTGCAAGCAATTTGCACCCTGGGAACAAGACTGCACAACCTCAAAAATGCAGCTCCTTAACCACTTCAACCAGTAGCAGTGAGTTAATTTCTGTCACCTGAGAAGGTTTCTAGCTAACTTAAGGTCTCAACCACAACCTCACCTGCTGAGCTAAAGGATGCATATAAGTTTTAAAATCAAAGGAGGTAAACTACCTCATGAAAATGTTCAGACTACTTCAGTATGCAAATTCCCAAAATCCTGCTGGACTGATTCCAACAATCTCAGTTATCATCATAATTACATCTGAGGACTTGGTAAAGGTCAGAAACTTCTCTGTAAAATGTACAACTGTGGGATAACAAAAGAGCAACGGTAGCTGAAGAGTTTTAGCCACAAAAACTAAGTAGCTGTCAAGAGATCAGTGGAGAAATGGCTCTGAAAGAGACACATTTTAAAACACTTCATTTCTGGGAAGGATTCAGCAGCTCTGAGGGAAATTACTCCACTACATTAAAGCCAAAACCAAGAAACATTAGACTTTTCATTTTAGACCCTTTGTGAATAGGGCCATCAAATGGCCAAAGTTTGAATGAGTTCCTGTTTGCATTAGACTGTTGATCCTTCAGGGGCTCAGAAAAAAGTGATAATGAGAATAAGAAAGACACCCCAGCAGGACAAAATGACACTAGATACAATTTCAAGTCAGAGTCAAGTAAACACAGGGGCCCTGGAATGACATGATAGTGGCTTTGGAGGAGATCTGAAGGAATAGCAACCTCGAACATAAAGTCATCATGCAGGCTTGTTTAGAGTTTATTCTCCCTATTTTGATTCACTGCAATCTCAGTCTTAGTGTGAACACACAGAGAGAGTCTGATTTGAGGTAATTTTTCATTTTTTGCATGATCATAAAACATAAAACATCTTTTGTCATGCTATAGTATATGGTATGTTTTAAGTGTTAATTGCTCTTTAGGAACAACTTGCATGCATTTTCATACACTGATTTTTGGCTCATTTGTCAAGAAAAATCCCATGGTGGGCGGAAATAATATCAGATTACTTCAATTTAGAAGATATTTTTTGCAGTCAGCAAACACACAACAGTTCTGGAGCCACAAATTGGAATAAAAATTACACTGCAGACAGCTACTGTCTGCACAGTGAGGTGACATGACTGTAAGGGAAAGGAATGGTGCCCGATGGCTCGGGAACATTCCCATGGGAAGAGCTCTGGATTGCAGGATCGTATGTAAATCCAACCAATGGGCGCAAGAGCCTAAGTGGTCTCCCGCCACAGAGCTGAGTCCCTGGGAAGGCCAGGACACTGTACAGGGGCATCCCCACATGCCTATTTACCCTATCAAGAACATTTGTAAGACTCTTTCCCTGAGCCAGTAACAGCAAAAATAAGCAGCATGGAAAACAACACACTTTGAAAAAGTTAAGGTTAAGAGTCCCTTTGCATTAAGAGGACTACAACGAATACGAAACTATGGATGGCAAAAGGGTTGAGTTGCCACTGATATAGGGGCAGTGTCACCACCAGCCATCTCCACAGCAAAGGGAGTGATGTCAGTGTCAGAAGGGTGAAGTTACTCCCAGGCTCCATACATTAAAGTCTGAGACTCAGAGAAAAAGTACTATTAGTACTCCTCACAGGCCAGGCACACATGGTCAGACCTCTGAGCTGGAAGGAGCATATCACATTGAGAATGCAGGAAAAAGGGAGAGTAATAACACATGTCTAACTGCTCAAAAGAGTGATGTTTGCATAGGCTGTACAAATTTCAACACCTATGCTGTCAGTTTCTTTGCTGATCCCAGCAACAGAAACAGAGGCACAAACTTAAGAAAAAAATACATTGGAACCTACACAGCCCCAGAGTGTCCACATCCAAGTGTCTACAGGAAGAGCGAGCTTCTCCACCACTGAGCAGCACCTGCCACTACATCTTCAGCTGAAAGTATCTCCTATGAGTAGGCAAAAAGGCACCTCTCTCTCACACACACACACACACACACACACACACACACACACACACACACACACACACACACACACACACAAGTGGGAAAATAAGAATCTGAAGAAATCCTTCCAGCAAGGTGCATTGAGAGCACTACACTATTAGGTAAGTACATTAGGCCACAATGTTAAGATTCCCTACAGCACTTTGACACTCCCACCCACTGAGGTGAAACACCCAATTAAAGGGTAAAAAGTCAGCAACAGGAAACTCTACAGGGGCAGGAACAATGACTGTGTTGAAAACCAGAGGATCACAAGGAGGCCACAACAGCAGCACATAGATTTTCAGTGTGGCACATTCAAGTGTAAGGAAAGGAAAACTAAATACAAGAAAGGAAACAAAACTGAATTGGGCATGAGAACTAATAGGGACCAGGTCGTAGGAGGCATAGACCATAGAAGATAGGGGCAACCGAATGTTACAAACTCACATGACAGACCATCCAAACCATCAAGTGGAGAAAAATAATCATTAAGACTATGAGGGTGAACAGATAGCTCAGCAGTGAATACCAGATCACAAGAATGACCGAAGATTTTCTGCCAGTGCACTGGCATCACTAAACACACCACACATAGTGTGTGTGTGGGTGTTTAGACACACCAACCAGCCACAACATTAAAACTGCTAACAGGTAAAGTGAGTAATATTGATTACCTCATTACAACTGCACTTTTCAACGGGTGGGGGGAGATATTAGGCAGCAAGTGAACAGTCGGTTCTTGAAGTTGACGTGTTTGAGCCAGGGAAGATGGGCAAGCGTAAGGATCAGAGCAACTTTGGCCATGATAGAAAGGTGTCAGAACACACAGTGCATCGATCGCAGTTTGCTGCGCATGGGACTGCGTTGCCGCAGACCAGTCAAAGAGTGCCCATGCTGACCACTGTCGGCCTCTGAAAGCGCCTACAATGGGCATGTGAGTGTCAGAACTGTATTATGAATCAATGGAAGAAGGTGGCCTGGTCTGATAAATCACGGCTGGGTGCATATGTGTCATTTACCTGCGGAAGAGATGGTAACAGGATGCACTATGGGGAAAAAGGCAAGCCGGCAGAGGCAGTGTGATGCTCTGGGCAATGTTCTCCTGGGAAACCTTGGGTCCTGGCATTCATGGGACATCACCTACCTAAACATTTTTGTAGACCACCCCTTCATGGCAATGGTATTCCCTGATGGCAGTGGTATTCCATGATAGCAGTGGCCCTACCACACTGCAAAAATTATTCAGGAATGGTTTGAGGAACATGACAAAGAGTTCAAGGTGTTGTCTAGGGCTCCAAATTCCCCAAATGTCAATCAAATTGAGCATCTGTAGGGTCTACTGAGAAAAACAAGCCTGATCCATGGAAGCCCCACCTCACAGGACTTAAAGGATCTGCTGCTAATGTCTTGGTACCACATACCACAGGACACCTTCAGAAGTCTTGTGGAGTCCATGCCTTAACGGGTCAGAGCTGTTTTGGCGGCACAAGGGGGACCACACATGTATGTGGTAGAGAGACTGAGTGCAATAACCAACAAACCAGCTCAGGTTGGTTCATTGTACTAGTCCAGAAACTTCTAGTCCACTCCATCAAAACCTAGCCACTCCACTGGGTGCTAAATACACCCTTTCCACCCCAGCGCTGCATGTATGTAGGGGGGAGAGTGTCTGCCACATAATATAGTTTCAAAGAAGCAGTAGGGGAAGGTCCTTCAGAAGACACCAGCAGCAGCTCACTATGAAACTCACATTCTGAAGGTACAAGTTGAGTTATTAAATATTATTCCCTTCTTCAGTTACTCTAAAATGAGCCAGTGGGCAGCACAATGGTTACAGCCAATGCCTGGAGCTCAAAGATCAGAGTTCAAATCCCACCTCCTGCTACGTGCCCTTAATCAATGTACATACCTTGAACCATTAACAGTAAAAATTACCCTACTGTACAAACAGGTACATCAAGGTAATAAACCTAGTGTATAAACATGACATTATTAAGGCACCATGTCATATTAACTGAATGTTTAATTTTTTCCCCCCCCAATATTCTGAAAAAGGAGGAAACCCTGTTCTAGACAAACCCATGAATGTCCCCCAGAGGAGCGTGAACCAGCTGGCTGTTGGACACATAGGAGCTCCAGCCTCATCTGGGGCAGCAAGAGATTAATCTGCTGACTTGGTCTGGCAGTCAAGCTCCAAATGAGTAAGTTCTGAGCGTATGGAAATAACACAGTTACAGCCCCAGAGGGAGACCTGGTGAACATGCACTTGGAGGAAAAATAGCAATTTCTATTAGTCAATTAAATTTAAAAATGAAAAAAGACCTTTAACCCCACCAAAAGGGGAGGGGGGGGGACAAAGGCTCAACTGTTTTGTCCATCTACCAAAAGGAAAAACAAATAATCTTAAAAGGTGAAAGTCTGCCTTGTTCTCTTACTGAGGACCATCTACAAAGGCAGCAAGACCTGAACTCACTGATCTTTTCATTTAATGGATAAGCTGAACCCCCCACACACACAGCCTGTTATCAGCTTAAAATCAAAGTAAAAATGAAGGTAAAGTAGACACAAGGACAAAGTAGAAAAAACACAGTACAATAGTTTCACATTTCTTTCAAATGGATGGATTTTAGCCTTTTCCTCAAAACAGAAACCATGCAGTACAGAAAAAGGATAAGTAATTCCCCTGAGATATGGTTGATTTAATAAAGAACAATAAAAAATTAATGGATGGAAGTTGGTTTATGGTGCTGGGCAGCCTTTGTCGTCCCATGCTGGGAGTGGAAATAGTGGCTCGGGTAGGATTTCACACACATTTAAGGAGGGGCACAAGAAGCCAGGGAGCCGACTAAGCCAAGCCCGGCGCACATTCCTCACAGACGTCGTCTTCTGGTTGAAATAACCCCAAGCACACACAGACACGGTTGACGCTAACCCCATACCCCACTAGTGCATGACCCCAAAGGCATATCAGGTAACAGAGGCCATCGGGCACAACATTGGCACCACATTGTCAAAATAACGGAACGGGCAATAACTGGAGAAGGGGGGTCTGACCACCATCGGGACCATTCGCGGGGGGTCCTAAAGCATGGCAAGCTGCCAAGAAGCAAAGCAGCGGTGAGGTGGTGGCAGGGGTGACAGGCCTTCCTCCCCTGCATGGCTCACAGGGTATTATTAGCGTTCGTCTCCAGGGTGCTCAGTCTTTGTCTATTCGACCTGTGCCGGTTGAGGACTGAGAGCGGCAGACAGTAGCACACGTGTCAGGCCAGGGGGAGAGTGAGCAGTGCTATTTATAGCAGACAAATCTCCACAAAAGGGGAGGTATCAATGCCACAGCTGCAATTAGAAAATGTCCATTAATGTTATAATGCCATAGATCACAAATCACTGAGGGGGTGACTGAAGACAAAGCAAGAAGTTAGGCATATAGCCAACAGTGACCCTAAAAAAAAAAAAAAAAAAAAAAAAAAAGCTCAATAGCTCCTCTGTATGGAACTTCAGCTGTAAAATGCCGTTCCACTCTTTTGTTTTTATTTATATTTATTTGATGATTTTCTTCTAAGTAACAGAGCAATAAGCTACATGTGCTGATTTCTGCAATTATACAGCTGTCTAATTTTTACTGTATCAAGTCAGGGTAAGTATGTTGATTATAGGGACTACAGGAGGAGCAGGCATTTGAGTCCAAGACCTTCAATTATATGGCAACAACACTAAACACTGTACCAAACTGGTGACTATAAATTGCCCTTTGTAAATGTGAGATAGTGACTTACATTGTTGTGCTTTACAAAGGGATGACTGAACGTAGGGAGTGTAGAGTACCTAGCATTGTCAGTAACTACTCACCTTGGACTACGTGCTGTCAGCTATAGACTAGTTAAGCGGTGGGGGGGGGTTCCGCTTTGGAAAATAAAGATGTTCCCAAAATACTCATTCATGCTCACTGAACATCAATACTGTACATTGGATTGTACTGGCATTAATGCATGCTGAGATTATTCAAAAATGGAAGAGCAGACCTCAGAGCATCCAAATCACAGTCAATGGGTGTAAAATGTAGCGTCACAGAATATGAAGGATCCTCACGTGCGCCCAAGAAGACCTACACCAGGTTTTTCTTCAGTCTGGAAAGTCAACACTCTGGAATAGCTCCCCAAAAAGGGCTCCAAAAATAAACATAGCCGTCTTTTTATTACCAGTTTACACCGGGGCCACTTCCTGTGTTTATGGAAAAACCCAAGGAGGGAGTTTAGCCAGCACTCCGAGCAGTGCCTGTTGCAGAACAAAATGCGGGGTCTAACTCAAGTAGTTCAGACATTTCTCCTGATATCAAACTTACATTTACACCTTCTCTCCAAAATGTATAATACAGTGTAAAAAAAAAAAAAAGTACAACAGAAGAATAAGTCCTTTAAACAAACAGACACACACGCGCGCGCGCACACACACACACACACACACACACAGGATGATCAGAGCACAGCTTTTGTGTCTGATGCCACCATGTTGCTGGATCACATCCCTCAAGACCTATAGAAGTGAGACAGCAAACAGTAAATACATAGATAATCACAGTGGATGGTGTTGGATTCATTTTGGCAACAATCTGGAGGTCAGGAGAGAGGAGAGAAATGGCTCAGAGAAGGGTTCTTAAATGCAGGGAGGGGATTCAGTAGATCTGAGGGACAGAGGGAGTTTGTTCCACCACATCGTGGAAAAATCTGACAACTCAGTCCTTCAAATTTGGACACTTTGTGAGTGGAACCACCAAGCGACCAGAGGAGGAGTACAGCACTCTTTCAGAAGGGATCCATTCATGGAGAGCTTTATATGGAAAAAGAGGAGCTCAAGGACAACATATTATGCTCCAGCAGCCAACATGTGTCATCATTCCAAATCACATGATCACCTCCAACTGGGCGCCTAATCTGGCATCATCAGTGCTGTCCCAGAGGGAGGTGGTTGTGGCGTATTAAGTGTTTTTTTCCCCCCAGATTCAGGCTTACAGCCATTTTCACATCACCAGTGGTGAAAGTAACAGGAAGCAGGAACTGACCAATAGAAACTAGAGACCAAGAAGCCTCGTCTTGAAGTTTTTCAGCTCATTTTGTGTTCCATCACTCATCTGTAGAACCCCAACCCCCACCCCGGGCACCAGGAAAGCCGTGAATCACCCACAGACAGAGCTGGGTAAGGAATCCTACTCCATGCCCCTCCCAACACACACATGCACGCCTGCACTCTGCCCCTCCACCCTGCTGGACCAAACCACATTTAAACTCCACAGGATCATCGTGATGAGATGTCACTCTCTTGCTTTGCTGCTGTCTACTCTGACCCCCAAGGCTAAGAGCTGCAGAGAAAACGGGCCAAGGAAACGTTTTGTGCATTTCCTACGAACAGAAGCCTGCTACAATGCGTCCTCATCTAATTAAGTATTAATTTTTAACTCAAAGAATATGCAGATTACTTCTGCTTGGAGCAGCCCTTATTAGCATGAAGATTTAGTGGACTACGACAGTCAGCACTGACACAGGGCAGCTGCTATGGCAACACAACAGTATCCACAGTTTCAGGACATTAAGTAGCAGTTAAGGAACTGCAAGCATTGTGGAAGAGTGTCAAGTTCAAGCATCTCACATAGGACCTTTGGCTGCACACTGTCTTCTGCCTGTCAAAGGAGAAGCATCTGCTCAGGGAATCGCTTCTGCAATGAATGTAGAGATCAAACTATGCTTGGCATACAGAACAAAAACCACTTGTCAGCCAAAATGGACACAGTACCACCACTGGCAAAGCATAATGTTGATCTTAAAAAGAATTTAAAAAATAAACTGATAAATGTCAATCAGATCTTCAGGCATACAGATGAACATGTAAGGATGTTAAAGAAGAAGCTGTAAAGTTCCATAAGTTTCCAAGCACAGCTCCAGCCTCATATCCAACACCCGTGACCTGCACGTCATACTCCAGACCTAAGCCTGAAAACTGTCAGGAGTTCAGTCACCCAAAACTTGCATGTGCCCATGTCGACTGAACAGAAACTCATTGTAGGACTTGCATCTCACAAACCGTGACTTTAGTATTAGTAACCTTTAATTATCTAACTCAATTGTCCTAGGTGACCTACAATGTTAGATAACTTTAAAACAATTTATCTGGATAATTTTTACTGTATCATTTAAGTGCCAGTACCTTGATAAATGCTATATACTATAGCAGGAGAAGCATTTGAGCCCACAACCTTCTGATTATAAAACAATAGCAGTGTGGGAAGGCTCTGCTTGATCACTCAAGGGCTCTAAGAGTGAAACTGGAGAAAATAAAGGAATGATGTGGATCTAATTTCACACACTGATAACACCGCTTACACTGATTTACCAATCTGTACAGCAAGGTATGCTCACCTGTGCAAGAGAATCCCCCTTGCCTTGTAAGGAACAAGAAACAGCAGAAGTATGCTGTAACCACTGCACCATCTCCTGTCTTAAGTGGTAAAACAGTGAAAAAGAGAGACCGTATCTGCTTCAGAGAGGCTCTATTCTGTGCCGCTTTCCTCTCTACTGTGGAAGTCCACAGTGCTGCTGTTTGCATGGCAAATTCCTCAGTGATGACAAAGAGCCATCAGGGGACAGAAAGCAACACTGAAACAGCCGCCTTCAAGCAGAGTCTCGTGAAAAACGCATGCAACTGACCCCCAAACTCCCCGCCTACAGAGCACAGTGCAAAGTTCTTCTTTTTCCTTTATGAAGAGAACAAGCAGACATTTCACAAGTTTGTCCCAAAAAAAAGGACCCCTATAAGCTACAGAGAGCAGCTGTGCTATTACTGGGACAACCTATGGAGTCATGGTTAGAACTCCCACCTTGCACTTGCAATTGATACAGTAAAAATGACCTTGCTGCACATGTGGGTAAATAATGAAATAGGAGCGCAAATTTAACATTGCAAATGACAATAAGTTAATCATTAACAATAATAATAATAATAACCCCACCCACTAAGACAACCATAATAGGCCCTGCAGGTGAGCAGCACTCTGTCAAGTCCTTTCTTTGATTCTTTCCAAAGGGGATGCAGTTGTACATCAACTACAGTAAACAAGTAAAACCATAAACAAATTCAGCTTGTATGATACTGTCATGAGCTGCAATTCAACATACTGACAGCAGGTGGCAAAATAGTTAAAGATGCTTCCTTAGCTCACAACAGTGCAGGTTCAAATTCTACCTCCTCCTGCAGTACTCTTAATCATGGTACTTGTCCCATACTCATACAGTAAAAAATTATCGTGTTGTATAAAAAAAAATTGTGTAAAACAGAAGAATAAACACTTAAGGAAGCAGAGTCCTATTCCAGAGAGACTGTGCTTTAATTGTTCTGTGTCTAAAGCTCTGTTAAAGCTGTTTTGTTTACTCTATTTGGCAAATTGGAGAAAAGTGTTTGATAAAAATCAATAAATCTATATGTAAAATTAATGAGCAAAAGCTTAGCCAACCCAACAAATGACAGTGAAAGAACAAGAATAGTTTTGGTTACTCCATCGATAAGACTTCTGGTCTATGGTTGTCTCTTCAGTAAGCAAAACTCTATTCCTGCCCACCTTGGTGAGAGTGTACCAACTGATCAATATGCTACCAGTCAGCTCTGACTGATACCTGGGGGAGTTCCTCAGCTCAATCAGCACCCACCACTCAAAAGAGGAGGGTTTTTTTAAAAAAAAAAAAAAAAAAATCACTTCCCCAGCTGAAGGTGAAATGATTCATTTGGAATACAAGTTTCAGTGTCAACTGGAATCACCGGGACAAAAGACGAGAGCACGGGGGGGGGGGTGCTTTTAAAACAGTGACAAAAAAGTAACAGCCTGGACACCTGAGAGGATACTGTAATGTGGTCACAATCCACAGGGTGAATTCTGGACACTTCCCCTGTAAGTAGAGACACTGCAGCGTGCATCTGTCCTACTGCCGGAACTGACATAACTGACTTCATACAAATCATCACCACTTACAAGTTGCCATCGTAAATAGAGTTCACAAACAAATCATTCATAAGTTAGCAGAAAGCAACTACAACTACAAACGTGGAAGAATTTTAGGCACAAAGATGAAACTATCAGATTCAGACTATGCAAGGAATTCAACATAAATAAGCAAAGCAAGAAAAGAAAACAGATGGGTTACCACAGGAGCAATGAATATTACAGAGTACAAATAAATCATGTTATTCAGAGCAAATTACGGATAAATGCAATATGATGGATATAACAAAAGCTCCATTTATGAGAACAGGGAAGGAAATGAGCTATGAACTCAAATATGGGGCAAACATGGGGATACAGACAGAATGGGATTTGAACCCACAGCCCAAATGCTATGAAGGCAATATCCATTGTGCCTCTCAAGAAGAGAGCAAAATAAAGAAAAAAGACAACCTAAGAGGGGGGGGGTTGCATAAGAGTGCAAAGCAACGCATCACATGTGAGTGATTTTTAACATGTGGGTGCTAGGGCTGGATTTAAAGGCATCCAGAGTAGTTCTGATACTGCGGATTTGGAGCTAAATTACATTTTCTCTGGAATTTTGTATGTTTGCTGGAAAACGGTGAGGCTTTGAAGCACATTTTACCATTTAAACTAATGGGAATTTTGTTTTGCAAGCAGATCCTCACTGTCTGAAGGAAGCCGGCAGAGAAGTGGAGATTTCTGGAAATAGCCTTGTTTATCTGAGCATGAGAAAATGTAATAAAAGTAATAATGAACCGCTCAGCACTGTAATTAAACAGCAGCTCAGGTCCACCCCCTTCAGATCTAAAAATACCAATAATCTCACTTTTTTCCTAAGGATTTTTTCATAAAGTGTGCGATTAAAGCACAACGGAACACAGCAATGCAGAGTGAAATACAGCAAAACAATAATACACAGTAAAATAGCGTGAAGCGGGATGGAACACAGCAAAGCAAGCAAAACGGTGAAACGCCGCGGCTCAGCAAAACTCGGCAAATGCAGAAGTTAAAGAAAAGAGCGCAAAAACAGCACAAAAGCTGAGGAAAGCAGAGCAGAGAAACCGCAAGCGAGACACATGGAGTGGAAGCAGCGCGTATCAAAGTACAGAAGATTCTCGTACAAAAGGCAACAAGACATGCTGGTGTGAACGTGAGCACAGTTGACCGCAGTACAACTCGGCAAGAAGAAGAGTGCTGGAGAGCGCCCCACCTTGGCGATGGCCTTCTTGTAACGCATCACGGCCTGCTGGATGAGGCACTGCACCGTCATGTGTCCGTCTCCGCACGGAACCACCACGCGGGTCCGCCCGAAGCACACCGTCACTTTCATGGTCCGTCGGGTCCCGGCTCCGACGTGCAGCTCAACCGACGAACCGGGCTCCTGTCCGCGCCCCGCGGCTCCCTCATTCTCCCTGGCAGCGGCCCATGGCGGCAACGGCGAGGCGCGCGCACTCCTCTCCTTCCAGCGGGACCCGCGCGACTGGCCGTGGAGCTCCCGCCAAGGGCGCGTGCGGGGTGCGCGCGGGACGCAGGGGGGAGGGGCGCCCTTAAAGGCGAAACGAAGGAAGATAAAAATCGAGTTTCTTGGGACAACAGCGATAATCCGCACGCTGGTGACGCTAACGAGTTTTCAAACCAAAAGATTAAAGCCTGCGGAGTGCTTCGCTGTGTTTTCTCTTGCTTGGTTCCGAAAAGTTCCGTCTAGAGCTGAATCCAAGTCTGGATCCGCTTGTGATGGTCTTCGACCGCAAAAGTTTCCTCCAGTCGCACCAGCTCACGTGGCTTCAACTCCAACCTCACTGACTGAGCTCTTCCCTCTAATAAAACCAAAAGGCAACGGTGGTTGATAAACTAAAAAAGCCAAATTCCAAAATATATATATTCCAGACTCGTTTCAGTCACTTATTTCCATTAACTTGATTATTTACTCATTTTCACCAGTCATGTATAGAATTAGTTTTGTACCTTAAGATATTTGCAGTCCTCCCCCCGCCCCCTCCATTTATCCAGCAGATTCCAGCTCAGTCTGCGTGGAGTCAGCATATTTTTCCTGTGTTTGTGTGGGTTTCCTCTGGATGCTCTGGTTTCCTCCTGCAGTCCAAAGACAATGTTTCAGGATAATTGCTCACTCTTTACTACCCATGAATGTGTGTGAGACCACCCTGTGAGGTCCTGGTGCTCCATCCAAGGTTTAATTTCGCAGCTCCAAACTAGCACCACCACCCTCACCAAAATAAAGTGTTAAATGACGATTGATGATCGCTAGTAAAGTCTGCCCTTGTCTCCAGGGGACACTCTTGTTTAGATGTTTCTGTAGCACTTCGAGTATTAATGCTGTGTCTATGACGGTGGAAAAGAGCCACAGCCGTCAGCAGGAGAAAGACTTTCTCTGGAGCTCCTTGTGACACAACTGACATGCATTTTGGCTAAAAGAGGACGGCTGGGAAATCCAAAGTGACGGATTGACCTGCAAGTGGACTCAGGTATCCTGAGGGATGGGAAGCCCAGAGCAATCCAGCATTAATCTGTAGATTAAAATTCAGAAAGGTTGAATCCTTTCCCACCCCCACAGTTCGATTGGAGGGGGGTTAGCCTTAAATACCTGTTCTTCCTGAAAGCAGTTTCATTTCATCATGGTCACTGGACAAAGCTGGATACATTCCCCATAGTCAGAACACCTACCTCTGAGTACATTATTACTATTATTTCAAACAACTCATTTACCTCACACTTTTCTAAAGAAAGCATAACAATAGACAAGCTACTTGTAATTTTTACTGCATGACAGTAGGGAAAACACCATGATTAAAGATACTAAGCATGAGGTTGGACTAAAACTGAATCCATTCCATTGCAAAGCAATAACTCAAACCACTATCCCACCAGCTAGCACTGCTGATTTTTGTGAGGATCTTTTTGTTCCAGTTTAATGGTGGAAACTTCTTTCTGTGAACAAATTCAGCTGTGCAGATCAAGAAACCGCAGTACAATTTGCTAAAAAGAATCAGGGTATGATTGGAAGAGTTTATACCAAACAAGGCATAAAGTTTTTTTGTTCATCCCAAGTCATAATTTTTTTTACATTTTTTCTGTTCCCTACTAGCTTGATCTGTGCTGACTTTGGAAAATATTTAAATTCCACAGAAAAATGGGCACCACTGAAGCGGAAAAAACGGAGATGGATTTGAATCCACTTCCAAACCCACAGTATCATTAAATACAAAGTACAGCCCTCAGTTGTTTGGTTCCGCAAGTTTCACACATGGGCTGTTCCATGCAAGCCTGTCTAATTACTGCCACCTGGTGGTGCTCCTCTGAATTCGCTGTGTGCAGGGTTGCTCCACAGGGTTACTCCACATGGCCCCAGAAAACTTAAGTTTTTTTAAAGGTATCCCTCACTGCGACACTATTCTGAGTTCCTGGTATGCAGTGGTTAGTACCTACCAAAAGTGGTCCAAGGAAGGTCAACTGGTGAACAAAGACAGGGTCATGGGTACCCAAGACTCAAAGATACACTTAGGAAGCAAAGGCTAATCCCACAGAAGAGCTACTGCAGCAGAAATTGCTGAAAACCGTAATGCTGGCCATGATAGAAATGTCAGAATACACAGTGCATCGCAGTGTGCTGTGTACAGAGCTGTATTGCTGAAGCCTGGTCAGCATGGGCACTTTGACCCATCCACCGCCAAAAGCGTCTACAGTGGGCACGTGAGCATCAGAACTGGACCACGGAGCAAAGACAATGGAAGAAGGTGGCCTGGTCCGACGAATCACCTCTTCTTTTGGATCATGTGGACAGCCGGGTGCATGTGCGTTGTTTACCTGGGGAAGAGATGGCAACAGGATGCACTATGGGAAGAAGACAAGCTGGCAGAGGCAGTGTGATGTTCTGGGCAATGTTCTTCTGGGAAACCTTGGGTCCTGGCATTCATGAAACATCACCTACCTAAAAATTGTTGTGGATTACGTACACCCCTTCATGGCAATGGTATTCCCTGATGGCAGTGGCTCTGCCACACTGCAAAAATTGTTCAGGAATGGTTTGAGGAACATAACAAACAGTTCAAGGTGTTGTCTTGGGCTCCATATTCCCCAGATCTCAATCTGATCAAGCATTTGTGGGATGGGCTGGAAAAACAAGTCCAATCCATGGAGGCTCCATCTCGCAACTTACAGGACTTAAAAGGATCTCCTGCTAACATCTTGGTGCCAAATACCACATGACACCTTCAGAGGTCTTGTAGAGTCCATGCCTCAACAGAGCAGTTTTGGTGGCATGAGAGGGACCTACACAATATTAGGCAGCTGGTTTTAATGTTGTGGCTGATCAGTGTGTGTTATACTACTCTGCAGCTGACACCTCAAAAACTCTCGTCTAACTCTGTCACCACATACGCTTCACAGGATATGCTATGATAAACTTGCTCACACCATAAATAAAACATAATGCTAAACATATTTATAAAAATATATAGAACTTTCTTTTAAATATTAAAAAGAAACCATAAAGACACTATACACTGAATTAGCCTCTATATAAAGTTTGGTCAGTTTGTACTTTATGGACACCTTTGTTTTCCAATCCACAGGCTTACAATTTGACACACAGATACTTCTCATCCTTTTTATTGATGTTTTTACCTTTCCAATTATTCACTTTGTTACCGAGGGAACACGGTCACTGTGTAGGTAATCAGAACAATGTCCCCATGAACAAATCCCTCCCTGTGTATCCCCACATTTGTGTGGATTTTCCTGGGTGCTGCCATTTCCTCCCACAGGCCATAACCATATGTTTTAGGTGAATCAATGATTCTAAATTACTTATTGTGTACGTGTGTGTATTCCACTGCTGAGCTCAATGTGGGAATGATTTGTAGGGAGTTTGGTGCAGTGTATCTTGGACTACAAGTAACCTTGCATAAAGGTGTCATGCATATAATTCATCTGTATATCACTTTGGAGAACAACATCTGCTAAATGAATCAATGTGAATCTAAATGTCTAGTACCATTCAGCTACGGGAGGTGACAAAATCCAAAATCCTTGCAAAGTCAAATTTTCAGGACACAAGACTTTCTGGGTTTTGAGCATATTCACTTAGCTTAAAGTATTCCGACTAACATTGGATTGCTTAAAGTATTTTGCACAAAATGAATTTTTATAAACCATATGTGGAAAATGGATCACACAATATGTTTATGGAGTTATAAACAGTCTGTCTCTGTATTCAGCTTCAACTGAGAGAGGCCCTCAGCTTTAAGTAGGTTAAGGAGCAACACACACCACATGTAACCACACATGCACCATACTGAGGAGTTAGTCCGGCATTCAAAGAATGTTTCCTAAGGTCAAAAAGGGATGGGGAAGGGAGCCTTCTTGAATACTGGGAGGGATTCAGCAGCTCTGAGGGGCAGAGGGAGTTCATTCCACTACATAAGAACCAACACAAAAATATTGAACTTTAGATTTTAGAGTGGACCCAACAAATGGGCAGGGGTGGTGGAGCACAGCCCTTTTGCTGAGATGAAGAGGGTGATCAGGTCCTGTTGGTATAAAGATGCAAATTCTTGTGACTTGTGTATTGTAACCAGAGTGTTGAACATGATACCGGAAGCTACAGGACGCTAACACAGAGAAACGGGGGGCACACTGGAATACTTGGCAAGTCAAGTAGAACTGACATGGCCACATTAAGGATCATTCGGAAAGCCTGTTCTATTCTCTAGTCCTCTCCACCTGCGCTGCACTTATTCAAGCAGCTCACAGAGCCACAGATATAGTCCTTTGGAGACGATGGGGGTGGTTATACCAAGGTATAAGGGGAAGGAGGAGTGTGTGTTAACATTGTTCACCTATTCATCATGTACAATTTGCTGAAGACATAATCAGTGTCCAGCAATACAAACACTGTGTGTGGACTCTAATTTTCAATTTAAGTCATAACTCTCATTGACTACTTAATTTTATTCAAAAGGCAGATATAATTTATTGAAATGCTATATATATTTTGATAGTTTTTAAAATCTTAACCTTGCTCACAGTTCAAAACATTAAAAATGATTTTAAATTAAACTAACTTGACAGTCTTGAGGAGCATTTGACCCAACAGATACGTACTGCTCCTCTAGTTTTACCTCAGTAATTGTCCATCCATCCATCCATTTTTGTTTCTTATTCTGAGTAGGATTGCAGCAACTTGACAAATTGTTTTTGAGTAATTCTTACTGTAATTGAGTACTGTACTGTGTTTTACTACTGTACACACTGGTAGCCCATATGTAGTAAAACTTTCAGTTGATATTAATATTATAATATATTTAATATTCAGGATAATTCATGTAGTTTTTTAATAATAGAAAATGTACATTCCTTAAACATAGCAGCTGATGGAAAAGTGTTGTTATGTCGATACAGAACTGATGCAAATACTTAAAGCTGTTTAATTTGACCAGACTATCCATCCTTACAAATTTTACGGAGCATAAACGTTTCGATGTAAGCAAAACAAGATCATATTTCCTTTTTTTTTTTTTTACACAGGATCAGGTTTGCACGCAGCAGTCTTTCGAATCCACTAGAGGTCCTTCTGTAACCAAAGACCTTTTTAAAACGTGAGAGAACGTTATGATCGATTTTTGCAGTACTACTTACCGAACTTCAATCATTGTTATTATTATTATATTGTTATCATGGGGGGGGGCCCACGGTGCAGCAAGTTTAGGAAATGCGGCTAAATCGGTGCATCATTCACACCTGAGGCACCAGTTTTCCTCGTTACTCTCATACAGCGAATTTGGACGCCGTGCGTTTCCATGGTGAAGTGTTGCCCGTCCCACATCGCGCTTCTACAGTCAAAGGGGCCGCGCCGCCGCTCGGTGTCAGTCAACAGGCCACCGCCCACTGCGACTGCGACTCCGCCTCCGCCACCCCCCCACCCCACCCCACCTCACCTCACACACACCCCCACCCCCCGCTGCCCTGCGCGCCACCGCGTTTTCACTGAGCCTCTCGCACCCTCGCCGACATTTTCCAGCGCATCATCATCAGAGCTGACGTGGGGACTACGTGAGCATCGGCCGCCATCAGCCCGCCGTAATCAGTGACGAGGCCGATACGTAGGAGAGCCGGTAAGTGAGAACAGGCGCTGTGACGGAGAGAAGAGGACAGGACGCCGGGACAGGCGGAGAGGAGAGGAGATGACGGCGGTATAGGGACGGAGGAGTAAAGTAAAGAGAGACACACACGGAGGCGCGTGCTCGGCCGCTGGCCGTCGTGCTCAGTTCCACAAGTTTAATACTGAATAGCACAACACGCATTTAAACACCTCCAGCCTACTTACGTCCACTGTTAGTCGAACTCTTTTTTTTCCGGGATTCCGCTGACTTGTCAAACCTCACAGAACCTGCTTACCGTTGACTACCTTTATCAATTATCGCGAACTGTTCGGCTGTACAGTAGTAAATCGCACAACCTAATTTTAGCAAGTTTTCATAATACTTTTTTTTAAAGCTTGCATCGTTAAGAGTGAAAACAGTGGACTCGCACAATGTTAAGATTTTTTTTTTCATACCACGGACAGCATCTGGCTAGCGCTGCTCCCGGATGTGAAACTAAGAAAACACTTTTAAATCATTTGCTTAACATTCGGCTCCAACGTTAAGTTTGTCAACGTTGTTGCTTTATAAGTGTGACGGAAGTCGTTAATGTTTGAAAAAGTGCGCTCACAATGACAGTTGGGAGCCTCCGGGCGCGTACATGACGCGGAAGGGAGTCCTTTGCAACGCTGCACGCTCGCCCGTTGGGAGGATCAGCGACATGCGTGACGGCGTCTGCAGCGTAGTTTGTAGCGTCGAATTTGGGATTTATAATTTATTAACATCTTAAACCTCTCTTTATGTAATAGATGGGTAATACACTGCGTGCGTGTAGACAACTAAGATATTCGGGTCATATTTTCGTTTTGGCGAAAAGTTTTGCACATCTTATCCAGAATGCTTTATGGAAACGCACACATTTATTCGGACAACTTGGCTGAATACCGTGCGAAATGAAGCCGTTGGCACATTTCAAATGCAAACAAACGCACAGTTATCTAGTTGTTTATCATGTTTTAAAATGGCGTCAGTCGTTGAGAAGGAAGGTTCTAGAAACTGCGCGTCCCGCCCTCCTGGGGTCCGACCGAGACAACACCCTGCAAGTCACTAATACACAACCGTACAGTAAATTCATACTGACACACAGTGAAGTACAGCAAGTACAAAATAAAATCACACTGGTGTAGCAGAACTCCATAACTAACTTCTTAATGCTTCCCCACAGTTTTTCCCCTTATAAAGCTGGATTACCGATCAACTTAGCACCAGCACTACTGTTAGCATTTACACGAAACACCATTCTTCCTAATATTTTTCTAATAAAGTCTCAATATTTGTGCCTCTTAAGGTGTGATTATAAAAACCCTTAAAAGTACTATTGCAAGGGTATTATTAGCCTAATGTTTTAGTCTGCTCAAAACTGTTGCACGTGACTGTTTTATTAAACTTATGTGTATGACGCTGAGTATGAGCTCTACTTCATTCTTTCTCGTGACGTGTTTATTTTGTGGTTTTGTCGCACTGCTAAACATTTTGAATTTTGCTTTGTTATACATATCTTAAATTCTATTTTATGGATGAACTGAGACATTATCCAATCTTTAAAAGTAAATGTGGCAATAATACTTTATTAAAATTTCAGTTATATTTTATACACTATTATATCTGAGGCTGAAAACAGTGCTGAATATGCCAGTTGAATGAATTACCTTAGTGCTGTTGCCTTCCCGTAGCCAGCAAATATACAATCTGTGTTTTTTTTAATCTTGTTTATCTATGAAAGTTCTTACAGCTGTAACTACGCCCAATAGCACTTGCAGAAGTAGCCCATCCACCCAAATTTGGTACAGTCTGATCTTAAACCCATTCCTCAGACAGAAAAAAATTGATAAAAAATTACTAATTGTTTAATGTATTTTTAAAAAAAAACTTTTAAATCTAAATCTATCCTTTTGTACGCACCGCAATGTGGTATGTTGTAGGTACTAATTTTAAACTGTAGGGTTTATGCAGTAGTACATAATCAAAGGTTCTTCAGGAGCAGGACTCAAACCAAAAACCCTTAGACTGAACAATGATCGTCCCTAACTATTACCTCTGTTGCCTGCACCTGTTTATCACAGTGCTGTTCTACTACTCTGTATCCTGGTTATGTGCAGGCCTTAAATATCAAAGTAACTGATGGGTGTTTTTTTTTCTCATTTCAGTCAAATGACCATGGAAACTGTGGTTGCCGCTCAGGCCGATGGGGGTGTGAACGACTCCTTGTCAGATGGAGAGGCGATTGTCATTCAAAGCGAATCCACCACCTCGCCTATTTCTTCACTTGCACAGGTGAATGGCCTCCTATCAGCGATGGGGAAAACCCTATTATTTTAGATATCACTTGTAAAAAGAATCAGGTGGCACAAAGCTTCAGGGATCCCACCTTTTCACTTTACAACACATTTAACATGTTGGGGGAAGCACTACTGTGAAATTTATTTACTACCTTTTCAACTACAAAGACAGAAACACTGCTTGTGAACCTGTTTCTGATATAATCATTGCAGCAGTTAAAATATGATTAGATCATATTTACTTCTGTTATTTATTGGATATTTTATATATATATATATATATATATATATATATATATATATATATATTGCTTTGTTTATTATCTGTAAAATTAGTGTCTTGTGTTGTGTCCTGTGTGTTCAGCTGCTGTACACGAAATGCCCCTGTGGGGATAATTGTCTTGTCCTTTAATGGATAAAAAGCACCGTGCAGTAATTCCACCATTTAATGTCCAACAGTATGTGGTCAGGAGTGTTGTTTGTGGATTTATGTGTTAGCTAAGCAGCTAACAAGCTACATAAAAAACTGTCTTGTGGGCTAAAGGTGTCTGTGGGCAATAGCACTGGAGGCCCGGCATCCCCTGCTGTCACTGTTGTTCAGCTGCCTGGGGGTCAGACCTTGCAGGTTCAAGGTGTCATCCAGGCTCCCCAACCATCTGTTATTCAGTCCCCACACATCCAGACTGTGCAGGTAAAACCCCCACATCTGTCTTTGTCGCCAGTCATTCAGATTCATATATTGACCTTCCACAAACATCTTTTTTTTTTTTTTTTTGTAGGGGTGTAGTGTCTTTAGTGAGAACAGAAGCTGTCTGACATTGTTGGTATCTCAGTAGTGAAACTTCAGATTGAATTGTCGCTAAACCTATCAGTTTAAACATCACATCAAGGCTTTGGTTTGTTTTGTATCAAGTATATAAGTCAAGAGTGGGCAACTAGAAATGCTGTACCTGGTTATTTACCTTCTTTACAGCACTGTGTTCAGTCAGCTACCCAGAATGGCTGTTATGTCTGAAGAATATGTTTTTCAGTAAATGAATTATTGGAGTCTGTATATTTAATTTATTTCAAATCCATTCACTGAATTGTTACAATTTCTTGACATCTCAGGTTGCCACAGTTGCAGAGTCGGAGGACGGCGCATCAGCAGAGACGGTCACAGACACACAGAAGAGAAGAGAAATTCTGTCCAGACGCCCATCATATAGGTACAAGGAAATTACTGAAAAACACACACGGGCTGCTCATGGGATACAACCTTATGTTGAACAGTTTATCAGCATTTTCCAAAAATGCACATAATTTTACTTTTTTTTTTTAAATTTTAAGTGTATAAATATACAATTAACATCAGTAATAATGTTGTTTAATTAATGAAACTGTTTATTTGTGAAAGGAAATGGAAGGGTAAAATTTATTTTCAAATTGGTGCAAACTAGTTATGCAGAGAAATGTGACAGTTAAGTACTCTTAAAAGTGTGAAAACTGATCATTTAATGCTGTCTCTATGGAAACACTCACAAGCAACAGTAATTTTCAATTTAATTTGCAATTTGAACTGAAAATTTGTGCAGTTCTCCTGCATGTTGTCCAGCCAAAATGGCACTTAGCAGATGTGCTACTTGTGTCACTTCTTGTAGGAGAATCTTCAATGAGCTGTCATCCGACACACCAGCAGTCCCCAAGATTGAGGAGGAGAAGTTAGAGGAGGATGGTGCTCCTGCAAGCACTGCCTCAGTTGCAGCTCCTGCCTCCATCTATCAAACAAGCTCTGGGCAATATAGTGAGTTAGCAGTGCATTTCCCTAGTAACTACATAAGCATGACAGACAAGCGGAACCTGTCCAGGTTATTTGTACAGTAGTGCAGTGTTTTCTTAAACTCTGGCCTGTATTCCTAGTGACCACAGTTCCCAAGTTCAGTTACTTGTCTCATGCTTTTACCACATTTTTACTTGGGATGAGGAGAAAATACCAAGTGCATCACACTGTGTATCCCACATGGAAAAGTTACAAGTCAATTAAATGTTGCCCATCTGGTTTAGGAAGTGGGTCTGAAATTTACAGCTGCATAGTGGTGAACTGCAATGTATTTTACATGTGTTCTTGACAGTTGCCATCACTCAGGGGGGAGCAATTCAGATTGCCAGCCCGGGGAGCGATGGACTCCAGAGCTTGCAGACCCTCACCATGTCGAACTCGGGGACACCAACACCAGGGGCCACTATCCTACAGTACGCAGCCCCTGCAGGAGATGCAGCTCAGCAGTTCTTCGTCCCGGGCAGCCAGGTGCTCGTACAAGGTAGCAGCATTCTCTTTCCATCTGAGCTGGTGGAAAGACCTTGTTTCATGGTTTTAATGAATCCAGTCATTGTGCTGCTGAAACTGTGTAAAGTACTACAGAGAAGGACCCAGCAAACAGTTATTATCCATGTCTGATGTCATTGAAGTTCATTACCAGTGTTTTTCCAGCAGTGTTTTTATTTTTTCTCTGTGCAAGTAAACCCTGGTATACCCAGTTTTGCTATGGTACAGCTAAACTTTTAATTCCAGTCCCAGTTTGCACAATAAGTCCCCTGCTATAACACAGCCGTAACAAAATGGCCAGAAATTTGTCTGCTGGACGTCAAGAAATTCCAAGTTCACATGTGGCACAGTAGTTTGGTTCTGTGCCACATTGTCTTGTGACATAATACTGTGGAGTGTAGTAAGCAGTGAGGGACATGGTTTGCTAATATCCTTACAGTTTCATGTTTTATTTGTTTCTATGCATGTTTACAGTGTTGCTATTTTAATCTCATACTTAGTGCAATACAACAAGATAGGGCCAAAAAAACTTGGTTATTAAAAAATTTGAAAAAGAGAAGGTAATAAGGTTAGGAAAAAGGCAATGTCTTTGGACAGGTCTGATCCCCATGCCAGTGAACAGAGTGGTTGATGATGTGTGTATGCACTCTGCATTATGCCCTGTGTGTATGTGTGTGGCTGTGCTGTCCTGCGGGGACCTGTGTGTGCTTTGCTGTGTTGAGCATGCTACATGGTATTTTGTAATGTTTTAGTGATATTTAGAAAAGTCAGTTTTAGGTTTTTGGATGAACTTGGAATGCATTTTTTTTCCTATTTAAAATAATATCCCAGTATACACAATTTCAAGATTCACATTGTTTTCAGAAACAAACTAAGTCCATGAAACAAGGTTTACCTATATAATCATTGACTTATTCATATATAAGAGCAATATAACACACACACACACACACACACACACACACACACAAACAGTTTTGTCAAGGAGAGGTAAGCAGCCACTGGTACTGTGGTGGATTGCCACATGGACATTTTAAGGTTAATATGTAATCTCTGCAGCTCACTAACTGGTCCTGTTGAATACAGAACAGTGTGAAAGTGCAACGATAAACAAGATTCAACATTTCTGTCAGAACTATGTTGGAAAATGGCTGATAAGAACATGTGCTTTGAACACACCTCTGCAGCTCCATATTTTCTGCCTCAGACACAGTTATATCATGTTTATCGCATGTGTCTGAGCTTTATGTGATGCCAGGTCAGACACACATTAAGACTAGAGAGGTGGAAGAAATGTGTTTCCTGTGCAGTTTTGACTTCAGCTGGAATCGGGCTTTTTTGCTGACGTTTCCTGTTTCCTACTTGTCTGCATATGGTGATGGGCTTTGACCTCATAACCCATGATGCTGAAACTTAATTCATTTTCTCGGTGCTTCTCACCTTGTCAAAATGAGGCAAAAAGATTTTTTTTTTTTAATGGTTTGATTCCATGCAGAATAAACTTCTAGAAAATATGTGTAAAAACTACACTTGCACTCCAGACAGCAGTTAACATACTGCTTTTCCTGAAAGGGTGTTGGATCTGCTCCTGTCTGCTGCAGAGCCCTTATGTAAAAGATTAGTTGCGTCAAGGGCTCTAAAGATAGCAACACCCCACACACACACACACACACACACACACACACACACACACACACACACACACACGACCCATGGAAGGGGGGGGGGGGTTCTGCTGCTCTGTGTCCCTGCGGTAACGCCAAAAGAGGCGGGTCCTCGTGAAGGAGGCGGGGGTCAACGCAAACCGTGTGACTGACCTTTCCCTGGCGGGTGACGTCATTGTGATGTCAATTCCTTTAATTGTTGTGGTGCACATAGAGCAGTTAATTGGGCCCGTTCGGGCACGAGGGCAGCAGCGGAGGGTCTGAGCTGCGTTAGCGGACACCAGGAATGGCTGTCACCGGAGACGACACCGAATCGTCAGGTATTATTATTCTCTATTGTTAACCTTCGCTGGGAAATTTGCTTGTAAATAATTTTTCTGTTGAAGTTGATATCTAAAGAGAGGGAAGATGTTGGAATGATGGAAAGTGTTGCTGATGAAAATGAAACTGTAATGAGAACTCACCGGAACCCCCGTCTTTGCTGTGCATAAGGAAATCCTCGGAGCAGCTCGGCTTATTTGTACTTTCTAAGCTCGAGGACGGGGCAGCACGGTACTTTTTTGTGTAAAGCGGCAGTGTTTCCTTAAGAGAGTTTCGGTCGCCGGTTTATTGTCTTTAAATTGCGACGTCAGACTTGTGTTCTTGAAGACATGTAAAGTTAAAAAGAAAAGCGCAGGTGTCGTTGCCGCGGTTCTAGCTCCACCCACTGTGTGAGACGGCTGGTGGCGTCACTGACTTTCCTGGAACGGCGGCGAGTCGAGAAGCGTGTGCGCGCGCGGCTGCCAGTGACGTGCGCATTGACGTCAGTCCGGGGGGGGGGGGGGGGTGCACGCGAGGGGGAAACGAAAGCTGCACTTTGGTAGGAGCGGAGTTCGTGGAACGCGTGTACTGTGCAGGTTCGTTTACTTTGGGTTATTCTCCCTGAAATACTCCCCTCGTTCAGGATGAAGATGATTAAATTTGTTATTTGATTAAGTTTTCTTAGATGGCCCGACTCACTATAGAAAAGTGGTCTGCCTTGATGTTGATTTCCACCACGGATGATGGTGGTATTAATATTCTGGCAGTTGTGCCTCCCCCCACCCCGCACACATGAAACACACAGCTCCTGCTGCAATCGTTTCTTATCAGGTTTTCTGCTACAAATTAATAGTAATATACTTCTACATGAGATGCAGCTAAATTGCATGTTTAAAGATACAGATTCATATCTTTTAAAACAGCACATTTATTGAGAAGATTAAATCCAAAAGCCAGTGTCAAATGAAAGGTATTGTGTGCTAATCTTTGTTACCTCTCTGCTTTTATAGCCTCATTTTTAAAATATTTCCACACAATTGGGTTGCCTGCAGCGCACAATGCTTTTTTTTTTAGCAGCTTTGTATTTGCTTAGTTGCAGATTGTTTGTTTGTTTTGTTTTTTTGTTTTGTTTTTTTTAAAGTTTGGTGGTTTTGCAATGACTGGCGCTGGTACCTCACTGCTCCTGCACTGAGTTTGGGTGTGGGTTAGAATCCAGCTCAGTCTGTGGCGTTTTTTCATGTTCATTTGTTTGCATGAGTTTTCTCCAAAACTTCAGTCAAGTCCATATGCTTCAGTTGAATTGGTTGCTCTAAATTGCTGTGCGTACGAGAGAGATTCTTGTAGCAGACTGGTGTCTTGCCCTGCTCCACTCTGCTTTCAGTGTAGACCCTGGACCAAAGGCACTGGAATTCAGTTCATGGATGGATGAAAATGTCCTGCTATAACCTCATTTTATGTTCACATTTTAGCTGCCACTGGGGACGTTCCAGCATATCAGATTCGCACCCCTGCTGCCAGCTTGGCCCCGAGTGTAGTAATGGCTGCATCACCCGGTGCTCTGCATAGTCCCCAGCAGCAGACAGAGGAGGCCACACGCAAGCGGGAGGTGCGCCTCATGAAGAACAGGTAACCACTCCCCTTCCTGTTGCTGAAACCCCAATTCTGGGCAGCACCCAGGCATATAGAAGAAGCCAAGTAAGACTGTAATGGTTTATCTGATGATTTCAGAGATTAAATCTTGTTAGATGGTAATTTTTATAGCAATGTGTTGTGCATTCCAGGGAGGCAGCTCGGGAATGCCGTCGAAAAAAAAAGGAATACGTGAAATGCCTGGAAAACCGGGTAGCTGTGCTGGAAAACCAAAACAAGACTCTGATAGAGGAACTGAAAGCCCTGAAGGACATTTACTGCCACAAGGCAGATTAGATGGTGCAGTGGCACCACATAACTCAACCAGACTGCGGCGCCACAGCCCCAGAGGTCATGTGTTCGGCCGTGACCATTTCTGAGAACCCAGCAGCGTGTGGTCCGACTTCTGGAAGGAGCCTGAGGCACGTCGAAATCCACCCCCCAACCGCACTGCCCTTTCCCTTGCAATATGTGCGTCTCTCGTGTTGCTTCGGCTCCCAGGACACCGCCTTAACAGGACACCAGCCGGGGGGTCCGGTAGTTAAAGGATGCGTCCAGTTCGACATGCTGAGCATGGCAGCTGTGACCCAGTGCCCTCCCCCCCCAGCGCAGGACAGCACCCCGCAGTTTGGCCTCTGCTCCAGTCTGTCGTGCTTCTTGTGCTTTGCCTTTTTCTGCTGTATATTACATTCCTGTGTGCAATGAACTGAAGTGCTGTGAAGGAGGAACCAGAGTGGACAGTAGAGCCCTTACTTGTATTTCAATGCTATATGTTTCTCCATATTTTTCTAGAGACCTCTGTTGCGTAGCTGAACAATCAGTCCACAAAGCATAATTTAATATGTTAAAAGTTATCTAGTCCTGCGTGGAAATGTTATTTGAATGTAAATGCTGTGCTTTTTACGCCAGGCTTTGGAGTGCTTGTCGAAGGCTGAAAATGCGTTCATTTTACTGCCACCTACTAACATCCCTTTGACGGAACATTTTTATTAAAATGGGTTTTTGGCATTTAACACTCACACGGTTCTTTGTTTGACAAATTTTATGCAGAAACACATAGACTTCAGAAAGTGTTTTTCTCTGTCATTTTCTTTAGAAACTTTCAGAACAGCTGATCTCTGCCCACAGGGATCATTCATATTTTCACACAGCATTTGAAAGAGTGCTTCCACACCCTCTCTTTTTCCTCTGAGTATTTCAGCAGCAGTTTGTAAATACAGTAATGCATAGTTTTGCAATGTCCCTTTGAAAAATCTTGCAAATTGCAAAACTGCTCAAAGATTTCAAAACATTTTAAAACAATTTTTACATTTTTATCTATAAAATACTGTTTTGTGCGCATTAGCTATTAAAGGTATAAAATACTGCATAAATGACCTTACAGTGCTATTTTGCTAAACTCCATTTGTGAAGAACGTGTCTAGAGCCGTAATCCAGGTATTACGCAGTTGGGCTCCATTTGTATCATGATTTTTGTAATATGTGACTTTATACAGTTGCTTTCCAAGCATTGTCTACACATGTTTGTGAATTGTGATTTGTCAGATGATTCAGTTCTGCTTTGATTTCAAAATACTGTTGTGCCAGTCGCTGTAGGGGGGAGGGTTCTTGCTCTGATGTCACCTTCAGTTTAAACATTTTTCCAATTCGCCACCAAGATGAGTGGAGCGACCGCACAGTGCATCTCCATAGTTTCTTCATAATTCCTTTCCAAGCTTGAAATGGACTCTGTGTGGCTGATCCTCTTCCAGGTCCAATTGGTAGACCCCCGTCTGCTGTCACATTGGTTGCACTCAAGGCCGTTGTGGCGCTCAGGCGCTGGTGTGTTCAGCGGCGTCGGGCAGCCGCATGCGCACACACACGCACACGCAGACGGGGCCGTGTCCAAAACGGCAGCGCACAGACAAGACCTCGGTAAATGTGAATAAAACTCTTTTTCCAAAATGGTGCCAAACCAAAGTCGCGGAGGTAAATATCTTGCACATTCGGTTACGAAATCCCGGGCAGTTTTGCGCAAGTTTGGGCTCGGGCGATGCGGGACTCGGGTTACAACACGCACCGCTGGCCGAGGCCCTGTTTCCAGTGGAAATTTCCAAGCCGCGCCGTGCCGCCCTCTAGCGGCCAAGTGTCACGTAAACGAATGCTATAAATGATAATGCTAAGTTTCGAAAAGGAATAGTTTTGCAGTCTTGTATAAGAGCGAGACTGAAATGTATACTGCTATGCTCAACATCAAACATTATGGATAAAGTCATAGACTCCCGTCAGGTTTATATTCCAATAAAACTTTTTTTTCAGAAACCAGAAAACTAGACACACATTTCCGCTTGTTTCCTATGGCGTTCAGCGCGTGACACCTGTGGAGCCACTGTGACTTTTGTCGCCCCCTTGTGGTCATTCTTGGCCACTACTGATGACAATTTGAGGGTGACAAGGACCCACTAAGGTGACATTTTGCAGGTTTACGGGGTTTTGATGAGACTGTTGAATCTTAAGGTTAATACCATCTTTGAAAACTGGATGCTTTACACCAGATTTGAAGAATTTCCATTGCATGATATATGATGTTTTTGTTTACGGCACGAAACAAAACTGCAGTCCAGACGGTAGGCTGAGTCAGTGGCATTTTTGTTCTCACTGAGGGTTTCACTACTCTGTCCTTTAGCACCAGTTTTTCAGAACAGCACAAATCCGGGCCAATGTGATGAGCATCGGTCTGATCCAGACCTACTTTAACATCAGGAATTAAATACAAATAATGTGTTTGCTCATGCATGTGTTTATTTGTGTCTTCTTTGCGACACACGCACAGCTGGAATTTGTTGACTGTATTAATACATCTTTCAGAGGATTGTAACGAATTTCACAGAAAATCAACAGGACCTCATCGTGACCCTTGCAGCGGAAAGTGTTTCCAAGCAGAAAAAGTGTGGAGATCAGAGGTTTTGTCGTGCGCTGGCTTTGCTGTGAGCTGCTTCGCTGGTGTTAAGCCAGCATCACCGATGATGGATGAGAATCAGCTGATGAGGGGATGCTGAGCAGAGGGAGAGTCTCTCCCCACCATCCCAGCCCTACAATATCTGCCTGTGGAACACAATAGTGGAACAGTAGGTGGGGCATTATTTCAGGACCCGAATATGTGATAAAAGAGGTTGTTTCTCGAAATCAGCAAGGGAGGCTTTTGCTGTGTCTTTCAGGGTTCTGGTTTAACCTGATTTCATTTCTACAGTGAGGCAGAATGGTGGCGCTGCTGCCTCACAGTGCCTGAGCCATTAGGGTGTGGGTTTGAATCCAGCTCAGTTTCCTCCCACAGTCCAAAGATGTGCTTCTGGTGACTTGTGTGTGTGAGACTACCCTGCAATGGGTGGCATCCAGTCCATGGTGTGACCCTCATAGTTTATTGGCCAGGCATTCTGGGATGCGACTCTGACCACAAAGAGGTTTTTAGCTTTATTATTTTCTACCATGTGCTCTGCTGGCTGGCATATCCTCAGTCCACCCTCACCAATGGTTACAGGTCATAGAAATTGGACGTTGTGGATGGAGATGAAGACTTTATGTTTTGATTGGTGTTTGACCGTAAACTGAAATGTGTGTATGTGTTTTAAACTATGATTTGTGCTAATAGTGGCTGCATATTGTGTTTAAAAATGTTTGGATTGTATTTTTGATGCATGCGATCTATGTATGTATCATTTGCGGGGTTTTGTAGATTTTTAATAACAGACATTAGGGGTGATTGACAGGCTTTACAGGTCTGACGTAATGGCAAGAATTCCGAAATGACCCAGAGATACAGGGAAGAACCCACACATAGAAGACGCCCAGGTGCCCAACAGTCGCAAGGTGGGGGGGGTCTTCAGGTTGGCAGCACTCACGTGGGCAGGGTTGGCAAATTCCCATGATCCTCCAACAAGAGAAACTAGAGGGCGGGGCCTGTGGTGGCAGCTGTCAGTGGAAGGGCGGGGTTTGTGTGGTAACGGCCAGTTTAGGGCGGGGCTTGGCCGTGGTAACGCTTAATGGAGAGGGCGAGGCTTGTGGTGGTGGTGGCGGTCAGTGGAGGGGCGGGGCTTTGTGACGCGCTTGACTCTCACTGTGCGGATTTCGAACCTCCCGTCTTCTTTCGCGCAAACAGGATCCAAAAACGATGGAGACCCGGTAGCGGAGTCCGTCCCGCGTTATCGTCGTTTGTACTATTGTCATAGCAATTACGATGGTGATTATTATGAGCCGTGACGACAGCCAGATATGCTGTGATAGAGCGCTGGATGTTTCGCTGACCGAGCCGTGGAGATCTTCACGCGGGTGAGCAGGACCGGAGGGCGGCCTCCCTTCATCTGTTCCCGGGCTCCTTCATTCATATGTTAATGACTGAATATTTAGACACGTTTCCTGTGGGTCGCGCAGAAGCGGAGGAGGAGGAGGCGGAGGAGGAGGTGTTGCTGCTGCTGCTGCTGAGAAGGTGCTCCGGAGGCTGGTGCTGAGAAGGTAGACATGGGCAACACGGCGTCCTGCTGCGTGGCCTCCAGCCCGAAACTCCGCAGGAAAGCCCACGCGCGGCTGGACTCGGACCCGGAGCCGGAGCCGCTGAGCCGCGACGACACGGGCTGGAACCTGCAGCACATCAGCGATCGCGAGAACGTGGACGGTGAGCCGAGCCGAACCGAGCCGCGCAACCGACACACACAGGCGGAATTCGCTTCTCTTTCCCATGCTGCCCCCACCCCCTTCCCGGGTCGTTAATTAATTTCCAACCGGTCGTCTGTGTAAAGCACGGTAAATCGTTGTGAATCGGAGCCGTTCTCGCATCTCCCTTGTTATTTGCTGCCCGTGCTGTGTCCTGCGTGTCTGCTGTGGTGTCCGCGATGCTGAGATTTATTTATTTAAAGAGCCCATAAATACTGGCTGCTGGGGGGGGGGGGTGGACATGTGGACGGAGAATGGTGATGGGACCCTGGTGGCGAGGTGCTCATCTTACTGGATTAGAGATACCTGTAGTCCACAGAGGTGCACTGGGACTTGGACAGTCTGTGGGCTTTGGGGACACTGCTGACTTGGGTCCCTGCTTTATTAAACCGAACATGGAACTTGGGCTGAAAATGTGGAAAACATGGATCCTGTGTTTTTTAATGTTTGCTGTTAGCTGTTTATTGAGTAAGATCAGTTCCTTTTTAAAGTCATATTTTAAAATGCCTCATACACTGCCCATCCAAAAAAGTCATCACCTGGATTTAACTTAGTGTTATGATCTGGGGTTGCTTCAGTCGGTCAGGTCTAGGTTCAGCAACGTTTATGTGCCAAAAAAATGAGGTCAGCTCACTACCTGAATATACTGAATGACCAGGTTTTTCCGTCATTGGATTTTTTCTTCATATTCCAGAATGACAATTCCAGGATTCATCGGGCTCAAATTGTGAAAGAGTGGTTTAGGGTGCATGAGACATTATTTTCACACATGGATGGGCCACCACAGAGTCCTTAACCCCATTGACAATCTTTGGGATGTGCTGGAGAAGACTTTACGCAGCGGTCCGACTCTCCCATCATCAATACAAGATCTTGGCGAAAAACGAATGCAACTCTGTATGGAAATAAATGTTGTGACATTGCATAAGCTTATCAAAATGATGCCATGGTGAATGCGTGCTGGAATCAAAGCTAAAGGTGATCCAACAAAATATTAGAGTTTTTTTTTTTTTTTGGCTGGTCAGTGTATATCCTAGTTCAAAACTCAGGGAATAAAAGTCATATTGTAACAGCAGGTAAACATTTACATTCATACCTATATCTATATATTTATATCTTTCAGGTTCTTTGTACAACTCAGAGTAAACAAAAATGCATCAACAGCAGAATTTTCACTTGAATGTCTGACACCACTATGTTGCTGGTTTACATCCCGCCTATAGGAGTGATATTCAAACAGCAAACACATAGATAATCATGGCTAATGGTGTTGGACTCATTTATGTGGCTGGCAGGAGGTTGGGAGGGAAATGCCCCCAGAGAGGTGGATTTGGGAGGGACTCGGCAGCTCTGAGGGGCACAGAAAGAGTTTGTTTTTCTTTATTAGAGCCAAAATTGCGAACCTGATGTTGGTGCCATTGTGGGTTGCCAGAGTTGGAGGAGCGCAAAACTTTTCTTGGGGTTCGGAAATGATCTGGTCCTGTAGGTTTTGGATGGCTGAATAAATGAGTGAGCATGTGATTGAGTGTTGGAAGGTGCCATTGCTGTGGAGTATCTGGAAAGCTGGGACAGCCATTAGTTCTCTTTGCCACAAAAACAGCCTGGTGTGTGGACATGCCAACTCCACATACACTGAGCTGGACTGGAACCCATGTTCAAACCCACAGCCCAGGAACTGAAGGTCACCAGTCCTGTCCACTTTGCTGCCTGCCAGGCATGTGAAATGAATCATGATAATGTTAAAATCATAGACTTATCATCAGTTCTTATCACAGTGAGTAGATCTTAATAGCGTCTGGTAGACTGTGCTGTGATGTAGTAAAATGGACAGCAGCTGGCATAGAGATTAGAGCTGATACCTAGAACTAGAAGGTCACATGTTTGAATCCCACCTCTTGTTGTAGTACCACTGAACAAGGAACTTATCCTGAGCTGATACAGTGAAAGTAGCCCTCTTGTTTAAGTGGGCAAATCCTTGTAAGTTAATACTGTAATTTGTTTAGGAGAAAAGTATCAGATAAATTAATAATTGAAATAATTAATTGTGAGCATTACAACATTGATCGGGGAAGCCTCTGACTGTGAGACACCCTGTAGTTGGCTGTTACGTGGGGCAATTCGAGGAGTTGTTAATAGCACCAGGTGCATCTGTTGAGGTCGTCTTAGAAAGCTTCCCCAACAGAGGTGTAACCCCAAGGCCTTTTCAATTTTTATGCGTATTTTATATGTACAGGAACCCCTCATATGAATCTAATCCGTTCCCGAAAACGTATTTGGCAGTGAATTTTTTGAGCTTATATTCTATGTTTTAAAGAGGAAAAATAATAATACAAGTCCACCACCCAATTTCCCCAAATGTCACTAAAGCACTGTTAAACACAATGCCTGCTATACAATACGGGATGTTTGCACAATAAAAAGCATTTAAAGCACCAATTTCCTGATTGCTAAATGTTTAATAAACTCACTAATGGGTGTATTTGTGCAGTATATGATCATATTATATGGTATTAAATGCAAATTATGTTTTAGTTCTACACTGCAATGAAGACATACTGTAAAGTAAACATCCAGCTGGCAGGGTCACAATCTTCCAGTGCCTATCCCAGAGTCAAAGATCATTATGCTACAAAGCAACCTCTGAGCTGGGTTCCAGTCCGTTGCACTGTAAACAAACGATGGAATAATGTGTTTTTTTACTTAGTAATGCGGGGGAGATGGTAGCGGTAATGGCACAACATGATTGAACACCAAAGGACACAAGTCGCGATGCTATCGGGAGAACAGCTGAGATATGGCTGCAGTACACTCTACATCCTCTCGCCTGAACTGGCCTGGGTTTGTTTTAAGTGGGTGCTGACTTTTGGGGACAGATTTTTGCAATTTATTATAGTGAATACTCAGATAGCGAGGGCTCAGATGGTGAGAGTCACCTCTAAGCACTGGCCGATGACGTTAACACATGGACGAGTGACCCGAATCCTGCAACAAAAGGTCCACAGCTTCAGCAGCTCAATAACCTCTAATCTAGTGTGTGTAACAAAGTGTTGGAGACCCTGGAGTCCATATTGTGCGGGTCAGACAAAAGCCAGGCAACTTTTTGGGCTGTGTGTGCGACCAGGTTTGATGTAATCGAGTAAAATTTGCCTAATCCTGCGTTGGGCCCCCAGGCGGACTGGGTGCTGGGACCCCACAGCTGTCCGTCTGAGGTTGAGGCCCATGAATCCCTCATTAGCCTATAGCTGCTCCTATCTTCTCTTGTTTCATTTCTCACCATTGTGTTGCAATTCTCTCCGCCTGTTTTCCACGGTTCCCCCCTGCATGGATCTGGCAACCTTCCCCCCACAGTGTACCCAGCGCGTGGCGCCTGAATTCCCTGCTGGGTCAAGTCGGCTGGAATAGGGACTTTCTTTCAAACCCACCTCCCACCCCCCCGAAGAGTTGCCTCCATTACCTCCGTCTACTGTAGCTCCATTGTCACTCACACTACACCCAGACTGGGTAGGAGGGGCATCCTCACCTCAGTAAGCAGAAGAAAAGATTTGCACTCAGTTTATTCCCACCTCCCCAAAGAACAATACCTACAGAGAGTGGGAGCCTTTTTGCATGTCTGTTTGCTGTCCTGTGATGCGCTGCAGTTCTGTCTGGGGTGCACCCTCTCCTCACACCTCATGTCCAGTACAGCCCAGTTGTTCTTGTTGCTATTGTTTTTTGTGCTGCCAGTAATGGATATTTCCTTTGTGCAAATGAATTTTGACTGTACACTCCTGGACCATAGCATTGATGTGTACCCTGTTATGCCCTTTCGGAGCAAACATTCAGTTACCTTTTGTTGAACTCCTTGGTGAGCAGCAAGTGGAAAATCCATGTATTTTTAGCTGATATTTTCTAAATATGATTCATTCTCCCAGAAACACTGTCCCTTCACATTTATGTATCTAGCTGACATTTTTTTCCACAAGTCACATTCTGATTTATTCTGCTGTGTCATTTTTACTGTATCAGTTCAGGTTAAGTACCTTGATCGGGGCGATGCGGCAGGAGGTGGGGTCAAATATGGCCCTTTGAGTCTACAAGTAGTTTCTCTAACCACTATGCCATTTGCAGAAACAGGCAGTTCAGAAGCATCACAAATGCTGAGGTGTTTTGTGTTGCTGTGGTTCATGTTTGCTGTCTGCGCCAGCTGGTTGGCACTCATGTGGTATGTGTGGTACCATGGCTTCACTGTCACTGATGTGGCCCACTGGGCAACCAGCGAGGTGTGAAAAATGAATGCCTGACACCCAAAAATTAGGCTGCTGGCAATAGAGGCAGCCTGCTCAAAGCTCTCAACAGGAGGGAAGCTGTTTACACCCTGCATGCAGGATTCACTCCAGGTACAGCAGCGCAGTGTTGTGTTATTGTACTGGGCCTGAAGTGCAGTTCTGCTGCTCTTTCTTTGGAACGTGACATGGAACTCGTTCTCTTCGTTGCATCTCTATTTTTAAACAACCCGGATTTGTCACGTTTTCCCAGCAGTCTTAACTACAGTGTTTCTAGTTTTTTTAAAATCATATCTTTGCAGGGGGTGAACTGAATATTTATTTTTATTT
This sequence comes from Heterotis niloticus, assembly GCA_018136845.1. Classification (NCBI taxonomy): domain Eukaryota; kingdom Metazoa; phylum Chordata; class Actinopteri; order Osteoglossiformes; family Osteoglossidae; genus Heterotis; species Heterotis niloticus. Next base: position 17,935,620 of record CM030894.1, on the reverse strand, counting down.
ATTAATTTATTTGTCACTTACCTATTTAAACAGCGTCAGTTCAGTTTAAGTGCACTGATAAAGGGTGCTGCAGAAGTAGGGTTGGAACCCTGGTCCGTCATGTGCATGGCAGCAGCTGTAGCCATTGCACCACTTGGTGCCCACCACTGTGGCCATCCTGCTCAGCAGTCCTTCCCCTGCTTATGACAGGGATGGTAAAAGCTGGACATGTCCACATGAAAGCATCGAAAAATGAACACACATCTGTTGCGGACAAAGGGATGGGTGTTGAACCCACCTATGTGGCAGCAAGATGAGGAAGCACCAAATCACTTCAACATTTTGCTGTTTAAGCAGACATGTGGCCCCAACACAAAGCTGGTATGTCTGTTACCCATTTGTGAAGTGACTCCACCCCGTTGTTCATTCATTTTTGTTTTCTGCTCTCGCACTTTTACCTCGGCTGACTTAGAAAGGTCACAGAGTTCATTCATTGCATTAAACACAAAATGTAGCCCTGTGTGTAATACCGCGGGGTCAGTAAATTCCAGTTGAATTCCCAGCATCATGTAGATAGTTTTAACGTCTCCTAGTGAAATGCTTATTTGGCAAAACTGATGCCCCTCATCGTGGCTGCTGGGTTGAGCCATATGCCCGTCATTTCCTGTTCTGGGAGGAGACCTGCAGCATCCGGTTGGATCCTCTTGGACAGGATTGCCTTGACAGCTTGGTTTTTTGTGCAAATGTTGCCTAGCAACAAGAGGAGGGCAACGGGTCCAGCTGGGTCAGTCCACTGGGGCAGTTATGGGTGGTGTGTGTTGTTCACAACTAAACACAGAGCCTTGAGTCCTGTGTGGTGGACACGAAGCAGCAACAGTGATGATAAGGGACATAGATTCATGCTGCTGTGCCACATGGTCCATCTGTGATCTGCTGCCGTGGGAGCGGGGTTGCTGTTAGTGATGATGCTTCATCTCTGCGGATTTCCATTGAAATTGTGATGCACCGTGTCTAGTGGCAGAAATCTGCTGTTTCCTGGGAACTGGTGAAAGTTCTACCAAAAATCCCAGCATGCAGTGCAGTGGAAATTAATTCACTGCCTCTATGCTGTTTGTACTGAAGCCTATTGGTGGCGCAGTTGTTCCAGACAAGTAGGTGAACCTTGCAAAAGTGTTTTTTAAAAAATAAAAAAAAAAAAAAAAAGGAGGAGCGCTAACACGGTGCTCCTCGTGGATGGGAGGTCTGCAGTCCCTCTGGAGAGAGTTATGCTCTTGTCACTGTAACTGATCTATTTTTTTATGACACCAGAATCATTTGGGTTCCAGATTTGGGCTGAAAAGCTCTGAGGTTATTCCCCAGTTTAAGCGGGTCTTACGCCAGAGATGTTTAATACTGCAGGCCGGGTGATTATCCTTCTTTATTTAGCTGCATTGCTGATGCTCTTTTCCCAGCCCATTAACAACATAATAAATTCATAAATACAGATATATTTAGAGAAGCACTTAAGGTATGAAGGGCTCAACAGCATGGATCCCCAGGGTTCAAAGTGGAGACCGTTCAGGGTCCAGGGCCTTTAGCATCTGCTCGTGTTTCTGGCAAAATTTCTACTGCTTCAATACTGTCTACAGCATCATGGTGACTTGAGAGCATGAATCCCTCATGATTGTGTTTTTTTTTTCATTCCATCTCTTCATCTTCTTTGTGGATCAGGACTTCCTGATGCCTTTTGGAAAAGATATGGCAGATAAGGAGGTGTATTTTGTACCAGAAGGTTGTAGATTTGAGTATGAGAAAAGACTCAGGAGATGTACTCCAGTGAACTGGACACTGGTGTGTGTAGTGATGAGGAGGCCTCATCTTCAGCATGTTTCTGGTCTCTTTTCTTGCCTATCACATGTCAGGGATGTTGGTAAATGGACCCCCACAGTGGCCTGTCTCTCTCCTGCACCCACTGACTGAATCTGGTACCTGGTGCCTAGCAGTAGAAAAGGCCCCGAACTGGCCCAGCATCAGGGAGGGATTGAGGTCACGCTCAAAATCAGCCTTAAACTGATGGCCTTCTGGGCATCTGACACAAACCAGAACAGGAGGTGCGAGGTCTTTGAAACCTGGCGCCATTTTTCTAGCAACCAAATCCCTTGAGTGGGTCAGCTGTTGTACACCTGCCTCAGACTCTGGGCCCCAGCTGCTCCACAAATCCTTGTAAATTTGCTGTTGCTCAGGGTAAAAATATTATGTTTTGAATTTTTTTTTTTTTTTTTTTTTACATCGATTCGTCCACTATAAAATTAAGCAGCCGTCGCCCCCTGCTGGCCGCGCAAGGGACCCACATCGCCTTTGTGGAAACAGCTCCACTTTGTTGCCTTTCTTGATGAATCACAGCAAAAGGTAAAACTGCCGTGCAATTTGGGTCGTGAAGTTGTTGACCTGCAGTCAGAAGAACAGGAACTCAAATTTGCCTTCCTTGGTTCTTACCTTGATTTAGCACAGTAAAATTTCCCCTGCTGTATAAGCTATTCAAGTAGTCACTTTGTATAAAGGTGTCAATAATAGTAGAAATGGCAAAAGAGCATCAGAATGGTTCATAAGTATTTATATTTGGTTCATAAGTATTTAATATTGTACAAGTTTATAATATACAACCCAACCTAAATATGTGAAATAAGAGGTGTTGGGAAGGATTGGATCACAAGCTTTTTCAAGGTTTGAAAGTGGGCATGAACCTGATGTACATAAACACCTGCCATCTGCTGGCTGGACCAAGGAACTACACATTTAAAATGCATGCCGTTATCAGTCTGAATTGGGAGCTTATAGTTACTATTTTTTCTTATTGTTGTTGGTTAACTTAGACCTGAACATGGAGTACAATCCGTCGGACCACCCGCGTGCCAGCACCCTTTTTCTGAGCAAATTGCAGACAGACGGTGAGTGGGACCCAGCGTCCGGAGGGGTATTTTGTCTGCTTATGACCCCATCAACACATGAATTTGGGCCAGACCTCACCTCACTGACACTCAGAACTGTCCTCTGTCCTCTTTACAGTGAGGGACAAACGGAAGAGTCTCTTCACCAACCATGTAAGTATTGAATAAGCAACTGAACTTTTGCTAATATTCAGAAATGTCTTGTTCAACACTCCGGTTTTTCTGAGAACTAAGGATAAAAACAAGTTTAAAAAATTTACTCAGACAATTTCCTTGGTTCCTTAGATTGACTTTTAATGTCTGAATCTCTCTTCCTTTGCAAGTTAACACACATTATGGAAACAAAGGTAACACAGAACCGCACGCGTTTCATTTTGTGTGTCATTTGTCTTCTGGCCGTTTCCCAGCGCAGTGTGTGAATGTGGTGGGGTGTTGGTTTGCTGGGTCTAGTAGACATGTAATCACATCACAAAAGGGCAACTTCATCCCCCAGTTGCTCCATCCAGCTCCAAACACCCTGTGATATGCTCTGAAGCTCCTTAATGTTCTGTGTGTGTGTGACCTCAGTCCTTGTATGACACTGATATTCCCTGGCTGTGCTGCATGAAAACACTGAGGACTGTGGGAGTCTGCAGGATGTGAGCAAAGACCCCCAGGTATAGATACGCACCTGGATGGGGGTGGTGGCATCACATCCTCTCGTTTGCTTGGACAACATGTGCAAATGAAAAACTGTGATTGTTGATGGTAAGAGGGAACTGTGGGGGGGGGGTTCACTCAAACTGGCTCCTGTCCCCCCCAATCTCTCCAGCATCGCGGTGGCCGAACGAGGCGGAAACACAGCTCCTGCTCCACCATCTTCCTAGATGACAACACAGTCAGTCAGCCCAACCTCAAACACACCATTAAGTGGTGAGTTCCAGCTCCACGTGACCGTTGGGTCGCTGGTCTTCAGCTGTGTGCAGTAGGTGGATTGTTGACCTGCTTTTCTGGTCATTTATCCAAACATAATGTGGACCAAAGCCGTTTACTTGTAGTTAAACTGGGTTCAGAGCAGATACCCACCCGCTGTGGCACTGTGACATCATTATTAAGAGTAGTTTCTTTTTGCAGTGTGGCTCTTGCGATATATTACCACATAAAGAACAGGTAAGAGCAGTTACCTGTGGTTGTTGAGTGATCACTGTGTGGTACAGACTGAGTTTTTGGTGTCCAACTGCCTGCCTGACTCTTTCAGGGACCCCAACAACAAGACGCTGCTGGACATCTTTGACGAGAATCTCCATCCTCTGTCGGTACTGTGTTTGCCCTCCGTTAACCAATTGATTGACATTAATTGTTGTCCTTACTGTGTTTTTTGCATGTGTTTGGGTCACTTTTAATGCCACTTTACCTCTTCAGAAGCAGGAGGTTCCGCCCGACTATGACAAGCATGACCCGGAGCAAAAGCACATATACCGCTTTGTTCGGACCCTTTTCAGTGCTGCTCAGTTGACTGCTGAATGCGCCATCGTCACCCTGGTGTGTGTTTCAAGTTTCAAGTTTTGTCATATGTACAATAACAACAGCATAGCAGTGTTATGACAGTGAAATGTGTTGCTTCCAGACATCCTCAGCACATAAAAATATATAAATAAAATGTGTTGGAAAAAACATTTAACTAAAAAAATAAATATAGAATAGAATAAACCTTTATTATCCCACAAATGAGAAATTTAAGTGTTACAGAGCTCTTATGACAAAGGGAATATAGGAGAAGAACAAGTAAGTTAGTAAGAAGGACAAGGACAAATAAGTTAGTAATTTATATACACAAAATAACCCTATATACATAAATAAGTTATAAATAAATTAACCAAGTTAGACTGCATTGTGCAGTCTGACAGCTGCTGGTAAGAATGACCTGCGGTAGCGCTCCTTCCTACACTGTGGCTGTAAGAGTCTGCTGCTGAACGAGCTACTCAGTGCTCGTACAGTCTCATGTAGGGGGTGGGAGGTGTTGTCTATGATTGATGTCAGCTTGGACAACATCAGCCTGCTCGATGGACTTCAGTGAACAGCCAAGGACAGAGCTGGCCTTCTTGACCAGTCTGTTGAGTTTCCCCATAAAAAAAAATAAAAAACATAAAAAGTGAATAAATACACCGATATCTGGAAAAAAAATCGCTATCACATATAAGGAGGGGTCAGTGGTTTATCAGTCTTATGGTGAGGGGTAAAAAACTGTCCCGGAACCTGCTTGTTCTTGTCTGAATGCATCTAAAGCATTTTCTGGACGGGAGCAAGGAGAATAGTTTGTGGCTGGGGTGATCCTGGGGTCCTTCAAGATGTTATGGGCCTCCTTCTTACACCGCTGGGTGTAGAGGTCCTGTAGGGCTGGCGGATCAGTCCTGGTAATGCTTTGTGCTGTGTTGACCGCTCTTTGTAGAGCTTTACGGTCTGATGCATTGCAGCTGCCATACCAGGCTGTGAAAAAGCCAGTCAGGATACTTTCAATCGTAGATCTGTAGAAGTTGGCAAGTATCCTGTTGTCCATGGTGAACCTTCTCAGCCGACGGAGGAAGAAGAAGCGTTGTGTTGCCGTCCTGATGATGATGCTGATGTGCCGTGACCAGGACAGGTCCTCAGTGATGTTTACTCCGAGGATACCTGAAGCTGTTCACTCTCTCCACTGGGGCTATAGAGATGGGTGTGTGGCCACTCCCCTGCTGTCTCCTGAAGTCCACGATCAGCTCCTTTGTTTTGCTGATGTCGAGATGGAGGTCATTGTCCTGACACCGTGAGGTTAGGGTTCTCACCTCCTCTCTATAGGCCTGCTCATCGTTGTCAGTGATCAGGCCGATGACCGTGGTGTCATCAGCAAACTGGACGATGATGTTGGAGATGAGCAAGGCAACGCAGTCATGCGTGAACAGGGAGTACAGGAGGGGACTAAGCACACAGCCCTGGGGGGCCCCCATGCTAAGAGTTAGTGCTGAGGAGATGATGTTCCCCAACCTCAGTACCCGGGGCCTACCTTTCAGGAAGTCCATGATCCAACTGCAGGTTCCTGAGCTTGGCAACGAGCTTTGAGGGCACAATGGTGTTTAAAGAAAAAACATTCTCACATATGTGTTCCTCTGGTCCAGGTGAGAGAACCATATGGAGGGTAAAGGCAATTGGGTCGTCAGTTGACCTGTTTGATCTGTATGTAAACTGAGTGTGTGTGTGTGTGTGTGTGTGTGTGTGTGTGTGTGTGTGTGTGTGTGTGTGTGTGTGTGTGTGTGTGTGTGTGTGTGTCTAGGACAGCACACTACCGGGCTTTTAGATGTTGGTTAAATACTTGAAGGTTCAATGTAACAAAGCTCCCGTGAGCCATACTGTCCTCTTGGGGTAGCCGTTTCCTCAACTGTCACTCACCAGTGGTCGCATTTAGGGACAACTCCACAACACAGTTATGACTGATGGTGGAAATTTTACCTGAACCTCTTGACTCTAATGTTCTGGGAGAGATTTAGAGACAGAAATGTGAAATGAAATGTGAGTTCTCAGCAAAAACATATCTTGCTCTGTTTGCTAAATAGAAGCTATCTGTCCCTCATCTGGGTTTTGTTGCTCAGGTGTACCTGGAGCGCCTGCTCACGTATGCAGAGATTGACATCTGCCCTGGGAGCTGGAAGCGCATTGTGCTGGGTGCCATCCTCCTGGCCTCCAAGGTGTGGGATGACCAGGCTGTGTGGAACGTCGACTACTGCCAGATCCTCAAAGACATCACTGTGGAGGACATGTGAGTCTTGGGCAGTTTCATTTGGGATTAATAAAGTTCTCTGTCTGTCTTTTTCTCTGTCTGTTTCTGTTTGTCTCTGCCACTCTACCTGTCTATCAGTTCATTGAGGCACAGCATTTCTAGTTCTCCGCATGTCGATTGGGGGAGAGGGGGGAGACAGATGCATTCTGGGAAGTCAGACACTCGGGGGGGGTTGTGTGTCAGATGGCCCCATGTGGTGGACGGATATGTGTTGAAGGTTCAGCGCTGCTTTGTGGTTCCAAAGCCACTGGTGACATTTCATTTGGCCCAGCCTCACCCAGAGTCCCACCTGCAGCTAATTTTAGGGGGGCTGCAGGAACACAACCCCTCCTCTGCGCTCTTAATAATCGACTACGATCAACTTATCCACATTTGCTTGTTCATTTTTGAACCTCCTCCACAGGAATGAGCTGGAGCGGCAGTTTCTGGAGCTGCTGCAGTTCAACATCAATGTCCCGTCCAGTGTTTATGCCAAGTATTACTTTGACCTTCGCTCGCTGTCGGAGGCCAACAACCTGAGCTTCCCGTTGGAGCCCCTCAGCCGGGACAAGGCGCAGAAACTGGAGGTGAGCCCTCTGCCACCCCCCTTGGTTTCCTAGGATGTAAACTACTCCTTTATTGGTCAGTCCCCCTTAACCCATCTCCATAGAAACACAGTAAACAGGCCAGTAGTGGCAATTAAAGCACGGTTATGCCTGTTATACAGATTGTTCTGTTGTTGGTCTGACAAAAAGGCTGACACACTCTGCCCTGCTGGGGGCTTCACTCTGGTTCTTTCACCGTTTTTCAGTCCAGGCATCAAAAAGGATAAATGAAACAAGGCACTTATTGTGCCACCTGTCCCCCACGGGATCGTCCAGTATTCTGCCTTCATTTACCTTTGTTTATGTTTCACACCCATAGCTTCGCTGCCCTTGACACCCTGACCACTGACCCCTGACCCTTCCAGACTGAGCAGCCCCCTGATTCTAACTGTGTTGCTCCAGCTGTCACTTTGGCTGCCTGTCTGTGAAATGACTGCAATTCTCACATGCTGGGGCCTGCATGCTGTGTCTGGAGGAGCGGAATCTCATCCAGGACTCTGAGGTCGGCTGTCGGTGTAGTTAATGGGCCCAGTAAACTGTGCACATACCAGTATACAGTAATTAAGTTCAGAGTTTACAGCTTGAAAGTTTTATTTTTAGCCGCACCAACAAAGAAAAACGAGTCAGGTTACCCATCAAGACCACAAAGTCACAGCGCCTTCTCAGTTATTTTGTTCCACGCAGATGCCCTGTTATGAGGAGAGTGAAAAATGGTCATTCCTTATGGGGAAAATTAATGTCTTATTTGGACAAAAATGTTATTTCTAACTTGTCTGTTTATGTTTGCATGTATTAAATTGGGATGGCATGGGGGTGCAGCAGGTAGGTTAGTTTTTGAGAGCTATAATTGTCTCTCTCTCTTGCAGGCCATTTCCAGGCTGTGTGAAGATAAATACAAGGACTGCAGAAAAGTGGCCAAGAAGCGATCCATGAGTGCAGACCACCTGAGCATCGTGCGGTGGGCCCCAGCTATCATTCCCTAAGGGCACTCTGCTGACCAATACTGGAGAATTTTTTTTAGGCCAGGATAAGTGGCAGAAACAGCTCAAAACTGTGCCACATTCCCTGAACATGCACAACTACAGCTTGTACTGTTGTTGGACTGAGATGTGAAGGCTGAGGTCTGCAGCTTTATGACCTGCCTATTTTTCTAGTGGCTCATGTGCCAAAGGTCTGCAGTGTTCACCCAGGGCACGTGACTGACGTGCGTCTCCAGGTGTCTTCAGTTTCTTGTTCAATGCGATTTTTCAATCAACTCCTGTATTTTGATACAAGAGGACCCAGACATGATTTTTATTTCTAAATGTTTACATTTGGATTTCATCTCTTCTGTTGGTTGTCTGCAAATGTTTACAAGGATGCGGTGCTTGCAGGTCACATGCTGTCAGGTAGCTGCAGCTTTTGGAGAGTAAATGCTCTCTTTTTGCTGCCATAGTAACAATCATCCGGAGTCACTTTCCTGAAGAAGCTGAACTATTCAGGACATCATGAGGGAGGTGTGCATTATTTAAAATGGTTCTCCAACTAGGAGAACTGTCTTGCTGTGTGTCCAAAGGAGGGAGATTTCACTGGGTTGTTCCACGAGGTGCACTAAGCTGGTAAGGGGATGAAGAAGAAAATTTGTGCAAATTCTGTCATCTTCTACAGAGGAAGGCTGTTCCGCCTGGAAATAAACCCTGGCCCAGAGAAAGACTCCCTATATGGCTGACCCAGCACACCCTTCTTTGGCCTGTGAATTGGAAGAGCGCATAAATATGAGACCTCGCGCGCTGACAATGTGATCCAACCAACAGTGCTTTTCAGTAGATGAACCAGATGTGGAGGAAATCAGCTGAAGTGATCCTACCTCACAGGAGATGCCCAGGTCATTTTCCAGCTCTGCATAGCAGGGATCCCTCACGTGCCCCCAATTTTTACCCAGAAAACAGGTAGATAAGTGGAAAAAGTGCTGCATAATAAATATTTAACAATAGCATCCTAGAAGAATTATTTTGAGTTGCTTTCCATAACAACTACTTCCACCAAACTGTCTATGGGGCACCTTTTGAGCATTAACATTGATCAGTAGTTGTTAAGCAGTAATATGATGATTTTGACTAATGGTCAGCATGTAAACAAGCAGGATCACAAATGACCGTGAAATCACAGTCAGTGTCATGGTAACCATCTTGGGTCACAATTTGCATTGGTCCCTCTGTTACTGAAGTGAAAATAAGCGCACAGCAGTCAGATTGTGTTTGGGTGTCCAGCTTGAGCACAGGTGGCTTGCACTCCCCATACATGTTTTCATGGAGAGGGATCATGAGTAGTAAAATGTAGTGTTTAGTAAGGGAAGCCCCCCACGGAGGATGAACTGGAAAATTGAGGCCAAGAACATCTGGAGCGCATGTAAAACCCATTTGCATGCGACTTATGTTCACAACGCACTTGAGCTGTGGTTCATGTACATTGTTTTTGTTCCAGAAACTTGACTGGGGTAAATTTATTCCAGAAACCTGACTGTTACTTGTTGCCTGAAGATTAATGTACAAGTCATATTTTTGATGAAATGAGACTATGGTTATGGAACCCGTGTCATATTCTCCAGCCAACTTAGGAGAAAACAAGCAGCTTGGGAAGAGATGTTGTTGGTCTGTGCTGAAAATGTTTTAAATTTTTCATTTAAATCTATTATTTGAATTTTGTTAAATGCACAACAGTGGACCCTGCTATCAAGATATCATGATTTTGCCATCAAATTACAATTTTTGTGTCCTTCTGAGACCCAATCGTTTATTTTTTATCCCCTCTAGAGGATGCATGTTTTCAACTGTGCCCCCCAAACCCCACACTGCAATATTGCACCATAAAGAGGACATTTTATGCTTTTAAATGATGCCATATATTTGGACCTTGCACAAATTTCTGTGCATGAATTTATATGAGTCCATTTTCAACTGGGTCTCAGGATGTTATTTATGATGCTGAAAATACCCAGATTTTAGAAATCTTTAAATACACATGATCTGGGAGAAGATTTAAATTCCTTCTCTGTGGCATCAGACACAAAGTCATGCTGGGTTATTACATCATTCTGAAAAATTCATTTAATTTTATTAATAGAATATTTTGTCTGTTTTTTTTTATGTCAAAATGGTTTTGTGTGCATATTTAAACTGAGTAAATGTGTTCAAAAATGTTTATAAGATATAGTTAAATATGAAATTATTGTGTTATATATTTATTTCTAAGTTATTTTATTTTGAAATCATCATATGATTTTTATTTGCACGTTTCAGTCTGTATGAAGTGTGGCACCACTATGCGGGACAGCTGTAGTTGCGTTTATCACATCCAGTGCATCAGATTACAGGTCTGCCAGGATGTTTTTGTGTTGCGTAGAGATTATGGCTTGAGAAAGAAGTTGATATGTGTAGACAGTGTGGCCCTGGGAGTAACTGCCTTAATATCCACCTCACTTCACTCACATGGTTAAGGACTGAGGTGAAAGCTGAACTTGGTGCACCTAGGAGTACAACAGGAAGACAAACCCAGCACATGAGAACCCAACAGGGCTGTGTGGAACTGCATGGAACTGCACACTCCTTGGAATCCAGTGGGATGAAGCTGAATGCAACAGACATATAAACCCAAGGGTCTGAAGTCAAAGCCAACACACCCAGGAACCCAACTATCTGCAGCATTACCAGGACTGACAGATTACCATGGCAACATGAGGCGCGTGTGACATACAGGAAGTCTGTGGAATAAAATTGTACATTATGTATATTGTTTTCTGTACTGTAAGTCTTGCAGCTGTTGTTCTCTTACAGGATGGTTACTGGGCAGGAATACAATGGTGTCCTGGACTCTACCTCTGAGTACCTTTCTTTCTTCAAGATTTCTTTGGTCACTGTTGGTTCTCAATTGTCCGTTTTTGGTTCCTGTGTCAGATTGTTGGGGGTTTTTTTTGTTTGTTTTGTTAATTCTGTATACTTATACAGGTATCCCTTGAGATATGAGTTTTTGAATATATTAGTGAAATTATTTAATACCCTTTACTGAGTTATAACCAAATAGGTAGATTGTTTTTATGTGTGTCTGTGAGTAACAAGAGCCCAGTTTGGGGGAATTTTCTCATTTACACACTCAAGATGGCCGACACATATCTCTGAAAGGCACTCACTTCCCACAATGTCCCAGTTTCTTAAAGCAATACTTCCACATCACGCCTTCAACTTAGGAGATTTTGCCTTATGAGCCGATTTCTAGGAACACCGTATGCTCATAACTAGGGGGATACCTGTACAGATATTTATTAAATCCTTATGATTTAATTGTGTTTTTTTGTTTGTATCATTTTTTTCATACATGGTTGTGAATTGTTTGTGTATTTTGTGAATTGGGTTTTGCTCTCTTTTCTGGTCTCTGCTGTGCACAGGTGCATGTTCACATCTGGTTCAACATGTCAGAAATAACATTACATCCCACAAACAGCGTTTAAAGAAATAAATATTTCCGTGGAAATGTACAAATGGGTTCTTTCTCATTATTATTAGGTATGATTGTGCTCTCTGTGGTCTGTATTTCTGTAAAAAAAAAAAGATTATTTGTCATTATTTAGCCCAGTATATAAGATATGTTGGAAAACTACCCAGCTGTGTTATGAATTCCGATGTTCTTCAAAATCAATTGAAGTCATGAGCACAACACTGAATTCCTACTGAAATTTTAAAATTAATAAGTAAATATAAAATAATAGAAATGTTTTGCAGATATTCCATGACCATTGGTGTGTGAGGGTAATTTTGTTGTCTGTTGTTGAATGAACAGGTGATGACTGTGGGCAGAGCCTCTGGGTGGGGAATGGGCATGTCCTAGCAGTCCAGGGGGTCTGTGGCCTGTGTGAGTGCTGCATGGAAAACCAACCTCCAAACATCCTGGGAATGCTGAGATAATGCCTGCAGCCCTGGTAGGTAAGAATAACCTCGAGTGGGGCTCATGCCTCCTGTGTCTGCAGTTTGACAGCAGTTGTCCCTGGATGAGGGTGATGGGGGGAGCAGTAGGGGTCACTCTGGGAGTCAGGAACTGGGATCAGTGTGTGTCCTCTGTGCATCCAGTATCATAGCTGCCAGTGCCGACTCTGTCCTCATTGCCGTGGTGTTTCCCTCTTGAAGGAGGTCTTCAGCATGGCGAGGTGGAAAGCTCTTGACCTGGTCCTATTTGAGCTCAACCGCAACATATCCATTGTAGGTGGGTACTGATGTTGTGCATGGCTATGAGCTTTTTCTTAACCGTCCTCTCATATATGTTTTTCAGTTGATGCCATTGTGAGCAGAGTGGCTTATGAGTGTCATTTAAAAATTTTTGACATTTATTTGGCACTTATCTCCAAGATGGTTTACAGTATAGGGTTTGTACGCTGTGGTACTTACAGTGATTAGTCATTACAAAACAGGGTAATTTATACTGCAACAAAGGTACTCAAAACAAATTCAATGCTGGGTCCTGCATGTGGGAAGTGGAAGTTCTATCCATTATGTCACCTACCAATCCCAGTGAAATAAACAATTGAAAGATTGTCACCCTAAATAAACCAACTGGAGTTGGAAAAAGGGGCACAGATGACAAACATTGCAGGAAGTGATGTGCATTGGTGGCATTCATCATTTCACTTGTTACCAAACTTTATTGCCCTTATGTTAGTAATGTGTGCAGGGGTGCATGTGTCCTATGCATGATTTCTTACCTCTCCCTGTTGGCAGTTAGGGTACTTCCTCCATCACCCTCTGTCACCTAATGGAAACATTAAATTAGGATTTAATTCTCCAAATTATCTTACAGTTAATTACTCAATTATCTAGCAACTATTAATAAATAAATAAATAAATAAGTACAATTAGCATTGATAAAGGGTCGGACAGGAGGAGGTTGTGAACATCAGGTTTTGTCTCTGACCCTAATGTCACCTCCTGGTGAATCTGGATAAATTCAACACAAACCTCACATTAAAGATGAATCTGTGTTACGTTGGCCCCTGTGTGTCTGTGCTGTCCCTGCAGGGAAGCTGTGGCTTGTCCTCGTCATCCTGCTGAGGGTCGCACTCCTGCTCTTTGCTGGTTACCCCCTCTACCAGGACGAACGGGAGCAGTTTGTGTGCAACACTATCCAGCCGGGCTGCTCCAGCGTGTGTCACGATGTCTTTGCGCCCATCTCCCTGCTGCGCTTTTGGCTACTACAGGCCCTCTCACTGTGTCTGCCCTCTGCTGCATTCACCCTCTTCGTCACCCACAGTGTGCTGTCTGGCTTGGCGGCCGGAAACAGCGTCTCCAGTGGGACTGCGAGGTGTCAGACAATTAGGAAATTGGGGCATGGCAGTGAGGAGAGAGGCAGAGGGCAGCCATGGAAGTTCACCTGCATGTACATCCTGCAGCTGCTTGTGCAGATCCTTTTAGAAGTAGGTTTTGCTGTGAGCCACTACTTCCTGTTTGGGCTCTATGTCCCAAACAGCTTCTTGTGCCATGAGGCCCCATGCACCTCCATGGTGCAGTGCTACACCTCCAAACCTACGGAGAAAACAGCGATGCTTCGCTTCATGTTGGCTGTTAGCGCCCTCTGCCTCATGCTCAATGTTACTGATGCCATCTGTGCGGTCAAACAGTCAGCGAGGATGAGAGTCGAAGCCAGGAGGGAGGCCAACGAGTCAGACTCTGATGGGGGTGCTTCCATGTGCTTGAATAAATCTACCCCCTTGCCTGATATCCAGCTCCTCCGTAGCCCTGAGTCCAGCGGGCCCGATGCTACCAGTGCCCAGGAGGAGGGGCTGGAGCAGGATGGCAGCCAGGTGGCACTTTGCCACAGCCAGCACTTGAGAGCACTGCAGCACCCACCTTCTGACAGGCTCTCTTACCTGAGACCAGTTCCACCCCCAAAGCCAACCTTGGGTCCAATAGGAGGGACCTGCAGCTCCAAGCTTTTCAGCACCAGGAGGATGGAGCGTCGCCCCCTAGAGGACACAGCTGAAGTACAGCAGTCAGACAGCAGCGGGACACTGGAGAGAAGGGCATGGGTGTGAGGGATGCCCTCTCTTTGTTGGAAAGAGATGGTCTGATCCCAGGTGATCCTGATCCACAACAAAAATATGGGGACCTGGAGCCACTCTATCACCATTTTTTGTCTGACTAATTTTTCTTTTCTGTTTCAGCTGGGATAGTGATGTGCAAGTCTGTTAACTGCATGTGAAGTGTGAGTAGCTTCACTGATCCTTTCTTCACCTCCTGATTCCATCTGAAACTGTGGGGGCTGGAGTGATGGCGGCTGGAATTGCGGATCTAAATCAGAATCCAGGATGAAGGGATGCCCTACTGTTGTACCGGTCAGGGATTTGTGAACCTGAATAGCTTTGCTAATTTGTGTTGGTGTATAAGCTATTGTTATATTAATGACTTTGCATAAAAACTGATCTGCTGAAGAGTGGAATATTCTAATGACCTCTCTGGCTGCCGACTCACCCACATTCAGTCAATCATTTGTGTCTGCTGCTCAACAGTCAAATATCAAGTTTCAGGCAGGTTCTCCAGTCTCCATGGATTCTTTGTTTCCCAAAATAAGTTGTTTAGGCAAAGGCAGCGACCTTCACCAAAACAACAGCTGAGATTCAGCCGCAGATGACCTGACCTGTAGCAGCCTGGTTTGGGCTACTCGGATCCCTTTGAACCGTTTGGATGTGGACTCTTTTTGGACGGGGTCAGTGGCTCAGGTCGGCATAGGCACGCGACCGTCGAAGCGTGAGGATACAGCAGAGAGGCTCTGTTACAGAGGGGGCACATATGGTGGAATTGCAGGGGGGCGCAGTGGATAGACATTGCCTTTAAGTCAAGGTCCTGGGTTTGAATCCCACTTCCTGCTGCAGTGTGCTTGATTAAGTTACTAACCCAAATACCCTGCTGTATAAAAGGGTAAATAAAGTTGCTTAAAATACAATCCTAACATGGTGAGTAGTTTCAGAGAATGATGCCACATCAGTAATGGTTAAAAATGGAGTACAGCTTATCTGAGGAACACATTGAATTCTAAGGACACAGTGGTGCAGCAGGTAATATTAAGGCTTCATAGTGTCTGGGGTGCTCCAATGTAGCTTTGAATCCGGTTTGGTCTGTGTGAAGTTCGCATGTTCTTCTGTGTTTGTGTGGGTTTCCTCCAGGTGCTCTGGTTTCTTCCCATAGTCCAATGATACATTTCTTTTATATTAGTCACTCCAAATTGCCCAAATTGTGTATGTGGCCACCTTGAGATGGACTGGTGTAGTGTCCTAGCCTGGTGACCCTCGATTCCAGGATAGGCTGTGGACCCCTGCAAACCTGACCAGGATTAATTGGCTGACAATAATGAATGGATTCAGTTTTAAGTCTTATTAAAAGTATTCTTGTGTCCAATCAGAACTGAGTAACAGGTGGCACTGCCATTTGTCATTCAGTGACATCATTGATGTAAAGCTGTTTCTTCTCAGTCATTTAATGTGATATTCAGCATAGTCCATGGGGGAGGGGTCTTGCAGTACCTAGTGGGTGGGGCTGACTCCTTGTCCCACCACCAACACTGTCAATGTGCAACACGATGCTTTTTCAGACTTTATTATAGGGCTTAATACACTTTATCATAGAGGGCTGCAGAGGGGAGTTTAACAGCAGATTTCCTTCCCACCCAAAGCCTCTTAAGAACTGGAGATCCTTCTTAAAATGAATTTTTACAAAGTTCCAAAGAACTTAATCCCCAAATTTGGTCCACCATGAGTAACAAATGTGTGTAGTGGTGGGTGAATGGGCGGTACCTTAGTAGCCCAGTGCCCAGTAGATTTGGGACCAACCATGGACCATGGCAACCCTCTCTAGAACACCAAGTCAGCCAAGTTCAGCAGCTGCAGTGACCTCTTCATTGCCCCCTACATCTTTTCCCTTTTCACATGAAAATGGTGCTGAATGGACAGCGACAGTTTTGTGCAACAAAATCGCTGTCCTTTCAGCACCATTTTGATTTTCAGAAAAAGAGGAAAGACGCATGAGGCAATATGAGGTACATATGGGGACAACAAAACATACATGTGGCACAAAATGACAACTAACCCTAAACTCAGTCACTCATCTGGACTGAATGTGATGTGGTGTACAATCAGGAATAGTTCACTGACCTGAAACCCCGACCAAAGCGCACTGCCATTCAGTGGTAACATCATCAGTCTAGATACTTTTTGAACACACTTAGTATATTAACCCTATTGAATACCAGGATTTTACTCCACTGCACAAGTTAATACATAACTGATAATTTATTTTGTTGTTCAAAAACAATCTTTTCAAATGGGATCAGAGACAAAAAGAGCAGCACACAGTACAGAGACCAAAGTGTGTGATATTAATGAGGTCACTAGGTTGAGATACGAGCAGAAACAACAATCCTTTGGGTGTAAAAAATTCTGTAAATGTATTTCATAAATGCTGAGCAGCAGCGTGGTGATTAAATATTTGTTCATTCACAAACCTTAAGGCAGCCCACCTTCACTAAACACCTTCTCAAGACACACAGTGTCAAAGTGAACAGGTACAGAGGTGAACAGCTGCCAACACACTCCTCATGAACATAGCAACCATCTTCGCCACAAATCATGTAACATACAGTAATAATTTAACTGTAAATTATCAGCAACAATTTGACTGCATACAGTAAAAATGTAGCACCGGTTTATTTTGTGAAAATAAAATATTTTTTGCATGACAACTTTATCCAAATTTACAGTCAAGTTTCATACATTTACAACAGTCTGTACAAGACCTGTTTAAATAGTTTATTACAGTGAGACCCGTCTGACATACTGACACCGTCAGCGTGTGTGCATGTGCGCACACACACACACACACACACACACACACACACACACACACACACACACACACAGAGTCATGTCTCAGATGCGAGACAGCTGTATTGCCTTTGGGCAAGAGACTGAGCTTGTGGTGCCCGAGCGCCACGTGAGCCCAGCAGCACTGACATCACTGTACCTGGACCCGCCGCTTGTACCCTTGGCCCGCCAGCAGCAGCGTGCGCAAAGCGCACGCCATGACCCAAGCGTCTTGCTGGACCAGACCCATGCACCGGAAGTGATGCCCACTAGGTGACATGTGAAATATTTGAGCATGAAAACAGCATAGCGTGGCTCACGTACATGCCCCCCACCTGGCTGATCCGACGGGCATGAGCAGCTGAGACCGGCCTCCCATGTGGCGCGGTTGTGCTGCTCATACAGGTAACAGGCCACTATGACAGCGGCAGGCAGCGTGTAGAGTGCTGCAAATAGACCGATCCGCACCATGAGACGGTCCAGTTTACGTGTCTGTGCGCCGCCTTCCTTGATGGCACTACGGATCTGGAACAGTGACACAAAACCCGAGAGCAGGAATACACTGCCCACACACAGATAGATGACAAGGGGCGCAAGTACGAAACCCCGCAGTGCGTCCACATTCTGGTTTCCCACATAGCAGATGCCAGCTACAGGGTCGCCATCCACGGAGCTAAGTGCGAGCACAGCAACACACTTGGCGCTGGGCACAAGCCATGCAGCCAGGTGGAAATATTGTGAGTAGCGTGCAATGGCCTCGCTGCCCCACTTCATGCCTGCGGCCAGGAACCACGAAAGGGATAGGACCACCCACCAGGCAGCGCTTGCCATGCCAAAGAAGTACACGAGCAAGAAGACAAGCGTGCAGAGTGCCGGGCCGGTCGTCTCATAGAGCACGTGCTGCGGCATGCCCCCATCCCCGCCACCGCAAGCCACCCGCTCGTGGCCAGCTGCCAGGCGCACCAGGTAGCCCGCCGACACAAACAGGTAGCAGACGGAGAGGAAGACAATGGGCCGCTCTGGGTACGGGAAGCGGCGTGTGTCCAACAGGAAGGTGGCGACGGTGAGCAGAGTGGACAGGAAGCAGAGCAACGCCCACAACGACACCCAGAAGGCAGCGAAGCGGCGCTCCTCATCCGTCAGGTAAGGGCTGCGACACGGCATGGCGCAGTTGGCCACACGACCCGTGCGCACACGGTTGAACAGTGGGTGGCGCTCGTTCGTCACGTGCACCAGGGGCGCCCGGCAGCGGCAGCCAGGCTCGCAGCCTATGCGTTTTCCGCCAGGGTGCGCACTCCCTTGCCCTTCTCTCGCTGGGTGCTCCGTGAGGCCCCGGGGCACCGGGGATGCGCTCGTGGGTTCGCTCCGGTTGTAGTCCATGCACAGAGTGTCAGCAGAGCCCTGCACTGGCAGCAGCTCGCAGCGCATCCTATCTGGCCACGGGAAGCCATACTGGCGCATGAGGGGTGCGCAGCCGGCACGCGCACGCTCACACACGCTGCGGCACGGTGGCAGCGGCTTCCGGTAGTCTTCGAGGCATATGGGCGTGTAGAGACTGCAGAGGAAGAAGCGCAGATCTGCCGAGCACTGGATCTCCACGAGAGGCCAGAACTGGTGCACCTCGAGGCCCGCTTCGTCCTGCGTGTCGTGGTTGAAGCGGTTCGGCATGTGCGTGTAATTGTAGCCAATCCCCCGGCACAGTGGCACCGTGATCTCTTGGCAGGTGCGCTGGGCGGCGGTGGCGGCGGCGGCGGCGGCGGCTACGGAGCTCCATCGGGCCAGCAGGCAGAGTGCGAGGAACAGGTGGCACGACTCGAGCAGGCGACATCCCATGGCCGACCGCGAGGGGGCGCTCAGTGGATACAAGCCGTGGAAACGAGCTGCAACGCCAGGAGTCTCAAGTCTGGAGTCCAGACCGAACTCAGGAACCCGAATCTGATCGCGGGTCCGATCCGATCCGGTCCAGTCCCAGCTATAATCCCGCGTGCAGACACATCTCTGTGACACGAGCGTTCTGCGAATCTGTGAAGTCCGAACTCGAAGCGATTTGTGTAGAAGTTATATACGAAGTAATAGTTTAGGGGTAAAAGCAAAAGATTCGTTCGTTAAGCAGAGGACTTCGAACAATAATAGTGTTACTTAATCGTGTTATTAATAATTTACTAATAGGGTCGGAATAATTATTGGATGCCCAAAAAACCCCACTCGAAGCACCTTCGTTCCCTCTCAGCTCTCTGCTTCCCACCAACCTTCATTTATATAGATGCAAGGACGCGAGCCACGCCCCTCACTCCTCTGAGCCACAGTCCCGCAGAGACATGGCGTCCCGCCCTCCTTGACTGTTGACCAATCGCACGACCAGAGGCGTGGTCTCAGCGGAGCCCAGTCGTCTGCGTTTGTCTTCAGCTCGGTCTGCCGGCGCTGGTCGTTAATGGGTGCCATCGGCCTTTACTGGGCTTATTTCTGTGTTGTCACCCTGGACATGGAGAAACGCGTGAATAGAGTAACTACTAAAAGCATAGTAAACGCAAAAAGAAGTAGCGTTTAGTGTGAAACGCGATCTGAAAAATGACATGAGTGGCCCTAACACTCAGTTTGCACTTCATCGCTGTGTATTCGTCACAAAACAGAGTTCGATTTGTCTGGGTTCCTGCCCTGCAGAGAAGGGCTGTTTGTATGAACTAAGGAGATTATTGGGGTGAATCCTTAAAACAAGAAAGTAAAGCATGTCAGAAGAATAAAAGAATTAAATACGCTTATTTATAGACCTGTCTGGCACTTATTTAACACGTGGGTTAATCAGCAGTTAAAGGGATCCAACAGGTTCAGTGGGGCATGATTTACACTAACTCAGGCTGTACTTTGAATGTTCAGTTTTTTGCAACATTTTTCTCCTCCGGTTCTTTAAAAATTTAAGCTCCAATAAGCAAACTTTCCTGTCTATATTTTGTACTGATTCTGTGTATTCCTACGGCCATTTATAAAGAGTTCAGGTTAAATTTAAATTCACTTTTTCTGCTGTTATTCAGCTGAGAACTTCAAGACCCTCAATGAGACTCTCAGAGTCCCCCAGCAAACCTGGTTTGAGGTGGAAAAGCGAACAGGTGTGCGGTCATGGGGTCATGGGCACACAGAATAGCGTCGGTGGTGCCGATTGTTTTTCCGCTCTGCTCGTATTGATTAACACGCTGATATGTCGGCGGTCCCACGGCCAGCTGTCTGACTGTGTGACATGGCCAACACGGCTGGAGTCGGGTTACATGTGACTTCTCCGTGCCAGGATTGAAAGGACTGAAATGGATCTATCACATCTGTTTGAAATGTTGTTTTAATGCAAAACATGGCAACCTCAACAACACATAACCACCCCTCCCATCTCTGTAGCTCCCTGTGGAGAATTTTAAAGATCTAACCTTAAGCAGACAAGGCCAAAAGCCACCATTCAGACAGCATGTCCCGATGTAAAAGCAGCCGTTATCTCAGCACCACATCTGTTTAATGGAACACAGCCTTTCATGGATGTGTCTTTTACCCTTTTAACTTACTGTATGTTCCCTACTGCTGAGTAGTTGAATAAACACAACTTAACCGCTCCGAGTTTAAACTGCTTCCTTTTGGAGAGGCAGCAGTTTTATGGCACTTGAATTAATCAATGGCTCTCGTACTCTGATTTCCGTCTGGTCCGGTTTTCTGTCAGAGGACTCCTGATCCGGTGCTCATTTGTGTCCTGTACTACCAGTGAACTCCTGCATTTACTCCAGACCCCACGGCAGCAGTATGTAGCCATGACAACAGAGACAATATGTACTTTAAACCTCCCTTAGTATCACTGCAGCTTAACAAACTTTTTTGGAGAATGACTACTCATTTTAGATTCCTTAGAAAACAGCACCCAGTCATTTTACACCTCTGCCCCACTAACAGAAACTGCAAACTAGCCCGAGATGGTCAGTCTTTGTTTCTACCTTGAGATAAGGTAAAGCCTCCTGTTAAAGATGTGACGTTTACTTTTGATATGGGCCACAGACATGCACGTCCATCATTGCACCTTGTATCTTTTCAGTGAACGTGCGCCTGTGCACAAATTCACACCTTGCTCACTGCTGATAACAAACAGCCTACAATCAGAGGCCATTAAGGAGTGTGACAATGTTTAACACTTGCAGGGGGTGCCCCAAAAAATCCTCACTGAGGTCAGTCTTGTTAGGATTTAAATGGTTGTTATCAGGAGACGTAGGACGATAACATGCTTTTCAGTCCAAAAATGTGTTTTAATTATATTGGTGTGTGTGTGTGTGTGTGTGTGTGTGTGTGTGTGATTGCCCTGTGATATACAGATGTCTTCTCCACAGTGTACCCTGCATCATGCCCTGTGCATCTAGGAAAGACTCTGGGACTCCACAACTCTGTAGTGAACAAGCAGCTGTTAAAACTGGTTGAATGAATGAGTGAATGAATGATTTGTGCAGCACTACAGTGAAGAACATCCAGGTGCAGAAGAGCCCTCCTACAGGATTAACTCTTGCTCTCTCTGTACTGCTAGATGTAGCCGATGGTGAAGAGCTCGTCCCTTCAGGCCTGCAGGTCTGATGCAGATAGTCCCCCCAAATTTTGTTTGCTTTGACTTCGGGTGGTAATCAGCTTCAGGTGTGTCTTGGATTGTCAAGGTGCCCTAGGGTGGCGAAGCGTGTACCCAGCAAATTACTTCACCTCCACCTCATTACCTTGACAAACAAACTCCTGTCTCCCCCACCGATCTTTTGCTGAGGGGGCACAAACCACAAGGCCACATGGTCAATGGAGGCCTCCTTATCCTCTCAGCGGAACCTGAGAGGTAGGGTATCTGCTGGGTATCTGCAGTAGGTTTCTGGGGTTAATGTAAGACTCTCAGGCTCAATGTGAAGACAACATCCAGCACACGGCTAAATGTCAGGCTCTAAAGGCAGCTGAAGGAAGAGGAGGCTATGAATTTGTAATTATTTACTAGTGCTGAGTAAACATTAATTGTATATGTACTGAAAGAGCATAAACTATAAAATTCCATGTTAGAAAGAAAGGAATTTTAGACTAAGTCAGCATGATCACAATATCTTCCTTTAAAAGTGCTGAGCTCCAGTTTTGGGGAAGGGGCTCAGTTTGACATGAGACGGTGCTTCAAGGATAGCTCATTTCTGTCACCTCGGTAAAATAAGGAAACATGGCTCAACCTTGTTATCATTCCATAATTTATTTCTGGAAGTGAGTCAAGTGTTATATTTACCAGCTGAATTGCCACTTGTTCTCCAAATGTTAACAGACCCCGAAGGATGGAGGTAATTCAGCAGAGCAACTGGAAACATTTGCGATGTGTTTATAATTGTGTTCCTTCTGCTGGTGGAGTGGCGCTTTGGCCAAGGTAAACACCATCATTCAGGCCCAACGGTGGCGCTGCAGCAACCTTACAGCCCCTCAGACACCATGCAGGAAACATGCTGTGGGCCAGACGAACACAAACACACTGATGTCGATCCAAAGCTGGACAGAGAGAGACAGCCGTAATGCTTATGTTGAGCTGAAATTAAAGCCTTAGTGTGGAAAACTGGGAAAACTGACGCTTGGAAATCTGTAAACATACAGCATTTTTCCTCTTCTGGTATCATAAACTTCCCTAAAATTTCAACACTTCTCAGCCGCTTGAGGTTATGATTTAACTGTGAGGAAATTCCCACCGATACAAATCATAAAACAAAAACGGCAGAAGTCATAATTCATAACTGCACATATAAGCAGCTCACAGGGAGATGCGCTTAAATCATAATTTCACATTTTACCTCCAACCAGATGTTGAATAAAGATGTTTAGATTATAGCACTTGACCCAGGATTTCAGTTGAGAAACTGTGTTTTTTTAAAAATTATTTAGCACTATAAAGAAGTCAAACCATACCTTTCACTGAGGTGGAGAGCAGCCCAAGAATGGAAAAAAGCATCTCCAGAGGAGCTGTTGTCAGCCAGTCATCAGCCACTCATCAGTCAGTCATCAGTCAGGGCGACTGTGCCACACTTGGACAGGAATTCTTCAGAGATGCAGCCTGTGTGCAATATTAAATAAAACATCACCGCAGTTCTGCAAACATACAAATAACAGATTTGTCTGTGCAGCATTTTGTAAGGACATTGAACAGTGACACCAGCATGCGGGGAGGAAAACGTGTCTTCCGTCTGTGCCACTTGCAGTGCAACATAAACATATTTTTCATTCTTATCACAATGCTCAGTAAAAACAAATGTACTGTATATTAGCAGCAAGGGTGTTTGACAGCCATTCTTTGTATATTTTTTAATTTTATGTTTTGCTGGGTTAGTAAATGGGACTTTCAATCAGTAGCTTGTTGGTTCAGTTGGCAGAAGAGCTGTTAAACCAGGGCCTCACGGTACTTGAGTTACCCCGCTAATACCCCGGTATGTGAATAATGAAGCTTGTAAAAGTGGAATTTCCACAGGTAGGTGTTAGACCAAAGCCCTGGCCATGACCAACCATTACTCATGTACAACATGTATAAATGGCCATCAGCCTCACTCTCCCATGTGTGCTCTTTTCACACACCCACCACTATCCCACAGCCACCTCTCTTTTTTCTAAAAATATTCATGGGGGGGGGGGGGTTGACAGCATCACTCGACAACAGGTTACAATCTCTTTAGCTGACTCTGTGCTTAGATGGGCAGCACAGTGGGCACCCATCAAAACGCAAAATCACAGTGTCACTCTTCCAGCTCTGGAATATGAGTAAACGTATATATATGGCTTCAAATGTAGTAAAAGCATCAGAAGTGGTGTGACATCTGTCTGCACAGTGGACTTGCATCCATTTAGCCATACTGGTTGCATCTGCATCTTCAGAAGCCATCTAGAGGTCTTGCTGGTCAGCACATGGGGCCTTTGTTGGTCTGTTGGACTGAGTAGCTCCTTCGTGTTTACAGTTTATTGTTGTTCCAAGTGTCACAGAGCACTGTTGCTGAGCTCATATGGAGCATCTGGCTGGAATGTCCTGTCCTCCCCTTGTGTCTTCAGAGCTGAAACGCCTGCGTCCGTTGTCACCGTGACTGAGCCCAAACATCTTTATCCTCCAACTGTTCCAATCATCAACATCTTTTTGAGCAAATACAATGTTCTCATGCCATTTTCAGCATACAAATACCCTGGTCTCATCATTTATGTTGCTATTGAGATTCTGCTTCAGTTGGATCCCATATCCATCAGATTGTTTTTCTAACTGGTGTCCTTAAAAGGCTCCTCCAGCACCACAGTTGAAAGGGATCCATGTTGTTCCTCTCCTTTGGTGTCCATCCAAATGCTGTTGTGGAAAATACTATTGTCTGACAATTGTAATTTTCTGTGTTGAGGACACAGCAGCACATTTGATGACCTTTTTCCAGATCTTCCATTTTGATGTTCACTTGTACATTAATTTTCACTCCTCCAGATTTACTGTGGTCAAAAGAAAGTCTGTCCTCTCACTCTATGTTCTTCAGTAGACTCTCTTTCCCATGTGTCCTTGGGAATTCACCTGGGCTGTTAATGCTCTTGTTTTCGTCCACATGCTTGTCATTCTATAAGAGCTACAAAGAAAATTAGATTCCAGTAAAGCACATGTTTTGCCCCTTACTGAGCTGCTAAGTTGACCATTTACCTTTTTCCACTCCTGGGTGGTATGAGCCCAGAAGGCAGGTTTGACCCACTGTTTACCGCACATTTCATTCAAGCATCAGAATACTGTGCTGTGCTTTCGAACACAGCACCCAGGGTTTGGTACCTGGTGCTTTAGTGTCACACAAGAGTAAAGATTTTTTTTTAATTCATAGAGGAAAACAAAACTGCAGTGTGCCCCCCGGGTGCTGGTTCAGAACCAGAATCAAGTTTATTAACCACATACATTTGCATTTATCAGGAATTTGTCTTAGTGTTTGGTCATTGGCATAAAAAACAACATCAGAGTTCGCATACAGTATGGTACAAATAATTACCATATAACAATTCAGCTAGCTGTGTGTAATGGTTTATATAACCCAAGTAAAAGTATAATAAAATAAAAGCACACAAGGCGAGACACCAAAACACCATAGCAGCCACATTCGCTTCTGCCACAATCGCAAATGTTTGTGTGGTCAAATGCTGTAGGTTAGGGTTAAAGATAGGGTTAGATGCAGGGTGTGGAGGACTAGGGCTTGATGGAAAATGACGGAAAACATCACAGCTCAGCCATCCCAACACCATGAAACTGGATCAGGTCCATGGAGAACTAGAGGCATTGTGTACCGAGGAGGGTCGCTGGGAGACAATGGGCTTTCAGAGTGTGGAATGGGGTTGGCGTCAGGACACTAATGGACGATAATGGACCAGGATTTGCATTGCTGGAGTTCCAAGACAGATAGACGTCTTGAAGGCAGTTAGGTGGCTCACCCACCCCACCCAAATGGAGGTTTAGGGAAAGGTGATTGACAGGTCTATGGACATTCATGAGGAGTAAATGCTCCTTAAAAATATTAGACAGTGAGGTAATGTGTTTGAATTTTAAAACTAAAATTTAAAAAGGCCACAGTAGGACAAGCAACAGATAGCACTATGAAATAGGAAATGTGTTAATGGTAGAATGAAGAGTTAGGAAAATTTCTTAAACTATCCCAAATTTCACTTCGTTATCATGATTGGCTGCAATGTCTCTAAGGGGCCAGCAGGTGGTGTAGCAGTTAGAATAGCTACCTTGCCTTCAAGGAGGCTGAATGTGACTCCTGGCTCCTTGATTAAACTACTCATTCTGAACTGATGCAGTAGAAATTATCCAACTATATGAAATGATAATTTGTAATGTAAATTGTGGTATCTGTGTATAAACAGGTAAATCATAGTAATTAGCTATGTGTACCACTGTAAGACACCTTTGGAAAGGATGTCATATAAACAGTATTTAATAGCCACCTCATTCCTTCAAATCCTTGGGCTCTTCTGAACTGAGTCCACAGGTTTCAGTCTGTCTCTCCATCTTCTAGTCCCCCTCTGCGTCTCCTTGTGTCCTTCTCTTTTTCTTGTCTATGCCTTAATTTACCATTCAGCCTGGTAAATACAGAATTTTTACAGGAAAAACACTGCACTTTAAACAAAAGTGACAAAATAAATATAAATGCAGCTGCCCTGCACATTACTTTTTATTTTCATTTAATTGCTTTATAAGTACTATTAAAGCTTGTGAAATGTTCCAGAAAAAGACAAACAGCCTCTGGTCACATTGTTTTCAACCTATATGTGCAGATGAGCAGAGAACAGGGCAGGTATTTCAGTGTATGATGTGGGAACGAATAAATGTAAGTGTAAATTTGTGACATGTAGAAGTTGTTTCAGCTCTGACCTGGGAGGTCTTGGTCTGAAGGCACTAAATGGAGTTTTTCCAGTAAATGGATTGTGGACTGCTCAAGTTCACTTCAGTGTTCTGCTAACTGAACAACACATTTCACACCTTTTGAATCATTGCATTCATATTTCAGGCAATTTTATTTGTCTTTAAGAAGTTCAGGGATGTTTCATAATAGATTAATATATCATTAAGCAATATTAACAGTTATATGATCCTAATTTTGTAACACATATTTTAAATAATTACAGAAGATAAAAACATACTGTTGGTGCAAAAGTCCTGGTGCTCTTTTTATGCCTTCAGCACAAAATCATCTCAGTAAGATTTCATCAAGGACGACCAGTAAAGCCTGCAGGGATTCCACTTCTTTTATTTCAGAAAATCTTTTGCAATTAATCTAGAGATCAAGATGACTTTGGAAAACAGGGCTGCAGTAGATAAACCTGTCACTTCAGGTTGCCAACAGTTCATTGATGTAAGAGCCATCAAACAGCATTTCCTTTGAAAACTGTTCTCCTTATATCAATTGTTCAGTGATCTGCATCACTCTGCTGAGAAGAGGGTTCTATAAGAATAAACTGCACTGGATAAAAACGGCCCGGTACAATGGCCTAGTGTTCTATCCAGGGTGTAATTTCGTAACCTAGCACCAAAGTGACACCAGGATAGAGCAGCTACTGATGATGGGTATATGCGTGGGTAGATGGATGGTTGGATGGATGGATGGATGAATGAAATAAACTGATAGATGCTGTTTTAAGCCCATGGACTCTGCGCTTCCCTTTGTTTCTGTTTTAGCAAATATTGTCTATATCCATTTGTGGACCCTAGAAGGACCAAACTCAGCAGCACTTCTCCTGTATCCATGACACCTGCAGGGTTAGCATGGTGTTTAGCCATTAGTAGGAGACCTTTTGGAATCACCTCTTTTCTTGGTTTGATTAATATTTACACCCACTGAACTCACTGGCACTTAGCCCTTAATTCAGAGGTGAGGCACCATTCAGACCTTAATTTGTCTGGAAGTGGACCTTTACAATCGGGAGCCCCTCTTGCCTGTTTGGGTTGCGCTGTGGTTGCCTTGGTGATAGGAACCACTTTGTAGCTTGCTTACATATGCTTTTGTAGTATAGTTCAATAGTGCATAATGGGATATGAAAATATGGCTGCTAATGGGTGGCTAGTTTCCTTCGCTGTGCTGCTGTGCCTGGAAAGTGGCTGGACGGATGGAGATCTGCTGAATCTGCTGAATCTGTTGGAGCAGCATTTAGTTATAGCAAATATCTAATTAGGGTAAACATTTAGTTAGAATAAAGTCCATGATAATCCATGAAAGCAGGCTGACGGTTCATTGTGTGTACGGACCACCTGGACCCTCCATGCCTGTGTCTCAGCCCCCCTGGTAAGTGTGCAAGGCGACACCCTCATGATGCTGGATAATTAGCATCCATGTAGGAGATTGCGCGAATTAACAGGCTCTTCGGTCCTCTAAGGACCCTTAGCCACGTTTCCTTAGCAATGATGGTGATAGTTTTGGCTTTGTGCTCATTCACAAAAACAATTAGCATGTGAGCGCAGACAAACAGCCCAGCCCGATCCCCTTCCCACCCTCCTCACTGTACTGATAATGGAGCTTAATGTAAGCAGATTTGCTTGACACGCTTTTTGTCGTTTACCCTAAGTGCTACCACACCCCAGAAAATGACCATGTCTCAGCATCAATAACCTCACTCCCAAACTCCCACCTTCCTGCACCTCAAACACACTGCCTGCCTGTTTACACACCAGACAGGAAATCCCCCATTCCCTGTTGTTGTTTCTATTTAAACTGGGAATTTATGTAAGAAACTGGGATTAAGCGGCTCACTCAGGTGTACAAGGTGGGGCCTGAACAGCTAGCCTGTCCACTGAACCACCTGCTGGGATCCATAAGATCTATGCTCTACTTCAGTTTCTAGTCCCACCTCCACAGACCCAGGCTCCTCATGAGTAAGAAAACAATCTGTTCATAATGATTTACCCTCCATCCATCTGGCCCATGCAAGGTGAAGGTAATGGAGATATGGGCAGAACGTGAATGGTGGACCAGTGTACAGCATAAGGCAACACTACAAAAGCAGTCGAAGACAGGAATCCACACAAACTACATACACATATGGTTTGTATACTTCACATGTGCTGTTTCCATGGAGATGCCAGAATACATCTCAAGGTGTCCTCTGCACGTGCTACTCGCTTCTGCTTTTTGTACAGATGTACAGAAAAATGCAAATTCTTCATCTCTTTGCCATTTCAAGATCCATTATGCAAATACATTTCCCAGGGAACACAGTCAAAGTCCTGAGCATTTGGTAAAATATTAATATGGCTCATCAATATCGCAGCTTTGAGTCACCTTTTAAACATTGTCTAATTTTCAGACCTGCTTCACCATCTGGCTTTCTGTTCATACCAATAACCACATCCAGATTAACTAGCTTGAGGTGCATAATTTCTGTGAAATTACTATGAAATTATTCTGTAATATTTTCCAGCCACATGTTTTTGTGGATTATTGGTTTTTGAAATTGCTGCAACACTTCAGCCTACTTTATACAGCAGTGTAAAAGTAGCATGACGGTGGTCAGAAATGTCAATAGAGCCGAGGTGACTGATATAATATTTGTATTTGGATTTATTCATTTAGCAAAAACTTTTGGCCAAAGAGATGACTTTTCTGAAGCACAGCATATAGAGATTGACTAGAACGCTTTTGTTCAGGCTGGCTTGCAGTGTTAGACACACTGCACTAACTCCCTACACACAGAAATGCTATTCTTCCACAACTCAGACACTAACAGCTTGTGAACAGGTAATAAAATACTGCAGGGCCAAAGAAAGGTTGTTGTGATGCTGCTGCTGATCACTTTTAACACACACACAGCAAAAAGTGGGATAGGAAACACAGTCTGAAAAATAAACTAGAAATCCATAGAGACACAGTTCATTGCTGTGCCAGTTCCTGCTGTTGCTCATGGTCATTTGTCTTCCCACAGAGCAGGTGAGACCAGTCCAGAAATTGCCCATAGGTAGGTGGTGCATGGAAATCCTGGAAATCAATATGACCAGAGGCAACAGAACCACTGATGCCTTCCAACCCCACCGACACCCCTGTCTTACAGGAGTGTGTTGCTGTTCACTTCAGCCATTTGAACATCTGAATCATTCAGATATTAAAAATCTGTGTCACTCAAGTTTATAGATTATAATGAATGGATGGATGGAAAATAAACTCTTGAAAAAATAGAAAACAAACACTGCTGAGAAACATCTTTCAGATGCCTAAATGAACATTTGTGAACATGAAGTGTGTGTGTGTGTGTGTGTGTGTGTGTGTGTGTGTGTGTGTGGTGGACTCTGTCTCACACCCTATGGTTCTGTTGTAGGCCTTGGACCACTGCAACC
Organism: Heterotis niloticus; assembly: GCA_018136845.1. Lineage (NCBI taxonomy): Eukaryota > Metazoa > Chordata > Actinopteri > Osteoglossiformes > Osteoglossidae > Heterotis > Heterotis niloticus. The sequence goes on along the minus strand of CM030894.1, from coordinate 17,905,634 downwards.
CAATGTTATACAGGCAGTTATTGATAATGAATGAACAAATAGATATTACACATTTAAAATGCACATACTGACTGAAAAATATCAAACATTTCAGTGGATGTATTAAATATTTAATAAACATTCTGTTGTGTCTGGCAGGGTGGTGCTCAGTGATGGCTGTTGCTCCTTGCAGACAAAAGTACTTATACCAAGTAAATATTAATTAACAGCAAAATAAAACCACACGTAATGTGTTTTTATACTTACAATAAATTTCCCTTTAAACTCTCAATTTGTAGCTTCAAAAAAATCAATTTATAAAAATTGCCCCCCTTCAACTTTTCCATTTCAGTGCTGTGTAAGCATGACTCTTTCATGTCTCATTAAGTATGGAGATGTATATTTGTGTCTCATCTCAGACGCCTTTTTGCTGCAACTCTTCAATTTAATACCCTAATCTGCATCTTTCATGTTTTGTTAATAAGCAGCATTGATTTAGCATACAAAAGTCAATAATTCAGACATGATAGATGCTGTTTGCATTTAAAGTAATTTCTATGGCAACAGTCCCCCCAGCATGGATTTATTTTCACCATTAAATCTGAACAAGTGCAGATGTACACATGAGCACTGTAAATCTGCAGAAATAAACTGAAAATAAAATTAACAGCCTGAAGCTAAAATTAGATCACGTTTGTTTTTTTCATTAAAAAACAAAAAAACTTTTATTTATTACCAGTCTCCATGGTGCTGTCATTCATTGTTATTATTATAATAGCCCAGACCCCTTGTGGTTCCTTTGTAACGCAGAAGCTTTGCCTGAAATGAGGTAATGAGAGCAAACAGAAAAGTGTGTGACGACAACATAACTGGAAAGAATGGAGGTGATTCACTTGAATTTTGTGAGCTAGAGCAAGACACCATGATACATCTGTTCAATAGTTGTGCTTGCAGTGAATCGTTTTAGACTGACGTGGAAAATTTACTATACAGGCAACTGTAACTTACAGGGAATTTTAACCATAACCACTATGCCACCTGCTGGCCATTGCTCTGTTCCACCATGAAGTCAAGAATAGGTCCCACTCGCCTTTCTGGCTCCTACCACGCTGCTGATCTGTGCCGGGGCAGCTATTGTGTGGAGAAATGTAAACCTCAAAATGCTAATCCACATCCCCACCCCCACCCCACTCCGCCCAGGCCTGTACCCCCTTTCTGCAAATATTGTCTTACCCATTAGCGTCAGCTCACAAAGGAGGGAGCAGAGAAGTCAGGAGGAGGGGTGAGCGGGAGGGGTGGTGTCTCCGGGGGGTCACAGTGGTGAGGTGTCTGCTTTGTGTGGAGCCTTTCACATGCCACCGGGGGTGGTGACAAGGGCTGCTTTTACACCTCCTCACTGCTAACGGAGAGGCTGCATCCACCCACGGTGGTTGGGTGGGGGGCGTGGGAAGCAGCCCCAGGTTTGACTACGCCGTCCCACACTGGACGGACGCGGTGCAGTTTTACCGCCCCTCTAAGGTTCCTGTGCTGTCACAGGAAAACCCATTTACTGCGCTGAGGAATTGAGCCATAATTAAGGGACTCCTCTTGGCTCAGTGGCTTTATTGTGTTTTGTTTCAATTTTCCCCGATTTCTGTCATGGAGGGAAAGTAAACAGCTCAGCAATAACCCTGCTGACAAAACAGAAGTAGTGTACACATCAAATGTTCACACATGGGTCCTGCTGTTCTGGATCTTGGAGAAGGGAGCTAGCCAAGTAAATGTGTAAAGAACAGTGCCTTGCAAAAATATTCAGACCCCTTGGAAGTTGTCAGCTTTGCCTGAATTACAAATTGCACTTACATACATTTTTCCCCAATATAAAGCATTTTTACTGTGAACTCATAAGCTGTAAGACTAAAGTGTCAGAACCAGGAAAAAGATTTTTGTAGGTATTTCAGAGAAAGTAAATAGTGAAATATCCTGCTCGCACAAGAATCCAAAGCCCACTCATTAACATGTGGCTGAGGCACAGTTTTAATTGTTTTGGGGTAAATATGTACCAGCTTTGTACACTGTTTGGGAGGTATTTTACCCCATTCATCTTGGCAAATCTGCAGCAGGTTTTTCTGGTTGGTTGGATGATGCTTGTGGACCACAATTTTCAAATGCTATATTGGTAAGTTTAAAGGGGTGTGAATACATGTACAAGGCACTGTATACTCCACAAAGTAAACTGTGTCTAAATAATAAATTAAACATACTGTATTTTATTACTTGCTGGGGCAACAGATGGTGTAATTTTTAGTCCTGCTACCTTGCACTTGTAGGACTGAGTTTGGGCTCCACCGGTCTGAAAAGGCAGTACAGAGGCCATGTTAGCAGCCCAGGACCATGGGGGGCTGTCAGCACCGGACCTCCAGATGTGTCGGTTGTTTTTAACATCAGCTCAACACACATCAACCATGAAATCCTCACGTGAGTTTGAGGAAGCAGCCAGTGCCAAAATAATCTCATGGACAAGCCATTAGCAACGATAGATGACATGAAGTCCTCAAGTTCTTTATTAAAGCATATATATGCTTTTCAGATCTATCAGCTGACATCACCCTTCATACTGGAAGAAAGGATTCTGACATGTTGTGAAGTTCCTCAAGATTTCAACTTGCCACCTGTGAGTTCAAGTAGCATAAACACAAATTTATATCTGAAATTTCCTCAGCAGAAGCATCAAGTTGCATAATGTGTTAAATTACAGCACATTTATGAAATGTAAACTGATTTTGAGCTTTATGGGTCAAACAGGAGGTGCCCTATAAAACCCCAGGGGCTTCACTCATTATGTCCATCTGAGGAAGTGAACCCACACCACCATAGTCTACTGAAATGATTGTGTGATGGTTTAGAGGTTGACCATTAACCATGTTATGGAGGTGGGTGGGAAACATGAGCCAATGATCACACTGACTGCCCCCTTGGTGGAAATGTGGCTTTACCTGTAACAGAGCTTACCTGTGCCACCTGCTGATCCCAGTGCAATTAAGAAAGAAAGGATTTTCACATCATTTATCCCAGCCAGAGACAGAAGGGGCACAAATCACAGATGTGGTGATTCCAAGACTCAATTCCATCTGCTACACAATGGAGTGTTTATAGTGCTGCATTTGTGAAGTGGATATAATAAATACAAGTGAACATTAGAAAAGATATGAGAAGCACACACACCACATGCATAGGCTAGCATAGTGGCTCAGTGAAGGAAGTGGGTGTTTTACCCGTTTTTTTTTTTTTTTTTACCAGTGTAATGTGAGCTGGACCACAGATACACCGCACAACAGCAGTTCAGGATGGTTCGGATGAATGGGTTACAGCCTGCATTTTAGAAAACAGGAAAATTGCAGTTAAAACCAATAAATAAGTAAATACTGGTAAAAGTTCCCATTTTTCAAAATATAGAACTTGATCATAACACATGGGACCAAAGTTGCCTGAGTTTACATGTATAAATGTAGGAAGCAGCTGCTAAATGGTTCGCAATATACAGCAGGATTTGTACTAACTGCAGGACTTTGCAGGTCTAACAGAACTGCAACATTAGTTTGATGTTTAAAAAAGATAAATGCCATTTAGCTAATTCACAGCAAAGGGGGAAAAATTGCAGACTCAGCAGCTTATCTATGGGAAAAGACTGGAACCTGCAACCCTAAAGTAGTGACAGCTTCTGGAATGGAGTCCAGCATCTGGCTCCTTCTGTCTGCTGGCCACCACTAGACAGAACATCTGGTTTTCACCAAGGACATTTAGCTTCTTCATTTTAGTGGCCTCAGCTCTGATATGTGCTTACAGAGGAATTTAGTCTATTTTGCATATGCATGAGGCTGTAAGTTGTCTAGTGTGATGTAGCAGAAGGTTTTGTGTTCGAACCCTTGCTCCCGCTTTAATACCTTTGATGAGGGTACTTACCCTGAACTGAGGCAGTCTGTATAAATAAGTAGCTTAGTGTACAAACCCAGTTTTTGTCATATGAATGAATAAATTCAAATGAATAAATAATAAATCTAATCCAGCCGCAAGGGGATGCACAAACTAGTGCATGTCTTTGTGCCGGTCCCAAGCCCGGAAATGGAGAGGGTTGCGTCAGGAAGGGCATCCGGCGTAAAAATTTTCGCCAAACTAAATATGTGGACAAAAATAGAAATTTCCAAACCGGATCGGTCGAGGCCCGGGTTAACAATGACCGCCACCAGCACTGCTAGCCGACAGGGTGCTGGCGGAAATTGGGCTACTGCTGGCCAAAGAAGGAGGAAAAGAGGAGGAAGGCATGCCCGGAGGAAGGAGGAGAGGAGGAAGGTTAAGAGAGTGGACGTGGGGATAGGAACTTTGAATGTTGGTAGTATGACTGGTAAAGGGAGAGAGCTTGCTGATATGATGGAGAGAAGGAAGGTTGAGACCCTGGAGAGGTGGCGATATGCTCTAGAGAGAAAAGGAATGAAGGTCAGTAGGACTAAGACAGAATACATGTGCATAAATGAGAGGGAGGACAGAGGAATGGTGAGGATGCAGGGAATAGAGTTGGCGAAGGTGGGGGAATTTAAATACTTAGGATCAACAGTCCAGAGTAATGGGGAGTGTGGAAGAGAGGTGAAGAAGAGAGTGCAGGCAGGGTGGAGTGGGTGGAGAAGAGTGTCAGGTGTGATCTGCGACAGAAGGGTACCAGCAAGAGTGAAAGGGAAGGTCTACAAGACGGTAGTGAGACCAGCTATGCTTTATGGGTTGGAGACGGTGGCACTGACCAAAAGACAGGAGGCAGAGCTGGAGGTGGCAGAGTTAAAGATGTTAAGGTTTGCATTGGGTGTGACGAGGATGGACAGGATTAGAAATGAGTATATTAGAGGGTCAGCACAGGTTGGACGGTTTGGAGACAAAGTCAGAGAGGCGAGATTGCGTTGGTTTGGACATGTGCAGAGGAGAGATCCTGGATATATCGGGAGAAGGATGCTAGGGATGGAGCTGCCAGGCAAGAGGAAGAGAGGAAGGCCTAAGAGGAGATTTATGGATGTGGTGAAGGAGGACATGCAGGTGGTGGGGGTGACGGAGAGAGATGCAGAGGACAGGAGGAAGTGGAAGCTTTTGATCCGCTGTGGCGACCCCTAACGGGAGCGGCCGAAAGAAGAAGAAGAAGAAGAATAAATAATAAATCTGTACAAAGTTCTTGCTGTTAACAGAGGAAAAGTGTGTTTGAGGAGAAGCTGATTGTTTTTGGGCTGGTGGTTCCAAATGTAGACATAGCACAACACAAAGGTGGGGGCAGCACCTTAGTAGTTATATGTATAAAAACACAGTCATGTGCAAAAACCAGGCTTCTTGCATTGTGACCCAAGTCCAATAGCAGCCAAGACTTTTTCACTCAAAAAAACCTTAGTACTTGTTTCAGCTTTCAAAGCGCAGCCGGCAGCCTCACTGGGAGTTCCAGCAATTGCTCTAAAAGGCTTCCTTCCAGAAAATCTGCAACGGGAGCATTAGCAAGGTCCACAAAGTAGTGACTGGGGTGCGTCTGTGTGTTTGTTTGTCTGTGTGTTTACACTCCATTTGCATTGTGAGCCACTTTCCTGGGAGGAGATCCCAGTCCAACAAGACTGGCAAACCGGGGATTAAGTATCCATTTGTGGATTGGGGAGAGTAGGTGGTCAGACGGGAGGTCGGAGACGCTTACTGTGCTCTTAGCGCCTGGGGCTCATCTTGCTTCAGTTCTGTCAGCGCAGTCGGTCTCCTCTGCTTTGTGTGCTAATGATGTGCATTATATAGGGATTTTTTTGGAAGGAACATTTCAGCTTTAAAGGTCTGAAACAAACCTAGGACGCCATTGGCCAAGACTCCTGATGCTGAGGATCCTCCCATGCTGCCTAATATTCGGGGGAACTTGGATTCTCAAAAGTCTAAAGTGCAAATTATCCTGGCCACCAGACTCATAATGGCATCCTGGCCCGGGTGCGTGCTCACCTTTGTGAAGTCCATCAGTCCATCCATCCATCAGTAATCACATGCCCAAAACAGACTAGTGGAGCCCATCTTGGAAGAATAGGGACTGGAACTCACTATATGAGCTGCCAGTCCATCCTAACCTTTTATGAGCTTAGCGTTTAAAATGGACACGAGAAAAAACTGAAATGCTTCCCTGACAAACTCTTCATACAATCCCTCCTAATCAACATCCTCCTGCTGACAATTTCTGTCAGTGTATTTCAATATATTTTTTAACGTTTAAAAATAATACATCTCTAAATGTCAATCCTTCTATTTTATGACTGTCTTCACTGTGGGAGAAGACGTTCCAGCTGTGCTGACTGCCCGGGTCCAGCTGATAGAAGGAGCTCAGGCCCACAGTCTCGAAGCCCGAAAAAAGGAGCCATATAAACTTCATCAAATAAAAACAAACCCCAGTGCAGCAATAACCTGTAACTGATCCATGGGAAACCATCCAGGCCAATTTCAGCTGCCAGTTCTCAAATTCAAAAGTAAACGTTGCTGAAACAACAATTACAGCGTCTGTTAATAAAATTTTTCACAAGGGAAATAATCAAGCAAAACAACATAACTATTTGAGAACGAAACAAAAACATTATTGCTGTGTCATAGATCCCGACATCGTCCTCCTGTGGACACAATGGGGCACTGAGAAAGTGTATTCATATGTGATCCCAGTGTAAATACTAAATACTTCAACGTTTTATGCCAAAATGGAATCAGTGCCTCCCGAAATTAGTAAAGCATTTGTGTAATTTTATAATAATGAAATTATTTATAATGTGCAAAAGTTTAATTTGAAACGGACAATTTCTATGTTATTTTAGCTGGATCATTTTTACTGTACCAATTCAGGATAAGTACCAGTATTAAAGGAACTACAGCAAGAGTGGGGCTTCGGCCCCACATCTTTTTGCTGTAAGGTGAAAACTGTAAGCAAAGTCGAATCAACACAACATCCGACACATAGAAGTGTTGTCTGTCATATTTTTAAAGCCGCATTACATCATAAGCAAAGATTAGGCTGTATAAATCATTTCTGGTGTAAAAGACACTGCCCTCAAAATAACCTTTGTCTTTGTGCACAGGGTCAGAAAGGGGTAAAGTTTAATTTCTGTTTGCCATCTCTGGCTGCCACGGCAAATCTTTTGCTTGTCTTGTTTTGTGCGTTCAGCCTTCTTTGCTGTGCAAACATCACAATCACCTGTAAAGAAACATCTGACTGCTGTGTGCTAACCAGCGCCGCACCTTGATCATCCACTTCACTTTAATCAGCCCCAAAGGCAGTGATCTCACCTGGCGCTTCAGGTGTGAATTAGAGCCCAACTGGGTGTCTGCTCTTGAGCTATTGCACATTTGATCTGCCAAGAGTCTAATTTTCCAAGTGTGGCCTTAGGCCTTCACCAGCTGCCATGTTTTAGAATAACACTGCAAATACATGGATATGTAATTTTTTTCATTGTGGTCTTTTGCTAAATGTTCCTATTTTTGGCTGTTTATGCCAAATCTTTGTGGAATGTCTTAGAAAGCCAAGGATGCTGCACCAAAAGCAAGGAGTTGGCGTCCGAGTTGTGTGGTCCATTCCCTTCAGCCTTCATCAGCCAGCACAATAAATCAGGATATTTGCAAAGAAAAACAACATTCCAGAATGATTTCACACAAAAAACACAGCATCCTGTTTGTTTCTTTTCTTCATCAATGAGGAAGATCTGCCAAAGAGCTGCTGAGTTTGGATTCAGGTCAGAGTGACTCGGTGCTGCTTTGCCAGGGCTAAAAAGATCTCAAATAAACACAAGGCACAGAGTTCCATGGGAAAGCATTGCTGTCAGGTCTCAGGTCTCCAAACAGCCACTGGGGGTAATGTCTCCACTGGGTGTCCACAGTCAAGCCTCCGTGGAGGAATGCTAGCCAAACTGGTGATGTACAACCATCTATTGCAAACAACAGCAGTGGAACAAACAACAGCACTGGAAACATAGGGCATAAAGCAGCCTGGATGGACACCCACCCACTATGGGGGAGCCACACATACTCATAAAAATGTCATCATTGGACTGTGGGAGGAAACCGGAACACCTGGCAGAAACCCAGGCAGAAAAGGAGACAAGGTGCAAAGTTTGAACCTGGGAACTGAAAGACATCAGTGCTGCTGAATCGTCCACTGTACTTTACTTTATTTACCATATTTCATAATTGATATGAACTTTAACAGCTTTTATTATATCCATTTCTCTGTAAAAGTAGATGAATGCTGGCACCACTCGGTGTGAAATGAGAATCACAGTGGGTCTTCTTGTCCGTCAGTCGCTTGTCCTGGAACAACTGGTATCCTTAGTGGTGGACAGTTTGGAGAGCTGCAGAAGACCACTTGTTCTTCTTCAACGTATATTCCATAAAGGCATAAAGCTGAAGCTGAAATGCAAGCAGTTGGCAGTAGCAGCAGCAGCAGCAGGTCAGGACATGCTTGAGGAGCAGAGTGTCCACTTCTGGCTTTGCCCTCCAAATGTGCACAGAGGATAGACAAGTTAGCTTCACATATTTACCACTTTTTTGATGTTAGGTTTTCAATCTATCCATCCATCCATCCATCCATCTTTGCTGGCTGCATATCCTGAGCAGGGGTGTGGTGGTCTGGATCCTATCTATGAGACTCCCCCTGTGTGAGACAGATGTTAGATAGTCAAAATCCCATTTTCTCAGAACACCCAACTTCTGTACGTATTGTTACTTTTTAACTGCCATTTCTCACCAAGATGAATTACAGGGTTTGGATTTTATATTAAGCTACTTACAGTGATTTACCCCTGTAAATATCGTGCTGCAGTTAAATATTGAGCTGTGAACATTTTTCCCTGAATGGAAAACGCTGCGTGTATGGCTGGGCTTGGCGCGAAGCGGCTGCCTCCTAACACACTGGTAACACATTCTGCTCCGGGTTGATTTTGTTAACACGCCTGGAGTGTGAGGGAGGCGAACCTTCTTTTACACACATGCAAAGGGGGTGCGAGCCAACAAATACCCTCCTCCTGGCGTCCCCGGCAGCAACATCTCTTGGCTCCATCCTGTCTTTAACCCCATAGCATCTGGACTTATGAAAGTCTCCTGCTGTGTTCCTTTACATTACTTTTGTCATTAATGTTAAACTTCTCTTCAAAGCAAACCTAGATTGATTTTCCTTTTCTACGTTTGCGTTAAATTTTCTTCCATTATTTCAGGGTTTATACCTTAATCAGTGCTGCTTCATGCTTGTTTGAATCAGGGACAGAAGGTGTGATCTCTGTCCACTGTACCACTTGCTGTTACACCGTCTGGTAAGAGTGACCTTTCTGTTGACCCTCAAGGTGCTCCAACACCATACACCTTTCTTGTTGGTTTGAGTCCTTGGAGAGGATCTGTAACAAACTACACCAGCATTCAGTGTTTTTGCTGAACCTGTTCACACAGATCATCACTGAGTTTCCTGCAGCACCTGGGTTTGACCCTCAGACAGAATGGCCACAAGCTCTTCTGGATTCGCGGTCTGAGCCCAGAGCTCAAGGCCTTGTGCGGTTGGGAAGGATGCTGAGCCAGTGTTCGGCCGCCCTCTTGGAGGAAGGGAACCGTGTTGATTTTGGCATCCTGAGTAAACCCAGCCTTTTCCAGACGCTTTGGCCCTGAGAGTTGCAAACTGCTGGGAAATGGAGAGGGAGAGACAGCTGCACTGTGTCCAAAATGAGGTGCTTTCTGTGTCCGCAGTGGGCGTACAACCTGATGACTTTGCTGGCTATGGTGACGATCACAGTCTTCCTGTACCTGGTCTGTAAATGCCTCAGATATCTGGCTGAAACACAACGCGGATACACACCCCAGTCCAGAGTGCAATGTGTGCATGGCATGCAGACCAGATGTGTATAGAAGGGACAATGAGGACAAAATAAAAGAGGCATTTTGGTGGCATTGTACCGCATGGACCCCGTTGACTGAGATCCCGAACAAGCTGTAGGCTAGAAAGTTTGATCGGATCCAGTTTGGCAGGGATATTCCTTCATCTTTCTTAAGGATGTGTACTCCATAATAAGAAATAAATAGTGTTGCATTATCCCTAAAAAAATAATAGCTGAAAGGTATTGTTTATTCAGAAGTTGTCGTTTGACAAAGGAGACTAACAATGTTTCCAAAACAGAACCCCAGTATATTAACTTCTTAATCCAGGTAATTTACAGTGTGCTGCTCAGTTCATCCCCCTGTGCAGCAGGGAGAAGTTGTTTCTCCATCATGTCCATTATGTTCAAACTGAGCATCACTGGATCATCTCCTCAGCAGTTGCCCAAGAGCCCTAAACTATCACTAACAGGAGGTTGAAGTGTATGTCCACTGCAGAGACTGCAGGGGATGCTGGGAAGTATCTGTTTTGTTTTTCCTTGAGAACAAATTTGAGGAAATGTGAAAATAAGAGCATCTTCATGTATTCTGGCTGACGAAACCACAGAAACCTCTGTGTAGCCGCACCCGGAAGGACTTGTGGGACATTTATTTGGACAACTGTGTTTGGGAATTGCACCATTCACCAAAGGAAGGCCTTGCATCCTCTAGTCGTTCTCTCATTAGTTTCTCCCCATCTTGAACTGGAAAAGACAGAAAAACAAACAACATAAATTCACCTGCCACATATTAAAATTTCAGAGCCTCAGCCTGAGAATCGCTGACTCCAGAAAATGATACTGAAGTTTCTGTTGTGTTAAGTGCTGGTGGTTGGAAGGCTGAATCCAACACCCATATGGGGTAAGCTGGTCCTTGGCCTTCCTGCTACGGCTTCTTCTGGTCAATCTGGCCTTGACTGCAACCATCCTAAGAAATGTAACCGTAAATACAACAACGAAGTGCTGAAGCCTTTCTATGCACGCTCCCTCCTCACTTCTCCTTGCTCACCTCCCATAGCTGCCTGTGTAAAGTTCTACATTCTGGTTATAGCCTTCAAGATGGCCAAAAGATCTGTAGCCTGATACCTACAAGACATGATCACTCCTTACTCTCAAGGAAGAGCGCTTTGCTCCTATACCTCTGGCTGGTTGGAGGTTCTACTCACAGATGGTCCAAAACTAAAAGGCCATCAATTAAGAATGGGCTCAAACCCATTTCTCTGAGAGCCATTTCTCCCCTGGCCTCCTGACAGCTGCATAATTGAGCCCAAAACTCCTATAGGCAGCTGCCGGAGGGATATGAGCCAGCAACATAGTGGTATCAGACACAGAATTTCTGATCATTATCCTGTGTTTATGTCTAAAGTTCTTCATCTGTTGTTGTTACGTTTTCTTTACTCTCAGCTGTAGTTCCAGTTTGGAGAAAAGCATATGCAATGTAATGATATGTAAGCTGCCAGTTCCAGAAGTGTAAACACAGTAACACACTGTACATACTGTAAGCCACACACTGCAACATTCTTGGAGAAGGACACTATTCCCCCAGTCCCACCTGCAGGCCTGTCAGAGCTGGAGAGAAGATGCAGCTGTCTCACCATCTCAGTGTAACCCAGCTTGCTCTGGGGCATTTTTACACCATTTTTGATTTTTCCCCCACTCATGGTTAAGCGCTCTGCTCAATGGTCCAGCACCTTGGAAACCTTTCAGTTACATGTCCATATCTATTCTGCTAAGGCTCTTTTTGTCGTACGACTTCAATGAAAACATTGGTGTCGAATGACAGCTCATTGTTCCTTTGTATTTACAGTAAAAAGTGCCACGCTATTCAGCCATGTCTCACCCTGCTGTTTTCTTCCTGAGAACACGGCACCTTCCAGGTCTCCACAAAGCTTGGGGTCATCATGTCACCTCCCTTCTGCTGTGGCACACCAGCTCCTCTTTCACCGCACCTGGGAAACTCCTGTCTGGCTCCGCCAGAAGCTTCCGGAAAGGAGATAACACTACCTTTGTCTCTGACAATTGCCGAAGCTGAACGGAAGCTCTCCGCCCTTCTTGGCCAATCAGAGCACGGCGTGAGAAAAGCCCAGCTGCCAGAGTTTAAATAGACTCGTCGGCCCAGTTCCTCCTGGTGTCGCGACTCGTATCAAAAAAGCGGGATTTGATCGTTTCAGACATAATAGTGAGTGTATTGTTTTGCTCTGCTTTGGCTTCTTGTTTCTCTACAGTCACCTTTAGGGCAATGGCAGCAGACAGCAACATGTCAACAAAACATTAGTTCACACACTCAGTCCCGCTCCCTTAACTCGCTCCGCAGACATCTGACGGAAAACTTCCCACAGGAGTGTGTGCTCACATGCAGGCGGTGCAGGGCTGTCGCAGAGCGGCCTGGATGAGGTCTACATGGGAGGTTTGTGGGGTCGTGACTTGAGAGGTGGGCTGGGTGTTGTTTTAAATCACTCAAGCTCAGCCTGACAAACAAGCCGGCTCTGTTGACATTGGACGGCGTCAAGCAGCAGCCAGTGGCCCCCCTGCCTCAGTACTATGACGTGACACTGTTGGGTTCGGTTCTAAAAATAATTCACCATAGGAGGTAAAACTGGCCGGGGGGGGACAAGTGGAGCAGGAAGGCAGAGGGGGGGTAAGGACCTGACTTTCCCTCCTGCCACTCACAGAGGAGTGACTACGAAATAAGGTTCTGTACCAGTCGGTACAGACCAGTGGGTGGTGTAGTGGTTAGAGCCATGACCTTGTACTTGAAATGCCTGGGTGTAGACCTCACCTTCTGCTGTAGACCTTTTGATCAAGGATTGTACCTTGAATTAATACAGTAAGAATTACCCACCTGTATAAATATGTAAATCAGTGCAAGCAGCGTAGTGTTCACACCTGACAGTATAAGCTGTTCTGCAGAAAAGTATCAAGATGAATAATTCTTAAAGATAATGTTGACTACAGTTTGCATTCCACAAGGGCAGTGACCCTCACATGAATCCACAACTTATTCAACGGCTTCTAGGGACCAAATTACTCGTCCTCACATTCTGGATACAATGCGCTTTACGTGTGGGTCTCAACAATTCTTAGAAGAGGAATCATGGAAAATTACAGCATATAACTCCCTTTAACATAAAACTTCCATCCAGCCCAAATATGACAGCTATACACAACTTTAAAAAAAAAAAAAATATATATATATATATATATATAAATAATCAGATAAACAAACAGATGACTAAATAAGTGGACACAAATATGAATGAAAATATTCAGAGGTAGATTCTTGTTTATTTGTTTTCCGTGTCATTGTTCAGCCAGGGCTTTGACAACACAAGTGTAACCGAGTTTGTTATATCAGTATACTAAACTGAAATGGAAAATAGACAGTAGAGTGTGTGTGCCTTTTTCTGACACTGGTGAAAGGGGGCATCTCTGTGGGGTGTGTGGGAGAGGGGTGGCTGTGGTGGCTGTCAAGGTGTCAGGAGTTTGACCAGAGAGTGAAATTATAAAGCATCCTGTTGAGGCCAAACCCTGAGGGGGGGCACTTGCACCAGGGCAGCTCATTATCATGTCACCCTGAGCACCTTGTGGCTGACAGAAGGCAGCTCTGCCTGTAAAGGGGTTTCCTCTCCATCCCAAACCTCCCCCTCCTTCCATTCGTATCCTCAAGTACAGGCAGAAACATTCCAGCAGCTTCTTCCTTCACTGAACTGTTTTCCCAGGATGCTAGTGAACTTGCGCCCAGGAGGGTCACCTCAGCAAGTTGTCCGCTTGCCACAGATCATATGATTTGCAGTCACAGTGCGAGCATTTCAATGCATGGTTTCTGTAACTAAACTTAGCATGAAGGCCTTTGCATAAATAAAGACATTTTGTGGGTTTTTTTTTCAGACACAACCCTCATTCTAGAAACTTCCATTTTTGGAAACCTTGGCTCTGTTTTCTGTTTCCACTGCCAGTTGGACCCTTGGTACATCAAGTCATGTGACTGTGAAGCCCCTCCCTTAAAATAAAGGCCTTTTTCATTAAACAGATTAAAACACATATGGCATCATATACATTTCTCTAAGACACCTTTCAAGATTATGCTTCCTACAATGATTTACAGCTGTTTATACATCTAGAGTGCAAACTCATTTTTACGGCATCAGTTCAGGATACCTGGGCCAGAGTGCTAATCGAGAGTGTTGGGACTTTTTCTGGTTGTCTGGTTAGGTTTGGCTGACTATGCAAAGCTGCCAGTTTTACCTCTTAGTCTCTCTACAGGCTCTGAAGCTGGTATACACACACACACACACACACACACACACATACACACACACACGTACACAACTTGTAGCCTAAATTCATCATGCAACCAGGTCTACATTTGCAGTGACTGATGGTCCTGTGGAAAGTTGTCTTCCGAATCGGACCAGTTGAATCATAGCTGTTAGCTATTGATTATGGAGTGACTGTGATTTATAAAATTTTGATAATTTAATGACAGTTTCAATTTACTTGCTGAATTATAGATGAACGGCAACTGCAGGTATCTCGGTCAAAGGTACTACAGCAGGAGATGGGGATCAAACCTGTTTCCTGTAGCAGCAGCAGCAGACCTAAGAGCTATACCACCTTCTGAAGTGAAATTAAAGTTTCTTTGCTGTAGTTTATTTTCTGGTTAAGGTAATGATATGCGTTCTGGAATATGGTTCTGTGAAATCCATCAGCAGGATGAGCTGGAGAGGAGCTCACCTTGAGGGATTTCAGCTACCTTGACTTCACATGGAGCTTTTGTTTTTCCAGCACACACATCATGGTGATGTCAAGGCAAAGCCTGCTCAGAGCAGAGACCAAAGGAAACAGTAAGGGGCTCCAGAGTGAGGGACCCTCCTTTCCTTTGACTTACTTGGCTCTGCTGTAGCACCAAATGTGAGGACCGGACCTGGAAAGCAGTAACCCCAGAGGACCACAGGAAGCCACACCAGTACACCGAGTGAAAAAGGGCTGCACTCCTAAAGTTACTCTGTTTGCACCACACTTGCCAGTTCATTACGGTCAAAATCAGCCATGTGATGTCAGCTAAGATGAGCGAGCGACAGAGATTCCCAGGCGTACAACATGTCACACTGCATTTGCTTTGAAAAAGCACAGTGCAAAACAAATTACTCACATACAAAACACACATTATACTACCCAGGCAATAAACTGAAATTTGGTCAAATTACAACATTCGTCTCTTTGCATCCATTTACATTATGGTGTTATGTATCACAAATACCATGTGGCTACGATCATGTACATCTGCAAGGTCGCACACTGTGGGTAATTTATAGCCACCAATGGGTCTGTAGAGGATGTGGCCTGAAAGTGGTGGCTGGACCTGATCCACAAACATGAGGCCCACAATCCAGCAGTCTAGTGAGCTGATCAGCCTGCTTCACAGTCTATGCTTCCAGAACGGAGCCTGGACCATTGTGATCCTGTGCTTGACCAGTGGTTCTTCATGATGCATAAACATAAACATGATGTAAAATATTAATTTGGGCAGAATTAACCATTGCAGGTTCTTTCTGCCTTGTGAAATCTATCAGCTGCAAATCCCTGCTGAATGTACAGTAGATATGGTTGGTTGCTGGTCTGAATTTGGAGGTATCTTTACAAGATCCATCCATTTGGTGGATGGTGGTCCGTATCCTATCCTGGAATTACTGGGTGAAAGGCTTGTAAACTGCAGTCCATTGCAGGGCTTTACAACAGTGCAGCAAAAATGTACTCAGAGTGCAAAGCTGCCTGAGCAAAGCCTGTTATTACTCAACTGGGAAATTAACTCAGGTTTTGTGTTTCCTTCCAAAATTCTTTTTCACATCTGTTTTTTGACATCTGGCAGTCTGTGTCAATAGCTTGACAGAAATAAAGATCATTTCAAAAAACTGTTACACAAATCCGAGTCATCTCACAGCTTGCTGTATATCTGTAAACTCCCCCTGGTCTCGTGTGGAGTCCTGGTTCCATGACTTACGCATTCATACAGCCAGGTAACTTTTACTGGGTGAGTTCTGGGAAATTAACTCTATTACGAGCAGGAGGTGGGATGTGAACGTGGGACCGCTGAGTCCAGAGATGGTGGCTCTAACCACTACAGCACCTGCTCAACACTAATCTGGTATGAACAACGGTCTTAGAAACAGCTTGTCGTCATGCCTGTGCTGAGAGACATGATGTTCAGTTTCAGAGCTGACATGGCAACCTAGGAAGGGGACCTGCAACCTTGGGTGGCTCCCAGTGACAGCGCTACATTACAGCAGTACCACCACTGCCCCCACTGGCCCCAGAGGACAGGAAGGGAGCAGGATGAAGAGGAAGGGGTGAAAGAGGAGTCCAACAGTCCAAAACTGATCCCAGTGTGAGAGGGCACGTTTCCGGCAACAAGTTCCCATGGAACAGCAAACTGGACACCTTCCCAAAGCTGAGCTATAACCTCAGGTCTTTCTGCTCTGACATTTAGAGGAGCAAAGAACCATGCGTACAGATGCTGAGTGGATTTTAAATTACATTAAATAGACTGATGTCTAGAGGGGTCGATGGCCACCTGACCCAGGTCACCCCAACTGCATACGGGGTGACTCTGGGCCCCTAGATGTTCATCTTCTCCAGTTTCACACCAATCTGGAGTTTTCTATCTGCCTGTCTACCTATCACATAGCCTCAATGACAATGACAGTTGAAGTTTGATATAACTTGAAGTTAAATATATAAGTATTCATCAGCATTGACTACTGGGCTCTTAAGCCTTTAAAAAAGTATGTCAGCAACATCTTTTATTATCCAATCCATAATATAGAAGAGAACACTTATGTCTTTGTTTTACACAGCACCATGATTGTGAATGTGACCAGTTTTCCAGTGAGTCATTCCAGAGGGTTTTACTGCTAAAATGCGTTGAGTCTCTGAGTTCCTTCAGGCTGATGGCCTCCAACTGTGAGGTTATGACACGGCGTCCCAGACCCGTTGAGCATTTCCATTTAACTGCTCTTCCCTGCTGTGGCCTTTCGTGCCGTTTAAATCATCTGTTGTAAAGAGGAGTCATCCAGGCGAGGGGTCCAACAGCGGCGCGTGTCCAGGTCACAGCCCACTTCATTGCAAATGGACTTGGACATTAGTTTACCTGGCCTTGGGCTTCCAGTGGAAGTGGCATGGGCGACATTTGACCGCAGAATTCGGTTTCAAGTCCTGGCTTGTGCATTTAAAATAAATTACTACAGTTAATTGTTTACTGAACAAAAGGGCTGACAACGCCCCCCACCAAGCTGTAACATCTTACAAACTTCTGTAAAAGAAGTAAATCACATGTGTTCACATGGCACCCACTAGCATGTGGTTTCCAACATGGCCTTGAAAGATGTTACTGATCCTAATTTACTCATTGCTGCCTTATGATATTATTAATTTAGAACAGATCATGTGCCCTGAACTGGAATGCCATCAACTTTTTTAGACTTCAGCTTCACACCATGCTGCTATAATGAGACACAGTACAAATGCAGCATTGCCTTTTCTGCTTTCCTTCAAATGTTGCACATCACTCAGAATTCCGAAGATGGACAAAGTGCACCCCTCTCAGCGGCATTCGAGTCTAACCCCTTCAGGATAACACAGGCATAAAGATTAGACTTGGAGGAAATGTGAAGACCGGAAGAGTAGAGAATGGACACAATAACCAACTGGGGCTGTCGGAGGAGGAGTCCATCCTAAACCCTTTGTAGGACATGACACACATGACCGAGCGCTCAGAATCCTCGAAACATGAGATATGTCTGTTTGGTGGTGAAGGGAGAAACACCTGATGATCATACTGCTAACTCCCCTCCCAGAGAAGCTATAGAAAGTGCTGGAGAGACACTGCAAAAACAGGAGAAAAGTGATGCTATATGAGGAAGAGGCATCTAATTTCTCTCTAAAACAATAAAAATCAAAAAGTACAATTTGGGGACGTTCAAAAGTCAAGCAGGAAAATGGTTAGCGGTTCATCTGTCCGCTAAAAGACCCAGGCAGAAATTCCACGTCATGCTGTAAGTGCCCTTGAGCAAGATACTTGACCTGAAGTGATGCAGTATAAATTGGTAAATCAGTGTAAACAGCTTAATACTGTAAGTTGCTTTGGAGAGCTCAAGCATCAGATTAATGAATAAACATAAAGGTGTGAAATAATAGGTCAAACCACACAAACACAAGTTTAAAATTACAGAGATCAATGCAATTATTATTTGCTATAAATTGTCTTTAACTGAAAGTTAAAAAAGGCAAATCAGGAGGGGAAGTCAGTTTTTCTTCCCTTTTAAGGTTTTTCAACAGAATAGAACAGCAGTGGGACACAAAAACATAAAAAGAGAAGAAGACGGAAAAACTGCACATAAATACCTGCAGTATTTAGTCTGAGTTCCACAGAAGTCACCAGTCCACACATCTCAATGCTTTTTGGTTCCCTGATGGAGGTTTGATTTGGAGTTATGAATAAAAAGTTTTAAGAACAGATTTCTGGTTGCACTTGTGCCCATAAGTTACTTGATCTTTATTAAAATGCTTGAGTTTTACTTTTGATTAATATAAATTTTTCATCTGATGGTTTTATTCCAGTGCGACTTACAATGTAAGGTTTAAGCCCTAAGGTATTTAGAATGATTTATTCACTTATGCAGCAGTGAAATTTTTGGTGTATCAGTAAGGAGCTCTGCTGGAACCACAGCACGACCTGTTTAGCGAACAAGGCACTCCAGCATCTCCAGTTCTTCCTGAGTCATGCAAGCTGACTGCAATAAGACCAGGATTGCTGGGTTTCCTAAAGAATGGCCTGGCAGGAGAATGTGCAGCAGCAGTCACCCCCTCCCAACCCTCTGGCCCCCTACTTTCCTCTGAGCCTCATCTGATCCTCGGATAAACGCTGATCATTTGTCCGTCCATCACAGAGCCAAACAAACTGTTATTTCTGGACTGAGGTCCCCTGGACAAGTTCTGCAACAGCCTTGCTGCTCATGAGGTAATGAGTGGTGTCATTTGGAGTCCTGGCCAACCCCTGGCAAACAGCCTGATGGGTAACAAAACACCCCCTCTCCCATTCCACTCCATTTAGGGTGGTGTTTCTATGTCGCAAGCAAACACACAGGGGAACGAATATGTGTTTTCATTATGAAAATAATGACTGTACCGCTTCAGACTGCCTTTCAGAAAAAAGCCCCACATAAACATACGTGTTATCGGTTCCAAACACGTATTTGGGCAGAGTCCCAGGAAGGGACCAGGCAAGGAGGGAGCGAGCCAAGAACGTACCCCGATCTTGGTGGAACAGGCGGAGTTCCCTGCTCCTTGATAAACCACACAAAAACAAGGAAGTTCAAATAGTTAGGAGACATCACTCTTCATGTTTTCAGTCTGCAAGTGTCCCAGGTCCCAGGTCATCACTGGAGATGCTTAAAGAACTCAGCCCATGACTCAGCAGAGCTTCCGCAAACATCTGTGTGAAACTGGACAAAGGACACAAAAGACAAGAAAAGCATTTCTCAGCATTTCTGCTTACTGAAGACATAAATGCATTTAAAAGGCTCTCTGTTTTGTTCTCAGTTCTCAGATAGAGAGAAAGGTCTCCCTGTGTCCCTCAGAGCTGCTGAATCCCTCGTAAACCCATTTCCCTCCTGACCTCCTGACAGCGACATAAATGAATCCAACACCATCTACTTTGATTATCTGCGTGTTTGCTGTCTGAATGTCACTCCTACAGGTGGCTGCAGGAGGGATGCGAACACGGTGGTGTCAGACACACAGGCTGGGCTCTGATCATCATCCTGTTGATGCATTTGATTTACTCTGAGTTGCACATTACTTTATGTCTGGTAAAAGAATTCACTTCATCTTCGACGTAGTGGACCTCAGTTCTATGGATTTTAGATTTTATGGACCATCACAAAAAATTCCAGTAAAAAGAACCATAAATGTGGAAAAATTTTAGGGAAAATATAGGTATTTCACAAATTTTAAACTTTACTGGAGAAAATATCTTCATTAATGCTGAAATTTTCTGTATTGTATGTATGCTTCAGTTACTGTACCGGATATTTCATTAAACATACTGGGGTATAAAAGTGTTACTGTAGTGCATATTGCAGTACCATAACAGCACTATTGTAAAAATATTAAGCTTATATTATGCTTTTGATTTTCCAGACTTTTGCCATATCCAGACACCCCCTCCCCCCATGTCAGCTAGGGACGGGGAGGGACTGCAAATGTAAGCAATGTAGAGGTCTGAACCAGGGGCCTTCGCATGTCACGGTGACAATCCCTAATGACTATGCCACCTGCTGTTCGGAAAATGATTCTTTTGTTCAGTTTAAAGTCCCTAGGGCAAGGAGTGTTCACTGCATACCCTGGTAAATGGCATGCAGTGGAGGGCCTGACTTGTTCACTAAACTGTTGCACTAGAGTCAGAAGACTGAATGGATTTTGCAGCTGCAGACTCACTCAGCCGTATCTACAGTAGACACTCTTATGGGATCTGCAGCTTCCAGGTCCTGATCTGCACATCCACACACATCTGGCTCTGACTGCTGCAAACTGATGAGGTGCAACAACTGAGACGACCCACGCAGGCTCTGGACAGAGAGGAAATAAACACACTAGTTCACATGAAGCACATTTACATCTTTCTGACACTTCTATCAGGAATAACTTGCTATGTTAAACTAATTTTAACTGTGTTAAGTACCTCCCTTAACTGAACTACAGCAGGGATTCAAACACATGTCCTTCCGTTGCAATGTGACCTTCCTAACCACTATGCCACCTGCTGCACATTAATGAAATTACTGATTTAATTTCCAGGCCACAGGTCTCCACATAAAGGTTCGGCATTCTGGGAAGCATGTTCATATCAGTGCGAGGAAAAAGGCATGCTGGGAAACATGGGCCTCTGGTAACGTAAGGGTTAGCATGATCCTCATTTTCTTGGGGGCATAATGGAGGGTGGGGCAGAGAGCTGTCAATCAAACTACCATGCTTTGTATAGGAGGGTCACAGCAGCAATAGCTCCATCCTTTGACTTCAAGAACAAAATTCTTACTAGCTTCTCGACTTTGTTTCTTCTTGTTTGACCAGAAATTTCATTCAGTTATGACAAGAATTTGACATTATGAGAAATATTGCACATAAATGGAAACCATTAATTTAAATGAGTTAATTTCACATTCTACTGTGCCAGTTCTTGTACTTTAAACACATTAATGCACATTTAAAATTGGCCATACAAATCAAAGCGGTCTCTTTATATAAAGAGTGTGAGGAGGACATACACACTCCATACATGCCAAACCACATTAGAACCCATATCCAAAGCGAAAGCAGTAGGACCCTACCACTACCTGCTGCACCACTGTGCTGCCTTAACTTTCTGAGTGCCATTTCAAAACACAATCCAAGTAAGCATGTGCTCACTGTATATGATCTCATCTCTTTCCAAGCTCCACAGCTCAGCTTCCTGCCGGAGGTGGACGCTCACCGTTTGAGTAGGGAGCTGCACTGGGGGGGCCTCCTCCTGAACCCACGTTCTTTTGGAGCGTCTTGAAAGAGCTGCTCAGCCCATTAATGGAAGGCAGACAGAGCGTCTGTTTTGCTCAATAGCATCGGTTTGCTGAAGGCGAAGGCCTAAGTGTATTGAATGGCGCAGCAGTGAGTGGAACCTGCAGCAATGGCTGGGAAATGGAAACTGTGAAGAGGGCAGTGGGTCCATGACAGAAACTTTGACCACATCCATTGACATTATAGGAGATTGATCGATTGATCAATCGATCGATCGATTTATCTATCTATCTAGATATCTATCCCGTTTTCACTCTGGTGGTCCGGCCTCTGTTGCTAATTGTCTTAAATTCAGAGGAAGTCCTTAGTGAAAGGGGTAGTTTTTGTCCTTCCTTGTTCTCTTCTTCCACCCCATCTGTCTTTCAGTGTGAACTTGCAGGAGAACAATGGTCACTTGCCTACATGTCAATCTGAGCATACCCTGCACTCTGACCCCTGACCTCTGACCTGGCCCTGCCCTCATTTGTCAGGCCACACACACTGGTAGAGGAGGCCCCTGCCCATCTATCTTCAGCCCCAGCTTCCAGGCCGTTAGAAACTCCACCACCCCCACCCATGTGAGAGGTTGATGGTCAGACCATGAGCCACAGTGGCCAAAGGTGATTAGAGGTGATCAGTGCTGGTCAGAGGCGATCGGTGTTGATAAGCAAGTTTCAGTGGTGGTCAGTGGTTGTGACTGGTGAGCAGGTTGTATAGCTGGGTTCAGCTGGCATGGAAAATGAATGTCTGGAACATAGAGGCTCATAGAGGTAAAGGGATGCATTATTTTTAGAAAAGCAAATGTTTACACATAGTTAATGGAATACCAGCAAGCTGTGATTGGAGAGTGTAGGACAATTGTTGCTGAGACTCCAACTTAATCTTAATCAAGACCAGAGGCCACATCTCAGGCCACCTGAGCACAGTGACCGTGCTCCCCCACCCAGCCCAGCCCAGCGTTGGCCTCCAGGATGCCGTTTCTCATGGCCTCTCAGTAAACACAACTGACACACCGTGGCAACGAGGCTGGACCACCAGGGTCTGAAGAGGTGCTGTCATCAGCGTGGCCCTTCACTCGCTGACAGA
Organism: Heterotis niloticus; assembly: GCA_018136845.1. Classification (NCBI taxonomy): domain Eukaryota; kingdom Metazoa; phylum Chordata; class Actinopteri; order Osteoglossiformes; family Osteoglossidae; genus Heterotis; species Heterotis niloticus. The sequence goes on along the minus strand of CM030894.1, from coordinate 17,883,081 downwards.
GGAGTTTTTTCTGGATAAAGAGGCTGAGTTAATAGAGGCCCTTACGGGAGCCACAAACGAAAACAGCACAACATTTAGGGGTAAGAGGAAAGCAGCACCCATAAAACCTTGTAAATGTGACCTGATGCTTAGGCTCAGAAAAACAGAAAAGGGCAAATAAGTGGAAAACAGGTAAGAAAAAGGCTCTTGTGGGATGTGGAGAAAAACATCTAGGAGTGAAGGGCAGCAGGGGGAGTAGAGTTTATAGCCCCTGGAACACACTTGAAGGAGCTGGGTTTGAATCCCATGTCCTGGTGTAGAGCCCTTGATCAAGATAGTTACCCTGATTCTATAGAGTAACAATCACCCAGCTGTATAAATGTGTAAACCACTGTATATGAGCTGTTCTGGAGGGAAGCATTGGATAAATTCATAAATGTAAGCATGCGTGTGGCCATTTTTCACACAGCAGGGCTTCCCGGGACCTAAAGCAAGTTAGAACAGTTCTTTCAGGTTGGCTCTTACTGAACGTGACATGGTGAAAAATGTGAACAAGTCAAAGAGCCAGGAGTTTCTAAACCGAAATTCCTGCTCATGTCGACTCCTGGAATCAACAATAGGAGGGAACTGGGAGGAGCAGAAGGAGACATCAGTGATGCTTCATTACCACTGCAGTCTCTCTGTGTGTGTGTGTGTGTGTGTGTGTGTGTGTGTTGCTGTAATGCTGCAAATGAAGCTGATATCCTTTCTGGTGACTTTAATTGGTTGCTATTTTGTTTAGCCCCATGTCCCCTGCTTTCGTCTCATTCAACATGATTGAAACTGATTTACACCAACCTGGTGCGAGGAATGTTTTTCATAACCAGTTAGACGGAAGCTGTTTCGTCCCCCAGATGGCCCGGCACCCATCACGGAAGCTGAGGCCTAGGGTGCGCTCTTACTTATGCAAACCCTAAGCAGAGTACTGGGGTGTCTACAGTGTGAAGAGGCAGGAGGACCAACATCTATCCAGCTCGATTTTGCAGAAAGCATCACAGCTGGATGTCTCCTGACTGCTGAGCTCCTCTGTTTTTTCATTCATTTACCCACATTTTTTTAATATATCAAATAACTGATTTCAAATTGCTGAGCACAGAACTGTTTCTTTGTCACTAAGATTTATTCATTCAGCAAAAAAATATTTCTGCATAAGTACTCAGCAGGAGTAAATGTGAGGCTAAAGGTTTCATATGCTAATTCGCAAAGTAATTAAAATTATTTGTCAAATCAAACAGATAACCTTGCATTCTGGAATCCGTTTTGAACAGGGACGGTTACTGCAGCGCTAAAGCCCAGGTGAACCGTGGGTAATGGAGCTGAACCCTGCAGGTAGACGAGTGGTTCATGCTGCTACTTTACACTCAAAGGTCCTGTGTTCACCTTCCACTCTGGGTGTACGATTGTGAATTTGAACATTGAAACTATTAAATCTTCTATAAATAAGAAAATTCTTCATACAATGAGCTGTACATTATACTAAATGTTTGTGTAACATACAAAACCATTGGAGCTGTTTTGAATTTGTCTTCTTTTTAACTCATTCTTTCCTACTAATATTTTCTTACTATTATTAATATTTATTTATTTACTACGCCCCCTGGTTGTGTTTGCTTGGTTATGTATAAATAGTCTCATTCTATCTGTTCATCCAATGAAAAAAAGTTTAGGGAATAATACATACATATGCATGAATTCCATAAAACATCCAAAAAAAGGCCAATAATGAAAAAGAACCACAAAACAACTGTGACCTAAACATATTTGTTTTGTAGTAATTTTAACAGTCAAATTCCAGCTGTGATTTTGCTCTTTTGTACAAAGCAGAGGCTCATTAGTAGCAGAACTGAGAGTTTTCAGGTCACCCCGTTTGCCTGCATTGGGCATGCATAACAGCGCCCCCCCCCCCGCAAAAAAAAAAAAAAAAAGATGGAAAAAGCAACATGAAAACAGGTTAAGCACAGTAAATCATAGTAAAGATGTTTAAACAAGCACCGGGTAAAGCACATTTCCAGAGATGTGGTCCAAGGTTTGAGTCCCACCTCCTGCCGTAGTACACTTGCAAGTACCCACCCTGAACTGATGCAGTAAAAGTTACCCTGCTGTGAAGATGGGTAAATCAATTTTAATATGAAACTTGAAGCGTAATCTAAATGTAATAAAACAATAATAAAATTACCTTAGATTTAAAACTACCTTTAGATTATACGCTATAAGCATATAACTAATTGCAGTACCGCATACTGTATGTAGCTGCATTGCGCCGCCTCGTGGCCAACAGACGTGACTACAGCAAACGACATCGTCAGACGAGTTGGAGATGAACGAACTTCAAGCGAGTTTGGCTCAAAGAGCTGAGAAGGAAAGCGGCACAAAGAAGGTCCGCGTGTCTGGATTGGCTCTGCACCGTTGATCAACAACGATAATAATAATAATGGCAGCGAGGATTTGCAGCTCCTTGCGAGGGCAACGGAAACGCTGGCGTGCAGCTCATCCGACGCCCGAGGACAGGGAGGAGAGCCACATGACGCGCACACGGCCGAAGCCCTGCAGCTACGCGGCCGGCTTCTGTGAATCGCTGCTGCCCTTTCATTACCCCGACATCGCTGAGGTCTGATCGTGAACCGGCAGCCAAACCAGAGCCCATCTGGTTCACATGTTTGTGGGAAAGGGGCCTCTTATTTTGCAGGAACAGACACGCGGAGCCAAAGCTGTAAACAGAAACGAAGAAAGCGCCGTAATAGTGGATCCTTCCCAGCGTTGTGCTCCGTCGGGGTAAAAATAGAGAAGAACCCCTCTCTTACTACACTCCACCGCGTGTTGTTGTCTATAAACGACTTATGCTGTGGGAATGCGACAAAGTTCTCTGCAGCTGGAAACTGTTTTAATCCCTTAAACGTTTCTTTAGCGGCCGCTTTTCGCCATTTGACTTTCACTGTCACATTAAATCCGGCTAAATACCTTCAGTTAACGTCGTACAGCAGGGGCTGGGATGAGAGCCTGAGGAAAAAGCAGTGGCGTCGGTCGGACGCCAAAATGTTAAAATGGTGCAACTGTAAAGACACTGGAGCGCTGCTGGAAGTTTTGGGCGCCGTCTCTTCTTTAAATAAGATCATTTTGAATTTTTCTCGTCATCACCTTTCGCCCCGTTCTCGCGCTGCAGCGCACGCCAAGACGCCCGCAGCCCGCGTGCCCCATGAATAGCCTGCAGCCGCCGCTAGAGGGCGCTGTAAAATAAAGAGTGACTGCCAATCTGCCCAGCAGATATTCACCTGGTTAGAACCCCCGTTGTGCATCTTTTTGAAATGAATATTAATATAGATTATTGTGTCTTTTAGAAGCTATGGCTCTGCCCTGTGGTTAAAAATTTTGCATTGAACTGCAAACTTACATTAAAAACAAGTTTAATATTGACATTTTGATTTTATAGAAAATAAATGCCATGACAAACTTAACTGCCCTTGAAAATAAAGCCAACATTTTATTTACAGTTGACTTGTCTGCTATAAAGTTAAGTTATAAAGTCTGCAAAGAGAAATGCTCTGGGATGAGCTATGTGGAAAGGATTAAAGTCCATCTCAGGGATGGCCACACACATACATAACAAGCAATTTAGAGTGAATAATCAGCCTGAAACATGTTTCACAGACAAAGGGAGAATGAGGAATCTCCACACAGACTGAACAGGACTTGATTCATTATTGTTCTGAGTTAATGTGTGTTAGTCAGGGTTCTAAGGCATCATTGCCACAGCACCACCCAGCCTTGGGAAAGAGTTTGAACCCATTAATATGTTTTTTTGCTCTTTCTTGCCATTGTTAAGGTGAGGATTCTGATGGCAGCAGAGGTGGCCAACAGGGTTCAAACGCTGAATCGGCAGCATGAAAACGAAGGAATCTGACCGTGAACTCAAGCAGGTTTTATGTAAGCTGCTTCTTTCTGGCACAGATTACATGATCAGGTGTGTGAAAGCCTAGCACGAAGAAGCTGAAAGATGCCCAGCATGATGACAGGATGCCGGTGCAGGTCAGGGGCCGCGATTGCACTCTGTGGCCGAAGCGTGACTGACTCACAGTCACATCCCTCAGATTTTCCTCGGTGAAAAAGTGCATTTACTTGAGAAACATACGATTAGTTCAGTGCACTGAATTGAAAGAAAGGACCCTGTTGTTGCTGCCGCTCACTGCTGAAGGTGAAGGTTGTGCCTTCTGTGAAGAAAGCAGGGGAAGGGGTGTATTGTTAAGAGAAAATAGAAAATGGGAGCATATAAAACATTTGTGGTGCACTGAGTGCACTACTGATTTCTTATTTTTTATTAAAATACATCTGTCTGTCTGCCTTCAGTGTGCATTTATGGGGAGAGGACATGGCCTGTTCTGCTTCCACATCAGTTCAAAGCTCCCGCTTTTATTTACCTCATGAGTTTGCACACACTCCCTAAATGAATCCCTGTTGGGGGCATCTTTTAACTCTTCACAGCTTTTATGGAAAGTAGTGACCAGCAGGGGAAATGTGATACGATGTAAAATAACCTGTGCTGTAATGGTGAGTGGCCTCAACTGGCGCCATGACGATGATTCACTGCAGCATTTGTTTATCTGGTGCTTTCCTCCAAAGTGACTTGCAGTATTCATACTTAGACTGATTCACCCATTTGTACAACAGGGTAATTTTTGCTCCATCAATTCATGGTAAACATCTTGACCAATGGTGGTATGATTTAAACTCAGCTCATTTAAGTCAAAGGCAGGAGCACTAACCACTACACCATTATCCTCCCCAACTCAATGGATAAATACAGATTCTTTTGCCAAAACCAGCACATTTCTGGCTGTTGTCATTAAATTGTTGATAAATACCTAAAGGAATAAAAATATGAACACTGAGTCCATTTTAAATGTGGGAGTGGAATCTGCATTCCAGCCTGTATTGTGCCGGCAGTAGAGAACTGATTAGAAATTCAGCACTTTCACACTTTTCATTTTTCCATACCCACTGAAAGTGTGCATTTTTAGCATTTTATATCTAATATTTATTTATATTAAATTTAATATATTATAGAATGTACCTTTGCACAGCACTTCACTTTGGTACAGTGGTGGCGAATAAAGAGGATGAGATCCAACACCTTCTAGACAAACCAATTGCTGACTATTTATGTTAATGAAGCTCAAGGCAGTGTGTGTGTGTGTGTGTGTGTGTGTGTGTGTGTGCGTGTGTGTGTGTGTGTGAGATTGGTTTGGTGTTGTAGCCAGCAGTCCCAGCCCAGGTCTTAGGTCTCATTCCTGGAGATGTAGCTCCATGTTTGCCAGTGCAACAGGTCCAAACACTGTGGGGTTTGACCTTACCCACAGCAGGACCACATGGTAACTGACTATGACTCACAGGCTTTAGCCACATGTTGTCTTACCTTCTGCAAATCTCAGCAATGACTCATTCTGCTGAGCACGAACCGTGTGGCCAACGGTGAGTCATGGGTCCCCGGAAAATTACGGTAACATACACTTTAGAAACTTCCCTACAAACCATGGTGGCTGAACTGAGGGGCCGAAACATACAACATGCTGCGTCCCTTTTTCAAATGTTGACCCATGGAGGATGCATCCTCACAAAGACCAGTTTACAGCCAGTTTTGGAACTGCACAGGAGGTTGCTTGCCAGCACTTCTGATGCTTGGCTTTAAGGTGGAGCAACTAACACTCTGTGTGTCGCCATAGCAGTAGGCAAGCTGGGAAGCCAGTGGGAGCACTTTGGTGGCGAATTCCACACCCGTCCTGACTGCCAGACTGCAGAAACCTGCTGATAGTTGCAGTCGACTCGCAGCAGTCATTTTGCAAGAGACACAGCAGCCATATTTCTCACAGGCAGCACTTCTGAAACGTGGCAGAATAGACAGAAGGACATAATGGTAGGATCGAAGCTTCCACATGCTGAGACATCGGAGGCCCCACCCCCAACCCCCTCCTGACCCCCCACCTTACGTCACTTCAGTGATGGATTATATTACAAACAGGCCATTTCTCACTGTCAGTAATGCACATCCAGTCCCACAAGTGGGGCGCTGAGAGATTTGATCAGTTTTAATGCCTTCGCCTGCAGGCAGAGGCCTTTAAGGGGAAATCCGATTTGGAGCCGGACTGCGTGCTTCCTGGCACCAGGGTCAACATTGGGGGGGAATGGGTCAGAACACAGCTTCCCTGGTGCTTAAGGCCCACCTCGATCAGACTGGCTTGCAGTTGGCTGCCGAATCCCTGGAAACATTGACTCACACACATGATCGCGAGGAAATACAGCCCTTACAGGAAATGTGGCCTGTGGCCAGCATGGGACGCGTGGTACACAATCAGCAGACTTTCTCTAAAAGTGAAAAAAATGCAGTTTTACACTTGGTAATTCGTGGAATATCAAATGTCAGATTCTTAGGAAAAATGACTGTTACGTAATAATAAATGGGGGGGGGGGATTTTGCATGTCCACGAGAGGGCGCTAAAAATCAGGCGAAAATCAAGAATTTGTAGTTTTTACAAGACTTCACATTGGACCAACTGCAAAAACTTAAAATCATACAAATGGTACAAAAATATAAAAATCACTCTAAGGAAAGGAGACCAATTTATGTGACCATGTTGAAATGCACCATGTGACTCAATTATTGTAATTGTATTGGTAATTATTCTTTTGAATGATATCCTATCTGAGGGTCATTTCAGGGAGCAAAGGATGTTGGTGGGATTAAGAGAAATGGTGGCAGCAGACCTAAGCATAAATTTGCTGTATACAAACCAGGAGTTTATGCCTTTTAATACTTTATACACGGAAGGGTCCTCTGAACTGCCGAACATTTCCAATCAATTATTCAGGAATGATTGTTAGTTGTCTGCTTTTTCAAATTTAATGTATATAAAACAAGCTCCTAAAAATGAAACATGATGCTCCTCGGGAGGATGTATTGGGTAATTCCAGGACACATCGACCCTCAGTGTCCCTGGGTACACACATACACACACTGCATTTCACTTACAGTAACATGCAAACATATGCAAACATGCATCCTGTCTGTTTTCCACGTATGAAGTCTGCAGGGGTGTAAGAGCTGCTTGTCATTGTTTTTTAGTTTTTTAGAATATGGAAAAAAATTTGTACTCTCTGTCCAAGGAGACAGAGCGACAGTCTTGTTTCTCATCGATTTTTACTGCTAGTTTCACTGCATACCCTGGGCTGCATCATGCATTTATAACCCCGAATTCAATAGTTCATTAGTCTGTGTTCCAAGGCCACATGAAATAAGAACAGATTTTTTTGATCGGTAAAACTTGCAAGTCATCACTGTGACCTGTCTGAGATGACTGAGACCAAATTTACCGCAGGGTCAGCATGCAAGCACCCCCTGCAGGACAAGCAGGGTCATTGCTGGGTGTCTGGCAGCAGATGTGCAGCAGGTTCGCTGTCACTAGTCATGTGGCTGTCTGTGTGCCTTCAGGGATAAACATGGGTGAGGGGCACAGATGCAGACAGAAAGTAAAGAAGCTAGAAATACTTGAAACAAGCATGGTTTAACCTCCCATCTCATTCCTGAGAAATCCACCTTCCTCCCATGCACAAAACACTGCAGGACAGACACAGACCACCTGGGTGTTTCCTTATACCTTTGGCGGACACCTGTCCTGCATTAGATTCTATGCAGGAACTGTGTAATGCTAAGAAAAGCAAAAATATTTTCAAAAAAATTCACAACTATAAATATAATTTAGGGAGCTGCAGGTGTAATGATGAGTCTGGATTTTTGGTCCAATTTTAAGACATGTAAAATATGGAGCAGGTGACACAGTGGACAGCAGGTGGAGTAGCAACCAGAGCTTCTGGCTATGATGCAAAGGAGCTGTGATTGATCCCACCTCTTGCTCCAATACTCTTGATAAAGGTACTTATCCTGAACCGATGCTGTATGACTGACCTCAGTTGTACAAATGATTATGAGTTGATTTCTTGCATGAAAAAAATTGTGTAAAAAAAAAAATGATAGCAAGGTCTAGGCTTTTGTCAGCAAACCGTTGCGTGAACGGAACTGTAGCCGTGAACTGCCGAAGGCGGATGTTTGAAATACCACAAGTGGCATCCAGATCATGCTGGACTACCAGCTTCTTCTTGTGTCTCCAAGGCGACTACCGTGGAACCACTCAGACGTGCATCGTTCTCCCACGCATGACTCATCACGTTTTACCAAAGACCCACTGAACCGTCTGCTGTTTCAAACCCACGTCCAACAGGAAGAGCCCAGGTGAATGAAGACATTTCCTCTCCGAAGTGGGTGTGGAAAAGAGGAGTTCTAACACATGGGGCCTACAGCGCTAAGGATGACTATACTGTGTTTTGACCAGTAAGGTTTGCTCCACATCGATTATTTATCTGACATCTGTGCACAATGCGATGTACGATGTGAAGTTTGCACACTGCAGCTGAATAATTTTTACCGTATCAAATCAGGGTAAATTTGGAGAAAAGCATCAGATAAGTAAATAAATGAAAGTGTAAAGTTCTGTGGTTTGCACCATACCTTTATTATGCACTGCATTTTGTTGCAGTTAGACTCTTACTTACATTTTTTTAAGCTGACTGAAAGGTCTATTTAGGCAATTAATTTAGCAGACGAACAAATTAAACGCTCAAGCCCAAAGGTGTTAGCAGGCTGCCCCAGAACCCTACTTCCTGGTTAGAGGTGTGGCAGCATAATGTTTCATTCATTTGGTCGACCCTGACAGGTAAGGGAAGCTGAATAAATGAATGTTGCGCCTTATTTGGATTAATCGAGTGCTTAATGGTTGAACGTCTATGAACAATTAAGTACCTAATGGCTGAAACAACTGCTACATTTACATAAGGAACAATATTTTCATTTAAGAGGCATCTTTGCTGATCCTTTCATGGTTACAGCTATTCCCCAGTATTCAACTCACAACTAAATAAAGTATAATTAAACAATGGTGTATATATAGGAATAGGAGCAGCCAATGAAGTTGTACACTTACTAGCCTCATTTACATATTTTTAGGAGATGCTATTGTTAAATCCACTGTGCTGCTGTTTCCATATTTTAAATTCTATGTTATGCTTTTAAACTTTATTCTGCATTTTATTTGACATTAATCTTTAAAGAAAAATATCAAAAAGCACAAATAATTCATTACTAATAATTTGAAACCCTAAATAAGATCATAAAGATTTCATTAAAAAAACATAATGTCATAAATAATGGCCTTTTTTCCCCTTTATATTTAGAGTTTGCAATTAGCTCGTAAATCTGGCAAAATCTGGCGTTTTCCAGAGCAGCCTGTACGCCAAATGCCGTGATTAAGCATCTACAGTCCGTTTAGAGTCCGACATCTGTTACACATAAAAAATGTGAGCTGTGAGCCCGTTTGCGTGCTGTTTATTTGTGCCAAAAACCATTCATTCATCTGTTATCAATAACAGTTGTCCCGTTCAGAAGCTGAGGGTAAAAGGCAGGACACACCAGCCTAACGCAGACCACTCACACACACTGGGAAATTTAGAGTCATCATTTCACCTGAAACATCTGTCCTGAGATCATGGGAGGAAACCCACAGACTGAGCTGTATTCAAATGCTTACCAAACCCACAGATCAGGAGCTACAAGACACCTGGACTTCCTGCTGCACCACCATGTTGCTTTGTGCTAGAAGTTTCCGAACAATCCTGGGAGTTGTGAACAGCGCACACAATAACAAGAGCTGACCGAGTTTATGTCGTAATTAATTTTCTTAATGCGCTCACCTCTAGATAACTGTATTAGCAATTTAATGATGTCCCCAGAATGTCCACAGTTGGTGTAGGAAGAAGAACGAAGTAGCTCTGTAATTCATTCTGTGGTATCCAAATATAAATGTCATGCAGGGGAATGGCAGAAACTGCTGGTTGAATCTCAGTAAACATCAATAGTACTGCTTTAATTAATTCAAAGTTAAGTCACTGACGTACAGAAGCTGGAGCCAGAAGTGGCATCGAGTGTCAGGTCACAGTTTATTAGAGCGCACAACAGTGCTATCCTCTCCACTCCCGGCCACTCGCCACACTGGCGCAGAATTGCCTCGAGAGCCACCAGACAAGAGCTGGCAGCAGCAACGCATCTCTACTGCCCGGACGCTGACTCAGAACCGTAGTGTTTCCCGAACAGAGGTGGATCGTAGCCTGATGTGTCTCTAGGGCCTGCTCACACTTAAAGACTGAACTTTTACAACTTGGGAAAATTAGCAGAGCTCCCTGTGTCTCTCAAAACTGCTGAACCCCACCCAAATGACTGAGGACAAAGTTACATCTCCAGTCTCCAGGAGTCTGGTAAACATCACTAACTTCAAAAATTAATATCACTGCCTCTTGTCCAAAAGTGCTGGGTGCAAAGCTGTGCAATTGCTGCTTTGTGTTTGTGATTTGATGCTGTAATATGATAAACTATGTACTAAACTGCTTTAAAAGGATTGCAACTTAGATGATGGCAGTACTACATTGCAGCTGGAAGATTCTGGGTTAGACCCCAACTCCTGGTGTGGTGCTTTTGATCCACACACTATAGCAATAGAGTAAAAATTATCTGGCTGTATAAATGGGTAAATCAGTTTAGCTTACACACTTGATACCTAAAGCTACTTTGAAGAAATGTGGCAGATGTTTAAATTGTATAATAAAATGTTTCCTCGTGGATTATGACCAAGTTTCACATTTATACTGGATACATGAACACAGATGTTTGGAACTTATATGTTTAGCAGCACCTGCTCTTTTAGATTTTTCTCAAACACATTTGACAAACTGCTATGAAAGTAAGTAAAATGAACATGGTCCACCATTTCACCAGGTATCCAACTACCCTACTATCCTTGGTGTCTTCTGATTGGCTGATGATGAGCCCCGCCCTCTGAGGTGTCCCACCCCTTCTGGTTTGTCCCCCATCACCCTCACAGTGTAGAAGTTTAATAATTCACACACATAAAAGAAGGATAAAGGTGGCTAAAGCTGCATAAGAAGGAGGGCAGGGATCTGAAGTGTGGTCAAGGTAGTGGCCCCGGGGGGAGTGGTGGCAGTGGTGGGGTTCCTGGGGGAGCAGGGGGTGTAGCCCCTAACGGACACATATCTCATCAACAGAACAGAGCTCTGGGGATGCTGAGTCACTTAGACCTCGGACAAAATCCGCTTAATGTTGCAGTTGGATCAATTTGCCATTAAAGAGGTAGACGGTCGCAGTGGGCCAAATGGCTGACTCCCAATTACACCCATCTCCTGGGTCTCGTGCCCCTGTCACGCCACCCATGCGGCTTTTTGCAACCCGTATTTAACCAAGAGCTGCTGGGCCATGTCAACGATTCTCACATTAACCCGGGAAACAAATAGTCGGCACAACGGCGCAAAGAATAATGAGCAGTGCATTAGCTATCCATTAGCGTACATATATTAGCCTGCTGAGAATGGGGGAATGTGTGTGTGTGCGTGTGTGTGTGCGCAGGCTCTCAAGGCTCAACAGTGCACTAACACGCAAGCTGTCTTTCTCTCGGTTCTTTGGGGGGTTGGTCACCGCGGATGCCATTGCTGTGCAGCACCACAGAATGCGTGCTATTTAGGGAGTGGTTTACCTTCAACACAGCTCTGTTTGTAATTCGATTTGCTCCCAACTCCAAAGCCACAGTCAATATTAGCTTTATAATACAGAGCCCCCCCCCCCCAGTTTTGGCTTGTTACACTTGGTAAAGTCATAACAAATAATGATTTTTTTTTAATGACTTTAGTTTTTATTACATTCAAATATCAAAATCATTTGAAAATTGGTGGAAAAAACACTGAATTCCACAACAAATGCAGTCCGATCCCATCCTCAGGGCCATATATTCTGGAATATGCACCTTTTCCCCTTTTTTCTACATCTTTTCCCTGTTTCAAATGTTCAAGCCAGCTGATTCAGTGGAGAGCCAGCGCATCAAGGACTGGAATGATTCTATTTGAATTTTAAATACAGAACTTTCCTCTATTTAAGCCCTTTTGTGAGCCTTCACTGGAATCCAAAGCTCCAGAGTGCAGTTCTACTCCGCAACTCACAAACTCATCGCCAAGTTGCACGTTGCTGTTCTATCAGTGGTACTAGACCTACAGTAGCTTAACATCTTTTTTACTGTAATTAAGCAGCTTTTTCTTGTGCCTCTTAAATTTGTAAAAATTAATTAATCAAAATGGTTACTACAAAAAAAATTTTTTATTCCACCCCCATCTCATACCCGGTGCTTTACGTCCCTCAAGCACCCCGAATTAACAAGGTGCTTCATCTTAAAAGCTAACTGCTCCGCAGCAGGAATCTTAGCAAATAAAATGAAGAATAGGGGAGAAGTACTGGTCACTGATTTTGCTTTTTTGCGGGATCTCTTTGCCTGACGATAAGGAAAGATCCATCACATACAACAGCATGTGTGAAGTGGCAGCAGGTGATACTTTTGGTTTGCATCCCATCTCCTGCTGTAGTGCCACTGAACAAGGCGCCTCCTCTAAATTTACCCTCCTCTAAAACTGATCCTGCCGCATAAAAACGCTGCAAAGGCAAAGAAGCTCAACCGCTATGTAAAGGCATAAAAATGCAAACTGGCCCCAGTGAGGACAACAGTGACGTTCAGGATGGGTCGGGAGGGGCCTCAGCCTGATAACCTGCTTTCCGCTCCACCTGCTTTTATTTAGGAACCTGGTTGTTGAGCAGGAGGCACTCAGCTGCGGAGAACGATAAGCGGCTGATAGCAGGTCTGATTTCTCCTCCACACACAGGCATCTCGTTCTTTGCTGGAATTCATTTATAAACCCAATAAACCCCCCCACCGTGGTTCCAATGAAGCATGCAGTGGGGGCCAATGATGCTTTAAAACCCATTATTGCTGCTGCTGTCAGCATTAGGAAACAGGGTAAATATTACGGATGTTAAAATCAAAATATGTTTGTGTAAATTTTATCATTAAACTTGTTTTTGGTCTATCATGTGTCCAGCACATTTGTACTTGAGGCATCACTGCAGTTCACTGATAAGCTGGTGTCCCTGTGAGCTGGGCGAAGTGCAAGGCCATTTTTTAAAACCAGAATTATCAGACAATTTTATTTTTGTTTACTTTTATTGCAAACAAATGATTGTCTCTTTGTGTCAGTCTATTGTTGCCGCGCCAAGGCCATTATTTCACGCTGTTTTCATCTGCTTTGTTGTCGAGGAGGGCCTGTGATGTCACTGTGGATTTCGGAGCATCTGCCAAATGAAAAAATGCAAATGAAATGCAAACAAATCAAACACAGGCAAATCTGCCAAATGAACAAATGCAACCAAAAGACAAATAAGACCATAGTGAACACATAGCAGAACTGCATTCAGAATTGGCCATTTAGCGCACCCTGGCAGCCTCTGATTTTGTTCCGTAAACGTGAAGCAGCAGGGGGTGCAGCGGCTCACCTTCAAGTCAAAAGGGTTGGGTTCGAGTCCTCACTGCTGCTGTGGTAACCAACATACTAATCCTCAGTGGCTGTCTGAAATGCTGCCCTTCTTCCGTGCATTTGAAACTCTTGTGGGAGTTATTGAAGCAGTGCATATGGTGAACATTAACAACATCTCTTTGTATTCTTTATTCACCATAGAAGCTATAATATTTAATACTTACGGTCTTGGTGGTGTAGCGAGTAGCACTGCGAGCTCACAGCACAGGGGCTGTTTCGGTGGGAGTTTAAATCCAACTCTGCGTAGAGTTTGTATGTTCAGCCCCTGTCAGAGAGGGTTTCCTCCAACACACATTAACGTGAAACACAGTCCTAAGATATGTATTTTATGTTAATGTGGTTACCCTACATTGTCTGTAGTGCGGTTATAACCTGGGATCCAGTGATTTTGTGATAGGTTCAAGACCACTGTGACCCTCACTGGGACACAGCGGTTAACGGTGACAGATGGACAGTTAACTGATGCTGACCAATAAGGGGGTACTGGCACTTTTCTTCTTCCGCTTCAAGCATTGCCTTCAATTGCTCTGGTAAAAATTACTCAGCTGTAGAGATGGGTAAATCACTGCAGCTTAGTGAGCAAAACTAACACTGTTTGTCAAAAGTGGCAGCTAAATAAAAAATTATAATAATAAATATACTGCATTCCCTTGTCTATCAGTCCATCGTAACAAGCGTGTTCATGTCTTGTCACCCTTTGATTTGTGGCTTTAATTTCAGGCTGCTATATACAGAGAACATTGAAAAGGCTTTTAAAATGAAGGGATTAATTTTAGTAAAAGCACATTTACAGTATACTTTAGTAACAGCTGGATTCCTCTAATAAAATTTCATGTGCCAGCAGGAGTTTGGAAATGTCGCCCTCCCCTGCAAACGCGCTCCATCTTATCCAAAGTGCAGTCAGTGGACTGTAAAGAGCAATCAACAGATGGAAACAGACGGTTGTGCTCTGGCTCTGGTCCCACCAGCAGCCTTTCCATCACGGCCTACTGCAGCCTCGGTGGGAAACCCATTGGAGGCGGAGAAGGGCAGGGCCTGTGGGGTGTGGTGCGGGGGTACACAACCCAGAACCCCTCCAATGGCACTGTGGTGCCACGATGGTTCTGAAATTTAGACAGGGAGGCCTTAAGCTGCAACCCCCTGGGACCCTCTACTGAACACAAGGATTTATTTGTGGATTTAATTTACTTGTAGATGACTTCTGTAGTTTGGGCAACAGGTGGCGTAGCAGTTAAAGCAGCCTCCTGTGAAATCAAAGGTCCCTGGTTTGAATACCCACTCCTGCTGTCACCTTGGAGAAAAGGGTCAGATAAATAACTTAATAACAATAATATGTAGTTATGCTAATAACAGTATAAATGTAGCTCAGTAACTTGAACACATTTATTATCACTGTTGTTGTTGTTACTGGTGGTTGTGTTGTTATCAAGTTGTCCAACCAGCGTAGTTAAATAAAGAAATGTACAATTTTCCCATTTATAGAGCTGCGCAGTGTTCTATTGTGGTACTAGTTTACATCCCTGCAGCGCTACCTGCTGACCTTGCTCTGACCTGCTCTGTGCGGAGGTTTCAGTTCAGGGTGGAGCACAGTACACACGACAAAGGGGTTTAATGAGAGACCCGCATGACAGCACGTTGCAGGATCGCAGCCCTGGGCCCACACATACCACACACATGCCTGGCTGTGGTTCAGGACGCCTTTTCAAGTAAGGCCTGCCAGCTTGACTTTCCTCTGTTAGCCGCCGGCTTTGTTCGTGCCTCAGCTTGCGAATTCTCCGAATTCTGACTCCTCGAAAGGTTAAAAACAAAGGAAACCATGTTATTGTGTAAGAGGTGTGTGGCTGACCTGCACCACCATCGAGACCTGTTTGGGTAAACATGGAATTAGCAGCAAGGGTGGGGGACAGATGGGTCACAAGAGTTTGATGCAAAAGTGTTTACATGTTGGCAAACACCCAACACCCTGTTTACTCCAAAACATCAAGCTCGTGTCAATCCCGGAAGCTTTTCAGTGTTTTAAGCATTGTCATGAAGATAAATAATTTAAAAATATTTATTTGATTCCGATGAAATGACAAATATAAACTGATATATACAACAATGCAAGGGCCAAAGGTTACAAGAGTTGGAAGAGGTGGACCTGCATAGTGACGAAGATCCAAAAGTTGTGACCGCAGTTCTGTGATCTCATAATTCATCTGAATTAGCCTGCAGATAAAATTTTGACTTATCTACTGTAAGAATGTGAGACACTGGGTGAAACACATTTTAAGAGGGAGTTTCTGCTGTTGACCATAACAGTAAAGTACATTTTGCTGCCAGATGTGTGAGAACAATCAACTGACGTTCCATAAGTTCAGCAAAGGCGGAATGTGGGCTGTGGCTTAACAAGTGTGGGTTTGTCCAGTGTTGTGCAGAAACATGACCCAGGTGCAGCTCCCAGGGGCCCAACAAGCTTGAAGAGTCTCGCGGCGAGCGATAAGGATCTGGCTAAGAGGGACGTGGGGATGGGCCCAATGGCTAAAGGACATCTTCTGCTTGCACAAGTGATATGGAGAGGGTGCCAGCGCCCTTCCCCTGACCCTGCTGGGGGAGAAAAACACACTGGCTGATAAGCCTAACCGTGGCGTTTGTGCACATATGTAGGGTGGCATACAGCTTTCTGCAAAGCCTTCCTCCGGCCCCCGATACTGATCTGTTCACAACGTTTACAGTCAGGACACATTCTCCTTCATGCATTCATTTAGAAGGGGCTGTAGGACACCTTGGTATTGTCCTTCTCGTGCAGCAGGAGTGTTTGCTAACTGTCTGCCAGTTGATGCGGAAAAACACAAACCACAGAACTGTGGTTCTGTGAGTCTTTAAGCTGGCAAATAGAGTAAAATCCACCTGCGCTGGTGGCTTTCACTTGGCCCATCAGAGTGGGATGCACAGCTGCAGAAGACAACAGACAGGGACTGCACTGAAAACACCCTGTTTGACATGATGTTTGGGGCAAAGCCCCAGAGCATTTGCTACATTATCCAACTTAAAGACCATGCAGAAAGGCTGTGTCATCTGGGCATTTGGCTCTAATTCAGAAGCAAAACTGTGGTACACGAAGATGAGGTTAGCCGAGTTACTGAAACTGCAGACATGGCTCATGGAAACGAAGAAGCAAACACAAAAAATACATTATTTCCAGTTTTGTGCTTCAGAAGTGATTTCCAAAATAGATTATTCCATTATGCTTTCAGCAGGGATTGTTAAACCAGTTTGGGGACAAAATGATGCCAGCTGTCCTTCTCAGGTCATGGTAGGCAGATAACGGGGCTGCTGCCATATAGGCTGCTCTCTTTACTGTATGTCCAGTTGGTGAAATACAGCCTCAGAAGTAGAGGATCCAGACCTTTGGCAGCAAGCAGCTCTACTTTTCAAATGGACGGCGCTGTGGGTTTGGCAGGTCGGCCTGGGATTTTACTACCTGGGAAACTGAGCCTCAGTTTCCATGTAGCCTGTGGTAAAAATCTGATGTTAGGCACAGGCAGTGGTATGAACCGTGTCGTTGATGACTGTTTTTACCCTCACTAGGGCCTGACAGGATGGACAGCCACCTCATGACATCATCTATTTTCAAGATTCGGAGGCGCAAGGCACATCCTGTTTGTTACGAGCTTAGAAACAAGCCTGGCATACAAACAAAAAGGAGTAATTTCCATGAGAGAATGCCTCATTTTTCATATATCACATATTCACATTTGTCTCATTTTACTTTAAAACTAATCTTACAAAATCAGTTACAATGTCAAAAGGCCTTGCAAATATTTATAATTCAGAGCTTTTTAAATGTTTAACATCCACAAGGAAATGTGCCGAAGCAGTTATTTCGTACTGGATGAAAAGCCAATCCCTCCCAGCAGTCTGGGAAAAGGCTGACATACCAGGGCAAACACTGGCACGTGGAAGCACTGCTAATTGTATTTTATAGGCAGCTAACAGGATGATTAACAGTATGAGGTCAATTAGAACAAAACTGTCTTGTTTTCCATCTCCATGTTTTGTGTCTATCCTTATTTTTAATCGGGAAGTTTGGGTTTTCCTATAGTATATTTATTATTATGCTGGTCACCATCATTGACAGCCACTCACTACAACATGTGCAGCTCAGGAGTCATTCACAGTTGTTCCGAAGAAACACACACACACACACACCCTGCCCCTGTCTTCAGTCTTCAGACCGGTGTCATTCCAGGACAAGGCTTTGGATCAGCCTGCTGAACAAAATAAAAACCTCTATTTCCCACCTCCACACGTGAGCAAATGGAAAAAGGAATAAAGCTTTATTGATGCTTTTTGTGCGAATGAGGTGTTGTCTGTTTGACAGCTGTTGTTTTTCGGCGAGAGGCTTTAGGACTCAGATGGGATGTTTGGCCTTCATGAATTGCTGTGTTTAAATGAAGGGCATTAATTAAACAGGAGCCAAGGATCATATAATGCATTAAACTGCATTCATTGCCTACAAATGTCGACAGGAAGCTTGTTAACAAATTTCAGATGAGCTCTTCAAGCATCGCGAGTCACTGGAAGAGCTTGACCTCTGGGATTTGAGGTCAGCTGTCAATGTAAGACCATGAGAAGAATGATTCAGCATGCTTCCCTGCAGCTTGGTCTCCTTAGGGTGGCCCTCTGTGAAGTTGTGAAAAAAACATATTAGATATGTAGGTAGTGCACATGGTTTCTAATCCAGCTCAGTCTTTGTGGAATTTGTAGGTTGTCCATGTTCTGCCTGAGCTTTCTACAAGTGTACTGGTTTCCTCACACAGTCTGAAGATGACCAGAATGTGCCTGAATGTGACCACTGCGACCCTGCAGTAGACAACTTGTTGCAGGTAGTGGACAGACGGATGGAAGAATCATGATAATGTTCACATACTACTGATATGTTCAAAACTCATCTTCACTTCCAGTTGTTCTGATTGTGGGAAAGAACAGATACCGGTGACATTCAAAGTAAATTCCTTTCTCACCCCAACTTCTTCAGGCGGTTAAGAGACGCTGGTTGAGGAGGCATTACTGTGACATTTTACAGACTGTAAAACGAGGTCATAAAGGGTCTGGGCTTCAATCCTTATGCAGCTGTCTGTCTGCCTGGGAAATGTAAGCTGAGAAGCAGCCACAGCAGAACCGGCATTAAATGCATTCCCATGGATTCTTTTTAAGAAAAGCAATGGCTGTGCACTGTACAGTTCATCCATCTGTCATACGGTTTGCCATTAAACTTTTTTTTTACTATATTCATCACTGATTCATATTCATTTATTTATTTTTTTTAATTATTGCCATAATATATTTGTTTTTATGAACTGTTCTAAGTGTGAGTCCATTGTATATTGAGGACATTATATACTGAGGACAGCCTGTAATGCTAAACTCAATGCACCAGCTGAGGTGAAAATGTTTTTAAACGTATTTGAGGGAGTAGCAAAAAGACCAGCAAAGATATTTATTTGCTTTCTCCTATGAAATGTACAGTACAGTAATCATTATTTCTTGTGAACAATTATGACAAAGACTTCACACTGAGCTTATGTTCTGTGAGCTGCTGGGAGGCTGGACTGCAGGATCAGGCAGCTCTAGGCTCAGCCCTCTGATTCTCTTGAGCGAGTGGTTGTGATTTTGCTGTAAATGTTTTGTTTTCTGGATGTTTCACAGCTGTACTGTTGTTAATGAGAGAGAAACAGAATGTTTTTTGGTCACAGTGTCATAGATTTTTGAGTTTTTGCTTAAAAGGCCAACAACTATAATACATTTATAGAGACTAACATTATTTTAATGTTGCTGCTCTGCATCCTTATCCAACTCTCATCACCCCACAAATAGTCTATTATTCACACTTTCAGCAATTGCACTCCTAAGGATTTTATAATTTTTAATCAACTTCAGAACCAATTTTCAGTTTTCTTTAAGAAAATGAAAGCATTTTGTATGTGCCAGTGCATGAGCACTGTACTTTCCTGTAACCGGACAGCGTGGGCTGCTAATGTGAGCAAACTGGAGCCATGGTTCTGTTAGCTGTGCACTCACCAACCCTGCTGGCTACCGAGGACACATCTGGAAGACCTTCAGTTGACCTCATGCCTCAGGCTACACCCAAGCAGGAGGGAATCTCAGCAAAGTCCACTGGGAGGCAAAATGAAGCTACTCCCCCCTTCATGGCAATCCCACCCAAGGTTCAACAAAAGGCCTAATCTGACAGTGGGATTGGCACTAAAATTGTTTCACAGTAGCTTTTATTGACACATAATTAAATATTATTCCCTGTAACACATGCTGCTGCAGATGTTATGATGTTTGTGGTGACACGAACCCCAGTGGCAGTCCTGGTGGTTAGCAAGTGTGCTTCCTGTGTGAGATGGAGATCCTGCACAATTTTCATTAGCAATGTCTTCAAGGGGCCTGACTATAGCTTTGATTATATGGCCTATGGGATCACTCTCTGGGTTCGCCTCAGTCCAAAGGCACCAGCACTGTCGTGCTGACCTGAGGACCAAACAGGCAAATGACGAATACAATAAATGAATGAATGAATACAAAAGAGACTGCAGGATAACAGTGACTTATTTTATGCAAAGCAGCTTATATGGGTCCAGCAGGTGGCACAGTGGTTATAGCAAAAGATTCAGATTGAGTTCCCCGCTCTTGCTGTGCGTAAAAAAAGAACACTGTAAATTATCTTTGAGAACAGGGCTGGGAAAAATTTATAAGATTTAATGGTAAACAACATGATTTATAGGTCTTGATGTTGGTCAGTTATACCGTCTAATGTACAGCAGTTGAATCCAGGCATGTCTCAAACACATTATGGACCTTCCACACTTCTCCTGTCCTCACACAAAAAATAATTACCGTATTTTCTGCACCATAAGGTGCACCGGATTATAAGGCGCAGTCTCAATTACGGGGTCTATTTCTGTACTTAACCCATACATAAGGCGCACCGGATTATAAGGTGCATGCTAAAACATACAGTCTACAAAAAAAAGGTAACGGAAGCAAAACAGTGAGTTTAGTTGAACTTTATTCTACTATTTAACAATACACACATTATTTTTTAGCTTTGTAATCCGCTGGCAGTTACTGTGCCACGGTAGTCCTTGCCTTTTCATAAAACGAAAGCACCAAGACGGACCTCCTTGAAAGTTTTCGATCTTCATGTCTTGTGCTATCGTTGTTGCCTTCAGTCGAATGGTGACTGTAGAGACGCTTCTCCCGGCTGTTGTTTTGCAGCATACCGGTAGTATACCTACCGGAGGCGTGGCGGAGGTAAGCGTACGTATCACGTCCTGTTCTCTGATTGGTTTATCGCTGCCAACCTACGTACTTTACGTATTGCGTCCTGTTCTCTGATTGGTTTATCGCTGCCAGTGTACGTATTACATCCCTGTGTCAGCGGGAAATGGTTCGACAGTCAGTCAAGCGGAGCGCTTATCAAAGTCGCACAACAACATTTTGACAGATTTTGGAACTCAGTGCACACATAAGGATTATAAGGCGCACGGCCGATTTTTGAGAAAATTTAAGGCTCTTAGGTGCGCCTTATAGTGTGGAAAATACGGTAAAATAATATTTGTGCAAAGTTATGTAATGTCAGGCAAGCTGTCTGGATCAATTAGCAATTAACAAACACATACTGCTTTCCTTGATGATCACAGCTGCTTTTGGCTGTGAATTATGATCAATAATGCATTGCTTTCTTAAGATTCATTCAGTGCACATTGTGCTCAAGAGTTCAGTCCTCAGCTTGTCTTGGCATAATGACAATTTGTTTATGTTCAGGTGTCGTGTTCATGCAGCGGTGGTGCAATCTCTCCATCTTTCACACAGAAGGTCCACAGGTGAACAGAAAGGTGAGATTAAACAAATACAAATGGTCCTTGACTTATGGCACAGTACCCTTCATACAATGGATTGGGACTTACAAAAGTCTTAATAATAATAAAATAAAAAATGATGTTCCCATGACTACTCCCAGTGGCACCGCCTTTGCTTATTAATGACAGAACAGTGGCAAGAGATCACATAACCTGCACGTGTACATATCACTGCCATGGGGCACAGGATACCATCTAGACAGACAGCTAGATAGATAGATAGATAGATAGATAGATAGATAGATAGATAGATAGATAGATAGATAGATAGATAGATAGATAGATAGATGGATGCATGTTTCTGTGACTTTAGCAGACGTTTGGCCAGAAAAGAGTCTGTAGGAAAATATGAACTCAGTGAGCTGTTGTGCTATTTCTAGACAATTTTGCCCTTGCAAACATGGCTGTGACCCTTGGTTATTTCTGACATATTTTGACTTGGGCAGGGTACGGCCTGAGAGGCTGGAAATGCGTGCAGATGCCGTGGGCTGGAACACCTGAACGATGGACTAAGAGATAACAGGAATACAGAAGTTGTAAAAACTTCAAACGGGTCCAGTCTTGACTTCACTGGTTAGGAATCTGTGGTTCCCTCGGCAACCAGCCGCTGTCATGGGCAAAATTCAGCCTGCGGGTTGTACTGAGAGCTCCGGCCACAGAGCTGGACTGAGACGGGTTTGCAGACACTGTGGATTTGGCCAGGTCAGGCGGAAGAGTGCAGCAGAAAGGGATTAACTGCAGCGGGAAAGGGGGGGGGTTGTTTTATAGGCACTATGTTGTTCCATGGCCACACAAGTCTTATGAGAATAGCATGGAGTCACTGCCCTCAGGTCAAACAGGGGCATCTGTTCATCTGTGGAGCCAGCAAAAGTGAAGATTAGCTGAACCATAGACATCCAGCACTGTGAAAGTGTTCAGCCCACATTCTGTCGGGATGAGTGATGAGGATGAGCAGTTGACCCTCACCACTCCCAGACTTTCATCATTTCAAGCCAGGCACTGTGTGCTCACTCTGAGCTCCTGAAACATCCAGTGCACCTCCTAAATCACAGGCTGCCCTGCAATGATTTTCTTCAGAACCCCTGTCCTTTCCTGACGTGTCCCCCTATATTAGTTGATCAACGTTGAACAGCTTGTCAGAATCCTAAAATGAGAAAAAAATTGGAAAAATAACTCCTTAATCAATAGGTGGTCAACTTATTTTCTGTGTAATTTGCTCCACCCTGCAAAAATGGAAGAATCACTTTCCTCTGTCAAAAATTAAAATTATAATGCTGAGAGATTTTTACAACATGCTAATTTTTTACAAAAATACAACTGTCTTAAACTCAAAGGACGAAACAAAAAATTCAAACATTTTTGTGGTGTGTTCATGTTCATCACTTGTGACTGCTGGTGTCAGGACTGCTGTCTGACCCAGATCGACCTTCTCTGTCAGCAGCACCTGCTCTGAGGTCCCTAGGCTGGAACTGATCTACCTACTGACCAAGTCTGGGCTGTGAACCGAGGTGAAGCCGTTAATGGAGAGGTCACCTGGTGGTCCCTGAGTAATAAACAGGGACCACCCAGTAAGGGGCGCTCATGTGCTCAGATAGCTTTCAGGGATGCAATTATCCTGAAGGTTCCCAACACCCTGATGTGCTGCACAGTTATAAGAGGTGGACTGTTTATAGCCAAACCCAGCAGAGCACTAATATGGCTTTGATTAGCTCTTATGGAGGTGGCCTGGACAAAGCTGGGGTCCCTCACTGCATGGAAATGGCTTTCGTCCCCCACATACTCATTCACATACAATTCACCTTCAGTTTAGGACTCTTCAAGAACAGCTTTTCTTCTGGTTATTCATTCTGCTGGAATTCTGTGGCTTCACCGCCTGCTACTGTCAAAAAATGTGCTGTTCCATTCTTGTGGTTCTTATAAAACTATTTTTGACTATGGTGGCACACAGTGACCTATAAAAATATGGAACAGGAAATATGTTTAAACAGTTTTTTGGGGGAGAGGAGAAAATTCCTCTGGGAAAAAATAGCTTTGGGTAGAGACATCTTCAAGTACTGGATAAATACAGGCGGTGTAAGTGATTGATCCTCTTCCCTGTGGAACTACAGATTCATCCAACAAGGTCCAAAAAAATTTACCTCCAGTATAAATGGGCAAAGCTGGTTATAATCATTGTAAGTAACTTAGTTTACACACTGAGTTTCCAGTTTATTAGGTACAACTCTCCAGTAGTGAGTTGCACCTCCTTTAGCCTTCAAAAGAGCATGAACTGGTCTGGACATGGACTCTGCAACATGCTGCTTGTGCTGTGGAAGAATGTTCTACTGGGTGGCCTTGACCATGTTGTGTATTTGCTGCATAAGAAGGAACAGGATGGAGGAAAATTTTCACCTTTTTCCTTTGTCCCCTCTGATCCACAAGCTGTTTTCATCCACAGGATCACTGATCACAAATACTTTATTTTTCAGGCATAATGATAATGATGATGGTTCACCCAGGGAAAACTGCAGGTCATTCACTAGTGTACATCTGTATTATTGCTGATTGGCAATAAAGTGAACCTTTAACCTTAAACCTTATGTTGGATTTCGTTGATATAGTTGGTCAGGGCAACTTAAAATCCAGGACACAAGTCTATGTAACACAATGTAACACACACATGCACACACATGCACGCACGATGGAAAGTTTAAATTCACAAGTTCACCTGAAACACAAGATACTGCAACTCTGTTGACTTAGAAACTGATGCCATGTGGTTCCTCACACTAATAGAAATTTGTAAAGCTGGATGGGTGGTTCTCTGCTCTGCACTCCGGTCACAACTGCTGTTACATAAGTCAGGCAGACAGGGCCGAGACAGGGTGTTTGGAAGCAGTAAACAGAGTCGTATCCAGAGCAACAGGCCACACGGATATCAGCCTACGCTGCCCTTATTTCCAAGCAACAGGGAAAGGAATGTGGACACCCTGGCGGCCTCATTCAAACAGCCTTCCATTCTTGCTCAGTCACAGCAAAAATGTAAACATTACTCAATATTATCATTTGCGTTCCACTCGGTGGTGCAATGTGGCATGGCAGCCTGTGCTCCTGAAGCCCATTTTTCACCTGTTACAGTAAGCAAAGTTTGGCCTTTTATGGGATTGTTTTATTTCAGAAACATGAGTCAAGATGTTGTGACGTGCTTCTAACTCCAATGATCACAGTAAAGTACGCTGACAATGCACAGCGCTGATTAGGTTACAAATAACCTCCAAGGAGGCCAGAGGTTAAAGGGTGTGTAGATTCACACCGATCCCCAGGGCTTCACAAAGGTGGGGACACCCATGTTTCATGATCCCACGTCATTTTTAAACCCTCCGTCAGTACAGATGCTTTTAGCTCACATTTAGTTTACCCCACTACTGGCCCTCTTTTACTTGAAGTTAGAGTTACTTGTCATTTCAGACCAACAGCTTGTTATTATTTTATAATTATTTGAATAATAGCAATCATGTGACTATAAAGCATTAAATTTAATATTCAAATGAAAGCATTGGGCATTTTCACAAGCAAGTTGCCATAAAACATTTTATAGCATTCAAGCTGAAATATTATCATGTTAATATTTTATTACAATTACTTGACTATGTATTAGCTCTATAAACATATACCACAGACTCAGTGGAAGATGAACTGTGACTGTGGACTCCATCCTGTTCCTTCTTATAACCTCATAAGACCTTCATGAGACCTTTAAGTGTCCACCTCACAGATATCCCACAACGCTTACATTTACTTCTTTATTTCTGCTGATACCATATTGACTATTAATGCATTTACAATGATTGACCAGTTTTTACTGCATCAGTTTAAGGCAGGCACCTTTAAGGTTCTACACCAACAGTGGGGATTCAAACCCTGGACCTGTGATGACTCGAGCCACCACGCCATCTGCTAAGGGAAGCTTTTTGCAAATGTTCCACAGAATTCAGTTCAGTAAAATTTTCTACTGTATGTCCACCTTTTCAGCAAATCTGCTCAGGGCACATACTGAGCAGAGAGTATAAATACTCATAGAAAGCAACTACCGTATTAACATGAGTTACAGAAGCAGAATTTGCAGTCATCACATAAGCAGGTGACTAAGTAAACAGAATAATTTCTTTGGGTTACAGGAGCTCTTGCCGGCAAACATACACAAAAGTAAAAAGGTAACAAGGCAATGATTCTCATGCTGCTGGAGGTCCTTCCTCCGACTGAACCTGTGACCATCCGGCTAAGGAAACTACACCTGATCCTATGCTGGAAACAATTATTAAATATGGCAAATGTGTTCAGAAGCAAAACAAGGAAATTTAATTTCTCCATTTCAGAACTTCCCTTGTTCAGTTGCAGAACTGCAATGCAGCTGGTCAGCTTTGCTCAGTGTTTTGTAAGAACTGTCAGGCATCTGTTTTTAGACAAAGTAAAGTGGTTGAGAAATAAAAATCACTGCTAAAGGTTATAAGGCCCCCAGGAGTGTAACCCCCCCCCCAAGTAAGTCCCTCCTCCTTGATGTTACTCCAGCCGTTTCACAAGGAGTCACACGAAGAGCAAGAGCAGCACGGAAACCCCAGAAGGCAGGAAGCCTGTTCCCATATTCACGCCATCCAATGAAAACAGAAGAACACGTCCTTTCCCAGCATTCCACTGGGGGGACCTTTCCGTCCTCCACTGGCATCCACTCCAACACTATTTTAAGCATCTTAATAATTGCTAAGCAATGACAATTGAGTACTAGTGCACTGATGTGCCTCTGAAGACAGTGAGCTGTCACCATGAGGTCTCCAGCACATGACCATGATCACAGTGACTTCATCTGCCTGTTGTGTTTTTTACTTTTTACTTTTTTACTTTCCCAGGAACAATTGCTGTTATGCAATATGAATCACCGGCATCCTGTTTCCAAAGCAGCGCCATCGATTACACAAATACCTCACTGCCACCACAAATATGCCAGCCATAGCCCCTGCTGCCACTGCAACAGCTGTAAAGCAGATTCAATGCTGAACATGAATATATACTTTAAAATGGGCCACAAATATTCTGCTCAGTAAAAAAGTCTGTGCAATTTTAAAAAGTTCCGTCTTATTTTTTATCAGATTGAGTGTTAAAATTTTCCACTCATAAATGACATATTTTATTGGCCAGACTGCTTTAAAAAAATTTAGTTTATTCAAAACTAAGGACAGTATATATGGTTCAAAACAGGGAAAATACGGTGTGATGTTTAGGAGGCTGCAGGCTGTAACATACAGGAATGCAGTCAATCCATTTATTGGGCCCAGTGGTTTGGTGTGAGGTTGTGTGCGATGTTTTGAACTGGATAAAAGAGGAGAGCTGCAAATAAATGGAAATGAGTGTGGAATACAGAGCTCACAGACCATGGAACAAAAAGCACCTCTCCAAACCAGAATGGAAAAATCAGGGTTTTATTCAGCATTTTGCCAGCCTGAACACTGAAAACAGCAGCAGGAGCACTAACCACAACCACCCGACACTGACTCACCCTTACACTCATCGTTTTTGATTTTTGAACTGCTTGGGACACAGGAAGAGGGAAGATGTCGCTGTGGCGACAGTGGCTGCAGTGACTCAGGCCTGTGGTTTGCTAAGGAAAGCCCCACCTAGCAGAAGCCACGCCCCTAATGCTGCCCTGAAGGGGATATTTAGCGTTTCTTTCTTCATGGCATTTTTATTATTGTTTTGCTCAAGGTATTTTTAAGACTTGAAGAGAGTACAGAAATGAAAATGACCTAACAGTGAAAAAAGCCAAACTGCTTATAAAACAACAGCAAAGTGGTGTAAAGCAGCTGAGTCAGTGGGGGCCAGAGACCGATGCCATACCCATAATCCCTGGAAAGGTGTGAACTCACTCACACTGGAAGTGACTTGTGGCATACTAATGCACAATTTATAAATAAAAAAGAAAACAAGTTAAAGTCAACAAATTTTAGAACATGACAGACAGGACCTCAAATAGCACCGGTGAATAAGATGTGGCTGTATTGGCGCATATCCTTGATAAACAGAGAAGCTAAATATATTTGTGTTTTGTTGCCATCTTCAGCCCTCTGCTCAGTTATTGTCACTTTATCATAATTTCAGCCCTCTGAGGTCAAGGGACACGGTAAAGACACCACATCATTACAGCAGTTCTCCTGAACCAATCAGATGGTTTCATCTGTTGCAAAGAGGAAAATTTTGGGAATTCCATGTCCATCTCTGTTCTGGGCTGTTCCAAGGAAGAGTGGACAGGACACACGTTTCCATTTTAGCAATAAGCAACTCTTCCATGGAAAAACACATCTAAGAGATGCGATTAGCCAGACGGGAAGCACGTCCAGCAAAGTGGAAAAGCCGCCTGCCTCTCTAGCTGAGGAGCTTTTATAGCTAAATGAATGCAGGAGCAGGATATAGAAAAAGAATAAGTAAAAGCAACAGAGCAGATTGTTCAGCTCATTTTGAATTTTTTTTAATTTAATGAATTTGTTGGATTCTAGAGCACCCCAGGGTGGAGCTCAGCTGTCGTACAGTACCTAAGCTAACCTGGTAGTGAGTTGCTATGGTAACCTCAGATAAACCAACCTTCAGCAGTCAAACTTCAATCACAAGAACAGGTGGTGCAGTTGGCTGTGGGTTCAAATCCAAGTCTGTTTGTGTGGCTTTTACATGTCTGTATGGCTTTCCTCCCACAGTCCAAAGATAAGTGTTTAAGGTGAACTGGTCACTCTAAATTGTGAGGCCACTGTGTGATGTACTGGAGCCAAGTGGTTCCAGGACATGCTCCTTAGCACAGTTACCCTGACCAGGATAAAGCAGTTACTGATAATGGACTAATGTCAAATTTGAATAAATCTCAGAACACTCCCTTAAAACAGTGTTTTAAGTAGGCAGAAAATGTTCACTGATCTTTGTCACAGACTGTTTTCTTAGTGTTTTCTCTTTAGCCCAAAATTCATTTTGATTTAATTGAATTATGGCCTGGCCATATTCCTTTTATGGTTGTGTTAAGAGCTGCAGACACTACCTTGCTACCTTCTGCATGATGCTCTTTCCCAGCAGGTGTAGCTCAAGCTCTAATGCAGTTTGGTTTTTATTTTTTACTTTATTCCTTGACTGCTGTGAAACTGAGCTGAGCCTCAATCTGCCCCTGACCTCTAACCACTTTCTTACTCACCTGTGTGTTTTTAGTGACACAAACAAGCAACCAGAGTGGAAAGCATCTTCCGGTGGGCACGGTTATCTGTGGAAAGAACCGCTGCCATGTAGTGAGTTGCTATGGCAACCTCAGATAAACCAACCTTCAGCAGTCAAACTTCAATCACAAGAACAGGTGGTGCAGCTCTGGTGTCCTCCATACCATCCTCACTTCTGCAGTAAACATGCATGTGATGTACAGTGCTGTGAAAAAGTATTTGCCCCCTTCCTGATTTCTTATGTTGTTGCATGTTTGTCACACTTAAATGTTTCAGACCATCAAACAAATTTAAATATTAGACAGAGATAACCCAAGTAAACACAAAATGCAGTTTTTAAGTGATGATTTTATTTATTAAGGGAAAAAAACTATCCAAACCTACATGGCCCTACGTGACAAAGTAATTGGCCCTAAACCTAATAACTTAGCAGATGCCACCCTTAGCAGCAACAACTGCAATCAAGCGTTTGCGATAACTGGCAATGAGTCTTTCACGTCGCTGTGGAGGAATTGTGGCCCACTCTTCTTTGCAGAATTGTTTTAATTCAGCCACATTGGAGGGTTTCCGAGCATGAACCGCCTTTTTAAGGTCATGCCACAGCATCTCAGTTGGATTCAAGTCCGGACTTTGACTAGTCCACTCCAAAACCTTCATTTTGTTTTTTTAAGCCATTCAGAGGTGGACTTGCTGCTGCGTTTTGGATCATTGTCCTGCTGCAGAACCCAAGTGCGCTTCAGCTTGAGGTCACGAACTGATGGCCGGACATTCTCCTTCAGGATTTTTTGGTAGAGAGCAGAATTCATGGTTCCATCAATCACAGCAAGTCGTCCAGGTCCTGAAGCAGCAAAGCAGCCCCAGACCATCACGCTACCACCACCATGTTTGACTGTTGGTATATGTTCTTTTTCTGAAATGCTGTGTGACTTTTACACCAGATGTAACGGGACGCATACCTTCCAAAAAGTTAAACTTTTGTTTCGTCAGTCCACAGAATATGTTCCCAAAAGTCTTGGGGATCATAAAGATGTTTTTTCGCAAAAGTGAGACAAGCCTTTATGTTCTTTTTGGTCAGCAGTGGTTTTCGCCTTGGAACTCTGCCATGCATGCCATTTTTGCCCAGTCTCTTTCTTATGGTTGAGTCATGAACACTGACTTTAACTGAAGCAAGTGAGGCCTGCAGTTCTTTAGATGTTCTTCTGGATTCTTTTGTGACCTCTTGGATGAGTCGTCGCTGCGCTCTTGGGGTAACTTTTGTAGGCCGATCACTCCTGGGAAGGTTCACCACTGTTCCATGTTTTCTCCATTTGTGGACAATGGCCCTCACCATGGTTCGCTGGAGTCCCAAAGCTTTAGAAATGGCTTTGTAACCTTTTCCAGACTGATAGACGTCAATTACTTTGTTTCTCATCTGTTCCCGAATTTCTTAAGATCGCGGCATGATGTCTTCCTTTTTGGGATCTTTTGACCCACTTCACTTTGTCTGACAGGTTCTATTTAAGTGATTTCTTGATTCAACAGGTCTGGCAGTAGTCAGGCCTGGGTGTGGCCTTCTAAAAAATGCGGTTAACCACAGTTACTTCATGATTTAACAAGGGGGTCAATTACTTTGTTACATAGGGCCATGTAGATTTGGATAGTTTTTTTTCCTTAATAAATAACATCATCACTTAAAAACTGCATTTTATGTTTACTTGGGTTATCTTTGTCTAATATTTAAATTTGTCTGATGATCTGAAACATTTAAGTGTGACAAAAATGCAACAACATAAGAAATCAGGAAGGGGGCAAATACTTTTTCACAGCACTGTACGTGTGCAGTGTGTGGCTAGTCCATCACACAGATCACCATAGTAACAGTCACACCCAATCACATGCTGACAGCAGCACCCTGCCACTGTGGACATAGCCTGCAGTAAAAACACCAAATTGGCCATCTGAGAAACATCTGAAGGCAGCATGGGATCCGCAGCTGTGGAAAATCTGGTTGAGTTTTAGGCCTCTCAGCAGAAACACTTGTGGTTCTCAGAGTGCATAAGTTTTGTTGATTTTTTTTATCAAATGAACATCTAGTGTTTAAGTCCCAGGAGAGGTAATGTGTGCAGTACTCCTGAGCTTAGCTCTCCACATACACAGCTTCAGTAAAATATTCATCCACATCTACGCTAACATGTTTGTTAATATAAAAACTGAAACCTATGCAAGTGTTGGAAAAACAAACACAGTTCAATGCTACCCCGACCACTTTGGATTGGAATGATAACGTCTGTCCTGCTGTTTCTGTAATGAAGGGAAACACTCTTGGCTTCCAGGACTGAAGAGACAACAGGCTGGATGATGTCATCGCTATGCACTGGAATTTGTCCAAGGGGTGGAGCCAGGGCACCCCCTGCGTCCTGCGGGCCACTGTGTGAACAGACCACAGGTGCTCTCCCACAGACAGGGAACTCCATAAAAACATTATCTGTTTGTCCTGGTGAGGAACCCGATACAAGAGGGGAGGGACGATATTACACCAAATCTCCTTGGCAACTTGAATAATATTTTGCTTTCTTGCAAAGACAGGAAATGAGCTCCGAAACTGAGGAAGGGCTGAGTGCATCATTTACACAAATCCTCTAGTCTGATAGCTTACAAAAACCTAATAGCTCATTTAAAGCTCAAAAATGTATGCTTGCATTTTTTCCTTAGTCACTTATAACAGCAGAAGCATGTTTGTTTGAACATTTATACGTACATTTATTCACATAATGTATGATTCTCCAAAGTGACATTCAGCTCAGCAATAAAAAAGGTGACAGAGGAAGGACTTTAAACACAGACACTGGATGATGAGATCACAGCTTGTGTGTCTAACACCACCATGTTGCTGGTTCATATCCCTTAAGCAGCTGCCCATAGGAGTGTCATCGCAGCAGATGGTGTTGGATTAATTTATGTGGCTGGCAGGAGGTCTGGAGGGAAATGGGTCTCACAGAGGTGGGTTTGGGAGGGACTCAGCAGCTCTGAGGAACACATGGAGATCATTACACCACACTGGACACTAAACTGAGAACCAATGGCCCTTTGTCTTTGAAGCCCTTGTGAATTCGATACAAAAATAAACCATGAAAAGGCCTTTTTTTGTACAAGGTCACAAAACATATTATGTTACAGATCAATCTGAAAATGGCCGCAAAATTCTTCTGCTTGATCTGCTATTGCCACTAATCTGGGTGCACTGGAAATTCTGGACTGAATTCCAGAATCAAAGAGCCAGACTCAGGTTGCAGCTTTTGCAGATTCCTGTGTTTTTCATCAAGTTCTAAAATGAACTCACTTGCCAGTGTGACTCCAGACTCCAGACTGTTTTTCTCTTGCTTTGATATTACTGTGATTTTAAACCCAAAGAGCAACAATTTACTTTTTTGACAAATAAAAGGTGAAACGGGGCCCAGTGGGAGTAAGGAGTGTCTGACTGAATCCACACAGTGTAGGATGAGTGTGATGAAACTGAGTGTAGCTGGTGGCCGGAGCCAACTGCAACCAGCTGCTGACCATATCAGCCGGTGACCCTGAACGCATAACAACAACCCTGTTCCCCAGGTATCTGCTTTATCACTGTTAGCTTTACTATGTTGTCCATCTGTGTTATCACTGTTATTACATGCTGGTGCTGCACCCTGTCACATCCATTGCCTGATCATCAACAGCTATGAGCAACTTTAACAAAAACAGGAAAAGTCACCTTTTTCATCCCCGTGCATTGTGCAAGCAAACACACGAGCTAAATTAGAAAGTGAAAAAATTAAACGAAACCACATGCTTATTGGAGGGAGGAGACACCGGGGTCCCTGGCAAACGTGCTAGGAACACTGAGTTATAAGAGCTTTGGAGATAGAAAAGAAGCGACGCAGTAATGAAGAACACACCGCTGGCTGGGGGTGCGCAGCGCGGGCCACACTTCAAAATGCTCCCTTCTTACATAACACACACGTTTCATCCAGTCTGCTAAACTAATGCTAATGCTAAAACTGAACTTCTCCACCATGTCTGCAAGCTATGAGGAGGCCAGCTGGCAGTGCAGTTACAGGTCTGTAGTTCATGGACAGCAGGATAACCGATAGGGTACCGTCACCTTACTCCAAAGTAGGGGCAAATGGAATAATAGTTAGAGCTGCTGCTGCTGCTGGATCCTGATCAAGGCACTTACCCTGAATGGACACAGTAGAAATTACTATAAATATGTTACCTAAACCTGCCCATGGGGGGCCAGCCAGTGACACTCAGACCCCCAGACGTTTATTTTTTCTCCTCAGTGCTTTTTGGTTGGTAGTTTGTTTTTGTTTTTGTTTTTTTCCTCTCCTCAGTTGCCAGCAGGTTTACTTTATAGCTTTTTTAGCCATTATAGTTTCACTTTGTATAGCTAATCTTTTACCTCCATGCTTATTTTGTCAGTGATGCTTTTTAATCTGTGTCTTCTATGTGAGAAGAAACCCTGTAAAAATAAATTAAACAGAATTGAAATTATCCTACTGTACAAATGGGTCCATGATTATAAGTAGCTTAAAACTGTAAATCACATTGGAGAAAAGTGACAGCTAAATAAACATACTGTAGACAGGAATGGAGGTGGTGAATGACAAAAAAGTTGCAGGTACCAATGTGCAGAAAGATGTAGCTGCAAGTCCTTGAGCAAAGCGCTTGTAAGCTGTGTGCTGTTTAACAAACCCTTTGGAATGAAGCATCTGCTGAACATCTGTTAAATTTAATTACGGTGGCATATGAACATCCTGCAGTAGTGGCACCCAGCAGGGTGGGGTAGGACTGGAGCAGGAACTGGGAGGAATGAGATTCTCAGCTGAGAGGTACAATTTGACTAGTGGCTTCATGAGAGGGACTCAACAGGGGCCATCAGGATCTGAAGAAAAGAGCAAAAAGGACATCATTGGGGTTCCAGGAGGTCACAACAAACATTGGTGGACTCCTCCTGAACACATGTGCTTGATTTAGCTGGACATGGTGGGGTCTGCGTTTGCTATGTGAAGATGACCTTGGCCCCCTGTGGGGTTGCTGGACCCTGCTGGTCCCCTGAGGTGCACCACACCGGCACAGATGGAATAAAATCCAAGACACTGAAAATAGGTATGAAGTTCCAGGAATCAAAAGAAATGAGAACAAGTATGTTCTGAAGAAGAAGAAGAAGGTTTTAAAATTAAAATGAGAGGTTTGGCGTTAATTATTAAGAGTGTGCCATTATATGAAATTGCTCTTTTATGGGAAGCGGTGGTCCTATAAACTGAAGATATTACCGTAAGGGCGTTTTGCAGTG
The DNA here is from genome assembly GCA_018136845.1 of Heterotis niloticus. Taxonomy (NCBI): domain Eukaryota; kingdom Metazoa; phylum Chordata; class Actinopteri; order Osteoglossiformes; family Osteoglossidae; genus Heterotis; species Heterotis niloticus. Next base: position 17,849,104 of record CM030894.1, on the reverse strand, counting down.
CCAGTGTGTGATTTAATCCATTTCACAAAGGTGTCCTGACTACCTGACCAGCTGAAACTACCAGGGAACCAAAGGCACAACAGTCAGACAACAATATGGTGTTCAGCACATGAAAAAGGACAATTGAATGGTGTGTCAAATTCACGTTCTTGTGTTATTAACTCCAGTCCTGTAATGGGATGCAGAGCATCGAGTGACGCTATCAGGCCTCTGTGGCCGTATCTCCTGGCACCTTCACTGAAAATGTTGTAGTCAATCCTAGCAGAGGAAAAACATGCAGACGGAGACCTGCCCAGAAGATGATCCAAAGGGAAAAAATTATTCACCGTGGATTTCCACATAGGGTACAGTGCTGTATCATAATTTCCTGAAAATAGTCCATTTTCAAGCATTAGCGTTTGTGCAAGTTTTATATCCAGAACTTTATTCCAAGATTGCTCCCAGCAGTCTTGTGAAGGTGACTTATGTTGGATTAAATAAGCCTCGTGGCCCTGCAAAGTGTGCCGTAAGCATTAACCGCTGCGAAAATGTTTCCTCCTATCTGCACTTTTATTAAGTTTCCAATTATGTCACTTTGCTTCTGCTGGATGAAAGAAGTTTTTGATGGAACTTCTGGAAACTTATGTTTTTTTCTTCATGTACATTTCAGAACATTTATGTATGTAGTTCCACTTTTGAATTACCACCTTCTGCTGAGGAGACATCTGACACAGTTCTGTATTTGCATAGCCCATCTTCCATAATTCACACATTATTTTATGACTTCCCCCCTTTCAAAAGCTGGAGCATAAAACCCCTCTGAAGGTGGTTAGCCTCATGCCTCACTGAGCAGCAACACTTCCTCAAATCTCCTGACCTGTATGTTAAGATTTGGGTTTGAATCTGGCTCAGTGTGTATGGAGTTTGCTGTGGTTTCCTCACACATCTCAGATATGTGTGTTTCAGGTGCACTAATGACTCTAAACTGCTCTTTATCTTTGGACCTCAAGGTTCACTTTATAACAGGACCCAGGTTTGGAGGGGGGCTCCTGCTGTGGCACCATTGAACAAGATATTTTCCCTGAATTGTTCCAGTAAAAACACCCAGATGAGTAAATGGGTAAATGCTATAAGCAGCTTAACACTGTAGGTCTATTTAGAGAAAAGCACCAGGTAATTGAATAAATGCAAATGTAGGAATCCTACAGTTGTGTTCAACCACAGGGTGATATAAGGTTTCTCAGAACAGCAGTCCTTTCTTTACCTCTGCCAGAATTCAGCCCTCTAGGAGTGAAACCAAGCAGGTCTGTCACAGGATCATGTAGCTGCGAAACTGGGCTAAGACTGACAGCACTAACGTAACAAAAGTCAGTTTGGAGTCGGTGACAACCATCCCCCCAGAGTGGCAGAGGACCCGATGGGCTGCATTGTTCCTCAGTGGAGACACTACACCTCCTGCCTCCAGGTCAAAATCTCAGCGCTGCATTTACAAACAAAGAGGGCAGGAAATGGCACCCAGTGAAACGATAGACCTTTGGTTTCCCATGGATGCTCATTCGTATTCTGTAAAGCAGTGCAATCAAAAAGCCACAGCCATGCTGGGTGTGTCCTGCCAGAAGCTCTGCCCACAAACCAAGTGAAATTTAGCATCATTTTTACATGAGACCTGGCCCATTCTGACCATTTGTGCAGCAGGGTCATTTTTACCGCATCAGGTGAGGGTAAGTAACTTGACCGAGGGAAATTCGGAAGGATACCAACTGAACAGCTTTGGCCGATGTTTATATGCTAATGGTCTAAGCTGCGAAAAGGGCAGCGTATGGCACTGATGCCATACAGGGTCCCTGGGTTAAGATGAAGATGGTGGGGGCAGTCGGATTGTACAGTCCATGGACCCCATCTAACACAAGGGATCTGGGCTTGTGGGACCTTCAAAGGCAACCAGCCTTTCACCTTAGCTATGAACTATAAAGTGGTGTTGAAGTACAGTCGTGTCACAAGGGTCTGAAGATGTGCATAAAAATGGAAGAAGCAACACTTTCAAGGCCCAGGTACTCTGTCTGAGTTTCAGGCAAAAATATTCAAGGTGCTGATCTCTTCTTGCAACCTCGCTCCCTCCCCATAAAGCCCCCAAAACAGACATTAGGTGTATTTCCAGTGTTAATTATGTCTTGCGATAAAAGTCAGGCCTGCAGCTTCCAGGAGATGTTAACTTCTTAATTATGGCGATAATAAGAAGGGAACATGCAGGAGAAGGTAAGGACATGGACCACAGGTGCTGTAGGAGTCTGGACATGGGCAGTACCTGCAGAAAGGAATCTTTCTACATTTCCATGGTCAAGTGTCTCCAAATGCTGTGCTGTGTCTTTCCATTGTACCTTTTGACAGAGGCAGCAGGAGGGCAAAGGACCCTGTTTCAGACCTAGGAGGGTGAGCTGGTGCAGCACTGAAAGAGTCTCTCAGCGAAGAGTTTTGACATTCTCTCATTTATTTATTGAATCTAATGTCATTAACCTGAAAATTTATTTTGGGGTGGGGTTAAATTTCCTATTAAAAATATATTTTTTCAACTTATCAGGTTGTTCAAATAGGAAAAACAACAAACACGTTTTGGCTGAATGTTTCTTCAGCTTATTCCACTGCAGTGTGGGGCACCAGATGACCCAGCAGTTGGTGCTTTACTCAAGTGATAACATAACCTGGGTTCTAACCCCTCTGTGGCACCCTTGAAAATTACATGGTTTACATTTACAGTACTGTGAATGGGTTAGAGCACAAACCTCTCAGGGTCAGACATGCTGGAGGAAAGAGTTGTATAAATGAAATGTATCAGGAGGCGTGACTGTGTGTGAGCTCATCTCCTCGTGGTCTCCTCTTCAGACCGTGCACATGTACGGGCCGTTTTGTTTCGCCTTCACTGTGATTTATAGTAATGTGGCCGTAAATGACGGTGTGGCACAATGCGGTTGCAGTAAATGAGAAAAGGAAATGCAGTAGCAGCTGTTAACGCCCTGCCCATTAGAGTAACAAATGAAGGACTTCTGCCACTCATTTTTCTTTCATGAACTTCTGAGTCTGGATGCTAGCAGGTACCGCATTGAACCAGGATCCATTAAGCTCTCCTCTGCACAGTTTAGTATTTGCCTCCTTTCTTTTGGTTCACTCCCTCCTTTCTCCAGGTTCAGGGCAAAGGGGAGGATAGACAGTGATGTGATTAAAGAGTCTTGAAGAACACCAGAGACTCATTTCCAGGAAGTTCTTCTGCAGTTGTACCATTCAACCCAACATGTCACTTCAAATTTGTACATCTGTTAAATAGGTCGAATGTCAAATTATATTTTCTCTATATGGACGTCAAAGGTTGACACTGAGGGAGCAGGACAGGGAAAACATGGACTTTGTTCAACTGTGGAGCTGAAGGAAACTGTGAAGGACACCATGGACACCCAGGAAATGAAACAGATGGATGTTGGATCAACTCAAACGGGAACTCTCATTGGAAACACAAATGATGAGATTGCAGTCATGGTACTTTGGGCAGATCGTGAGAAGAATGGATTCTTTCGAAAAGAAAATGATGATGCAAAATGTCAGAAGAAAAGAGAAGGGGATGAGCAGCAGATAAACAGACTCAAACTCAGGGACAGTCTACACACCCCATTCAGCAGTAAGGCCATGAGCAGGGGAAAGAACTTTCTGGAGCTCATAAGAACAATGTCCTTCTGTGAAAGCACAGGCTGTTTGGTGTAGCGAAATAGAAGGACCAGAGAGACCAGGAGACACACATCTTGCGGTTCATTTCCACCACTCTGCCTCATAAATGTTTATTTTTTATCCAATATTTTTTGAACTGCACTTCCAGAGTGACTATTAGAAGGAAAAGAAAGTTCATGTGGGCATTGTTTTTGACCCAAGGCCTCAGCCCAGTTCTAAAATGGTTTTGCTACTAATTCCTCAAAATTTGTGTTTTCTAAGTTACATTAGTTTCATCTGTATTTGCTCGAAACCATAAAGAAGAAAATAATTCCAGAAATCAGTGCTGACTGGATCGTGAATGATGTCACAGTGATAGCATGGTGATGTCAGAGTGACACCACCAGTCGGTTTCCCAGACATTTCTTCCAGTCTGTTGTGCTCAAACAGATTTTCAGCATGAGGAGCTAATGGGAGTTTGACACTTTGTTTATTTTCCTTCTCATTCATTTGCACTACTTTATGGTCATCGTTCATCGTTCATTTTTAATTCTCGTAGCATTAATAACCCCTGAACAGAATGCAGCTGAGGCCATGCACCTCCCAAATATTCGGGGGATCTTTCATCTTATGTTTAGCACTTGGCCAGTATTGATTTCTCTTTCCAAAGATATTGACCCTCCTGCCAGAGAGTTTCTCCATGGTCTCTGCTCCCTGTGACCCACTTCCACAGCCGTTCAGAGCCAAGTCAGCGGAGTGCAAATGACTCCATGATGTACATATTGATCAAAGCGGGAGGACCCTAATGTCCCACAGAGAGGTGAAATTGTTTTACGGCTTCCCAAGGTGCCATCAGATGCTTTCAGGCTGGATTCGGCATTGTGTTTTTGCTGGGTTGGGAACCGCATGCAAAGCCAAGTGAGGTTCAGCACCTGGTCCATGTAAATTTCAGCAGGCTCAGCAGCATCCCTTTCACACCACAGGAGGCAGGTGGTATAGTGGCTAGAGGCATCACCTTGCTTTCAGAGGGTGTAGGTTTGAATCCCAGCTCCAGCTGTAGTACATTTGATCAAGGTTCTTACCCCAAAACTGATACAGGAAAAATCACCCAGCTGGATAAATGTATAAATCTTGTGATGGACTGGATCCTATCCAAGCTATAGTCTGTTAGCTGAGCTGCTAGTGATTCCAGAAAAGACTCCTGAGACCTGGACCAAGACAAACTGTTAAGGTTGATGGATGGATGGACGGACGGATGGATGCCTGGATGGATATAAATGTGCAAATCATTGTAAGCAGCTTAACCCTGTATGTCACTTTGGAGAAAAGCTGCAGTTTCATGGCATATGTTCAGCAACAGTTATTGCTGTTCATGTTCTTTTCATGGTAAAACTCATTTTCAGCAAACATAAGTAAAAGTTCTGATGTAACTTTAGTGCTGATGTAACTTTAGGTGGATGTGGGTACAAGCAATGATGACTAATAGATCAGACCAAGTCCAGGTCTCTTTTCCAGAACACAATGGAATTCAGTATTGAACATGTACTCATTATTTTTTCTTTTATTTTATTTATGAAAATGGTTTAGGTTTTAAGGGTTTATGGCCATTTCACTGCAGACAAAGTGAGCAGCAGAAATGAAGAGTGGTAAATAAATAAATACATAATACATAAATAAAATGAGGGAACACCAGACACTGATCTTTGAGGGGGCACTGAATAGTATGAAGTGTATTAGACATACATCTGTTACAGTTGTTAGTACAGTCAGAAGTCAAGCTGCATAAACAGTATAAATAGAAAAAGTATCAAAGTAGAAACAAACAAGCTCACTACTGCTGGTTGCCATTTCACTCCAAGCCAAAGCTCCAGCTCAACACAGGGCAGCTGTGCTGGATCCCAGGAGCACAGACACCAGCAGAGTACGAGGCCAAGCCCCTGTGATCACAGATGCCTGTCGAGAAACAGGCTGTTAAGGGGCTGGAGAAGAAGGCCGGTCGCGTGGCTCTGCAAACATGCTGTGGAGGAGTCTTGCCAATTAGCTCCTATTTATCTGTATCACCTCACGTCCTCTCGCTTGCAAGGTGCAGAAATATAAAACCATAATGAGATTTCACAGCAATGGACCATGTAACCTTCATGACGATCATATTACTTTTCTGTCAATATCTGCGAGTGTGTATTAGATCAGGCGATGAAGCAGAGGAGCATCATTACTTAGTGGACTCCGCACGTGATCCACATTTCCACATATCAAATTTTGCAGCTTGTAACCAGCTATATAAGACAATTTCCAGCATCTTCATTACAAATCTATTCCCTACATATTAGCTATATTACATATATCTACAGGATAGGATAGGATCGTCCTGTGCTATACATGTAAACAGTACATATACAGGAAATATGAACATAAAGTACTATCTTACACATTTTTAATAAATGCTTGATATGAGGGTATTTTATTCAATGAACCAGGATAAAACACTCTGTTGTGATGCACATATTCCAGCTGTCTTAGAATTAAACCGGCAACAGCAAGTGAACACTCAGCAGTATGAATATTGAACTTATATTTTGTTCAATATCACTGCACACTATTTACACAGTCAGTTCAGGGTTGTGACATTAATCTAAGTTACTAAAGCTGGAGTGGGATTCAAACTCAGGTCCTTCAAGTGAAAGACAGGACCTCCAGCCACAATGCCACCTGGTGCTCTGTTTGCAGCAGAGAGTCAGCAGCCCTGCATGGCAGCCTCAGCTATTCAGCAGCGCAAGTTTCACATCCCTAATCCACATGTACCTCTGCCATGGAAATTGAGTGTTAGCAGAACAGAGGTCTATTTTTGTACGCTGTCTAGTCATGAAATAATTTTGAGGACTTTTTAGCAGCTAACTTGTCCCACCATCTGACATGTGCACATGAAGGGATAGAGACAGAAACAGTGATTGGCTGAGGGGTGTCAGTAAGTCCCCTTCTGAGATGTAACACTAAAGAATACTGACCAGCAGTTTGATTTCTGGTCATAAACCTTAGGTCAGTCATCTAATAGGTTTGTGTATCAGATGCCAACTAAAAGCAAACACTGGCTTAAAGTCTGTGATGGACCTAGTACTGCCCCACCCCACGGGTCATTCAACAACCCAACTGGGGGTCTTAGCGGCTCTAACAAAGGTTTAGGGTGGCCTCTTAGGCAATAGAATGAGAATTAGAAACAGACCAACATTGATTTTCCAGCTCAGATGGAATTGGTTTTAAGACATATAAAACAATAAACAACATCTATATATGTCCTAAGGTTGCAATATAGAGCAACAAAGCATGTGTGTCAGTGAACACTGAGGATACATTTAACATGGGGGGGGGTCTCTCACACTGCTGGTAGAGGCACAGAAATCACATCAGTGTAAATAATAGTCCACCTGCTGCAGGGTACATACCTGCAGCATAAATCTTGGGGTCACATTGCTATAGAAGGTGAATCCTAGCGAAGGTGAAAATGCCACATAGGCATGCTTGTTTGGAGATTTTTAATTGCTTTTCTAAAATGTCTCCACTGAACCCAAAGAAGGACAAGTTACTTATTCTGTAAATTAGTGCATGCTTATTGTAAATGTTACACAACACACAATGGCCTAAACATGGTATGTTATTTATTCATTCATCTGAAATCTTTTTTATAGGTGACTTCCATGTCTAGTTTGAATAAGAAGCTACTTGCAATGATATATATAGTCATAGAGGTAATTTTTACTGTATCAGTTCAGGTAAAGCACCTTGATCAGAAAAATTGCTGCAGCAGCGGGAATTTCATCATGGATCCTTGAAAACTGCTGGCAGCCACCACAACTGCACCTGCTGCCTCTATACTGCCCTCGTCATCATTTACCTCAAATAGGAGAGACACATATTGTGTCTCACTTCTTCATGAAATTGTATTTCAGGGATGTTGTGGGTTTGCGTGTTGCAGTCGAGCACAACCACAGAGTTTTCTAAGAGTGGGGCCGTGGGGCTGAGAAATGTGGTCAGAAGTGGCCCTTCCTGTGCCACTGGCCTCCCTAACGTTCCCAGATTTCCCTCTCCAGAAGAATTTGCTGCAGAAATAAGTAATGGATTTACATGGAATTAAAACACATGTAGCAGATTTCTGAACATTTTCAATTAGTTAAGCAACATAAACCCCTTAAAACTGACCGACCAGCTTGGTTTTCAGTGGCAAAGCATTTAAAATTTGGTGGTTGACTGGTTTTGGGAGCTGCACACATTTTCGGATCACCTGATTCAAATTAAATTTGCTGCTGTTCACCAAACCCGGCTCATGTCTGTCAAACGTCATGCAAAGCACAAACTGCTGCTGTTCTTGCTGAGCTGATTGGTGCAAGTTGCCTGTTGCCTGTTGCCTGTTTGTGAGTTTGTGTGCTCATTCCAGGTACCTACATGTGCCTCAAAGCCAAATTCCAACCATGGTTTCTCAAGACATAAGTGTGCGTTTCACAAACCCCGCCCTGCCTCCAGGAGCTCTGGCCACAGAAAAAAATTAAAGACAACAGAGTTGAAAGCAGAAAAAATCACATGGGAATTCATATAAACTTAAACTCAAACGAGCCTCAGCTTCCCGACTTGCAGACTCCATCAGCAGAAACCCACACAGTGAAGCTGCAAAGATGGGTGAGAGAGAGAACCGCTCAAGAGCAGTGGGAATCGAGCTTGCATTTGTACATTGTATGAGTCTCAGTTCACTGTCTGTGGATGTTTTATCTGTATTAACAGTTATTTCCCAAAGTAAAGTACAATGCAATTTCAAAAGCAGGAGACAGCTGTAGATGCAGAACGATGTGTGTCTGATGCCACCATGTTGCTGGTTTACATCCCTTCACCAGCTGCCTATAGGAGTGCCATTCAAGCAGTAGATACACAGATAAACATAGCAGATGGTGGTGGACTCATTTATGTCGCTGCCAGGAAGTCTGGAGAGAGATGGATTTGGGGGGGACTAAGCAGCTCTGAGAGACACAGGAGATCAGTACACCTCATTTGTTCCCCTACCAAGAACCAACAGACTGTCAATATCGAACAATGAAATGGGCAAAGGAAATCACTGTTCTGCTTCTGACTACCAAACTTCTGCAATTCAAATGTACACAGCCTGAAAACTGTTGGCCATTTATTCTTTGTCTTGTTGCTCAACCCAGTTGCTTTGATGTTGTTAGACGCAGCATTCATCACATTCTTTTGTGGCCCCACAGCCGTCTCCAGCCAGATGTTTGCCTCAGGGCCTTTAGAAAGGGGGTCTCTACTGGATCTGTAAACTGCACACCGGCCACTCAAAGTGCGCACAATAACAACATTAAAACAGCCATATCGCTCCATGACCACATCATGCGTTTGTCCCCCTGAAGACATTCTGTACAATTTCCTGTATGAAAAACAGAAAATAAGTAAAACTCACAGCTTGCAACCATGACAACAACCAATATGGATTTAAGTAAATTTAAACTTCATCACATTTAACAATTTTATACAATGAAATGCAGTTCAAAACAAGCATGGTAATAAGTTTATAACCGAGAATATTTCAAATGAGCCATTTTTGTGTAGTGTCAATTCACGAACACACACGCACACACACACACACACACACACGTTTGCCAGGATGATGCCAACCCCATGGAATAACAGGGGAGCAGAGTTGGGTTGTGCTTGTGTTACTCTACACTGTTGCTAACCTCTGTTCTGTTGGAGAAACAAACAGAAACTGTTTCTGTTTCACATCTGCACTGAGCTGCGGTACAACTGGCATCTCATGCAACCCTGGAGATGCTGCAGATCTACTTCAAACGTCAATTAATTATCCCCAGATGAAGAGGCAGAAGTTGTGTGTAACAGCACTTGAACTGATTGCCATTGAAATGTTTGCACTGTTATAGTGCGCCTGTCCTTAGTGCTTAAAGCAGCCACCCTGAACAAAACACACACACACACACACACACACACACACACTCACACTCTTGGCTTCCTGCAGCTAAGAGTGTCCCTGTAGATGCACCACTGTGGGCTGTGACTGGTAATCCTGAGCAGCCGGAGTTCAAACACAAATGCAGGAGCGACAGATGGAGGAGATTCTCAGCCCAAATGGCTGTGGATCATTCCTGAATGTTCCGTGAATATTGATATTACTAGGCAATGCCTAACTCCCCCCACTGAATCCACTCTTTCTCTGAGAAAGGAAAAGGTATAATAACCACTAGCGATACCTGAGAAAGACACAGTCCAGCTTGCTAGAGGTATTGACTTCACTCCTGCTTCGGGTTGCAGGACTCGCTGTGAAACATTAACTCTGATGTGGACGTTTTCACCTGTGGTGGACTGGTGGAGGTGAGCAAGCAGCACTGCTCTTTACTATCCCGTACACTGTCTAGTTCCAGTGGTACTGACCTGTTTCATTGTTTTCCATCCATCCAGCTATCAAGCAGTTTGCCTGTCTAGGTTTTACCTCTGCAATGCAGGGCCTCTTGCATCTGGGGCAGATTTTGCCCTGATGTCACCTGAAGAGTTGCACCCTAAGGTGCTGAAGGTACTTGACTCTTTCTATAATGGAACTTGAACCTGCTGTGAGACCCTGCACTGAAGTCTATGGGAGAAACATGTCAAGGATTAAGGTACAAGTAGTTCTAAGCAGATAAAAAATGTGTCTCTGTGTTTTTTACTGTAAATTCTGTCTATATTTTCACAAATGGAAAGTCTATATGATTGGGGACAACATGACAAAGAGCTGTGGTCTTAATGATCAACCATTTCATTTCTCTCCTAAACTTTGAAGTGATCCTTAGCCTAAGATGTTTCCCAGAACTCTGAGAGCAGAAACACTTTTTAAAGTGTGGTTTTGCACCAGTAACTCTGGTGACAGTGATTCCAACCTCAGTTACGTAGATTTAGGGAGGAAAAACCACAAACAGCAAAACAAGGCTTTCAGGGGAGGCAAAACATACACAAATAAAGTGACGTAGGAGCTTCAGAGCTGCTTGTGTACAGTGAATAATTGAGAGTAAAGAATGACACAGAAAGTGTGTGAACTAAATGAAAAAACATTATGAAATCTGGCAAAGCATCAGACTTCAGTGCTGGTGGAGAAGACATGGAGCTGCTATATTTGGAAACTTTTGGCCCTTGGAACCAATGATTTTGCAATTCCAGAGATACGACAAAGACAAGCACTTGTTAGAGCTACAATAAAAGATCTGGAGAAGTTCCCCAAATAGAATAAAGTTTAGAACTGTTCAGTCAAGAAACACTGGATTCTCTGAAAAAAAAAAACTGTGAAGACTGCAAAACTTGGAGGGACAAAGATGAAGAGAAGATCCAGCAAGCAGATGGACAGACTCAGTCACAGCAATACAAGCACAAGTGGAGCACAGACCATTCTGAAGAAACTCTGCATGGTCAATATTAACTGAATGACACTCATCAGCAAGGGGTGTTCTCATAGACCACAGTGCTCCATAAATCTTCTTCTTCTTCTTTCGGCCGCTCCCGTTAGGGGTCGCCACAGCGGATCAAAAGCTTCCACTTCCTCCTGTCCTCTGCATCTCTCTCCGTCACCCCCACCACCTGCATGTCCTCCTTCACCACATCCATAAATCTCCTCTTAGGCCTTCCTCTCTTCCTCTTGCCTGGCAGCTCCATCCCTAGCATCCTTCTCCCGATATATCCAGGATCTCTCCTCTGCACATGTCCAAACCAATGCAATCTCGCCTCCCTGACTTTGTCTCCAAACCGTCCAACCTGTGCTGACCCTCTAATATACTAATTTCTAATCCTGTCCATCCTCGTCACACCCAATGCAAACCTTAACATCATTAACTCTGCCACCTCCAGCTCTGCCTCCTGTCTTTTGGTCAGTGCCACCGTCTCCAACCCATAAAGCATAGCTGGTCTCACTACCATCTTGTAGACCTTCCCTTTCACTCTTGCTGGTACCCTTCTGTCGCAGATCACTCCTGACACTCTTCTCCACCCACTCCACCCTGCACTCTCTTCTTCACCTCTCTTCCACACTCCCCATTACTCTGGACTGTTGATCCTAAGTATTTAAATTCCCCCACCTTCGCCAACTCTATTCCCTGCATCCTCACCATTCCTCTGTCCTCCCTCTCATTTATGCACATGTATTCTGTCTTAGTCCTACTGACTACAGTGCTCCATAAATGATTATTAATAATCATTAGGACTCCATAATCATGAGGACACCAGGAGCACAGATACGCTGAGTGTAATTTGGCGGGTTTGGAGCTGCTGTTGGTCACTCCAGACCCAGGCTGTGGTTGTTCTGTTTCCTTTTGTTCACCCTGAGCCATTTTCCCTCACTGGGAAAAAAAACAGTGTTGACCAGCATCTGATGGGTGCTGTCACCGAGGGGACGTTAGCAGATGACAAACGCATTTCATGTCAGATGGCCATGGGACTGAGTAAACACGGTAAAGTATAGTGGGCTTTCAATCCATCAACACGACAACATTCTCGTTCGCTATTTGCATATAAAACACTTCACCTGACACATTTAAGGGCAAACATCCTGCAGGGGGTGTAAAAGTTAATGTTGAAAAGCAATTTGCAAACATGAAAAGTGCACATTAACATGCTGGTGCTTTTACAGCGTTACGGGGGAAACGCAGTATGAGAGAAGACATCTAGATGTGTTAAAATAGACAGCAGACAGCACTTGTCAGCAACAAGCATGGTGCACATGCACCTGGTAATTACCTCGATTTTTACACTAAAAAGCCCTTTTCTAATACCAAGACAATGTGCAAATATAAGTCATAGTGACAATCAAGGAAAGTTGTGGTAAAATATTGTGCAACCATAACCAGACTACACCAGAGGAGCAGCAGGTGGTGAAGTAGTTAGAAAAACCAATGAGACTTTGTGAAAGAATAAAGATTTTAACTTGTACAAAACATTTGTTTTAACTGTATTTTTTTAGCAATAGATAGAGTCATAGCCCCACAGGTTTTAATCCTGGGTTCGAATCACTGCTCCCACTCTTGTAGCCCTGAGCTAATTGCTTACCTTGAGTCGATGCTGTAGTTAAGCAAATTGCTTTAAGCAGCTCCATTTACAAGCCTAACTTTGTAAGTCACCTTGGGCAAAAGGTGTTGGAAAAGTGAATAAAAAAGCCCACATTAAAATGTTAATTTCTCATCAATAAACTATGGGGATGGTGGAATTTGTCCTTGCAGTGCAGAGGCCAGCAGCTGCAGCAAACTGTCTACAGGAAATTCAAGAGCCCAAAGGCATTCGATCACTAGGGTCACTGACAGGGAGGTGGGATCTCAGTAAAACAAAAATAATGTAATTATTTGTAGCTTTGAAAGGGAAGCAAATTTCCCAGCTTTTGAATGAAAATCATGGGAACAGGTGTTTCAGTTTTCAATGGTGGACAGATGAGTGAATAATAATAATAATAATAATAATAATAATAATAATAATAATAATAATAATAATAATACCAAATTTGTTATTGTTTACTAAACAAACACTGGTCTGTGACCTCAAAAGAGTTAAGCTCATTCTTAAAATTCCTCTCAATGGCTGCCTGTATCTCCCCACCAATATGTTTTTCCTCTATTTTTGGATTCGTCCATTTAGATCACAATGTGCTGCTTTTTCCCAGGTTATGCAATTTTCAGGGAGGAAGGTGATGAGAAGGGGTCTGACAAAACAGCTATGGTCACATGAAATGAGAGTGAGGCAGGACAGAAGAGGGGAAATGATCATAGCTGCTGCCCAGACCGGTGCCTCTTCTGCAGGCTCAGTTGACCAGATTTAACCACGCCCCATCGTCCCCATCCCGTGGTTGTCTCATGGTTCAGTCATTCGCTAATCATATGAACACTGACAACACAGAACAATTGATTCCATCCCAACCAGGACCATGTAATCCACATGAAATACATAAAATGACTTTAGCTGAATCAGTTCTTTCAGCCTTTCCTCATATTTAATGAAGTCACTGCTTAATTCATTACAGTCAAATACTTGTGGTCCAGTGTTGCATCATGAGGCCACCTTGTTTGTGTCCGCTGAAGTTCTCTGGATTCCTCCACAGATGTCTCACATGCCTTGTGATATGAATCTCGTGAGCACAAACTCTGGCACTTGTAGTTTCATCCACAAAAATCCTTTTGTTGGGAACCAACTTGCCATCCTGTGTCATTCGTACTTCAGCACTGAGGTGAACAAATGCAAATTCAGGAGCAGGACATTCAGTCTGAACGCGAGTTGCATAACATTAAACAGTCTTTAGGTGGCGCAGTGGTTAAAAGTGCTGGCTTGTTATTGGACAACACTGGGTTTGAGTTCTCACTCCTGCTGCAGCGCCACTCGGCATGCATCCCTCTGATTTAAAATGATTTAATATCATTTACTGACATCTGACCAAATAACAAGGCTCATTTTTTACTTTCGAAGTTAATAAGAGCTGACTGTGGAAGAACTCTGCCTCCCTTCACTATTACTAGCTGCTTAATCGTAGTCAGGGTCATCGTGCTCCAGAGCCCATCCCAGAGTCACTGGGTGCCAGGCTGCAAAACAACTCCCAGGTATTCCACTTTAGAGTGACCAGTTAACCTTAAACCCACCTGTTTGAACTCTGGAGAGTAACCCACACAGACCCTGGGAGAGCATTACAACTCCACACGGGCCGAGCTGCACTCGAACTCAAGCCTAACTGCACCGCCCCTAAACATGTTATAAAAAAGAATAAATAAATGCACAATTTATAGCATCCTGCACTGAAGAGTTATCCAAGGCACAAACATTGTGCTCACAACCAATGTGACGATCAGGAATCAGTGGGGACTTTTTGCGTTGGTTTGGCTTGTGTTGCAGAGGGGGTTCTCGGGGTCTGGGGACACAAACAGCTTCACAACACTAAAGATTGGATTAAGATTTAGGATTATGGTTAAGATTACCGTAAAGGAAAGAGAAGATGAATGCAAAAAGTAACCTGAACTACTGGGTCATTTTAGTGAAGCGGAGAGTCACAGTGAAATGGAAAGAAAAGGAGAGGAGAGAAGAGCAGCAGGGAGCAATTGTCAGTGTGAGAACATTTCAACATTCAGCTGAAGTCCATGTTTCCACAGGTGACATTTCTTTGCAAAAGGACAAGCACATGCAGGTAAAGACTTCAAAATATAAACTGGGTTGAAACTGGAATGAAGGGCAAAAAAAAGAAGTGAAGAAGATCAACTTTGCTGAAGGCGCTGTGCTCTGCTCTTGTGACACAAAGGTGCCTATTGACAGATGTGAGATGAGACCTTGGCTCCAGTGCTGCAATTGCACAACATGTGTGCAGCCACCTCTCACCACACATCTCCAACCTGAACCGTGCCATGGTTCCGTGTGACTATGTACCATGGTGTACGTGATGGCGCTGCAGAGTCATGTGTCAAGCAGCTTGGAATGCAGAATGATCAGGACATTCATCTCACCATGTTTCTCTGTGCTAGCAGACTGTAAAAGGCCACAGGTGATTGGTCCCCGGGCGCCATCTTTGTTGAAACATGTCCTTGAGGACCTAATCTGTTACAACATGCACACTTCAGCCCCAGGCTTCTCGAGACCATACAAGGCGTTTAGGAAAATAAGACATTTGGGACCTTTCCTTGGGTTTGGCTCCAGGGATGAGAGAATGATATGTGGGCGGTTGGGAGGAGGTGCTCATTCTTGGCATGTTTTGAAATCACGTTTCCACGCCCCTGTGTACAGAGGACTTGCATCCATTTTTGGAGATCACTGTTTGCGGACTCTGTGCAAAATATGATGACACTCTCAGCGCAACACAGTGCACGGTTACACAGATCCATTGTGTTCTCCACACAAAGCCAGAGTACATTCAGCCTTTCCTGATGGATGTCACCTCTTTATGCAGCTAATGGATTTAACTGGCTGTGTCCAGGGATGATGTGTAAGAGTCATAATTCCTGTACTGTCCTGCATTGAGTCCACATGGAGGAAGGGAGAGCCACACACTCAGTAAACAGCCCACGGAGTGCTAGACCCCCGCTCTGTTAGGAAACAGTGCTGATGAAGTTGAACTGCGTGACACTCTGCATAGCTGTGTCTGAGGAGCACCTGGCAAGACACCAAATGCACGGCTCTGCACCACTGAGTACTAGCGTGGAGGTGAGCAGGCTGTGTGAGGAGTGCGACGATTGCATCTTCTGCGATACCGCATCTCGCCAGAGCTCCACAGGCACAGTTTTTTTTCCTTGAGGCCTTGAGGCCCGGCCCAGGCAGCCAGCGCCGCTCAGGAAGTATTGCATAATTCCTCGGCACTCCTCTCAACAGCCTTGTTGGAGCAGCGCCGCATTTCACATGGAGAAAGAAAACAAAGCAAACAAACTCACTGATGCTTGCAGACCACTTGGAAAAGAGCCCAAATAACTAAAATTAGAAACGCCCAACATAACAACGTTAACGAAATGTGAATTTGAGCTTTTATTTGCGTGATTTTGCTCATTCCGAGTACATTTTACGCACTTTTTGCACTTTGCATAAAAATGTTTTCATTTACTTGCAGTCAGCAATCTGGAGAAGTGCCCTTATTGAAGGCACTAAAGAGACTCTTACGCAGCCTCGGGTCAGCAAGTGGCATGGCAGTTGGAGGACCCAAAGGATACAGGTTTACTTCTTTTACTGTGGGACCCTAGATCAAGGTCCTTACTCAGAACTGGCACAGTAAAAATTGCCCATCTGTATGAGGAGGTGACCATAATTAAATGGGTAAATCACAGTAAGCAGCACTTTCTGTGCTTTGGAGAAAAGGATCAGGTGAATGAATAAATGTAGTTCAGGGCTTAAAAGTTGTGCTGCAGGAGGAACGTCCCTGCGAAGGGAGAAGGACAATGAATCAGTGTGAGTGTTTAGGGGGAAACCTTCCCAGGCCACTGTATATAGAACCCCAGCTTGAGTTTAAAACCAGAGGATGCAGGAGCAGTAATTAGAGCACA
This sequence comes from Heterotis niloticus, assembly GCA_018136845.1. Classification (NCBI taxonomy): domain Eukaryota; kingdom Metazoa; phylum Chordata; class Actinopteri; order Osteoglossiformes; family Osteoglossidae; genus Heterotis; species Heterotis niloticus. The sequence continues at coordinate 17,832,419 of CM030894.1, read as the reverse complement.
ATTACAGCAGTGGCGGCGCTGTGGGCCTACCTCATTCAGCCATGACTGGAACTGCCGAGGTGCGACAACATGTGACTCATAAAACGGCAGCATCCAGCCACAAATCATACAGAGAACAACAGCGTCAGCAGTAATTGCATGTCCGAAAATCCAAAACATTGACAAATATAAACATTTGCAGAGCTCACAATGGTCCTTTTCTGCTTCTGCATGGCTGAGAAGACGTCATGATTCATTCAGGCATCTGAGCTAAGAATCAGGCAAAATTCTGTAAACATCCCGTTGGAAACTAAACTGTGGTCGCCGGGAAAACAAAAGTCTTTGTGCTTACGGGTTACAGCTTGGTGGGTGGTGCCTGACTGCTAGTGCCTGCATTCATGAGGGGTTTGGAGCGGATGAGCTGCAATATGGCTGCCATGATGGTGCTGCTGGACAGTCGTGAGAAATGAGTTTTCAGCAGACAACGTTGAGAGCAAAAAAGGGCTGCAGCCCCACACTTAAACAATCCTTCACCTAAGGGCAGCGTTTAATGCTGGAGATAAACTACTTGTATAACACCCTTAACGTCAGGGGTTTTAGGGCAAACTGAGTGACATGTTGGTTGCTCATGAAATTCCATGGCCGGTTGGACTATTTTGAGCCACTCAACTTGGCCCCCCACCTGGAGGGCTTTGTATACCTGTAGCACAGCAGTTGCTTGATTAGCGCAGGTCAATAGCAGCGCTGGCAGCTTCTGTTGGCGACCGGGCCTTGTTCTGGCACCGGACCTTCGGAGCAGCTTGTCCTTTGCAATGCGCCGTCCAGCACGGGAACCAGCAAAGGGCCTGTCTTAAAGCGCTACAATTACATTGGACATCACAGCTTCCCTAATTTTCTGTAACCTTAAGCCTCTTTGCTTACTTGTTTGTCATTCATGCTCCTTTCATGTCACGGTTCGGATGACGCGGCTCCCTAAGTAAGACCATTTGGAAAGTGCAGGACCAGTAATTGCAAAAGGAACCAAATTATGTGCCTCTTGGAAATGTGGTTAGAGAAGAAAGATAAGGCTCTTAGCTTCATTACACTGGGCTGGTCCAGCTCTGCAATTAAACGTCTTTGTTTGTGCAGAAACATTAGCCGACCACTCTGTTGAGCATCCTCCCATAATTATTTATGAATGAATTATTTTAGATTTGCTAACTCTGATAAGAAGTGTGCTTAAAGTCCAATTCTACAGATTTTCAGGCCTCTCTTCCAGCCTTGATGACCATTACAATTTTAAGAACTTCATACGGTCTCCCTTCTGCCCACCCAACAACTAGCTAATGAAGCAGCGGCTAAACAACCTGAAGGTCCTGGGTTCAGTTTGCCCGGCTATGCTACTCTTAATCAGGGCGCTTACCCTCAGCTCATGCAGTAAAAACACAGTATAGTGTATGGTATAAATGAGTGAATCCCTGAAAAGTAGCTTATGTACCATTATAAGTCACCTTGAACAATCGTGCAATTTAAATAATGGCAATAAAACAAATATTCGAAAACATCCACAGTCTCAGCCATGGTGTTCTGCAGCCATGCCCAGGGACAACCAGCAAATGAGGACGATGAATTTAAAAATGTGCTTTAACTTTATTACTTACATTTGGTTTACAGGTCTATGTCTTATCTCTTAGAACCCAAAAATCTTCTGAGTGAAAATTTAAGTGCTCAAAATGATGATACTACAAACCCATAATAATACCTGACCAAAGTGTGTTTACATGGTGACTAAGTCCTTCTGCACGGGAACATTCCCATAGGTCCACTATAACCAACTGACAGGAGGGTGTTACTGCTTTCTTCATGACATCATGACCCTCATGGAATATGTTGATATATTAAACACACACACGCACACGCACACGCACACCAGTGTGAATCGGAGTGCCATTTGCTGAAGGACAGTCATGAGATGCAATGATTCACTTTCAGCTGAGCTTTGCTCAGCAAAGGCAAACATCACTTGGGTATGATGAAAATACTTAACAACCATTAAAACTCTGTTTCTGTGGAATGGAGCACCACCCTTATGTCTCATCCTGACCACAGCGTGCTGTGAAACATGGTGGCCAAACGTGGCCTAGTAGAGCAAAGGGTGACAGCTGCCCTGCACCCAATCAGAATTAGTTTGGCAGTTGTATGGCTGTGTGTGCTACAGGTGCAGTAATACAGCCTTGCAGCTGTACTGTAAGTGAGCAAAAGGATGTGGTTTAAAAAAAACTGTTATGCGTTTTTATTAATTCTTTAGTTTTTATTAATATACACAATATAATAACTGGAACTCCCTGCTTAGCGTCATTCCCTATGCTTTCCGGATGGATTGTGGACTACCAAACTCATCCCTGAGGGTAGAAGGTAATCAGTAGTGATCGAGTCACTGATCGTGACTGCTGTAACAGAACAATGTTGGTGTCCAGTCTATGCTGTTTTGGGTTCTGTGGATCATTTAGGCCCATTTTAGCTAAGGGTGCCAAGTGCAGTCATTGCCATTTATTCATCTTAGCCAGATGCCAATGTTTCCAGCACTGCAGGAGCTACAGGAGTCCCAGTGGGATCTCAGCGTGGCTGCAAATGTACGGAACCTCAAATCTCACATTGCAGGAGAGCATTTCTTAGGCAAGACAAACAGGAACAGGCCAGAAAGCTCTGACACAGCAAGTGAGAGAAGGGCAAGACAGGGACCTCAGGAGGGACGCCAGAGATGCCCGAACACACTGCTGCAGGGTACCGTTCCCTCACAAAGCTGCAGTTTAAACAGTAAAACTGAGCCTGCAGGAATCTCCAGTGAGACACGTTTGATGCAGGAACTGCATGAATCCACATGTCTAAGAACTTGGTGTGTCTTCACCCCCCAGTTGGCTCAGCTTCTCATCTGTGTTGCCAGCCCATCACATACTGCAGTTTCTACAGTTTGGTGCCTGAAACTTTAGGCCTCCTCTGCTAGATTTTTTAATTCAGTCCATGAAATGATCTGCTCAAGCAACACAATTGGTTTAACACTGCTGGTTGTACCAGGCATGAGCCATGAAAGACATACGCTTCAGTCTTAGGTTACCGAAGGTGCTAAATCACACTTATAGGTGATATTGTTTCTGTGCAAACACGCTGCTACATGACCCTCTCAAGGCACGTTGATGCCTAACCACAGACAGCTGAAATCAGAATCAAACGGGTTTGCTCGAATCATTCTTGATGTGCGTTCATTGCAGTCAGGAAGGACAGAACTTGAGCTTCTGCCTTTGAGGTTCAGCTAACCTTCTGTGGGGTGATTCAGAAATAATGCAACACCTCTTGAAAGTATTAGTTACTAACCAAGTATCACACAACAACATAATAATATTGAACATATGCAAGATTAAGAAAAATTTGAGTTACTTTACAAATAGGTTCAGACTACTTGTTCATATGATGCTTGGTTACTGAGAAATAAATTGTGAAAGTATTCAGCTCTTTTTGAATTGCCCTGTAAACACTGCTGTTGTACAAACAAAAGAAGGTGAACTGAATTCCTTTCTCATAAGACGTCACACGTGCAAGTGTGAAATACTCGTGTGTAATTGTTTCTGCCCTACAGAGAACCTCTGGACTATGGTGAGATGAGGACACAAAGATCTGGTGTTGCTTAAAAGACTTTTCCAGTTACAAAGACATTATTTCCTGGAGAGACTTGAGAGAGTAAACGCTCAGGTGTGGTGGAGGTTGTACTCTTCAGAAAGATGCTATCCTGACTACTTCAGCAGAGGACCACACTAAACACTCTATGGCCTGGAAAAGAATAACATTGTAATATATTTAAGATGTAGAGGACAAAGGCACCTGCCAGCCAGTGAAATAATAACAATGATAAACCATTTGGACTTCCTTTATGAGGAAACACAGGGGGTGATGCAAGTGGGAGGCGGGAAACCCAAAGTGGCGCCATAGCGGGTAATGGACCCCTGGGTTGCTGGAGGGTCAGACTGAAAGTTTTTCAGTACCCAGAAACCCAGACAGCGCAGTCTTCATGCTACTGGATGTTGGTGCCAAATGATCCAGAGAGAGCAAAAAAGAGTCATGTCACTCCATCATGGCTGTCTGCTGTTTGCCATTTTGCTATTAAATGTATTGCATTTGCTTGTATTTCTGTTGTGTTTACTTAACTCCATTTCACTCTGGGCCAAAGATGCTGTGGTCCACAAAAGTCACTGCAGTAGCTTTTGTTTCTCCCCATATTAGATGGTGTATTTGGTTCCAGTCTGGATTTGTCCAATCATTTGTGCCACTGGGACTTTCTGTTCACCCCAAAAATAGAATGTTTTGTTGACACAAGATACACTGAACTAATCGAGCCTTTGTTTCCACAGCCGACATCCGAGAAAGTGCACAATGCAGGGTAACCATTAGATACAGAACTACGTACCTGGCACAGATACCTGTGTAACTGTATCGTTTGCACTGCAAAATGTTAAATGCAATAGAAAATATTTCTTGCAATTGGGGGAAAATGAAAGAGGATCAAAAACACTAAACGTCCATAATGGAGCAGTGGGGGCTGCAAGTAAACAATCTTTTCAGGGGTTATGCCTTCCTTACATGTGCATTTGCTTTTCTCCAAAGTGACAAATTACAGCCATTACCTTGTAATTAGGTGACACGTTTGTCCAAGGGAACTTACAGTGCAGCGGATGACCAACATGTAAACTTCACCAAGCATGAACCAGACTGGACTGTCCATCCATACTTCCCAAGACACCAGTGGGATCCACTGAGCCACAGGGCCACTGCTTACTGTCCACCAGCACAAAGGTCTGTGGACCAATCTGAAAGAATCTGTAAACCTTTGTAGCTCAAAGTTTCAAGCTTGACTTAGAACCAGTGATCTGCGCAGAGGTATAAAAATCTCCAAGTGGCTATATGGGAAGCCACAGTACTAGTTAGACTGTGCTCCTCTGAAACTTTTCACAACTTTTCCCCACAAAGGATTCTTCATGAAAGTGTCACAAGGACAGCATATTCTAAAAACAACAATGAATCAGATGTTTTAACACTGACCTATAATCAAAGAGTCAAAAGAGTTTATTTGTCACAAACATGGTTACCGAGTATACAGTGTAGTGCAATGTGCCCTGATTCAGCAGGAGACTGTGTGTGGTTACATTTTGTGAGTCCATGTCTAAGGCTCTCGGCTTGTCGTGTTTTTATTTACTCTGAGGATGGTGATGTTGGAGAAAAATGCTAAATGAATAAATGGAATAGCAACACAGGAAGCTATTGTGTCTAAAAATGTCTGGCAAAGTATTCAAATCCCTTGAAAATGGTATCAGCATTGCCTGGATTACAAACTATTCTTACACATATTTTTCCAACCAGTATTTTACAGTAAACTCATACTCTCTAATATTAATTTGTCAGCACAGAAGGAACTTACATTATATGGCCAAACGTATGTGGACTCTTGAGTATAACTCCTATTTGGGCTCCACATACCATTCCAAACTCATGGGCATTAATATGGAGCCCCCCCTCCCTTTGCTGCTATAACAGCCTCTACTCTTCTGAGAAGGCTTTCCACCAGATTTGGGGAATTCGTGCCCATTCCGCTAAAAGAGTATCAGTGAGGTTAGGCACTGATGTTGGGTGAGAACACTGGGCTCGTGGTCAGCATTCCTGTTCATCCCAAAGTTGTTCAGTGGGGTTGAGGTCAGGGCTCTGTGCGACCACTCAAGTTGTTCCACACCAACCTGGCAAACCCTTGTGCTTATGGAGCTCGCTTTATGCATGAGGGGCACAGTCATGCTGGAGCAGGAAAGGAGCTTCTTCCCCAAACCGTGGCCACAAAGCTAGAGGCACACAATTGTGTAGCGCGTGTTTGTATGCTACATGGATGTGGTTGAAATGGCTCAGCTCAATCATTAGAAGCGGGTCCACATACTTTTGACTATATTGTGTATTTGTTTGCTGATATTTTAAAGAAAATGAAAAATTAAATGCTGTCTACGTAAGTGTTCAAATCCTATGGATTAATAAATAAAAAGCTGGATGTTGTACAGCAGCCCAATGTCCACACCTCAATCCCTCTGAGACTCTGTGGCTGTTTGAAATCTTTGGTCCACAAGCATCACCCACCGACCAGAAGAACCTGCTGCAGATTTGCAGAGATGAATGGGGTAAAATACCTCCCAAACAGTGTACAAAGCTGGTACATATTTACCTCAAAACAGTTAAAGCTGTTATTGCAGCAGAAGGTGCCTCTACCAAATGTTAATGTGCGGGCTTTGGATAGGTCCGCACATCACTGTATATGTCATAATATACAGTGATGTGCATCCAAGCACAACAACTGAAGAGGTAAGCACAGTCAGAGATGACCAAGGCCCAGGAGGATCACTGCTCTGCGAGTCCATAAGGGTGGCTCTGCGTTGCGCTGGTATGAAGGCCAACCTTGCAGTTCCTCAAGCATCACATGTGACAGACAAATTCAGCGAGCAGCAAATGTGCCTACAGCAGAGCGCTACAGAAGAGGCTCAGTTCTCCCGAGGTTCGCGCCCGTCTGTGCTGCCGGCTAAAACAAAGCCAGCCCTGTTCCACAGACGTTGTTTATCGCGTTTTTCTTGATCTCCTCAATGCAGCAGTTGTTTCCACAGATATTAACATTGTCAAATATCTGGTGCAATTAGGCTTCTGGTTCTCCCCATTACTTCACATGTTAAAGGGACCTCTGATGTATTTATTGAAGCCATAAGCATAAGCAGCTGCGTATTGACTCATAACTGTAGCACAAGATAAACAAAAACTCCTCCACTGCCTTTTACAATACACTTTCCAGATCCTGGTTTCTTAAGGCAACTCTATGGCCTTGATCAGAGCAACTGATTTAATTTGAAATCTTTTCAATTACACATCGAGGAAGCAGCGTAAGTCATAGCCCTGCCGGATATTTAATAGCTGAAATGTAAAAGTGTGTGTATGCACACGTGTGTGTGTGCTGGGGGGGGGGTCAAGGGCCTATAAATATGTTCTTCTTTGAACGGTTGAAGGAAGTGGAAATGAGAAGCAAGCTCTCAACATCCTCTTTCCTCACTGACAGCAACTCTTGTGACAAATGAAGCTCATTTTTAAAAAAATAAAAGGAGAACCAAGTAACCAACTAAATAATTATTATTGCTCATATTGTGTGCTGGTAAAATGAACAATGGGTTTTAGAGAACAGAGCAGTCTGGATTATGGATGGAGATCTACATAAAACTAGTGTGCATCTGTAACCCTAGGTGCAGTGTTCACCAGAGCTCTTGATGTGCCCTGGTTCGTAGGACAGGATGTGAGTAATAATTGCACCAAAAAGCGCACTCCTTTGCGTTGCAAAACTTGGTGGTGCACAACAACACACTTTCTCCACTTGTGTTTAGTTGTTATCCAAACACGATCTGAAACTCCAGCAGAGCTCCTATGCCAGGTAATGATCACAGCCTTTGGAGTTCAACCAATTGTAATGTCTCTAGATTACATTCTCATCATCACTTCATGTACATGAAACATACATATCAATTTCCTTTTGCAGTTAAAATAACAAATCAGATTTGGGTCACACCAACAGAGACAGGAAAAGTAAACTGATACATATAAATACACACAAATATATTCTGTTCTCCAAAAAGAAAATAAGGGCTTTAATTTAAGTCAATTTAAGTCTGTAAGTAAAGGCAGTTGGTGGCTGACATGAAGGTTCTCAAAAGAGGTCAAATAGGGTTGATTGTCATAGCACCCCCATCATTTGAATATAGCAACTTCTGGATTAGTTATGCTGTTATATTTACTGTAAAGTTGGCTTTGTTTACTGTAGAGTTTTAATAAAAGCAATAATAGTTCTAGTGGTTTGTTCTTCATTTTACTTTTTACTAACCTACCATGGATAAACAATTTTTACTGATTAATATCAGTTTTGCCATATAACCAAACAGAACCAAAGTGTGTTTTAACACATGCAGAAGATTCTCTTTATTCTAGCATTCAAAAATGTAGTGACAACCAAACATTATAGTGCTTTTCACAGTTAAGAACAGTCTGCTGATCTGAGTTATGAGGATGAAGAGATCCCAGTTTTACTCAAGCCTCCTCTAGTGTTGAATACTGGAAGAGTCTTTTATGATCGATTCGTGCTTAGAAATCCTAGTGACGACTAGCCCCAGTCTCCCCTGTAGCAGGATGCTGGATGAATACCTGGATCCTTGGAGGCCAAAGCAGCAACTCTTCACCATCACTGTACCTGCTGTCCCTGTAATTTAACACAAGATCACAAAAAAGTTCCACAAAGGTGAACAGATCACGCAAAATTCCTTAGAGCTACAACACAGGTCAGATGTTGACCACTAGAAAGGCAGCTAGACATGCGCGTTAACCACATATTTGCCACACAGCAACAAAAAAAATTTCCTAAAAATACTCATTTAAATTTAGAGCGCAACAACCACTTCTCTGCCTCCTTTCACCCATTTTCTATTATGCAAAACATTAAAACCAAAGTGAGGAGTGTCACAATGCTCTTCATTGCTCGCAGTCTTGAAGGATGGAGTCATACCACCAGGCCTCCTCAGGTCACATGAGTGTTTTTGGGTGAAATGTTGTGTTTGTGCAACACCTTGGTCCATTCAAACTGAATGATGAGGTACGGCGTGTTGGTGGGGGATGCAAGGCACCGACGAGGCCTTTAATCTTCCCGGCCGCCTCTTCCTCTACGTGAATAACAGCGCAACATGAGGGGCTCCATTACAGATTGTGACTATTAGCCATTTTCTTCTGAGGGGCTGATTCAATCTGCCACGGGGCACTTCTGCTTGGGGTGATCCCTGAAGACACACACAAAATATCAATCATGAAGATAAAAGAAGAATCGCATCAAAGCAGCAAAGGCTTTCTGTTGTGCCCATTCCACTTATCCTGGATTACAGCTTGAATTGTACTGCAAAAATGTGAGCTGTCTAAAGAATATTATTCGGCACATTTCTATCACAGCTAAACTACATAGCTCACGGGGCACTTTAACAAATTTACAGATGTGGTTTTTTGAGGATATTTAACGGAATGGACAGGTGCAGATCCTCGAGCCCCTTGCAGGACAGGTGATGACACCTTCTTCCGGTTACCTGTCCACTCGCCTCATCCTGTTCCTACACCTAAGAAAGACGGGAAACCAAATGATAGAAGTAAAAATGTTTCCAAAGCATTTAATAATTATCGAAAGCTTAAGAATGTCATAAAAAGCACCAAAATGCTCAAAGTAACGAATCTCAATATCAGTACCTTAAAAATTATTTCGTATTTTAAAGCCTGCCAGCTTTTAAGCAAATGCATTCAAAGGAAAACGGTGTACATTTTAGAGATTCTGTTGGGTACAACGACTGGTTCGCTCGTTCCCTTCAGTCAAAAAGTGGTGCGCTTTTATTACAAGGTATTAAACCCTAATAAAAACGTTAGAATGCCAGAACGCGAGTCTGTCAGGGCACTTCGGGTATAATTTTCATAGCTCGCTTTTTGCCAGTGATGCTACATAAACAGCGCTTCCCTTTAAAAAAGCAGCAATTTTTGCGCCGTTTTAAATGCGGCTGCACAAAGTACGGCTCTCAAAAGTAGTGCGAGCGCGCGCCACCGAGCTCCTGCCACAGCTCGCGAGCGAAACTCGGCGCGACTTGGGGAGGCGCACGCCAGTCGCGAGTTTTATATACAGTTCTAAAAATAGAAACACGGACCTCCAATGGGAAGGTCCACGCTTTCGCTCAAATTCGCCAATGGCGATAAGATTAGAGTCATGAGACGCCGGCGCTTGGTGGAGTTAGAGATTATGGGCGGGTCTTAAAACCGCAGAGGGACTCCATTGGTCGGCTCGGTCGAAGGCGTCAGGCCGTCATGAGGGGAGGCTGGCCTAGGGTTTGAATAGGGAAGTTTAGAACGCGTGCGACGCGCAGTCAGTGTGGCGCATCTGGCGGAGGCTGTTGCACTAGTCTGTCGCTGTGGTTTACTCATATGCAGCGGCCCTGTTGCAAGTGCGCTGGGACCCCATACGCACGGGCGGAACTTCCTGAGGAGATTTAAGCATACATATTTTTCCTCGCTCGTTTCTAGAGTAGTTGCATCCGTGCGCAGGATTTACAATGGATGTCATTCCGATGTGCAGTATCTTTCAGGAGCTTCAGATCGTCCACGACACGGGCTACTTCTCCGCGCTGCCCTCCCTTGAGGAGTACTGGCAGCAGGTAAGCGCTGTCTTACTCTCCCCGTCCCTTTTCCTTGGGCGCTCGGGGGGGGGAGCGGCCGAGTTTGACACACTTCCATGTCCCCTTCCTCCCCGCCCCCCAGCCCGTTCACGTGCCGCTGTCACTTTGAGTTTTGGGTGCAAACTTTTGTTTTCTCCGACATTGCAAATTCGCGGTGCAGGAAGTTTGGTTTTTTTTGGTCTGTTATTTCGGAATTTGTCGCGGTTCATTACTGGATATTTGCACCCGGGACCGTGACACCTCAGCAGGTTTAAAACTAAGCAAAAAAATCAATGAATTGCCAGTAAGTGGTTAACAAATCGACGAAGTTACGCGTTAATATTGGGGGGGGGGCACTAAGGCTTCTTCAAACGGGGGGCAATTACATGCTTTATGTCTCTCTCACACGCACACAATACGCAGCAACAGTTCCAATCTATGCAACCGAGTGACTAAAGAAAAAAAAAACTTTTAAACGTTTCTTTGATCATAACATTAAAATCAGTATGTGATGGAGGACAATAATGGTGTTAAATGTTGACATTTTTTGGAGGTGATCAGAGACCCTTGGAGTTCCCTTCTAACCCCCCCCCCCCAGCCAGCGCTTCCTCACTCCAGCATAATAATGAATGGCATGAGGAATATTCTATGGTGGTGGCTGCGTTGCAGCACTTGCACCTCACAGAACATTTACACTTTCTTTTTGGGCTATGAGCTCATCTTTTACTGGTGCAGAGGTTTCCTTTCAGTTTCGTCGACATAGCTACGTGGTTCAGCAGGAGCAGGAACATGCGTTTTACACTAGTAACTCCCTGAGGGTCACTGTAAGTAGGGCTGAGATTTAGTGGGAAACTGCTCTGTCTGTACAGGTGTGCGGTGCTTTTACAGCCCTGTGTCACCCAGCTGAGCCGTTCCTTCCCCTTTACCCAGTGTGCCATGTAGCCTCCAGTCTTGGCCCAAGATGCATTTTTTAAATCCATGGTGTACTGGATGATCGATGCACGGAAGTGTGTGTGTGTGTGTGTGTGTGTGTGTGTGTGTGTGTGTGAGAGAGAGAGAGAGAGACAGCGAGAGAGAGCGAGAGATCCCTTTGCCGTTTTGCTGGTTAACACAGACTTAATCTCTATTTACTTCACATGTGTCACAAATGTGCTTGTCGTGCTGCTTTTGGCATTTTTTGCTTTTTTTACTGGACTAACATCAGTGTTATTTATGCATTTGTGTATTTGTTTGCATCAGACCTGTTTGGAGCTGGAGAGGTACCTCCAGAGTGAGCCCTATGTGTCCACAGCAGACCTCAAATTTGATGGCCAGGAGGACCTTTGGAGTAAACTCATTCTAGCCTGTGGAGACAAGGGGACGTCCGACTCCAAGGTGCCTGTAGTGAAAGAGGAGGACAGTCCGGATGGTCTGGTCCTGGAGACGAGCCTCTTCCACTCAGATGCCAGCAGCGAGGCTTCCGACAGCTCAGAGGAGCTCTCCCCGACGCTTGGCTTCAGTGCAAACCCCCTCAACAATGTTCTAGTCGGCACGGCACACTTGGGTTCCCCGGACACAGGCAGCCCACCACCGTCCCCAGAGACAGGCCGTGACCTGGCTGTCCAACAGGTCTGGCCCGACCTACAGGGGGCACTGCCCTCTCCAGGAAAAGGTCGCACTGGGCGGAGCCCAGAAAAGGGGGTCCTTGGTGATGGGGAAGCAGCAGTGGATGGAAGACGGCGAGCACACAGGTGTCACTTCAATGGGTGCCGGAAGGTGTATACCAAGAGCTCCCACCTGAAAGCACATCAGCGCACCCACACAGGTGTGTGGCCGCATCGCTTAGCAACGATCCTAGAGTCTCAGCACTAAGCAATATTGCTATAGGTGCTTACTAAGTTTAAAAAAGTTAGGGTTTCTGCTCATGAAATGAGGTTCTTCATCATGGCAGCACCTGTGGCACACCTGTGGGAGCTGAATTGTGTGGAGCTAACATTTCCACTGTCTGAAAACGCCCTTCAGTGAGCTGACATTTTGCAACACATAATGCAGTATAAAGAAAATACCAGAACACACAATCTGAAATGTCCTCATTCCTGAGCTTTGAGTATCGGTGTCATGAGCAGAACTACTATCTTTAAGTGGTAATTTACTAGGAATGTGACTCAACACTCAGGGCTGTAAATGGAGAGGAGGAGGGAGTGGAGGTGAAAGGCAGGCTGGTGGTGTGTGTGTGTGTGTGTGGGGGGCCAAAGTTCATGCAAGCATTTTGCCATAAACTTCATGAGAGCACAAGAAATCTGCAGAGCCATAATTTAAAATATTGTTGAATGTTGTGGTTTTGTCTCCTTTCTTTTGGCTTTTACATGTCCTGCTTTTCATAAAATAAACTGATTACTTTCACATCCTTTTACCTGCACTTCTAGCATTCCAGTTATTGCTGTCATAGCACAACCATGTGTCAGACAAAAGTGAAGTTTGCTTCTCAACATTTTACCACTTCACCAAGACAGGAACCTCGACTATGTGCTATTTAAAAAATGTTGAGCACGATGCAGCACTATTTGAACGTGTTAGCCACATGTTAAGAGAAAGGCTGGTTTTCCGTTGCAAGTCACTGCACATCTGTCAGTGATGCAGGTGGTAACAGCCACTCATGCCCCTGCCTTGTTGTTTGCAGGTGAAAAGCCATACAGGTGTTCGTGGGAAGGTTGTGAGTGGCGTTTTGCACGGAGCGATGAGCTGACGCGGCACTTCAGGAAGCACACGGGGGCCAAGCCTTTCAAATGCTGCCATTGTGACAGGTGAGTTTGCTCTTTGCTTTCTTCTCCTCACCAAAAGTAACAGAAATAGAACGATATAGCTGTGTATTTACTGTAGGGCACAGATTTTTAAAATCAGCCTTTTGAAATTAGGAGAACTCACCAATTTATATTTACAACTCAACTGTGATAGATATTTTTCTTTCATAACTGCTATTTAATATCTTTATTTGAATTGACAACCATCTGCTGACAAATCTATGTCCTTCACCAGCATGACCCCTGCAGTTACGTCATTCCAGTTCTAAACAATTTCTTTCCTTCTCATCATGTATTCAGGTGTTTCTCCAGATCCGACCACTTGGCACTTCATATGAAGAGACATCAGTGAGCGAACCCGGGGGGAGAGTTTGGGGCCGCAGGGCGAAGAGTGAGGGATAGGTCTTGTGAAAGAGCTAGCTTCACTTTTGGATGCCCCCTAGTGGATGGGATGGTGTTCCAGCCAAAGCATGCCATTTTGCACCCCCCCCCCCCAGTGCCTCCAGGACCTGCTGGAAAAAGTGCTCCAAAGGGTGTCGACACACAAAACTGCAGTTCAGAGTGTGGGAAAATGTAACTCATCTGGGAAGGAGATAAAAATGAAAAGTGGACAAATGGCTTCTGCTGTTTGGGGGAACTCCTGAGACACGCATCATGGGCTCAGCTGGCTCCTAAATTCTCTGCCATGTGCATGTGCACTGAGGATGTTTGTGATGGGGGGCTGCTGCCGCTTACCTGGCCTTCCCCAGGAGCCAAACATGTTGAGGAGGAAGTGCTTCTTTTGCTCAACAGTCACACCGGCTCACATCACACAGGCCTGTATGCGGTTTCTGTGGGGATTGTTGCCAGGGTGGAACTCTGGGGGTAGGGGACTGTTGATCCTGCCGTCGGTCGGCCGAAATCTCCTTGTTAGTGGTGAGGGACGTTTTGATGCTTGGTGCAGCTACTAAATGTGCAATCTGTCGAGTAGCCTGTCTGACACGCTACGAAGCTCATTTGTAGTCCGGTGTATAAGCTGTGTACTTAGAGATATAACACAACTGTAACGTCATTATACTAGACAGGTGTTGCATGGTTCTCGGTTTTGTGCACTCCCTGTTACTTGTAATCAGGACTGCAAATTTGAATAAAAGAGCAGCTAAACTACAATTGGTTAAAATGTTACAGTATATTGTACATGAAACTTTGATTTTTATTTTTTTATTTTATAATTATTGTTTGTTTTGTAAATACTGTTTCTTTTCTTTTGGAAGAAAACCACTATTTGTTAGCCACTGATTTGCTCATGAGACAAATTTCTTTGACTTCTATGCCTTGGTCTGATTTTTAACAATTTTATTCCCTCCTATCCCTGTGTTCTTTTTGTACCTGATGATGCACTGTTGACCCTGATGGTGCCTTATGCAAAGCAGCCTTGGACACAAATGATTGTCGGAGGGCTCGCACACGCTGGGAGGACCGCTGGGAAAACTGAAATAAACCTCCGCTTGCTGTGGCTTTGCGTCTTTCCTGGTGCACGAGGATGACAACCAGGCCTGATGACTTTCCACGGTGATTTATTGTATTATTGGGTGTAGCGCTGCCCCTTACTGGGCTGCACCACATTTAAAGCGGGAGGGAAAAAAAATCAAAGGACCCTTTATCTATATTTGTCCAAAATTATAGTCTTGAGTTGATTCTGTACAGCACTTTTGAACAGTTTGTGTTGATGGATTTACTACTGTGTAGTATACTGTATGTGCGGGGAGCTCCTTCACACAGTGTGTGCGTGCACAAAGTGTATTCAAAGGTACAAATGCCCCCTTTGTTGTGTCTCTGAGATGAGCTACGTGGCGGAACAATGACAGAAATATGGCAATTTATTAGCTAAGGATGCGCCCAGCTGCTGGTGTGGTGCCCCATATCTAAGAGGAGCTTTTGGATGCTTTGCTGTTGACCTTGGACCTCTCTTGACTAATGCAGACTTTGTCAAGAGACAATTCCAGAAAGACAGGCAATTATATTCCTTGTGTGGTTTTGAGCTAAACTGTGGGTTTAAAATTGAATTCCATTTGTTAAAAAAAGTGTCAGTGTGTGGATTGTGATTGTGGATTGTCGTTTTGAGGTTTATATTTTACAGGGTAAGGGACTGGGGGGGTGGGGAATCTGTAAATGTATGGGGGGGGGGAATGTTTGAGTCTGAAGGACAAATGCAAAAAAATTTTTAAACTTAAGAGAAATCATGCTGAAAAGTTAAAAGGGACACTTTCAAGTGACTTGGTGGAAACATTTTATAGTATAAAGACATCATGAAAGACATTCATTAGTGGGAAGACTTGATGTAAATTGGAGCAGATTGGAAAGCCAAAGATGTGGAGCTGAGAAACACACCTGTTCCTTGAGACGGCAGCCAGCTGAAATAAGATGGTATAAGATTGCGCCTTAATGAAGCTACAGGTCTGTTCGCACCCCAACCCCCCGATGCTCTATTGCTGATATTTTCCACTGTAAAAATCCCCTCTGAGCTAAATCAAAAAATCCCTTTGTAAAAAAAAGTTTGTATTTTTGTTTGTTTTGGCTTGACAGAATTTAATTTGAAATTGTTTTGCAAAATGGTTATATTTCTGTATGAATGTATTTTTTATTGCAATAACACAGAACGTTCATATCAGACCTTTGTGGATTTTTGTTCATTTTTCACTCCTGAGGGAGCAGTGGAACCTGAGCTGTTAGACCCCTGAGGGTGGGGGACCTCTGTCTGCATCGCATCATTTTCACTGACCATCACCTGTTGCCGCCTCAAAAAAGGGAGGTCCTTTGGTTCTGAGCTGCAAGTTGTGCCATACAAAACCTGGGGACAGTTGCGCCCCAGTTTTTGTGTTCCTATGAAACCTCATGTTATGCTAATTTGCATGGTAAAAATAACAATGGTAAAAATTGGCTTTAGATGACTGATCATCAAATAAAAACTGATAGCAAAATTAGATTAGATAATAGGCAGGGGCAAAACCTGACAAAACCAAAATCTGCTATAAAATTATTGAAGCACAGGGAAATAAGTAAAAAATACGAGTTTGTGATGTTTTGCTTTTCAGCTTTCTTCAAAGTACCCATTCAACTTTTGTTCCAGCTTTTCTTTTTCAATCTCCACTTGGATACCCAAACACTCGTTTGCAGTCTTGCCACTTTGGGCAACAATGTTTACCTAACGGAGTCGAGCAAACCTAAGTGCTGAGTGCAGAAACGTAGTGCAAGTCTGAATTTTCCAAATGCGATCACGTTATTCCCAAACCACACATGTAAGTGTGTTATGCAAATTGTGTGCCTCTATTTATTTGTGTACTCACACTTTACATAAAAAACACAGTCTCTGTATACTATTACTTGGCCAGGTACTAACAAGTAAAAGAGTTTCCAAAAACAAAAGTGATTTCCCAAAAAAGAACAATGTTTTGTAGCCTACCTCAGCTAGAGTCTGATTGGCCAGTTACTAAGCCCTACCCTTGTTAGATGTCACCAGGCAGTGCCCTGCAGATGTTGGATTAAGTAGGATGTTATTTAAGGGTGAGAAGTGCGCGCGTGCGTGCGTGCGTGCGTGCGGGTAATGCTATTGGTTCTGAGGGCCTGGGCTGTCTAGATTTATGTTTGAGTCCAGTTCAGCTCAAGGTGGCATTTGCATGTTCTTGTGTCTGGTGGGTTTCTTCCAGGTGCTCTGGTTTCTTCTCACAAAACACCTTTGGGGTTAATTGGCCGCAATAAATTGCCAGTAGTGTTTAAGTGTGTGTGTGTGTGTGTGGCCACCCTGTAATGGATTGGCATTCCATCCAAGCTGTACTCTGCTAGCCCAGTGATTGTGGGAGAAGATCCACACTGCTGAATAAGGAAGATGGATAGAAGCTATTTAAGCTGCACCTCCATCCTAGAGCAGTTTGACTGAAGCCTCGCAGCCAAGTCTGCTGCCTCACAATGTAATCGACTGGCTGTTTTATGCAAAACCATCTAAAGCACCATATTCACAGCTATCTGGCAATGAGATCTTCAATATGCTGTGGAAAGATTCATTTGCAATGTGAAAATAGCTGTACAATTTACTGAGGACAATGAAATGAGGCCAAGCCAGGGTGGTCATGCTAGTGAGAGTAATAATAACATTTGTGATAGTCTGTGCAGTGTAACAGTTACCAGTCTTGTTCTTTTAATTTACATTACATTTTTTTATTCATTTGTGATTCCTTTCTGATTGCAGCCAAGTCTCACCAGACAGCAGCACAAACGCCCACCCACCCACACACACACACAAACGCACAAAGTACGGTCAGTTGCCCATGATCCTCACGTCCTACACTTGTAGCAGGAGGAAAGTTACCGAACGTAGGCAGTTACCAGCTAAGTTGCGAAGGGACGGAAGTAAATGTTGTTTTGAAAGAGGCTGTCTGGCTGCAGGCTGTTGCTCAGAAATGATCGAGAAACTGGTCGCAATGGGCAAAAATAACGTAAAACTCACCTGGAAGAAAGGGCTCGTGCGGAAAAGTAAACGTGTGAGGAGAAAACCATAAGTACAAAATGTCTGATTTAATGTACAAACAAGATTGTGCATGTCAAAATCCATATTGAAACGTTTTTTATAAAGTTAATATGTGATCTGAAAAAAACAGAAATATGATTTTATTCACCTCCAGCATCTTAGCTGCAACCCTGGTTTTTCCTGTCAGCAAATAATAATGATGTTACAATAGCAGTGAGATAAAATGATAAAACACTGTAATACTTTGATAAGATTTATTTGCAGACAACATTTCATACATTTAAAGAAACGTAGTGCAAATATACCTTGGAGATGTTACATTCAAATCCACCTCAATTTGGGTTTCCTCCCACAGTCCAAAGATACATTTTACAGGTTAAGTGTAAATTGCTCATAGTGTGTGTGTGTGCAGCCACCCTTGCATCTATAATTTAGAGTTTTTTAATCTCTGTCTTTTCTGAATTCATAAGGCAAATAAATTGCTGTGCTTGTACGTGTGCAAGAGATTAAACAAGCATACTTATTTAAATGCTACCTTATTACTGAACTGCACGCTGCTGCCTGCTGCATCAGGCATTTTTGTGCATCTTCCTTTTACCCTGCAGGCAGTGTGAAGTTCTGATTCATGCGATCCAGCCTGTGTGTGTCGAGTGTGTGTGCCCTCCCCTTGTCTGCACACACAAAACTGTTTGCACTCCCAGCTGGGTGGAGGAAGGTGCCCATTTCACAATTTACACCATTCCTTAAATTCAAAAGAAATAATTCCTGCCAGCCAAAAGCAGGACATTTCAGTCGCTGCCCAGAAACCCATGGAGTCTGTTGCCAAATGTGGCCTTTGCCAAAAATTAGCGCCTGGCACACATTTGAGTCTTCTGAGTGCTCTGTATCAGTGCTGTTGATGCAGCGTCATGTTGCAGTTGAGAGAGGCAGAAATGCGCGAGGCACTGAATACAGACAACAAATCGGGGATTATTCAACAGGGATGACCGCGATGGACCTGGTCCCATCTCCAGTGTCACTGCCCAGCATAGTGCCCTACGCTTCCGAACCAGACTTGGGACCACTATGACCCTGCATCAAGATAGGCGGATTGCTCTAGCAAACGAGTAAACACTAAATAGTGATTAATTCAAGTTTGAATAATTTATTAAATGCATTGCCGTTACATCAACATGACTCAGTTGGCGCCTTTTAATGGTCACAGAGGTCTCTGGCGGAGACGTTG
Organism: Heterotis niloticus; assembly: GCA_018136845.1. Lineage (NCBI taxonomy): Eukaryota > Metazoa > Chordata > Actinopteri > Osteoglossiformes > Osteoglossidae > Heterotis > Heterotis niloticus. The sequence continues at coordinate 17,813,666 of CM030894.1, read as the reverse complement.
TTTTCTGCTGCATCCTTTTTTCCAAGCTGGGGTAAGTGTTTGTTCCCCAAGGGCACTTGGGCCGGATTTCCTGGTATTTTTGACACACACCCCCTCCGATATGCAAAATGAGATGCGTTCGGACATCATGTCAGAGATTAGAGGCTTTTAAAGGTCAGCGTAACTCACATGGTCACACACTGTGACTGCACCTCCTGCACCTGGGGACACATCGAGGTCCTATTAGTTTGTGTCAGGGATCGAAAAGCTCTCAGAATGCGCTGCGTCTTCCCTCCAGTGCATTTATCACCATGACAACTGCCTCCTCTTCACTTGTTATGCCCAGTGGAGATGGTTTTCACCATGCATATTCTAATTTCACAGTTTGTGAATATTTCCATTCTGCCATCTATTCTAATTTGCTGTGCCGGCGCAACATATGAAACTGTGGGAACCCAGAGCGTGTAACCTGGTGGCTGTTGCCTCGTGTCTTCACCCTCTCCAGCATCGCCCCACCCCATGTAGCAACGCTGTGGTGGCAGCAGTCAGGCAGGGATGTCACACAGGTTTCTTCCTGGGGGTGACAGCGTATTTGCCATGCCTTCACAAGATGTGTCAAGAGCATACAAGGAGGATGTGCGTGTGCTGGAGACACTGGATTCTGGATGGAGTGTCGTACGGCGGCCGGGTGTCTGTGGACGTCAGTCAGCGCGCCAGAGTTTACATTAAACACAAAGCCATAATTCACCCCATTATACAACATCCTGCACAACTGCAAAATGTTTTGTCATTTTTCCTAATGATTTACTGTATGCATCCAGCGTTTATGCTGTAATTACAGTACAGACTAAATCTACACTCCTTACGATTAAGTGCAAATAACACTTTAATTAACAAACTAGAGCAGTATAATCTTATAATTAAAAACAAATTTTAAAATGTTTAAACAGAGTATGAAAATAAAATAACTATTATACTGAAAATAAAGCAGGTGTTGCAGCATATTGATAAATTATTTGCATTATTAATATTAACTTATATTCATATATGAGCATATCTTCAATTCAGAATCTGTTTTTGGCATCACCGCATAAACCTGGAATGTCCACATACTGAAAAACCCCAACAACTGAATTTGTTCACGAAGACTGGGGGCTTTAGATCGTAAACATACGCTCCGCTTATTAGTGCCTGTTTTCACCTGGCAAACCAGTAGTTCTATTTGATTTGTTAGTGTGAAAAGCTGGCCTCCCATTTGCCTGTGAAATTGAGTTTATCCAACCAAGGGGCTTGATTCCATTCACCATACGCAGCTTCTTGCCAAAGTTTTCAGCTGAAAGTAGAAAACAAAGACAGAGCAGGACTGAAACCCAAATGCTTCTGGTTTTGAACCCAAACAAGTGAGAATGTAAGATAAAGCCCTGGGCTGAGAAGGCAGGCAGGAGGCGGGTGGGGAGGGAAACTCACCGGTGAATCTCTGATGGGCCCTATCAGGCCCTCGATGGAGAACCAAGCCTATGTTTTCCCTGCCTGTGATCTTCATCCCCCCAATGGGGCACATCGCGACCAGAAGCTAATCGCATCCCATTGGGGGGCCCCTAAACAAGGACAAGCCCAGCAGGAGCATAAGCGGATTTGCTCTCACAACACGCCATGTTTTATGTCATGTTGACTGCTGAACACATTTTGCATCCATGTCTCCTGTCGGCTGCCTTTTTGAACCACGGTAAAGATCATCTGTTTTCATTATTCTCAAGAACACTTTTTCCAGATTCTCCTGTCCCGTTTATTTACAGGCTCACATTAGTCTTTTCTTATAAATTGATTTCTTACGTCTTACATTTTCCAGACAGTGGGCAGCCCTTTGGATTCTGCCCCTAGTTCTCAACCCTGACCTCTGACCTCTGACCCCTGGCCATCACTAGAGAGTGTGTTTTTCAGCCAGAGAAACTAGATTTCATTCTCTGAGTTTTACTGCTTCATTCAACTCTAAACTGACTTGCTTCCAGGAAGGACCCCTAGATTTTTCTAGAAAGTCCCACTGTGTCATTTTCCCACAGTCCTTACTGCCCAACTGCCTCTTTGTTCTCACCAGCCTTTATTCACTGTAAGAAACATACACACACACACACACACACACACACACACACACACACACAGACACACACACACACACACACACAAGGCCTCAACCCAGGTCTCTGTCAGGTTCACCCCAGGTCACTGCACATCTCTCATCCCAGCACACATCCATGTGGAGCCCGGTGACCACTCAGCATGACAAACACGCACCTTCTTCTCTGTGGAAAAAAATTAGGTGAGGATCATTAACATCTCTCAGCATAATGATTTCAATTGCCTTTAGGGAGCTAAAGTGTTATTCCGCTGTGCAGATTTAAACTGGGTTGTGTACATTAAATGAATATTAAAACGACACAAAGGTGTGCAGAAGTAACTCGCTCATGAAACCTTTGAGTTTTGATATCCACACATTTGTGATTCTGCTCCATATAATAAATTAATAATAAATTCAGCTCAGATTCACAAAAATATGTGCTAGGAATTTAAAACTGCTCTGCAAACATCTTCAGGTGGACAAGAAAATGACGAATCAGCACATGTGATTCACTTATATTGAACTCCAATATCAAATCAATAGCAAAAAATCAATATCAGTCTACACATTGCCTACTTTATCAGGTTTGCTTCCCATGTGAACAAATAAAGGGCCTTGCAAAAGTATTCAAACCCCTTGAAGAATATCAGCATTTCCTGGACTGGAAATTATATGTACATTTTTTATGAGAACTCACACTTTAATACATAACTATCAGCTTTAAAATAGGTTATTTATTTAGAGCCTGAGTACTTTTCCAAAACACTGTGCTTGTATTTTTCAAAATGCAAAATTCATAGTTAGATATAACTGACTTTTGGGGACAAGAAGAAGTGTTTAATTTTTTTACATCTCATTTCAGCAAAAATACCAAACTATGTTACTCTTTAAAAATGGATTTCACTAAGCAGATAGGTAAGAGCCTTTCATTGGATAATTACTGCAGTTCAGCAATGTTATGTGCCCAAAAAATGAGGTCATCTGACTACCTGAATGTACTGAATGACCAGGTTTTTCCACCAATGCATTTTTTCTTCCAAGATGATACTGCCAGGATTCATCAGGCTTAAATTGTGAAAGAGTGCTTCAGGGAGCACGAAACGTTTTCACACATGGATTGGCCACCGCAGAGTCCAGACCTTAACCCCATTGAGAATCTTTGGGATGTGCTGGAGAAGACTTTACGCAACGGTCCGACTCTCCCATCATCAATTCAAGATCTTGGCGAAAAACGAATGCAACTCTGGATGGAAATAAATGTTGTGACATTGCATAAGCTTATTGAAATGACGCCACGGCGAATGCGTGCTGTAATCAAAGCTAAAGGTGATCCAACAAAATATTAGAATGTGTGACTTTTTTTGGCCGAGCAATGTATATTTTTATATTTGTACTTTTTATTTGTCTCATGTCAATATGTCATGTAAAACAAATACTTTTGGCCAATTTTGACGGTGTGACTTGGGCATCTCTTTCAGTGTTTTCAGCTGATGCATCACTGCACACCATACAGGGGATTGAAGGAGCAGCAAAGAGTCAAAGTCATCTGAATAATTTTGCATCAATGTAACCAGAAAATCTTCAGCTCTGGGTTGGTAATATGCTCCACCTCGATGCCAGGCTCTTTCTAAAGTCAGACTGTTGCTGGTTGGTCATCATGAGTAGAAAAATTCACAATGAAATGTTTCTAGATGAGAGCTGCCAAGTCCATGTCCACCTTTGCTGACCACACATGCAGAGTCATTCCAGAATGTTCTATCCTACAATTTGGTGTTGAAAGGGGAGCGTCTGTCATTGCTGCAATCGAGTCCATGCACCAAGTTCTCTTTTTTCCTCCACCTTTTCCAACCATCAGCATCTTTCCAATACCTTGTCACATTTTCTAAAAATTAAATTTGAAAATGTAAATATGAGCATGCATGTAGATGAGGTGTAGAAATATTCTGGCTTTAATAGGTTGTTTTGCAGTCAGGTGGAGAAGGTTGTTGAGGAGGCACTTTTCCTCAAGCTCCTTACTGTGGCACATTTCCTGTATGCCGACCTCAGGAGTAAAAATTGTCTTAAATCACTGTAATATTTGGTTCTTAATTTCAAAAATGGGGCCATTTCACAGTGGTTATTACCTCTTTATTAGAAGCTGCACAATCAATTCTGGGTGTTTTTGCCATTGTGGCAGCTCCACGTCTGCACATCTCGCAGAATCAGTTCTGTGGACCTTATAAATGGAAGTATTAATTGGGTGAAGAAAGCAGACCATAAAAGAAGAGTCCAGAACCATGGACTGCAGCAATAAGGGGACTCTGTGCTCCAGCAATTCAGGGCTGCAAAGCAGGCAGGCTGAGCTGGTAGTGGCTTCCAGCGGAGACGGCGCTCATTCAAAGACAGGAAGAAAAGAAGCTCAGATTCTACAGAAGCAAATTGGCTGATCCAGCAGAGGGACTCAACACAGCTACTGTTGACCTCACTTGTGTTAGGAGTCAAAGGAGAGATGGAGAGTGGGGTGCAGGAGGGAGGGAGAGAGAGACAGTAAAACTACTGGATGAGTAAAACTACAAGGATGTGTTTTTCTGGGAGTCAATATTTTAAATATTGGGGCAACTTTTAATCACGCTCTCTTTTAGAAAAAATGCACAGTTGGATATTTTGAAATTTCAAAGCTACCTGGGTGACTGCAAAAGCTTTGATGCCGACTTTTACTGTTTCATATTTTACATTTAAGTTGTGTTCTTTTAAGCAACAAGATGTAGGAATGGTGACATCCCTGACCCTGTCTGTTCTGAACTGATATTGCACTTTTTGCAGAACTGTGAACACAATAAGTTGCAAAACATTTTATGCAACAAATTAAAGGAAGATGACAGAAATGCAATGCAGAGATTTTCAAATGCGAAGCAAATAAAGGAATGTAGAAATTTACGAGTGCTCTGAGAACTGAAAACAAAAACAGACCGTGGTTACTTAACAAGTCAAGTTTCATCCAAGGCTACGAGAGCATAGAAAGACACTGAAAAAAGCATCACTTCAGGGCTATGTACCCATTCCAACCCATGGAAAGAGCTTCAGAACTTTATTTTTTCTGTATTTGCATTTGAACAATTTAGGTTCTTTTTGCATCCTGCTGATGGAAGGATCAGAATTTGCCACCAGCAACAAGAGTCCATGGAGGCATCCTGTCTGGTTTCAGCGGTACAGGTTGGTATTGGCAGTCTGATGGTGTATGGAGTGTCTACCTGACACATGTTAGGGCCCCTGATACCCAATGTCTGACTGACACAGCCTGTTTGAACATCACTGCTGACCAAATTCATCCCTTCACAGCTATAGCTTATCCCATTCAGACAGGCACATCCAGCATGATAATGCAGTGTCACATGTCGCCTATCCCACCAAATTTCTTTTTTCATGACAGTGAGATTTTGCTGCTTCAGCATCCTGCACAGTCCCTGGGTCTCAACCCTACTGAGCTTCTTTGAGATGTGGTGGAAAGGGGCTGTTTGCAACAAAACTGTGCAGCCTTCCAGTTAGCAGCAAATACACAACACAGTCAAGGCCACTCAGTCGAACATTCCTGCACAGCACAGGCAGCATGTTGCAGAGTCCATGTCCAGACCAGTTCATGCTCTTATGAAGGCCAAAGGAGGTGCAGCTCAGTCCTGAATCAGTGTGTCTGATAAACTGGAAGCTCAGGGCATTTGCATTTGTATTTGAATGCGAGCATTTCCCAATTGTAGCCCGTGGACTGATCACGTGAGTGTGTGGCCCTCTGTTTGGCCCCCTGAGTAGTGCTGGAAGGAAGGGGCAGCAGGTAGACCTGAACCAGCTCTGAAACAATAGAAGCTCCCCCTACACCCATCTCGTGACTCAGAAGCAATGCAAGCTCCACAGTGTTTTGTTTTCCCACCCTTCCAGAAACGGTCCAATATTTGCTACTGTCTATTGTAAAATCCACCAGTTTAAAATAAAACTATTTTCAATCTGCGGAGTCCTGCTTCTGTGCCAGACTTTCAAAAGGAAAATTCCACAAATGTTGACCGTAGAATCTGTGTTGTATTATTTCATAAACCTGCTGTGTTACAATGATAGTCTGTATTATTTGATAATTTATAAAATATTTTTAGTTTATTTATTTTACCTGAAATTGTAACAGTAAAGTAAAAGTTTTTTAAACTTAAACTCTAAAAAAAAATGATCATTTAACACATAAGTTTCAAACAGGCAGTGGTTTTACCGCTGCGTTATGGGGATGTGCAGGCGTGCAAATATCTCCACTGCCCTCATTGTTTAATTACTCACAGTCAGTCGTCCACACTTAAAATTCAGTGTCATATGGAGCTTATATTAGACTTTAATTATAACATCAGTCATTATTGATCATTGTCACTTAATAAACAGCTTAACATTTTGAAGGATCCTTAGATGGAGGACCTTTCAACAAAGCCTGACACTCATTTATCTTAAAGACAGCAGACAGAAAGCAGGCAAATTAGGAAATTTAAGCTCTCCAGGGTTAAAATATGAATTTTTTTTAGCATATTTACTTTGTTTTAAATATATGCCTGTTTTTCTAGGCATTGACATAGGAAAAATAATGGAATTGGACTCTGTTCAGAGATAACACACACAGCTGACACACAGCACCTTCATAAAGCAAAGGTTGTTTGTGGAAGATCTGGAAATCCAGTGGTTAGCAAGGTCATCCTGCAGCTGAAGGATGGGGTTTAGAATCTCACTCCTACTGTGGCAACCTTGATCAAGGCATGGACCCTCCATTGACAAAGAGGTAAATCAGAATTTAGACCTAACTGAAAGTCACCTTGGACAAAAGCATCAGATGAAGGGTGAAAGAAGCATAAAACTCATACTGTGCTGGTAACTATCCAGAAGTGGTGCTGCCAATGGAGTGAAAACATGGTGCAGATGCGCCGTGGACACAGCTTCCCCACACAGGAGCGGGAGTTACAGTGTGGAGAGGCAGCTGGACGCAGACCTGTTCCAGATCATTCGAATCGTCTCTGCAAACCCCACATCACATCTGCAAACCTGCAGGGGATTAACCTACTCTTGGTGAGGAATTAAATGTACTGAATTAGAGAAAAGCTCGAGTCCTTTTGCTGGAAACCAATGTTTGCTCACATTGGACTTTTGATGAACTAATTTGATCAGCAAATGAGCCACAAGGTCTCTCCAGCTTTTCTGCTGCACTTCCCACACGTCAGACATTTCTGGGTCGCTCTGCTTCTACTCTTTCACTCCTTTTTACCCATCTACTCTGTTTTCATTTGTTCTGTCCAAGTTTTGCCCTCGTTGATCCACGTTTCTCTACAGCTATAAACTCATAAACCGTAGTTATTGAGCCTCCTTTCAATGCTAAATTACAGCAACACATTAGACAGGTGGGTCGACGGAGATGTAAATCATTGAAGCGACCAAACACTCAAAGTTTCTACTGGTTGTAAAGATTAATGACATGGAGCCTCCTCCCAAACATTGGCAGGAGATCCTCCATGTGACGCCTCCAGGCTCCGTCCTCTGTCTCCATGTACGGTCCCGGGTTTTACCGCACCACACACAGGATGTATGCTAGGTTCTTTATTTCACATGCAACTCTGTCTTAGAACAGCTGGAAACATTGTGAGAAACCCGTGTCCTTCTTCCTCACAAAACTGAGAGCTCTTTAAAAATCTCTGGGTTGCTGTAGGGGAAAGTAACTAAAAATACTGACACTGGATTTTTTCATGTACTTTGATTTTATTCTTCTTTGTAGAGGAAGCCCCAAGTCTGTGCAGGTTAAGAAACGAGAGGCCGCTGCAGCTTCGCTCTCAGGACGTGGATCCACATCCACTGAGAAGCAGCCTTCAGCCAACAATCAGCACCGAGTCATTATCTTCTAGCATGAGAATGAGACAGAAAGCCAACTTAGATGTACAGGCACTTGCTTTTCTTTTACTGAAAAACACTTGATTTTTTGCTGCGGTGTAACGCTTAACTGAAGAGGAAAAGGGGTTTTATTCAACAATAAAAATGGCCACCAGCACCACAGGAGAGTCACAGATACTGATTTTGTAGTATTTGGCAGAACATGAGATAGGAAAGTAAGTCTTTCTCCTATACAAACACAAAGCCTCTTTCAGCAGGGTCTCCCAAAGGGCTGAACAGGAGCTCAATAGGGGTTTAGTAAGTAGTGAATTAAAGTTCAACAGTGGTTGTCCCAAAGAGGTGAATCAGTGAGAGGTCAAAAAGGAAAATTATATTTACTAGAACATTCTTGATTTCATTCTATGCTGTAAAATGTGTTTTTTTTTTGTGCTGAATACCTATTTACTGGGTTTAACTTGACTTTGATGTTTTCAACTCAGACCGATCCACAGAATCTCAACCTTCCTCTAGCAACCTGTGGCTGGTAATGATGGACCCTGGGTTATTTTAATGATAACCTGAAGCTGAAAGCACCTGCACCTGACCTAACCTGAACCAAGTCTACTGTCTCCAACTCTCATGATAGGATTGGAGGCAACTTTGACAGTCTGGACTGAATATTCAGAACAAAGAGGAAAATATGGAGTAAACGCATCAAGAAATCATCTTCTGTGGTTCTTCCACAATTCCACCAGATATGTAGCATGTTGACGAAGCTGTTGGAGAATGCCTCCCACTCTTAGCAGATATTTTAGGTGTGAATGAGGGACACGTGGGCGCCTGAGACAAGAAGGCAGAGCGGCAAAATGACTGAGCTGAGCAGTGAAGGCGGAGGAGGAAGGGTGGACATTGGCAATGGCTCAATTCCAGGAACCTTCTGGCTTCCCACCTCAGCCGCCTACGACTGTGAAGATCATAAGCGTGATAAGTCGGATCTTCAACTGGTAAACTGTAACGATCTTTGTCGTTTATTGGTTTTAATACTTTGTTGATGGTGATAAAAAGTCATAGTGTCTCATCACAATGCAGAAAAGGCTGCTTTACATGAGCAACATCTCACAGGAGGGCTTGTCTGGTTTCAAAGGTTTTATCTAGGAATCAATAAATGCGGTGAAACTACTTCTTTCAGTATTTTGTTTTCAACAAAGAGAACACAACAACTCACATTCATTCTGAATGAGGCTCCAGCTCGTGCAGTGAAAAATGTGTTTTGGGGTAACTATAAATTTTGCATAACTTTACTAAAATTATACTGGAGCCTTTCTAGCTTCCAGAATTGAGGTCTGGGATTTTATAGAAACCTCAAAGTGTTCAAGATCCAGTATGATTTTAGAGATCATACATTGTATGGCCAAAAGTATGTGGACATCTGAGCACCACACCGATGTGCTTGTTGAACTCCCTATTCCAAACCCATGAGCATTAATATGAACTTGTTCCCCCTTTGCTGCTATACCAGCTACCACTGTTCTGAGAAAACTTTGCACCAGATTTTGGGAATTTTTGCTCATTTGGCCACAAAAGCATTAGTGAGGTTCAGTGAGAAGACCTGGTTTACAGCTGACATTCCAGTTCAACTCAAAGGTGTTCACTGGGATTGAGATCAGGGTTCTGTGCAGCCACTCAAGTTTTTCAACACCAACCTGCCAAACCCTGTGTTTATGGAGCTTAATTTGTGCACAGGGAGGGGGCACAGTCATGTTGGAGCAGGAAAGGAGCTTCTTCCCCAAACTGTGGCCACAAAACTGGAAACACACAGTTGTCTAAAATGTGTGGGTGCAGCTCAAACAGCTCTGCTTGGCCATTAGCAAGGGGTCCACATACTTTTGCCCATGGAATGTATTTTGAGCAGTTTTGCTATCTTGAGTATTTCAAAACACCACGGTCCATGCACCGAGATCATTTTATTAGTGGACACAAACAAAATATTATTCTGGGGACTTTTTTCATTCTGTGAACTCAGCATCACAAGCTCTGTTTTGGCAAAGTGATGTAGCAAAGACTCAAATTTCAATCAATTCTTCACAGTCGCACTTGGTTTGTTTGTGTTTACTTGTTCTCACAGTCTTTACATTTGTAAACACAGACATTCTGTAAGAAAGAAATAAAAAGTCTCTGATGTGGGTGTGAGTGGAAATCTAGTCACCCAAAAACACATACACATATACAAACAGGTGATGACTCCTGACTCTTGCGTAGTGGAAAAAGTCTCATATTTCACACGCAGTCAAGCAAATAATGTTGTGGATTATCAGAAAGGTGAGAGTCACTCTTCAGGATGGGATCTGTGCAAAGTACCTGAGACAAGAAACAGCTCCATCAAACTGCTACCACAGTCTCATTCCAGTAGCTTACTGACTCTCCTCAAGCTACCACAGAGTTGTCCTGAGGAACACCTCAGAGGGCTCTGTGTAGAAAGAGAAAATGGCCCATCCAGAGCCCTCTACACAATCTGGCCCCCTGATGAGCTCATGCCCTAATCCTCTGCTTATGGGACTATAAATGATAGAAGCATCTGTTTAACAGGAGTCATATGTCCCATGGAGATGGATCAGCTTAATGCCATTAGTCAAAATCACATTACAGCATACAGCACGGCTTGGGTTTAAATATTGGGTTTCCAGCTGATGGCTGTGATGATGCACAAAGAAAATGTAAGCGATCACAAACGATGAGCTGTGGTTTGGATGGACTGTGATTTTTGAATCGAGTTAGCAACAGCGATGTGTACGTTGGTGTTCATACACGTGCTGCTGCATCTGTTGTTGTCTTGGAGACCAAGCAAACCTGCTTTCAGGGTTTTATTTCAGATGTTTGGAGAGCAGCGGCTTCTGTGTGAGCGTCTTCCTACAGTGGCCTATAGCGGGCTGGCGACTTTCGTTCAATTTCACCAGTTTGTAAAAGTTCCACATGTGAGGAAGTGTCTGCTGAAAAATAACCAGCATGCATTTCTTCATGTGAGAGGAAGGGTAGATATTTGGACACACTTAGGTGACAAAAGCAAAGGCAATGTCTTTGAATTCCGTTTCACTGATCAACTTTGGTGACCACCGCATTCTTAGAGATATGGTTCAAATAGGTGTGAAAATTCTGAAACAATGAGGAGGGAAAAATCCATAGTGCTGTACTGGTATTGATCCACAAGTGATCCCCCCCCTCCGCCTTCCCTCTCTCGCTCCTGCAGCTGGTGCCCCGACTCCGGGGGGCCTTGCTTTCATCACAGGGCTCCACCCATGCATTCCGTGTGCCGATTCATGTTGGCCCTGATGGATTAGCCCTATGGGTCAAAGCGCACGCCAATAATATGGCACACGAGCTCCCCTGAGGTGCTCCACTTTGAATTGCACCTTCGCATTTGCAAGTCAAGCTGCTGTAGCTGTTCGCACAAATTCAGCCTGAGAAATGAATTTTGAATGAAGGATAGAAAAAGAAGCAAAAAACATCCTTTCAGCATTCGCAATTGTATTTAATTTAGGACCATAATTCTCAAGTGCTTTTTTTTGTTAGGTACAAGACAGTTTTTGTTCTTGAATTAGACCAAACCTTTTATTTTTTTAGAGTAGGCTGGCTTCCCATCCATCACAGATGCAGAACCTTTATAAATATTTCCAACAAAGTGTGCAACACGGCGAGGCAGATTGTAAACAGAGTGACATACAGTGCAAGCGGCCTTCTTTCAACAATGAACCTGAGATGGAAGCACCAAACTGGTGAAAATCCAGCGTGTTGCAGACCTGATATAAAACTGTGTTTTTCTGTAAATGCTGCACACATCCGAATTGTTGGTTCGATATCTTCTGGAGCGCAGGGATGCCATAGAACAGGTATATGCGTGTTCACCGCATCTCCAGTAATAAACACCCACAGGGCGCTATTCCTGCTACATTTAACTCCATCCAGTGCAAAAACATCTGAGTTGCAAAATGATTTTTTCTGGGTTGTCAATGAAATGGCATTTAAGACGTGAGGCTCTGAAAGCATTATTGACAAACGGAGCAGAAATGTGACGAAACTGATCAAAAGGAGGGGCTGCACTTTCATGCGCCCGGAAACCTGATGTCACACCGGCTTCAAACTACCATTTTCATGCACAAATGACTTAGCCAGAGGTGTTTTTTAATCAGTCTCTGCATCACAAAGAGAAATGAGCACCAATTGAACAGCATATTTAAATGATTTGGTTTTTTATTTCAAGGCACACAGACTCCAGTATCTGGGCTGACCAGTTGATCTCTACCTGCCAGCTTCTTTAAGGCCTACGTTTCTGGCAAGCAGGACTCGTACGATCCAAAAAGTGACCAGTCATGGGATGGCAGTGGGTGGCTTCAGGGTTAAAAAATTGGCTACATTTTCACACAAAATGAAGGAAAACAAGAAAATAAAACATGTAACAGCACACAGCACTCAAATCATCTTTAAGCCCAATTTCTCCAGCTGCACAACTAACTTCTCTCAGACTTCGCTCACCCTCTGCTCTCCTCAAAATCCCATAGAGAGACCTTAGATTTTGGGCCACAGCTGTGCTTGTTTTTTCCTAACAAGCTTCTATCCAGGTGGGCCCTCAAGTCTAATGATATGACACATCCATCCATCCATCCATCCATCCATCCATCCATCATTTATCATTACTTGTCCAATACAGAGCCTATCCTGGAAGCAAAGGACATGACACTGGATAGATGATCACATGCACAACTGGTAATTTAGAGTCACAAGTTCACCAGAAAACATACATCTTTGGACTGCAGAAGGAGTGCAGATCACTGAGAGAAAAGCTCAGTAACTACACCTGTCTGTGGCACCTTTAGTCATCGGGTTTACTCTCATTCAGACCTTCCCAGCTCACTTTGATAAATTTATGTTGTGAATCCAAACAGTCTTACAAACTTTTTTGCTCCAAACTGAGCCAATAAAGTCATTTCTGTTTGCAGTCTGGGGCAGCTGAGGTCACTTGTGTGTTCTGTTTCAGGGGATCACAATAGTATTTTTGTTCCTGTGAACATGAATCCTGCTGAACTGAAATGTTGTGCACATGACAGTTACTTTATTCCTCAGCATTAGCTTTGCATTAGAGCGGCTTTACAGCTCAGGGCTGCGATCTGTTTTGAACACCATGAACCCAGAGTAAACCAGTCTCTACTTGCTGACAGTTTCAAAAGCCATGCAGGGTTTTTTTTTTGTGTGTGTGTGTGTGTGTGTGTGTGTGTGTGTGTGTGTGTGTGTGTGTGTGTGTGTGTGTGTGTGTGTGTGTGTGTGTGTGTGCACGCGCACACAAGCTGTGTACTCCACCCCATAACAAGCAACCTCTCTATCACTGTTTTATTCCTACATTTAAAAAAATGCTGAACCATCATAATCTGTTTGGCTTTTCTCCAGATTTCAGCAACACCCTCAATTCACAGCTCTCAGGCTAATCCTAACCAAACAATAGCTGTTTTATCTCTGTTTTAACTGGCTGAAGACAGGCCTTGGCTCACTGCCCCAAAATTTCATTCAGATGGAATTTCAAACACACCCATGTTGTTATTTTTTACACCCTGTTTGTAACATAGTGTTCCCATTCATTATGGCTGCAGGTGTTTGGGATGCTGGTTAAGGATCAGGCGAACGGCAGACCCTGCATTTCGAAAAGGCTTGAGCTGCCTGTCTCTGTTCTTTCCCAAGACCCCCCATGGATGTGAGAGTGAAGAGGTTGTGAGACAGGTTCCACTAATGTGCTGTACTTGCATTCTGCACCTCTATGAGTTCACTGTATGCTGAGGTTATGGGCAACACAGCAGCACCACAAGCAGCACAGGTTTTTCACAACTCCTGGGTTGCTGGTTTGGATTTCGGTCTGAATCCAGCTCAGTTTGTGTGGAGTTTGCATTTTCCCCTCATGTCTGCATGCGTTTTTTCTCAAGGTCCAAAAATGTGTTTTGGGTCAATTGTTGACTATGACCTTAGATTGCATTTGAGTGCATAGGGGTGTGACTGCTTTGTGTTCCATCCAGGGTGAACGCTGTGTCAGACCCTAGGCTCCAGTAGACCTCCAGGACCTTGCACTGGACAAGTGGTTATTAATAATAGACCCAGACACCATCTGACAAAGACAAGTATTCACATCAATCCACAGGTCTAACCTGGTCTTCATCCACACTGACCGCACCCAGTTAACAATACAATACGGTAGTAGTAAAACATGGCATTAACTACATGTAAAATGACCTTATTAGACTGTACAGTTATGAAATTACTTCTCCCACATGTTATATTTTCCCCTTATTGGATTAAATTGGATTATTAACCAAGTGACCTACCATTGCCACTGCATCACATGGGATCATTACATTTACATTTATTCATTTAGCGATAAAATGTTTGGTCTGTATACTAATCTACTTACAATATTTGCACATTTATACAACTGGGTAATTTTTACTGCATCAGCTGAAGGTAAATACCTTGATTAGGAATATGACAGCAGAAGCTGGCCTCAGAGCTGCATCCCAAACATTAAGTTGTTTGCTGCTTTGTGGACATTTGCATTTGCATTTTTGCATTTTTGCATTTTTTCATATTTCATATTTTAAAGTCTTTGAATAGATGTCTGTGTTGGGCGGGGTTAGTGTGACTGCTCACACACTCTCTCACACACACACACACACACACACACACACACACACACACCATCCAAAGATCCCAAAGAGCTCAGAGACAAACCATGTAAGGCGTCTGCCAACCAGCCCCACCCGTTCAACCACAAGTACTGTGCTATGAGAAAGAAGGTCTTGGCATGATGACAACTCCTTTTGCAAGAGATTTTATTTGGGGGGGTTAATGAGGCCCTGCGATGAGCACAAAGAGCCCACAGTGGTATTTCAAGAGGTAATTCACACCATCTGTAAACACCGGGATGTCCTGTGACATGTCAGACTTCCAGGGTGCTGCAGTGCTCCTGTGGCCTAAGAAGGCCCGTTCCTAGGTACCACTTTCCCAGCTGCCAGAATTACTCTTCTGACCAAGGAAAAGACCAAACAGCAAAAATGTTAACATTTTAATTAACTCAGTGTTACTGGGTTTCTTACACTGATTTGCTCATTTTTACTCTATGACCTAATGGTAAGTACCTTGGTCAGGGAGGGGGTAGGAGGTGGGATTCACACCCAGATCCTTCAGTTGAAAAAGGCTGAAGCTCCTTTTTACCCTTGATATGATGAATCACCTTGTAAAAACTGGGTAAATCATGGTAAGAATCTTATTGCATAAATTACACATTCTACCACTGCTTCACCTGCTATCCGTTAAGATTTTGCTCTTTTTCTGAGCTCTTACACTACAATGCTCAGACACCCAGTCCTGAAGTTGTCCCTTAAAAAATGCAGGGGTGGAACCTCAATACATCCCTGGTTGGCATGTCCTCCATACCAGAGCTACATCCGCAGAAGCACTGTACAGTGATGTAAGAGGGCTAAAGTTGTCAGGAAATAAATGCACAGGAATATCAGTGATAAGGCAGAAGCTCTGAGATTTTGGGTATGAAGACATGAAAGCGGCTCATGCAAAACACAACGCACTCTCATGGCCTATTCAAGCTTTTCGACCTTCTGAAACAAGGTTGGATCACAAGGTAACGTTGAAGAAGAAACAACTGTACCCCTTTACATACATGAAATAAACCTTAACCCTAGATAAACACAGTGAGCTCCTCACAGCAGCTGTACAATGGTGACCTGTCTCTCAGGATGGATTTGGTGACGCTACGCACAGAAGATTACTCATCTACTTTCATTCCTCTGTTGGTTTAAAACGGCAGTGGTTACCATGGACACTTTAGAAGCGTCACTGATTTCCTGCCATCCACAAACAGTCATGGTGAAATATTGCATTCTGTCAGCATAGAGCTGCCTGATATTCTGGCCCTTTCTTGGAACACACCTTGTATTTTGGGAAAGAACATTCACTTAATGTGAATAAATCTATCCATCCATTCATCCACTTATGAATTCATCAATAAGTCCATCCATCCATCATTAACAATAGAGGGTCACAGAAACAGAAACATGGGGGTGACACAGGGTGCACCTTAAAAGGAACTCACACACACACACATGCACATGTGCGCACACACGTGCATACACGTGCACGCGCGCACACACACACACACACACACACACACACACACACACACACATACACACGCACGCACACAGAGAACCCACAGACCTGGAGTCACGCTGCCCAAAGTGAATATGGTCCAGTGAATTAGCAGAGCCCATATCTGACGGCACCAGAAGATGAATTAATTAAGCTCCGCCGGATTAGTGAGTCGTCTCAGGGGGCTGCAGGCATGGCTGTGTGTCTGTCGGGGTTCCGCCACACCAGGCCAGCAAACCGATTACCTGGCAGTAAGTTCTGCAGGCATCAGCCTCAACGTGCTACAACCTGGGCTGTGGCACTGAGATGGCAAATGTGCTTGTTAACGTGCATCCTGTTAACACTTGCATACAAACTACTCAAAGGTACCCCGTACCAGTCACGTACACTCAAATACACTGAATAATACCAGTTTATTAATATGCTTCTGTTCATTTAGCAAACACCTTCTTCAAAGCCACTTACAGTAACAGTTACTGTATCAGTTCTGGGTAAATACCTTGATCGAGGGTATAAAAATAAAATTAGAATTTAATAATCAGATTACAATAATTAACAACCCCAACTACTATGGCTCCTGCATTTCATGTTTACCGTTCATTGTAAGTAATTAACAGAAATGTAACAATGTGTAATGTAATTACATATGCCCATTACTATGTGTAATATGGAAAGTATCATTAATAATGCCTATGAGGATTAAAGGCAGCACTAGGGATGGTAATAGAAATATTAATACACACACAGTCAGAGCGCTTGAAAGCAGCCCCTGCTGAGCACGGGTTGAACTGAATTGCCCGTGTTGCCATGTTGCTGAAACGCCGGCGCCTCCTCTCTGCGTCTCAGTAGCTTCAAGGAGTTGAATCATAAGGGCAGCTCATAACAAGCAGCACGATCCTGCCTTATTGTCCTGGGCCGGATGAAACTGGAATTCCCTAGAAACGGCTCTAAAGTCAAGGAATGGCATCGACGAACACGTTGTTCATTTCTGGATATGCAGTACGGTCCTGGGCCTCACTGCAATGTGTAGCTCTGTAACTAACTTTATGGTAACTGGTTGACTGCTGCACTGAGGCCAGTAGGTGGCACAGTGTTTAGTGCTGTTATGCTACAACCGAATGACTGAGGTTAAGATCCCCTCTCCTGCTGTGGTAAAAAATACTCTGACATCTCTGGAAACTTGGGAAAATTGACAACTTTGTGTGCAAACTTAACACAACAGATCACCGTGGAGAAGACCAATATAGCATAAATTAGGGAGCCAAAGTTTTTCCTTGACAAGAGACAAAGCAAAAACACCTTTTTCCCAGCAGTCCCTTTGAAAGCTTTAAGTCTCCCTGTGTTGCCAGGAGCAGAAGGTGGGAGGTGGTAGTGATTGGACCTGATGTCTTTGGATTCAAACACCCCAAGGTTTGAATGCACCTCTTGCTGCAGATCATTATGATCTTCATATTATACTGCTCCCGTTACAGTGACCTACAGTGGTGATTAACCTGGTGCTGAAGGTTAGTAAGTAAGTAGATATGTGGCGTTGCTGCTGCCCCAAAGGTGATGTCTGGCATGGAGGAGGTTTTCTCATATGGTAGGAACATACAGTGGGCCTGTGGGGATCCTCGAGTCACTCCCCAGGTGCAGTCCATCCAGAGTCTCAGATGTGGGGGCTTCAGTCTGTCTCCTTCATGCAATAAATTCCTCCAGATCTGCACTGACACCATTTTTTGGCAGGTAACACTGATCCGAGCACCAGTGAGAACGTCCTACTATTCTGGGCCTCCTGGTCTCCTCACACAGACGCACTAATTATATAACAGCGGTGCGCGAGCTGCCTGTTCACAGCTCCATCTGTTTTGTATGACATGCCTAATCGGGTTATAGTCTCATACGGTTGTTTTTTTTTGTGTACCTGCAGATGGAATCACAGGAGATTTCAGTTTCATTCTCTTTTCCATGCAAAGAGACAGTAGGTGGCATAACGGTTGCAGCTGTTGACTTACAAATTAAGCACCCACTCTTCTCCCTGTGTTGTACCCTGGATGAAGGTGCATATATTCAGATGTATTTACTTATCTAATGCTTTTCTCTAGCAGTGGCAAAGTGTTTCCAGCAAATTAAATCTTATAAATAGCTGGGTGAGTTTTACTGGAGCAGCTGAAGGTAAGAGGTTGACTTTGGTTTAAACCTGAGTCCATCAAGTCTAAAGGTAACAGCTCTGACCACTAAGCTATCTACTTACCCACTTATGTTAATATATTAAAAATGACCCAGCTGTATTAAAGCGTAAAACATTATCAGAAGCTTAGTGCACAAACCACACACTGTGAGTCACCATGGAAGTTATGAAGTCTGGTGGATGCGTTATATTTTTAAAAAATCAGCAGTCTTACAAAAAATTAAGCACTGAGGTGGTACCAATAACTAGAACTGAACTTTATGGGTTTAGACAGAGTGAAGCTGGTAAAGATGTTTGTTCTGAGTCTCTGTGGTCTCACAGCCTGTTGGTATCTTCGGACTGTGAATAAATTGCTCATTAAGAGGTTTTCATGAAACACCAGAAGGTGATTCCCTCCTCCTGTCCCACACTTTTGTTGTGGTGTTGTAATCCAGTAGTAGACCACGCCAGGGCCCCTGCTGCAGGTACCATGTGCAAAACCTGAAGAATGCTTCACTGATGCCCTTTTACACACCAAACTGTAGGAGTGTACTTGGGCAAGCACAGCAAAAAAAAAAATGGCACACCCTTGAGGCTGTGCTCTCCACTGTCATGTTTTCATTTGCAGATGCCCTCGCTGATCCTAGTTCTGACCCTCCTGCTGTTCGTCCATGAGTTAAATATTTAATCTGGAGTGACTCCAGCTGCCCTCGGAGAACAATGAGAACAGTACAGCGAATTTCAGCCGCCAAATTAGTAAATGTAATGCTGGGCAGGACATGGACACAGCGAACAGATCACATTTATAAATGGGGGAATAAAGTTCTGTAGCAATAAGGAAGGACCTTTCAATCCCACACAGGGGGAACACCCATATTTAACCAAAGCTGTTAAGTGGGGCTCAGAATTGGCTCACCTGCTGTCCAGGTGAAAATCAACTGTAGCCTGCAGGGCATAGCCAACCTGAGCTTGCAAAAGCCAAGAGAAGGTCAAATTTTTGCAGCTCAGAGCAGCAGTTCATTTTCACATCTTAACTTTATCACGCATAAATCAACAGAGGAAGCTGGGTTTCTGTAACTCAGCTGTGTTGCACGTGTTAATTCCAGAATAACTTACACTCAGGTTCCTTATGTAGCAAACAATAAACAGTCCGACATATATGTCTTGCATGTAGATGCTCACATATGACAGCTGCTGCGGTCCAAGATGTGGATGGCACTGGCGACAATGCACATGCTGGCTGTAGTGATATGCATGCACTAATAAAAAATTATAGAGCCAGTTACATTTCACAAAATCTATTACTTTAATTACTTTCTTTATTACCTTTATTAACTTGTTTAGTACATTAGTGTGTGTGTGTGTGTGTGTGTGTGTGTGTTAAACTTCTCTGTATATAAACAGGTGAATAATTGTAAACAGTGTAAATAGTCTATAGTACAGAGTAACACTGAAAGTCACTTTGGAGAAAACTATCAGCTAAATAAATATATACAAATGCAAGTATGACAAGGTGGCTGATATGCAGAGGAACATGGGAAAGTATCCAGGGTGAAAAATTCTGTCCTTGCAGTCCTGATGGTTATTATAGACAAGGTCAGACAAACAAAGGTAAAGTACAGGCATCCTCTGAGCTACAAGTGTTTCACTTGTGAGGTTTTGGGCACAGGAGGAAAATTATTGGATGTGTGGGGGAATTTTCAAAGTCCACTGTTGGGTGGGGTAGGTGCACATTTGTGATGGATACTCAGTGTGAGAGTGGCGTGCGTGTTTGCAGTATATATTTATTATTTGTTGTGAGGATCCTACAAGGAACAAACAGCCACACCCAGCCCACTGGTGACACCACCTCCTGTTTTTGCCTGCAGAGTCACTATTGCCATACTTTTGTTTCAAGTTGTGTTTTGTGATTTTCGTGTGGCATCTTGTGATTTTATCTCTATTCTTCTAGTGCATCTATATTATTATTATTATTATTATTATTATTATTATTATTATTATTATTATTATTACTACTACTACTACTACTTCTACTACTACTACTACATTGGTGTATAATATTAACAAAAGAAAATGTTTAATTTTAATTCAAATGTTATTTCCCTCCATCTTGATGGATTTTGATGGTGCACAGCAGAGACTTTGTGGACCCTGGAACACTTCAAAATTTTTCCACTGAAATTAACAGTAATGGCATTTCTGTCTTATGAGTTTCGACCTTGTGAGCAGATTTCCAGGAAATCATCACACCTGTGCCTCTAGATTTCTTCAGAATAATACTTGGAGTTTTAAGATTATTGGAATTTGAGGTCCTTAGTCACAGGTACATGGCTATAGCACTTGCCCTAAATAAGATGTCCACTTCTCAGGAATGAGAGCAATCCTTGGAGGACAGCCGTCCTGCTCGATAGGCACACATGGGCCTTGTTGACATTGCAATAGAAACCACTTGTTCTGTGCTGTCAATATTTACAGCTTAATGGAATGTGTTTGACCACCTCTGTGCGATATGGACTGACACAGTCTCAGGAGGGATTGTCTTTCTGCCTCACTCTCAGTCTCCTTATCATTCCCAACTTTTTGGTGTCATTTGTTAAACAAAAGACGTACTGTAGGAAAAAGCAAATGCGCCCGCAAGCTCTTTGGCTTCTGCAGATTTGGTGACCATGAGTTGCAGTGGATGGTCAAAGGGAAAGAGCTGTTGTACCTGAAAGGCCATGACCCTGGCAGTCCATGAGAGGCTGAGAATGCCATTCCCCAGCGATGAGCTCAGCGTGTGTCTGAGAATGACCCCTTTGTGTGGATTCTGCTTCGGAGCAGTGAATAGATCAAGTGTGCCGTTGGTGCCAAACTGAGAGCCGGCTGCTGGCTGTGTTTATGGCCCACAGGAACAAACACTGGCTGGGAATGTGTGGCAGTCGGCATAAACTGTATTAAAAAAATCCTGCTTGCTCTTCAGCAAAACTGCTTCTAAGATGAACTTCCATAACAGCATCTGGTTATTACAGTACAGTCCCATAGGCAAGCAAGCGGTTTCCATGGTAACCTGCACTCGATAGCTCAAATGCAGTGCTCCCGGGGGGAATTTGGCATAAACTCAAGGTCACGAAATGACCTCCTAGCCTTGAGACAGTGTGACACCTTCCGTAAATGAGTCCCCTGTATCCGCTGACCTTCACTTTCATGGGACCAAGATGGAAGAAAGGGACTGAGAACACAAACATTCTGTTACTGTAATAAATGCCTCCCTATGTGATAGGATTCATACTGTTTGTTTCAGTCTCTGTCTGTTTGTTTGTTCTTTACACACTGTTTTTGTTTTTCATGTCACATACTTGAAATTTGGCACATAGGTACTTCTTGCACTAAGTGAGGGTTTTGCATGGTCTCTCTCTCTCTCTCTCTCTCTCACACACACACACACACACACACACACACACACACACACACACACACACACACCAGGTGGGTGATGGGGTCTGGTGGAAGAAGGATCCAAACTGATAACAGGGTTATGGCTGACACACAAACTGTTTGTACAGCTTAGTGAAATATTTTATCTTCTTATTACTTTTTCTTTCTACCTTTTCCATTGGACTACAACCAGCACATCACCCTCAGCTCTGCCCTCATAGTAATACAGTTTGGTGAAATTTAATGTGTTGTTACTGTTTTCAACTTTCTGACCCAGGCAGCACCAGGTACCTCAGCTAATGCTAATGAGAAACTAAAGTTAAACTGGGAGTAAACACACAAACTGTTCTTTCTTCTTGTTGCAGTTTTACTTTCCTGTTTTTTTACTTATAGGACTTAACACCTGTGACAGCTAAAAATTAAAATGCGATAAATATTTGATTATATACATTATTTTAATATCTTCATAAGAGACTTCCAAAAACCCCTTTTTACTGCAATGCCTGTAGGCATCTTTTTAATGAGGATGAAAGTTTTTTCCTCGGTGAAACAAGATTATAAGGTTATTTTGGGGTAGATATCTTTAAAAATTGCAGAAGGTAACTTACTGAGGAATTCTTGCTGACTTTTTATGTGTTATTATGGATTAAAATGAAAGTTAAGAATATATAATGATGCCACTGTTACTGAAAAATGAGAAAATATATAAGGATAATATTTACAGTATTATAAAAAGCTATATATTTACAGTATTACCACAAAATATGTACTCATGTCCATATATGTGTGACACTCAGGACTTTTCTTTTCTCCCATTGTCCTGTTCCTGTGCTTAAAACTGTTCCTTGATACTAATGCACTTTGTACCAAAGTGTCAGACAGCTGATTTAATTATTATGATTTGAATAAAATGTATTTATATTTATCTAGCCAAAAAAACAATAATTTGTCAATTTATATAACTGGGTGTTTTTAATGCATCACCTCTGCATGAACAGTTCAACTGAAGGAGCTACAGTGGGAGCAACTGGGCATCTTCTCATTTTAAGGCAACTACAGTAAGTACTGCACCACCTGCTGCTCCACCTCTACTTGCATAGCAATAAAAGAGGAGAAACTCATCTAGTTAAGAAAAATGGAAGGATGGATGGATGGATGGATGGATGGATATTCTTTCAGTAACTCTGAGCTGTGATTTTTAATTTATCTATCAGGCAAACTGAACAAGTTTTGTGCGTTTCGTTTCTCTGGACACAGCCATCCTTGGGGCGGCAGAAGAAAGCGTGAGCGGAAGTTCACAGTTTCCATGGCAATTTTCAGAGCTACAATGTGCAGAATGTGCCAGAATTTTAGATTTTTGTTGAAAAAGAGGTCTGGTCTTTGAAATGGGTTCACAGGAATCAAACAGAGGGAGAATGACTTGTATTTTTATTTATTTCGTTAGTAACTGACAGAGGTTTCCTTTGTTTTAAGACTTGGAAATTCGCTGTATTTATTTGCTTGTGTTATTTGCTATATTCTGCTGGTGCATCAACTATTAATCATGGTTGCTGTTTCCTTCTCCAGTTTGGCTCAAAGCACTAAAGTGGAATAACTTTATCAAGAAAGTATTGCAATTGTAAATCTGCCATTAAGTATAAATCTGTTGGCCAGCAGCTGAAATCAATCATATTTTATATGACAGCTACCATTTATAGAAAGTGTTTAGCTATGAATGAATAAGCAGAATAAAGTTGTCTCTTTTATGTTATAGCTTTTAGCTGATGCCGAATTAAGTCTCTTTCCTTGGTCTCTTTTTAAATCTAAATCAAAATGTGTAAAAACTGTACATAATGCTGCCTGCTATCCACATACTGGCCTTTAAAAAGCAATACATGTAGCTAAGCTAATATAATATATAAGTAAAGTCTTTGTCTCCTGTTATAACTTTGAATAACTAAAACACAAAAATAAAACATTTGTTTTTTTTGTACAATAAACTGCAAATAAATGCAATTTTTCGAGTGATCATTAATGAAAAGAGTTGAGAATTTCAAAGTAAAATCTGGTAAACAATGAATCCATATGTATTTTGTTAAATTTCAGTTGTTTATGTAATCTCCCTTTATTCTGCAGTTTGGTTAGAAAAAACACCCTTTTAATTTTATGGAGTGCATTGTGTCAACATTTACAGAGATGGAAACCCAAATTACAAAGCACTTTTATCTGTATCTCAGAGGGGAGTGTTTGCATGTACACTGCGAGCGAGTGATTCCTGCAGGAAGTGCGCAGCTCCCTTCTTCTCCGTCTTTTGTACTCGTTATGCCGGCAGGGATTTGCCTCAGCTCCTTGGAGGACCAGCAGTCTGCATCTTTATTCAGTCTCAGCGGCGCAGACGCCACTCAGCTTCCCACCGTCTCCTCCACAGTGACCTACATTATGCGTACACACACACACACACACACACACACACACACACACACACACACACACACACACACACACACACACAGCTGGATGACACACACACCCCAGTGCAGTGCTTCTCCTGGAAGGGGTTCTGGGGCTCCTGTGTTGGACCACAGAGGATTAAGTATTTGAACACTTTATTGTACTGTAAAAGTTCACACTTCCTGACCCAGATGTGTTTCAGAACACAGATTTTTTTTTCTGGTTTTAGAAAGGTAGGGCAATCCATATATTGTAAATTGCATAACACACCCAAGGGGCTCTGCACAGCACACCATAAATTAGACACATTAATATTTCTGCATTGAAATGTATGAGTATTCACACCCACCTGAGATGTTTATCATGGAACATTCTAGCTTGTTTCAGGACCAGTAAACCAGTCAGTGGCAAATGGTCACTTCTTCACAGTCAAAGTCACTCGGTCACTATAAGGCTGAGATGTTCATTTTTTGCCCTATGCAGCAGTTTCCTTTTTCCCATTTCCTTCTGGTCATCACTCTCACTGTAAGACATCAGCATCTTGTCTTCCTGTTTCTTTGAGACATTCAAGGTGGTCATTTCCACACCCCGTTCTTCAGTAAGGCCTCCGTTTCTGCAGTATCTCTGCTTTCTGCACTCCTGATAATGGTGGACACTTCCTGTCCTTCTTTGCACTGTGACCCACAGGAGCCTCTTAAACTTTTGTTCACATTTTCACACTCAAGTGTCACCAAACTCATCTCACGTTTTGTCTCCAAATGAATTTTGGCACCAGACATACAAACACTAAATATTTGATATTTTGGAATTTGTAGATAAGACACTGTGGACATTTCAGAGTTACCGCTTCAAACATTTTAGGCCTGGTTGTTTATTATAAAATTCAGCCCTTTTTTGTTCCTTTTAGATGCTCTGGTATAGCGGCTAGCCTTGCTGACAAGGTCCAGCTCCTGGCACTGGGTTTGAATCCCGCTTAGTCCGGTGTGGAGATTACTTGTTCTCCTTGTGTTTGCTTAGGTTTCCTCCAAGTGCTCTGGTTTCCTCCCCCCAAAATGCTTTTTTCTTGTTTATACACCTAAGTTGTTCACAAATATAATAGCTGGCAATGTTTTGGGCTGAATGTTTATCAGCCTTTCCCTCATACTGGGCCTTTGAGGAAACATGCAAACTATTGCAGATACAAACTGTGTGCGAAAGGCCATTAAATGCTGCCTTATGGAAACACAGAGTGTTTATTAAACATTCAGAGCACTTTGTCAATAAAGGCTGCATTTCGATTAGAGTTTGACCTCACTGCAAATATGGTCATAGCTGCAATAATTATGACATAATTGTAAGTTAATGGATACGAGGGCTGAGCCGAGTGACGCTTGATTGCCAGGCCTCTGAAGCATTAAAACAAAGGTGGACGAGTGCATTCATCCCCAGCGATGAGGACGCAGAGCCGCCACTTTGCTTTTAACTCCTTCTGTTTATTTTCATTCACGTCTGATGAGTCACGTCGGATTTCTGGCGAACCTCGCAGCAAATGCAATTTTTTAAAAAATCTTTTTTTTCTTCTTTTTTTTTTTAAAAACTTTCCTTGCATGCGCAGCTGAGTTGATCACCGGGTTTCCACCAACCCAACTATTTTGGTGTTTCAACCAGATGTCTTTCGGCTTTCATTTATGTTCCGCCTCGGTCCAATGTGATTTTTTTCACGGGGAACCTGCTGCACCCTTTTTAATGCAAAAGAGATGATGGGAAGGGGGCTGGGACATAATAATTGGTTTGGCCTTAATTAGCCCCGATAAAACTACCCTTGAGAATTGGGTCAGAACAGTTACATAATTGCAAATGTGCTGCAAAGTCGTCTTCCAGGCTGAGTAGGAGTTCCATCCCTATAGCACTTGGAAGACTAGGTGAGAATCTCTCAACATGCTGACTTGGGTTTGAATCCCAGCTCCTGCTGTTGTACCCTTGTTCCCTGATACAATATAACTACTCTGCAGTAGAAATGGATAAATCAGTGTGAGTTTCTTTGCATGAAAACATTCTATGTCATTATAGAGAAAGGATTAAGATGAATAAATAGTAATAATAAACAAAGCAGGTCAAAATATGTGCCACCCCCTGAAAATCCCCCCCCCCCAGGGTTCCCACTGTCGTCCCGCAGCTCTGAGGGCCAAACTTCCTGCTTCCCAGAGCATTTAGAGCTGTTAATGAGAGAGCTGGGCATCATCCAGCATCAGCATTGCCGAGCGTGTTTCTTCCAGCTCCAAAGGAGGCTCCTGGTGCCACAGTTGAGCGTCTCGGCGGTGTTTCTCTGGCATCTCCAACCAGTCGCTTTGTCACAGACGCAGTACCGAATAGCAGCAGTTTGTCTGCTCCAAGAAAACACACCAGCTGTTCGATGACAGTAAGCAATTGTGCTGTTATCAGACGTGACTGGCTGTGTCATCTCAGTGGGTATTTATTAAAATAACAACATGACGAACTGGGAAGTAAAGTAACTGATTCACTGCTGCATGAGGTGCTGAGGAGTAATGATACATTTCAAATTGCAGGCCAGAGTCAACAAATCCATAATTCATTTCTGAAGACCCCACATTCAGTCCTGAGGCTAAAACACTGTATACTGTGGTATATAATGCACCCTGGGGACTGAAGGCCAGCTTGTGTGTGGATGTGTGTGTGTGTATGTAAGAGAGCACTTCAAAGTTAGCTCTACAGCATTTTACAGCCTTCCGCAGTGGAACAGGTGAGGGGGAAAAAAGGGCTTTACAATTTTTTTTTATCTAGTGCTTTCTTTTTATTTGCCTTCTGGGAAATTTAAGGTGCTTGCAATGGCCTTTGATCTCAACGTTCTGCATACTTTTTGACATGGGAGCACACTGCTGACCAGCAGCACCAAATGCCCTGATGCACCACTTTATAACACTTTATTTTCTGTAGTGCTGTTTGATTTCGGAAGCCCATATCAGGCTGGATATTTACCTCCTTATTTCCTCGTGTTTTACAACTCCTAAACATATGAGCACTAGCTGTTGTAAATGGTTAATATGACAGGATTCTTTCTGAATTGCAGAATATGAAGGTCATGCACAAATGCCACGTTTCTTTGGTGGCAGGAGACGCTGTGGGTTCGAGGGACGCCAAGGACTTCTCAACGGGCACCTTTGAACCACCAGTACCCATGGTAACAGGGACTTTTGCAAATGTGGGAAACGGAATTGGTAAAACACTGACTGAGATTAAAAGGAAAGTTCAGTATGAAGCTGGCACTGGTGGTGGTGACACTAACAGGAACACACGTGTGCTTGTTGAAAAGGTTTCACCTCATACATCATGCTGAAATTTTTTTGTCGCGCTTGTCTCGCATCCCAGGACAATTTGACGAACATTCCAGGAGCTGCACACACATTTTGCGGAGAACCTCAGAGGTCACCATGGCACCTGCCCTCCAAGGACCTCCTTGGGTTGTTTGTTAAAAGCGCAAGCTGAGGGGTCCTTGGAAGACAAAGGGGGTACAGTGGTGCCATAACAGCAGGGGGACACCCTGCAAGGTAAATAAAAGTACACAGAAAAACAGCAGGCATGGTGCAGATCGGCGGCACCCAGCGGCCATCGCAGGCTTCAGTGAACATGTGTCCCTTCCACCGCAGCCGATAGCACAGGTCTCCTTGAAAACGCCGTGAGCCGCAACATAAATTATTTTAACTACGCACAAACAGAGCCCCTGGGATTTTCCTGCACTTGGCTGTAATGAGTTGTGTGTGCAATATGTGGCCTGGAGAGCCATAAACATCACACTTAGGAAAATCGTAGCAGCCACAAACATCAGGACTAATTCAGATATGGCAGGGCGCTCAGCATTATTCCACACAAACTGAGCAAAAGTGTTTATTTCTTTCTCCCCACGTAGCACTGCACTGGCGATCACAAGTAATACAGCTTGAAGCAAAAGAGCTTCCTCTGATTATTTATATGCCACATTTACACATTTTGTTAACTGTATGTAAGGCTGCAGAACAGTTCTCACTGAAATATTTCAGTGTGTGGTGTTTCAAAGATTAAATTTGGTTTTTGTGTAACTTTCATGTTTTATCGCAAAAACATTTTTCCTTTTTTTGAAATCTTGATTTAAGTCCGTTACCATGGAAGCACAGAAAAAGAATGCAAGCGTAGATTCCATCCAGTTTTTTTTTATCCTAACGGGCCAAAACAAGCCAAACAGAAGGGCTGCAGACTGAAGACAAACAAAATGAAACAGTGAGATATATTGCTGTTATCAGTACAACTTCACACATTTCCAGTTTTGCATCAAGTTTGTGTCCTTTTTTGGCCTAGACATCCCAGAAGAAAGATCTGGACCCCTGGAACACTGCTGGATATCGAGCAGTGGTGCTTTTTACACACACTGCAGCTTATCTGGTTGGAAACATTTAGCCTGCCAATGTCCAAAAGTCCTGCTTTTCCAACAAACAGAATATTTTTATTGCATTGATCTGATGCCTTCCTCCAAAGTGATTTTGGCCAATATGAACAAAATAGTTAAAACAATAAGAATGAGCTTTTTGTATGATATACCAGCATTGTGGAAATGAGCAGCTAGCTGTAGAAGCACACAGTGTGAGGCACAGGCACTTGTCTATCACAGGGCAGTCTCAGACACACACACACACAGTGAGCAATTTATGGTCATCAGTTCACCTGAATCACATATCTTTGGACTGTGGGAGCGCACATGGGAAGAACATGCAAATTCCACAAAGACTGCAACCTGCTGACCATTCTGGCCACAGTCAAACCAAATGCATGTGTTTATATATATATATATATATATATATATATATATATATATATATATATATATATATATATATATATAGTAGTAATAAAAAATTTACAAAAGCCAGTACAATGTCTTCCTTTAAAAGATTACGCCACTGGGGTCTATGTGTATAAATTCCTCCCCTTGGAAACTTGTCAAGGTGTCACATTTTTACAGGCCTTGCTGCATCCACCTCCAAGGCTATAAACTTGCATCAGCAGACAGCAAGCACTTGGGACGGTGGGTAATTTGTTCAAATGAATCTTCCATGGGGGGTTGTGGGTTGGGAGGAGGGGACCAAAGCTACGGGCTATAAGACAGGGATTTTAAAAAAAGTCTAAACTGCAATGGATCATTTTTTTTATGACTTCTGAATCTGTGGATGTCCACTTGGTTCCACATCAACATCTGCAGGTTCCTGCCAGTCATGGGCTTCGAATCACCGCAGTCTTTCTTGTTAGACAAGGCATAATTGCACCTTCGATCTAACATTCAAATGAGCAGCTTTGAAGGACTTTTTTGGCTGTTCTGCTGCAAAAGCCCAGGTGCAGAGAACCTGTTTTGACATTTTGTGAGACTTTATTGGTGGTGCCATCCTGCATGTTTATTAGCTTCCCGGTGGCAGTCTTTCACACCGTGACCTTCCACTCAAAATGGACCTCTTGTTATCAGCTCAAGCCATGGTGGGTGGTGGGGTGGAGGGTATTTGCTGTCCCCTGAAGAAAATAAAGTGTTGCTTTGTTGTGCATTAGCAAACAGCCCCAAGGTGAGCAGATACATGCGTTAAAGTTGCTTTTAATGTATCTATCACTTTCTCTAGAAAATGTTTTCTGACCAGACATGGACATGAAAGGTGGAGCACCAGACCTTGGTGCTTGTGTGTGTGTGTGTGTGTAAAACAGTGTAACCAGCTCAGTATACAAACCTAAAACTGTAAATTAAACAATTTAATAACAATATTTAATAATAATGGGCCTGAAAATAGAAGCAGCAAGTCCTAGAGTGGGTACAGCTGCCACCTTGCACTCAACTGATCTAAGGTTGAATCCCACTTTCTATTATAGTAACCATGATGAAGGTACTTACCCAGATCTGATAATGTAAAAATTACCCTGCTCTTTAAAGGGGTAAATCACTATAAGTCACTATGGAGAAAAGCACCAAGGAATAAATAACTAATAACTATGCATCACACCAAGCAGTAGAGAGTAAGAGTCGCTGCTGGGATTCCTCACCCCCTGCAGGGAAACCACCTGGTGCTCACCTGGCCTCATGCATCATTAACAGTCCAAATGTACAGATGCTGTTCTCAGGAAAAAAAAAACAAAATTTTGTTTAATTCCACAAAAAGAGACAAAATGAATCACCAGCAAACAGGCCTGAGGGTTTTCATTGTGTTTTTCAAAGTGTGTAGAGATTTTATCAAGCCACCTTGGCATTTTCATTTAGCTCCAAATATGGGCTAACTGAACACATCGCTCTGGACATTCGACTCATTATTTGGAATCGCTTGAACTTTATTACTTATTAATTTAAGTAAAGATCGCACCAAACTCAGAGGAGCTCTTCCCATCCCTTTGTGTGTGTGAACACATTTGTTCATAAATATTCATTTGTTATACATGTCACACACAGTGTATCTCCAAAAAATAATATTGATTTAATTACATTTCATTTGAAGCAAAGATTTATTACTAGTCCCATTATAATATGAATTTACTCTGGGGGTGCCTTTGATCAATGCCTTTCTTGGGACGCGAGTGAGCGCCACTCCTCGGCTGTTCTATATTTACGCTAATGATATTCCTCACGGTACCCTGGAATTTTAAACAGATTTTAAACAGAACCCAGAAGATGAAAGCAAACATTTGCTAGTAGTTGCAGTTGCTTAAGAGACATACCAGCATTAAATACATTTATTCTAAAAGGTACGCTTTTCTTTGACATCTCATATATGACATTTGGGAGGTCCTGGGTTCAGGGCATGGGTTTCTGAACGAAGCCGAGTCGAGAGCAAGTCCAATTGTATTAAGTTGGTGTTTAATTTAAGGCCCAAAGAGAAATAAATGAAATGGTAATTGCCATTGATTACCTGCTGTGAATATGACCCTACAGGCTGATCCTGGAACCTTAACTCAACCAAAATTATTGGATTTGCTCATTTGCTTTTCTCCTGGACTACAGGGGCCTAATAAAATGAAAATATGTGTTGGAGCTCTATGCTCTCATAATGAAAAATAGGAGACAAAAGGTAGCTGTGTCTGTGGAAGAAAAACGTGGTACAGGCATTGACGCCTTGTTGAGGCTTGAACTATTGCAAGACTGGTATCTGCAGCCCAGTGAACCACCATGACCGAAGGGCAATAGTAGTTATTCAGTCTCCACCTGGCAGTGTTTCTTAATCCAGAGGTTTTGGGGTGATTTAGGTCATATAAACTAATAAAAATGCATAGGTATGGTAAATAATGATGAAAACAGTTCTCAGCTAGTTCTCAGCAGAAAGGTAACCAGCAGGGTTATTCAGTGACCCTGCCAACATGGGTGGGATTATTGCTAGTCAATATAACTGATATAATAAATTGATTTTAAAAACACAGGTTAGGTGATCCCTGACAGCACCAGAAGAATGGTTTGGTCAGCATACATGGCATCGATATGCTTTTTTTGATTCTGATGAAAAAAAGTTGATCAGAAATGCAGTTTGCATCTGAGGACTCATAGTGGGAATGGCAGCCAGACCAGCAGCATGAATGGTAAGAGGGTGTTGAGATCCAGAAGAGGGTAAAACAGCCTTCTGGAGACAGCGGGAGTGTGTGATGGCCAGAAGATGGATTGGCATCCCCTCCAGGGGGAACTCTGCCTTGCAACTCTTGGAAACGGATGAGCTGCATCAATACACTGTTTAGGGGCTCTGCTGTCATCTGGCGGTGAAATATATGCAGCACATAATAATAAGGTACTCATTACAGTAAGTACCTTATAGGGTATAATAATAATAATAATAATAATAATAATAATAATAATAATAATAATAATAATAATAATAACAGCAACAACTACAACAACAACACACGTTACTTTAAGTTCAGTTTAAAAGCCAGCCAATCAGGGCCTCTGTTCCACACCGTTCTAACCAATAAGTTTTGAGAACAGTAGGACGTCAGTATTTGTCATGTCCATCCATGTGCTGCTGTTGCAAGTAGAGGCAGTTGTCGGCTCGTTTGGACGGCGTGTCTATTGATGTGTAAAATTAAATAATATGATATTGTGTATATAGTTTGTGTTCATTATTCACTTGTCTGAGGAGTTGTACCTCACACTGTTACAGTCATGTTTAGACAAAGTAGCTCCTTCCTTAAAAGACTAAAACTTCTGAGGTAAGCTTGATTCCATCGTGATATGCTTTGTACTTCTTTTTCTAATTTGCGCTGCTTTGGTCAAATCCGACTTTTTGCAAAAGAACTGTTTTCCAGGAAGTCCTTCGGCAATTTGTTATTGGCTTTAATCTGTGCATTTTGCTCGTAAAGGTGCGATTTCCAGAGCCGATGGAGGACTCGGAGCTCAGCTGCCCAGGAGAGGGCGTTGCGATACAAACAAGGACAGCAGATCCACGGCTTCACTGTGACACAGGTAAACGTACACCTGTCAGACAGGTACATCTGGGCATCTCAACAGTGCGGCTCCTGTCCTACCTATTAATTTTATTCTTCATATCCCAATTCATTGTATATCACATTAGTTTATAAA
The DNA here is from genome assembly GCA_018136845.1 of Heterotis niloticus. Taxonomy (NCBI): domain Eukaryota; kingdom Metazoa; phylum Chordata; class Actinopteri; order Osteoglossiformes; family Osteoglossidae; genus Heterotis; species Heterotis niloticus. The sequence continues at coordinate 17,780,966 of CM030894.1, read as the reverse complement.
TGAATGCAAATGTGAACATGAAAGTTTTACTAACTGTTTTATTGTTTCTACTGTATATTTGAGATTTGTAAAGACAACCCAAATAAATGTAGCACTGTGACTTGTAGTGAAAATGACTTTGAATTTATGGCCATAACACATTATGAGCAGACTTACCATTCTAGTTGTGTTGAGATGACGGAAATGAGAAACCGTGTTTACTACAGTCAGTCCTGTCTGTGGTTGAAAGAACAGAACAGGTCACCCAGCTGGATGCTCCCTGCAGGTTACACCTGTTCCTGACCTGTTCCTTACGGCTGTGAAGCTGACCCACAATGCCACTGGAGCTCAGCACCTACACCTGGCTCGAGATGATACCAATAACTTGTTCAGGTAACTTTCTTTAGTAAATGTCCACTGTAAAGCCAGCTAAGGTGATGGAAGAAAGGTTTGTAGCTTCTGATCTTGTCAATAAAATATCAAGCATGTGATGTTTTAATGATTTTTTTTTTTTTTTTTTTTTTTGTTGGCCTTTGTCAGTGTTCAGTTCCGGACCCCCCCAACGGACAGTACTGGAATACCGCACATCCTGGAGCATACGGTACTCTGTGGGTCTGAGAAGTACCCCTGCCGGAACCCCTTCTTCAGAATGCTCAGCCGGTCCCTCTCAACCTTCATGAACGCCTTCACAGGTACAGAACACCGTCCTTCATTTGAAGCTGATAACATTTGGAACACAGCAATTTCTGACCCATGTGGCTATGTTTGGTGTCTCTGCAGCGAACGACTACACGATGTATCCGTTCTCCACTCAGAATGCCAAGGACTTCCAGAATCTCCTCTCTGTGTATTTGGATGCTGTTTTTTTCCCATATTTACGAGAATTGGATTTTTGGTAGGTCTGCTGAGCCTGGCCCCTTTTTTTTTTTTTTTTGTAAACATGTCATAGTCCTTTGTCTTCATGATGTATTTGACCACAGCAAGCTTGCTGGTTCTCTGTAGATGCGCTCAGCAGACTGACCTGTGGCTGTTGGCACGAACACTAACACTCCCCATGTGTGTCCTTCATGCTGATCTTATCAGGCAGGAAGGATGGAGGCTGGAGAACAAGAACCCTACCAACCCAAATTCCCCACTTGTCTTCAAAGGCGTTGTGTTCAATGAGATGAAGGGAGCCTTTGTAAGTCTTTGTAAGGCTCTAAAGCTTTTTGATCTGCATGGTTATTGTGTGTTGGCTTGGGTCCCTGACTTGAATCCTATAAGTTTGAGTGGATGTTCTTTAGTTCTGTTGAGGTTCTCCCATAGTATATGTAGCAGTGCATAGTTTGACTTAACTGTTTGCATGAGAAGAACCTTCCCTTCTGTGATTTGATGGCTTTAACTGTGTATTATCTCATGACAAACTGGAAGTGTATGTTTGACTTTAGAATATAAGGACTGCACCTAAAAAGGAATTGAACAACTTCCACTTGTGATGTACAACAGTCTTACATGGTGTGTGGTATTGGTTTCAGTGTGATAATGAGAGCATGTATGCCCAGCGTCTCCAGAACCTGCTGTACCCGGCCCACACATATGGAGTGGTGTCAGGCGGGGAGCCACTGGCTATCCTGGACCTGACCTGGGATCAACTAAAGCAGTTCCACACGACACACTACCATCCAAGCAACGCACGGTACGTCACTTCACTTTGTGTGTCCCTGGGTACAGCAGAATGGCTGATGAGAACCAGGCAGTTTTGGTGGAATAACAGAAAAGTAGTTGGTGTGGAAGAGCAGATTGCCCATTGTATTTTATTTTGAAGTGTACTGACTCCTCAGTTAATCAACATTACTTGAAGTGAATGTCTGTAAATCCTTTTACTTGTAAAGTTATCCCTTACTTTATACCCCTTTTTCCTGAAAGGTCTGCCTTGCAAATTGCGATTTTTGCAAATTAGAACAACACTGTGTACTGTCAAGGTAGTGCTTACAAGGATTCACCACTGAGACATACTGTAATTAATGGTTATGATTGCCGAACCCCCCAGATTCTTTACCTATGGAGATTTGCCACTGGAGCAGCACCTGAGGCAGATTCAGGAGGAAGCTCTGTCCAGGTTTGAGCGTGTGGAACCCAGCCCGGCAGTGCCTCTACAGCCCTGTTGGGACCAACCTGTGAGTTAGGGGCCCCGGTCATAGTGGGTTTTTCAGGCACACTATCACATTTTGGTCATAAAGGCTTTTTTGATGAGATATGTTGGAGAAACTGTACAGTTTTTTTTTAAAAAATTAATTAATTAATTAATTAATTAATTAATTTTTTGCTTGTTTGTTCATACAGAGAGTCCACCATCTGACCTGTAGGCCTGACCCTTTGGCCCATGACCCTGAAAGACAGAATACACTGTGCATGGCATACCTCCTAGGCGAGTGAGTAAAGGATGGAACACACACCTGGACACTCATGTTTGTAATTTCCTGGCTGTTCCTCAATATGAGCTTTCTCTTAGCATCACAGATACCTCTGAGGCATTCACACTGAGTCTGCTGTCCTCACTTATGGTGTCAGGACCCAGCTCGCCATTCTACAAGGCCCTGATTGAGCCCAAGATCGGCACAGACTTCCCCTCCGTGGTGGGGTGGGTAGTCATGGAGCGAGGAACATGCGTCTCCGTCTCAGTGGGAAGTTTATAGCTTTTATAGTTACAGTTGTTAAGACTCATTTCCAAAACAGCGTTCTTTATCCCATGTTTACCATGTATTCAAAAAGTAATCTCTTACGTGATGCAATTTTAATTTGTGAACATTTATGCTACTTAATTCATTTCTTGTGATGACATAATTCCTGTTTGTCAAAGCAAAAGAAAATCAGGTTTTTTTTGGTTAGAAAACATTTTCATTTTCCTGATGGTTTTATCAGAAGTGACTATATGTACTAAGCTACTGACAATGATTAATTTTTACTTTATCAGTTCAGGGGCATGAGATTTGAACCTGGGTCTGTCACAGGGTAACACGTCTAACCACTACAGTACCTGCTGCCCAGTTTGATGTCTGTCTAGCATATTGGAACAAAAGTATCAACTATAAACAAAGAAAATTGAAGTGTACAGCTCTTTAGGTGCTAGGAAAAAAACAGAGCAAAATGCATCCTTGTGTTGAGTCTCCACTTTCGGTTCTGCTGTGTTTGGTACCCAGTGAGGAATGTGTGTCACCCTTGTGCTCCTCAGGTACAGTGGGAACACCAGACAGGCCTCCTTTGCTGTGGGCGTGCAGGGGGTGGCAGAAGCTGACCTGGAGAATGTGAAGAGAATTATCTGTCAAACCGTGGATGACATAATTGCGTAAGTAACGGCATCCCATGACATCAGGATAGGACTCCATTTTTTTTTTTTTTTTTTTTTTTTAAAGCTATATCACATCACCCTTTGTCCTCTGGTCACTCTGGCATTAAAGTAACGGCTTTGAGGAGGAGAGGATTGAAGCCCAGCTGCACAAAATCGAACTTCAGATGAAGCATCAGTCCACTGATTTTGGGCTTAGCCTGGCTTCTGTGAGTTCTGCAATCGTCTTATACCTTTGAGTGTTGCCATCAGCATTTACACCTCTGCTGTGCAGTGGTTTTAACCAGGAATTATTGCATTATTTTGCATTAAACATGGTTTAAAAAAAAAACACATTTACTTACATACTCATTTTAAAATTGATACAGATTAAATAATTTTAAGTACTTCTGCAAAGTGCTGTATTTTTTAAATTTCACAACTATACCATCTTCTGTCTGTCAGAAACTGGTTTTCAACATAGATGTTCACTCTTTACAAGCAACAATGCCTGTAGAGCATTGACAGTCACACAACTCTATTTATGTTAATAGATTATTGCACCTTGCTGGAATCATGATGGAGACCCAGTGAAACTCTTGCAGATCAGTGAGAGAGTGGCTGAGTTTCGGCACAGTCTCAGAAACAAGCCATACTTCCTGCAGGACAAAGTGAGGCAGTACCTCAAGGTGGGCTGAACACAGCTGCTTGCTTTCATTTAGTGGGATTATCTCATATAAGTGTGGCATATAGCATTCCACACCACTGGTTGTGCATTTACGCTCCTGCAAATGGTCGTGTGAAACCCCTTCTTATCCCCTGTTGCAGGAGAACACCCACAGACTGACTTTGTCCATGAGTCCTGACCCATCCTACCTTGAGAAGCAAGCGGAAGAGGAGGATGCTAAACTCCAGCAAAAGGTGGCCGCATTGTCAGAAGGAGAAAGGAGGGAGATCTATGAGAAAGGTGGAGCCACCTCTCTGCAGAAATTTTTGGATTGCAAGGATTAGTGTGTCTTGTAAACTATACAATAGCTAATAGATTTGTGTGTTTGTGGTCCAGGTTTACAGCTGCTGTCTGCTCAATGCCAAGCAGAAGACACCTCATACCTTCCTGCCCTCAAAGTTTCAGACATTGAGTATACAATTCCAGTGACTCCTGTGCAGATGGGTCATGCAGGTAAAGTTCTTGCTCACACAATGACCGAACACTTCTGGAAGCAATTTTGTTTATTGGTTCTGTCTTCCTGTACCTGCTGTTACTCCCTGCTGTTATGTCTCATCTTCAGTTGATTTCTTCCCTCAATGTAGTTGAGGTTCCGGTACAGTATTGTCAACAACCCACCAATGGCTTGGTGTACTTCAGGGCCATGTGCAGCTTGAACACCCTTCCTGAGGACCTGAAGCCATACGTCCCACTGTTCTGCAGTGTCATCACTAGGTTAGCATGGGGGTAGGGCCACACTGAGTGATGACCAGTAAGGCAGTCAGTGTACTCAGCCTTTGTATAACGGGGTCTCAAACAACAGAAGACTCCTTTTGAAAATAAATCTTAACTTTATGTAAAAACAGGTAATTCCTAACTTGAAAATATCATAAGGTTAATGAGAAACTTTTTCATTAACCTTATGATATTTTTGAGGCCTAAAGTTTGGTTGTAACAATAACGATGACAATGGTTGGCATCTGTTTCCTTTGAGATTCCATAAAATATACTTTTTTCTTAACAGTCAACAAAAATGAGTGTACTATTGGTGGTGCTGAGGAAAAAACAAAAAAGAGTAATTTGACTGTGCCATCAGAGAGGATACAAAATAAGATCTTGAGAGATATGGCTCTTGGAACAGAAGTTTTATTTTTCCTTGGCATGGACTCAGTGCTACCCTGTAATGGACTGATGTCCCAATTAAAGTGTGTTTGTCCTAAGCTTGCACCCAGTTATTCTGGAATAAGCTCCACATAGCCCTGAGCTGGAGAAGTGCTTAAACATAATTTATGGATGTCTCTGCGCCACCACTCATAGAGCACACTCATACGCATTACAGTCAGATCAGCTATTTAATTGTAACTCCCCTCAAAGTTTGCTGTAGAGAGGTATTTACATATATGCAGTGGCAGTGCATTGTGGGAGAACTGCAGTCCCCCTGGTACCACTACAAAATAATATAAATACTCTACTGTATTTATAGTATTATTGTAATATGTGCTATTTTATTCACTGCCTACTCCATTTTTGACTCTGTAAAGCATGCAGACACTTTGTCAGACCCGAATTCCTCACAAAATGCATTTGCATAATTGGTTGATTAATCCTGTTATGTGATAACAGGACAGATCTACTCTTTCATTAAGCAGAAACTGTTGTAAGGTAACAAGAAGTACACAAAATGGGATAACAGGGAACAAAGCAGAAAGTGGAACAGTTAGTGTGGCCTGGATGCAGTCCTGATACCTGGTATTTATCTGTGATGGCTTTGGTTTCCAGATTGGGGAGTGGATCCCTAGATTACCGGCAGCAGGCACTGCTGATGGAGCTGAAGACGGGAGGATTTTCCATCTCACCTCAGGTGGTTCCAGATACTGATGACATTGACACGTATGAACAGGTGAGGGTGCAGCACCCACTATTCAGCAGCTGTCCAAATGGGGATGTTTGTATTAAACAGAGAGTAGAGTAAGTGACCTCACCCTGCCTATGTCCATGCCTATACCGTGATTAAAATTTTTTAAGTTACTAAAGTTCTTTATAAAATGCATCCATGAGCATTACCATAGCAACTGTCATGCTTTCAGGGAATCCTCCTCACCTCTTCATGTTTAGAGAGCAACCTCCCAGACATGTTTCACCTCTGGAGTAATTTATTTAACAGGTAAGCTTTTTCTGTGTTGAATTAGCTGTGGCACTTTCTCTGGACATCTCCTTGGAATGGAACATTAATCACTTTGCCTTCTTGCTGTCTTGCAGCCCTCACTTTGACAATGAAGAGCACTTGCACACACTGGTCATGATGGATGCCCAGGAGCTGTCTAGTGGGATCCCAAATGCTGGTGAAATGTATGCTATGACAAGGGCGGCACGCTCCTTGAGCCCTGCATGGGACTTGATGGAGACCTTCTATGGGATGGACCAGGTATGTCATGTTGTGTTGTTTATTTCTATTTATACGCATGGACATGATCCATTGTGTTTCATACCTTTTTTTGGGTTTTTTTGTACAACCCCAAATCAGAAAAAGTTGGGATAGTATGGAAAATGCAAATTAAAAAAAAAGACAGTAGTTCTTACATTTACTTTGACTTTTATTTCATTGCAGATAGTATAAACCAAAGATATTTCATGTTTTGTCTAGTCAGCTAACAATTCATTTGTTAGTATACATCTATTCCTGCATTTCAGGCCTGCAATACATTTGAAAAAAGGTTGGGACGGGGGCAATTTAGAGTTAGTAATGAGGTAAATAAATAAATATCAAACAGGTGATGTCAACAGGTGATTGTAATCGTGATTTGGTACAAAAGCAGTATCTGCGAAAGGCTTTGAGGTGCGAAGATGGGCAAAGGATCTCCAGTTTGTCAACAAATGCATGAGAAAATTACAATGTTTCTCAAAGAAAGATTGTACGGGATTTGCACATTTCTCCCTCTACAGCACTTAATATCATTAAACAATTTAAGGAATTTGGAGGAATTTCAGTGCATAAAGGGCAAGTGCGCAAGCCCAACCTGAACATCCGTGATCTCCAATCCCTCAGACAGCACTACATCAAGAACTGTCATTCATCAATAGCTGATATAAACACATGGGCAAGGGATTACTTTGGCAAACCTTTGTCAAGCAATACATTAAGGAGTTACATTCACAAATGCTATGTCCAGGAGCGGTGTTGACATCTCTGAGCTCAGAGTCATATGGGATGGACCATCACACAGTGGAAACGTGTATTGTGGTCAGACGAATCAGTATTCCAGATCTTTTTTGGAAGAAATGGACGCCGTGTGCTCGGGACCAAAGGCGAAAAGGACCATCCAGACTGTTATTAGCAACAAGTCCAAAAGCCAGGGTCTGCCACGGTATGGGGTTGTGTCAGTGCCCTTGGCAAAGGTAATTTATATTTCTGTGATGGAAGCATTAATGCAGAAAAGTAGACTGAGCTTTTAGAGCAACGTGTGCTGCCTTCAAGATGATGTCTTTTCCAGGGACATCCATGCATTTTTCAAAAAGACAATGCAAAACCACATTCTGCACACATTACAAAGGCATGGCTGTGGAAGAAGAGAGTACAGGTACTGGACTGGCCTGCTTGCAGTCCTGACCTGTCCTCAGTAGAAAATGTGTGGAGAATTTTGAAAAGAAAAATGTGATAACAACCCCATACTGTTGTGCCAAACTGTCTTTTAAGTGTTTTGAGAAGGAATGGCAACATTACAAAGTGGTAAATGCTTTACCGTCCCAACTACTGTTTTGAAATGTGTAGCAGGCCTGAAATGCAAGAATGGATGTATATTAACAAATGAAATGTTAGTTGATCAGATAAAAAAAATTAAATATCTTTGGTTCATACTGACTGCAATGAAATAAAAGTCAAAGTAAATGTAAGAATCACTGTGCTTTTTTATTTGCATTTTCCATACTGTCCCAACTTTTTCTGATTTGGGGTTGTACGTTTGCTTGCTGCTTGAAATAAGGTAATGTTCATGAAGCGGATTGCAGAGCAGTCAGATGTCACAGATGTCCTGCGGAAGCTTCCTCGTATAAAGCGGCACCTTCTGAATCAAGACAACATGAGGTAAGTGTACTGTATGCAGCTAGCAGCAGTCTCCGTCCTGCTCTGTGTGCACACCAGTGCGTGGGTAACTGGCTTGTTCCACAGGTGCTCCATCAACGCTACACCTCAGATCATGTGTGGGGTGTTACTGGAGCTGGAGAAGTTTGTGAACAGCATCGCCATCAAAAAGAAAGGGCGTAAACCCGTTCGACCCAACATCACAGAGGTGCTGACCTGACAATGGATGCTGCTGAAATTTGAATCTGTTTGTGCCTGTGGAAGTGGTTTAGTTTGATCTGAGTGACCTTCCTGCTTTTTAAACCCTTGTTTTTATAGAAGCCACTGGACCCCCTGGCTTCTCCTGGGTTCAATGGGAGCCGGAAGCTCATTTCTGTAAGTGTAGTGGGTGCTACAGACAATCTGGATAGATTTAGCTTTTTTGTTTGTTTGTTTTTATTATATAGGATGTCCAGTCATCTTTGATTCTCTTTTCTCTCTTACCAAGGAGCCATACTTCAAACCCTGTCAGATGAAGACTCATTTCCAGTTACCCTATTCAGTCAACTATGTAGGCCAGTGTGTGCGCACAGTGCCCTACTCTCACCAGGACCATGCCAGGTGTGCCCCCCCTCCCCCCAGAGTACCCCTGTGGCTCTGGATGTATAAATTTCTGATGTATTCTATCTCACCTTTGTGTCTTCTCCCCCCAGCCTCCACATACTGGCCCAGGTCATGACAGCCAAATTCCTGCTCAAGGAGATCAGGGAGAAGGGTGGGGCATATGGTGGCGGTGCTAGAATGGACCACAGTGGTCTGTTCTCCTTCTACTCCTACAGGTAGATGGAGCTGTAATAGGGGCTGTCAGTTTTATGGCATACTAGAAAAATTAAAATTACCTCTGAAGTAGGATAAGAAATGGTTAATTTAAACCAACTCAAAGAAACAATTTAATCCCCCATATTTATAGAATTACATTTCAGAAAATGAAAGCACTATACCCACAGTAGAGTATAAGTCACCCAAAGCTTAATGTGCTAAACTGAGCCCATCTGGAAGCTCTAACAAAAACTCAATGAAAGAACAAATCTGCATGAGGAAAACTGTGTATAAGGAACCAGTTAGAATGACTCATATGCACATTTATTGTAATACAGCTGCATTGCATAAAATGTAAATTCTGCAGGATTCCTGGCTGCTTTTAAGCAGCTACAAACTTTATAAGAGGTCTTATTAATTACAGATGTGGTAAATAACATGCAGATTCTTCTGCTGTAAAATGTTCATAATTTTACATAATTAACTTAGTTCATAAGCAGTTAATTTAGCGGCTCTATGGGTGACCCTACAAAGAAGCTACACGCTACTCTGTTTGGCTTGTTACAGGGACTCTAATTCAATCCAGACACTGGATGTGTTCCGAAGGGCTGTTGACTGGGCCAAAGCAGGCCAATTCAGCCAGCAGGATGTTGATGAGGCCAAGCTGTCAGTTTTTGCAGCTGTTGATGCACCACTTGCACCTTCAGACAAAGGTAAGCGGTCTATCATGACACAGTTTGGTTTGGGGTGGGCATTGTGCAGGTACATCCCCTCACTGCAGGCTGTGTAGTTTGTACTGCACTCTCCTTCTGTGGGCTTCTATTAATGTCATCTCCTTTCACAGGCTTGAGCCAATTCCTGGGCGGAGTCTCTGACACAATGAAGCAGAGCCACAGGGAACACCTCTTTGCAGTGACACACGAGGACTTGACTGTGGCTGCTACCAGGTAATGGTGGCCTGATGCCTCTGGAGTCAGTCTCTGCATGCACAGCTTGTCAGGGCTGCAGCAATGGCCTTTGTGACATCAGTTTTACCTCTCTGCTTTCTGGAAGAGTTTGCTACTGTGGTAGCAGCAGCTGTAGTATTCAGATGTTTACCATTTTTCCAACAAAGTTTAACATTTTTCCATTTTAATTTGTATTTGTCGGTGCATATTCTTACCTATTTCTTAAAATTTCCGTCACTGTAGCAGTGAATGACTGTTTACTCTGTCAACCAGTACATGGTGGCAAATTCACCTCTCAGTGTTTACAGAGGGTGTATTGGTGAGGTGTTTTGAGTCTTGGTGATCAATAAACGTGGAATGCTGATTGATGCTTTTTACCACTGTCAGCTGTGTGACTGATCCTCCTATACGGAACAAGAACTTAGGATCCCATTGTTGCTTTGATGTCCTCAGGTACCTGGGACTCGGCCAAAGGACCTGCGGTGTGACCATTATAGGGCCAGAGAATGAAAGCATCAAGAAAGACCCTTCCTGGGTTATTAAGTAATGAGCTCCTGCACCCTGTCTACCAACTTGGTCAGCTTGTGTTCCACCACCGGTGAGAATGGATATTTACAGTCATACTGAATGTCAGAACAAACTTAAAGCAGCACCATTAAGGCACACAATAAAATCCATGTTTCAAACTTTGATTTCTAAGCCAGTCAGTGGATGCATAATATTTTCCAATCTACAGTTATGCAAGTGTGTATTTAACGTAGTTACTGGTTTAACTGATGTGGCAAAAATGAAACAGTGACGCAGCAGCATTTCGGAGTATGATTGTATTGCACTGGTCTCACAAGTACATCACCTTTACAACAGGAGAGCTACACAATCTATAGTCTGAAGTGTGACACACAAAAACTCAGGGATGACAGAGTGCAAATACAAGGGGACATGACAAACAAGACGAGATGCAGCAGGATGTCTCCTATGCAGGCCAATTGCAACAGCAGGACATGTCAAAGTCCAGCACTTTGGCTAATGTGCTCCAGCTCCACTGTGGTTCCTATGTTCCTACACGGGCCTGGCTGTAGGGCACACAGGTTAGTTTTGTGAGAAAGCAACAGAGTGCTGGTATGTAAAGGGTGTGTGGGAAAGAAGCTGCATGAGAACTGTTGCCTACGGGGGGGGGGGGGCACAGCACTTCACAGTGCTGACCCATCAGCCTCTTTGGGGCGGTTGCGCACAACATGCTCCAGCTGGCCTGAGTCAGACACGTCGTAGCTGGTCTTGTACTTAGCCAGGATCTTCATCAGGGGTCTCAGTTTCAGCCACCACTGCTCCTTCGGGATCCGGTGTCTACGATGACAGAGGGGGAGTGAAGTGAGTGAAAATGACCATGTGCTGATTTGTTTTGTATTACTATAAGATTATTTGTCTTTCTGGCTCCGGTGAACAGCACTAGACCCCAGCAATGGGCTTACACAAAGTCAGTCTCATCCTTGAGCTGCACCACAGGCTGGAAGACCAAAGCACGGCGGCGCATTCCCAGCAGGCAACAGGAGTCCTCTGTGTTGGCAAACACTCTCCCTGTGTGGAATGGCAGACAGCAGTTAGAGCTTTAAAGGCGGATCTAGACCCCATAAAGCCAAACAGACCAAACTGCTCTTTGAATCTATGACAACCCCCGACATCTCTGAATATTAAAGTTTGCAGTGGCATTAATGAATGTGAGAATTAATTTAGATGAGAAATGGTAGATCACAATGTTGTAATAATCCACACAGAAGAGTATGAAGAAAGAAAGAAATGCTTTGTGGCTTATTGCAACATCCTTGCCCAGGTTGCAAATGAAGAAATAATGATGGTTTCTGACCCGACGCCCAAAGAAGAAAGATTTACCTTCATCTAGGGTTATCCATGCCATCAGCAGAAGACAAAGAGAGGAGAGGAAACGTGAACGAAACAGAGCGAGGAACCCAACAGCACGGCTACAAATACCTACAATCTGTAGCCCTGGATCCCAGGGTTCAGTCTCACTGACTTGTGACCCAAACGTGATTTTGTCATGCCTTTGCATGCTAACAGATATGCATCATTCATGCAATTTAGCGGTGTGAGGATATTGTACCCTGTCTGTAGCACTCCTTCAGCTTCTTCGAGATCCACTGCATGGCTTTGGCTGAGATCTTTGTGCCAAAATTCCTATCAAATGGAGATGGGGCCCCTCCCTTATAAGGAGAAAAATGGGAAATAACAAACAGGTCAGTTTGGTCCCATTTCCACCACCTTCTACATTCTACATAAATTGAGCCCAACCATGGTTCTGCCTATATCCTCTTTCGGAACAGTGATGGCAGTTCGTTGATGTGACCTTCGACGCAAGGCGCCTCCTACCTGTTGCATGTGACCCAGAACATTTTTCCTGCAGTCAAACACGCCACGCCCCTCCTCCGAGTACAGCTGGTAAATGAAGTCAGTCGTATAGTTCATGCTGCTGTTCTCATTCCTGTAGAGGCACATGGGGTGAAACGGTCAGGTGGAGGGACAAAGAAGGGGCATTTTTGACCCAGAAGGTTGAGGTCCAGCTTCAAATAGAATCCAGCAAGGGTTTGACAGGCCCTAAATTCCTTCCTTTAAAAACCATCCCCCAGTAAGTGGTTTCTGTACACATAGGTCTTACCTGAGCACCAGGCCTCTCTGGATGCTGGTCTTCATCTTTTCTGTCAGGTGCTCCACATTAGCCTGAAATCAAACACACAGTACACATCTGACTAACATTATAGCATTAATCACATTTTCCTCACTCAAGACTCACTGAATCAAATGTTATTCAGGTACATTTTACTGGTGACTTTAAAGTTCTTGAAGGTTCAAATTCTCACTTCTACTGCAGTAGCATTTATCAAGGTATTTACCATGAATCAATACAGTAAAAATTACTGTGCTATATAAATGAGTAAATCACTGTAAGCAGCTTAATCCACAAGCCTAATATTGTGATTAATCTTGGAGTCAGATAAATGAATAATATTCCTTGTACTGAGCCCCACTACCAAATCTCTGCAAAGCTATGTAGGTTGTGTAGCGCTCTTGTGAAGAACCACATCTTGTATTATATGAGGAATTATTTAAATGAAGGACATATACCCTGGTGGATGATTGGGTTTCTGTCTTTCATTTAAATAATTCCTCATTGTGTAATACAGACATGGTCCTTTACAAGAGCTCCACACAACCTACACAGCTTCCCAGAAATACACTTATTCAGCTACTGGCTTCTGGCACTAGACAGAGGTTCTGGGTGGAGCTTCAGTCTAACAAACAGGCTGTGTATGGAAAACTCTGGTGTTGGTGATGGTTTTGTGAGGCAATGGGCTGGTGGCCCCTGTTCACCACAGCTTAGCACTCCAAGGGCCATCAGTCACCTGGCTACATAGGATATTTATAGCTATGCCTGCTTTTGCAACTGGGTCACCTGCACTGGGAATAGAATCTTCTGCCCCCTCAGGATCCAACCTCCCCCCAATCTGGTAACTGTCCAGTAAGCTCTCATGCGCTGATGCGGTGTGGTTCACTTCCTGCCACCCTCCACCTCTACCTTGCTCACAAGGCCACAGAACCCCTCTCCTATGCACAAGTAAAATGCAGTAAAAAGCCTATCTTCTCAGGCATTAACCCCAGAGCAGATATGATATTCGCTTATTATTATGGCCCCTTCTAGCTGTTAAGACTCTTTATAGGCTTGGGGGCCAAAGTGCTGTACATAAATGTTAAAAATGAAGACATTGAATGCACCATGCAGATGACAGAAAAACCAAGAGATTTTTCAGGAAGAGTTTTTGTGGGAAGCTTAGTGACAACAGGCAGTCAACCCAAGGAGCAGTGTTCAGGGGTGGCCATGTTCACCTTAATGCCATAGTGATGCCATAGTAACAATACAGCAACAACAAGTTATAGACCACAAAATGTGGTCACCCACTAATTTTTACACCACTGGAAGATTAACAATAGTCATCCCCAGTTTATTTGCTGGATTTGTTTCTGATGCAGCTGTGATTTACAAAATAAGTGTTTACTTTTGAATACTTTAAAACTGATTTAATAAAAATAGTGGATCCCCTAAATCTCCTATTCAACACCAGTTGTCAACTGATTCATCCCACAAATGTAAGCACTGTCCTCGGGAGGTTGCTCACTCCTGTTCTGTTTGGGTGCTCTTTGCTGCCATCTGCACTGCTGGGCATAAACACATACAAAGGCTCAATTTTCTCAACAAAAAGCTGAAATTTTAGTAGGCAAAAATAAAGTGGAAGCTATTTGCATTTTTGAAAAATGTGTCTCCCATTTGCAGCACCAGGAGTCAGCAAACCACATTTGGGTTTGAGAGAAATAGAAGGGTTTACACACCTGGAGGTCACGGATGTCAAAAGGTTCCTCAAAGATATAGGCAGCATCAGCACCTGCAGCGAGACCACCCACACTGGCCAGGTACCCACAGTAGCCTCCCATGGTCTCAATGATGAAGACACGGCGTTTGGTCCCGCTGGCTGACTGCTTGATGCGGTCACATGTCTTCTCTCACACACACACACACACACACACACACACACACACACACACACACACACACACACACACACAAACAATTACTACAAAAGCAGGACAGCACAGCATCAAGATTCAACAGAGGTTCCACCATAACTCAAAACAATGGTCACAACCTACACATGCATGCAGCGCTCGGCCTTTTAAAGCACAAAGTTGCACTGTGAGCTCAGCAGGTCCTGCATGTGTCTCACATTCAGGCTAATGTGCTGAGAATGTTCACGTTTTCTACATGTCATGCTGGATGTGTGGGGGACACAGAATACCTGAGCTAGATACCGTCAATAGATAACACAGGGTCACATATGTTTAAATATTGCATTTGTTCTGCTTTAAAAAAAAATAGTTCATAGTTTAGTCTGTATTGCTATTGATGACTGAAAAAAAATCAATAAAAAAATTATATTAACAAGCATTGCTTTTAATGATTACCTTCACTCACATTCATATTGTTTCTTCATTGAGGAAAATCACCTAGCATTAAGCTTTGCACTGTTTCTGAATTAAAAACCTACAGTGTACCAGTCTGCATAGTTTATACATCAGTGTTTAACAGTTTGTGCTTTAACTGTTAAATTCAAGCTTTTAACCATTTATATACAAACATGGAGGAGTTGTCAACATTGTCAGTAATTAAAAATTAGTGTCCTATAGTCAGATATAGTCATACTATACCAGGTACAGAGGGAGAGGTGGTATGGCAAGGAAGGGGGAGGGGGTGGGTATGTGGGAAAGGGGGCGAGGCGGGGGGGCCTGTCCCTTACCTCCACGATTGCATTGAGCGCCGTGTCGGCGCCGATGCTCAGATCAGTGCCAGGGACGTTGTTACTAATGGTAGCAGGCAGCATACAGAGTGGGACACAGAACTCCTCATAAGTAGCCCGGGCCTCATACAGCTGCTGCAGGCTCTCCAAGGCCTACAGCGGCAGTGTGCACTCATTAGAGCCTGACCAGCCTGCAGGTGGCGCTGTCCGTGTGACTGGGGCTCTGGCTTCCCAACTGGCCAGTAGGAGCAAGTGGGAAGGAGGATGAGCGGAATGCGAGCCAAGCTAGAGTGGGCCAACTGGGCTCATGGTTCAAAGTGGGCGGCAGCAGTCAGTCAGCAATCGGTCAGAGGTCAGTTGGGGGTGGGTGGGTGGGGGGGGCAGTCAGGATCTGGTCAGGGCAGCATCTCCCTCTCTGCAATAACACAGCTGCATTTGTAAATAAAATGGTTCTCAGTAGTCAGTAACTGTGGGAGTTGAGCAGTTTAGTCTTTCTCATTAGGGGACACACGTTCACAAATCATCTTTAGAGTTTGTTTTTTGATCAGACCGCATTTCATAAGCTTACTGAGAATAAATAGAGATGCAGTTAAAAGGAAAAAGTATCTTACATTTAACTGGTTAGAAAAATCATATCCCATAAAGACTGAAGGGCACATAGAGATGGCAGTAAACAGTTTTTAAATTTATATTAGTGATTAACTGTGATGAGCATTGCTTCTGTCAGTGTAAATGTTGCGTGAAGAAGTGAGAAATGGCATGCAATGATGTTTCCAGGACCCTAAAGAGCAAAGCTGAGAAAGGAGAGGGAGGGAGAGTGGGAGGGAGATGCTGCACATGACCTTTGACCCAGGACCCTTGTTGAGGAGATGGGCATGGCTGAGCAGGTGACCCACAGTCAGGCTGAGCAACCAGCGCAGAACTAAAACATGCTGCACACCGCATGCCTCCTCAGCACTACTTACCTGAACACACACTGCGCACATGCATGTGCTTCTCCCAGCCACCGCCGTCAGGTGGCGCCAGTTCCACCCAAGTGCACCACCAACTCACAATTTGTACACTTGACACATTCATCTCAAATGTGCTTTTCTCACAGATGTCACAGTGATGTTTAAATGTCGCAGTTCTAATGCTGGTCAAAATTGCTGGAAAAATCCACAATTTTTCTGCCAAGATGGATTCACAGGTTTAATTACATGTGAACTCGTTGCTCATCTTGCAGCTGCCTGGCTGACGGTAGCAAAAGAGCACATGAGCACGCGCCAGTGGTGTGGGCCCTGATTGGCCAGCTCCCCCCAGCCACACTTACATCAGTAATGGCGTTCAGAGCGGTGTCTGCGCCAATGCTGAGGTCAGAGCCCGGAATATTGTTGGAGACGGTGGCGGGCACCATGACCATGGGGACACAGAATGCATCGTGTTCCCCGCGGGCAGCTAACAAGTCCAGCAATCCCAGGTAGGCCTGCAGAGGGGGGGTCAGAGGGGGCGGAGCCACGTCTTTAGTGTCGAAGTGGAGGGCGTAGACAGGACAAATGCCACTGGGAGAGCCAGGTCCTTCACAGCGGACAGCGCAACACCGCACACGGTCACATGGTACAAGGAGGGCATCCTCACGGCAGAGTGCCCCCCACAGGCAAGAAAACAAGGTGAGCATTAAGACAGCAGTGCATGGAATGAACTCAGCAGTGGGATTCTAGAACCTTCCCGGTTCCCTTTTCATGTGCGTGCTCACAGTCTTGAGTTGGTCCTACTTGGGCAGTACAGACCACAGCAACGCGCATTGAAAGAGGAACCTTTTTTCCTTTGACCAAATGATGTCCAGCTTCAATTGTAAAAATATAGAATAAAAAAAACATACATTTAAATAAAGGAAGCAAACCAACTGTAACCAAAGCTAACAAACCACGAGGTTACAAGCTTATTACAGTCGGCTTGTTTTCCCATCCTCACAGCTCTTCGCGTAAAGGGAAAAATGATGTAAATTTTCCATTAGGTTGATGACATGGATCAGATAAACCAACAAGAGCAGAATGAAAGATTTATGATTTAGGAGAACATTTAAACAGGAGAAGAAAGCAACAGACTGCAGTTTATCAAGCTTGACATTACAATATACCAAGTATATTTATTTATATTACATTACACATTAAATCTAAAATCACTGCAGTTACAGTCACCCCATTGCCCAAGCCTCCCATATCTGATTTTCTGCTATAACGGCTCTTGCTTTTTTATTCCACAAATTCGCTATCTGGAACACTTTTCTGCTAAAATTCCCAGGTCACCCGACACGCTGAAAGGGTGTAGTAGTGATCTGAGTGGGTCTCAGCTGCCGCCTCTTGGTCTCGTATCGCTTTCCTTTGATGCTTGTATGTAACATTTTCATTTATCACAAATAATGAACTGGACTGTTTTAAAGAAAATTGACTGTTTTATAAAATGGAAAATCAAGGGCTGACATGCTTACACAGGTGCTTAAGAGCATTTTAATGATACATTGAGAAAATTACATATTGGGCTGGAGATGCATTTCTATTTAAAATATAAAATAATGTAAAATAGGCTTTCAATATCCAATTTTTCAGTTTACGTCTCATTTTCAGGATGACAAGGGGCAACTGTAACTTTGTCAATATATAAATTCCATATGTAACAGCCTTAGCGTGAAACAACAGCTACAGATATTACAGTCCATCCTCGTTATAGTGAAAACAAGGTAGATCCTGAATGTCAGTAAAGAACCATAAGCTGTCTCCAAAGTCAGTGTGATGAAGGCAGCAGAGCATCTACTGGTCCCCTTGTAGTGTCACTTTAGTCACTGCAGTGCCTGTATAATTCACTGTACTGTGTGCGTTTCAGCTACAATGCTGACTGAGTTTTATTACCCACAGTACCCGTTTATTACACACTACACTGAGGTATCAAAGTGCTACTATATGGTGTAGTACTGTACAGACCATAGTAAAAATGATTATGCTTTCTCGGCATTCCTCTCCCATGTAGTCCCAAAAACCGAGGATGGACTGTATTGTAATTATTTTGATTATAGACACATGTGAAAGGTGCACATACCTCAAATCCGCCAATGACCAGCAGTGCATTAATATTGTGTGCTTTCATCTGCTCAGCGATTTTGTCAATGTATTTTGCAGGAAGCGTTCTGAAATGGGAAACAAAACATCCAATGTGCCTGACTTACCTGAACTGTACTATAGTAAAATGACATGCAGATGAGCTCTAGCACCCAGTAACAGAGCAAGAGGAGCCCACAGTTTATCATCCTCCTCCATCATCATCATGTTATACTTTATTTCAGGTTGAATTCCAGTTAGATGTTCCTCCTGCTTTTTACCGTTTTGTTCCTAGAAGGGATCCTCCCTGCCCTGTCCAGCCACCCACGTCACCCCACTTGATCTCCTTTATCTGAAAAGGGAAGAACACCACCACATTGACCTGTGGTGAACTGCAGGGGGCACAGCGATTAAGGAGCTGCACTGATAAGAATTACTGCTCCAAAAGAAAGAATCGATTCCAGTAAATCCAGCTTTAAACAAGAAAAGTAAACAAGACAATGAGTAAAGCAGCTCTTGACATTACAAACACAATTAGAATCTAAAGTTTGTAACCGGGTTTGTTCGTAACTCCGTAATTAAATTTATGAGAAAGTCAGCAGCACAATAAAATAGACAGCATCCCTTTATTTGCAGATTAGGTTCTGAAATACCTTGGCCACAGCTGTAATAAAAATACTCTGCTAAATTTTTATTACATTAAAATTAAACCTAATTTAAAATAATCCATAATAAAATTGTATTTTCTCCATAACCACTTATTTGGTGCCAGCTGCTGACCAACTTATTACATAAACACGAGCAACACCTGACAAGCGTTGTAAACACTGTGGAAGTAAGCTGAAATGAAACAGTCCTACACAGTTATTCTGTTTGGGTGCTTTTTACTGCCATCGGCTAGGAGAGTAAATGCAGGTTGCAGGTGCTCTTATAGTAAAAGACATTAATAAACTGGAAAATGCTTTTATCTTAAAATGTCATAACTTTGAGGATGATAAGTTGAGAACCCGAATCTGTTGATTTCTTTTACCAGTAGGTTTAGCCCTGAGCACCTCCATGAGGACGCGCTGACGACTATGAACTAGGACCATCACCGATGGGGCTTCGCCACAGCAGTGTCAGCGACTGGAAAGGTTATTGCAGTCACTCAGTCACACCTGTCCTGTTGACGTTTGCTGGCCCTGTCCCTCATCCCCTGTGCTGCTCCATCAGTGTAACTGGTTTACTATAAGCACATCTCTGCACACAGCCTGATTGTCGAGTATCTCTAAGGTCATTGGTACGGAGACGTCAGTTCATCGGTGTGGCTAATTCCCGGTTAAATTAATGTGCTTATTAATCTGTTATAATGAGCTGTGTTTGTTATTTTTTTACAGTATGAGCCTCGTTCTGAAGCATGGTACACATAGTGGCAACCTGAGCAGGAGTACTGTACCTGACCCTTGTAGAAGCCCTCGAACCCATCGCTGACGGCAAACATCGTGTGGCCTTCAGAGATGCCCACCCTGACTGCAGCGCGAACAGCAGCATTCATGCCTGCGGCGGGAGCGCCCACATTCAACACAGCCACGTTAAAGGAGCTCTGGGGGGAAAGAACATGGTCATGGTCATGTTCGCATCTGAAGGACCCGACACATATGGTCTAGAGCTTTAAGTCAGGAGAAGAACTGAACAGTTTAGCCGGTGGGATGCAGGTTCAAATTTCAAGGGAGCTGTTTTGCCCTGAGACCTGGAAGAAGACCTAGCAACATCCATATCCCAACATCAGTAGAACATTCAGTGTAAAAGTGCAACAGACCAATGTCTGCTGATCCACACTTCCAACATTTATGGAAAAACCAGTAAACTGCAAATGT
This sequence comes from Heterotis niloticus, assembly GCA_018136845.1. Lineage (NCBI taxonomy): Eukaryota > Metazoa > Chordata > Actinopteri > Osteoglossiformes > Osteoglossidae > Heterotis > Heterotis niloticus. The sequence continues at coordinate 17,760,867 of CM030894.1, read as the reverse complement.
CATCAGTTCCATGGGAGCACATGCACCACCTGCACAGAATAACATTCCTTTTCAGCAGTGTCAAACTGATCCAGCAGGTACTGCTCTTGTGACCATGTTTATGCACCTTTCACTGCCATAAAATTTATGAGCTGCATCATCAGTGTTGGGACCTGGAATAGAAGTCCGGGACACCATCTTGTTTTTGATTGCATGCACCCTCCGCTACATACAGAAAACCAATGGCAGCTATGTTTCCACAGACCAGTTTAGAATCAGTAGAACATGGATCTGATGGAAGATTCAGGTTCGGAAGAGCTGTGTGACTAAAAATCAAGCAAAGACCCACCTAACGTCCAGCAAAGATCAACTGACAACAGACTGAATGTTGCATGGACATTGACTGAGCTCCAACCCAGCAACACATACACCCACTGCCAAGGGGAACAAACGCTCAGAACCCAAGGCTTCCTTCTTTTTTATGCAGCACCATCTGTCTCTTGTACTTTAGACACAGCAATGCAGCACAGTGAAGAAGGGTGGTTTTTACAGCTTCATGAGTCCAGCAAACTGATATTCTCTAAGTGTACATCCGCTTTTTCAGGTCTTGTGAAAAATGCTTACGCATAGAACAAAAAGCTTACTGTATAAAAACAAGTAAAGACTTTTGTAAGACGTTTGTCCAAATTTTCCAGTAGTCTGATACATGAGGGTGGAGTGTAAATGTAAGACAACGATACAGCGCCAACAACATGAGGACAGTCCATAATTGTTGTGCAACCACTGCTATGGCACTGTCACAAAGAGATACCTGTGATGATGTCAGGTTCTCACCATACAGGCATACAAGAGCTTCAGAGACATGAGAACCAGAAGCGGGATCCAAGCCAATGCAATCTTTGCACCACGTACCTTGGGAAGCTCAGACTCTGGTTTCCGATGTGCAAGGAGTTTGTATGTGTTCAGGTTGTTTTCAAAACTCCTAGGACAGAAGAAAATGAATGACTCCATTAACATGGAGGCAACAGAAGCTTTTCCACACCTCAGCTGATTGGTTCAGAATTCTCAGTCAGCCAGAGTCCCACCTTCCCCGCAGCTTCACGGCCTCCTCAAACTTCTTTTCATCCATGGCTTTCTGGACCTCCTGGGTCTGGGGGAAGGAAGCAACTTGGGCATGTAAATTTCGTCACACGCAGCACTTCAATATGTTCAAAATATTATTTTAAAACGACATGAATTCGCTATTCTTATTGTTTTACAGTATTTTTAATACACAGGCACACACACACACCATTTACTCAGAGCGCTGTAAGCTTGACGCTTTCGCATCACCATGGTAATGATGCACTTAAAAACCACCATGCATGCTGTGAGAAGTACAGCATTATTTATACTGCTGACATTAGGATGGAGTGAGTAACTCTCACAGCACTTGGCAGTTAAAATATGACACATCTACATATTTAAAGTAAATTTACAACAGTTAAGCATCATTTACATTTGACCCATTGGCAACCAGCAGCCCTCTCTGTGCTAAGCTAACGTAGCACTGTGTTGAAAGCAGGCCTCCTGTCAGCAGGAAAGGAGAACATGGGTGACCTTCGGCCTTCCCGCTGGCCACCTACCATCTGCACACACTCCATCAGAGGGAGACGCACGGCCTGGTTCCCACAGAGAGAGACGACGCAGGCAGGTGTGTTGGCGGTGGTTTCCAGCAGGGCCAGCACGGCCTCCACTCCCATTCGGCTGGCCTATGGAAGGGGAAGGGGGGGGTCGCCACAAACATCATCACGTACTGGTGCATCTAAAAAGCTGTATGTCCCATAAGTACAACTGGTGACCCAACCTGGCGATGAAACCAAATCAAGTGGGAGCAACGAATTTGCACGGCAGGAATTTGCTGCTTTGGCAACTTACCAGGATGCGGTCAAAGGCAGAGGGGGTGCCGCCTCTTTGGACGTGACCCAGGATGGTGACCCGCGTGTCAAATCCCAGACAGCGAACCACAAGCTGAGAAGAAAAGTTGGACTTGTTGATACAGTCTGACCTTGCTGCATTCCCACGATGCTTTGCAAAGATCACTATGCTGTACTACACTTTCGCGCCACATTGACTGATGTCAAGCCAAAAAAGAGTGACTGCAAAATATTAATCATTTAATAAGCCCTCCTGTATTTCCCAGCAAGCCTATATAAATCATGCACTATTAATACAAAGAAACAGCAACACAACAGTCACACTGCTATACATCTAGTGTGGAATTAAGGCTGCTTATTGAACTACAGTGTGCATTTTACCCTCAAATCATTTAAAATCACCAGTTTTATTGACCAGTAATGCAAATATAAATTCAGTTGAAAATTATGGAATTGTGTTGTGATGCAGGGCAATTCAAAAAGAAAGAACACTTCATAAACCAGTAACTAAGTGACTGAAGCAAAAAGATGCACAGCTTAAAGCCCTTAAATGTGGAGAAAAAATTCAGGGCTACAAACCGGTTTAGACTATTTGTTCCTCAGCTACCGAGTAGTACATGAATGAAAGTGTTCAGTTCTCCTTGAAGCACCGTGTATAATGATATCACTTTAACAGTGGATATCAATGACAACATTTCTGTTAAAAAAAAAAAAAAAAAAAAAAAAAAAACTGCCAGAGAGACAGTGACATGCATTTAGTAGAAAATACTGTGGAAAGTGAAACAGGAGCAAAGCGCATGCAAAACGGGAAACAGATCTTTTCAGTCATGTCCTTCAACCTGCTCTATCCTCCTTCCCATCGTCCGCTGGACACCAGCGGCCACAAATGGCACGACCAACTACTGTGACCACCACTACTTCGACCCCCGCAAGACCACAGTAGGGCACCATAACATGGTGTTACCACAGACACAAGAGGGTATCACTGGAAACAGCTACAGCGACTGGCAAGATGCACCAGGGAGCAGAATTAGCGACACGTCCGGGTTGGAGCACCAGCTGTGGCGACTTCCTCTTCCCAGAGGGTCAGCAAAGGACACCAGCAGAACACAGGAAACACGTGGGGGGGGGGGGGTGTTATTAGTGGGCACCACCAGTACGCATCATCAGTGTGAGACAGAAGGAGCACATCCAGGTCTCTCCAGCCACAGAAAGACCCAGAGCCACTCAGGAGAGAGGAGGGGTGGGTGTGAAAACACAGGGCTACACACGCAGGTGAATGGTCAGAGGTCAGAGGTCAGAACAGGAGCTGCAGTGCTGAGCCAGGAGTACTTACGTCCTTAATATGGTCTGCGGTTATGGACTTGTTGTTAGAATCAATCGCCCCCTCGGCTACAATAATGATATTCAGTCTTTTCTTTCCTGCTCGATTCTACAAGTAAGAAATGAAACACATGACAGAAAAAGGTGACCGCTTTGCATGGGCTTCCAAAAGCCAGCACCCAGGCCGGGGGTGGGAGGGGATGTGACCATCTTTGCCCCCTCCCCCTGTGGACCCTGTGGGACGGCAGGCTTTTGGCTCCGCTGTCGGACACTCAGCTACTCACATCCTTCACAGTGTTAGAGGTTATAGCTTTTCCGTGTCTGTCGATGGCTCCTTCAGCAACTAGGATAATGTTGAGCCTCGAACCCCTGGACCGACACTGAGCAACAAGGGAGAACTTACCAAGAACACAAAATTCAAAGCTTCATAACTCATACGGGGAGCCAGAGTATAAAAGCTATGACTGACATTCTTTCACAGGGGAAAATCTGCATCTTTTCAAACATCAATTCAATCTACTACTGTGTCGTAAAGGAAATCCATTCCAGAATTTGCATGGAACCTCCCAAACATTTTTCTATGCTATAACTGCGTCGAAGATAACAATTTATCAGTTTAGCTGTCCACTGAACTTAAAACTGTTTCTTACTACAACTGGGGACATGATTCCAAAATTATTAAAACCACTTTAAACATTTTGCACTGGACATAATTAACATATATGTGTAATATCTGTTACATATGATAATAAACATTCAATATCAGGAGCAAAAATGACACATAGATGAGAAAAATGCAGCCTGATTTTCCCCTTCTGTGTGAGAAAAGCTAAACCTGAGGAGCTCTGTGAATTTTACACAACAGGGTGCTACTATTTTCCCAAAACAAAGTTTCACAAATAAACACTTTGCTGCCATGGAAACAAACTGTCCCAGTGAGCATCTGGCTCTGCTGGTACTTTCTACTGGGGTTCAGGTGAGCATCCCTCCAAAAACAGGGTAGCATCGGGGGTTCTATCTTCACATCCCTCACCTCCGACAGCTTCTGACACATCTGCTCCTCCCAACCATCCTCTGGGGGCATCTCAGGAATGAAGACCCAGTCAGCCCCACAGGCCAGAGCACTTACTAGAGCCAGGTACCTGAACACAAACACACAAAGGCATTTAGAGACCAGAGCCAGGTGCCTAAACACACACACACACACACACACACACACACACACACACACACACGTGACACAAACTGGCATACCCACAATGTCTTCCCATGACTTCCAGCACAAAGGTCCTCTGGTGGCTGTAAAGAGACAAGAACTGCTGCATAAAACTACACACTGCACCCTCCTCCACAGGTTAAATGAGTCAACTCTCATATATTGGCCTGCTTTGTAAAAATGAACAAAAAGTAAAATGAACAACATACATAATGAGCAATGTGGAGAAGCTATATGGATGCCAATAATTTTGTATAATAACCTATGTTTTGTTGAAAGAAAAAAAAAATACTACTCAATTAAATGTTGTGTTTGAAAACATTATTGTATTAAAATAATATTGTTGGATTTTATACTTTTTTTTGCGCCTTCTCATAAAGGGTGCCAATAATTATGAAGTTGACAGTAAAAGTGTGTTTTAAAAGCTACAAAATGTTGTTCTCGTCACCTCTGCGCAGTGGTCATGATGGCGTCCACAACCTCAATGATCCTGTGCAGGGCCGAGTCTGTACCAATGGTCATGTCGGTGCCGCAGAAGTCATTGTCGATGGAGCCAACCATGCCAACTATGTGCAGGGCTGAGTACTTTTGAACAGCGCTGCTGTCAATGAGCCCTGTCAAAGATGTTTCCCAATCACATTGCAGTTGACACAGCGGCAACTTCTGCTCTTGCCCTCTCCAAAGAAATAACCGGAAAACTACACACTGCTGTTTCTCAGGTTAAATTGATCAGAGTGCTTCTCCAGTTATTTAAGGGTCTCTGGAGCCCCTCTGGGATTCAACAGAAATTATACACTGCCCAGCCAAAAAAAAAAAAAAAGTCACACACTTACACAATTACGGCATGCATTCACTATGGCGTCACTTCGATAAGCTTATGCAATGTCACAACATCCAGAGTTGCATTAATTTTTTGCCAAGATTTTGTATTGATGATGGGAGAGTCAGACCACTGCGTAAAGTCTTCTCCAGCACATCCCAAAGATTCTCAGTGGGGTTAAGGTCTGGACTCTGTGTGAAAATGATGCCTCATGCTCCCTGAAGCACTCTCACAATTTGAGCCCCATGAATCCTAGCATTATCTTGGAACATGCCTGTGCCATCAGGGAAGAAAAAAATCCATTGATGGAAAAAACCTGGTCATTCAGTGTATTCAGGTAGTCAGCTCACCTCATTTTTTTTGGCACATAATATTGCTGAACCTAGACCTGACCAACTGAAGCCAACTCCGGTTCATAACACCAAGTTAAATCCAGGTGGTGACTTTTTTTTTGGCTGGGCAATGTATTTTCAGCTACATTTTAAGAATCTACAATTAACAGGTCCAGCAGGTGGCACGGTGGATAAAAGCCTCATTATTACCCTGAACTAATACAGTAGCAACTGCCAAGCTGTATAAATGGGTAAATCGGTTTAAGTACATCAGTGTAGAAACCTGAAAATTGTGTGAGGAAAGTTTCGAATAACTTAAATTTGTTGCTATTCATTAATTTTTGATCATATGACTTAGTGTGGCTCTGATTTCCCATAATGCCCTGGGCCTCATACCTTGCTGCAGCAGCTCATCCAACAAGCTGCTCCACTCCTCCCGGAAGAGGTTGGCTCCTGTCAGGCTGCCGTCACCCCCGATCACACACAGGTTGGTGATGCCGCGCTGCACCAAGTTTTGGGCGGCCTTCAGACGGCCCTCGCGAGTACGGAACTCCTTGCAGCGTGCGCTACCAATGACAGTACCACCCTGGGGGGGGAGGGTGACATACACTCAGGTTCTGCATCACAGAACCTCTAAGATTTGATCGACAGCCCAACAGCCCGCCTCCCACAGCAGCAGCTAAGGTACAGAAACAGATGAAAGCAGATTTCTCCCCTCTTTCCTGCTGCATTCTGCCCTCCGAGTGCCTCTGATGCACCATGGTCATCCCACTGTTTCTGCTTACTCACCACCTGCAGCATGCTAGACACGCTCTCCCACGTGGCCTCCTTAATGTTGTCTCCTCCATCCACCATGCCCTGGTACCCCTGTGGAAGCAGCAAGGTATCACTTCACATCAAGAGGCCCAATGAGAGCACAGAAACACAGTGCTCTTCTACCATCTTACTTTTATTCTGGAAGAAAGTCCTGACCACAGTGAAATTTAAAAAAAAAAAATTTAAAAAAAAAACTCTTTAAATGGTTGTAGTCTGGTCATCAGGTCACTTCTGTTTGAGGTTTAGAGTCAAACTAGGACAAATGGGCTTATTTCCCCCCCTTAACCAAATAATAAAGACCCTGCAATGTACTGGTGCCCCATCCAAACTTTAGTTTCAAGGCCTGGTACCCACCGCACCCGTCACCAGGATAAATCGGTTAACGATGATAGACATTCAGATAACAAATGAAATCTTCTGCTTATCAAATCCCTGCTGAGACAAAGCAAAAAATAATTTAGGGTTTATTTCTAGGATTTTTCAGAGGGAGGTTCAAGCCCCATCCTCAAACTTGTTTCGTCATTTAAATGTCCTCTGCACATTCATGCAGACTGACAGCTGTTTGTTTGGAAGATGAACAGTCAAACACACTTCCTCTAGGGTGGGCAAAAAACAAATGGGATGCCTCACAGGAGAGCATACACAGCAATCAATAAAATGCTTTTTGCACAGAATCAATAACCAGATGAGTTGGGGGACATGACCCTTCCTTAACCACCTGTGCTGTGTTCCTAAAGTACCCAGCATGCCTCTGCTCTAGGAAAAGGCTCTATGACCTTCCTTTTGCTCCAGAATAATGGGGGGTGCAGTCACTCACCTCGTGGATGAAGTAAACCTTGGCTCCAACATAGATCCCCATCCGGACCACCGCTCTAACCGCAGCGTTCATGCCTGCAGGGGGGCAGTGGTAGCATCACTGTACAGCATGTGGTTCAACTTCACAGAAAGTTATTTTTCCAAATAAAATGTTTTATTTAACTTCAGTACAGTACGCGGGCCAGCAGGTGGCATTTTGGTTACAGTGAGTTTGAATCCCACCTTGTTCTGTAGTACTTTGATCGAGGTAGTTACCCTGAACTGACACAGTACAAGTTACCCAGCTGTACAGTATAAAGAAGTAAATCTGTCACTATTCACATTGTAAGTGACCCTGCAGAATAATACATAATCAAACTGGCATGAATGTGTGAAAAGTGTCTTAACTGGCTGTGAAGAACAAGTTGTGAAGGAACCTGAGCCAATTCCATACAGGGACAAAATGAGGAGCTAGCAGCTATTTTGTAACATCTTGATTCTCCTGTCTGTCTCTTACATAAACAGCTTTGTTATCTCAGCCCAGACTCTGTGTGTGTGTGTGTGTGTGCGCGGCATCAGGCAACTCCGATCCTTAGGTCCATTCTGATCGCTGCCATGTTTGGAAAAACTGCTGCACAGGCTCCTCCCCTGAGCACTGAGGCCTGTCATTTCCCAGCTTTTCGAGAACGCTGGCAGTCGTCAGGCAGCAGCTACCATGCCACATAGAGGGCACCGTCAAGGCTTGTGCCAACCCGCCACCAGCTGGAGGCCAGGCCAATGCAGACAATAATGGCTCTCAGTGTTTGGCAGCGGTGCTAGCTGAGCTAGCTGCTATGCTAATACCGTTGCTAGGGCAACAAATGTGATTAGAAGTGCACTGCAGAGCACCCAGACACAGCAGGGGGCAAGAAGCTGGACCGTCAACACTGAAGGTATTTCTTCCCATCCACATCTCTATAGGCTAAATAATTTTTTTAAAAAAACAAAAATTTTAAAAAGGCCAAACTGATACAGAATCTCTGAGGTGATTTGCTTTCCCAGGGCCCATTTTCCTCATCTATAAACCAGGGTGATGGCTGATTGTCTTGTCATCACCTCCGCAAGTCTCAAGTGACAGCATAGAGCATGTGACCAAATTAGTCACGCACCTTGCACACCTCAAATAACATGACATGGGACACACAGCCCCCCCACCACCAGGACTTCCCCTACAGAGCTCCCCAAGAATCACCATGAGTCATCTACACAACTGAAGCTGCTAGAGGTGGTGTGGAGGGGGTGGTTGGTGACCTTCAGCAAAGCTCACAACCTTGAAGGCAGCCTTTCTTATAGATCCTTGCAACTGAGAAGAAAATTCAGCTTTCCTGCTGCTATCGTTTAATATTGCATTTACAGCACAATTAAGAACTAACTGGACACTTCCATAAATTTACTATTGAAGTCATGAAGTATGACATGAACATGAAGTCCGATCATTAGGTGCTAAAATATGAAATAAAATTAAAGGTTACCCCCAAAAATTAATCCTGACCCCATGTTCATACGCTTAGTGAGCTGAGAAGTGTTTGGTTCTTTTTTAAGTACCTGGTATTAAGTCATTTGCTGGTCAGCATGAGAAAAATCCAAATCATCATTACAAATACATTAACTGTAGCCTTTCTGTCTAGGGCTCGAAGGTGTGTCAAGACCAATATTTACACATTATAATGTACACATTTGTCATTCACCTAATGTATCAAAATGAAAACGCTCCCTCTCATGCAGTTCTGTAGGGGGGAGATAATGTTAATGTTAATAATACTGCATTATTTGTGTGTTAGCGAAAGACTTTGCGATTCTGCTCCCCGGAACGTGACATTATGTCACAGAGCACGCGCCGGGGGGGGGGTTACGGAAATGATTCAGCTCGAGCTCAACGATCGTCTCATTCCTTCTGTGACACAAACAGTCGCCATCGCGCCACTTCTGCGAGGTCAAACGTGAGCGGTTCGATTTGTGCGAACGCAAACGAAAAATGAAACCGGACCGTTTAGGGTGGCTTGTGCGCCTGACAGCGGTTCGGATCTCTCCGCTGTATTCGGAGATGCTCGGCTTAGCGCAGCGGGACTCGCAGATCCTCACGTACACCCTGCTGCACCCCCACCCCCGCACCTCCTCATCCTTCTCCTCTTGCATCCCTCCCCCCCTCCACCAACAGGTCTCTCTTCCCGGGAGGGCGGGGTACGTTAAACACGGTTCCGACTTCCTGATTCGGTGGAAAGTTAACAGTGTTTAAGCGCCTCGAAAGGGAAATAAAGCGGGCCTCGGCATGTCGCCGCCACATCCGCCCGCGTTTACTGCAATGTATCACCATAGTAATTCATCGTGGTAACTGACCATAGTAATTCAGAGTACATCAGCGTGATCGCAAGACGCTGACATGTGCTCATCGCAGCGAGTACGTGACCGGCGGTGGGTGGGAGGGGACCGGCGCGAGCCACCTCCACGCTTAGCAACAACGTGCGACATACTGGAGTGTGTGTGTGTGTGTGTGTGTGTGTGTGTGTGCGCGGAAAACAACGCATTATTACAGTATTAAATATGTCAGCTGCATATCCGGCGCCTCCACGCTGTTTACTTCTAATAATTGCATTACATCACACTTGAGTTAAAAACACTTTGTTGTTCGCTACAATTTCAATAAACATCGTAACAATAAGATGGAAGTAAAAACATGTGAAATCAGCAGATGGATGTGAGGGATGCAGTTTTCGGATCCCCAGTTCCTCAACAGGGGTCCGACCCCCCCTCCGGGGAGCGGTAAAGGAGCTGTGAGGAACGATTTTTTTTTTTGGGAGGGGGGGGGGGTATGGGGACACAGTACCTTGCGCATCTCCGCCGCTCGTGAGCACCGCGATCGCCTTCTCCGCTCCGGACAGGTTCTCGAAAAATTTCTTGTTGTCGGGCTGCGCCATGTTTTCCGTCCTTTTCCCTACTAAGTAATAAATAAATAAAACAGTCTATATACAAATAAGTCTATAGTCAAATAGTTCCTGTATAAATAACCCTCCGAAACGTGCCGCTTTACAAAGCACCCCAGCGAAGCCGCAGCGACGATGTCCGCCCCTCCTTTATCCGTCCTTGGCGAGTGTAGGTCCCCTTCATCCACTACGGCGAGCCGATGGCGCAAGCAGCCAATGCAGAGCCGGCTTACGTCAACGCTCTGGCGTTTGGTCCAATCAGAGCAGAGAAGGGGTCCTTCGTCGGTGAGAAGAAAATATAACAGGAAGCAGGTATCCTCTCGGGGCAGAGAAGGTCACGCAGTTTATCGCCTGCTGAAAGAATAGCGTCGATGCTGTGTACAGAACAAATATTTAATATCACCACTCTCGACATTCTTATGAGTATCGATCTGAGACACGTTCGCCAGCAGGGCATGAGATCCAACCTCTCCGCAGCAGCACAGCAAGGCACCTTGGCCCGAGATCATACGCATTCAGCAAAACTGCATGCATCATTTTTCTCATAGTAATAATCTGTTATGCACTGACTGGCCCAAAATACTGGGTTAATAAAAAATATATATTTTACTGTTATTCTAAATGTTGAATCCTTGCTACAGTTTTGCTTAGCTATCATTTAAACATTTATTGGGTTTGGCCCTTCATCATCTCTTATCTCTCCCCATCATCCATCAACTTCACCCACCTTGAAGATCGGCATTTGAAGCAGCATCAGGACTGTGGAGCCCTCCCTTCTAATTTCTTTTTCGTTAGATACGGTGGCCAGTGTCTCTGGTGTTTCTCTAACAAGATTTCAAGCTTAAAATGTTTATTTTCACTTTTCATCCAAATTGTTTACTTTCAACCACATGGCAGGTTGCGGAAGACTAAAGTTAAATCCCATATCCCCTGCAGACCACCAGGCAAAGCTGAACAGTGCCATTTCTTATCCTATCATGTCCACTTGGGGTTTCATGAAAGTCTGTATCCTTCCGAGATCCAACAAATGGCTTTTAAACTTAATACTGAGTTCCAGTGCATCTTTCAGATGGAAAGGGGGGTGAGTATTGGAAAACCTCCTGGAAATCCTAGAAATAAAACCAAAAACAGTTGGTCTCAGCAGGTGAGGTGGATGCTCCCCTTCCTCAGCTAGCCAATACTCAGAAGCCTCTGGTTTGTGGATTTGCTTTGCTTTTTTGTGACCCTCACACCAATCAAGCTAAGAACTCTGCTGCTCAAAATATAAAGAGGAGCATCAGGTCGGTCTGGCATTGCCGAGCAGATCACAGGTTTGTGGCCAGAACAGGACACCCCTGGACTCAGCTCTCCTATATTTACACTTAAATGGCTTTTTAAAATACTGCTGCCATAGTGGTCAGTCATGACCTGGAATGAACTGGCAGCAACACACGGCACAACTGTCCCCAGACCCAGCCTGTCAGCGGTCCTCAACACTGGATGTGTGTGGGGCCTGGTCAGCCATCCAAAGCCTGGTTAGTGGGTCATGACCCCCTCACATCCTCAGAAGAAAGAGGCATGCAGGCAAATATAGATTGAACCCACCCCTCACCGCACAAGAGAGGGCATATTTTTGTCCTGCACTGATAACAATTTTATTAATAATACATGTGTGGTGAATTTTTGAAATCTGCACGTTTTGCAAAATACCCTGTTTTCCTGACAGAGGCTGCATGAAAGAGAAACACATTTTAGGACAGCGTTCGGCCACACCTGCGCTGTTTTCAGGCTTCTCCGCCTTTTACCGGAGATCTGCTCAGCCTGCCTGCGCTCCTATACTTCACCCCAGCGAGGGGTTGCCAGTTGCTTCCGCACGTCTGCTTGCGCCCTGATTTCCGGGTTTTAGGAAGTGGCGTGAGGCCGCCTAGTGGCACTCCCTGGAAGTGACACGCAGGTAAAGCGTGCGGCGAAGTTACTACGGTTGTATTGCATTATGCTCTTTCCTTAACGCTTTGTTATATCCCCAATTCCTTCTGTTCTGCAACAAACATCTCCAAAAACACACTTCAAAAAGCGCATAAAAGACACAACACACCGGAAAAAATTCTTCATACACTTTGTACTTGAAATGCACAACAATTCTTACAAACCTCTGTGTTAAATATATTTCAATCAAATTCAGCCAATCTAACAGAATAAAACCTTACATACCTTCACAGTAAGCATAAAGTTCAAACCGTTATACACAAAAAACAGAATCAGATTGATCTGGACTTATGTATTTATGCTCGCGCATCGCGAACACATCTCATATTGACTCAAACAGTAAACCCAGGTTTTCATCAGGTACATCAACAATTAACACTACACAAAAGAGACGCACAACCCAACCTCTTCCTATACAAATTTCTCCCAATTACTCCAAAAAAACAAACAATTGTCCATCAAATAAATCATCTACGTATTCATTCATTCATTCACAAAACACAACCCAGCTTCCCATATCCAGTCAAATCTTTTTGCATTGCAACAATCAAAGCCCTCAAGCTTTCCCACCTCCAAACATCTTTTATGAACCGATTTTTCCGTTTTCGTTCCACCGTCAAAACTCAACTCATATTGCTGGTTGGTCAACTATAAACTAAACACTAAAAGTGTAACTTTTCAACAATAAAGCTACAAATGTTTCAACACTGAACGACAGGTTGTTGTTGCATAGCTCCATTTTAAGCATTCCCGGTACCAACATGCCGCTGACTAAAGCTGTGACTGACAGCTGATAACAGCCAATGAAAACCACAGCTGACAGTAGTGAGGTGGTGCTCAATGGTTACAGTTAAGGTAATTTGATTGGTTAAAGGGACATGTGACTGCCCACTGACGACAGCCAATGAGATACACATAATCAGTCAGCTGACAGGAGCCTTTCCTACCCGGGTGAAAGTGTTTTGTTTATTATGTGAAATATTGTTTTCTCCATGCAGTTTTTTTGTTTTCAGTTTGCTTCAAAGCTCAGTAATCCCTTGCTTGCTTTCCATGCAGCACTCCTACTCCTCCATATGTTTAAGAGTGTGCCATAAATGTACCCGAATAAAAGTCTTTTTATTATTTCTTTATATACCTGCTTGAGTGATGACAAGTAGTGTAAAAGTATCTTTGGCGCAAATCTTGGTTTCGTAATAGTTTATGCAGGGCAATTCAAAAAGATTTGAACACTGTCATAAATGCATTGCTTAGTAACTGTTTATCGAGGGAAAATATGAATGACTCGCAAGCGCCAAACACCGAGAGAAAAGGAGGGCTGTTTCTACAAACTGCGTTAGTTTCCATGCTTATTTGATAGTTAGTGACCCTTCCTGTCTAAAAGAAAAACTATCGTACCTGTGTTGGATAACAGATTTATTTCAGCTCTTGAATGATTTTTGGACCTCATTTAGTTTGATTGTGACTATCGACCATAAACCTGGCAAGACGACAAGCCGCTAAGCCTTGAGTGTTACGGTGTCCGTTTAACGCCAACTGTGGGCCCCGTAAATAAGAGGATTGGGGTTCCAAATGGTCGAGTTTATGCGAAATGCATTTTCTTTTCTCGTGTAGTTCTATACTTTGGCCACTAGATGTCACAAAAACGCAACTAAATTCACAACTAGCAACAGGAACCTTGTCCTTAGCCTAGTCAAAAAACATTCCCAATGTTAGAGATGTCTGCTGTCATACAATATGTTTCAAGGAATATTGCTAAAAAAAATTCAACTGCAGAAAGTTATTTAATGCTTCAGTTGTTGTTGCAGAGAAGGGCACTTTCTACTCTATCCTGTATGTGGATGGTTGTAACTGGCATAAATAAAACTGGAACTGTTTTGGGGAAGAAAAAAAAAAAAAACAAGAGCAAACCTCCTTCCTTTAAGAACCAAATGCCTTTGCAGTTGCATGTATAAGTGCAATAAAAACACACATTTTCCCCATATGCAACACCCGGGCACAGAATGTGGCCAAAACTGCCTGTGTGTTCGGGCTGATTTTTAATGCAATTCAGCAGGAGGACAACGCGTTTCATTGGGCGAGTTCGCTGCCTTTCCGCGGCGCCTCTGATTGGGTTAATTGCCCTTTTGTCCTGCTGCTTTTCAGAGCGGCAAAGGGAACAAATTATACAGAAAGACCCCTTTCTGATTTCCCCGGTCAATTCGGCACCATTTTCTATAAAAAAAATTGCACACGGCCTATCAAGGCGGCCTAATGATCACCTTGTTATTATTTAGATGATCGTATGTCACAAACCATTTAGTGTGACCGATAGACAATTCATGCTTAATTTATTTGCTGTTGGTACTTTAATGACAGTCAGAGGAGCTGAGTGCCTGCAGAAAATGAACGTTTTACTGTACGTGCTCTATGCATTATGGCTGTGCATGGTGGTGAACAATGGTGTACGATGCTGTGTAATGGTGTGTGATGCTATGAGATATAAGACAGAACGAGATAACAGCTTTGTTGTTAATATAATTGTAAGTCATTAAAATTATTTTACTGTGATTACTGAAACATTGCAAAAATATTGCTGTTCACAGGTTATGTCGGAATACGATCAGTACAATAAAAAAGTTATATTAATTTGCTGAAAAGATGACATTTTTTGCACTGTATGCAACATTAGCAATTAATTTGGACCAACAATGTGAGAAATAATTATATATATCATAGGCAAACACTGGTGGTACCGTGTTTCAAGGTGTTTGTCTTGCCCTATTTCTAAAAGCGCCACACGACATCATTCAGATATGTTCTGAAAGCTTAATTCTGGCTGCTAAACCATATATACATAGAAATGTAAATAAAAACATTTCTGAAAATGTCTTTCGTGGGTGAATATTTTGAACACACTGGGAATGAAGAATAACCTGCAGTTAAGAAGCCTAATAAAAGCCATTTTTACACTATTGTCAGCTCTAACAAACACCTGGTATTTTCAGTCACCGTTCACAACTGAACTGGCACCTTTTTCAAGGTGGAGGAGCACAGCAGGAAGTTCTCCGCTCCTCTCTCCTCACTTCTCTTCTCACACGTTAGATGCAGCTGAACACGTTGATCAAGGTGAGTTGACATTACCATAATGAACGCATTAAGTTTTCCTCTCAGCGTTCTAGCTCTCACTCCTTTGTCATGAAACAGTTTCCAACTTATAGTCCCTCATTTGCTCGTTGTTGTTCATCTCAGCACGGTCAGTTAATATGGTTCCATGGTTCAGAAGCATTATGGCCAGAACAGAGAGGCTCAGGAGGAGCTTCTATTCATAGGCCATAAAACTTCCAAACCCGGACATGCCATCACAATCCTCACAGACCAAGGTCTACAATATCCTTTGACCGCTCTCCTCACTGTCACTGTCCTTCCAGTGCACCTTAAGGTTTTATTTGCTGTTTTATTTATCTATTTATTTATTTATTTACTTATTTATCTATTTGCTATTTGTTTCTTGTCTTCTTGGTGTTTGGTTGTTTGTTTTTACTCGTAGTAAATTTTTCTGCACAGTCCCCTATCCTACTGAATCAGAGCACATTTCACTACATGGTATACTCAGTAACCATGTACGTGACAAATAAACTCTTTTGACTTTTGATTCACACACCAAACACTGGGTGGAACTTCAGAACAATGACTGCAGTGTCCTTCAGAGGCCAGACAGGCTGCTGTCTGTTAAAACATTTCATTTTCAAGGTTCTCTTTAGTCTGCACTTATACAAATGAACTGTGGTTTCTCCTAGACCATGGTGCACAGTACACTAAACAGGCACTAAACAGATAGCAAGGAAACACAGGACATGCACTCAAGTTGAGGTAGAACTATTGATAAAGACGTAGAAAAGTAGATACATATAGAGAAAAATTGATAGATAAAAAGATAAATAAATAGACAAGAAGATGATGATTAGAGGATCGGTGCAAACAAAGTCGGTGGTGATGGCGGCGATGATATGGATGGAGGTGGTCAGTGGTGGTGGTGGTGGTGGTGATGATCAGTTCCTGTATTGTCCTGGACTTGGCTGCCTGACAGCCTGTAGGTTAAAGCTGCTCCTGAGCCTGGTAGTATTGGCCAAATGGCAGAAGTGAAAACAGATGGTGAAGAGGAGGTGGGGGGTCCACAGTGATCCTGACAGAGCTCTTGTTGTAGGTGGTCTGGATAGTAGACAGTAAGGTCCTGGTGGTGGACCGGGCAGTATTCAGTTCCCACTGCAGAGCTCCCTGGTCAGAGGCAGTGCAGGTCTCATACTAGACTGATGCCCTCTGTGGCACATTTGTAGAAGCAGGTAGGGACAGGGAATGGAGGTCGGGCTCTTTTCATCCTCCTCAGGAAGTAGAGAAGTTGTTGGGCCTTTTTCACCCAGCATACAAGGCCAAACAAAACAGTTGACTTTTACATTAACTTAATCATTATCAGTAATAAATAAAATATTAATAAATGATATTTTGATGCCGAGCTACTACAGTACACCTGCAGATAAGGGTAGAAACAGCAAAGCTGTACAACCTTGGGAGATATTGTTTGGGATCAAAAACGTTTCTGTCTGACTGTATATATCTCTTTGAAAAATAAAACTATTACAATAGCCAAAAAAGTATTATTATTATTATTATTATTATTATTATTATTATTATTATTATTATTATTATTATTATTATTAGTATTATTATGCAGCGCCTATTATTTAATTAGTGTAGGAGGAGGATTACATTTTGCATGCTTTGTGCATTTGGAGGAAGGTGGGGGACCAGAGGTGGGTGGGGGTGGGTGGTATTGAAACCCAAATGCAGAAAGGCAAGTGAAGCCCCTGGCACATGATGTCACAAGCAGGCACCAGACAGATACTGATGTGCAGACTCGCACCTCAGGCTCCTTCATTACCAAGTGGCTGATTGGACATGATGGGCCAAATTAATTGGCTCCGGATTGGAGTAAATAGACGTGACGGTCAGGGGACGAGCAGCAAGCAGTGTCTCTGCGCAGCTGTTGCGGTGGACCGACCCCACCCTGCAGTCTGGAACACAGATCCCCCCTCAGGGCACTTGGGCAAGACAGTACGGCAGCCAGCGGAGGTCCTGACACCTGCCCATCATTTTGGAGAAGATTACATCAGCTCGGGTGGTTCTAGAAGTTTCACAGGGCCTTGAGTTTCATGAGAGTTCTAGAATGTGAACAAGGGTTCTGCTGCAGTAGTGAGGCGGGCAGGAGGACCGATTATTTCTGTGGAGGCAGCTGGGACAACAAAAGAACTGACAGTTGAGTGGATGTGACAATGCCAAGAAGAGTGTCTATCACCAGTGTGGGAGGGCAGGACTGGAGGTCAGCAGAGTGTCATGGTGCACAGGGGTAGGATGCATAGAATAAGCGCTGAAGTAATCATTTCACAGTGAAATATTTGATTAAAATTGAGATATTCTTATTATTAATAACCATGTGTCTGATGCAGGAGCCTATCCTGCAAGGACAGGGTACAGGACACCAGTTCATCAAGGGGCAGTGACACACACTCACATACACAGACACACATGGAGAGAATCACCAATTAACCTGACGTAACAGGTGTTGCTGGACTGTGGGAGAAAACCCATGCAGATACAAGTACAACCGAAGTACAGACTCCACAGACTGGGCTGGATTGGAACCCACACGAGAACCAACAGTCCAGGAGCTACCTGCTGCAAAGACTGAATTGCCCAAAAAACAACTGTTTTGTCTGAAAATTCTAAAAAAGGATATTAAAGAGTAAACGCTTTTGTTAAAGTTATGATACAATTTGTCCAACTTACATTTATGTAACACTTGTCTCTGTCGTAGTCATGGGGGTTGATCTGTGCTTATCCCCCCTTCTTGTTTCTGAGGGTCACTGCACACAACTTGCAGGCAACATGAAAGGAACCTCACTAACCTTGAAGCAGGTATGTCGAATTTCTTTTTAATCATGACTGTAAAAATAGCCCATCACGAGGGCGCAATGGCATGTGCACCGCCCTGTCCTCACAACACCTGTGTACCTGTCCAGCCCCAAACAAAAGTCTTTGAGTCATAAATGTCACTGTGCAGAAGGGACTGAACCACTTTAAGGGAAGAAATCCAACCATCAACAAAGTACCATTTCAGCAGCAGAAGGATTTGCTGGGTACACAGCTCACAGCTGAGGAGCAGGGAAAAATTTTCCGGACTGTTCCGCATTTAATGCAAAGGTTAAACACCTTTGGCTCCATCTCCCCCGAGAGAGGACATGAGAGCCGACAGCAGAGCTTCGGTGTGGTCCCAACGTCTGGCCGGGTGAACGTTACCGCCGTCGCCTCGCTGCAGGAGTCTGCACAAATAAAGGTACGATTTTGAACGCATGAAAAGCCAGAGGATTTGCCGGGTCGAGTTTGTGTTGGAGGACAGCAGCCCAGAAGGTCCCTCATGGGCAAAATCGTCATAGTCGATCGTTGTGATTGTCGTCACACAAGGGTTTTTCCAAGTGTAATCCGTATATCTGTGTCCACTGTGTGTGTGTGTGTGTGTGTGTATCACAATGAGATCCTAAAGAGAACTCACTTCTGGAAAGTCAAAATTCAGAGAAGAAACCGTTCCCTGTGATTCTGACAGCACCTTGGCCCTAGCTCCCGTAAGTCCGCTAATACGAGTGCACGTTCACAAGTGGCTAATAAAATAGCAGAGGTGACAATGGTGTTTTCATGCTTCCTGGCGGTTTCACCTTCTCCCCGAAGTGACTCATCGCTCCTAATGCCTCTAATTTCTGCTCTCAGTTAAATGGGCTCTGATTGATGCAGTCAGACCTTAAGAGATCGCCTCTGGAATTTCAAACACTTAATAGTGTGGAAAATTACCGCAAGCTTCCAAATGTCAGACAAGATGAAAATACAAATTAGTTTGGGACGGACGCTCACTCGTAATTAACAGCCACAATGAATTGCGATAATAAAATAGTTTGTCCTCTGAGGAAACTGTTAGAGACGTTACTATCACATTGCGGCTCATGTCTCTCCTAGCGACGGTTTCCCTTCCTGTCCCTTATCTGGCCCACATGTTCCACTCTGCTGCTGTTGCTCTGAAGAATCGTAATGCCGATGCCGCGATCAACACCCTGCATCCCTCCATTCCACAGTCACACAGCATTGCTCCCGTTTCTCATTTGTACAGTTAGCCATTTAAAATGAAGCACCTACTCTCAAGGACTCGGTGGCAGCAACCCTTCTACTGAAGCCTTTCACTCAGCTGGTTCTCTCGTTCCAGTGTCTTAGAGCTACCGGTCACCAGTTGTGGAGGTGACAGGTCACTGGGGCACACCGGGTTCAATGCCAAAAACAAGTTTGTTTTATTCTGGATTGGATAAGCCGGATGTTTCTGGGAGATACAGGAGGCGATTTCCTGAGAGTTGTGCTTGGCAGCAGATACAGAGGAGCAATCATCAAACAGGAAGAGATGAAGGCAGCGCACAGGTGTCTTCTTCCACTCTTCTGCCAAACCAGAATGGACATGGGGGGCATCATTACTCTAGTCCAGAGGGGACACTAATTTTTCTAAATGGCTTCTGCTACCAAATAAATTCAAATTTTCTGTTTTAAATTTATTTGTAAATTGTTTCTTGGATTTTTTTGAATTACAAACAGGTGAGGAGAAATTGTATAAAAATGAGACAAGGTGCCACACTGCAAGTGAGTCCTGTTCCCTCAGTCCAGCAATCCTCATCCATCAGTCTTTGGAGCATAGTGTAAATGCAAGATGGGATAAAGACGCTCCTTCCCGAGTTCCCTCCCTCCTGGACCACATGGGCGCTGGCGCACTTGTAGAGTTCAAACTACAAACATGTTTAAACACTTTGCAGGCCTGATATTTCACGCCTTGACACAAGCTGGCGTTTCTGATAGAGTTCCTCTGTGGACAGCCCCAGGCAGCCTGACTCGGCACTCTCTTTCACTTTATTTAGGAGCCCCGACCTGAGGAGGCCTGTGGCTACTCAGTAGCAACTCTGGCAGAAAATCCCCGTCACGCTTATTTTCCTTAAAAAACTTACGTGTGAAGGGCAGTTTTAGGAGATGTGACTGAGGTTTAAAAAAATACTTCAGTGTGCTATTTTGATACCGAGACAAATACATCCTTGGACACGAGCGATGCAGGCAAAGGCAAGCGGAGCAGCGCAACACCAGCATCTTAATGGAGAATTAGGAACAAAACCGAGATAGATTTTATCAGATGAAAATTAGCCATAATGAGAATAATTATGGAAAGAATCCCATTGGTGGTGGAGAAATGATAGAGACTGCAGCACATTTGGCAGCTAAGCTAATTGC
The DNA here is from genome assembly GCA_018136845.1 of Heterotis niloticus. NCBI lineage: Eukaryota > Metazoa > Chordata > Actinopteri > Osteoglossiformes > Osteoglossidae > Heterotis > Heterotis niloticus. The sequence continues at coordinate 17,740,405 of CM030894.1, read as the reverse complement.
AAAGGTTTGAGGCGAGGCAAAAATAGACGGACGAGGGCTCCTCTCCGCCGACGTCCATCGGTTCTGTATCTCGCAAAATTAAAGTGATTAACGCACGATTTATTGAAGTCATTCGCATATGCGGTCGCCCTACCTTGAAGAGATGGTCCACTGGTGATGTCCATCACTGTAGATAAAAACAGCCTGGCAGACGGGGACAGACACAAAGCATCACGCAACATCATGCAACATGCGACCCCCCCCCCAGCTGACCCTGCGCTCACCAGCACAAGGTTCATTTTCGTAACTGTTGTTATGCTAAAATATTTCCTGCATTAGCATGCATGTGTACAGAATGCCACTTGTGAAGCCACCGGACATCATTTCAAATTGTTTGTAATTGCTTGTTTATGAACAATTGCTCAGTCTAATGTGGACATGGGAAAGGTGCGGCGATGGGTGAAAGTGTCGCGCTCAAGCTGACTGCTAAGTAAAAAGCGAGCTCTCTGTAGGGCATCGTACACAATAGGTAACAGTTAGAGATGCAGCACTTTAAATGTACTTTTAACTGTGTTTCTGCTCCTTGCGGAAATGGCCAAGTTTGGCCTGGGGGGCCACGGAAGGTCTCCGAACTCTGAGGTGAAGCGTGTCCGTGTTTGACTCTACAACATGAGGAATGGGAGAGGTGGCATAGGGGGGTGTCTTCATGCACACAAACAGATAAAAAGGGAAGTGTGATTAAAAGCCTTCTTGTTTTCTGAAGTGTGAAGCTTCTGCAGTTTTGAAAGAAAACATCCACGACGAGGTGATGATTCATACAGAATCGCCCACATAACAAAAATTGTTCACTCCAACATGCAGCCACCCTGTGAAATGTGCAGGGATGCAGGGGCAGGTGATCTGGAAGCGGCTGCCTTGGGAGCCATGGGTGATGGGTAAGCGGTTTGTAAGAGTGCACTGAAACATCATACAAGAAATAAGTATGCAAAAAATTAATATGCAAAAAGAGAGCATGGGAGTAACAATCGATTGAAGTCTCTGCTTCTCCCACCACATTGCAGATATCGCCTGCATAACATCTACATGCCATGTACAGCACTCTCTACACAGATCCTAACCTAGGCCACATCCCTGTCTCACCATACCTGTATCCAGCTCAACACTCGGCCTACAAGTTGGAGAGAGGATCTGCACCGTGATACCTGCACAAACTGATCAATACCTACAGCCCAGCAAGACCACTGTGCTCCTCCACCTTTGGCCACTTGGAGGTCCCACTCAGACAGAGTCTGAAATGTAAGGTCTTCTCAGTATTGGTCCCACTGTGGTGGATCTTCTGTCCCTCAGCAAATCCCTCCCAACATTCTAGAAGGCTCTGAAACCCATCCCTCTGAGAGCCATTTCCCTCCTGACCTCCTGACAGGGACATGAATGAGTCCACCACCATTTGCTGTGATAAATTCCTGTTTGAATGGTACTCCTATAGGTGGCTGCTGGAGGATTACGAACCAGTAACACGGTGGCATCAGGCATACAGGCTGGGCTCTGATCATCATCCTGTGACTGTGTCTGAAGCTCTACATCTGCTGCTGTTGCATCATTGTTTGCTTTTCAGTTGTACATCAGTTTGAGGAAAAGCATTGGCTGAATGAATAAATCAGAATAAACTAAACTAGTTCAGCTGATGAGGAGGGTGAGAAATGAGTGCATCTGCATGAGGATGGAGGAGGTTTGTTAGCCCCTTATCAGCGAATCACACGGTATTAATGGAAATGTCTCTCTGACCATATTCAACATTAATCTGAAATATGAATTCATAGAACTGCAGCTGACCATAATATTCCTATTATTATTACAGTTATTATTGCTTTTTCTTTTTTGATACAGTAAGAAATGAGAACAGTGTGGGTGGACCTGTCTGTGAATTTAGTTATATTATAAAAAAAAAATGAAATTCCATTAAAAAGTAAGAATGAGTTTTAAAACAAAAAGCAATATATAAAATACGTGATATTCATATTTTAGGTGACTGCGGATGGAATGAAGAAGGCATGAGAAGTAAAACAAACTGGAAAGCACAACAACCAAAAACACTGATTTATGTAATGTAACACACTAGTGCAGTGGAAAGGTTAATATCGTATTGTTGTAAACAAACACCGGCACTCTCTGAAGCAAACACACACACGCACGCACACACTAAGGCTGGCAGGCAGTCTGGGAGGGCTAACACACCACATGCCAGGCAACATGCCAGCCCTTGTTGGCATTAAGAGAGGCAGCCGCATCCTGGCAGCATTTTTGTAAACACTCCTCAGGCCAAACTGTGGTCACACTTTGGAAACCGCCTGACCCCCCAGACAGACAGCCGCCGATCCTGTTTCCTCTGCAGGATTACGCCCTCGACTGTCGACACGATGCCGCACTCTGGGCGCCTTTTCACACAGCAAATGCCACTGACTCACCGTGTGCTGCAGCTCACCAGCATCTTCTGCCAGACCTCCAAGCTGATCCCTCTATTGATTTATGTCTAAATCTGGGCAGCAGGAAGTGGTGAGTCTTCAACAACTTGCTGGAAAAGCACGAAGAGCTGTAGGACACTAAGAACTGCACCTTATGAATGATGCTCCTGACCAGCAGCAACAAGGCAAAGGCACCACAGTGAGGCTTGATTTCCTTCTGCATCATCATGCTTTTTACATCACATCTATCACTTAAAAAACAGTCACATCCAATTATGTTACAATAGTAATGACAAAACATGTTAAATAGTGACCAAAATCGGTCAGCAGGTGGAGTGGAGGTAGTGTCTGTTGTCTTTTCCCAGCTCCTGTGGTTTCCTGGATCAGTGACCTGACCTGTTAAAATGACCCAGCGGTATGAATGACTAAACCAATGTAAGGTGTTTAGTGTGCAAACATAACATTAAGTCACTTTGGAGAAAGGTGTTAAATAATGAAAAATAAAATGGTACCATAGTCTGTTTTTCACTGTGTAACATGGCGGGGCTGTGTTGTGGTCTCTGACCTTGCAGCATCACAGATGGCAATAAATGCACCATGAAATTCCATGCAATGCTGCTGCTCTCCAAGACTGTAACACTGAACCCCTGGAAATCAGGGTGACTGATGTCCATGACCTCTGACCCCACTGTTCTGGACCCTCCCATCAGCCATCCATCAGGACAGGGCTGCTTTTGCTTTCACACACCCCTGTCACTCAGCAGCTGGGGAAGATGCTGTCCCATAAAAAGCAGTCTTTCCTACTGCTCCACACTGTTCATGTGTCTTCAATGGAGAACAGTTATTAATGGGGTGGTTTTGAGAATCTGACATGTTCACTTGTTAATCCATTGTGGTAAAGTGAGCATAGGCCTTTGTGAAATGTTTGACACATCTCAGACATCTTCCTCACTCTTAGTTTGAAATAATGGCTCTAACAGTGGAATACCCTATTCAGATCTGTGTGTGTGTGTGTGTGTGTGTGTGTGTGTGTGTGTGTGTGTGTGTTTGACTTGATCTTTCAAAAATACTGTATATTGAGACTATGGTGGAAATATTTAGAAAGTAAGGAACAGATGGATATGGTCAGCGAATATGATCTTCATCTGGAGAGGTTTAATTAAATCACATCTCAGGGGGGATTGTCTCGTTGCTGCTGTAATCTCACATCTACTTAGTTTTAAGTCCTTTCCATATTTATATCATTAATAATTAATGTGTTCCTTTCTGTTTGCTAGGTCCTTGTACATGACCGTTTCTCATTAAAGTTCCATCCTAGTCAGGATCCTGGTGGTCCAGAGTCTATCCTGAAGCCCCTGTGAAACAGCACTCAGGATGGGACACTATGACGTATGCGCATTATGGGCAATTTGTAGAGACCAATTTATCTGAAACACATGTGTTTGGTCTGTGGGAGGAAACCAAAGCCAAATCCAAAACCAATGCCAGACAGCCTGGGTGCTGTGAGGTGACACTACTGTGCCCCCCTCCCCAATAAATATTGTGTTACTGTTTCTAAGAGACTTTATTATTTTTATGCCACTTATTTTGCATACTTTTTCTTTAACAGTTGAATCATCCTGTTATACAGTAATTATCTTTATATGTAAAAGTTTAATTTTTTAAAACTTTTCAGCCTTTTATGTTCAGTTATCCCACTCTTTCTCCATAATGTCTTATAATATGAGGTTTGCACACTAAGATACTTACACCATTTTACACATTTGTCCAGCAGGGTAATTTTTACAGCACTGATTCAGGATAAGCCCCTTGCTCAAGATTACACAGAAGGAGTAGGAATTTGGATGGAAGACTTTTCAGTGCTACAGCTATAATGACTACACCCCCTGCTGCTCAGTAGGCTGCTGAGAGGAAAAACTGTAAATGCATCTGTCAGAAAGCCAGATAAAGCAAAGAAAAGAGAGCAGGAAAATCTGGACTAAGTGGGCATAGGACCTGGTGCCTGGAGCTGCTCCATTTGACCCGGAGAAGTAGTTTGGCTCCGGTCCCGTGCAGCGTAACGGCATGAGCAACCAAACCCCTCTTATCTACAGTGTGCATTCTGCTGGACATGACCAATACCCGGATTCCCAGCTCTCAGCTCCTTGGGGCTCTACACCGTATTTATCACAAAGCCTTTTTACACCCTATATGGTGGCCATTTTAGTTTGATTTTTTCCTGCCTCCATCTAGAGATGCTTTAACCCTGGCTACTGCTGTTACTAAGAAAACTAACAAAGTTATAAATAAAACATGTCTGACTGAAGCGGACATCGTCTGGTTGGCCTCAAGCTTCTCATCGACGGAGCAACTTGTAAACATAAAACACATACAATGGGTGGAGGACAAAGAGAAATGGGGATAAAATATGTCACCCATTATATTTTGATATGAATGATAAGCATGTAAATCAGATTGACAATTATGCTGTCATGTGGACAGCTGGAAGAGAGGCGCACAATGCTGCCTTCTGTAGAAATGAAACGTTGCTTTGTGGAAACAAAGGCAGACGGGTGCCATTGTTCAGGCTCTCAGAAAGCTGCTTTGAGCTGCGCTCATTAGTCAACTGCCAGTGACTGATGCAAACCTAGCCTGCTTTGTCACACCTACGTTCCCTCTCCATCCCTGTGGTACTTTTGCTCCATGCATTGTTCTTTCACTTTGTATACACACCCATTCCTCACATAACAGCAGTGATTTCTTCCATCCATCCATCCATCCAACCATCTATCCATCGTCATCGTTATTAACTGTTTGTCCTGGTCGAGGTCATGGTAGTTCAAAGCCTATACCAGAACCACTAAGCACCAAGCTGTGGGGGGGTCAAATTGCCATTAATCTTGATGCGGGATTATGTTAGTCAACTGAGGACTATGAATGGCTGAGATTGACAGTGTGATGATGAGGAAGCATGTACAGTACTTACAGTAAATAGTGATGTCATGGAAGAGGTCCATGAGGTTTTCTGATCATAAGACACAGTAGGCAGCGAAGAAGGAAGTAAACACTGTTGAATGGAGCAAAAGTGCTGCAGTACTGAATTATAAATCTGCTATATGAAAAGTATATGTTTTCATAAAATATAACACAGTAGTTTTATGAGGGCTATAGAGATGTTTATTCAATTTAACACAGTGCAACTTTGTAGTGAGATGGACAGCCAAGACAAATATAATAATTCAGCAGGACTGAATTAGCAGGAGAGGGATTTAAAATGTAGGAATCAGGGATTATGGGCATTAAAGCGAGAAATTACCTGAAGCTCAGCGGAGGGCCGGCATGGAGCACATGGCATTGAAGGAGGACAACAAGCGACAGGAAGAGTGTAAGGAAGGAGAGGGAAGAGGCGCTTTACGAGGAGTGGTGCTCGACATTAACATCACAACAAGGTCACTCCCTGGGAGAGGCTTAGTGCCAGCATTAGGCTTGGCTTTATTATAAAGGAGTTTTAGAAGAAAATCTTTGCTTTTTTGGCTAATGAAGAAAGAGTGCTGGTGCCTCACAGCTCCTGCACTGTGGCTTTGGTTGTGGGGTTGATTCCAGCTCAATCTGTCTGAAGTGTTTTCCACCTGTACATGGAGTTTTCCCTCAGATGCTCTTGTTGCCTCCTACAGTCCAAAGACAGGAAAACTTGCAACTCTAAATTGCCCTTAGTTTGTCGCGGGTGCGTGTGTGCGTGCGTGTGTGTGTTTTTTATGGAAATTTGGATTTTTAAGGGAGGGTGCAGGTATCTCAGGATGTCTTGGGGTTTCTCCCCTATAAAATCCTTTTCTTTTCTCAGCCCCCACGCAAATCCTCCAGGGGTCAACTTCAGAAGTCGCTGCAATGTCAGCACTGTGCTCTTAAGCATCATTTAAACACATGCAGCTTTGGATTATAAACCAAGTTGCCTTTTATTCCAAAGTAATTTCATGATTCAAGTGAGAAGAGAAAAAATGAAAATTGCATAGTGAACGTGACAGTGAAATGGCACAGATTGGACTGTTTTCTCTGGGCTGCAGATCTGGGTGAAGATCTAGCATGTTGTTTTTCAGAACTCATCTCCTAACTGTCAGTCTTTTTTTGGCACCAGAGAAGGTTTGACATGAAACAGCAAGTCTCTGTCCGTCTGGGCTGCGTCCGTCCAGGCTCCTGCTTATCCAAACAGTACAGAATCCTGCTATGTGAATACGAAACTATCCTACTTGTACAGCTTCTACTATCCCAGTCTCACATTAACACCAAGTGAACACAATAAACAAAATTAAAAACATTTCTTCTCATTATTTCTTTGCTTTTAATAGTGTCATTTTGCTATTTAAACAATTCAGTCCCCAAAATTAAAGTACTGTACACCTTTAGAACATAAAATACAAAATGCAGGGTGATTTTTACATTGTGGTTATTAGTCTGAGCTTGATGCAAAAATGGTGTAAATTTCCTCAAAGACAGTAATTTCAACTTGTGTGACAGGAAACATCCCAATGGTGATTTGTAGTGGCCCGCAGAATGCTGGCCTGCACGGGACCTGTCAGTATGTTCACAAATGTATGGATAACAACGTACTGACAGGATTGACACACCCATGCTTCTGAAAGGGACCTCAAAGTGGAACAGTGTGGTCCAAACATGCAAACAACATAACAAACACTGAGTGAAGTACCCTGCCCAGAACAGTACAGCACACCCACATGACAGTGAAGGGACAGGTATTGTAGACAAGAGTGTCAAAGTGCTCTGCTGTCACACAGCGCAGGTGAGATCCCCGCATGAAAGGTTGCAATAGTTCCTTTCAAGAAATAAATGACTCAAATAAATAAATAAACAAAGACAAATAAATATGTCAAGTGATTAATCACATATATCTGACTTTCAGGATATCAAGCTGCTAGGATATTTTTACATATTCAAACTGCCTTGAACATCCATTGTTTTATTATTGCTGTTGTTTTGTTAAAAAAATTAAAGGTGTTTGTTGACTGAAAAGTCACATTGATTTCCCTTGCATTTAATTTCTCCAGAGTCCTGTTGCTACTGACCTTGCCTTCAAAGCCCAGGTACCTCATGGGAAATGATGACGTATTGACAGCTCTTTATCACTGATCGATAGCTAGCTTTCTTATAGGACCCAACACACACACAGGTCATGGGTTGGTCATATTAAGGTCAGTGCCTCCCAGTGATCAGCTTGGTGAGCAAGGCTTTCGGGATTTTATTTACACAGATAAACTGCATATTCATGTGATAATCTGAATTTTATCCATCATAAGTGAGCATAAAATTTAATCCACTTATGATGGATTAAAATTTTGCTGTGACAATAAACACCATTGCATGGTGGCTCAGCAGGTAGTGCTGTTGCCTCACAGTGTCTTTGGGTATGGGTTCAAATCTACATAGACTTTGAATGTTCCACCTATACTCAAGTTGGTTTCTACTGGGTGCTCTAATTCAGTGCCATGTGCTTCAAGTTCAAGTAGAGTTTATTTGTCATGTACATAGCAACCGAGTATACCATGCAATGAAATGTGTCCTGATGCAACAGGAGACTGTGTGGTTAAATTCCAGAAAGAAGAAAATGTACAAGTACAGAACAACTTGAAAACATTTATGAGTAAAGAACAACAAAAAACAAACAGTCAGTCAGACTTCATAGTGTACATTTCACTACATTTTCAGCCATCGTGTCGGCGCCAAATGCCGCGACATTTCACAAATTTAGCGAAACAATGCCACGGTAAATCAAAGCCAAAGGCTTTAAATAAAATAAAATAAACAAAACCAAACCGGAGCATGCGAAACACAGAGAATGAGTCCAGCGAAGTCACTGCCTGGTCCGACTCATTCTCTGTGTTTCGCTTCAGGTTAACTTCGCTTCAGGTTAACTGGTCACTCTGAATTGACTATGTGTATGTATGGCCACAGTGCCCCATGCAGGGTGTGGTCTTCTAGTTCAGTAATCAGAGATTCTGGGATAGACTCTGAGCAGGGCAAATGGTTAAGAATAATGGGTGGAAGGATTTCTTGCTACTATTAACTACGAATCCAATTCATAGGGAAGGGGGGGTGATTCTGAGCATGCAAGGCATGAAGAAGTGTCCTTCCTGGATGGAACTTTAGGTCACTGCATGCATAAACAAAAAAAATTAAATATATAATTAAGGTGGGGAACCATGAATAGCACATCTAAATGCCACACACACACAACTTGGACTGAAGGTCCAGACTGCAGAGCTGTTCTTTGCAGCTGTAGCTGACGTAAACGTGACACTGCCAGCTCTGCTGACTGGGTTCCTGCTGAAGGTGTTCATCTTCAGTGGAAGACATTCAGTTCAGGCTGGTAAAAGCATGGCCATAATGACGGCAGCGGTGGCTGCTGCTGCTGCTGCGTTTCTTCTCATCATTATAAGTCCTTCAGCTAAGCTTCCTATTGGCAGATTTATGCACGTAAAAAGAATATTAAATCTCCTTTATTCTCCCATAGCTGTTATCTCATTAAGTTGCCTCGCCCTGTCTTGCCTTGATAAGGTGCACCTTCTGTAAGCGGCACAATGGAGCCTTTGTTGAGGTCCACGCAGCTGATGGTGCGCTGACATTTAGGCAGCCGAGCCAAAGCCGCTGAGAGAAATGCACTGATCTGAACCAAAGACCATCGTGTCTCCTTCTTCCTTGTCTCCTTTGTCCTCTCGCCTGTCCAAACTATCTCCTGGCTCATGTATCAGATGTTTGCTCTGATACAGCATGGCTGGTTGCTTTACCGCTTTACACGCATTTAAGATGTACGAACACCTCAGCCAACATGAGCAATTATGAATAAAACACAGACCTGACATGACAGTTATTTCGGCTGGAACTTCACCTACAGTCTAAAGGTTGTGGCTCCAAATTTCCTCTGCTGTAGCACCACACAGTAAAAATTACTCACGAAAAATGGTAACTCAGCGTAAAAACATCACATTTGTCACATTAATGTAGAGTAATTATTTTTGCACAATAATTTTATTGTATTTTTGTAACAATTTTATCCCAAAGTGCTTCTGGAAAGATTGTCAGCATGAACTGACACATATGGCAGGAAAAAACTGATTCTGGAAAAGTATTATAAACTAAAATCACGCTAGCCTATAACTGCACAAAAATATGTGCAGAATTTTAATTGGTGTAGTGAAGTCTCATTTTAAGTGTGAATGTGTTTTTTGTTTTGTTTGCATTGCAGTAATTATACTTGTACTTTTCCTGTTTACACATTGGTGTTAAAATAAAAGGCCTCCTTGGTAAACATGTACTCCACATGACCTCTTGCACGATGCTCCATCAGGGACACCAACGTGTTGCTGCGCATCTGGAAGCTGATGCTCAACAACCATTAGCTGTGCATTCTTCAACAAACTTAGCTGCCTGCAGACAAATAAGATTCGGATAAAGAGGCATTACTGCACGTATTGTGTGTATAAACTTCTATGCAAGCTGCGGATTATTTGATTCACCATACTGACATACTGTTAAGTTGTCAGCCTTGCCTCTTGCCCAAAATGTATGTTGGAAGGTTGTGGGCAACGTAACGAAGTAAGACTGTATATATTTCTTCAGTAAACCGGACACAAATTTTGAAAGAACAGTCGAAAGGCAGCATGACATGAGCTGACTTGCAGTGTAACTTAGTGCATCCTGGGTAATGAAATGTAGTATGAGGCTGTTGTGAATAATGGCTCTGTTCTCCAGCAGTGTTTTCTGGGGACAATGTGGTCAGGTGGGGGTAGAAAAGAGCACCGGGGTCATACGAAAACGCCAAAAAGCACGATGTACAAGTTTCTCTCGTACAAGTTCTAGTAGTGCGCACCGGGCCATTTGAAGTGCCAGTTCGAAGGGAGATGAAACCGGCCGAGGGTCTCTTCACAACCTCCAGTCCGACGCTCCTCACCGGTCCTCACAGGGGTCCAAGATCAGCATTAGCACGGAAACCAAAGGAACCCGGCGACAGACAAGGCATCAACCTGCGCCCATGTCCAACTCTCAGTCGTCACATTCCGAGACGCATCTTCGGCATCGGAAAACCAAGACCCCTCTCGGGGCTGCAGCCCAGATAGATCACTGTAATTATGACAATTATAATTAGAATGTTTACACAGATGATCATTAGACTGATGACAAGGATAATAACAGGCGTGAAGAAGGGTCACAGCGTTGGCTCACGGCAGGTGGCAATGCAAATTGAGGAGTCACGTGGCACGAGTGTTAGATGGAAGCTGAAGCGGCAGAAATGGCTCCGAACGCGTTCAGCCTTAGTGTCGGTAGAAATGTACACAGGAGAACCTCCCTCTCTTTGTGTAAGGAGACATGAACTCACGATGAAGGCGTTTTAAAGGGGGTTTCTACACCTTTAAACAAATTGCCACAATGTCTGCAACATGCGTTTTAAGGGGACACATTTACAGAGGAAGGCGTAGTCTTCAGGTATCCCAGGTGCCCCGGAGGATCCCGGAACTCGGCCCACAGGTGAGCTACCGCCTGCTTGTTTCCTGGAAGCTATTTCTGAATCCCGCACGGTTTGCACGTTCGTCCCGGGTTCCTGTGAGTTTTCTCCCACAGTAAGAAAAAACGTGTTTTAGACGGATTCGGGCCGCTGAATTGTGTACAGTTCTTGCCCCGTGATGGACCTTGTACTTCTATCTGAAACCAGGGTGTAAAAAAAAAAAAAAAGGTGAAAATAATACAAAACGTGGAATATAGAAATGCAGCTGTACAGGGAACCACAAATTGGGTCACTAAATATATTTTCCTATTGATGTCACGAGGAGGCGGAAATGTCTTTGCATTCAAACGTTCACGCGTTTCGGAGGACGTCAACGCTGCAATGACAGCGACAATGAGGAGGAAAATTACGGCGGCGCAAAGAGAGAAGTGTCAAAAATAAACAAAAACTCTGCGCTTGGGACGCAAAAAAGGCTAAAATTGTGTGAAAGGGCGAAAAGCCTGGAAACCGTGCCGAACAGAAACGTACGGCGTTTTCCTCAGCTTCACAAAGGGAAGGGAGAGCCACTTCAGCAAGGACGCCCGACATTTCTGAATCCCTGTGGCAATTTTCACTTTTCTCCCCTATTTTGCAGCTGACTATTCATCCGTCCCTTCATTATCAATGACTGCCTATCCAGTGCAGGGTGGCGGTGGTGCGGAGCCTGTCGTGAGGGGTCCACCCTGCATGGAACATAGCTCGCCACTCGACACGTAAAAATTATTTCTCACTAAAATGTGTTGACGTCTACTTACGTTTGGCAGAAAAGTGGCATCAGTAGCTACAAACCGGGAAAAACAAATACTTGGCCTAAAATTGAACAGCTTTATCTCTCCATACGTTCTAATTTAGTTTTCATTAAAATCTACATTTGTAACGCGTATATTTTGAAAAGTTAATTTGGGGGCGGCTAAGTATACACACGTCATAATGGAGTGGGAGACGAACTCGCGGAAGGTTGGCGGAAGTCTTTCGGTACCAGGAGGGTATGTACGTCACACAGAGTGATATCAGTGCTCAAAGTCAGAAGTTTTGGCTGTGTGTCCGGAGTGTCTCCTGCTGATTATTTTACCACGCTTTACCTCACTCCTGTACTGTTTGGTGGCAGAACAAAGCAGGAACCCCATCGACCCCTTAGATTAACTTGTGTGTGTTCACAGTCACGTCTACAGAGATGCTTAGCAGACTTACGGTGCCATTTACAGTACACTAACCTGCCTACAGTTATCCACCCTTTCTAACAGCAGAGCAATGACACACGCACTTTTATAGTGACCAACACATGTCTTTGGACTGTGGGGGGGAAAGCCACAAGCCCGAACCCAGGAGCGACGAGGCACTAGCGCTTCCTGCTGCGCCACCGTGCCGCATATACATAATTTACATAATACGAATATTTTATGTATTATAAACGTCTGTGCCACTCGCAAGTACGGTACATGACGAAATACGTCGCCATTAGGTCTCTTTTGATCCCGCCGTTCCTTGAACACGTCGACAACTCGCAGTCCAGGAGCGCGGTTCACTGGGGGTTGGGGGTGTGGGCACGGCTGATGATGTCACATCTTCGAACCCACGTTCCGGTCTCGGCAGAAGGTGCGCACGCGAGCTGACTAGCTGTGCGTGCTCGCGTGCGGAGAGGGGTCCGAGGACACTGCCGTCCCTCTCGCGACCAGCTCCCCGGTGGCGCGCGGCGAAGACACCTCATGACGGGGAGGAAGGTGCGCGGCGGGGCGTCCGAACCCGAACCCGAGTCCAGGGCGGCGCTCTCGGCTGGCAGCATTCGTGCGCCGGCACCCCCGGGCGCCCATCTGAGAGTGAAGTTGAAGCGGAGGCGGAGGAGGCGCTGCAAGAGGAGAGGTAAAGTTTGCTACCGCGGGGGGCGGGAGGAAGGATGGGCGGCAAGGTCCGGTGTGCGCGCGCGGCAGCCGCGGGAGAGACCGCACGTAGGACACCAGCAGTACGCGCTCCGACGCCCCGCAAGGGGTGCCCCCATGTCCACGGGTCTTCAGTGTAGGTGTGAATGCTCGGACGTTCTCATGCCTCAGTGCGGTCAGTTTGCGCGCATATGCAAATGAAACACGTTTCTCACATTTAAACTTTAGCCGAACGAGAGCTGTTGGAAACCGGCGTGCTTTGCGCTTTTCCAGCCTTTGTTGCGGTTTGTGTTTCTGCTGTGCATGACTGTGTGCTTATGGTGTTTATTCGGCCGTTTGATACAGCGCTGTAGCGCTCCTGCTTTGTGCGTAAACGTGGTCCTCGGCGAGCGCTGTGTGTGTGTGTGTTAGTCACTGCACAATCCACCGAACACATTTGCTTGCGTTTGTTTCAGCATAATGTCACTTACAAACACACAGTTAGCCTTAATACTACATGCTCTACTTTATAGCTGAGAATGTAATATTTTTCTTCGTTTTTGGCCACTTGACTGACTTCGGCCCGTTTTATAGTTAAAGTCCCGTGATCAATATCTGACCAATCAATGGTTTCGGTTCTGTTCGCGTAAAGTGCATCATTTAAGTATTTTCTCGTTTAATGGTTATAAAAATATCTGCTTTTTGTTAATTTGTTACATTGTTTCTTATTGTTTTTATTGCTCGATTTGAAACGGAAATATTTGTATAGGAAGAAATAACATGTGTCAGTGTGTTTAACAGTAAAACTGTGGTATAACCTTTCTTTTTGTGCACGACCTGTAAAGCATGTTTTATTATGGCAGGGCCTGAACACTTCATATAGAGATGTTAGTTTGCATACATGAAGTCCATCAGGAAGGCAGATGTTCCTTTTTTAATTTATGGCATAGAAGATACATTTCCAAAAATGATCTTATTTTATGTTTCTTCCATGATTCTTCTTAAAATGTGGTAGGAAATAATCAAAATAGGCATATATACATTCTGGAATATTTTTGTGCATAGAACCCTCACCCAGAACAGTGGTTTGGATAGATTAAATATTTATATTCCTCATCAGCACAGCAGCTAGGAACAACAGATGTGTTGATCATCGCTGGAAAGTATTTAGAATGGCTTTGAAATCCTTAAAACATCTGTAGGCTGTATTTGAAGCAAAGATCTTAAAACACCTACATTAAGGAAATCTTAAACTGGTCTTCAGAACATCTTTATATTGTCTTTAGAATGTGTTTTTAAGGTTTCTTTCAAATGAATTTCTTTAAAATCATTGAAATGATTTTGACCATGCTTAAACATTTAACATATCTTTAGAACATCTTTAGAATGTTTTTCAAAAATCTTTACTGCATCTTCAGAATATCTTTAAGCGCCTCAAAATGATTTCAGACTACGTTCAAAATGCCTTTAGAACATCTTTACAAATGTAACTGTTTTTAGAACATCTTCTCAGTGTCTTTACATCTTCAGTGTCTTTTTAAGATGATATAGAATGTCTGAAACAAGTTAATTTCATCAGCACCAGCATTGCATTTCATTCAGATGTAAAAAATGTAGTTATTGCCTAATGATGTTGAACTTGACTTCCTTACAACATTACATGTGTATGAAAATTCCAGCATCCAGAAAGCTGCCTATCTTCAAGCAACCATTTGAAATGGAAATTCCAGAAAGCTCTTTGTAGTACATGCAGTTAGACACACACACATTCATGGATCTACCATCTGCTCCTGTGGTTCATACCTCTGTGCTGACAGATGAAACAATGAATGATGGAAAACAGTGTGATGTTAAGTGACTGTGACCACGCTGTGGAGCTTTCCCACTCCAGTGGCTTCAGAGACACATGCAGGAACACTGTATATTTTCCATAGCCTACCCTACAATGGCTGGAATAAGTGGTGAAGGGTGATAAATGAAATGCAGCTGTTAGGAAAAATTACTGATATAACGAGAACAATAAAAATGTTCTCACGTCAGGAGGTTGTGGAGATGAACTTGAGAGAGAAGTAGCAGTGGACAAGGGACTCTATTCCCTCCCTGATGGGCAGGATTTTAGTTTGTGCTCATTCCGTGTGATGGAAATTACCTTCAGAATGAGGTTCTGCTGTTGTTATATTTATTTTTCATTTTATTAATTTTATTTTTTTTTTTACGAAAGGGGTACTGTCCTCATTGTAGAGAGATGAAATGTTCCCAGTGACATGTGCCTTAAAAGGTTCTGTGAAACGGTATACACCAACCTATTGTCATTTGGATACAGTGAAGGAAGCCAATGAGAAATGTTCACCGGACTTCACTTTGTGAGCAAAATGGTGTCGTGCTGATTGTTGTTGTTGCATTGCTCAGGTGGGAAATGATCCTCCCAAACATCTTTCAAACACAATGTTAGTTTAACTGAAAGCCTTATTGTAGCTCAAGGCTCCAGCTGACTATGCAATATGTTAATTTACCTGTATATAGCCTCCTAAGGTCTAGGTCTAAACTAGGACTGGTGGTGTGCTCATAAATTCATAAATACATATACTTTGTAAGACCTTATTGTAATATTTCTACTACTTCTGAGGTACATTAAGATTAAAACTAATTTAAAGTTGGAGAAAAAAGAAAATATATTGTCTCAGGAAACTCCTGTACCCCAGACAACATTGTAAACACTGCGGAAATGAGATGAATTAAGGAGGTCCTGCAATCCTTTTCTCTTTACTGGGATCACTTGGATCAGGTTGTAAAGACGGGTAGTGTTTGCTCTGCAACAAATGGAAATTTTAGAAAAATGATCAGTAAAGATAAAGCAAATTAATTAAAATGTTTGTATTTTCAAAATTTACGTTCATTTATTGCAGAAAATGCAAAGATTAATATTTTCCATTATCGTGAAAAAACTTTGATGTCAGAGGGTGATGCAGATGCTGGAGCTGCTACTGTGGGACTTCATTGAGGAGGCTGTGTGGATTCTTGCAGCGCCTGAATGGTCTTCATTGCAAGTTCCCCTGGTTTCTTTAGGCTTTTGTTAGCAACTGCTCTTCTTTTAGTGGTCAAGTGAAAGTAAAATGGTCTGGAGCCACAAAGAAGGATTATGAGTGAAAACTGGGGCAGATCTCTTAAACGACGCATGGTTTTATTTTTACTGCCATCCTTTTTTCCAGACTTAAAAATTCCTGGAGGTCAAGCTGATAATAGAGCTGCTTGCTGTGGTCCTGCCAACACTTAGAAGAGTTCAAGATGAACTTTTTACATTGCTCTATGTGCTGGATATTTGGAATTCCCAGGCTGGAGAGGTTTTTTTGCCATATTTTCAGCTGCATAACTCATTCATTTTTTTCATGGTTCTTGCAAATATCAACCCCAAGGTGTTTAAATGAAAATTCCTTTTTCATTGCAGCTTGTTGCCTCCTTTAACTGGACAGAAATTATGCTAAGTAACCGTGACAGCCATTTGTTCTGCGTGATGTTTAGTAATAATTGGTTATTTATTTACTGCTTCTAAATGTAAAATGTAGTGTCTGTAAAAATTATGCTATGTTTTTTTGGAAACAGTAAGAATAGTTGTTTTCTGTAGGCCTGCTTTGCGTGGCTCTCCTCTGAACATTTAAAACTGAAAACTGCAGGCAGCTTATTTAATCATTTACAAAACTAAGCATGTTTAAACAATTTAACTTAGCTTGTTTAGAAGTAATAAATAAGATGCCACTTTAAATTGGTCAGAAGGAATATTGTATCCCAGTGTATGTAATCCCTCTATTCTGCCACATATGATAGTGACTTGACAAATAAACTCTTTTGACTCTTTGACTCTTTGACTGTACTGTAGCTTCCCCTCCCCAATTATTATTAGTATTATTAATAGTTTCACAAAGAAAATTAACATTTCACAGAAAATTATACCGATTTAGGTCATTGGCCCCTCAGGCACATAAATGACATTTTAATTTATTTATTTTTTTCCATGTCGTAAGCTCTCTGGGGTGCATATTGTCCAGAAAAGCAATGGGTGGTAGATTGACCCCCTTTAAGGCAGGGATGGATGGGTCCAGCTCACTTTGTAGTGTCTCTAAAGGAACAGATGAAGATCTTCAGACACAGAGGCAGGATAGACAGCTAGTGTGTCTGACACCACCATGTTGCTGGTTCACATCTCTGCAGCAGCTGCCTATAGGAGTGACATTCAAACAGCAAACACGTAGATAATCACAGTAGATGGTGTTGGACTCATTTATGTCACTGTCAGGAGGGAAATGGCTCTCAGAGAGATGGGTTTGAGACCCTTCTTGAATGTTTGGAGGGATTCAGCTGCTCTAAGGGGCAGAAGGAAATAATCCCAGCACATTTGGGTCAAAGTTAAGATCATGCAGGTTAATGAAACTTTGATTTTGAACCTCTCATAATAAAGAAAATAAACAGAGCAAGTTCCTAAGTCTATCGACAATTTAAACCCGTTGTGTTAATATTTATTCATTGCTCATATTGTAGTTTATTTTTAGTATGACAACCAGTGTGGAAATTTAGTATAATGTTTCTAATCTTTCTACAAAAGGCTTATCAAGGTTATAAATGAGAGCAGAAAATCTCATGATGGACACGAAATCCGTAGACGTGTTACTCGTTCCAGTTGGCTGAACAGGATCCTCGTCAATCATTTGCTGTTTTTCCAGCTTCCGTAAAAAATAGCTGACAGAGAAAAGTGAAACGCTGGATGTTTACTGCTCCTTGGTGGCAGATTGGAGACAACCAAAGTGACCACCCGAAAGAAATGGCACAACTTTGCAAATTAGCATAATTCATAATTATGCTGTAATGGGTCCTCTTTGCTCCTGGGACCTGGCACTTAAATTGCTGCTTAAAATTCAGTGTGGAAAAACTAATTTAATGAGTCAAATGCCTCAATCACACAGCTGTGCCGGCTGCTGTGGCGGCCCCCACCGAACAAAAGGTTCTTTCAAAATGTCATTTCATTTAATAATGTGAAAAACCCTGTTTTCAGACTGTTAATTTTTTAACCCCTGAGCAAATTTTGCAAGAATAATTCATAAGTAAGTATTTGACCGAAAAAGTTTAATAGGTTTTTGACACTGGTCATTGTAGCATCAGCGGTCGGTACCTGTTTGGTGGCTGTTTTACCCTAAAAGAAATGCTGCACTAAAGCTGTTTTCACCTTCAGTATGGAAACTTTTTTTTAGCATTTTGACCTAAAAAAAAAAAAAAAAAATTTAAAATTTCTTTTTCTGCATGTGGAGGGAAATTCATGTGTTCTGGTATAGACAAGATGATGGTAATATTTTTGAAATATTGTTTGTTTATATAAATGATTCCCAAAAAAAAAAAAACTTTTTTAATTGGATGGTGCATAAAAGTGACTCTGACAAGTGATGACTTGGTGCTCGACTGCCGACTGCTTCAGGACGCCCCCCGGCCCCTCTTATTTACCCTTCTCCTCATTTGCACTCTTAGATAAATGTTTTTTTCTTTTGTTCTGCACGGTCGCTTGTATCTGGGGGAAATAGAAGAAAAGGGCGCCTACTTTTCAACAAGCACAAAGACATCTATTTTAAGTTGTCGACTGACGGTATCGTGCGGATCCCCTTGCATAGCTGTGTGAAGTTTTTTCAGATAATTGATCTTCCTCGGAGGTGCATTGCAGCCCAAACGATAGGGTCTTGTGCTTGACATCCCTACTATTATCCACTTGTTTTAATAAAAGGGTCTTTCTGTTGCTATGGTGCCGCAGTCCACCACTAAAGGGGTCTAGAAGGAGACCGGCATCCTCAGAAAGAGCTCACAAGACCTGTAACCACTTTTGCCCAATAGCTACTCTAAATTATGTTCTCCTATGGGCTTCTGTGACAGCAGCTGCCCGGTGAATTCAGACCTCAGGAGCAGCAGCATTCTCTGTCTTTCTCAAAGCCCCTCAACTGCATCTTCCTCCATCTGCAACGATAAACCTATAATTGGTGAACTTTTTTCCCTTGCTTGGCTTGTTGTCTTAATCATATTGTCTACTGTGGTACATATGGAGAGAGTGTGGGGGGTTTGACAATATACATGCATCGATTTAACTGTGCTTTTCTCCAGCCCAACTCTATTGCCACCTTACGAAGAACAGACAGTGTCTTGTGATTCTAGGATAGGTTCTGGATTACTACGACCAAGACCAGAAGATACTGTTTCAGAAAAACGGATGGATAACTCATCATAGGAAAAGATCCTAAAGCCCAACCACTGGCTCTTTTTGGAGAGAAGTTGAGTAGAAATGAAGGCCTGTGAAATTCCAGGGTGAATTAATCACAGAGGGAGACTGGCAGAAAAAGCACAGAGCAATTTATCAGGCAGGTGTCAAACTGGATCACTTCTTCATTGACATGGACACTACTGAGGGGTTACAGCGTCTTTCAGGAGCCCAGTGTCCTGTTCTCTCTCAAGATGACCAGACATCCTCCAATTTTGCTACCGTCTCATACCTCATTGGCACCTTATGGTTGGTGCATTCGAGCCAAGCAGACATTTTAAGTTGTAGACATTACTGTTAGCCATCATCTGGTTGAACACACAATTAGGCAGATATTTCCTAACTTCCTTTACATGTTTGGAAACACTTGAATTATATGGTACGTCCCTTGTAGAGCTAAGCTTGGCCATTTTTGAGGGATGACTTATTGGTGAGGGGGTTTATACTCCTGGGTGCGGAAGAGCTTCGAACTCTGTTGCTCATCCCTCTTTGTGCCTCCATTACTGCAAAGGAAAGACCACACAAACTCAATTTGAACTTTAGGATCTTTTTGACGGAAGATATCAGATCCCCGCATGTTGCTCTCCTGTGGTGTTTCTAATGTTTTCTGGCTCAATTAAAAGTCAGGCAGTTACAGAGTGTTATGAAAACTGTTGTGTTTTTTGATGAAACTCATCTAACAGCTCAAGGGAGTATGGCGTGTTGAGGGGGTTTGCCAAGCCATGGAGGAATCCCATTGGTGGAAACCAGCGATCCCTTTCCGGTGCGTCAAAGTGCAGCAACATGGATGGGAGGCGCTGCAGGACCCCGAGTGACATTTCTCATTAGGGAGTGATAATGGGAGAGAAACAGCCCCCAGGACAGAAGAGAGAGTGAAAAGGCTGGGTGTCTGGGCTGGCGCTCAGCCTCAGCTGGGGATTTATACCTCCTCAGTCTGGACCGACTGTCCTACTAGTGGAGCCAGTGCTCTGAGAGAAGGAGAGAAGCCTGATCAGCATGGACTCCTCCTCTCTCCTGGACACCTGTGAAAGGAAGGTTGCTCATAAACAGTGACCTCTGACCTTTGCCACATTGTAGATCCACTGCTGAGTGGCTTTAGATGCTCCCCAAATATTCCTCACATTTTTATATTTCATTTGAAGGCTGTTTTTAAACTTCATGATTTCACCACACTTTCACTGTTTACTCTAAGTTTTTAAATTGGATCACACGATGAGAGTAGGTAGGACCTGAGTATAGTGTACCCCCCTGCAGCTTCTCTCTATAATTATATTACAGGAGTTGTGAAAAACTGGATGCATTAACATGCTGTGTGTTTCAGTGCAGTAGAGTGCCACCTGTTAGACTGTCTTCAGTACTTAGTCGGTACTGCAGCTCTGATAACACTTGCTTTAAGTGGACACTTCTTCTGGTAACCAAGGAGACAACTTTAGGAACCAAAAGCAACTCAGCTTCAAGGAGCCAAGAAGATACCAACTCTTGTAACCAAGGAAATACAGCTTCATAAAACCAAGCTAATATAGCTTTAGGAAGCCAAGGAGACACAACTTCAAGTAAAATTGTGACAAAGCTTCAAGGATCCCACAAGATACCACTTCTGCTAGCCAAGGAGACTCAACTTCATGGTTCTTCACAAGAATCCAGGTCTGACCTTTTATGCTTTACTGCATGGCAGCATTTTATTTGTTCTTTACCATATAGCAATGTACTTCCAACTGATGCTTTTTTTTTTACAGGGATCCCATTTTTACACCTTAAATAAATTCGATTAAAGGATACTGTCACAGAAGGCAAAACCCCTTTGCTCAACTTGGGTGAACAGTGCCCTCAGTGATGAATGAGAACTTCTCTTGCTTTCCAAGAAGGCTTTCCAGCCCTGATAAGGAAGGAAGGGATGCAGTGTCAGCCAAGCATGATGGCTTCAATTACAACGGTCGGCAGACCACCGCAAACTTGCTGACCTGAGAACTATGTTCACCTCTTCATGGATTCTCCAGGGCCCTGTCAAGAGTCCCAGGGACAGCAGCTGCTGTTGAAGTTCTGGATGGGAAATGGCACCACTGTTGGCAGAGGGTTTGTTTGCATTTGACTCCCACATCAGGGCTGCTGGTGCAAGGTGTTTGAGATGCAGTAGAGAACTCCACTCAGACCTGTGGGCGCTTTTGAAAATGGCATGACTTTATACACCAGGAGACTCCAGGAAAGTCAAAGTAGATTTACCTCTTTTACACTTACAGTATATATTAAACAGCAGAGATACTCTTGTTCACACCATGTCAAAATGTGGCCTGGAGATGGGAGACGCAGCCGGGTGATGGATGTGTTAAAACATGTGCCGAGAGCAAGAGAAGCAAAAGCCTCAGAATCCATAGCTTTCCACTATGTGCTGAGTCACACCTGAGCGATAAACACATAGCAAGATGCCCCAGTGCCAGAGATGGTTTCCCAGCTGAAGTTCTCCAACACATGAATCTACCCCACTGGGATGCGGTGCCAGTGTCTGTTGCTCTGACAGCTGTTCACTCATTCACATTCCTGCTGGTGGAGCTCAGCTCTGCTTCTAAGCAGTGACAGCGAGCTGTGAAAAGATAGTCAGTTAAGAACAAAGTGAACTGGAGGCATCCAGCCTCTGACCAGTGCTGTCTTCCCCTCAGTGAACAACTGTTTTCGAAAGATCCTTTGCTAATTCGCTTTGCAGTGGTTAAGAAATGAAGAACAGTTACTGGGAGCAAACCAATATATCAGTTTTTAACAAATCATTAAAAACCTTGCTTACAGTGAAGCAGTCAGAGGGTCATGAAAGATCAGCAGGTCCCACGGGTGTGACCAATGACAATGGCCAAACTGTTAAGACAATCCCCTTATGAGGATTGTGAAGCTCAGGATGACCAGGACCTTCTCTGACATGTTGATGTACTGTTGATTTCATCGTGGCTCCTTTAGGATCAACGTCCTCTATACTCCCTAGCAGATACAGCTGGTTTGCCTTTCTTTTCAGTTTCAAGACTTTTGCCCATTTTAAATCCTCCAACTGGTATTTATGTCTTCAAAACAAATTATAGTATAGTTGTACAATCATGCCTCAATTTACAGACCTAACTATAAATTCCTTAAAGGGCACTTTGTGTGAAAACACCTAAATCAAAAGAGCAATTTCCATTATTTTTTATGAGGAAAATTATAATGCATTTCAGTCCAACCCAAATAATGTTCACAGATTTCACTAGAACAGTGAAAAGCTCATACAAGTAAGAAGCAATACTTTATGCTCACTGTAGCGTTTAAAAGGGTTTGCCACTAAGATGCAATTGAAGCAAATAAAAGTTTTATTTACACCCAGATGTACATACAGCTTTCTTGCACAAATGAAATCTGTAGAACTCTCTGTTTATGGTCAGTGATAGCTTAAATCCTTATATTTACCCTTGTAAAGTAACAGTAAATGTTACCATATTTACCCATTTAGCACAGTACTAGATAAATACCACCACTCACAAGGCGAGCATTTTTTTTTTTTTACTAATGTGTTGCATTGAATAGATTGGCACTTAAATTGAGAAATAGTACTACATATCATATTGCATTTTAGCAAAAACTTGTGCAGGTGCTTATCAATCACGGATGACTTTAATATTATATATCAAAATAATATTATTATATTACATTATCATAATAGAATTACCTTTTTATGTTAATGTTCTGTCCATAAGCAAGTAAAACTTGACTGACAGGCAGCTCTAGGGGCAGTAGGTGGCATAGTACTTAGAGGTCTGAACTTTTGCACAAAGGACTTTGGTTTTAATCTCTGCCCCTGGATTGATACCGTAAGAAATATTGTACTGGACAAATTCAGCAAAAATTGTAAATTGTGTGTGTGTGTGTGTGTGTGTGTGTGTGTGTGTGTGTGCGTGCGTGCGTGCGTGTGCGCGCGCGCGTCTTGGCCTGCAGGTTCCCCCTGTACATTCAGCACTCAATGACACTAACCTGGTTTTTAATGTACAGATTTATTTTCACAGAGAAGTGAGACATGCACACTTGATGCCTTTCATAGGTTGGATATTCTAGCATATGTTTCATTTTCAGCATTGAGTTGTACCCATCCTTTACAAATATTAATATTAATACAGACCGATATTTACTGTAGTCGACCATCTTTTCTCCACAGCAGGTTCCCTCAGGGAATATGAGCCCAAAACCTACTCTAGTTCTTAAAACCAGGGCAGCATCTGCTGACCCCACACATCTGTCCTTCAGAGAACCCGAGCTTCTGCGTTTTCCCTCATAATTCTGCATCTGTTTTTTTCCAGCCCATAATTCTTCTGACATGTTTCCAGTCACCTCACATATTTTCTGTCAAAATTCCTTTTAGCCCAAATGAATAACAATTCGCTTTGCAATGGAATACTCTTTTTCCTCTCTTCTCATGGAAGGGAAATGCTGTGTAATTTATATTTGCAGTAAACAATCAGCTTAGAGGAGAAATTCAATAAAAGCAACCGGGTGAGGAGGAATCTATTATCACCAGGCTGTGTGTGTGTGTGTACAGACTGCATCTACGGACAGATAACTCTTAAATAGCAGCATTATGCAAATAGAATAGAGACATGAGCAAGGGCTGTAAATATAGCCTCTAAATTTCCCCCATGGGTTTACTGGATTGCAGCCCTCTATTATTATTATTATTATTATTATTATTAATAATAATAATAATAATAATAATAATAATGTTATTGTTATTATCAACAACTGTATTTTGTCATCATTCTGCCGCTGTTGTTGAATAGCAGTGGTTCCAGGTTGTTGTGCTCTGTGATTTGGTGGAAATGTCCTTATGGAAAATATTGGGAGTTGCACGTTTAAATAATTATCTGAAAATGTGTACAATTTTATTATGCAGGGCTGTCTTGTGGTAATTCTTCACCGGCTTAGTTTCTGTTTCACTGTTTCAGGCCAGTGCAGTACAGTAGATGGTACTGGTAGATGCAGAATGAAGTGCAGGTAGGTGCTGCTGTCTGAATTCAACACCTCCATTGGGCTTTGCTGTGTGACCCTGCAAAAAGCCCAGTGTGAAACACTGATGGGGAGCAGGTTAATAACATAACAGTTCCACACTTTAGTTGAATTTCACAGCTGCAGTGGAAGAGAAAAAGGGTCCTAGTTGGTGGTTTGTGTCTTCGACAGCGAGCATCAGCAGTCTGTGCCTGTAAGTCTGATGGATTTGTTGCTGCTTATGCCCACTTTTTTAAGCTCCCTTTTCTATATAAATGCCATTTGGAGCTTGTTTTCTTTTTACAGTTTTTTTGTTAATTTGCTAAAAGGACTGATTAAATGTTCTTAATGTGCGTAGAAATGATGTATCATTATCAAAGAGAAGCATCATTAATATTCCTTGCCTAATGACATCATGGATTATAACACTGCTTGCGGTTCTCTTCATTTTCTTCAGTGTATTTCATACTTTATAGTTGCACACTAAGTTACTTGTAGTAATTTGCCCAATTATATAACACCAAGGTAACCTACATGCTCATTCTCACACACACACCCACTCTACACTTTACAGTCACCAGTTCATCTAAACACATTCCTTTGGACTATTGGAGGAAACATGTAAACCAATAGTACAAACCCACATCTAGGAGCTGTGAAGCCCCAGCGCCAGCCGCTGTGGCTCTGATATCCAAAAGTATGGAAGCACATCTAGTTTCGTTGCACCTGCGGGATGGTTCTTACTGAAGCCCCAGATCAACCCGAACCACTCCCACAGCAGGCAGCTCCACATTCCCTTAGACGTCCCACACTCTCTTCCTGCCTCCCGCAGCCTCTCTGTCGGACACCTTTTGGGCTTGATGCATTTCAACCGTCCACAGTGACAGTAGTGACATTTGTTTCTCATTAGTAGAAATCCCCACTGCTATTAAATAACTAAAGTAAATGACACTTAAGGGTTGCAGGATGGGTCTGGGCAGGGGTGTTTGTCAGTCTAACACAGGTCTTTTCTCGGAAGAACCTCTTTACAGTTTGGGCTGTTTAAATGTATAGCGTGATGCTGCTATGATTTGTCTCACTGAAGGTTTTGGATACAATGAGGAATTGTTACAGGGTTGTTGCTCCCCACATTAAATTTAGTCATGCAGTTCTCGTGTTTTTTTAATTTACTTTTATCTGATGTGCCTACTGGACTAAAAGCTAATATTAATTAGCACATAGGAAATGGATGGCTGTGTTTCTGCTGCTGTTTCACTTCAGCCAAGCAGCATCAGACAACATCAGTGCTCGCTAATGTAGCTCCACACTGCAGCGCAGCAGCCGCACTTCACCTTTGGGGCATTTTGGCACGATGTTTTTGTCAGGAGGGTCACATAGTGAAATTGAATCGATAAATCACGACGTCTGCCTGCCACGTTCTGAGCTGGAGCCGGTCGGACCCTGGCTGGATGCTACATTCCCTCTGCATGGAAATGAAGCTGAGAAACCGAGCAGAGGCTTCGCGTTTGTTTGCAGGGTGTACGGCTGTTTGCTTTTTGGTTCCTGTTTGTTTTCGTCGGCCTGGATGTCTGCCTGGAGCCAACAGGCTGGGTGTTGTTGGCTTGGACCCTTTGATGCTCATGTAAGCAAGCAGTAGTCGCATGCCGGGGTGTTTGGAGCTGCTTGGAGCAAATATATTGTCCTGGATGTCAGAGGAAGTTCCTCAGGATGTGAAACCTGGAGGAGTCGCAGCAACCTGTCAGAACACGTGTGAAAAGCAGTGTTAAACTCAGGCTGATTTGTTAGGGACGGTGCGTCTCTGTGTGGGCAGGGTGGTGCAGGAAAGAAAGGTGGTCAGAGTGCCTCTGGAGGTGCGTGCAGTCATGTGCTGGGCCAATGTTAACTGCTGTTGTCTGTTACTGACGGACCCTCGGTACCGTTATCTCTCACTACTCCTCAGCCACATCCCAACACCCTTCCTTCTTCCAGGTGTTCAGAATAGTCACATTATGAATTTTTAAAGGCAAAATCCTTTTCCAATTTACTAATTTTTTATTGCATCCTCTTCACTTACCTCCTTCCTACAGTTTATGTTTGTAATGGAATGAATATGCCCTGCGTTTACCCTCCAAGCTAACAGACGACAATAAGGGCCCTGTCAGATTTGGAGTGTGGTGCTGCACTGATTAACCTCACGTCCACTGTGTTTACAGCTTGTGTCAGTGCTCAGTAATAAGTTGATAAGCGATCAACCTTCTTTACTTTTGGGATGAACTGCTTTACAGTTCATAACCAGGCAAATAAAGCAAGAAATATCTGTATTAAATCTTAGTGCTGCAAGTGTGTTGAATTTGTGAACAACGTGAAATACAAACAGACTTTTAATTCCAGCTGCATTTGTGTGATGTGGAGTCGTTCTGTTAACAACAGTGTAAACCTGTAACAGTGTTTAATGCGACATATAGGCCGAGATGTTGTTAGAAGGCCTGTAAATCATGCAGCATTTTCCACTGGGATTGGGGGGAATTAAGAAACACACCTGCTGTGTCAACACAGCCTGATGGATACAGGTGCAAACAGATCTTCGCTTCTCTGCCTCTGGATTCATTTCAGGCTGATGTATGGCAGGTGTATAGAAACATCTGTGGGTGTGAAATGGAAGAATAAGATGTCTGTCTGTCAGACTCTGTGGTGTTTGTCTCAGTGGGTTTATATGCCGGTTTGGTTGGTTGTTCACATCAAAATTATTTTTCTGTAATTGTTACACAAGTATCATCTTTGGTGGATTGTTTTCCAAGATCTTGCAGCAGACTTTGAGCATCTTGCTACATGCAGGTGAGCTGTTGGCCTTCTCCTGGACCCCATACCCACACGTTAAGCCTGTGTGATCAGGGACAATCCACAGATTCTGGGACATGGAAAAAAGCTGAAAACTCTGTTCACAGACATCAGTTTAGTCAACCAACGAATGGGTTAGATGTAATCTTCAACAAGGAT
Source organism: Heterotis niloticus (assembly GCA_018136845.1). NCBI lineage: Eukaryota > Metazoa > Chordata > Actinopteri > Osteoglossiformes > Osteoglossidae > Heterotis > Heterotis niloticus. The sequence goes on along the minus strand of CM030894.1, from coordinate 17,713,327 downwards.
AATGTGTACAGGGCAGTGCTCCTTTCTCCCAGGTGCCATGACCCCAGGTTCCAGGAGGATTGCCGGTGAGTTTATGCTCTTGAAGGAAAGCTGTCTTGTGATGACAACACTGAGATGTTGAAGCCGCTTACCTCTGTGAACAGGATTCTGACCTTTGCTAAAATCCGTCATCCTGTGTCCTCAGGCAGTGCAGCTCTATGGAAGTGGATTTCAAAGCTATGCAGTGATTTCTAATTTTGTCAGAATTTCATAAAGTCTACAATAGTTACATAGTTTTGTAATGAGTTTTTTAATTCAGTTGTTGTCCTTGGGCATGATTATCAACACTTGCTGATACGGTTTTCAGGTCTAACTCTAAGGTATTTGTGGGTCTGCTGTATAGCTGTGTAGCACTAGGAAGAATTTTATTACTTTGAGATGTTTAATCAGCCAAACTGCTCACATACAACTTGGGAAAAGATAATCATTATGGAGCAGATGGGACACGTGACACTTTAAAGGAGACCAAATGGGAGAAGTCGGCTGTGTGGTGGGCTGGTTGCTCTGTCTGCCACGTAGTGTTTTGTTTGTGCTTATTGCCATTTCCTTACACATTTGCAAAAATGAAACGTGCAGACTCGGGTGTGAAACCAGCCTTGTGCTGCACCACACAGTAAACATTGTTCATACAGGTAAATGTACATGTGTTGCAAACAGGCATGATAATAAATGCAAAGCCACTGAGGTCTGAAATTGTGATAATAAGCATTTTTAAACTCAATCATAATTTACAGCGTGAGGTCTTTAGGGTTAACGTGCGGATATAAATGCAAAGCAGTACAGTGTGTCAGCGTGCAGCGTATGTGTGAGCTTCTACTCGCACCCTTGCTGTTAATTATTTTCAAGGTATACATGGTGAGCGAAAGTAGTGCCCTAAGTGGGAGCTGGACTCTTGCCGCGGACCCAAGTCCAAAACCAAGCAGCCCACTTGTTTCCTGGATGACAAACTACTGCATATCATTCTCCCCCTGCCTATTATTTCAGTGGCGGCCCGGAGAGCGAGAAGCTCGCCGAGGGAGCCGCTGTGATGAGAAGCAGCACCTGAGGCAGCACGCGGCCCGAACCGTAATACATCACAGCCCAGAGCTGCAGTCGCTGTCGGTGGTCACCTGGGTCGAGTCACGTGGCTAGGGAAAAAAAATAGCTCGCTAATGGGGGCACGGTTGTGCGCCGGGAGACTTGGAACAGACGGGGACATTAAACCTAGGGTTTCTGTAACATTTGAAGTAATGGCCTCATTTATGCAAGTCAGACGATCTGCGTTAATGTTTGCAGTGCAAGTGGAGAATAACAATAACTGCAGGTTACAAAATGTGAGCAATTAGTGAAAACAGCGTTTTAATGAATGGCCCTTAGCAGAAACCGGTGGCTGACGCATGGTGGACCCAACTTTAGGAAAGGATGCTCTCAGGTGCAGCAGCTCTCAGAATACAAACTGGGGCAGCAGGGGGGGCACTAATTAGAAGCATTGCCTTAAAGTCAGAAGGTCTTGGGTTCGGGTCTCCTTCTTGCTGTAGTAGGCTTGACCAAGATACTCACCATAAATTGCCCTGGTAAAGTCTTTACTGCAGCTCAGTGACAGTAAATAACACACAGAAAGTGAGAGTCACATCAGAGCCACAGCATGCATGAGTCTCATGCTTCTGTCTCAGATTCAAAGTCCTTGACTGATCAAGACTAAGTCTTCCCTCAGTGTTGTCACTTTGTCAGCAGGGCTTTGAATCCATCATCTCCAGCTGTAGTATCCTCACTAAATACTACCGAGCACTGTAATTTAGGGTAAATCACTTTTGCAGAAAAAAAGAAAGATTAATTATATTTGTTGATATGTTACAGATATGTTCTGTATTTTCTGGCACAGAACATGTCTGACAGAAGTATCACAGTACTGCCAAAGTATGACACTCATTTTCATAAAGCAAAAACAGTTATGAACTTACCACAGTCACAAAGCTGCTGTTGTCCCCCTTTGTCTTTGCATGAACGTTGCAGACACCAATGAGTTTATTGCAGTAGGAGCTCCTCAGCGGATGGCTTCTCCAGTGCCGCTGTGAAAATGGCTGCTCTTTCTGTGGCATCAAGACCCTCTGATGCTGCGATCATCACCTGATTTTACCACCACTGCTGTTTGTCAGACATGAGCACCATGAGTCATTCTGAGACTCCTTCATCCTCTTGCTGGTTATTTAGCAGGAGACATTAGGAATCTCTGGTTGAGGTACTTAGTGTTGCCTGGATCACAAAGTGAGACGGTAAATAGTAATAATGCAGTATGTGCAATGTGTAAACTGTTGTGCGAAACCTTGTGAGATGGAAACACTGGCAAGGACCTGTGCCATTGAAGGTTTGACACAGAATAACTGATTGGCTTTTTCATCCTGGTAACATTGACATATTTTCCCTGCATCCCCGTGAGGGTAAACAGAGATGTGTTCAAAACAGCAGGAACATAATAACCCTGAATAGCTGTCACGGATGGACAAGGAAAAATATGTCCTAATCATGTGAAGAACATGGATATTGATCTTGCGGTTGATAGGATGTCAGAGGAATACAAAATACCCTGCTGCACATAGGAAACATCCAAGCTGTTTTGCTAAGGGTGTCACATAAAAGAGAGCAGAAACATACATGCACTGTCTGTAAAAGAGATTCATAATTTGGTTTGGCTGAAAAGATTTAGCCTGAGGTTCCAAGGTTCTCATTTCTTCTCTTGTAAGTGCCCCCCCCACACACACACACACACACACACACACAGTATCGCTGAGTGGTAATGGGTAAGGATGTGATGAGCTCTTTTTGCTTATGTTTATCAAGTTCAGAGACTTTGGATGAGAATGATGAAACTCACACCAGCAGGAGATGCGGTTTCCTGTCTCTACGTGGGACTGGGGCGTGACCCCAGTTTGACACAGCCAGGCCTGGACATGCTGCACGCTGGGGTTGATTTTAATGTTTTCTTGTTCTGTTTCAGGGAAGCTCAGCACACTTTCTGCATTAACCATCCCTTTCAACTGCCTGGGTATCAGAGCAGGAAACGTGGTGGACGAGGACAGCTTGAGTAAGATGTTTAGCCCTAACATTTCCAACTGAACATGATGAGAACATAGCAAGGGTGTATGTATCACCGAAAACCTGGTGTTTTAAAAACTAACTCAAATGTTATGATGTGCTGCATTGAATTTTTCAATGATGCAATTACTGCTATTGGAAATAATTCCTCTTCCTTTTGTTTCAGTTCAAATCCCTCTGAAAGCCATTGTGGAGAACATATAATTAGTTCCCCAAGTGAGGTTTATGCTTGACTTGGTTTACATTACAAGCTTAATAGTGATTTTATTTGAAGCAGCATATTGTGCAGTTATAGAACGCTGTGCCCCGATTAGACAAATCCCAGCTTCCCGTATTAATTTTTTCCAATAAATGTTGTTTCATAAACAACATTTGTTTCTTTTATTGACCTCAACAGGTATCAGCAGTGGGGAGGTCAAGGAGAACCGTGACACCAGAAACTTGGACGGTGGTGCCACTGATCCTCGGTGCTGCCGGTCATCCTATAGAGGCAGGATGTCTGGTCAGAAAAGGACGCAGCCTTTGGAGGAGGGCAATGCCCGACACCTCGTTCAGCTTCAAGTTGTCTGCAGCAAACACTCCTGGTCTGTGTCACCAAAGAATGCTGTGGTGCACCTGAATGAGCTCCGACCGGGGTTGAAATACAAAACGCTCTCACAGACGGGACCTCGGCATGCACCCATCTTCTCTGTCACTGTTGAGGTTGATGGTGTGGCCTTTCAGGGCACTGGTGCCACAAAGAAGAAGGCCAAGATGCGGGCAGCAGAACTGGCGCTCAGCTCCTTCGTGCAGTTCCCCAATGCACCACAGGCCCTCTTCACCATGGGAGCCCTGGAGCCAGCGTCTGTGGACTTTACCTCAGATCGAGCCACTGATTTCCTGGGTGCTCTCTTCAAGGAGTTTGAACCAGCAGCGCATGGTGATAGGAAGCTGGACCACCTTGTGCCAGACCCTTTGGGTAGTCCTGAGTGGGGCCACCGAGTGGAGCCAAGGCTGCGGGAGCACCGTAGTCCAGTGGCACTGCTGAATGAGCTACGGCCTGGTCTGCACTACTTCTGTCTGCCGGGTGGAGCAGAGGGTGGTCGTGTGCATCGCTCCTTTGTTATGGCGCTCATGGTTGATGGAAGGACCTTCGAGGGCTTTGGCCGCAGCAAAAAGCTGGCCAAGAACCAGGCTGCACTGTCAGCCCTGCAGGGCCTATTTGCTGGGGCCCTACCACCAGAGTGGAGGACCACAGGCAGTCTCGACAGGAAATGCCCTCAGTTGCCTCAGGTGGGTTGAGTAGTAGTTAGACCTCTCTGGCCTTTTTTCTCCTTAGTCAGGCATGTATCCCTCACACCTTTTCTACCTACTGATGTCACCTCTGACTTGGCTGCTCAGTTAACCATTTAACAATTTTTTTTGTACTGTGTAACTCTGCTACACTTGACTGAAAAGAATTTATTTCTGAGTTTGTAAAAACAACATTTTGGGCAACCAGTGCCCCATTATCTGCCAGCCTCACACTTCACCACATGCTGTAGCAGATTTCCTGCAATTCTGTTTCTTCTGAATATCTGCCACCTCGCCTCTCATCCTCATCTTGCATGGAATATGTTACCGCCTATGCAGTTCTACCCCATTATGGTGCCACTCGCAGCAAACAGTGGCCTCTGTTGCCACAATGCAGCTGTTTAAGTCTTGCTGTCCATTGTCTGCAGGGTTAACTGCAGTTCTGAGCATATCTTGTGTCTTAACCTTTTGCAGTAATGCATCAGGCAAACAACAGCTCTTTTTATCTGAGTGCTGAACAGAAGAGAGGTATCTGTATCTTTGTACAGCAGTAATGCTTCAAAACAAGGAAACTGATGTGTCTGAAATCATCAACTTTGCATCTCACCAAAAAGGTTAATTTAGACAGATGTGAACGACATAATAAAGCAAGACCATATTAGACCAAACTCAACCGTTAGTCATACACGTACATGTATGAGCCCAGTAACTACTGCCCCAATTTCTGTTGTTTTCTGCAAACCCTTTGTCACCCCACCTACACCTCTCTTTTGTTCCAGCTGGGATAGAGGGCAGGACTCAGCAACTTTACTTGACCTTAGGAGGGAGCCCTCCAGCATTCTCAGAGGCCCAGATGGAAAACACACTAAGCATTCATCAAAATGTACAACCGGTCTAATATGTCTGAATCCTAAAATTTAAATGAGATCACATGCCTTGATAGCATGAACTACAGCAAGATGCCCCGTAGGACTCAAACTGTTGACCTGTTGCTCACAAGTAATGTCTCTTTAACCACTACGCAACCTTCTGGCCATTAAAGGAAATGAGGCTGAAGAACACAGTAGGAAGCTATCAGCAAGTCTCAGGTGTTTATTTCCACAGCAGATCCCAGCAAGAGCTTTTAGCAATGAAAACGAAGCGTCTGAAATATTTGCTTCCATTAATGCAGGCGAAGGGTTTTATTGGAACAAATAGTGCCACTGTAGCCCTGGGCTTTGAAATCAGTCAGGATGTTTATAAAGGTATAATTGAAGCGCCGCCTTAATCTCTGTTTGTTCGCCTGGGCCACTGCGGTCCATTAACATTCATTTCATCTGTTGCTCAGTCAACAGCCGAGTCCCCCGAACCAATTCCACTGTCCACTGACTCATATGTACACGGCAGTCAGAGCAGGAAAACTTGTTTGGGAAACTCACATTTTTCATACACTGCTTCATTCCCTCTAAATGTACATTTCAAATGAGAAGCTACACAGATGTGCAAAGTCTCTTCTGATGTTTGGAGGAAAACTTCTGCTAAATTAATAAATCAACATGTTAATGATGTGACTGTTAAAAAGACATTTTTAATATCCATTTTAAAGATGATAATAAGTGACATCAGATAATATTGAAACAGCACAAGGCAGTGTTTTTTATCTTGTGTAATATTCTTGTGTACTGGCGTAAAATCATTATTTTTTATTATTTTAAACTGTGGATGGAAAAACCATGGAACAGCACATAGCGCTGGTGCCTCACAGTTCCGGGACCCAAATGGGGGTCCAAATAGGAGCAATTCTCCTGTTCTTGCACCCTGTATAGGTATCTGTTCACACTGTTACATTTTCAGGCAAACTGGCAAAACACAGAACCGGCTGGGTCCCGAAATGTGCAAAGTAAACAATCATCACTTTTACAGCTACAAATAGTGTTAACATTTGTGGGAGCCACACCAAAATATGCTACTGGGGTAACAGGAAAAGCTCTTTTCTCTAGGCAGGGCCTCTCCCCTCAGCACTGGTGTGGAACATTTTATGTGGTGTGCAATGTTAAAAAAAAATTATTATGCACAAGGAGGGACTTTATATTGTGGGTGGAGCAACTTTGGGTTTAGTTTATATGTATTAATAATAATACCTGACATTTTAAAAATTTTTCTTAGAATGTTGAGAATGCATGGGCAAAAAGGAGGTGGAAGGAGAAGGAGTGTAGGTGTGTGAAGGAGCTCTCTCTGGAAGTGGAAGTGTGTGGGCTCCTGCAGTGAAGTGCTAGTTCTCAAAGTTTGCTGCAGTGAGCCTTGTTCCTACCAAGAGATGGGGAAGAATAAATCTAGAATAGACTGAAGTGAAAAGTGATGTATGGACAGGTGAGTCAGAGCCTCAGTTATTTATTTTTAATTGCATTTTCTTATCTGTTTTCTGAAATGTTTGTTGCCTGGCAAATCCAACCTGTATTTACCCTTTGTGGCAGTAGATGGCAGTGAAGAGCAGCAAGCTCAAGACCACTGTGGGAGTCCTTTAATTCAATTCACTTCAACAGTGTTTATAGCTCCTGTTTGATGTTTGTGAGGGATGGGGATCAATAAGACAAGGAAGGTTGCACATGATTATGGGATGTACAACCTTACTAAGGATTTCTTTTATTAGAGTGATATATGAGATTTTTATGGAACCTAATAAACTGAGGACCATCTGTATTATTCACTTTGTATTGATTGAGACTTAAGTGGATCGAAGCGACTTTGGAGTTTTGAACAAGGCGAGTTACAAACAGACTTGGCCCTGGTTGCATTCATTAGATGAGGAGCTAGGGTGTACATGCAGCTCAGACCCCACACCCTAATTCCCAGTTTGCAAACTGCAGCATCTGGGCTTTAGTCTGCTGCTCTGGAGGATCTTGGCAGTTGCGGTGTCTCCAGCTATTTATTATATGGACACATTGCTGTCCCCCTACAGGGCTTTTCACGTCCTTTAACAGGGGCTCGTCCCCGATGGAACGAAATCTGACAAAGTCAAACACGGCCATTTTAGGTGCTTCTATTTTTGTGCCCGACTTTGCTCCAAGGAGTTTTCCTTCAAGCGAAACGGGTCAATTAAAGGGCTTTTCACTGAATGCTGACTGTGGACTAATTCAGCCCACATACTGTATTTATTTGCAGGTATCAAGGTGACTCCTGTATGCAAGAGAGCTGTTTGCTTATTTATTAACGTGCAACTCGTCCACACCTCATCCAGCCTTTTATCTGTCATAGAGTTCAACCGAACATGTAACATCATTTTTGCAGCATGTGGTGGAGTGGTTAGAGCCATAACCCTGGTCAGACGACCCAGGTTTAACTTGCAGCTGCTTCTCTGGTGCTCTTCATTGACATACTTGACTATACCTGAATTGACATGTTTTTTTAAAAAAGAAAAAAAAAGGGTGGAACAGGTATGTGGAAAGCAGTGGAAGTTGTACCTTTGTGATTGAAAGAGAACAGCTGGCTGTTGAACATGGCCCTGTCGCCCTAAATGGTGTTCTGCAGACCTTCTCTTTACACATGCACAGGGGGACCAGGGGGGAATCTGTATCAGTGGAAACTTTCCCACCTGAGTAGCATACTTTTTTTTTTTCCAGTCTCTGAGCTCTGTTTAGTGCTGCTTTTATTTTCACATCCTGTGTAAGAAGTCGAGTTTGGAATAAGCAACATTATTGAGGAAAATGATTTGTAGGACCACATCAAAAGCAAACATCTGACATATTCTGGAAGTAAAAGAATTTGGTAGTTCTGTGCAACGTGTGTCAAAGTTTTCAGGTTGTAAGTTCTGTTATGACACGGAAAGGTGTGTCTGATACGTGGTGACAAGATGTGTGGTAGCGGGCGGTCATTCAGACTTACGCTATAATAATCCATAAGTATGGAGAAAATAAAAAGCAGCCCACTGGCTGGAGATTGCAATCCTGACAGGTCCACTGTTGCTCCATCTCAAATGCTGTGGCCTCACATTTGGTGCTTTACTGTTTAAAGGTGCTGCCTGTACCCTCTGTTGCCCCCTTACCTCATATATCATGCAGTGGCACACGGATGTATGTTTTACAGGATCTGACAGATCATTAAGTCTCTTTGAAGACGACTGCTTATGTGCAGCAGAAAGGTTAAAAGAGTCAGATGGAAGCAGAAGGCTGTAGTGCTGCAAGTGCCCTGTGGTCCCTGTGTGGACCAGACTTTTAATGGGAAATTACTGGATAAAATATGAAAATATTTTCCTCAGCAAAGCAAGAACCTCTAGTTGAATTTTGGCTAATGAAGCATCACTGGAAGCAGGAGGTTCCGTGGTATTTGACTCTTTCACCCGGTGGCGGACACTGGAAGTGTTTCCATCGAGACAAACCAGGGCTGGAGGATCACGGTGGACTTTGCACTGTGTGTGTGTGGGGGGGGGGGGGGGGGTGCCGCTGATTCACTGCTCACAGGGATAGTATGAAAGCAATTAACTGTTAAATACCTCTGTAGAGGGATGTGTGACCTGAGCGCATGGCTCTGGAGAGTGGCGATAACACTGCTGGGGGGCCAACGGGTTGTGCGTGCGAATCCATGATTGGCCTCCTGTGGCTATGGAGAGCAGCACAAGTACCACATTATTCTGTGAAAGCAATAAATACTGTTAATAATGAGTAAATCTCAGTCTTCCACTGGCCTTTCCTCTGTGTGCTGGAGGTGAAAGCTTTTATGAAGGTGGCACCATTGTTACTGTACATTAAAAACGGCAAAACTGTATTAAAAATAATTGGACACTTAATATGTATTACTGCTGTATATTCTGCTTCAGTTTTATTTTAGATTTATTATGAAGTTGGTATAATTAGAATGTCATACGTGATGCAGGTAAAGCAGGGGACAGTAGGTGGTGCAGGGATTATGGCTGCCACCTGCTGTTTCAAAGTCCTGGGTTCAAATCCCTCTACCCGCTGTAGTGCCCTTGATCAAGCTTGCTTACCCTGAGTTACCAAAGTAAAAGTCGCACAGGTATGTGAAAGGGTGCTACAGTAAGTAGCTTAGTGCACAAACCTGAAACTCTAGCTGAGCTTGAATAAAAGTTTCAGCTGAATGAGGTTTTATGTTTATCTAAAAGGAGGAAAAGCATAGAAATCACAGTTTACTCACATAAGGAGCTGTTTTGCATCATGTGGGAAAGCTGCCCGTGTCACACAAAGGTGTGTTTTATGCCCCTCATCTGTGGCTTTCCTAAAATACCTTGTCATAATACCTCCATCTTAAGAGGTGTGCATCAGCGGGGTCTGCAGGCAAACCAATATCCCACCTGACATTTGTTTTTTTTTTTTTGTGATGAACTGATCGCTTCCTGTTTTCCTTTGTCTATGACAAAAGCTTGTCTGGATCAGAGCGTCAGCTTACTCGTCGTGACTTTAATGACATTTGAACCTGACTGTTTCACATCCTGGGCTGCTCAAACCTTTGTCCTCTGACACACACACACGTTTCAGCTGCTGTGGACAACTTGTGATATCAAACTTTCTGCCATAATGCACTTACCACTTAGGTTGCCTCCAAGGACAACAGCATCACAAGAGGGTTGTGTATTTCTCACTTTTTATCCATTGTTTGGACGTAAAGTGAGTCACAAAGTTGCCCGGTCCCAGCTGTGTTTGTGAGATGATGCTTGCAGTGGAAAGAGATTCCTACCATTTCCACAAACTCTGATTTTAAAGGTTTACATGTGACACATGATGGTGTGATGTGTGCACAACTGCGTGGATTTGTGTGTTAAGGCGAAGAAGAGACATGAAGGTCTCATTGACTGTGTCTTCCAGGGCTTTGCAGAGTCAGTGTCCCTCTTGGTGGCAGAGAAGTACAGTGAGTTGGCAGTCCACTGCAGCCCCCCGCATGCACATCCCAGGCTCCTGGCAGGAATCGTAATGACCAAAGGTACAGATCCCCCCCCCCCCCTTTTCATCTGGACTCTAACACACCTGCTCATCTATCACCTTTCACCACATAAGACCTAATATTTCTCTTCACTTTTATGTCTCTTTTTAAGTCCTAGGTTCAAATCCCGCTTCCTGCTGCAACAGGTAAATCATTATAAGTCTCTGGGAAAATGTTCCAGTGAAATGTTTAGATATTTTTATAAAATGTGTCTTGAAAACACTTCTGTTCTGCATCTGTATCATTCAGCAGGAGCACTTTGTTAGCTGTCTGGGTTTCTAGAAAACATTTGGTGAAACAAAAAATGGAAGTCGGCAACATTGAGTGTGTTTATTTGGGGGATTTTTTTTGTAAATGTGGTGTGACAGTTGTTTCCCCCCCTGCTGGATGGCACCTATCGCTGCTCCTTTGAGAGATTCAGCAAGAGGGAAGCAACTGGTTCATGGCACCTTCAGAAAGCCCAGACTGGCCTTGATCTAATCCTGTTTGTGACTTCCTTGCGCCAGCTCATGATTGGTTCGTTTGTTCAGCAATGTGAGTGTTATCTTCAAACACCCAGGCGTGAGTCTGGCGGGAGCAGGCGGAAGCGGGACGCAGATGCAGCTGCAGCCACGGCTGCGGACGGCTCCCTCCTCGCATCTGAACATCTAACGGGCGCAGTCCAACGTCTGGTCACTGCCGGAATGCTAACGTGGCTCAAATTTGAAGCGCAGGACATTCCACCTGGTGCATGAAGGCGCCACTGAGCTCCTCACTGTGCTCTGCGCATGAATCACATTCATATGAGATCTGGATCTAAGCAGTTTGCAGTCATGCAGAAACAAGTTTATCTGCAGATTAACTTTTTCTGTTTGTCTACTGGTCCTACTCTGTGCATCAGCTGAAGTAAAGCATTACAAACTGGGTTTGTTCTCAGCAGGGGGCGCAGTGGCTAGAGCATCGCATAGCAATCGAAGGTTCGAATCTGTGCTTTTGCTGCAAGTTCCCTAGATCACGGTAACCTGAAGCCATACAGTAAAAATCACGCAGCCGTGTAAAAGGGTAAATTGTTGTATCAATCTTAGTGTAGAAACCTCATGCTGTGAATCACCTTGGAGAGAAGTGTAGGGAAATGGGGGGAGGAGGTTGCTTAAGCGAAGTCGTCTACAGAAATTCAGCTCTGCATTGAAACTGCGAGTATTTGAGGTCCAGAGGCTTAACTTCTGTGTTCAGTTTTCCGCAGCGTCCCTCTTATTTCACAGATTTAAACAAGTGGAAAATGAGTTCCTTCTCTTCATCAGCACACTGTTGCCAAGCGAAACAAAGGCATAATGTGGAAGAATCGAAAAGCACCCTGCTGTTTGTTTTGTATTTTTATTATTTTTTTATGCATCTTTTTTCGTTTATCTGGCGAATGCGGCGAATATCGATTAGTCCACTACACCTGCAGCTTCCCCGTGAGAAAGAACCTGGTGTTTGCCAGAATGATGGCGGGGGGGCAACAGTGGGGTACGAGGCGGCAGCAGCAGGCCTGAGCTTCTGTCCTCTTCAGGGGTTCCTGTTTGAAGCACCGAGCACCGTGGATGGAGCTGCTCTGCACTCACTTCTCTTTAATGACGAGCGAGGTGGAGGATTTGCTTCAGTCAGGGGGGATGCAGCCTCCTCTGCTCATGGTAGACAACCCTGCTGTCCCCCTGCTGTCCATTTCTTCTCACACACAGAAAACATCTACCTGCAGGGGTCCTTGAATTGCATCAGGAATCATCCTGTTTGAATTGTCAGCAGCGGAGACTGACGGGGGTCTCTGGCCTTCGCCTCACAGCCCTCTGTTGTCCCCAAGCTCATCCCTGGAGATTATAAGTAATGAAAGAGATCATGCAGGCTGGGGTTGGGGATCTGAGGTGCACCACCTTAGACCTTCCAGAGATATTGTCATCCATATGACTGCCTGCCTCTCAGACTCGGGAACACGAAATTAAAGATCCCAGGCATCACAGAGTCCTCTGGGTTTGGCAGAACCCTGTTAGCTGCTGCCATATAGAAGCATCCAACACCTCAGTGGAACTCACAACCACTGAGGTGCTGGATGCTTCTATATGGCACCAGCTAACAGGGCAGCTGTCGACTTTTCATTGTCAGTGTTACCTGGCTCAGGACAGAACAGGGAAGCTGCAAAGGTTAAAATATACTATAGTATATTTTCCATTTTATTTATATTTAACATTGTTTTCTCCACTGATCTATTTTCTGTATTAACCCCCCAAGCTAAAATATAGCAGTAAAGAAAATCCAAACAGAGTAGTAGTGTTACCTTGCTTTATTTCAGCTCACTTCCACAGGGTATGGTCTGCTGTTCCTGGATGTCGTTGGTAATCAGTAACGAAGCTTGGATGCCTGTTACATGTGGTTCTCACCGTGGCTTGGATCATTCATTCTGGACTTCTTGTCTCTCTCTTAGGTCTGGATATTCGAGATGCTGAAGTGGTAGCCATAGCAACCGGGACGAAATGCCTCAATGGCGAATACATGAGTGACCAAGGGCTCGTCGTGAACGACTGTCATGCAGAAGTTGTGGTCAGAAGAGCATTTGTGCGCTTCCTCTACTCTCAGCTCGAGCTCTTTCTGAGGTACCGCCATGAAGACCTCTGAAACTGTTCACTACCTGGTTAGAAATTAGAAAAGTTTTTCAAAGATGAGAGAGAGAAACAATAAATCATTGGTTAGGTGTTGTATTCTTACTCCTGTTGCGATCCATCTCAGTGTTCCATTAATATTTCATAATTAGTTGAGTTTTGTTAGCAAATGTGTCAGCTAGCTCAGTCAGTAGAGCATGTGACTTGTAATCTCAGGGTCGTAGGTTCAAGCCCCACATTGGGTGTTGCTGCGAATCCAGCCACAAGGGGGTGCACCTCTGTGCTGCTCCCAAGCCCGGGCAAAATGGAGGGTTGTGTCAGGAAGGGCATCTGATGTAAAAATCTGCCAAACCAAATATGCGGACAAGGTTATCTGCTGTGGCGACCCCTGATGGGAGCAGCCGAAAGTCGGTTTAGTTGAGTTTTGTTAGCAAATGTGTGGAAATATAAAGACATGAAAAGAAAGTTGATTAAACTTGACTTGGGTCTCAGAGAGGTGATATGGGTTTGAGATGCCTCTTCTGGAATGCTGAAAACGGCTCTGAGGCGCAGAGTGAGGTTGTTCCACCACATTTTGTCCAAGACAGAACCAATGGACTTTGCATTTAGGGCCCCTTGTAAGTGGGACCACTGGACAACCAGATGAGGAAAAATCTCAGTGTGATACTGTCAGCATAACAGAGATTTTTTTGAATGTTTGAGTTCATGTTCAAAATGTGTTGCCTCCTGTGACAAAAATGGTGCTGGATCACATCAGAGAAGGAATGGTGAGGTCTGAGTTCAGTATCTGTCCCCATGTGGAGGTGTATGCTATGTAATGTGCATTTGGTAAAAGAGGGTAATCAATATTAGAAAATGCACAGAAACATTGTTGTTTTCACCCCTTCCCTGTCTTCAGCAAGCAGCAGGATGACTGGCAGCAGTCGATCTTTGTTCCACGCGAGGACAGGGGCTACCGTCTGCGCAGCCATGTCCACTTTCACATGTATGTGAGCTCCTCACCCTGCGGTGACGCCCGGCTCAACTCGCCCTACGAGACCACAACCAACTGTAAGGCACGCGCTTGACCAAATGGGCATCTCATAGGCACGCATGTACACTTTGACAACACCTGGATCTGCTGAGCCATAGCATCTGGTCCTGATATTGTTCTAACACTTAAAATGACTTATTTAAGATGTTAAGCTACTTTACACTGATTCACCCATTTGGGTGATTTTTACTATAAGCTGTAACAGTCTAGGGGTAAACACCTTATTCAAGAGTACTACAGCAGGAGGAGGGATTTGAACCTGTTTATTTTGTATCCAAGGCAGCAGCACACAGCACTGTGCCACCTACTGCCCCTGTAGTTTCCTTAGGCTTCACTACATTGTTGATTCGTCTAAAAAAAACTAATAAAAATTTCTGACACATTTGTACAGCCATCCCTCCATTTATACATTTAATTGGCTTCTGAAAAGGTGTAAACTGAGACACCATTTCCATTATTTCTTATGGGAAAAAGAGTGATACTTCCCAGGTTTCAGAAAACCCCCAAATATTAAACTGGTTAATGTATTATTTACTATACTGTACTTTTTATCGTTATTTTAGAGTGTACTCTTTCTACTTGATGTGGTGCATGTACAATCTATGATGTTCGTGCAACGACAAAATTGCCTGACAGCGCATTTTTCCCCGTCTTTAGGTGCCGCATACCTGTTCATGTTTTTTTGGACTTTTTTTTTTTTTTTTTTTTTTGACCAGTGCACGTTGTATCTGGTAATGATATTGCAGTCATTAAAAATCAAATTCTAGGGAAAGTGCATTGTGTCACTGCGCGTGATTAACGGGATGGCTGTACTTGTACCTCGTCTTATGGAACCAGTTGGGAATGGTGGTCCATCTGTAACACTGAGTTGATCATGGTCCATCCACCAGGTCACGGTCAATAAGGCTTTAATGATACAGTGTACTTCCTCCATTTATTCAGTTAGCTTCTGTAGAAAACATCACGCAGAGATATAATAAATAATACATTTGCGGTAAGACATTTATTTATTCTGTTCTCATCAACCGTTCACATAACGCAGGCCCTGTGTATCTATACTGAGAACACAGCCTGAGGCAGAAAACATGCCACAATAAAGGAAGAGCGGTGAGCTGCAGACAGTAATAAAAAGTGCTTCATCAGAAGAACCTGCCAGCAATTTACTGGCCACAAGGAGGAAATCAGCTCATCACAGAAGCATGTTGGTCAGAGTCTGGTCACTGTGTTGATGGCCAGGGTTAATAGTACAGGAGGCTCTGCCAACTGACACTTTGACACACGAGTTTTAAAAATGGCACAAAGCTGGAAAATTAGTGTGTCGAGGGAAACGGTGTGAAAAATAATGACTGCAAATTGCAAACATGGACGGGGAAGAGGGGTCCAAAGTGGAAGCTCAGTAACAGGGACAGAGAGGGACCGGTCACCATGTAGTTGCTGAACATCTGTAAAATGCAGCCTCAAAGATGACCGCAGAACAGAGTCAGCAGCTCTATCATTCTGTAGGTCTACAGGTTGTGAGGGTCACAAAGTTGGAATTGATGGCGGGGCTGCCATTCAAAAGCCACTTGTATCCAAGACCAGTGTAAAAACTGGTGTAAGGAGCATGAAACCAGGAAATATGTGTGTATTATAATGGTTTATTATTGTATGATCCAGTATAGAGGGAACAGGGCCACTTACAGGACAGTCCTATCCCTGCCTCCAGCGCACCGCCTCCTGCACTTGGCCAGGAGGAGCCATAGCCACCTGCGCATGAAGATTGAGTCTGGGGAGGGGACAGCCCCAGTGCGGTGCCGCCATGCCACCCAGACGTGGGATGGTGTGCTGCAGGGGGAGCCGCTTGCCACCATGTCCTGCACCGACAAGATGGGCAGGTGAGTGGGCAAGGTAGGCATGGGCATGGATGTCAAGGTTTATTCTGAGCAGGAAACGCTGCTGATGGACCGTTGAGCAAAGAGAGTAAAATGCTCCTTTATGGGAGGAACATTAATACAAATACAGTATTAGTGGTTGGATTAGACACTTTTGACTAGCAACACACAGGGGTTTCCCTGAAAAGGTTTCAGGCCCAGAAAGAACTCCTAGAAAGCACCTTCAGATGCCGTGTGATATCCAGCAACAGGACAGAATGCCTGCAGAGCAAATCTGTGTACAAGTGAGCCAACGATGCAGCCATAGCTACGGAGTGGCGTGTAGGATCGACCACAAGTAACTCCCCACGTGTCGGGTGGAGGGACGATGTTTACAAAGAAGGCCCTCCACCCGAGTGATTCTTCTGTTAAATGACATTTCCGTGGCAGGAATAATGTATTGATTAAAAATTTAACTTTATTAAAGGGTTTACCGTTTATTAAAGATTGGACAAAGCAGCTCTCAGTTTAAATATGGCATTATTATAAGGGGCTTTGGAAATGAGGACCGGTTGCCTGGTATTTATTTTTGAGTGAAGGGATTTTTTTGGGCATTAACAGACCAGGGCCATTAGTGTGGTACCCTGGCCTGGTTAGGAAGATATCACACATCCTTTTGTTGTTGAAGTTGTTCAAAAATTGTGTGAAGATGATGCACAACCCTGCAGTAGTTAAACAGAAAAACAGGAGCTTTAGGAAGCTTTGCAACTTTTCCATCAGTCTGTGTGGAAGATTATTGTTAACCCCTCTGGTGCAAAGGCATACACTGTACATCAGCTCTGTATCACCAGCGTATTATTTAGTACATGAGTATTGCTCGTGCTGCTGAAGAGATGGATGCTGCAGAGTGACACGCGCTGGTAATTGAACAAACTTTATTACTGTCAGCTCCCTGAAGTGCAGCGCTGTGTCATATATAATTTCTTATTAATTTTAATAATTCTCATTTGCTCACATAAAATTTACTAGTTCTTGTTGACGGCGATGACGAGTAAGTAAATTTAGCTTATTGGTTTGTGTGTGTGGTGTGTGCAGACTGTTTTGCAGGGAGCAGTAAGAAATTATATGTCCACAAAATATTATATTCCAGTATGTGTGTGTTTCAATAAGAATGTCAGTGTGTGCTTGTAGAGCAAGTGAGGCAGGTGTGCATTGATGTGTGGAGTAAACAGAATTTTACATTTTGAGATTAGTACTTTTTTTTTTAAATGAACTTTTATGCAGAAACCTCACTGTTTGAGAAGCAACTGTGTGTCGAGTCCGTGGCTTGAAAAAACAAAGCTACTGATAAAGAGCAGACAAACAGCGGTGGCATTCTGCCAGATGGTGTTCAGCTGGTATTTATTACAACACAGAGCAATGCAAATACGGGCGGTGCGGTTCACATTCATCTAACACCTTTGTCAGACCTATAGGTGGCACAGCAGATGTCATTATTGCTTCACTTCTTCTCGGCTGGGGGTTTGAATCTGGGTCAGTCTATGTGGGTATCCTGACACAGTCCAAATACATGTTTCAGATAAATTGGTGACTCTAAATGGAATGGTGTGTGTGTGTGTGTGTGTGAGTGAGAGGCTGACTTGTGACTGACTGTGTGTATCCTGTCTAGCTTGTACTCTACCTTACACTCCTATACTTCCAGGATAGGCTGTGGTCTACAGCAACTTTGACTTGGAGATGTTTAGCATAACAGTGGACATTATTACTGTATATTGGATGTATAAGTTGTAACTCTTTCCTTTCTGACTGTTCTGTGCATGTTTAAAGATGTTATACATCTACACCTCAAGCTTCAGCTCAGTGTTTTGTAGACAAGCACACACACACTTGCTTCTGCAGGGCCAGATGGTGGACTTTTCCCAGAGATTAAAATATATATCCAATTCACAGCACACATTCCTGTGCAGATTTGTATTATAGACTTAAACATTCCTGATTCTGGAGAGAGGGCAGTAATCCAATTAGTGTTTTGTCTTTTGTTTCATCCTCGCATATCACAGGTGTGACAGACTCCTTCCACAGATGTGTCTCCTGGGTGCCAGGGCTCTATCTGAGAGCGTCAGTGAGCGAGGAGACAAACGCCATGTTAATTGGATGCTCAGGGAGATGAGCAATGGTTCTTGCTTAATCACACAGGTGTGTGGTGCAGGCAGGACTCCATTATTCAGGTTAGGATAAGAGAAAGAGCAGCGCTAAGATTAGTGACTTCCTCCTCATCACCGGTTGGCCCTTCTAAACACTACAGGGCTGTTTGCCTGCAGACACTGAGATAAAGTTGAGCACAATATTAATAACCTAGTGAAGCAGTTTTGCTTGAGCACGGTGCTGCCATGCTCACTTTGTTTTTGTTCATAAGCAAATCTATGACTCTAAGCACAGGGACTGACCACTACCACCACCACTGACCACCCCACCCAACACTTTTTGCACTGATTTATTTACCTGCATGTGCAGCACGATGGCTCTGCAAGTAGCACCGTTGCCACACAGCACCTGGTCTTTGCAGGTGTGGGTTTGAATCCACCGCAGTCTGTGAGGTTCATATGTTCTGCCCATGTTTTTCCAGGTTAAGTGGTTACTAAATTGCTTGTATGGAGTGTGTGTGTGTCTGTCTGTCTGTCTGGGTAGGGTCATTCAGCAATGGCTGGCATCCCAATCTAGTTTCATAGCCTGGTGACTCTTCCTTTCCTTCTGAGCTGATAGATGGCAGTAATAAGCAACTTTACAGACTAGTGATAAGGGGCCACTTTAACTCACCTCCAGTGTCTACAGCTCCTGTCTGGTGTTTCTGAGTGCCAGTGTTCATAGAATGAATTATTAAACATGTGAAAATGTGTTGACTAAGTCTTACAAAGAATAATCTGTTTATTAACTAAGTGGAGGGATCTCTGTATTATTTTTTTATTAATTTGAGAATTGTGGTAAACTGGGCTTTGGAATTATGAGCATCTTGAGGACTTGCGGTGTCTGCAGGTGAAGCAGCAGGAGCAGTTTGAGCTGCACCTGCTGCCCCCTGCTCGCACCAAGTGACTCCAAGACCTGCATCTGTCCCTGCAGGTGGAACGTTCTGGGACTGCAGGGGGCGTTGCTCACTCACCTGGTTGAGCCGGTGTACCTGTACAGCCTTACAGTGGGAAGCCTTCAACACGTTGGTCACCTTTCCCGGGTGGCAGCCCACAGACTGGGGGGCCTGGGGGGTCTCGGGCACCTGCCCACCCCCTACCACCCCAATCGGCCCCTTCTTGCCTGTAAGTTACCTGCTTCCTCTCCTGCTGTCACCCAAAGCTGCAGTTACAGCCCAGCTTGTGCACATGTGCATCTTCTCTGTGTAACATCACCAGAATGAACATTTCACCCCATTAATGCAAGAGATTAGGGTTTATCTGACAGGCTACTCCGTGGGCTTTGATTTGTAAAACCGGAGTCTTACAAGCTATTTATTTATAATCTATAATCAGAAAGTTTTACACAACCCAATAGTGAATAACCTGAGGGAAATGTGCATTGATAACCTTTTACTGATTGAATGTGATTGAGTGGTTAAACTGATGATGGATTTATGAACAAATCAGGCCCGAGAAGACTTTTTGTCTCAGGTGTTAAGGTGAGATACTAGTCTATAGTCTGTATGGGTTATGGTGAAACTATGGTAAATCAAAAGCATAATTTAACTGTACTCATTTTTACTATGGTGCTGTACAGTATTGTGTACTATAGTAACACCATTATACCCCAGTGTGATGCGTAATGAACAGGTAATAAAACTCAGCGCTATAGCTGAAACACACACTGCAGTGACTAAAGTGGCACTACTAGGGGACAAGTGGATGCTATGCTGCCTTCATCAGACTGACTTTGGAAAGCTTGTGATTCTTTACCAATATTCAGCATCTAAATTGTTTAAAACATTTTATGCATTAATTAAGATAAAAATTTGTTATATGTATATTTTTCCTTATGCTTAAAAAAAATTTCCTCTGAATGTTTTTACAATTCCATAAATCCAGCATGTGTAAAATGGAGGTCCGCTAACTCTAGGATGGACTGTGTTTCAGGCCTGGGCCGTGGGCGTACGTACCAGCCTGGAAAAGCCCCTGGATCCAGCGTGAACTGGACTCTGGGAGACGCCCAGCTGGAGGTTCTCAGCGCCACCACGGGTACGAGAATGGCATCAGGGAGCCCCTCTCGGCTATGCAAGCAAGCCCTGTTCAGCCGCTGGGCCCGGTTGGTCCACAAGGTTGGTCCCCACCTGCGTCTCACCTGAACAGACCCACAACAGAACATGGCTCGCTTGTGCGAGATGTGGACTGGAGCAAAGTGCCTCCCACCTGCCTCACCCCCAAATGCCCCTAAGCGCATTTGCAACAACACAGGTATAGCGGATGTGTTTGCAGCACCAGGCAGTTGTGGGGTCCGTCCCTGCTCTCTCTGGAGTCACTTATCGTTGTCTACTAGCTAGAAAACAAAGTGCATATCAATTTGCATAATCTGAGCATGCAGTCGAGAGCATGGCAATCATTTTGCTTCTAATGATGGCTCATGATTGCTTGTAGAAGCACTTGAGCAGATTAGCAGTGAAAATCTGGATCTCACACAAGGTTATAGGCACTCAGTGGAATTAACCTGCTTATGAAAGGCATGTGGGATGCGTTGGGGGAGAGAAATGTTTAGCATAAAAATGACGGTGCCCCTCCTGGCTGCACTCTCTCACTGTCCCCTGCAGCTGAATGCCTACAGTGTAGGGCCCTGGGCCTCAACCACACTGCTGTACTGCCAGGCCAAGCGGGCAGCTGAGGTCTATCAGGCTGTGAAGCAGCGGTGGGTCAGCGCCCTGCAGGAGGCGGGACTCGGGACCTGGGTGCAAAAGCCACCTGAGCAGGACCACTTCCTGCTGCGCGTGTGAGCGAATCTACCGCAGGACCCTGTCATCCTTCTGTACAGCATCATGGTCACTCAGCTGTTTGCTTGTTACTTGCAGCTGTGGGAGCTGTTGGTTACTGTACCTCTGCTTCTTGGGGCTGAAGGTCCTGTAGGTGGTTGTGAAGCTCACAGACACAGGAACACACTTTTCAGCAACCCTGCAGCTGGTGCATCTTCAGCTGCAATATTTAGTATTACAGTTTGTGGAAACTACAGCCTTTTCATTTTAAAGTAATTTAACAAAGGGAACAAATGGAGGAATTTCTACTAAGCTTTTAGCAACTGGGAGCTAGAATTAAAATGACTGAAAAAAAGGGAGGAACAGATGTGTAGAGGCAGTTCTGTGCAGGAGAATTTTTTTTCTCAGCACTGTCACCAAGTGGACAGGCTGGCATTGCTGCAACACTTTGATGGTTCCTTCACTGTCACGTTTTGACAAACTTCTGTCCTCCAGGACTGGACGATATTGGTGGAACAGAATTAAAACAAAAGACCATTGTGTGTCAAAAGCAGGATTGGTGCATTTAAAAAAAAAAGAAAAAAAAAAGGTCTAGCTTCAGACTCTGAGGATTACGTTAAAAACAAGAGTGTTTAAAGCCTCTGTTCTGCTAAGCTGTGTGGGGTCATCACTGCCCTCATTCACAATGACTGCATATCGGCTTTCCTGCCGATTTCACCCACCGGGGGTGAGTTTGTTTCAGATGAGGCCGAGTTGTCACCTGCAGTGTCCAGGCTGGACCTCAGGAAACTCAAGCCCTGGCCAGGTAGTTTTGTGGATAAAGAACCATAAACCAAACCAACTGGCATAAAGAAATGACAAACAGCCAGCTGGCTCCGATATAAAATAACCACCCCTGTTGGCTGATCTTTTTAAAATTTGATTTCCTACATTTTAAAACTTTAAATGAAACAAGGGAAAATTTATTGCAACACTGAATTCTTCAGAAGGAGTAAATGTGTACAAACAGACTGCGTTACATTGCTAATTGTTTTTTTTTTGTGTTGGTGAACAATTAAAAAAAAAAAAAAAAAAATTAAAAACAGGTGCTGTTTTCTCATCTAAAGATGGGCTGTGGGGGAGGGGGGTGTGATGACTCCCGTACCAGTCGGCACCTCAAACTCGTAGCCTGATGATGACTGAAGCTAGACTGCTGCATTAAATCATCTGTGCAAAGAACCTGAGGAACTGTGCTTCAGGTGTAAAGGAGGTGCCCATCTTGCTAGAAGAGTCAAAGTTCAGGTTAATGTGAGCAATCAGGCAGCGTGGAAGCATCTTTATACACCAACATGCAGCAACTGAAAGACAACAGGAGATGAAATACTGCACTAATGCTGAAGAGGTGGAAGAAGAAGCTCAACCAGCAGCCCAAAAAGAGCCAATGAGCTCAGTGACCTCACCTAACAGGCCAGCAGATAAAATCAAACACTTTCAGTTGCCACATTTGTAAATTGTCCACATGAGAAAGCATCGAAACAAGCGTCAACTGTTAAGATACTCAGTTTTTACACAAAAAGTGGGGCCCTGCACAGCTCTTGTTTTCCCCACATCAGCAAATGTTTGTCCTGCAGCCATGAACCATCCACTACAGGAATAAGGCTGAATACACACCTGGGCAGTTGACCAGGAACTGCAGATACAATCGAACATGGAGGTGGCTTCAGCCCACATCTGTTCTCAAACAAAGCACTGAAGTTGCACATTGTTGTGTCCCAGTCAGGAATGTGTGAATTTGTCTGCAGTTACTTTTCAGATACAATAAAAAGGTGTTTTTATGTACACAAGAGCTCAGCAACACATGTGACTGAAACAGGTGAAGTTTTATTCTCTTTTCCACTTTCACAGCTCAGCTAGACATTTAGCCTGTAAAGTGCAGTGATTTGATTAGTCATGATGCCTTCTAAGGATTAAAAATTAAGTTTAATTAAAAAAAAAAAAAAAACCCTACAGGACCCTGTGCCTTGTGGGAACGTCCAGGTGCATGACAATGCTGTATGGGAAAGCGCAGACCAAACACCAGGGCCCAGGATGCCTTCAGGTAGCATTCAGGAGTTTAAAAATAAAATGCAACCCAAACAGGTACTGATAAATGAAAGCTGACCTCTTTCAAAAGGTGAAATGAGTGCTTTCCAGAAAGCATATCCTAGGAAACACATCTAAAAGTAGCCTAAGCAGCACTCGATGCCTCGGCCATAATCCATGTTCGCTCCTCTCTCAAAACCAATAGGAACCAAAACAGCACAACAGTTCTTCAGTGAAGGCAAGCAGCAGCACAAGAAAAAATGTAAACTTGGTGAAATACTTTAGGAGGGACACTATAAAATGTGTAAAATACTTCAACATGTTGACTTCAGACATTCATTTGGTTTTGTTAGGTTTAACAAATGTTAAGGTGAAAAATACTGGCAAACCACTGAAATTAAACAGCTTTTTACTGCACATCAGCTCACTTTTACTTTCTGTGCATGAACAAGTGGATGCCTTTCATCAGGAAGAGACTGCGTTTTTCCATGCACTCACTTGTAACGTTGACCTGATGTCAAGGCTTATTCTGGAATTTGACACACAATTCACAATAGTGAATTCCTATATTTCAATATATTGTAACAAACGCATTGTCATGAACACGCTGGAATGAACACAACTGCAGTCACACAGTCACACATTGCCTCTTAAAATAAAAGTCTGCATGTTGCAGCGATCAGTAATATTTTGATTGTTTCACTGACTAGAAGATTATGGTTTTGACTCCTCTAAGATTATTTTGCTAACGAATTGCAGAATATTATCGTTTTTCATTTAAAAAAATACAGCAGAATCCTTCAGGTGGTTCAGTCCAGCAGAAAGAGGAGAGCCACATGTCAGATTTCTGTTCACAGGAAGACAAGGTGACCGCTGATGATAGACACTACAATCCACTGAATGACAGGACTCTCATTTCCCAGCCAACATCCAACCCATCTAATGGACATTATTAGGCAGAAAAGGTTTCACAAGAGACCGGCTTGATGGCATCGAGTATCTCACGACACAATATGAGCAGTCCAAGTCAAAACTGAGTGGAGATGCTGTCTGGTCTGAGGAGCTTGGGGTCACACAAACCAAACATTTAACATACAAGCACAAACGGTTTTGAGTGCCATTTTGTTTCTCCTCTGCAGGCACACAAGCGGGTCTCCTCTGGTATAGCATCTGGACAACATCGAGGTACAGTCCAGTCATTTGTACAGCTTCAGAAATGACACCCAACTACAACAAGCCAGCAGCAATGATGTTTCTGAACATCTACATCTGCACAGTGGCCTGAGCCTCAGTGAGCCCCAGGGACACAAAGCCTACAGCTAAAACAGCAGCTGCTTCACAATAAAATGCAGTGGAGGTGTCAACTTTGAGAGGTCTGAAATGTCCCTTTATGGAAATGCATGGTGCTGGAGAGACACTTGGTTTCAAACCAAGAAACACCTATATGTATCACAGCAGTGGAAAGTGGGGATAGTGTGTGTGGTCTCCCATCTAAGTATTAACCAGGCCCAACCCTGTTTAGCTTCCAAGAGCAGACATTTCCAGGCTGTTTTAGCCATACACATGGTTGTTGTAGAAAACATGCTAATAAGTGTTGCAACACAGTTTTGCACATTTAGTTTTTCATTTTACTGCAGTTCTGCTTAGGGCTTGGGGCCAGCACCAGAGATACACACTAGTCTGTATGCCCACTTGTGGCTGGACTGAGAATGAGTGCGGTTAATCATACTTCCTAAGGACAAACGCAGTAGAAAGAACAAGTAAAAAGCCGAAACTGTTTCAATATTCCTTAGCACTATTTCATACAAAAACATTGTAGAATTTCTTTGTTCAAACATTTATTAGAAAACAGCAGTTAATCATACTTCCTAACCACAAACAAAATAGAAAGAACAAATACATGTTTGAATATGTATTAACACTTTCATATAAAAAGTGTGAAAATGTTTTGTTTAAAGATTTTGTAGAAAACAGCAGTGTATCACAAACGCAGTAAAAGAAACAAACCATTTTAGCACTGCTTCATGCAAAAACAGTGTAGAATAACTTTTTTGAAACGTTTAGTGGTAAACAGCAGTATATCATACTTCCTAAGCAGAAATAGCGGAGAAAGAACCAAAAAAAAAGTCTGTCTTTGAGCACCGTGTAGAGAGGGGCACCGTTCCCGGAACCACCGCCATACCGGGCCGATGCGTGGAGCGGCAGGAGCGAGCCCCTCGTCCGACCCCCTGGGGCAAAAATCCCTTTAATACGCGGTCCCCCGGGACGTATCACATATTAAACTGATAAGAACAGATACTACACTTTGATCTTAGCCAAAAGGCCGAGAAGCCATACCTTACAGAGGGCCGCGCCGTGTCCGCTGCCCGTCTCGTCCCACGTCGCACGCTACGGTTCGCGTCCGGGGTCCCCCGGAGAGAGGTCCAGAGGCCGTGTCATTCATCGGGTGGGTAACCGCTTCATTGACTAACTGATTTGTCTGGCGGGCTAGCTGGCTTCATCCTCCTTTCTATGTATATCCACGCACCTCTCTCTGACCCCCCAATCGTCATCGTCATCATCATCATCAATCATTTTCTGTCATTGTAGCACGCAAGGTACGGCTCGCCAGCTGCGGAGCCTCCAAAAATAGCCGTCAAACTCGGGTACGCCCCTCTCCACGCAAATCTTTAGTAAAAGGCGAAAGATTTATTCGTTATGAACAGGAACCGGAGTCGGTCAAAGGCCTCGCCACCGGGCCTGGCTGCTGCGGCCTTTGGACGACGACGGCCGCTCGCGGTACATCCCTGCCTCTCCTCACGTCTGCCTGGGGAAAAACACAGGGGGGCCAGCCAGCCTAAACCGAAATACAACAGGTGCGCACGTGCTTTGCCACATTCCACTGAAGGTCTCGCTAACATTAAGGAGCATTCAACTCAACACAAACAGTTTTGTTAGCATGATAGTAGTAACAAGCTGCAATGATTAATGTATTAACTACTCAAGGTAAATTAAAATTGAAATAAAAAAAAAAAAATTTTAAAAAAAAAAGAGCAAAACGGAGGGGAAACGCACCCCTGGCGGACAGGGCTCTGCCCCCCCAGCACCAAAGAGGCACGCAGGTGCATGGGGCCGGCCTCCCTCCATCCATCCATCCATCCGTCCGCTTTGTGGGCTTGCTGGCTCACCTTTCATCCGCATCTTCTGCAAGAAAAGTCGGTCTTTGAACACCGCGTAGAGAAGGGCACCGTTCCCGGAACCACCGCCATACCGGGCCGATGCGTGGAGCGGCAGGAGCGAGCCCCTCGTCCGACCCCCTGGGGCAAAAATCCCTTTAATACGCGGTCCCCCGATGGGGGACGTATCACATATTAAACTGATAAGAACAGATTTTTTTCCCCCCACTTTGTTAAACATTGTAATCTAACCTACTACAGGCACCGCGGCTGTTGCGCCAGGTGATGTCCGGAGCACTGGTGTTGCATGTTTTAAAACAGTCATTTAGGTAGAAACTGTCCATGAACTGTTTGAAATATTTAACACTAGCGTCGCCCTTGCCCTCTAGATGAATGTTGAAGTCACCTCCCACTATGAAATGTCTATTATTGATACAGGACGGGACCAACTCCTCTAACGGAGCGATGCGGGACTTGACCTCCACTAAAGCGTAGACGCACAGAGCTCGTATGTGCATACCTCTCCAAGTGGCGTCCACCCCCAACACCCGGCCAGGAATGATGGTAAATGGCCTTACCTTCTCGTAGGCGTGGTCCCCAAAAAGAATCCCCACGCCTGCAGAGTGGACGCCACCTACGCTCCAGTAGGACTCACCCTTCCTCCAATCTCGAGAGAAGAAAGTCACGTCTCGCTGGTCCCGAAGGTGAACTTCCTGCAAAAAACACAGGTTAAAAGGCAAGGATGACAATTGGTTAAAAATTGCAGTTCTTTTGAGACCGCCCCCCCCCCACTTTATTAAACATCCATCATAAATACAATAAAAATCCAAAACCACGGAAGTAAACAAACTTAACCCAAAAACACAACCGCAAGTCAGCCAATAAAGACATTTCACAACAAAGTCACCAATTAGGGAACCCAACTGGTTACTCTATGCAAATTCAAAACACAAAACCAAAGACAGTATCCTACGCATCGTCACTGTTTCAGAGCAAATACATTCAACACACAGACAAAGGACATAAAATACTCACAAACCAAAACATTGCTCTAAAAATAAGCACATGACTTCATTGTAAAACACAAATACACACAATGGATGTTAAAAGTCAAAAACAATTAAAATCCATTAAAATCACTACAAAATTATACCCATGAAGGAGAGGAAAACAAAAAACTCACGTGTTAAATTAAAGGAAAATTAAAATCAGTGTTACTTGCCTACGGTGTTGCTGCTATGCTGTGGAAAATGCGTCCGTCTTCAGAGCGTTTTTCGCGGTCACGGCCGTGGAATGGCGTCCAGCTTCTCTTAGGGTGAGTCAAGGCCATTACGAAAAATCCTCTATTTCTCTACATCCCGAGTGTGTCCTCTTTACTGTAAGAAGTGTCCACAATTCCTCCAGGCGACATTCGGAGTGAATGACGAACTGTCCAAAAAACAAAATGTCCGAACCACTCGAGACGACTCTGTTCGCGCTTCAACGGCAGCTGTTTCATCTTGCCCCTTGCTCACCTATTGGTCACCGTCACCGCAAGTAAAATGACTCATTGCACTACTGTTCCCAGTTGGCCAGTACATGTACACCACCTTTGTTAAATAAATGTCACGAAGGATCCCATTGTTTCACCTCCACCACAAATTCTGAGGGACAAAAGCTAAGAGAGTAACGGTCCAAAAGCAGAAATCGCTCTTAACACAATAACACATTCTATAAAGCAATTAAATGTGTATATTAACTTGTGTCCCATTGTCATCAACACACTGTATTGTGTTTACTTCCACTAAGTATTTGCTCATCGTCCCACTGTCAGAAAATTATTTCGAATTAACATACCGATACGCAACTTTCTGCACTGCAGTAAAACCGGAGTACTCATGATTTAACTCCTTTTAAATAACTTTAGAAAATAAGACGAAAGATTTCAAAGTAAGGTTTCAGCTTTTAGAAAATAAGGTTGATAAATTCCACAGCGGAGTTGCCTTTAAGTGAAAGATGTTCGCGTCTTTTGCTTTATGTATTACTTTATCCGTTATCCTAAAATACGAGTTATTTTAACTTATAAACGGAAACGCTTCAAAACTGCAGTCACGTACAATAAAACCCCTTCCATAAAACCATAAAAATTATAAAAACCATCAATATAACTAGATCACAGACACATTAAAACAATAAGATATACCCCAAAGCTCCATTAAAGGATAAAGTAAAGGGGAAAAAAAACTTACCCATCAACTTCATCGCAAGTTGGAAGAGTCAAGTTGGTGGTAAACGGACACTTTCCAGTTTAAATCTAACTGGAAGTAAAGGCAAAACAGCACAAAGCATGAGTATAGACCACCGTATTGTGATGAGAAGCGCGACTGTTGATAGAAGTGTGATGAAAAGTTAACGCTACAAACCACGCCGTTTACTGCGCATTTGAATGTCAAGCTGCGCGTCCATGTGAACATGAAAATGCATTGTAAATGAGAACCGATCTACAAAATGCGCGGGAAAAAGCAGGGCAACGTTGATGTTTACTACACTTCACCTTTCACAATCCCTAAATGGCTGTCGATAACAAGCTAATATGTTAAAACACCCCACGTCCCTCCATAACACGATAAAGGTATTTTTGCCTATTGTTAGTATCATACTTACAAATATCATAAACCTATAAACAAGTAGCGCTAAGTTGTCGTAACCCACGCAACAAGGCCGCTCTTTGTAATCTTTGGGATGTGCTGAAATGTGGAAGAAAAAATAAAGTAACACTTTGGGTGTAGCGAGAGTTACACTTCATTTCTCTATAGAAATACACGCCGGTGCGGGAGAGCCTCTTTGAAAAGAGTGTCCCCGAACAAAGGATACAGGGGTTATTTATACAGCAGTTCGCAAGGTATTCACGCCTCTTCAGCAGTTTTACACTGCATCTGTTCGTGAGTACGACCTTGGATGTTGTGATGAGCTACTGCCTTTCTAGATACGGTGGAGTAACTTCTGTTTTAGGGAGTCTCAGTTGAGCGAGTCCAACGTTGATAAAGAAAGGGACAGGATTCAGCCGACCTTGCAGCTGGGTAGTGTTTACATCCTAAAACAATTTCCCATCTGTACCTCGTTCAGCTCACAGGTTACAAGAGTTACAGCATAATATTTTAAACAACATAGTCATAATAAAATATTCATTCCACTATTGATTAATGCCTCTACCATAGTACTAGTACAAAACATGCAGTAA
Organism: Heterotis niloticus; assembly: GCA_018136845.1. NCBI lineage: Eukaryota > Metazoa > Chordata > Actinopteri > Osteoglossiformes > Osteoglossidae > Heterotis > Heterotis niloticus. The sequence goes on along the minus strand of CM030894.1, from coordinate 17,684,164 downwards.
ATGTTTAACTTTAAAAGCATAGCTTTTATAAATTTCTCTCACAGAAAACAATGAACACGAAAAAGGTCCTCAGCAGACCCTTATGCTGCTATCCTCCAGCATCAACATCATTCGCCCCATTTTCCCATATTAACATTTATCTTAACTGTAAACCCCTAAAATCTGTTGAACTGTAATTATTCTCGAATTTTTGCGTGACATTTATTCTGCTGAAATGTATTTTTGCTCTTTGCATCGTTTCTTTCTTTCCAGTTTGAAATGTTAAGAAATATTTAAAACGTAACTACAAATGGCATGTTTTCCATCCTGCACCATAAAGTATGGAAGATATAAATTAGTTTTCTAAGTTGCTTTGGAGAAAGCAGTTAGCTGAATGAATGAACTGAGAGGTAAAGGACTGAGTGGTACATCCAGTCACGCATCAACCGAGGGAAAGTCGCGGGCAACAAAAAGGGTCGAATGTATTCCAACGCCGTCCACATTCGCGTGCGCACGCCGTTTCTGTACAACTGCAATCCAATAATATCTTGTCTTTTTTTACAGCGAAAAACAAACATAAAAACATGCAGCTCATAAAATTCAACATGCAAAAGAAAATTCGTTTAAATCACAGCGCATGGCATAATCGGCGTGTATTGTGTGGGGCGGGACAGAGTAAACTCACGTGGTCTCACGAGGCGGAGAGCCGAATTACAGCGGGAAACAAGGCAGAGCAAACGGGATTAACGCGGTAAGCATTTTAAGTGCGAGCCAGCTCGTCAGATAAAGCACTTACAGCACTGCTCTCATTTTTTACCATGCTTTCATGGACGTGTGTGTGTTGTAGCCGTTCGTACCAACGGGAAAGCTTCGCGTAAACCTGAATGAAAAAGTGGTTTTGTGGTGAATGCGTTTAAGTTTGACGCGCTGTGTTGTGAGCGGCTCACGAGACCCGAATGGAAAGCGCGAAGCACAAAAAGCGATGGAGCGAAGCAACGCTAAACAGCCGTGTGAACAGCGGGCAAAGAGGTGAGCTTGGGACCTTTACCTTGTGACCCCTCTTGACCACAGGTTGCTTGGTCTCTCAGCAGTTTGAACGCGCAGGTCAGGGGCCCTGACCACCCCATGGCGCGCAGTTTGCGGCGCTTGCTGTTTTGTGAGTACGTTTTCCAGTTAAGGGTAGATGCGTGACCACCACTAATGGAAGGAACTCTTCTCAGGATAAAAGCAAAGGCTGCAGGTCAGCGTCCACTTACAGGATATACAGCTCTGTACTGCCGCGCTTTTACGCGTGAAAAACGCACCAGGAGTTTATAATTAGTGCTGGCACTCACAAAAAGGCATGGCTCTCCAGAGAGCAGCATGTGGAAGTTCTGCTACCTTACCGCTGAGTACCAACCGTCTTAAGGCAGTGGGTGCAGTACTGTACGTGTTTTGGCCCGTAGTGAGAAAATGTGTGGTGTTGCCCACTACTGTTGCTGCAGGGGATTTACTGTGGTGATTTATAAAAACCTTAAAATCTGAATTTGCTGCTGCTGTTGTTGTCCAACCTTATATACTGCTTATTTCTGGTCTCATATACAGCAGTCATTAGAACAAGATTTTATTTCATGTAAGCTTTGATTTGTTCATTTTTTTCCCCTAGGTGGTTGTAGTAAAACTTTTTATGTCTTGCACTATCTTGGTTAAGTAAGAAGAAATTTAAAACCTATCTAGTATTTTTTTTTTTTTGCCTCAGGGTTTCATTCTTTACCATAATGTTAGAGCTATAAAATTGTAAGCCTGTTTTAGTGGAGTCAAGAAAAGGTGAACGTTGAGATTGTTTACACACATAATGTTAGTAAACCCCGCAGCATTTCACTGGTCAAAGGACAGGTAAAGAAGGTACGTTTTTTTTTTTTTGTTTTTTTTTTTTGGTTGGTGGTGGATGGGGAAGACATCCCATCAGTTTCAGAAAAGCCAGTAAAGAGTTTAGGGAGGTGGTATACGAGGGAGTTATCTGATGGGGAGCAGGGGCAGGAACTTAGTATAGTGGATGGGTTAGGAAGAATAGAAAAATTAGGACTGCTGGGAAAACTGAAGCTGTGGTGCTTACAGTTTGGCCTGTTCCCAAGGGTGATGTGGCCACTTACAATGTATGGGTCATCAGTCACGAAGGTGGAGAAAATGGAGAGGCCAATTAGCTCTTATGTTAGAAAGTGGCTGGGGGGTTCCTTGTTGTTTGAGCAGGGTGGCTCTGTATGGGAAGGGAGTTCTGCAGTTGCCGCTGTCAAGCTTGATGGAGGAATTTAAGTCCGCAAAGGTGCGGTTAGAGTTTACAGCTGACAGGGAGTAGGGATGAGGTGGTAAGGGGGTTGGTACTCAAAATAGTGACAGGTAGAAAGTGGGATGTGAGGCAGGCAGTACAGGAGGTGAAGGCAGACTTGAGACAGGTAGAGGTGGTTAGGAGGGTCCAGCAGGGGAGAGGAGGGCCAGCATTGCGGATAGGAGACCCCATGTGGAGTAAGGCAGGCCCTGTAGAGAGAAGGACGTTGGTGGTAGAGCAGGTGTGTTGGCGTGAAGAGGAGGAGAGGTGTGTTAGGGCAGTGTTGCAGAGCAAGCAGGGGCAGTGGGTAAATTGGGAAGGAGTGGAGAAGAGGAGGCTGAGCTGGAGGGAGCTGTGGAGTATGGAGGCGGGTCAGTTAAGGTTCCTGCTGGGAGCAGTGTACGATGTGCTGCCATCACCACAGAATCTAAAGCAGTGGGTGGGTGAGGACCCAGCCTGTCCGCTATGCCTGGAGGTAGGGACGGTTAAACAAGAGCCTCCCCCTCCTGGCCCCACCCTGGACAGTGAACATGGGTTTGTGCTGGGGACCAGGAGGAAGAAGAGGAGACTGAGAGAGGCTGTCTTTTCCGGCGCTGCCTTGAGGGAAGCAGAGGATCCTGTACCCTCTAAGATTGGCTGCAAAGCGGGCTCCTCCTCCTCCCCTGTGAGTTTGATGGTTGACTCTGTTTTGTTGGGCTTGCTGGGGGTGTCCTTCAGAGACTTTGACTGTTGTTGGGGAGCCCCACCAGTGCATGGTGGAGGAGGAGAACCTTTTAGAAAGGTTTCTAGAAACTTGTTAATTTTATATTAATTTTAATGGATTCTGTTCTTTACTTTTAACATCCATACTGTGTGTTTAATTGTGTTTTACAGTGAAGTCGTGTTTGTTTTTGGAGCAATGTTTTGGTTTGTGAATGTTTTATGTTTTATTTTTGTTAGTGTTTTGTATGTCTTTGTTCAAAAACAGTGATGATGTGTGGGGAAACCTTGATTGAATTTGCATAGGGTAACCAGTTGGGTTTCCTAATTGGTGACTTTGTTGTGAAGAGTTTTTATTGGTTCATTTGTGGTCTTTAAAAAAAAAAATGATTGATGATGATGATGACTATGATTATGATGACGATGATGACTGGAGTCAGAGAGAGGTGCGTGGATATAGATAGAAAGGAGGACAAAGCCAGCTAGCCCGCCAAACAAACCAGTTAGTCAATCAAGCGGTTACCCACCCGATCAATTACACACGAACCGTGGCGTGCGACATGGGACGAGATGGGCAGCGGACACGGCGCGGCCCTCTATAAGGTATGGCTTCTAGGCCTTTTGGCTAAGATCAAAGTGTAGTATCTGTTCTTATCAGTTTAATATGTGATACGTCCCCCATCGGGGGACCGCATATTAAACGGATTTTTGCCACGGGGAGTTGAACGAGGGGCTTGCTCCTGCCGCTCCATGCATCGGCCCGGTATGGCAGTGCTTCTGGGAATGGTGCCCCTCTCTACGCGGTGCTCAAAGACGGACTTTTTTGCAGAAGATGTGGATGAAAGGTGAGCCAGCAAGCCCACGTATTGACACGTTTTGTTCTTTCTAGTGTGCTTATCATTAGGACCTGTGGAAAAACTGTTTTCTACTAAATGTTTCAACAAAACATTTCTACAGTTTTGTTGTATGAAGAAGTATTGATATTTCTAAACGGGTGTTGCATGAAAGTAGTAAAAAGTGTAGAAACAGTTTTGCACATATAGTTTTTCATTCTACTGCATTTCTGCTTAGGATCAGCACCGAGAAACACACTAGTGCACCCCCTTGTGGCTGGACTGAGTTACCCTGTTTAGCTTCCAAGATCAGACAAGAGCAGGGTATTTTAGCCATAGACTTGGTTGTTGTAGGAAACAGTGCTAATAAGTGTAGAAACACTGTTATGCATTCTAACTGCATTTCTGCTTAGGATCAGCACAGAGAAACACACTAGTGCACCCCCTGGACTGAGAATTACAACACCTGTTATTCCTTGGTGGTCTCCCAACTAAGTACAGAGCAGGTCCAACCACACTGAGCTTCCAAATTCAGACAAACAAGTAATTCCAGGGTTTTTTATTTATTTATTTATTTTTTATCAACATCTATGGTTGTAGGAAACAGTACTAATAAGTGTTGCAACACAGATTTGCACATTTAGTTTTTAATTTTACAGCTTTTCTGCTTAGAACGTATCAAGTGTTCTTTAGTAAAAATTTGAAGAAAATATTTCTACATTGTGATTGTATGATAAGACTTTGAACCGCTCCTATTAGGGGTCATCACAACAGATCGTTCACATATTTTGTTTTTGCAAATTTTTACGCTCGGTGATCTTCCTCATTTGTCCGGGCAGTTTATCATTCGCTTCCTAAGGTTTTATCTAAGCACAAACGCAGTAGAAAGAACAAACCATTTTAGCACTGCAGCATGCA